>JAMXDE010000004.1:0-2772500 GCA_026770025.1 Craspedostauros australis | reverse complement strand
TCGAGGCAGTCCCACTGGTGGTGCTATCGGTCATCATCCAGACCATTGTGTGGACCATGCTCTTGCGTGTCCACATATTCATGACGTTCGCGGGAAGCAATGAGCGAACGACGCCATGGTGCTTGCCGCTGTACATGGTGTACCAATCGTTCGCTTACTCAGTCCATGTATGGTCGCTGTATCCCATCCTCTCGGGAACACCGATGATCAACAGCGTTCTCCGCTTTCGTGGGGTCACCGTGGAAGGTCGCTTGCTCTACTTCGGCTTCCGCCTCTTCGAGCCGACCTACGTCACCTTCACGGATGGATGCGTCGTCGATGAATGTTGGATCACTGGTCACTGCGGCGTATTCTCCCAACTGTCTTTGGGACAGTCACACGTCAGCGGAGTGTTGCATCAAAATTGTGCTGTCATGATGGTGGCGAAGACAGCAGCAACAGCGGACAAAGCAAGGTTGGCTGAACACGGACCTCAGCATCTCCTCATGAACTCGGATGAATCGCTGGGTGGAGGGCAATCGCAAGCCTCCCAGGAGATGGTCTATTCAGATACGACCGAGGCGAGCGAGTGGACCAACCTTTTGTAAAGTAGAGTGGCACTTTTTCTTCGATTACAACAGAATGAAGCATACGACACGATCAGCAACGCCACCAGGGACTGTGCTGAGCCCAACCCGCTGGCTTGTTCATGATGAGATCAACTTGATAACATCATTTTATCTACAATGTGTATCATTGTAAACGATGAGGACCGCAAGTCATGACGCTTTTCTCACCCTTCGTGTTTTTGGAGATTGACTATCGCACGCTACTATTGTAATAATAAATGCTTTGGTTCCTTCTTTCTTCCCCTCTCCGTTGTTCTTAAGCCACGGCCGCGGGTTCATACTGCGCAAGAAGCGTCTCCAATTCTTCCCATTCCTCCATCATGTCTGCGACTTGCCCTTCCAGCTTTTGCTTCTTACTGGAGATATCCGTGAGCTTTTCGACATCGTTCCCGACGGTCATCATCTCTTCGTCCAGCGCCGAGATCTTTTCCTCCGCATTTTCCATCATACCTTCGAGCTTGCTTATCCTCTTCGGCGCGTTGTACAACTGCTTGCGGATTTTGGGATCGATATCTTGCACGCTGGGTGGTGCGGAAACATTCGACGCCGCATCGTCGCCCTTTGTGGGAGCGGCGCCACGCATCGGCTGCGTACTAGTGAAGGATGTATCCCAGTCACCGGCGTTGGTGCCACGCTGTTCCATCGTCAAGGCGCCATCCTGCACCGTGGCAACATGGGTGAATCCAATCTGCTCGCAGAACGACTTGTCGTGGCTAATCACGACGACGGCACCATCATCTTCGCCCCAATCGGAAAGGGCGTCGCTGAGAGACTCCACGCACTCCACATCCAAGTGGTTGGACACCTCATCCAACAGGTACAGATTGCTCGGTTTCAACGCAAACATGGCCAACGCCACGCGCGCCTTCTCACCACCGCTGAGGGCCTTGATTTGCCGCAACGATTTGTCGCCCGTCAGACCCAGTCCACCCATCACGGTGCGAGCGTCCTTGTCGGAGATGTGGATGTCGCCAAAATCGCCCTCGCGGGCGTATGCCGTGACGAGATCGACGGCACGCGCATCGAGCTCCAATTCCTGCGCCAGGTCCTGCGTGAACATGCCCAACCGCAACGATTCGTTCTCGATACGCTCGCCGTCCAGCAGCTGCAGCTTACCACGTAACGTGTGCAGGATGGTGGACTTGCCGGCTCCGTTGGGACCGCGGATCAGCAACTTCATGCCTCTCGTGATCTCGAGGTTGATGTCGGACACGAGTGGGACATCCGCAGAGTATCCCACTTTGGCATCCTGCAACGACAGCAGGACGTCGCCCATGGCGCGCGGTGGGTCCGGCAGATTCAGGGACGGCTTGAAACGCGTTTGCATGATACTCTCCGCGGGCGCATCCAGCAGACCTTGATCCCTCATCTTGTCGAGCTGCTTGACGCGCGACTGAGCGGCCGATGCCTTCGTGGCGGAGGCGCCCCACTTGTCGACGAAGGCCTGAAGCTTGGCCGCCTTGTCTGCGTTGCGTTCGTACTCGGACTGCGCGGCCAGAGCACGATCGGCCTTCTGCTGCAGGAACTGCGAGTACGACACGCTCTTGTAGGTCTGCAATCTGCCGCCGCTGATCTCGCCGACATGATCCATGGCCTCAAGCAATTCTCTGTCGTGCGTGATGAGGATCATGGCGCCGCCATCGTAGCGGCGCAGGTAATCCGCCAACCACCGGCGCGCGCCACGGTCGAGGTGATTGCCGGGCTCGTCGAGCAAGCACAGGGATGGCTTACTGAGCAGGAGCTTGGCGAAACTGACGCGCATCTGCCAGCCTCCGCTCAGCTCGTCGCAGGTCTGGGTCAGGTTGGTGAAGCCCAGCCCCTTGAGCATGCTGGCCACTTCCTGCTCCTGCTCGTATCCTCCGACGCGTTCGTAATTTTCCATGGCGCGATCCAGCTTCTGCAAGGCCTCATCGGACGGCGATTCCGTCGCCACGAGCTCTTGAGCCTTCTCGAGCGCCTTGCGGGCGACCTCGACCTCGGCCATGGCCGATCCGGCTTCCTCCATAATGGTCTTGGTGGAACCCGCCACGGCAGTTTGGCGCAGGTATCCGACCTTCTGGGTGGTCCCGACCGTGATGGTGCCATCGTACGGGATTTGTTCCATGATGGCCTGGAATAGCGTAGACTTGCCGCAGCCGTTCGTTCCGGTCAAGGCCCACTTGGCCTTGGGTTCGATGCGCCAATCGATGGAGGATAGGATGGGGGCGTTGCCGCGCATCACTTCGACGTCCTGGACGAGCAGGGCAGCGCCGCGCGCGTCACCACGCGAGAGATCATCCTGAATGGCCTTGGCGTGGAGTGGGCGGAAGGCTTGACGCGCCGGAAGGACGGGGTTGGAAAGGTAGGCTGCCGTCAGCATGCAGCAGGACTGCAGCAGCAACAGCGACGCCAACGCGCGGCGGTGTCCACCTGTCATCTTCGATTGATATGTGTGGTACGAGGAGGGGTGTGGGGATGGTAGGTGTGAGTGATTTGGTGGCCCTCAATGCTATTGTGGGTTCTATCGTTGATGTTGAGAATCTTGTGTTCGATGACGACAGCGCCGCACCTGTGTTCGTCCTTGGTGTGGCTGCGTCTTCGGCTGTTTGTTCTTCCGACCGATGAATCTACGAACGAATGAATGGTGAACAACAGACCATGGACGATGTTGAATGATGATGTTGTGCGCATGATGTGTGTGAAGAAAAGAAATCGCGAAAAAGAACAAAACCACGCACGAACACTGATGTGTGGTCTGTCCTGCGACGGGAAGTGGTGAATACGTGTCCCAAAAGTGGACAAATTCGTGGTACACTACTACGGAGACATTGGTGTATGAATTGATGTGTTGTTTGCAACAGTAGTAGTAAGATTTGGATTTAGCTAGTGGTAGGTACCAAAGAGGTGGTATCTTCCAACCAACTCCAGGAAGGAGATCAACACATCACGACCGAGACATCGAGAACAGTGTTCGGCGAGGTTCTATTGCGCTCGCGGTCGTTCGTGCTCATGCCACACATCTCCACCTGTGCGAGGATCACAAAGATCACAAGCGTAAATCACACACATCACAAATCACCACCGAGAGATCTGCACCCGCACCGCCATCCGACAAGCACCCAACGCAACCAACTCTTGTCCTCATCTTATCGGAATACTACGATGACCATGACGGATTCTAGCACGCACGGCCCAATGCGCACGTGGAAGTGCCTCTGCATGTCGATCGCAATCAGCGTTCTGGTGGCCAGCAGCAATGGCAGTGGCAGCCCGCTCGGCGGCGTCGCAGCGGCAGCATCATGGGACGATCCAGAGAACGACATTTACAAGCAGCAAGCACTCGCCAAGCCATGGTTCACCTCGAGCCTCGTGATCGGCGGGACCAACTTCTACATTTCCCCCATCTCAATCGTCTCGTTCTTCTTCGTCGTGATCAACTGCTACTACATCATCTTCCGCAGCGGCGGCAGCGGCGCCTTTGCGCGTGCCAACCACATCCTCGTGGCGGAGGAGGAGGCCGCCAAACGTCTCAAGAGCAAGGTGGGCAATGACTTTGCGAGGTTTCAGGAGCACGCCGCCAAATACAGCTCATGTCCCAGCAAGAACAACGGCGGGGATCTGGGCAAGTTCAAACCGGGTGACATGGCGCCGCCGTTTGATAAGACCATCTTCAATCCGGAAAACCCCATTCATGTCACGCTGGGTCCCATCCAGACGCAGTTCGGATGGCATCTGATCTTCATTCAGGATCGGAAGCTGTAATTGTTGGGTGTGTGCGTGCAATCGCAGTGCGCTACGAATAGGTGAGTGTGCAAACAAGCACTGTCCTCTGCGCGATCGCATGAACGAACGGATGGATGGATGGATGGCGGAGCATGGCATGGCATAACTGCGCGCTGAAACAGAACGCCCGAGACGATTTGCCTGGCAACTTTTGTGAACCGCAACCCCTCATGCAAACCAACGTGCACAGGTATTCCAGAACGACAACATACTCATCCTCTCCATCTCGTGGGAGTCAATTTTGAACCCTCAACCAGCAAGAAGAGTTGACATAAAATCATAGAGGAGCGTACTATTCAACGCACAAACTACAAGTAGAGTCCTCCGTTGTCGCATTGCGCATTTGTTCTATTTCGCATAGCAAGCAAGCATGATGAACCAACGACAGACTCCCACAAGCACCTCCAAAGGAATTGAAACATAGCAACCGAGGCATCAGATGAATGCTGCCCCATTCCTTCCCCCAACGCCCACCCCTGCTACTCATTCAACTGTCAGGGTCCATCACGAACAATACAATCCCATCACCGTGCAGTTCCTGACTACAATCATCACCTCTCAAGAAATTCCGGCACCAATCCCATGGCGAGGAATGTCAACAAACCTGCCACCAATTTGGCGGCGACCTTGTGTTTCTGTGCCAAAAATGTTTCTCTCGCGACATGCGCGTTGCGAAATTTGGTTAGCCCAATTGTGACGCGACGTTGACATGGGAAGGACACACAAACACAATCCCGAATAACGCATGCACATGGAGAATCGGTTAGATTGCGCCATGTGTTAAGTACGATTTGTCGAGCACCGTTGAATTGATAAACTTGGTGCTCCACAAAATCAGTGAGTTTGAGCAAATCATCATTTTTCGTTTCGTCATCTCTCTCCCCATTCCACCAACCAACTGTCACGCACGCCCACCACCTCCCCTTTCTCCCTGCAAATGTATTCACCATGTTCCTATTGTGGTCGTCGTCGTCGTTGTTGTTGCTACCATTGGATGGAGTGTTGCAACTCCGAGTGCTACTGCGTGCAATGCCACCAGCAACACAACCAGCCCATCAAACCACCCATCAACTCATTCATCAACTCATTCCTTCTTTGTGATCATTCATTTCAAGCACCAACGACAGAAATCCGCAACGCCAGTATTCGTGCGTACCGTACACAGGAAACGAGATCATGAACCAGTTGAAGATGAGAACGCCACGGCAGAAGCACCGCATCACCGATCGTCACGGCGACCGCGGTGACAGTAACGTTGACAAGAACAACAATGGCAGCAACCGCATCGACCGCAACAGCCGACATGTGGGCGCTGACAAAATCCCAGACATCATCCGGGCAAACAGCATCAGCAGCAACGGCAGCAGCATTCACAATCATGATGATGAAAATGATGGCAGCATCGTCGTCATGTCCGGCAGCAGCGACAGCGACAATGCCGTGCATCATGCGCACGGTGAGATTGAAGCGGCGCTATCGGCTGAACAAGACGATGCGTACATGCAGCAAGCCTTCAGCATGGAGTCCAAGATGGGAGAGATGAGCAACAGCTTCGAGAGTGATGATGATCCATACTACATGCGCACCGTGCGACGCACATCCTCCGATGATTCTCCCGAAAGCAAGTCCACAGCATCCACCAAGAGTTCAGCATCCGATGAGGAACTCGGGCATGGTGGGCGCGTATCTCCAACCATCCAGGAAGCTGTTCTGGCATGCAAGAGTGACTCCAAGCGTCGCCAAAAACGACGGCCCCAAACCCCAAAGGACATCACTATCACCCACGACAGCAATACTGCCACATCCTTGCGCCGATTCCAGCTCTGGATCCACGGTCCCATCTGGACATGCATCGGCATTGCCACGTCGTGGGCCGCCGTCATCCTGCTCATGGTCGCCCGCAACAGCTCCGCCTTCGCCTCCCTCGATGTTCCGATCTACATCGATCCGACCTTCGCCAAAGTTGACACCATCGGTATCATGAACTTGCGGCTCTGCTACAACACGACATCTCCCACCGACTGCATCCAGCACGAATGGATGTCGTCGGAGATTCCCGACTCCAAGTTCGAAGCCGCGCGTATCTTGACCGCCATCACGATCCTCCTGGGTATCGGCAACAGCCTCATCATGATGACCTCGATCGGTTGGACGTCGTTGCGGCTGCGTCCATTGGGCGTGCTGTATCTCGTCATCTACGTGTTGCACTGCGTGTCATTTCTATTCTTCGATTCGGATTTGTGCCAATCGCACAACTGCCGCATGCAGTCGGGTGCCATCTATTCCATCATCGGCAGTCTATGCTGGATTCTAGCGTGCGTCGCTTGCGCGCGCATGGATACGGCCAAGCACAACAAGTGTGTGGAATTGGAGAGAGTTCGTCGGCGCGTGGCCAAGTACCAAGAGTGGTTTGTGCAACAGGACAACGCTCTGAAACGACGGCAACCAAAAGTGGCGACAGCCACGACCACGAAAACAACGAAACCACGAAAGCAGAAGAAGACCAATCGCATCGATTTGAACGAAATGCAGAGTAATACTTCTAGTGTCTGATTATTCGTACGATGCTTTCAAGAAAAGCCATCTTCATCGTCATGATACCCGCTGCTCATTTCCACTCTGCTGTGACTCGTGGTGGTCTTGGGACGCGCACACAGACAGGTCAAGATGGTGCTCATCAGCGACAGAATCAAAACAACCCAAACGAGGGATTGCGGAATGACGATGCTCCCAATCTCCAATCCAGGTCGCGCCTGCGCATCATCGTTGTTGTTATCGGATGTCGCCGCCAATTCGGAGGCACACGTCGGACAATCCGGACAACTGACCTCATCCACGGAGGTGCCACTCTCGTCACAATCGGTGGCAGAACAGACGGGACAGGCCGCGTCCGGCGCCTTCTCGTATCGTTGAATGTCCTGAATGTGCGTGTTGAAGGACCGGCTGCCGGTCTGATGCATGAAGATCTGCATCATCTCCTTGGCGATGTCCGGTATATCCATGGGCACCATGTGTCCGCTGTCCAACAGCTTGAGGAGGGCGAAGTTCTCGTAGGCCTTGTAATACCCCGACACGGCCTGCGAGACCTTGGATCGCCAGGCGTACCGCGCCGCGATGACGTAGTCGTGCTGATGCTTCCACTCCAACTTCTCCATCCAAACCTCGTTGCCGACATGGTTGCAAACGAGATCGTGCATGCCGTTGAAGAAGAGGAGGTTGATGGGGGCGTCCTGCGTGTCGTCTTCCAACAGCTCGATGACATCCTGCGTGACGCCGAGGCCGTCTTGATGGGCCAGAGCGTTGTAAGGTGGATCCGTGCATTCGGCGTAGATTTGTCCCGCCTTGCGCGATTCCGATGCGTGGATGGCGGCGAGGACCGAGGTGTAGAGCGTTTTGGGAATGCGGGCCACGTGCTTGGCCGGCGTGCTGTGACCGCCGAGGTAGGCCTCGACGATCTTGTGGCCAGGCGGGAACTCTCGGTCGTGACCCGTCTCGAACTTTCTCATGTCGTACGAGCTGATGCGGTAGGACGAGCCCTTGCCCACGGCATTGTGGATGATCCTGTTCTGCAGGCCGAAGCACAGGTTGTTGTCGAGATCTCCCTGATCAAGTCTGTGCTGGCAGTTGATCTCCTGCTTCGCGAGGTAGTTCATCTGCGGTTCACCGATCATGCCGTACCCGTATGCCACGCCGTGACCGCTGTACTGGTACTTGGGATGCACCCATCCGTTGCCAATAGCCGCGCCGCTGAGGGGCATGACGATGCCACCATCCGCAGGCGGGGTGGACTTGAGCTGGTCGTTCTGCTTGCGAATGTAGTTCATCATGGAGGGGACGTAGTGACCGGCGTGGGATTCGCCGGAGAAGAAGAGGTCGCGATTGAGCGTCTGCAACGAGCTATCGGCGTCGGGTGCATCGAGGAACTTGTCGGAATGCAGCTTCATGAACTCGGTGAGGAAATAGTAGAAGTCGATGTTGACCTCCTCGTCATTGCCGGGATACGACCCACTCCCCCCGGTTGTGAACGATAGTCCTGTTCCCACCGGTTGGTCTATGTAGAGCGTGTAGGCAGGCGCCGTGTGCCACGAATGCGCATGCGCCTTGATGTCCCACCGTCGCTTGGTGTCGTCCTCCACGAGACGGAATGGCCCGTTCTCCAACCACAGACCATCCATGGAGGAGCAGGCCGGTCCGCCGTTCAACCAGATCAGCAGAGGCGACTTGTCCGTCTCGGTGTCCTCCACTTCGTTATGGGCGTCCGTCGCGGGGGCGAACAACCAGTAGAAGAAGTACTTGTTGCCGTCCGCGCTGGCAGGCAGCAGTCCCGCCCAGTGTCGCGTGGTGAACTCGCTGGCATCCAGCAATGGCAGATTCGTCACGAGATGATCATCCGGATTGGTGGGAACGTTCACCGGGACCTTGCCTTTCGATTTCAGGTCGCGAGGGTGCGCATGGCTGCTGACGCTTTCATCGGTGAGGAGACGGCGCTGATGGCTGTCAACGTCGTTCACGCCGTCGATGCCATCCCAAGCAGAAGCCGCGGATCGTTGGTTGCTCTCGCTCGGCAGAATGCGGATTGCCAGTGTTGATGGAACGATGAGCGTCGTTATCACCAACGGCATCAAGGTGGCAAGCCTGGTTGCCGCTTGTCTGTACATCATGGTGCGTCGTTCGAATCGCAGGCGATTGCAAGAGATGTGATCGATCGGAAACAATGGACTCGCAAGAATGAAGAAGATCAGACGGACAATAGCCGCACAGGATCAACTTTGCTCGCATCAGCTTGTGCCAGAAAAGTGTGGCGATTTGCAGCTGAGGAAACCGTTGGAGGTTTGCCATGGTTGTTCGTTTCTTTGTTTCTTGATGTGATGACCGTTTTTGCCACGAACCACTGATACGGGACTATCCAAGTACATCGAAATCGTCAAACGTGATGGAATCTCTTGGCGCCAACCATCAAAAAGATACTTCCGCGTCCTCATTCATTGCGTGCCACACACCCATCACCACAGCCACAACAATTGACCAAAGAATCAGTGAAGCCAAGCATCACAGAAGTGCACATAGAGGATACAGGAGAGACAACGATCCCCCATCGCCCCCCGATGCTCGCCCGCCTCACGCGCACGATCCTGATGGTCCGATCGAGCGGAGGAGGTCTGGCCAAGGCGGTCGAGTTTTACCATTCCGCGCTGGGTTTGGGCGTCGTGCGCGTGACGGATGAATGGGCCGAGCTGCAGACGCAGAATGGGATCTCCGTCAGCCTGCAGGCCGTCACGACGGAACCGCAGCTGTCGACGGGATACTCGCCCATCCTCAATTTTCAAGTGGACGATATGGACAGCACGATAACGAACTGCGTTCAGATGGGTGGTCATCTGGATGGTCCCATCCAGTATCCGGCGCATGGCAAGGTCGCCGTGATGAGGTCGCCCGACGGGCACATGATCGGATTGTACGAGCAGACGACGAAGTGAAGCGGTGCATGCCCGAGGGGAGAAGTGGAAAAGAGGATCATATAATACTATACTCATGCCCATGCCCATACTCATACGAACCACACGCACTATGAATAGAGCACAACTGCCGATATTATTGTCCGACATACATCACAACCACCAGGTGGCAAAACACTTTCACCAGACTTTAGACAATAGGCACCACCGCAACTTCGATCCAAGACACAAGGAATTGGGGACGCCATGAACGAAGCGGGCCAACTCCAATCCGTGTTATCACCATGAGTGCGATTGCCGCGGATGCCATAAAGATGGGAATGGGATGGCTGCGGTGGCGTCGGCAGTAGCATCAAAGTAGGAGCGAACAATGGTAACCACCTCGGGTTTGGGATTATAGATCCTTGAGTGATGTCCACAGCGCAGCGCTGGGTCCAACTGTTGAGTCAAGATACAGAAGAAAGAAACCGGCATAGTGATACATTGAACGCAGTTCATTCAACCCAACAGATGCGGTTCAATTACATTTGTCTCCTTCCCCTGCAAATTAAGATCTGATCGATGCATGATAGATTAATCAATTTCTGATGTGCTTTGAATTGTCGAGACCACTTGTTGGAGATCTGCCGTGTGTTCGTCACCGCCGGTTCGACGGTGCGGTCCATGGCAGCAGAATCGAAGGTTCTGTTTCATCAGCCATTCGATAGGTCCAGAAGCGTTCAGCGCACAGCGACCCAAGGAGAGCACCCAAGTCACCATCAATCGATCGCCCGCTCAATGAGGCTTCGGCACATGCCCATCTACGTAAAAGTTCCGCGTCGCCTTGGGCATCTCCAACACCGCACCTTCCATATCTTCGCGCACCGTGATCTGGCAACCCAACCGGCTCGTCTCCGTCAATCCGAATGCCATATCCAGCATGTCCTCTTCATCTTCAGAAGCTTCCTCCAGCGAATCGAACAGATCTGGTTCCAAAATCAAATGACACGTCGAGCAGGCGCAAACGCCTTCGCAGGCACCTTCCAGATCGATATCATGGCGATGCGCGACTTGAAGCAAGGATTCGCCGACGCGGGCTTGCACGACGCGTTGCGTGTCATCGGGTTGCACGAAGGTCACGGAGACGGTAGGTGCATCGTCACCAATGGCAGGTCCGCCGTGCCATCGTTTGGTTGATGGCGGCGATGTGGATCGTGCTGCGAAGGCGGATGATGTTGTCGGTGTGGAGATTCGCGTGCTCAATGTCCTTGCGATTGTTTGATGTGATGTCCGAGATGAAGATGTCAGCACTCTCCGCAAGACTCCGGAGGCGATCATTTGAGAGATCGTCATGGTCTATCTGCTGAAGGAGTGCTCCACTTGCTTGTGTCGTACCTCCGTTCGAATGCTTATCTCACTGAAGCGACACCGCTCGAATGGCTTTGATCGGGACAAAGGTGCTGGACGAAGATGTGGATTGATTGAGAACAGAGTATCTCGTAGAGAGGACAGGGAGAGGTGCTATGGGCATGCTTCTACAACTCCGAGGATGCAGACTGTGGCCTTGGTTGTGATGATGTGCTTCCTCTCTGTCCAAGTTTGAGCCATGTCCCTTGTGACGATGATTGATGATGGTGGTTTGATGTTTGATGATGGTCGTCGTGTGTTTGCTCGATCTTTTCGCTTCGTTTTTCGTTTGATTGGTGATGACGTGGATGACGTTCTCGACTCGTACGACTATTTCAAAGAACAATGCTACTCGGGACTTGACTGAGTCGTCAATCCGCACCACGATGATAGGTATCTCTCCCCAGAGAGAGACTACTCTGGAGTACGATACACATGTACACCAAGGGATTCTCGAAGGATGCCAGTGCCCATTTTGAAAAGCTCAAGAGGCCATGACACATTTGAAGATCTCTTCGTCGAGTCCACATGAGGGAGTCCCAACGGTATGCCTCCACTTCTGTCCACTTCAAGATTAATATTGTCGAATATGATGAAACCTTGAAGCACCGCCTGGAAAGAGTAGGCTTGATCGATGTCTCGACAGATGAGTGGGCAACAGAGCAGATGGAGGCAGCAGAAAGTCGAATTGAGTTTGCCCTGAAGTTGTCCATGTCTGTATGCCCTTGTTCGGTGTCTGTCTGTTTGGTTCACAACCCTCTTGACTGTTTGCATCGATGTCCGTTTGTCGAAATGACACTCTTTCGTTTGTCATGAAATCGAAGCACCCGTGACTCGACTGAATCGTATCCAAAATAATTCATTCGTGCAACCAAAATCCAAGAACACGGCAGAAACAACAACTTTTGGCAGCACACAACCACCAGAACTTCACAACACCACCACAGACAGCAGGAGACATCACAAATCGCTCTGAACGACAGCCCAGACACAGAGCACAGGCCAAACCCTCCCACAAGAAGATCCATCTGCATGCATAGTCGTACACAACAACCATCCAGCCACTCAAGCAGCCACCCAAGCAGCCTCCAAGTCATCTGACCAACCCATCAAGAGAGAGAGAGAGAGAGAAATTCCTCAACCTCCGCGCCATCAACAGCAGTCAAGCTCAGTGCACCACAGAATATAGCAGAATACTCCGGGGGAGAGCAACACGGAATAGCGCAAAAGGAGCATCATATAATAGCGGTAGTACTCCACGAGCACACGCAACATCGGCACAAACGAGACACCAATCGCACCAGCATCATCATGGGGAACAAGCCAGCGACATTGGGCATCTCGACCGACCATGAGTCCTACAAGGCCGGATCCACCATGACGGGAACCGTCTACCTTTCCATCCAGAAGCCGCTGACGAACAACCCCGCCTCGTCGCGACAGACGCTCAATCTGGAGATTTGCGGAGAGGAGCACGCTGTCATCCACCATCGGACGACTGAGGAAGATCACCGGAGCACGTCTCACAACAGCGGAAACATCCATCGAGACCAAGATCACTATGAAGAGTCGTCGTTCCCCTTCTTCCAACTCCAAGTTCCACTGGCGATGGTGGACACGAGCCGTGCGGGTCGGTACGAGTACCCTTTCTCCTTGACACTGCCGACCACGCTTCCGAGCAGTATGCATCGCCAATCCAGTGGACAGTCCTACTGCGAAATCCGGTACCACCTGAAGGCCACGTTGGGGCGCAACGGAGGCTTGTTCTCCGCCGGTCCGCAACCCCAACAAAAGGAGATCAACATCATGGCATCGCCCACCAAGACGCAGGATACAGGGGTCACGGCACCCAGAGAATACGTCCCCGTCATGGCTTGCTGCTGTTGCTGCAGTGAAGGCACAATGATGCTGGAGGCCGCCAGCAACAGATCCATCCTCGCGCCCAATCAAACCTGCACGGTGAAGTTCATGGCCAAGAACATGTCCAAGCAGAAGGCCAAGCGCGTGGAAGTTACCCTGATGCAGTCCTTGGAATGGAATGTCAACGGGCGCACGGAGAAGACCCGCACGACGCTGGATCGTCACACCATCGACGCGCGCATGCTGCCGGAGCTCAAGAAGAAGCGTCGTCACCAACGCGAGGACTACTTTGGCGCACCTGAAGAGCAGGGCCTCAACAGCACTGACGCCGGCGGCGGTGGTAATACTCACAGTGTAGACATACGGGTGCCGCCCAATGCGTTGGACACGTATGCAGGAAGGTCCGTCCAAGTCAGGCACGCCTTGTTGGTGACTATCTGGACCAAGGGATGCTGTTCCACCAACCCAGAAGCGCGCATGCGCTGCACCATCGCATCCGGCTCGATCCCTGCACCTACGAGTATGGCAGCTCAGAGCAGCAGCGGCGCTGCTGGGACCATCGATCCGCTGGCGGGCAGTGCCTCCATGTCTCCATCGGCTTCAGCGCCACCGTCGTACATGGACAACGAGGTGACATTCGAACCACCCCAGGTGCCTCCCATGGCTTCTGTCACGCCGGTCTCCTATGCCGACTCTTTGAACACACCCCAAGCGCACGCCACGGCGTTGCCGCAAGACTGGGATGCCCAAACCGCCGACGTCGTGGAGATTCCAATGGCCCAAGCAACTCTGTTGGGTCCAGCCGCATCCACACCCACGGAAACCAAGCATGTGAGGTAGACCGACCAACTGCCTGGCTACCTGACGCAATGAATGAACAACGATGCAGGCATTGGATCTAAAGAGTTCAAATGGCACACAACTTCTATGTGAGAGTTCACAATAATGAGCAGTAATAATGCTAATTTGCATATTGTTATAATACTCAACACAATGTCGGTATACAAATAGACGAGTATGGTACATGCTGCGTGTGCGCCCGATCCGAGTAGAGACTGGAGTCAATTCATTTCGGACAGTCGATGGTGTTCGCGCCCATTCGGAATTTACCCAGAAAACCCCAGAGGACTGCGAGCGTACCTGAGCTAGTGTCCGGCTTTTATTCGATGCTTTGGGCACGAACGGTACCCAACAAGATCCGTTCAGTTCAGGCATACCTTGTTGGTGACCATTCGGGTCACCTAGAATGCGCCTCATGACGCCCATCACGCTGGTCCTCACCCGAAGCGCATTCCGTGGCGTTGCTTTCTCGACGACCGAGACTTGCAAACCTTGGACGAGGCAGCGATTCTGATGGGACAAACGGCCCCACCGAGAACAGCCACTTGCACAGCCATTGAAAGCGAGTATCTTCACTCTCACTATGTAGATGCTGATGTATTGCTTAGCATAAACTATTGCAGAATGTACGAGTACGACTCCATGTAGTTCGTACATGTAGCAGCGTAGAGCAGGATGGAGGCTGGACGGATTGGCTGTCTCTTTGCTTCACCCTAGTTTTGACGGGACTCATAGACAGGCCTCACTCGTGAATGGGTTGAGCGCGTGTCTCATGCCGACATCATGAAAGATCCACGAGCGCTGCACAATCCAACACGCGTTCCACTTGTGCTTCCACAAAATACTTGCTTGTATCTATTCTAATAGAATATATTACATCATCAATCACACAGTTCACCACACTCCGCAGGCGTGGACCTTTGAGATATAATACAATCACGAGCTATTATACGAACAAAGTGAGCAAGAAGTGTGCAAAGGCGTTGGCGTACTCGTAGTGCATGCGGCCATTTTGCTCTGCCAATCTCGTACAAGTACATACGGCAAAGTGCAAGGAGCTGGCACCAATTCTCTCTCAGTGACAGACGAGGATGCAGTCGAGGCCAAGAAGAGGGGATCTGCACAACATTCAAGATCCTTGAGCCATCATCTCGTGGTTCATCGATCTTTCACTGCCGATGGAGACAAACAGACGGATGAAGGTTCCGCAACGAAGAAGGGATGAGTGCAACTGCCGATACATCGACTACTGGACTTTGAAGTACGCAATGGGGACAGCAATGACGATTGCAATGATGGCAACGGCCACGGCATTGGTGGCAATGGCAACCACGATGCCAAGCACAGCCGATGCTTTCACGCTGCATCCCAGCACAAGTATCCGTACGACCAAATCAGTTGGTCACCGGGCCTTCGCTGTTCTGACAAGGCACTTCGCAAGTCGCGACAATGGAGATGACCCGATGCAGCATATTGGCATTCACGGAATCACCAATGCCAGAGGATCAACTCACAATAGCACCAGAGCAGCATCACGGCGTGATTTTCTGAAGTGGAATTCGGCCTCGGCAGTCGCTGTCAGCACAATGATCGGCTCTCCATCATCGTCGCTTTCCGATGGCACCAACTCGCAACCCGCGATGTCGTCGCCACCCATCAACAGTGAAGCAGCCACACGAGCTGCATCGTTGCTCGATGTCAGCAGCATCCCATTCTCCACCACACGCAAGTACAAATCCATCAAGCTCTCCAACGGATTGGAGGTGCTGCTGGTCCACGATAGGCGACAGCGAGCATTGGCATCCGCCGCGTTGACGATCCGTGGAGCTGGCCAATTCTACGACACGTTGGATGGCATAGCGCATCTCATGGAGCACATGGTCCTCAGCAGTCCCATTCTGGAGGGTACATCTATCACGGATGCTGGCATTCGCTTCATCAAACGCCCCGCATCCTCCTTCAAGGACTTTGAAGAGTGGTTGATTGACTACGACGGCGCCTCCAACGGTTTCACGGCCTACGAAAAGGTCTGCTTTCATTTCACGTGCCCGCCCGAAGTCTTCTCCAGCGCCCTGCAACGCTTCGCTTGTCTCTTTCGACAGTCCACAGTTCAGAACACGTGCCAAGACCGCGATGTTCTAAGGCGCGAAGTGCGGCGAGTCAATTCGGAATTGAACTTTCGCTCCAGCGGCAACCAGGAGCTCTACCTGTTCAAATCTCTCATGAATCCCAACCACCCCTTCTCCCGCATATCGGCAGGGACGTTGGAATCTCTCGAGTTTTTGCCCAACAGACAAAATGTGGATGTATCGGCTGCGTTGATCGACTTCTTTCGCAATCAGTACTTGCCGCAGAATGCGGTCCTCGTTGTGGTCGCGCCGATGGATGTTGATGTGCTGAAATCTTGGGTGATGCCGTTCGCCAACACGCTGTCCCTGCAGCCAACGGCGGCGGCGTCCCAATTGGCGGATGCTGACAACGACATCATGCTCAGGCAGCAGCTGTCATTTACGCGACCGTTGCAACCGCAAGGACTGCGGCGTACATACCCGCCAGCCTTCCTCCCAAACAAAATCAACACTCCGATCTGCCTGTATCGTCCCAAAAGTCCAGTTCGGCTGGATGAGAATGTGGAACGCATCATCTTCCATTGGCCGTTGGAACTTGACTACTCCAGGACCAAGTCCACGCCGCACAACGTCGTATCGCCTGCTCAAGTCGCATTCTGCCTTTCTCAGATCTTCGGTCGCAAAGGTCCAGGCTCGCTGTACCTGCTCTTGAAGAGCCAAGGGTGGATACCAGACGGATCGCAGTCCATCCCGCGGTTCTCCTTTCCGGTGGAAGTCAGCGGATTCCAGGTCCTCAAAATGGAACTGCATGTCACCACGGAGGGCTTCGTCAGTCGCGCGGCCGTCATCGCGGCCGTCTATGACGCCATCAATGTGTTGAGAGACAGTGACGGTACCGGTGCTCCCTTCGTGCTGAAGCGTGCGCTGATCGCACAGTACGCAGCTGTGGCCGAGCTATACGGGTATCGACTCAGCCCACGACCTCCCGATGCCATCGAGCTTGCCTTCGATGCGCAAACGTATGGCGTGGACGGACCGAAGGGCGTGGGCACGGCAGGATGGCATCGCTTTCCATCGTCGACGGATCTTTGGGATCTCGTGCGGCTGCAACGATCGTTGGCGCAGACGCTGATGGTCATGAGCGACGTCTCCAACGCCGTCATCTTCACCACCGCTTCCAAGAAGTCTATCCTAGCCGCCAGGAACACTCTGTTTGATGATTCTTTGCCGCGCATGTCACCGGCGAGCTGGGACGTGGATGGATTGACTGGTGCACGGTACTACTACGACGACGCATTCCGTCTTCCGGCGAAACCTGGCGATTGGCTCATCAAACAGTTCGTGGAGGATGAGCTTTCAGCCCCCCAAATCGACCCCCTCGTTCCTCCAAGCATTCGGTTGGCCCGCAACCCACTTGGTGTTGCGCTGGAGGAGGAAGCGTTGCTGCGGCAGCAACAGCAGCAGCAGGCAACGCACCGAAACGCATCAAAGATGGTTCCAAAACTGCAACTAGATCTACCGCAAGATCTACAGCAACCATCGTTTGACGACATCACGTCTCGAAGGCTGTTGGCTGAGTCTTCTAATGAGCGATCATCCGACGACGGTGGTCGTGCCGCGCTCATGAATGAGATGGTGGACGATCCGTCGAAATTGGCGCTCGTACGGGATAGCTGGTCGGTGTTGAAGGTGATTGGATTCGAAACCAAGGGACCACGCCTGCGCCTACCCCCAGCAGCGCCCGAACCATCGTGCAGGAGCGTCTTCATCCTGCAGATGCTGTCGACACGGCCGGCCGAAGCTACGCCCGAAATGGCGGCCTGCGCCGAGCTGTGGAAACTGTCGTTTGAATCCGCCGTATCAGATCTTGCCGAGCTGGGCGTGCCTGGTGCGCTGGGATTTGAGATCAGCTTCAATCGGTACGGCATGCGAATTGCATTCTTGGGGATCAGCCAGAACATCGCATCCTACGCCAGACGCCTGGCACGTCGCTTGGTCGATCATCCACGCAGGATGTCTGAGAAGCAAGCGCAGTTTCCACCGGGGGTTGTGGATGCCGCCATCCGACGCGTCAACCGAGAACCGGGCATCCCGGGCAACCGCAAGCGACAGATCGTGAGCATACTTAGGGACGCCACCCCGATGGACGCTGGACGCGAGGCAACGGCGTTCTTTCGATCTTGCGCCGGCGGGACGTGCGTCTCCCAAGGCGATTTGCTGCCGAAGGAGACCATCGCGTTGCTCGCGGACCTGAAAACAATTCTACGCGTTGTGACCGGTTCCAACATCAGCCCCACCCCGCCAACGCCCGCAGTCAAAGATGTGGTGTACAATGCCATGTGGGTGCCCAGGTTCGCCTCGCTGTGCTCCGTTCCTGGCACCAATTTTGTTTCCGATGCCTGCGGGCGGATCGCCAGGTGATGCCGTATATTAGATTGTACCATACCCCTCTAATAGGTCGTATGTATAATGTGTGTATGCAAAGAGCAATCCAGCATAGCACTTCTTGCGAGGGCTGTGCTATGCAAGACATTAGTACTGATGGAACATTCGAAGATCGAACTACTCGGACGCGGCGGTGGACATACTAAAACGACGGGGCCTTCCGCATCGAAAGAGGACATCGACATGCAGTGAACAGGACATACTTCTGCTCGATTGTCGTAGTATTAAGCTGTCTATTTTACCTACGATAATATAAGATATGCACTGCTGTCATAAAATGAGCACTGCTACTACTATTACTATTATGCTGTGCATATCATTGGGACCATGCTACCATCACACCACCATGGAAGCGCAAGCGTGGATAGTAGCTCGCGTGATTGCGAGTCTTGGAGGACTGCCAAACCGCTCCCACCCACAGAGATCTCACATGCTCTTCTTCCGTTCCGATGGCCACCAACGACACCCCAAAACGAATCATCACGGAATCAAGACGCGAATCTCAGCGCGCACTTGGACAAGAATATCATTCAAAAATAACGCCTAAACGATTATTGAGCTTCCCTCGCTTTTGTACGATTGGCCATTGTGTTAGCAAATGCGCGCCTGTCGTGTTCTCATTGGAAACTGTGGGAGATTCTTCTGGCGGTGCGCGCAGGCCCATACTTGCAAGATTGGCAGAAATTCTGCATCCAACGACAACGGATTCCTCCAACCGCAAATGGCCGAGAAAGCCGAAACAGCACCGCCCAAGCACCCAACAACTCCAACCATGAGAGTTCTTACAGAAGAGCAGAAATGGAACCACAACCACAAAGATCCCCATCATTCATCATAAATCACAGACGATTGCAACATTGCCTTCTCGAACGTCAGCAGTACTTCACTCACTCTCATACCAATACCAATAACACACCGAAAGATGATGATCTCAACCAGCAGAATGTTCCTGATGACGGCGGCTGCCGCCATCCTGATGGCCTCGCAGTCACTCGTCGAGGCCTCATGCCCTGACAACTGCGGAGAGGACGGAGGATGCGTCGACGACATGTGCGTCTGCGACAACGGCTACGCCGGCGCCGATTGCAGCTTCCCTGTGCTGGTCTGCCCAGGCGCCAGGATGACGTGCTTCGAAAAGGCCAAGTGCGTCTCGTACAATCAGCAGGATCTCGACATGGAAGACAGAGATTGGTCTTGCGACTGCACCGACGAATTCGGCAACATAGATTTCACCATCGACAGATGCTACGAACCAAAGATCGAGAGCTGCGAGAGAGACATCGAGACCAGCACCTTCGCATTCTGCATCAACGGCGGAACATGCCGCGGACTCGTCGATGACGGTGACTTGCACGTCGGATGCGATTGTCCTGATGGATACGAAGGTACGTCTATTGTTTGCGACGGTACCTGTTTCTTCTTTGAGACGTGCTGTGTATTGTCTTCTCGGATAAATCACAGCATTGGTTTGACCTTACCAATCGGCTGTTGCTCTCGTCGTATCGTCATTGTCTGGTGCTCCATGGCTCACACACACACGCTCTCTCGCTCTTCTTTCCTTTTCCGTTTGACGTTTGACATTCGCCATCTTCCACAACGCTCCGTCGATCGTAATCGTAATCGTAATCGTACCACTCTATCCCATCCTTTCTCAACACAGGTCTTCACTGCCAGTACGAAGAGGGAGATGCCCCAGATGGAGAACTGCTGGTCGTCGAAGAGCGGGCGCCAAGCTCAGGCAAGAGCAAGAGCAAGAGCAAGGTCGGCACCATCAGCGGCTTGTTCATCGCTGCCATCGTTGTGAGCGTCGTTGGAGGCATTGGGTTCATCGTCTACAAGAAGACCATCGGAAGCCCAGGAACCACAAGCTCTGGCGTCCCATCGTACTAAGCTCGCCGCAGTGCGAACGCGATGCAGATGCCCAAGGGACGATGACGATGATAGCGATTGAGGAAAGGGCAAATTCTATTTGCTCTCTCTCTCTCTCTTCTTTGATTCCGAATCAGATTGTTTACTCTTAACAGGTTCATTAGATTGTTTCATTACTTCAATTTACCGTCTTGGCCCAGATCCAGATCGAGAGCCAGCCTTTGAAGCCACCCCATGTGTGCATCGCATGGGTGGGAACGAATAGTCAGGTTCGCATGTTCGTGCATGCATTCCTGCTGTTGGTGTTGGTGTTGTCCAAACACCGTGGACGTGTTCTCCCACCAAAGACGACGTGAATCAATCGAATGAGTCAAGCAATGACAGAACGTTGTTTCCACGATGGCGGCAAAAATCGCCTTCCGCCATTCACACGCACCACAACATCACGCATGACCAAACGTGCCGCCGGATGACGCAAACAGCGAAGTTCGAGCGGGCGTGAAAGGACCACAGCACACCCTCAACACATTCCACACTTCGCAACACCACACATCGCATCATACAGCACAGCACAGCACAGCACAGCACTGTACCACACTACTCGGACCAGTATTCGACCAGAAGAAGGTCATCACTACCGCCCTTGCTTCCGACATCGACGCAAGCATCAATTCAGAACTCCGCCGTTTGCGGCCAACAAGATGACGAACGCCGCTTCATCCTGCCACAGAAGGGTGTGTCTATTCGGCACGTCCGCCAATCCGCCAACGGGAACGGGAGGGCATGTCGGCATCGTCCAGGCCCTATCCGGCCTGCGGTTGTTCGATGAGATCCGCGTCCTCCCCGTGTACCAGCACACCTTCTCAGCGAAACGAAATCAGCTCATCTCCTACGATCAGCGTGTCGAGATGTGCCAGCTGGCCTTCCAGAATATTCCGAACGCCGTGGTCTCGCGAGCCGAACAACGATCGTGGCAGCATCAGGCACAACACGCGACGGATCTGCAAGCCCTGAGAGTGGGCACGGCCGATCTGCTGGAAATGCTGCAATCGGAATCACCGCACGACGAGTTCACTTTCTGCTTGGGAGCCGATACCTTCATGGATCTGACGGCATGGAAATGGAAGCGATCGAGAGATGTTCTGCGACTGTTGCAAGGGCGGTTGGTCGTCTTTCTGCGGCCAAGTGCCGGTGAAGGCGCGCTCAGCGACAAGGAACGCATTCGGAATCGCATTGCCGATGTGAACAAGGAGATGGGGTATTCGCACGATCCCATCATTCTCCTGGAAGTACCGACGTTGGAAGCCATCTCATCCTCGATGGTGCGGTCAGCGGGTTCGGTAGAAGAGATCAAGCAAATCGTCACTCCTGAGGTTCTGGATTACATTGTCTCGAACGACATGTATGGATTCATGGGACGCAACTGATGCTGTCGAAAACCGAAGGGTCGGGAAGGCTGAGAAGCTCCAGATTATGCTCCAGATGTATTCCGCTGAGTCTCTCTTTCCCACTGAAGTTATTGGAACCTTGTAAATCTTCGTTTACTCACCGATTTGACACCGAATTGGCCGCCAGAAATGAATGCTGGATGCTTTCGCACTGCGCGGCGTGGTTGGCGGATGCGACCTCCAAGTTTGTCAACGAAAGGGTGTTTGCACAGCGCATACACCGCTCCGGACCGAGACTCGCCGTGTGGCACTGTCCGGATACAGCGGCGCACAACGCCTCCATTCACTTTCTGGATGTTGACCCTGGCAGAGCGAACTGCATTTGTTGTTCGCGTCTGGACGATGTTCGCGAAGGAGGATGCTTGGCAACAAACTGCTCTGTGGCACCATGTGATGCATGGGAAGAATATTCGGCATCCATTGACACCATCAAATCCGAACATTCCCTGTTTTCGTGAGCATGTTGGGAGTGATGCTGGTTCTCCTTTCGCGACTCCCACCAGAGGGTCTGCGGACGAAGACAATGCCCTCAGCAAAGTCGCAGGAACGTTCACATCGGCGTGCCGCACATCTGGGAGGAATGGGACGATCTGTGGTATTATACAATTTTCACAGTAGTGGTCACTGCGTTTGCCAAACCAACTCCCCTGTGCCATCTCTACAATGCAGTGCTCGCGCTTGGCTGTGTCAAATGGATTTGCAACACCAGTCGAGTCTGTAGTATATATAGTGCAATGCCTACAATGCACGTGGAGCAGGCAACAGCGAAGTCTCCGTTGACATGGCGCGTGTGTTTGGTTCGTTGCGTATGCGCATCTTTGTGTTCGTGGAGCAGCCGTTTGAGCCATGGCGCATCACCGTGTGGCGAAGTCTAAATGAATGTAGGGTTCGCACGCAGAATATCCGTTCGCTCATTGCACGAGCTGCTCATTCTGGCGATCTGCTAACAACACAAGAAGACAGATGACTCTCAGGCGATATCAAAGACCACACAGGAACCGCCCCCAACAAAATCCAAGCAGAGTGAACGACACACCGTTCGGGTAGTCCACCAATGTCGCACCGCTAATGCAGTGCTGTCGACAGTTGTCTGTGCCCCATTTCTGATTCTTCGCCGGAAGGCTGCAAGTGCTGTTGTTTTTGGGCGATTCATCGTAAGAATTCGGAAGTCCCTATTGACAACTCTGTGGGATGCTGATCAGTGAAGGCAGATCTTTGAGCCGAGATTGGCAACTGGCAACCCACGACAATAAAAGTAATAAAGCTATTCTGTAAAAATATATAATAGGTCGTAGAGGATGAAAATGTACTGCTTGGATAGGTAGATGGATGGATGGATTGTTGGAGGGGTTGGCAACTATTCTAATATTCTATTACTCCGTTGTGAAATGATTTCCACTTATCTATTTTATCATCGGTTCGACGCCGTGTCGTAGTGGCAAACTTTGGGAGCTGCGGTAGATATACTCCCCAGTCGCCTCCCACGCTGGACTGACGCTACCTTTTCGACCTTCGGTACCCATCGTAGTATCGTCAACAGTTGATGTACTAAAGTGTGTAGATACCATGTTAACAATACCAGATTAATGGAGGACAGGAGCTCCACATTTAGACTGTTTGTTCAGCACCATGTCTCCACGTTTCTGTCATTGGATGACTTCGCAGGAGTTGGTTCATGTGCTTTCACTTGTTCGGGTCGTTGGAAGGTTAATTTTGGTGTGCCATCGCGCACTGTTTCGCGGGTCTGAGTCCTCCCAACTCCCTCGACTTGCGCTCCCTCTCGCAAGTCTTCCCCAACCCTCCCGACTCGAACACCACCGCTGATGCCTGCCCCAGCGCACATCCGACCTGCGCGGAATGTGAAACGGTGTCGCGATAACACTAGTTGCAGAGTTTTGGCCCCTTGTTGCCACTGGTTTGCTAACACCAAACTCGACACAACAACACAACAATGGAGAAGCACAACGAAACTTCACAAGCGCCATCAAACGGCATCAACGGCACTGCAACAACCAACGATCCAGTGCAAGATATGAGCGCATAGGCAGAACCACCATGGGAAGCTTGGTGAATGAGCGAGAGGAGGATGCCAGAGTGGTCGATTTGAGACCGTGGCGCGCCCACGTGCAAATGACACGATTCGGAGGAAAATCCGCTGGTTGGATATGATCTTTGCATGGAATGCACAGGGCATCACAACGGATATTGATGGGCAAGATGCATCCAGGAGGAAACAATGGAGGTGCCCACGAAATATGAGGCTCGACGGTGGCCTGGAAGGTGCGGAGGGCAAGGATCAAGTGGAGGGCAACAGTCTTTTGGTGGGTGGTGGCGCACACATCATGTGGCTTTGGCAGTGATGGGTGCCATGCACAAGTCTCCCAAATCGCCAATCCACCCATTCAAGATGTGTCCAGAATCAACTCAAGATGGCCAGGGCGAAGTATCCTGCGCGGATATTGGCTGGAAAAGGCTGCATTCTGGGAGGCACACGAGGGTTTTTTGGGTGTCGCAAAAACTCGACGACGGCGTCATCACATGGAGGTGTACCTTCCAAGGTATGAACGCCCCACCCACTATGAATGCATCAACATGTCGCCAAGGAATATGGGAATGCATGAGGGGCGTGTGGAGGGGCTGCAAGGTCGTATCGACGAGATACGGATCCAAATATGAACAGCATCCGCGCGGCCCCCAAAATGTCGAAATTTCTGTGTTTCAGTGCAGGGAGGCTTTGGGGCAGACAGAGCTCCCAAATCGTTCTGTCCTTCATGGAGCGGATATGTGGGGAGTATATGGAGCCAATGTGGTGCGCAAATGCCATGATGATGATGATGATGATAGTGGGTGCTGAACGAACGGCAGCAGGGCACAATCAAGAATTTTTGGCATCCACCACATGACAGTCAGCAAGCCAAAGCGATGCTAAAAATAAAGTTCATAGAAATGCAACTTCGATATTCAGAATAACCGATAGACAGGCGTCCGAATTCACTATTTTTTTTAATATTAAACCACGTGTTGATGAGATATAGCATGATGAGCAGTCGTCTGGATGGTTTTGGTTGTGCTCTAGATTAGTCTATTTATCACGACTCACCACCCACAAAACTCCACAACTAGTGCTATCGTGACACTGTTTTGCATTCTGTGCAGGTCAGATGCTTTGCACATCACTCTTCATTCCACACAACAGTACTTGTGAACACAGCAGCTTCAACAACAGCAACAACAACAACAACAAGCATCCCTACAGTGTTTGCTTTTACTGTGTCACTATTTCTTTCTTTTACACCTCTGCAATTTGTGATGCTTGTGATGCTACTTCTGCTGCTGCTTGTGCTGCCTCCACTGCTGCTGCTTGTGCTCGTTTTTCGTCCCTTTCCTTTTTCGCTCTCTTTGCTTGTGGTGACGCCTCCACACGGTGTGGCAGTGGTCCATCATTCATGAGCTTGTTTTTTCGCAGGTGAGGCAGGTTGTAGTCATTGCTCCCTTTGTGCACGATGATCTCGTCCATCACTTTTTGCAACGTGAGGAACACTTTGCAGAGATTTTCAGGTGGATACTCGGCGAACATTTGCATCATCCGATTGTTGAGGTCGGTGAGGCCAGATGCGTTCGTCTTCAGTTGCCTGCTCTGCATCGAGTTGAACAGGCCAAGATCAAGCACGTTCAGATCAGGGCTTTTGGCTGGTTGCGTGTACAGCTCAATTTCACGGTGGTCCCAATGACCGCCACTGACGTGTTTGGCGATCAATTCGCGCTTCTCGTTGTTCCATTTTTTTCGAAGTCAGGTACTAAAAGGTGCGGTTTTGCTCCATCTTGTTGAATGCGTACAGGAGAGTTTCCGTTGGGGAACTTTTGGAGAATGACAGGAATGACCTCAGTGAACATCATGTCTGTGTACACCTCGCGGGTGATGTTCTTCTTTTTCCATTCAGGAGTGCCTTTGTCCCTGTTGCAGGAATTGCGTTTCGCGAGCACAACGTCCCCAATTGGCCAACAACCCAGCTTGCCATCAAACACCATGTTGCCTTCATCGTCGTACTGTGGTTTGGCAACCGCCACAAGGTACATGAGTTTTAGAGATGCGTTTGGAGAGGTTGCGCCAAACACTTTTCGAGGTTTGTCACCTTTTGCTTGCCACAATGTCCTGACAATTTTGTTAGTCATGAACCATTTCTCGTCCACATGGACCACGGTATCCATGCCTGAGTATTTCTCATCATCACAAAGGTGGTCCAAGCAGAAGTCAAGGCGATTCTGTTCTTGTACCTCGGTCATCTGCATCGAGTTTCGCACATTCTTGCATTCCAAAGCTCCGGATCGCAAGAGTACCGATGGGTCGATTCCAATTGCTGTTGCCACAGAGCAAATAGTTTGGGCATCTTCAACTGGCAATGCACGCACTTTTTGCTGAATTTCTTCCACAGTGTGCTTACGCTTGCGACCACAGTTGCTTCTCTTGTTCTGTGTGGTGTCCACAACAGGAATAGCAGAGCCTGGGACAATCTTCTGCGATGCTCTTTTGATGTTGTACACAGTGGACTTGTCAACTTTGAACTTTGTTGCAATTTGTTGCACAATCCCCTTGCCTCTTGGCAGACGAGGAGCACCAGCAGTTTGATGAAGGTGAAGCTCAAACATAATGTTGTTGCGCATCTCATCATTGAGATGCACATGTTTTTTTCGTGCTTTGGTGGGTGATGCCATGGTGGATGATGCCACAACAGCCACGATATTGTGAGGTCAGCCCTATCATGTGGGCTTGTGGTCAATGTGCCACATTTTCACCTCTTGCATGTGATGCAACCTTGTATCACAACACCACAAGCTGCACACTGGAATAAGGTCATCAAGATTATTGCATAACTATCCACCTGGGGACACAGGATGAATGCACTTATCGTTCTTTTCCGGTGATCAGCTGCAGTTTTTCGTCCTTCGGTACGCCTAGTTGTCTAGGCTACGCAGACAACTACTAGGAGAAATTGGCAGCGATAGAATTTCCTTCGATCGATGACAGCCAAAACCGGCAAATGGAAGGGAAGACAGACTTGTACCGGATATACTAATCAGGACGACAACGCGAATCGAAACTGCCCCAACAAAACCACACAGTAACTCAAGAGCACAAAATCCAAGCAGCAAGACGGCATGCTGAAAAGGACGCCAACAACCAAACAATCACAACGACAGCGACGAGAATCATCCTCATCCTCATCATCCGCCGACACCACAGCCTTGACGACGACAGCGACAAGCATCATTCTCACCCTCATCATCCTCATCATCCTCATCATCCTCACCCTCACCCTCATCATCCGCAGACCACAACCTTGACGACAGCGACGAGCATCATCCTCACCCGCATCCTCATCATCCGCAGACCACAACCTTGACAACAACAGCGACGAGCATCATCCTCACCCTCATCCGCATCATCCGCAGACGCCACAGCCTTGACGACAGTGATGAGCATCATCCTCACCCGCATCATCCGCAGACGCAGACGCCACAGCCTTGACGACGACAGCGACGAGCATCATTCTCACCCTCATCATCCTCATCCTCACCCTCACCCTCATCATCCGCAGACCACAACCTTGACAACAGTGACAAGCATCATCCTCACCCGCATCCTCATCATCCGCAGACCACAACCTTGACAACGACAGCGACGAGCATCATCCTCACCCTCATCCGCATCATCCGCAGACCACAACCTTGACAACAGCAATGAGCATCATCCTCATCAACATGCTCATCATTCGCAGACGCCACAGCCTTGGCGACAGCGACGACCATCATCCTCACCCGCATGCTCATCATTCGCAGACGCCACAGCCTTGACGACGACAGCGACAAGCATCATCCTCACCCGCATCCTCATCATCCGCAGACGCCACAACCTTGGCAACAGCGACGAGCATCATCTTCACCCGCATCCTCATCATCTGCAGACACCACAGCCTTGTCGACGACAGCGACAAGCATCATCCTCATCAACATGCTCATCATCCACAGACGCCACAGCCTTGACGACGACAGCGACAAGCATCATCCTCACCCGCATCCTCATCATCCACAGACGCCACAACCTTGCCAACAGCGACGAGCATCATCCTCACCCGCATCCTCATCATCCGCAGACGCCACAACCTTGACGACAGCGACGAGCATCATCCTCATCAACATGCTCATCATCCGCAGACGCCACAACCTTGGCAACAGCGACAAGCATCATCCTCACCCGCATGCTCATCATTCGCAGACGCCACAACCTTGACGACAGCGACGATCATCATCCTCACCCGCATCCTCATCATTCGCAGACGCCACAACCTTGACGACAGCGACGATCATCATCCTCATCAACATGCTCATCATCCGCAGACACCACAGCCTTGACGACAGCGACGAGCATCATCCTCACTCGCATCCTCATCATTTGCTGATGCCACAGCCTTGTCGACAACAGCAACAAGCATCATCCTCACCCGCATCCTCATCGTCTGCCGACACCACAACCTTCACAACAGCGACAAGCATCATCCTCACCCGCATCATTCACAGACACCACAACCTTGACGACAGCAACAAGCATCACCCACATCCTCATCATCCGCCAACGCCACAACCTTCACGACATCGACATGCATCATCCTCACCCGCATCCTCATCATTCACAGACACCACAACCTTCACGACAGCGACAAGCATCATCCGCATCCTCATCGCAGACGTCGATGGTATTGCTGAGCGCTATTCTTGGTATTACTGCGACTACTCTGGTGTAACACCACACCGAATGGGACATGTCACAGCTTGTATGACACGTGAATGGTCCGTCCAACATCAGAGATTCCTCACATCGCAAACAGAACGGTGAGGCAGCACGAATTACAAGTACATTAGAATAACCTGGAGAGGTGTCGAACGCAGCAAAAGCAGCCTGCACCCGAACTTGTCCCATGGAGAAGCAGTTATCTGGAAGTTATTATATGAATTGCATGTGTTGTTGTAGATTCATGAAAGTAAAGAGGCAGGCAATGGCTACAAAAATGAGACAGCCGCTGGCGTCGGAGCCAGGGGTTGGGCAAGTATAGCAGCAGGAAGGAATATTTGCATGGGAGAAAGCACAGGCAGAGTCACAGGGTACTGCAGAGATCCGATACGAGGAAGGTGCGCGCAGGCTGCAGGATGTTGACTGTAGCCACTGTGTCGCACCCGCACGGATATGTGGCATCGGACGAGACTGAAAAAGGCCGTAGCATGCGCATGGGTGTTGAAGGCGAGTTGGCGACAATGAGCAGACGCAAACAGAAAACCACACGAATGCAACTCTGGTGTGACGGAAACAACAGAAAAGAGGGTCTTCGACGTGACCGCCCAGGCACTTGACAAGCCCAACTCCGGAGTGGATAAAGCACAAGGAAACAGGCGAACACGAAACAAAACAAAGAATGACTGTGGGAAGACATCCACGAACAGAGGGGAGGGGCGGAGCGCGTCGGGGATAAAAACCTGTTCGAGTGACACACAGGATGGTACCACGGTCTGTTGCTGTGGTACCTGGCACCGCTAGAGACCAGAGACGACCACACAAGTTTCGAAGGAAGGAAGAGTCACTAAAAACAGGAAATTTGGTTACCGCAACCCCCACTTTTGATGACGTCTTTGGTGTCTCACCACATGTCGCAAAAAAGATAAGTGGAAATCATTTCACAACGGAGGAATATGTATTACTGATTACAACAGCAGCCGCGATCCACTCACACAAAACACTGGCAAAATCCCCTGACATGTCTGCCCATCTGAGAAAAAATCATCGGCACCGACGGTTGGGTGCATGGCATGGAGGTGCACGAGTATACTTTACTCTGCATGATACGACCTCCAAGCAACCAAGTTCGTGGATGGCAATGCGTGGGATGGGGTGATTGAGTTGGCTGGTCAGCTGGTAGATCGATCGTCCATCTGAGGTACTATAAAAAGGATGAACATTGGGAACGGACAAGGTCAGACTGTTAGATGGCACTGCCTGATCCTGTACGTCTTCTGGAAAGGTTGCGGAATGTCATGGCAATCTTGATCCGCGCGCTGTCGTCGGGGACTTCCTCCCATGAGTCGCCGTTGACGCATCGCTTGAGGAAACGGATGCCCTTTGCCTTCACAACCTGCAATATCTCGACAGTGATAGCTGTCTTGGCAAACTGGCTTCCTGCTGTGCCGTACTCTTGCTTGTACGATTGCAGGAAGCCTAAGAACTGAACGTTTCCGGAGAAAGTTCTGTAGGGGAAGCCTCTGCCGCAGACGATGTCGATGGAACGAGGGAAGAGCTTGCGCTCCATCGTTGATTGCCTCTGTTGCTTCGCAACGGCAGTTTGGAGTTGTTCCTCGAGCATCTTGTTGAGTGTTGATCCCGTGGAATTCAAGTCTTCATCAACCTGGAGCATGGCCGGTGTGACGCCGAAGCATCTAAGTGAATCCATGCACTGGCTTGGAGAGCCATGGTGGAGCCTCAGCCGCAGACGGATCTGTTGAGGGAGGAGGGACACGGCCGAGCGCACGAGTAGATCTGTTTGAGATCGTTCGTCATGGACGAAGACATGCGTTGCAGCAACCCGAAACGGAATTGCGTTGAAGAGTGAAGGCGTGTTAGAGAGCTGGGCTGCATGCATCGCCTCGTGCTCTGGTGATGGGAACCTGTCCTGGCATGTGTCGATCAGGACAGCTCCGTGCTTCTGGACGCTCCAGTCATCCAGCATGCTGGGCATGAGAGAAAACCATGCGGCTCTGTCTGCGGCCATTGATCGGTTGGGCCCGGTGTTGCCGACAACGTTGCCGACAATGATCCTTCGACCGCCCACGTCACAACCCAGAAGAGCATATCCGTGTCGGTGGTATGCATGTTTGTCTTCTTGCGACAGATCGTCCCATACGATCTCTCTGCTCAAGCTGTCGACACCGAAGAGTATGCGCTTCAGCTTGAAATGGCTCACGATGTTGTTGGCCGCCCTCGCTGCGTCAAGCCTTTCCGCCCTCAGAAAAGCCAGCTGGAATCTCTCTGACCTGACGTAGGTTGGGTTGAGGAAGAGAGCCTTCTCGTAATCTTTCTTGTCCTTGATACCCTCCAGCCGAAGCTGCAACTGCCGAAGCTTCCTGGTGACCATCGTGTCTGCGACCTCGATTCCTGGGGCCACTGCATGCAGATCGTGCAAAATCTGCTCTCGCTCTGCCGCTGTGAGATCGCTTAGTTCTTTGGCGATGGCCTTGTCTCCGCTCATGGCATAGTGGTTTTCCAAGGCCACGCCACTGGATAGAGCGGCAACGGGCATAACATCGGTACTTGACATTTCCTTCGCCGTTGTGCGGCGCTTCTTCCAGTCACTGCCGTCAACGCTGCTCCTGTTGCTGTTGCTAATTGCCAGGTCTGCATCTTGGCATACGACTTGGCCAGGATGAATGCTGCCAAGTTCATGAGGACCACAGCTGATTGCAAAGAGATCTCCAGCCGACCACGCATCGATGTTGAGAGCAACGTCATCGACGTGGGTCTGTGGCAGGCCATCCTCGTGTTTGCGTTTCCCTTGCGTTTCCGTCCCGCGGCTTCCGCGTGGTGCTGTGGCCGCCATGTACTCGTATTCTTGTTGCTGCCGATTCATCCCAGCAAAGCTCATGAAATGGGTCTGGATGTGGCTGATGCTTTTGATGATGCTGGCGTTGGTGTTGATATTAGTGTCGGCGCCGATGCCGAGGTTGGTGCTGGCGCTGATGCTTGAGCTGGCGCGCGTATCACTACTGTAGCTCCTGTGATGGACCATTGCCGGGATCTGGGCGTGCAAGATCTGCGTTCCCATCTCTATCGTCGTTGTTGTCGTCGTCGTCGTCGTTGTCGTGATTGTGGAGCAGTTGAATCGTACTGTCCGCTGCCTGTCGTTTTCGGTTGCAACCTTGCTGCCTTTTGTCTGATGTTTGGTGGTGTTTCTTTTTTGTGGGACTATCACAGTTGTGCGCACTTCACCTTGCCGAAGATAAAAATGATATCGCAGCCAGTCGGGCACGAGCTATGGTGAGTATGCGGTGGCCGTCTTTTGATCCCTGGAAGTACAATTGGAAGTACTGCCAAGCGCACATGTACACACACGATGGGTATGAGAACCTCAAAGAGCTCGGTCTTGTTTTGGACACCACACCAAGACCACCGTCAGAGGCGGTAGCGCCGGGAGCGGAATGAGCCCAGAGTGGGTCATGTATCGGTCCATCCATTCGTTCGGGCGGGACTTTTTGTTTGGTGGAGTGTCTTCTCTTCTCTTCTTCTGTTTTGCTGATACTGGTGCTGATGCTGGTGCTGGAGTTCTTGGCGGATGGTGATGGCGGCGATGGCAGGAGTGTGACTGTGACTGTCCAACCAGTTGTGCCCGGCTCCGAAGCGGTGTCGTCTCAACGGAAGGGCCGAGGGTTGGACGGAAGAGGAAACAAGCGAGAATGAGTGGAAGTAAACCATGTTCCAAACGGCACCCTTCGAGCAGAGGAAGAAGATAGGTAGTAGCGTGATGACGAAAGGCTTCTTTTGGCACATATGATGTCCGCGAAGCCTGTAGAACCAGGCGCCATCCTCCATGAGATCGAATGTGGCTGCCGAAACGAGAGATAGAGGTTTGCATTCAACCCCCAGTGGACATTTTGTGAAGTGAAAGATGCAGGCTTTGTGCCATTTCCGCCGCTTAAATCAATCTTCGCTCATTGCGTGATTGTGCTGCGTGATTGTGTCGCCATGGGGACAGCTTCAACGATGACAGCTGAGGATGCCACAGTGGAGAGCAGACGCAATCATTTCGCGCGGAAGCGCCAACACACAAAGCGGTACTCTACGAATACGCGTAGCAAACACCCACGGAAAAAGGCTTCCGACGCAACAGCACTCTGGGGCGGAGTCACAGCATTCCTCTTTCCCATCTTTGGGTGGCACCTTGACAATTAAGCTCCATCAAGGAGAACCTCTACTACCTGGGCCAGTACCAAGGTTCCTTGACTGTGAATGGGTCGAAAGCGTCGTTGTTCCAAACCACGGCCAAAATGTCAACCGGCTTGACAAAGGCGAGGCGAATGTCGTGGTTGGAGCAACTTTGTGGTCGTAAAGACCTGTGTCGCTCACAATTGTCTCATGCGTTGCTCGCGTTGTTGTTGCTGATGACCATGTCGAACTCAGCACAGGTGGAATTGTACAGTAGAGTAGAGTAAATGGGTGGTTGGCAAAACAAAATCACATTCTCATCCGCCACCGCCTCTTGGCGGAGAAACCGCAAAGGAGAGAACGCAAAACCTCCAAACAGGCCAGATGTTGTTCGGCCACGCTGTTCTGGGTCATACTCGTAGCCTAGCCGATACCGACGCTGGCAAGCCTCGGGTTGCGTTCCCTGTGGACTCGTCGCCACGAAAGGCAAGGCAATCGTAAAGATGCTGTTCGATACTCTCAACGCCCAAAGCTCTTCGTCTCTCCATTCTTTCACATTTTGCGTCGTTTCATCTCGTCGACGTCAACATCACCCCGTGAGGTTCTTCGTTCAGTCTCACAAATCCCGTTCGTTTTGTGTGGGCATACTGTCTCAGGCTTCCCTGTGCCGGACCAACCACACAACTACGAGCTGCTCCAGGGCTGGATTGGTGGAATGGTCGTGCATTGAATGATCGGTCAGGGCAGAGTCAACAGGTAAGCCCCCGCCCGTAGCGAAACCGCCTTTCGTGGTCATATCAATTTGGAGCATACGACTATGACAACAGGGGCGAAATAGGATATGAAATGCTCGACATGGAACGAAAGGGGGGATACAGCCGCTGGCACTGCTCTGCGCTCGCACACTCCACCCACCTGACATATTGCCAGTTATTATCACGGCCCTACATGTAATGCCCATGCACATATGGCATCAGCATTAGATGTGTGTACTGCACGACGCCATGCCATTGGCCATTGACATCTCCTTGAGCCGGCACCAGCTAATGACGAGACCTGCTGACGGATACGAAGGTTTCCGTCGCTCGGCGTAGTGCCGCAGGGAGAATTGCACAAGGGGACGCTTTGCAATCAAGCTGCATGGCTTGTGTTCAGGGCGGCAATAGCCAAGGCGGGCCATGGCACTCGTTGATAGGTCCTCGTCGGCAGCCGTGCTACTATACAGACATGTGTCTTGCTTTCGATCTTGTTCGCTCTCTCTCTCTCTCTCATTGCGGGTGTGAATAGGGGTATTACTCGTTGATCACATTCATTCAAATCGAGCGTAGTCTTTACTTCTCGGCACACGCAGGAAAACTGGGGACGAAAGAGAGTCTCTGGATCGATAGGCCTCCTTGCGGGGTGTCCGTTTCTCTGGTACATGCATGACCTATTCCAAGAAGGGCATCGAAGTCGCCAAACGCCACCTCCAAGTCACCTCGAAAACTTGAGATCATTCAACCAGAAGAGTTCTCCGACCGAGCTAGACAAACGACGATCAAAGTCACGCGGTGCATGTATCCAACCATCCGAGGTGCTACTCTCTATGACTTTGCGCAACTTGGAGGATAGCCACCCCTGTTGACGTGGATAACCGTCTGCTCGCAACGAGTTGTACGCGAACCATACCCTCATGTGCACCAGTGTGGCATATCCCCCCTCTTGCAGATCTATGCTATAGGTCGTAGTGTACATCGCACTCATCTGGGTGATGCAGTATGACGAGACAGTCCAATCGTTTTACTCTATTCGCCTGCCCATTCACATGCCCCTTGGAGTTGATCGAAAGACGATATTCTACTTTTCGCCGCCTTTCACGTTCCAGATCGGAGTCCTCTGCAAGAAGCATTGTCCCAGTGCAGTCGAAGCACTCCGGCGAGGCAGATCGGATCCAATGTGGGGAGCGCCGGGAAGCGTTGGAGGGACAGAGCCGCGCTCGTTCTTTGTCCAGACGACGACGTGTACACATGCTGTTTGGCATGCCAATCCTGTCACTTTTTGCGCACAATTCGTCCCTTGGTCTTCCGAACAAGGAGGTGCCCCTTCGTGGCCGTTTCGTCCGTACACTCGCCCCCCTGGGGCCGCTCCAATCTCATCGTGTCTCTTCAACCTTGCGATGTATCATGCGCCATGCATTCGTGCTTGTATGGTACGTGCATATTTGCGAGTGCAAGAAGCCACCTCGTGCTCCTATTTTACGCCCAGGAATGGGAACAGACAGAGGCGGGTGCTTGGGCCAAAAGTCGTATCAGCAAACGATACGCACGAGCGCGGACGATGATGGTACCACGCCGTCAATTGGTCAGAGGTCTTGATCGTCTTTTAGTCCAAGAATGTACGAATAGCAATCTTCTGCCCCTGGCTTCTGTGTGAGCGTGATCTTCTGCGCAATGTCTCTTCGTTGGAAAAGTTGCGCTCCAACAAATGTCACATGGATTCGTTGTGCTTTGGGGTGAACAGATCTCTGTTCTCCTTTGGGACTGTGAAGCCAGAAGGGAAATATTTGGTCGGCAACCTTCTCGTGAATTTGTGGAGGCGGTACAAGCGCACATTCGTGCCACCCTCCTGATGGTGGATGAGGGCGCGGGTACATACCAGTACTTCTCACAAGAGTATCATCCACTCCGCGAAGTATCTATGGGGTGGGTAGTGGAGTACAGTAAGTAGTAGAGTACAGTAGGTCGTAGAGTCGGTATTACATGTTGCGGCCTCTTTTTCTTTTCGAGCCCACAAGTACTATGCGAGACCGGTGAACTGAGAAGGGAGAAGAGTGGAGTTGTGGTCACGCATGGATACTCTTAGGTGCGTGGAACACCAACGAGGGGAGCTTCTTGGCGAAGACTCAACTTGTGTTACTGCACTTCGCTTCTTCACTTATGGTGCCGCAATGGCCATGGCACCGAAGAGTTGCTCATCGTGAACGACGAACTCAAGGGAACGATGAAAGAAGGCGAAAACGAGGCAAAGAATCGTCAACCTACATTTTCAGACACACTTGTGCAATGCAAAGTCAATGCAAGAAGAACCGGGCTGCGAACCGAGGGGCTCTTGTGCCCCTGCCCATTCCAAACTGGCGTACGCGATTCTTACACACGGTACTTGCACAGAATCTCCCACGATGAGGTCATGGTTGAAAGGAAAGGAGTCTCATTATCCGCCCATCGGTATCCATGTTCCAACAAGGGGAATCGCAGTTTGGCAACTCGTCTTGCGTCCCTGTTTGTCCTCAGGTCGCGACGAGCCATGTTGCGATGTCAAGTCGAGCGGCTGAGGTTCTCTCCCCTGGGGCGTGGGCACCCGCATGGCCCAAGGAGATGCTCGCGGTTCAGTAACACCACCCGCGCAAACCGAAACGTCTTCATCCACCTCCCCTTGGGTATCAAGAGGGTCGTGGACTAGATCGTACTCCGGCGTTATAATCGTCGTCGAAATCATCCAACGAGGTCCAGGAAGGCGGGAGAAACACGAGACACTGCCATCATTCTGAACTGTCGACGAGATTTGTTGACGCATGGTTATCTGTTCAAACAGCCATCGCCTACTCGAATGTACTTTGGTTGTGTCTACATGCATGAATGTGAGTAGGTTGGACATGCACCTGCTGTTGTCGGAGGTCGCCTAGTGGGCAAGGGCCAACAGGCATTCCATTGTCTTCAATGCCGTTTTTATTCCACCCGAGGCCCGGGGCTGATGGAGTAGAATGTCCATGAGTATCCTCATACGACCAGCGACGGTGGGCATGCCCACAGGACGATAGGATTTGGTGGCGAGGCACATGGCTGTCGCTGCGAATCCCATGGCCCCTTGCAGGGAAAACCGCAAAGGCAACACTCTTGCCGTTCGCTTTTGTGGGCCCATACCACGAGTGCCAAGACTGGATCAATTGGGCGGCGACCATGGCCGTCATCTTCTTATTCGCATCACACACCCCGCATACCATAGCCGTACATGCTCGTATCTCGCATGGATGAATGATGTCCCCTCTTGATCAGCCTGGACAGAAGAGGGAAACATGAGCGAACTTTCTCTCTCTCTCGAAAGGGGTGATCATGTTGCGTGGGTAGTACGAGCCATGGTGCCAATTTTGACGCAGGCGGTGTCTCGACAGGTCTCTTCTTCGCTTGTATAATACGTGCCAATGCATGAATTGCAATTGCTGATACCAGTGCTCGACGCGTATTGCACAAACATGAGATAGGGAGTATCATGTGTTGGGTGGCAGGCGCAGAAGACAGCTGAAAGAAAAGGATCATATTTGTGGTGCGCGGAAATCAACGATGTTCTACCATGGCTCGTACCTACCGGATACGACAAGCGCTATGAGCAAAGAGTACAGAAGTAGTAGCCATCCGCAACGAATCACCGCTTCAGTCATCCTCCTGATCTTTCCAGCCCGGATTGTAAGTGCTCCTCGCGACCTGTAAGAATTCGAGCAAAGCGGTTGCCTCGAGAATCTCGATTTCAAAGTCGCTTCCGTTGCCGTTCTTGATCGTGTTGCCGAAGCACTGTCTCAGCACGCTCGTGCAACGCATCGACGCATCGCGCAGACGTTCTTCGACGACGTGACCGATAGAATCGTAAGACCCCGTGACGCCCCAGACGGTGAGTTCGGACAGGGCGGATGCCGATGCACCGGCTCCTCCGATGGTGGACGATGAGCCTGCGGCTGCCTTGGACTTGCGAAGCTGCTTGGGGCGTTGAATAGTCATTGTTTGTTGGTTGGACGCGGGTGTGGCAGTGCTGCGTTGAGTCGATGATCCTGCTTCTCCCTTCTGCTGGTCCACCAGCCCGTGCGACAGCAACCGGAGTCTCGTGATGCCAGAATCCAGCATGGAACCAACAGCAAGCGACGCTTGATCTGCAGCTGCGTCTGACGCCTTCTTCGCCGTGCTGCGAAGATGCGTCTTGATGGCATTCTCCTTCTCGTCCCTCGTCATGGCTCGGAGACAAACGAGCAACGGCGACAAGTAGATGGTCATCGTGAACGCCGTTCCGAATCCAAGCACTATGTGCGAACCCATGCCGGATGGTGGCGGCCGCACAAGCTTCGCCTGCTTGCGTTTCAATGCTGCAACCAAATTGGGTGGCACTCGCCGGTTTGGAGCCAGCAGCACCTTTGTTTTGATGATGGGAGGATGTGAAGGTGACGATCCTGACGCTGATGCTGATGTAGCTGATGGGACGACCGACGTTGATGTTTGGTCATTGAGTTTGCGTCGCTTGGCGGGGTCCCCTTCTCTGTCGGACGGTGGAGTGTGGCTGCCATTGCCGGATTCCGCAGCAGACGCCCCACCCAAAGCTGCCATGCCATCATCGGCCGTTGACGGTGCCGCGTCATCAATCTCCTGCGGCAGTTCCATCACCTTATTCCAGGCATCCTGCAAGGAGCACAACTCCGCAATGCTCGTCACCTTCTCGCCATCGGCGTTGGTCGCAGCATCCCCGGACGATCCGGACAATAGCTGACGTTGTTTCGCGACCGCTTCCTTCTGCTTCTTGATCTTGGCCATGTAGGACTGAATGAAGGCAACGCCCTCCGTGGCGACCGCGTGCGATTTTTGCAAGGTGTCCTTGGGCGCCGTGGTGCGATTGGTGTGGGACAGGTAGGCGAGCACGGCAGCCGACGCGGCGCGCATTCGATCCAGATGCAGCAACGACGCCTGCTTGTCGTTGTCACGATTGCGCGTGGGTGGCGGCACGGGCGTCGCGGCCTTCTCCAGCGAGGTCTGCAAGAGCTGCGTCTCGTTGAGCTTGTACTTCTGGATCTGCTCCATCCTCTTGCGCAAGTTGACGCCCAGCATCTTGATGGGGCGTTCCGCCAGCTCCGAATCTCTCTTGACCAAGGTCTCGACCAGGAACACGTCCGGTTGGGCGTGCTTGACGACGTAGTTGCGGATGTTGTCCACACGGCGTTCGAGATGCTGCTCGATGCGCTTGAGATGATCCACGCTCAGTTTGGGTGGCGTCGATGATGATGATGATGATGGTTTGGTCGTCGGCTTTGTTGATTTGGCTTTAGCCTTTTCTTTTTCCTTGGCGGCCGCCGCTTTGGCCTTCGCCGCGGCTATCGTGGCCTGCCGTTGCATGGATCCCTTATCCAGAACGCCTAGATCCATGGCCCATTGCGTGGCGCTCTTCGTGTGCTGCTCCAGCTGCGTGGCGCGCTCATCGCCCATACGCTTGCGGATCTCGGCGACGGCCGTGTCGGCATGCTGATGGATGTACCGCAACGGCTCGCCCCATTTCTGCTGCAGCCGCAACAGAAGAGCCTCGCGTTCCTTCTCGAGCGCCTCCTTGTCCTTGGGCGCGGAGGGATCCTTGTCGGGTGGTGGGACGTAATTCTTCTGCAGCTTCTTGAGGCGCTTCGTGATCTTCTTCTTGTAATCTGTCAACGACGAGGCCGACTTGAACATGCCATCCTCGAACCGCATGGCCAGCGAGAGCTTGGATTGCGGCGTCGCGTCGGGTTCCAGCGCCGCCAGGACCTTGGAGATCTCGCGCACTTCGTTGTTGCGGTACGACAGCAGCACTTCCGATCTCCAGTCCGCCGGTGGCGCTGCGGCTTGGGCCGGTGGTTGAGCCGATGCTGGCGATGGTGGTTCCGCCATGGTTACTCGCAGCAATGGATACGCACGCCCACCTGGTGGTGTGTGAATGGCGGCTCTGGCGTGATGGAAGAAGGATGTGGCGAGATCGGTGGAGCAGTGGGGCGGCGGCGAGCTGATGTATTATGCATACCTATGTACCTATGTTCAGGAACGCAGAGCGGCCAGGTGGTTGGAGACGAGAAAACGGCGGAAGGGGATGTTCATGTCGCCATGGTCGATCCGTTTTTGGATTTGTTGATGTTGTTTGGCAAGAAGCACAACCGCCAGATTCAAAATTGTGTTTTCGCTGGAATACTCCGACCACAAGAATGTCACGCAATACGAAAACGGGATTCGGCCAATCGCAATGTCCGATGAATGCTGGATCATTGATGATGGCTTATTTATCCTTCGATGAGGCCCAAAGATGAACCAAGTGGGTCTTGAATTGTATCGATTGTCCCTTGAGACATGCATGCGACGCATATGGGCATATGTGTTGATAGCCCCAATCTTGATCCCGGATAAGTGTTGTGCGTCTCACAACGGAAAATGAAACTTCCTTTTTTGCAAAACTGTTGTGCGCACGTCACGTTTGCCGTTGGTGTTGATCGTGGTGGTACGCGGTGGAATTGTGTGGAGATGACGATTGGACATGACCATGACAACTGCCGTTGTGCGGAAGCGCCAAGACCCGCAAACTTCCTTCCTCGCTTGCGCCGTCCGACTGTTCCCAACGAGGGGTGGACGGCGAGCATTCCGTTCTTTTGGAGTGGCAGAAACACCGCGGCGGAGGATTGGGCCAAACCAAGTTGTCGGTCGCATCGAAGCAAGGGTGTCGGTGCTGGAAGAGTTTGAATTCTGGGAGAGGTGGAACAAGACAGAGAGGAAGGGAACGAACTGACTGGCTCCCAACAGATAAGACCATCGACACAGGCATCGACAAAGGGGGGAAGTGGCGACAACAACCACGACGCCGAACAATCACCACGGAGAAACCAAGTTGTTGGGGACAAAGAAGAGAGAGAGACGTGCTCTTGTGGAGTCGGTGGTTCTGTTGCGCACTCTGCTCTCCGCTCTCTCTGTGCGATCTCCATTGTCCCTGTCCGACATTGCGCGCGGTGGGCATCACACGAGAGCAACGACGACAACGCCAACACCTCAGCCTCTCCGGGATTGATCGAGGGGAGGTTGTGCCTCTGCGACTCTGGGAGTGGACAGCGTAGATCGCACCAATACAAAGAGTACCAAGACAAGGAGCACCAGTACGAGGACTCTCTATTCCAATACTCTACTCTCCGATCTATACTACCTTACTATCATACTATCATACTATTCCAATACATCGATACATCGATACATCAATACGTTGGAGCAACAGCAACTATTGCAACAATCGCAAGCGCGTTGTGAGGGGAGGGAGGACGACGCTGCGATCGATGCCGTCTGCGCGAGTGGATGCCAACACAACTGCGCAGCTGCACGCCTGATCGTACGAATAGTAGCAGAGTACGACTAGAGGAGTTCCATCCACAGCAGCAACAGCGAACGTCGTTGCTGACACAAACGCTGATACTGATCCTCCAGCATCACGATCACGATCAGCTGGAGAGGCCGAGGAGTCCTACCGTGTTCATGCCACACCACACGCGTGGGAAGACCAGCAGCAACAGCTATACCAACGCCAACGCCATGGACACCGTCTTTCGACCGCACGAGTGTCCCGATTCCTCCGACCATGCCACTTTGCCATCGCCTGTCAACCCGCAGCCCGTCTCCGTGACCTCGAGGTTCCATCCCAACGGCGGCACCGACGTTGTGGACGGCATCATTGCCTCGAACCACGCCAAGACCATGACCATGAGCACCCACAGCAGCAGCCACAGGAACACCAGCAGCACAAGTACAAGTACGCACAGCCGGAACAGCATCAGCCGGCACAGCGTCAGCAACAGCAACCGCAACGGCCGGAACGTCAGCGTCAGCAACCACAACAGCAACAGCAACCACAGCCAGAGAGTCAAGAACATCCTGCAGACCAAGGTGGCGGCCAACGGCAGCAGCCTCAAGCCACCGCAGCGCGGGGCATCGTCGGATGATCTGGCGGCCATGGTTGCGCCTCTCACTGCATCGTCCCACTCCAACTCGAACGGCAACAATGGCAACAGCAACAACAACAACAACACTACCAATAGCAATGGTGACGACACCAACAAACAATCGCGCAAACGATCGCGATACGTGCGCTTCAGCCAGTGGGAGTCCATCCACCCCATCATCAACATCGACGAGTTCACCAAACAGGAGTTCGACGCCGTCTGGTACACGCGCCACGAGTACGACGTCATCTTCGATCACTGCGAGATCACGGCCGAAGTCCTGGAGGAGTACGGCTTCGTGCGCGGCAAGGACCTCTGCGCCTGCGGGTTGGAGCATTGGACCATCGCCGGCACCAAGAAGCGCGAGCGCAACCGCGCCATCGCCTTTGACACCGTCATGAACGAGCAGGATGAGCAATGGCGGCAGGGAAGCGACAATCACGAGCGGCTCGGCAACATGTACGCCAAGGTCACGGCCAACTCCGGGATGGTGGCCATGACGTTGGGACTGCGGTTGGAACGCGAAGTGCAGATGTTCACGACGCCGGCGGAGCGCGACGCGTTGCGGCAAGCTGGCAAGAACAAGCGCAGCGGCCGCGCTGTCGATCCCGTGTCCAAGAAGAAGAAGAAACGCAACAAGTCCAAGGAGCGCAAGACGAGCAGCAGCGATGCGGTGGCCACCAACAACAATGGGAAAGATAAGGCCAGCAAGAAGATCAAGAAGAAGAAGTCGTCCGGTGGCAGGAGCAGCAGTCCCTCGGCCCGCAAAAGCGGAAAGAAGAAGAAGAAATCCAGCAGCACGAAGAGGCGGGCCAAGTCGGAACGCAACTTGCTCAGCAGAGCCAACAAGAGTGCCCACAGTACCATCGGCACGGGCGAGAGCAGCGATCACACTCGAGGCACGCAAGACAGCATGGTCAAGCACAACAAGTCCAAGCACAGCGCGAAAGCCGACAAGACCGCCGTCTACAACGCCCTCTTGTCTTCACCTGTCGTGGCCGAACCACGCAGGCCTTTGTCGATGGGCAACCTCACATCCTTCGGCGTTGGCAAGAAGCTCGCATCCACTGCTGAAGCTGATGATGATGACAGCAGCGGCCACAGCTTCTACGATGACGATGAGGACAAGACACCCCTCACGGACTTTGCTCTGTCTCTGGACAGCGAGCTCCTCAAACCAGCCGAATCGACGTACGAAGTGGATGCCAGACCCGGCGACGGAAAGGCAACCACCATCACCATGGACACCGCGGCATCCAGCAAGAGGCGCGGCAGCACCAGTCACCACAGCGTCAGCCACAACAGTTGCGAATCCGATGAAAGCTACGAGATAGACATCATACAGGATCACGTCATTCTGCCATCCGGTCAGATTCGACAATCCATCACGTTGAAGGACATCAAGGCGTATGCCGGAAGGGCCGACGGCGGACAGCCGATCGAGTCCTCGTCGTCGTCATCCGATGAACCGGCAAACGCCACGATCGGGACCTCGGCGACGCAGCTGTCGTCCTTCGAAGATCTGGATGAGAACGGCGATTATCATGATCATGACAGCGAGGACGAGTACAACGTTCCATTGCACTCCGTCACGGATGAATCCGATGTGTCGGCGTCGTCCGAGTTCGGCATCTTGTCGGAGACAGAGAGCGTCGACACGCACAGAAGCGATTCAGACACCAGCATCGGGGCATCGTTAACAGACCACTTCCAAAAGATGAACAAGCAGAAATCCATGTCATCCGGCAACTCCGTCGCGAGTGCCACGGGTCGCAGCGCGCACTCTCGTTCCAGCATCGGCGGTCCGCGCCGTGTTCCAGGACGTCCGGCCACTCTGATCTCCCCCAGCGGTGTCCTCATCAAAAAGCGACGACCCAAGAAGAACGAATTCTCTCCGTCTCAGGCCCTTATCAACGCGTTGGCAGCAACGGCCAAACCGAGCCCGACGGCCGGACGACCACCTGTTGCCGTTAACACATTGCCACCGGCGCCGCCGCTCATTCCAGGCGGATCGTCGAGAAAGTCGGGCAAACCACCGCAGTCTGATAAACCGCGCGTGCGTATCATCGATCCACCCGCCCACAGCCTGTGCGCAAGCCCCGCGTCGCAAACGCAACAATCCTCCCGAACGCTCAGTTCGGGTTCAATGGCCGGCAGCGACATCATGGACAATGCGACGGGTTCGTCCAATGAGTCATTTTCCACGCTGCGCACCACGGCCAGCAACAACACCCTGATGAATTCGCAAGTCATGAACACGAGCGTCCCGACGGTGAACGCCAAGCAGCGGCGCGATACCAGCCATCTCGCGAAGGACGGCAAGCTGTCGCATGATTCCGACGATGTGCTGCAAGACACGACGGAACGTGCGCGTGGCGGCAGCGAATTGGCAACGAAGAAGCCAAAATCGTTGCGCCGTTCCAAGAGCACGAGCAGCAAGGATGTGCGCAAGAAGAGTTCGCGCAGCAATCGCAACGTCATGGATGAAGATGCGACGCCGCGGAAGGCCAACTTGAGATCCCAATCATTCCATTCCTTCACGAGCAGTTCGCAGGCGTCGCAGCAGCAACCGATGGAGTCGCATCCTTTGGACACGTCAACGTCATCGACGACTGGTGACGATCTTGCCGAACTGACGCAATCCACGGCGCAGGCCAGCGAGACGCTCGCCGCGTTGGAGAAGATGAATGCCATGTACATCCTGTCATCGTCAGGAACGCTCAACGTCAAGTCCTTCAGCTGCGACAGCAGCGAGAGCAGCTCGTCGTCGTTGCACGAAATGGAACGCATGATTGCGAAGCTGAAAGAGACGCGGACCCTCGCGGATCAGCAACAAGGAAAACATTCCAATGATGCTGCAAGTCATGATAGTAGCGACGACGACGATGATAATGCTGGTCCAAAGTACCCGTCCAGCCAACGAGCGCTGTTGGATCATCTCAGCACATCGGTGGAGATGATGCGCGGAGCGACAAAACAGGGCGAGGCAGATCCAATTAAGAAACCGCAATCGATGATGAGTCTCGGATCAACAGGTTCGAAGCACAAGAAGACCAGGAAGGCGTCGTCGCAAAGGAATTTGAAACCAAAGAAAAAGTCGTCATCGGGGGAACCACGCGAGAAGCTCAAACGACGAAAATCCAGCAGCAAGAAAGATGCAAAGGGCAGCGGCGATGATGGCATCAAGAAGAAGCCAAAATCCAGTCGGTCGCTGCGCAAGATCATGGATGTAACCGCCACCTCCTTCATGTCGCTTCCTGATGTGTCCGCTTCTCGCGACGGCATCAGCGATGACGTGAAGAAGTCCAAGAAGAAGAAAAAGGAATCGTCCAAGAAGAAAGAGCGAAAATCACTGAAGAAATCGAAATCCTTCAGCGGTGACATGACAAAGCTGCCGTCTGCTTCTGATGTCAAGGGACTGAAACGCAGAAAGCCACTGCGACCGACCAAATCGTTCGAAGTTCCACTCTCCACGTCCATCCGGAGCGTGGAATCTACCGCGTCACGATCCGCGATGTCCACCTCGAGCGATGCCTCCATCGCGACCCTGTCATCGACGTCATCCTCCGTCTCACTCCAGGGGAGCGAGGACTGTCCGACCATAAGCGAAGCCAGCGCCGACATCACGGAATCGGATATCGGGTCCATCGAGACGGAGACTGCCCGGGGTAGCGGAGGCAGTTGCCGCAAGGTTTCTCGATTCTCTGGTCTATCGTCACGCTCGCTGGGACAATCTGCAACAGCAACACCGACATCCAAACAACCAGGAAATGGCAACACTGCCACTTCCTCGACGTCGAAAGGGCGAACGCAGGTGGACAAGTCCATATCCAACAACAGCATCACGAGCCACACGACCGACACGACCTACAGCAGCGGCGGCGTGAATGAAGACGATAGTTTGGAAAGCGACGCCGGAATGGCGAAGGCCGTATCCTCGAAGCATGCCGACAAAGCAGCAGCAACCACCAAGAAGAAGAAGAAGAAAAAGCAGGAGACGAAGAAGCCAAACAGCACGCGCAAGATCAAGTTCCAAAAGACAGGAAAACCACTGTCCTTTCTATCGGTCTGCAACGAATAAACAGGGTGCCGGTTACTGGTGAAAGAATGGGACGTACAGGGAGTAATAGCACGAACGTGTCTGGGTGAATGGGAACATAATTCACCAAATAGAAAGAAAGCTTTGAAGGAACAACAGCCATTGAACGCCATGGGGTATTGAGAGCAGCGCCTCCTATGTTTCATTTTCTCCACATGTGGCAATGTCGCCTGATGATGAGGAACACTGAACGCACTCGTGTTACTGCGCCAATACACATAGAGACTGCATCAGCTTCCACTTGTTCATAAATATTGAGACTAATGCTTATGTATGGTACACATGTAAAGCTATAATCAATGGTACAACAACATGAAAGGAGCAAACTCTAACGTTGGTTGCCTGTGGGATTGAGCGTGGCTGAGCACGGAGGTCGCACTCTTGCAGAGAGGGTCGTTATGGGACACCAGAGAATGTTCCATCCGCGAAGTACTTCTGCGTGGGGTTTTGGGAGTTGGTGCAGGTGTCATATCCAGTCTGTACGTACCCACCAGGGCAGACATTGGGCCTGTAATCGACGACGCTCCCGGTGCAGTACACACCGTTGTTGGAGCACGATGCATCCAGCTGCAACCAGGGACCGTACGACTTCCTCGGCAGTCGAACCGAGTCGCGTTCGAATCGTTGCAGTGCCAACTCGCCTTCTTTCCTGCCAGGGCTGTCGTAATCTGGAATGTAGAAATCGGGTGTACCAACCCACGTCTTTGGTGTTTGGACGACGCGGAATGTTAGCACCCCATCGTTGTCGACGTGGTAGGTATCACCGTTGGATTGGAGCACTTCCGAGACCGATCCGACCTGCTGGAAGGTTGCCGTGCAGGCGAACGAAGGCGTTGCGTAGCACCAGGCGGCGTGGGCGACGATGGTGAACGTGGTGCCCTGAGGATACGCGATGCTCAACAGCAATGGAGTGTCCGAGTCAACTTCGATGAGGTCAAACTTGAGGGATCTGGGTGCACCTCCGTCCAACTCAAGCCTCCAGCCAAAGCCACCGACGGGGCCGACGATGTCACCGTTGGCTGTCACAGGCAATCCAGGATCGTTCTCGTATCGCTCACCAAGGTGGCGCAGGTACCCATGCGGTTGGCATGGCACGTTGACGTCGCCATTACTGCACTCGCCCCCACCAATTCTGTTGTGGAGGCTGTCGTCCCATTTCATGTTGAAATGGCCCAGACCACGCTGCGGACCAGTTTCCAGACTGAAGAACCAGAGCGGTGCTTGTGGATCGTACACACCTATCGTACGAGTAGAAGACGCGCGAGCGTGTTGAAGGATGCCGCAGTGCAGTGTGGTGTATTTCGTGTAGCACAGTGCGGAGGAACGCAATGACACGGCGCAAAGTCGAAAGAGGCGCAAGGAGTTTGAGATTTGATGGTGATAGATTGTGAATGCGCTCGTATTGCGTTCAGTGACTTTGATTTGGCCCACGAACGTGCGCTTCTCCGAAGCAAACAACAAACACAGCCGCCGCTAGGTGACACAAAACAATCCATTGTAGCAACATACGGACTTACTGTCTTCGTCGGCCTGCCACCACATGCCAGCATCGGAAAGCCCAGACCCAGCTGCGGATCTTTCGCCCAGGCCCGTGATTGTGCCGTCCATATCAAGCCAATTCTGAACTCGGGCGCTGACCGATGAATACGGTGGTTGCCAGCGGAAATCGTTCATGCGGAAGCGCCGTCCGCAGTTATCAAATTCGATGTCCTTCGTTGCCTGCATCAGTTCCGGGACGAACTGGTCGCTGTGCGTGAGCATTCCCCACACGCTCGAGCCATCGTAGCAGCCAATATCATTTTCGTCGCCACATCCGCGGTCTGCGTTGCTATCGTACTGATTGAACTGGTCAGATCGGTACCCGCAGTTGCGGAAGGTGGCCTTGGTGATGATATGCTCCATATCGGTGTCGTACCAAATAAAACCATCGGCATGAATCTGCCTCACGTCTGCTTCTTCCGGGAGCATGATGGGCACGTTGGTGCGACAGACGACAAGCAGGTCGTTGATCCAAAAGCCATTAGAAAGAGATTCGAGGGACAATCCGCAGTCGTGGCATTCAAATCCGACGACATCGAAACGACCAGTCCACGAACCCAATCCGACAGCTGCGGCCAGGTATACCTTGCTGTTGGTGACCTGCAGCGGGTAGTCGCTAGCCCTATCCGAGCCAAAATCTCTGCCGGCATTGTACTCGAGGATTTCGTTGCCATTATCGTTGACGTAGTACAGCGACCCGCCAAAGTAGAATGCCGCTGCGTGGAACCACCACCAGGAGGTGGAATGGGCGGTGTTTCCGTCGATGGTCAGTCCGTTGGCCTGCTCCGGCGAGATGGCAACATTCTTGTGCAGCCCAACTGGTGCTCTCAGATTGGGGAAGGCAAATCCAGCCCAGCCACCCGATGCGACATTCCCAATGACGTGATTGTGCACGTTGGTGATGTAAAATGCGGAAGCAGCAATGTCCGCTGGCAACGTGAGCGTGTTGCTTTGGCGCACTGGCGCGACCTCTTGACCCCAACCCCATGGTGGCGAGTCGCCCAAGAGGTGGATATGTGCACCGAGATTGTACTCCAGTCGGTTCTCCGTCTCCACACCATCCTCCATGTAGTAGCAGAATCCTGTGACATCGTAGGCTACGTTCTCTGAGACTTGCAGTGAGTTTGTGCCGTGAATGGAGATGCATCGATAGTACGATTGATGGATCGAAGAATCGCGGAAGTAGCAATCCTCGCAACTGTCTCTCAGCAAATGGAAGTGCATGGGATATCTTCCGAGCACGTTTGTTTGGCCCATACGATACAGTTCCAACCCTTCCACGTACCCACGGCCGCCGTCGCGAATGATCACGTGTCCGCCGTATCCTGTGAGCTGAGTGTTCGGGCATGGCACGTTGCGATCGCCAAGGTTGAACCGGCCGTCATCGCGGCAGTTCAGCGGGTCTGGATCAGTAGGTTCAGAAGATTCGTCGCCTTGGATCATGACGGTACGGCTGAGCAAGCCAACTTCTCCTTGGTAGCCTTTGTTGGCGTTGTGGTCGTACTGGACAGGAGACTCGAGAAGGACGGCAGAACCGACGCCTGCGCCGTTGATCGGGTCGTGAATCACTCGCTTCACGATGGCGACTTCATTTCTGTGCCATTCGCGAGAATCCTTCATCGCCGTCGTGATCAGCACAATCTCTTGTCCTTCTTCCCAGTTTACCTTGTTCTGCACCATCAGGATGTCGTCGCCTGCTTCGACAGTCAGTGCAAGTCGAGTCCACGTTCTGTAATACCGCTTGCCGTGGATGTTGAGTTCGCCGGAAACTGAAATTCCCTTGACGGTGGGATCAGGAACATTCGTGACCACGTCGCTGGGACGGCTGCCATGCAGGGTGATTGTCACAGGCGTTTCGATGCGGCAATCTGGCGACCCAATCGTCAATTTGCCTTGGACATCAAAGCCGGCTGTATCCATGGTGATACCATCCGCATCCTCACCAATGATCAGTTCGGATGAAGCTGGAATCGTCACCTTTCCGAGGGTTTCAGAAATGGAACGCCGGATGACCACACGAGTATCGTCTGGGATCTGTACGTTCCCAGTGGATGGGAGAAACGTTTGCCATTCCCGGAGCCCAGATTCTTCGTGCGGGCAGTTGGCACGAGGTGGGAAGCTTGGTTCCGGTGGCTCGGGAAAGGTAATCCTTTCGTTGGCTGTGCCTGCCGTAATGAAGTCGCCAGTGGGGAATGTGATATCGCCGATATCGTCTGCTGTTGGATTCGCTGTAGCTTGGTCAGTTGGGCTTGGCGTTGGCTCTGAAGTCGGCGTCGTTGTTGGAGAAGTCGTCGGTCCGAGGGTCGGAGATGATGTTGGAGAGGCGACTGGCTGTTTGGTGGGCGAACCGCTCGGTTCCATGGTCGGAGACGATGTGGGAGGGATCACGGGACGAGTTGTCGGTGAATTGGTGGGCACCAGCGTCGGTGCGTTGGTTGGCCCATCAACAGGTATTTCGGTTGGTGACGACGTTGGTGGCGAAGTTGGCGACAAAGTTGGTGACCAGGTTGGTGGTGAGGTCGGCGCCTTCGTCGAAGGTGATTTCGTTGGTGCGACAGTGGGGCTGCGTGTTGGGTTTGTGGTTGGTCCGATGGTTGGGCCAGCAGTTGGCCGACTCGTTGGCATGGCGGTACGAGGTGGATCTGTTCCGCCAACTGGAGTGCCCGGCTCGCAGGCTTGCCAGTTCTGTGCGGGCAACGGGGAGAAGAGTAGAAGAATTGAATGAAAAGTGCGTTGGCGGTGAATGAAGAAGTGAAATTGTGAGTGTAAACATGAGGGTGCATTGAGCATTTCACAACTTTCTCGAATATTCGGACTGCGATGTGATGATATCCTTCCTGTTTTGGTACTTCTACTTACCCCAAAGTCGGTGCAGACCGTCCCGGGACAGCAGTTGGACTGCATGCCGATGTCTGTGAATGGGCAGTGGTCATACCGAGCCAAGCAATCCTTCGGCGGCTTGATCCAGTTACCGCTACAATCACTCTCGCATTTGAATTTGTCTTGTTTGCAGTACCAGTTGTCCGTGCAATCTCGGTTGTTCCAGGAACAGCACTCGTCCTTGATTGGTTGGCATGATCTCCAATGCTGTGGCATTGAGTGTGATCGTGTGGGTTGTTTTGGTGAAATAGTGAGATTGGAGAAGAGTGACAGGTTCGTTTCAGAAGCTGGAGGGTGGTAGGAGTTTCAAGAGCGCCTGCATTGCATGGAGGGCCGAGTCGAGCGACACACTCCTCTACTTTGAGGCATAGCATGCCTGCCCATGCCCAATCAAATCCAACCAAGCAGGGTTGGCAGATAATCAACCGTTCCATCCACCCCAAGTGTTGTGGTGTACTCACCTCGTTAGTTTGCTCGCACCACGTTCCTTCGCAGCACTCTCCGGTCTCATGCACAGCAGTGTTGGGGCATAGTTCCCAATACGCAGCGCAAGAGCTGGTCTCCACAGGGGTGAGCCACACTCCGCCACATTCGTTTTCGCAATGATCGCCGTTCTCTTTGCAATAGTCGGTGGTGGAGTCTTCGCAGTCCCTAAAGTTCCACGAGCAGCACTTTTGCTCTGTAGTTGCTGAAGGTGAGACTGGCGAAGTAGTGGGCGCCGCCGTTGGTGCAATTGTCGGTGTATCTGTTGGCCGTGCAGTCGGAGATGGGATCAGGCGAATCGTTGGGCTACCCGTCGGTTTGGATGTCGGGGCAGTTGTTGGAGACGCTGTTGGGACAATTGTTGGGATCGCTGTAGGAAACGCTGTCGGAAACGCTGTCGGGGTCGTTGTTGGAGACGCTGTTGGGACAACTGTTGGGGTCGCTGTAGGAAACGCTGTCGGAGAGGCCGTGGGAGAAGCTGTTGGCATTGATGTGGGGCTTCCAGTTGGATTTGCTGTCGGGTTGCCCGTTGGAGCTGAAGTTGGACTTCCAATCGGCTGCCGCGTTGGAGCTGAAGTTGGGTTTGGAGTAGATTCGCAAGTCGGGGACGGTGTAGGAGACGGGTCCGTCCCGCCAATGGGAGTTCCAGGTTCGCATGCTTGCCAGTTCTAAGTAGCGGTAGCGCGCGGAAGCAAGTCGGAGTATGAGAATGGAGCATAGAGACATGGCATGTATGAACAGGTGAGTTACGTTGTGCCGCACAAGTGAATCGTGGTATCGTTCATCTCCAGGACGTGGCAACACAACACGACTATCCCCACCCAAACTGTGCACTCACCCCAAAGTCGGTGCAGACCGTCCCGGGACAGCAGTTGGACTGCATGCCGATGTCTGTGATTGGGCAGTGGTCATACCGAGCCAAGCAATCCTTCGGCGGCTTGATCCAGTCACCGCTGCAATCACTCTCGCATTTGAATTTGTCTTGCTTGCAGTACCAGTTGTCCGTGCAATCTCGGTTGTTCCAGGAACAGCACTCGTCCTTGATTGGTTGGCATGATCTCCAATACTGTGGGTGTAGATGTTGATCATGCACGAGTATGCAAATTGAAGCAAAGAGGTGGAACGATTGAGAGAAATGTGAGAGCGGAGCAGACTACACATGGGATGGAATTGAGAACGGAAAGCCATGGCTTGGTCGTTGATGCCAAGCAGATCCTGTCACATTCCATCTTGTCGTTGAGGATCGCCGAATATGCATCGCGCTGGAGTATGGTAGACGAACACTGCGGAGTACTCGATAGAAGGACTCACCTCGCTGGTCTGTTCACACCACGTGCCCTCACAGCATTCTCCAGTCACGTGGACGGCTGTGTTCGGGCAGAGTTCCCAACGTGCGGCACAGAAGTCGGTGTTCATTGGAGTGATCCACACTGCGCCGCAATCATCCTCGCAGTGTTCGCGGTTTTCTTTGCAATAGTCGCTGGTGGTTTCGTCACAATCTCGAAAGTTCCAGGAGCAGCATTCCTGATGAGCGATGGTGCATGGAATCTGAGACGCCAAGGCGATGAGGATGAGGAACGCTGTGATCATCGATGGCTGGCTGTTCTTTGTTGCCATTGTGAGGATGATGGTGGTGCTTACAGCGGAGACTGGATTGCGTCGTCTTGGTTAGCGCCTTTGTGGTGTGTTATCGTTCGATGTCGATGGAGGATATGATTTTATGATCGTGTCCTTCGAAGATCCTTCTCCCTCTCTCCTTGGTGATCGTCCCAAGCTAAGTTGCCTTCGATTGTCTTGGTGCTGTAACTATGCACCAGTACCAGCAAGTATCCAACTCGCGGATGGTATCCAACCACCTCGGTGATTGTCGTGACAGAACATGGCCGCCACACAAGATGTCCTGTTGATGCCGGTGGCAACTGAGCGCATCTTCGCTGTGTGTTCATTGTGCTTCACTCTCTCTATCTATCTATCTCTGTTTGGTGATCATGCCCTACGCGTCATCGCAATCCGCGACGCTGGCGAAACACATCCACGCCTCCCGTGTTGTGACAAATGTGCTCGCGAAGTCTACTCCCCAATTAAGACCCGCCTGAGTGAAAATAGTACACCTTTCTCGGGAACGTCGTTTCTGTGTTAAAAATAACTGCGTATATCTCTTGTCCTACATCAAATACATCATATGGCAAGAACTAGAATTGTTCCGTCCAATCATTTTAAAGTTATGGAGGGTTGAAAATCATGTCGAATCTACCTATTAGGTGAATAACGCACAGACGCAACAGTGCTCATTGGCGCTTCAATAGAGTCGCAGTGGTCATTCGTCCCAAAACGTTCTTTTTTCTTCCATCGTTTGGGCTTTGTTCGCGATTCTTGAATTTCCGGAGAGTGACTCTACCTTGTGCTCACACAGAATCGTTGGTGTGGACACAAAACTCTTGTTGTGTGGAGAGTGATGTGATGTATTGTGATGTAATGTGATGCAGGGCGATGTGCCATGGGCCGTCAACCAGGATGGTAGGCACGGTCCTTGTTCCTCTTACTCCTGTCTGTTATGTCAGAGTGGTAGCAAGGGGGATGCACTGGCTGCAATGCACAAGACGCATACGATGCAAGTTGCGCAGCGCTGAATTGGACGATGTGAATTGCTGGTGCCAAGATGGAAATGGACAGCACCCTCGCCACAGTCCTGTAGGCAGTGGCAACCCCAACCCACACATCTAATCCAAGTCTTGACCCTCTGGCCCCCTAACCCCATCCCTAACCCTGACATTGAGTAACTTCATGGCTCTGTCTGAGTACTGTCAGCCACACGCAGTTGCCTCCCTCGTCTCTCCCAAGTTGCCGAAACCCCAGCCGGAACCCTAACCCTAACTCTAGCCCTGAGCAACTGCTTCCCACCTCCCAAACCCTAACCCTAACCCTAACCCTACCCCAAGCCAGAACCCCAGCCCTAACTCTAACCCTGAGCAACCTGATGACTCTGTCTGAACAACGTCATCTGCACACAGTTACCTCCTCCGTCGCTCTGGTGTTGCCCTTGTCGCGAACTCTTGCTTTTCTCCCACTTTTTTGCTTCCCGCACTGTTTCGATCCATTTCAACGGCCGCCGTTCCGGCGTTTTTGATTCGATTTCACAATTTTTACAGTTTGTTTCATCGAAGGTATCGTCCAGAACGTCCTTTGAACTCTTTGGCGCCAATGAAAAGTAATGATTTTTGTCGATTGTGATCTTGGTATCCGGACAGACGTCATATCTGCTGAGTAAAACCTGGCACGTTGGCTCGAAGGCTTCGTTGAGAATCTCAACGCACGAGCCATCCAAAGAGACAGACTTGACAAACAAAGACAAGAAACAAGTCAACACAAGAGACGAAAGGGGCCCTGTGTTGACTGGTGGGAAACATCGCGTCGCGTGGCTTCGCATCATCACTGTTGCCATTTCCATTTCCATCGGCATCGCTTGGCAACCGCACGAGTACCATACTCGCTTGCCATCATCTTTTTTCAATCAAGAGCATCATGCACAAGCACGTTCATCTTCTGAAGTGCTTCATCCCAATCTCAACTGGCATCTCTCATTGCGTCGATCAATTGACCGATCGCCGCTCGTGTTCAGTTGGTGGGTTGTACCGTTACGGTCACTCATTCCTGCTTGTGCGACCGTGACAATTCCAACGCATCACAACGCATCATAGCGCATCACGACGCAAAGAGAAGCAACATGGCGGACGATTCCTACGCCTCGTTGGAGGATGTGGACAGCAAATCTTCCATGAGCTTTGGCTCCAGGGCCAACGACATGTGCCTCAACACGCTCGGCAGTCTTACGAAGCCCAAGACCAGATCCGACAAAAGCATCGTGGACGTCCGTGAGGCGAATGACACCATACCCTTCGTCAGCAAGATGGGGATGGATGCAGCCAGCAATGGCATGCTCTTCAATCTGTGGAAGGATTCCAAGGTAGGTACAATGCGCAATGCACAATACACTGCACGAATGAGCTGAAGAAGCTCTGCAAGTATTCCATGGTATGCATCGCGCTCCTCACACACAGAACAACATTGCATTCTATTCTCACATATTATTCTCGTATTATGTTGTCTTGCTTCACTGTTCGCGTCATCCTTCCAACCAACAATCCTGCATCCACATCGACATTGTCCACACTCCAAACACTGCAGAATCGAAAAAGGCATCTGGCGCAAACGACGTTGGCGTCGTAACAGACCAGCAACCCCAAATGGATCAAGGTGCTGGATCTGGACAACCCTGCCAGAAAGGAGAAGATGCCATGGACATGGAAGGGAAGTTGGGTGCTGCCCAGAGCGAGAGATCCAATGTCGCAAGACGGCAAGCTCATCACCCGTGCACTTCTCAGTTTGTCGCGGGGCAGCACGGACTCCGTCGTCGTTAGGGAATTCGATCTCGTCAAATCCGCATTCGTCACCGACAGGCCATTCTCAATACCAGAGGATAAGACCAGAGCCTGCTACAAAACAAGGAACATCCTCCTGGTCGGGGCGGATTTGGTTCTTCGTCTCTCATGAGGGCGGGATGCCCCAGGACGATCCGCGAGTGGGTCAGAGGCACAGGTCTGGCATCGGCGCTCGTGGTCTTCGAAGGTGAAAAGTCTCACATCGCAGTCTCAGCCAACGTCGACGATCAGAGGGTGCGTGGCAGGGGCATTTACAAAATCCGCACGAGGGCCATCACTCACCAGATCACCAAATTCTGGATACGGAGGTCAAGTACAAGCACATGCTGCCGCCCAGACAACATACCAGAATCGAGACAGGAGATCCGCCGGATTTCAAACCGTTGCTTGCACCAGAAGATTCGGATATCGATTTCGGTGGCACCGTTCTCATGATCCCTTTGCAATCCAACTGGTCACCTGAGGGTGCCAAGGAATTCAAGGCTGGATCCATCATCTACGTCAATGCGCACAAATTCGTCAGTATGGTCCGGACGATTGGATATATCATACCCTCTTCAAAACCTCCGGCTGCCTCCTCCGAAAAACTACACCATCACAAAGAACCACCTCATCCTCTTGCTCATTGGTAACGTCAGATCGAAGCTGGAGTTCTATCAATTGGAGGAGGAGGCTAACAAGCTGCGTTTGGTGGGAGTCGACAAGCGACCCCGAATCGCCTCCGCCAGCGTTCGATCTGCGCATCCCTATGAGAGCGATCGATTCTGGATCACGACCACCAGCTACACAGAACCAACCATGCTGTGGCTCGGCGATGCATCCGTGTTTGATGGCGAAGACGAGAAGATGATGAAGCGGGTTGATCCAGAGGTCCACCTTGGCAGCAAGCTGCAATTGCTACCAAGTCATTTCGATTCGAAAGGTTTGGACGTCATGCAATGCATCGCAGAAAGCAAAGACAGCACCGATGCTCTGCACTTCATGATGTCGAAGAGGCGTCCCCACGAACAAGCGGACCCACCTTGCTCTACGCCTACGGTGCCTTTGAGGTCGTTTCGGTCTGCATTACACCCCGCAACAGGTCTGGCATGGTTGGAATGTGGCGGCGTCTGCGCGGAAGCCAACGTGCGTGGTGATGAAGAATTTGGTCCCAGCTGGCATCAGGTGAGTGCCAATTATTGTCGATGTTGTTGCTGCTGTGTATGATTGTGTTGTTCACTCGCGCAGCTGTGCATGACATGTGCGCGGCGCAGAGCAGACGAAAATCAGGAATGGAAAGCATGCACACAATAGGCGCATTGGAGGAGTACGACTTTCGGAGCTTGTGGGAACACCTGTCATTCACTCCTTCATTCTTTTCCATTTGTATTCTCACTTCACTTCATGTCATACTCACAATTGAATCAATGTCCGATTGGTTGGCATGGCATGATATGATACAAACTGCGCCCATTCTGTGGTACTGCTCGCACACACTCTCATCCCGAATGATGGACTCCACTCCAACCATGTGTCTGAATTGCTGCAATATCGTCTCGCTGGAGGGTGCGGTGCGCGAAAAGCGCACCAAGCCACCCGAAGACTTCATCGCAGTTGCTGAGGATTTGATTTGGTCGAAAAAATGAAAAGCCAAAACATTGGCCATCCGCGGCGGATCCGGCGGAGGATTGGTGGTGCGGATGCTTTCGTGATGCTCCTGAACTGTTCGGCCAGTGCATTGCACAGTCGATCCATGACATGAAGCGGTCCAGAGATCTCAGTCGGATGGCACACCCGGTTGGACGAGCGAATTTGGTGATCCGGAGACGTCCGATTGGAGATGTTCATGGGGTAGACCTCGCTGTATCACAACATCAAATAGGATCAAAAATCTCCACCAATCCTATTCTCTGCCGCACGAACGATGATCGGATACACCCAGCGCATACGCGCAAGATGGTGAAGAAGCTGTGGAGCCTGGTTCAGGGAAAGCAATGGCTGTCATAATACGATGAGAGTGTGGAGGGCGGGAATGGTCTGGCTGCAACGCCGACGCAGAACGCCTTCATGACCGTGCTGGCGTATGATTTCATGTTCAAGACGTCGTCAAAGAAGGCCGAGAAGTCAGCTGACGAGAAATGGGCTGGGTTTGGATTGATGCACGCTTTGTTCTAATCGTGTACCATACCATACATAGCAATCACATGTGCGAATTGAGTAGATGCACAGCGATGGAGGTTCCATAGTGCATGTCTAGATCGTAGCAACCAATAACATTAGAACCACTCTATACATACCAACAACAGCTTCCTCCTGTAATCCCTGTGAACACGCAGCTACTGCTGTTGATATCGCCTTGCTGCGAGTTGATATTACCAATGTGACATAGACTATTGTATTACAGACTCCATTATAATACTGGTAGCATACTTGCAGTGGTCGTCAGGATCAATCATCGGAAGGTAGCAGGTTGCCATCAATCACATCAGCGTCCTGCCCGTCGTATGGGCGATCATCCAGAACCTGCTCTTCGTGCGCTTCTTCACTTTGAGTGTTCTCCTTGGATGCCATGATCCGCAGTTCATGCATCTCGTTCAGGTGCTCTTCGCACTCCTCGTCATCCAAGTAGCCATTGTTCTCGAGGTATCTCTCCGCTCGACCGTCAGGAGCTGCCAGGAAGCATTTCAGGTACGTGATGTCCACCTTGATCCTCTGCTCCCAATCAAGCATGAAAGGCCCGGCCATCAGCTCTTCGTGAAGCACATGAGCGCTCCTCCTCGTGTCTGGGTTCCTGCAAGCAATCGCAGCATCGCACACGATCTGCGCCACTTGTTTCGACATGGACGGTACCTTGGTTGCCGGACGTGCTGATGGATCCTTCTTTCGTGAGGTGGCTTTGTCTGGGTGGCAGATCGCCCATCCCTGCCTGATGGATTGAGGGAAGTCCACTGTGGCATTTCCTTCACAATTTGCCGTTTCTGCTGCCGCTGCTGGTTCCAGAACACGCGAAGTGAGAACACGTTTGAACACTTCCGTCTTGGTGGTGCTCTTGTTTGTTGTTGTTGCGTGTCGTCGCTCAGTCGGTTGTGAGCCGCGGATATTCTGTGGATCCATCACAAATGCCGGTGGGACCTCTGTGATGTCCTCATCATTGCAAGTGACATCGAGATGGAGAATGTCAAATTTGTCGATCTTGTCCTGAGTGATGGTCTCTGGATGCGTCAATCCCGATGATGCTGTGACCTGAATTTTGTCATCAATCAGATCAATTTGATGGGTGGCGCGAACGGAAACTCGGTTGGTCGCGAATGCTTTTTCCTTTCCGTCCACATCGCAGATGATGGCGTGTCCCAATCCGCTCAGATCCAACAGAAGCGTTGTTGTCCCCTTGATGTTGGCAGCTTTCAGCACTTTGAAAACATCGCCTTCGGTGGCAATCTTTGCGTCCCTGGCACTGTCCACATACAACCTGAGTTGACGTGAGACAAAACCGAAGTGTCCGTCCAAAGCACTCTTGCCAGCTTGTGCCTCGGTGTACAGCCATTGGATGATTTGGAGTTGTGGTTTGGGAGGGCGGGTTCCGGTGTCTTGCTGTGCTTTTGCCTTCGTGGATGATGCAGCCTTCGCATCATGATAAGATGACTGTTCGGTGTTGATTTTGGGGGGAGGTGGATACTTAGCCTTGTCCTTGTGCTTGCCTTTGTTCTTGCCTGTCGCCTTCCGCTTCTTCTTCTTCTTCTCTGGCATCGTGTATTCAACTTCAACCTCTCCCTGGTTTAGTCCATGCATGTACCTCATCAGTGCCGGACTTGCAAAACAACTGGCATTGTCACTTTGGAATACGACCTCTTTGACCCCCTTGTGAAGCTTCGGAAGCACGGTAGCATGAAGAATCTTGATCGCACCAGCAACTTGGACATGATCCTGTTTGTTCCGCCCCTTCATCACCATGTCAATGAATCGGTACTCGAACTTACCGTTCTTGTATTGGATTGTCATGACACCTAGGAGAGACATTCCGTTTTTTCCGAAGAACGCTTTCTGAGCTTCCTGATTCTCCGTTGGGAGGATGCGTTGCTTGTGATCAAGCACGGCAATGATGCGATCTGGATGGTCCTTGAGGCGCTCCTTTTCCTCCTTGATCTTCTGTGCTTGTACCTTTCATCTCACTTGGTGGGCCATGTACTGGCGCAGTGCATCATCACACAGGTTAATTGCTGCAGCCATGCGATCCAATTCGAACGTGTTGCCAGTGATGTTGTTGGTGGCAGTTCGCATGAAGTCGCGAACGCGAATCGGGAAGAATGTCATGACATCTGCACATTGCTTGCATGCTTGGTTCACAAACGGGAGGGAGCCATTTGTCAGAGCGAACTCTGCGGAATGTAGATTATCCGTGGTTGACTTCACCTGGATGTGCTTGTTTGCATATTTCCATTTCGCAAATGAAAGAACAGAATTGTTGTCCGTGATGATGGCCTGTGCCTCGTTGAGAAGTTCAGACACGAGCTCTTTGTCTTGATGTTCCTTGTTCTGAGTCCGAAGCAGTTCCATGACTCTCCTGATCATGTTTTGGAAGTGCATGAATACAGTCAGAGTATCTGTGTAGAAGGAGGACAGGCCAGTTTGACACTTGCCACGTCGTGTGAGTAATGTCAGGATACTCATGAAGGCAGGCCTGCCGACAGGGTCATCTGTTGCGTTCTTGTACTTCGCAAAGAGTTCTGCATCAGATGTTGATCCGCGAATGAAGATAGGCAGGTCTGGGAACAGAACACCAGCCAACTTGATGCTCCTTGTGATGCCTGGCCGGTACTGGAACATGGAGGTGAGAAACGAGATCACTCCCTGGAGACTAGATTCCTTGACACGGTACTTGTAGTCTGCGTGTGGGAACTGGCCTCCAGCAAGGATCGCACCTCCAGCGCGCGACAGTCGCCTGTGTCCTGTACGAGACATGGTTCGGCGTCCAAGCTTGATCTTTGCCTTGTCTCCTTTCGACAAGCTACCGTAGTGCGCGGCCAGGATTCGGGTGCAGCGCCTGGAGTCACAGGTCATTGCCAAAACCGCACGAGCAGTCAGCGATAGGTCTTGATTCCCCCAGAAGGCTAAATGACAGAGAGTCTGCTCCAGCAACACAGGAGGGAGCTGTTTGCGATGTCGCACGAGGGTCATGGCTTCTGAAAGCTGTTCGGGGGGTTCTCTGCCAGGAAACATGTGCTGGGTTGACCCACCACAAACTCCATCCCAGACTCGGTTGATGAGACTCCAACGACCAGTCGCTGTCTTTCGTGGGAGACGTTCAAATCCATCCACATGGAACCGTGAGAGGGGTTTGATGCTAATGCCAGCTGCTTCAAAAATGGCTTGCAGCACTTCTCTTCGATTCACCTTGCCCTCGTTGGCTGGAACGAACGCAGCATCCGTGTCATCCTCACTGGTTGTACTCGCACAATCCGACTCGCACTCTTCCATAGACACAGCGACATCTTGTCGCGCGAGCACATCATCTCCTGCCTGTCGATGTGGCGCCCTGCATCTGGTTGCTGATGATTTGCGCTTGGGACGTGTTGGCGCAGCAGCACCACCACAAGTCCCAATGGAGAACGAATTGGCCTGTGGTACCAAGGCATTCACACCTGTGTGACGTGCACCTCCGCTTATGGATGACGCACAGTTTGGGCAAAATGGTGGCCTACTGCAGTGACTGCAGAACAGGGTCAGACATTGCTTGCAAGGCATGATACCAAAGCAGTTGGGCCCCATGTAGTCAGATGTTGGAGTTGCCATGCTGTTGTTGGGGTGGAATGTAGAGTATGGTAGACCACCCACGCCTGTACCGATGTAGCTGGGGATGCAAAAGGAAGGAGGTTGTATGTTGGGAGGGACATGATGATTCGCAACCATGGGGAGAGGAGGACTGTGAACGCTGCCATTGTGGTTTGGTCCAACAGGTGCAGAGTATTGGTACGTTGCGTAGTGCCCATGAGGTGGTTGGGGATAGATGGATGTGCCAGCAGTTGCTGTTTGACATTGCACCTTTGATTGGGATGGATTGGGGTCGCTGCTCGAATCCTCGCGTGGACGGGTCATGATGCGATAGCGATGGTGGCTGACGGACGATGTGGGTGGGGGGGGGAAGGCACAGATGATTCTGAATGATCTCGATGTTGGGGAGCACTGAGTGTTGTGCTGACATTGCAGATACGAGAGCACAGCAGACAGCGACAACAATACACAACAAACCAAAATGACACATGCATATTCGTTCACAACAGCATGAGGGATGTGTTTGTGTCGAGATCGGCAGCAACAGTTCAACGGTCGCTCATTGGTGCATACGTGGTTGTGATTGGAGAATGTATGTGGAACCATCTGCGATTTTTATTCTGGCGAAAGAGTGAGTGTGACGCGGCGCCAACACAACGAGAGAGCAAGTGCAAGAGAGAGAGAGAGAGAGCAACGAGTGCTACATCAATCCGTCTATCCATTCATTCTCTATTGAATTTTACTTTTTATTCTCATCGATTGTAGCCTCAATTTCTCATCATTTGCGTTGGCATCGTGAGAGACGATCGAGTGTGTATCATGATTACGTCCCTGGTGGCCGAACGCAACACGGTTGAATACAATCGATCTGTTCTTCGTTGGCTGCCATCTCGAATTGCGTTGGTTGTCGGCTCCGATCGTCTCAGATGCGACGATTGAAGTATCCGCAGTGAATGGGCAAGAGTACAGTCGTTGGGTGTGTGGTGCATGGTGTGTGGTGTGTGGTGTGTGGTGTGTGGTGTGTGGTGTGTGGTGTGTGGTGTGTGGTGTGTGGTGTGCGATGTGCGATGTGTGATGTGTGGTGTGTGGTGTGTGGTGTGTGGTGTGTGGTGTGTGGTGTGTGGTGTGCGATGTGTGATGTGTGGTGTGTGGTGTGTGGTGTGTGGTGTGTGGTGTGTGGTGTGTGGTGTGTGGTGTGTGGTGTGTGGTGTGTGATGTGTGATGTGTGATGTGAGTTCGCTGGGGCGGACATTCTGTTCTGCCTGTTGCTTTTGATTGGTGCGTCGGAGACTGGTGGCTGGTCCATGAATCTGTCATTTGTGATCCCATCGTGTTGTTTTCTTGATTTTCGGATATACTTTGGTTCTTCGTTGTTCGTTTGTTAAATGTAGTTTGTCCTTGTGAGCAACAAACGACATTTACACTGAACCATTGATGATTCCCATCCAATCAGATTTGACCGAGGTGCGCCAAAATCACAACAACAACTCCCACACCACACCCACATTTTCGATCAAGACCACAAAACTGGATCGGGCATCGACCAAGGCATGCAGTGTATTGTCGAGTATGAGACAAGTAGAAGACGCCAAGTCGATCTTCGAACCATGATGGAACCGCAAAAGCGCAGCGCTCACAATGGTGCAGGAACGCGTCCGTGGTTCCACATATTTCAGGAGCCGCTGCAATTTGTCCACTGCCGTCGCTGATCGTCAATTCTGTTGCTTGAGTCGTTGGCCTCGTGATGCAAAGCGGTAGGAAATCATGCCCCGCACCATCTCCAGCATCCAGGTCATCCGCAAACCTGCGTAACCATCTGCATCAACGCCATGTGAATCTCCTTCCATTGGTGGAATTCGAAAAGGCCAACACCACACGGATCCGCGAGCAATTGAAAGTCAACACACAGTCTGCCGGAGTCCGCAGCCCTCGCAAGAGGATTGCGAGCAACATCAATTCGGAGCGTGTAGATCGCTCAGACACAACCTCCCCTTTCCCATCAGCCAAACACCATACAGTATTGCGCAATACGAAAGGTTGATGCAACTGGAATGGCATAGACTCACCTCAATCGCGCCAATCGTGCATGACACTGACGATGCCCTCCAGAAGGTGCATGTCGACGGAGCGGAATTTGCATGGGTATGGATTTGGTGGGATAGAAATAGCACCAGACGGAATTGCGAAATAAAAATTGGACGACTACAAAGTAAACAATGAGGCGGAGGAGATGAGAGTGGTTCGTCCCTCCAGACGTCGAAACTGATAGAATGCGTGATGGAAACGTTCAGGTGAGGGTGCAAAAATGTTTGTGCGAAGAATAACACGGGGTCCCTACATAGGTATGCTTTTGTTGGCATAGGAATAGCACCAGGCGGAATTGCGAAATAAAATTGAACGACTACAAAGTAGACGACAAGACGAAGAAGATGACGGCAGTCCGGGCATGTGGCTGTCGAAACCGATGGAGTCCGTGAACGCAGCGGAAAGGGGAAGATATTGCAACTTTATCGTGAGACATAACACGAGAGAAAACGAGAATCCGGCAACACAACGCGCCGAACTAAAAATAGCACAGGGTGAATCGCATACATTGTATTGGTGGGTGGGTATGTCGGAAGCGTTGAAATCAAGGTATGGAGTTCATCCAACGGAGAGGATCGTGCAAAGGATGAATGCAGTAATGTTTGCAATTGTGCTACGCACACAACAACATCGTATACCACTATTGAAAAATTCAGTAGATTGATTTGGGAGAAAATCGGGGAACCAGAAATTGGACACAAAGGACCCAAGACAAACAAGGAGTTGGCACGGCACAACTCCAGGTTGCGGCTCTCACGCTCCTGTGCAAGCCAGAGTGGGTATGATGCTGCTGTCGTACACTGTCCAGTGTATGAGCATACCTATCATTCAATGATAAGAATCTAATCAGTGAATTGCTAGAGTAGGCACAAGGTGGGCACCTGCAGCATTGCCACAGAATGCTACGTGGACACCATCGCTGCTGACACCAAGCGCCATGCCGAATGGAATAAGATTCTTGAATGATCGATCCCAAATTCTCTGCTCTAAGTACAATGCAATCTCCATGATGCTGGTAACATTGTCTGGTACAACTGGACTGACTCCAAGAGCAAATGTGCTGACTTCTGCCCATGAGCTAATTGGTGACTTGCGCCATTCCCTTTCACAGTTGCGTGTAGCAATTTGTGGCTGCACGTACCGGCGTTTGCTCCGCGTATCTGCACCATGTCCTGCGATGGTACCAATACGGCGACTATGGTTCGTCGCCAAGTGTGTCGATACGGTATCCTTGGGATGATCACAGCTCGCTCCATCCATCCATTCGTCAATCTATCCAATACGTATGGTACTGGTATTAGTAGCATGTCGTGTCGTGTCGTGTCGTATCGGAAAGTCACGAATGTAGTTTGGAGTGTGCGCGATTTGTCGCTCGACTTGTGAATTGGGATGCGCAGTTCTCTTGCAAATGGACACCAGTTTCCGGCGCAGAGCAGTGGCTCACATTTTGCTCTCACGCAAACACAAGTCAATCGCGGCGAGAGGACGAGCATACGCCATCAATTCGAAAATGTTTGTGCTTGCGAGGAAATCGGAACAAGCTCTCAGCCTCATCCATACTACCTCATCCATTAGTATGGTACTATTGTTTCATTGCTCAGAACATCCCATCCATCTACGCCAACGCTTTCCGTACAGACGATCACCACCAGCTTCTTGTCCGTCACTCATCCAACAACCGCTGGGGGAGACAACAAATCGCATCCGCCTGTGCAACAGCGTTCACCAATCATCAACCGCCGGTGCCATTCATGTTTGGCGCTGGCTGTTGCTTGCTCTGTGACCACCCAGACTGCCACGAACGGCCCCAGCAGACAACGGAGAATGATGACGATCAGCGAGAGCGAGTGATGATACCAAATCCATGGGCGCAAAAAAAAAAAAATCGCACGCGCATGTCAGTATCGATGTCGTCGCCAGGAGCAAAAATGGAACTGTGGTTCCACAGCACCAAGAGGAATTGTTATTCGAAGCAACGCCGCTGTCAAATCAATTCAAATACCCTAAACTCAATCCACAATATGGGGTCCAAACGGTCAGCACATAGTTGTTGTTCCTTGTCTTTGATCCACGCCAACTCTGGAGACGATAACGCACCATGGAACTGATCGTCATACCTATCTCATGAGGGTAACAATGCTGACAATCCTCGCACTCCAAGTCTGCCTGCGCCGCTGACCACCAAGCGCGCCTTGTGGATGCAACACCATCGTTGACGGTTGGAATTGACGGTGGAATGTTGATTCTGCGGAAGTCAGCCGATCCATCACAAGATCTAACCTCATCAGCCTCCGATGGGCGAATAATACAAATGTGGGCATGTACAATAAAAACACAGATGTATTATATGATCTCCTGCTGTACTCCCCTTCTTGTGTTCAGTGCGGTACATCATTCTGTTCTCGCAGAGCCACTCCGCAGTTTTGTGGCCCACCAGAACCGATTCTTCTGGGAACGCGTATCGACAGGCACAAAGCAGTCCACAATTCGCGAGCGCAGTATCTGATTTGGTTTTGTTCCACGCATGTTTCTAACAAAACACCACATCTCACGTCTGTCTGTCCACCGACATTTGAAAAAGTACAGAGCGATTCTTTGGGTGCGACATGGAAAAGAACCAGGAAAAGGAATGAAACATGATCCAGGAAAGAGCAAAATGAACTCACAAACTTCCACAACAACAACAACAACAAGACACCGAAATCCTGTCTGAGAGGCGCAACGCGCGGCGACTCGGCAACTCAGCAACTCGAGAAGAGCACAGCAGCGTACATCAGGAATGTGCTGTAGTTTCCACCGATCAACTTTGATTCGCAGGATGGGAACGTCATCCTCCTGCACCTATCTTGTCACAGAGTCTCGTGCCCCTTGTATGAAATGAGAGACCACACGTGGAACGCGCGAGATCATGGTGCAACGAACCCGGCAGTGATCACAGTTCCCGCGCTCACGAAGTACTACCAGCATCAGCAAAGGCAAAAGTAACATCCCACTATACCTGGTGGAATATGCTGATAGCTCTGCACCTTCATCCCATCCTAATGTCGTACGTACAGCGCAGTGCACGTACGTACCATCGCATTCTGATGCAGTTTTTCTCCTCCACACCTGTTCCAAGTCCACTGCGAGAAACTGCGTGCAATCAATTGGGGCCAAAAACAGCCGAAATGTTGATCCGTTCGCACGACTGTAGACACGTCTGAGTTCAGCTTCGAGTGCCTTGCTGTGAGTCCGTCTCAGAGAGGAAAAAAGGACATTTTCGCCGCTCGCCGACGTCCAACTTGAAGACAATGACGAGTCGCATCCATGTCCGATCGAAAGCTAAAAACCTAAAGCACGGGCTACTGTGGGGAATTTCTCAACTCAAGCCCTCATAACTTATAAAATATAAAGTGTAGCAATTCTAGGAAAGTCAATCCGTCACTTTCTCATACAGAGGAACATCATATTAAATTTATAGGGAAATCTGAGAGGACTTCCCGAGAAAGGTGTACTATTTTCACTCAGGCGGGTCTTAACCCCCGAAGCGCCCTGAATCTCGATCGGTCACAACAAGGAATTGTTGACAAACCACCGAATGCGTTTCGCAAAAAATGAAGACCACCAAAAGGGACAGGAGTATTGCACAGTCCGAGAAGAGGAGATACAAGACCAAACAGCATCATGCGTACATTCTCTCTGTCCGTAGATGGAGCAGCTGGAGTGTTGTGCTTGCTCTTTGCGGATCAACATTCACGCGGTATGGAGTATGATAAATATTATATGCAAGTGCAGTATGGCACAAGAGGACTGGAAATGATCGCGTCGTCGGCCATAGATGATGCAGCCTTAGAATGACTCTCGGTCATCAGCACTCATCTTGATCTTGCCTCTTCGTCAAAGGAGGAGACCACTTGTGGACCACTGCACATAGATATGTCCAATAAAATGGAGAAGGGAAGAGAAGCTGGCGACGGCGACGGCGATCTTGGGTGGTGAATCCTTGGATGACTGGTCTATTTCATTCTATTAAACCCTGCGATCGTGCCCGTAATGGGCGGCTTCTCCCTATGGTGGTGGAGCTTGGTGCAACACGAATCGGTGGATCATGTGTTTGGTCGCTTGCGCAAGGCAATGCACATGCTTCCGGGCACTTGTTCTGGAACCTCTCAATACTCGTGTCAAGCTACGCAACACAACGCAGCACCATGTGTTGATACTCCTCTCCGACAAGACCAACATCTCCGCCAAGACACGAAGGGCGGAGTGTTGGTTCACCGCCGTAGCGTACGAGTCGAGATGAGCAAAGACACAGAATGCTTGGTTGCTTGCTCCTTGTGCCAAACCGCATCTCAGCTGATGACCTTTGTGAGTGACCCGTTTGCTTTTGATCATGCGGAGAAGCAACCGAGGAAGGAAGAGGTCTCTCTGTCCTGCGTCGCGACATTCCAGCAGATTCAAAACACAGACATGGTCATCTCTCTAAAACGTGGTAGTGCAACACCCTGTCGCTATCGTAACGCATTTGCTATTGTTGCACAACGTACTTCGAGCGATCTGTGGGATTCAGTTGATGCCAATACTCCGACGACAATCCAAATGTGTTGGATAAGATTTCGCCCGCATTCGATGACGTGATGTCGATCTCCAAAAAAGCATGCTGGCGATTGTGCTGCTGAACAAAGCTCCGAACATGCTCGTTGTGATGTTCGTAAATGCGTTTCAGTATACCCTTCCACTGCTCAAGGTTCGGCTCATCGTCGGCATCAACGTGACCACCAGCAACGATTGGATATCGATCCGGATACTGCACCGCAAACTCGTTCATGATCTGTTTGGCCAGAGAGTATTGTCCGCCATCCCATTTCAGGATCGAATGAATCCATTGATTGACGGGGCGTGTGTTAAGGATCCACATGCTGTCGGGCGACTGCCGGTGTAGTTCCTCCAGCTGGAAATGCTGCGGCAAAAACAACCGTTGCACAGGAGACTGCGTGTCGATGGTGCCGTCATCCAATTGCGTGCCGTGCCGGTGCGTCTTCGGGTCTTCGATGTATGGCCGCGGTCCGTTCATTTCCGTGAAGGCGTCGTAGTTGCCGCAATACTCAAAGATGGATTTGTGATGTGTTGAGTGCAGTTGGTGGTTGTCATCGTCATCATCGCCGGCATGAGCGTTGCGATCTCGCTTGTGATCCTGCGCCGCACTTCTCGTTCCATCCTCCTGTCCTCGCTGAGACGACAAATAGGAGAGCATGCACTCTGACATGAGCCGGAATGATTTATGCTTGGGCTGCGCGCCCTCAGGCTTGAAATCGATCTGCTTCTGTTCCTTCGTGGAGTACTGTTGACTGCAGCAGTACCAGTGCTGCGAGATGATCCCGTTCCATGCAAGGAAGCCAAAGATGGAGGACGTGCCTGCCTTTGGCATCCCGACCACCACAATGGGCAACCGCACCGGCAATGGATAATTCACGGCGAATCGATACGTCGTCGGCAGGTATCGCTGTGGTTGTGACTCCGTCTGTGCCTGTTCCGACACAACGGGACGCAACCGGACATTGCGATGGTTGATGTGACCGGAGGCGCTGTATCTCGACTTGGAGTTGGGCAAGGGTGGCGCGACGCTGCCAACGACCTGAATCTTGGAAGGCTCCAACCGCGATGACAGTCTCACGAGCACCACCAAAGAGCAGAGTATGCACACGGTGCCCACGGCCGCCACCACCCGGATGTTGTAATGCGTGACATGCCGCCTCAATGCGTTCCGCGTTATCTGCATGGTGCCGCTGGGAAGGAAATGATTGACGCCACGCTCTACGGCACAATGCTGGCTGTGGGGCTCTGGCACAACACTCTGCGAGAGCACTTCGTCGCAGCGTTCACCGTGGACGTGATTGTTGTGTTTCTCAGTCGTGGATAACCCACCCTTTTGGCGCCAACGTTTTCCTTCGCTGCGTCGCAATGACCCACGTGACCAACAAATCACTCTGTGAGGTCCCACAGTGCGCGCTGCTTCGGCTGCTGATTGCCCATCGCATCATCCGACATGTCATGGCATGTCATACCATACCTTGCCCTCGTTGAGCTGTGCGCATTCTGCATACGAGTACGTGTGCACTCTACTCGAAGAGGATTGCCAATTGAGTTGATTCGATGGTGCCACCATTGAAGAGCTCACAAAAGAGGAGGACCCACGCAACCATTGTGGCTGTGGGATTGAGAGCATGCAAGTCGAGGTGGCTGCAAGGCGTCTTCGTCGTGATCACTTTGCTGGTCACATCCATGCAATACACCGAACAAGGGGCCCTGATGAATGAAATGCAGATCATGCCGACAATGATCTCGAGCAGTAATCATCTGCAGCGCGAGTACCGGACGGTCGATTGTCCAGCGCTGCTGCGCGACACCACCAACGGCACCATCCTTCACAAACGCGAGACGACCGGCGAACATCCCTTTTGGATTTCGCTGCATTCCAAGGAGTTCGATCCAGGCCGCTGGATGATCATGGAACGCGGGCAGTACTACGAATTCATCTTGGAAGAGATCTGGGAGCATTTACTGTCCAAGGCGAACGGCGACAAGTTGCACGTCATGGATGTGGGCGCCAACATTGGATACTACTCCTTATTGAGTGCGAGCGCGCGCAGTGCAATCACGGTGGATGCGTTCGAGCCCAATCCGCACAATCAAAGACGGCTGTGCGAATCCATCCATTTGAATGGATGGGACGGAACGGAAACAGGAAATGCAAGCATCAACGTATTCGCGTACGGGTTATCCAATCAAACGAGCCAGGCCATGTTTGTGGAGAATCGTGTCAATCCTGGCGCAGGGCAGTTTCGGACTGTCGACGATGGCAAAGCAAGTGACGCAAATGCAAAGCTCGACGATGCCCTCGTTTCCATGTTGCCCGTCATCACGTTGGACGACTTCGCGCAAAATCGTGGCTGGCTCGATGCCGGCAGCATGATGCCGCGCATCGAAATCCTCAAGATCGACGTCGAGGATCACGAAGCGCAGGTTCTGTTGGGTGCGCGACGGTTGCTGCAAACGCAGCAGGTGCGCAACGTCTTCATGGAGCTGAGTCAGGAGTCACGCATCCATAACCTCCATCTCGTCAAGGAAGCGCTGCAGATACTGGTCGATGCGGGATACAGGTTGGTGGGAGAAGGCAAAGTGCGCGGTCCCAAGAACGATGTGACGTGGAAGGAATACCGCACCACCGTGCCGTGGATCATGGCGCATCTGAAACGACAGAAGATGCCGTACCTCAATCTGTGGTGGAGCTTGGATCATGAGGAGCATCGGCCGTCTGCGATCATTGGTGCGAGGTAGAATAGATCATAGAGGAGATTGGAGGCGTCGAATAGCGGTCCCACTATGAGACGCTGAACTGGAATGTGAATGCTTAGCAGCAGCATGGTCTCCCTGCAAGCCAAGTCGACGCAACTCGTGCGGAGGGAGGCCTCCTCCATCTGGCTCATACACGAGAGTGTGGAAAGACTCGAGGATTCACCGTTTGATCCATTGAGTCTTGTTTCGGCATCAGTTGAGTCACGGGCGACGTCAACGAGATCGACCATGGCGCGCGTTTCCGTATCTTCCCGTTCAACCCTACCCAACCCCAACAGCCCTCGCATGTGCTCATTCCTTGCTGGAGTTGCTCTTCTCGAGAGAGGTGCCCCGATTAATCATAACACACGTGACTCTGAAGGAGGCCATTGACCATCGTGCCAGCGTCTACTCCGACGACCACACCAATACAAGAAAGATCCATCACCATGTTCACTTTCAGAAGTTCTTTGGTGGTGCTGCTCATCAGCGTGAGCGCGAGCGTGACGACTGGGTTCACCACGCACGGCAGTCATGTCTCCTCGAGTTATTGCCATCGTCATCAGTGTGATGGGGATGCATCCTCAGCATTCGGAGACTTCGGAAAGCAACAGCATCAGAGACACCTTGGCCATGCCAGTTCCAATACAGCCAAATCAAGGCAATCGCCATTGCCGTCTACATCATCGTCAACGCCATCATCATCTCAGCATGCATCGCTCAGTGCTTCGCAGTTGGATTTCACCATGGGATACTTGAACAAGCACCATTCTGACACATTGCGATCCATCGCAGAAGTCTTTTCGAGTTTGGGCCAAGAAATGAAGCAGAAGAATGCCTGGAGCGGTGAATCGTACCTCATTGAAAGCTCTCAGCTCATCAACATCGATACGCAGTCCATGGAATTGGATGTTCAGATTCAGGAACGAGGCAAGCCACCACGTTCTGAAACTGTCACGGTAGATATGGGTGAGTGGGGATGGCTGTGCATCGCGGACGGCACATCATTTGCATTCATGAATGGATGTGTGGGTGTCGGACCTTGAGCTCTTGTTTCTGTTTAATACCCATGTTGCCTATTAATTTTGTGCTCTGCTCGTATCCACCGGCTGCCCCTCCTGTTGCCCACCACTCTTCTCCTTGTACTCATCTCGTTCGACTGCACGCCACTTCATTTGATTTAATGCCATGCAATTCAATTCAATCCCAACCTACTCTCGCGAGGTAGATGCCATGCCAGTATCCAAATCACGAGTCGCTTCGTCAGTTCAAGCACCGGTGCGGCCAGAATTCCTCGAGAACCTATCACCAATGGACGTCGTCATTCGCAAGCTCCTGCGCTTTTGCTGGATCGTCGACCACCCAGCGGTGACGGGCAAACTGATTCAGCTCGGGATTCAGCTCAACGATGATCCCGAGGACGACATCAAGAAGCCCAGGGGAGAAATCAAGGAGAATCTCTACCTCAACCAGGTGCCACACAATCGGTACGTCCGACAGTACTTCTATGACATGGCAGCGCAAGCCACGTTGGATGCCGTCATCCGATGCGCCAACTCCAATGCCACGACCGTATCCAACCGCATGAAGATCGTCAGCATGTTCCCCGAAATGAACCCCTCCATGGACAGCTACCGCATCGGCACGATCCTCGAGATGGTGCGCGCCATCACGATACGCTTGATCGAGGAAGGTAACTTACGCGTGCGCGTCTGCGTGCAGGGCAGCATGGGCGTGGGCATCTTCACGGGCGTGCCCAAGCAACTCAACGGCGTGGCCAAGCTCCTGCAGATGATGGATTGGCAATCGAAGGAAGGCGAGATCAACGAGGGCATGGTGGGGGATTATTTGAATTTCGGTGCCATCGGCAAGGAGCACGTCGTCGATGAGCACATCAACGAAGAGGATGGCTCGACCGTGCATCAGGACGATGTCTTCCTCCTCATCGCTCCGCAGAGCATGGTGGGCATCGAATCTTCCATCATCAGGCCGTTGGAGGAGATGGTGGAAGCCGCGGGCGATCGGCCCGTCATCCTCATCAACGCCGACCTCGAAGACAAGATCAGTTCGCAGGGACAGCAGAGCGTGCGTGGCAGGCAGCAGCGTATGGATTTCGCCAACTCCTTCGAGACCATCTATCATTTCCAAAACATCTACATCAGCGGGACATCCTACTTTCCCATCCTTGGTTGCATGACGAAGATGTCACCGACGGCACCGTGGGTGGCACATCAGCGTCGCGATTTGATGAACAACGAAGGTGAGGTGTACGTGCCGATGCTGGCCGGGGAGGAGCGGCCCGATAGTGAGGCCATCCTCAAGGCCTTTCAAGCATAACTCTTAGATTGAAATGATCGTACTCGTAGTGACACTAAATATCCGTGGGTGTGCAAGAGCATGCGTACGACCTATGCACACATACAACTTTGTACCATCGCTGCATTTTACCGTACCGGGTAGGCCAACGCAAACGTCGACACCAACGCCGACACCAACATCAACATCAACCACAGCTTGTTGATAGATCCATCATGCACTCTCTACTCGTAGGCGCCGACATGAAACAGATGATTACAACGCTCCCTCTCCAATGGCCGCCGTCGCCTCTTTGTACCTACTCTTCCATGACCCCATCATGAAGATCCACGCCGCGAGCATTTCAAGACTTCGCAACACCGCCGAACCGCAGCACGGCGATCTTCAATCCGTGCTCCTGCACACACCGATGGATCGTGAGGATGACTTGCTGCCGATTCGTCCAGTACAGATCGCCGATCGGCGGCAACGCGAAATGCGCATTGACCATGAACTCCACGTGCGTATCGCACATATCGCTGACGAGGACGCGAAAGGGTCGCGATCCATCCATGATCAAGTTGGGACACACCTTGGGCAACTCGCGACGGATCGTCTCGGCGAGAGCGGGCAGCTTGTCCATATCGTCGTAATCGAACCGCAAATGCTGCAGGACCTGACAGCGATCATGGCGCGATAAGTTCGTGACGCGCTGTCCCGCCAGCTGCGTGTTGGGCACGGCGACGATGAGGTTGTCGCTGCTGCGTAAGATGGTCTCCATCCAACCCAACTTCATGACGGTGCCGGACGTGCCGTCGCCGAAGCGCACGAATTCGCCGACGTAGAATCGGTTCGACGCGCTCAATGCGAATCCGTTGACGATGGCGCTGACGATCGATTGCGACGCCAGCGTGAATGCCAATGTACCGGCGGAACCGAACGTGATGAAGCTCTTGAGGCCGGCGCCTTCCACGTCGAGGACGTCGACGACGGAGAAGAGGGTGATGCAGGCGATGATGCCATCGAGCATGCGGTCGATGAGATGCATGAGGCCCGGGCGCTTGCCGTCGGTCGATTTGAGGAGGAGGTAATTCTTGAAGCGCGCTAGTTTGCGCGCCGCCCAGAGGAGGTAGACGAGTTTGGCGAAGGTGACCGGGATGTCCCTGGTGCTTCGGAATGAAATGCCGACGGCAGCTCTGGCGATGTCGAGGATATCGACGATGTAGATCAGGAGAGCGATCTGGCTCATCTGCGCGATGAGACTGACGATGTGGTAGCATCTGGTTTGTCGGAATGGCGCCGAAGCGCTCGAAGTGCTGTGGTTGTAGAACGTTTCGACCAACGGAAGCAGCAGCCAGCCCATGCAGAGGATGAAGAGGACGTCCTCCCAGTGGCACAAGCGCAGGACCTCCTGCAGGATCAGATTGGCCTCCATGGGTGCCAAGATGAGTGTTTTGAAGAAGGGAAGGATGTTGCCTGCCAAAGCAGGAGACGCTTCCTCATCCTGCGTCGCCGGTGGTGCTTCACAGAACTCGTCGGCTGCCGATGTGGCCGGCATGATGCGTTGAGCGTCGAATACAGAGCGTCTCGACATAGTGTTGCTGCTGCTGCTGCTGCTGCTGCTGCTATTAGCGTGAGTGTTGATGTTGATGTCAATGTCGATGTTGGTAGTGTCGAGTAGTATGAGCACTGTGCCAGAGAGTGGATCTTTTGTTGCTGGAGCCATCCGAGAACAACGATCATGTGCTAGTTTTGTGTGCGAGATGTCGGAGTGTTCCCACAACAGAAAGAGAATCTCCGCTGGACAAATCAAATTCGGTTGGCGGGATCGCGTTTCGCCAAAGAAATAGCCGCGTCCGAATCAAACACGGTTCAAGTTCAAGGCTGTACGGGAGCAAAAGCTGCGCCGGGTGTTGTCGTAGTAATGGTACAGTTTGCTAGTATGATGTTGCGTTTATTGGACCAATCGTTGAAATGGATTGATGTGGTGTTGTGGTGGATTTGTTCTTTCAAATGAAGCAGAGCAGTAGATGGATGAACGTAGAGGAGGGTGGGACATGTCCTTGCGTGGCATGCTTACAACAAGAGAGACAGACACATAGAGGGGCTGTGCATCGCGTTGCATCGCATGATGCGACACCGTTTACACGATGTTGTTCGCATTGACGTATCCCATTTCTGTTTCCTGATCTCTGCGTGCGGGTCTGCTTCCGGAACCGTGCGTGGCCATGGAAGAGAAGAGGTTGATTCTGCGGTTGAGAGCTCCCTTGAGCGGATGATCATTCGAGGTAACCTTTTGCTTGGTACGCACTGTGACAGCGATGGCTGCACCCACGGCAACAGCGGCACCCACGAGGACCATTGGTCCCGTTCGTCGCATGTTCTGGTTGAATCCTGTCGATCGCGAGCCGTTTGTTCCGAAGGCGCCACTGCCGCCTCCATCGCTGCCTGTGGCGCTGCTCGCTGAGCCACTTCCACCGCTTCCACTGCCTGAGCCGCCGCTACTGCTGCTGAAAGAAGAGCCGGAACCGCCGCTGCCTGAGCCGCTGCCTGAGCCACCTCCACTTCCGGATCCACCGCTGCCAGAGCCACCTCCGCTTCCGGATCCACCGCTACCTGAGCCACTTCCACCTCCGGAACCGCCGCTACCTGAACCGCCGCCGCTTCCCGATCCTGATCCGCTTCCAGATGCTGCTGCTGTGGTTGTGCTTGGGTTCTTTGGCGGGTGTGCCTTTGGCGTGTGCGTTGATGGTGGGATGTAGTCTGCAGCAATAGGCGCAGTACGAGCAATAGGTGCAATATGAAAGAAGAGAGCAGAGTGGAGTCAAGTCGAGGAATGGCGGGAGAGGAGATGGGAAAGGGCGGACTGAATGTCAGATATTGCGACTAGGGAGAAGTTCTCAAGCAACATCGGTGACCTATCCATCAAACAGCCGATCAATCGAAGCCCAAGGTGGACCCCCATGCATGACAGGCTCTGCATCGTTCCATGCTTGACTGTCGTGTGGCGTGACACTGCGCTGCGCTGTGCTAGAATCGTACCTGACAGTATTCTGTCTTCCTTCTTTTCGACTGCTGTGGTGGGGTCCTTTGCTTGGGCGAACGCCAAGGCGGCGATCAGGAGGAGGATGCTTGTCGTTCTCATCTTGTCTCGATTGCTGTTGCTATTGCGGTGTTACTATTGCTTCTGTTGTTGCTTTTACTACCTCTTGATGCTTCGGTTGATGCTCCAGTCGATGCTTCAGCTGGTGTTACGGATATCGTTTTCGTCGAGGCTGTTGAATGTCTTGTTGATTGTTGTTGGTTGTAGATTGTGTGCTCTTCATCCCATGCTCCTAATTTCCACTTTCTTGTTTGTGTGGTGATGTACGGCAGAGTGCTCCCGCGTTACAACACGTTGCGGACTTCCGTGCCCAATTGGCGGTCGTGTTGGCGAAAGGCTTCATAAGAACAGGAGAAACCAACTCAAATGCCGCACCATGCCAATTTGTGGGAAGCGTGCTTCCACAAGATCGAATTTGAACGGCGACCCATGTGACATAAACTTTCGTCGCAGTCAACCCAACAAACAGTACCTTGGGACGTTATTTAGACGGTATGATCGCCATCGAACGGGTGAGCTTGTGTGTGACAACTATCATCCACAAGATCCGGCTCATCCCAATCTTGTTTGACTCCGATGATATTTTCGGTTGTCTGTTGGTGATGACCGATAATCGAGGAGTTGGAACCCAACAAGAATCCGAGCAGGTCTTGTTTTGCAGTGTCACATGGTCATTCATCGGAGTATACTAGTATCTCCGCACAAAGCTAGAGTGTTTTGAGAACTTGTTCTGACTGTGTCCGAATAGCTCGACTGCTTGTGATGACGTTGTTGATGTGAAGTGGTGAAATGAGAACGCCACAACATCAACATGACGCAGGATCGACACTGCAACATCACTCGCCACCATGGCAACAGTCATGCGACGATCAGGTGATGCTGTCGTGTTCTGTCGCAACGATGTTGGGACCAGAGCATGCGGGATGGAGAATGGAGAGTGCAAAACGAAGAGATCTCTGCTCGAGTCTACCCCCGCTCAATCATAAATCGTAATCAGAAGCAGCCCAGAAGAAGCAGAAGAACAAAGTTATCAAGATGAAGTCTATCAGCCCAATCCTCATGACCATCTGCGCGCAGATCGTCGTCATGGCACCAGCAATGACGAATGCCTACATCATGCCATCGTATTCGGCACCCACAAAGCGTTCTGCGTTGATGATGAAGCGCGGACGCGGCTCCTTCCAAAAGGAATTGGGCAACAGCGGCGGCAACTCCAAGGGCTCCGCAGGACAGGGCAGTCTGGGCCAAAGCGCCGGCAGCGGAAAGGAATGGATCACCGTGCCCAAGATCAGGACCAAGGATCTGCCCAAGGAGGAAGGCAAGATCGGGCTCATCGAGACGATGGCCCTGCCGCTCGTCGATCGCAACACCAATCCCCAGGGCGCCGTGTCGGTCCTCAAACACGACGACGACATGTTCTGTTTCAGCGTCTCGTGTCCGTCGTGCAAGATCCCATTGACGAAGGCCAAAGTCCTGCCAGCCAGTGACGACAGCAAGGGCGCGCCACGATTGAGCTGCGATTTCTGCAAGTCGACGTACAGCCTCACGACGGGAGAGCAGCTGGAATCGGCAGAACAGACGGGTCTCCTTGGTGGTATCGCCAAGTCCCTGTTTTCGGCCAATAAGGAGGCCGGTCCTTTGCCCGTGTACGCGCTCGGAGAGAGAGACGGACGCGTCATGATCAGTTTGAAGAAGTAAGGAGAAGCAAAGTGCGTTTGCGAACCGCATGGTGATCTTCCACAAAGTGCTATTATATACTCTACGAGTGTTCTACTTGTACTATACGACAAAACAATTGCAATGAAATCGACATCCAGTGATGACGGCGTGATGCAATGCAGCTAAACGTACACATCAGAAAAGACAACACAAAATCCAACAACAAAATCAACACTTTAAAATCATGCAAGTCCTATTTTGAATTATCAACGTTGCTTCGTTTGGAAACGGAATACTCTGGTTCTGCCATTGCCCAATGTTCGATCACTGTCCTTGACATGAATAGTCCTATCTAGGATATTTGTGGCAACGGAACATTGTTTTCGTCAGGAGTGTTGCTGTTGCTGCTCAATTCCAGATCCCCATTGCCTGTCCCATTCGCTGAAGAAATGCCATTGTTGTTGCTCAGATTGGTGCTGCCAGTCGTCGATGCATCGCCGCCTTCCACGGTCAGATTTTTGCCACCGCAAAAGTGGTTCGTGTAGATGCCCACCAACGACAAGAACCCAAAGATGGTGTACAACATGCCGGGCGCGTACTTGCCAACGTCCTTGAACAACGCCGTGGCCATCGCGGGAGAGTATCCCGCAGCGATGGCGTGGGCAAGATCGTATCCCAGCGACGCGCTCGTCAATCGCACGCTGCTGTCGAAGGATTCCACCAACCATGCGCACAACGGCGCGCCGAAGAAGCTGAGCATCACACCCACCGACCATTGTGCGAGGAAGGCTGCGAAGCTCCCGCCGCGTGCGATGACGACGAGCATGATCGGACCCGCCACCATCAAAGCAAGAGCTGCCACCGTCATGGTCCTGATGCGGCCCAGCCGATCCGAGGCATGTCCGGCGATGGGTAGCATGAAGGTCATGCCGAAGAACAGGCTGCAGGCATTCACCCAGAAGGCGTTGGTCACGGACGGATCCAGCAGCTCCTCCATGTAAATGGCAAGCCACACGTACGTGAGGTAGAATCCCGCAGCCCACAGCATCGGTCCCAGCGACGTGCTGAACAGGGCCAGCCGATTCTCCCGACGAAACGCGGCTCGCAACGGGTTCTTGATCTCGCTCGTTTCGGAATCGTACACGTTCGCGTTGGTATGCACGTCCTGGCCATGACGGCTGAGGTAACATGCGACGAATGCGATGATGATGCCAGAAAAGAATGGCAGTCTCCATCCAAAGTCTCGTAGCTGCTCCTGCGTCAAGATCTCTCTCATGAACGCGCCGCACAGATTGCCCAACAAAGTCCCGCAGTTGGCTGCCACCATGGGCAGCGCGCCGTAGTACCCCCAGTGCGCAGGATCTCTCTTTTCGACCGTGTACACCAACGATGCTGGCAGCTGACCACCGACAGAAATACCCTGCAGCAACCGACACAGCACCAGCAAAACGATGGCCAAACCTCCCACCTGATCGTACGTCGGCAGCAATCCCATCAACGTGGTTGGGATTGCCATGAGAAACAGGCTGCGCGTCAATGCGTGCTTGCGTCCGTGCTTGTCGCCCACGTAACCGATCAGCATGCCGCCAATGGGTCGCATGAGGAAGGCGCTGCCAAAGATGGCAAAACTCTTGATGAGGTTGGAATGCTCGTCATCCTCGTCTTCTTCGGGGAAGAACACGTCGCTGATGATGTCTGCTCATATAATATGAGGAGTGATTGTTTGATGCGATTGTTGATGGTGTGAGTGTGTCATTGTTGGTGACGAATTTATGTGAATGCGTACGTACAAGCCATGTGACGAAAGTGGCACCCCACACATCAATTGTGATACAATACCTGTGGGCGTTCCATGATCAGTGTGCTTGGACCACAGGCTCGATCATCACCACCTGGGGGTGTGGCACACAACGTCGATACGCGTACGCAAGGATAGATGGACGTACCGGAAAAGAATCCAAACAGCGCAAAGTCATACCATTCTGTTTGTTCGTCAAAGGTTGGTATTGCGTTAGTTGATGATGATGTAGATGATGATGATGCGAAAGATGAAGCCGTGAGCAAAGTTAGAATGTAAGCGGATCACGGAAGGAAGAAAAGAAGGAAAGGCGGAAGAGAGCGAGCGAGCATCTTTGGATGAGATTGGAAAGGGACCTGGTATCACACGAGCACAAAATCAAGGTACGTCCACGTATGCACTGCGTAGTCATGTCCACGCTGAATCAAGTTGTGCGATCATCGCATTGGATCCATCCCTGTTCTGATGCGCAAAGTGCCACCGTCTCTCTCACGAAGTCGCACGTTATTGATATGCTCACCCAGAACGTTCCCCATCACACCGAATATCGTTGTCAGCAACGGCTCCGTCTCTGCCTCTGCGATGGACGCAGATCCAGCCTCGCCATCTTTCGGTCGATCGTCAATCTCTTGCGATGCCATCTTGAGCCGATCTTTCTGTTTCTCTCTTTGTCTTCTCTTTGTGTGCTTGTGCTTGTGCTTGTGCGATACTTAAGTACGAAGTACGAGTATATGCCATGCGGAAGTACGTCCGGAACTCGATGATCCAAACACTCGATCAACGAATGTGAGACAGCCCCGACAAAGTCAAAGTTGCAACAGCCACCAATGTCATTCAATGCGGCGCCATGCAATGCAATACGATAGAATGCAATACGATTCAAAGCATGATCACCTGTGCATGCATCTTTCTTCGCTTCCGCCTCTCTTTGGCTGCTTGCGCGCTGGTTGAGATGGTGGCCACTGAGGCCAACAATGACTTCAACAACAACAACGTTCGCGTCGAATGGATTCCAGATTTGTGGTTGCACAAAAGCATTCCCATTTCTCCATTCATTCATGAGTGTCAATACGACCAAGTCGATTGAGTTTGTCCAAACACGTTTTGTGACATTTCTGTTCTTAGTTGTGACACTTCACACATACATCTTGATAGCTTTTAGCGACCGTATTTAGGCAGCCCGACCGTTATTGTCCCCATCGTTCAATAGCATAATTCAATATATTTATTTTGACACCCACTAATTAACGCTAGGAACAAAACTCACCTCACATTTTTGTGCGCACCTCACAAAAATGTGATGCGACGCTCCAAACTTCTCACTTGCTTCACAGAGAGACCAAACGGACGATGCGGAGTTCTCCTTCTCGACAAAAACGCACCAGACAGAGGCGTCGTTGCGTACTCCACGACGGTGTGCATTGCCTCTCCATCTCTGTGTCTTGGTCGAGGGAGCGTTGCGCAGTCCTGGATTGCCACCGAAGGTTTCTCCCAAATCCCTCTGCCTCTCGGAGTGAGAAAGAGACGGGCGTTTCATGTTGCATCGCAGAATTGCAAGGCGACAGCCACAACCCAGTCCACAAAAATTGCTGCACGCGCGAGCGCTGAACAAGATTGAAAGACACAAACGAGAGAGAGCAACCTCGAACCTGACATCGACATCCGCAATCACAATTAGAATTGCAGTAGTAATCCAGAAGGTCTGATAGCACGACGAAACAGAACACGACAATCAACACAAACGAAACCAGCAAGCAAACAGCAAAGCGTGGACTGGAACAACATCATCAATATCAGCAATAGCAACAGCAGCATGATGTTCCAACGAACCACCTTCCTCATGATGCTGTTGGCCGTGGCCGCCATCCACCATGCCTTGGCCGATGAAGTCAACGTCATGGAGCATCAACCGATCAAGTTTGAAGACATGAGCATCGAAGAGCAGCTGCAATTTCAGCAGATGCAGCAGCAACGACAACGCAACCTCTCCTTCAGCTTCACCAACATTATGTACAAGGTCGGCATGTGCAAGCACCCCAGCGACGGTCCCTTCGGATGCGCGCCACCAGTCTGCAAGCCGCACTCCAAGATCGAGCAGTGCCGGAAGTACTACAAGTGTGACGGAGATGACTGCGAGTTTGATGCTGGAAAGGTGCCTTCCGGTGGCGGAGGCTCTGGAGGTGGAGGAGGTTCCGTTGGTGGTGGATCGGGTGGAGGCTCTGGAGGCGGAGGAGGTTCCGGTAGTGGTGGATCGGGAGGAGGCAGTAGTGGCGGAGGAGGATCCGGGGGCGGTTCTGGTGGAAGTGGGTCCGGAGGTGGTGGATCGGGCGGAGGCAGCGGCGGCGGTTCTGGAGGTGGAGGATCAGGCGGCAGCAGTAGCAGCAGCTCTGGTGGAGGCGGCGGCTCTGGTGGAGGTGGAGGTGGATCCAGCAGCGGCTCTGTTTCTTCCGCCACAGGCAGCTGCGACTCAGAATGCCAAGGCTTCGTGTCGTACTACGAAGGCTCATCAGGCGGTGGATCCGGTGGAGGTGGAGGTTCCGGTGGCGGCAGCAGGAACTTCCTGAACGGCGGACAAGGGACAAGGAGCGACGGCGCACGCAGAGGTAGACGCAACCTGCTGCTGTTCCTGCTGCCTGCCGTGGTCGTGTCAATGTTCGTCGGAGCCGTCCTCGGCAGGAGGAACCAGCGAGCACGAGCAGCCGGATCACCGCGACTGCATCCACTTCGCGGAGCCCTCAACAAGCGAATGACGCTGTTCTCGCGAATGTCACCCAACTCACCGACCAACGGCGGAGGCTACAGACAAACGGACGTCGACGGAACGGTCAATGTTTGAGCTTCGCCTCAAACACAACAAGTAACTACAAGCAATGGAACGAAGCAACTCGAGTGCTTTACTACGAGTAGAATACACAGAGCAAGCGCGCCAACATGTGAATAAGGATGTGACAACAATTAGCGTGATGAATGAAAAATCAATATTAACAACACCATAGATGAGAGTGATAACCCACCATGCATCCGATGAGTATGCTACAATACTTGGGCTCTGCTTCTGCTCCGTTCCGCAGTCTATCAGAAGACCACACGCACATGAATCACACTGTGACAAGAAGAGTTCCAGACATCAACCATCGGCATGAGCCTCCGTTCAACCAAGACCAACATCCCTCTTCAAGCCAAGCCGGAAGCAGAGAGAGAGAGCGAAATGGAAAGGAGAGAACAGCCAAACAGAGGCCATGTTGGTCTTGTGGATCCCCATCTGCGACACGCAACTCCACGAAACAAACAAGACTGCTTGCAATTTTCCGAACCGTCAGCAAGCCAGCGAAGAACACACATGAAAGTACTTATGGCGAGCGCCGGGCGCGTCGACAATCACCATGGGTTTGGCGCTGGAGGTGCAAAATGCACAATTTGGCTATCGTAGTTGGATGAGGCACAACGTGCACCAAGCTTCGCTGTCACCTGTTGGCATCCATAGTGTCATCCCTTCGCTGCTCGTTGGGAGCGTTGCAACGGCTTGAGAGAGAAACCTCCTTCGATGGCAATACAAACACAACAAGACAACATGTCCACAAGTCGACAACTTGTACTACCGATGTGAAGGAAACCAACCAGGCAAGGAGAGGCGAACGGAGTCGAGATGAGGAAGGGTCACCTTGGCGCGGAGAGGAGAACGTCGATGTGCGTTGCATCCGTGACATCCATCCGTGACATTCAAGAAAGCTTGCTTTGATCGAACCCAGCTCAACGCAAATGAAGCGCAACGCAACGCAACGCAAGAAGACAATGTGACGACAACAGGATACAGCCCAGTTCCTATCACCGTCTCTCTCCCTTGAGGCTCTCCGCGCCGGCAATTCAACCCAACTGCCATCCATGCGAGTGGTCACCACTCAACATTCTCTCAAGTCACCGCGCTGAGCTTCATCTTTCTGCGACTTCTCCATCCATCACGCAAACGCCAGCCCAAACGCAAACGCCACCACTCATTCAACTTTGAGGTAACAACTCACAAACATGCATCCCCACAAACTTCGAGGCAACAGAAAAGACAAGAACACTACCGCCCAAGACAGAGCATCAACCAAAGTCCACTCGCTCACCGCGCACACAGAGAGACAGCAACCATGATGACATCAACCTGCAACAGAACGAACATGACAACTTCCGCCATCATGGTGCTGGCAATGCTCTGCTTGGCCAGCACAACGACCACCCACGTCGCAGCAGCAGCAGTCGCAGCATCACGAAGCAATTCTGCCACGCAGCAACGTAGGGAGTTGTCATCGGGGACCTTCTCGTCTCGCTTTTCCTGGTCGCACATGCTGTACTCGTTAAAAGTATGTTCACGACCAAGCAAGATTTGTCCCACACCCAAATGCAATCTCTTGCACGAGAGCAAAAAACCTATCTGCAAAGTCCTGGCCCTGTGCTCGAGCACGGATGACACGACATCCTGCGCACCAAGCTGTTGCGATGCTGACACCCTTGGAGACTATTACGGCGACTGCGTCTACATGCAATCCTACGTCGGTGTTGAGAACAACTGCGAATACAGCGCCGTGGAATGTGAAGAGGGCGACGAAGACTGCGAAGAACAGGCCAACTACGTCTACGGCAACGGTGGGAATGGAGAAGATGGCTACAATGCCTACGTGGCGAATGGAGATAGCAATGGAGGCAGCGCCGAGATGGGCACATCCGGCGGTACCACACGATCGACGGACACCATGAGATCCGAGGGCATCTTCAACCCTACCAACTACCTGCTTGCAGCGGCCGTTCTGGTCGCCGTCGTCGCTGCGGCATTGTACCGCAAAAGGGTAAGTAGTCATTGGGTGAGCAATGAAGAAGGCGGCCAACTGTTCTCTGTATGTGTTGGTGTATGCCTCATCTGAGCCACGTTGATCGACTCACATACATGCCTCAACTCATGCCATATATCCTCTACACCTACCCACGTTTCTCACTTACCTTCTTACGCACCTTTCCTGCGCACCTTTCCTGCGCACCTTTCTAATTTCGCAGTCAAGCGGCGGGAGCGAAGAACTGGCAGAAGGGCTCTCGTCGAACTCGCACAATCTGGAAGGTGCCGTGAATCAGCGCTTGGAGATGGTAGAGAGCGGTGCAGTCTCACCATCGAGCGAGATGACGCCAGTGACACGAGCAGAGTCCAAGACTCACTTTATTTCCACCAACTCGACTGATGACGCTGACTACACTCTTGCGTGATATCTCGGAGAGCAGTTGAGACCAACCAGATGCACCCGTCCCACATACTGCGCATACACCATACCGCATGATATATTACATTGTTTTAGTATATATATATAGAGAGAAAACGAATGGCATGTTCAATCCACACACGGACTGCACAGGGCCGTGTCGCTGGTGGACTGGCTGATTACACAAGCAACGGCGTCTCTTCGTTGACCAGGTTGTGCTCTGAATGCTCAGCATCTTCCGTGGAGTCGTCCAAGAATACGTGGACTCCTGCACTGTCGTCGTCGCTACCATCCTCTTCCACAGCGCCGTAGTAGTTGTCTGATTTGGTCTCTTCCTTCCCACCGTACTCCTTTTGATTTGAAACACCCACTTGGCTTTGGGTTGGGACGCTAATCGCCGCCGGAGGCACCAAGGGAACATCGCCATCTGCGTCTTCTTCGGTCGGGCGAGGGGTGCTAAGATCGTCCTCCGGTGGTATGTCGATGGCATTCTCCCGTGGAACTGATCCGATGGGTGAAGACGGCATGGTCCCAATCATCAGATGCAAGAACGCCGCTGCACAGAATGGCACAGTCAATGGCATGGAAAGGTTCCTGTAGAGTGCAGCATTGGAGAGCGTGAGTCGAAGATGAATACGGAGAAAGAAAGAGAGAGGGAAAAGAGCATGTACCATACGCATGTGAGAGAGAGTTGCAGATGGTGTCGAGTTGAGTTGAGTTGAGCATCCTCATTTGCCTTGGATATTCAGCCTTGTCACCATTGCAATCATCGTCGCTTTGCACAAACTGACTGCAACACAATATCATCCAACATCGAACACATGAGTACTCACGCGATGAATGAAAAGAGAGTATTCCATGAGCTCTGCGCGATGCCCGTCCACACGATGGCGAAGAAGCCCATGAGGCAGGTCGCCGCGAGGCTGGAGTGTCGTTGGTAGGACACGATCGCGCCGACCGAAAGTGCGGCATTGTACGAGATCAATCCAGTGTGCAAGGTTCCGGGCGGGATGCCGATCAACACGGCAGCACCAAGCGAGGCCAGGAAGGAGGCGAGGAGCATGGATACTGCGACGATGCGGCTGTACAGCAGTATGCTGCACCAAATCACAATGCCAACCCAGATCTGCTGCGGCGCCAGGAAGATCATGCCGATACCGCACCACGTGGACTTCCAGATCCCCGTGAGGATGTTTTTGATCGTGCTTTCCATTTGGATCTCATCGACGAGGACAACGCGGATGATGGAGAACTGATTCCATGACACGGAGGCCAGGAGCAATGCCAGGAGTACCACGTTGTAGGGCAGATGCAACAGCGGCAACTCCGATCCCAACTTCTGCTGCAGCACGAGTGTTGTCGTGAGCACCATCGGGGCGCCGAGGAAGACAGAGCTTGCCACTGCCTTCCACTCCGTGACATCGAAGTACCCAACGCACGCCGCTCCCAGCAAGACGCTGCAAGTCGCCAAGTGCCCTGACGTGATCTGCTCTGTCCCCAACTGCAGATGATGCGCGATGACGTTGGTGCTGAGTCCGCACGCAAAGGCTGACAGTGCTAGCCACGGATGTGCCACTGTCAACGTCAGGAAGATGATCAATCCTGTGATAGGATTGTTGCAAAACACAACGCGTCCGCACGCACGCATCGTCGCCTCGAGCATGACGCCTGCGAAATGAATCCATTGCCGCGTCGCTTGGTCCTTTGGTTTGGGCTTCGATGTGATTGCGACTTCGACGTCCTGGTCCGTTTTCACGGGGCCTTCACCTTCTATTACGACCGCGCGCGTCTCAAGTTCTACGTTGTCATCTTCTTTGTCTTGCGGGGGTTCGTAGGAGTACAGTCGCACGAAGGACTGCGCGTTTCCAACATAGTACGGAGCGATCTTGGCCTGCAACACCGATCCACGTTCCACATGCGGTCGAATGTGGGTGTCCACCGTGGCACGCGTCGTATCTTGCACGGCCTGCCACTTCGGCACCACCTGCTCTTCCACCACCTGTCGCGATGACTTGCCAATCGCCTCCACCGTTTCCTGGGTCTTCTTTTGCAAGGGTTCTACGGCCTTTTCTTGAAAGGCGGCCGAAGCTCGCTTGGATTGTCGCGAGACGGAATCGATGGTCGTTTGGGTGGTGGACTGGATGCTGGCGACCTGCGCCTGCAGCATGGTCTGCGTTTGCTCGATGGTCTGGGTGATGTTGGGCTTGACGTCCTCCGCCACAGTCTTCTTGATCTTTTCCGCGAACTTCTTGGCGATGAGCTGCGCCGAGAAGATGGATGCCATGGAAACACCTGCCGCAGCTCCGCCCGCAGCCGCCTGTTGCTGGTTCTCCTCGGCGCCATCGTCGTTGTCCTTGGCTTTGGGCTTGCGATCCTCCGCGACGTTGGCGACCGCACGCATTGGCTTCACGCTGATGTCCTCCTGAACGATGTTGATCGTGTCGAGCAGCGACTTTTGGGAGGTGTAGGTGGCGTAGGTGGCGCTGTCGCCGTCGCTGGCCGCAACAGAGTTGTCCTGGAGGGTCGACCAGCCATCGCTCGCCACGCTGTTGTCGCTCGCATCGACCGCGTAGTACGGTCTTGCGGTGCCGCGAGAATTCGAGTGCATGTTGTCGCTGTTGGACTTCAAGTGGATTGTGGTCCACTCGCACAGAAGACTTCAGTTCTTGCAGTTGCGACAATTGCTGGAGTTATGGCCTGTTTCAAACCACAGGTGCCTATCGTATCTTCGTGTGCGTCAGCTGGTGGCTGATTCTGTGCCACGTCTCAGGTTTTCGTTGTGCAAAATGATGAATGGCACTTTGCGCACAATACTCATCTGTGGGAATTCATACAAGTATGGCACGTGTTTAGAGTACTTGTTTACTATGGTACACTATCGTGAAGAATGACCCACAACAGGATCGGGCAGTACTCCCAAAGAGGATGATTCAAACTATGGACATCCTCTTCGCGGATACGAGCTGCACCGTACACAAACTTGTAGGACTTCGAGGCTCTTCGTCACTTTTGTTCCGCTCTGCCCAGACGCAAATCTGTTTTGGCGCCAAAATAGGCATAGTCTGTCCATCCCTCCATTGCCAAGGTACTTTGTTAGCGTCCATGGATACTTGTTGGTGGAATTCGCCGCGATGAACAATTCTCAAAAGAATTTCGAAATTTCGGTGTGTTCGCCCTTCTTCGTGGGATCTGCCGTTTCTTGTCTGTCGTCTTCGTGGGAACTTGCTAATCTTTGCATTAGGATGTCTTGGGTGTGGGAAGCTCTCTCGCGGGGAGTAGGTAGTATGAAGCAGAATACTACACTCGCAGAGCACTATTCCAGGGGGAGTGTGCGAGTGGATGTGCGAGTTGGTCGCAGCCGGGAGGAGGCAGGAAGAATTTCTCTGAGACCAGGGTTGTTCTGGTTTTGGAAACGAGTGCGCAAAGACTACCACTGTTCGACGCACCATGTCGCCATCGCCGTCGTGGTCGTGGTCGGGTCATGTTCCTGTTCCAATTCGTCTCCTCTAATTTCGCTACAGCGCTGCGTGTGAGGCCGAACCTGCGACTGAATTGGAACGTTCTGTTCTGCAGTTCTGACTGGGGGTACCTGCTGTGGTTGGCACGGCACTTGGGAATTCCATGACGGAATGCAACACTTAAGATTCCGCCGCTCCGGTTATGGATCCGACGACTCTACGCAAACGGACAATCTGTTACGATCCCTGCTATTCCTTCCTACGTGCTCGTACTCGTACTAGTACTCGTAGATCCAAAAGACGTCGGTGCTATCGGGCAGAGAGAGAGCGAGATGCGTGAACCATCGAGGCGTGAACCATCGAGCCCAACGATTCTGGCGAGCTCCTTTGGCGTGACCTATCGTATGAAACGACTTTAGGTAGAGTGGTCGTATTGATAGAGTACGTACATTCTTTCGTTTGCGTCGCCTCCTCGGAGCCTCGATTGGTATGGTCCTCAACGCTGAGCGCTCATGCGGCTACACCACCAGCGCCACCCAAAGAGGGAGCTGATTTCTTGTTTCTTGCGCCGAAGAATTCATCCACGGTGCCGAGACTCACTTCCCATAGCCCGTTCCCGTTAGAACTTCTCGTTGAATGTAGACAAGTAAGAGGCGCAGAGCATTCTGTGGCATGCACACATACGTATTACAAAACCGAGAGTTGAGGAGTGGCCTCCCAAGAAAGATGATTTCAGGCCAGGTGGGCAGTATGCGCACCATGGCCTCGTGTGCACCCTCTCCGCAACGACGCAATCGGAGCTTGGATCGCTGCGCCACAGGCGATTCCCTTTGTTCTTCCTGACCATAGTTAATGCACTAGATAGAACTTCAAATGCGAAGAGATAAGATCGTCTTCCTCGACAACTCAGAACCGGCCTTCATCAATGAACGCGCGGCCATCCCTTTCGCCTTCATTTGTTCTCATTCCGACGAGTAGGGCATACGTATGCGCATGTCTGCAGTGCCAATCCCCGTTCTCCTCGGGACGGCACAAAAAGCGTGACAGTATCAAAGCACTTCGTCTCGGGACAGAGAAGCATACCACCATGCAAGTGGCTCTCTCGAGTTGGCTATCGCAACCGCCCTTTGCGTCCGATTCCGAGCGGTGGGTTTGCGGTTGTGTCGGAGTGTTGGGGTGAATCTTGTTGTCACTTTGCCCATTTACCAAACTGACGCGCAAAACGCCGAAGTTGGATGTCACGAAAGATCCAGCGCAAGAGAAGTGTCGCAAGAGTGATTGGTTGATTCACGTAGAAGATCTACGGCGCGAGCGCGCGCATCAAAAGGTATCTTTGTGTCAAAACACGACACGTTGGTTCTCAAGTGCGCACCCACCTTGGAACAAAGTGTTGCGGAACGTTCGACGAGTGTCAAGGAACTTCAGCCGCCTGTTCCGTCATTGACATCGTTGCCTCTTCCACCATCTCCGTTGACATCCTGCGTGCCCTCCATGATGCTATCCTTCTGTCTTCGCGTATTTCTGCGTGCCACACCCGGTTCCTGTTTCTCCCCATCGCTGCGGTTGCTCCTTTCTCAATGTTTGTGTGCAGTCTCGACACCTTGATTTGTTGCTGTGGCTCGCTGATCCGATCTTTTCCGTGGCGGTGACCAGATCGGCTACCAGCATCCCGTATTGGTGCTCAGCACACAACAATCCCTCACTCACCTGTGGGTACGAAGTACAACCAACGGTCAAAACCGAGCCTTCCTCTGTGCCACTGAGTACTGACCAACCACCTTGACACAATTTGACACGCCAAGCAGTCATCACACGCGCCCACATCCGCACTCACATCAACACTCGCGTTAACATCAACACTCACGTTAGCATCGACACCAACACCAGCATCGACGTTCATACCGAAAGGAACCACACCACAACCACATCCAGCAAACATGAATCTCGCAATCGACGACAGCCACATTCACGGCAACATGAACGTCTCTCCCATCAGCATGCAATCGCCCCCCACAACACCGCGAAGGGTGTCGCTGGTCCGCACATCCATGCTGACCTCCGTACCAGAAGACTCTGAGTTCCTCATGATGCCACCCACCCCAAGATGCTCTGTTGGCAGCTTCAGCCCACCATCGCCCCCGTCGCCCACATCTACACGATTCTCAGGGCCCGATGGCAGCGCGTCGCCGGAGGATTCGGCCAACCTCGTCAAGAAGCTGAGACGGATGAAGCGCCGCCTGTTGCTCGAGCAAGTCAACAAGCCCATTCATTCCATCAACCTCACCCCTTCGCTCCCCACTTCTGCGGAGCAATGAAGACATCAACCGACAGGCCAATACGAGTTGAGGCTCGCGTAGAGTGCTTTGATCCATGAATGTATCCGTCAATGCATGCGTGCATCCCGAAGCTGCATCGCCAAGTCCCATCGATAGTCAGACACCACATCACTCCATCCACGCAAGTCCAAGTACAAGCACGAGCACCAACACAAGTGCAAGTACGAGCGGACTCGTACCAGCATCCCCTGGTGCAAGCTCCATCATCCATCACAACAACATCAATGCTCTATACCCCGTCTCCATCTACCTTGATCATCACACATGCTCTGCGATGCATCACGCATCCGTGCTTTGCGATGAAGAAAGGCACCCAACACATTGTATCTAGTCGACAACATCGCCGTACAATACAATACATAGGGACGCTCTACACCTGACCAACACTCCAGCTCATCCTTAACACACACGATTGCCTCGTTCCATCTTGGGTCCGAAGCTACTTGTGGCATGCTCGTAGGTACATCACACATCCAGCCCACCTCAGCCCAGGGCTGTTGCCTTTGACCACATGCGCGCACGCGCACATACCTGCACGTGTGTGGTCATACCGCACAACATGCGCATCCCCACGTACACACACACGCCAACATCGTCGTCGTCGCCAATCAAAGACCAAATGGATAGGTGATCTCCATCGTTTGCCCAAGTTCCCAAGATTGCATACCATCGCATCCGAGGCTCCAACGATGGTTCTAACTTCTGTCACCCAACGATCTTGAAAGGGAGACACCAGAAGCCACCACCATCCAAGCTGCGCCGTACCAACAAGCACACTACAGTACGGGCATGCACTCCACCAAACGACCACGACATCGCCAAAGATCCATCCCTGATCCCACAGTGTGCGTGTTTCTTCTATTTTTGAATCCACGCGCCCCACCTTCCGTAGAACGATGCCATACACGCGTCACAATCAAACAACCACACCATATACACATCCATACACACAAGGGCGCCTCTGTTGGCTCCTTCCATCATACTGATTGCATCAATCACATGAAAACTCATCACTACACGCTCCTCTTCTATCAATACCTACTCTGCAAAAGAACATCATTAATAACCGAAACAACAACTGAAACAGAAACAACAACAACAACCCTCACTCTGGGGATGTACCAATACACAACCAAGCTGCCTCCACCTCTAATGGAGCAGCAACTATATCACTAGGCCCATGTTATCATTGATATCACATCACATCACTCATCAAACACCATGCCTTGCTCTCGTTCAATCCCATCATCCCCCCTCCTGCACCAGCAGACCTCCGGAAGATTCACCCATCTCTTGATGCCTGCCAACACTAACCAGAACTCCGCGGCTCCGGGGAGGGTGGTGCTTCCCGTCCGATGACGCCTTGATGGGTTCTCGATTACTTGCATGATGGCTGCGATGGACTCTCATTTTTTGGCAACCAATCGCCGCAATGGGTGGGTCGATCGTTGCAATGAGATCCATCGGAGGGCCACAAATCCAATCCAGCAAGTACTGCCCTCGTTGCAGGTACCGATGGAGGCATGGGAAGTGCATCGCAGCTGGTTGATGTGTTCTGGATGCGATCAACGGTCTGATTGTATACGAATCTATCTTTCGTGGGAATGAGTTGCGTGCCTCGTGTGCAGAGAGCGAGGGAGTGAGTGAGAGCGTGCTGGTTTGGACGTGAGTGATGTTGCTCAAAGGCCAGCGCAAATGCTACAGCTGCGGCAGCGATTGGGTTGGCCATCTTGGTAGGAGTTGGAAGTCGCCAGGTCGGAGCGGTGGCGCGCACTGTGCCATACGAGTCGGTATTGGGACGTGGTTGGCTTGTGAAGCGCTTTGCAGTGGTGACACGGTACTACTACACTCGTGTATGACTATGGTAACAAACTAATTCGTCCCCCAGTGCGATTTGTTCTTTGTTCCATCTTGCGCTGGCATCATACATGGAACAGCACTGTTGCGCTCTACCCCAGAAAGTTGGCTTTTGCAGCACTTGAGTTGCACTATTTCATGTCGGTGATGTTAGTGTTGTTGTTGCTGTTGTGCAATACAAGGATGTATTAATATTATTAACGCATGTCATGAACTATGTGCATATGATAGAATAGTACGTTAGACATGGATCTTCCGTTCGTATGGAATGAAAATTGATGCAGTGTGCCTCTCATGCTGAACTCGTACTGGTGTTGCATGATATGGTATTTACATGGCAGCTGGATGAATCTTGCTTGATCCCCACCGCCTTGGCTTGTTGTTCCCACGAGCACCAGGCTTGCGCGCGTTTCCTGGACGTCCTGAGGAAGAATCGCTGTTCGGAATGGCTGATGTCGGCGATCGGGACTTGGATGGTGCCTTTAATGATGGTTTGGAGGTGCGCGCATCTCGGGCTCTGCGTTCTGCAGGCCGGTCGCTCACGAGGGCGACGATGGTGGTTGTTGTTGTTCTGGTCATGGTCTGAGTCTCTTCAACGACCGTCTGCTGCTGCCAGGCTTGGATGGTAAGGCAATCCGCATGTTGACGTCTGCGCCTTGTGCGATGGCGTCTCCTATCACCAGCTGCATGATGCGTCTTGACTTCTCGAGATTCTGGCAGCACGGACATGAGCGTCATACTGCCCAGCTGCGCCTTGGATTGTTGCTGTGCGGCTGGCTGCTCTTCAAGCAGGCTGATGCTATTGCTGCTATCGCCAAGGCTGTTGCATGTGCTGGTGCTTGCCGTGCTCGCCATGCTGTCGTTGCCCTCGAGGAAGAATGCGAGATCGGACTGTTGCCTCTGACGTCTGCGCCGAGGACGACTGTTCCGTTTGCACAAGTCGCCCTGGAGAGAGTCCTTGTCGGTGTCGCTTCCTGGGAGGAATGCATGTGATTTCTGATTGCTGGCTATCTTGAACATGGTATTGCTTGTGCTTGTGCTTGTGCTTGTGCTGTTGATGTTGATAGTGTTGCTGAATGTGTTTCTGTTGACGTCGATGATGCTGCTATGCTTGATGGATGATTACTTGATTGATGGTTGAATGCTGATGTTGGTGTTGCTTTCGTTGATGGTGTGTTTGTGATCACTTTTTGATTTTGTGGGGATGAGATCTGTTTGGACCGACCGCTTCTTGATGTGTGTGACAGGAATCACAGAACCCTCGCAGTTGATGGTGCGTCCGTCCTCCTTTCTTGCTCTGCTTTGGCACAGGTGCCTGTTCGTTGATACAGATGCGAATGGAGAGAGAAAGAGGCTCGGCATGGACGAATGAGACGCTGGAGTTCTTGATCACCGGCAAAAGAACGGGAACCAGAGAACAGGGAGTGGTAGGAAAGCCGGTCATGGAAGCCCTTGGTCGTTGGTGTCACTCCGAAGCCAAAAGTTGTGTCAATTGCGGAGACAGGGTTGCGCAACTTGACAGTGTCCGTGTCAATGATTCTTTCGAAGACTGCACCGCGCAGACACCGAATTTCGCCATCTCGACAAGGAAAAAGAAATCAGGAAACAGGGTGCCATGCCTCTCCCAACTCCTCGGAGCAGAGAACTTTGGCATTCAGCCAAGCCGCATCCGTTCGCACCCATCATCATCTTAGCACATATTCCTCCAAGCACAGTAGCACGAGTAGACTGATGTGTAACTCCACATCAACACGACAAAACCAGACACAAAAGATTCCATCACACAACAAAACAACGATGACGAAACACACAACTTCACACACGCTCATGTCAATGCGGAGAGTGTCACATTTTGCGTGCGCGAACTTTTACGTTGACAGTCGTGTTCCGATTTTGTGACGCGAATCGCTTGTCCCACGAAGAAGGCCCTTTCCGTGTCGCGGAAGTGTCACACGTTTTGCGAGGTCCATGAGAATGCGACCTCTTATTCGAGAAGTCCCTCCCAGTATTGCCATGTTAACCGTCTTTCAACGGTTTTCTCGATCGCCGATCATGGTTGGATTTGGTCCTCCGAGGCGTGATCCTCTGTTTCGGTTTTGGTTTCGCTGGCGCCATTTTTGACCGAAGAGGAATGTGCGACAAAATAATGAGTGGTCGACCGCTCGAAAACGAAAGGTGAGATCGGCGAAAGCAACAAGAGAGAGCATCAAGCCGAGCACAAGCACAACACAAGCGGAACACTCGCAAACAACAAGCAAAGGAGTGATCGAGCTGTTGAGTGAGCGAGAAAGCCGATGGCAAGAGTCCACATCACACCGCATCCAACGCGCAACGACCGACGGCTCACAAATTGATTCGCGAAGCCAGCAAGAAAACGGGTCCGCCTCACACGATTGCCCCAGAGTGTGCAACCAACACATTCCAACCCACACGCAGACAAACGCCATGACGCCTCCTCCACCACCACAACCAGCTCCTGTCGCAGCAGTAGGGAGAGTGATCATGTCTGGAACCAAACGCCCTTTGCCCGTAGCTGTGGCCGTTGTTGGTGGAACAGCCATGCAACCCAACAAACGACAGGCGATGACAGTAGTGGCACGAAGTTCTGTCCCTCTTCAAGTTGCACCACACCCATCGGCAGTTCCGACAACCACGAGACCACCTCTGCGTCTGGCATCGCCACAGCAACCCACAACCATGATGACCCAAGCAACAGCGACAGCAGTGACGACAGCAGTGACGACAGCACTTCCCTATGTTCACACAAGCACAAGTATCCCACAGCCACGCGCCATGACCACAGCGACGATACCGACAAGGCCACCAATACCGATAGCCGTGACGAGAGCTCCGCTGCATGTGGCACCACCGCGAGCACCAGCACGAGCCTCCAAAACACCCAGCAAGAAACGACCCTACCGCAGAAGCAAGCGCGGCAAGTTCCCGTGCGACAAATCGACCGTCACGACGGCATCGCCCACGGTGCACACGCCCGTCAACGTCTACGACGCCGTGTTGGGAGAGGCGGAGGACTTGCTCAATGCCGCCATGGAAGCGCAGGCGATGGGACGTCTCAAGATGGCGTCTGCCTACTCGTTGCTGCTGCATGCACGGCTCGTGGGTTTGGGCAAGCGGTTTGATCGCAGCAACGTCAAGTACAACAATCCTTCGGCCGCACGGCGGTTGGACACGGAGGATTCTGATGCGGCAGCGCCAACAGTCAATACAGCCTTGCCAGTCGTGCAAGGCGCAGTCGATGGTACCGCGCCCACGTCTGGGACGACCGAGGTAGCAAAAGCTGAAGCAGTGGCAACTGCAACTGCAGCAACGACAACGACGACGCCAGGCACAGTAGCGACGCAATCAATGACAGCTACTGCTCCTCCTGCACCCCAAACCACTGGCCAGCCAATCGCCTCGGCGTCCAACGCAAACACCACCGCAACTGCTGCCACCCAACCACCCGATCTCAAGGACCTGCCCGTGGCGTTGCAACAACTAACGTCCATCTTACCATCCAACATCGAGATGGACACCGCCATGATCGAGTACCTGGCTCGCGCCGCTGTCACGCTGCATCATCAGCGCACGGGACGCAAACAATCGGAAGGCGGTCTGCTATCGAGTCCCATGCATCCATCGGGCATGATGCCAACAGCACCGCCCGCCGCAACGCAACCTGGCACGATCGCATGGACGCCGGCCGAAGAAGCGATCGTGCGCAATGCCAAGGGGAAGCACAAACCAGAGCAGATTGTGATGTTGTTGCGCAACTCGAAGACGTTGGCGCAAGTCAAGGCGTACTTGAACAATCGCAGCAAGACCGCGACAGCCAGTAGTTTGGACGACACGCCCAAGCGTGGTGGAAGGGGTCGCAAACCACCCACAGCGGCGATGAATACATTGCCTAATGCAAACCTCGATGCCCGGTCTCTGTTACGTGGAGCGCAGTTCATCAAGTGAATCATGAATTTCGAAAATGCCATCCGTTGTCAAAGTATGGCGAATAGTTTGAAGATTGATTTGTCTATCCATTGTAAGTGTCATTTCCTTTATCATGCCATTGTTATTGCGACTGCCACTGCATTGCCCTGTTCTGCTCTGCGCCATACGTATTCGTAGCACCGATCAGTTGGTACCACCTGCCACTGCATTGGCCGCCTTCTGCTGCTGCAATGCTTGATGCTCGGCAAACCGCAATCCAACGCGCTGCGTCATCTTGACATACCGCGCCGCACAATTCTCGACGCAGGTGATCTCGGACTTGTCCAGATTCTTGGAACGGAACGAAGACACGCACCCGCTGAAACACCGCTCGACCAAGTTGTTGTACATGCTGTGGAGCGTGCAACGCAGTGCAGTTTCGTGTCGTGTAGAGTTGTGGTTGAGCGCATTTGAAATGTATTTGAAGAGGAGGAGCAGAGCGGAAGTTGCAATTGGGTTAGAACTTGAGACTCTGCACCGAAAATTGAAAGCTGGGCATGGCTACACAAAAAACTATCTCTCTCTAGCCTAATCATCTGTACCGTTTGATGCAGACACGAACGAGAAAACAGGCGCACACACTCACACCAGACTGTCCTTCAGTTGCATCTGTTCAAGGTGTTTCATGAACTCCTGTTGCTGGTGCGGCGGAAGCTGTTGAACGTTCTCCATGGTTCTGTGTTGTTTGGTATTATACAATAGGATGCTGCGGTTTCGATTACGCTTTGGATGGGTCTGTTCCAAGATCGCACGTCGTCGATGGCCTCTTGTGTGCGATGTGCGAGTTGTGGTGTTCTTGGTGGTGATGATCTTTCGTGATGGGTTTGATACCGTTGCTCGCACAACTTGTTGCCTCGTTCCACGGAACTGGAGATGCCAAACCCGAAACACAGACATGGACACGATGCGATGCGATCGAGTGACGCGTTTCCGCGATGTTGTGTGATTACCGACCCATCCGACTACTATCACCAAAGTTCTTCTCCCTCCACCAACGAAGGATCAGACGAACAGACGACAAAATGGAACAACAGCCGATGGTTCTGGATCAACGAGCGACATGCAGACGAGAACAAATGTGGCAAATTCTGGATACCGCTGTTCTGCGTGCAGTTTCGTGTCCACTCCTCTTCTGCGATCACTACAACGACGACGTCAACGCCAACGTCGACATCAAATGGCGGATCGGCTCTTCGTTCATTGCTCACAACTTCTCTCGTCCATCATTGCGGTCACTTTCATTTCGGCACATCCGTCTCCCTCCGGTTTTCTTCACTCACTTTCATTCGAGCATTCAAGTCAAACCAAACCAAGCGTCACTCAAAGCATAGTATCATAATTCAAGAGATCACATACCTCTCCTCCACATCGAATAATCAGCAACAGCAGAAGCAGAAGCAACCAAGCAAGATGTCATCAGAATTGAACGAGCTCCAGAATGCCACCGTCGGAATGACGGTGGGAGTTATTGAGGTGAGCTTGATCGCAGGTGCGATGGCAATGCCGAATGCGATGAATGGTCGCGCAGGCCAGGGAAGAGAGGGACATGACGATGGTCAAAGATCAACGCTTCCAAGCGCATGGACGATCATGATCCACGGCATCGACGATGGAATAGCTTCATTCGACTCGATCTCACCCAATCAATCTTCTCTCTCTGTCTGCTTGGATTCGCTGCAATGATCGAAAATGCAAATGCAAAATAAATTGACCCACCTGGTTGCCCGACCAACCAACCGACCCACATGCATACCATCGTACATCACTTGATGGCACCTTCATGCTACCACGACAACGCTTGCAATCATGTCATGATTGCAACCCTGCACCATTCATTCATGCCATTCCGCCTCACCTCTTCTTGAAATGCCAACATCACGCACTCAATGACTGGATGGATGGATGGATCAATGCATCGATTAATCAACCGATCAATTCATTTGATGCATTCATTGATGAATCATCGAAATCATGATCGCATGCTTGCGTCATCACGGCTGATCGCATTCATACCATGATGAAAATCATTTACATCTCCGTCGTTCAACCGTCATCATCATCATCATCGTTGGTGCCAATCAACAACGCCAATACCAACAACATGAACATCAACAGGTTCTGATTTTGCAACCATTCAATTATGCCAAGAACATGGTCCAACAGCAAAAACCCATCTCCATGAACCCCGCCCACATGTACCGCGGCGTCGGTTCCAACTGCGTCAACATGGGTTCCTGCACGATGATTCAATTCGCCGTCGGCGGCAGATTCAAAAGCATGCTGCTGGGTGACAACACCAGCCGCAACCTCAGCCTCTTCGAAGAAATGGCATGCGGAATCGGCGCGGGTACCATCAGCGGATTGGTCGGCAGCCCGCTTGAGCTCATCATGATCCAGCAGCAGCGCAAGGGCGGCGGCGTCCCTGTCCGCCTCTCCAACATCATGGAGAACCCCGCCAACATCGGACGTGGATTCATCGGGTGCGCCATCCGAGAAGCCCTGTGGACGTGCGGGTACCTGTCCATCCCACCCGTCGTGCGCCGTGGGCTCATGGAGAATTACCCGGAAACCTTCGACACCAACGACAAGGCGCGCATCCCCGCCGCGCTCCTGGGTGGTCTCTTTGCCTGCTACCTCACCCATCCCTTCGATACCATCAAAACGTGCATGCAGGGCGACATCGAGCGTTCCACGTACGATACCTTCACGAAAACGGGCCAAAAGATCATGGCAGATTCTGGTTTCACCGGATTTTATCGTGGTGCCACCTTCCGCTACGGACGCATGGTGTGCGCCGTGTTCATCATGGACTTGATGAAGGAGAAGATCGGCCATCTGATGTACCCGTCGGCGTTTGCCAAATAGAGCAATTGCGTTGGTTGCAATGGCAATTCGTGTCAACGCACGACTGTGCACTGTGGTATTGAGTGTCATAGGGACATTCAATGGCATGCACTTCACCCTGCTCCAATTCGAATTCAAATTGGGACAGCGCTCTCCCATCCACCCCAACACAACACAGCACAATACAATCCAACATCACACAATCCTCGCAGTACTCCAATCGTGGTGAGTACCATACAGTCCCGACACCAACACGCCAAACAATAGCACACCGAACGGGCACGAGGCTCGACAATGCTCGAGTATCCCAGCATCGTAGAATATCATACCGTGGGAATGCCACAACGGCACAACAAGGAAGATAGTTCTCGTAACAGCACACAAGTAAAATGAAACCAATGGACCTGGATACATGGATGCGGACCTTGAATGTCGATAGATTCTGAGCTGTTTGATGACCTTGCCTTAGTTTGTGGGGCCAATGCAGCTTTTCCGCGCTCTCCTTTCCTGTTTCCTTCATTTATTGCCTTCACTATTTTGAAAGGTTCGTGTCTGCAACACGTCAGAACAAACATCGCGCGCAGTTGCGCGTCTCGAGACGAACAGACAGAGAATCACGAACACAAGGCAGCCATTCCATCGCTGACGGTTCGTCCAGATCGATTCGTTGTCGAAGAAGGCAGAGTTGCCGCAAAGCATGAGGCACACCAACATGACAGATCAATTGCATGTTGGAATTGGTGGCGGAACCCAACCCAACCGCATGAGAGCCACTCACAACGTCACTCTTCTCGATTCACATGGTGTTGGTATCGCCACAGGCATCCCCTCTGTAACCTCCCACTTCATGATCATCGCAGACGCACATGCACAACAATACTCAACAGCACAGTAGAACACAGTATTATATAACATAACACAGCACAACCATGACGCAAACAACACAAAAGAAGGAGGCCAGAAGCAAGAGCTTCTTCCGGCCGTTCCAAAAGCATGGCAGCAGCCGCAGTTCTCGTGGTCGCAGCCATGCCGTGGTCACCACCACGTCCAAGTCTGCTGCTGCCGGAGGTCTGCGTGCCAAAGCGACGCCCATCCGCTCCTCCAGGAACGCAATCACCGACGGTGAGCAGCTGCTGGCCGACGAACTCAGCGGCTTGACCTTGACAGAACGAGAGCACGTCTACAGCGACATCCATGGCGTTCCCACCTCTCAAGCCGAGGATCCCGAACGCGTGCAACAGAGCCTCCGCGATCTGCAACGCGAGATCTCCTTGATCCGCAAGAAGGCGGCATACACCAAAGCTGCCTTCCTATCACCTGCCTTGGCGCAGGATCGCGAGATGCGCATCAACATGCTGCGCAAGGCGCAATGGAAACCTGCGCAGGCCGCTCAATTCCTGGTCCAGTTCTACGAACTGCGCCAAACCTTGTTCGGAGTCGATCACATGACCCTGCCTTTGAGCTTTGATGACTTGCCCGAGGATGCCCAAACCTCCATCCGCAGCGGTGGGCTGCTCGTGCGCAATCTGCACAACGATCAGCATCGCAGATTCCTCGTCATGAATTACAAGCATTTCCATTTCCGCACGACGATGGCGTTCCTGCAGGCCATGTGGTACCTCATGGAGATGGTCGAAGGCTTGGACGATCGGCAGGTCGGAAATCACGTCATCGTCGTCAACATGATCGGCGCCACAAACCAGCAGTATCGCATCGGACTCAGTTCCATCCGCCACATGTCGCGTTTGGGCATCACGGACTGCGTGCCGGCCGATATGACGAGCACGCATCTTTGCTTTGAGAATCCTCGCATCAAACCCTTCGTCAGTCTCGTCATGCTCACGTCACCGCGCTACGTGCGCTTACGCACAAGGCTGCATTACGGCTCCATGTCCGAGATCGCGCTGGAACTGGCCACGTACGGCGTGCCGCGCGAGATGCTGCATATCGAATCGCAAGCCTACATCAAGGAACTGCAGCGCAACGATGAAGATCTGTCGCGACGCTACGATACGAGGAAACCGGACGATTGCTATCATTGCCCGCGGCAGACGGATGTCGTGATGGGGCGTGGACGGCCGTATCAGCAGCATCCCGGGAACGTGGCGCTGATCGAATTTTTGAGGGGGCGGCAGCATAACGATATCCAAAAGACGGTGCTATCCGAGATCTTGGTGGACCAGATCAAGGCGAACGGTGTGCGATTTTTGAAGCGCCGCGGGCTGTATTGGGAGGAGATCAGCGACGACGAAGCGCGGCAGAAGGTGCGCATGACGCTGCGGAACATATCGCGGGGATGAAGTGGGTGGGATGGATGGCAAGTTGAAGGACGTGCTCCCGTCTGCGAATGTATCAGGCGGAACCATCGAATTCACCAGAGCAACAAGAGGCAAAGGCTCAGAGTATTGACTTCCGTTGGAGTGGAAGCATAAGTATAGACTAGTGCAAACTAAGGGATAGATAGCATATCAGCCGTAGTTACGTTACCATACATATAAATGACTGCTAGTATGTTGTTCTTTGGATGCACTAGTCTAGACTATTCTAACCCCTGATTAGTAGTATGATTGGTGGAGGACAAGGAGAAGAGTTGCAGTCCCCAATTGAATTCATATGAAACATCACAAAGGACACACTTGAATGCAATTGTCTTGATAAACGTGGCAGCTGACGAACGAATCAGTGTTTGCGTTGCCGCAGACTACACCAACGACAGAAGAACTCTTCTTCGCGGCGAAGTTTGACAATTTACCTCCCAGGCAGAAATACCCAGGGAGTTGTCGGAAAAGGAGAAAAGCTTACTTTTTATGTCGGAATTGGCAAGACTAAGTACTTGATTAGACATAAATATGTGGTTTGCACCCATCATGGTACTTTGTTTGTTCCTACTACTATTGAGTACTTAGTTAGTTCTCTCCTTTGTGTTTCTGTTTCTGTTGTTTTCGTTGTTTTTTGGTGTTTGTTTTGGTTTTGTTCGTACTGTTGTCGTTATTCTGTGTGATCTACTCTGGGGAGTAGTGCTCTCTGTCTGTGATTTCTGTGTGCTTTGCTGCTTCTCGTGTGATGTTTCTGGTGTTGACGCATTCACGCTGATGCGGTGATTTTGTTGTTGTTGTTGTTGACGCATCCAGGCTGATGCGGTGTGCTGCGTTGCGCTGCACTTAGGCGTTCACAGTGTGCCCTGTTGCATCGGCAGACACAACACTGCCATTCACTCCATCAGGCATTCCTGCTGCAGCCCCGCCTGATACCTCATCCACTTTCAGGCGGAGCACATCATCACGACGCGGGGCGTCCTCACCATTGCGGGGGCGCACAGAACCCGTCAGAGGTGTCATCTCCATCTCGACAGTGGGGATGGAGCTCCCAGCACTGCTGGATTGAGAAGAGCTCCAGACTGGGTCGGGAACGCCACCACCAGGCAACCCGCTGGAGCTGTGGGCAGCCAGGGATGCGTTGGTGTGAGCTTGAAGGAGCTGCGCCTCAAGCTCAGCCAGCCGGGCCTGCGCATGCTGCTCACGAGCAAGAGCTTCGTTGCGCATGGCCTCGAACTGGGTTCGAGCTTCATGCTCAATTCGGGCCTTGGCCTGGGCATCAAGCTGGGAGCGCTCTTTTGCCGCACGCAAGAGAGCCTCGCATTCGGCCCGTTCCTTGCGAGCTAGCTCTTGCGCTCGAGCAACTTGGGCCGCGGCCTCGCGCTCCATCTGCTGGCGAATCGCAGCAGTCTGGGCAGCATTCTGGGTGGTTGCTGCAGGGCTGGCAAACCCGCCACCAGAATTGGGAATCGGAGATCCAAACGGAGCAGGATGATGGTTGCCGCTGGCGCCGCCTGGTTGGGTTGGAGCAGGATGGCCAAAGGGGTGGGATCCGAATCCTTGTGCGGTTGGGGCTGCAGGCAAAGGCATGGTGGGATTGAAGGAGTACACCATCCCATCCAAGCCTCGGACGCCACGACGACCAGCCGTCCCAAACTGCTGCTGATTGAAGCTCTCTTGAAAAAAGCAGAATGTCACCAGTGTGGTGGTGCCGAGATAGTTCTCAACTATCTCAAAGTTGGGCTCCTCGAGGTCCTTGGTCTTGACATTGCGGAAGAGACTGTCGATCTTCCTTGGGAGGCTGAACTGGCAGCTGACGACGAGCTCGCCTGCATCATCGGTGACCTTTCGAGCGAGGTCCTGGAAATAATTCTTAGCTGCCGCAAGGCTTGTAGAAAAATCCTTATCATAACCATAGACTCCGTAGATGCACTCTGCTGTGAAGTACATCTTTGGCACTTTGTAGGTCAGCTTCAGTGTCCATCCTTCATCCTCTGTAGACAGTGCCACAGAATCTGGATCCACCTTTGCGTCCAGGACCACAAACATGTGAATCCCCTCCCGGTAGCGCCCTGTTCCATTTGCAGCTGTCAATGGATCAAAAGCACGTTCAGTGAATGATCCGAGCTTGACCATGTCCAGTGCAGGGCTCATGGCGCGATCTGCACTACGGATTCCCATCTTGCCCATGGCATCCACGATGGTCTTGTCGTTGGGTGTGGCGTCGCGCTTGGGGGCAGGAGGAGGTGTTGGTTTGTTCACGTCTCGGACAGGGGGTCCACGAGGGCCTTGAACTCCACGACGAGGCATAATGAATGGTGGGGTAGCTTGAGAGAGATCGTCGTCAACGAATCCTGGGTCGAGCTCCAAGCTGTCTGAAGATACAGCAGAACCGAGACGATCAGAATGAACAGAAGGAAGGTAACTTTCGTCGTCGTCCGAAGAAGAACCGCGAGCAAGATCAGCAGCAGGAGGGTGATTGGCATTGGTGTTGTTGACAGCGCCTTGTGCTGGTCGGTAGTTGAGGTTGATCCCGCGTTCTTGACGCAACTCTGCGAGGCGTTCTGTGGAATCCAGACCGCACCTCTTGCGAAAATCAGATCCAAATCCTGTGCACAGCGAAGCAAATCAGAGCTGTGTGAGAAGAGATTTGGTTCACGAGCATGTCAGGACAGTCGGCGATCACAATAATAGTCACAACAGAGAACATCACAAAACGGACGCACCTTTTCCACTCTCGAGGAACTTCAGCAGACGGGCCCAACAATTGAGAAAATTCTTCTTCGTGTTCTTTTGGCTGTAGAGACTGTGCCACTCGACGTGCGACTCCCAGAAGTTCGAGAAGCCTTCCTTGGTTGGTTGGAAGCGAGGAGGATTGGAGATGAAGCCTTTGATGATGTAAGCAGCGTGATCTCCTGCGGGTGACCACCTTTGAGCTCGAGCAACTTGGATTTGTGCCATCTTGGAGGTAAGCTGAATTGTGGGCTTGTGATGGACACCCCTGTTACAGCAGATACTGCGAGTGCAACGCTGCAAACAACTTGACCAATGCTGGGAGATGGTATCATCGATCGATCAATCAGCTGTCTATTCAATTCAAACACGCAGGTAGGAGCAACGCAGCCAGACTACGGCAAGCATCCAGGCTGTCACATCCGTCATTGCCTGTTTCAATCAGCAGTATTGCACAGATGAGGAGGATCGTGGTGCGTACATGAGGGCATGAGGTGCCATCATCCTGTTTGGTTTGGAATGCAACTTCCTCGTGGGTCGAATTTGCTTTTTGTGGGAGCTCAGTTGGATTTGGTGAGCATACTCAGCTTCATGTGCTTTGGACGGCTCGCTTGGAATGATGTCTTCAAATCTGTATATTGACCCTCCGACAAGAAATTCTTAGGAACCGACGGTATTCGTTTTTGGGGGGACAAGTACCTGGTTTTCGCCGACAAGTCTCATGTGTGCTTTCCTACGCAACAGTCAGTAGTAGCTCACGTAGAAAACAAAAGACAGAATTTGTGGTTCACAATTTCTGGTCCGACGAGTCAAAAGTTCTAGTCCGACGGTTACAAAAACGTTACTTTCCTTGCCTATTTAGTATCTGTCGGATGGAAATCGTGTACTTGTCGGATGCGGATTGTGTACTTGTCGGACGCCTTTTTGAAATGGTGTGGAGTGGAGTACTCGACTCTACTTGTCATTGGCTTGTGTCGAAGCCAGTCCCACCAAACAGCATGTTGACCCTGTCGCACGACAGCTCATCGCAGAGGTGCGCTTTGGCCGATCGGCCTGTTCTCCGATTTGCGTTGCCACATGCAATGGAAGCAGACACACGAACCAGGGGTGGTGCTTCACAACAACGATTCAAGTTGAGCACCAACATCTCTTGCTCCTCTCTCCTGCGTTGAGTTCAGACAAAGGGAGAACACCATCCAACCCTTCCGGAGGTGGTCTCTTGGTGGAGGACATCATCTACTGGGATGTTCTGGTCAACGCAGAACCATGCTCTTCGGTTTTCGCATCGCCATCATCACACAGCCAACATCAACCAAAGGCTACGAACACAACGTGATGCTCTGCTTCCAACGATTCAAATGTAGAGGGATGCGAATGGCTCCATGCCAGTGGCTGCATCTACTGGTGCAAGCCAGCAACCATTTACAGAAGAGAACAGATGAAGCAAACAACTTCATCATTGGACACGGATTCTCCCAAGTCAGTTGGCCGATCCTTCATGATTTGGAGAGGCAGGGACAGCCATCACTTCAGCTTCAACTTCTTCCTTCGATCCAATACCCAACCAATGTTGAATGGCGCCTACGATCAGCGATACTCCATCGGCAGCGTGCAAGACTTTCTTGATCTTGCGCGCTACATCCTTCTCACCCCTGGTCAGTGCATCACCAATCTACGATGCCGATCAGGTGCATTCGGGGAGGACTTTACCGTTGCATTTGGGATTTCGCCTCATCTCTGCTCTGTGCTGTGGGCACTTGCAGCACGTCGTGGGGACCTGAAGCCAAAGCATCTCCTTTGGGCCCTTTACTACATGCGGCACTACCCATCCGTGCGCATGGCATGCGTCTTCCTTCGGACCACAGATAAGACTCTCAAGCTCCATATCTGGTCAGCCATCAAGGCTGTAGCGGATTTGAAAAATGATGTGGTAAGTCCAAGGGGAATGCATTTCACTCACAATTGATTCAGCAACAAACAAGCTCACATCTTTTGCACTGCTTGTCTCTCTTCGACGTCACCATGAAAAGATCCTGTGGGAGAACCGATACTCAGGCGATTTGAACAGATCGTGCCTGGTCACTGTTGATGGCACTGATTTCAAGATCAACGAGCCAACCCCATTTGACCGCAAGTGGTATTCGCACAAGTTCCGATCGGCTGGAATCAGATATGAGATCGCTGTGTCGATCCAAAAGGGGGATATCGTATGGATGAATGGTCCGTTTGCTTGTGGGCGGCACCCAGACCTCAAGATCTTTCGCTCTTTGCTGAAACAGTACTTGGATGATGGTGAGATGGTGGAGGCTGATCGTGGATACCGCGGTGACGAAGCTGTCCGAACATCCGATGATTTTGTTACAGAGGCGGAGAAGCAAGCCAAAAGCCAAGCTCGTGCTCGCCATGAGACTGTGAATGGCCGCTTCAAGAATTGGAAGATCCTGGAGCATCGTTTCCGCCATGACCTGATGTTGCACAAGCATGTGATGAAAGCAATTGTCACTATAACCCAGCTTCAAATCGAACATGGCAACTCTCTATTCCAAGTACAATACTAGATCATACAAGTTTCAACAATACTGAGGGATTCGTGGTCTGGAACGCATCTTGCAACAGCAACCAGGAGATTGAATCGCGTCGAATCCGGCAAATAGAAGAGCACTGCACCACCACTCATATACTATAATTGCATTAGATCTATTCTCAACTATTCTATTGACCAGATACACCACACCTTGTCCTAAACTGTGAGACAATGCAGCAATTCTGGGATGGGTAGGACGTCAACGAGCACGTAAGCGCAGCACGATGAGAAAGCGCTGCACTACTCTGTGTGCGCCAAATTGTGTGCGCTCTTCAGACAGTCAACTCGAGAACAAAGCGCAGCGAAGGAGACCCAATCGAGGAACCCCTTTCGCTTGAGTGTGTACAACATTGCTTCGTATTCAACGATACGAGACTCAACAACGCGACCATGGAGGTACGATCTCTCTCTCTCTCTCTCTCTCCAGAGGGAGTATGCTGCGGTGTGCGTGCGCGGTCTGCACATGTTGCAACAAAATGTAGCGTGTTGGCGCGTGATCAGCTCTGACATCATTGCATGGGACAAGGCTTCATACTCTATCAACATCGATTGGGCTGCTACTCCTTGAGTCTGCTGCTATCAATGTTGCACAAAGATGGATGAGAGTGACACCCAGTGCATAACGATGTGAAGAGTGACGATTGGTGGTTGGTCATCAGGCCACCTCGCATTGTGGTGATTTTTTGCCGTGCGATACTGCTGGTGGATTCCTTGCACTCTACCCTACAGGCAACTCTCACTGATGGGAATCAAACGCATCACATCGTCAAGAAGGTAAATGGCGTGGGGTCAGGAACGATACTCGATCGTCCCTGGTGGGCTTTTGATGAGTTCAATATAACAGTAGTACAAGCCAACAAACCAGAAGACAAGGACTTGTTCTGCCAACCAAGACGACAGTGCGCTTTCCGGACCACCGCAGCAAAGTGTGACGAGAATGAGCAACACCAAAACACCGCCGCAGCGAGGAAATCCCATCTCCACACACGCCACAATGCGGGACTCAGAAATGATCGTTTGCTCTCGTGAACCAACTCGGCATTCTTGTAGTAGTCGTATGAGTCGAACATCTCGAATCGAGTGCGCTCCATCACGTGTGGCGAACTGGCAACTGGCAGTTTCTTGTCATTTGTGAACAGACTCCGACACAAAAAACGCGATTTTCTCTTTTTCCGACAACTCCCAGACAGGCAAGAGTGAGTTGTCCACTAATTCGGGATTGCCACGTGGTTGGTGATGCGACAAAACAGAACGCAAAGGCCTGATCCACTACTACTCGTTGTTTCTCCACCCAAAGCTCGAATTGTGCGTGGAGCATTGTCATGGCCTGTCCAGTTCGTCGTTTACATCCGTCGTTTACGTCCGTTGTTGTGTGCCAGTGAAAACACTTCGCCTGAAAGCGAAAATCATTCACCACAAATCAGAGACACGAAAGTACACGAAGGCAGAAACGAAGAGTTGACCAGAGTGTTGCTGAGCATACTGTTTTAATGTATTCTATTATATTCTATAATAGAATAGAATAGTACAGTACACAAGGGGGGCACAGAGCAACATGAAACCACTAACACACAAGAAGGATGACAACAAGAGGAACCTCTTCCGCATCTTCCAAAGGCACCGGAACAACCGCATCACTCACGGTCGCGGCCATGCCACTTCCATGTCCACTTCCATGTCTGCGGCTGCCTCCGTTGGTGCTGCTGCTTCCATCGTTGGCGGTACCGGTGTCGGTGGCGACGACCCCGCCGCGACGGCAGCACTCACCCAAACAGCATCCACAGAAACAGGCACAGACGTGGCCACAGGCGCGGCCACAACCATGCCGACAGCGCGCGCTGGAAATCCCAAGACAACGGCCTCTCGACAGAACATACTCACGGATGGCGAGAAGCTGCTGGCGAACGAACTCAGCAATCTGACTTTGGCAGAACGGGAGCACGTGTACAGCGACATCCACGGCATCCCCACCTCGCAAGCCGAGGATCCGGAACGTGTGCAACAGAGTCTCCGCGATCTGGAGCGCGAGATCTCCTTGATCCGCAAGAAGGTCGCCTACTCCAAGGCCGTCTTCCTGGCGCCGGCACCGGTCAAAAGCCATGACATGCGCACCAACATGCTGCGCAAGGCGGGTTGGGATCCCGTGAAGGCCGCCGAGTTCCTGGTCCAGTTCTACGAACTGCGCAACTACCTCTTCGGCCCCGATCACTTGACGCGGCCCTTGACGTTTGATGACCTGCCCGAGGATGCCCAAACCTCCATCCGCAGCGGTGGGCTGCTCGTGCGCGATCTGGGCAACGACCATCATCGCAGATTCCTCGTCCTGAATTACAAGCATTTCCATTTTCGCACGACGATGGCGTTCCTGCAGGCCATATGGTACCTCATGGAGATGGTCGAAGCCTTGGATCATTCGGTGATCGGCAATCACATCGTCATCGCCAACATGATCGGCGCCACGGGCCAGCAGTATCGCATCGGACTGAGTTCCATCCGCCACATGTCCCAGCTGGGCATCACGGACTGCATGCCGGCCGAGATGACGAGCACGCATCTTTGCTTTGAGAATCCCCGCATCAAACCCTTCGTCAGTCTCGTCATGCTCACGTCGCCGCGCCATGTTCGGTTGCGCACCAAGCTGCATTACGGCAACCTGCCCGAGATCGCATTGGAGCTGGCCACGTACGGCGTACCGCGCGAGATGCTGCACTTCGAACCAGAAGCCTACGTCCAGGAATTGCGGCGCAGCGACGCGGCTCTGTTGCAGGAGAGCGATGAGAAGAAACCGAGCGACTGCTATCATTCGCCGCGGCAGATGGATGTCGTGATGGGGCGTGGACGGCCGTATCAGCAGCATCCCGGCAATGTGGCGCTGATCGATTTTTTGAGGGGCCGGCCGCACAGAGACATCCAGCTGACGGTGGTGTCCCAGATCTATGTGGACCAGATCAAGACGAAGGGTGTGCGATTTTTGAAGCGCCGCGGGCTGTATTGGGAAGAGATCAGTGACGACGAGGCGCGGCAGAAGGTGCGCATGACGCTGCGGAACATATCGCGGGGAGTCAGGTAGGTGGGTCAGCGGGTCAGTTACATGCTGCTGCAAGTTGATGCCATCTCGTCGTGTGCAGATTCATCAATTGAACCGGATGGCCAACAACAGACTAGAGAATAGGCTTCGTTAGAGTAGAAGCATACTATATACATAGAGCAATGGAATGGAAGGCATCAGTACATACAGACGATCGTGTCATTCCATTAGAATCGTACTTGTGCATAAACTAAAGTATCGTAGAACAGTGTTGTAAATCATATTATGTGTGTATGCGAGTATTATATTGTCTCAGAGCACTGTGGTTGGAAGGACAGAAGGAGACATGCTGGGAGCAGCGGTTGTTGCAACGATGTCAAGGGAGAAACAGATCTGGCACTGCGTGACACACCATACACATACATAGCGCAGTGCCATAATCACCCATCGCACCACATCGCGTGGCATGATGAAAGTACGCCGCCTCAAACGATCCGGAATCCGGTCTTGGTCTCGATTTCACCCGAAGCGCTCATCTCCGTGACGGTGCCGGGCTCCACTTCGAACGACGACATCTCCATGAGCCGCTTCTCCTTATCGGGCGCGAAGGCTTCATTGGCCAACGTCGTGACGCGCGTGTTGCGCTTGGCGATGGCACCGCCCAGAACGTGGCGTCCCGCGTTGGATCCCTTGCGCTGTCCCACGGCGATGGCCGCGAAGGCACCCAAGGCGCTAACGATGGTGGCCAGGAACCAGACATTGAAGGAACCGACGGTGCCGCCGATGGCCGCATTCTCGCCCGTGCCGCGCTCTTCGTACTGGTCGGGATCGAAGTTCTCAGCGACGCTGCCGTCCGTGTTGTAGGCGACGCTGTTTTGGACGTAGACGGAGTTGCCGGATTCTACTTCGGTGTACGTTGTGAAGTCGCTGTTGCTGTCAAATCCATTGTCGGAGGGAGTGCAGCGTCCGTTGTCGCGGTTGTGCTTGCCGAGAGGGCCGTCGCAGATCACTGGTGGTTTGCAGATGGTGCGAGTGGTGCGTATGGTGTGAGTGGGTGAGTAAGTGTCTGTGGTCTTCTTCAATAGAACTTCAACATAACCACACGAGCTCTCTTTCTCATCGCAGAACGACTGCTACTGCTACACTCTTTACGTACGAACGTGGGTTGGAAGCAGATTCCAAATGGACCAGAGCTCTCTGCGTTGTTGCTGCTGCTGTTCCAGCTGGGCTGGCAGTGGCACCAAGTTCTCTGACCGCGCATCAGCACCAGCTGCGGCAACAGCACCATTGCTTTGCAGTGTTGTCGCAGCAACGACGCAAACGCAAACGATCCATGAACGCTGATTCATCATTTTGGATGTCCGTGTCTGTGTCTGTATCTTGATGTTGGTATTGGTATTGGTATTAATGCTGATCGCTTTGGCGAATGATCGATTTGGATGATGCAAGTGTGTTGATGATGATCTTGTTGATGAAGATGTTGCTTCAGCTGCCTTTTCTTGGTCTTCTCTTCGTTGCGTTTGTTGATCGTGCTGAGAGGTTGGCGCCATTCGGGACTCTCTGTGGTGCTCTCTTGTCTGTGTGCGGTAGAGGGAGCGTCTTCTTGGTTGATTCTTGTTGTTCTTGGTTGCTGCCGATCTCGCCACCGCGACTCCACTCAGTCGCGCACAACGGTGCATGTCGTTGTCTCTCTATTGCCAAACGTTGCGTAACACAACGCGACATTCACAAGACTAAAAATGTTCGAATGTGCGCAAACACATGCAATGGCTATTCCGTTGGCTGCCTGCAAAGACGTGGCTTAACCAATTTTCTCGAATGCGACACGAATAACGCGCCAGGGGATCTAAGGTGCATCACGCCAACTTTCACCAACTCTTCGCCGCGAAGTGGACGTTGCCCCATGCAGCTGAGGACAAACACATGATCCGCACTCTGCGCACCTGCGGGTGTCCATCCTGAGACGGAAACGGTGGACGCAACAGAGATAGAGCGCGGATGCAGACGACCTCCATTCCAAATGCTACCCTCCGCTTTCTCCTCCGCCGATGTAGATCATACAGAAGGACACGCGCAACAACGCATGCCACAATCCAACTTCTTCGAACAACTGTACTCGACTACTTTGCGTCAGAATAGCATGGGGCGTGATCACCGCCTGCCACGATCCACAAAAATCCGTGCAATGCTGAATCCCGTGCCACTCCGGTGCTCGCTCCAGAGTTGCACCGTCCGTCCCATATCTGCACTACTATGTTGCTAAATAGAATCTTGAGTGGAGCAGTAATCTGCTCTGGAGCGGAGTATGGAAATACGGTCGCTCTCGTATTCCTCCCACAAGCATCAACACGCAGCTTCCGTTGCTTTTTGCGACTGTTTGCTTTGTTTGATGCGGTAATCTGATTCGTGGATAATGCGATTCCACGTATCCAAGAGTGGATGTGTCCGTTTGCTGGATATCGCGAAAGTTGTCAAACTGTTTTTTTGGAACTGACAGATAGACATTCATACACACAGACAGACAGACAAGAACTGAAACATCACGAAATCGAAACGATTCTGGGAAATGCCACCCATCTTCAACGCCGACATGTGCAAACAGCACGCGAACTGGACATGTCGGAGAGGGTATGACATTTTGTTGGCGATGGGGTGGAACAGACTGGGCACCTCTGCGCCCAGCGTGACATGATGGGCAGATCCTCTCTTTCTGTTTGTCGAACCAACGATCGTGACCCTTGCGCACTTCGCAGAAAGCGCCATCACTCTTGACCACACAACCACCATGTGCGAAGGATCCCGCGTGCTCCGATGTTCAACAACATGTCTGCCGAGACCCGCGGAAGACGGAAATGTCTCCTCTTGACATCTGTCAGCGCTACTACCTCCATCTCATCGTCGTACGGCGATCATGGCGACGCTACCCACGCGACGAACTTGTGATGTTTGCCATCCAGCAAAAGATACACACAAGAAACACACAGAAAGAGAGGGGAAAGATGCGAGATCTCTCCTGATCCTCCAACGGCGCTCCCGCCACAAGGAAGTCATAAATGCGAAGAGAGAGAACACAACAACAACAACAACAACAACAACAACGCCTGCGATGACCAAGGAGGAAGCCTCCCAAGATGACGATCGGCCAACAAGTGCCACCGATGCACCTCAGCCCGAGATAGCCGCGGCTCTGCCTGATCAAGGAAGCGATAGCCCAGGTGGACACACCACGAGCACGGCAACACAGGGAAACACAAGCGAAGGCACAGGCATGCTCGTGCTCGCACCAACACAGACGAACGAAGGCAATCGTGGCAACGCCGCCCACCCTAATCCACGCACAGGCAATAGTCGAGATGCCAGGCTTCGAAGGAAGATGCGAAAGGTGGGATCAACACCAACGAAAGGGCCGCGAACTCCAACAGAGCAACAGGAGGCCGCATCGAAAGAAGAGGTATCCAGCAGAGCAGCATCTCGTAAAGCCGCCTTCAGGACAGCTACGTCCAGGAGAGCATTGTCAAGGAAAACTGCAATCAAGGAGGCTGCATCTGCGGAGATCGCGGATAGAAAAGAACGGCAACTGGGGGCAGTGCAGTTCGTTGGTATTGGAGACGATGACGACGACGACGATGATGAATATGAGTATGGTGATGTCAATATTCCGATCGATAATCCGGAGTGGCAGCGCATGGCAGCAGTTCGGTTGGAAGCTGGAACAGACGCTGATGCTGATACAGGCGTTGACATCCCTGACAAGTACTTCATTCGTGGTGCGGAGACCCCGGGTGCGGTCCACATTGGCGGTACAAGATTTGACCCAGATGACGACCTGACTGTCGCAGAATCGGTGACGGACGTGCACGAGGGGAGCGGCACGCAGGCACCACCAAATCCATCGCAGCCACCGACAAGCCCATTTCACCCACATTTATGGATTCATATCGAAAACGCGCAAGGAGCCAGAGCAGGCTTGTCAGATGCCGAACGTGAGCGCATCCAGGCTGAAACCAGACAGCGCTTCCTCATGGAAGGTGTTGAAGCACAGATTGTGGTGACCAGCGGGTCGCCACCTGCACATCAACACGAAAACAAGGCCAAAGGGAAGCGCAAACACTACATTGGCCTCTGGCTGTGTTTTGGCCTTGCCGTCATGGTTGGGGTGGTCATGATCGCTCTGGCCGCGACTGGCCAGTTCCAGCCCTCATCTGCTACCGCACAGAACGACCGTGTTATTGAGAACAAAGGCAACGGCACTGCCACAGGAGACCGCTCTGATGGTCCAGGTCACGACCAACAGGATACCACAACGAACACGACAACCACATCGGCCCCGACCACGTCGGTCCCGACTACACTGGCTCCTACCACTCTAGCTCCAACACCAGTGCCATCACAAATTCCGACCACGACCTCACAACCAACTGACATACCAACTCTATCACCGACGTTGGGAGAAAACCTCGTCTGCACCTCCGCCCATCCGCTTGAGGTTGGACCTGAAAACGCAATCAATGCATCCTTTCCGTTCGATGAGGTGCTCTTAGAACACATCAGTAGGTGCGAAACGGGTAGTATTCGCGAAGCAAGCGGCCTGTGGTACCGACATCGACCTTCCAAGTCTGGTCCAATGGTAGTGCAAGTCACCGAAGGGTACACCGTCAGAGTCTTCCAATCAGCTTTTTTCACACCAGATATGGATTGTGTCTACATGGATTGTCCAAAGTCGCCCATTCACCAATTCGACATCCACCGTACATCATGGCTTGCAGAGGCAGGGGCACATTACATCATCCTCGTACACACCGACTACCCAATTGCCATTCAAACATTCGAGGTCAGTCTTTGGTACAACGATGTCCCAATGTTCCCATACGGACCAATCGATGTGACTGGGAATGCACAAGTGCTCCCCGGGACGTTCAGTCGAGGCTCATCGTTGAGCGCAAGTTCGTACGACACCCCCATCGCTACTGCATCCACTGGCGCAGCATCTCATTCAACAACAAACAACCATTTCATCGCGATGCCTTCCTGTGGCACGGCCACGCCACAGAGCACAGTCGGTGCTTGGTACACTGTTCACGGGAACGGGGAAGAGGCGATAGCACTCACGTGTGGCCTTACATCCATCGACACACAGATCTCCGTCTTTGTCCACGACACGCCGTGGGAGGATCAGCTAGATATCTTGCATCACCAGCTCAGTACGGGACAGCTGCTGGACCAGGACACCCTCACGTCGTTCATTGATAGTCTACAATGTGTGGATGGCAACGACGATTCTTGCTCATCAACGCAAAGTCAGGTATCATGGAGCACTGAGGTGGGAAAGCTGTACTTCGTGTTGGTGCATGGGCATGTCGAGGATACCAACCACACCGAGCCCTTCGAGATTTCCTTCTTCGATGGATCTCCTCAGAATGTGCTGGACGGTGATTTCTGCGTCAATGCCATCGATGCCAACGATGCAGTGTTCGTCGTCGTAGAGAATGAGTATGACCCAACCAAGAACATCGTGCCACACGAAGAGGTGCTGTTCGACAACTGTTACCTCACAAAGTTCGTCAGCTTCGATGGGGTTGAGGATCGAGACATAGGATCTCTGGACGGCTGCTACAACGAGTGGACATATCCTAGGGATGGTAGCGTCCCATCCGGACTATGGTATCGAGTTGATGGAACTGGCGGCACGTTTCGGGTGCGGATGGCTTGCATCGATGACCCGGGTTATGGAGAAACGGGAACATCTGTGCTGACGCATCCCAAAGCTCTTGGTGGGCTTGGTTGCGGGCAATTGGAGTGCGTGACAGACACCTGCAACGATGAATGCGAGTTTCAAACCACGGAGGACAACGTATACTACATCTTCATCTTCACCTTTCCCGAGGTGTTCTGCAGTTCCCCAACTTTGCACTTCCACATCATCGACTCCCAGTAGTCCAGGAGGGCCAGTTCGGACGGATCTCGATAGATATGTTCGTCTTCGCAGCAAGGGCAACGATAAAATACACACATCATTTATGATACCATTTGTAGAATGATCTTGGTTACCTGTCCTCTCTGTCTCTCCCTCCAGAGATCATTGAGTGAAATGGAATTCAAAACTGCATCACGGTGACGAAGGATTCCACCAGTCTTCGTTGGGAGACTGTTGTTGGTGCTGCTGGACGCAGTCTGTCGCAGGCATCGAAACGAACCACGACCATACGTACCACACGAACACCTTGCACTAAGCGTGACCATCGCCGTTTGTATTCATGCTCGTAGCGACATCGCGGTTGGGCGCAGCCACCGACTGCTGCGGCGTACGGAGATCTGTACGGCGACAGTGGACCCCACGCTCCTCCAACGCATTCTCCAGGGCTGCGATCATCCGCTCCATCTCCGCACGTTCATCGTGAATCCGCTCTATCTCGCCATGGATGACTGATGTCTTCATCTCCATCCATTTCGGAAGCTGCTGTTCACGGAAGCTGGTGCCATCCGTTTGGCACTCCAGTTCCTGAAGGAGCCATTCTGTCTGTTCCTCAAGGCAGGCGTCGGGCGTTTGCTCGGTGATCTTCATGGTTGAGGCTTCCTGCTCAACCTCACGAAGACGGACGGTTGCTTCCTCCAGATCTTCCGCATACTTGCGACTTTCCTCATCCTTCTGGGATTGGATTTGCTTGATCTTCTCTCTGGCGCCAAGCAGCTCGGCGTGTTGGAATTGGGCCTGTAGTTGGTTAGCAGTTTGGTTCATGAGTACATGAGGAGGCGGAAGAAACGAAAGCAAGGTAAGCGTGTTTGCAAGTTGGGCACGATAGTGGAGAGGATGGAAGCATGATGGACATGTTCAGAGACGGGTTGGCTTTGCGACGGTTGATGCGAAGCAAGCCAACCACCGCGCGTGGTCCGTTGTCGCGAATGGTATGCCATGGTCGAGCACCACCGTGCTCACAAGTACTACAAGCACAAGCACAAGCACAAGCACATACCTCCTTCGCCAACTGCTCAATCTCCTCCTCCAAAGGCCCCGCCGCCGTTGTGAAATGCTCGATCGCGTCCTGGGCTTGGCGCACTTCCTGCTCCAAATCGCGAACGCCGGATGCGATCACATCGTGCTCATCCTTCAACAGACGCGTGCGTTCCATTGCAAGCTGCTTGCGACGATGATAATCGTCACGATCGCGGCGCAAGGTTGCCAGCGCGCCTTGCAGACTCTTGACGATGTCGGTCTCGGTCTTCGGGTTGCGCCGCTGTGGCATCGCGCTGCGATAGGTGGTGATCGATGCGGCTCTGCGCTTGGACGGTGGTCGCGCAGACGCCGGTGGACGATGAAGTGGTCTTGCGGCGCTGCCGCGTGGTGCACCACGTTGCAGTCCCATCGTTGGCGCGAAAGGTCGCTTGATGGGAGTCGCGGGTCGTCGTTTTGGGCCTGCGTTCATCGGGGGGATGGAAGGGCAGTAGTTCCCGTTGATGGTCTTCTTACTGCCGCTGTTGCTGTTGCTGTCATTGTTGTTGTTGACGTGCGAGCGCGCCATTGCAGGTTGATTGGCTGCATTCGTGGTACGAGCGTTCTTCATCGCTGCTGCGACGCCGCCGTTGTTCTCCTTGCCCAACAGGAAGCTCATGATGACGATTCTCGGAGGCTGCGGCTGATTGTTCCGCTAGTTGAGGCAATGAAGTTGAACCTACTGGTATTGTCGTCGTGCTATGTTGCGTTTGGTATTGAGAGAGACCTGATTCAGAAACGGTGGGAGCCAAGGTTGTGGGAAGAATGTTCGCCAACGCAGTGAGGCGGGGCGCTTCTTCCTCCGTGTGTTGTCCTTGTTGTTCGTCCACCAACCAAGAAACTGGATTCTTGGTGTGAAGTTTGCAATCCGTATCTTTGATGGTTCGACGCTACCCTTCCGCAAAATATCACTTTACAACAACACGTCCAATGCAGTTGGAAGTTTCGCAAAATGGGAGTGGACAGAACCGGCGTGAAATTAAACCACAACCATTCCAAAGCGCTACTTTAGACACTAAAAAGAAGCTAGAGACCTGCAGCTCGTCGCTCGTTGGCGCGACAGCGGAAGCAGCATTCAACGAGAGGTGCGATACCCAGACAGGAGACTTCTCCAAAGTAACTGTCCACACTCTTCTACTACGGTATGTATGGTACAATTCGTACCATGCGGTATGCCTGGGCCATGATACAATGTGCATGTCGGAACAGATCGGACGCTGCCATCGCAAATGTGTGGTTGGCCGCAAGTGTTGGATCATACGATCACGCCGAGCAGCTTCTGGCCACCACGATCTGTCGGGCAATTCTTGTTCCCCGTGTGTGCATTGATTCTAATATGGATGCACACATAGGTTGGAAAGTTGGAGGAGGTCATCGTATGGTTCCATGCGCGGACCACAACGCCATGCGTCGCACGCCGCCAATGGAGATTTATCAGCGCCCGCTCTCCCTAGATCTTGCTCATGGTTTGGGACATGGCATGGGCGCGGGCAGCGCCGTTCCATTCTTGTGACGGTATCCCGACTGCTTTTGGAGTACTGCTCGCATTTCGGCTGCATCGCCATTGGTGGGGCCATCAGAGCCCGCGTCGCAGTGGAAGGCTTGAATGGAATTGCTTCGAAGATGTGACGGAGCCCACGTTCCCTCAACATTTCATGCTTCGACGTCGCCTGTTAACGAAGGGAAATTCAGAATGTTGAATACACCGACAAGGCATAAAGAATGAAAAACAACAACAACAGCAATATTGTCAGCGACGCCTTCGAAGGGTTGATCCACGCTTCTCCAATCATCAATCATTGATCACTCTGTTTATGAAAATGTATGCCCCCAGTCACTTCTCACGCCACATCGTCGTCACGGGAAACCTATTTCGAGGGGCATCGGAGTGGCGATCAGGGTTTCCCCAACCAGCCAACGTCCATTCGATCAATCAGAGAGATGACCGTCAATCTTGGCAACAAGATGGATCCCTCCAGCATGAACTCCTCGTGGTGTGCAGTTTTACCACGAGGCATGCGGATCCCAAATCTTGTCCGTCGCGGCAGCAACGGGCGGGTCGCAGCGGCCACCATACACGCGAGGTGCATGCAGCGCGGGTGCGGAATGGAAGGTGAGAGTGTTGCGCCATGCTCGAGTTGGTTCGCAACCCGAACAAACGCAACGGCTTCCTTCCGCGGTCAGAACCAAACGTGCACGAATGCGACGATGGAACTGACGATTTTGCAACCCCAAAGTGCCGTGAACAAAAGAGGAATAGAGTGGAATACAACACAATAGAACGATACAGCAGAATGGAGGCTTGCACACATGTGCTTTCTCGCGTTGTGCATCATCACTGTGCCTCCAACACAGACATACGCGCTGGACGTACATATCGTGAGCATGGAATCGGATGCTGTGACGATCAAATCCTCTTGCGTCAAGTGACGCAATGCAATGCGCTTGCTATGGGTGCGTGTGTTTGTGTGTGCGTAGGTACGTGTATATTGGTCACGCTGCCTTGCTTCACTTCGGACAGTGATAAAGCAAGGCATGGATATGCCGCACCATGGCCGGCTTCTTCATGTAATGGTACGACACGCTGTCGGGTGCGCAGCAGTCTTCACCGTAGAGGATGCCCCACTCCTTGTTGTACTGATCGTACCAGTCGGTGGGGTTGGGACTCAGGTTGTAATGGCTGGCCGGAGCGAATGGATGGAACCGCTCGCGCTTCCGGTCGTCTCTGGTATCGGTCAATCCAATGCCGAACGCTTCGCGCAGACATTCCGCCACCATGACGTCTTCCATGGAGGTCTTGAGACGCGGGTTGCATTTGGGATGGTCCAATCCTTCGTTGTAGAACTTTCGCAGCATCCCGCGCGACAGCGCGTATCCGGATCCACCCGAGTTGAAGTAGTTGTTCTTGCCGTACCCCTTGAAGCGACGCCCGGCGAAGTGCAGGTCCTCGTAGGAATCGCCCAGCGTGGCCAGGTAGGCCCTCAGATTCTGGGGAAGGACGTATAGATCTTCGCCGCCGATGAAGAAGTAGTCGAAGTCCTCCAGGTAGTGCTCGCCCACGAACCTCCACATGGATCGTATCTTCTGCCACATGTTGTGATAATCCTCGGGACCATCGTGAGGGATGGAGATGGCGGGAAGACGTGGGTCGCTTTGCGTCGAGAAGGCGAGGAACCCGTCGCATCCTCCGCCCCACGTCTCGCGAATGGCGCGGATGTTGGTGGGATGGTTCGATGCCATGGTGTATATCATGCACATGATCCTGGGTCCCTTCTGCGACGCTTCCGACGCCATGGGCTGCGCCGTGATGTGGGTGGCGCGCAACGCATCGCCGTTGTCGTCGTTGGGTCCGCCGAACACGCCGATCGCGTCGCACAGCTCCTGGTCGAGCTTGGGTGGCCACGCATTGCCGTCGGCGTCCTTGCCTTCCAGCATCATGCGGCGCAGCATGGTGACGTCCGGGATCCAGTCGGCAGGCGGCACGGGCGCTTCGCCCATCTCCTCGTCGCGTTCGCGGCACGTGTCGCAGGAATGCGAGGTCTTGAAGCACTTGCGCCACGAGCATTGCATCGTCTCCGCGATGCGCGGTTGCCATCCGTACCACGGATTGTCGGGCGCCGTCTTGCGATGCAGCATCACGCGCGATTCCAGACCGCGCAGCACCTCCTTGCCGAACGCCTTGGGATGCTGGCGCAGCTTCTGGCCCATCTCGGAGGACTCCGCGTTCTCGACGGCCTCGCGGATGGACTGCGAGAACAGATAGCAGCCGATCAGCCAGAGCAGCAGGAACAGGCACAGGACGGACCTCGCCAGGCTGCGCTTGCCTTTCGCGTCTCTGCCGCCTCGCGCGGGCAGCTTCCTGCGCGATCTGGTCTGGAACATGGTCGAGTGTGAGCAGTTGGATGCGTTGTGGTGTGGGTCTTGATGTTGATGGGTGCACACGGTGGGACGCTTTCCCTCTCAATCCAAGGCTGCGGTCGCAGTTGTGGTTGTGGATGGGTTGTGGAGGAGAGCGATGACAGACAAGCACGCAAACAGACCATGGCGTTGTTCTCCTCGGTTTTGATCCGTTTGGATCGATTTCTTCGTGGTTGTCGCAAATGTCTCGAACATGACTGTTCGTCTTGAGCAAAGTGCGGTAAAATAGTAGGATCTTCACGAGCGAGTCGACCGTGCGTCCAACGTTCCTTCTTTCTTCTGGTTGTCGGACAAATACAGGCAAACACAGCCAAACACAAGGATGCTGATGCACAAAGAGAGAAAGAGGAGACCGCGCGAACAAGACAACAAAACCTCAAAACAACAACACACACCACTCAGCCCCACACTCAAGCACATCAACAACAGACATCGAATTGCCACTCATATTCATCACACAGCGTATGGTACTCATACTAGTATTCTATTATAGAATAGTAAGCCATTGAAGACACACAATCGATATCTCTGCCACAGGTAGCTCTAATAGCACACTTCCTCGACAGCCAATCCAACAACCATCGACCATCGACAATTGACCATCCTCTCAACATGCCGAATGTTACGAATGAACAACTCCTTGATGCTGCCTGGGACGGTGACTTGTCGGTGTTGAAGGAATGGAAGAAGCAGAACGAGACACAGAATGAAGGAGTTGATGTCAACAAGGTTGCAAGAGGCAGGGGACGTATCACTCCCCTTCATCAGGCATGCATAAACGGCCAGCTGGAGTGTGTGAAGTACCTCATCAAAACATGTGGGGCGAACATCAACTGCAAAAACAACTCTGGTCGCACTCCCCTTCATGATGCATGCTACAACGGCCACCTGGAGTGTGTCAAGTACCTCATCGAATCATGTGAGGCGGACATCAACTGCAAAAACAACTATGGTCGCACTCCCCTTCATCAGGCATGCATAAACGGCCAGCTGGAGTGTGTCAAGTACCTCATCGAATCATGTGAGGCGGACATCAACTGCAAAGACGACGATGGTTCCACTCCCCTTCATCGGGCATGCTACAACGGCCACCTGGAGTGTATCGAGTACCTCATCGAATCATGTGAGGCGAACATCCACTGCCAAAACAACTATGGTGACACTCCCCTTTGTTGGGCATGCTGCTGCGGTCACCTGGAGAGTATCGAGTCCCTCATCAGAGGACTTTCGCCTTCAGCTCACACACAACTGCAACAACTGCAGCAACGCTTACAACAAAACGAACAAGCAAATGAACAAGCAAATGAACAACCACAAGAACAGTTGGGACAACAGTTGAAGCGAAAGAGGCAAGATAATGAACACAAACACAGCAGCAACAAGAGGACCAACATCAACATTTGAGAAGATCGGCCATATCCTTCCAAACCGAGAACAGGACAGACACCATCTTTTTGTGTGGACAGGGCGACCAACAACAAGCAATCAAAGCAAACGCCGAAGTCATCATGGTCACCGTCCCATCCATTCAGACATTGATCAATTCTGGCATCCAACACCAGCACACGAATGACGCCATCGAAGACGACGCGGGCCCCATCCCAACAACCATCGCTCTTCCCAATCTTCAACCAAAACACGTCCGGTACGTCCTCCAATGCATCTACACAGACGAGATATCCTTCAATGACAGCGTTTGTAACAACGCTGCTGCACACATCGGAGCTCATATCGGCGCTCTCACCAGCGCTCACCACAATGCAGATGCCTCTCACCAGCCAACTCTCATCCTCACTGAACAGGATGATCTGCAACAGCTGATCCTTGTGGCCAACAAGTTTGGCGTCTGGCGACTCAAGCTTGTTCTTGAAGCAGAGTTGGCCCGCAAGCATCTCACAGATGACACCATGACAGATGTGTTGATATTCGCTCATCAGCACAACTGCGTGGTGTTGAAGGATGCAGCAATGAGAATGGCAGCTGAAAGTGAGAAAGATATGTTCACTCATCTAGATTTAAGCAAGCTGATTCCACACCATCAACTGATGACGGAGATCCAGGTGTTTTGCAGTGGGAGAATCGAGAGTGATGGTACTGATGATGAGTACAGTCGTATGTCCATGATGGACCTGCACAAGGTTGTAGATGAGGACGAGGGCACAGTAATATATCTGCTCGTGCAATAGAACGCTGTGATGAAGTCACCGGATGTTCCAAGAGATTGAAGGGCTGGGTACTGCTCCCACGCTGCCTCCGCCTTGTCTACGACTAGTCTGGTCCGCTCTCTGCGGTACAAACGCACACAGGGATGTTGTTGATGTCATTCACGAGCAGATTGGACGTCTGTGGTTCCATCCACGCTCCGCCATGAGCATCGTTGTTGGTTCGTTGCGCAGACAGAGGACGCATGGCAGCAGCATGTTCACAAGCCGTGCGGCCGTCACCGTGCAGTCGTCACCGTGCCACCGGATTCGCACACAGAGCACTCTACTCCAAGTCACACTGCCAAGCAGATTGAAAGCGACAGCACCGATGCCAGCCGATCCAAGTTTCTGGAAGAGGCGATCTACAAAGACTACATGGCGAACAAGGCAGAGGGAAATGATGAGAAGCTGCGAGGAGCATGGTTGCTGTGCGGTTCCATCGACCGTCCCGTATCGCGATATTGTCCTCACCTCTCCAGGAGCTGCACTCCTGCCATTGCGCCAACACTGCAGTCAAGCCCCTTGCCAAGCCCCAGGAGGAGCGATCACTCGTTGTTGAAGCAACAAATGCCAGGGTCACCATCCATTCCAATCTTCAAAGCGACCAGTGCCAGCATGGCGGAAAGGAAAGAACCAACAAGCCAGTGCAGTCCAAGTATCCAGAGAGCTTGACGAGCAACAGAAGAAACCAACAAACTAACCAACGAACCAATGAGCAACCCCATGCAGAGTGCGAGTGCCGTATTGCTGATCATGATTGACACAGAGTTTCCGTATGGTACAAGAAGCACACGGTCAGCGATCCATGGCCCATGCGCACCGTATACCCACAAGTCCTCCTTCGTGGTGCTCCCAACTTCATTTGTGAGGCGGATGTTCCTGTCGATCGCCTCGGTTGAGCATTGATGCTCTGGAAGTCACGAGCCAAGACGATGGCGCTCGTGCCTCTGGATTGAACGCGCACAGTATTGTATGTTGGTGGTCTGTGCAGCAGGAACAGTGGAGGTGGCACGGTGTCGCTCTGCCTGTTGATTGCTGAACGTGTCAACTCATCCCAATATGCAATATCGTGTTGATTTGATGTTGAGGACTCTTGTTGCCTGTGCAGATGGTGATGGTTGCAATGCAGTGGGATGGCAACCAGCCAAATCCAAATGAGATGGGTCGAAACCAACCAAGGCAGTCACATCGGTGGCTTCATCAGTGGCTTCATCATTGTTCAAGGCATTGGTTCACACCTCAAGTTGGTGCTTGTGATGACAGGTGGACAAGGGTCAGCGGTCTTGCAGATGCCACGATGACGCAAGCAAGCGTGGGCCATGGTGCACATGGTGGTGGCGACGATGACAGCTCTCTGTGTCTCCGGAGACTTTCACGTTGTGTGCTTCAAATTTGACAGCTTTCACTGTACTTCTTACCTCTTTACTAATCGTATTAATCAAATACTGGTCGGAGATTGTCCTCGGACAACTCACAATAAAACAACAAGAGCTCCGACCAGGGCACGCAACAACGGGCCAATCAGTCTCAGTAGTTACTTGCACGTTTGACAAAATTGATGTGGTGTTGATTGTGGCCAAACGAGAACTCTGTTGTGGTGCTTCTTTCTTGTTGTTGGTCGCACGCATTTTCGTGATGGATGGGAACAGAAAGATCCAATCCGCGCGAACCAGACGCGTTTGATCAAGAGAAGGAGACAAACACAGGCAAACAGAAGGAGGAGACCATGCGAACAAGACAACAACGCTCACACATCACCCAACCCCATACTCAACCGCGTGAACAACAGACATCGAATTGCCACTCATATTCATCACACAGCGTATGGTACTCATATTAGCATAGTATTCTATAATAGTAAGCCATTGAAGACACACAATCGATATCTCTGTCATGGGCTGCTCTAATAGCACACTTCCTCGACAGCCAATCCAACGCCATTCGTCCAACGTCAATCGACCATCGACAATTGACCATCCTCTCAACATGCCGAATGTTACGAATGAACAACTCCTTCGTGCTGTCAAGGCAGGCGACATGTCGGTGTTGAAGGAATGGAAGAAGCAGAACAAGACTCAGAATGAAGGAGTTGATGTCAACAATGTTACAGACAGCTGTGGTGACACTCCCCTCCATTGGGCATGCTCCGACGGCCACCTGGAGTGTGTGAAGTACCTCATCAAAACATGTGGGGCGAACATCAACTGCCAAAACAACTACAGCAATACCCCCCTTCATCTCGCATGCTTGTTTGGCCAGCTGGAGTGTGTGAAGTACCTCATCGAATCAGGTAGGGCTAACATCAACTGTCAAAACAACCGAGGTGAAACTCCCCTTCATGAGGCATGCGGTCACCTGGAGTGTATGGAGTCCCTCATCAGAGGACTTTCGCCTTCAGTTCACACACAACTGCAACAACTGCAACAGCGCTTACAACAAAACGAACAAGCAAATGAACAACCACAAGAACAGTCGAGACACCAGTTGAAACGGAAGAAGCAAGAGAATGAACACAAACACAGTAGCCACAAGAGGACCAACATCAACATTTGAGACGACCGGCTCAGATCCTTCCAAACCGAGAACAGGGCAGACACCATCTTCTTGTGTGGACTGGGCGACCAACAACAAGCAATCAAAGCAAACGCCGAAGTCCTCATGATCACCGTCCCATCCATTCAGACATTGATCAACTCTGGCATCCAACACCAGCACGCGAATGACGCCATCGAAGACGACGCGGCCCCCATCCAAACAACCATCGCTCTTCCCAACCTTCAACCAAAACACGTCCGATACGTCCTCCAATGCATCTACACAGGCGAGATATCCCTCGATGACAGCGCTCATGACAACGCTGCTGCTCACATCGGCGCTCTCACCAGCGCTCACCACAATGCAGATGCCTCTCACCTGCCAACTCTCATCCTCACTGGACAGGATGATCTGCAACAGCTGATCCTTGTGGCCAACAAGTTTGGCGTCTGGCGACTCAAGCGTGTTCTTGAAGTGGAGTTGGCCCGCAAGCATCTCACAGATGACACCATGACAGATGTGTTGATATTCGCTCATCAACACAACTGCGTGGTGTTGAAGGATGCAGCAATGAGAATGGCAGCTGAAAGTGAGAAAGATATGTTCACTCATCCAGATTTCAGCAAGCTGATTTCACACCATCAACTGATGGGAGGCATTCATGTTCTTCGCAGTGGGGGAGTGGAGAGTGATGGTATTGCTGATGAGTTGTCGTATGTGAATATTTTGGAAATCCCAGAAAAAAGGTTAGACTTTTCATTTCAATGTCTTGATCGACTCGCTCGAGGGGCTCTTAAAATAGGATCTAACTCAAACATGTATTAGTTAATTATATGGAGAACAAGGATTGCGAATATGTGCTTAGTTTGGATATCTCAGATCTAACGTTACAATGTCCATTTCAAAGTGTCGGTTGACTTGCTAGAGAGGTTCTTATCGTTGCTAGTGTAAGCACACAAAACATTGCTTGATCTCTGATCTCGACAAATCAACAAAGCACATCCATCCATTCAATTCATTCTATGTTGATTACTGCTATGCTGCTGTACAAATATATACAAGCCGCTCCTACTGCCATTCAATGTCGAGCTCCGGATCTTTGATGGGAGATTGCATGGTTGGCGCGGTCTCCAGCTTGGCAATGTCCAGCGCGGGCATGTCGGGAACCAGGTAGACGTCGTCGAATTCGAAGCCGGCGAGTCTGCGGTGGATGGCGGCCAGGACGCGTGCGCCGGAGCAGATGCCGGTGGATTCCAGCGCGAGGCAGATGCAGAGGAAGGCGTACACCAATCGGTTGGAGATGAAGGCAACTGGAAAGGCCGAGGCGATGAGCTGCCACACGATGGAGGCGACGATCGTTGTGATCAAGGCGCCGAGCAAGCCCGTGTTGAAGAACTGCTGGAGGATGTCGGAGACGCCGAATATGTTGTCGTCGACGCCAACTTCTACGTTGAGGGTCGTGAAGCGCGCGAGGATGAAGAAGCACATCGTGACGCAGACCTGGCGACCGATCATGAAGCGGGGGTGGTTGTCACCGTCGCCGCCGAAGAGGAGGTCGCAGATCTTGAGCGTCATGGCGTTGTCGCCGCGTTCGTGCTTCGGGAGCTTGGCCAGCGCGAAGAATGCCACCTGCATGCCCTCCAGGATCCCGACGAGGGTCATGAACACGAAGAAGAGCACTATGGACACCGTGGTTGGCACTCCATCCCACATCGTCGTTTGGCCATTCGCGAGGCCCGTGAGCGTCACGGCGAAGGAGAAAGCGAGGATGGCGAGCGAGAGGAGCACGCGCGCCCAGAAGAAGATCGCTTGCGTTGCCGTGCGCGGCGAGTCGTTCGACTTTCCGGATGCCCAGGTGGCGATGAGCTGAACCAAATGACACGTGTGCAGCAGTCCTGAGAACTCGATTGCCAGGGCGGCGTACAACGTGAACATGGCGAAGTAGTTGTTGATGTAGTCGAGCATGCTGCGGATGGCGTTGACTTGGGCGTTGAGCTGGCCGGCCATCACGGTCATGAGGATGGTGACGAGGCCTGAACCGAGGAAGATCTGCGAAACGATGGTGGGCAGTCCCAGGACCGTGGCGCTGCTGTCGATGGGAGCGGCGCACAGGTTGGTGACGAAGACGATGAGAACGATGATGAGCTGCCTGCCGACGATGAACCGCTTGAGGTTGTCTCCCTCGTGGCAGAGAGTCGTGCATTTGTGGGTGATGGGGTGGCTGTCGCGGTACAGATCCTTGTTGATCGGCTGCAATCCGACGAAGGCCCCCTGCGCACCCTCGGCCATGTTGATCCACATGAGGCAAACGCAGACCACCACGAGGGCGACTGCCGGGTGGATGTCGTGCGAGATCTTGGTCTGCCGCGTGCAGATCAGTGCCACGACGGTGATGACGGAGAAGACCAGGAGTGCTGTGGAATAGGCGGATTTGATTGCCCACAGGATGTCCCATGGCTTGGTCATGCCAGTATCGTCTGCTTCGTTTGGCTCGCCTGTCTTCTGCTTCGCGCAGACCGGTGTTGTGTTTGAGTCGGCATCGGTATTGCTGGTATTGCTCGTATCCTTGGTGGTGGTGTCGACGCTGAGCGACTTGTGTGGCTTCTCCAGATCATCGTCTGCTTTGGTGGGGAGATCGCTGTGGGATGCAGAGACGTCCAGCGGCGCCGCTGCGCATGTCTGTGTCATGGTGGCGTCTGGTGTTTCTTGAGTGGATTCGTCCTTGCTCATGTTGGCTGTTGGTCGTTGGTCGTTGCTGTGACTGTTGCTTGTTGGGTTGTGGGAATGACTGGCGGTGCGGTCGAGGCTTCGAAGTCGGATTATGAGAATTTCTGTTCCATCAATCCAAACTCGGTCTCGATCTCATCCACGTCGCGTGTTTGTTGAGTGTATTTGTTGAGTGTGTTGGTTGGTTGGTTGCGGGCGTGCGTGCGAGCTGCTGTAGTCACACAGAGATGGGTGGATGTGTGGATGTGCGCAAATGTTTCTCATCCTCTCGCTCCTGTCTGTCTGCTTCTCCCTCGGTGTATCTGTCTCTGTCTCTTCCTTCGTCTTTTGGTGTCCGAAGATCTGCGTGGACCACTTGTTGGTGGTGTGGGTTTGAATTCGTCTTCGGTCTCTCTCGTGCCAGAGTTTGTCACGACTTCCTCTTCCTTGGTCTGTCGTGGTTTGCACTGCCTTTTGTGTCGCGATGCTCGAGTTCTCCATGCACGAAATGTGGAACGGTTGTGACTCCATCGTTTTTGTGAGCGCGAGTCGCCACTATTTTAACGGACAACCGGCTTGCTCTGCAGGGAGAAGCGCCATTTAAAACTACAACAGATAAATAGCGTCTTTATAACGTTTTATTGTTTGTCACAATCGCGTACATGTCGCATCAGACGCTGCAATCGACTCATGCTTTATCCGGGAACACACAACGCTCGACACGAATGAAGTATTGCGGCTTCCGATGGCGTTGGACACGTGGCAAATGCGTTGCGACGCAGGCACAACCACGCCGAAAGAGAATGCGGGACTAGACCTCTCACACGTGTACAATGGGCGAACGCGAAACCGGAGAAACACGATCGGAAGCGGACGCATGATGCGAATGCCGATTGGGCACATGGTTCACGACTCGGATTGGCACGATTTCAACGCTTTCAACAGTTGCTTTGTTTTTTCAATCACGAAAAAATGAGGCAAGGTGGTGAACGAGCGGAATGAGTTGGAATCAATGAACTTGTGGCCCTTGTCGTCGGTAGTGCATGACAAGAGAAAGGGATAAGACCCGCCTGAGCGAAAATAGTACACCTTTCTCGGGAAGTCCTCTCAGATTTCCCTATAAATTTAATATGATGTTCCTCTGTATGAGAAAGTGACGGATTGACTTTCCTAGAATTGCTACACTTTATATTTTATAAGTTATGAGGGCTTGAGTTGAGAAATTCCCCACAGTAGCCCGTGCTTTAGGTTTTTAGCTTTCGATCGGACATGGATGCGACTCGTCATTGTCTTCAAGTTGGACGTCGGCGAGCGGCGAAAATGTCCTTTTTTCCTCTCTGAGACGGACTCACAGCAAGGCACTCGAAGCTGAACTCAGACGTGTCTACAGTCGTGCGAACGGATCAACATTTCGGCTGTTTTTGGCCCCAATTGATTGCACGCAGTTTCTCGCAGTGGACTTGGAACAGGTGTGGAGGAGAAAAACTGCATCAGAATGCGATGGTACGTACGTGCACTGCGCTGTACGTACGACATTAGGATGGGATGAAGGTGCAGAGCTATCAGCATATTCCACCAGGTATAGTGGGATGTTACTTTTGCCTTTGCTGATGCTGGTAGTACTTCGTGAGCGCGGGAACTGTGATCACTGCCGGGTTCGTTGCACCATGATCTCGCGCGTTCCACGTGTGGTCTCTCATTTCATACAAGGGGCACGAGACTCTGTGACAAGATAGGTGCAGGAGGATGACGTTCCCATCCTGCGAATCAAAGTTGACCGGTGGAAACTACAGCACATTCCTGATGTACGCTGCTGTGCTCTTCTCGAGTTGCTGAGTTGCCGAGTCGCCGCGCGTTGCGCCTCTCAGACAGGATTTCGGTGTCTTGTTGTTGTTGTTGTGGAAGTTTGTGAGTTCATTTTGCTCTTTCCTGGATCATGTTTCATTCCTTTTCCTGGTTCTTTTCCATGTCGCACCCAAAGAATCGCTCTGTACTTTTTCAAATGTCGGTGGACAGACAGACGTGAGATGTGGTGTTTTGTTAGAAACATGCGTGGAACAAAACCAAATCAGATACTGCGCTCGCGAATTGTGGACTGCTTTGTGCCTGTCGATACGCGTTCCCAGAAGAATCGGTTCTGGTGGGCCACAAAACTGCGGAGTGGCTCTGCGAGAACAGAATGATGTACCGCACTGAACACAAGAAGGGGAGTACAGCAGGAGATCATATAATACATCTGTGTTTTTATTGTACATGCCCACATTTGTATTATTCGCCCATCGGAGGCTGATGAGGTTAGATCTTGTGATGGATCGGCTGACTTCCGCAGAATCAACATTCCACCGTCAATTCCAACCGTCAACGATGGTGTTGCATCCACAAGGCGCGCTTGGTGGTCAGCGGCGCAGGCAGACTTGGAGTGCGAGGATTGTCAGCATTGTTACCCTCATGAGATAGGTATGACGATCAGTTCCATGGTGCGTTATCGTCTCCAGAGTTGGCGTGGATCAAAGACAAGGAACAACAACTATGTGCTGACCGTTTGGACCCCATATTGTGGATTGAGTTTAGGGTATTTGAATTGATTTGACAGCGGCGTTGCTTCGAATAACAATTCCTCTTGGTGCTGTGGAACCACAGTTCCATTTTTGCTCCTGGCGACGACATCGATACTGACATGCGCGTGCGATTTTTTTTTTTTGCGCCCATGGATTTGGTATCATCACTCGCTCTCGCTGATCGTCATCATTCTCCGTTGTCTGCTGGGGCCGTTCGTGGCAGTCTGGGTGGTCACAGAGCAAGCAACAGCCAGCGCCAAACATGAATGGCACCGGCGGTTGATGATTGGTGAACGCTGTTGCACAGGCGGATGCGATTTGTTGTCTCCCCCAGCGGTTGTTGGATGAGTGACGGACAAGAAGCTGGTGGTGATCGTCTGTACGGAAAGCGTTGGCGTAGATGGATGGGATGTTCTGAGCAATGAAACAATAGTACCATACTAATGGATGAGGTAGTATGGATGAGGCTGAGAGCTTGTTCCGATTTCCTCGCAAGCACAAACATTTTCGAATTGATGGCGTATGCTCGTCCTCTCGCCGCGATTGACTTGTGTTTGCGTGAGAGCAAAATGTGAGCCACTGCTCTGCGCCGAGAACTGGTGTCCATTTGCAAGAGAACTGCGCATCCCGATTCACAAGTCGAGCGACAAATCGCGCACACTCCAGACTACATTCGTGACTTTCCGATACGACACGACATGACATGACACGCTACTAATACCAGTACCATACGTATTGGATAGATTGACGAATGGATGGATGGAGCGAGCTGTGATCATCCCAAGGATACCGTATCGACACACTTGGCGACGAACCATAGTCGCCGTATTGGTACCATCGCAGGACATGGTGCAGATACGCGGAGCAAACGCCGGTACGTGCAGCCACAAATTGCTACACGCAACTGTGAAAGGGAATGGCGCAAGTCACCAATTAGCTCATGGGCAGAAGTCAGCACATTTGCTCTTGGAGTCAGTCCAGTTGTACCAGACAATGTTACCAGCATCATGGAGATTGCATTGTACTTAGAGCAGAGAATTTGGGATCGATCATTCAAGAATCTTATTCCATTCGGCATGGCGCTTGGTGTCAGCAGCGATGGTGTCCACGTAGCATTCTGTGGCAATGCTGCAGGTGCCCACCTTGTGCCTACTCTAGCAATTCACTGATTAGATTCTTATCATTGAATGATAGGTATGCTCATACACTGGACAGTGTACGACAGCAGCATCATACCCACTCTGGCTTGCACAGGAGCGTGAGAGCCGCAACCTGGAGTTGTGCCGTGCCAACTCCTTGTTTGTCTTGGGTCCTTTGTGTCCAATTTCTGGTTCCCCGATTTTCTCCCAAATCAATCTACTGAATTTTTCAATAGTGGTATACGATGTTGTTGCGTGGGTAGCGCATTTGCAAACATTACTGCATTCATCCTTTGCACGATCCTCTCCGTTGGATGAACTCCATACCTTGATTTCAACGCTTCCGACATACCCACCCACCAATACAATGTATGCGATTCACCCTGTGCTATTTTTAGTTCGGCGCGTTGTGTTGCCGGATTCTCGTTTTCTCTCGTGTTATGTCTCACGATAAAGTTGCAATATCTTCCCCTTTCCGCTGCGTTCACGGACTCCATCGGTTTCGACAGCCACATGCCCGGACTGCCGTCATCTTCTTCGTCTTGTCGTCTACTTTGTAGTCGTTCAATTTTATTTCGCAATTCCGCCTGGTGCTATTCCTATGCCAACAAAAGCATACCTATGTAGGGACCCCGTGTTATTCTTCGCACAAACATTTTTGCACCCTCACCTGAACGTTTCCATCACGCATTCTATCAGTTTCGACGTCTGGAGGGACGAACCACTCTCATCTCCTCCGCCTCATTGTTTACTTTGTAGTCGTCCAATTTTTATTTCGCAATTCCGTCTGGTGCTATTTCTATCCCACCAAATCCATACCCATGCAAATTCCGCTCCGTCGACATGCACCTTCTGGAGGGCATCGTCAGTGTCATGCACGATTGGCGCGATTGAGGTGAGTCTATGCCATTCCAGTTGCATCAACCTTTCGTATTGCGCAATACTGTATGGTGTTTGGCTGATGGGAAAGGGGAGGTTGTGTCTGAGCGATCTACACGCTCCGAATTGATGTTGCTCGCAATCCTCTTGCGAGGGCTGCGGACTCCGGCAGACTGTGTGTTGACTTTCAATTGCTCGCGGATCCGTGTGGTGTTGGCCTTTTTGAATTCCACCAATGGAAGGAGATTCACATGGCGTTGATGCAGATGGTTACGCAGGTTTGCGGATGACCTGGATGCTGGAGATGGTGCGGGGCATGATTTCCTACCGCTTTGCATCACGAGGCCAACGACTCAAGCAACAGAATTGACGATCAGCGACGGCAGTGGACAAATTGCAGCGGCTCCTGAAATATGTGGAACCACGGACGCGTTCCTGCACCATTGTGAGCGCTGCGCTTTTGCGGTTCCATCATGGTTCGAAGATCGACTTGGCGTCTTCTACTTGTCTCATACTCGACAATACACTGCATGCCTTGGTCGATGCCCGATCCAGTTTTGTGGTCTTGATCGAAAATGTGGGTGGGTGTGGGAGTTGTTGTTGTGATTTTGGCGCACCTCGGTCAAATCTGATTGGATGGGAATCATCAATGGTTCAGTGTAACTGTCGTTTGTTGCTCACAAGGACAAACTACATTTAACAAACGAACAACGAAGAACCAAAGTATATCCGAAAATCAAGAAAACAACACGATGGGATCACAAATGACAGATTCATGGACCAGCCACCAGTCTCCGACGCACCAATCAAAAGCAACAGGCAGAACAGAATGTCCGCCCCAGCGAACTCACATCACACATCACACATCACACATCACACACCACACACCACACACCACACACCACACACCACACACCACACACCACACATCACACATCGCACACCACACACCACACACCACACACCACACACCACACACCACACACCACACACCACACATCACACATCGCACATCGCACACCACACACCACACACCACACACCACACACCACACACCACACACCACACACCACACACCACACACCACACACCACACACCACACACCATGCACCACACACCCAACGACTGTACTCTTGCCCATTCACTGCGGATACTTCAATCGTCGCATCTGAGACGATCGGAGCCGACAACCAACGCAATTCGAGATGGCAGCCAACGAAGAACAGATCGATTGTATTCAACCGTGTTGCGTTCGGCCACCAGGGACGTAATCATGATACACACTCGATCGTCTCTCACGATGCCAACGCAAATGATGAGAAATTGAGGCTACAATCGATGAGAATAAAAAGTAAAATTCAATAGAGAATGAATGGATAGACGGATTGATGTAGCACTCGTTGCTCTCTCTCTCTCTCTCTTGCACTTGCTCTCTCGTTGTGTTGGCGCCGCGTCACACTCACTCTTTCGCCAGAATAAAAATCGCAGATGGTTCCACATACATTCTCCAATCACAACCACGTATGCACCAATGAGCGACCGTTGAACTGTTGCTGCCGATCTCGACACAAACACATCCCTCATGCTGTTGTGAACGAATGTGCATGTGTCATTTTGGTTTGTTGTGTGTTGTTGTTGCTGTCTGCTGTGTTCTCCTATCTGCAATGTCAGCGCAACGCTCAGTGCTCCCCAACATCGAGATCATTCAGAATCATCCGTGCCTTCCCCCCACCCACATCGTCCGTCAGCCACCATCGCTATCGCATCATGACCCGTCCACGCGAGGATTCGAGCAGCGACCCCAATCCATCCCAATCAAAGGTGCAACGTCAAACAGCAACTGCTGGCACATCCATCTATCCCCAACCACCTCATGGGCACTACGCATCGTACCAATACTCTGCACCTGTCGGACCAAACCACCATGGCAGCGTTCACAGTCCTCCTCTCCCCATGGTTGCGAATCATCATGTCCCTCCCAACATACAACCTCCTTCCTTTTGCATCCCCAGCTACATCGGTACAGGTGTGGGTGGTCTACCATACTCTACATTCCATCCCAACAACAGCATGGCAACTCCAACATCTGACTACATGGGGCCCAACTGCTTTGGTATCATGCCTTGCCAGCAATGTCTGACCCTGTTCTGCAGTCACTGCAGTAGGCCACCATTTTGCCCAAACTGTGCGTCATCCATAAGCGGAGGTGCACGTCACACAGGTGTGAATGCCTTGGTACCACAGGCCAATTCGTTCTCCATTGGGACTTGTGGTGGTGCTGCTGCGCCAACACGTCCCAAGCGCAAATCATCAGCAACCAGATGCAGGGCGCCACATCGACAGGCAGGAGATGATGTGCTCGCGCGACAAGATGTCGCTGTGTCTATGGAAGAGTGCGAGTCGGATTGTGCGAGTACAACCAGTGAGGATGACACGGATGCTGCGTTCGTTCCAGCCAACGAGGGCAAGGTGAATCGAAGAGAAGTGCTGCAAGCCATTTTTGAAGCAGCTGGCATTAGCATCAAACCCCTCTCACGGTTCCATGTGGATGGATTTGAACGTCTCCCACGAAAGACAGCGACTGGTCGTTGGAGTCTCATCAACCGAGTCTGGGATGGAGTTTGTGGTGGGTCAACCCAGCACATGTTTCCTGGCAGAGAACCCCCCGAACAGCTTTCAGAAGCCATGACCCTCGTGCGACATCGCAAACAGCTCCCTCCTGTGTTGCTGGAGCAGACTCTCTGTCATTTAGCCTTCTGGGGGAATCAAGACCTATCGCTGACTGCTCGTGCGGTTTTGGCAATGACCTGTGACTCCAGGCGCTGCACCCGAATCCTGGCCGCGCACTACGGTAGCTTGTCGAAAGGAGACAAGGCAAAGATCAAGCTTGGACGCCGAACCATGTCTCGTACAGGACACAGGCGACTGTCGCGCGCTGGAGGTGCGATCCTTGCTGGAGGCCAGTTCCCACACGCAGACTACAAGTACCGTGTCAAGGAATCTAGTCTCCAGGGCGTAGTCTCGTTTCTCACTTCCATGTTCCAGTACCGGCCAGGCATCACAAGGAGTGTCAAGTTGGCTGGTGTTCTGTTCCCAGACCTGCCCATCTTCATTCGCGGATCAATATCAGAAGAGCAGCTCTTTGCCAAGTACAAGAACACAACAGATGACCCAGTTGGTATGCCTGCCTTCAGGAGTATCCTGACATTGCTCACGTGACGTGGCAAGTGTCAAACTGGCCTGTCCTCCTTCTACACAGACACTCTGACTGTATTCATGCACTTCCAAAGCATGATCAAGAGAGTCATGGAACTGCTTCAGACTCAGAACAAGGAACATCAAGACAAAGAACTCGCGTCTGAACTTCTGGATGAGGCACAGACCATCATCACGGACAGTGATTCTGTTCTTTCATTTGCGAAATGGGAATACGCGAACAAGCACATTCAGGTGAAGACAACCACGGATATTCTACATTCCGCAGAGTTCGCTCTGACAAATGACTCCCTCTCGTTTGTGAACCAAGCATGCAAGCAATGTGCAGATGTCATGACGTTTTTCCCGATTCGTGTTCGCAACTTCATGAAAACTGCCACCAACAGCATCACTGGCAACACGTTTGAATTGGATCGCATGGCTGCAGCAATTAACCTGTGTGATGACGCACTGCGCCAGTACATGGCCCACCAAGTGAGACGAAAGGTGCAAGCGCAGAAGATCAAGGAGGAAAAGGAGCGCCTCAAGGACCATCCAGATCGCATCATTGCCGTGCTTGATCACAAGCAACGCATCCTCCCAACGGAGAATCAGGAAGCTCAGAAAGCGTTCTTCGGAAAAAACGGAATGTCTCTCCTAGGTGTCATGACAATCCAATACAAGAACGGTAAGTTCGAGTACCGATTCATTGACATGGTGATGAAGGGGCGGAACAAACAGGATCATGTCCAAGTTGCTGGTGCGATCAAGATTCTTCATGCTACCGTGCTTCCGAAGCTTCACAGGGGGTCAAAGAGGTCGTATTCCAAAGTGACAATGCCAGTTGTTTTGCAAGTCCGGCACTGATGAGGTACATGCATGGACTAAACCAGGGAGAGGTTGAAGTTGAATACACGATGCCAGAGAAGAAGAAGAAGAAGCGGAAGGCGACAGGCAAGAACAAAGGCAAGCACAAGGACAAGGCTAAGTATCCACCTCCCCCCAAAATCAACACCGAACAGTCATCTTATCATGATGCGAAGGCTGCATCATCCACGAAGGCAAAAGCACAGCAAGACGCTGGAACCCGCCCTCCCAAACCACGACTCCAAATCATCCAATGGATGTACACCGAGGCACAAGCTGGCAAGAGTGCTTTGGACGGACACTTCGGTTTTGTCTCACGTCAACTCAGGTTGTATGTGGACAGTGCCAGGGACGCAAAGATTGCCACCGAAGGCGATGTTTTCAAAGTGCTGAAAGCTGCCAACATCAAGGGGACAACAACGCTTCTGTTGGATCTGAGCGGATTGGGACACGCCATCATCTGCGATGTGGACGGAAAGGAAAAAGCATTCGCGACCAACCGAGTTTCCGTTCGCGCCACCCATCAAATTGATCTGATTGATGACAAAATTCAGGTCACAGCATCATCGGGATTGACGCATCCAGAGACCATCACTCAGGACAAGATCGACAAATTTGACATTCTCCATCTCGATGTCACTTGCAATGATGAGGACATCACAGAGGTCCCACCGGCATTTGTGATGGATCCACAGAATATCCGCGGCTCACAACCGACTGAGCGACGACACGCAACAACAACAAACAAGAGCACCACCAAGACGGAAGTGTTCAAACGTGTTCTCACTTCGCGTGTTCTGGAACCAGCAGCGGCAGCAGAAACGGCAAATTGTGAAGGAAATGCCACAGTGGACTTCCCTCAATCCATCAGGCAGGGATGGGCGATCTGCCACCCAGACAAAGCCACCTCACGAAAGAAGGATCCATCAGCACGTCCGGCAACCAAGGTACCGTCCATGTCGAAACAAGTGGCGCAGATCGTGTGCGATGCTGCGATTGCTTGCAGGAACCCAGACACGAGGAGGAGCGCTCATGTGCTTCACGAAGAGCTGATGGCCGGGCCTTTCATGCTTGATTGGGAGCAGAGGATCAAGGTGGACATCACGTACCTGAAATGCTTCCTGGCAGCTCCTGACGGTCGAGCGGAGAGATACCTCGAGAACAATGGCTACTTGGATGACGAGGAGTGCGAAGAGCACCTGAACGAGATGCATGAACTGCGGATCATGGCATCCAAGGAGAACACTCAAAGTGAAGAAGCGCACGAAGAGCAGGTTCTGGATGATCGCCCATACGACGGGCAGGACGCTGATGTGATTGATGGCAACCTGCTACCTTCCGATGATTGATCCTGACGACCACTGCAAGTATGCTACCAGTATTATAATGGAGTCTGTAATACAATAGTCTATGTCACATTGGTAATATCAACTCGCAGCAAGGCGATATCAACAGCAGTAGCTGCGTGTTCACAGGGATTACAGGAGGAAGCTGTTGTTGGTATGTATAGAGTGGTTCTAATGTTATTGGTTGCTACGATCTAGACATGCACTATGGAACCTCCATCGCTGTGCATCTACTCAATTCGCACATGTGATTGCTATGTATGGTATGGTACACGATTAGAACAAAGCGTGCATCAATCCAAACCCAGCCCATTTCTCGTCAGCTGACTTCTCGGCCTTCTTTGACGACGTCTTGAACATGAAATCATACGCCAGCACGGTCATGAAGGCGTTCTGCGTCGGCGTTGCAGCCAGACCATTCCCGCCCTCCACACTCTCATCGTATTATGACAGCCATTGCTTTCCCTGAACCAGGCTCCACAGCTTCTTCACCATCTTGCGCGTATGCGCTGGGTGTATCCGATCATCGTTCGTGCGGCAGAGAATAGGATTGGTGGAGATTTTTGATCCTATTTGATGTTGTGATACAGCGAGGTCTACCCCATGAACATCTCCAATCGGACGTCTCCGGATCACCAAATTCGCTCGTCCAACCGGGTGTGCCATCCGACTGAGATCTCTGGACCGCTTCATGTCATGGATCGACTGTGCAATGCACTGGCCGAACAGTTCAGGAGCATCACGAAAGCATCCGCACCACCAATCCTCCGCCGGATCCGCCGCGGATGGCCAATGTTTTGGCTTTTCATTTTTTCGACCAAATCAAATCCTCAGCAACTGCGATGAAGTCTTCGGGTGGCTTGGTGCGCTTTTCGCGCACCGCACCCTCCAGCGAGACGATATTGCAGCAATTCAGACACATGGTTGGAGTGGAGTCCATCATTCGGGATGAGAGTGTGTGCGAGCAGTACCACAGAATGGGCGCAGTTTGTATCATATCATGCCATGCCAACCAATCGGACATTGATTCAATTGTGAGTATGACATGAAGTGAAGTGAGAATACAAATGGAAAAGAATGAAGGAGTGAATGACAGGTGTTCCCACAAGCTCCGAAAGTCGTACTCCTCCAATGCGCCTATTGTGTGCATGCTTTCCATTCCTGATTTTCGTCTGCTCTGCGCCGCGCACATGTCATGCACAGCTGCGCGAGTGAACAACACAACCATACACAGCAGCAACAACATCGACAATAATTGGCACTCACCTGATGCCAGCTGGGACCAAATTCTTCATCACCACGCACGTTGGCTTCCGCGCAGACGCCGCCACATTCCAACCATGCCAGACCTGTTGCGGGGTGTAATGCAGACCGAAACGACCTCAAAGGCACCGTAGGCGTAGAGCAAGGTGGGTCCGCTTGTTCGTGGGGACGCCTCTTCGACATCATGAAGTGCAGAGCATCGGTGCTGTCTTTGCTTTCTGCGATGCATTGCATGACGTCCAAACCTTTCGAATCGAAATGACTTGGTAGCAATTGCAGCTTGCTGCCAAGGTGGACCTCTGGATCAACCCGCTTCATCATCTTCTCGTCTTCGCCATCAAACACGGATGCATCGCCGAGCCACAGCATGGTTGGTTCTGTGTAGCTGGTGGTCGTGATCCAGAATCGATCGCTCTCATAGGGATGCGCAGATCGAACGCTGGCGGAGGCGATTCGGGGTCGCTTGTCGACTCCCACCAAACGCAGCTTGTTAGCCTCCTCCTCCAATTGATAGAACTCCAGCTTCGATCTGACGTTACCAATGAGCAAGAGGATGAGGTGGTTCTTTGTGATGGTGTAGTTTTTCGGAGGAGGCAGCCGGAGGTTTTGAAGAGGGTATGATATATCCAATCGTCCGGACCATACTGACGAATTTGTGCGCATTGACGTAGATGATGGATCCAGCCTTGAATTCCTTGGCACCCTCAGGTGACCAGTTGGATTGCAAAGGGATCATGAGAACGGTGCCACCGAAATCGATATCCGAATCTTCTGGTGCAAGCAACGGTTTGAAATCCGGCGGATCTCCTGTCTCGATTCTGGTATGTTGTCTGGGCGGCAGCATGTGCTTGTACTTGACCTCCGTATCCAGAATTTGGTGATCTGGTGAGTGATGGCCCTCGTGCGGATTTTGTAAATGCCCCTGCCACGCACCCTCTGATCGTCGACGTTGGCTGAGACTGCGATGTGAGACTTTTCACCTTCGAAGACCACGAGCGCCGATGCCAGACCTGTGCCTCTGACCCACTCGCGGATCGTCCTGGGGCATCCCGCCCTCATGAGAGACGAAGAACCAAATCCGCCCCGACCAGGAGGATGTTCCTTGTTTTGTAGCAGGCTCTGGTCTTATCCTCTGGTATTGAGAATGGCCTGTCGGTGACGAATGCGGATTTGACGAGATCGAATTCCCTAACGACGACGGAGTCCGTGCTGCCCCGCGACAAACTGAGAAGTGCACGGGTGATGAGCTTGCCGTCTTGCGACATTGGATCTCTCGCTCTGGGCAGCACCCAACTTCCCTTCCATGTCCATGGCATCTTCTCCTTTCTGGCAGGGTTGTCCAGATCCAGCACCTTGATCCATTTGGGGTTGCTGGTCTGTTACGACGCCAACGTCGTTTGCGCCAGATGCCTTTTTCGATTCTGCAGTGTTTGGAGTGTGGACAATGTCGATGTGGATGCAGGATTGTTGGTTGGAAGGATGACGCGAACAGTGAAGCAAGACAACATAATACGAGAATAATATGTGAGAATAGAATGCAATGTTGTTCTGTGTGTGAGGAGCGCGATGCATACCATGGAATACTTGCAGAGCTTCTTCAGCTCATTCGTGCAGTGTATTGTGCATTGCGCATTGTACCTACCTTGGAATCCTTCCACAGATTGAAGAGCATGCCATTGCTGGCTGCATCCATCCCCATCTTGCTGACGAAGGGTATGGTGTCATTCGCCTCACGGACGTCCACGATGCTTTTGTCGGATCTGGTCTTGGGCTTCGTAAGACTGCCGAGCGTGTTGAGGCACATGTCGTTGGCCCTGGAGCCAAAGCTCATGGAAGATTTGCTGTCCACATCCTCCAACGAGGCGTAGGAATCGTCCGCCATGTTGCTTCTCTTTGCGTCGTGATGCGCTATGATGCGTTGTGATGCGTTGGAATTGTCACGGTCGCACAAGCAGGAATGAGTGACCGTAACGGTACAACCCACCAACTGAACACGAGCGGCGATCGGTCAATTGATCGACGCAATGAGAGATGCCAGTTGAGATTGGGATGAAGCACTTCAGAAGATGAACGTGCTTGTGCATGATGCTCTTGATTGAAAAAAGATGATGGCAAGCGAGTATGGTACTCGTGCGGTTGCCAAGCGATGCCGATGGAAATGGAAATGGCAACAGTGATGATGCGAAGCCACGCGACGCGATGTTTCCCACCAGTCAACACAGGGCCCCTTTCGTCTCTTGTGTTGACTTGTTTCTTGTCTTTGTTTGTCAAGTCTGTCTCTTTGGATGGCTCGTGCGTTGAGATTCTCAACGAAGCCTTCGAGCCAACGTGCCAGTTTTTACTCAGCAGATATGACGTCTGTCCGGATACCAAGGTCACAATCGACAAAAATCATTACTTTTCATTGGCGCCAAAGAGTTCAAAGGACGTTCTGGACGATACCTTCGATGAAACAAACTGTAAAAATTGTGAAATCGAATCAAAAACGCCGGAACGGCGGCCGTTGAAATGGATCGAAACAGTGCGGGAAGCAAAAAAGTGGGAGAAAAGCAAGAGTTCGCGACAAGGGCAACACCAGAGCGACGGAGGAGGTAACTGTGTGCAGATGACGTTGTTCAGACAGAGTCATCAGGTTGCTCAGGGTTAGAGTTAGGGCTGGGGTTCTGGCTTGGGGTAGGGTTAGGGTTAGGGTTAGGGTTTGGGAGGTGGGAAGCAGTTGCTCAGGGCTAGAGTTAGGGTTAGGGTTCCGGCTGGGGTTTCGGCAACTTGGGAGAGACGAGGGAGGCAACTGCGTGTGGCTGACAGTACTCAGACAGAGCCATGAAGTTACTCAATGTCAGGGTTAGGGATGGGGTTAGGGGGCCAGAGGGTCAAGACTTGGATTAGATGTGTGGGTTGGGGTTGCCACTGCCTACAGGACTGTGGCGAGGGTGCTGTCCATTTCCATCTTGGCACCAGCAATTCACATCGTCCAATTCAGCGCTGCGCAACTTGCATCGTATGCGTCTTGTGCATTGCAGCCAGTGCATCCCCCTTGCTACCACTCTGACATAACAGACAGGAGGAAGAGGAACAAGGACCGTGCCTACCATCCTGGTTGACGGCCCATGGCACATCGCCCTGCATCACATTACATCACAATACATCACATCACTCTCCACACAACAAGAGTTTTGTGTCCACACCAACGATTCTGTGTGAGCACAAGGTAGAGTCACTCTCCGGAAATTCAAGAATCGCGAACAAAGCCCAAACGATGGAAGAAAAAAGAACGTTTTGGGACGAATGACCACTGCGACTCTATTGAAGCGCCAATGAGCACTGTTGCGTCTGTGCGTTATTCACCTAATAGGTAGATTCGACATGATTTTCAACCCTCCATAACTTTAAAATGATTGGACGGAACAATTCTAGTTCTTGCCATATGATGTATTTGATGTAGGACAAGAGATATACGCAGTTATTTTTAACACAGAAACGACGTTCCCGAGAAAGGTGTACTATTTTCACTCAGGCGGGTCTTATAAGACCCGGGTGAGTGAGTCGACCAACCTTTGGTAAAGTAGAGCGGCAATTTTCCTTCGATTACAACAGAACTAATCATACCAACCTACTCATTATAGTGTCTATAGCAACAGGAAAATTACCCAGAATCTTAAAGTTTATATTTTAAGTTTTATGGACCATCAAATATTTAGAGTCGTATGGGTCAAACGTAGCCTTCCACCATGTAGTTTTGCCGAAGGTTCTTTGGTGTTCCGAGTTAATAACGATTGGTGTCCATTCACGTTTGTGTCTCCAGCTTTTTCCTTCCTCCTCGTTCGTTTGGAACACGTTAAACAACGTTAGCTGCTCCGGAATCGATTGACATTTTCCATTTGTGGACATCACACACATCATCACATGCGCACGCACACATCGTCGCCACGCAGACACAAAACCCCGTCACATTTTTTGCTTCATTCCAAAGGTGCCTCCGCCGATGCGATGCTCATTGTATCTGTTGTGCTGCGGTTGTAGTATGAGTAGTGAGAGTACTAGTGACATTGGCGGTTGTTGTTCTCGCTGCTGCATCCAACACCTCTATCGGCATCACCTCCTCCACCCGCTTTCATTCAGCGTTCTACAGTGCCATTCATCGATCAATCAATCAATCAATCAATCAACCTCCTTTGCTACCATCAACACCATGTCCTCCATCCCTGCCAAAGCAACAATCAAGGGCAAAAACCCATCTCCTCGTAAGAAGCCTCGTTCCTGTGCTGCCCCTCTCGATTCTCCTTTTGATTCGGATGGCAACTTGGCACCTACTCGTGAGCAGCTGTTGCCTAACAAGCTGTCTACTGGATTGCGGAAGCCCACCGACATCACTCACGCAATTGAGGTGAAGCCAATGCTTCCAGTGGACAGCAACCTTGTTCCAACTTTGGCGCATGTCGATGCCGCTAACCTGCGCGTTGACGTGCGCCTGTCCAGTGCGGCTGGTGTCATCTTTGATACACTAACGGTCACACTGCGTACGGTTGGACAAGGTGTCGGTGCTATCACAGTGGTAGACATCAGTGTGAACGTGCCACCTCCCGTTGAGTCTCCTGCCAAACCAACTACCCGCGCAAGCACTGCACGACACGCAAACGCTGTCGCTGGAGGCGCTTCCGAGCAAGTTGATGTTGACAGCGACGACGACTACGTGGACGGACGTGATCGCAGGAAGAAGCGAACAGGCCGCAACAAACTCATCCAGAAAACGGTGAGAGGATGGCGTCGCGATGCGTTGGTCCGCATTGCAGGGTTGGTTAAGTCTGGGCTACCTCCAAAAGTGTTCGACTCCATGCCGAAGGCGGGATTCACACTTGGTGGAAAACACAACAAGCAAGTCTGGTGCAACATCAAACGGCTGTGGGCGCCAATTGCTTCTGCGCTCTGGGATGTGTTGCTCCCAAAAGAAGCGACACCAACTGGCCAGATGCATGAGGTGGTGCAATTTGTCCGAGCAGGGCAAGCACTGCCACCACTGATGCTTGCACCAAATTTGTACCGCATATGTGTTGGAGGGAGCAAACTGATGCACCTCTGCGCGAGAGCCGTTCTCGCAGAGTCTGCCTCTCCAAAAGCATGCACAGATATTCTCACTGGGTACACCAATGGATTGCCGGAGGAAGAACGCGTGCATGTACATAGCAATCGACAAACCATCACTAAAAGCCAACAGAAGACATTGCAGCGCTACTATGACATGTTGAGTGATGGGGAGACCATTCCGCCCAAAATTCTCCAATACCGTGTGACTGCGTGTGCTTTGTCTGGTGTGGTGTCGTTTCTCTGCACTACGACCACATACAAGGCTGGCTTGTGCCACGCAGTGGAGTGGGAAGGAGTCGTATTCGAGAAAGTTCCGGTCTTCGATCGTGGAGGCAAAAGCATCAAGGCGCTATTCGACATGTACAAGACTACCACCACCAACCCAGTAGGCGAACCAGCATTTAAAGAGATGATGAAGCTACTAACACGACGTGGCAAAGTGAACACAGGGCTGTCTTCCTTCGAAAGCCACTTTTTGTTGGCAATGCTAACTCTCAAACGCACGATCTCGCGCCTCGTCACACTTTTGAAGGCTAAGTATCCCACAACAAACGGCGCTGAGGACGAGAATGACGTGATTTCCCGGCATCTGCGCACAGCAGAGTCTCTGTTGTACTCATTGGAGCTTCTTGTTGGCTTCGTCAAATGGGAATTCACTGCCTCTCACATGCAGATGGAGTGTGATGACTCAATGCACTCAGCTCAATTTGCGCTCACGCCCAACCAGAAGAAGAAGACAACGACAAACAATCCCAATCAACCAGAACGCGTACCAACAAGCACAAGCTCAGGAAGAAGATCACTCAAACCAATGACATTGCTTCTGCCACCAACGACACTCCAACCATCACAATTGATATTCCTGACATCACTTGTGTGACACATGCTGCTGCCAATGACACCACCACTGACAATAATGAACAGCCTTGCGCCACCACAGACAAACAACACACTGGAGTATGTAACCGTTGTGCAGGGGTGATGTGTTTTGTGGACGACCAATATGTCCCTTTCGTGACATCGCTTATGGAAGATCACCTTGCGGAACATGCGACAGAATTGGAGTCGATGCTCAATGCCGCACCAGGGTTCAACAACGAAATACTGTGGTACATGGCACACAAAGTGCGCAGCAAGGTTCAATTCGGACAAATTGAGCAGTACCTCCAAAGTATCAACAACCGAGAGGATCGCGCACATGTGGTGCTGGACCATAAACAGAAAATTCTTCCGACTGGCCAAGGCGAAGCTCAACAAGAATACTGGGGCAAGAAGGGCATGTCTCTGCTGGGTGCGATGGTGATCACATGTCACAATGGCACACTCACTTATCGCTTCATTGATATCATTGTGAAGGGGAGGCCAACTCAAGACACCCTCCAAGTTGGCGGGCTTCTCGAAATTGTGCAACAACAGGTGAGAAAAATTCTTCCATTGGTCACCGAAATTGTCATCCAATCTAATAACGCGTCTTGTTTCGCGAGCCACGAGCACATCCCACTGATCACATCAGTGCTGAACAAGAACCTTGGAACGCGAAATGTCCCCAAGATTGCGGCCTGGATCTACACCGAAGCCCAAACCGGAAAAGGCCGCCTCGACACGCACTTTGCGTACATCACTGTTGTGTTGCGAGCCTACGTGCTGGAGGACAATGACATCAAGACGGAACACCAATTTTTCGATGCATTGGAAGCTGGCAACATTGCAGGAACAACCACAGTTTTGGTGGATGCAGAATGCCTTGAGGGGCGTGTCCTGAGTTTCCCCGGCATGCCAAAGAAGCGTTTCTGCGCGAAAGAGCAAAAGGTACGCCAAACGCACGAGGTCAAGTTCGGAGACAATGAGGCCAATTTGGTGGCGGCATCTGGTGTCACAGATGACGTACTTGTCCCATGTGTGGAGTGGGAGGGATGGGAAATCAACCAGCTGGGTGTCCGCACGATCGCAACGCACACGTCAGGAAAGGAACCGTTCACCGCCGAATCGCCAAAGAAGAAGAAGAAGAAGACGCGAAAGTGGGGTGCTACCGCGGTGGAGAGCAAGGCGCTCGTGTTTCGCGATGCATTGGAGATGGGGCAAGGAGAGCTACCACACGACCACACCGCAAAATTGGAAGACCAGACCGCGGAAGCCGAAATCCCCCGACTCGCGGTGAAGGGCTGGGCAGTGAAAACAACGCGCAGCAACGCTGAGTTACCACGGTACGTACTGCAGAAATTGGATGAAATGAGCACGGCCGCCAAAAAGGACCCGAAAACTCGACCAACAGAACACGAAGCGCACCGCCGATTGATGGAGCTGGAGGGAACAGAGACTGATTGGTTCACGCAATTGCACGGAAGTCCAATGCGCGTGAAATCGCACCTGACCGCGGCGTACTACAGCTCACAACGAGACGCGAAGAAAACAGCCACGGCAGCAGGTACGACCAACAACAACAAAAAATGGCATCAGGATCATCACCATCACCATCACCAACAGCAACTGCTATGGAACCAACAGGTACGAAACCATCAGATAAGCAGAAGAGCCAAGAAGAGGAAGAGATGGAAGAAGAGGAAAGGGAGAATAGGATGTGGTGTGAGGCCAACACCACCAGGAGGCACGCGGAGAACGAAGAGATGGTCCCGCAAGAAGTGAGGGATGCGATTCGCACGAGGATGAGACGGAGACTGGCGGCGAAAATGGATGAACAAAATAAGGACTAATTAATTCAAAATGTGAACAAATTCGCCAAAACCAAGAACACAAACACGTTATTTTGGATCGAACTTGTCGGATGTCTATCGCTCAGTTTAGGAGTGGTCCAAAAAAGCGCACATTGACAGGTCCATAAAACCTAAACTACGGACTTCAAGGCTCTGGGTAATTTTCCTGTTGCTATGGACACTATAATGAGTTGGTTTATATTCTTGGTTGTGTTGAAATCGAAGAAAAAGTGCCACTCTACTTTACCAAAGGTTGGTCCACTCGCTCACCTGGGTCATAACATCGAGGCTCCGCATGGAAGAAGAACATTCATCCCATCATCAGCAGCTCCATCACAGAGGCCATCAATCAGCAACCTCTCTCTTTGCAATCGCACTATATGAGTACCACAACCTCTCGTCCCTCCAAGGGTTCGAATTCCACTCCCACGCAGCGTTACTCATCGATACCTCCTCGATACCTCCTCGAATAGTATCTGTCAACGCACTTGAGCAATTAACTCCACTTTGCTTCACATTACTTTACTTCGCTATCCGGATTCCAAAACTTGCGACATTGACACTGCCTCCCATACTAATAACACACTAGTCTACTCTGTTCTGTTCTGCTCTACACGCCGCCATACGACAACGATGCCACGGACGACTTCAGACTCTTGCGTGGCGATTCGACATCCATCTCCTTTTCTGTTTGCAGGTACTCTGCATCTGGTCTGTATCCGGCAATGGCGCGCAGCGTGGCTGCCACAACGCGTGCTCCGGAGCAGATGCCGGTGGATTCCAGCGCCAGACAGATGCACAACAGGATGTACACCAACCGATTGGAGACGAAGATGACAGGGAACGCCGATGCGACCAGCTGCCAGATGATGGATGCCACGATGGTGGTGATCAAGGCACCGAGCAATCCCGTATTGAAGAACTCCTGCACGCCGTTGGACACGCCGAAGATGTTGTCGTCGACGCCGATCTCCACATTCAAGGTGGTGACGCGTGCGAGGAGGAAGAAGCACATGGTGACGCACATCTGACGCCCAATCATGAAGCGCGGGTGGTTGTCGCCGCCGCCGCCAAAGAGGATCTCGCAGTTCTTGATGGCCATGGCGTCGTCGCCACGTTCGTGCTTGGGGAGCTTGGCCATGGCGAAGAACGCGACCTGCATGCCTTCGAGCATGCCGACGATGGCCATGAAGACGAAGAAGAGGATGATGGAAGCGGTGGTGGGGACGCTGTCCCACATGGTGGTCTGTCCGTTGGCAAGCGCTGTGAGCGTCACGGCGAATGCGAATGCGAGGACGGTGAGGGAGAAGATTGCGCGCAACCAGAAGAAGATGGACTGCGGCACCGTGCGCGGAGGCTCCTTCGATTCCTGCACCTGCCCTGACATCCACGTGGCCAGCATCTGCACGACGTGGGTGATGTGCAGCAAACCGGAAAATTCGATGGACAAGGCCACGAAGAGGGTGAACACGGCGAAGTGGTTGTTGATGAAATCGAGCATGCTACCGATGGCGTTCACCTGACCGTTGAGCTGGCCGGCCATGACGGTCATGAGGATGGTGACGAGGCCGGAGCTGAGGAAGATCTGGGTAACGATGGTGGGCAATCCCAGTACCTCGGGATTGGTGTCCATTGGCGCGCCGCAGAGGTTGGTGACGAAGACGATGAGCAGGATGATGAGCTGCCTGCCGATGATGAAGCGGTTGAGATTCTCTCCCTTGTGGCAGATGGAGGTGCACTTGTGCGTGACGGGATGCGTGCTGCGGTACAGCTCTCTGTCGACCGGTTGCAGTCCGACGAAGGCACCTTGGCTGCCTTCCACCATGGTGATCCACATGATACATGCGCAGATCGTGACGAAGGCCACCGCCGGGTGGAAATCATGGGAGATCCTGGTCTGCCGCGTGAAGATCAACGCCACGACGGTGGTGATGGAAAAGATGAGCAACACGGTGGAGTAGACACATTTGAAGATGTTGACGAAGTCATATCCATCATCATCGGCCTGGTCACTGATGTTGAATGAGCCCTTGTGGCTGAAGTTTCTGTCCGTGATCTCATCGTCCTCTTCAGCCACTGTTTCTGGCGTACCAGCGGTAGCAGTTGGGTCTTGCTTCACGGGTGTGTACGGGTAGGTCGGCATGTTGGCTGTCGCTGGCTGTCAAGATGATGGTCGGTGGTTGATTGATGCTTGCTTTGCTCGAGAGAGGGCAATAGAGAGTACTCTATCTGCTTCTGCGGTCGCGAGATTGAATTCGAGATTGTGAGACCTGACTCCGTGTATGGTACTCAACGCAGAGTGTGTCGAGCAGAGCGGAGCAATTTGGTTTGATGGAGAGACAACCGATTCTTCGTCTTTCCAACCAGTGCTGCTTGACGACTTCGACCGCGTAGAAGAGAGAGGAGAGTATTCGAGCAGAGAGCAACAAGGTACTGTATCTCTGCGGCGTTGATTGATGTCAGGATGGGGAATTGGCGATGACAGAAGACGTTGATGGAACGGCTGGTCTTACGTATCCTGGCGTTCTTGTAGTACAGGTACTGTGGAAGGTGCGAAAACGGTCGAGAGGGTGGAAGAATTGTGAGCACTTCATTCGCCTCACGGTTTGTGTCAGTTCCGTCTGCGTGCGTTGTGTTTCGTTCCGTTCTGTTCGCGGTGCCTCCGACCATGACCATTGTCATTGCCGACAACAGTGTCAACGCTCGATAGATTCGAACTTGCCAGCAACAGGCTTGCTCGCGCAGAGCAACACGCGCTTGGACGGCACCGCGCTTTTTCGAACCGTGATAACGGTGATTCAACGTCCAATTCAGACATTAATGCTCATCATGTCAGTCTGTCAGACAATCCGTAACATGTGATATCCAAACCATATCTGCGAACCACAACAACACCAAACCAAAAAGATTTGATCTGCACAACAACATCGGCAAAATGACCATGGCGAGATCGATGGCACCGCACTGATATCATATCTCGCAGACCACAAGCTACGACTACGTATCGTGACCGTTGTCATTTCCATCGTTATCATCAGGAGGAGACGGAGTTGAGGCCACAATAGGGGCGTTGTCGAAAGAAAGAGCAAAAGATGTACTGCGGAGACGAGACAGGATCGTACATTGGACAGATCGGATCTCATTCCTGCCAGTTCGGATACGGTGGAGAGGACAACCCCAAGCTCGTTGTCCCTCCCTACGTTGCTTCTGCGTTTGACAGCAGCAGCACTGGCGGAGACGATGAAAACACCGCAACGACCAGCGCGAAGACAGGAACGGCGCAACGATCATGGCACGTCCCGACATCATGCCTGTCATCCAGGGTGGCAGCTCAGGAGGTGCGATCCATCATGAGCATGGCCACGCATCAGTCTTCGCAGGTTGCCAATTCCAGCATGAACTCAAATGATGCATCCAAGGCAACTGCTGGTGCAGACGCCGCATCCCCGATCTGCGATCCGAATCGATTCCTCGCACAGGGCCAGGTCGTGGAGGACTGGGATGCGGCGCAAACGACGTGGCAGCACGGCATGTCCACCCTGCGCGCATTCCATTCCATGAAGCATACGAAGGGTGGCAACGGGGATCAGGAACGTGTGGCCGAAGGTGTGGATGGCAATTGCATTCATCCTGTGTTGGCCATCACGCCTGGTTTCACGGAGATCGTGGTCCCAAGCGATGATGATGGCGGTGTGCCACACAATACCACGGGCAAACTGTACCAGGAAAGCATCCGGCGCAAACAGCAGACGCAGTACACCGAGATGCTTCTGGAATCGCTGGGTGCACCGGCCGTGTTCTTGGCCAGCAGTCCCATGTTGTCGGCATTTTCGGTTGGCCGCCAAACGGCGCTCGTGGTGGATATTGGGGCCGGCGGGACACGCGTGACGCCCGTCGTCGATGGCCTGGTCTTGCGCACGGCGCAACGACGGTCGGGACGTGGGGCGCATTGGTTGGATCATTGCACGTGGCAGGCGCTGTTATCGTCGGGATCGTCCGTCTCGGCGCGGTATCAGAAGAAATCGAACTCTGCACAGGCCAGATCGTCCGCGTTCCATACGTGGTCCATGCAAAGTCTAATGTACGAGCTGCGATCGTTCTCGCCGTCCGACATCAACGTCTGGAACACTGCGGCGAGCGGAGGGTCGGATTCGGACGCGAGTCGCGATATTCCTTTCATGAAGTTGCATCGTTCCATGCAAGCGAATGATGAAACGGCGGCAGCAGGAGCATCATCACAGGCGACAACGGCGGCAGAAGCCATTGCGCAGGAGAAACTTGATGATGCAGACCAAGACGATGTTGCCATGGAGGATGCTTCCGGAGCAGGGGTGGATTCATCACCGCAGCAACCAACTGACGGCAAAAGTGATGACAGCGACAGTGGCAGCAGCAGCAGCAGCAGCAGCAGCGAAGAAGAGCCGCCGTCCATCTTTGAATTGCCGGATGGCACCAAAGTCAATTTGAATGGATCGTCGGTCGGCAATGATATTCGCAACGTCCATGAGCTGCTATTCACCGACGAGACGCCCTTTCTACCAAAACATGTCGACAACGGCAAAGTGCCAGCAGCGACGTCAACACAATCCACCCTCAGCAACCTCCCGCTGCCCAAACTAATCCGCGCATCCCTCATGGCCGTGTCTGACGTCGATGTGCGGAAGGAACTCGCCTCTCACATCGTCCTCGTTGGCGGCACGTCGGCCATGCTGCTGCACAACGCCCTCGAGCAGCGATTGTCGTACGAACTGACGCACAACGAGCTGCCCAACTTTGTCAAGCCCAAGGTGATCGCTTCCAAGTTCGCGATTGAGCGATCGGCGTCGAGCTGGATCGGGGGTTCCATCCTGACGTCGTTGGGGAGCTTCCAGCAGCTGTGGCTCAGTAAGGCAGAATACGAAGAGTACGGTGCGGCATTGGGGATTCAGCGATTTCCTGATTGGTGACCATTGCAAGGGGGCCATCTCTCTGGAGGTACGGAGAGAAGAATGAGAATCTACTGTAGGATAGCGCTAATTCCGCCGTTACAAACCTTTGCCTGCATTCGTTCACTTTACTCTACCAATAGGATGCATGCAAGCACGTTTGCTTGCAACGCGACGATGGCCGCATCACAGGAACTTGAGAATGATAATGCAAACAACCGCCAGCACGGACTGCACGATGGCCGGGATCAAATGCGATTCGCCCATCCCTGTCGTGAAGGCCACCGTCTCTCCCAAACCCCGCACGGTGAACAGCAGGGTTCCCACCAAGGCCGCTTGCTTCACGATCCCGCCGCTGCGCAGATCGGTCAGGGTCTCGTCGCCGGAGGCTTCTTCCTGCGCACGTTTCAGATCTTCGATGGCGCCCTCGACGGCCTTGCTCTCATCATTGACGCGGTCCAGCACCTTGCGCATGTTGTCCTCGGCGATGGCAATGCGTTCCTCATTGGTGGCCGACCGCTCGATGGAACGTTGCTCGGCTTCGAGAGCGCTTTTTTCGGCAAAGAGTTTCTGGACAACGTGAAGCGGAAACGATAGGAATCGATGAGAAGTGTGTGAGAAACGAGAGATGATGATACGGTGTTGCGACAGAATGTCCGACTGCAGCATCTTGACGACCGCGTCAATTAAAATCAAGCTGTGTGCCTGCAAGCTTCGTACCTGATCTGCTCGGATTTCTTCCAGCGATTCCACCAGCTTGGCATTGGCCTTTGTGAAGATGTCCTCAATCTCTTCCTTGAAGGATTCGTCTTGCATGAAGGATTCTTTGTTGACACCCATCTCTCCACCTTGCGCATTGGCCTCGTCAAACGCTTGATCCAACGCCTTGTTCATGAAGGCATCCGTTGCAGCGCTGTCGCTGCCAACTCCTGACTCCGTGGGATCGAATGCTGGAATGTCATCGAGGTTCACGGAGATCGACTTTTTGCCAAATCCCTTCCCGCTGCTGTCCATGAGCTTTGATTTGACGGAATCCTTGACGTCGTTGAAATCGCCAGTCTCAATCTCCGATACCATGTCCTCATAGATCTTCAACTCTTTCTCGGGCTGCCGTTCATCTTGCGCTGTCTTCTCAGCGCCAGCCTCCCCTTCCGACATCAGCTTGGACAGATCCAGATCCTTCATGGCCTTTGCAAAGTCCGCATCGTTGATAGTTGCGCCTGGCGCATCACCGTCGCCGAGACTCTTCATGTCATCCAACTTGGCGAACGCTTCCTCCATGGCAGATTTCGCATCTGGAGTGCTTTCATCATCGTCAGATTGCTTCTTGTCCTTCGCATGCAATGCTGCGAACGATGGCGATGGCGATGAAGATGGGAGACGCCATCGCTGTTGCTGCGAATGTGAATGTTGCCATCGCAGACTAGATTGCTGAATGGAAGGCGCGAATGCGTTGGCCTGCCTGGTTGCGGACAGTGAGGTTGCCGCGATCATCATCATCATCAATGCGACAGTCATGGCGATGCTCATCGTGGGGCTCATCGTTTCCAACTTCGTCATGATCAGTCTGCCTTCGAGATCTGATGCTGCACCTTCGTGGTTTGACTTCTCCGTGCTCTACGTTGAGTGATCTGACGAAAGTGACAGGTGATTCTCAGTCGTCGGTATTGCCAAAGGCCGTAGTCGCAGTCGTCTTCGTAGCCGTAGTCGCCACCCACACAAACACATTAACAACAACGAGGCAATTTCGGTTGACATCACCCATCACCAACCAAACAATCGATCTCGTGTTGAAGTGCGTGAGCATCTTGGTATCTATCGGGAGACGGACAGACGGAAGCCTTTATCAATTTCCTTTTCCCCACAAATAGCAGCATCATCACGCCATGATTTGCTGTTGCCATCTGTGTGCTTGCGGAAGCAGGCGCATGTGTGGCGATAATGACGGGGTCGACGGGTCAGTCAGGCAACTGGACATCCCAACCTCGCGCAGTGGGTGGATGCGTGACCGTGATGCTTTTGCTTCAGCCGACAATGATGATCATTGCGCTGGGCATCTTCTTTTGTTGCGGCTGTTGATGGAAGCGCGATGCAGACACAGATGCTGGCAGGCTAACCATGTAGTTTGTTGGAGACCAGAGGACGGATGCTGTGCCGGGTTCGAGTCCTTCCTCTTTTTTGCATCTTGGCGTCTGCGATGGTGAAAAGATGGCGCAATTCGCTTTCGCAACCCGCTTCCGCAACGTGGCCTTGTCTACCATACAGCGCCCATCATCAAATCAAGACGATGTGTCATGGTGCGGGTAATATCTGCTACTTGTCTAAAATACATTATCATGGAGTGTGTAAAGAGTAGAGCGATGGGGTCTCACGAGTTGTGCCATACCGCGCTCGAAATTCACGACACCATATCATATGTACGAGCGGGTATGCACTTAGCTTGTGGCACCGGATGCTGCCAATGCTTCGGCCTGAAGGCGTGCTTCGCGGATCTCCTTCGTGCGCTGTCTCACGCGTTCCTCGTATTCGATGCGTTCCTCCCAGTTGCGTTTGGCGGCGTCAATGAATTTCACAAAGCCGATCATGCCCAGCAAGTTGTTCCAAAATCCCATCAAGAATGAGCGGAACGAGAAGAAGGTTCCGGAACTGGTCGACTTCGATTTCACGGCCTTGAGCTTCACGATGAGCTTGCCGTCCTCGCCATCCTCCTTGGACAAGGCTGGGACTTTGGCGACGCAGGGGCGGATCCATTTTCCATTCACCATGCATTCGCAGGTTCCGCATTCGCCTTTGCCGCAGCCGTATTTGATGAACTGTCCTGCTTGTGTGGCTGTTCGTCACAAAATGATGTTGATGTGGAGAAATGTGGGAGAAAATGGGAGAGAGGGGTGGAGCAGAGTAGTGGCATTCGTTGAGGTGATGAATCGAATGATTGTCGTATTGTACCAGTTGTGAGAGCGTGTGTGGGAATAGTTGGATCATGCTGCATTCCAACAAATTCAGCATGCATGCATGAAGCAGAGCACGTGCGGGTTCTTTCGGAATTGCCCCATTCGATTATGTAGCGATACGCCCAGCCGCTCTCCACGTTCAGCATTTACTCTACCCAACTTACCGACGTCGCGATACGGCTGTCCAACCCACGCCATGCTCGTGCGGGTTTCGTTGCCTTGTTGGAAAACGACGGGGATGTCGCCCTTCAAGCCAACCTTGTCAAATCCCAGCTGCTTCGTCGAGCCCAAGGACTCCGCGACGGTTGTCTTCTTGGTCCATTTTGGCACGTATCCCTTCTTGTCTTCCGATGCCGTTGTGCTGGCCAATGGCTGCGCTAGATTCACTGGTTCCTTCTTTGTCTCCTTGTCACTGCGTGGCATCGTGGCTGCGAACAGCGAGAGTCGCAATCGGCGGCTCACCGCAGCATCCGACGACCTCTCGCCAAATAGCGCCGATGGTGTGAATCCCAGCACGCACTGCGTGCATTGCAGCACGAGGCAGAAGAGCAGGAGGAGGGAGGGTGCGCAGGATCGAAGGTGCTTCATTGCGTTCGTGAGAGTAGGTGGATGGGTGATGAAAGTTGTCTGGTGAGGGCTGTTGGTCTTTTCTTTTTTGTGCTCTCGCAATGGTGCTGAGATGGTGGATCCGACTCTGGCACTTCAGCGATTCGATCTGTTCTTGGTCGGGGTATGGTACCAATGCTTCTCTTGTGGCAATGCAGGGAGTGGATCGTGCTGGTTGAAGTGGTGGTGGATGGTGAGTGGTGGTGGTGTTTCTGTTGTGTTACGAGCTGATCTGTTGCCGTTGCTTGGCAGAGAAGACATCAACCCCAATAGCAACCTCAGCCCCAACAGCAACCTCGACCTTGGCAACAACCACGACCTCGATCCTGTTTGCCCAAAAAGAACACCGGCAGAGAGACCGGCGCAGGTGCCGGATTTGGTTGTCGCCAACGACGGATCCATCACCACCGCAAGGGATCTTCATCTTCGTGTTCGGGTTGCGCAGAACCGAACAGGTCTTTGTCGCACGCATGCGCGAGCTCCAAGGAGACGAGTACGCATGTACGCGACGTCTGTCGTTGAAGTGTTGAAGATTCTGCGCAAGTTGCTCTCCCAGCCACCCATCAACAAGGGCCGCTTCGCATGTGCACACAGAACAGACACAAAACGGACGCAGATGCTCTAACAAGCAGATGTCACGCCGATTTCATTTAAGACTCTCCGGTCATAGAACACACAAAGAAAGGCAACAACTGTTCCTCGTGGAACACGCCCATCACATGCCGAAGATACCTTCAACGATTTTTTGATGGGTTGGCGAAGAAAAGGATCGGACCCCAAATCAGAACCAGTCACCAAGAGCGCGCCAGCAGCAGCAGTGGGACACAGATGGAGGCAGTTCCAAGACGCTTCCGACGCCCGCAAACCGTTGGCCGCTAATTGATGGCTGCGGCACAGCAACCAGGCCACACGCCGCAACGAACGAATGAATCGAAGACGAAGGAATCAACAAGCTGGCAGGTCTCTGTCGTATTGTCATAAAACTCGATTCACTGCAAGTGTCTTCCCATCGAGCTACCCCACTCCATCCCACTACACCCTACCAACATCAATACCATGACGCACATCCGTGCCAGTGTGCCTCGCAGGCACAGAAACCTGCCATCAGCCATGATTCTGGCATCCATCATGCTCCTCTTTGCGGCATTCACCCCCACCTGCCATGGCTTCCAATTCATGAGCAAGTGGAAACTCCCAACGGCCAACCCCCACAGCGAGGAAGTCCAGGCGCGCTTCGGTGACAAGAGTGAGTGCACTCCTATCCACATCTTGCGTTAAATCTTGATTCATTGCGCCAAAGTGCCCATTGCCCACTGCCCATCACGGATTACGTGATGCAGAACGGCTCTGGATGCCTTTCGTTTTGGCTCTTCGCCTTTTGCATTTGTGTTTGTGTGTTCGTTTGTCGGCTTGCACCCTTTCGATGACCAAGACCATGCTCACATTCACCAACGCTCACCATTTACCATTCGCCGTTTGCCATTCACAACAATGACCAAACTTACTCGCATCAGAGCTCATCGTGCTCACCGGAACGTCCTCGGGCCTGGGCCGCAAGGCCGCACAGGCATTGCTGCGATCCGGAGAGTACCACGTGATCGGAGCCGTGCGTGATCTCGACAAGATGCAGGCCGTTGCCGAGATTGACAACTTCCCAAACATGGAGCACTTCACACCCATCCACTGCGAGCTCAATTCGTTCGACTCCGTGCGTGAATTCTGCAAGAAGGTCGACGACTTCCGCATGACGAAGCCCATCGACCGATTGATCTGCAACGCGGGCGTCTACCAGCCGTCGCTGGAACATGCCAAGTGGAGCAAGGACAATCACGAACAGACGATGCAAATCAATTTCCTCTCGCACTTCCTCATGACATCGATCCTTCTTGACGGCATGCTGGATTCCCCAGACGCTCGCGTGACGATGGTAGGATCGGTCACCGGCAATGACAACACAGTCGGCGGCGGTGGCGTCTATCCCATCGCTGATCTGCACGAGCTCGAGGGTTTCAAGGCTGGATTCAAAAATCCAATCGCCATGGCCGACGGGTATGGCTTTGTTGGCGCCAAGGCGTACAAGGATTCAAAGCTGTGCCTCATGATGCTCTCCAACCTGCTCCATTACAAGTACCACAAGCAAACGGGCGTCGCCTTCTCAAGCCTGTACCCTGGATGCATCGCAGAATCCCCTCTATTCAGAGAGAAGCGATCGTGGTTCCGTCAATACTTCCCAATCTTCATGAAATTCATCACAGGTACGTGACTCATTGCCAACATGAGTGGACTTCAAAACTGCACTCCACTCGCATGTGTTATACAACTCTGCACACTGTGCTGATTGCTCTCTGAGGCCATTCGCAATATCATAAAAGATTTGATGACTTGTTGACATCCTCCTGCACCCATCTCACGCATGGCAATGAACACCCACCCCGCTCTTTTACGCGGGTTCCCATGTTTTGTACCATCTCGATATCCGCCAACAGGTGGGTTTGTTGGAGAGCACGAGGCTGGACAGAGACTCTTTCAAGTCGCCCACGATCCAAGATGCGCAAAGTCAGGTGTTTACTGGTCCTGGAATGGCGGCCCGCGTGAAGGACGCGGCGCAGAGGCACTGGAGAAAGGCGGCCAGATCTCCGGCGGAGGTGGCGCTGGCGGTGGCTGGGACTCGATCTTTGAGAACGACCAGTCAGCCAAGGTCCTGAATCTTGACACCTCCGTGAACCTGTTCGATTACGCCAATGCCATCACAGGTGCGAAGTGGCCAGAGCCAAGGCAAGTGACTAGCCCATGCCCAACTCTCAAGGTCATCGGGGCAGTCACCAAGGGCATGGTGAAGCGAGAAGAACTCAAGCGCATGCGGGAGCTTGGCCGACCAGGCATGGAGCCAACGCTTGCTGCATCAGGCGTCGCTGGGGTGACACCAACCACGGCGGCAGCGGCAGAAGTGGCTACGCCTACTTCGGCAGAGATCCAAAGCACTGATTCTTCAGCACACACGTTGGAGGACGCAAACAAGGCACGCGCCCCATCCAACGAAGCAGCATACGAGGAGCTTCCAATGATCACCAAGTCTGTCATGCCACCCAAGCTGTCACGACGCAAGAGAGCCGTCATGTTTGCTGATGGAGTTGTTTCCTCTGTGCTATCCAACACCGTTGGCCGTGTGGCTCGGTTCGCTGGAAAGCGCGTCCTGGGAGAAGTCCCAGAGGAAGCTAAGACAGGATCGTTCGAAGGTGCCTCAACTCCAGCCACAGTCACCGCGGCAGCTGCAACTACGGCCATGCCAGTGCCAGTTCAGCCCACAGTAGCATCAGCAACAGAAATGTCCACTGCGCCATCCGCAGACGCAGAAACAAGCGATTCCACTGTCGCGCACACCAGCGAAAATGTCGAGAACAAGGAAGCTGTCGGCATGATTGAGGATGCCATCTCCAAGCAGCTGCAGGCGGACGCTACTGTTGGAGGGCCAGAGGAGGCAAACGAAAACCATGATGTTGAAGACAAGAAGCTCTTTGAGATGCTGTATTCTGACACGACGGACACAAACATCGAACGATCCAACGGCTCCAAGCAAGAATCATCGTCGTCGTCGTCTTCCACAACACCTCTCGTGTAATGGGCCATCGATCGACGCAACCACCAGAACGATCGTAACCATGCGGAGCTTCGTGCCTCCCGGCTACATGCGGTTCATGCATGGAACGAATCATTTCCATAACGCAACGCAACGAAATCAAAATCTCACTCACATATCTAATCTACATACTTAGGTACCAGAGGGAGGCCTCCTCCTCCTTGTGCACAACCTCCATGTAGTCCAAAGAAAAGAATGAACGTGCCTCAAACTGCATGGATTCCGTTCGCAGACAGCAACGCGACGATCAGCATTGTCGACAAACCAACACTCAATCCTGCGACGTAGCCAGACGCAGAACTGTTGTCAGAAGTAGGCGCAGACGTGGAAGTCGCATCCGGTCCAGTCGGTGTCGTTGGTGCGGCTGACATGCTTGGCGATTGCCCATCCACGGGCATCGCGGAGGGTGCGACCGGTGCTGGAGTTGGTGCTCGAGTGTCACCTGGTGATGTGGGACTGCCAGAAATGGTAGGGAGGCCCGTCGGCGCCCCAGTGCTCAGCCCGATAACTTCGAAGCTCATCCCACCGGAGCCGTCATCAAGGTCCTGGAAGTTCTTGATGGTGACGCCTGTCACCTGGATGTTGCCAGAGGCGTACGAATCAGTGTTTGGGTAAGTCCCGGCGCTGCTCGCAACAAGTTCACCGTTGCCTGGCTTCAATTCGCGGCCGGCAATCCACACATCCTCAGTGTGGCCGTTGTTGATCGCCTTTTCGAGCTCGAACTCGCCGTCCGCCTGAACCACGGCGACACGGTAGTGGTTACCGTTCTGTGGCCAGAACAGGCCGGAATCGGAGTCCTGTTGCCCTGGGTATCCGCGCTGGCCATTCTTGCCTGGATTTGGCAAGGTCTCGTCGACGTGGAAGATGACGATGCCGCCATCGTCCCAAAAGAACTCGTCGAAGGAAATCGGGCGGCGTAATTCGATGAGCAGAAACTCGCCAGCAGGGTAGGGCGCCGAGATGATGTAGGCATCCTCAAAGAGCTCGGCCGGACGCAGCTGGTAGATGCCGTCGGCAGTAATCTCGGTCGGCGTCAGCCAACCCATCTCAAGCTTGCTGTAGGCGCTGAGGAATCCACACCGTGCCTTGTTGAATTTCTGACCGCCGGTGTTGGCCATGATGTCGTACCCAGCAATTCCGCCGACGTTGCCGGGCATAGCTGGCCCGTCCGTGTCGTACGTATCGATCAGACCAAAGGCGTGCATCATCTCATGCGTCATGGTCCCCAACCGGGCGATATTGAAATTGCATCCCTGATTGCGGATTGCAGATGCGATGGCGAAGCTGCCGAGTTGGATGGGCACGCTCTGCGACGATTGCCAAATATCGACAAAATCCGGCGACGATTGGAAGCTCGAGATACGGTCCAAGCGTGCTGCTCCGTCGCAGGCCACATCGGCCTCCTCGCCAGCGTAGCCGGAATGCAACACGACGAGGATGTCGATCTTCCCGTCGCTGTCTTGATCGAACTTGGTGAAATCAAAGTCCTGATTGTCGAGCTCATCCAGCAAGGGATGGAAGGCATTTTCAATATCGATGACGTCGCTCGCGGCATTGCTGGGCAGCCCGCTCCTGCCCGCCGCGTAGTGGGCCTCGGTGTTGTCCGTCGTCATCCAGTCAATGACGGTGGCTTCCAGCTGCAGCTTCCCAAAGCTGTTGGCGTTCGTCCAATTGGCGACGCTGCCTGTGGGTCCCCATTCGGAAGCCGTGCCTTCCGCATTCCACATGTTGCGGATCAATTCCACATCGGGCAGCGATCGGCCAACATGATTCGACCAGCGCAGCAGCAGCACCAGCACGTTGAGCTGCCCCGTCTTGCTTTGCAATTCACGAATCTTGGCGGCATTCTGTCGCGAATGCAGCTTTCGTCGTTGCAGTTTGGTCAGCTCGAGGAGCGGGTCCTCGGGCAATTCCTGATCACGCAAGATACGATCGTGCATCCATGGTGCGGCAGCGTTGAGATTATCATCAATCATGGCAAACGCAAACTGCGCGCCTTGACGAGAATGACAGAGAAGGATGAGGCATGCAAAGGCCGTCTTGATGAGGAGACTGCTGAAGTTGTGCATGGTCTTCATCTCACTTACTCTTCGTTCTTGTCCGTGTGGATCCGCCCGTATCGAGGTGGTTGCAAGCCAGATCGCACCTCGTTAGGGCAAGGCGAAGAGGAAGCCTGAGCTACGAGTATTGGGAATGCACTCTTGTAATTGCTGTGGGCTTTGCTCTCTTGATGCCGAAGAAGAGGCGCTGGTTCTTTTGTGGCTTGTTGTGGATGTCGGCAGATGCGCGATCTGCGAGAACCGCAAAATGTGACAGGACGCAGCGCACCATTCTCGGTCACTCGGAAGCGCAAAAGATCAAAAAGACATTTGGTTTGTTGGTTGATTCGTTGGTTGATTCGTTGATTCACCAGTGTCAAGTCTACGTCCGTTAGTGTAGATTACTAGCACGTCGTGCACCAGCACAAGTATGGTGGAACTATCAAACTTCAACACGTTGTGGACGAGCCCATGTCGACCAAGGTCAACCGTTGTCCTCGCGGGTATGTGGTGATGCGAGTCATCAAGCCATACCCGTGAGTGAGTATTTGATGCCAAATCTGTCCGATGAATTGCATCGATCGCACACATACGAGCCCGATCAGTGAGTCGACCTGCACTCCGTTATTGGCGTCTACAAAATTTATCTTGAATATCCCAACCAAGCACATATTCGTAATCCTTGCAGGTCTAATACAAATAATTAACCGATGGATTTTTTAGTTAGATCCTATTTTAAGTTTTATGCATATTCAAAGGTTTTGTGAAGTCGTATGGGTCGACCCCCGTGAACTTCCTAGTTGTTTCGCAGAAAGTTCGATTATGTTCTCGTGCATTTACCCCATGTCATCCAGTCACGGAATAGACGCCGGGATTGTCGTTCGTTTGGTACGCGTTAAATACACGTTAGCATCTGCGACATGATCTCACATTTTGCTCGTCACAACACACATGACACAAAACACATCACACAAAACACATCACACATCCAACATCATCGCCATCCGCTCACAACTTCGGAAATCATCGCCACTCTTTCGCTCCATTTCACAACTTTCCTCGCCAATGCCATGCGCACTCGCTGTTGTGTTCCATGCTTGTGCTCGCTCTAGTAGTGTAGTAGTAGTAGTAGTAGTAGTAGTAGTAGTAGTAGCAGTTGTTGTTGTTGTTGTCAACAAATGGTCGACCTTCATCCCATGCTCTCCTTTCCTCACTTCGTCTCAGACCAGTTCAACACATCCAACTAGCTAACAACTATACTCTCCAGAAACAACTACATCATGCCTCTCTCCACCACCACCAAGGCCCTCTCCAAGGATGCCAACCCCTCCCCCTGTAAGAAACCGCGTTCTACTTACCCTGTATCTGCTCCTCCTGTTGACTCCAAGGGAAACTTGCTCCCTACCGCGGAGCAACTGTTGCCTGACAAGCCATCCGCTGTGTTGAGGAAGCCAACCACCATCACGCAAGTGATCGATGTGAAGCCGATGCATGCAGCGGATGGCGGCCTCGTCCCGAACAGTACGCATGCGCATGCTCGCGAGCTGCACGTGTTCGTACACATCCTCGATGACAACGGAGGTGTCTACGACAACTCCAACGTCAGGGTGCGCTCGGAAGGACGAGGTGTCGGGGATGGCACGTTGGTGAGCGTTATCGTGAACGCGCCACCCCCTGCTGTGCCTGATGTTGCTCCGCCTGTCGAGCCTACCCCGCCAGCGAGGCTTCCCCGGCGCTGCAATACTGTTGTTGCTGGTGGCTATGCAGATGCATCTGGCGATAGCGACAGCACATACAACGACAACGGCAAGAAGGAACGAGCGCGTGCCAGCAGGAACAGGAGAGGAGGTCAGTTCGGGTACGATCTGGAAGAGGCGGGAAACTGGAGGCGGCCTGCTGTGATTCGTGTGATGGAGGAGCTCACGGATCACTTCGATGTCAACACGTTTACTTCCATGCCTCCCAAGGGATTCGTGCTTGGCTGCAATTGCGACAGGCACACATGGTGGAATGTAACACGTGTGTGGGTCAATGTGGCTTCCGCGCTCTGGGGTGTGTTGCTCCCTCAGGAGGCTCTGCCAACTCGCCAGATGGAACAGGTGGTGGCGTTTGTTCGTGCTCGCGTGGACCTGCCACCGCCTAGCCTGGGTCCGAATCTATACACCCTATGTGTGAGGGGAGAAAAGACACTGGCCAACGCTGCTAGAGCTGTGCTCGCTACATCTACGTCATTCGCTAATAGCTCTGCAATCCTGTCTCGTCACATGGACAGTTTGCTGGAGGAACAGCGTATTCGTGTCGAGCCCGGACGCGCTACAATGACCCGGAGTCAACTAACAACCTTGCGCCACGCCTTTGACATGTTCAGCTGTGGCAGACTCATCCCACCACGAGTTCTCCAATACCGTGTGCGTGCTTGCGACCTGTCTGGCGTGGTGTCCTTCCTCATGACAACAACAACATATAAGGCAGGGTTGAGTCACACAGTACAGTATGGCGGTGTCAATTTTGAAAATGTTCCGGTGTTCGATCGTGGAAGCACCACCATCCGAGACTTATTCGGCATGTACTTGTCCACTACCAACAAGCCAGTGGGAAGGCCTGCCTTCACCACCATTACTAACCTACTCACACGCAAAAGCAAGATCAAGACGGGCCTTTCTTCCTTCGAGAGTTACTTCTGGATGGCCACGGAGAAACTCAAACAGGCAATTTCGCGCCTAGTAGACCTGCTGAAGGCTAAGTATGAAGCAGACAAGGAGGAACAAAACAATGCCAATGACGAGAGCGACAGCGACAGCGACAACGACGAGCCAGATGACGTCATCTCTCCACATGTGCGCACAGCCGATTCTCTCTTGCATGCACTCGAACTGCTTGTTGTGTTCCTCAAATGGGAGTTCACCGCCTCCCACATGCAGCTTCAGTGTGACGATCCAATGCACTCGGCCGCGTTCGCTCTCACCACCAAAAAGGAGAAGAAGGCAACATCCACACCAACCAACCAACGCAAACCACGCACCAACAAGCACAAACGCAAGAAGAACACTCTCAAAAGCGACACGCCAACCATCACAATTGACATTCCTCCCACCACCACAACCGAACAACCACGTAAAGTATGCAACCGTTGTGGATCAGCAATGCGATTTGTGAACGATCGTTTTGTCCCTTTTGTCGAAATGCTTAAGGACAACGAACTCACAGAACACAAGGACGAATTGCAATCAATGCTTGCGGCGGCGCCGGGATTCGCCGACGAAATCATTAATTACATGGCTCACAAAGTGCGTGCAAAAGTTCAATTCGGACAAATCTCCTTTTATCAATCCGAACTCAACAATAAGCCTGAAAGAGCCTATGTGGTACTTGACCATAAGCAAAAAATTCTACCGACAGGCCAAGGCGAAGCCCAACAAGAATATTGGGGGAAGAAGGGAATGTCACTGCTTGGGGCAATGGTCATCACGTGTCGCAACGACATTTTTACTTATCGCTTCATCGACATTGTGGTCGATGGAAGACCGACACAAGACACTCTTCAAGTTGGTGGACTACTTGACATTGTGCAAAAAAAGGTCAAAGACATTCTCCCATCTGTGACTGAAATCATCCTACAGAGCGATAACGCGTGTTGCTTTGCCAGTCACGAGCACATCGCGCTCATCACATCGGTACTCAACAAGAACCTTGCGACACGAAAAGCAGCTAAAATCATCGCGTGGATCTACACAGAGGCCCAAACCGGTAAGAGCATGCTGGACACCCACTTCGCGTACATCACCCGTGTACTGCGAAAATACGTGCAAAGTGGCAAGGACATCAAGACCCCTTTCCAAGTCTTCCTCGCGCTCCAAGCCGGTAACATCGCAGGTACGACAACGGTACTGGCCAACGCAGAGACCCTCGAAGGCAACATCACGACGCTTCCTGGCGCACCAAAACGACGATTCCGCGCGAACGGGCAACAGGTACGTCAGACTCACGAGGTGAAGTATGACGATGACCAGGCACGGTTGGTGGCTGCATCTGGCATCACGGAAGACGTCGTGGTCAAGAGCGCTGAATGGGACGGCTGGATCATCAACCAGCTGGGCGTTGCCGATGTTGACACACACAAGTCCGACAAGCTGCCGATAACGTCCGAATCGTTCAGGAAGACGGACAAGACGCGAAAACTCGGGCGCACCGCGGCAGAGAGCAAGGCGCTGGTGTTCGACAAGGCCATCCAAGACGGACAACAACACCTGCCATCCGATCACACCGCGAAGTTGCGCGACCAGACCGCAGAAACCGAACACCCACCACTCGCAGTCCAAGGCTGGGCCAGCAAAACAACGCGCAAATCAGCGGATCTGCCAGACTACATCACGGACAAATTGAAAGGCATCTGCGAAGCGTCCGCGAAGGACCCAAAAAACAGACCGTCGGAACATGAAGCACACGAACAATTGATGGCGGACGAAAAAGCAAAAACTGACTGGTACGTGCAACTGCACGCAAATCCCATGCGCGTGAAAGCGTCGCTGTCTGCAGCGTACAACGCCAAGCAACGCAAACAAAAGAAGGAGGCTGCCCTCATCAAGACAAAAACCAACACAACAAGCAAAGCAACAGCAACAGCACCTGCACCTGCAATTGTGGCGACCCACAATACGCCAGCTGCAACAGAGGAGGAACGAAGAGAAGAAGAGTTGCAGAGAGAGGAAGAGGAATGGGAGAATCAGAGGTGGTGTGATGCTCACACAATGAAGGTCCATGCAGAAAGTGAGGCTGTGTTGGGTGATGAGACGGAAATTTTGTGAGGGGTGTGCTTCGCCGCGATAACACGAGTTGTGGAGTTTTGTGGGTGCCTGGTCATGCTACTAAATCGAGTCTAGAGTCCATCCAAAAAACACATCCAAATATCTGCTTACCATGCTATATCTCAACAAGACATCACTTACAATTGAAGCTAATCATCGCGTTCAGACGCCTGACTATCTGTTAATCAGAATATTGAAGTTTAATTGATATTGAAGCTGCTTTTATTTTCATGTTGATCCACCACACAATTGTGTGGTGGATTCAAAAAATTCTCGATCAAGCAATGTTGCCCTCCTCTCAGCACCCATGATCATCATCATCATCCTGGTATTTTGGAAAACTGCGCACCACAATGGCTCGGTATACTCCCCATCTATCCACTCCATGAAGATGGGCCACAGATACCCACATGACATGGCCCAAAGTGTCCCTGCAGTGAAAAAGAGCGTTGTCAAAAAAACGATTGCAATCCGGATGCGGTATGGATACGGATCCATACCTCATCCATACAATCCATGCATCCCCTCCACGTGGTCCTCGTGCATTCTCATACGCCCTGGCGACATGTTGATGCATCCAGAATGGGCTGGACATGTGTTGACCCAAAGATACAGCTCCATTTGGTGATGCCATTGGTTTTTGGGGGGCACCCACCAACAACGACCATTCGTCGGATATGGTGGGGTGCCGCCTCTTGTAGACCGTCTCCGCGGCGCAAACTTCGCGAGGTGAATCTCCCATTGATTCCGCACGCATCTTGTATGGGTGGCTTGGCGATGGTGTGAGTTGGCGATGGTGCCCTGCACAGCCAAAGCTACATGATGGAAACCCCCACGACACACCGCGAAAATTGTTTGCCCTCCACCTTTTCCTCTGCGCGGAGGACTTCCCAGTCCTCCCCGAGCCTGAAACTTCGTGGGAATCTTGGTCTTGGCCTCCTGGAGCCATCCTGCCCATCCATAGGCGTTGGGGTGGGCTGTGGATGGAGTACGCCGGCCATATGCAACGAGGCAATCTGGCGCGAAATTGTGACGTTTGATCTGGGGCCTGCGACGGCCCCAAATCAAGCGCTCTCGCGGCCCCCTCTCGTCCACCCACCAATGGTTGCATTGCGGTGACGGAGATGCGCTTGGATTTTCTTGTGGACCACTGGTTGGTGCGGCGCAGTGATTGCCGTTGGACGGCCATTGTGGTGTTTTTTGGTGTTTTGCCATTGTCATGTTGTTCGTTTTTGGAGTTTGCCACTCTTGACCAGTTGCACATACTGGGGGATAAGGTAATTGCAAACACCTAACCAAATGCACGAAAGAAGCATGACACTAAGCACTTCCGGAGTACCAATGCAACTCGACCATTCCGTCACGACGAAACGTAGCTGATGCTGCTTCACATCGTGCTATGATTGGTGGTTCATGACGCAGCACCCAGTCTGGTGACGTAGATGACGGATCAGGCAAACATAGGGTAGAATGGATGCAAACGCGCACTCGCCGCTTCTCCCCAAACTCTACAACTAGCGCTATCGTTGACGGGGTGTTGGATGGTCTGATCGGGACACCTCAAAAAGAGACTAAACAATTCAAAATGGGAACAACCTTGCTGAAACGAAGAACAGCAAAGGGTTAAGTTTGATCGATGTAGTCGTAGGCGAAAGGCTGAAACCCGAGAGAGATCGAAAATTGCCCATATCCATCGGTCCGTAAAACTTAAAATAGGATCTAACTAAAAAATCCATCGGTTAATTATTTGTATTAGACCTACAGGGATTACGAATATGTGCTTGGTTGGGATATCCAAGCTAAAATTTCTGGAGGCCAATAACGGAGTGCAGGTCGACTCACTGATCGGGCTCATACATTTTGTGCATCTTCATGGTGGTAGCCAAACGAATCGTTGTTGTTGCACTGCGGCAGAGACAAATCCAACCTTCTTTATGAGCCCGATCAGTGAGTCGACCAACACTTTGAAATAGACATTCTAACTTTTCATCTGCGATATCCAAACCAAGCACATATTCGTAATCCTTATAGTCTCTTTATACATAATTAACCGTTACACTTTTTGTTAGATCCTTATTTTAAGTTTTATGGAGTGATCTATGTATGCAAAGCAGTCACATGGGTCCAACAGCACAAAACCCGTTGTTGTTGGCAGAAGGTTCTATGCTGTTCTCATGTATTTATCGTGAGGTGATCAGTCACGGATTTGCTTCCGAAGGTGTCAGTCGTTTGGTACGCGTTAATTACACGTTAGCATGTGGCACCTGATTCCACATTCTGCTCGTCACAAAACACATGACACAAAACACATCACACAAAACACATCATCGCAGTTGGGACAGACTAGCTCCGGGACTGACTCGGGACCTGACTGTCCATTCCGCGTACGCAGTATTCGGTACCCAAGACCGATACTGTGATGAAAGGCTACCACACACACGATGTGTAGTTGAACTGCAATCCATGCGTTGCTCGCCCTCCAGCTCATGCACCCCTGCCACCTGTCCATCTCGTCACTCTGTTGAACATGCATCTATCTTGAAGCATATCCATGTGAATGGATTAGCTGCTGCTCTATGGGTGACGATACTGGAAGACTGTATGTGTGCAGGATCACCACGGCATGCTGCTGCGCAACAAAGAACGGCTACAGTACGACAGCACGAACCCCACCTTTTTACTCGATCGTCCTATCAATAGTAAGCTTAACACATAAAACAAGCAATCAGAAACAATCTTCACAGCTTACTTCCGAGTCTACTACAGTTACATCATCGTCTGATACAGCTTTGTCCTCAACATCAAACGGCGTCAAAACCGGTTGAAGGACAGACCATCCTCCTGACAACGTGCGAAAGACACGGAATACCAACTGGTAGCTGCGATCTGCAATCAACTACATCCACCTTCCTCACCCTCCAAGAGACTTCCTCAGCGCGCAGATCGCTGTGTCCAACGACACCGAGCCCCAAGGCTCCAAGCCTCTCAGGAAAAACGATCCTGATAAGCAACCGATGAAGTTAGCCCGAAGGCAACTTATCAAACCAAGCCCTTGCTAAGCAAGCGCACCCCAACAACACCTGCAAGACCAGGTGTCCGTCTCCAGAGCACCCCTGCCAATACCTCCGTGCACACCTTCGCCAACGAAGGGAGGAAGAGCAGCGACGCCCGAGACAACAGTCGACACCAAGCGAAGCCCAACGACTTCGACACCTCCACCGCCTCACCATGAGCGAATAAGGAGAAGACATGAGCATCAGCAGCGAAGAACGCAGGCTGGAGGCCTTCGTGGAGCGGCTCAACCAACAAGCCGCCCAAGCCCTTCGAGACCTCAACGAATCCCGAGTCTCACGAGGAGCTGCACCCATCCCTGTCCAGCAGAGAGGCCAAACGGCAGCTGGGCAAGGCGAAGGCGACCCGGCCCAAGGAAACGCTGGGGGCGCCAACAACCCACCAAACCTCGGTGAGACCGAAGGAACCGGTAGACGCGAAGGCAACGCCGACAACCAAACCGGATCCACCGGAGGTGGCTTCCCGTTTGAAGCCGACGAAGACCCCATCGGACCCGAAACCACGTACGTGGCGTACGAAAGCGAAGACAAGCCAGAGAAACCCATCATGGGTGGTCTCACCAAGGCTGGTCGTCACTGGGTACCATGGACGGGAGGGAAACCGAACGTCGAATGGACAGGTCTCGCTGAAGACTCAGCCCTGTCCTACGACAGCTCCCAACAGCAGCGCGTTCTTCACAACGGCTCCGACTCCAAGAACCAACCGGAGCGAGAGAAAGGCATCCGCCCACGCTTCCGGATTGGGGACAACCGCCAGCGCATGCTGCGCCTCCTCAAGGACCACATGTCCACCGCAGGTCTCATCTCGATGACCTACATGAGGAGCAACGAACACCCCGATGAGATGGTGTGTGTCCTCGATGCCCCAGGCAGCACCACCATCAGCCAAGCCACCGACCACCACGACGTCTATCGCCACTTGTGGGACCGATACGACAAGCAGAACAACGCATCTGCCGCTCGATTCCTACGCGACAGCCTTGACCCCGACCTCGAAGACCGCCTGATGAACCGCATCAAGCCGAAGTACCAACAAGACTTCAACGTGATCTTCACCGAACTCATCAAGAGTATCACCTCGAGCTCGCTGGACAAGTACGCACGGCTCCAAGAGAAGGTCAGAAAGACCACGCCCCAGAAGTTCCAGGGAGAGAACATCCAAGCCATGGCTGACGCTCTTCGCATCATGTGCAAGGAACTTCAAGACGCCGACTAGTTTGAGATTTCGCTTCTCCGTACCATGACAGACAACTTCTTCATGGCAGGAGGCAGAACCACGTCAGGAGAACGATACCGTCATCGAATCCTCGACATCAGCGATCGACTCAGACGACTGATCGAAGACAAGTCCCTCAAGACCTACGAGCGAGCGGAGCCCCACCTGCTCCGTGAGGACCTCACCTGGATGGACATCTGCAGCGTAGCTGAGGATGCCTATCTCGACGAGCTACAGGGAAACTCCTGGCACGCCAACAGGCACTCTCGTGATCGAAACACCCCTCGCATGCACGCAAACCACACCTCAACTACAAAGGAAGCTCGTCTTCTGGAACAGCACAAGGGAGGCAAGCGACAAGGTGCCAAGAACAAGTCAACCACGAAGAAAGCACAACCAAAGAAGGACCCCTGGATCACAACGCCCCCAAGGAAGGGTGAGCCACAACAGAAGCTCATGAACGACAAGACCTTCCATTGGTGTGCGAAGTGCCGCCACTGGCGCATCTCCCACGGCACAGCCGGCCACATTGACGACTTCCAGCGAAAGCCCAAAAACCCACAGCTCGAAATCGACCACGCTGCCTGGACCTGCCTGTCCGCGGAAGCGCACGTGAGCGAACATGCCTGGTGGACAGCCGTGTGGGAGGTCTTCACCTCCTTCGACACCATCAACATCTTGACCGGATCCTTTCTCGCCCTTTGCTCAGTGCAAATCGCCGTGCTCGGCATCGAGTGCGGCTGGTACGTGATGAGCACCATGATGTGGATGACAACAGCCATTGTGCTATTCGCCCTCCACACCAGTGTTCCACGGCATTACCAACCCACCTCGACCCGAACAAGCCATGCAACCAACGTCTGGAAGAAGAAACAACGAAAGCGTTTTAAAACTCACCAACGCTTCTACCATCATCCAGCCATGCCAGCAAACAGTCTGTACGACTCTGTGTTTGGCAACGACGACTTCAAGCACTTCCTCCACGACAAACGCACCACCATCGCAAAATTCGACGCTCCACGTGCGAACCACCGAAACAAAACCCGACGGGTTCGCCGATGCAGAGGTACAAGCCAAAACTCCTGTCGCGCGAAGCATACGCCCAGTCCCGCTCGTCCACCCAACAAACGCAACGAAGCACGACCAAGTGAACACGCAAGCGCCAACGTACTTGCCAACGCCTATTACACCCTCACGGCCATCCTCGGTTGTAAACATGCCTTCGCCGCGCCTCACAAGGTAGAAGAGGTCATCCCAAGCGGTGGCTCCTTCGATGTAGTGTGGGACACCGGTGCCTCCATCTGTGTTACCAACGACATGAACGATTTTGTGGGCCCCACCTCTGCACCAACAACACCGACCTTCCTCAATGGGTTCCTTCGTCGCACCAAGGTCAAGACGAAGGGCACAGTGGAGTGGTCGATCCTCGACACCAACGGCAAGCCGCGATCCTTGCGTCTCCCGGCCTTCTACGTACCAGGATCATCCGTCAAACTCATCAGCACCACAAGTCTCCTCCATGAGTACAAAGGAGAAAACATCATCGTGGAAGCTACCAACATCAAGCTGAGCGGTATCCCAGGAAACGAAGAACGAGGATCCATCATCGCCCACAACCGGAAAGCAAATCGTCTTCCCACATCACGTGCCTACCGCACAGGCGATCTCTCCGACGTGCCAGCCGCGCTCACAACAACCATCACTTCCGTAGCACAACACAACCAAAATCTAAGCCAGCCACAGAAGGAACTCCTCAAATGGCACTACCGACTCGGGCACCTCTCCTTCCGACGCGTGCAATTCCTACTTCGATCAGGTGCACTCGTCAACACCGAAGCATCACAGAAGATGCAAACAGCAGCCGCCCGTGTGCAGGAGTGCCCGCTATGTGCGGCATGCCAGTTTGGCAAACAACACCGCAGACCAACACCAGGCACGACACAGCACGCAATACGGGATAGACAGGGTGTGATCAAAACCGATCACCTCTTCCCCGGCCAACAGGTCTCCGTGGACCACTTCGTGGGACGCACGCTGGGCCGCCTATTCACTGGAAGGGGCAAATCTGACACCTCGGAGATGTATAAAGGCGGAGCGATGTTTGTGGATCATGCATCAGGGTACATTCACGTGGAACCTGTTGCGTCTCTCACAACCCACGCAACACTTGAAGCCAAGACGCGATTCGAGTCAATGTGTCGTGATGTGGGGGTACCGGTGCGCTCCTACCTATCGGACAATGCCACCACCTTCACATCTCCAGACTACACCAAACACCTCGAGCGCTTCCACCAAGTGCATCGCTTCGCCGGAGTCGGTGCCCATCATCACAACGGAGTGGCCGAGCGGAGCATCCGTACCATCATCTCCATGGCACGCACAATGATGATGCATCAGAGCATTCATTGGCCGACGATGTTTGACGCACAGCATTGGCCCATGGCGGTCGTGCATGCAGCGTACATTCACAATCGGGTCCCCAACGCAGCCACCGGATTAACACCAATGGACATCCTGTCGCGAACTCGCATCCCGCTGAAGCAACTCCACAACCTTCATGTGTGGGGCAGCCCAGTGTACGTATTAAACAAAGCTCTTGGCGATGGCCGCAAGATTCCACGATGGGAACCACGCGGAGAACGGTACGTCAACATGGGCCTCTCCACCCGTCACGCATCAACAGTCCCCCTTGTGTTGTCACCACGGACAGGATCGATCACCCCGCAATTTCACGTCGTTTTTGACGATTGGTTCGCAACCATCACAACCAACCCAAGCGACCTTCCCGACTACAACACCAGCGAATGGACCCACATGTTCGGCGATACAACCTACCAGATTCCTTTCAACGACGAAGACATCATCGCCATGGAAGAAAGAGATATCGAACGTGAAGACGCAAACGATCACCGACGATTTCACTCCATCGACGATGCGCCGATACCACCGTCATCATCGGGCACACAACCGGCACCCACGCGAACTCCGACCAACACAGACTCACCAGCTCACATTTTGGAGCAGCCGTCGGAACCGGAAATGAACAACGACGCAACACCGGTCGATCAAGTGCAACCACCTCAACCAACCCTTCAGTCATCAGATACCGTTCACGACGACACACCCAAGTCACCAGTGCCACAAACAGAGGGAGCTGAGGAGCTACCGGAACGCATCACCACGACCTCACCAAACCTGTTGCCACCAACAGAGGGAGCGACAAACGACGACGAAAGTGGTGTCATGCCGATCGCAAGTGATTCCCCTCCAGCTTCGCCACTTCGTGAACCCACCCACGCGTCAACGAAAAGAGACAAGGCCAAACCAACCAGGCCGCCTCCGCTCCGCCGCTCGGAGCGTATCAACAAACGAGAGCCAAGAGAACGCAAAACCGTCGAGCGGCTCACCTACGACAAGTTAGGGGGCAAAGTCGTGTGGGCAGATGAAGACACGCTACCCATCGAAGCTAGCGCCAACGTGACAACTCAACACACAGGCAACTCCAGCAGGACCCAAGCAGTGCAGAGCATGAAGAAGGTTTTACAGGAGTGCCGCCAGTCACTGATGGAGTTCACAGAGCACCCTGACGACCAGGTGACACAAAAAGCCAAGGTCCTGGTCCGTAACGCGGAATCCATGCTCCGAAATTTGAAAACCATCGATACCGAAGAGCTAAAAAAGGACGAACGGCGTTGGGCGCAGGGCGACCTCGAGATGGAACGGATGCTACGTGCAAGACAGCTCGAGATCCGGGCCGAGATGCGCAGGGAACAAGAGGAGGCAGCGGCCGATGAAGCAACATCCCGGCATGAACACCACATCCTCATGATGAGCAACCAATCCGACTCGTCCTCAGAGGACGACGACTCATCCCCCGGCTACACCATGGACCCCATCGACATCGGTCACCTGTGGCCACACCACGTCAACATCACTCGGCACATCCGCCACTACTTTGACCATGTGGTGCAGTTCCGATTCCCAACGGAGGCTGCAAGAAGCCAGTGCATCTACTACGCCATCCGCAGGTTTGTTGACGCCGTCGACGAAATGCTCGAGACAGGTGAGTACCACCTCCCCGTCTCGTACTTTGGGTTTATACCAAGAATACAAGGCCAGCGATATACTCTGGAGCGAGCCATTGCGGCCATGGAGAACGGTCTGCGACCGCCGGACGAAGATGAACGGGTACAGGACTTCATGCGACGAGCAGGCTTCGCGTGGCACCTCATCACGCACGACGAGCGATTTGAAATCGGAATACTCCACTTACACATCCAGCTTGGAGTCGCACCCGAGGTACCACCAACGATCATGGCTCCACCAAGCGAATTCGAACAGGCCGAACAGCACGTTTCGGCACCAACTCACCACGCCCACCATCCACCACAGCATGACGATGAAACCGACGAACACTACGCAATGGCAGCAGCGGTCGAGCACGACGACAACGACAACCACAGTGCCCTCATCACATACGACCTGCTCAGCTTCTTCACCAGCGGCGGCGATCTCGACATCACGGACCGGCATTTCAGCTACAAGGCGTCGAAAGCCGACCCCGACACTCTATCTTTCAGCGAGGCCATGAATGACGACAACAAGAATGAATGGATGGCCGCCGCACACAAGGAAATCCACGATCTCACCAACAAAGGGACGTGGATTGAAGTGCCAAAATCCTCCACCACCGATCGCATCTTCCCGGGGACATGGGTATTCCGACGCAAGCGAATGCCCGACGGGACGGTCAAGAAGTATAAAGGCCGATGGTGCTGCAGAGGCGATATGATGACCGAAACGGAGGCAACCTACGCTCCGGTTGTCGCATGGTCATCCGTCCGCGTCTTTCTCATCCTTTCCATTTTGCTCCGCTGGGTCACGACGTCGATCGATTTTTCGAACGCGTTCGTCCAAGCCGACATCCACCGACCTGTCTACTTACACCTTCCTCGCGGCTTCCGATCAACAAATGGACCTGACACGTGCCTCAAGCTGATTAAAAGCCTTTACGGCCTAACTATAGCTCCCAAGCTATGGTATCAGCACCTCGTGCGCGCCCTCCTTGCGGAAGGGTTTCACGCGTGTGACCAAGAGAAGTGCCTGTTCATGCGAGACGGCATGATGATCGTTCTCTACGTGGACGACGCTGGCATCGCTTCGCGTACGGAAGAAGAGGCAGACGCATTCATCGAGTCCATGCGCAAACGCGGATTTGATCTCACACGAGAGGGCACGTTCACGGAGTTCCTGGGAATATCACTACACCGAGACCCCAAAAACAACACCATCCACCTCAAGCAGACCGGATTAATCAACAAGATCATCGAGGCCACCGGCATGCAGCATTGCAAACCAAACGTAACACCAACAACACAACTTGCCCTCGGCGCCTCAACCGACCAACCGCCAATGAAGGAAGCATGGAACTACCGCTCCATCGTCGGCATGATGCTCTACTTGACTACGAACACACGCCCCGACCTGGCCTTCGCCGTATCTCAAGTGGCCCGATTCAGCAACGAACCCCGCCAACCGCACGCAAAGGCCATCAAGATGATCGTGCGATACCTCCGCCACACAAACACCATGGGTACTATCGTACGACCAACGGGCCAACTCAACTTGGAGTGTTACGTCGATGCCGATTTCGCTGGTCTGTACAAGCGCGAGCCCGACGATTCTCCCAACGCAGTACGCTCACGTACCGGCTACGTCATCATCCTCGGTGGCTGCCCGCTCGTGTGGAAATCGAAGCTGCAGACGGAGATCGCCTTGTCAACTATGGAATCGGAATACGCCGCGCTGTCTCTTGCCATGCGCGCCCTCATCCCAATGCAACAGCTTATCAACGAAGTGAACGCATCAACTAACCTCAATCAACCGCTGCAAACAAACATCCAATGCACCGTCTTTGAGGATAATGAGGCGTGCATCTCACTGGCAACAAACCACAAGGTCACGGCGCGAACCAAACACTTTCTCACCAAGTGGCACTTCTTCTGGCACTGGGTCAAGGAAGGCTTCATTCGAATCCTACATGTACCAACACCACATCAGGTCGCCGACATCTTCACCAAGGGCCTTGCGCGGGATGCATTCGAGCACCTGCGAAGGATGCTCATGGGATGGTGATGGCACCACAAAATGTGAACTATTGATCGAACGATGGAGGTTTTTACACCGGGGACATGCTTCGCACTACACCGAGAGGGAGAGTTGGGACAGACTAGCTCCGGGACTGACTCGGGACCTGACTGTCCATTCCGCGTACGCAGTATTCGGTACCCAAGACCGATACTGTGATGAAAGGCTACCACACACACGATGTGTAGTTGAACTGCAATCCATGCGTTGCTCGCCCTCCAGCTCATGCACCCCTGCCACCTGTCCATCTCGTCACTCTGTTGAACATGCATCTATCTTGAAGCATATCCATGTGAATGGATTAGCTGCTGCTCTATGGGTGACGATACTGGAAGACTGTATGTGTGCAGGATCACCACGGCATGCTGCTGCGCAACAAAGAACGGCTACAGTACGACAGCACGAACCCCACCTTTTTACTCGATCGTCCTATCAATAGTAAGCTTAACACATAAAACAAGCAATCAGAAACAATCTTCACAGCTTACTTCCGAGTCTACTACAGTTACATCATCGTCTGACACAGCTTTGTCCTCAACATCAAACGGCGTCAAAACCGGTTGAAGGACAGACCATCCTCCTGACAACGTGCGAAAGACACGGAATACCAACTATCGCCATCATTTCGCAAATTTGTGCCATGCTTCGGCTCCATTCACTACTTGCCTCGCCAATGCCCTGCACACTCGCCCTTTCGCTCCATGCCCGTTCTCGTCAGAATAGTAGTAGTAGTAGTAGTAGTAGTAGTAGTAGTAGTAGTAGTAGTAGTAGTAGTAGTAGTAGTAGTTGTTGTTGTTGTTGTTGTTGCTGTTGCTGAATGATCGGCCTTCATCCTATGCTCTCCTTCCTCACTTCGTCTCAACCTGTGCAGTTCATCACATCCACCTAGCAAACAACACTACTCTCCACCAACAATTCCACCATGTTTCCCTCCGCTGCTGCCAAGGCCCTCTCCAAGGATGGCAGCCCCTCTCCTCGTAAGAAACCATGTTCGGCTCGCCCTGTGTCTGCTCCTCCTGTCGATTCGAAGGGGAACTTGCTGCCGACTGCAGAGCAACTGTTGCCTGACAAGCCGTCCGCTGCATTGCGGAAGCCGACCATCATCACGCAAGTGATCGATGTGAAGCCGATGCATGCAGCGGATGGCGACCTCGTCCCGAACAGTACGCATGCGCACGCTCGCGAGCTGCACGTGTTCGTACACATCCTCGACAACAACGGAGGCGTCTTCGACGACTCCAACGTCAGGGTGCGCTCGGAGGGACGAGGTGTCGGCGATGGTACGTTGGTGAGCGTTATCGTGAACGCGCCACCCCCAGCTGCGCCTGACGTTGCACCACCTGTCGCGCCTACCCCACCAGCGAGGCTCCCTCGTCGCTGCAATGCTGTTGGTACTGGGGGCTACGCAGATGCCTCTGGCGATAGCGACAGCACGTACGACGACAACGGCAGGGGGGAACGAACACGCGCCAGCAGGAACAGGAGAGGAGGCCAGTTCGGGTACGATCTGGAAGAGGCGGGAAACTGGAGGCGTGATGCCATCGGTCGTATCATGGTAGCGCTTCGATCTAACCTAGATCCTAAAATCCTCCAGCAAATGCCAACAACAGGATTCGTTCTCACAGGCAGGCACGATCGGACCATCTGGAGCAACATCAAACAGATGTGGAGTGTCGTATCGTCTGCACTTTGGACTGTCCTGCTTCCAGAAGAAGAGGTGCCAACTCGTCAGATGGAACAGGTGGTTGCATACGTACGCGGCAATGTGGAGGTTCCTCCAACAATGTTGGCATCTCATGTGTACACCCTATGCTTGCTCGGAGAAACTACATCATCCCACACAGTGAGAGCTGCTTTGGCCATGTCTGCACCACATGCACAATGCACTGCTATCTTGGGCAAGCATGCACATGGACTGTCGGAGGAACAGAAGGCGCGCATGCTTTCCAAACGCGACATCATCACGCACAGCCAGGTCTGCACTTTGCGCGGCTACTACGACATCTTGAGCCACGGCGAAGTCATCCCATCGCGAGTTCTCCAGTATCGCGTGCGTGCCTGTGATCTCTCTGGTGTGGTGTCCTTCCTCATGACAACTACTACATACAAGGCAGGGTTGAGTCACATGGTACAGTATGGCGGGGTTGAATTCGAAAATGTCCCAGTGTTCGATCGAGGCGGCACGACCATCCGAGAATTATTCGGCATGTACTCGTCCACTACAAACAACCCAGTGGGAAGGCCCGCGTTCACCACCATTACTAACCTTCTCACACGCAAAAGCAAGATCAAGACGGGCCCTTCTTCCTTCGAGAGTTACTTCTGGATGGCGACGGAGAAACTCAAACAGGCAATTTCGCGCCTAGTCGAGCTGCTGGAGGCTAAGTATGAAGCAGATGGGGAGGAGAAAAACAATGACACTGTTGATGCCGATGACGAGCCCGATGACGTCATCTTGTCACATGTGCGCACGGCAAAGTCCCTCTTGCATGCGCTTGAGCTGCTTGTCGTCTTCCTCAAATGGGAATTCACCGCGTCTCACTTGCAGCATGAGTGTGATGACCCAATGCATTCGGCCACGTTCGCTCTCACCACCAAAAAGGAGAAGAAGAAGGCAACATCCACATCAACCAATCAACGCAAACCACGCACCAACAAGCACAAGCGCAAGAAGACCACCACCATCACAAACAACATTCCAACCATCACAATTGACATTCCTGTGACCACCGCAAGCGAACAACCACGTAAAGTATGCAACCGTTGTGGCGCAGCAATGCGATTTGTGGATGATCGTTTTGTTCCTTTTGTCACATTGCTTAAGGACAACGAACTCATGGAACACAAAAACGAATTGGAGTCAATGCTTGCGGCGGCGCCGGGATTCGCCAACGAAATTGTTAACTACATGGCTCACAAAGTGCGTGCCAAAGTGCAATTCCGACAAATCGCCTTTTATCAATCCGAACTCAACAACAAGCCTGAAAGAGCCTATGTGGTACTCGACCATAAGCAAAAAATTCTACCGACCGGCCAAGGCGAAGCCCAGCAAGAATATTGGGGGAAGAAGGGAATGTCACTGCTTGGGGCAATGGTCATCACATGTCGCAATGACATTTTTACTTATCGGTTCATCGACATTGTGGTCGATGGAAGACCGACACAAGACACACTTCAAGTTGGTGGACTGCTGGAGATCGTACAAAAAAAGGTCAAAGACATTCTCCCATCCGTGACTGAGATCATCCTACAGAGCGATAACGCGTGTTGCTTCGCCAGTCACGAGCACATCGCGCTCATCACATCGGTACTCAACAAGAACCTTGCGACACGAAAGGCAGCCAAAATCATCGCGTGGATCTACAAGGAGGCCCAAACCGGTAAGAGCATGCTGGACACCCACTTCGCGTACATCACCCGTGTACTGCGAAAACACGTGCAAAGTGGACACGACATCAAGACCCCGCTGCAACTCTTCGAAGCACTGGTCGCCGGTAACATCGTGGGTACCACCACGGTACTGGCCAACGCAGAGACCCTTGAAGGCAACATCACGACGTTACCGGGCGCACCAAAAAGGCGATTCCGCGCGAACGGACAGCAGGTACGTCAGACTCACGAGGTGAAGTATGACGATGACCAGGCACGGCTGGTGGCTGCATCTGGCATCACGGAAGATGTTGTGGTCAAGAGCGCTGAATGGGAAGGGTGGATCATCAACAAGTTGGGTGTCGTCCCTGCCGATTCGCACACGTCCGACAAGCTGCCGATAACGTCCGAATCGTTCAGGAAGACGGACAAGACGCGAAAACTCGGGCGCACAGCGACAGGGAGCAAGGCGTTCGCGATCGGCAAAGCCCTCCAAGACGGACAACAACATCTACCATCCGATCACACCACAGCACTACAAGACCAGACCGCGGAAACCGAACACCCACCACTCGCAGTGCCAGGCTGGGCGAGCAAAACAACACGGACCAACGCCAAACTACCAGACTACATCGCGGACAAATTGAAGGACATCTGCGCAGCGTCCGCGAAGGACCCGAAGAACAGACCGTCCGAACACGAAGCACACGAGAAACTGATGAATGACGAAAAAACCAAAACGGACTGGTACGTACAACTGCACGCAAATCCCATGCGCGTCAAAGCGTCGTTGTTTGCAGCGTACAACGCCAAACAACGCAAGGACAAGAAGCAGGCCGCTCTCAAGGCGGAAACCAACACCAACACCAACCCAACAAGCACAGGAACAGCATCTGTAATTGTGGCAACCTCCAATGCACCAGCTGCAACAGAGGAGGAACGAAGAGAAGAAGAGTTGCGGAGAGAGGAAGAGGAATTGGAGAATCAGAGGTGGTGTGATGCTCACACAATGAAGGTGAACACAGAAAGTGAGGCTGTGTTGGGTGATGAGACGGAAATTTTGTGATGGGTGTGCATCACCGCGATAACACTAGTTGTGGAGTTTTGTGGGTGCCTGGAAAGGCTACTAAAACGAGTCTAGAGCCCATCCAAAAACACATCCAAATATCGGCTTATCATGCTATTTCTCAACAACAAATCGTTTGCAATTAAATCTAAACAGTACATTCATACACCTGACGAGTGTTTATACAGAATATCGAAGTTAAATTGACATAGAAATTTTTTTAGTGTCATGTTGGTCCACCACACAGTTGTGTGGTGGATTCACAAAATTCTCGACCAAGCCATGTTGCCCTCCAATCAGCACCCATGATCATCATCATCATCCTGGTATTTTGATAACCTGCGCACCACAATGGATTGGTATTCCCCCATCTATCCACTCCGTGAAGATGGGCCACAGATACCCACATGACATGGCCCAAAGTGTCCCTGCAGTGAAAAAGAGCGTTGTCAAAAAACCATTCGCAATCTGGATGTGGTGCGGATACGGATACATGCCTCATTCATCCAATCCTTGCAGCCCCTCCACGTGGTCCTCGTGCATTCTCATACTCCCTGGCGACACGCTGATGCATCCAGAATGGGATGGGCATGTGTGCTCCCAAAGATACACCTCCATTTGGTGATGCCATTGAATTTTTGGGGCACCCACCACCAACGACCATTCAACGGATATGGTGGGGTGCCGCCTCTTGTAGACCGTCTCCGCGACGGACACTTTGCGAGGTGGATCTCCGGGCGATGCCGCACGCATCTTGTATGGGTGGCTTGGTGATTGTGTGAGTTGGCGATGGTGCCCTTCACAGCCAAAGCCACATGATGGAAGCCCCACGACACACCGCGAAAACTCTTGCCCTCCACTTTTTCCTCCGCGCGGAGGCCTTCCCGGTCCTCCCCGAGCCTGAAACTTCGTGGGAATCTTGGTCTTGGCCTCCTGGAGCCATCTTGCCCATCCATTGGCGTTGGGGTGGGTTGTGGATGGAGTACACCGGCCATATGCAACGAGGCAATCTGGTGCGAAATTGTGACGTTTGATCTGGGGCCTGCGACGGCCCCAAATCAAGCGCTCTCGCGACCCCCTCTCGTCCACTCACCAACGGCTGCATCGCGGTGACGGCGATGTGCTTGGATTTGTCATTGGACCACTGGTTGGTGCGGCGTAGTGATTGCCGTTGGACGGCCATTGTGGCGTTTTTTGGTGTTCCGCCATTGTCATGTTGTTGTTTTTTGGGGTTTGCCGCCCTCGTCCAGTCGTACTTGCTGGGGGCCGAGGTAATTGCAAACACCTAACCAAATGCACGAAAGAAGCATGACACAAAACACTTCCGGAGTACCAATGCAACTCGACCATTCCGTCACGACGAAACGTCGCTGATGCTGCTTCACATCGTGCTATGATTGGTGGCTCATGACGCAGTATCCATCGTCGTGACGTAGATGACGGATTAAGCAAACGGAGGGTAGAATGAATGTAAACGCAGACTCACCGCTTCCCCCAAAACTATACAACTAGTGCTATCGTGGAGGGACTGTTGGATGGTCTGATCGGAACACCTCAAAAAGAGACTAAACAATTCAAAATGGGAACAACGTCGCTGAAACGAAGAACAGCAAAGGGTTAAATTGGATCGATGTAGTCGTAGGCGACAGGCTGAAACCCGAGAGAGATCGAAAATTGCGCATATCCATCGGTCCGTAAAACTTAAAATAGGATCTAACTCAAAAATGTAACGGTTAATTATTTGTATTAGACCTAAGGGATTACGAATATGTGCTTGGTTAGTATGTAGGAGAGAAAATTTCTGGAGGTCTATTTCAAAGTGTTGGTCGACTCACTGATCCGGCTCTTATTCTGAAGTGATCATTGGTGTTGACCATTGGTGTTGTATGTAGGCAAGAGCATAGATTCCAGACAGATACGAGTAGTTTGCCCCGTAGCTATGCCATCAGAGCATCCGCAAACACTCTGCTTATTCTTTGAACACGAGGAACGGCTTCTGCGTGACATCCCTGACTCGGCCTCCCATGGCGGTCGCGTACTCCACGCCCACCTTGTTGGCCTTCTTCAATTCCACCAGCTCCTCATCCGAAACAAGCTCAAATGATCCATCCGGTCTCTTCACCATCGTCTTTCCCACGGTCGCGAAGAAGTCAGGGTAGTTCTTCATGTAGTACGCATTGCGGTTTTCCTGCGCGCATGTGTGTATGGTATAGAGAGTATGTGAAGGACAGAGTGAAGCAGAAGGGTAGCATGGAGCAGCGACCAGAGTGCAGCGCGGCAGTTCGGTTGATTGGTGCCATTCTCGCCCAAGAAAGAAAGAGAAAGAGAGAGCAGATGAAAGGGGGTGAGCCTCATTCATGCGTTGATTCATTCCATTTAGTGCCTCATGCAATACCCATGCCATCTCCACCATTGTAGCACAATTGCACACAACTCTACACCATCTCCCAAGCAAGAACAACCCACCCACCCAACACGCACCTGCTCAATAGCTGCTCGCTTTTCCGAACTGCGTCGTTGCAATTCTTGAATGTACGCGTTGCCTTCCGACAGCTCGTCGCAGGCTTCGCCCTGTCCAAAGGCGCAGATCTTGCTGGCGTGCGCCGCATTCGCACCAACTGTCAATGCCGGAGCAGCAACCAGAGATCGCAGCACGCGTCTTCGCGATGATGCTTGGTACGCGTCGGTTGCGACGGAGGCCAGCGCTGTCATCGTCAGCAGCATGGTCAGCGAGAAGCGATGCGGCGCCATGGTTGGATAGATGCCGATTGCGAGGAGTATCTGATATTATAGAATTCTTCGGAAGGGAATGGCAGCAGATGATGTATGTGCTCGTCGCTATTGGCGCACTACTGTTGCTCTTGTTCTTGCTTTGTGGACGGGGTGTCGTTCGACTTTGGTGGATGTTTGCGACACGCAGAGAGAAGGTCCGTCAGAACCCTTTCGCCTCATGTGTGCTCGATCTTCAACAACGACATGTTTTCGTCGCCGTGATCTTTCCGTATCTTTCGAGTTCGCCAAAACAGGCGATCTGTTCGAAACAGTCGAATTGGTCAAATAGTGGAGAGACGATCGATGGCCAGACGAGCAAACACCAAAGGTCCACAAGAAACGGATCGACCATGATGAAACAGCGGTTGTCGCTTGCCGCTCGATTGCCGCAATCAGCCACCACAATCCATCCGCACTCCACTCCACGCTCACGACTGTACATACATACACCTACCCGCAGTCAGCAGCATCCGCGTGACCGCATCCCGCACTGAAAGAACACATACCGACAGAAAGAAAGAAGACAGCAAAGATGGCGCCCGATGCACCAACGAAGGAAGCGGTGGAGACCATGATGAACCGGTCGCCGTACTCATCGTCGAACGTGGCCGCTCTGGAGGCCTACGTCAACGCGGAGGTGACGGGACAGCAGCCCTACTTCTCGCGTGCCAACCGCATGCTGCTGAAGCAGTACAAGACCACAGGAACCGGGGTCAACAACGGCGGCGTCATCAGCAAGGTCATGCTGCTCGCCATGCTGCAATTCCCATCGACCGACTTCATGTCCTTCCTCTACCTCATCCCGGACGCCGTGCGCAAGACGTCGCCGTGCTCCAACATCACCAAATGCCACCAGCTCCTGACGGCGTGCAACTTTGCCGACTTTTGGAAGGAGCTGGCCGCCGTCAAGGATGCCATGGAGGACAACGACTCCAAGAACCTGATCGATTCCTCCATGGGCCCGATCCAATGCGAGATCCTGGCCGCCTTTGCCTTGTGCTACCGTAACGTCCCGCTGGCCACGGCTTTGGAGATTCTCGGTGACGGCGTCGCATCGGCGGAGGATATCACCGAGCTGTCAGCGCCGTCGGTAGAATCCGTGTCGGCCGACTCCGTCACATTCGCAGCATCGGGCAACAACACCAAGCGCAACCGAACGTATCAGGAAGGTATCGGCTTTTCGTCGATTGCGTCCATGATGGCAAAGATCCGAACGGAGTAGAGCGTTGGGCGAGGTTCGTTGCGGCATGGTGTGACGTAGGAGAGCTAGCCAGCAAGTAATGATTGATTCAATCAACCAATTCATCTGCCCTCGCTTTCACAGTCTTGTTTGGAGTGGAAGGGTATGCTGAAGTGCAGCAGTGTTGTAGATTGCACGCGGGCGATGATGAAACCGCGCAATCAAACAGAGTAGGCTGAAGGTCGATGGATGCCATCGTACCGCCTCGAGAGCATACATACATACTTCTGTCTTTGATCCACGCATTCGCAATTCCGAGTGTACCAGCGCTGTGAAAGGATGAGCCATAGTCCGCATGTGGAGAGCAAAGAACACCACCTGGTCGAACAAGCAACAAACATGTTGCAAATCATTATAATATTATACATTACACAAACTATCATGAAATCATCCACTGATGTGCATCCACGGATGTGCACTTGGTTACTTGCACAACGATCCGAACTTGCGCTGGATGATGCTGCCGAAGTTGCCATACTCAATGTCGATGATGATCTTACCATCGTGCAGCACCTGGAGGAACTCGGTCCCATCCCCACCATCGTCTTGAGCGATGAAAGTGTAGCAATCCTCTACCTCGAGGATGGAGGCCTGGCGGTAGAAACGGTTTGGGGTTGTTTCAACTTGGTGCCAAATGCTCTCGCCGGCAAGGTTGGTGAGGGAGAAAAGGGTCTTGTCTGTGGATGCAGCGGCGTCATAGGTGGTACATTTCACATTTGTTCTTTGTGACCGTGGACTCACCAATAGACATAGAATATGAAAATTGCACTGGACAAAAGTAGCAATGGCTTGTTTTCTGTCAGCTTGCTGCGTGTCGCTGCTGTTGATCCCGAGGGTGCGGTTGGGGCGGCCATTGGCGGGGATGTCAGCCCAGAGTCCTTGTCTGTCGTGATGCTTGAGGTGGGGTTTGCGGGAAGGTCCACAGTTGGGAGTGCCGTGAGTGTTGGCTGTGGTGCTGGCCGCGATGTTGGTTGCGGTCTTGGTGGGTTGGTTTGGGGGCAGCCTGGACCGAAAGAAACGCCTGCGATTTCACCGTCTTCGAAATCGCCGGAGGCTAACAGCTCTCCATCGAGGTCTATCTCCACTCCGCCGGCACCATCTTCACAGCAGATCCCGTCGCCTGCAGTGTCCCAAATTTGGAACGTAAAACACCCGGTGGTCGGGATACACTCATTGAACGTCGATTCGGAGTTCGGACCGAAGTTCATGTAGCGCAGCAAGGCCACACCGTCTTGCCAAATCTCCCAGCTGGTCTCCAGCGGGTAGCTATCCGTTGTGAGTCGCACGGTGATGAGCTGCTCGTCGGGCGCGCAGTTGCCGTTCTGATTGTACGTGCCGGTCAAGAAGTCAGCAGCTTCCTTGGCATCCACGATGCCGTATCCGTGGGCAGTGTCGTAGCCCTTGAGGTTCCTGTCGACTGCCGTCAACGAGAGAGCTCTGCGGATATCAAAGGGGGTGGCGCTGGGGTCGATGCTCTTCAACAGCGCAACAACGCCGCTGACATGCGGTGCCGCCATTGAAGTTCCCGACTTTACCGTGGTGAAATACCCGTCATTACTCAGACTCGTAATAAATTCACCGGGGGCTGACACATCCACCATGTCGTTGCCTGTTGATGTTGATGCAACATATCCCGAGGCGCCCACGCTTGCGACGCTGATGATGGATGGGTAGGAGGCAGGGTAGAGAAACTCGACCTTCCCCGAATTCCCGGCAGCGGCGACCACGACGGAGCCTGCAGCCGAGATTTGCCGGTATACCTCGGCTTCTGCAACGGATGATTCGTCTCCGCCCAAGCTAAGATTGATGACATCTGCATTATTTTCTGCGCAGAGCACAGTGGACCGAAGAGCATCCGATAACAAGCCAGATGCGAAATCGTCGAACATGCGCACGATAAGTAAGGTGACATCCGGGGCCACACCGACCACACCGATGCCGTTGTCTGCTGCTGCAATAATCCCAGTGACGTGCGTCCCGTGTCCACTACCATCGGACATCTACGATGATAATTTCGATAGGTATTTACATGCACAAGCAGATGATTGATTACGCGGTGCCACAATCACCAGATGGAAAAGCATGAAGTGGGAATGTGAGTGAGGCTTGCGTTTGATATTGCGACTGCAACTGATGCTCACAATCTCGTACGGAGAAATCGTATAGTTGATGCTTCCATATCAACATTGCTGTCCTTCGAATCGATGGCCAAAGCGAAGGCAACACAGATTGCAAAACTATGATAAGCAATGGCAGTGTGACTTACGAAATTGTTCTCGTCGGTGAAGTCTATCCCACCAATCACATTGTCGGCGTTGATGTCTTGATGGAACGCCAACCCGCTGTCGACGACGCAGACTGTCACTCCAGCTCCCTTCGTTCGATACCTGGACCAAACCTCACGTGCCCGCACCATATCGATGCCGTATGGGACAGTCTGGAAGAATGCAGATTGATCGCTCTCGGCTTCGACAGGAACATCATCATGTACCACATCCTTCATGAGGGCGCGGGGAAAGTCCTCCTCAATATCGAACACAGCCGGGAGCTGCTTCAAGCTCTCTTGTTTGGAGATTGGAATCTTGACAGCCACGAAGCTGGTGCCGAGCAATTCGTGGACGATCTCAATCGAGTCGTCGTCCTCTTCATGGACGAACTCCTTCAGTTGCTCCAAGCATTCCTCCTCCTCGCCGTAGACACAATGGACGATCACGCGGTCGGAGTTGATTGGAACAGGTCCCTCCAGCTCCTCCGCGGAGGAATGGTAGCTGCTGTAGGACAGCGTGGACGCAGTACCTGCTTCATTGAGCAACGCCTGTGGACCTGGCCCAGCTTCCATTTGCCTTGCCAAGGCGGCCCGCTGGATGTGCAGGGGCTTCTGCTGTCGCTTGGTGCTTTGATCAGCGTGCGCAACGCCGCTGCTGAGCAGCAGCAGGGTGGCAATGGCCACGGTCCACGGCCATCGCATGGGCTTCCGAGCGGTAGCACCAACGGCAGTCGCTTCGGTGCCGCGGGGGCCGCTGTTGTTGGATCCTTCTTGCATGTTAGTGGGCGCTGAGTCGATGAGAGGTGATGTTTGCTGCAGCGCTGTTACTCTTCAATGATGGGAGGGTACAGTTCTTAGCGTCTGCGGGGGCTGATATTCCTTGTTGTGTGTGGCCGCATGAGTACTTGCCCGGCCGGTTCCTCAGTGTAATCGAGTCCCCAACTTTGCTCTGCTCTGTTCCGTTGTGGTATCGTGAGGAAATGGAAAGATGAACGGTTCTGGGTTGATGGTAAATCAGAACCAAACAACGGATAGTGTTTAGCCATGTGAACAACATCAACAGCAGCAGCAGCAGCAGCAACAACAACAGCAGCAGCAGCAGCAACAACAACAACAACAGCTGCAATGGGCACACGGCACCTCGCGATCCTTCTTCTTGTTCCTTCTGTTCCGCTTGCTTCTCACCTGTCGATGAATCTGGTTTATGAGGTTCACAGTCACGATTTTGGGCAAAGTACCTCTTCTGCACGGTTCCCGGAGAGGATGAACACAATGCTCTCACTCCCTGCCCGGTTCGATGAATGGGGCTACCTCGTGCTTGCACCGAAAGATTGCCAGGCATGTTTGGTAGGCAGAGTAAGAGTGACCACGGACTCCCAAGAATGTACGTGCGTATAGTACATTGGTTGATGCAAAGAATCTCTCTCGCTGCCGTCAGCACTGCGGCAGTTGGCACGAGATCACCACGACACCTCCGGTGGAGCTGCGACGTCTGCATCATTCATGACAAGTCTGAGTGCGATTATGGATGGTTCTGGCCAGAATGGTGAGAGGCGGTCGCCTTGGAGTTTGGGGAAGCTGTCCATGTGACACGGTTTCTGCCAAATCTTGCGCATCGATACCATGATCGCACTCTTTCCACAAAATATGCGAACTATGCATGCCTCATGCGACACCACATCGATGACATAGATCTTCGTTGAAGTGCCCAGAATCAGATTCAACTCTGGGGTATTGCCTCGTTCCTGTCAGTTTCTGTCCTCGCCCTGACACTCTCGCAAGGTCGCACCCCTGCACAGGTTCCGTGACGTTCTCACCAAACACCAGTTCCGGTCTCGATGCGATCATGTCTCCTTGCTGGAGACGCACTCCACACACCTGCACGTCCACCATGTGAATCTTTCGCACGCAAGCGTTGTCTCCATCCTCTCGCGATCTTGCGGACTACGAGAGAGCACGAAATCTCAACTCTTCACTCTTTGTGCCTTTGCGGCTTCGTCTATTGCCGAATGAACTTGCAGGTGCGTGACTCTTCCTCGCACTTTGTACTCACGATGCTGTATCGTGCAGTGTGTATGGTCGCCATTGGTATATCGTATGCATGTGCTCTGTGCCAACCCTCGCCACCAACTCCGACTAGCTGCTACGGTCATCGTGGGTGACATAGTCAAACCAGTGTGTACTCTGATACAAGAGCCTGTCATCTTCCCATCACAGGAGCTCTCTCTCTCTCTCTCCCATCCCAACAATCTTCGATGGAATGGGCGGATTGGATGGTCACGAATGCCTCCGTCCACCTGTGTGCCTCCTGGCCTTGTTCTCGTCAGATATTGCATGATGTTGTGATGTCTGGTGCTGATGCCGGATTCAAGGATACCAATTCATGGGATACGTCTGCACATGAACCGATCAACCTGGGAAGACATGATGATGTGGCTGGTTGTTGTCGGAATCGGTTTTGTGACAATCATCGATCCATGTTGTGAGCGGACACAACCGTGACTGAAGTCGCCGGACTCGAACCCGAACGTCAGTTGAGCAAACACAAAACAACAATCGGCCAGTTCGCGCCAAAATGAACCCAACCAAGACCTTCCATCAGCAACCTGTGCACCAAGAAGGTACTTTGTAAATCCAACACATGGTCCTTTGTGGGACCATGCTCTATGTGTCAATGGTCAGAGTCGACAACGCTCGAACAAAGACGTCGGCTCTCCAACTAATTCGATCACGAGACGTTACAACATCCGACGCAATTCGATCCTCGCCCAACGCATCCGTTGTGTCTCGACATCGTCTCCCTCCTCGTCACTCGCAATCACTCGCGCAATACCGTGATACACTGCACTGAAATCGACTGTACATCCCGCACCTCAAGCAATTAATCATAAATCACTCGTTATCAGATTACAAGAGTTGTCCACTGTGCATGTACAATAACATGCATAGCAGAGTAGAATTGGAGAGTACCTACATACAGGAGATGACGCAGCCACACAATCGACAGAGTAGGCTGAAGTTCGATGCATGTCATCGTACCACCTCGAGAGCATATATACATACTTCTGTCATTGATCCACACATTTGCAATTCTGAGCGTACCAGCGCGATGAAAGGATGAGCCACAATCCACATTCATTTGTGTGCATGTGGAGAGCAAAGAACACCACCTGGTCGAACAAGCAACAAACATGTTGCAAACTATTATTATATATTTTATTATATTACACAAGCTATCAGTAAGTCATCCACTGATGTGCATCCACGGATGTGCACTTGGTTACTTGCGCTGGATGATGCTGCCGAAGTTACCGTACTCGATGTCGATGATGATCTTACTGTCATGTAGCGCCTGGAGGAACTCGGTCCCATCCCCATCATCGTCTTGAGCGACGAACGTGTAGCACTCCTCTGCCTTGAGGATGGAGGCCTGGCGGTAGAAACGATTTGGTGTTGTTTCGACTTGATGCCAATTGCTCTCGCCGGCAAGGTTGGTGAGGGAAAAACGGGTCTTGTCTGTGGATGCAGCGGCGTCATAGGTGGTACATTTCACATTTGTTCTTTGTAACCATGGACTCACCAATAGACATAGAATATGAAAATTGCACTGGACAAAAGTAGCAATGGCTTGTTTTCTGTCAGCTTGCTGCGTGTCGCTGCTGTTGATCCCGAGGGTGCGGTTGGGGCGGTCATTGGCGGGGATGTCAGCCTAGAGTTCTCGTCTGCCGTTGGGCTCGAGGTGAGACTGCTCACTGGTGACAGAGTTGGGCTCGCCGAGGGATTCAAGGTTGGGGGTGCCATGGGAGATGCCGTGGGTGTACTGGTAGGATTCAAGGTTGGGGGTGCCATGGGAGATGCTGTAGGTGCGCTGGTTGGATTCAAGGTTGGCCTTGATGTTGGTCTTGATGTTGGCCGTGGCGCTGGCCGCGGTGTTGGTTGCGGTATTGGTGGGTTGGTTTTGGGGCAGCCTGAACCGAAGAGAGTGCCTGTGAATTCACCGTCTTCGAAGTTGTCGACGAACAGCAGCTGTCCATCCAGCTCCACCTCCACGCTGCTGGCACCATCTTCACAGCAGATCCCGTCGCCGTAAGTATCCCGAAGGATGAACACGAGGCAACCGGTTGTCGGAATGCACTCATTGATCGTCACTTCGGAATTGGGGTCGAAACCCATGTAACGCAGCAAGGCCACATCGTCTTGCCAAACCTCCCAGCTGGTCTCCAGCGGGTAGTCATCCGTTGTGAGTCGCACGGTGATGAGCTGCTCGTCGGGCGCGCAGTTGCCGTTCTGATTGTACGTGCCGGTCAAGAAGTCAGCAGCCTGCACGCCGTCCACAATGCCGTATCCGTACACGCCGTCCAGACCCTCGACGAACCTGTCGACTGCCGTCAACGAGAGAGCTCTGCGGATGTCAAAGGGGGTGGCGCTAGGGTCAATGCTCTTCAACAGCGCGGCGAGACCGCTAACATGCGGTGCTGCCATTGAAGTTCCTGACCCTATCGCGGTGGAGTACCCGCTGGTGCTGAGACTTATCACGTATTCGCCAGGGGCTGATACATCCATCCTGATGTTTCTTGTTGACGAGGATGCAATGTTCCCGAAGGAGTCCACGTTTGCGACGCTGATGACGGATGGGTAGGAGGCAGGGTAGAGAAACTCAATCAGCCCCGAATTCCCGGCAGCGGCAACCACGACAATGCCGTCACTGGTGACTTGCTGGTACGTCTCGGCTTCTGCAACCGTCGATACGTTTCCGCCCAAGCTAAGATTGATGACTTCGCCACCGTTACTTGCGCAAGCCAGGACAGCATCCATGGTGTCGGTTGCAAAGCCTCTCCCTTGATCATCAAGACTGCGCAGAATGATCAAGGTGACATCCGGGGCGACACCGACCACGTTGATGTTGTTGTCTGCTGCTGCGATAGTTCCCGTGACGTGTGTCCCATGTCCACTACCATCGGACGTCTGCGATGGTGGTTTCGCTAGGCAATCACACGGCGCAGAGCAAGAATGAGGCGGGCACGGATGTTAGCGTGGCTTGCGGTTGATGTTGCGGCTGGGACTGATGCTCACAAATTTCGATGGAGTATAGCATAGAATAGTAGAGCATAGCATAGTAGATCCTTCCAGATCAACATGTCCGTCCTCCGAATCGATGGCCAAAGCGAAGGCAAAAGGCGAAGGCAAAGGGAAACACTGAAAAAGCAAGGCAGCACGAAGTAAAGGCAAGGAAGCAACGATAGCGTGACTTACGAAGTCGTCCTCGTCGGTGAAGTCGATTCCACCAAGCACATTGGCGGCGTTGATGTCTTGATGGGGCACCAACCCGCTGTCGATGACACAGACCCTCACTCCGGCTCCCTTCGTTTGGTATTTGGACCAAACCTCACGCGCCCGCACCATATCAATGCCGTATGGGATAATCTGGAAGAATGCCGATTGATCGCTCGCGGCTTCGACGGGAATGTCGTCAGTCTCCACAGTCGGGACGAGAATGCGCGGAACATCCTCCTCAATATCGAACACGGCCGGGAGCTGCTTCAATCTTTCCTGTTTGGCGATCGGAATCTTGACAGCCACGAAGCTGGTGCCGAGCAATTCGTGGAGGATCTCAATCGAGTCGCCTTCTTGTTCTTGTTGAACGAACTCCTTCAGTTGCTCCAAGCATTCCTCCTCCTCGCCGTAGACACAATGGACGATCACGCGGTCGGAGTTGATTGGAACAGGTACCTCCAGATCATCCATCGAGTATTGATGGGCATCCAAGCGCCTTGTGGACGTAATACCTGCTCCATTGAGCAACGCCTGCGGGCCTGATTCGACATCCACTTGTCTTGCCAATGCAGCCCGTTGGATGTGCAGGGGCCTCTGGTGTCGCTTGGTGCTTTTAGCAGCGTTCACGGCACTGCTGATCAGCAGCAGGGTGGCAATAGCCACGGTCCACGCCCATGACATGGGCCTGCAAGTGGCAGCCGCTTCGGTGCCGCGGGAGCTGTGGTTGGATCCTTCCTCTCCCATGTTGTTGATGAGTTGTGTTGGGAAGGGTGTTGTGTGGCATGGTATCGTGTGCTAGTATATGGCATTCCCCTTTGTGATTGCTTCTCGAATGATCATGGGGTACGAGCATGCTCCTTGCGGGCAGCGCAATACCAACTTTTGCTTCCTCAACTTCATTCAACGCTGCTCTTTTGTGGAGCGCAGAGTGCTCTGTTACGTTCGGTTGTTGTGGTGAGACGTGACGAAGAAACAGTTCTGGACCAGAGGCGGATGGGAATGTGGACAACAACCGGCGCCTGTTGTTCATCGGCTTGTTGTTTCTTTGGTCCATCACCGCGATTTCGGCCATGCTCCTGCCCACACACTCGTCTGTCTGTCCGTCCGTCGCTAAGATACCCACGATTTGTCGTTCCTGTGACATCTGCATTCCTTTGCGCATCCAAATGGTGTTGGTACGATCGCATGTCGGTGCGTGTAGAGTTCGAGCAGAGCATGTTGCCTCACATGATTGGACAACTGTCGCGACGCAGCCTAAACGCCACCGCTCCCGCAACATGGAGATTCATTCAAGGAGGCACGTTGCAGTATCACATGGCACTCGGGTGGCCAACACGATGGTTCAGCGCGAGATGTCGCCAACTCTAGCCCGTGCATGGAGTATAGTAGAGTCCGCTCGGTACATTGTTCGTGGCCTCGGAACACCACTCTGCTTGAATCTGAATCCTCCGTCCCTGTGCGCGGAGGATGGGGACTTTGTGATGCTGCCACGAGTCAACAGTTCACACATGTGGTTTTGTACCATCTCCTTGCTGCCCACACACACCCCAGACATCCGCACTTTCGTGATGTGGACTCTTTGTACGCGTGCTCCTTCACGATCCAACACGCTCCCATGCCTCTGGGAGCTTCGGAAGTGCGAACAGTGGAGTGGAGGAGTAGCCATCGACTCTGGAATAGAGTACTATACTCTGCAGTAGAGCGCTCTGCTCTACTGTATCATGAATGCAGGTCGCCCGTACCACACCTCATAGGCTCGCTGGGAAATCCTGTGCAGAAGCATCTAGCTTGCGTTCGTGACATCTGGACGAACCGCGACCACGAGTATTGGTATCTAGAAGAATACCATATCAGAGATATCTCAATACATTGACGGGTGGAAAGTTATACAATAAATAGAACAATTGCCGCTGTTTCTATTTGCTTCTTCATCTACCGATAGTGTGTCCTCGTCTTCCTCTGGACAACCAGATCTTTGTCTGTTTTGGCGTGTAAGTTCCTTGGTACTCACATCTGCGTTATGTCACTGGGGGCACGAATGTAAGCAGTCGCATGCAAGGACTACGGGTGTGCCAACAGATGATGGACCAGAGTGGCAGCAGCTATTGCGAGTGCTCGTCAATCTCCAGAGAGAGAGAGAGACTGTCGGTGAACGAAATAGGGCTGCATGAGTGTGTTGTGTTTGAAAAAGAAAAAGGTTAAATTTAGTCTCTGTATTGGTGGTTGCGGGTGTATTGGAATGCAAGCATCTCTCATCGGATCAATATCACTGCTTCATGATTAAGCAGCGATGCATAATCCGCTTGGCTTGGTGGTAAAGGGAATGTCGTGGAATACTCCAGAGCAGAGTACGATCAAACCATTTAAGCAGTGAAGTGCTCAATGATTCCCTTTCCATCGACAAGCTCCTGGGCGATGAAACCGGCGGCGGCGAGCATAGCAAGACGTCCATTCTGGAGCTCCTTGGTCTGCATGATGGCAAGCTCCTCTGGGTCCTCTGGCTTGAGGCCAAGTGGATCGAAACCGATGTCACCTGGGGTGTAGTTCTCACGCATGAGTCCAGCCTGGTCGACTGGGACGGCCTGTGGCTCAACGAAGCCCATCTCGGCACGGCGGGTCTCGGCGGCGCCGATTCCGACAGTGAGGAGGACCCAGAAGAGGGCTGGGACCTGGGAGAGGTGGGTGATGCCTGGTCCACTGATCTGGGAATCGAAGAGGAAGGAAGATCCCTCAACCTTCTCTCCGACGAGGAATCCGAGGACGGCGAGCATGGAGACGCGTCCATGGGTGAGCTCGGCCTCGCGGTAACGCTTGAGGGTGTTGGCATCGGCCTTCTCAGCGAATCCAAGTGGATCGAAGAATCCAACTGGGGCGATGGCGCCTGGGAGCTCTGCGGTGGCCTTGAGGGCAGATCCGGAGGTGGACTGCTGGATTGGAGCGAAGGCGGCGGCGGAACCGGCGAGGGCAGCGATGAGGGTGGCGGTGAACTTCATGGTTGTTGTTGGGTGTGGTTTGTGGTTTGTGGGTTGTGGGTTGGATTGATCGAGTGTTGGTCAAGTTGTTGATTTTATGAGAGGATGGAGGTGAGAGGTGGATGTTTGGTTTGGCGTGTGGTGTTGTCGTGTGTTTCCTGTTTGATGTGGTGAGGTTGCACAGAGTTGGTACATGTTCACACCATCAACAACACGCATCAACGCACAACAACACCACACATCAGAGATGGAGAGATCGAATGACTGCGAATCATCACGTGGACCATTTCCGTTTCGCAATCGTCTCCATTCGTTTCGTTTGGAATCTTCTGACATGGGAAAGTGAGGTGATGTGTGTGATGGAGTCAGCAGAGGAATTGGGTGGATGGGACGATGACGTGGGTCATTGGTGATGTGCGGAGTTTGATTGGAGAAGTTTGCGTCGACGTTTCCTCTCTTCTGGTTTGTGATTGGTCGGTACAGCTCAGAAGTGCACTTATCAGATTTATGGACAGGAACAACACAGGGTTCGCCGCGCTCATTCATGTTCGCAACAACAGAGATCCACAAACAGGTGGGAAATACTGACAACAGAAAACACACCCATCAACGTGACGTCAGCCAACACGCAACCACCGAATCCACCAACACATCAAACCAACACACACACACACACAAGAAGCCACCAACGTTGTTTCTCTCAACGCTTGACTTGGCAGGGCAATGCAACACAACGCAGCGTAACGCGTCAACAATGAGACCAACGAAGACATGACCACATCAGGGTGGACACAATCAGAGAAGACGTTTCCTCACAATCTGCCATGATGCAGATGCGAAATCGTGGATTCCTTTCGAGAAAGTATGAAGTGGCCAGGATGAACAAGAGGGCTTGCTGTCCGCAGCGCACCATCCCAAGACACACGAGCTGAGGACGAGTACACCTGCACAACCATGACGCAACTTTTCTATCAGGTGCATCGATGGATGAGTTGGCAACCGAACTGATTTGATCAATCCAGAGATGAAGATGAGTCTTGAGGAATGATCTCCATCCGAAAGGATGAATTGCGGAATGGATTGAATCTTCGCAGACACGGAGATGACGGCGACAATGTTTCTTACTTATCCCACCATTCGAATCTATTCGACACTCTGGAGAGGGAGTTGCGCTCTGTGGTACGTCTGAGCTCAAAGTTGTAGACGTCGACAGTACGAATGACCCTCTACTCCGAACCATTCCATACGGCACAGAGTGATCCAACAAGCAGAGGATGTGCTGAACAACCATGCAACGAGATATTTTTCTGTCTCGCATGTTGCCAGAACTAACATGGTGAGTGCTTACCTTCAAATCTATTGTACTTGCTCACTCGCCATGCATTCATGTATTCATAAACATACTGATATGAATAGCCGTAGCAGCACGTCGACTCTAGATTTGCACAGCGCAGACACGATCGCCGATGCATTCCCCATCTGCCACGGTGACGTTGTTAGCAAAGCATGCTCTGACACCGATGCAGGCTTCGTCGCCAATCGGGGCCATGTTGAAGACGCAAGCCCCTTCTCCAATGCAGGCCTTCTTACCGATGACGCCGGTGGATCTCTCGCACGCGCCATCGCCGATACAAGACTTCTTCTCGATCTTCGCCTTGTTGCGATCGCACACAAATCTTCCAAAGCACGAATCCTCTTCGATCTTGTCGACGTTGCGGGTGCACGCGGCATAGCCATGGCACCATCAGTCTTTTCCAAGGACCTGGTGGAAGGGAATGCAACCAGCCCGTCTCGGAGCCCAGCTTTTGCGTTGGCAATCCTCTGTTTGCGCGCCATGCGCCTCTCCTCGCGGCTGTCGATGCTTGGAACAGCGCCGTTCGTATCACTCATCGAATCGACGCCGTTGGCCACGAGGCTCTGACCGATGACCAGGGCGAGGAGTTCCTTCTTCATGGTTGGCATGATTGTGAGTTGCTTCGTCTTTTCGGTTTCTCGGAATTGTGACCCTTGTGACGCCTTTTGGTGAAAGCGATCATTTGTGATCTTTGTTGTTGTTGGATCTGCCTCAGCAACATTCACACTGTCCGACACAGATGAGTGTGATACTGGACGACATGCAATGGTTGGCACCCTCGAGGATCACTCATCAGCACACGGCGGAACCCTTGTATCATGCGTTCCTGTTGGTGGTGACCAGCAACAAATTTGTGTGACTCGAAGTCGGATCCAAAGTTTCCCCCAACCACGAACAGTAATTGGTTTACGAACGCAACCGTTGGAGGCATTCGACACACGAAGAGGTCTTTCCAAGTTGTTCGATGTGGCTTCTGTCGCATTGAGCGCGAGGCGACCACAACAGATGTCTGAAGCAGAGACGACAATCCACACGAAATCCAATCGACGAAAAAATGGTTTCGCCGCATTAATCCTCGTTGGGCGACGATGGCAGCAACACGTACGAGTAGAGGAATGGCATGAGACCACGGACTAGACGATCGATGCATAGTGGGGTATAGTAGTTGTTCTGTGATGAAGAGTTGGCGAGGTCGGCACCCTCAAAGCGTCTTTTGCGTTGTCGATAACTGCCATGTTGACGTCGTCATCGTGTGCGTAGACTGAACCCACACAGCGATTTCTTTGTTGCTATCCATCGTGAATATCATGATCTTGGCATGGCAACTTATTCCACAATAGTTGGCCCCAACTATCGACGGGCGAGGAAGTTGCTCAACTTTCGGCTCCGCTCTAATGCCAGCAAGGCTACCGACTTCAATTGCACAGACAGCTCGAGATTGCACTCGTGGAAAACATCGTCGGGAGACACACGGCGTTTTGAGATGATGTCTGCTTGCCAAATCATTCCGATGCCAATCAATTTATTTTCCTTCGATTGTGCTGCCTTGCTGCATCCATCGACTTGCATTCCGTCAACCTTTCAGGAAAGTACTCGATTCGATGGTGTGGCAGGGCACTCCAACACAACTCGCGAACGAAGCTATGCCGACATTCAATGCAGACATGCGACACAAGTCGAATCGCAAGATGGACGGTTTGATTTGGATTGAAAGTGTGCAACTCTGTTCTTCAACAAAGGGAGAAGTTGGGGAGTGGTCAAGATCCATGAATGAGATAGCCTTGCTCCGTCCATGCGCCATGTGCTCTGTTTTGACGAATCGCAGTAGAGCCGCGAGATAACATCGTTGGTCCGCACGATGCTACGGTGTGCGTCAGTTCTGTGAGAGTTCAGCATGCGTCGGTTCATGTATTGCGACATGTCGATACACGTGCCATAGAGATTGCTAGGTGTTGCAGCGTACCGAAGGCAGAGAAGAGAATTTGGTCGTATCAGTATCGGACACTTGTGATAGTTGTTTGATTGATTGAAAAAGAAAAAGGTTAAATTTAGTCTCTGTATTGGTGTGGTGCGGTTGTATTGGAATGCAAGCATCTCTCATCGGATCAATATCACTGCTTCATGATTAAGCAGCGATGCATAATCCGCTTGGCTCGACTTGGTGGTAGAGGGAATGCCGTGGAATACTCCAGAGCAGAGCACGATCAAACCATTTAGGCGGTGAAGTGCTCAATGATTCCCTTTCCGTCAACAAGCTCCTGGGCGATGAAACCGGCAGCGGCGAGCATGGCAAGACGTCCGTTCTGGAGCTCCTTGGTCTGCATGATGGCAAGCTCCTCTGGGTCCTCTGGCTTGAGGCCAAGTGGATCGAAACCGATGTCACCTGGAGTGTAGTTCTCACGCATGAGTCCAGCCTGGTCGACTGGGACGGCCTGTGGCTCAACGAAGCCCATCTCGGCACGGCGGGTCTCAGCGGCGCCGATTCCGACAGTGAGGAGGACCCAGAAGAGGGCTGGGACCTGGGAGAGGTGGGTGATGCCTGGTCCACTGATCTGGGAATCGAAGAGGAAGGAAGATCCCTCGACCTTCTCTCCGACAAGGAATCCAATGACGGCGAGCATGGAGACGCGTCCGTGGGTGAGCTCGGCCTCGCGGTAACGCTTGAGGGTGTTGGCATCGGCCTTCTCGGCGAATCCGAGTGGATCAAAGAATCCGACTGGGGCGATGGCGCCTGGGAGCTCGGCGGTGGCCTTGAGGGCAGATCCGGAGGTGGACTGCTGGATTGGAGCGAAGGCGGCGGCGGAACCGGCGAGGGCAGCGATGAGGGTGGCAGTGAACTTCATGGTTGTTGTTGGGTGTGGGTTGTGGGTTGGATTGATCGAGTGTTGGTCAAGTTGTTGATTTTATGAGAGGATGGAGGTGAGAGGTGGATGTTTGGTTTGGCGTGTGGTGCTGTCGTGTGTTTCCTGTTTGATGCGGTGAGGTTGCACAGAGTTGGTACATGTTCACACCGTCAACAACACCACACATCAGAGATGGAGACATCGAATGGTCGTGAGCCATCACGTGAAACGTTTCTGTTTCGCGTTCATTTCGATTCCACATTCGTTTGGAATCTTCTGACATGGGAAAGTGAGGTGATGTGTGCGATGGAGTCAGCAGAGGAATTGGGTGGATGGGACGATGACGTGTGTCATTGGCAATGTGCGGAGTTTGATTGGAGAAGTTCGGGTTGACGTCTCCTCTCTTCTGGTTTGTGATTGGTCGGTACAGCTCAGAAGTGCACTTATCAGATTTATGGACAGGAACAACACAGGGTTCGCCGCGCTCATTCATGTTCGCAACAACAGAGATCCACAAACAGGTGGGAAATACTGACAACAGAAAACACACCCATCAACATGACGTCAGCCAACACGCAACCACCGAATCCACCAACACATCAAACCAACACACACAAGAAGCCACCAACATCACTCCTCTTGACGCTTGGCTCTTGACTTGGCAGGGCAATGCAACACAACGCAGCGTAACGCGTCAACAATGAGACCAACGAAGACATGACCACATCAGGGTGGACACAATCAGAGAAGACGTTTCCTCACAATCTGCCATGATGCAGATGCGAAATCGTGGATTCCTTTCGAGAAAGTATGAAGTGGCCAGGATGAACAAGAGGGCTTGCTGTCCGCAGCGCACCATCCCAAGACACACGAGCTGAGGACGAGTACACCTGCACAACCATGACGCAACTTTTCTATCAGGTGCATCGATGGATGAGTTGGCAACCGAACTGATTTGATCAATCCAGAGATGAAGATGAGTCTTGAGGAATGATCTCCATCCGAAAGGATGAATTGCGGGATGAATTGGCTGTTCGCAACCGTAGAGATGACGAGGGCAACGCTTCCAGCCTGTGCCACCATTCGAATCTATTCGACATTCTGAAGAGGGAGTTGCGCTCTGTGGTACGTCTGAATTTAAGTTTGTAGACACCAGCGATCGAATCATATGCAATACGAATGTACTCTCCAGCGACCTCGCCATGCCATGCCACAACATAACGACACCTACAGCACACGAAGAACGCTTCAATGATGTATTTGTAATCTGACTATCCCTCGCCAAAACTAACATGGCGAGTGCTTATCCTCGATTCTTCTTGCTTACTCTCCATGCATTCATGTATTCATTAACGTACTGATATGAATAGCCGTAGCAGCACGTCGACTCTAGATTTGCACAGCGCAGACACGATCGCCGATGCATTCTCCATCTGCCACGGTGACGTTGTTAGCAAAGCATGCTCTGACACCGATGCAGGCTTCGTCGCCAATCGGGGCCATGTTGAAGACGCAAGCCCCTTCTCCGATGCAGGCCTTCTTACCGATGACGCCGGTGGATCTCTCGCACGCGCCATCGCCGATACAAGACTTCTTCTCGATCTTCGCCTTGTTGCGGTCGCACGCAAATCCTCCAAAGCACGAATCCTCCTCGATCTTGTCGACGTTGCGGGTGCACGCGGCATAGCCATGGCAAGCATTCTCTTCGATCGTTCCCATGTTGCGAAGACACGCGTATCCTCCCACGCAGGATCCTTTTGCGATATCCCCGTTGTTACTGTCACACGCATACATTCCGTTGCAAGACAAATCAGCGATCGTGTCATAGTTGGTACTGCACGCAGAGTAGCCGTTGCAGGTGCTCTCGCCCAGACTCCCGTAGTTGAACGTGCAGGCGTAGACACCGTTGCAAGAATCCAACGGAATGGATACATTCGTAAAAAAGCAGGCGCTGTTGCCATTGCAAGAGTTGGGGGCAATCTGGATTGGCGTTGTTATGTGTTCTCGGAAGTTGCATGCGTCGTATTCGTTGCAAGAGTACGGGCAAACGGTGACGGTCTGGTTGTCGGTCCATACGCATGCTGGTCCACTTGCATCGACAGGTGCCTCGCAGCATTCGGCGCCGGCGGCTGTACAGCTCGCGGTGACTTCTGCGGCCGTTCCTGTGAAGCATGAGTCGAAGTCCTTGAAGGATTTGAGAGACTTGAGCGATTTGGAAGATTTGGAGGATTTCGACGACTTCGATGATTTGAGTTGACGGGCACCTTCAGAGTGTGCTTCGATCTCCTTCTGGCGACGAGCCAACTGAACGGGATCCTGCGACACGCTGTCATCACCGTTGCCAGCGACGCTTCCGAGACGACCGAGATCGGTGTATTTGGTGTTGCTGGTAGCGGCGCTGTCGCTGGTGGAGGAAGATGCACGTGGATGCCGGATGTTGCTTCCCTTGGTGCTGCTCTGCGGCTTGGCAATGGCGCCATGAGTCTGTTCCAAGGACCTGGCGGAAGGGAACGTACCAAGTCCGTCTCGGAGCCCAGCTTTTGCGTTGGCAATCCTCTGTTTGCGCGCCACGCGCCTCTCCTCGCGGCTGTCGATGCTTGGAGCGGCGCCGTTCGTACCACTCATCGATTCGACGCCGTTGGCCATGAGGCTCTGGCCGATGACCAGGGCGAGGAGTTCCTTCTTCATGGTTGGCATGGTTGTGAGTTTGTGGGTGGTGGGTTGCTTCGTCTTTTCGGTTTCTCGGAATTGTGACCCTTGAGCCGCCTTTTGGTGAAAGCGATCATTTGTGATCTTTGTGGTTGTTGGATCTGCTTCAGCAACATTCACACTGTCCGACACAGATGAGTGTGATACTGGGCGACATGCAATGGTTGGCACCCTGGAGGATCACTCGTCAGCACGCGGCGGAACCTTCGCGCCGAACGTTCCTATTGGTGGTGACCACGCTCCATCGCCTTGTGAAGCTCTGGATGTGGTGACCAGCAACAAATTTGTGTGACTCGAAATCGGATCCAAAGTTTCCCCCAACCACGAATCGTAATTGGTTTGCGACCGCGACCGTTGCAGGCGTTTGACACACGCAGATATCTTCCCAAGTTGTTCGATGTGGCTTCTGTCGCATTGAGCGCGAGGCGACCACAACAGATGTCTGAAGCAGAGACGACAATCCCCACGAAATCCAATCGACGAAAAAATGGCTTCGCCACAATAGTCCTCGTTCAGCGACGATGGCAGCAACATGTACGAGTAGAGGAATGGCATGAGACCACGGACTGGACGATCGCCAGGGACCTACCGCTGCGACGAGCGATGCATAGTGGGGTATAGTAGTTGTTCTGTGATGAAGAGTTGGCGAGGTCGGCACCCTCAAAGCGTCTTTTGCGTTGTCGAGAACTGCCATGTTGACGTTATCATCGTGTGCGTAGACTGAACCCGCACAGCGATTTCTTTGTTGCTATCCATTGTGAATATCATGATCTTGGCATGGCAACTTATTCCACAATAGTTGGCCCCAACTATCGACGGGCGAGGAAGTTGCTCAACTTTCGGCTCCGCTCTAATGCCAGCAAGGCTACCAACTTCAATTGCAAAGACAGCTCGAGATTGGACTCGTGGAAAACATCGTCAGGCGACACACGGCTTTTTGAGATGATGTCTGCTTGCCAAATCATTCCGATGCCAATAGATTGTGTCGTTCGGTTGTGCTGCCTTGCTGCATCCATCGACTTGCATTCCGTCAACCTTTCAGGAAAGTACTCGATTCGATGGTGTGGCAGAGCATTCTTGCACAACTCACTAACGAAGCTACGCCGACATTCAATGCAGACTTGCGACACAAGTCGAATCGCAAGATGGACGGTTTGATTTGGATTGAATGTGTGCAACTCTGTTCTTCAACAAAGGGAGGAAGTTGGGGAGTGTTCAAGATCCATGAATGAGATAGTCTTGCTCCGTTCATGTGCCATGTGCTCCGTTTTGACGAATCGCAGTAGAGCCGCGAGATAACATCGTTGGTCCGCACGATGCTCCGCTGTGCGTCAATTCTGGGAGAGCACAGCATGCGTCGGTTCATGTATTGCGACATGTCGATACACATGCCATAGTGATTGCTAGGTGTCGCAGCGCACTGAAGGCAGAGAAGAGAATTTGGTCGTATCAGTATCGGACACTTGTGATAGTTGATTGATTGATTGAAAAAGAAAAAGGTTAAATTTAGTCTCTGTATTGGTGTGGTGCGGGTGTATTGGAATGCAAGCATCTCTCATCGGATCAATATCACTGCTTCATGATTAAGCAGCGATGCATAATCCGCTTGGCTTGACTTGGTGGTAGAGGGAATGTCGTGGAATACTCCAGAGCAGAGCACGATCAAACCATTTAGGCGGTGAAGTGCTCAATGATTCCCTTTCCATCGACAAGCTCCTGGGCGATGAAACCGGCGGCGGCGAGCATGGCAAGACGTCCGTTCTGGAGCTCCTTGGTCTGCATGATGGCAAGCTCCTCTGGGTCCTCTGGCTTGAGGCCAAGTGGATCGAAACCGATGTCACCTGGGGTGTAGTTCTCACGCATGAGTCCAGCCTGGTCGACTGGGACGGCCTGTGGCTCAACGAAGCCCATCTCGGCACGGCGGGTCTCGGCGGCGCCGATTCCGACAGTGAGGAGGACCCAGAAGATGGCTGGCACCTGGGAGAGGTGGGTGATGCCTGGTCCACTGATCTGGGAATCGAAGAGGAAGGAAGATCCCTCGACCTTCTCTCCGACGAGGAATCCGAGGACGGCGAGCATGGAGACGCGTCCGTGGGTGAGCTCGGCCTCGCGGTAACGCTTGAGGGTGTTGGCATCGGCCTTCTCGGCGAATCCGAGTGGATCAAAGAATCCGACTGGGGCGATGGCGCCTGGGAGCTCGGCGGTGGCCTTGAGGGCAGATCCGGAGGTGGACTGCTGGATTGGAGCGAAGGCGGCGGCGGAACCGGCGAGGGCAGCGATGAGGGTGGCAGTGAACTTCATGGTTGTTGTTGGGTGTGGGTTGTGGGTTGGATTGATCGAGTGTTGGTCAAGTTGTTGATTTTATGAGAGGATGGAGGTGAGAGGTGGATGTTTGGTTTGGCGTGTGGTGCTGTCGTGTGTTTCCTGTTTGATGCGGTGAGGTTGCACAGAGTTGGTACATGTTCACACCGTCAACAACACCACACATCAGAGATGGAGACATCGAATGGTCGTGAGCCATCACGTGAAACGTTTCTGTTTCGCGTTCATTTCGATTCCACATTCGTTTGGAATCTTCTGACATGGGAAAGTGAGGTGATGTGTGCGATGGAGTCAGCAGAGGAATTGGGTGGATGGGACGATGACGTGTGTCATTGGCAATGTGCGGAGTTTGATTGGAGAAGTTCGGGTTGACGTCTCCTCTCTTCTGGTTTGTGATTGGTCGGTACAGCTCAGTAGTGCACTATTCGGACTTATTAGTCCCTCGCACAGCAATTGAGTTGTGGTGGTTCGTATTGTCGCGACAACAGAGATCCACAAACAGGTGGGAAATACTGACAACGAACAACACAGCCATCAACATGACGTCATGCAATCGAACAGCACTCCACACCAACACGACAAACGTTTCCCCGAAACAACACAGGCACAAAGACGGACAATAAATACTCCGAACCATCTGGACTGAATGTCGCCCCTTGTCTGTGGGTCCGACCAACGAACAAACGATGTCCGCGACGAAGACGTTTCGGATGACGTCAAGGCGAACGATCAAGCCGACCCATCAACACAAACGTCACAGCGGTTTGCTGGATGACATCAAGAACGCCAACGTTCAACACGCGACAGAGTCGTCAGCAACAGCAACCACACAGGTGGGACGAACAGCACTGCCCAGACGAAACACGCAGCTCCACAACAACAACACGGATCTTACTTGGACAGCCCAACAGAAACGTCAATCATCCTGCTCCGACACGACCGCCGATCAGTCGTCTCACCCGCGAACCCGCCACCACTCTTGAGACTTCTCGACGTATTCCATCAGAAACGCAGACGCTGCCAACAACGCCACCTGCACGGACACCAGGGACATCACCATCCACAGCATCAGCAATAGAAACTGTGCCAGCGTGACAATGAAGACCGCCATCGCTTCTTCCGTGGCCTTGCTCGCTGCCGTGTCTCTCGCAACGTTGACAGCCGCCGCCGCCACCACCGGTTCCGCCTCAGCCTTCGTCGCACCGCACGGATCTGCCCCATCGTCGACGTCAGAATGTCGGCTGCGAGCATCGGCGTTCGATGATGCCAGAGGCTTGCCGGGAGCAATTGCGCCGCTGGGTTTCTTCGATCCGCTCGGATTCTCACGACAGGCCGATGCCGACACCTTGAAACGATACCGCGAGGCTGAGATCACGCACGGCCGCGTGGCCATGCTGGCCGTCGTGGGTGTGCTGGCGGGTGAGGCGGTGGCGACACCGCGATCCGTCCTGTTCGGTGTCTCCGGTCCCGCCATCACGCATCCCGAGCAGGTGCCGGTCCCTTTCTGGCTGGGATTGCTGTTCGTGATTGCCAACGCCGAGCTGATCCGTGCGCAGATCGCTTTCGTGGAGCCCGGCAATGTTCCCATCGATCGGCCGGGATTGTTGCGTGCGTCGTTCGCGCCCGGTGATCTCGGTTTCGACCCGTTGGGCTTGAAACCAAGGGATGCATACGAATGGAAGACGATGCAGTCCAAGGAGCTGTCTCATGGACGGCTTGCCATGATTGCGTTCTTCGGCATGATGGCGCAGGAACAGGTGAACGGACGCGGCATTTACGACAACTTGTTCGGATACCAGGGATACATGTAAAGGTTGTTTCCATGTGGTGTGCGACTTTGGAAGGTTGTGCGGTGCTGTGCGGTGGTGTGCTTCTGTGAATGGCTCCGATGCGCAATCGCCGTCTTCGCGTCAATGTGTTGCTCCTACTTGCTATGAGGAAGAGGCGAGGAATGGAGGAAGCAAGGGCGAACACAGATCAAGCGCAAGCAGTGGCGTAGACGGCGTCCACTTTTTTTCTGCTCTGCATGCCCACGACGACGACGACGACGATGATACGCCATTGGTCGAGATTCATCCGAACGTGCCACACAGGACAAGTGAAGCTCTCCGTACAACCATGTCCGGAGCTGCGAATCTCTTTCCTATCAGCATGCGAGTGGAAGAGAGCACTTCGACATCCTTCTCGAGCATTTGAGAATGATCTGCACAGCAACCAACCACTTGCGCATGAGTACTTGTATTGCAGCAACTGCGAGTGCAGTATGATAATACGATTCACGCACCCACTCCACAACAATGTATCGTAAAATAAAGGCTAAGCTATTCTACCGAGAAACACGCCATCGATCCGACGCTGCCAATATCATATAGCCATGTTGTTTTCGCAGGAGCAATACCTACAGATCGCTCATTTGTTGTGGAGTAGACGAGTGATTGTGGCCTCCCGTCCGAACTATCCTCCTCCTCAAGCTGCCTATTGATCCATGACTTGATTGTGGAGCATTGTTGTCGTTGTTGTTTTGGTCACGGTATCTTCCCATCAATGCAATTTCTGGCTGTCGTCAGTTGATCTCCAGTTCCACGCGTCATGTGAATCCATCAACAGGGCTACGCGGTGTCACGCTGGGTGAAACTGGGATGGTCTCAAACACACACACAATCGAGAACTGCAACCAGAGTATCCCACCCACCACTGCTGACACCGAACGCAATCGCACCAACACACAAACCATCGACTGATCCATCCTTTGGACAAGTAGCACAACAGTACCATACACACAGCCCACTATACACACAGCACACGCAGCACACCATGAAGACCGCATTCGCTTGCACCATCCTGTCCGGCTTCGCCACGTTCGTTGCGTTGGCGGCGTCGCCCATCACCAACCTCTCCGTGACCTTGCGCGGCAAGAAGTACGAAATCCCCGACGGCGTCGCCACCGTGCAGGAGCTGCAGGAACGCCTCTCCGATGTCAGTGGCGTCGACCCCAAGCAGCAGGGCCGCGTGCTGTTCAGCGGCAAGAGCCTGTCCAAGTCGGATGTCCTCAGCGACGTCGGTGTGCAGGATGGCGATCAGCTCAATTTGGTGCCCAGCAGCAAAAAGAAATCGAGCGGCAAGTCCAAATCCAAGAGCACAACCGCGGCTGCGGCACCAGCTTCGGGAACGGATGCGTTGATGGACCAGATGAAGGAGAAGCTGGCCGAATCGGGCATCGACACGAGCAAGCTGGATGAGATGGTCGAGCAGATGGGCGGTGGTGCTGGCGGTGCCGGTCTCTCCGAATCCATGGAACAAATGTCCACCCTCATGAAATCGCCCATGTTCCAGGAGATGATGAACGATCCGGAACGGCTGGAGCAATCGCGTCAGATGATCCTGAGCAATCCCATGCTGAAGTCCATGATGGGGAGCATGCCTGGCATGGAGGAATTGCTGAATGATCCAGTGGCGTGGAGGGAGGCCATGCAGGCCGCCGCCAAGATGTACGAGAACATGGATTCGAACGACCTCATGCAGTCCATGATGGGAGGCGCAGGTGATGCTGGAGCCAGCGGAATCCCACCGGGCCTGTTCGATGGCATGTCACCGGACACATCATCGACTCTTGCCCTCAACGAGCTGGATGAGGATGATTAGAGTACAAGTATGGAATAATGCAATACAGTAACTTGTATGGCAGAGTGATAGAGATTCCGTGCACGATCATGCCCACTGGAGTCAAGTTCAATCTGCTCTCCTCCGCTTTCTACATCACTTGCCAGCGTACAGTATTATGGCGGATCAGCGTATTTGTACCATCTCGCATTTTTATAATAGCATGAGCACGGAGGAAGCATGTGTTGCTCCAGTCCAAGAGACAGATCACGAAAGTTGATGAAGATACCATGACAGGCGAATCGCACGTAGCCTTGTTCATCGTGTCAAGAGAGATGACTTGTATCTCGGTCGAGTCGGAAGCGGTTCTCATAGACTATGGAAGTTATAAATCCTCATCATGTATCCAAACAACATGAACATGGACAATACCAAGCAGCGCGGTGCAGGTAATCCTCCTCAATCAAACGTTGGATTGCAACCGTGCACTCGTCTAGTGCGATCTTCGCATGGTTGCTGCAGGCATCATGTCGGTTCTTGCACAAGCACGAAACTGAATGAAGCAAAGGAGCTCAAGTAGATTCGCGCACTGACATCAAACGAAGATGAAGAGAGAAGAAGGATGCCGAAAAGACTTCGAATCAGGTCTGCGGGCGCAAGTATTCGTGAAGATGTCAAAGGACGCGCGTCGTTTTTGGCGGAGGTCATCGTCGATGCTGATTGGATGGCCGGAGACACGATCAGAAGGCTCCCTTTGTGTGTTTGCGAGGGTTCAGTTTTGCATCGATGACGGTTCGTGCGCCTTCTCTTCCCTTCGTTGGGTTTGTGAAACCCATGTGATGGAAGTCGTGGTGCGGGTGTTCTTGGCTGTGCGAGTGTTCCTTGGCAACGCAATCCCATGACTTCCATCACGTCGTGTTACGGCACGTTGCGTAGTGTGTGTGTGCTGGTGAGTTGATTCCTCTTGCGCTTTGTGTTGTTGACGCAGAGTAGTGGAGTGTGTGGAGAAGTATTTTACGATCTGTGGACAAGAAGCAAATCCAATTCCTCTCTCCCCCGCAAGGATTCGTCACGTTGTTGACGCCGCACAAAATTCCGAAGCAAGAGCGCCCAAACGGACGCCTTGTGTGTGGTCCAGAGACGCTTCGCTTCCGCTCGTGTGAACGATAATTTTGTCGTTGCGTGCGTTGACACAACGTTGCGCCATCTGCTGCAGCATTGTCCGCGCATCATCAGCCCCATGGTCGTTTTCGACGGTTTGCTGGGCACCGGAATCAGCGATGTGATGTGGCAAGAAGGGGAATTTCTACTTATTCCTAGCGTGTCGTGGCGAGTAAAAGGGTCTTGACTTGTCTATTGAACATAACGGTAATGTTAAATTATGTATATTATTGTGTCTGGACTCACATTATTGAATGTGTTTCAATCAAAATTGTGATCCAATAGAAATATTGCCGCAAATATCATATAGATACGATGTTCATGACTCTGCTAGGGATACAGTGTGCGGACGACCCTTGCGTTCACGCCAAGACACCGGAACAGACACAGAGAGAGAGAGAAAGCGGAGATGGTCTCTCTCAGTTTCTCTCCGCCCTCCTTCATTTGTGCGTGTTGTGTCGAGCGTCGAAGCCAAAACCAATGAATTGGATGCGCGTGTTGTCACGAGTAATGGCGGTGGCGATGGTGACATGCAACCAAAAACAGGAATGGCGCAAAAAGCAATGCTATCGCCTTTCTGCATGACGGTGTACATCCACACACAAACACTCAGCACTCGCGCGCCGTGTCCGCGTGGCACGACGCAAAACTACTCGTAACGTAACTGCCGTGTCTTTTGTGCCTTTTGGGACAGAAGAGCGAGCGAAGACAACGCACACACGCAAAAGGGCACACACTGGCTGAGAACGGGAGGGATGCGCCACGACGAGAAGGAGGGAAGGGGAAGGCAGAAGCAAAGAACCAACCAACCAAAGCAAAGCAGCGAACGGCGACGACGCAGCGCAACGAAACAAAACGAAACGAGACCAAACCTGGTCGGGCCAACTGACCAAACAACTCGACAAGCACGTCAACTGTCTTATCCCTGCGATTGATCAACCGACCACGCCAACCAAAAACACACACAGACAAACACCATGTAATCCCATGCAGCAACCAACCAACCAACCGACTCCACCAAACTGCACAACGCAGCGCGGTCACTTGCGAAGGAGTCGGTCCGGCACGAGCAAACAAACAACCAAACAAGCGATCAAGCAGACAAGGTAGTGCAAACACAACAGCACAAGGTCACTCCACAACGCACACAGCACACACACACATGTACACACACTTGCACATGCACAAAACAACCAAACATGAATCACCGCTCACGACGGCAACAACACCACAACCTCACTTACATTCACATCCACATCCTCAGCTACATCCAACTTAGCAGCTAACCATACATTCGTCAGCCATCACACACACACACTCAACAGCACACACCGATACTCGTACGCTGCACTGCAACGCCTACACCAACAGCAACGACAACAACATTTGCTTCGCAAAGGAACCTGTTCAGCCGAAGAAGTTCTGTGTTGCGTGCCTCCCAGACTGCCTCCATTGCAACGAACGATCATCGTGATCGCATCGCATACATTAGAGTAGAGTAGAGTACTCCATCGCATTCAGCGTGGTACGCATTAGTGTAGTGCGGTAGAAAGGAACTGAGTCCGTCTGCAGACCACAGACAACTCTCCATCACTCGACCCGATCCAATCCAATCGATTTGAACCATCCCAGCGTGGGAAGAGCAAACCACGGCAACGCACATCAGAAGAAGGTAAATAGGAAGCCAAGCAGAGCATTGAGCATCATTGAGCAGAGCAGAGCAGCCACAATGAACCGCGATCATTCCATGTCAGACAGCCGCAGTGCCACAAACACACCAGTTCGCAGTCCTGCAACAGTCACTGAACGTGGCTCGCCAATCCTCTTCAACATGTCATCGCCGCAGAGCAAACGATGCTGCATCAAGCGAACTGCTTGTGGCAACGGCAGCAGTCCTGGTCGCCGTCGCTCTCTGCCGAGATCATCTCGATCCAAAGTATCGCCATCACCACCACCGTCGGCGATAGAGACCAAAGCCAGAAGGGTGAGATACGCTGCGTCCTACTCCTTCGCTTCTGTGCGACTGTGCCGCAAACAGCCCAAGTTGTTCGTGCAAGAGCAACACCCACACCAAGCGGGAGACAACAACGACTCAGGTGATGTTGCTTCCACGTCCACCTTCGCTGAGCGAACATCGGAATCGCACGATCCACGCACGAGTACAAATGCCATCAACGCAAACGCCAACGCTGATCAGGGCTATGACAGCGAAGCCACTTTATCCGACAACGAGGATGACGCAACCATCAGCAGTCCCATTCTCGCCAAGCACTTCTCTGCGCGCAGCGCTCCACCGACTGCTGTTACTGTCCCATCAACTGATGGCGACGACAGCGACGACGACACCGTGTTTGACGAGACGGAGGCATTGGGACAGACTGCCCTTCACGCACAGTGCCCAACCATCGTCTTCGACACCAACAGCGAGCAGTCCATGGACGCTGCGGCACCATCGCGCCGGGTCCGCTTCTCCTCCTCCTCCTCGCAACAACAACAACACCAAACGCCTACATCGTTGTTCGCAGACCCATCCAAGATCTACCCCACACGGTCCTTCTCCTCCTCCCTGTCCAAGGAAGACATCGCGGAGCTCAAAACGCAGATCTGGTGGACAAGGCAGGAACGCGCAAAGATTCTTCGCCGTCAACGCGCGATCGCGGCCACCTACAAGCCACCATCGCCAACCGCGGCTCCCAAAGACCCCGCCATCGAAGCCATCCACACAACGCGGCGCAGAACCCGCAAGACGCTCGAAGATGAGATCGATCTGTGTCGCGAGACCAAGCCTCGAGCCAACGCCATCATGTCCAAACCGCTGGTCCTGAAGGGCCTTGCGCGCGGCATCGAACCGTTCTTCTGCGTTGGCATCGGCCAAATCCGAAGGCTCCACACGGAGCATGTTCTCAAGGCCCAAGATGACGCACGATCGTCTCAGGATCAATGCGAAGGGCAGATTGCGGAGGCGTCCAGGGAATCGAGCCACGCGGGCGTCTGCTTCGCACGGCGGCTGGCACTCGGTGACGCTATCATCGCGAAGGCCGCAAACAAGCCGGAACCTTGCCTCAGTCCAGCCAAGAACATCGTGGCACTATCATCGCCATGCGCAACGAACAGCCGCATCGTCAGCCCGTTCTCACACCTCGCCAAGGAGGTCAGCGACGATGACGATGACGCGCAGCCGTCTCCGAGCAAGACCCTCTACGAACCAACCAAGAAGAGGCGTCGTCCAACCCCCACATCCTCCCTTCTGTCGCATCCGCGACGTCGTCGCAAGCTCACCAGGCGCAAGCTGTGGGTGAAGTGAGTGGGTAGAATAATGAACTAAGTTTTGAAGTACAACTATGATGTTGGAAAAGTCTACATGTGTGTCTTGTGTGGCACGGTACTGTCATAGACGCCATTTTGGGTTCGCTTCGCATCCGAGCTTTGTTAGGCTCAAGTTGATCGATTCATCTGAATAGACGGAATCGTAGTAGTCGTACTATATTGTTGCTGTTGTGGAATCGTGGAGGTCGATTGTTTTGTCAGTTTCATTTCTATTAATTCCGCAAACATCAAACAGACAGTCACGAACGGCAGAGAAACAAACAGTCACAAGGACACAAACGCCGAGTCATAACCCGCGTGGCTGCTGATGAAACAGCCGATTGCCCTCCGGTTTCCTTACTTGGCGGGGATCGCTCTTCTACCGGAAGCAAACGCAGGTTTGGAGCAGCGAACCGTTCATGCCACAGGCGATAGTTTGGCGTTGGCGTGTCTACGCTTGCAAAGCTCTGCGATTGTTCTCTCGGCGTTCGTCTCCCGCTGCGTGCAAATTGGTCCGTGAACAAGGTGGCGCGAGGCAGGCCATCACGTGTGTGGTGCAACGCGCGAAAGCATGCGGCCATCGTTTGTTGTTGGGCCCTCGTCTTGCACGCAGCTACGATTGTGCGCGGCATCGACAGCGTACAAATACAATCATGCAGCACCTCCGCATCAGAGGCGGGCGGACAGGACGAATGAGTGAGAGCAGCGGGTGGAGTACTGGAAACAAGCATGGCAGTCGCAAGGGAAACCAAGTGCGTGTCTCGCTGACCACAGAAAGCTGTGAAGGGAAGAGATCGATGATTCTCTCCATCGCACTGACGAAAAGAGTTTGCGTTGGTGCCAATCTTTGATCGTTACGAATAGTATTATATCTGGCACCGCTCCAGATCGTACCTGTGCGCTCTCTCACTTTCGTTGACCATTCCGTTCTCTGAAGCGCCACCACTGCCATACATATGGAAATGCCGCATGCACGGTATTGTACGTGGTGTCAAGCACGGGCATTTGCGAACGGCAATACTTGAAGACGAAACGAAACGAAACAAAAGACGTTGAAGGCCCTGCGCAGCGAGAAACCGTTGATTCCAGAGTGGAATTGGTGTGAGGATTTTTATGCTCTGGTTCGGATAACGCGTACCCGTGCGACGATGAGAGATGAACATAGACTCAGCTGCTTCTCTGCATACTGCATTGTAGAGTGCGAGTTAGGGCACTCTTCATTGTGCCCGCATGTATGCTCCTTTGAGAGATCCATTTGCTTGGCTTATTTGTGAGGCGCTCGTCTGCCAACATTGCAAACGCCCCGACAATCCAAACCGAACTCAGTTGAGGTCAATCAAGCCAAAGAGGTCATTGTTTGCCATCTTCGGTTCTCTCAAAGAATGTTGACGCGGGAGCTAAAGTCGTGATGTGGCAGACATACGATGAAACTGGAGTCCACATGCAACGGCCATCAGATACAGCATTATGTTCTCTGGTGCTCGACAGATAACGACATCTCACCCTGCACTTGCGACTTTGAGGTGTGGTCTCGCAATGCCAACCATCTCGCAAAGAACGAAATACAACGTCAGAATGAGCCTGCCCCGCCGTTTTATTGTGGAAATCGTTGTGCTTGGGCACAACCGAAGAGGGCAAAAAAGTGAGAATGGCGGAGCCAACTCGTGGTCACGTGAGGATTGGTTGTCAACGAGGCTGTTCTTTGGCTTTGTCAATTATGGAGAACATGCCAATGCGACAGCACAATTCCGGACATTTAACAGTTCACCGGAAGGGTTTGTTATGTCCAGGTCACGTCTCCGCCTCCAAGACTCGTGCCGTGATGGCAGATGTTGGTACAAACGATCTGCGTGTGCTCAACATGCACTCAACGTGGGGCACCCGACACAGACGTGACCACCTTGCGCTCTCAATTGCAGGATAGGAACACGAAGCCACGGTTCCATGACTATCGCGCGATCATGCCGACCTCTCGGTATCACTCACCATACAAATCACGCACAAACCTCCGTGTTTGTTGCCGTCCGCGACTCTCCCTCGGTTTCTTTGTTCGTTCTCGTCGAACCGTGACAGTATCTCCCGCAGGTCACAAACCGCAAAGACAGCAACAACAGCAACAGCAACTATCATCCACACAATTCCAGTAACAATTACGAGCACAAGTGCGAGCACAAGCACGAATTCGAGTACAGCGCAAGACAACACTGCCACTCACAACACGAAGAGTCTCTCCTCTGCTCTTCTCCACACAGTACTCTCCCCGTATCTCCCATTCGCTTCGAGCAGTGGACTGCGACTCACTCTCACGTGAGCATTCTGTCGCATTCTATCATACAACCAACGGAGTTGATCACGCCACAACGCCAGCAGCAGCAGCGGCAGCAGTAGCAGTAGCAGTGTCATCACTTCGACCAAACCACCTCCTCCACTCGTGCAAACACTCACAAACACTCACCAGTACGCAACAGCGTTGTTCACTCAACCAAATCAGACCGATGGTTCCACAATGTGAGCACCCGCTGGAAATCATCCCGAAGATGCCCAGCCCTACCAAAAAGCTCCGCATGAAGGTGCCGAGAAAGTTCGTGTGCCCCATCAGCAAGAAGCTGATGAAGACACCCGTCGTCTCCAATGAGGGCGTGCACTTCGAGGAGGCTGCCGTTCTGGAATGGATCAAGAGCGGCAGCGTGTGGTGTCCTGTAACGAAGACCTTGCTCGATGCGTCCTGCCTCAAGCCAGACTACGAGCTGCACCGGGCCATCAAGTCATGGAGGAGGAAGCAGCCGTGGTACAAGGAGTATCAGGTCGTCGCCATGATCAACTTCTGCCGCAAGATGGAGAGGGTTGCGTCGTGTTCCTCAACACGATCAGGATCCTGCAGCACCGCCATGACAGACGGCCACAACATGACCCTGCTCAACCTTGGCTGTCCGCAGGAGTACATGTGCCCATTGACAAAGGAAGTGATGAGAGATCCCGTCACAACACGGGCGGGCGTCAACTTCGAACGAAGGGCCATCATGGAATGGTTGGACATGAACAAGGAGGAATGTCCCGTCACTGGCCGGCCATTGCGCGTGTCTCATCTGACGTCGAATCACTGCCTTCAGATGGAGATCAGACGATGGAGAAATCGCAATGAAGCACGAAGATCGAGCTTGCACAGCACGCAAGGCAGCCGCAGCAGCAGTAGCAGCTTGATCTCGATCGATCATCCCCTCGATATGGATTCCAACTATGCGACAGCCAGTCGTCTCAGCCTTCTATCCACAGCATCATCGCCGCTACCACAGACGCCGACATTCTCGCTCTCGCACACAACGCGCTCTTCGACATCAGCACTTACGACAAACGATACGATCCGAGCAGCGGACGAGGCCGCCCGCGCCTTCTCGAGACTCAGCATCCAAAGCACCGAAACCAGCATCACGAACAGCAGCAGCAACGACGACGACGACGACGCTTCCCTCATGTCACTCAAACAGCATTTCCACAAAATTGGTGTTGGGGTTGAGATCGTTGAAGACGCGGCTTGAGCATCGAGCAGCACAAAAATATCTTTCGCTCAGTGCACTCTATTCTACCAATTCACCTCAGCACAATTTTGCAACATACCACAATCATACACGTACTCGTATTCGTACTAGTGCATGCCCGAACAACTTTCGCATTCGTTCGTGAAGTCCCGCGCGATTTTCGACATCGTCTTCTGCCCCGTATACGGTGCATGCGAGTGCGGTTGTTCACGTCAGGAGTATCGCTTTCAGTTGCACTATTGAAGAGAGTTTTATCAATGCATTCTGCATGCGACGACTTGCTGCCTCTTCGCATGGAGCCGTTACGCGCCTCGACAACTCTAGAAGTTCTGGTCTGCCAGAGCGCCGCCAGACGGCTCCACAATTGTGCAACAGAATATCAGCTCGTGCCAACACAAGTAAATGGCGATAAGACTAGAAAGGCGTATTCGGTTTGCATCGCACCGACTTTGTATTGACTTGGGTTGAGTTGAATAGTTCTGTTGTGTTACAAGCTGCAGCGAACCTCTACCACCTCTTCCCTGACAGAGGGTATTCGGCTTTGGCCGGAGTGCGATTCCGACGACAATTCCAGAGGGTGAGACATCGCCGTCGCCTTCGCGTTTGGCCTCTGCGCCGTATGACGCGACGGGACAGCTCTTGCTTTGCTTTGACACTCCTGCTCACTCCGTCCGTCCATTCGGTGTGCAACGTTGCAGACCTTCACGCATACGTTCGTACTTCTCACCTGCACTTGGAGCCGCACGCCGCCCAAAGATGAGAAAGAGGAGGCGCACATACGTATGGCATGCATGCGGATGTGCTGGTCACGCCACTCAGAACTTGGCTGTCTTCAACACCTTCGTGACGCTCTGGTCCCAAAATTCTTGGTATGACGTAATGAGACCGGTCGACGGATCCCGCTTGAGCTCCACTCTTCCGCTCAGGTACACCGTGGGTCGGAACGGGATGTTGAACTGCAGGTCCTCATCGAACCGGAATTCCACCTTCGTGGCATCGGCCTTGACGCTGTCCGCCACGAGCCGCACATCCGAGTTGTTGGCCACGAAGAGCTTCTTCGTGCCTTTGATCCATTGATCCATTTTGTAGGTGTCGATCTCATCCGTGAAGGTTGCGGATTCGTCGTACAGCGATCTGGTGATGTCCGCGCGCACCAGGAACTGGTTCTCCACAACATCCTTGGTGATTGCGGCGGCGAGTTCCTCGTTCGAGAGATTGCACTGCTTGTTGCTGTTGCACGCGGTAGCAGTTCCTTCGTCGGCAGTGGCGGCGATGGGCAACATCACGAGCGCTGATGCCACGCCGAACATGACATCTCGTCGTGAAATGCTGCTGCCTTCATTGGCCACAGCGACATTTCGTGTTCTTTGGTTCGTTCCACCGTTCAATGACAAGCCCCTTGCCGCCGACATCATCAGCAGGCACAGCAAGGCGATTTTGCTGGCGTTGTTGGTGGTGGTGTTGTTTGTCATGTTGCTGGGAATCGTTGTTGTTGATGGTGGTGGTGGTGGTGCCGTTATTGGTATTGCCACTGCCTTGTGTGGTGAAAGGATGGATGGATGGGTGTTGGCCTTCCGATGGATCCAAACAGTGGCACGCGTTGCGGTCTTGGCTGCAATCTCTGCGTTGGCACTTGTTTCTGTGATGTCACGAGATCTTTGCACACATCGGAACAAATCGGAGGCAAGCATCTTGCCAAATCGTGGATTGTCTCATCATTTGAAGTGAATTTCGTGATCCGATATTTTCCCATACTCTTCACATTTCTCCACACCAACAACAACAACTGAAGGAACGCAACCAACACACATCTGCCATGCGAGTACTTGCACGGTACAAACACATGTTCACGACACCAATACTCACACAAACACGCCAGCAACCCACACGGAATGTCTACCGAAGTAAGCCCAAGGATCATCGATTGGAGGAAGTTGACTCTGTTTCCACCTTGCAGCACCAGTACTTGTCGTTGTTCGTGGCCACCCACGCCATGAGCGCAACAGGTCGAATGGCTTGGGGCTGATTGCTGCATGCTCATCATGTTGGCAGAGCACCAACTTCTTCTCACCAATCAAGCAACCAAGCATCACCATCGTCATGCACTGCGCTGCGCTCTTCTCCTGGGCGCGTCAACGAGGGAAACGATGATGATGTCTATTAGTACGAGCAATACGGCAAGCCTCGTGATGGTATTCAACGTACCGCGTCCATGGTCGTCACCGTCCTCCGCCTTGGAATTCATCTCTTCGATGCCGTTCGTGCCAGCTTCGTCTTCTTTGCCAGCATGGCCGTCACCGCTCGTGCCGGAGACAACGCAAACGCCAACACATCATGGCACCAGCCTCTACCATCGACGACAGCTATCACGGAGGTCTCTAGTTCTGGTCTGAATGAGGACTTCGGTGACGACAACGGCATGAAAGTTGGCGGCGCCAGGTAAGCAAACATCGGTCGCCCCACTGGTGGCGGCGATGTCAACGGATGTCAACGAGTACAGGAGCGTCTTCAAAGGTGGCACGTTCTATAACACCGACAAGAACAATGACGAGATCAAGAATCTGCTCGAGTTGGAGGGAAAGGAAGTTCACGGGCGCACTCTGGAATTCGACGATCGAGGCAGGAAAGGTGATTATGGAACATGCCGAGGAGGACAAGCGGGCCTCATGTGACACTGTGAGACATATGGTAGCGCAGACGTCGCGATCAATGCCTACGGAATGGAGGATGCCCTTTGGCGTTGGCTTGCCGATCCCGACGGAAACTTCGACGATTGCATCAACGGGGAATAAGCATACAACATGATCTAGAAGAATGGCCAGAACAATGACAAGAGTGATCTCGATCTGTTGATCGAACGGAGACGTGGCAAATTGGAGGGCGCCAAGTATGCAAGGGCACGGAGGAGTGTTGAATAGTATGAGTTCTAATTTCCATCGAATAATACGTGTAATACTCCTGTGCTGTGTCCCGTCTCAATGGTATAGAGCCTTGTCTTGTCACATCTTCATCTGCGGTTGCGCTTGCGTGCGCATCCGCGCGGCGATGTGCATAGTATGTGTGTGCATAGTATATGTCTGCGTATATGTTTGCATGTGCGTCTAAGGCGTGGCCATGTGCTCGGTCTTTGGCATCTGCGGCTTGATGTCGCCGTTGTGGGCATGGTGGCTGGGTTGCTGGTCCGTCAACATGCTCTCTGGGATTGGTTGGATGGAGTTGAGGACACGCGCCTGGACGATCTCGATGGGCGAGGTGAAGAAGTAGTGCCATTCGGATCCGTCGCCGTAGGTTGATCCCTGGAAGGCCTGAGCGATGTGCTCGTGTCCCTCGACGATCTTTCCGAAACAGGAGTCTCCCTCCTCGTGCAGGACGTGCTGGTACTGGCCGCCTGGACCGTGGTCGACGCTGTTGTCGAGCTTGTTGATGTAGATGTCCGGACCTCCTGGTCTGCCGCTGAAGCCCAGGGTCCATGGCTGGTGTGGGAAGTCTGGGTGGTAGTCTGGGAAGGCGAGGTGCTTGAGGCCCATCTCCTCGAACTTGTGCAGCTGCGGTCCGCGTCCGTCGTCGTTTTCGCTTGGCTCGTAGTGGTAGACATCCATGTTCTGGGGTCCGATCTGCAAGATGTGTGGTCCGTTGAGGTAGATGTAGGTGTGATCCCAGAGTCCGTGCGCGACCTGCTCCAGGAAGAGGTGGACGGCGTGTGGAACGAGCTTGTATGGCGCCGTCTCGACAATGAGTCTGTGCCTGGTCTCCGTTTCATCCTCCGGCATGACGAAGATCATCTCGACCTTGTGCGGGCCATCTCCGAATCTGTAAAGCGGCGTTGGGATGGTGCAGGGCGATTGTGGAGCAGAGACGAGTGATGTGGCGCGGTGGATACATAGCACAGGTGAGAGGCGATCGCATGATCAGTCGTGAGTACTTGCGCAAAGCCGTGGAACAGTTGAGAAGGGCCAAGAACTTCTCCAATCCGCTACCGCGATGGATCATGGCAAGACAGGCAAGACAAGCAAGAAACCCAAGGCAACCAAGAAAAGCAAGAGAATCAGATGACAATTGAGAACATACCGCTCCAAAATCTTGCGCTCGGACTCCTTTCGGATCGAATTCTTGAGGGCGTTGGCCTGGGACATGAAGGCGTCCTCGCGTCCCTGCAATCGGTGGATCTCCTTCTCGAGATCGGAGCGGTCGCCGCCGCCGTTGGCATGCGCCCTTTCGAATTCATCGCGCTCGCGCTGCAGACGCTTCTTCTCCTCCTGCAGGTTGGTGATCTGCGCCGAGTAGCGATCATGCGCCACGCGCTTCTGCTCCTTGGACTGCGTGCGGTACTTGTCGACGTCGCGCTTGAGGCTGTGGATGAGGTCCATGGCGGCGGCCTTGGACTTGACGTCGAGGCCGGACAGGATGCCGTTGGAGACGGATCTGTAGTACAGCGTCGTGACGAAGAAGAAGAGTCCCACGACGGCCATGGCCATGCCCACCATGGATCCCGAGGCGCCGGATCCGAGGCTCGTGACGCTGCCCGTGGAGGACCGTCTTCTGGCCTTGGAGCTGTCGCTGCTCATGTGCATGGCGCTGGCTGCTGCGGCCATCCCACCGGCGGCGTAGCCGTAGCTGCCTCCGGTATTGCCGCCGCCGCCGTTGCTGTAGCCGCCGTACGATTGCTGGTATCCACCATGGGCGTGCGGGACGTTGCTGTGACCGGCGTACATGTCGCCGCCTCCGTAGTTCAGTCCAGTTGCGCTGCTTGTTGGCAGGCCTGCCGTCGATCCTCTGTTGCGAAGCATGGTTTCTATTGTTCTTGCTATTGTGCTATTGTGCTGTGCTGTGTGGGTTATGTATGAGTTATGCACGTGTATGTATGTGCTATGTATGAACAGTGTTGCTGGAGTGGGTGCAAGTGGTCAAGTGCGAGTTGCTTGGCTGTTGGTGCGGTTGCTGATTATGACCATTGATGAAGGGGGAAGGACGGATGCAGAGATGGAGGGAGGCTGCTGGCGTGTCCAGCAACAGAATGTCTTGCTGTCGGATTGGTACTCTCCACGATACCAACACTCGTCTTGCTCCATCCTGGTCGCGATCACCTCGTTCTGCGCCAGGACATCTTTGATTCTTGCTTGCTTGCACCCCATGGTTTCCCTCCACGCCACGCTACGCGGCCAATGCCGAAACATTCGTGTTTTCCCTCCACTACTCACGTTTCCTGGCGGAAAATTTACTCGTCGCACGATTTGACGTAACGGCTGTGACACATCCACCAATTATGATTGGTGCATCGGCCCATTCGTGTTCTGTGGACTAAAAGTAACCGTTAAACTCGGCAAACCCAAAAATCTGTCGAGCCTGCCCGCTTCGGGAAGGTCACACGCAAGTTTCACCGATTTGAACGTTGACCCAAGCCACACCAAGAAACTGAGCTGAGCAGAACGCACCAAGAAAAATGGGAGTTAAAGTTTGGTGAGTGAGAGTGCGAGCACCATCTGGGCACAAGAATGGGTATGGGTATGGATCTAGTTATGGACATGCATGCCAACGCTGTGACAGCATTGGTGTATTAGTGCATTGCTTGTTTCGCGCATCCTTCGCATGAAGCATCTGGGATTGCACAAACCCCATGTCATCGTGCCACCGCAGACGAAAAGAAAGAAAGAAGGATCAAACCACCACCCACAGACCAATCAATCAAAGTACCTAGAGCCGCTCGCAGAACGAGAAGGGTTTCCGATCTTGTTGGAACAAACATTGGCCATCACAGCAAAGTGGTCATCATCGTCGCATCACCTTTCAACAGATTCAATGTTGGCCACAGCGGACGATTTTGGTGGTTTAAATTTGGCGCGAGATATTTCTTGGGAATGAAACTTGTAGATTGCGTCATTGAAGCTAGATGATGTACAATCATGGAGTACCTGTGATAGAACGCATCAAAGCACGCACTTCAGATCGAAAGAGATGAAACAAAAAGTTTAAAAGGTGTTCACTTGCCTGGAATAGAGGGATCTTAACATGCATGCATGTCCCAATACACGAGTCGCCGTCATGCATACAGCTCCTCAAGTTGTCATCCTTCTTGCAGTCTCCGCAAGACATGCACGTGCGGTTGTTTGAATTCAGCAGCGCATCGACATTCATAATAGAATCATCCACTGCTCTATAACATCGAAATGACCACCTGCATTACATTGCATCGATTAATTCATTCATCGTGCACTCTGCTCTACTCTATGCTTTCCTGCAGTACCGTCCATTCGTTCCATCCATGTCACACCAATCTACATCGAAGCCACCAGTCCACAAAGTCAAAGGAGGCGGAAGGCGAACATTTCGCGCAATCACGACACGCAATTTTGACTGTTGTTGGTGGTAACGGTTAGCGTTGATGGAAACGCGATTTTACTGTGCAATGACTAGTTGGACTAGATTTGAAACATCAAATTGTACTCAGCTCTGCATATGTACATTACCGGCATGCTCACAAAACAAGTAACATCAATCAGCGCGCCTGCCGAGAAACCTATCATCCTCAAAAACGTTGTTTCCCTTTCGCGTTTGAAGCGGTCAAATCGTCCAAAGGAGAGTTGATGTGCAAACGACATCAACCAACAACAACCACCGTTACGGCCACTTCCGCCCATCATCATCCTCACACGGTGCGGTATCACAGCCAAGTCTACGAGTGTGCGGATGATGACAAACGTGATGGTGGTATCAATTTCGTTGGTGCTCCAGCCGACTCCAACCAGCCGTCTCCATTCGGTCCGCTTTCTCCTCCTCCCAGCAGGTGTCGCGTGCCCGAGTTGCCAAAACTGAAGCAGTCATTCCACCAATCAATCAATCAACAAACCATCCAACCAAACAACGGACACATACAATACTCATTCGACAGGTCAGCTTGGGAGCGGTGCAAAGCAAAGGAAAGCAAAAGCAGAACAGAACACAGACAGCCATACTCTACCGATCATCTCCATTGTTCTCGGTCTCCTCATTCAAGTCGTCTACTTCTACGCTTCACTGCGACAGGTACCGACTGGACATAACATCGGCAACATCCGGACGCACCGACACAAAGTTACATACACACTGGTCTCCCGTCACATCATGAGGCTATCACTCGCACTCCACCTTCTCGTCGTGGGTGCATCGTCGAGTCTGGTCATCAGCTCTGCCCACCCAGTTCAAGAACAGCAGCAATCGATCCGCATTAGGAATGACAGCGGCAGCTCGAGCGGTAATACCGATGAAAGAAAATCCGCACTTCACAGCATCAACAGACAGCTGGTGCTGACAAACAAGCACATGCCATTCGATGAATTTTGGGTTGGCGAGCCATCGACTTCGTCTGAAGACGAAAACAACGGCATCACCGACACCAACAATTGCAGCGTTCAAGGCTTCGACACTACCAACTGTCAATCATCCGTGCAAATCGCACTCGTCGAATACTATTTCGCCGTCGAATCTTCGCAGCCAGTGCAGCCATCGGAACTGCAGGCATTGGGAGATACGCTGTTTGAGATCGTCCAAGGAACATTGCAACTGTGCGACGACAGCAACGGCAACACCTCGAGAAGGAGACTGAGGCATCACGAAACAGGTACGATCAACTCGCACTTCCACATCTCACCGCCGGCGCGTGAAACCAGCAAGGTTCCTGCTGTGAAAATGAAACTGTACGAACCCTCGGACTCACACAATGCACGCTTCTCATTCTCTCACCTCCTCGCAACGACCTCCAACCATACACACGGCCACTTCTTCCATTTTTTGAGCAGATCTCTGGACGGAACGACGACGAGTGCTGCAAGGCGAAGCCAGACGTCTCAACGTGGAAACCATCAACTCCGGACCGTATACGGCATCCGATTGTAAGTACAAAGCACGCTTGATAGCGCGCAAACGCACACACGATGATGTCCATTGATGTGCACAGCTGTGCAATCCCAAGCATCTGAGAATCGAATTCGGATTGAACATGCCTGCTTTGCAACACAATGAACGATGATCTGACACCTCCCATACCGATGGTGCATCCGCCATTGATTCCAAACCGCACCATTTCGACATGATCCACTTCACAGTGACATGCAACTATGACCATTCCAGCGCGGAATGCGCCGTTTTCTTTGGACAGATGACGATATTCGCAGCGACAGATGATGCGAGCAACATCAGCAGCCTGCATGACACGCTCGTTCAATCGATCGAGGATGTCATGGACAGCGGAGAATTGCTGAATGGCAGCGCATTCCCAACAATCAGTAACGTGAGATGGATGACTGCAGATATCGACAGCTTCCGTGTAGGATGGCAGCAACAAACGACGACGAGCATGCCAACGATGGATACCGACGCTCCGAGCAATGCAAATGACGATGAGCCGACGATTGGAGGCAGACATGAAATTCCGACGTCGGCGCCAACGATCATCACCGCTGCGCCATCCACTAATCCGGACGATTCTTCAACTTGGCAACCATCAGCTGCTGACGCCGGAACGCCGACACAATCGTCTCCAACTGACTCGCCTGCACAATCACCCAACTTGGATGCACCAACGTCCACGCCCACGCCCACGAGCACAGCGCAACCGACAGACGAAGCATCGGCACCATCCACAACCACAAATGATGCAACCGACCAACCCACGGAAATGGCAACGAACGCAAACACTGCTGTCGGGACAAGTACCGACACTACAGCCATGCCAACAACAGCATCGGATGCGTCACCTGCAGCAGAAGCAACAGCACCGCCCACAACCACGCCAACACCAACACCAACACCAACACCAACACCAACACCAACACCAACACCATCGCCAACACCTGTCGCATCGGATCCGGACACTCCATCAGGAACGGGCAGCGGCGAGCCCGCAGCCACAGGTGAACCAACAGATTTGAACATGGGAATGGGACCAACGGCCTCACCGAATGTTGCGACGCCGAATGCGCCAGCCACACCAACTGCACCGACTTCATCACCCCTACCCATTGGGACGACAACTGCGCCAGCTTCGGCCGGTCCGGTGTCGTCTCCAGCTCTAACCGCGTCGCCAAGCCCCGTCGCACCAACAGCATCAGGCCAACCAGCAGCTGCGCCGCAAGCCCCATCTGCTACTGCCACAGATGCACCATCGACCATTCAAACGCCAGAATCGCCTTCGACCACGACCACGACACCAACGATGTCCATGCCTGCTGGTTCTGCGCAGCCAGCCGGACAAGAAAACAACACACCATCACCATCGGAGACATCTCAGCCGGTTGCCTCTCCATCGTCGCAAAGTCCTATCCCTCCCACGTCAACCACTGCTCCGACACCGACAGATGGTTTGGGCGGAGAACAAGAGAGTCCCACGAGTTCCGGTGCAACCAACACAGCAGAACCATCAGTCAGTCCAACCGGCACATACTCGCCAACGGAAACGCGCGCACCACAGCCATCGAACGATTCCACACCAACCGACCAGCCAAATGCGTCACCATCCGTGACATCCCAGCCTGTCGCATCGTCAGCATCACCTGCGGCAAGTCCAGACGCACCCACGATCACCACAACCACGTCTCCCACTACGTACGCACAACCCACGATGAGTCTCGATCCCGTGGATTCAACTCGAACAGAGCCGCCAACATCCGCAGATGAAGGAAACGCGCCAGTTACCACCAGCAGCCCCAGTGAAACAACCGGTGACTCGCAGCCACCAAATGAGGTACCAACCATGACAGCAACACCAAGCGGGTTGACTGAACCCACCGCGTCGGCGAGCCCCGCAACCCAACCAGCATCTGATCAGACCTCGGAACCAACCGCAACAACGGCCCCAGCGTCCACAGACAGCCCTGATGCAACAACACCAACGGCGCAACCTGCTTTGGGGCCATCTGTCACAGCTGCTCCATCGACCAACCTGGATGCGCCAAGCGGAGAAATTGAACCAACACCTTCACCAACCTCTGCCACAATCTCACCTCAACCAGCGTCGGTGGCTGAACCCACTGTGTCGAGCGCGACGGAAGAACCGACATCAATCAAGGCTCCATCTGATCCAGGTAATGACGAAGAAACTGAGTTTCCAACACCTTCGGATGCTCCAGCGACGGACACCGCGACAGATTCGCCATCCATGACAACAGTGACCTCTTCCCCTCAGCCCGTGGCTGCATCTCCGTCCGCAACCCCCGGCACGCCTGTGGCAACAATGCGGCCAGTCGGAGACGGAATCCCACAAACGACAGCCGCGCCAACCCCCACGGCGGAAGGGACAACATCTCTCTCGCCTGCCTCGCCAACAGCAACAGCGCAGCCTGTTTCTGCGACAACATCCCCCGCTGGTGCAATTGAAACGAACCAACCGGCATCTCCAACAATCGATTTCACGGACGCACCGACAGTTTCGCAAGATGGAGGCCTTCCAACGCCAACGTCTGCACCGACGATCTCATCTCAACCGATCATACAGGCAGCGCCATCAACAACGACTCCAGCCCCAACATCGGATGCTGGCAACCCTGCGGTACCAGTTGAGCCAACTGAACAACCATCGACAGCAAATGACCTATCTCCGTCAAACACTGCATGGCCAACGATCTCACAACAGCCCGCGGCAACGTCAGCGCCAGCCACACCGAGTACAACAACACGACCATCTCCGACAACGGCACCAAACGCTGACAGCCCTTCGACTTCGCCAGCCGCGCAAGACCCACAGTCGCCATCGGCCCCAACAGCGACTCCAGCAGCTCCTGTCGGTGGCAACGCCCCAACCTTCCAACCAGGAACTCCAACAGGAAATTCGGGGACGGAGCAGCCAACATCGACGGCACAACCAGCAAATACTCCTGATGCTGGTACTCCCAGCGCTGCGACCCCATCAGCAGGATCGACTTCGGCGCCAACCATGGTGGCTGCAACAACAACAGCGTCGCCAACGCGCAATGGGCCAACGGGTGAGGGCGGGCTTCCATCTGATGTCCCACTGGATGCCCCAACCATGTTGCCTTCACCAGTGGATATCATCGCACCAACAGCCGATGGAATCGACGGACCAAGCCTTGCGCCAACTCCAACAGGGCAATCTCCAGATGTACCAACGACGCCTTCGCAGACGGCGTCGACATCGGCCCCAACTTCTGTTGACGCAACGAATGCACCAGTAACTGCTGTCGGAAGTACTGCCGCTCCATCACCAGCGTCCATTTCCACCGTGTCACCATCTCCCGTGTCACCAGGAAGCCCAACTGCAACCACGACGATCCAGCCAACAGGAAGGCCGGACGCGCAGCCAGATGCACCTTCCGCGAATACACCAGGAGCCACATCTACACCAACGAACGTCGGCGACGACCAAAACCCAGCCAGTCCAACCACGATGCCAGCCTTGACTACTTCACCACAGCCAGCAGCCTCGTTGCCAACTACGGCATCCCCGTTGCCACCAACGGCCACGACCAGTGAGCCAACGGCCGATGGGACAACGCCTCCGCCCACAGCGACACCATCGCCAGCGGCACAAGGCGAGACGTTGCAACCAACCGTTGTGGCTTCCCCGTCGGCTATCGAAATCACAAGCGAACCCACAGGAATTGATTCCACCAGCAATCCATCTGCCGCAAGCGTGCAACCAGCCACAGTGGACAGCCCAGTCGCTGAGCCATCAGCGCAGCTGCCAACTCCACAGAATGGAACAGGATCGCCGACGACAACAACGGCGCCGACATCAGCAACAGGAAACGCATTCACAACTGAACCAACGATGACACGATCTCCAGCGGCAACAACGCCAACCACGCTGCAGCCAGTACAGCAGGGTGCGCCCACAACTGGAGAGGCCACAAACGCCCCAGCCAGCCCCAGCACACCAGCTGCGCCATCCGCACCATTTGCACCAACGTTGACACCATCGCCTTCGCCGACTGCAACAGGTACTGACAGAGAAATACCTCCTGTTGCCGACGCGCCCGTTTCTACACCAACTTCAGCTACTATGTCGCCAAACCCCGCTGTTCCAACCCTGCCTTCTCAGCCAACCGTCCCATCGACAGGCGGAACCAACGCACCAACGCCAACAGATTTCGTCTCCGAGCCGAGCGCATCGGGCCAACCAGTGTCTGCTCCAGGTACGCCATCGACCGCGGCACCTCAACCGACAGATGATGCCACCGGCCAACCAGCTGCTGCTCCAGCCACGCCGTCTACCGCGGGACCTGTAACTGGCCAACCAGCGGGAACAGCTGCCCCAGCAACGGCGACTGAACCAACAGCTGAAAGTGACGACACCAGCCAACCAACTTCTGCAGTTGCATCACCATCTGCGCCAAGTGATCCCACGAATGGTGACAACCCGACGGCCGGAGGGCCATCCCCGACTGCTGCCCCCACCATTTCTGTTCAGCCCGTGACGGCGTCCCCTTCTCCAGCGCAGCAAGCAACCCCGAGTGTGAGTCCAGCGACAGGGTCTGGAACTGGGAGCGAGACAGAACAGCCAACGTCAGGAACAAATGCATCGGTGGAAACTGGTCAGCCAACAGTCGTGGACGGATCCACAGAAGCGCCGTCGCCATCGGCAGCCCTCCCAGCCCCAACGAGCTCAGCCCAGCCCATTCCACCAGTTGCAAGCACACAAAGCCCAACTATTCGAATGACAGGAGGGGATGCAGGAACAACAGCGCCAACTACGATCACGGAACCAACCGTGACAGCGGGGACAAGCGAACCAACAGCGACAGGACGGCCAACCATGGCAGATGGACACACAGGTGTCCCCACACCGTCCTCTCAGCCAGTTGAATTGACTGATGATCAAGACGCACCTACGGCAACGCCTACTACGACTGCATCGCCCACAGCAGTGACAACAACAGCTGGTCCGGCTGCTGGAACCAGTCAGCCAACGACAAGTGATGATGCGACGGGGACTTCACCAACATCCGCTCCATCCAAAGCAGCGCCTACGACGTCAGACCAACCTGCTGCGCCAGTAGATGCCCCCACATCCACAACCGCGCCAACACCATCCGTGGACGCAGGGCCTAAAACTGGGATTGGTGGAGGAACAGGCGAACCAACAGCAATCAGCCAACCAACTGATGACTCTGTCACGGCTGAGCCCACCGTCACTGGGTCTCCTGCGGAGCCAGCTGCTCCAACGAAGCCAAACTCATCAACAGGATCTCCAGCAGAATCGCCAGCAGGATCTCCAGCAACGACTGATGTTCCAACGGCAGAGTCGGAGGCTGGAACCGAACAACCAACCGCGACTACCCAGCCAGCTGGATTCAGTGTCGCACCGAACGCACCCACGTCGTCTCCGAACAATGCAGCTCCAACTACCTCCAATCAGCCAAATATGCCAACCTTGGCTCCTGTGGCTCCAACTTCACCAACCGGCACAGCCGCACCAACCGTCACAGCGGCACCAACTGAACCCGCTGAACCAACTGTGACAACAAGTGCACCAACAAAGGCTCCATCATCAGCATCTGGAACAGACGAACCAACTGTCACAGGTCTTCCAACCAGTAAAGGTGACATCGCGCAGTCGCCGACGCCATCGCCAACTGAACCCACTGAACCAACCCTGACAACCAATGCACCAACAAAGGCTCCATCATCAGCATCTGGAACAGGTGAACCAACTACCACAGGCCTCCCGACCAGCGAAGGTGACATCGCGCAGTCGCCGACGTCATCACCAAGCGAAGCGACTGGACCAACCGTGACAACCAATGCACCAACAAAGGCTCCATCATCAGCATCTGGAACAGACAAACCAACTACCACAGGCCTCCCGACCAGCGAAGGTGACATCGCACAATCGCCGACGCCATCACCAACCGAAACAACTGAACCAACTGAACCAACTGTGACAACGCGTGCTCCAACGAAGGCACCATCATCAGCATCTGGAACAGGTGAACCAACTGTCACAGCTCTTCCAACCAGCGAAGGTGATATCGCACAATCGCCGACGTCATTGCCAACCGAAACAACTGGGCCTACTGAACCAACTGCGACAACCAATGCACCAACGAAGGCTCCATCATCAGCATCAGGAACAGACGAGCCAACTATCACAGGTCTTCCAACCAGTGAAGGTGACATCGCGCAGTCGCCGACGCCATCGCCAACTGAACCCACTGAACCAACTGCGACAACCAATGCACCAACGAAGGCTCCATCATCAGCATCAGGAACAGACGAGCCAACTATCACAGGCCTCCCGACCAGCGAAGGTGACATCGCGCAATCGCCGACATCATCACCAAGCGAAGCGACTGGACCAACCGTGACAACCAATGCACCAACGAAGGCTCCATCATCAGCATCAGGAACAGACGAGCCAACTATCACAGGTCTTCCAACCAGTGAAGGTGACATGACGCAATCACCGACATCATCGCTAAGCGAAGCGACTGAACCCACCGTGTCAACAAGTGCACCAACAAAGGCTCCATCATCAGCATCAGGAACAGACGAGCCAACTATCACAGGTCTTCCAACCAGTGAAGGTGACATCACGCAATCACCGACATCATCGCTAAGCGAAGCGACTGAACCCACCGTGTCAACAAGTGCACCAACAAAGGCTCCATCATCAGCATCAGGAACAGACGAGCCAACTATCACAGGTCTTCCAACCAGTGAAGGTGACATGACGCAATCACCGACATCATCGCTAAGCGAAGCGACTGAACCCACCGTGTCAACAAGTGCACCAACAAAGGCTCCATCATCAGCATCAGGAACAGACGAGCCAACTATCACAGGTCTTCCAACCAGTGAAGGTGACATCGCGCAGTCGCCGACGTCATCGCCAAGCGAAGAGACTGAACCAACTGAACTAACGGTGACAACAAGTGCTCCAACAAAGGCTCCATCATCAGCATCTGGAACAGGTGAGCCAACTATCACAGGTCTTCCAACCAGCGAAGGTGACATCGCGCAGTCGCCAACGTCATCGCCAAGCGAAGAGACTGAACCAACTGAACTAACGGTGACAACAAGTGCTCCAACAAAGGCTCCATCATCAGCATCTGGAACAGGTGAACCAACTATCACAGGCCTCCCGACCAGTGAAGGTGACATCGCGCAATCACCGACACCATCGCCAAGCGAAACAACAGGAACAACTCCTGATCAACCATCGTCGCTAACCAACATCCCGACCATGGAACCAACGCCAACGGCGGGGGCGAGCACAGGAACCAACCAACCAACAACCGACGGTTCTCCAAATGCGCCGTCGCCCGATTCTGCGACTTTGTCACCAAGCCCGGTTGTTTCGGCACAGACGGATCAACCCGATCAATTCGCGCCAACTGCTATTCCAACCTTGTCGCCAGCTCCTGCAGTGCCAACAACGCCAACGGAGACAAATCAACCAGGTACCCCAGCAACAAGCGAACCAACGATCGTTGGATATACGAATGTATCGACAACAGCACCGACAGCGACATCAATCACTCCTGCTCCATCCTCATCTGATCAAGTTGGCGATGCCCCCGTGTCGCCAACTCTTTCCCCGACGGCTCTGCAGACGCCTCCAGCACACGGTAACCCAAATACACCATCTGGAACCTCGGCGCCAACTGATGGAGTCGCTCCATCACCATCTCAAAATGAGCCGACGACGTCGGGTGAACCTCAATCTGTGATCACACCTATTCCAACACAGCTGGGTGACACCAATCCGCCAACTTCAACACCCGTGCCCCAATCGCCCACCATGGCAACAGACACGACTAGCGTGCCAACTCAAACAATGCCACCAACTATGACCACCGTTACCATCACCGGCACACCAACAGAGGTTCCGTCCACTCCTGTGGGCACGGCATCTCCTGATGCAACTTCAGAACCAACATCGTCGTCTGCAGGAAACCAGCCAACGGCTTCTCCAACCAGCTCGGAGATGCCGAACGATGCCATTCCAACCCAAAATCCAACCGCAATGGATGAACCAAACCAACCATCACCCGCAACAACATCGTCTCCAACAGCATCGCCATCAACAACGGGAGGAAATGGATCCGGAAATCAGACACCAACGAGTGCACCAACAAGCGCACCAACGACAGTTAATGCACCAAACAACCCCACGGATTTCACTGGGAGCCCCGCGGAGTCGCCAACAGCACCACCAACATCGACACCGTCTGTTTCTGTTGTTGGACCAACATCATCGGCATCTCCCGCCAGTTCCCCATCAACATCCGCTCCGACAAGTGCAACCATGTCTCCCACAATGACTGCGGATGACACGCAAGCACCCACAGCAACCCCAACGGTCTCTTCCCAACCCACCGAAATCGGAAACACAACAAGAGGAGGAATTGATCCCGACAACGTCAACAGAAATGGTGTAAGTGCCCACGAATCGATTTGCCTGCCACCTCGATGCGCTGCCTTCTACCACCATGAACACCCAGTGCATCTCATCTCACACGCGCCACAATATTGTTTTTTTCTTTTGTGCTCCTCTTCGGCTCTATTTCTGCCGCCAACGCCACCACCACCGCAACCACTTGTGCTCACCTGAAATACTGAAATACTTCCATCCAACAGGATGACCCCGACTCATCCAACCGACGTGGGACGGGCGACAAGAACCGCTTCAGCGGCGGTTTGATCTTCGTGATCAGCTTCCTCCCAATCGCCTTCTTGACAGGCATCGGCCTGTTCCTCATCAAGAGGCACAATGAGGCATACCAAGAACCGTCAGTGTTTGACTTTGTGGACACCAGTCTCGTCTACGCCGTTGGCACCGGCGATCCACCGAACAGCTACCACGACGGCAACTACCATTTCACGCGTGAAGGAGCACGATACCTCTCGACGAACTGTCCGCAGTGCCGCGAGACCAGAGTCCACGGCTTCTTCACGGCACCTGCGCTTTCCACCATCTCAGAAGCCAGCAGCGAAGACACGCACTTCACGAAATTCTCCGGATTCATCGATGCTGGCGCATTGCCACCGATGCTCACGATGCAGCCATACTCGGTCAGCAGCAGTGAAGACTCCGTCTCGACCGTCGATCTGCACACCCCACGCGCCGCAACTCCCACAAGCCAGCTCGGCACCCTGCCAAGCAGCCCAGCGAACGACGACTCCACGATGTCATCCATAGCGGATCGAGCATTCAACCTGATCACTGTTTTCCGGAATCCAGCAAACCGCCCAGTCAGCCCGATTCCGAGCCCCATGCATGGACCAGGTGGCTTCTCAACGACACAAATGATGCCCATGTTGACACCAAGCTCATTGTCGAACCCGTCTTACAACGCAGACATCGAACAGCCTCACATCTTCGTGGAGACGCGAACGCCAAGCGAGGACTCCATGAGTCAACTCGACTTTGGTGGCACTAGTACACCAAACAATGCCAGCACCACGAGAGATCCGCGAACCACTGTGGAAGCAGCACTTCCCAGCCCTGACATCGAGCAGCCACCATCATTGTCACTGCCGCCGTCGCCACCACTTCCACTCCCGGTTCCACTTCCCCTCCCGCCAAACCAACAAGAACAGCAGCAGCAACAACAAGAACAAGAACAACAACAACAAGAACAACCCTTGTCTGACATCGACACTATGCTGCTGAAGGTGGAGGGGTCATCGACGATGGATTCCGACGAGGTCTACCTCCCTGCCAACCTGCTTTCGGATGGATCGAAAGAATCAAGGAGCCGCAGAACGTCCAAGGGTTTCGAGGTCGTGTCACCACTCGACACCTCGGAGAAGATGTTCCCATTCGATGAGGTAATCACACCGACTGTGTCGCCCAGAATCGAACAGCTCAACATCTATCCGACGCAGAGCAAGGAATCCAACTACGACAGCATCGAGTATGGTCTGGGTTCACCGAAGTCGACAGACGGGAGCCTCACAGCATCCGTCGGATCGCTACTGCAGCACCTGACGAAACAGAATGGATTCTTCATGGTGGAGCCAAAGCATGACGCTGCCATCACCGCGTCCTTGCTGGGATCCTTCGAAGGCGACAAATCGTCTGAAGAAGACACCAGCCTCACCAGCATTTTCGAATTCCCACCGGCTCGCATGAAGCAGAAGAGAGGCGGCATCGTGGCGGGGGCAGGCGGAGAAGCAGATGAGACCGAAATGAAACCGCCTGCAGCAAAGCAAGGCGCCGTGTACATCGCGAGACCAAGGAGTCCGAATGTCACAACGTACGAAAACATCGGTCCTTTCTCCAGCCCACCTGCTGCCGTCCTGACAGCGGAGGAGGAGGAAGACCTTGAATCTCCGAAGGACGGAGCTTTCTTGGAGTTGCAGGATATCGATCTCGAGCAAGGCATCTAAACCTGTCCTGCGGAGAAGGTTGATGGCGCCATTGCCGCGCCACATGCAATCCACATCCAGCTCGTCGGCAACCAAATGCGCAAGCAACAGTTACAGTGCAGCGCAGCGCAGCAGCCGACTTGAGCGCACCCCAGCGAACGACCGCATTCATGATTTATAAAGCAACGCCATATATTAATAGTGTGATATGTAAATATGTATACTAAATACTTGTGTAATGTATTTTACCAGCAATATATAATAAATTGTAACACTTGTATTCACATTATACGAGCACACGCCACAAATCAAACTCTTGAGTCAAGGTGTTTGCGTTGTCTACTTGTGAGACTTATCCTTCTGGATCTACTGATCTGTCGTTCCGCTCTGTTGAAACTGCTTCGGGTGACGATGAAGAGTGTTGTCACTGGGATCACATCCCATGATTCAGCAATGAGATTCTTCGCACGCTCGGTGGAACCAAGACTGTGGAAGAGCACGATGTGGTTGGTCTTGTCCTTTTACAAGTCAATTGCTTCTGCCGAACGTCGGCTAAAGGTGTGCGTCTGTGTGCTCGCATCCTGCCGCAACCATCCCAAAGCATCGTGCCCAGGTACGACGCGAGACCTTGTGCTGCGGCGAGAGGAGAGACGGTCTCTTCTCGGCTTCGTCCCGATGTTTTCTGATCGTAGTGGCAAAGACAGAGGTAGTGCACACGGCCTCTGGAATGAAGGCAACTGGCGGTATTCTCTCCCAAAGTGCGTATGTCCGTGTATACGCACGTGATCGATGCCCCACCAACACAGAGTTTGAGTTCTGCTCATGTACCATACGTATACTACGAGTGGTATGTATGGTAGTCCACCTCGACGGTCAGGGAAAGCTTGGAATCCTCTACTCTACAGCAACATGTTCAGGTCGGGATAATCAGCTGTCACCTCATCCTTCGTGATTGTTTCGTCAGGTTCTGTTGGAGTCCAAAGAATCTCCACATCCTCCAAACAACCAGGAGCTCGCACTTCTGATGCTATCTTGGCCAGGAGGTTGTCGAGGTCCGCGGTGGAGAGCATCTCGTCTTTGGGGACCTTGATGGAATGATCTCCCGTGATGGTAAGAATCAATGTGACCACCGCCATGGTTGCGTTGGGTGCATTCGGATCAGGTTCCGACTTGGATCTGGTGTCGGCATCGAGCGCGTAACCTTCGCTGGTGTACTTGGTGCGTGATTCGGAATCGAACTTGCTGCGTTCCACCACGGAGAGCTTGTCGTACGATCGGTAGGCATCCTCCATGTCGACATATTCGTCCGTCTGTGCGTAGGCCGAGGCGATAGACGATTTGTTGCGTGAGATTGCCAGCGCAATGTCGGCAGTGAGCTGCTGCAATCCCATGGTGCTGTCGACGTCGGCGGCATCGACCAGTTGATCCAGCACGGACAGGATGGAGCGTTTGGATTTTCGGTTCGCAACGTTGAGGGCCACGCGTAGCAACACGACTGACGCGACGGGCTCCTGGTTCTGCAATGGCCTCGCAGGTGCATCGAACGCAGATTGCGATGGTGACTGTGGGTTGTACGCCGATGTCACCTTCGCGGCGATCGCGGCGAACACGGCAATACCGACAAGTACTTTGGCTCGTTTCGAAGCCTTCGAGTGCTTCGTTGGAACGATCCTCGTGGGGAACTGTGTTGGAACCGTGCCATCCACGGCCGCCTCAGAGCCAACGACTCCAGTTCTTGGTTGTATTGGTTGTTGCGGATTCACGTAAGTATTGTGGTGATGGATTTCTTGTAAACTGATAACGAGTGATTTATGATTAGTTGCTTGAGGTGCAGGATGCATGGCGAGGTTCAGTGCGGTGTATCGCGGTGCTGTGCGAGTGATTGCGGGCAAACAGAGAGAGAGGAAGCTGTTGATCGAGATGGAGCGAGATTGGGAAAATTTCGCTGGCCGAAGTTTGTTGAGCTCAGCAAGATGACCTTGACAGGATAACGCTCCATGAACGAACTTAGATAGACGAACGACTTCTTTGTTGCGTTGCCATCCGTACGAAGCTTAGCACTTAGGGCATGGTCCCACGAGCGGACCATGCGTTGGATGTGCAAGGCACCTTCTCAGCGCACAGGTTGCTGATGGAAGGTCTTGGTTGAGTGCGTTTTGGCGCGAATTGGCCGATTGTTGTTTTTGTTGTTTTGTGTTTGCTCAATCGATGTTCGGGTTCGTGGTTCGGATCTGATGTTCGGATTCGAGTCACGAGTCGCCAGTCGTGGTTTCGTGCGCTCACAAAATGGATTGATGGTCGACACAAAACCGATTCCGACACTCGCCCTCAATTGGACAAGTAGGAGCCTTACCAGCCCATGAGACTCTTCCGGGCAGATGCAAATTTGATTTTGCAGAGTGCCTTGGTGAGGATGTCCGCAAGCTGGAGGTCTGTGGCGATGTGTTTCACCTGGATCTCGCCCTGTTTGAGGTGCGAGCGAAACCAGTGATATTTGACCGCGATGTGTTTGGAGCGGGGAGTCATTCGAGCTGGTTCGGTGGTGGCGAGGGTGATAGCAGCTTGGTTGTCTTCGTGGACGGTAGTGAGTGTGTCCAAACCGTCCGAGCTGATGGTGAAGCACTGCGTGATCTCGCGGAGGGTCTCTCGGAGCGGAACCAGGACTCTCATGGCAGTGGACATCGCAATGTACTCTGATTCCTGAGTGCACACTGCAATTTCCGTCTGGAGCTTGGATTTCCAGATGATGGGCATATTCCCCAACATGACCACGAATCCTGTGCGCGACTTGACGCATGTAGGGTCCTGATCGGACTCGGCATTCCAGAGGCCGGCGAAGTCAGCGTCGACGTAGCAGTCGAGTGCTCGCTTGGTGGATGGCTGGACGAGGATGCCTTCTTGGAGCGTGCCGAGCAGATAGCGGCCGATGCGTTTGAGAGCTTGCTCGTGTGGTAGCTTTGGGTCATTGCAAAAGCGAGCGCATTGGTTGATGGCGAAGGCACATTCAGGACGTGTGTTGGTTCCCAGATACATCATCATGCCGAGGACTGAGCGGTAGTTGAACTGCCCTGAGCATGGCGGTGCATCTGGCTCCTTGCCCAGGGCCTTGTCCGCTGGAGTAGGACGGGAAGTGGCATTCTCCAAGCCAAGGGCTTCGATCACACGCTGAGTGAGACCAGGTTGCGACAGCTTCAACGTGCCTTCGGAGTTGCGCTCGATTTGGATCCCGAGGTAGGCGGAGAGGTCGCCTTCTCTGGTGAGGTCGAATCCTTCAGACTCCAGGGTGTTGATGAGGGCCGTCACCTGCTCTGGTGAGGTGCCGCAGATGATGGCATCGTCGACGTAGAGGACGAGGACCAGTCCGGGCTTGAGGAACAGGCACGGGTCCTTCACGGAGACAGTGAAACCGAAGGTGGGTGAAAGGAGTGCCGCACGCAGATGGTCATACCACAGCCGAGGCGCACGTCGGTCTCCATAGAGGCTCTTGTTGATTTGGAAGATGCGACCGCGGAGGTCCTTGTTGGCGCTGAAAGGCCCGGGTGGAAGCTCCATGTAGATTGGCTCAGGGAGAGAGGATTGGACAAATGCATTCTTGAAGTCGATTGACTGGGTGTGCAGGTTGAATTCGACGGTGAGAGCAAAAAGGAGCCGGATGGTGCTCCATTCGACAACAGGGGAGAACGTTTGGTTCTTGTCTCGCCCTGTTTCGAACTGTCGGTCACCACGAACGCACAAGCGTGCCTTCAGCTTCATGATCGACCCGTCCGGATACCGCTTGCGTTTGAAGACCCACGTAGAGGGGATGATTTCGTGGGAGCCTGCCGAGGAGCGGGGAACGATGTCGAACGTGCCCTTATCTTGAAGTTGGTCGAGCTCGGTGTAGATGGCAGCGATCCACTTGGAGCGCTCCTCGGGGTCGTCGCACCGGAGGACATCACGAAGGGTGGGGTTATCTGCGTCATGGACCCGCACGCCAAGGAGGCGAGGGTCAAGCTGATGGACCTCCTGGGTGATCGGATGAGTGGAGGCTTCCATAAGGGCATGGAACCGAGGGTCGATGGCCGCGGGGTTGTCCCAATCCAGGCGGTCGAGGATGGATACGGGAGCATGCAGGCGTGAGGGCCGGCCAGTCGAGAGGACCGAGGACGTGTGGAAAGCCACGGTGTCGACGTGGACGGTGTCGTCGCCGTACTTGAGAGCGGGCCTGCGGATGCGATGACCGCGTCCCAGGGGAGGGTCGGCACGGGCTGGTGCCTCAGCTGGGGCGGCGTCCTGGGGTCCGACGTCCTGGGGATCGGCGTTGTTCTCTACCGCAGGTACCACCACCTCGCCCTCAACGCCGACACCAGGAGGGGGGCCAGAGAAAGGAAGAGCGGGCGGGTCGGTGGGAAAGAAATGCGGGTCGGGCGGCGGAAGCGGGCCATCAATGGCAGCGTCATGGAACTCCAGCACGTGCTCGCGAGAGGTGCGGAAGAGATCGTGCCAGAGCGGGTCCAGGTCACCGGAGGAGGCATTGGAGACAGTGGAGAACGTCTCATCGTACACCACATGATATTGCCGGGAGACCCATCCGGTCTGGATGCTGCGGATGAGGCCAACCGAGGACGAGTGCTCGGGATCGAAGCCAAGGTACTGGCCGAGCCGGGCCCGTGGCTCCCAGCGAGGGATGGACTTGTCGGCCTGCAGCCGAGGGTCGAGGACGTAGGCGGGGCACCCCCAGACGCGAGAGCGAGGGAGGTACTGGGACCCGACGGAGGAACCAGTGAAAGCGTCATGCGGAGTGGTGCGGGAGGTGCGGCGCGGCGTGTGATTGTACAACCACGCGGCATGCGACATGGCGGTCGGCCACAAGTCGGTGGCGAACTCCTTAGGCCAGTGAAGCTGGGCGTGAACCATCATGGCCCGGGCGCGAAGGGTACAGGTGAGGATGGCGCGCTCGGCCGCTCCATTCTGGTGATGGGCACCGACAGCACCGAAAGTGAGGCGTTGGTCGGCATCGAGGCTGTCACGCCAGGCAGCAGAGGTGAAGACCCCACGGTCGGTGTGGTAGTGCTGGACTTGAACCCCGTGGGCGCGGGCGGACTGCTCGAAGACACGCTTGGACGCAATGGTGTCGGAGGCACCGAAGGAGACCTGGTGGTGGATGGAGATGAAACCAGTGTGTGAGTCAACGAAGATGGTCCCACCGACGTAGCGCTGGGTCTGGGGCTCCAGGCCGAAGGTGTTGAGACGCCGGCCACGAACACTGCTCTCGAACTGATCGACAGACACGTGCTCGCCCGGAAGCGCAGTTCCGGGAGCGATGGGACGGATATCGCCGGCGGGAGCGGAGCGACGGTTGGGGAGGCGTTGCTTGCGGGACTTCGCAAGGACGCAGGAGGCGCACTTCGGCAGGGGGCACCGCTTCATGCCGGAGACAGAGGGAATGAGATGGGACTGGGGCACCTCGTCCTCCGGGTCCAGGACCTCATGGGCGCGGAACAGCTGCTGCACATGAGCCATGCCGAGATGGCCAAGCTTGAGATGGGCATGCAGGAGAGCCTTCTGCGCGGTGGAAAGGTTGGCGTTGGCTGGCTCGAGGGCTTCGACGCCGGCCAGAGCGGTGGACTCGGTGAGATGGGCGGCAGAGCGATGGGCGGAGCCGCGAGACGGCTTAGCAGATGGGCGGCCAAGCGCAGTCGGGATGTTGGAGTGCGGGTGGACCGGGACGGTGATGGTGCCCTTGTCGGCAGTCTTCATCCAGAACTGCCGGCTGTTCCCACCGAACGTTTCTGCATCGTAGAGACGCGCGGTCTTGGCGTAGTCCTGGGGGGAAACGAGGCGAACGTTGCTGCCGGGGATGAGATGGCCGGGCATGACCACTGTATCGAAGGTACCGTCGATCGACATGATGTCGTACGACACGGTGCCGATGGCGGTGATGTTCATTGACCCGCTGGCGGTGTGCACTTTGCCGTAGGATCCGAAGATGGGCTCGTCCAGGAAGTCGTCAACGTCATAGGTCATGGCGAAGGAACAGCCAGTGTCCATGATGATGGGAACGAGATTCTTGTGAGTGCCCTTCGGCGAGTGGTAGGCGTTGTGGATGAGCTGCGACATGAACTGGTGGTCGACGTTGAAAGATGAAGCTTGGAAAGCAAGTGGGTGAATATCCAGCGGAGCAGAGATGGTGAGGGGGCCCTTGGAGACAGGTCGAAAAGGGTCTGAGGCCCGACTGATGAGGCGGAAGAGATCCGGTGGGATGGCGTCGTCAGTGGCGGCAACGGACTCCGGAGCAGGCAGGCGGGATGCCTGGACGGCGGCGGAGGCATGGCGATGGGCCATGAGATCGTCGAACTGGTGCCCGAAACCGGATAGGTGGAGAGTAGAGGACGGAGAGGGAGGAGCGGCACCAAGAGAGGAGGAGCCGGCCTCGACTTCCTGCAGGATGCGGCAGGGAGCGAGGACTGGGAGAGGGGAACCCCGAGCATGTACAAGGCGGCTGGACCGGACTTGCGCGTACTCGAAGTATCGGAGAGTAGACGCCGGGATGGTCAGGTAGGATAGGACCATCAGGCGGGCGGGGAGGCCAAGGCCGAGGCGGCTGGAGTGCCGGACGACATGGCGAGGGACGGAGGGAAGGCTGGATCCGCCTGGACGACGGAGGAGGTGCCGGAGGGTGGTGACGACCCAAGCATCGGCGGGGAGCACCCACTGAAGGACCCAAGTAGTCGAGACTGCGAGTTGCTCAATGAAGAGCCCCAGGCACCCTACCACCCCCTCAATGAGGAAGAGCAGGATGACTGGCAGGCAGAGGAGAGGGCTTACGCGAAGAAGGGCCGCCTTTAAAAACCCGATGCATCATCGGCCATGCGGACGCGAAGGGTGGTCGGGGGAGGCGCGGCCACGGAAGCGGAGTCGTCGACGGCGGTGGCTTTGGCCTCAGCGGAGGCCTGGCGCTCGCCGCGCTTGCGCTTGAACTCCTGGAACCAGGCGTCGTGGCCGTCGGTCTCGTGGTTGCCCCAGCGCTGGCAGCGGGGGTTGCCGCACCAGTGCTCCGTACCGGAGCCATTTGCGCGGTCCCGGGTGTGGCTCTCGCCCTCCTGAGGAGGAGTGCGGTCGATGGGGTTGCCCCGACGGTCGACGGAGGGCTTGGTGCCCGACCCAGACCCGGTGGTGTTGTTGGCAGCAGCGGGGTGGCGACGGCGGATGTGCCAAGAGTCCGTGGCAACGAGCTTGCGGTACTTGCCGAGGGAGACGTCAAGGACGCCCTCCCAGGTGTCCAAGGTGGACGACGTTCCAATCTCCATGGACATCTCCATGAAACCCAGGTGGGTTTTGAAGGCCTGGCAGGTGCATGTGTGGAAGACCCGAATGAGGATCTGCGGCATGTCGGTGGGGACGTCGATGGTGGAGGCCGCAATGCGGGAGATGGCCGAGCGGAGGTAGGCACACGCCACTTCGATGTTCTCGCCCTCAATCTGGCTGACCTTGAAATGCTGGATCCGGTTGAGGATCTCGCGGGCCGTATCGGAGTTGGTGCGGGCCACCAACTCGACGATGTAGAAGAGCGCGAGCGGTCCACCCTTTTCGTCATAGGGCACAAGGCGGAGGCGGTTGGCGACGATCGCGCGGAGCTCCTCAGTGCAGGAGTTCAGGATGAAACGCTGAGAGACCTCGAGGTCGGTCGCGATCTCATCGCTGCTTGCGAAGTTGTGGTACGTCCAATTGGATCCACGGACGTCGGCTTCGGTACACTTCAGGTACTCCGAGAACAGCTTCCGTGGGGTGTCGGAAGAGAAGGACGGGGTACCCTCAGAGGAAAGGACTGGGCGTGTGACAATGTCGAAGACATCGGTCATGTCGTACGCCGCGAGGTGTTCTTCAACGCGACTGAGGATGGCGTTGAGGTCATGGTTCTTCTCCAAGAAGTCGTTCGACTTGATGTCGGAGGAGAGGTCCTGCACCATGAATTGGACATCGTCGATGGACTTCGATGCCTTTTCAAGCACAGGGATGCGATCCTTGTCGCTGAGGGCGGCGCGCTGTGCCTTGGTTAAGAACACATGGCACTTCTTGGATGCGACGGAGGCGCGACGGGTGGCTTGAAACATGGCGGGGACCGGCGGCGTGAGAAGCGAAGGAGGGTCCGGAGTGGAAGCTGAGTCTGATGGCAAGCGTGGGGTAGTCTCGTCTGACGGAGTGGAGCTGATATCACCGGAGACGCTGGCGGACATTCAGATGGCTGAGTTGAGGGTCGGTAGATGGGAGGCTGGCACGCGGATGGGTGGCAGTCTGCTGATGGCTGATGGGAGACGGGGAGCGGAGGATCGCTGAGAAAGAGATCTGAGAGCGATGTCGGGCTGGTGGAGCCAGGTTGAACGGTCGGGGCTTGGTGAGCACGAGCGACGGTTGAGAGCTGACTGCGAGGGGAGATCAGATGAGCGGTCGGGGCTGTGAAGCACGAGCGACGGCTGAGAGCTGATGGAACTGACGGAAGACGATGAACGGAAGATGCGATTAGCAGGGATGTGAATCCAGGCTCATAACCTCTTGTAAACTGATAACGAGTGATTTATGATTAGTTGCTTGAGGTGCAGGATGCATGGCGAGGTTCAGTGCGGTGTATCGCGGTGCTGTGCGAGTGATTGCGGGCAAACAGAGAGAGAGGAAGCTGTTGATCGAGATGGAGCGAGATTGGGAAAATTTCGCTGGCCGAAGTTTGTTGAGCTCAGCAAGATGACCTTGACAGGATAACGCTCCATGAACGAACTTAGATAGACGAACGACTTCTTTGTTGCGTTGCCATCCGTACGAAGCTTAGCACTTAGGGCATGGTCCCACGAGCGGACCATGCGTTGGATGTGCAAGGCACCTTCTCAGCGCACAGGTTGCTGATGGAAGGTCTTGGTTGAGTGCGTTTTGGCGCGAATTGGCCGATTGTTGTTTTTGTTGTTTTGTGTTTGCTCAATCGATGTTCGGGTTCGTGGTTCGGATCTGATGTTCGGATTCGAGTCACGAGTCGCCAGTCGTGGTTTCGTGCGCTCACAAAATGGATTGATGGTCGACACAAAACCGATTCCGACAGGATTGTCGGACCTCGGTCGTAGCCTCCGAATGGTGAGAATAGGCGTTGTGGTCGAATGATGATTGTCGGGCCCGCATCATTTCTGCTGGCTGGTCTCGCTTCCTTGACCGCCGTCGCTGAGCTTGAAGGCTGGTGGCTGGATGAGCTGCTGCTGCTACTGCCACCGCTGCTGGATTGACTGGGTGCACTTCCGGAGCTGCCACCACTTCCGCTGCTACGACTGGGGGCGCTTCTGCCACCAGCACTATTGCTGCGACTTCTATTCGAGCTTCCGCTGTTGCTGCTGCTGGGACGACTTGGGGCACTTCGGCTTGGTGTGCTTCTGCTTGGGGCACTTCGGCTTGAGCTTCTGCTGCTGCTACTTCGACTGGAACTGCTGCGACTGCTGCTGCGACTGCCGCTGCTGCGATTGATGCTGGATCGCGACGATCCGCCCACTCTGCCTCCGGAGCGAGCCTCGCTTGGCAACGGTGTGAAAAAGAGGGCAAAGACCATGAAGAACGTTGCCATGACCGCCCTTGTGGATCTTGTGGACTTCCACAGCTTGCGAAAGGACTTAAATGAGAATGGGAAGATGCCCTTCGCCGTCTCGTTCGGAGAATCGTCTTGGTTGGAGTCGGCATCGTCCACAGTCACTGCGTATCTTGGGGTCGAATTCTTTGGTGGGAGGTGCTGTGCCTGGTGGAGACTGCGTGGCGTTCGCAGCGGCACCACGAGATGCACAGCATCGTGGGTGGTCGGACGCAGAGGCGATGCCAACAGCGACTGATGCGGAGCGAAGCCTGCCGAAGGATTGGCCCACGCAACGATGCACGCGATCGTGATCCAGGGAACTCGCCTCGCCATCATCCGTTCCAATGTTGCTCACTTTGGTGTCACCGTTCCCGCCAACAATGTTGTGGATCACAGTGTTGCTATCTGCCCTTTCGATGGTTCCATCCGAACGAGGGAGCATCCAATTTTTGTGAGAGCATTCGCAAAGAGAGACGTTGATGTCTCTCCACCCAACGCCACTGCATTTTTGCTTGCCCAAACCGTTCCTTTCGTGTCAATTTCGGCGCCAAAATCGGTCTTGACGCCAAAAACACTTCGATTAGCGCGAGTCACCACATTTGTCTCGTGGAAGAAATCAACTCGAGTCGTGCGTTGACACCCCACCACGACGTCACTCGATGAATGTCAACTCTGCCACGTTTCAGTTGAACGGCGTTTCATGTGTCTGGAACGTTATATTTCGGTTACAACGATCATTTTCAAATGCGAAGTGATCCTCCGCGCGTGCCGAGATTTCTCCCCACACTGATCATACCGTTACAGGACCGCTTCAGTGGGAACCATACCCGCCACCAGTATGGCGAAGACAGAATGTGCATGGGTATGGCACCTGTTGCGGCAAACACAGGGAGATAGCGAGGCAAGACGGATCACCGACAACGTTGTTTTGCTTTTGCGGACGCGCCAACACTCTGAACGGCAGTTGATGATCATCATCATGATGAGTTGATGGACTTGTACCTACTCACATCCCCACGAAAGCGGATACGGATGGAGGGCGGCGTGGTGGGGTACCGCGAGAGTGCCCTCACACAATAGAATGCTGGGTACAAGAGACCGCATCATGTGCATGGTTGATGAGCAACCCTTCCGCATCACAAAATTGCTTCAACGCAAACGACATTTCATCCCATCCGTGATCTCCTTCGGGCACAACCAAACCAAACATCATGCGTTTGCGTCCATCCACCAAATACCCCTGCTTTCAGGTGGTCGTCTTCATCTTCGTCATCACCATCCATGCCCAGCATGCGCTGAGTTCTTTGATGAACGCCGCGCCATCCCGACCAGCGATATCGCTGAGAGGCGCATCACATCGAACGCAAATCACCGGGCGCATTCTGGAATCCTCATCCCAAACTGCACCGGATGACTTCGAATGGAAGCGTCTCGATGTGCAGTACGACGACGGCTGTGGCGAGGTCGATGGGAATGCAACAACTCTCGATGACATCGCATCGGCCCATCTATCCGCCATCGAATATTTCTTCTCGATCGAGTCATCGGACCCTCCGGATCAGGATGTCGTTGATGGCCTTGCGGAAGGTCTCTTCGACCTCGTCCGCCGCAGCACCATCCTGTGCGGGGGGAATCAACGCCGCGGTCTTGCTCGTGACGCCGCACTGCCGGCCGATGGTAAGTTCAACTCTAATAGGTCGAGGGCGGGTGGTTGTGCCCCGTCCAAGCGCAACAGAATCGAGTGAAACGCTGTTGCAGATCCTTTGCCGTTGACCCAAGCCCGCCCATCTCACACTCTTTGCTTTTCCAATGTTTCTCCGTGCGGCACGCTCCAAACATTGTTCCGCCGTCGCGGCAGCAGCCCTCGCTAGGAAGCAGAGGAAGCTGGATCAAATCGACGAACGCCTGGGATTTGCTGCCATCAGCTCTGGTCCGTACAGGGCCGTCGATTGTAAGTATGAATACGCCAACGCTCTTCTGAATGAGAATCGCTGAAAGAGAATCTCTGAATGAGAAATACCGTGCCCAGTTTCCGCACCATTTCTCTTCGTTCCAAAACTTGTCCATGATCAATCGTCTGATCACGCTCTCTCCTTCCCGCTCACACTATCTTGTTTGTTGTTGTTTGCTGCGCGGTCTTTCCTTCTGCCGTGCCACTGCACTCTACTCATATGCCCATCCTTGCAACAAAGACGAATGCCCATACGAGTACAACGACAACAACTGCACCGTGTACTTTGGCCAAATGACTCTGATGGCGCGAGATTCTGACAACATAGAATTCGAGAGCGTCGAGGAATCGGTGCTCCGACTCATCCAGAGTGCGCTTGAAACGGATGAGTTGGTCTTTGCTGGGAACTTTCCAACCGTGAGCACCACTCGATGGTTGGGCACCTCCCTTGCAGGTTTTGACCTGGAGTGGCCAATCCCACCCTTCTTCGATGTCCATCATGGCCGACCGACAGGAGAAGATGGTGACGACGGTGACGAGGGAGCGGATGCTGACGTGGACGCTGATGCAGACACAGATGCTGATGTCGATGCGGATACTGGCGATGACAAGGACTTGGACGGTGACACCGACAACGACGTAGACATCGACAGCGGCGCAGACGCGGATGCAGATGTCGATACAGATACCGATGCTGACGTGGACGCAGACATCGATACCGACGCCGACGCCGACGACCACGATGCGGATGCCGATGATGGCACCGATACCGACGCCAACGACGATGCGGACGGAGACATTGATCCCGACAGTGATGCCGACACTGATATCGATGTCGACTCTGACGCGAACAACGATACGGATGCTGACACAGATGCTGACACCGATGCTGACACAGATGCTCAAACCGATACTGACACGGATGCCGACACCGATACAGACGTGGACAGCGACCTTGATTCCGACACAGATGCTGACACAGATGCTGACACAGATGCTGACAACGATACTGACACCGATACTGACACCGATACTGACACGGATGCCGATACCGATACAGACGTGGACAGCGACCTTGATTCCGACACCGACACAGACACCGATGCAGACGCGGACGCGGACAATGACCTTGATTCCGACGTCGATGGCGACACCGACACCGATGCCAATGTTGACGGTGATGAAGATACCGACGGTGGCACTGGGTCCGGATCTGATACTGACTCTGATGGAGACAACGACAACGACGCTGGTACTGATGCGGACGCCGACGGTCAAAATACGGACGGAGATGCTGATGCTGATCAAGCCGCAGACTCCGACGGCGACATCGACATCGACGACGAAAAGGATTCGAACAGTGACAACGATGCCGACGACAACTCTGACACGCCAGGGAACGGAGTCGGCGAGAATTCGTTTGATTTCGGCGAGGATAGCAAAAACCCGGACGTCGTCGGTGGCCAAACCAATTCGGGAAGTGGAACCCGTTTCGGTGGTGGGCTCATCTTCGTCATGAGCTTCATCCCAGTATCCTTGATGGTTGGTTTGGGCTTCTTGTTCTTGAAAACAACCCACGAGCCGGTCCTCGGAGCCGCAAACTCCCACGATGCCAATCGTCACGTCGGAACCGGCGATCACCCCCGCAGCTGCCACGATGGTGACTATCACTACAACCAATTTGGGACGCAGTACCTGTCCACCAACTGCGCGCATTGCCGCGGAACGAGGTTCATGAGTTTCGTGGTCACACCGGCAAATTCCCAAACGATGGATTTCGCTGGAGCAGACGGAAGAGTCTCGCCATACATCAGCCCTGGAAAGAGCGCACGCAATGACATGGACATCTTCCGCACAGCACTGCTCGTCCCATCGCATGACATCCCGGACGAGCTCCTTTCCATGATCGATATGGAGTCGGATATCACGGAATCGCCGATGAGCAAGCTCTCCATGCCACCCAGGCAGTTCGAGATTGACGACGACGACGACGACAACGAATACGACACGTCCATCGAATCGTCCAATGGGAGTTTCACCGATGTGGAAACGGGAGGCCGGCCCGTCCTCAGCAACATGCTTTCTGCCACCTATCTGCGGGTGCTTGGGAGTGACACAGATTCGGATGATGATCCCATCTTTGTGGCATCCATGACCAGCGAAGACACGCCTGGGCTTCCGACCGCGCGAGAGGATATCTTTCGCAACGTGACTTCCTTCCGGTCGGCGGTCGGCCAAGATGAGGCGAAACCAGTACATGGTAGTGGTGACGAAATCGAACACGATAACTGCGACGGTGACGAGGACGACGATAGCGATGACGACGACGTTCTCAACGCCAGTATCGAGGAGAGACCAAATGGGACCACAGCCGGTCGATTGGCTCACCTGACATTGAAGAACAACTGGAATGTTGAGGACGTCGCCAACACCGGTGCCAAAAGTCCCGCATCGATCGCACTGACACTTCGAGCCGAATCGTTCCGCGATGAGATCCCAGCCGCAACTACGCTTGATTCGTCCGATGTGTACCTGCCGGAGGGGTTTGTGTCGGGCCACCCAGCCATGTTCGACAACGATTCCGATGACATCAGCGACGTCACGCCAGGCTTCGAAAACATTGGCATCCATGCCACACGGTCCAAGGAATCACAATACGATGGATTTGAGTACGACTGCCTCAGCAGCCCCTCGCTCGATATCGAAGAGGGAAATTTCTCATTTGATCGTATCGATGACGAAGGTGACAGTCGTGAGAAAGATGTCCAACGCGATCAGCCTCCTCCTTCCTACGTCCAGACAGAATCCCGCGATGATGATGACAAAGACGAGGCTGCAGCGAGCAAAGTTGTCGTCCAAGTCGATGACCTGAAGCGCCTCGCCAAGCCTGAGCTCGAACGCCGATCGACGCCGGCAGTTCTGGGGCCGATCGATGAACACAACGACTTTCTAGTGGATACATCTGCGAAATCACCCGCCACGGAAGATGGCATGGAACGCACACAACCCGAACAGCACGGACCAACCAACGGCGAGAACCAAACGCGCACTGCGCCTCAGTTCTATCCATCTTTGCTCCGAGCTACGGGCAGCTCGGATTCGGAGGTGGCGTCTTCCGTTGATTCGGAGGTATTTGAGATGCCATTGGATGAGAATGGTGAACCATTGACCTTCACGGCGTCGCCGATTCACCAGGATGATGGGAACAGAATCGGGTGATCTGATCGAAAAGAAGCCACTGCGTCCGAAGAGTTGCAGCAAAAGCAAGGAAGATGAGAGACGTCCTTTACTTTCAAGTGGAGGCACTGTGTGCATAATGCGAAGATGGACGCGCGATACTCCCAACGTTCTCTTTGTTACAGCATGGCATACTTCGAGGGAACAATGAGACCTTGGAGTACTCCACACGTGTCCTTTTCCAAGTTATGCACCCACGCAGACATCAAAAAATGCATTTCACCCCCTACATACACTTTATAACGTAAAATATCATGAACCATATGGTACACCTGCGCACATGGTACGTAGTTGGGTTGAACATACCTAAACGGAGATGGGGCCACAACCAGTGCTTGGTGTTCCGTTACTCGCATGCTGATACCTGCGATTGCTTCGATCCTTTTGCCGGAAACAGAAGATGCCCACATTCATCGCTGGTGGTTGTCGTTTAGGCTGTCTTGGACTTGGGATTGAACCGATCACGCATCGCAAAGAACGGGGTCATGATGTTCGCGATCAGTTTGCTGGCAAACGTCTCGCTGCCCTCGGGATGTGGAACGTAGACGATGCCCTTGAGGAAGAGGAGGACCGCCTCGTAGTGGATCCATAGCTGGATGATGGCACAGAAGGCCGGAAATCGCACCAATTGCCAAGCCACGAAGAATGGCGATGTGATGACATGCGGTTCCATCAGCAGCTTGGCACGGAAGTGGGTCTTGTCGGTATCCTTGGATTTCATCAAATTCCACACTGAGATTTGCTTCTTGCTGCTGGCACTTGGGTATGGAATGCCTTCAAAGGCCCAGTCGTAGATGTACTCCATTTCCATGAACGGCGAAACGTGGAAGGTCTTGGGAAAGACGCAGTGGAAGGTGTCGTTATCGTCGCCACCCTGCTTTGTTTTGGTGTCTGTGGGAAACTGCACCTTGTCGACGCTATCCGGATGCAGCACGTAGCAGTACATTTCGCACCAGGGCGTGTTGCTCACCTCGGCGACCATCGCCGGTATCTTGAGTGTGGCATCATTCGAGCCGTCCTCGTGGGATGTGGACTTTTCCAGAATGTAGTAAAAGGACACGGGGTTGAAATTGTATCCGTAGTAGCAGAGATGCGACATGATGACAACGCGATGCGTCGTGGCATGCGGTTGGAACTTGCCGTTCGTCTTTTGAGATATCAATCGGAAGACCCGTTCCCGGAGTGAGTTGGTGTCATTGTGTGCCTCGCCACTAAGCGTCGCTTCGGAAAGCCCCTCGCCGTTGATGAGATGGTCCGATTCGCGGAACTGGACGATCCAACCCAACGGACCCAGCAGCCTTCGGAAGGCCGCGATCTCATCCAAGTCCAATGTGAAGTTGAAGATGGGGTATTCGAAAGCGTGAACCTTCGGGAGGAGGCGTGCATGCCATACTCTGCCAATGCACAGGGCCGAGTACTTGAGTTCGTCGGAGGACGACGTTGACGACGACATTGACGGCGATGGCGATGACGACGTTGACGATGAGGGTGTCAGCAGTTTCATCAACGAAGACAGAGCCGCCAGGACCATCGGCAGCAAAAGCAGCACCCCGGCTGGAGTGGCAATGCACCAGAGGAGTACGACGATCAGAGACGGCATGATGTGGTATCGACTTCTTCTGCTCGGGAGAGTACAACAGGCAGGTTGATGGGTATGGGGTTGCTTTTGGTGAGAAGTTCTGTGTGGTGGTGGTGGTGGTGGTGGCGAAGATCTGCTCCCTGTGGGCGGATCAAGGAACATTTTCGTCACGGTGTCCAAAGTGACGCGCCCTTCTTGTGCGGAGGGAATGATGGTGCGAGGAGAGATGATTGGTCACGCTTCATTCACGAATCATGATCCAAGATACCAACGACGCGTATTCGCGGTGTAAAGATCCAAACTCAAGCCCCCCAACGGACCGCACTGCTACTCCTTCTGCAACTGATTCCACCATCACCGTTGGTATTGTGATGTAGAATACCTACTATGCACGATAGGTCGATACCCTTGGATTGTTGCCTAGATCTTGCTGGTGGACCCGCATACTCTTCTGAGAGATGGTGTGCAGACACAGCAGAAGATGATGCCTCATTCAGCGTCGAGTGTGCGGATTGCTTCAGGATGACCTGAGGGGGAACATGGCCGGATGGTACCATACTCGTATGCATCACACTGGATAAGAATGATCGCATCAACAACGCAAGAGTCGCGATTCACACAGTAGGCAACTCTGACTGCGCGCAAATCTCATGTTGTATGCAGAGTCAGACAAGCATGCAGGTTGCTGCGAGGAAGAAGCAACCGCGAAGGCCAAACAGGGCCAACCTTGAAAGAGACGCGAGAAGCAGCGGACGAGCAGGTGAACGTTTGGTATGCGTGTGGTCGCATCGGTCCCGAAGCCTGTGCGTTCTTGAGGAATCCCGAGAACATGAAGACCCCCCGTTGCCGCAAAGGCGGCACCGCTCTCCGATCATGGCTGGGTAGTGATTCCACATGTTCTGTGGTACATGTCACACGAGCTACGTACCTGTTTTCCTCCGCTCCGCAAATGCTCTACTCGGTTCTCCAGAGAGAAGTCGTAGAAGCATTTACTATAACTGACAGAAACGCGGAAAGATGAATTATATGAAGTATCACTGCAGTGCATTATAATAATATAATATATTATAATATTATATATAATAGAATAGAATAGAATATTGTATAGTAAGTCTTTGCACATCCATACCGATGCCTGAATGCTCCATTGGACAGGTGAGCAGGCTGCAAGTATGACGAATGGAGAGTGCTCTGCATTCTTGCACCTTACCCGTGTGGGGGAGGCGCAAAAAGCGATTCGTCGTGAAGCGCTGTGGCCCCGTAACACAACATGCCCGAATGTGTGCAGCAACGCGACTGGAAAGAGCAACGCGAAGGAGTTTCGACAAGACTGGCCTTGCTCGTTTCCTATCTTGGTTGACACGAAGAGCTATTGCTTTCGTAACGGGATACTCGAGGCTGTTCCGCTCCAAAGTAAGCCTTCTACTCGAGACGCGGAACTGTGATGGAAGTGCAGCCACAAGGAATGGGATAGCCCTCGATATATGTGGGTACTCCCTCGCGCTTCCGAAGGGTGACTGACCCCAGAGTAAGTGCGTAAAGTACCTCAGCCCCTCTGTCCTTTCCATCGACGATGCTCGTCTGCGCAGAAATCTCAAACTTTGTTGGAGTCGACACGGCGGAGAGTTGTTTCCCTGCGCGCATGCCACCAATGTCGGAGAAACACCAAAACCGCGTCTGTTCTGCGGTGCGCACGAATCCTCCGCGGCTTCACCAACACAAAGAGATTCCGTCCCCCACACGAGGACGAAGTTCATAACAGTATTCGTCGAGGAGATCGCGATAGGAACAGCGTGGTTCGTATCCGGTTGCAAACCAGGGGTATCGATTTCAACAGCAACTGTGGAAAACAGCGGCCAGGGTCTCAGCAGGCCGTCATGACACCGACACCCAAACACGTACTCACGTGCGCTGTGTTGACGAGTCTCGAAATTCTTCAATGATCGATAGCAACAATTACCCCTTGCCATCCGGAGCTCGCACGGGTACGAGCATGGATGCATCTCTCTCCAGAAACAGACCATTGGGTCCAAAGAGTAAAGTCTTCCTCATCGCGGAGCCCTGCACCACATTGTGAGTCTCGGGAAGGATCAGAGCGTTGGCGCGCCGATTGTCAGGAGATTGATGTGCGCTTGCACGTATCTACGATACCAGACAGATCGTCCAGAAACATGGGTCGTGGTGCTTCCACGAGTGACCTCGTCTCCATCTTTTAGTAGAAGGTGCGAGCTGTGCGGAGAGCACGAGCACCTCTCTCTGTGTGCCCTGGTTCTTGTTGTTGTGCCACCACCTCCAGATTCTTTGTTCGCACTTTCGCCACTCGAGGCGACAGGCGCAACCATCCGCCACAAAGAAACTCAAGGCGCACGCCTCGTCTGCATCGCGAACATGTCACGAAATGCTGGCTCCACACGTGGCATAGAACAAAACAGCGTTGGACGAGGACTCGCTTATGCACACGAATCAGCCATTTATGACATCCGCTAGTGGATTATGTCGTTTTGTACTATATAGTAAAGTACTGTAATGTAATATATATACTCTAGTCCGGTGCAGCAGGCCTTGCGCGGACAGGGAGGCTGCGATGTGCCTTCCTTGTTTTTCATGTACGTGTGCTGGGGGATGATAGCTCTCAGCTGCGAACAAACAACCACACACTTCCCGAGAAACAATCGTTGTTGGGCCTTTTTTCTGACGACATTCACAGAGAGAGGGTTGAGCAACATCGTCGATGTGGTGCCATTTGCTGTCGTTGAAATCGGAGAGCGAAACGAGCGCCTGCAGCCGGATTGGCTCGATTTTGATTGAGTTCCGCAAACTGGTACGTACTCCACGCAAACGCGCTTCGTGTTAGGCTTCACACACATGTGCATGGTACTCATGCGATACTTGTTCGAACTATTTTACTTGCGGATGGGACACCGACAAATTAGAGGATTTTGGGTACCACAGGCCGGGTCAAGGTGGCTCGCGTTCATGGAAGGAAGGAACAAAGCAATCGGCGCACTTGGCGTCTTGTTCTTTGCTCTAACTGTCAACCAAGACACGATCTGTATCGACAGCAACCAAGAGAGAGCCCAGACGCGGCAGAGCCGAGCAAACGAGCGACTAACAGAAGCCGAAAAATGAACGTCGGTGTCGTCCTTGGAGTCACATCCGACATTTCCAGCGTCAACAACTAATGGTGCAAAATCGAATGAACGAGCTCGTGATATTTGTTGAGCTACTTTGGCGAACGCGGTTGGAGACAAAAGTGAGACGGACAGAAATAGGAACGCTGACATTCAACTGCCTCAGTACTCCAAGCATGTCTTCACACTCGCAGCTCCGCCTCTGCTCCAATCCTCATGGAGCACGGTATGTGTGTGGCAGGTGTGAAGGCATGTTATGGCACTCTCCGAGGGTGAGAACAATCGCTGTGTAGCATCCCACACTCGCGGGGGTGGGGAAGGTCGCACTCGAAAGCGTGAGACGTCTGCACACGCGCACAATGCAATTCACATCAACGATCACTGTCACCGTCCCAACAGCAAGAGCAAGACCAGCACAACAACTGGCAGCTACCACACAACCAAACCAAGTACTTTACAGTCATTGGCGTCCGCTGTCACATGCAATACGAGCACATATCATACTCTCCGCAGCAGTCTCATCATCATCGTTGGAGCAGTTCCACAAACTCAGAAGAGTTCACTCTGAACCACCAAGTGGAGATATTGTGCAGAGGAATCCTCATTCTTCAAGAGTGCGAAGTGCAAGCGACAGGCAAGTGGTTAGACCGGCCGCGCGCACGATCGCCAGAGAGGCAGCAGGAGTAGCAGCGGCTACAATCACGGCCACGATCACGGTCACGGTAATAGCAGCTCAGCAGACGACAGCACGACCAAACGACATGACATCGCGCAAGCCCAGCAAGTCGATGGGAGGAGGAATGAACCGACCGACGACGATCGGTAGTTTGGTGCGAGATGTGAGAGCTGAGATCATCGATTGCGCATTGCCTCCCTCCGATTTGGGGGTGACGGCACTGAAGGACTCTGACATTTGGACAGGACAGAGCGGCCGCAGCTGCAGGAGCAGCTCGGGAGGTAATGTGTACGCCAAGCTGATCAAGAAGCTCTCTTCTGACTACGAAAATGCAGCCAAACCACGCAAACCCGACATTTCCAAAGCGATCGTCCGAGCCATCCGCAAGTCCGGAGGCCGATTCATGAAGTACAACAAAAAGGACCAATTGTTTTACGAGATTGGAGATGAGTTGGCATGGAAGAAGACGTGTCAACGCCTTCGGACCTACACGATGCATAAGCGTAAGCGGCACCAGGACGCTGAAGGCATGGCGGTGAATGCATCGTCGCCGGCGTCTTCCGGCAGTGAAGGCGACCAAGACAATGCCACCGATGATGAAAGCGTCGCAATGGAAAGCACTGCATCGCGCGGTGGCAGCTTGTCTCGCCCAGGTACGTCATAACAGTGCATGCCGACTACTATACTATCTGCTCCATGTGTTGGTACCATACAAGGACTTCACCAGAAACACACGCTCTCTCGACATCGGCGCAACCCGTGAAAGTTCCGTCGCCTTAGCTGCATTACCTTGCCTGAAAATGCGACGGAACGTGCAGGAGAACGCTGTCCCGTCTCTCCTTGACATACGCGTGCGCACGCACATGCATGCGTACTCGTACACATGCACACTTATACTCACTCACCGCTAATTCGCCTACAAACTTGGATCCACCACACTTGCGCACTTCACATTTCGGTATCATATCATACCGCATCATGTCATACCAACAGCTTTCCTGCATTGTCCAGCACAAGATGCATCCAAACCGATCGCAGATCAAGCAAGTCCTGCGATGCAGTTGAGCACAGCTCAGCTCAAAGCGAATCACGGTACCATCTCTCTCACCATAGAAGCAGCCACAAAGACAGCTGGAGCAACGGCATCAGAGCAAATCGACGAGCTGAGAGAACGAGTCAAGCTGCTCAGAATGATGGCCGATGCGGCACAGGCGCATGCTGTTGAAATCGAGCGAAAATCGAATACCGCTGACTCGGCGCCACAGGCCTTGTGTGTTCAGCCAGTACCGCAGTCGTCGTCACAGCCATCACCACAGGGGGCTCCCGCGGCTCTGACTCTGACCAAGGATGCCTCTGCACTGAATCCAAACGAGGAGATCAATGCGAGGGCTGAAATCGATACACGGCTCAGTATGCCACAAGCTGCTGCTCATCAGCGTCCGCTTATGCTTGCGCAGCCTCCATTGCAGTTGCAGCCGCAGTACATGCACGGCCATCCGCACTACGCCAACATCGAGGACAGCGTGGGACAGTTCGTCCCCCTCCAAAACTATCCCAACATGAGACTCATCCGTGTGGGCGGACCTTATGGATTCGACCACAACGCTGCAGCCCCGCTGTCCTTGGTTCCAGTCGGCATGTACCCATACCCCACAACTTCGCAATACTCGCCTCGTATCATCCATGATGGCGCAGTTCGTCGCTTCGGGTCGCCGCCGGCAGGTGGAGAGTGGTCGAATGAGGAGCCTGCGGGACCAACTCAGCGCTAGAGCAGTTCTTGCAAGGGCCCAATGCCGGAAGGAACCGGAGCAACAGAAACAGCCAACTCCCCACCATCAAACCGCAGTGTGCCTCCGTTGCTCACGCCAGTTGCTACTAGAGGTATTTGGAGTGTGTACGTCCAAGAATAATCTACAGAGAGTATGTGTATGGCAGTACGATGGCTCTGCGTGTACCAGTGTGCATCTCGCTCTTCGTCGGAAACTATGTGTGGTATTATACATGTCAGGACTATTAGCAACACCCATGCGCAGTGTCCGCATGCATCAACCGTACCTTGTTGCAGTAGCGAATGAGGAACGGCAAAGTCGACAGCAATCGTTGCGTCTCTTTGAACAGTGCTTGTATGGCGCCTTGCAATGCCTTCACCCATCTCCAAGGCATCCACGAAACTGCGCCGCATGATGCAAAATCAGCAACTAAAGCAAAAAAGTACCGTTTGTTGACTTGTGAAGGTCACGAGTGGTTCACGTTCATCTCCTGAAGAGGAAACTGTGATACTTTCGTTTCTCACCTGCGACCGCTCACCTACACGTTGCCACACCGAACACCAGGAGTGCGACCATGGCTGCCTGCAAAACTGGGTTCACTCAGCGTGCGGACCAACGGCTGCGTTCTCGACATTCTGCAACCACTCGAGCGAACTATTGGTATGTGGAGTAGGTGCCTGTACTAACAGCTTTATCTCGAATCGCATGAAGCTCCTGAAGAACTCATGAGAGAGAGTAACCGTTTCCACAACATTCGTCCAACGAGGAGAAACGATCGAATCGGAGGATCTAACAAACATAAAAGCACTTCACATGGGTCCCATAGTCGTACAGGCTAATTCAGGCTGTTCCTGAGCCCAGAATATTGGATCCCCTTATTTTTGATTGGTCACACGAAGCGCTAAAAGGGGTTCGACCGTTGAAAATTATGATACTCTGCACATTGTACTATAATAATCAATACACTTTTCAGTCCTGTGTGACTGATCGATGGTGCCGCGGACTAAACTAGAATAAACTAGAGTAGAGAGACTACTCTCAAGTGTTGCGCAATTGTGTTGCCAACGACGACGCTAAGAGAAGCAACTCTCGACATATGGCATCTTGGCAATGACCAAAATATCGATGCCCCAGACTGATGAGACCTCCATCTTCGGTGTGGAACGACCGCTCCTCTCCGTGCAACCAACGCCTCGTTTCTCGGGTATCGCACATGCGTCAGGCTTGCTCAATTCGCTGAACCCATCCGCATTGAAGCGTGCACTTGCAGACTATCCCATCACACAAGATCAGGATGCTGTCAGGGATCATGGCTGTGATTGGGAAATGTGCATGACGCTGTGTGCAGTTGGCTCAGTCGGCAGACGAATCCTTGTGATTAAACGAGTGTATCCAATAATGCGAGATCGTTTTTTGGCTCGAGCTGGAGATTCGCAGCATCGCGTGTGGTATCAACGCTCGCCACGCCAAGGGCAGGAAGCACCATCAGCGATGCGGTCTACTATTAGTTCGCAAGGAATTGTCATGGTTTAGTTTTATTCCTCTCGCGTGATCTTCGTCAACGATTCGCCGTCGCCAACTGATAACTCAATTGGCGACGACTCGTGTTGGCCGTGCAAGTGGTCGCGCCGCCGCCTTCGGCGCCTTGCAGTGATGCCTCTCTCTCTCTCTTTCCTCATTGGTGTGTGCCTGCCAACTTTTCTGCTCCTGCAAGAAATCGAATATGCTCTTCATGTTCGTGTCATCCACCCTCGCCCACGTTCTGCACCCTTTTCATGTCTTTGTCGTGTGCTTGTTCTTCCCATAGCCACCTGGCTACTCTTTTTTTTTTCATTCCGACATGCCCATAGACTCACACCGTTTCTTGTCGGCACGCGGCTCCAGGTGCGAAATGTTCGTCAGTGCGAGTGCCGTACCGACTACTGCGGCCCGTGGCATGTACATCCTCAGCAAGCGCACGCGGATGGAATATGCAGGAGTGGACTGGTTCCTTCGTTGCTGCTTGGGCGACATACAACTATCGTCCAGCCTGCGCTACTCACGCAGCTCGGTGCTGACAGCATGACGTTCGACGACAAGTCTGGAGCGCGGAGGATTGTGTCTGTACGTGTTTGGCTACTTGGACCATCTCGCGCTGCTGCAAGAGATCGACGTAATGCGGATGTCAATATCATGCGGTGGGCAAGGACGGGTCCGATCCAACTTCGCAGATGGGACGGTGGCACGAGGGGGTGCTTCTGTAGCACTGCAACGCAGGTGAGTTCGCCGTGCAATATTCCGAAATGAGGTAGTTGATTCGTTGGCTTGGTCGAGTGAGTGAGCGGATGATTTGTAAGGAGATTGTGATTGGATGGGAGGCAGAAGGTATCTAGAGTGGAATTCACGCGGATCGATTCGAACGGAGCTTATTCCGCTGCGTTCTTCGTAGTGTGTTGGTTGCATCTTTTCATCCTGATTCAGCCGTCGCGGAGGTGTCGGCAGACTTGACATGACTTGGGAGAAGCTGTTGTTGCAGGAGCGAAGTGCGATGAACGGAATACAGTCGTTGATAAAGCAGAGCAGTTTGAGTGATGTGAGAGATTGCATTCGTGCGTATGATGGACTGAAATGGTATAAATCACAGTCCAAAGACTTGAGCACTTTCACTTTGCTGCGACGACGGCAACAGCACAGCAATAGAACGAGATGAGATGCGCATGACGGAAGGAGACCCACATTCATTTGGAACGCACCTTCTCTAGCAGTTCCGGGGCCACCATCTTCTCACGATCCGTAAAGTCAAATAGCGGCGGCAAGGATCCTGCGTGATTGGGCAATCGCTTTCCTGGTTCGCGGAGTTCGTCGAAGAATTCGTGCGCGCAACCCTCCAGGGGATCGAGGCGTTTGTCGGGCGTGTAGGCCAGCGTTCCCGCGATGAAGTCCATCGCCGATTGTGGCGTCGAGTCGCGGAACATCTTCTTCCATTGGCATCCCTTGATCTGCGGGAATTTGAACTCGATGTAGTTTGGATTCATCGTTCGGATCTCCTCCTTCGTCGGTGTGCCTAGCACCTTGATGATTTCCACCAGCTGGTCTACGCCGGAATCGCCCGGGAAGAGGGGCTGTCCGAGAAGCAGCTCCGCCCCGACGCAGCCCTGGCTCCAAACATCGACGGCCGTGGTGTAATTGTTGGATCCGAAGATGAGCTCCGGCGCTCTGTAGTACCTGGAGCAGATGTAGGCCACGTTTGGCTCTCCCCTGACTAATCTCTTGGCCGAGCCGAAGTCGCATAGCTTGAGCTGCTGGTTGTTTGGGTTGACGAGAAGATTTTGCGGTTTGATGTCGCGGTGGCAGATTCCCATGCCATGAATGTGAGCCAATGCGCGGGAGAGCTGGTAGAGGTATAGTTTGACGTATAGCAATGGCAGGGATGTGTTGTGCCGCTGATGTCTGCGAGAGATGCTGTGCACGGTCTCCTCCACAAACTCCAGAACCAAATTGAGGTACAGCTCTTCAGCCCGTTCGCCCTGTGGTTGGATGTGTTTGGGTGCATATGAATGCATATGAATGCGTATGGGTTGTGTACAATACAATACAATCCACATACGCATACGCATGTGCGTATGGATGCGCAGGTGTGCAATGGAAAGGGAGAGACGAATAGAATGGAGTGGTATGGGTGTGAGAGACAGAGAGGGTGGTGACAGAGCATTGATGCGAACACCAAACAGTGCAGAACGCGCGAAAGACCATTGTGCACAAACAGTTGATCAGCCCCAATGCGAGAAGAGAAGAGCAGCGACGCTTCGCCAACGCAGCCAAGAACGTACCTGAGAAAAGAAGCAATGCTTGAGCTTGACGATGTTGGTGTGCGGGTCTTTGACGAGCTGCTGCATGATCTGCAGCTCCCGGTTCTTGAAGCGCTTGTCCTGCAGGACCTTCTTGATGGCGACGACCTCCTGCGTCTCCACGACCTTCGCTTCGAAGACGACGCCGAAGGAGCCGTTTCCGATGATGCGCTCGGCGCTGTAGGAGATGTTCTCTGGATCGTCCAACGATCCCATGCGCATGTGCGGCGCCGCAGATGGTTGCGTCGCGGCGGCTGCGGATGAGCCGGCACCTCCGTTGGTGGTGCTGCTGGCGGCAGCGTTGCCGCTGGTAGCTGCGGCTTCGCCACCGGCAACACGATCGGACGGGGCCAGCGCCGGCGCTGCGGTTGCCGCGTTGGTCGTGGCTTGCGTGGATCCAGCCACAGCGGAAAGGGACGTCATGGCGAAGGGTTGCTGTGATTGATGCTATTGCTGTGATTGACTCTTGTGTGTTAATATGCGCAGGGTGTATGTATGTGCGTGTAGTGGACGTAGATGTGGAGGGTTCTATCCTTGCACTCTTGCTGGTCTGCGACCACGATAAGGGGTTGTTTGTATGGCTGTGGCTTGCAGCTGTGTGCTTGGGGGTCACGGATTCAGACGTTTGGTTTCTTCGCTGTGCTGTGCTGTGCTGCGTTGACCGCGGATTACAGATTGTGGGCTGGGGATCGATCTAACGGAGGGCTCCTCTTGCTGCGATCCTGAGATTGTTGATGCTCTATTGCTGTTGCTACTACTGTTGCTACTGCTGTTCGCGTCGATCACCGCAGAAAGAGAGAGAGAGAGAGATAGAGCAAGATCCCGACGATGGTGAGTGACAATGGGCGTTGGACGATGTCGATGATGCGAACGTCTCAATGCGAAAGCTTTCACTTGTGGGGGAATGCCACGGAGGGTGATGCCTGTATGTCTATGTGTGTGGGTGTGTGATGGCACTCTCCTTGCCTTCTGTTTGATTTTCCCTCCTCTCTGTCTGTGGGCTGTTCCTGCTGCTTTTGTTGTCTGTTGTGTTCTTTCGTATCCTGCTTCGTGTTGTTTCGCTTTGACTCTTCGCCTCCCTTGTCGTCGCGGGTGGTGCTCGTGGAGTTCGAGCAAAGAGTGCCTTGTTCCTGCTCTGTTTGCCTGTCTGCGAACACTCTGGATCCAAAAACGGAACCCCGTACGTTCCCTACCACGAACACCGTAGGGTGACATCTTCAGCACAAGGGAAGAAGATTGCCGTGGAATGTCGCAGATCGTGTCTGACTTTTCGACTGTGAGTCTACGAATAAGACTAGTTTTGTACCACACAAACATTTCGTTGTGGACACTTGTGGCTGTGAGTATGCATGGTGCGAACGATCTCAGAGACTTCCCGGCAACTGCGTACTAATAGATAGATAGAGAGTTAGAGACTACCTGTTGCAGGGTCGTAACATGTCAGTCCCAATGTTGCCGTGTTGCTGTGTCGCCAACGTGCGTCGCGGGTCTTCTGGCCAAACCGGAAGGCGATAGTCCTCCGCGCAACGACCGGCGCAACAGACGGAAGCGCAACTCTCCTCTGCGCCAAATAGTACCATCCACCAATCAACAGAAGCAAAGTGCTCTGCTCTAACCGACCGATGTGATGAATTCGTGGAGTATGCAGTCAGTCTATTAGTTTAGATCGTTAATTCTTGGACGTGTGCGATGCATGCCACGTCCCAATCGTATAGCCCAGAGGCGTGCTTGTGGTGTGGGCTGGGGCCAGAGCGAAGTCGAGACTTGCTGGCATTGTCCTTGTTGGCTTGAAGTACCATCTGCACAGACCTCAGGGTGGATTTACAGCGTAGTGATAGTAATTGAGATAGTTATAATGGAAACAAATTGAACACGATGCCTGTAGGCATGGTTGACGTCAGATGTGGTGTGGCATCACACGGCATCGCTGCCAATGCGTTGTTGCCACCCGCGCTCCATCCGTCTATCCGCCCATTGCCTGCGTCATCATCGCGCCCTGCACAAAGTATACATCCAGGCTGTTGCGCTGATGCTACCGCCTCCACCACCTTCGTGGATGAAGGACATGTGCATCAGCTCTTGTGGTTGATCCCTCGGCTGCCAGGATCGAGGGCTGAGATATCCCCCTCAACCTGCGACCGAGCGGATGCATGCATCCGCGTTTCCCCCGTCGAAATGCATGGAAGAGTTGTGATGTGGCGATCGTGTGATTGTTTGTTTGTGTGTGTCTGTGCCACTTCATCCGTCTTGTCTTTTGAGCGCGGTCTGGTGTCGTGTGGCCTGACCCAGACCGGCCTGCGGACCGCTCAGTGCCTCTCTCTCTCTAGGAAGCGTACTTGAGGGCGTTGATGGCAGCGTTCACGATGTCAGCGGTGGAGGCTGTGGCCGGGTAGCCGCTGCCTTGCTGCTGCTGTTGCTTCTGTTGTTGTTGCTGCTGATGCTGCTGTTGGAAGTGCTGCTGTTGCTGTTGCTGCTGTTGTTGCTGCTGGAAGAGGTGCTGCTGCTGTTGGTGATGGTGTTGTTGCTGCTGGTTGTCGTTCTGCTGCTGGGCAAGCGACTGCATCTGGAACGACCCGAACAGCGGGTTGCTGGGCGCCATCTGCCCTCCCTGGTTGCCGTTGTTGAATCCCATCATCTCGAATGGCTTCATCCCACCGGTGTTCAACGAGGCAGGGTTGAAGTGGGGGTTGCGACCGAGCGCAGATGTCAGGTTCATGCCCTGCCCGGCTGGGTTGGGGTTGTACATGTTCTGCTGGGTCATCGCCTTCTGCTGCATCCACTGTTCGAGGAGGATTCTCTTGGGGTCGTTGCCGGCGATGGCGCCTGTGGCGTCGAAGGGACGCTTGTTCATGCCCATCATGTTGAGGGTGAACTGCTGCTGCTGAAGCTGCTGCTGCTGTTGAAGCAGGAGATTGGCCTGCTCTGTCTTCCTGGTGGAAGCAGCGGTGACGCTCCTCATCTTCTTCATCTGCTCAGGATCGTCGCGTTGGAAGTACTCGTTGCCGAAGATGATCGGGTCGTCGGGGCCGATGCCGCGGTTGACCTGTCGGAAGCCCCAGCGGTAGAGCTTGCGAGTGAAGGATGAGAACTTGGTGGCCTTGAAGAACTTGGGCAGCACCTGGCGGGTGAAGCCATCCGGGTCGCGGATGACGAAGGACTTGCCATCGTCCAACCAGGAGATGCAGTAATTGCGCTTGTCTTCTTGATCGTCGGCGAACTTCATGAGGCTCATAAGCTGTGGTCAGAGTACGAGTGTGGTTGTCACACGTCGGCGAAGCAACGGCGGATGCATTGGTGCAACAAGCCAAAGAAGTTGGTTACAACATAGCAAGAGATGCATGTCAATGAAACAAGGGCGTCGGTGGGAGTTGGTAGACAAGGAGGAAGGGATTAATTGATTGTGTGAGACTCTGGTGTGGGGCGGTGCACATCATGGTCGATGTGCTGTTAGGATTGGGCGAGCGATGACAATACGCGCTGTGGCATGATAAGCTCACGAAGATGCCCGCCATAGTCGTGATGTTTGTTATTATCGGGGGTGATAAAAACCTCCGGTAACGAGTTCCGAAACAAACAAGCGCCCTACCATCGTGGCTCGCGAAACACATAAGCGCAGGTACCAGGCCAGACATCGAGTTTCTGAGTGCGACACGGCGAACAGCTGTGTGCGACTCAGCCCGAAACGGCACCGGCTGGCGTTGGAAGGCAGGCAAACAACTCATGCAATTTCGCCACGCAACGCCACCGCGTGGCGCAATCACATCACACAGCATCACACCACGATACAACAAATCAGGACGCGACTCGTGTCCATGGTCGCCAACAGCCAAGAACAGAAATTTGGCAAGATGCTCACTGACCTTTTCGGGAAATGTCAACGCTGCATCTGGTTTCTTGTGCTCGGGGATGAAGCGCTTCGTCGGTTTTGGCAAGGATTCTGGGGCAGGGCTGCCGTTGTTGCTGCTGCTGGTTTCGCCGTTGCCATTGGCGTTGCTGTTGCTGCTGTCAGGCTTTGGAGCGGTGTCCTGAGGACTGTTGTTGCTGTTGTCGTCGCTGCTGCCGTTGTTGGTGTTGTTCCCCTCCTCTTCGTCTTCGTCGCAGAGCGCCGTCAGGGCGTTGGCTGCCTCCATGACGCTGTGCATCTTCGTTTTCTCAGGGCGTCCCTCGTGTTTGACTCCGTTGGAAGCGCTGCTGATGACGGCGTCGCCGTTGAGGTTTCCCAGGTTGACGTTGATGCCGTTGTTGTTGCTGCTGTTGCTGCCGCCGTTCCCATTCCCAGGGACGCTGACGTTGGGCAGTGCCATGAACTGTTCGTTGATTGGAGTTGGCTCCAGATCGTTGTTGCTTCCTTGGGGTGATGGACTCATGTTTGGTTGTCTGATGCTGTTGCTGTCGTCGTTTGTTGATCGTATTGCTTGATGGCGGTGGTGATGGTGATGGTGATGATGATGATGATGGTCTCCCTTCGTCGCTTCCTTGTTGTGGATACGTTGTTGTTGTTGTTGTTGTTGTTGTTACGTTGCTTTGAGTTTTGGGCAGTTTGCGATTTGTGAGAATGAAAGTGGAGGAGGGGATTGTGGATGAACTTTTTGTATCGCTGTTGGTTGCTATTTCTCGTTTTGTCGCGGTGTTTGTCGCGTTCGATGTTTCTTTCGGTGCCTGCGGTGGTATTGCCACCGCACATTGATACGCATGCTGCCAACAAAACAACGATCGACAACCACACTGAATGTCTCTTGTTACAACCCAGCAGCTTGCGTGAACTCTTACTGCCTGTCGTGATATTTCTACGGCAGGTTGACACGCAGGCGGAATGGGTTCTTTTCCTGCCGCAAAGTCATTCTTGGGCGTCGCATACGGATGGACGGACAGAAGCCGGACCGACGAATAAGCCCCGCAGAACGGTCGAGCGGAAATATCAGCACGGAACGGAATATGGGAAAGTCAAAGACTCCTGTTGATGGACTTGTTAAGTACGCTTCGTTGCGTGACTGCATCATTTAGGCGGCGGATACGGAAATCCAAAGAAAAGGAAACGCTGTCGTGACACCCGCTGGCAGACAAGCGAACAAGCTGCGAGGATGTCTGGATGAAAAAATCCCTTCTACTGTAACCAACGACCACCAGCACTCCGCGGAATGTTTCGTGTTCTCGTGTGGCACGTTGGTGTGCCGTCCTGTCGTACAAAGCCATAGTACTTGTTAGAGAATGTACCATGGCTGCACTCGTACACAGTATGTACTCTTCGCGCGCCCGCAACGCATGGGGTGCCTGTCCCGGTTTTCGTTCCCAGGCAACATCAAATCCGAAGCGAGGTTGTGCCGCACCTGGGGCTGTTCTGCGATGTCCCTTGGGTTGCGATGACAGGAGGATTTTGACTCCTTCCCTTCCTTCACCCTCGATGAGGATGAGAATGCCCCAAACACAACGTCGATCTCATCTGTCACCGTGCCGATGTCGTGAAGGAATGGCACCATGTGCAAGCACGACTACGGTCATGATGACGATTACTTACTCGGCTGTGTTCGCACGGACCTGCAGTGCTCTTGCTCGCGGCTACAGTTTGAGTACGTTGAGTAGAATTGCAGATAAAATAGTGGCAACAGTTCCAGAGTCGCCGTGCTCAACCCGAGCGTGCGTACGAGCTCCTTCACTTTGCTCGAACACGATGGCGTCTGGAGCAGGGTGCATGCGAAGTTACGAGCTCACATAGAATTTGCGTTTGCCACCAAGAGCCGATGGCATTGCGGAAAACCGCCCTTCATCACTGAGGTCACGTACGGCGACTGAGCCCCAAAAGATACACGTCACTTGCAACAAAAAGAACAGAAGAAGAAGGATGCCCAGGCAACGCCCGTGAGACTGGCTGTTGTGATTGTGAAGCACTGTCTGGTAACGCTAACAAAGTCGTGATAATTCGATTTTGGTCTTGACGGCAACAACAACTGTCAAGCAGATGGCCCTGACAGGTTTTGACAGATGGCAGTTGCCACACTTTTCTATCGCTGGAAACCTGCCCCCAAGACACCCGTTCTCAAGTCGTTCAGCGTCAAGGACCCTGTGCGAACCGAGGCACCGGTGCGAGGGAGTGATGGGAGATGTGTGTTTGCTTGTGCTGTTGGGTTCTTTGGCACCTTTCTCGCTCTGTCTCTGTCTTGGCTTCAAGATCGCCTGCAGAAAGATACTTGCTGGAGGACTGGCAATAGCACAAGTAGAACAGAACACGTATTCTTGTACGAGAGGATGGTAGGACAGAGGGAGTATAAATTGACTCGTTCCCTTTCCGTCCCCATTCAAAGCGCATGAAGTATCGCTGAACAGAAAGGTGGTTCTCACTCTTGTGGAATGGGGCACCAGAGACAAAAGTTCTGAATCGCCCGAAGCGGCGAGGGAGGATCGACATCGCACATCAACGCGGACGACGCAAACGGCAAACGAAACAGATGAGGACAAGGCTGAGTGCGTGAGTGCGTGAGTGCGTAGAAAGCAGTGCGACCAGCGAGACAGACGAGACCAACCCACATCGCGATCCTCGCCATCCACGATCCTCTTTGGTGGAGCGGCAGAGTATCCGCTCCGGCAGAGGCCTTATCATCTGTTTGGAAGAAACCCCTTCAACGGGCGATACGGACCGAACTCCAGATTCCGACGTTTTCGGCACCTCCGTCACAGCCAGGATGTCGTAACCTGGACACGCACTCGTTCCTTCGGCGCCTGCCGGATTTAGCGAAGAGGAGTGGAGTGGAGTGGAGTGGAGAGAAGAGACTGCCTCCTTGGCCACGAACCCAAGACCCGAACACCGCGATCCAACAGACCTTCTTGATTGACACCTTCGCTCACTTCGTCCTCTCCGCCCCCATCTCACCATCTCCAGCTTGCGATCCACTCCTTGCTCCCTCCGCACCACCAAAAGGCGGGCTGCACGGGTCCTCAAGGAGAAAAGAACAGCGACCCTCTTGGCGGGCGAGAATGGACAGTGCTGCGCCACGAGTAGCTCGCACATTGCACAATGCCGCGCTGCAAGCTGCGCCGCACTTCTCCTCCATCCATCAATCCATCAGCCACGATTGGGTGTCTTGACGTAACGTTCTATTTCATCGTCGGGAGGGCGAACATGTTGTTCCCTCGCCTGATACTTGTTGAGTTCGGAACTTCGCTTTGAGGTGACATCTTCTTCCGATGCTAATGCCGTTCACTCCCGTTGGTGCCGCTGTTGCCTTCTCGCCTTCGGTGTGCCAACAGGTCAGGAACAGGTTGGAATCTTCGCCCCGCCTCCTGACTGCTGATGTTCTTCATTTGTCTGTGGCATCATCATGTCCAAGAGCAGAGGCCCAACGGGAGAAACGGTTGGGGTTCGTATTTTATGTATCGCAGATGGGGCCGAAAAAGTCATGCAGTGCTGTTGAGGGAGAAACTAGATTGAGGAAGGAAAGAAAACGTACAGGTAGAGTCTCAATGGACACGTTTGGGAAAACTGCAAAACACGATCAACTTAGTCGATGTAGTCATATCATATCCATCAGAAGCACCCTGATCGGCCATGCTTTGTTGTGCTGTGCTACGACTATGCCACGCCATGCCATGCCACGGTATACGATGTTGTACTATCCATTCCAGCTTGCCAAGAGGAGCAGGGTTTCTAAGGAACCAAGGGGATAGGCACAGTGACAAAGCATCTCACGGTGTCTTGCTTGCACGTACATAAGGGGATGGTACAGGGACGCCGGCTGGAGTTCCTGTGCGGCTGCATGCGAGATGAAGAGGAGGGCGGAACGGTGTACGACCTATTGGTATGTAAGAGGCAGAGACTCCACAGAAGACGAGTAGGTCGTGTGCCAAAAGTGCTTGCTGTCCAGAGAGTCCTCTTTGTGCCATGCGAGTATGCAGGTATCCTATGCCTCGCTCTTCAGTTCCGCGTTGCCATCTTCTTGCGCCGCCACCTTGGACTTCTTCTTGCCCTTCTTCAACCGCCTTCGTTGTTTGCGCTTTCCACCACCGATGGGTTCGTCGGCGCTGCGTTTCTTCTCCTCGGCATTGGCGCCGCCAGCGCCATCCGCGGCACCGGCAGGAGCAGCACCTGCCTCCACCAACTCGTCCATGTCCGCATGGATGAGATCGCGGAACTTCTTCCTGCGTCGGCGATCCAATTTGAATTCTGTACCATCCCTGGCATGTTCATCACGGTACGGCGCCATGTACTTAACGGAGACGTACTGCTTGAGGGTCTTGTCTTTGGCGAAGAGAATCTCTTCGGTGCTGAGGCCGTAACGATTCTTCTCGACAGGGCGGTACTTGAAGCGCGTTGGCAGATCACCGGCGATGATGTCTTCGTAATCCAGCTTGTACAGTTCGTCCTGGACCTTCTCTTCGAGTTTGACCTCGAGGTGGGATTTGGGTGTCGCGGTGGTGTCGTGCTGTGCATCACCGTCTTCATCGTAGCCTTCGTTCTGATCGTTGTAGTATTCTTCGCCATCTGCGTCGTCCCCGCCGTTGTAATTTTCTCCGCCTTCATCTTGATGCGCGTACGTTTCTTCCGTCACGCCGGAATCCAAGGCATTCGCATCCTGCAGCATGGCATCGCGAACATCTTTATCCTTCTTCCATTCGCCATCCTGCTGCGCGTAGAAGTCGTCGTTGTAGGCATCCTTCATCGCTTGTTCGAATTTTTCGGGATCGTAATCGCCTTCCAGCATCTTGAGGATCGCCGTTTCGTCGATGGCAGTTGCTGCTTCCTTCGCAGCCGCCTCCGCATCTTGCGGACCCAGAATGGATTTGACTTGCTCCAACTTCTTGTGCAGCTCGGCCTTCTTGGCACTCTTGAGACGCTTGAGCTGTTCCTCCTTGGCCTTGCGTTGGGCTGCCTTGCGCTCCTTGCGTGCCAGACGCTTCTGCTTGCGAGTGTCATCCTTGCGACGCAGCGTGTTCATCTGATTGCCGCGCGCGTAGGTGCGGATGGAGAAATCGGCACCGGAGGCTCCCGTGGCAGTGGCAGCCTCCTCGAATCGGAAGTTGTACTTGGCCTCGAATTCGTCGGCCTTGTCGGTGGATGATGCTGTGCTTTCGTTGTCGTCGTCATTGGTGTTGCCGTTGTTCTCATTGGCGTCATTCTCGAAATCGTCCTTCCACTTCTTGTTGGACAGGTACTCCAGCAGGAAGGCTTGACCATCTTGGATCTCACCACGTGGGTCAACAAAGTCCTTGTCGGCGACCGATGAGGACTTTTTGGCGTTCTTGATCTCCTTCCGTAGCTTCTGTTCCGTCTCATCGGGCGTCGTTGTTGACGCGCTCTTCTTGTTTTTCTTCTTCTGCACGAGAAGATCGTCGTCGTCATCGTCGTTCTCATTGTTGCCACTATCCTTGTCACCATCGGCATCGTTATCGTTGATACCCTTGAGCAAATCCTGACGCAATTTGCGTTGCTGCTCATCATACGCGAATCGAGACGTATCTTCCTCCTCCACGATCCTCCTGCTCCTGCGCGTGCCATCATTGTCATCACCACCATCATCCACAGCAGTTTCGACACCCTCCATCTTGTCCAAGATCTGCTCACGCATCATGTCCTTGATCTTGTGCGTCTTGCTCGTGGAAACCCCGGCAGTATTATCGCCATCCTGAAAGAATTTGCTGCTGGGATCGTAAATGGATTGATCCTTGTTTCGCAGCGCGTTCATCGTCTGGAAGAACTGCAGATCCAACTCTGGCTTGTCCAGATCCTCGTCTTCCTCGTCAGACGAGGAGTCCTCATCGAAGGAATCATCGGCCACGAGATCACGGTTGTTCTGCAGCTCCTGCTGTTGTTTGCGCGATGTGTACTCTTTGGCGAACGATTCGTTGACCTTCAGGATGGATGGCTTCTTTGTCGAGGATTGCTTGTTGGCATTCTTGCCATTGCGGTCTTCCTCTTCGCTGCTGCTGCTACTACTATCATTGCTATCACCACTACTGCTGCTGCTGCTGCTATCGCTATCACTGTCGCTACTGTTCTCGCTGTCTTCGAACAGCTCGCGCTTCTTCGTGGAAGGCATGGCGGCCGTGTGGATGCTCGTGCCGCTGCTCCTGCTGGTGGCGGTATCGGCCGTGGGATGAGACTTGTCGCGGATTGAAGAGGCAACTCCGGGTGCAGATGCAAATGAAGAGACCAAGATGATGACGATGGAGATACCTTTGGCGACTATGCTCACGCAAGAGAAGGCAAATGGCGACAACGACGACATCGATGACGATGGTGATGGATGTGACGGAGATGAACGAAAACGAGATGACGAATGAAACGGTTGGTTTCTGCCGAAATCATTCCGTCTGTCCTCCTATACGCTTAGGAAGGTATCTTTTCGACTCGAACTGTTCCATTCAAGGGGAACGAGCGTTCACATTTTGCTGGATGATGGGAAAAGCAAACGGAAACGCAGACGAAACGGTTCTGTTCCTCTTCTTTCGTGTTAAATGGTATCCGTCTTCGCCTTCCCATGTTGTACGTGTGTATCGTCATATGTTGTATCCGTAACAATGATAGCATTATTATTAGTGTGAGTTGTAGTGGAGTAATCGACTCATCTATCGTATCTATTCAGTTCTAATCCATTCATGTCTGCATCCTTCCAGCCATCTCCAATTGAGTTGCATTAAGTGTCACGTGCATCGCTGCGTTGGCTCGACATCGTCGTAGGACACGAAGACGGCACCCGCCGTATTCTTGATTTTTGGATTGTCGTTTTCCATGAAACAAACGCCGACGGTTTCGTAACAGACGCAACCGACGGTGTCGGATTGATCTAGGTACAGATACGCACGGCTTTGCGTTCTCCAACAGCACGCAGCGCAATCGGATTCCGAGGATATGGATCCCATCACGTACTTCGTCGTCTCTGTGGGTTTTGGCACGAACAACGTTTCAGACGCAGCGAACCGCCGCGTGTATTGCGTCGTTGGCATGGGTGGCAGCGTCCTGGGGAACTGCTGCATGGTGGGCACGTCGTCATCGTTGGTAGACGTCATGACGACCGCCATGGTCACGCTGACGACGGCGCCCAACGCGATCAATAGGATCAATGCGATCTTCTTGTGGCGGTAGCAGAAGGACGAGGCGTCGGAATCTGCGTACGCTGTGGCTTCCAGGATGGTGGGCGTCGCGTCGTCGTTGTCGTTGTCGCCATGGATGCTGGGTGAGTCTTGCTCCATCGTCACCGTCTGATCTTCCAGATCGACCATGTAGATGGGTGCTTCTGGAATCTCCGCATCGGCATTGGTGTCGTCGCAACAATCGTGGTTGTGCGTGTCGATGGTTGTGGCAATGATGCAATCGTCCATGCTGGGGTGGCTATCATCGTGGTTGTGCGTGTCGATGGTTGTGGCAATGATGCAATCATCCATGCTGGGGTGGCTATCATCGTGGTTTTGAAGGCAGCGAGCTTTCGCCTCCACCACTGTCAACTTGCTTGTGCTCTCGTTCGTCATGTTGCCTCTGTTTGTTCCTTTCGTTGTCACTGGTGGCAATGATCTGTTCTGTTTGATTTTGTGTGCTTCGGGTTGGCGGAAATTGTGAGTGATTCTACATCCCACATTTTGTCCCACCGCGCGACTGACACCTACGGCTACGAGCGCGCATCAGGCAGTACTTTCTCGTTGGTCGGCACGACTTGGGACACATCACCTTTCTGTGCTGTCCCAGAAGCAACCCAGAGACACTGAAAACGTGAGGTGAAGTGAACATAATGGATGGGAATGAGAGCATCAGCAGACCAGGATGGTGCTTTGTTTTCGAGTGACTACACATCTACGAGTACTATCATACTGCCTCACCGATATCACCTTTTTATACTCGTCTGTGCTGTACGAACGATCATGCTGCGCTCTGTGCAATCCTGTGTTCGGTGGTGCATATTCCCAGCAGAACCCACTTCACCATCCATAACGCCTGTACAAGCCGGATCGAGTCCATGTTGGTTCGTGCTCATACGCTTCCATGCCATCTGCAAGCGGCCGAACTTGATGTTCGACCATTGCATGTCAGCGAAACGTGAAGTGATGTGGAGCATCCGAACGTCCGCTGCGTCTCCGGTCACCTTTCCGAGCACAACTCTTGCGGTATAGCCTGCCTCGATCGCAGCACGCCGCGCACATCGGACAGGCCGGACGATTCCTGCGTTTGGAGACAGGAGAATTCATAGTAGCAGATGCAGTTGGTGACGCAGGCTGATATGTTGCCGTGCAGTAAGTACAAGTGCCCTATGAGCACGCGCTGCGGATCGAAGGCACCGCACAGGATGCCGCATTCGGTCTGCGATTCGATGTGACAGAAGGTCTCGGCCGAACCGTCCACGAGAGGCAAACTGGCATTGGCCTCACCAATGACGTGCAGGAGCGGCAGTGGGGATGGCGTCGGAGCAATCGTCCATATGGTGTTGGCGGTGCCTCCGTCGAATTCAAAGAATGCCGTTGGCTCTGGTGTGGGTGATTGAGTTGGTTGTTCTTCGTCATCCCACTTCAAACTCTTCACGAACCGACCGATGTACACAACCGCCACAATGCAGCTGATGGCAAGCAGCCCCCCGATGACCACGCGTTCTCGCTTGCGTTTCTCTCGAATGTTACAGAAATAATGTTCGGAATGTTCGTGATCTGGCAACGTCTCATCCGCATCGCTCGACTCATGCCCCATCGCAACACCGGCTTGGCCCGCGGTCGTCAGTTCCGACGGTGCGGCATTGCGTGATGCGCTGCGTCGGAAACAGTCATCGGAACCGTCGATCTCGACCAAGGCAATCCGGGACGCGGATGGATCCAAGCGGACCGGCACTTCATCTCGCAGTGTCGTCCATGCTGGCTGGGCTGGTTGGTAAGCGACCACTTCTGTCGCAATCTCTGGTATGGATTCTTCCGGTCGCGACAGCGGCCGTGGTCGAGTCGAGGCCGACTCAGGAGTTCGCATGGAACTCGTCCGTTCCACCAGCTCCACCCCTCCAACACCGGCTCCATCCTCGGCGGGAGGGGACATGGAAGAAGGAGATTCAGCATCGGCCTGTTGCTCATCATCATCGTGACTATCATCATCATCATCATCACGATCATCACTATCATCGCCATCAACCATTTCCCCCTCTCCCTCTCTCTGTTCGTTCTGCGGACAAGGAGGCTCAGTTGACACACGTGCCTCAACTCGATCGTCATCATAGTCCGAATCTCCGTCCACATGGCAGTCTGTCGCCGTTCCTTCGACATCCACATGATTATGCTGGCGACTATCCCTCAGAGATTGCTGCTCGACATCGCCTCCCATCTCCACGACAACGGCATCGCCGCTATTGCCGCAACGCCGCTCAGGCACAGCGACGACCTCTTCCGCGTTCGCATGCGTCACGCCATCATCGACTTCGACGATGGCCGCCGTCGCAAACACAATCGGGACATGCTCCGCGTACTTGGTCATGGTTGGCTTCTCTTCTTGTTGTCGCTTCTTACTTCTATCGTCACCCACTCGATGGCCGGGGACGGGATGTGTACGAGTATGTGATGAATGGAGACAGCAGAGAGAGGAGAAGCGATGCTGGAGGGGGGAGAGTTCGGGTCCTTGGATGTTGGTCGCAAACAAGCGATGTGGAAAAGCGAATCCATTCTTGTCGAAATCGTGACCCAGGCTGTTTTACACGATTCGATTCAAACCAACCTCACCTTGAAGCTGGGAGCAGGAAAGCCTTTCGAGGTTAGTGTGTCGTGAATGTTGATACAGATTGGTTGAACATGACAACACAAACGACGCGAACTTGGGAGCGCCATCTGCGTTCGATCGCCCATGAACGGAGTAACACATTGCATGTCATGAATCAGAATGCATTGATAGAGTATTGCATTTAATGAACGATGGAGGTTTGCACGAGAATGGCAAGGCTAATGACAGCCGCTTCTGGTGCGGATCATTGTGAAGAAGGATGAACACAATCCTTGTCGCAACAACATGGAATTCAAGAAGGACAGAGCCAATCTCTTGCGTGTCGCCGGCACCTCTTCTTGTGCCATGCGCCATGATCGTAGCGACGGTTGCTTACATACCGCAGCTATCACCTCTCTTTGCGTCCAAGAACCGTACTCTGGAGTATTCTACACATGTAGCCATGGTTGTGTGTTGGAAAGTCCATCACAACACACAAAATAGAGGCATTCTGCCAAGATTCGCCTAACTCCCTCAACTCCCTGAAATGACTGCCACCGAGAAAGTCGAACCACTCAACCCGTCAGAACCACAATCCGCACAGACACACATATCTCATCCATCTATCTCATCTCATTTCGGCTCCCCAGTTCTATCTCATCTCAGCTCACTTCTCCAAACCAACAGCACCAGCAGCAGAAGCAGCAGCAGCCATGACATGACGCAACAACGAAAGGCATCAGGTCGACGATGCCATCATGGTTTCCTGTACTTCTGCTGCATCGTCATCTTCGCCGCGGTGATGATCGTGAAGCAGATGAATGCCGCCTCTTTGCAATCCACTCAGATTCGCATGCAAGTCCAGACTGAGGCGGATGTCATGGCAGTCGCATCATCCGCAGACGGCCATGCCAGTGCCAACGCCAATGATGTGCACTATACGCAGCCAAACTTCCGAGTATGCCCCTCCACGAACCGCACCAAACGGAACGAGAGCGTCCGCATCGACAGCATCATGGACGATCTCGTGATCACGTCGGGATATTGGAAGATCCCATTGAACGTCAAGAACGATGTGCAGCAATTCACCAACGATGTGTCCAAGACCCTCAAGTTCTTTCATCGGTGGTCGACCAACCGCAAGACCGTCATCTTGTACCATACCAACGTCGATACGCATGCAACGATGCAAGGAGCGGCAACCAGCGATCCATTTGAAGCCATCCTTGGGGAATACGTGCGCAAAGAGTCGCCCATCCACTTCAAGTACACACCACTCGAGGATCTGCGCTACGACGAAGCCCGCAGGCTCGTGCTGGATCATTGCCAACACCAGAACTTGACGTCGTTCGGCAAGATGGACAAAGCGCTGCAACATTCGCGATTGTTGCAACGCGCCATGCAACTACGTGGCGACCATGCCATCGTTCCATCCATATTGCCACGAGCCGACCCGCTGCGCCACTGGATCAACGTCATCTCCATTTGGATCTCCAAAATGCATCTCGTCAATCAGACGCTGCACGATCACTGCGACAAAACCTACTTCGCCTGGATGGACGGCGCGTTGGCCACGCAACTTCTGCACGGCGTCTACCACCGCACGATCCAGGGCGACGTCGTCTACTTCCGACCCAGCATCACGACGTGGAATCACAGCAAGATCCGATTTCGTGCCGGCGTCATGTTGGGGACGCGCGCGGCGTGGATGCGCGTTCTCGAGACGTACTTTGCGACGTTGCAGGACGTGTTGCATGATCGCGATCTGCATCTATGTTTCGATGAAGAGATCTTGATGACGCACATGTGGAAGCGGTCGGGTGATGCCATTCGGCCCTACATGAAGACGTGGAAAGATTGGAGGCAGACGTGAACAACCACAATCACAATCCTAACAATAACAATGAAATGCGGAGTAGTATAGGGTAATAGACTATTGCGGGAAAAAAATCAACACAGCACTCAAATGTAAGAGTACATTGTGTTTTACCCACAAAACGTTCATGCTTTGGCTGCGCGCAGTATGTACATGCTTGTGAGACTGCCACCAGATTGATCCCATTTGCATAACCCTCAGGAGTCATCGCATCGTTGCGCTCTCGTAAAATAGTTTCCATCTGATGATATCTCATTGCACGACGTTCGGCCATGTCAACGATCCCAAAGTTCGCAAGAAGACAAGGCGATTGAAGTTGGCAACAAAGCATGCGCAACGGCTGCTACTTTGACTGCGCTGCGGTCGATCCTCACAAAACTCCAAAGCGGCGCGTCTCCACAACATCATGAACACGTCACATTCGGTATCGGCTCGTTCGACCGCATCACCGATGGTTGATCCAGGATCTGGGGTTGCCGCTGCAAGCAGGTTGGCATGGCATCGTAATAACAAACGCAATTCGTCACATCGTAGACGTCGCCGACAAAGATGTAGACGTATCCCACCATCGGTCGCTCCTGTCTACGGCATAGATCTTCACACCAAACTTCGTCCCACATGCCGCGGTACATCTTCGTCGTCGTTGCGTTCCAAAACGGCACGGCCTCGTCGGCGTCGAAGAGGTAGGTGTAGTCGAACGGCGACGCCGTCGGCGATGGCGTCAATACGTCAGGGACAATGTCACCGGATTGATTGCTGTCTTGCCAAGGCGCCGATTCCAAGAGGGTGAGGAGGATGGACAAGAACACCACGATACAAATACCGCCGAACAAGATGCAATGCGTATTGCGGGCTCGTTTTCGGCGTTGCAGATGCTCGGGATCGAAGTAGCCGTCGAGCAGTTCGTTGTCATCATCGAAGTCGACCATCTCGATGGCGGAGCTTTGCTGCTGTTGCTGCATGGAGGACATGACGGCGTGCGTCAGGGCTTCGTCGTTGTTGTTGTGTTCGATGGGCGATATGGTGGCGAGGGGGGTCTCGGAGGCCAGGCTGTCCTGCTGGACGAGGAGCGCCTCTGCCACCACCTCGGGGACTTCGGGGGAGGATTGCGCGTTGTTCGCGGACTCTTCTGTCGCAGCAGCAGCATCTTGCGTCTCTTCTGCTGCCTCTGTTGCTACTTCTGCTTCTGTTGTTGGTTCTGGTTCTGTTGTTGGTGCTGCTTCTGTTACTTCTGCTGGTTCTGGTTCTGCTTGTACTGCTGCTTGTGGCTCATGGTCTTCCTCGTTGTGGATGATCCTGGCATTGGCATACACGATGGGCAGTTCCACGTCAGCTTCGGTGGGGCTTGACATGGCTGCGGAAGTCTAATGCAATGCAATGCAATGCAATGCAATGGAGTATAATAGGTCGTCTGCAATGGGATGGAGGGTGGATGGATATTATGAGCTTTTGCAGTGGAACAACGGAAGTTGCGCGTCATTGTTGTGTTGTTGTTTACTCGTGTTTTCGCACGACTTGATTTGCACAACCAGCGGTCATTTGCTCAGTGAGGATCCTACTACTCGTGCTTTGTGCGGTACGACCTGCAGAGAATGTAAAATACCCCAAACGATAACGCTAGTTGTAGAGTTTTTGGCCCCTTCTGGCCCCTTGTTGCCACTGGTTTGCTTGCTTTTGGGAGCAACGGCGATTGTACATTTAGAGCTATTTCGTGTTGTCCCTCCATGATCCGTCTTGTACGTCACAGGACGGATTCGACGTCATGCGAAACCACTCACAACACAAGACGTGAGTGCGTCTCGCAGCACGTGGGCCTTGCTTCACGACACAACGTGATGGCTGCGCAGCACACACCAGTTGCGCCGCAACACAACGCACACCATCCACAACACAAAAATAACGGTCCTCGTGGCAAAAATTACCTCACTCATCACAAAACACAAAAAACCCAAACACAACACATCACATCACAATCCTCCATGCCATCAAGCAGACGATGCGCACACAAACACTCCAATCACAGGTGTGCCTAAAACATATAATAATAATACTTCGACTTGCAGTTACATCTCTGCTGTGTTGGTATCCTCCTCTGCTTTGCTGTGATGCTCGGTCTTGCCAACGAACATGGCCACTTCGAATGTGTTCATGGTGGGTGCTGCCTTGGTGTTGTTGTTGTTGTTGTTGTTGTTGTTGTTGTTGTTGTTGTTGTTGTTGTTGTGAGGCTCAATGATCTCGGCTTTGCTCTTGCTGGGCGTCTTCTTTTTCTTGCCTTTCTTCTGTTGCTCAGCCTCCTCATTGGCTCTGGTTGTCGCAACAATTTGCTTCTCCAGCAATGGAATGAGGCTGCTGGTTGTTCGCAGGTTCGTTTTCAGGCACTGCAGTCCACTGACAGCCATCACCTTGAGCGCATCATCGTACATACCTTTGATGTCGGGCTTGGCGTACTTGAAGCCATCTGATTTGCCTTTGTTGCCTGTTGCGGTTGGCTTCTTGGTGGTCGCGTTGGTTACCTCCTCCTCCTCCAACGCGAAGTCCGTGTGACACACAGTAACGCCGATGTCGTTGCCGTCCTTGTCAGTTTCAGTGAACGTTTGTTTCCGCACGTTCATGCTCAGTCCCTTGCGCTCCGTCACAAATTCGTCACCTCCTTTCGCAGCACAAATTGCGTAGGCGATCTGATGGTGGCGAACATACGCACGCGCCACCTTGTCCAGCCCAAATTGCTCCCAACAGGTTTTGCAAGCACCCCACAACGCCTCAGTGGTGAACATGCGACTCCTGTAGTGCTTACCTTGATGTGCTGACACGTGTTTCGACATTGCTGGGAATATCGCATCGTCTTTCACATTCGTGATGGGAGAATTTGATGGTTGGAATCGTAGATGCCATCCACGACTGTTGAACTCCTCGTTGATGAATCTGAGTAGTTCCGTGTCTCTGTGTGGCCCTGCGCCATCCATCTGGTACCGAATCACCACGTTCTTGCCCGTTTCGGCCTTGATTTTGTTGGCGAGCGAATCCAGTGCGGGGATTTCTTTTTCGCGGAAGAATTTCTTGAGGCTGTATTTTGGCTTGGGCTTATCATGACGACCATCTGTTTCCTTGCTGCCTGTGATCTCCAGTGGCTGGAAGTACAGTTCACCCTTCACACGAGAGATTTTGTTGGGATCAGGAAGGTGCTTGTACTTGGTTGGCGAGACCCAAGTTCGCTGGTACGTATTCTTCTGCGCTGGGACCATGCGCCCAACACGTTCAAAGCTGACCCGATACGCCTTTCCTCCTTTCGCAAAACAGTTATTTGTTGGGGCGAACGCTGTTGATGCATGTTAGGAATTGAGGGTACGACTTTGTCGGAATACCCGTAATTGCCGCACCTCCCAACATTGTTCGCCACAGCTTTGAATATTATTCATCACATGTTCTGAGACTATTTGTCACACCTTTGTATACCATGTCTGTCAGGAATCGGGTGTTGTGAAACACCGAATTGCCGCACCTCCCAAGAGTGTGGAGTTGAGCATCGTGGAATGCTACACTACCGCACCTCCCAATAGCCCAAGAGTCAGGAGTCGAATGTCATGAAATGATACATTACCGCAACTCCCACGTTTGATCATTGTGACACAGAAAAATGTGAGCTGCACGTAACTTGTGGTGGAGAACGTCACGTGCCGAATGCGAACCGGACTATGGTGTCCGTGACCTCAATGCAGGAATGCCAATCACACGTGTATGTCGCAGGGGGCGGGGATGTTGGAATCGTGACCAACATCACGACACGAGCGACTACGGCCCCCATGTCGCAACCAATGAAAAAGAGTACTGGAGGAAGGCCGATGTCACGAAGTGTGAGATGGCCTGTGAACGAACCTGAGATGAGGAACATCCAGGAAGCCGGTGAAGTGATCGGCGAAGAAACAATCGGAGTCGATCGGAGATGATCGGAGATGTGAAATGATCGGAGATGTGGGATGGTCGAGGAGCTGAATGAGCTCCCAACCAAGGTGTTCCCGTGACGAATGGGAAGACCGTGATCTGATCGAATGAACCGATCTGTGTGATGCCTACGACTCGGCGATGTCTATGCTAACGAAACTATCGGTAGAGGGCAGGAGATGGAACATCTGAGATGCATGATGAGATGCATGATGAGATGCATGATGAGATGAACCAATACTGCAAGATGAGATGTACATGGAGTACATGCTGCATGACATGATGAAGCAGGAGGACAGCACTGTATGAGCAAGGGCAAGACTGTGTGCTACTGTGGATTATGTATGCTTTGGCAAATGGAATTGAAAGTGATGAAGATGTTGTACTCACAGTTCCAACAATGCAATAACAGGAATAGGTAACCAGAGACTACTACTAGAGACTGGGGTACCCCGGATTTCCAACACGTTTCGAAACGTTATGATTGAAATCCAACGTTTCCACCACCACCAACACTAGCCAACATCACCATCATCGACATGACCACCATCTACACCCAAGACCATCGCGAGTAATGGTCCCCCTGTGTGAAGAGAGAGGAGAGCAAGCCGCTCTGGAGCATGATGCTCCATGCCAATGGATGCCAGGATCGGCATGGTAACCCCCACACGAATGACGATATCAAGACGATGATGATGATCGAATCGAGCACCACCGCGAGTCCACCAGCAGAGTGGAGACCGCAGCTGAGGCAAGTACAGACACTACTTGTATTGCTGGAAGCAAGGAGGCGCTCGGAACACGCGAGTTACAACATGAGGCCCTGGACGTCCGACAGCAGGACACTCTTCGGAGTTTCCTTGTAATCGGATTAGTCCAATTTGACAATTTCCCCCCAAAAATATTTGGTCTTGGTTTTCTCACGACTGTCCGCCAACGCGAAGCGCGTACCCCTGGGTACGAACCAAGACCAAGTGAGAATTATCAAGCTACAAGGGATTGGAGACTACCAATCATAGATGCCTGTCAAGAGGTTCATTGCAGCTTATGTTTGAATCACAAGAGTGATTGCATTGAACTGCAAAGACTGCTTGGCTGTAAGATTCCAGCCCTTGACATGATTAGCATGATAGAAGAAAGGGTCATGCCCAACAGCTCTCTGCTGCTCAGCAACGAACCAAGATCAACAGGAGAACATGGGATGATCAAAGAGTCGATACACTGCAAGAAGGGAGTGAAACAAGGCACACAACCAAGTGTCTTGCCCCACAGAAAACACAACGATGTCTGCAGGAAATCTCCTGCAAACAACACTGCCAAGAAACATGTCCTGCATGATTGTTGCCTCTTCATTGTCTTCATCATCATCTTCATTGTCTTCATCAACTTAATCATAAAATGCAAAAGTTCACAACTCAAAAACACTCTTCAAACACAGTACAAATCAATTGCATTCACTCTCGTCTTCCCATCGTAAACTCTGACACCAAACGACTTCATCAGTCGGTCCGAGTTGCGACATTGAACGCTTGCTCAAGGCAACGCAACAAACAATTTTCTCACAGCAACAAAAACACAAAGTCCGTCCCTATTGTCAACAACAACAACAACAACAACAAACGATCCAATCCGGATTTGTTCCATCTACGGGGACATCTCGGACACGCGAAAAACGACGCGAACTAACGCAATTTAACTGGTAGCTGCGATCTGATTCTTCGAATCCACTAACTACGCTTCCTCTGCTACAACGCAACGCAGCGAATACCCCTGACTACCCAAGCGAAACAAGAAGCTGGAGTAGTCTAGACTCCCAACTGCTGTTCACGAAACAGCCCACCAACCATCGCCGGAGCTCAGAATCCTGTGCACACCTTCCGCCAGGAAGTTGGATCCCAGCACGCGGCGACAACGATATCGACAACAAGCAGACAAGATCTGCCACCTGCAAGGCAAACGCTCAAGAAGTGAATCAGCATGACTGATGCCAGCAAGGACATGGTGCTGCCCGGCGAGACCGCAGCAGCAGAACAAACCGATCGAACGGAAATCCAACAGCATGATGATGATGGAGTGGATCTCCGTGAGGCCCGTCTGAAGCAAGACGAGGCCCAGCTCAACGAAGCAAAGGCCCAGCTCGAAGCAGCACAAGCCATACTGGCTGAAAGAGAGGCCAATCTCAAGCAACGTATGGAGGCATACGAAGGACTGATGAAGTCGGATCCCGCGACCCCAGGAAGCATCCTTGGTGCCAGCAAGCTCATCAGTGAGATCATGTCACCCATCATGATGAAGGGACTGGATGACGTCTTGGAGCCCAATGACGAAGGCAACCGCAAGAACGACAAGCCAAAGAACGACGACATCGACGATGACAAGAGCAAGGACAACGATGCCAGCGACATCTCGGACGATGATGACGATCTCTTTGGTGGAGGTGGCGGAGACGACTCCGGAGACGACAGCGACCCAAGCGATGATGATGGTGGCGGCGGAGGCGGGAACGGACCCTCAGCTGGTCGAGGAGGCAAGGTCGGCAAGAAACCGACCAAGCCCATCATGGGAGGAGTCTGTGCCGAAGAACGTCGGTACATGGCCTGGACTGGTGGAGCACCGAAGGCAGACTGGAGCGGATTGGTGCGCGAGAAGAAGCGATACCACCATCCGTACCAACGACGCCCCGCCAACAGCTGTGCTGAATCCAAGATCCAAGTCACCATGGAGAAAGGAATCAGCCCACGCTACAAGCGCGGCGACGATCTTCTCAACTTCCTCTCCGAGCTGAAGGAAGAGTGTGAGATGAGAGGAATCGATGCCATCACCTACGTCCGAAGCCCAGTGGACAAGACCAAGATGGTGAGCATCTTTGACAACTCAGGTATCTACACCTCAGACAATGTCATTGACACCATCAACGACCACCAGGACCTCTACGACGCGTACGATCGGTACAACATGATGACAGCATACCGCCTCTTCAAGGGATCCGTGGACCAGGACCTCTTCCGCAAGACCAGTGGACGAGCCCAACCAGAGTACAACCATGACATCCGCATGCTCGTGGTTGAGCTGGTGATGGGCAGCGATCCATCCACCAACGACAAGTACGAGCGCATCAAGGAGCAAGTCCGACATCTCAAACCCAACAAGTTTCCGGGAGAGAACATCGAGCTCATGTGCGACAAGCTGGACACCTGGTGCACGCAACTCGAGAAGGCCAACGCGTTCGATGACAACCTCCTGCTCAACATCGTCAACAACTTCCTCGATGCAGGTGGCCCAGGTGGTCATGGAGAGAAGTTTCGGCATGATCTCCATGACATGTCATCGCTCCTCAACGATCTCCTGATGAAGACCAGGCTGATGGACCGAGAACCAGCAAAGCGTCTCCTCCTCCAACACAAGATGACATGGCGCAACATTTGCCGCAAGGCTGTGGTGCTCTACAACATCGAGGTGGAAGACGGACGCTGGCATGCCCACCAACGCACAAAGGACCGATCCATTCCTCGCCATGGCGCTCATGCAGCAACAACCTTGGACCAAGACATCAGCCAAGCCTGGACGCTCATCCAGTCCAGCAAAGGCAACTCCCAAGTTGCTGTCAGCTGCTACAACTGCGGCAAGCCTGGTCACATCAAGGCCAACTGTCCACTGCTTGGAAATCGGAAGCCTAACCAAGGGAGGAAGACGAACAAGAAGATTGATCGTGGCCAATCGCGAAAGAACTCGTGGAAGACCACACCACCTCGCAAAGGAGAGCCCCAGAAGAAGCTCATGGACAACAAGACGTATCACTGGTGTGCCAAGTGCAAGCACTGGCGCATCTCTCATGGTACATCGGAACACCAAGAGAACTTTGGGGGCAGGAAGGAGGCCCAAGGCAATCTTGCAATCGACCCTTCGGCATGGATGTGCATGATGGAAACAGAACCAACCAACCAAATTGGATTCTGGAAACATCTGCAACACATGCTTACATGGATCCTGCAATTTGTCCTCATGACCAACCCATCCCTCATCTTCGGCCTGGTTCAGATCATCCTCCTTGGACTCCTCCATGAATGGAAAACAGTGGCCATCTTCTTGTGGTTAGGGACAGCAACTGCCCTTGGCTACTTACATGGCAGACCATCGGACGATCCCAAGCACCCACCACGAGCACATCTTCGACATGCAAAGGCTCGTTGGAACAAGGCTCGGAAGAAACGTGGACGCCACAACAAGAGACCAGCGTATGTGGATCCGCATTATCCGATGCGCCTTCGCAACGACAATCGCTTCACACGCAATCCATCCGGACTGTACGAGGAGCTCTTTGCAGATGGATCCTTCCAACGCTTTCTTCGCGACCAAGACCGCGGATACCAACACAATGGCCATCACGAAGCTTCCACTCCCACATCAGAACAAGCCCGAGAGGATTTTGACCCAGGAGAACCCATCGGCAGACATGACTGGGACATTCCAATCCCAAAAGCCGTCTCTGAGCAAGCCATCAGGCTCATCAGTATGCTTCGGAGCTTCTTCGTCCTGGGACATGAGCGTGACATCACTGACCAACTCTATGGTGCAATGGCAATCAATGTTCCACCCACGTCAAGAGCTGGCAGACTCCTCTCCCTGATGGATACTCCGCATGGCCAGAACGAAGGCCAGTCCACCTTTCAAGTCATCTGGGACAGCGGAGCGTCGGTGTGTGTCACAAATGACATTCGGGACTTCGTCGGACGAGTGGAAACGCCACACAAGCCCATCTTCCTCAGCGGCTTTCTCAAGCGCACGCAAGTCACCAAGCGCGGCACCGTGGAATGGGCCATGTTGGACAAGAAAGGGAACCTTCGATACATCCGACTTCCAGCCTACTACATCCCATCCTCGCGAGTGAAGCTCTTGAGCACCACTTGTCTTCTGCGCGAATACCCCGACGAGCATCTCAGAGCGGACGGCAACTCGTGCACCCTATCAGGATCATCTGGAGATGAGGAACGAGGACCAGTTGTGGCAATCTACCATCCACACAGCGGACTACCAACAACCACCGCATATCGCATGAAGGACCTTGGACACATCCCAAGGGCCCTCAACAGCATTGTGACGACGGTGTCCGAGAACAACCTCAACTTGTCGGAACCAAGCAAAGAACTCCTTCGCTGGCACTTCCGACTCGGTCATCTGGACTTCCGCAAGATCCAGTTCCTCTTCCGGTCTGGAATGCTGGCTCATTCTGAGGCCAAACGCAAGCTCCAGACCGCAGCATCCAAGATCACTGACTATCCAAAGTGCACTGCCTGTCAATTTGGCAAGCAACATGCGCGCCCAGCTCCAGGCATCCGTCGACAAATCATCCGTGACAGACAAGGTGTCCTCAGGGCGGATCATCTTCGTCCAGGACAACAGGTCTCGGTTGATCACTTCGTCGGCCGCACACCCGGTCGTTTATTCACCGGATTTGGCAAGACAAGTGAGAAGGACATGTACTGCGGTGGAGCTGTCTTCGTTGACCACGCATCGGGGTACATCCACGTGGAGCCAGTGACCACACTCGACACCCATTCGACGCTCAAAGCAAAGCACTCGTTCGAAGACACCTGCAGGGACCTCGGCATCGTCGTGCAGTCCTATCTATCGGACAATGCACGGGTCTTCACATCCAAGGACTATGCGAGAGAGCTGGAACGATTCCAACAAATCAATCGTTTCGCCGGAGCCGGTGCTCATCATCACAATGGCGTTGTGGAACGCAGCATTCGAACCATCGTTTCCATGGCACGGACCATGATGATGCATGCATGCATTCATTGGCCACAGATCTACGAACCCAACATCTGGCCCATGGCGGTTGTCCATGCAGCATATGTTTTCAACCGCGTCCCCAATCACACCACTGGATTGTCGCCATATGACATCTTCGCACGGGTCCGATTCCCCCACAAACACTTGCACAACTTGCATGTGTGGGGATCACCTGCATACGTCCTCAACAAGACTATCGCTGATGGCAAGAAGATCCCTCGCTGGGAACCACGCAGCGAACGTTATGTCAACATGGGACTATCTGCACGACACTCATCAACGGTTCCTCTACTTCTCAGCCCTCGCACTGGATCCATCACATCCCAATATCATGTGGTCTTTGATGATTGGTTTGCCACCGTGGCAACTGATCCAAGGGAGCTACCTGACTTCGGATCGGACGACTGGGTGAAGATGTTTGGAGAAACTGAGTACCAATATCCGTTCGATGAGGAAGATCTCCGTCTCCTGGAAGAAGAGGAAGCTCTTCAGCGAACAGACAGAGAGATTCGTCGAGAACAGCAAACGGATGAAGCCGATCACGACAACAGGCCTCTGGTACCACTTGCCGATGACCCACCAGCTGCTCCCCTCATCCAAGCACCGGAGCAGACTGCTGAGCCACCGACAACTCCAAACAATCCATCACCAGACGTCGCTGAGGTCCAGCCACCGATCGCAACGCCATCCTCTGCTGTGCCATCAACGCCGTTGAATTCGAAGCCGCCTTCGCCAATTGCGAACTCGACGCCAGAGACTATCCCGTTCCAAACCAAATCACCTTCGTCACAAAACGAACGTGATGAACCTCCATTGGCCGATGCTGATGACGAGGAGCTCCCACCGCTACCAGACTCTCCCCAAGAGGGAGGGACGCCACCAATGCCCATCACGGCGCAACTGTCGCCTAGACGTGCAACAACACCTGCCAAGCCAAAGCGATCTACTCCTCGCAAGCCGTCGAAATCTCGTCAACAGAGGGAGCCTACCCGACGATCGGCTCGTATCATGGGACAGCGTACCAGAGCGCCTCCAACACGCCTGCACTACGATACTCTTGGAGGACGCTACTGTGACGATGATGGAGGTGATATCATCGTCCTTCTCACCGAAGAAGACAACGCATCGACCGCCAACATTGACATGCTTGAGCGACCATCCATTCGCATGGCCATCCAAGTACGGGAAGACATCGCTGAGCAGCTTCACATGAACCCCCATATGGAATCAACCTTCGCGAGGGAGCTCGTTCCTCTACTTCACAGCATCGCCGATGATCTCAGCACCACCTACGGATCCAGCTCTGAGAACCATCCTTTGCCACCAAGCATTCAGCAAGCACCAACTCGTCTTCGACATCTACTCCCCTTTGGACAAAGTCCATTCTTCAGCGTCAATGGAGTCGATGAGTGGCGTATTCAGATGCGCCCGTGGTCGAACCCAATCCAAATCTGCGATCCCAATGAAGCAGCGGAACACATACGAGAGACTGAGAGCGCATTTGACACCATCACGTCGCAGCTACGTGTGTCCATGCTGAGACGACTGGGTCAGCTCTCATCCTCGATTCGCATCGTCGCTCTTGTCATGTCCAGGCAGCTCTATGGACTTGCATCCATGCTTGGACGAGGTGGTGAGATGATCACCACTCAGGATGACCAAATGGAAGACAACGACGACGAATACTACGCCCTCATGGGAGCATTCGAGATGGACAACGACGAACTCGCACCACTGTCCAACTCCCACATGAGCACATGCTTGCTTCAGGAATGCAGCGATGTCCTCAGTGCCACCAGATCCTCAGCAGAGCCATCCAACATCCTGCACGTCCAGATGGAGATGCGCCCCTTTTTCGAAACAGACGCAACTGGGTACCTTGCCAACACAGCCATCATCTGCAAAGCTTCCAGCAGTGACCCTGATACCCTATCATTCGACGAAGCCATGCGTGACAACGATAAAGCGCAATGGATGCAAGCAGCTGAAGCCGAGATTCGGGAACTCATCAGCAAAGGCACATGGGATGAGGTGCCGAAGACGCAAGCTACCTCACGTATCTTTCCGGGAACTTGGGTCTTCCGACGCAAGCGGCTTCCTGATGGTACGGTCAAGAAATACAAAGGACGATGGTGCTGTCGCGGAGACTTGATGGACACCAACGAGTCCGTGTATGCTCCAGTCGTTGCTTGGTCGTCGGTACGAACCTTCCTCATCATTTCCACCATCATGAACTGGTCTACAATCTCCATCGACTTCTCCAATGCATTCGTGCAGGCAAAGATACACAAGCCTGTGTTCCTACACCTTCCTCGGGGATTCCATTCCACCAACGGTCGCAACACCTGCCTCAGACTCAACAAAAGTCTTTATGGCCTCAACATCGCTCCACGCTTGTGGTACGAACACCTGCTGAAGGCACTGACCGCTGAAGGCTTTCGAGCATGCGATCAGGAACAGTGCTTATTCATGCGCAAGGGCATGATGATCGTCCTGTATGTGGATGACGCTGGGATAGCATCCAAGACCGAGCAGGAGGCGGAGGCATTCATTGCTTCCATGCGCAACCGTGGATTTGAACTGAAGAAGGAAGGCTCTTTCACCGAATTCCTGGGCATTCAACTGGTGCACGATCCAAAAGCAGGCACGGTGCACATGCTTCAACGCGGACTCATCAAGAAGGTCATCGACGCGGTTGGCATGCAGAAGTGTAAACCGAATGCCACGCCAACCATCCAGCAAGCTCTCGGAGCCGACGATCACGAGCCGCCATATTCGGAAGACTGGAATTACCGCTCCGTGGTAGGTATGCTACTCTACCTGGCAACCAATACTCGCCCGGACATCGCTTTCGCAGTATCCCAGCTCGCCCGATTCAGCAACGATCCCAAGCGCACACACGCCAAGGCCATGAAGACGCTGGTGCGATACCTAGCTGGTACATCCGACCGAGGCACGATCATCAAGCCAACTGGGAAACTGCAGCTGACTTGCTATGTGGATGCCGATTTCGGTGGGTTATATCGATGTGAGGACCATCGCTCAATCAACGCAGCACGATCTCGAACAGGCTACATCATCGAGCTTGGGGGCTGTCCTCTTGTCTGGAAGTCGAAACTTCAGACAGAGATTGCCCTCTCTACAATGGAAGCGGAGTATGCAGCGCTCTCACAGGCAATGCGCGTTGTCATCCCACTCATGCAACTCATCCGCGAGATATCCGTTGCAATGGACTTGGACCAAGAATTGGAGGCCGGCATCAAATGCACGGTGTTTGAGGACAACAACGCTTGTATTTCTCTGGCCAACAACCATCAGGTCACAGCGCGCACGAAGCACTATCTCATCAAGTATCACTTCTTCTGGTACTGGGTGAAACAGTCCTTCATCGTCATCAAGTACGTGGCCAGCACAGATCAAGTCGCCGACATCTTCACGAAGGGACTTGCCCACGACCTATTCATCAAGCTCAGGAAGCTGTTGATGGGTTGGTGACGGTGTGCCTCACCTCAGGGACTCCCTTCTCACACAACGTATCGAGAGGGAGAGTTACAACATGAGGCCCTGGACGTCCGACAGCAGGACACTCTTCGGAGTTTCCTTGTAATCGGATTAGTCCAATTTGACAATTTCCCCCCAAAAATATTTGGTCTTGGTTTTCTCACGACTGTCCGCCAACGCGAAGCGCGTACCCCTGGGTACGAACCAAGACCAAGTGAGAATTATCAAGCTACAAGGGATTGGAGACTACCAATCATAGATGCCTGTCAAGAGGTTCATTGCAGCTTATGTTTGAATCACAAGAGTGATTGCATTGAACTGCAAAGACTGCTTGGCTGTAAGATCCCAGCCCTTGACATGATTAGCATGATAGAAGAAAGGGTCATGCCCAACAGCTCTCTGCTGCTCAGCAACGAACCAAGATCAACAGGAGAACATGGGATGATCAAAGAGTCGATACACTGCAAGAAGGGAGTGAAACAAGGCACACAACCAAGTGTCTTGCCCCACAGAAAACACAACGATGTCTGCAGGAAATCTCCTGCAAACAACACTGCCAAGAAACATGTCCTGCATGATTGTTGCCTCTTCATTGTCTTCATCATCATCTTCATTGTCTTCATCAACTTAATCATAAAATGCAAAAGTTCACAACTCAAAAACACTCTTCAAACACAGTACAAATCAATTGCATTCACTCTCGTCTTCCCATCGTAAACTCTGACACCAAACGACTTCATCAGTCGGTCCGAGTTGCGACATTGAACGCTTGCTCAAGGCAACGCAACAAACAATTTTCTCACAGCAACAAAAACACAAAGTCCGTCCCTATTGTCAACAACAACAACAACAACAACAAACGATCCAATCCGGATTTGTTCCATCTACGGGGACATCTCGGACACGCGAAAAACGACGCGAACTAACGCAATTTAACTACGCGCATTGGAAGAACTGTCCATGGTCATGGGACCATGAAGTCGAGGAAGGCATGGAGACCTTCACGGCTGTGTTGGAGTACGAGAGCAAGCTGTACGCAAGAAGAGATTCGGACGCAGCAGACCACGCTCTCGGATGCATCGTATTCAGCAGACTGCGCCATGAGGGCGAGATAGCTGACAGAGCTCAACGAGATGCAATTGAGGAAGCAATGAGAGCTTCCAACCTACCCTGCAAGAATGGAGCTGCCTCATCAGCACTCGGTCGATATGGAAGCCGAGATGGACGAGGAGCAACACAGATAGCTGATGCTGAACGTCTGTGCGCATGGGGCGCGCGACGCAATCGAGCACGAGCTTGCAGGCAGGGATGATAAGGTAAAGGACGACCAAGATCTACGCAGGCATGGGCATGGCCCATGGTCATGATCATCTCAAGAGTGACGCGAGGAGCAGCAATGGAAAGCATCGAGATGATCACGTGGCACCGACTGCCATCGTGTGATACGTGCTCGAGGGCTGGCTGCGATTCCTACTATGAGATGATCGAGATGGCAAGAATGCAATCTGCCAGCCATGAATTGACGACAACAACGAAAACAGCAACACATGATGTGTGTGCTTCGGTGAGAAGGGAGAGCGCTGCAACAAGCTGGACGGGAGGTCCTTCCGCGCTTCGATCCCAGGCTCAATACGGAAGCCGAGGAACAAGAGGTGTCCTCGCCATCGGAGAAGACGATGATTTCAGACACCCGCAGAGCGATGAACCTCATCTACGACCGCCACCGTATCAAACACGGTTATAAGTGCGCACGAGGCAATGGCAGTGAGAGAGTGAGATGAAGGAAGCCGGGTCGGCCAAGGCCGCGACAGACGGGATGGACGGGATGGATGACATCGCTCTCATCACAAACGACGAGCCGATGTCCATGCCCATCAACGAAAATGTGGTCGGCATCAAAAATGTGACCAACACGAAATTCGTGGCCATCACCGAAATCGCGAACAACGACCAAAATGTGACCATGTGAAACTACACGATGATGCGCGACGACAACGCGATCACGAACAACATGGCACTCGTAACAATCACCAATGATGGGGTTTCCGACTTCGACAGCGGAACACCAGTCAACGACTACGAGTGGACCAGGGAGGAGATAGCTGAGTACACTCCAGGAGTGTATAGCTACTACGGGTCTACAAACGATTACGATGGAGTGGATCAACAAACAACCCTTTTCATCCGAGAATGAAGAGGAAGACGGCAACGCCAACTACAATGAAGGCGAAACGAGTGATGAGGAGCGCAGAGGACTGCTTGTGGATGCAGGTCCGATCTGCCTCTTGGTTCGATACTCGTTGAGCAGCATGGCGTCTGCCACCGATGTGCGCGTCGAGCTTTCGATGATCCGCTACGATGCGATCGACGAATTCGAGAGTCGACTGTGCAGATGAGTACACCCATGCGGGTTGCACTACATGATGCATGAGATTGGCGTGCGGAGCGCACTCGATGTGGCTCGCAATGTGAACGCAATCAACAACATGCTGGAGAACAGCAACTTCACTTCCGATCCAACAGACGCTGATTGGATACAGGAGTCGCATGCAAGCGGTATGGACCGCACAAGTGCACCTGGTGATGACCAGGATCCTACTCACGATGAACGTGACATGGATGGATACGTCATGTGAGCAATTCGAGAGTATTGAGAATGCCAGCAGGTCAGTACTGACAGACCTGGGAGATGACGACTCTACTTCAGGGATGAGTACCCTAGATAGAAGAGTGACTTGGGAGCGACGTGCGGATACCATCTGAAGCATGGAGACCGACGACGCTGGTCAGAGCAGAAGAGCCGGAGACGATACAGATACAGAAGACGCTGCTCGAGGGCAAGATGACTTGCTCCCTACCCAAGGGGATGAACCATCGGACGATGACGACGACAATGAATCCGGAAGGGACGATGAGACGGGACAAGACGAGTTGGTCGAGAACGCACCAAACACAGTCCCAATCGCAGAACCTGTCGTGCACATGCCAAGGATGCTGAGTGCTCTCGAGGGATACTACGATATGCCCACTCCGAAGGAGGAGCGAGAACTTGGATCAAGTGGAGAATCAGAGTCAGAAGATGATGAGGGGTATGAGACCACTCGAAAGATGACTACCACACTACCAGCGACAGGAGGACCCAACATTCACACAGAAGGGTCAAGATTCAACAGAGATATCGCAGGCATGACGATTGACATCACTCATGAGAGGATGAGCCTGGGTGACTTCATCACTGCGAACCAAGCATTGAACCACATACAGAACGAAGAGAGGGATCCGAGCAACCAAATGTCGCAATGATGCTGGATCCAACCACAATTGACGAATGACGGGGTCATGTGGATCCCGAGAAGAGCAATGAATGGTGGGAGGCCATGATGGTACGGTTCAGTGATATAGCCATGGCGTGAGCATGACAGATGATCTAGAAGAACCGGATGCCGAATGATTGGCAAGATACTGCGAGCACAGATATGAGATCGATGTGCAATGAGAATGAGATCGATGAGAGAGAGAGACTCGAATCTGAAAAGGATACAGCTATGAGAGCGCGAGCCATGAACGGCGGATTCCAGATACAGTGAGTCAAGACGCATCGATATGCGATCAATGAGAGAGACGCGGGCATGTCGGATGAAGAATCGAATGACAGAGCCGGAAGGGAGGAACCTCAGATGAATGGAGGATGAATGGCAGGAGGCCACCAACAACTCCCATGACGAAGAAGCTGCAGCATGATGAATCGATGCTATCCAGAAGAGGATGAAGGGGATCGACAGCGTGGTTGCAAGGCAACACGACGACAGAGCTGGCAGCTAACCACAATATGCCAATACCCAACAAGGGTGACGAACGAAGCATCAGAATCAGGAGATGACGATGGCTACGCAACTACACAGGAGACAATGACCGCTCCAGTGGCAACAGACGGACCCAACTTCGAACAAGACGGGTCAATCATCAACAAGGACGTCGCAGGCATGAGGATCGATGCTATCCAATGGAGGATGAGAGTGATCGACTTTGTCGCTGCGAGTCAGGATGTTGAGAGCGAACGCAATGGCGAAAGAGATTCGAGCACATCAACACCGGAATGATGCCGAGTCTATGAGCGCCTGAGGAACGCCAGGATCGTGTGGATCCTGACGAGCAGAAGGGACGAAGTACGAGTGACTTGGAGATAAGCCGCTGAAGGCACGGACCTCGAGTACTATCCCATGAGACCAGTGGCGAGGATGCCACGGATGACACGCGGCTTGGCACCGGACAACAACGCGCCAGAACACCACTCCAACTCAGATTCAAGCAGTGGAGGTGGTGAGTCAACTGAGGAAGTGGAGAAGACCCCAGCAACAGCAAGAGAGGGAATGAGACGTCCGAGCATGCATACAGGGCGATGATGCTGGACCCCACCACATCGGAAGAATGCTGGGACCATGCGGATCCAGCGAAGCGAAGTGAAAGAGATGGCAAGAGACCATCAACAAGGAGTTCTACGAAATGATCAGACGAGGAGTCTGGCAGAAGATCAAGAAGAGCGAGATGCCGAGGGATCGACAGTGAGTGAAGATGAAGTGGGTCTTCAAGGAGAAGAGATCTACATGCAGTGTCCCAAGAGAAAGGAACACGAACAGGATGGATGCCTGCCACTGAAGAAGACCATCTACGGGTCGGTGCAGAGCGCGAGGCAATGAAATGAGGAGCTTGTGAACACATTGACCAAGCTTGGCTTCTGGCGGAGCAAGGCGGATCCCTGTCTGCTAATCCGGAATCGGGAAGGGAGTCTCGTCCTCATCAGGACGTACGCCGACGACCGCCTGTGCATCGGAAGCACACGCGAGCTGAAGCAATTGATGAAGAACATCAAGGGAGAGCGGTTCGGAATCAAGATCGAGAATGGTCTCGAGGACTACTTGAATTGCCGCATCGGATCGAATGAGAGCAAGACCAACTGCTGAGTGAACCAGCCACTCATCATTCAAGAGGAACAACAAAGCACCCAAGGTCGATACGGATCAACACAGCAGATACCACAGTGGTGTGGGTGTACTGCTATACCTGGTGAAGCATTCGAGACCAGACGTCTCGAATGCCATCCGAGAACTGACGAAGGTGTTGGATGGGCCAACGACCACAGCATACGAGGAGATGCTGAGAGTGACGAAGCTCGTGTCGGACACGAGTATATGGATTGAGAATGGAGAGACCTGTGGATGTGATGGTTGACAACATGAGAGCGATCTTCATCGCTACCAACCCATCGACATCAGCCAGGACGAGACACATCGACGTGTGCAATCACTTCATCAGAGAACTGATTGCGAACAAGGAAGCGAGGGTTCGATTCGTGAAGTCAGAGGACAACATCTCTGACGGGTTCACGAAGAATACAAGAAAGGAGATCTACGATCGGCACAAGGGGGAGCATCATTCAGCCCAGGTCAGCATTGGACTGAGCAAGGTGGATGATATGGTCGGAACGGCAATTGGAAGGGTGTCAGGAATCGGGTGTTGTGAAACACCGAATTGCCGCACCTCCCAAGAGTGTGGAGTTGAGCATCGTGGAATGCTACACTACCGCACCTCCCAATAGCCCAAGAGTCAGGAGTCGAATGTCATGAAATGATACATTACCGCAACTCCCACGTTTGATCATTGTGACACAGAAAAATGTGAGCTGCACGTAACTTGTGGTGGAGAACGCCACGTGCCGAATGCGAACCGGACTATGGTGTCCGTGACCTCAATGCAGGAATGCCAATCACACGTGTATGTCGCAGGGGGCGGGGATGTTGGAATCGTGACCAACATCACGACACGAGCGACTACGGCCCCCATGTCGCAACCAATGAAAAAGAGTACTGGAGGAAGGCCGATGTCACGAAGTGTGAGATGGCCTGTGAACGAACCTGAGATGAGGAACATCCAGGAAGCCGGTGAAGTGATCGGCGAAGAAACAATCGGAGTCGATCGGAGATGATCGGAGATGTGAAATGATCGGAGATGTGGGATGGTCGAGGAGCTGAATGAGCTCCCAACCAAGGTGTTCCCGTGACGAATGGGAAGACCGTGATCTGATCGAATGAACCGATCTGTGTGATGCCTACGACTCGGCGATGTCTATGCTAACGAAACTATCGGTAGAGGGCAGGAGATGGAACATCTGAGATGCATGATGAGATGCATGATGAGATGCATGATGAGATGCATGATGAGATGAACCAATACTGCAAGATGAGATGTACATGGAGTACATGCTGCATGACATGATGAAGCAGGAGGACAGCACTGTATGAGCAAGGGCAAGACTGTGTGCTACTGTGGATTATGTATGCTTTGGCAAATGGAATTGAAAGTGATGAAGATGTTGTACTCACAGTTCCAACAATGCAATAACAGGAATAGGTAACCAGAGACTACTACTAGAGACTGGGGTACCCCGGATTTCCAACACATGTCATTATGACTATGACTAAGCATACGGACGCGATTGATACCTGTATAACCGCGAGGAGGGTAGCCTGTCCTCTGGTAATGTAAGGAAGACACCCACGGCGGATCAGGAGGTCCCAATACCACGCCAACCATGGCAACCATCCAGACGACGACGTCGATCAGAACAGCATGTCCATGGGCAAGTGACGCACCTTCTTCAGAGGACAGCACATGCCTCTCCTGCGGACAAGAACATCCGCAGGTTTGGAAACATCAGAAAGGATCAGAACATCCGCAGGTTTGGAACATCACCAAAGGAGACATCTGTTGGAAGGCTCCGCGCACGGAGAATCGGTAGTAGTCAACACTCTTTGTCGAAAGTGTTTCTGTTACTGTTACTGTTGTTGCTATTGATTGTTGGTGAGCGAGCGTGGGGTATGAGATGATCAAGATGCTCTCTTGATCCATCTCTTCCTTGCTCTCATTGCTTGGTGCAATCCTCTTGCACCTCCATGCACATTTCTCTCATGTTGCTCGTTGATGTTGACTTGATCGTCAACGTTGTCGTTTCTCTCTCGTTGTCTCGTCGTTGTTCCGTTCTCAGGTTTTGTTGAACCTGATGATTTATCGAATCTGATGGAATATTCACAACATATTTCATTCCTGTAGACCTGGTAGTTAAGATCTTCATGTGACGTCACGTGTGATGGATACTGTGGTATCCCCTGGTATCGCGGTATCCTGGTGTCGTAGTATCGCGGTGTCTTCGTGGTATAGCGATGGTATCGCTGTGACGTCATAGTTTTGTGTCGTGATTCCGCCACCGAATAGTCTAGATGGCGGCAAGCAAGTGTGACTGATGCATACACATCCGAGTACACACATTCCGACAGACATCGGCTATGAGACGATGGTGTCATGAGGATCAACGAAGGAAACATGAGACAGGCAAGTACTCAGGGCTGCAGATCCCTACCATGCAAACGTAGACAGCTACGGCAATGCAGAGACAAGGAAGCAAGAACAGAGCATGATGAATGAAGAGGGAAGCACCTAAGAGACAACAGGATACCCCGTGTCGTTACCGCGACAGATGCCTGCCAAGAAAACGAAATCGGAAGAGAAAGTGAGATTGTGCTCACAGTTCTAAAACGGTACAGTTTCTAACAGCAGATTAGAATTTAGGACTAACTATAACCACGGATTTCCAACAGATGCAATCGCCATGGTCTTTTCGATGTGGCACTTGTGGTGCACAGCATGGTCAACAGGCTTAACTCCCATCTGGGGCACATGTTTGAGGTTGCGCCAAGCGACAATAGAGTAGAACCACTTCTCGTCCATGTGGACAACAACAACTTGCGTATTCGGGAACCGCTCAGCTGATTCCCAGAACACACAGAAGTCCTTGGCCCAGATCTCGCGCTTCGTCTTGATGATGCCCTTGATCTTGGGGAGCATTGTTGTAGAACGGTATTTGCTGCCCTCCAATCCCATCATGTACGTTCGGATGGTGTCTTTGCAGACGCATTGGACGTTGCCCCTTCCTGCTAGTTCGCGTGCAACATCGTCCCACGAGATTGCGCCATTGCATCGTTGCAACACATCCTGGAGCTCAAATTGCAGGAATGGACCGCGCTCCAACCACGAATCAGACAGAGCTTTTGCGGATGCCAGGTCTTCAGGAGAAGCATGGTCAAAGGCATCAGAGATGTCATCAGTTGTCAACCATTGTCTTGGATGTTTAAGCTGCATTTGCTTTGCGAAGATGGCACGCGGCGTGAAGTATTGCTGTTGCTTCTTGAGGCAGGTGAAGATGGTGTTGCCCGCGTCGCTGCGCTTCTTCCGTCCCAGCTTGTTCTGTTGGAAATTCTTGATATTCCGGGCAACAGTGGTGCGGTCAACATCCCAAGCGTGCGCGATCAATTTCGTGTTGGCTGGGATCGCACCCAAATTGAAGTAGAGAACGATGTAGGTTTGCTGTTCATCTCTGCCAAGTTGTTTCTTTCTATTGGTGGTCTTAGTGTTGCTACGCCCTCTATCCTTTCGCATCCATCCTTTCGTTGTTGCGCCTTTCTCCATCTGCTTCGTGAGACAGGCGATGGCTGCTGTCCTGTGCTCTCGTGCCAGCTCGAGAAAAGCCGCGATGTTGGCTTCTTGCGATTCCGTGGTAGTTGGGGATGGTGTGGGGGGCTTAGCCTTGTTGTTGACATGTGTAGCAGCGACGGAGTGATGCTGGGGAGAAAGGAGGGAAGGCTTAGCAAGGCCACCAGCATTGGAGTCCGTGCGAAGGTAGCAAGGCTGTGTGGTGCGCACAGATTCTCACGAACGATGTACATTTGGCGCTGCCCCATCACTGGGGTCACCATGACCATCGCCACCTCTCCTGGTGCAAGAGGCTCATTGCGTTTGATTGTAGCGCCGTCCATGGTCTGCTTCATTGCAAACTCAACATGGCATACGCCCAGGTCACAGATCTTGTCATTTGAGTCAGTGTGAGGTGCCACTTTCACACAATCCCCAGCACGCAACATGCTTGTGAGGTGCAGAGGACAGTGATTGCAGGATGATACAACTACGTCCAATGTGGGTGAAGGTTGATAGAACTGTGTTATTGTGTGTGCTTGTTTGAAGTGATGGTTTACAAAGTTAAGTTTGTTGAGATTATGAGCTCATCAATAAGAGCTCATCATCTTCCTGTTTTCTACTTCTTGGCTCCACTAATGGTGCTATTCACCATTGTCCATCGTGTTGTAACCATGCCAAACTGCTGGTTACTCCTGCTAATTAGTGTATCTGTGTCCAAACATGTGCTATGACACATGTTTGGAGGTCTAATAGAGTCTCTTTGATCCTCTTGGATCATCTTCCTAATTTTGTCTTGGGTCTGAAACCCGCATTACATTTTCCGAATTCTATCGAGTAGTTTTCTTGGATCTTTCGAATCGAAGCGTGATTGACACAAAGGACTCAAAACTCGAACAACGATTGGATTGATTCAGCACACATGGTCTAACAACAAGGGAACTCATGGTGAATACTAGCTGTGTGTCAATAGAGGTTGCAAGCTGATTGTACAAAATTGGCTGGTCATGACGCACATCAGGCACACAAGGAGAACAGCACAGCACAGCACAGCGCATCACCAGTCATTGACGCGCAGCACGGCGCAGCCCACCACAGAACGGCATGGACAACACGGAGGATGGTCACAAGGTGCCTTGTACCATCCACTCTTTCCTTTGTGGGAAGGTCACAGTCATTCTACATTCTGTGTAAGCTATGACTACAAGCAGCAGAGAAACAGGAGGAACTCGTTTGAGATGCGCTGTGTTTCCTCTGTCAACTTTGTGACGAGGATTTTGTGCCTCCGCTGTATCGTTGTGGAATGGAGGCGCAATTCGGGACTCGAAAAGTGTTCTCATTGATGGGCATATTCGGTAGATTTGTGGTTAATCTCCATGGCCCCCAACAGCAAAAACTGTTTGAGAACACCAAACACAACACAACAACACGACAATGGAGAAACACAACAAAACTCCACAAGCGCCGTCGAACGGCATCGATGGCACTGCCACAACCAGCGGTCCAGTGCAAGATCTGAGCGCATAGGCGGAACTGCCATGTAAAGCTTGGTAGATGAGCGAGAGGGGGATGCCATCGTGGTTGATTTGGGACCGTGGCAGGCCCACGCGCACACGACACGATCCGGGCGAAAATCTGCTCATTGGATATGGTTTCTGCCTGGAATACACAGGTCATCCCAACGACCATGGATGGGCAATATGCATCCAAGAGAATACGATGAAGATGCACACGAGGTTTGAGGGTCGGGGGTGGCCTGGAAGGTGCCCTCCGCAAGAAACAAGTGGAGGGCAAGAGTTTTTTGGTGGGTGGCGGCGGACACATCACGTGACTTCGCTGGTGATGGGTGCCATCGACAAGTCACCCAAATCGCCAAGGTACCCATTCAAGATGTGTTCAGAATCAACTCAAGATGGCCGTGTCCAAGTATCCTGCGCAGATACGGTCTGGAAGAGGCTGCAAGGTGGGATGCACACGAAAGGGACTTTTTTGGGTGTCGGAAAAACAGCATGATGACATCATCACATGGAGGTGTACCTTTGGAGGTATGAGCGCCCCACCCATTCTGAACACATCAGTGTGTCGCCAGATAATGTGGGAACGCATGAGGGGCATGTGGAGGAGCTGCAAGGATCGTATCGACGAGATACGGATCCAAATCTGAACGGCATCCGTGTCGGAATCAGGTGTTCGAAATTTCTGCGTTTCAGTGCAGGGAGGCTTTGGAGTATGAAATGCGCCCAGATTTGCCTGTCCTTCATGGGGTGGATAGATGGGGGGTGTGCGGAGCCAGTGTGGTGCGCGGATTGTGAAAATGCCAGGGATGATAATGATGATCATGGGTGCTGAAGGTAGGGCAGCATGGTGCCATCGAGAGTTTTTGGAATCCACCACATGACAGTCAGCAAGCCAAAACAACATTAAAAATAAAGTTCAAACAAATTCAACTTCGATATTCAGAATAAGCGATAGCCAAGCGTCCGAATGCACTGTCTAGTTCTAATTTTAAATGGTGTGGTGTCGAGATATAACATCATAAGCAGTAATTTGGATGGTGTTGGATGTGCTCTATTTTAGTCTACTTTATCACGACTCATGACGAGTAAGACTCCACAACTAGTGTTATCGCTTGTTGGCTTGGGGCATTTTACATTCTCTGCAGGTCGTATCACCTCTCTTTGCGTCCAAGAACCACACTCTGGAGTATTCTACACATGTAGCCATGGTTGTGTGTTGGAAAGTCCCAAGTCCTTTGCTTCATTTCCTCCATCACAACACACAAAATGGAGGCATTTTGCCAAGATTCGCCTAACTCCCTCAACTCCCTGAAATGACTGCCACCGAGAAAGTCGAACCACCCAACCCGTCAGAATCACAATCCGCACAGACACACATATCTCATCCATCTATCTATCTCATTTCGGCTCCCCAGTTCTATCTCATCTCACTTCTCCAAACCAACAGCAGCAGCAGCAGCAGCAGCAGAAGCAGAGGCAGCAGCCATGGCATGACGCAACAACGAAAGGCATCAGGTCGACGATGCCATCATGGTTTCCTGTACTTCTGCTGCATCGTCATCTTCGCCGCGGTGATGATCGTGAAGCAGATGAATGCCGTCTCTTTGCAATCCACTCAGATTCGCATGCAAGTCCAGACTGAGGCGGATGTCATGGCAGTCGCATCATCCGCAGACGGCCATGCCAGTGCCAACGACAATGATGTGCACTATACGCAGCCAAACATACGAGTATGCCCCTCCACGAACCGCACCAAACGGAACGAGAGCGTCCGCATCGACAGCATCATGGACGATCTCGTGATCACGTCGGGATATTGGAAGATCCCATTGAACGTCAAGAACGATGTGCAGCAATTCACCAACGATGTGGCCAAGACCCTCAAGTTCTTTCATCGGTGGTCGACCAACCGCAAGACCGTCATCTTGTACCATACCAACGTCGATACGCATGCAACGACGCAAGGAGCGGCAACCAGCGATCCATTTGAAGCCATCCTTGGGGAATACGTGCGCAAAGAATCGCCCATCCACTTCAAGTACACACCACTCGAGGATCTGCGCTACGACGAAGCCCGCAGGCTCGTGCTGGATCATTGCCAACACCAGAACTTGACGTCGTTCGGCAAGATGGACAAAGCGCTGCAACATTCGCGATTGTTGCAACGCGCCATGCAACTACGTGGCGACCATACCATCGTTCCATCCATATTGCCACGAGCCGACCCGCTGCGCCACTGGATCAACGTCATCTCCATTTGGATCTCCAAAATGCATCTCGTCAATCAGACGCTGCACGATCACTGCGACAAAACCTACTTCGCCTGGATGGACGGCGCGTTGGCCACGCAACTGCTGCACGGCGTCTACCACCGCACGATCCAGGGCGACGTCGTCTACTTCCGACCCAGCATCACGACGTGGAATCACAGCAAGATCCGATTTCGTGCCGGCGTCATGTTGGGGACGCGCGCGGCGTGGATGCGCGTTCTCGAGACGTACTTTGCGACGTTGCAGGACGTGTTGCATGATCGCGATCTGCATCTATGTTTCGATGAAGAGATCTTGATGACGCACATGTGGAAGCGGTCGGGTGATGCCATTCGGCCCTACATGAAGACGTGGAAAGATTGGAGGCAGACGTGAACAACCACAACACTAACACTAACACTAACAGTGAAATGCGGAGTAGTATAGGGTAATAGACTATTGCGGGAAGAAAATCAACACAGCACTCAAATGCAAGAGTACATTGTGTTTTACCCACAAAACGTTCATGCTTTGGCTGCGCGCAGTATGTACATGCTTGTGAGACTGCCACCAGATTGATCCCATTTGCATAACCCTCAGGAGTCATCGCATCGTTGCGCTCTCGTAACATAGTTTCCATCTGATGATATCTCATTGCACGACGTTCGGCCATGTCAACGATCCCAAAGTTCGCAAGAAGACAAGGTGATCGAAGTTGGCAATCAAGCATGCGCAACTGCTGCTATTTTGACTGCGCTGCGGTCGATCCTCACAAAACTCCAAAGCGGCGCGTCTCCACCACATCATGAACACGTCACATTCGGTATCGGCTCGGACGACCGCATCACCGATGGTTGATTCAGGATCCGGGGTTGCCGCTGCAAGCAGGTTGGCATGGCATCGTAATAACAAACGCAATTCGTCACATCGTAGACGTCGCCGACAAAGATGTAGACGTATCCCACCATCGGTCGCCCCTCTCCACGGCAATTCTGCTCACACCAAACTTCGTCCCACATGCCGCGGTACATCTCCGTCATCGTTGCGTTCCAAAACGGCACGGCCTCGTCGGCGTCGAAGAGGTAGGTGTAGTCGAACGGCGACGCCGTCGGCGGTGGCGTCAATACGTCAGGGAAATCGTCACCGAGTTGGTTGGTAACTTCCCAAGGTGCCGATATGCAACATGGTGAAGAGGATGGACAAGAACACAAACATACAAATACCGCAGAACAAGATGCAAAGCAGGTTGCGGGCTCGTTTTCGGCGTTGCAGATATTCGGGATCGCCGTAGCCGTCGAATAGTTCGTTGTCATCATCGAAGTCGACCATCTCGATGGCGGACATGACGGCGTGCGTCAGGGCTTCGTCGTTGTTGTTGTGTTCGATGGGCGATATGGTGGCGAGGGGGGTCTCGGAGGCCAGGCTGTCCTGATGGACGAGGAGCGCCTCTGCCACCACCTCGGGGACTTCGGGGGAGGATTGCGCGTTGTTCGCGGGCTCTTCTGTCGCAGCAGCAGCATCTTGCGTCTCTTCTGCTGCTTCTGTTGTTGGTTCTGGTTCTGTTGTTGGTGCTGCTTCTGTTACTTCTGCTGGTTCTGGTTCTGCTTGTACTGCTGCTTGTGACTCAGGGTCTTCCTCGTTGTGGATGATCTTGGCATTGGCATACACGATGGGCAGTTCCTCGTCGGCTTCGGTGGGGCTTGACATGGCTGCGGAAGTCTAATGCAATGCAATGCAATGGAGTATAATAGGTCGTCTGCAATGGGATGGAGGGTGGATGGATATTATGAGCTTTTGCAGTGGAACAACGGAAGTTGCGCGTCATTGTTGTGTTGTTGTTTACTCGTGTGTTCGCGCGACTTGATTTGCACGACCAGCGGGGAGTCATCGTAAAAGTCACAAAAAACTATAATTTGCTTTTTTGCTGACATCACGGGTCCCATAACAAGAGCACAGAAGAGCTGAGAACACAACGACCACTTCGACTAAATCAAAACGAATACAATCGACCCACCCAGCCAAACTACAACACAATCCGCCTCAACACCAACAATCTGCTCAAACATCAAGAACAAGTGAGATGGCTACTTTGAATATTCCTCCTCAGAAGGTTCTAATTTGGCTATATTTCTTCGATTCAACAATGCTGGCGCGCCGGTGTGGTGTGTTCCGTCCCCTACATCAAGTCGTGATTAACGACCAGTTGCCACACATCCCATCACATCACATCCCACCAATGAAAACTCACATGTCTTTCACAAGATGAAACTACTCCAAGCAAGCTGATGGAATATTTGACTCCTCTTGGTAGGTTTGCTCCTCTGACCATCGCTGCCATTAACAATCCTTGATTCGAGTGTCATTGCTTTCATCCCACTGCTCATCATGACAAGCACATCAAGGATGAGTGGTGTCAGTCTTTGCTGTTGTGATGCATCATGTAGCAATTGGATCAAATGTGGGTTCCTCAATCTGCATTCCATGTTGATTCCCATGCCATTGATCTCCCTTTCCTCATTTGTGCATTGATACAATCCAGCTAACTGAGGTTGGCAGCCACAAAAGATCTCCATGATGCCATCCTGGCACTGAAACAACGACCACAAACAAAAACATGCACCCAACATCATCATCGAGCGGATACATTCTGAAATTTGATCAAACAAAAGCCATCACAATCGTCATCACACATCAACACAAGCATGCCATCTTGTTTCGACTCGGTCAATGTGAATGTTGGCAACTTGTGATCTTTGGTCAGTTCCTGATGAACATCTCTCTGAAAGTCAGAAATGGCAACCACCCTTTTGCGCAGTCACAGTTTGGAGAGAGCTTCGCATCCACATTCGGTGTGAATCCACACTTGTGCCTTCGCATCTGGGAGCACTGCAACTTTGCTGCTCTGTTCAAGCCCAAGCATCTGTTGTGGATACTGTACTATTTGCATCACTATCCCACTGTGCACATGGCTTGTTTTTCCTTGGAGTGGCAGATTGGATGCTGAAGAGATACATATGGCAAGTCATCAAGCAGATTGCTTTGAAGCTCTACACTGTGGTAAGTTCACATGAAGTCTGCCTGAGTCTACTTTGCTGTGACAATGTGCAATTGCTCGATTCCAAATGAGCACACTCACACTCATTGTGCATATTCCTTTTCAGGTTGTGTGAGAGCACTGTAACCTTGGCCAAGTTGACCTCTCATGCAAGGTTACGGTGGATGGCACAGATTTCCAGATGGCAGGGCCAACCTCATTCAACAAGAAGTGGTACTCCCACAAATTCTGTGGGCCTGGTTGCAATATGAAGTTGGGATCTCCATCCAATGTGGCGGCATTGTTTGGATCAATGGGTCCTTCCCTTGTGGGTCTCATCTATACCTCAAGATCTTTCAATTAGGTCTCAAGAATTACTTTGACGATGGCAAGATGATCAAGGATGATCACGGATATCGCGGCGATGAATGCATCAGAACATCTGGCAACTTCGTCTCCATGGCAGAGAAGAGGGCCAAGGGCATCGCAAGAGCACGACACAAGACCATTATTGGCAGGTTCAAGAACCGGAAGATCCTTGAGAAGAGCTTCCTCCATGATTGCAACCTACACAAGTATATGCTCAAGGCCATTGCCACAATCACCCAGATTCAGATCAATGCAGGCAATCAGCCATTCCATGTCACATACTGAGACATCATTCACCATTCACCTGCTCATAGCAATGGCAAAGATGGGCTCGATCTGTTCCATCAGTAGCACAGTATCAGCTGAGAGCAACCAAGTTCACATGGTATCACACCTCGTCTCTATTCTATTCAGATGTGCTCTAATAGGAGCCACTGCAAGTGCAAGTAGTATGCTCCACATCGCGGTATTCATTTCATTGTTCGCTCCAAACATCTTGATAGCGCGATTGATCACATGGAGGTTGTGTGAGCCAACTCATCGAGTCGGTCGATACCGGACATGCTGCATTCATGGTTTCTGTTCCATGCAATATTGCAGGCGACATGGTATGCAATTGCAATACTCCACACGAAGCTTGATGAGCGACGACGAGCCATTGCGTACAACACTGTCACGGCAGTGAATACACTAGGTATTCAGTTGTGCGGACCATGATCCTCTTGAGCACAGATCACAATGACGGACTTCTTGGACGAACAAGAGTAGAACGAAGAGACAATGATGGCAGAGTAAACAGTACATGCAAACCGTGCCAAGCTCGTCTTCACCATCAGTACATGATGATGTACTACTCCTCACCAAGTTTGTATCATACGCATGTCTCGCAACCAACACCATTCGATAACAAACCGCACTGTCAGGCAAAACACCAACCGCAACTTGTCAGGATCGTATCTGGCGATAAAATGCCACGCCAAGCAGGCTTGCGTTGTTTGTTGTGTTGAGTGCCTCTTGCGTGGATTCCAGGCGTCGTGGTGCAGAGACGAGAAGCAGGGGGCCACGTTTGGTGGTCGATGTGATGTGCTGTGATGCTCGAGAGGTGCCGATCGCAATTCAACCCGCACAGGTGTTGCTGTTGGTTCATTCCTCTGTGCGGCTTTTGGCGGGAAGTTGCTCCGCCACGAAAATCGAACGCTGGGTTGACACGTCTGGCAGGAAACACAGCGTGCACGAATCAGAACCACGCAAATCTCGCATCCAGCACCGTCACGCGCACACGAATGCGCGCAAACAGCACCATGTGAACAGAGCGCGAGGCGGGACTGCAATGGCCAGCATCAAACAGTTGAATTCGTTCCATCAAACGGAAACCATTGTCACAACGACAAGCCCTGCCGTCCGATACGACAAATCAAAATACAGTGACGACATCGCAAAATAAATTGACGACATCGCAAAACAAATTGACGACAGACAAGAATCGCACTGGGCCTTCCTCCCATTTCTGTTTGAAACGGTGTTTGGCGAGTTGTGTTTTGTTTTGTCGTTATTTGGGGAACAAAACCTCTCTGAGGGAAGATCCTACGAACAGTTCCTACTGGAGTTCTACCGAGAACCGGCTTGCGTTCACGTTTCGTTGATAATACGACACGACTTGAAGGTTTGCTTTGTCGGACAAAAAACGCGTCCTGTCGGACGATTTTGGCACGACGACGTCACAAGAATTCGAGTTGTCGTCACCGATAACACGTGATCACATCAACATGATTTGTGTCCGTTCCGCAAACCGAAAAACTGAACAACAAGCGGGGCCGCGCAGCTTCTCACAAACAAAACCCAATCACGAAATGAGCACAACAGCGCCACAAAACGAGTGTCCTCCTCCTCGAACTGCAAACGGCAAGAGATGAATAGTGCGATGATGTTCCACGATGAGCCCGTTTGAATACTTGAGTGCTCTAGATCATAGTGTTACAAACCTTGCTGTTAGTTGTAGTACAAACAAGTCGTAGCGATTCGTCGTTCGTGGCTTTGGGTGACTTTGCCTTCTCTGCACATCAGAGGTGCGCTCGCTCGATAGAACTTGTGCATGTGCTGACCCTGACTTGCAAACATAACACTCTTGGATTGCTCGTTTCAATCCATCTATTTTCCTCCCAACTCATGCTGTTGTTGTAGAATCGATGCGGATCGTCATGTGTGCACAAATCATGCACGATGCCACAAAATCGAAATGACGATGGCTGCTGGTCAGCAACAGGCAACCACGCAACGTACACAATCAAAGGCTTCAGCAAAACACCTCCACACTTCCATCCCTCCATCGAAGGACTCAACCATTTCTGGGAAATGCACACCGATTGGCAAGCTAAGTACATGAAGCAGAACCTCCAACGCAACTCCAGAAGCTGTCACAAGCCTTGCAGAAGTTCCTGCAAACTGGCAAAGGTATGCATTGACTGAGAGCATCTGATGGTGGTTTGATGTTGGCTTTGTGTTGCTCACCACAACCACTCATATCCTCTTTGTGCTTTCAGGGTTTGGACTCAAGTTTCATGCCAAGTGTGGCTGAGCATGCCTGAAAATTACAGCGATTTGACGAAAGAACGTCAAGACACTCTCTGGTACCACCCATCAGGCCACAACAACAGCGATGACACGAATGACGAGGATTTTGAACCCAACAACAAAGATGAGGACAATGCCAGCTGTGATGATGAGGAGAAGCTTTCTAATTCACCAACAGTTGTAAGCACACCACACTCCAACAGAGCCAGCGGTACCAACGACATCAGCAACAGCACTGACAAGAGCTTCTCATTTGCTGGCTCCAAATCGGACGGAGCTTCCATGGATCAACTGTCACCCAACTTCATTGACGACAATCTCAGCCTTGCCACTTCACCATTCATCATGCCTCATTGTACCACAGTGCCCAAAACCACGAAGTTCACACCAAACACCACACCAAAGAGCACAACGCCTATCCGCAACAACAACAACATTCAAGAAGCAATGCGCAGCCTCAACATCAACCATGTGAAAGGAAACGAGGAAATCGTGACACCTTCGAGTGCCAACATGGTCAAGCAAGGATCGTTTCAAGAGAATGCGCTGGATCCAGTGTTGGGAGGCATTCTGATCTGCAACCATCATGGAGTCCACATCTTCTTTGTGCTCGAGCCTCCTGTCAACCCAGAATCTATTTGCTCCTCCAGCAAGGATGACAGGTGGAGCATTAAACTGGCATACAAGCTGCCAGTGATTTATTGCTCTGCAAGCAGCATTTATGGGCCATTCACGGATTGTCCTCAATTTCCGTTGGCCTTTGTCAGGGACAAGAAGCACTTTGCTCAATAGCACAGTTGCAAGCTGATGAGAAAAGTGAACTTGCAGTCATGCGCAGGGTAAGTGTTGACTTCCAGATAGACAACAACTTCTGGCATGCTGTGATGAAGATGCCGATGCCTGCACAGTACCACATCATCTACAACAGTCTTGGGTCATTCACCATTGCGGCATTCTGTTTTGAGCGGCAGCAGAAGGCGGCGATTCCACTTGGTCACACCATCTCACGTACTAACGAGGGGATGGAGCCAAACAACACATTTGGTGGAGCACCGTTTGGAACTCCACAACGCAGCCACAACTGGTTTGCGCCCAGCGTCTTCTCTCCATCACCAGGAGCCCCAGCATTCTCAGGACACCATGGTGTCGCTGCCAACAGGCATGGATTCGCTGCTGCTGGGTTTGGCACACAGCCATTTGCAACCCCAACTCAGCCACATCAACAAGGGTTTGGTTGAGGACAGCAAGGAGCAGCAAGCCATTTTGGCAACATGCCAGGAGCTGCAAACTTCGCACTGTGCTCTATTGGGCGCCACAAGAACGAGGAGGAGGGAGCATGCAGCCAAGCGGCAGAGGCTCATGCACAACAGGAGGAGGCCTGTCGTCGCCAGCCAGAGCAGGAAGCCTGAGCGCTCATTGAGCAGGCAAATGCTCGCACAAAATTGGCGCAACAGAGAGCTTCATCCGAGGCAGAAGCGCAGGTCTGTGCTGCGCAAGCTCACAATGCTCGTCTTGTGGAGAAAATGAGAGCACTTGAGGAGGAGAAGGCCAAGTATGCTCGCATGGTGGAGCAGCAGCGCGCAGCAGCAACCAACATTGACAACACCACCTTCTCGATCTCGGACATGCCACAAGCCCCCACTGCAGGGTTTGTCCATCGTCGCGAGAATGACAATGTGCTGAGCCAAAACGATTCCGTACACCAACGAATGGATGGCGCTCCAATCTCTGTCACAACAGGAGGTCATTCAGCTGCTGTCTCTGAGGATGGACTTGCATCAACAGTGCATACATGAGCCCCAACCAATTTCATGTTACAAGAGGATGCTCGCTCAACAACACATCAGGCAGTGAAAAGCGCACAATGGGCAACAAATGAGCACCAACCAAAACACACACACACACACACATAAACAACAACACCCACAAACAAACAGAACCAAGTCAGTGCGCTACTAGAATAAGCCAACACCGATAGTAGCAACAGGAACGAACACAACAAACCTGAATTGCCACAGTCACCATCCAACCACCAAACGGATTGCCGTTGTCGATTTACTCGACTGTAACGAAACGTTGATAATTCGTGACCTAAATACAAAACGTTTTATTTTGTAACGTTTACGATGACTCCCGGTCATTTGCTCAGCGAGGATCCTACCACTCGCGCTTTGTGCGGTACTGCATGTTCATCGACACTCCTCGTTCGGATTCGGTCAGATTCAGGAATCTGACGCTCAGTCTGCAAAGATTCGGCTAGATTCAGGAATTGGCACTAAATCTGCACATCGCTAAATCAAAGAGACGACAGCAATATTTCCGTTATTTGAGCGTTAGACAGGGCACCAGCAGCTGAATCGTACGCAGCGCAGTAGAGACCATGTCAGAGGCACAGAGCTCGTGCCACAAGCTCATAATCTATCAATTTCCCTTCGATTCCATGCCTTTTCCCGCAGGTAGAGTTTGAAATAATACTGCAAGTCCATAGATTATTACGTCTTGCTACTCCCCAATGGGCTCGGTAGAGATATCTGGTTGCCGATGACTCGTGACGATCGATACAAAGGCGTCCTCTTCTTCGTTCGTGCCTTCTTCCACGAAGGTAATCCCGAGATCCTCATCTGCGTCGCCGCGGCGATCCGCGACGACGACCTTGGGCCCCGTGCCCGTGACGGTGGGTATCGATGGTTTCCAGCCGCGCGCACGTCGACGTCGCTTGGCTTCTTCGGCTTCGAGCAGCGACGGCGCATCGTCCATGGCGTGCGGGCTCTTCATCAGGACGTGGTAGGCGACGCGTCTAGGTTCCTGATGTGCTGCGTATTCGCTGAGGAGGAGGACGCCGTTGCCGTCCGCGTCCCAACCTGCCACGGCCAGGAGATTTTGGGAATCGGCAACGAAGGAGCATGCGAGAGGGTGCGGGACACCGCGGATTTGGCAGACGGATTTCTTTTGTTCGTTGCCGCCTCGCACGGATGTTCCCAGGAAGGTTGATGAGAAGAGACCGCTCAATGATTTCGATTTGGAGGATGACGACGAGGAGATGACGTTGTTGCTGTTGCTGCCGCTCTTTCCATTTGTGCTGTTCGACGATGCGGGTTGGCCGACATGGAATATGTGCGACGTGCCCTTGTCCGATGTGCATGCCAGCCACTCCTTGTTCCAGCTCCAGCACAGGCAGGTGATCGTGGCACGTTCCACGCCGCGCCTGAATTCTTGGATGCACTGCGCCGTGCTGGTGTCCCACACCCGCAGCACTGTTCCTTTGGTGCTGGCTGTCACCAACCGAGTTCCATCCGCCGTCAGTGCAAGCTGACGCAATTCTCCATCGTGGGCCTCGATGAGCTGAAAGTCCAGCCAACGTCGATGTGAACATCATGAAAATATTGATGAAAGAAGATGGATGGGCAGCGTTAGAATCTTGCTTGCCAACGAACACCCAGCACAACCACAACCACAACCATGTCATCATGGTACAACTGAGCACTCTGTGCACTCCGGAGCGCCACTCACCACCGTCTTGCGCAATCCGTATAATTCGACGCGCACATGCCCCGTCGTGACGGAGGGACACGCCAGCACCATCTCCTGCACCTGCGTGCTGACGGCCAGCAACCCGTGCGGATTCTCGGACGTGTAGATCTTATCGCGCAAGGAGAGATCGGCCAGATTGTAAATGTAGACGCGGTCCTGCAGGGCCACGGCGATGGCGTCCTTGCGCAGCTTGACCTGCAGGACGGTCTGGCGGAAGCTGAGCTCGCCAATCTCCTTGGGCAGATGGTCGTCCCAGATGAGGACGCGGTGCGGCGCGCCGTGCGGGGTGGGGCCGCCGCCGACCAGGGCCATGAGGTTGCAGCGGAACAGCATCTCGACGAGGCCGATGCCGCCGCGCAGTTCGCGTTCCACGCTCAAGGAGTAGCTGGGGTGGATGTTGTGCACGGAGAAGCCCGATGTTGTGCCAATCGCCAAGCATCCGCCGTCCTGGTTGAAGCTGCAGGTCAGCAGCGAGCTGGGCGTGGATTGCGGTGTCTGCGCAGCGGCCGTGGGGATGTCCGGAAAGTGGTTGTTGCTGGCGCTGCTGCCCAGAGCCGACGGCGCCGCTGGTCTGCTCGTGGTCTCATCGCCGTTGCTGCTGCTTTTGCTGGTGTTGTGGTCGCCACTGCTGACCTCTTCATCGGCTATCTCAAACATGGCCGACGATTGGTGCGGCAGAGCATCCGCGAATTCGTTTTCGTCTGAACTCATCCTCCTTTGCTCGCACTTACACTCGCGCTGGGATGGACTAGGATGGACTCGCACCAATACACACTACTATATATGGCAGCGTACTGGATGGAGCAATAGCTCGTAGTGCTGATAGAGAAGCAGCGTGTCTCCACTTCGTCTCGTGCTTGTTGCCTCTCCACTCCAGAGCAGCCTTGCCTTGTCCTCACTCTCGCTCAACTGCACCACTAATTCTCAAAACGATGGATGTGCACAATGGCGCGAATCTTACTACTACTCGTACTCCCAGTATTCTACTCCTATTACTCTCTTGCAATCGTTGTCACACAGCAACCAGGTCTCCGTTGCTAAAGCAGACTTTGATGATCAGCTCCAAGGCCTCGAAAGCATTCACTCTGCTTCACAGTCTCTTGTGCAGGTATCGTCTCCCTCTCCAAGCGACGGTTGCGATCTCTCTCTTTGTCTTTGTGCTTCTGTTTCCATTCCTGGATGTCCTGTGTTTGAATGATCGTGATCGCCATCAACGACAACAAACAGCGACAACCAGCGACAAACAACGACACAAACGGCAAGAATCACAACGTTACCGCCAACACGACAAACAACGAAAGAGAACACACGAGAATGCCATGATCCATCGCGTGACACGACGAAACAGAACAATCGTTGGGATTCTGCTTCCAAGACTCAATCTAGTTGAGTCACTGTTGCCTCTCAGTTCTTGATCGATTCGATCAACTCAAACAGCGTAACCGCCAATTAACGCTCACAAAATCAACATCTGTGACAAGCGGAGCTGGACTTGTTGGTGGATCTACCCGTGTTTGTGCTCATGCGTCTGGGACGTACGATACCACACCCGTCTTCAAGCTCTCACAGGCTCAACGATCACGTCTACCACCACGACCCCCTCGTCCACCACCTCTTCCACCACCACGGCCTCCTCCTCTACCGCCTCTTCCACGACCTCCACCTCTTCCGCGCCCACCACTGCGTCCACGTCCACCACCACGTCCTCCACCACGTCCACGTCCTCGACCACGACCACGCCCACGACCGCCGGGCCCGTCATCGCCTTCATCGTCCCATTGAAAGGGCCGCACGGCATTGCCATCGCTTTCGGCCTGCCGTTCCTCTTCTTCCTGTTTCTGGTGCCGCGCCTGCACTTCGCGTTCGAACAACAGACTGATCAAGGCCACCAACGATCCTTGGTGCTCATCATCATCGTCCGCATGCGGCGCGATAATCTTCTGCAACAGCACGTGCTCCATTTGCGATCGCAGATGCTTGATGCACGTGGCGGGTTTGGCATCGAGGCGGAAGTAGTACCGTCCGTCGATGCTGCAGACGCCCTTCATTTGGTTGATGCGCAGGCCGACTTGGGTTGTGCCGCTGCGCGACGCACCGCCGAACACGACGAGCGACAGCGGGGAGATGGTCGTGAAATCGCGCACGTACGTCTTGGACGTTTTCATCAGCTGGTGGAAGCAGGCGTAGCGCGAGTCCACAGAGCTCGCCTTGAAGGAGACGGTGGAGGGATGCAGGTAGACGGGACCCTTGGCAGATTCCAGCGCGTTCTCGCCGATTGTGCTGCCGTTCATGGCGGACGATCGTGGTGCCTTGCGCGGCGGGCCGGACGATGTGCCCACCAGCGATCGGGGGATCACGCAGATGTTTGGGTACAGTCCGGCGCAGACCACCGCCTTGATCAGAGCGAAGTTGGTGGAGTTGGCATTCTCCGGCCTGGCTTGATTCACCTCGTACTGCTTCTGATGATGCTTTCCACCCGTCAAAGAATCCAACCGAAAGCCCTTCGACAGGAAGCCGATCTGCACCAGCAGTCGCGAGTATTGCTGACGCATCTCCTCCATCTGATACAGCGTCAATCCGCTCAGGAAGTTCTCCTTGCACCATGCAGTCATGGCACCGCGCGGAGTCTTGCATTTGCGCTTCTCCCTCCACTCGTTGAACGCCGCGAGGACTGTCAGATGGTCGCTGCCGTCCGTTGCGAACTGCTGCCGCGCTTCGTTGGCCTGCTCGCGTTGATCCATCGGCGACACGAAGGCGCTCTTGGGCGACGACATGGCAGCGGCGATGGTCAGGATTGGTTCTACGCAACCGAACATGCACGCGTAGATCATCATCTTGCCAATGCGAGGATCCGTGGGCAACGTGGCAAGATGAAACCCAAGTGCCGTCAATTCGCTCGACACTGTCAGATCTCCGCAAGTCTGCTTCGCATCCCCATTGCTTTTGGCTGCATTCTTGCTACTTTGCGCCGCGTCACCGAACGTCGCGATGCCATTCGCCAGCTTCTTTTTATCGTCCCAGTTGCATTCGATGGCACCAAGCGTCTCCAGAATATTCAGACTGTTCGACATGGCCAAGTCCGATGGCGGGTTCAACGCTTTCGACAGGAAGGACGTCGGTTCTCCCAAATCCAAGATCAGGATCTGGAGCACCAAGTCTTCAATACCCACACGGAGCATCTCTGGCAGTTGGTACGGTTGCAGATCGGTGTCGTGCATGTGCGTGGAGTACATGTGATATGCAATGCCAGGCCGAACACGCCCAGCTCGTCCACGGCGCTGTTTGGCAGATGCCCGGCTCACCCAGCATTCCACGAGAGTCGGCGTTTCGTTGATTTCATCCTTCCGATTCTCCTTGTGTCGACCGGAATCCACGACGTAGACAACGTCTGCGATTTGAACAGTGTTGGCAAAGTACGAGTATAGCATGATTTTGGCCACGATGTTTTCCCATACGCCCAGGCAAAGAGAGAGAGAGAGAGAGAGAAGCGGTGGTGAGTGAAGGTGGATCGTGGAGCAATGTGCAAGACCAGTCACAAACCGTCGCACCTGTTCTCGTGCATATGTCTGGTGCTGCACACCACGTACACGCAATATTTGCAAAGACAACAGCACTGCATCCGTGAACTTACCCTCGATTGTGATCGATGTTTCTGTGGCATACGAGTAGACGCATAGTGAACGAAGGAACAGGCACGCAACGAATGAAAATGGAACGAAAGATAGACAAGGTGAGTGTGACAGGTATCGAAATAAGGTGGTAGGGTCGTAGTGCATGCGTGCCACGAGTAGTATGGCCATCCTGTTGTGCGGTACACGACGCAATTGTGTTGACCACTACGTCGGTCGTGAGTGTGGGTGTGAGTTCGAGTGCGCGTGTCTCCAAATCAAACGTACCAGCGATGTTGGTGGAGACGACGATCTTCCGCACGCCTTCGGGTGGAACCTGAAAGATGGCTGTTTGTTCTTCGGTAGACAGCGAAGAATGAAGCGGGTAAATCAGCACCTTCGAGGACTGGAACAATTCCTTCTTGTACATTTCCTCGATCGTCTTTTGGATTTCCATCATTCCTGGCATGAAGACGAGAATGGCGCCGGCATCCTGGTTGACACAGATATGCTCCAACAGATCTGACACGAGCCCGTAGTTGATGACACTTTCGTCAACAATGGAAAGCGAGTGGATAGTCTCTTTCTTGTACCCCTTCGAGTTGTACATCTTCCGGATCATCGATTTGGAGAACCTTTGGGATTTGTTGCCATTCTTCTTCAGTGTGAACTCGGAATTTTCCTTGATCTCGTGACCGGTGACGTCCAGCACATCCTCGAGACGGAATTCAGTGACAGGATGCGCTCGGCCTGGGATGGAAACCACGGGGCATTCTGTGAAGTAGCTAGAGAAGGCATCCGAATTCAACGTGGCGCTCATCAAGATCAGCTTCAAGTTCTTGCGACGCGCCAAAAGCTGCTTGAGGATGATGAGCAGAAAGTCTGTGTTGAGGTCCCGTTCGTGCACTTCATCCACGAAGACGTGAGAAACGGAGGCGAGGTCCGGATCGCACTGCAGCCGTCGCAGGAGGATACCTGTGGTGCACAGCATGAGGCGGGTCTTCGCGCTGATCTTCCTTTCCAATTTGATTGAATATCCGCACGTCTCGCCAACGCGCTCGCATCGTTCGGCCGCGATACGTTCCGACACACCGATGGCACTGATTCGACGTGGTTGCGTCACGATGATGTTCACCTCGGCTCCTCTTCCACTCATGATGAGGTCATCCAGCACCAGCTGCGGGACCTGGGTCGTCTTGCCGCAACCGGTGTCACCGGCGATCACCGTGATCTGATGCGACCGAATTGTTTGGACGATCACATCCTCCATCTTGCAAGCAGGAAGGCGTTCGCGGACCGTCAGCATCTGGTGGAACTTTTGCGGCGTGTACGTCACCTTCGACTTCGACGACGATTTGGATTGGTTGCGCCGTTTGGATGGATTGCCGTTCGCCTGCTGCGAGGATCCGTAATCATTTGCCTCCTTCCGTTTTCTACTCAGCTCCTGCTTCAACGCCTTGCTAATCTTGAGTTGCCGCTTCTCCTGTTCCGAGGTGAGTCCCGCTGGCTTGCTCATGGTGGCAACGACTGGCGTTCTGGCCTCCGAAGGCACGAGCCACGGTTGATCCTTTTGCTTTTCTATTACATCTTGCATCATGTCCGCGAGTTCGCCCGTTGGTACGGCCACGGGTCGTGGAAGGTGCTTGGCTTCATCCGTGTCACGGTTGGAGTCGTCATCGGAGCCCGACTCCATGCCTGTTGGCTCCTCCAAATGGTAGGTATCCAGGTATTCTTTGGTCGTCGTTGCATTCTTCTTCGTTTGCGAGCGGCCGCCGCTCGAATTCGTTCGATGGCCATGGCCGTTAGCACCATTGCCATTTTTGTTGTTGCCATTGTTGTTGCCGCTGCCATTATCGTCACCATCATCATCATCAGCATCGCCTTCTTCTGTGCCCTCGCCTCCTGTCTCCAACTTGGCTGTCTTCGTCTTCGCGGCATCGTCGTACATCTGGCGCAACCGTTCCATGAATGCTGCAGTTTGGGACGTCGCTGGCTGCTTTTGCTCGTCATCCTCTTCGGGTTCCTGAATCTTTTGGAATTTGTCCATGTACTCTGCTGTTTTGCTCGTGGGAACTGCTGTGGTGTCGGAGCTAGCTGCTTCATCGTGGCCGTTGTTGCCTTTGGTATTGGCTTCTTCAGCTTCATCCTCCTGTTTCTTCCCTTCTTGTTTCTTTTCTGTTTCTCTCTCCTCTTCCTCTTCTGGATCGTCTGGCACCATTCCGTGCGATATCATCACTTCACGACGAGCCGCGTCCGCAGCCTTTCTAGCTTCGTCGCGAGATTCACCACGCAGGAAGGCTTGATTCATCGCCTGACGGGATGCCCGCACGGCTTCTTCTTCGATCTGCTCCAGCTGGCGCTTCGCAATGGCCTTCGATGCCATGTCGTGCCGCACGGTCTTGTGCTGCTGCTTCACCTGCGCGATGCGCTCGGCCTGGCGTTGGCGGTATTCCGCATTTTCCTTTGCCTGCTGATCTCCGCGATCGTACGCCTTCTCCGCCGCCTTGAGCCGTTGTCGTTGACGTCGACCAAGCTGGCCATCTTGCTTGTACTGCGCGTCGATGGTGTTATTCAGCAGATTCCTGTCCGCATCCTCGCGCAGCTTGAGCTGCATGGCCTCGAATTCCTTGGCACGCTGCTCCTTGATGAAGTCTTGCTGCAATTCGTGCAGGTTCTCGTTGAGGAATTGCACCATCTCGTACACGATCGGCACGTCTGATCCGAGTTCGTTTGCCTCGTGCATGAGACGCGTGTTGAGCGTGCGCAGCAACGTCGGTGGGAGGGTGTGGTTCTGAAACAGCATGAGCGGTGGCCGGTATGTCGGATATCCATGCAGCAGGAACACGAAGAGGGTGCAATGTTCCGAACGTGCTGGTGCTTCCAGTTCCTCGCTCGGCACCACCTTCATCTTGTAATGACCCAAGCAGGCGTGGAGGTCGGTTTGGACGGTGTCGGACGAGGTGTTTGCGACGAACTGGAATTGGTCGTCGTACACCGCCTTCAGCACGTCACGTTCCATATCTTGCGCCTCAAGTGATTCCACTCGATTGTCTTCCGTCATCGCGGTGGCGTAGTCCTTGACAAGCTGATGTTTGGATTCATCCACGTCCTTCCACACGCTGATCTCCAACTGTTTGAGCAGTCGCAGCAACGCAGGATCCTCAAGCAGCGGTGGCGGAGGCTTGTTGGCATCGTCCTTGTTCTCGGTCATCAGCTGCGAGCACACCGGAGTTGCCTCCGCGTTCGTGAATCCCAAACGCAGAAAGCGCAGAACCCGCTCTTGCAGCTTCATGTCTCTCATCCAATCATCTTCCGATGCCACCGAGATGGATGGATGCGGAATCGCCTTGGTGCGTCCGCTGCCTGCCAGCAAAATACCGGATTTGGAAATGGCCACCTTCTGTCTCGGCCGTGGCTTGAGGCCCTCCTCCAGTTCATTCTCGTCGAGATGCAAGCACAGCCAATCCAACGCGGTGGGAAGCTGGTCGGATGATGCCATCTGCTCCGCTGAGCCCGATTCGCCAGGAATCACATTCCACTCCTGGATGGCGCGGCATGCCTTGGCGGCTTGTTGCTTGGAGAATGAGTAATGCATCGACAACGTCAGGAATGTCTTGTTGTCTTCCACATCCTGGAAGTCGTCGATCTCATCCGCCTCCTTGGACTGCTGCTGCTTCCTTCCATTCCTGTTGTTTCCCTCGTTGCCCTCCCAGTCATTGTTGTGATCGTCCACGGAAAACCCGGCCTGCGCCGCATCTTCAGCATCGGGATCCTCATCCTGTTCCACGTATCCGGCCATTCGGGTTTCGGCCGTTCGCGGCAACGCCTCAACCGATTCGTCGTCATCTTCGATACTTTCTTCCTCGTCTTCACTACTTTCGCTCTCGCTGTCTTTTGGTGTCTCGATGATTCCCATTGCTTGCAGCAGCTCGATGATCTTTTGGAAGGCATCGTCGGGCAGCGTGATGGCATCCAGCTTGGCCTTATCCTTGTCCGTGATCGTATCCAGCTTGCTTGCCGCCGACGCAGCGACCGGCTTCTTCGGCACGGCCGCTCTGGTTTGCAGCTTTTCGATCACACGTGCAGCACCCGCGGGTCGACTCGTCTTTGCCGTGGAAGCATTGCTCTTGCTGCCATTGCTGTTGCTATTCCCACGACCTTTGCGTCCTCGCGACTTGCTGGGCGGGCCCTTGCTGAATCTGGCTCTCGCTGGTGTGTTCTGCATGGACTGGGCGGCCTCCCGCGTCCGTCGATTGTTGTACCGTCCCATGACCGTTCCTCAACAAGTAAGTAAGTATACAAGTTTGATTATGATTATGAGAATGATTATGAGGATGGCTGTGATGCCCAACAACGCAACAACGCCATTCAAGTTTTCGTTTGGCCATTCAAGTCATTGGAAAACTCACGTTTTTGGGTGGTGCGTTTTGAGTCATGCAACGATTCAATATTATGTACATTTATTAGGTTAGCCGCAGAGAGAGCAGCAGTTGACACGATCGCAGTTTACGCGGTTGCAGTCGACGACGAGGTCAAACTGGACTCCCTGCGCACGTCGGGCCTGGGCCAAGGCGCAGATCTCATCTGGCATGTCACCTCTCAGCTGGGTGCTCTGCAGGAGCAAGCTGGTGAGCTGCGAGAGTTGGCCGAGTTCCGATGGGATGGTTCCGGTGAGATCCGTGCCGAACACAATCAGTGCCCGCAGATCCAGGAAGTTTCCAAAGAAGCTGGGGAGCGGACCTGTGATGAGCGGGTTGCGGTCGATGCGGAAAGTCTGCAGATCCAACAGCTCGGCGTATGTGTCTGGGATGGGACCTTGCAGATTGTTGTCCGACAGAGTCAGCGTTCGAATGTCTTGCGACGAGCTGAGCTCCGATGGCAATGGCCCGCTGAGACCATTCTCGTCCATCTGCAGCAGGATCAGGTCCAGCTGCCCAATGTTTGGAGAGATTGATCCGGTGAGTTCGTTGTTGTCGACGTCAAGTCTTCGCAACACTGGGCTGTTGTAAAGCTCTTCCGGGATCGCTCCTGTGAACCTGTTCTCGTCGATATCAAAGATCTCGAGGAACGGCATGGTGCCGATTTCCGACGGGATCCTGCCTCCGATGTTGTTGGAATCCACATCTAGTTGCTCGAGGAATCTCAGCTTCGCGATCTCTGTCGGGAGGCTTCCTGTTAGGTTGTTCTCGTCTGTGGTTTGTGATGGGAGCGAGGGGTGAACGGAATGAAGCAAGGGGACGTGCGTTAGTTGTGTGTGACTTTGATGCTCCAGTGACGGACGATGTGAATGATGGATAGTTCACAATATTCGCAACATTCATGAGAGCAAAGCGCAGCGCAGGAACAACGAGGCAAACTTACCCAAGTTGATTTCTTCGATGCGGTCGGCACCGTCGCAAGTGACTCGGAACCAGTTGCAGACATTGGCGGCACCCAAGAAGCGTGGGTCGGCGAGCGTGATGAGATCCCGTGGACATGGAGATGGCAATGTTGCGGAGCATTGCAACCAGTTTTCTCCACCCGTGCTGAAGTACATCAAGGACATGATGTATCGTTGATCAACATCCATCGCGTCTTGCGGACACACGACGGCGGGATCGTCGTTCACAAGCCAGTTGAATGCCATTCCCTGCGGCGTGTTGATGTCACCGACGACAGTGCTGTCTGAAATCGTGTTGACGATATCCCGAAGCTGTTGCTCGCGTTGCTGCAAGGTGAGGCCGCCGCAGAGGATTGTGATGGTTGGGGCCGTGCTCACAGACGGAACGATGGATGGAGTGGTGGACGGCGACACGCTTGGTTGGCTGGACGGTGCACCTGATGGCTGAGTGCTTGGCGCCGCACTCGGCATGGCTGTTGGCGATCTTGTCTGTCCGTTGAATGTGGGCATGCTGCTTCCAGTTGGTACCATCGTTGGCGCGTTGGATGGTGACGTAGACGGCATTCCTGTTGGGACCACTGAAGGGACAGACGAGGGTCTCGTCGTTGGCGACACTGTTTGCCCATCGAACGTTGGCGCTTCGCTAGATGCAGTTGGAGCCATTGATGGCGAAGAGCTCGGTTCGCTGCTCGGCTGAGAGCTTGGCTGGCTTGTCGGAGATCTGGTTTGTCCATCGAATGTCGGCACCTCGCTGGCAGATGTGGGTACGCTGGAAGGAGCCATGCTTGGCTCGCTGCTTGGTTCAACACTTGGCTGCTGCGTTGGAGATCGAGTCTGTCCATCGAAGGTCGGCACTTCGCTAGATGCGGTCGGTGCGTTGGAAGGAGCCACACTTGGCTCGGTACTTGGTTGGGCACTTGGCTGCTGCGTTGGAGATCGAGTCTGTCCATCGAAAGTGGGCGCTTCGCTTGCTGATGAAGGTGCAGTTGAGGGTGCCACACTTGGCTCACTGCTGGGTTCCATGCTCGGTTGGCCTGTTGGAGACTGCGTTTGCCCTTCGAAGGTTGGTGCTTCGCTGGATTCGCTGGGTGCATTGGAGGGGACCACGCTCGGCTGGTTGCTTGGCTGAGAGCTTGGTGTGTTGCTTGGAGATGCACTTGGCTGCTGGGTCGGCGCACGAGTTTGTCCATCGAATGTTGGGACGGAGCTGGCGGTCGGTGTCTGGCTTGGCGCGCTCGATGGAGCGGCTGTTGGTGAACTGGTTGGCACAGCACTCGGCTGTTGTGTTGGCGTACGTGTCTGCCCATCGAATGTTGGCACCGGACTCGCGGTTGGTGTTTGACTTGGTACACCGGACGGAGCCGTTGTTGGTGCACTGGTTGGCACAGCACTCGGTTGCTGTGTTGGTGTTTGTGTCTGCCCATCGAATGTTGGATCCGAGCTGATTGTCGGTGTCTGGCTTGGCACACTCGATGGAGCCGCTGTTGGCACATCAGTCGGCGCTACCGTCGGACTTCCAGTCGGTGTACGTGTCTGCCCATCGAATGTTGGATCCGAGCTGACCGTCGGTGTCTGGCTTGGCAAGCTAGATGGAGCCGTTGTTGGTGCACTGGTTGGCACTTCACTCGGCTGTTGTGTTGGCGTACGTGTCTGCCCATCGAATGTCGGCACTGAGCTGACCGTCGGTGTTTGGCTTGGCACGCTGGATGGCACAGATGTCGGCACATCAGTCGGCGCCGCCGTCGGACTTCCAGTCGGTGTACGTGTCTGCCCATCGAATGTCGGCACTGAGCTGACCGTTGGTGTCTGGCTTGGCACACTCGATGGGGCCGTTGTTGGTGCGCTGGTTGGCGCTTCACTCGGCTGTTGTGTTGGCGTACGTGTTTGCCCATCGAATGTCGGATCGGAGCTGACCGTCGGTGTCTGGCTTGGTACACTCGATGGAGCCACTGTCGGCACATCAGTCGGCGCCGCCGTCGGACTTCCAGTCGGCGTACGTGTTTGCCCATCGAATGTCGGATCGGAGCTGACCGTCGGTGTCTGGCTTGGCACACTCGATGGAGCCGCTGTTGGCACACCAGTCGGCGCTGCCGTTGGACTTCCCGTCGGCGTACGTGTCTGTCCATCGAATGTTGGATCCGAACTGACCGTGGGTGTCTGGCTTGGCACACTCGATGGAGCCGTTGTTGGTGCACTGGTTGGCACTGTACTCGGCTGTTGTGTTGGCGCGCGTGTCTGCCCATCGAATGTTGGATCCGAGCTGATTGTCGGTGTCTGGCTTGGAATACTGGACGGAGCGGCTGTTGGCACATCAGTCGGAGCTGCCGTTGGGCTTCCAGTCGGTGTACGTGTCTGCCCATCGAATGTCGGCACTGAGCTGACCGTCGGTGTTTGGCTTGGCACGCTGGATGGAGCTGTTGTTGGTGCACTGGTTGGCACAGCACTCGGCTGTTGTGTTGGCGTACGTGTCTGCCCATCGAATGTCGGCACTGAGCTGACCGTCGGTGTTTGGCTTGGCACGCTGGATGGCACAGATGTCGGCACATCAGTCGGCGCCGCCGTCGGGCTTCTAGTCGGCGTACGTGTTTGCCCATCGAATGTCGGCACTGAGCTGCCTGTTGGTGCGCTTGTTGGACCACTGGTCTGTCCTTCCGCGGTTGGCAACGCAGATGGAACGAATGTTGGCATGCCAGTGAACGCAGGATTTGTGGAAGGCGCCGCTGTTGGCTGCGATGTCGGCGAAGCAGTTGGATTTGATGTGGGCGTGCCCGTTGGGATTGCGGAAGGTGGGAATGTTGGTGACCGAGTCTGTCCTTGGAATGTTGGCATGGAGCTCACGGTTGGTGAGTTGGATGGTGCGGTGGTGGGTTGGCTCGTTGGCTCGCTCGTGGGCTCCCTTGTTTCTCCGTCAAATGTGGGAATCGCGCTGGGTGGGAATGTCGGCTGGTTCGTTCTGTTGGGGTCGGTCGTCGGAATCGAAGTCGGCGATGATGTTGGATTTGATGTCGGGTTTGACGTTGGCGATGTCGTCGGAACTCTGGTCTGTCCATCGAATGTTGGCACCGCTGATAGTGTTGGCGACTGCGTCGGCGTTGACGATGGAATCCCCGTCGGTGTCTGCGAGATGATATCGGAATATCATAGTTTGGTTCGTGCAACGATGGATGAATGGAATCGACAGGATGAGATACTGCAAGACAACCAGAATGACACCCACGGCGGTAACAAGCTGCTTGCAACAACCACCAACTCATTTCCTCTCCACACAAATGCGCTTCACTCACCGTGCTCAATCTCATGCTGAAACTCAGATCGAGCATGCGATCCATGAAATCAAACTGCACATCGTGGTCCATGTCACCTTTCACCAATCGGTCGATCATTTCCTCATCGTCAAACGAAATGCTGTCCTGACTTGGACTGCTGTTTGGAACCACTGCGTCACGAATCGTGCGATGGTTTTGGTCGGACGCGCCCCCGTTGCGCAGCCGCCGATGCTTCCTCTTGCGTTTGGATGTTGTGCGTGCGAATTCCGATCCCTTGTGAGCCACCTCACTGGATTCGTCGTCTTCCCGAACGACATAGTACGACTGGCGGCTGTGGCCGTCCGCAGTCGAAATCATCATGCTGGATGCAAGCAACAGCAATGGCAGAGTCGATGTGACCATCATGTTGCAGTGTCGTCGTCGACGTCGTCCGTGCTTGGGTGCTTGTCTTGCTCTTGAGGGGATCATGTTGGACGTGGGTGCTGGATGCTGTGGCTTCGATTGGGGATGTGGCTGTGGCTGTGACTGCGACTGCGACTGCGTCAAGGACTGTGATGTCATTCCACTCGAGCAAGGGATTGAAGATGTGTGTGTGTCGTGATCAACAGCTTGATGGTTGACTGGCATGTGAAGTTGTGATGAGCTTGTGGGAAGCTGTTGATCCTGTTCGTCGTTTTCCATCGGATGACAGTTGAACATTGTTGGTCGTTGGTTGTGTATGAGGGAGTGAACGAAGGGGGTGGCAGATGGCGAGATGGATGGCTAGATGAATGAATGAATGAATGAGAAAGCCGTTGTAGGATGGCACCGATCTGTTTGGTCGGAATAGCCGTTTGTTCAGATGATGGTTGAGGAAGAGGAGAATTGTCGGTTGGTATGTGTTGTTGGCGCGATGTTAATTGGGACAACGTCGGTATGGAAGCGGATACCGTTGCCTTTCTCTGCACGTGTGTGTGAATGTGTATGTGAATGTGCATGTGATTGCAGGTGTATGTGGTTGGGTCATGCACGAATAGAAATCGTTGGCCTCGTTGTTGTTGTTGTCGAAGATGCCGTTGGTGTTGTTACTGCTGCTGCAACTGATATCGCTTGTGTCGTTGTTGTTGCTGTCGTTGCTATTGCAGTTGTTGCAGACGACGGAGTGGAAGGAATCGAGGATGTTGGTGTGACTCGTCGTCAGTTCCCCCAAAGAAAAGGAGAACAGGTCACTCTTCTGCAGACGACTCGACCGTTGACGATGATGATGATGTGTCTGCCTATTGGGAGTGGAGTATCCATGATGATCGTTATTGTCGTCGTTGACACGAAGGGCGTCGTCTGCCGATGGTATCCTTCTCGTCGCGAACACAAACACCAACAACATCACGAAGAACCAGCTGTGTTGGCGTTGTTGGTTTTGTTGGTGCTGTTGATGCCGTTGTCACGTTTGTTGCTCACTGTTGGTTTTGTTGTTGGTGTTTACGTGAGTTCAAAATGTCGTTGTTGGGACCTCCCATGTTGTCGTTGGGATTGTCGGCCGGTTGTCCCAGCGTGGCACAATGTGGACAAACACAACCTTCATGATCGATGTTTCAAATACCCGAGCGTAACTGTTATCGGTTTGAATGCAAAGGCGTGACAGTGCGTAAAGTGCGCCGGCGTTGGTGACGGTTGGCGTTAACTGGATAACGTCTCGGTTAGCGTTCCACCAACGAGAATATTTGAATCATGCATGTCGGCAGAATAGTGGTATCACGATTCAAGCGACATCCACAACGGACACGATTCTGTTTTGTCGGACGATAATGGTTCGATTATTGTTCGCGTCTGTCCATCCCACCACCTCTATTACCATTTACGAGTTTACTCTTTTGACGCTCGTTGGAGGCGAATGGACTACGTCGAATGGAAACCATTGTGTTGTGTGTTTCGTTGTTGGTGTCTTGGTTCCTCGTCTTCGTTGGTTGGTGTTGTCGTTCTTGGTGTTGTTTTGGGTGGCGTTGTTGTGTTGAACGATCGCAGCGTCAGGTCCACCGCCACCATCGTCGATACAGATAGCACCCTTCCTGGAAAGGTGAGGACCATGGCGGTGTCCTGTGACGGGCCGCTGGAGACCGAAGTTGGAAACGGAAACGATGATGCGATGAATCTGGCTTTGGCTGAACGCGTTGGGCTGATACTGATGGTGGTTTCATGGCGATCCGCGGCACCTCAAGATATAGTACCATGATGTCTTCTCGGATGGACTTGTTGGGGGCACTTGGGATTTCCTTTTGTAGAAAGACAAGAGACAGATCGCTCACGAGAACGCTCCTTGCTGTTTCCCTCTTCATCTTCTGCTACGGACGATGTCGCTACTTTGGCTTGGATTGGGGTGGCGTTCCTTTGGGTCGGGGTCGGTGTCATGTTGGTGTGATTTCTGGATGACATTGTGGTCGGTGGTGTGTGTTCTCTTGGTGGTTCCTATCGTTCGGGCGTTGGGCGCGCACACGGACGCAATCAACCGGATGGCTCGGACCTTGTGTTATGACGACGACAACTGAACTCGACTGAATCACATGGCACTTCATGCACATGACATACACATGTCATGCACAGAACCTGATAAAACACAACACAACACAGCAAGCAATCATGGGTCGTTACAGCGTTGAGCCAGAGGTTCCGGAGAAGACCTCCAAGAGCCGCGGAAAGCACCTGCGAGTGCACTTCAAGCACTGCAGAGAAATCGCCCACCACACCAAGGGAATGAACGTCAACAAGGCACTGAAGGTCCTGGACGATGTCCTCGCCTTCAAGGCCGTCATCCCATTCGTCAAGTACACCGGAGGTATCGGACGCAAGGCGCAGGGAAAGCAGTGCAAGTCCCCGGGCAACATCGGCCGCTGGCCAGTCAAGGCCTCCGCCGTCTACCGCGACCTGCTCAAGAACGCCGTGGCCAACGCCGAGACCAAGGGATTGGATGCCGACAACCTCATTATTGAACACGCGCAGTGCAACAAGGCCCCACCGGGCAGACGCCGCACGTACAGAGCACATGGACGTATCGGAAAGTACGCCAGCCAGCCAGCCCACATCGAGATCATCTTGAAGGAGAAGAACGATGGTGTTGAGAAGATGGACGACGCCGCGCCATTGAAGATCACGAAAAAGATGGCCGCCAAGAAGAGATTCGTAAAGGTCGGAGCCGCCTAAGCAAATAAACGTTTACAAACAACCCCCCGATCACCTCCCTGTCTCTCCTCACTGCTGCGTTTGCTGCCGTTGTGGCGGTCAAGGATGGTTGTAACAGCGCTGCTGGTTTGTGATAAACTGTCGTGGAGGTTGGACACGGTACGCTCCGATCTCCTCGTACCTATCTCGCTACAACAGAGTGCTCATAATTTTGCTATGTTGCACTATCCCGACTGAAACTCAACAACCAGATCATTCCCATCGTCGAACTCTTCAGTGATCTCGAAGCCCATCTCGTCCATGTACGAACTGTTCCGGGTTCCAACGTTTCTTGGGGGAACGGGTGCAGTTGCTTGAGGTGCCTCCATTAATGATGTTGCAGATATTCCTGATGGCATCTCATCGATTTGCTGGGACGAAGGTCGGGATTTCACGGTCGCCTCCAGCTTTGATATCGATGGATGGGCCGATGCGCTCGTCTCGGAGCGTCCCTTCGGTGATATCCCATGCTGCTGTTGCTGTTGTTGCTGCTGCTGCTGCTGCGTTAATGTTGTGTCAACCATTCCACCATCCCCGTCCCCATCCCTACCATCATCAAAGCTCTGCTTCTTTTCCTCACTTTCTTTTTCTTCTTCGAACTTCACCCCAACCTCGCCTTCACCATCATCTCCAAGCTGCTCTGCTTCCTCGACGACGATGCTGTTGTTCCCATCGTCGGACTCTTCATCTTTGACGATATTCTTGGTCGATTGGCCTCGGTAGGTGGATTGGAATCGTTCTTCACCGTCCGCCGACGCAGTTCCAACAATCTCAACGCCCAGTTCGTACATGCTCTCTTGCAGGCCTTGCGACTGCTCAAATGGCTTCAGAACGTTCTCCACGTATCCAGCCTCCTCGTCGTACATCTCTGCAATCTCAAACCCTTCCTCCTGCAGTCGCAACGATTCTCTCATACGAAGGCTGGTTCGCAGTGGCGTGCTCTCGCTGGCATCCTTACCAATCCCGCCCAGTTCTGACGAAACCAACGAGAGCTTCTTGCTCTTCCGTCTCTTCTTCTCATCCTTGATCCTGCGCTCATTCGCTTTCAAGGCCTGGTCCATGCCCCGCAAGAACTGACGAGACAATCCGTTGGTGCGCTCATACTCCATCTGCGGTTGCGGGATCATGTTGCCAAACAGCTCCTGCCCCGGAACCAGCTTGGATCGGTTCGTGAATTGGCTCTTGCGAGCGCTGCGATTCTTGCGCAGCCGTGCCGTCGAAGATGGCAATGGAAAATCCTGATGCGGCGTCCACAGGATCGATGGGACCTGGGTGGAGTACTTGCCGAACAACGCATGTCGGAATGCTCGGAGTTTCAAGGCATCCTCCTGGCTGTACCGTGCCATGTTCAACCGTTCTGCCAAGAGCTTGCGGAGGTTGTGCTTCTCCTTCTCCAGCGGTCGGTACCACCAGATATCCAGCAGCTTGTTCTGCGGCCCGAACAGCACAACGACCAAGATGCGTCCCACCCATCGGAACAGGAATTGCCATGGCAGGAGCAAGCAGACTAGGCCGAGGACCAAGCAAGTCAGCGTGATGAAGAAGCTCAGCGAGCTCTCCTCCCACGTCAAGATCACATCGATGGATCGGCACAGTCGACAGAAGTCTGTCGTTCGTTGTTCGTGGTTCATCGTTGTTCGTCAATGGTCAACGGCATGAAGTGTGCCAAAGGAGAAGGCATAAAGCAATGAAGTTAGCACATGATTGAAGACGGTGCAATGCAACATACTCGTACATACACTCGCAGCACAGTGGCAACAAGATATGGATCATCGCCTGCGACTATCGCACTCTCTCCAATCTATTCACACATGCATCCATACACACATACACACATGCACACTCACTCCCGACGATGCCCTGGACTTTGCCCAGAATGACCAGCAGCTCCAACGGCAACGCCTTCGCCTTGGTCTGCACAGCTTCATTTTCAAGATTCTCGATGGCTCGCTCAGCCATCTCCTTGCGCTTGGAGAACAGCTCGTCATCTTCCACTCGTTTCTTCATCTTCTCCTGCTCCTCCAGCGTCTCCAACCAGCCTTCATGTTCGGAGATCGTGCGATACTCTTGCTTGTAGGATCCCAGCAACAGAATGGTCAAGAAATTGAGAAAGGACGGACATCGACGCCATGGCGACGGCGAGGCTCGTCTTAGCTGCAACTGCACCAGCATCAACCAGGCGATCCCCCAAAGGAAGAAGCAGAGGAATAGCTGCGGATAATCCACAAACAGCAACCCGGAAATGAACATGAGGAAGGAGTAGAGCGGAAGGCCGACTCTGCCAATGTGCACCTGACTGCGCCAGAATACCAGCGATCGCGCACCATCGCGGATGGAGTAGACGATGCGTCGCAGGTAGTTCTGCAGGATTTCGTCAATGTAGGCATGGAAGACGGGCAGACTGAACTTCTCCTCCTCGTCGTATTCGCCGCAACACGTGTACTTGGCCACGGGCAGGCTCTTCTTTTGCTGCACGTTGACGTAGACGGATCGTGGCGGTCGAAGAACGGACAGCAGGGCCTTGCGCTCATCGTCGATCTCAACGCGCAGCCGCAACCGGATCGTTCCATGCGAGGACTTGGGACGAATCTCCCCCGTCGAGGCATGCGAGTATCGATTGAGGTTGTATTCCAGCTCGTACTCCATATCGCGCTGCAAATTCATCGTGTTGATCTCGACGCGCCCGATGGGTTGATGCGCGAGCAGCTGACGTTTGTAGCCAAAGATACTGGCGTACAGCACTTGAGACGGTTCCTGAATATGAAAGACGAACGCACGCTGCGTCCACGGCAGCCAATGCGGACTGAGTTCGTCGTCGATCGTGTCCGTCTGCACCATGGCGTCGCCATGCACAAGCGCGCAGAAGGCGTCCGTCTGATTGCCCACCTGACTGCCGTAATCGACGTTGGGCAGATGATGCGCCGACAGCACCTCGACGTACAACCGACCCAACGAAGTCTCGGGCGTGCCGGCATGCACCCAATTCAAGGACGGCAGCGCGACTTGCGTCTTGATCATGCTGGGCGTCATGTACTGCGTCGTTGATGGCGCGGCGGGGTTGGGATAGGGTTTGACGATGGCCTTGCCGGCTGTGAGGGCCGTGATCGACATGGACCCCGTGACGGCCGATGCGAGGGTGGCGCCGCCCACGTCGGCCTCGGGAATGTCGGTCGTAATGGGCGCCTTCCTGCGATCCAAATGCGGCGCGATGCGTGTGCCACGCCATATGTGTTCGACGCCTGGCGCAATGAGCCGGTGCTGTTCGGCGCGTTCGTTGATCTGCGTCCAATTCGTGACGAAGGTGCGGTCCGCGCCGTTGGCTGGTCGGAATCGCATCGCCAGCAGACAGGGGTCGCCGCGTCGGTTGGCCAATTCGCGATCCAATTCATCGACGAGATGGAACCGTTGCCGTTCGCCCTTGCACATGCGCAGCAGTTGGGGCGCCTTGATGCGCACCTTGCCCACGAACTCGATCCGCTGCGCGTAGCGTTTGTTGTTCTTGACCATGCCGTTGAGCACGGCGCGGTCCTGCAATCTGCGTCGACGGGGTTGCGACCACAGCGTGATGGTGAGGACCTTGTTGTTCTCGATATCGCGTTGCGTGACGTCGAATGCGAAGAGGGAGCTGTGATGCACGGTCCAGATGGGATTGCGGAGGCTCTCCTGCAACGGCTCAAAGGCATTGCCAACGCGCAGCAGCATCATCGTCGATTGCAGCGCCAGATCCGTCTTGGACAATCGCGGCGCGAACGGTTTGGTGCGATGGATCGTCTTGGCACCGTACGTCACGACGCAGTAGGTCTCCATGTTGTCTGCGATGGGGAGGTTGCGCGCTCCCACCAGATCCACCAGCACCGAGTGCGACTTGATGCATGCCGTGCTGTGAGGTTGCGTGGAAGATGAAACGGAAGATCTCGGTTCCGCAGCAGCATCCGATGGCGATGGTTCAACTTGCTTGAAGCCAAGCAGCCTGCCAATGTCCAAGCTACTCGCACGCCGTCGTTGCTGCTGCTGTTGTTGCTGTTGCGCAATGGTGCTGTCTTCAGCATTGCTGTTGGTTGAAGGCCGAGCTTTTCGGACAGCGGCTTTCTTGCGACCATCGTCTGTGGCCTTGGCAGTGGCTTTGGTATTGCGCTTGCCATTGCCATTGCGCTTGCCATTGCCATTGCGCTTGCCATTGCGCTTGCCTGGGTTGTTGCGCCGCCCAAAGCTGCCAAACGTGGACTTGAACCCTGCCAACAGCGGCCTGGACTCGCTGTTGGATGGCATCGTCACTGACTGTCTGTCCGCAGTGGTGGTTGGAGGTAGCTTGTGTACGTATTCAGGAAGAAGCAACGGGAGATATAATACATCTGTAGTATGATCAGCAGCGTCGCACGATGGATGGCCTCTGCCTTTCTTCCCTTCCCTTCCTCTCAACGTTCCTCTCGATCTTTGTGCTCAAACAACCACAAGCAGCGCAACGACAAGGCAACGAGAAAGAAGAACCAACGAAATCACGAAAATCGGAGTCGTTTCTCTTTCTCATCGCCACTTATTCGTGGGACTCGAATGGTGTCACCAAACGGGAATCAGTTGTTGGAAATTGAAGGATTTGAGCGCTTCGAGATGCAGGTATAGAGTTCGATGTTGGGATAGATTGGCGTCAGGATATTGTTATTACGTTGGTATGTTACTGTTATTGTTACTGTGAGGATGCTGTACAATAGTATTATACTATTTTCATTGCATTATTGTGGTGTTATGAGATCTGAACACTCTCCCTCGTTGATTGCTTTGTTTGTCTGCCCGGTCTCAACTTTCGCCAGATTGCGGAGTTGATTTTGGTGAGCAGACGTTTCACTGACATTGAGGATGGGGGACAGGGAAGGAGGTGTAGGTGGCCGATTGCTTGGAATTGTGTTGTTGTTGTTGTTGTTGTGTGTATGCAGGAATGCTCATATGGTACAATACAAACACGTGTGTTTGCGTGCAAGTGTTTTGTCCATGAGCATGTCGTGCTATTGGTCTGCATTGAGATGAAGGACGTGGATGCATGATGCATGGATGGATCATGCGAGCTGAAACGACGCAATGTTCGCAAGTGCGATTCACTGTGCGATGCTGTGTCGTTGGACAGCGCTGATGAGATAAGTTGTGCAGTTGGTATGGTGCTACAGACGATGTTTGCGACGATGCAGTTGTTACATCACCGCATGACTTGTCCGTTCGATGGTTGGTTCTCATCTAAATGTGCGCTGTCGCGCGGCTCTGTCCTGTCCTTCTTGAGTGCGTGGAAGCGAGATTGAGGAGGGGCGGGGAGCAACATCTCCCCCGCTGTGCTCATCTGATTAACTACATCTTGTGCAACAGCTGCATTCGACGAAGGGTGGTGACACTCGGTTTGGTGCTCCGGCGCAATCCACGACAAGGACCATCAACGATCCTGTCACGTTGGCACAGACCTGTGCCGGCATCGACCCTGATAACCTGTTGCTTTCGAATGTTGCGAGTTCTGTCGCGCAAGCGAGATGTTGGCACGTGAGAGGGGGTGAAGGAAAGCAATTGCGATGCGCCGGAAGAAGTGTTAGGACGATGCGAGTGTGGTGATGCTTCTTTGCCACCATGTGATGTCACTGCGATAGTTTCCCGAAGTCAAGCTGTCAAACGGAGCGGCATATGAAAGCGAATCAGTACACGCGGACATGACACATGCGTACCTAGGAAGCGGAGGGATCCCAGCTCCGAGGGGATCATCCCCGTGAAAGCGTTGTTGTCCAGTTGCAGGAACTGAAGATTTGACAGGGATCCGATCAAAGGGCTGATGGGACCAGAGAAGCTGTTGTCATCGAGGTCGATTTCCCGGAGGTTGGCGAGGAAGTAGACATCATCCGGAATGCTCCCATCCAACGAGTTAATGTTCAGATCCAGAATTTCCAGATTGATCAGATCGCCAAATGCAGATGGGATGTTCCCGCTCAAGACGCCGGCCTCCAACCTTAACGACCGCAGATCATCCAAGCGTCCGATTTCGTCCGCGAGCGTCCCTCTCAGTGCGTTGCCCTCTGCGCGCGTCATGAGTAAGGACCGATGTTGCAAAAAAGAATGACAAAGAAAAGCGACAGGGAGGAAGCAGAAGAAAGAGTCAGCATCACATGTCGAAAACAACGTAGTGGTTGGTCATGTTTCCAATGCAACACGCACAGGTGTGATGCAAGGACAAGGTACTTACGGAATTCCATGGTGTCAATGAACCCCTCGCTGGTACATCGCAGACCACCCCATTGACACTCGGTTCCTGGTGTCAACCATGCGTTCGTTCCTCCGCCAACAATCACTATCAGACACGCATCGTTGGCAGCCTCGATGGCGATGGGATCGGAAAAGTTGGTCGGTGCGCTGCATTCTCTCCACGTGTCACCGCGCGTGCTGTAGTAGAACACTGCCAATGAGTACCGTTGCACGAGATTGGCATCTTGCGGACACAGCCTGGCGGTGTCCAGGTCGATCAACCAAGTCGCCGCCAAGTTCTGCGCACTTCCAGGTTGGTCCAGCAATTCGGAGCCGGACACTTGTTCCAGGGAATCTCGGATGAGATTGTCTCGGGCTTCCGGCGATAGGTTGCATGTGACGGTTGGGCTGCTTGTGGGAAGGGAGCTTGGGATGGATGATGGTGACACGGTTGGCACCGCTGATGGAAGAGCACTGGGTATGGGCGATGGCACGGAAGACGGCATAGACGACGGTTGAACGGATGGCGAGACTGATGGTGTGATTGATGGTGTTTCTGACGCCAACGTGGGTAATGCGGATGGTGTCACTGATGGGTTCTGTGATGGTTGCTGTGAGGGGAATGCCGACGGGGCGACGCTAGGCACACTCGACGGCGATGTGGACGGAGACACTGATGGTACAGAGGAGGGGGATGCCGACGGATCATCCGAGGGGGCTCCTGTCGGCAAGGATGATGGTCGTGCGGATGGCGCAATCGACGGCATCGTCGATGGATTCAGTGATGGAGAAGCCGATGGTGCCATACTTGGTTCTGCCGAAGGCAAAATGGATGGATTGCTGCTTGGTGTTGCTGACGGTGACAGCGACGGAGAAGTTGACGGTGTCGCACTTGGTGCTGCCGACGGATGTGCCGATGGCAACGCACTTGGCATGGCCGATGGCTCAGACGATGGCGATGCGCTGGGTTCTTTGCTGGGCATGATACTTGGCGTGCTCGACGGTTCCGAAGACGGTTCTGCGCTTGGGGTACGACTCGGCCTTCCACTTGGTGAACTCGATGGCTCAGACGATGGTGATGTGCTGGGTTCTTTGCTCGGCCTGATACTTGGTGAACTTGACGGTTGTCCCGATGGCGATGCTGACGGCGACACCGACGGCATGGTGGAAGGAGTGGTGGACGGCGCAACTGAGGGTGTGGCAGAGGGTCTACCCGATGGTGAATTTGACGGAGATGCCGATGGCTCGCTGGATGGACTTGCCGACGGCATCGTGGAAGGGGGATTGGACGGCACAACTGAGGGTGTGGCAGAGGGTCTACCCGATGGTGAATTTGACGGAGATGCCGATGGCTCGCTGGATGGACTCGCCGACGGCGTCGTGGAAGGCATGGAGGACGGTGTTCGCGATGGACTCACGGAGGGTGACGACGACGGCTGCGCAGAAGGAGCCGACGATGGCATCGCAGATGGTGGCATCGACGGTTGTGCCGAAGGGGGAGTGCTGGGCGCAACGGAGGGACTCGTCGAAGCTGTGACTGTGGGAGTCCCGGTCGGTGTGCTCGATGGCATTGCCGATGGATTGGCACTTGGTTGCGCTGATGGCATTTGCGTCGGCGATACGCTCGGAGTGGTCGACGGGCTCAGCGTGTCTTCCTCTCCGGTTGGCGGAGCTGACCGCATGATCGTGGGAAGTTGAGTCGGCGCACTTGTCGGATCGGTTGATGGCATCCCGGTTGGTGCCGCTGATTCCAACGCGGTCGGTGCTGGGGTTGGCATGTTTGTGTCAACCACAGTGGCATTCGTGGGCTGGCTCGTCGGTTCCGTTGTTGATAAGCTAGTTGGTGCGCTAGTGTCGACGCTCATCCGCATTTCAGCAACGAAATCAGAAAATATTTCGTCTTCTTCCTCGAGAGCCGGTGGCGTTTCGGTGACACTCTCGCTGCTTCGGGTGTCCAACTGCGTGCGTTCTTCCAGCTGGTCCACATCCTCCTGTGGCGGACTGTCGTTCGTCGTTGAAGGCTGCTGCTGGGTGGGCCCTGAGTGAACCACCTCGTGTTGCTCTGGTTGGACCTCATGCTGAACCGGCACATTGATTTCTCTCTCGGGATCAGCTTCTAACCTCTCCCTGGGATCATGCACCTTCTCTCTCTTTTCGCGATCGTCACCATAACTGACATCCGCTGTGCCGCCTGCTTCTGCTGTACTGCCCGCCAATTTCCTCAGGAGGGTTGGACTATTGCGCAAGTTTGGTTCTGCTGCCGATGGTGCTGGGAGTGCCGACGACGATGCTGCCAGGAAGAAGACAAGGAAGCCGAACCGCGAAACCCGCATGCTGCTGCCGCTTTTGCTGGTGATAAAGTTGTGCCGCACGCTTGCCTCTGGATGGTATAGAAGTGGTGGACCTGGAGTATGGCAGCACGGTTCCCACCACCGAGAGGCCTTTGTGTGAATGCTCGAAGCGCTCCGCTTGACTCTTCGGTTGAGTGAGTTGCTTCACGATGGCGTCTTCTAGCTGACCTTGGTTGATGCTCCGTTCGGCTTCGCTTCACTTGGCTGAGCTTTCTGTGCTACTTCGTTACTGCGTTACTGTGTTACTGTGTTGCTGTGGTGTTGTTGCGGCCTGTGCCGTCGTTGGAATTGTTGATGCTGTCTTTGCTGCTGTTTGAGCTCAAGCAATGACTTGCGCTTGCTCCGATTCTTCTGCGGAGCGCTCTGTATACTCAACGCAATACTGGAAGCCTCGTTCAATCGTAAAAGAGAGGCGACAACAGATGGTGAATTGCAGCACAGAGGGGAATGATGGGTGATGTTTGCGTCACGTCACCTCACGTTCCGTAGTGCAGTCCAGGTTGCCCTTGGTGCGTCTGTGTCTGTGTGTTTGTCTTCAGCAATGCACTGATAAGAGTCGAAGAGTTCAGCAGAGTCGATCAGCAGCACGATGCGAAACTGCACTCCACTCCACTTCACGACCAACGACAACACCAACGACAACAGCACCGACAACCTCCAAGCAATCCCACTCACCACCAACGGCTCCGCTGTCGATGTCTGAACGGAAAGTGTTTGCTGCCACACCGCGCACAAACCATACTCACAGGCACACACACAAACCAAACGCATGATTTGCCATTTTCGTGGACCTGCCAGGTGATGCGGAGTATCACCGCGAAAACGGCGCACAAAGTGGCGCACAATCGCTATCTCACATTTGTTGGCGACGCGAACGCGTGTGGCGCGTTGCTCCATTTCGCGATGGCCACGCGCGACAGCTGCTCGCCCAACCCTCCACTTAGCCCCCAACGGTCAAAAGAGTCGTACTACGACACGCATGGCATGGTAATTAGAGAGCCGTCGTCGCCAACATCGGATTTATCGAAGTACACACAAAGCCCCTCATGTTTTTGGATCACCGTTGATGAGATGGCCAGACTGTCGACGGTTAGACGTGGATGTATCGCATCGAGAAACCGAGGATAGACACGAAACGTTTGTCCATCAGAGGACTTTCGCAACCAAGTGGAGATGTTGGATGTCGATTGGTTGTCGCAAAGAGGCACCAAACACAACGGAAGAACCAAGAACCGCATTGCACCGCAAGGGCGTTGTTGAGCGTTGCATCTTGGTGCGACTCGATTCGCCTCGACTTGATCCAGCAGCGTGGCTGCTGCCTGCTTTTCGAGCGTGCTCACAGCCTGCAACGAGTCAAACTGCGATCTGTTCTCCATGACCATCGATCGTGCCAAATTTGTTGTCGTGCAACGTGGCAATCTCGTTCATGGAGATAGTACGACATGAAACAGCCTCATGGGGCGCGACCATCGGCATGTTTTCGGTGAATAGTATTGCATTCGTCCAGCATGTCCACTTTCGCTAGAGTACGCACGAAAGCGTCAGATATGGACTGAGTCAGCATGATGCGCATCATTGAGCGGCAACCCGGCAACGCAGAGGCTCCGGACGCTTGTCTGTGCATCCGCGTGCTCCGTGGTGTCAAATGATTTCATCTGGAGGGGATGCACCAGAGAACTTCGAGTGCTCGACGCGAGCTATGCTCTGGATGTCTTCCACTGGAATAGTATGACGCGCAATCCGTCGTCAGCTTTGGTGGAAGCTGTCGCTATTTGCTTCCCATGATGCCTGGCGTGAGTGCGCACCATCATCGTTGGTTGTGATGAGTCTTCAATTCGGAAGCTGATCATCCTGCTTGTTTCTACGTGTAGTCGTAGGCGTGCTCAACAAACAACGTCACTGATTCGTGGTTTTGGATCGGGAGCCTGAATGGTATCTTTTTGTTCTACGAGGTTCCATGATGACTCAACAAGAGGGCGCGTGGAACTCGAAACGGCCAACATCACGACCCACAAGATGCCCCTACCAAGATGCATCTCAGATCCATTTCTCTCCAAAGAGCGGAAAGGAAGAGCGGCAAGTGGCCACTCTTGGCCTTGGATAAGTCGGGAGAGAGAGAGATGAACGCACGAAATCAGGCTCCGTCTCAGCCTTGATCTCCAGGCCTTTGTCCTACCGAACGTTGCCAAACGAAGTGTGCGCGTGAAGCACTGTTGCGAGGAGCCAGTTGTACACTTTTGCGATTCAAGTAGTTGCAAATGGTGAAGTAAATAGAATAGAATATTCTAGAATACTTCAATGCAGACTACTCGACATGAATGCGTGTCGCAGCTGAAATCGGAGTGCTCTCAGCTTCAGGCTCTTCGCCAAAACCAGTACCAGCATCGGAACTCATCGCAATCTGCGCAGCATACTTGTTGTGCGAATGTGTTCGTTTGGTCGTTGTACATGGCCGGAAGCAGCATGCGATTATGGAGGATTCCCTTCTCTATCTAACGATAGGTCGCACAGTCCTCGTACGTTATCAGGAACACCTCCACAGGCGACGTTGCGGATCCTTCTTCACGCCACTTAACGACATGTCTCCCCCCCCATGATGTGTTGACCACGATGACGGAAGAATTTGATAATTTCGCACGATCAGTGTTCCCACCACTTCTGACGTCTTTTCATGAATGGAACCAGTTCCGCTCTCTCCACATCCTCGTTGTTGTTGGCTTCACTTGTAACACCTTCATCACATCGACTGCCACGAGTCGCCCTCCCTTTTCTGAGCAAACACATTCATCCATCCACTCCTGCGGATGCTGATCCATCACAACTCATAAAAACAAGTTCGTTGCAACTCGAACATTCGGACCAGAAGCGTGGACGACCACCAGTCACAACATCAGCGACAGAAGAAGAAGAAGAAGACAACATCTCCTCCTCAACACAGTCACCATGAAGCTCATCCGCAACCTCCTTTCCGCTCTTCTTGCGACCGTGGTGGCAACTACCTTTGTCTCCGCGCAAGATGAGACCATCCTCGAGATCGCCTCCGGGGATGACTTCACTACTCTCGTCACGGCCATCGGAGCTGCCGATCCATCGGTACTGGCTGCCTTGGACAGTGGTGGTCCACTGAGTGAGTTCTTTCGTTTTGCTCGCGCTTCCGTATCAGTGCTGCTGGTACTATGGTCTGAACAGCATCCTCCTTGGGCACCATCAGCTTCCGTGCCATTGTCTCCTTGCCTCTCTCCTCTTCGTCTGACCAATGCCTTTCTGTTTCGTTTGTGATCACTTTGCACGTTGCACATGGCATCACGTCACATCACTTGTACTCCGCTTCGATGTGTCATCTTTCGCTTACGCCTTCGGATTTCTCACACCCAATAATACACGCAATCAATCCAAACTCGGAACCTGCATTCTCTATTCTGCGCTCGGATGATGAACGCAACATCACTACTCTGTTCCACTCCACTCCACTCCACTATCAAACGTAATCGCCTCAATCTATGCACTCAATCTGCTCAACTGGAATTGCACGACGCAGCCGTCTTCGCGCCCACCAACGAGGCCTTCGAGCATTTGCCAGACGGCGGCTTGGAGTTCCTCATCGCCAACCCGGACAAGCTCACCGATCTTCTGTTCTACCACGTCCTCACCTCCGAGGTCTTCTCCGATGCCATCAACGACGGCGACACCGCTACCACGGCCAACGGAGACGACGTGACCTTCAGCATCTGGTGGAGATTGAGCTGGCGTCACTGGAGATGGATCAAGACCATCTTCGTCGATGACTCCAAGGTCACGACCGCCGACCTCGACGCCACCAACGGCGTCGTGCATGTCATCGACCGCGTGCTGATCCCACCAGACCTTGAAATCCCGCTCAACATCATTGACACAGCCTTCGAGAATGGAGACTTCTACATCCTGCTGGCGGCTCTGGATATCACGGATCTGGACGAGCCTCTTGCGGACCCCAACGGCACCTACACCGTCTTTGCACCAACCGATGATGCCTTCCTCGATCTGCCACCCGGCGCTCTGCGATTCTTGTTGAAGGATGAGAACCAGCCCACGTTGGCCGAGATCCTGAAGTACCACGTCGTGCCCGCCTTTGCTAATAGCACCGACATCATCAACGGGCTGCTGTCCGCGCCAACCCTCGTGGAGAATGAAAGCCTCGGACTCGGCGTGGTCGATGGAAGCGTCAAGATCAACAAGGGCGAAGCCACTGTGACGACTCCCGATGTGCTGGCGTCCAACGGGATCATCCACATCATCGATTCCGTCCTGATCCCACCCACCGTCTCCCTTCCAAAGGACATCCCCGGCGTTGCGGACGAGGCCGGAATCTTCACCACTCTCCTTGCCGGGCTCGATGCCGCCGAGCTGACCGAGACCTTGCAGGGCGAAGGACGATTCACCGTGTTCGCACCCACCGATGCCGCATTCAATGCTCTGCCGGCCGGCAAGCTGGATGAGTTGCTGGCCGACCCGATGGGCGAGCTCAAGGACATCCTCCTGTATCACGTCCTGGCGGGCGAGAGGGATTCCGAGGTGCTCACCAACTACGACGGCAAGTCTGTCCGTACCCTCGAGGGATCCAAGATCGATGTCTCCGTGGACAACGACACGCTCTTCCTCAACACCGACGTGGAGGTCACCACCCCGGACATCCCCGCAGTGAACGGTGTGATCCACATCATCGACACCGTGCTCACAATCCCAGAAGACTCGGAAGAGGAATGTCCATATAGCTGGGCATTCCTGTGCTGGCTTTTCGGATACAACTAGAATGTCCAAGCCAAAATGACTGTGACAGACGACGGGAAGCTCCTGGCAGCGGCGAGGTCGGGATCACCAGCACGGCGATGTCAAGCAAGCATCCCAAACCAACCATCGTAGACAACAACGTTTCACAGACTGATACGTGCGTCCATCGATGGACTAGAGTACGAGTGTGCTTGGTGCTAACGCATTCAATGATGACGTGCACAGGCGCGAGTCAAGCAGTGGGCCAGAATGTCCTCCATGATCTAATACACTCTGTTGCTCTATTCAGTTTCGACGCTTGTTGATGGGATATTTGTCGGCATATCTGTCTAGGTTGCGATATAGCATACTACCAGTCGTGTTTCATCAATCATGAGAAGCATGAGTCAGGTCACGAGTCATCAAATGAGAAGAGTATCCACAACCACAAACCAACCAAAAATGGGAGAAAGACAACGAAACATGTGGAGTAAAAGCCTTCCACCAAACCCCGACCATCTGCTTGGAACACTCACCTGGCAGAGAGCTGAGCGACCGAAAAGCATCAATGCTCTCGCCTCTGTTGGATCGTACGACTATCACACGACGGAGAGCAACTCATTGTTAGCATAGTGGTTTGAATCATATAATAAGAAGCACAGAGATTGTCTTGCGAGCTGGTGGACGATTGGCTGTTGGCATCATGGTGCTGAGACTCCCTTCGCTGCTGAGGACTGCGCGCCAGGTATCGCGTGCGAAGCCATCGACAGTATCGGCATTGCCGTTGCCAACCACAGCAGTATCAGTATCAGTCTCATCACTGAACCATGGACACCAGTACTCGACGATGGGCCTTTCCTCGCCCAGCGTTGCTTCTCCCACTGCCAACGTCGTTTCCTTCGTTTCCCACCCCACGGCCTCCGCATCGCTCTACTTCAACCACCAGCAGCTGCGATACCGCCGCCACGACCGATCGTCGGCCTTCGAAAAGATGGCCGCGCGTCAGGAGGCCAACCGCCGACGTCGCGGTGGCAAGAAGATGAGCGCCAAGGCCAAGCGGCGGCAGGCAGCGATCGCTCGTCACAGCGCGCCCGGATCCGTGGCCGGCCAACGCCGCGAACGCGACAAGGAAGAGTTCGAGTCTCTCGTCCACAAGGCGCGCGTGGCGAATGGCGAGCTGCCGGGCACCACTTCTCTCGCGGATACCAGCGACGATGTTTACACGCACGGCGATGCCTTGTTGGACAGCATCATGGGTGGCACGCAGTCGCTGACCAGCGAACCCACGCCGGTGCCGTCGTACAGAGGCGACAAGTTCGGCAGGTACTACAACAAGGTTCAACGTCAGATGAAGCGCTACGAGACATGGAGGAAGAGTCTCGGCGATGTAGAATCGGCTGCCGAGGAGTCGACGTCGCTGCCATCGGTCCAGTTTGCCACCTTGCCGTCGGACAGGAACATCGCGAATGCTCTCATGGCCTACCGCGACCTCAACGGGACGCGCCGCAAACCGATCGGTCTGGTCCGCGCACTTAAGTTCTTGCTGAAGGACCTCGGCGTCCCAACTTCGGCCTTTGGTGAGGTCACTTACACATCGCTACTCACGTGCTGCGGCACACCTGGCGAGGTGAGTTGCGTCGTGTTGCATCGTGTTGCGTCGTGTGGAATGGAGTTGGGTTCAATTGAGTTGAGCGTTGTTGGCATCATTGTGACCCTCCCATTGTGGTTGGGCGATTTCTTGCGCTTTCCGTCATTCCATACTGTACCGTGCCTCACACCATCGGTTCCTCATATTGGTATTCTGCTCTGCTATGCTCTATTCTACGATAACATTCTTGATGACGATCACGCATCACTGAACTGACTGACTGACCATGGCAATGGCAGGCACGGCGAGTGTTCGATCTCATGACAACCAACCAGCATAAAGTGTCAGCCTACAGCTGGTCCATCCTGGTCGACATCCATGCCAAGCTGCACGATTATGAAGGCTGCTTGAGCGTCATGGAGGAAATGACGCGCAACGACGTCCCACCGACGCAAGCAGCGTACACCTCGCTCATGGCGGCATGTTACCATGTCAGCAACAACGGCCGGCTACCCCATGCCGTCCGTGACAAGGCTGGCAAGGCCGGGTGGGAGAAATGGAAAGAAATGAGGATCATTGGCACCGAGCCAGACGCGATGGCCTACGGTGCGATCATACGATTGTGCGGCGCACGCGGGCAGGCGGAAAAGGTCATCAACTTGCTCGAGGAGATGCAACGGTTCGAAGTCAAGCCAACCACCTTGTGCTTCTCCAGCGCACTCCGAGCGGTGGCACGCAGCCACGAGATCGCCAATCGCTTCGAACGGGGATCCTCACGATTGCAGATGCGCCGCGAATCCTTCACGCAGCACCATGGTCTCATGGCGCGGGAAATCGTCATCATGGCCGAAAATGCAGAGGTGGAGCTGGATGATGGCTTCATTTCGGCCTTGATCCTGTGTGCGGGTGCTGCCGGCGACTCCGCAACGGCCAAGGCCATTTATTTGGCAGCGGAAGTTCGCAAGCTCGATCATCTCCGTCTGATCGGAAGCGCGCAACATATAGAGGAGCTGTCGGGACCGTCGAGTCGTCAGGCTAACGCCCGAGGGTCAGACGCGGCAGTCACGCGTATCGCCGATGGTCTTGACGACGATGATGACGACTATGACGACGACGATGACTATGACGGTGAGATGGACTATTCGGAGCTGCCTGGTTTAGGAGGTGAGCTTGGTCCAACCGACGTTGTTGCTCACAATACCACCATCGGCGAGACTAGTGGCAACATCAGCAGCAGCAGCAGCGGCACAGTCGACGTGGAAGGAAATGAAAACACCATTCGCGATAGACAGATCGCCCAGGGAAGCAACGAGAAATTGTTGGCGACACAGGACGATGCTCAGCTCACGAAGGAGCTGTCGCCACATGAGCAGGCAGGGTTCGAGCGACGCGAGTATGGAACAGATACCCGCGTCGTGTCTGCATTCGTTCATGCCTGCGCGCAAGCCTTGAACAGGAATGGAATCGGCATGATGTGGGCAGGCGTGGAGAACGGCGGGTATCTCTGCGAAAACTCGCTGCGGATGATCAACGAGCGCTGGAAACCGAGCTACAGAGATCCGGCATCCCCAGGGGTGGATACAACGAAAGTTGGTGTCAGCGCGCTGCGGCGGATGGATGAAAATGAGAAAGAGGAACCCAAGAAGGGAGTGAGACGGAAGTTCCGCGGGGTGTACGTTGACGAAGATGTGACGTTCGACGAGAGCGATCTGTTCCCTGACCGTTCGCTCGAAGCCATGGAAGGTCCGACGCCGGATCACGAATTTGAAGATCCTGAGACTTTCCTGGGCCGTTCGCGGCAGACTGTTGAGGCTCGTGCAAACTTCATTTCATCCAAGGCCACTGAAGGGTCGGACAGTGAAAACATCGCGGCCAAAGAGACACAGACAATTGAAGACGACAACGCTGTCAAGGAAAAACCAAAGCGCATGTACTTCGACTACAATGATATGCGATGGAAAGAGGAGGAGGAAGAAGAAAACGACACCGCAAGATCGACAGCAACGGCAGCAGCAAAAACAACAGCAGAAACGTCAACGGTGCCGGAGGTTGACACCCTATCACAGACCACAGATCAGCAAACAGCAAGCGAAGATGATCACTTCGTCGAGGGCTCCATTACTGGCTCAAGCGGTAATTCATCAAACGGTGATTCATCAAGCATTGATGTGCTCGCAGATGATGCACTGCAGCAACAGCATGGCCAAACAGCTGAACTCGCGACCACGTCCCCATCTGCTGTCGTTCCACTTCCTCATCCCCAAACCGACGCGCTCGATATTCTGGATGAGGTGGAACGCGCCGACATCATGGAGCTTCAGGAAGTTCTCCCGGGCTTTCCTATCAACCGGTTGCAGGCAGTTCGAAGAGAATTCAAGACGACGCTCGGAACACCATCGCTGCTGCAGCTGACGCCCATACTGCGACAGGTCATGCCGGACGACATCAACGCCGCATGGTTGAAGAGGACCAATCGGGAGAATGTCGACTTTGCCCTTGGTTACGCCAAGGAATCGGGCGTGCTCGATTCTCACGTTCTGAATTCGGCAGTGGAAGTCCGGGCCAAGGCCGGCGCCATCGACAACGCAATGGCGTTGTATCAGGAAGAATTCGGAATGGCAAATGTGGTAAGTGACCTGACGCAATGCGATACAACGCAATGCAATGCATTGGAATTCGATGCGATACAATATAGCGAAGCGTAGTGTCATGTCATGGTCCCGTGTTGTGCGCTGCGTCCATACAAGATCACGAAGGAACGAGTTTGCGAGAAGAATGAGCCCGCGGACTTCCTCCTCTCCTATCTAACCCTTACCTTGTTGCAACGTGCGCTTGGCGACAACACACCACAAACTCGGCAGAAACCAACGGCGTACACCGAACGCCTGCTCTTCCAGATGCTGATAGAGAACAAGCGATTGTCGCGGGCGTTGGCATTCAAACACACCGTGGAGAGCCAGCAAAGGACGCTGGACATTCCATCGTACGGGTCCCTCGTCCAGCACTACGCTCGGCACCACCAGTTCGGATCGGCCATGATGACACTGAAGGAGTGCATGTACATTCACAACGGACATCCCAGCGAGCACTTCCTGAAGGATCTGCGGGTCCTTGGGCGGCGGGAGAAGCGTCCCGTTCAGGATGAAATCGCCAAGATGATCGGCGAAGATCCGGTCCGCTGGCTGAAGCATGGAGAGACGTTCCTGAAACGCGAGAAGAGCAAGAAGGGACGGGACTACGTGCAGTTCGCCCAGAACCGTATGCTCTAGAGAGAGCACTGGCAGAATCCGTTTGTGTCTCGTTTGGCAAGCATACTCGATGTAGTCAGGACGAAACGAAAGGATGGAAGCCCTAGAGTTGAAGTATCGTATTCTATTATGGAATGAAGAGGATGAAGAGCTGTCTTCGGCAACGATTCTATCCAGTTCCGCCGAACAATCAGTTTGCTTGCCCATTTCTTTGTCCTGCTTCTCCCGTTGACGAACGAAGCACAGAAAAAGTCGCTTGCCTCACAACCATTGGGCAGGTTAACTGATTGCCAAGTTCTGTTTTTGTCTGTCGTTGTGTTCTTGTTCTGCGAATTGGCCTGGACATCATTTGCGTGTATGAGAATCCTCCTCCACGCGGCATCGCCGTGTATGCATCCAAACCGTTGATTTTCGCGACAACGGCAACATCTGATCGCGGCAGACACCATGGTCATAAAATGTGAGAGGCCATACACGCGCCATTTTGGAAGTTGCGGCCTCGACATTAGCATGCCCTTGCCGTGGTTGTGTTACTTCCATGGACGACCATGTTGCGAGAATGCGGCATCGTTTCCTTTCTTATCGCTTGATCTATGTCATGCCGTTCGGTGAGGTTGCTTCTTTGGGGATTCGAAAACAAGTTTGCGACGAACGATTCAGCAAGTTTGTGGACAAGGAGGGGACACAGTTCCGACGTCCCTGTGCCTGCTGTATCCGAACAGGAACGAGCGCCGTCGGGAAAAAGCTGTCTTGATCGCACCCACCACCACACACAAATCCAACAACGATGAATTCCAAAGCAGCAGCCCCGCATCTCCATCTTGGCTCACAAACACTCGACCGTCTCCTGCTGTTACATGCAACACAACAAGTGAACCATCCCTACATTCGCCCAACAGACCAGCCATCAGCCATTGACCATCAAGTTGCAACCAGAAGTCATCACTTCATCCCACAATCCCCACGCACACCGGCAAACAAATGCAGACGCAAACGCACACGCAAACCATGAATCCTCCCGTGACATTCCCCGCCCTCCTTCAGGAGACGAACAATCGGCGTGAGACAGGCCAACCGCCTCTTCGTATTGGACCACTGACGCTGATGGATGATGACGAAGCTGTGGACAGAATCGACGGATTGCGCGTCGTTGCATCATTCAACGACCTGATCGTCTGCATGCATTCTGACGACCTGGCAAATCAGGCTTCACTGGACGCAGCCAGGGAATGGCTACTCCGTCTCAATTGGTGGCACCAGCTGAGTATTGGTACGTCCACGCAGAGGGCAGAAATTAGCTTGTGCCAAGCGTGGGTGCTGGACATCTTCATGGAGACCTACCATTATGTCTACCATCTTGTGATGGTGGAGGGGGTTCGCGACATCAGTGCCGCAGCATGCGTCTGGCTAGCGACGCGCACAGAGGAACTCTGCTTCCTGTCCTGCTCGTTTCAGGACAACGGAGCGAGTCTCTGCCAAACCATCCGTGCGCATTCCTCTTTCAACGCACCCAACAATGAGCAGCTCGGAGGCCGCCTTCCCGTCCTGCGAGAGCTCAGCTTCTCTGCAACGCCCATCGACGGCGTGGAACTGGGGCAGACGTTAGCCATCACAACAACGCTCCAGGTGATCGTCATCGCCAACTTAGGCCCCATCGCTGATGACGTCTTCTGGAGGATGATCGTCTCGGGCATTTCCCAAAGTCAAGCCATCTTGCGGGTTTCACTGTCGGCGTCTTATCAACAACTCCAAAACCTACGACAGGACCTTGTCGCCCTCGCGAGCAGCACCCCTTGGCAAGATCGGCAATGCAATGCCCATTTTGCCTCCATGCAAATTCCGAAGAAGCCGGCATGGTGGCAACCGCTGCCAAGCCATCGCAGTCTCTCCATCACGACTCTTTCGGGCAGTACAGTCGAGCTGCAGGAGACGACCACGCCTCCGCAAGCACCAACGCAGCGGCTGTGGAAGTTCAAAGCCACAATCTCACGCATCGACGGCTACAACCCGCGAAATATCGGGAGCATCGTCCAGGATTTCCTGCGGTAGAGCAACGCCGATGTTACGCCATGATTATACGCGGAAGGGGTGGGATAACAACTCTCTCGCACGGCAAGCTCCAGCCACGTTCGCGCTGTCGGGGTCAGTCTGGAATGCTGACACACAACAATCTTCCAGGTGTCGCATCAGCTGGACAGTACCTCCGCTGTGCATACGGTACTCAGCGATTATCTCTATACTCGTACACTAATGAAATGTTGTATAATATCATACACTCGTGTACACAATTGTATCCATGGACGAAATGTAAGCAGTCTCCATTTGTTGGAGACGAGGCGGCTCAAGCATGTCAGGCCGCTGCTGTCGATGCGGTCAAAAGTCGCTTGCAGTTTGACACTTTTGACCGCAGTGATCTGGCTTCGTTTGGAAGTCTTTTGGTGGTCGCTCCTTCGAGAACTCATGATGAGATCTATCGAGTCGTGCGAATGCGTGCATGACTCGTTCCGTTGTTCATGAAGAACGCGGAGAAACGCAGATTCAACTTCGCGAACAAGCAAGCGCGGAGAAAAGGCAACCATGAAGGAACTTTCACGATCCACCGGTCAACATCGTTGATGCAGTGACGACTACGTGTTCCGTGAGGTGTTGGCGACCGCCACCGCATTGGTTTGGCAAATTCGCACACACAACAAGCCAACTTGTGACTGAGCCGCAATACTCATGCTCGTGCGCACCGGGTAGCTAGCTTGTGGAAGAAATGAGAACGAGGAGATCACTGAGGCAGTCATAAACGAAGCAACCACACAATCACAAGCACATCAACAAGCACATGCACATGAACAAGCACAAGCACCATCACACTTGCAACACCATGGCGACAGAGACAAGCGCGGTAGCGCACAGAACAAGCGACAGAAGCATCCTCGCTCTGCCGAAGGCATGGAGATCGCCATGGGTGGTGGTCTTCGTCGTGTTCTACCTGTTCGCGATCCCATGGATTGCCTTCGGCATCTTCCATCGGTACTTCATCGAGAACGATTGGAACAGCGCGCTGCCAGGCCTGGCAAAGACCGTCGCGCGCAAGATGTTCATGGGAAGCCACATGGTCATCGGCGCAGTGGGCATCGTCGTCGCGCCGTCGCAATTCATGGGATCCATCCGCCGCAACTACCCCAAGGTCCATCGCGTCATGGGACGCATCTTCGTGCTGGCCGGCATCGGGGCCTGCATCTGCGGCAACATCTTCATCTACCTCATGAACTTCACCCTCGTCGGCGGCTTCAACATGGCGCTGGCGCTGGCATTGTCGGGCGTCGTCCTGGCCTGGTTCTGCTACATGTGCTACCACACGGCGACGCGACAGCAATGGCACAGCCACCGATCATGGGCCATCCGCGCCGTGGGGCAGATGTGGGCGCCGGCCTTGTACAGATACTGGTACTCCCTCGTCATGGTGCTGGGGTGGCGCGATCCCAGGGGCGTGCGCGTCAACTGCGATCCCGACACGGACGTGTGTCCCTACTATCTGCGAGCCTTTGACATGATCCACATATGGTCGTACTGGGTGTCGGCGTGGATCGTTGCGGAGTGCATCATCGCGACGCTGCCCAAGCTCAAGGACGCAGAAGGCGAGGCGTCGCAGCGGCTGTTGGAGAAGAGCGAGTCGGATGGGAAGGGCGTGAATAATGCGCGTCAACATACTGCGGCAGCGGAAAAGGACGATGCCGATGCCAAGATCAATGAGAAGGATAATGAGACAAACGATGACAGTGACGACGTGCCTCTATTGCAAAGCACTGGCAAGAGCACCGACAGCGTATCTTCTTCCTCGTCCGACGGTGACCAAGTCGATGACAAAGTCGATGACAAACCTGAGAGCAAAACTGAAAATACAAAGGGAGGCGCAACCTCATTGGTCCAAGCAGATCCTGTCAAGAAATGCATCAAAGTCAGCAGTGACAACAACCTCTTCTACTTCAATGCAGCTGGAGTGGCGTTGGCGGTGGTATTCGCGATCACCATGCTGAGGATCATGGTTTCTGCAAACACGCTGAAGGAAAAGGTCGACCAAGCCATCGCGGAGGCCGCGAGGTCAAACTTCTCGTAGATACTCGTTGAGTAGAGCGAATGGGAAGAGAGGTCTGAGCACTCGTCGTCCTCCAGGGTACTCTGACTGGTGTCATCATAATTTTTCAACTACACACATCCATGTCCGATTTAACGTTGATTGGTTGACTGACTGTTTAGATTGGTTTGGTATCATGTATGTAGTTGGCGTTTGTAAAGTTGCTGCCACCATTCGCTCCACCCGTGATTTGCGACGATCGTTGAGTGCCGCCCTCATGTTGGACAAGACACTTGCCTTGTTCGCGATTGAGTAAGAAACGCATGGTGATCTCCTCTTTGCTTTCCTTTCCGAATCACTGCATTCATTTTCCGTCATTCGAGTTTCCGTGAATTCCGTTGGCAGCTTCTTCTCTCTGCATGCCACACAGTACAGACGGTTCTTCTTGTGCCCGAATGGAATGTTCCGGAGCTCGTGGTACACCCTGTCCTTGTTGTCTCGGACGAAGAGGTCGTCGATTGCCGAGGAGTCTGCCAAGTAGTAGTAGCCCTTGGCTTGGATGAAGATGGTGTACATCGCGTACTCCTTGAACGTGCCATTCATGCCCAACTTGGGACCGACGAAGGACATGCTTCTGTCTGCCAGGTTGCAGCCACCCCTGAGAACGGTTGCAAGGGATGGAGTGAAGTGGTTGGCTTCGGTCTTCTTGTTGCGTCTCATTTGGGCGATTCCTTCCAACAGATCGATCTCTCCGTGGGGAGGGTTTCTTCGTTGTTGTCTGATGCTTCCCCAGGATCGAAGTCTCGCTTATCTTCACGCAGATTGTTGAACTGATCGAGAATGTCGCTTTTCCTTTCGTTTGTGAAAGTCACAGTCGACAACTTCTCCTTCCCTGTGGCTCTTGTCGTCGTTTCTCCTTCGCTGTACCGCTTGCTCAGCCACATCAAGCATGGCTTTGGGCTTGTTGTGGCATTGCGCTCGTCTGTCCTCACCTTGCAACTTTGCGGAGATGTCCCTTTCGCCATGGTCGCGATGCTGCTGACACTGCCTCCCAATACAGAACTCGCAGCGAGATTAGTCGTCTCGCCGCTGCCACTATCAGACACGTAGATGATTACCTTGCGAATACATCCAGATAATTGTTCTCCAGTGTGACGATGTGCTGCTGGTGACCTTCGATTCCTTTGTGTCGGAACATGACATTGCTGATGAGGAAGGCTGTCCTGTTGTCAGTTACGAGCCTGTTCACCCTGGTCGCCCTCCAATTTTCCAAGTCTCCGTTCGATCAACAGATCGAGATCACTCTTGTCATTGTTCTGGTCATTGTCCCTGATCCATTCATAGCCATACTCCCTATTGACACGTGCAATCGTCGAAGTCTCCGTCGGGATCGGCAAGCCATCGCCAGAGAGGGCCCTCCGTTTCGGAGGCATTTATCACGACGCCTGCTCTATCATAGTTCTCACAGTGTCACGTGAGGCCCGCTTGTCCTCGTCGGCATGTTCGATAATCGCCTGTCTTGCCCCGATCATCGAGTCCCAGAGTGCGCCCGTGGACTCCCTTTCCCTCCAAGTCCAGCAGGTTCTTGGTCGTGTCATCTCTCTTGTCAGTGTTCCAGAACATGTCACCTTTAAAGATATTCCTATACTCCCTGACATCCGTTGGCATCACCGCCACCAGTGGGTGGTCGATCGTTGCTTGCTTGGCATTGCCAACTTTCATGCCGTCGTCGCCACCGAAGTCCTCATTCAGATCAGGACTAGAGACCACCATGGTTGTTGTCGTCGATGGCAGAAGTTGGTGCCACAATGCGTTGGTGTCAGTGTTGACATTGTCCCCAGCATGAGTGGTGAAGACGAAGCTAGCACGAATGGCATCAACGAGATGAATTCCAAGGCGGAGGACGGTGACGACCATGAACGCGGCAAGTTGAATGCCATCACAGGGCTTGCCATAATGCTCGTACAAGTAGACATCATCATCATTCCCCTCGTTGACGCGCCAAGGAGAAGAGCGCAGCACAAAATGATGATGGTGCTTGGTTGCTTGATTGGCAAAAAGAAGTTGGTGCTCTGCCAACATGATGAGCATGCAGCAATCAGCCCCAAACCATTCAATCAGAAGGGCTCATTGCATGGGTGGCTGCAAACAATGACAGGTACTGGTACTGAAAGGTGGGAACACAGTCAACTTGCTTCAATTGATGATCTTTGGGTTTACTTAGGCTCTTGTAATAGTGTGAAAGGCTGGTTTATGACTACTTGACTGTCATTTTTTGATTGCTGTGTGAGAGTGAATGATACCCTGCCTGTATTGTGCAATAACACAAGATGGCAGCTCTTGATCTTAGTAGAGCAGTGAACAGAATTTGATGGCTGATGACTCTGATTTTGCTGATCTGCTGATCAAAGAGGGACAACGATACTGAATGATGTTGCATCATGCATGAGGATCCAAACCTTCAAGGAACATGACAGATGACATAGGATGATGGAGGAGGTGCAATTTTGGACACAAAGTTGGCAATGACACCATTTGTTGAATGGAATCTTTCAGCAAGTCCCCAGTCACAGATACTGAACGACTCGATGGACTCCAACAAATGAAGGGTGAAGAAACATTTGGAGAATGAGATTAGTGCTATGATTCTTGTTGGTGTGGTACCTTGTGTGGGTTGCCTTTGAAAAGTGGGCGTAGGGTTACATAGCTCCAGTACCACAGGAGGATCCTTTTTGTCAAGTTGGGAACAAGGCAATGGTAAGCTGGAACCTGTTCCTGCAGGGTGCCGCTCCCATGATCCCTCTGTCTTGTAAAGGCGTCGAGATTTTGGCAGGAAGGGGGTTTTGATGACCAGGTCATCGGAGCTCTTTTTCTCTGATCTCAGGTTCCAAAGATCTACTTCAATGACTCATGTCTGCTCCAAACGTGGACGTATTTGAGACTTGGTTCAGACCAATTCGAGTGGAAGTGAGTTGTGAGATTTGAGAGATTCTCCATTAAGCTGAATGCTAGTTTAGCTCTACTACATACCGGGGGGCGTTCTGTTGTCGTTGTTTTAGATGTCGGTATCGGCGTTGACTGATTCGATGAGGTACTTCACACACTCCAGTTTGCCGTTGCGGTATGCGTCATGAAGGGGAGTGAAGCCATGATTGTTTCGGCAGTTGATGTTCGCCTCACATGATTCGATGAGGTACTTCACACACTCCAGGTGGCCCTTTATGCATGCACCATGAAGGGGAGCGGAGCCAAGGCTGTTTTGGCAGTTGGTGTTCGCCTCACATGATTCGATGAGGTACTTGACACACTCCAGTTTGCTGTTCATGCATGCGTAATGAAGGGGAGTGGAACCATTGTTGTCTTCGCAGTTGATGTTTGCCTCACATGATTCAATGAGGTACTTCACACACTCCAGGTGGCCGTTGTAGCATGCGTACTGAAGGGGAGTGGAGCCAGAGTTGTCTTTGCAGTTGGTGTTTGCCTCACATGATTCAATGAGGTACTTCACACACTCCAGGTGGCCGTTTATGCATGCCACATGAAGGGGAGTGTTACCATTGTTGTCTTTGCAGTTGGCGTTTGCCTCACATGATTCAATGAGGTACTTCACACACTCCAGGTGGCCGTTGTGGCATGCCACATGAAGGGGAGTGGAGCCATCGTTGTTTTGGCAGTTGGCGTTCGCCCCACATGATTCGATGAGGTACTTCACACACTCCAGGTGGCCATTCATGCATGCACCATGAAGGGGGGTAATGCCATGATTGTTTTGGCAGTTGATGTTCGCCTCACATGATTTGATGAGGTACTTCACACACTCCAGGTGGCCGTTGTTGCATGAGTATTGAAGGGGAGTGGAGCCAGAGTTGTCTTTGCAGTTGGTGTTTGCCTCACATGATTCAATGAGGTACTTCACACACTCCACGTGGCCGCATAGGCATGCACCATGAAGGGGAGTGGAACCATCGTTGTCTTCGCAGTTGATGTTCGCCTCACATGATTCGATGAGGTACTTCACACACTCCAGGTGGCCGCTCATGCATGCCCAATGAAGGGGAGTGTCACCATCGCTGTCTGCAACCTTGTTGACATCAACTCCTTCATTCTGCATATTGCTCTGCCTCTCACATTCCTTCAACACCGACAAGTCACCTGCCTTGGCAGCTTCAATGAAACGTTCGTTCGTAACATTCGGCATTTTGAGGGGATGGTCGATGGCGTTGGATTGGCTGCCGAGGAAGTGTGTGGTCTGAGCTGCCTATGGCAAAGATATCGATCGTGGTGTCTTCAATAGCTTGTATTGGTATAAAATGAGTGCTATGCGCTGTGTGATGAGTATGAGTGGGAATGCGATGTCTGTTGTTGATGTGCTCGAGCATGTGGTCGAGTGATGTGTGCTGTGGTCTTGTTCGCATGGTCTTCTCTCTCTCTCTTTGTGTTTGCCTCCTCCTCTTGATCGCACCCCTCTAATTCGCGTCGTTTGTCTGTGTTTGCCTGTCAGGAATCGGGTGTTCTGGAACTATCTATTACCGCACCTCCCAATGGCGGAAAGGACCGAGTGTTTTTGAAACTATGTATTGCCGCACCTCCCAATCTGGCTGCTTGTGAGACGCCGAAAAGTGAGCCGCATGGTGGAGGAGAGAACATCGCGTGACAAGCATGAACTGGATGCAGTCCTTCTGATCCAAACGTGAATGTTGCAAGGGGCGGAGATGAATGATGCATGGCCAACATCACGATGCATCCGACTACTGCCCCATGTTGCACCAAACAAGAAAAGAAAGTTCTGACAGGATCAGGGTCACAAAGTATGAAATAGTACTTGTGCAAATCCCACATGACAAACTGGCAAATATTGATTGAGATTGGATGTTTGTCTCAACATGAGAAATTGTGAGAGCAATCGTCTGACCTGTTTTTGTGGAGTGTGGAGATGGTGATCCGACCGAATGAAGCGAGTCAGGAATGGCTGTGAATCGCAACTGGCTACACAAATGAAACTGTCTGAAGCAAGACGAGATGATGGATTCACAAGATGGGCAACACTGATGTGCATGCATGATGATGGATTCATGCTGGATGCAAGATGAAACTGTACACCAAGTACATGATGCATGACTTAATGAAGCAGAAGAAAGCACTACATGATCAAGGGCAAGACTGTGTGCCACTGTGGATTATGTGTGCTGTGGCAAATGGAATTGAAAGAGATGGAGATGTTGTGCTCACAGTTCCAACAATGCAACAACAGGAATAGGTAATCAGATACTATACTAGAGACTGGGTTACCCCAGATTTCCAACGCACTCCAGGACCGACTGCAGGTCCTGTCACTCAACCAGGTCTTGATCAAGACTTAAACTGGAGGAGAGAATTGCATATGAGAAGGATTATTGCCACCCAAACCCTGACCTCCATACAGAAAGAGAAGGCTAACAGAGAGTGGCACAGGTTTGGGAAAAGTACAGGCGTGGATCTCGAAATTCATGAATACGATTGAGTAAGAGGCTCAGGCTGCAGAAGAGAGAGAGAGAGAGAGAGAGAGATAGCTCAAGTAATCATAATGTTGGTTTACAACAACAACAACAACAATCATCCGGCGGCACAAGGCAGGCGAAGAATTATTATCCGTGTTTGGGCGTTTGTGTCGTGTGAGATCGATGGAAAGAACCACTCCCCAACAACACGAATTCTGGCGCGAAACTGCCCCCGAACTGTCGCTTTTGTTGTGTCTGGCTTGGCATGGCATTGCCTACGTAACGCTATTAACGTTCGCGCAACAGAATATATACATAACATTCATGAACCCATACTTACATATTGTTCGCGTGATATCCGATGTTCGGCGTGAACGAAACACACAAACGCAAGAACGCTCGCTGTTCGGAGGAATGGCGCCACTTTGTTCTCTTTCGTTCGCGTATTCGTCTGTTCGTTCGTTCGTGTTGATTGAGTGATTGAGTGATTGTGTGGAGATGGGGATGTCAAACTCACTCCGCCACAACAATACCACCAATGCGTCCAACAACGAACAGCTGACAACTGACAACTGACATCCAACATCCCTGCACCTGTGAGCATTCACTGTGGATTGTTGCTACTGCTACTGCTACTGCTACTGATACTGCTATTGCTATTGCTTTTACTGGAGTACTAGGTCTCGTCGCAACGTCTGACAATGGTGAACTTCCGCTCGAACAACGGCTTCCGTCCATTCTACGAAAGGTCCCTGCGCAAGGACGATGCCAAGAACATCGACTGGACGCCTCACACCATCGACTATGCCGCCTTCAAACGCAGGCTGCTGGCCTTCAACAAGCGCCGCGCCAAGCTGCGCCACCGCCTGTCGATGCACGGCTGCGTCCTGATGGGCGAGCTCGACGCCATGCTGAAGGAGACGCAGATGGAGCCGCCCAAGGCGCAGCGCGTCGGCGGATCCAACTCCGCCATCCACACAATGACGTCCATGTTCGCGCAGCAGAAGATGGACGTCATCGCCATGGATCAGCGCGCGTCGTCGTTCCAGCTGGGGTACGTGCCGATGGGCGACGAGAGCGCCAGCGGCGGCGGGCATCCCAAGGGACCGCCCAAGCAGATCGAGCTCGTCGCCGCGCCCTCGGATGCGCCGCCCACCATGGTGGTCTTCGCGCCGTCGCAGGACGCAGAATCGATAGGCTCGCACAACGTGCAGAACGCGGGCAGCGGCAGCGTGTCGGGCAGCGTCAACAAGCGCGGCGTCGGTGCGCTCTTCCGATCCAAGTCGGCGACGCCGCGCGAATTCAAGGAGCTCAAGCGCCGTTCCGTCATGCGCAAAGTCAGCAACGCGGAACGTCGCGAGATCGTCATCTTTCTGGCGTGGGAGGTGGACAAGTCCACCATGTTCTACCTGTCGGAATGGCAAAGGCTGTCGGCGTGGCTGTTGGACTACTCGAACGGCAACCCGCAGCCCATGGGGACGGTCCTCAAGCAGCTGGGGGATGAGCTGCTGGAGTTGTACGCCTTCTGCTGCCAGAATCTCGTGGCCGTGCGTCAGATACTGTTCCGGTACGACGCCTTCTGCCGCACCTTCGAGGGCATGCCCATGCTCGATTACTACATGAAGCACGTCCGCACGCAGGCCACGAGCTTTCGCAAGCTGCTGTACCACGAGGAGTGGAAGGCGTTGGCCGATTCCTTCCTGGAGCACGCCGCGCCCAACAAGGCCCTCGTGCAGTCCTTCTCGGAGCAGAGGGAATGGCTGCGCACCAACGTGCTGGATCCGTCAGAATTGGCAGAATCCACCTCGTCGGCCGGGCACGTGCACGTGCAGGACTCCCTGCTGCATTCGTTGCGTCATTACTTCCTGCTCGGTGCCATGGAGGATCGTCTCGGTTTGGAACCGTCGTACCTGCTCAACCGTGGCAAGTCACTCACGGCGGAGGTGCGGGCGCTGTCGGGGTGGCGGGAGCGTCGCAGCACCACCTCCAACCAGTACCAGCGGCTGCCATCCGTCGACAAGTTCGCGGACGAGGAGGACATCGACGAGATGGACCCGCCCATGACGTGGCAGCAGACCTTCAACCTTTGCATGGCGCTTCTGGCGGCATTCCTCTACTGCATGAACTACTACATCGTCGAGCCCAGCTCCACCATCTACGTCAACGCCTTGGGTGCCGACGATGCCATGTCCGGCACGCTCATCGGGATGATGCCGCTGGCCAGCTTCTGCGCTGCACTCTTCTTCTCCCTGTGGACCAACCACTCCTTCTCGCATCCCTTCCTCGTCTCGGGTCTGCTCCTCTTCAGCGGCAACTGCATCTACAGCGCCGCCTACAACTTCAAGAGTTTCGAGATGGCGCTGGTGGGACGCTTCCTCACGGGCCTCGGAGGTCCCAAGTGCATCGTTCGTCGCTACATGGCGGACACCACCACCCTGTCCTTCCGCACCTCCGTCAACGCCCTCTTCGGCATGATGGTGGCGGCGGGATCGGCGCTTGGACCTGGCGTGGCCATCATCCTCAATCAGTTCGAGAACACGCGCATCGCGTTGCCCGGTGGCGACGCCGACATCATCATCAACGGAATGACCGGTCCGGGCTACCTCATGGCCGTGCTTTGGTTCATCTTCACGTTGCTGCTGGCCGCCTTCTTCCGCGATCCACCGCGGTACGGTCTCGAAGAGCAGAAGCGCCTCGAGGCGGCCGCCAAGGCCGACATGGCGGATGAGCTCAACGATCACGTGCCGCACTCGTCCTCGTCGGTGGGCAAGGACAAGTCGACGACCGGCGTCACGTCGGCCGTGTCGTCATCGGAGCAGTCCTCCAAGCTGCATACCATGGCCACGACGGACTCGGTCGTCGACGAGAACCTCAAGGCCGTCACGCAGACGCAGCACGATGATCTCATGACCATGTACAGCGGCGGCGTCAGCCTGTGGGAGAGGGATGAGGATGCCGACTCCAACGCCTTGCAAGGTGCTAGGCCACCGCACATGATGACGAAGAAGAAGCCGGACTCCATGTGGGCCGAGTTCAAGTCCTTCCTGCGGTACATCACGTTCCCCGTCCGTCTCTGCCTGTGCCTCCTCTTCGCCAAGGTCTTCGTCATCGAGGCCTTGGTCAGCTCCACGAGCGCCGTCACGAAAAATCGGTACGGCTGGAAGGTGCAGCAGGTCGGATCGCTCGGTTTCGCGAACGGCATGACCGTCATCCCCCTCAGCATGCTCATCGGCCGTCTCAGCGTCTCCTACCAGGACCGGCAGCTCATGATCGCCATGCTCATGGTCGGTCTCATCGGCACGTCCTTGCTCGTCGACATTACCGACATCACACACCCTTCCAACGAACGGTACAACTGGGGGGAGCTCATGGCCGTCAATCCCCAGCGCTACGTCGCCGGCTACTTCCTCACCTACATCTCCATCCAATCCTTCGAGGGCGTCATCGGTTCCACCCTCAGCAAGGTCATCCCCACCGCGTTGGCCTCCGGCACGTTGAATTCCGGATTGCTCGCCACGTTGGTCGATACCTTCGGACGTGCCTGCGGCGACATGTTCATCTCTCTCATGGGTTCGATCAACACGCGGCAACTTCTCAATCTTCTGTTCATCCCGTCCCTCACCATCCTCTTCATCGCCGTCATCACCGTGCGAAGATACTACGACGTCCTCGCCGTGTGAGCTGTGCCTGGATAGAAATGGAACGAGGAAATCCAACAGGAATGGAATGAAAATGGAACAGGATTCAACTGAACTACTCGACTCTGCTCTGCTCTACTAATCTTACATGTGACTACATAGACTATTTCATCACATTACTTAATCTGCGACTCTCCATGATCCAATCGTTTGCTGCTGCTTCATGCAACGACTTCGATGTTGAACGAGACTTGTGCGGAAGTGGTTTACTTCTTCCATCTCTTGGTTTGAGAGGTAGTCTTCATTTCTTGGGTGGAGAGAACTGGCGCCAAACAAGACGGCCAGACGAAGCATGTGGCAATTACAAAACGCAGTAACAGGAACTTTTTCTGCGAGAGTCATCTTCTACCATCTATTCTACTACTCAATGCGACACATATATCCAGTCTGAAACTATACATCCATGTGCTACGTGTTACGTGCTACGTGTTACTCGAGTGGATTCGGCCCGTGCGTGCAGCCATCGTACCAGCCAATGAGTCATAGACAACGAATTACATTTTCAAACTGTTGGGCGTTTTGTTCCATCTCTTCAGATATCTCATCTCGCTGCTGCCTTGATCTTGGTTCAAACTGACTACTAGTGTGATGTAACCTCTGAAGTTTGCTATTATATGTTCATGGAGCACTGTTGTCCGTTGTCAGGTACTTGCTGCTGTTGATGTTCCTGCTATGATTGCGTTGTCGCCGTCGACGTGGCCTTGTCCAACTCGCCGAAACAAGCAAACTTCATGGAACGGACCATGCCAGTGCTGCTGCGCCGTTTCGAAGTGAACACATGGCGCATTGCGATTGCTGTCAAACTGCATTCCTCCTTGATGCAGTGGCCGTGATGAAAACATTCCTCGTCGTCACTGTTGCTGATATCGATATCATTTGAATTGAATGGATCATCATCACGACAATGCATGAGCTCCTCCGTGAGTGCGAAGATCACATGCCCCTGATGGCTGGCCTTTCGTTTGCGAAAGGCAGGGATCTTTGATGCCACAGGTTTGCTGTGCGAAGCGAATTTGTGCCGAGACATCGGCTTCGTGTGCTTCTTGGTGTTCGTGAGCGGTGCCCACGAATATCGCAGAGAGATCTTGGAGCTTTCCAACTCGCCAATGTCGTTCTTGCCGAATTCCAGAGGTTCCTGGTGGATTGTGGCTGCAGTGCAATCAACCTTCGCCAAAGGATTCATGGCTGAGCTCTCATCTTGCAGATTGCGACGGGGGTAGCGGAACCCATCGTCCTTGCAATCCAAGCGTCGACTGCGGTCGTCGCAGAAATCGAACGCGATGCTCATCGTGGTGTTGGAATCGTTCATCGGTTTGCGTTTGCTATTGCGTTTGCGGTTGATTTTGTGCTTGTCGGTGGATGTGCGCGATGAATTGACGTACAGCGACGAGTGCAATGGAATTGTGCGATGGAGAATGAGTTTGGCCCTGGTGCTGCGTTTTCTGATGTGGTTGTGATTGTGATTGTAAACGGGGATGCTGCGCTTTGCAGATGGCTTCTTGGTTCTCGATCGTTGGTCCGCAGCACTTCTGTTGTTGATTGGCGACATCAATGGTGTTGTTGGTTTGTGAGGGGAAGCAACAACACCAACGCAACTTGCGAGACAGCGTCGGGACACCACGTCGCCATTTGTCAGGAAATGATAAAAGATGCCCTCGCTGGTTGTGTTGGTTGCGTGGTGCGTAAGACTTCGTATCCATCGCATCATCAACCAACAACACGACCATATGCATTTGCACGAGCGTTAAGTACCTCGGTATACTCTTCCCCCTTGGAGCCTACGACACATAACGACGGTGCTGCTCGACATCGTCGTCAATGTCCTGGTTCTATGAGTGGCGCTGGTTTCATTGTTGTTGCGAATCCTTGCGCTCACAAAATCAGGATGACGAACGCAGCTTTACGCGAGGCTGTGAGAGATGGAAAAACAATCTGTGACTTTGTTGTTGCTGCCCATAATTGTCGTGTCGCGTCTGAACACGTCAGAACAAGAGTACGTGGCGATTTAATCTTCAACCAGTCAGCACCTCGAACAGGGTCATCCGTTTCCCCTCAAAATATGATAGCCAAAACTGTCGAGCACGTTATCACCCCTCTTTCACGCCTAATTGAGTCGGGTTTTGCACACGGCGAATTTTGGCTTGGCGCTCAGCTAAATTTCTCGTGATATTGGAGTGACACATGCTCGAGCAGCGCGTCCGTTGAGTTCGATTGGTTGTGTCACTCATTTTTTGCCACGAAGAACCAGTATTACTATGAGGAAATGAGTCATGCACATGAATCCGAGCGTTATCTTGAACACGACACACAAGGCGAAGCCAATCACAACAGTAAAGAACAAGCTGCAATTGCTCCCTCGACTGGAATGAGCATGGCGCAGAACATACGCGCACTTCATGCATCCCAACGCTCCCATTGAACACTCACCCTGTTCCATCTCCTGCGATCACCATTCCGACATCCATCACATCATACAATTCCAAACCAAGTCAACGAAACACAACACAAGACACAAGACGATCTTACCCGAGGCATAGTCCAGAAGAGTAGAGCACTCTATTCTAGCTTGTAGGTCGTACAGCACATGCAAGAGACGACCATGGCGGAAGTGGAAGCCAACATGACCGCCAAGGCTCCGCGCGATCTGTCGCCACCGATGACATCACGTCCGTTGGAATCTGCACCAGAAGCAACACCAGCAGATTCTGATGGATCCAACCACAAGATGTTGACGATGGAGACCATCACGCAGAGCGTTGAACAGGCGAAGAAGATGCCAATGATGGAGGATGGCAATGTCGTGCAGTGCGCCGCCGCCGCCAACGTCAGCAGTTGGGAGACGCCGCACAAGGAACAGCCTCAGCAGACGTCCACAGCATCCGCCACAGCATCCGCCACAGCATCGGCATCCATCGAAACGCCCAACACAGCGCCCATGACGGATGAGCGGTCGTCCTGCGTCGTCTCGCCGCTTTCCTTCGACAGCGACGTGGCGCCCAGGCAACTCAAAGATGACTTCCCATCGCTGATCGTCGCCGGCACGTGCGCGGAAGAGCAGGTAGACAACGCAACCGACGATGCAACCGACACGATCGAAGATGAACAGGACATGGGACTGAAGTACACCAGCTCCGCTGTGGAAGACGCCAGCATGCTGAAGATCACGCCCTTCGTGTACTGCCCAGATGCGAGATACGGCTGGATGCCGGCGCGTGTGCTCGATATTCAGCCAAGCGACATCCTCCTCGACAACGACGAGCATCTGGGCACCGACAACGTCTTCGTTTCCATCCTCATGCCATCCAATTGGGAGGACTCGACCATCATCTCTGCAGTCGAAGAGTCGCCGACCCTGTCCGCTGCGGAACGATTCAAAACCAGGCTCAAGATGCCAACGAAGTTTTCCAACGTCGCGTCCAAGAACGGCAACAACATCGGCAGCAATCACAGCAGAAGCAGCCACAACGGCAGTAGCCACAGTCGTACCAGTGTCGGCCACTCGAGAACAAGCGCCAACAATGGAAGCAATCACAGCAGAAGTAGTGGACACATCAGAAGCAGCAACAACACCAACAAGACATCGCAAGCAACCACCTCGCCACATGCATCATTGGCAAACATTGAGAAGAAGACGGTCGACATGATCTGCAAGCTCAACAACGTCACACCGGCCAATCTGCGCTGGATGCATCCGCAGGACTTGCGCCATCAGAACGTGGACCTGTCGGCGCCGGTGGATGTCAGTGCCAGTCTCAGTGCCAGTGGAACGGTCGCATCAGGCGCAAACAGCAACACCAACGGCGATCTGCAACCACCACCGACGAACAAGCAGGACCTCATGGACCTGCTGCACCTCAACCAAGCCTCCATCCTGTACAACCTCAAGGAACGTCACTTCCGCCAACAACCCTACACGCGAGTCAACGAGGACATCCTCATGTCCGTCAATCCCTACGAATGGAACTTGAAGCAACCGTTGTACACGAAGGAGATCCAACACAAGTACACCGACTACCTCGTGTGGGACAACTCCGAGCAGGGACGCAACGAGAGCGCCGCGCTGCGCAATGCCTACCAGTGGGGAGGCATCCGTCTCGAACCGCACCTCTACGAAGTCTCGTGCCAGGCCTACAACGAAATGAAGCACGACGGCACCGACCAGACCATCCTCGTCACGGGCGAATCGGGAGCCGGCAAGACGGAGACCGTCAAGCTCATGCTGCACCACCTCGCGTGGATCGGCCACAAGAAGCACAACCTCGTCCTCGAACGCAACACCAAGAAGCTGGATCTGTCCCAAGGCGTCATGCTGGTCACGACACCATCCACCCTCACATCCACCAACACAGTCGCTCGAGTCTGCGAATCGTCGCCCGTCTTCGAAGCATTCGGCAATGCCAGCACGATTCGCAACAGCAACAGCTCGCGATTCGGCAAGCTGCAGCAGTTGAAGTTCCAGAACAACTCGATGGGCGTCCCGGCCCTCATGGGCAGCGTGTGTTCCACGTACCTGCTGGAGAAGAGCCGCGTCGTCTCGCATCCGCACGGCGAACGCAACTACCACATCTTCTATCAGCTGCTGGCATCGTCAGACGAATTCCGGTCCAAGCTGTGGCCCAAGGCCTCCGACAAGCTCAACGTTGACAACTTCCGGTACCTCATTGCGGGACAACACGAGCAGTCTTCTCACAGTCGCGAGCAACCATCCGACGCGCAGACGACGGTCGGCGAAGACGATGCCAAACGATGGGAGGAAACGCGCAGAGCTTTGGAAGGCTTCGGCTACGAGGAGGATCAGATCGCGGAGCTCATGCGCGCTTTGCTCATCTTGCTGCAAATCGGCAACTTGACCTTCGAAGATCAGGATGCCAATCACGACGTTCCCAACAGGCGCCACTATCGTCATGTCACGGCCAAGGTGTCGACCGACAACCGTGCCAAGATCGTTTCCGTTGACGAGCTCAAGGTCCTGGCCTCGATCACCAACCTCAGCGCCGAACGATGGGAACGCACGCTCACGACGCAGCAGCTCAAGACGGGACTGGCGAAGGAACGCCTGCAGGTCGGCGTCGAATCGCAGACCGCGAAGGAATGGTGCGACGCGCTGGCCAAGGAGATGTACAACCGCATCTTCGATTCCCTCGTGAAGCGGTTCAACCAGCACACGATGGAGGGCGAGAACAAGCTGATCGGCAAGCTGGTGTCCACGTGGACCATCTCGCTGCTGGATATCTTCGGATTCGAGCGCTTCGAGGTCAACCGCTTCGAGCAGCTCTGCATCAACTTTGCCAACGAGAAGCTGCATCACAAGTACGTCGTGGACAACTTCACCAGGATCAAGGAGGAGTACGACAGCGAAGGCATCGATCTGTACGACTTCGCGCTGGTGGACAACTCCAATTCCATCCACCTGCTGGATGGTCCCAACGGCGTCCTGCCGCTCCTCAGCGAGGAATGCCACCTCCTCACGGGTCGCAACGACGGATCCTTCGTCCACAAGGTGTACACCTTCCATGCCAGGAAGACGGCGTCGTTCGTGGAACGCAAGCTGCACCAGCGCAGCCAGTTCGGCGTGATGCACTTCGCAGGTCCTGTGATTTACAACGCCGAAGGCTTCGTGGAACGCAACATGGATACGCTGCCAGAGGCCTTGGCCCAGTGCGCTCACCAGATTGACAACAAGATCATCAAGTCGCTTTTCGCTCCATCAATCGCATCGACAACGTCGCCGCAACAACGATACCAACAGGGACAACAACAACAACAACAACAACAACAACAACAAAAGGAACAGCCAAGATCGCCCCGATCCCCACGCCGACGTGTGGGGAAGAAACGCAACAAGTTTGTGTTGGACAAATTCCGACTGCAATTGTGGCAGTTGACGAAGGCGATGGACAGCACGCACACGCGGTACATCCGGTGCATCAAACCGAATTCCGTGAACTCTCCGCGAAAGATGGACCACAAGTCCGTGTTGCATCAGCTGGAATGCTCCGGTGTCATGACGGCGATCAAAATGACACGGGAGACATTCCCCAACCGCCAAACATACGAATTTCTGTATGATCGGTACCAGTTCCTCTTGATGGATCGTTTGGGTGGTGTTGGTGGTGGCAGCAGCGCCCGAAGGGTGACGCGAAAATCGATCACCAGTCAGGACTCTGCGTTCCAACAGGCAGAGATCAAGATGGTGGTGCGGGAAGGATTGCAGCGCATCATCTGCGACCAGTTCGGAGAGAAGTCGTTCGCCTGCGGTAAGTCGAAGGTCTTCTTCAAGGCGGGCATCCAGGATCGTTTGGAGTTCCTCCGCATGGCATACCTTGGACGTTTTGCGACCATCATGCAGACCAGGGCCAGGATTGTTCTCGCCAAGAACAAGGTCAAGGCTGTGCATCATTCCATCGTCTACATTCAAAGCCTCATCCGCATGAGCAAGCCTCTTGGTTCGTTCCGGCACAAGAGGGCTCAAGCAGTCCGAATCCAGTCCGCAGCACGCCGGCAGATTGCGATGAAGCAGTTCGCCGAGATTCGCAAACAAGACAAGGCCGCCAGGACGTTGCAGCGATTCGCGCGCTGCCAATCGTACCTCAATGCCCGTGCCGCCGTCCGTATTCAAACCTGCTTCCGGTTGTTCGCCATCCGGCAGGAATGCAAACGACTTCGCGCGTCCTTCACGGCGTCCACCGTCAGCACATCGCTCACGCCTCCCCGCACAGCGACCTTTGCGGCCAGTCGGCCTGGTGCCAGCGGTGCAGGCATCGGTGCCTTCTCACCACGCGTTGCACCAATATCATCATCCAGATACGGGAACGGCAACTCCAAAACAAAATCATCTGCAACAAGCTTGCAAGGTCAAATGTCAGATTTGACCGACAAAAGCGTTGAGTACTTCACGTGCAAAATGTTCGGTTGTTGTCCATGAGAACCATCCAATCAGCGATTGCAACGCAGAGAATACTCCCCCCTGATAGAGACGCACTTGCCCAACGGCAAATGCATGTAACATGCAATGCCATACACACATACACATCCTGGTGCAGATAATATAATACAAACGTACATGGCACAACCGAGCAGGAATGCATGTACCACGTAGCGTTGAAAAGCACACTCAAGTGCTTTACACACGAACAGAGTTGTTGATTCTATTTCATGCATCTCCTTTGAGGATTCAACCCACCATACACCCTTCACGAATGCAGTTGGGATCGCGGCTGCTGTTGCTGTTGTTGCTGGGTGTTTGGTGGAAACGTGTACGGAACCTGCTCGTCCTTTGACCACAGCCAATACCTGGAAGCCAATTGAATTGCCATGCTCGACGTGCTGGATGCTGGATTCTCGGCATCAAATGCGCAGAGGTTGCTTGATGACAACGTCTCACCCAAATCGATCACGATGTTCTTGGCCGTCGCTGCCGCTGTAGCTGTTGCTGCTGTTGGTGCACGACCATGAATGGAAATGAGTTTGCCATTCGTCTGCGTACCCTGTTTCGATGGATACTGCAACAAATGCTCGCCCTGCGGCACAGTCGGGATAGCAGCGAGGATTTGAATTGCGCCATGCCACGCGATCATGAGAGGATTCGTCTTCACACCTTGCGGTCCTCTGTTGGCATTCTGAGGCAGTGCCAATGTTTCGTCATCATCGGCCAATGCGTGAGCGATGCTCGTATCCTCAACCGCAGTCACTATGCCGGCGAATGGATTGATGCGGCATAGCTTCGTGATTCCTTTGTGCTCCGTCAACAGCTGGTCCAGCATCCATAGCACTTTCTCGTCCGTATTGAGAATCTCTTTGCTCTGCTCGGGAAAGTAATCCACGTGACAGCGCAAAATCACTGGCGTCGTGGTATCATCCGCACTATCACCATCGTCATCATCGTTGTCATTCTCGTCAGTCTTCACAACATCCCTATTCGTGTCACCTTGCACCAACCGCACGGGAAATCGAACGAGTATCTTCATCTCATGCTGCCCACCGCGTCGATTGGCAGTGGACAACGTATTGCGAGGCAATGCCCACAACGAATAGCGATACTGGCATGGCCGTTCAACTGCTGCTGTCGTGTTTGGTGGAGCTGGACTATCATCACCATCATCATCATCAGCAGCAGCAGCAGCAGCATCCTCATGCTTGCACAGGCTTTGATATATGGCCTCTCTGCATCCATCTTCCAAGCATTCCCGAGGAGTGGGAAATGGTTGATGAATGGGAATATCCAGCACGCGGAGGTGGGATTGCAATATCTTTTGAGACTTGGTCATGGGCTTGGAGTTTCTGGGTGGCAGGGATCGCAAAGAGAGCATCCAGGATGTCATCGCGTTGCAGTCGGCGACTTGGAGCAGACATTCCAACGCTTCGATCGAGGCGATGAGCTTCGCGCTATTTTGGAGTGCCAAATCTCTCGCGACCTCATCGTCCATGAGGAGGGTGGGAGCCTTCGTCATCGTGGCCATTGGAGGCGGCACGATCGCTTCGCCGCCATCCACCAGCGACTGCAATGAGGCAGCTACGTCTTTCACGCAGCATGGCCGCGGCGTCTTGGACTCCATATGTGGAAGCAATCGAAACGAGAGCTGGTCGGTATCCAGGACGGATGATTGTGGCGAGACCGTCAGCATTTGATTGCATGGACCCCACGTCTGTGGGAACTTGGACTCCTTCACTTTGGATATCCATCGATCCATGATCTGTTGGCGTTGCTGCATGCCTAGCGCAACGTATCCCGACGCATGCACACTGGTTGGGAATGGAATATCCGACGGTACCTGTGCCATGCCTGCCTTGGAGAAACCAACCCAATAGCGATACTTGTAATGCTGCAAGTAGGACCCCACAGCTCCGAAGTAGAGCGATTGCTCCGCCGCGACGAGGCTTTTCAATTTCTTCCATTCCTTCATTTCCATGTGAGAACCAGGGGCGTGCTGTCTTTGCTGCCGGAGGCTTGAAAATCGGGATGAGGTGGATTCTGGCAGGGCTGTGTGACCATTTTTCCGGCGCAACAGCTGGAGGTATCGCCGATGCTGTCCAATTGAGAGGGTCGAACGTGACGATTCGTCCATGGGTCCCTTCACGGCGGGCCTGCCATGATGGGATTTGCGACCATCGCTGGTTTCATCGTTGCTGTTCTCGTGACCGGTCTTTCTGATAGCTGCGGCAGCCACTGATCCATCATTCAAAGTCTGTGCATCCTGACGGGGTGCTCCGTGTGCCTTGTTCCACGCATCGATGCCGGCATAGAAGTTGGCAAGCACGGGGGGCAACTTACCACTGGGCCTGGAAGTGCTGCTGACGTTTTGAGGCCCACGGCTACCTGAGACCCTGGATCCTGACGCTGACGCTGACTGTGGCGATGATATTGATGCTGATACCGACGCCGTTGTATGCAGACCGGAAAGTACCTGGGAGGATGGCAGTGGTCGTCTGTGCGGTTTGTGATTCAGCATCAAGATCTGCCAAAACTCTGCAGGATCAGCATCGTAGACTCGCTTGATTGTTCTGCCGTTGTCACCATCCTCGTCGCCGTCATCAGCGATATCATCCAGCGTATCCGAGAGGACAAACCGCTTTCTGCGCTTCTTGGTCGGCACCAGATTCTCCATGGATCCTACCTGCATGTATTTTACAATAGAGAATTGATGATGATGGTGTTGGTGATGGCGCTGCTCGTAGTGGCTGCTACCCTGAAGAGGCGTCTTGTTTGCAGGGACTCCACGTCCTGCTGTACATCCAATTTATCCGCTTGACTGTGATTGCAGTAATAACGCCAGTGTTCAGCAGATGTCTTCGCGTCGCCGAAGAGCTCCAAGTTCGTTCCCGTCGTTGTCAAGTATCCATCGAAAGCTCGTGAGCGTCGATGATGGCGACGGAAGATGGAAGATGGGTTTGCGTGAGTGGTTGTCGTTGTGGTTGTTTCTGTGTTTTTGTCGGATATGATGGGTCACGAATCCATCACGACACAGAAGGCTCTTTCTTCCTGTGCCTGATTCTACTCTTGTCAGTCTAGACTTGCTTTCACGTTAGACGGGGGAGGCTCATTCAAGATCTCTGCTCGGGATTGAGCTGTGCAAGGAAGACTCGACTGTTGGCTCTTCTCCAACTGACTGAGAGGAATCTCCGCAATAATGGTGATAATTGTACTACTCTACGATTATGCATAGCATGGTATGGTTTGATACATCGAGTCCCCTTCGTTTCCATGTACATCGCATGTGCTGGTCGGTCCAGTCGACGGATTCGGCACAGCCTCCCTCTCTATCGTCCTTTCTTCGTGTCTTTCCCTCATCTCTATTCGTTCCCCATGATTGATTAGTAAGGCAACTCTCCGTCATCGGCTGACCTGGTTCCTTCTTGTGAGGCCGAAGTAATCCCTTTTTTCTCCGCTGCTGCTGCTCTCGCATTTCTGCGGCACCGTCTCCTGTAGCACAGGACGAACGCAACGAATGCCAAACCGCCGAAGACAGATCCCAAGATCACCCATAGCTGGTTGTGGTTGGTATCGTCCACGCCGTATGGTGCATTCTCGACTCTTTCAATCATGAGCTCGTGCTCATCGTCAGGCAAGCCGACGTAACCGGTGGCCTCCAACAGCTCGGGATGGTTCATTCCGAACAGCATGAAGGGTGCCGTGTTGGACAATGACTCGGCGTCATTGTACAAGTTCATGAAGATTCGACGTGACAACGGCGTGTAGGATCCATCGGCGATGGTCTTGTCCGTTGGTTCCACGTACACGCCCTCTGAGTTCATGATGGGGACGGGCGATAGCGTACCGCTGTTGGCGAAGTAGAAGACGTGCGCAAAATAGGAAATAGCTTCACCGTGCTCCTGCAAGTACTCGACAAGCTCATCGTACTCGGGCGAGTTGAAGTAGCCGTAGACCGGTCTTTCCGTGTCGAACGTCTCCCCATTCCTGTAATCCGTGAGGACTTGCCTTTGAAACTGCTCGTAGGTTCCGGAGTCAATCTCTGTACCGGCGATGCGGATCTCCACTCGTTCGCAGTCTGGATGCAGCTCGGACCATGTGTGGGTGTTGGAGCTCCAATCGGAGTGCGGAATGGCAGTATTGCTGTCCCAGCCAGTGGCTTCAAGTCTGATGATCATTTTCGTTGTCGTTTTCGTTTGTGAGGCATTGTGGATTGGCGGTTCGGCACGACGTGCGCATAAATGGATTGGGAAGAGACGGGCGATCGTGAGCAGCGAATGAAGGCAGATGGTCTGCACATGGCGGGAATGATTACGGCAGAGCTGGAGCATCGTGATACACACACATTCAAATTCAAATTCACAGACAGACATACAGACAGACACGCACGCAGGTGGTATCACTTACTCCGTGTCACTGTAGCTGGAGTAGATCCAACGCAGCTGATCCATCGTCAATCCACCCAGGACTTCGTTGATGCAGCGCCAGGCAACGCCACCTTCTCGCACCGCGACGGTCACACCGTCGACAGCAACATCGGTTTGAATGACGCTGCGGCTCCCGTCCCCGATGCTGCACCTGTAAAGGCCGCCTCCTGCGTTACTGACCGTCCTGCCGACTCTCCATGGACGAGACATGCCGCTGATATCAACAGCGACGGATTCGTCGATGGATCTATCCTCTGGGTTCGCGCTGCACACCCTCGCCCCGCCCGCCGTGGATCCGCCGCCTTCCACAGTGATGTTGACGTGCGGACAGCCGATGCGATACACATCGGACCATGTGTTGGCGATCGGGAATAGAGTGGTGGAACCGGCCATGTCGATCGATCGCGGTTGGCCGATGGTTCCTCGGCAGTACTCTCGGATGTCCTTCACAGGAATGCCGGACTTGCTCTGCATCCGTGTTGTCATGCTGATGATTCGCTTATTTGACAGCGGGAGCAGCCCAAACTCTTCCACCGCCTTGCGCGCGAGAGGAGAAGTCAGTCCGAAATCTAGAAATGATCGAAGCTGGTGCTCCTTGCGCGTTAGACTGTCGGCATGGTCATCTTCGTACATCTTCTTGTCGAGATTGAGGTTGATGTAGAGATTACGAGAGTACGGGAAGGTGCCATCCTGGAAGCTGGCGATCGATGGGATCACGCTACTGGAAGGGTCAGCTATGGTTGGTAGATGATGAAGGATCATCATGTCCTCGCGGTTGAAGTCGGAGAAGATGGTGCCGATACCAAAGAAGGTGATCGCACCATCGTTCGCCTTGAGGTACTCCTCCTGGAGTTGCTGGGTGGTCTTGTCTTGTGTTGTCGCCGGGGCACTGGCGGTTGTGATGACGGCATCACCTCCACCTAGGCTCCCGTCCAGCTCAACATACCGATCCTTGTCCAGATCTTCGCCGAAGCCTGGGAAGAAGAGGGATCGGAAGAGCTGGGATTTGGTGTCATCTCTTCGAGGTCCGACGAGCTGGATGGGTGTGTCTGGACAGCTCGGGTCCAGCTCGGACCATTTCTTGATTTCTGGTTCATCGTCGGGAAAGGCAGGGGCGGCGTGGTCATCTCGACCGCTCTTGTTGATTTCATTCTCGTTCCAGTTGGAGAAGATCCAGCGGATCTGTTCTGTGGTGAGTGCATCCTTGAGGTTCCTGCGGATGCATTCTGCGATGGGGCTGGACTTGTGATAGGCCAATGCGATGCCTTCCTTGGCGATTTCGATCTGTGTGGTCGTTTGTGATGTGGGTGTGAACATGTGGGCGTGGGCGTAAGTGTGAGCATGAATTTAAGTGTGGTGGTTTCATCATCACCAACTCGGCTACGATCGCTCATGAACACCAAGGCAGAGCAACATCGCCGCTTCATCAACCTTTCATTCAAGTCAACATGCTTTGCCTGCGTTCGCATGGTGTTTGTACTATACGTACCTGCAGAGCAGCCCGACTTGATCGTTTGCATTCGTAGAGGTACTCGCGAGTACCCTCGGACTGATCTGGCAGCACCACGGCTTCCGAAGACGTCCATGGCCGTGACATGCCTGCTGCGTCCGCCACAGATGATGATGAAGTACCGCACAGCATGGATCCAGCTGCATTGGAACCCGATACATCCTCCAGTCGGATGTCGGCGGAGCAGTCCTGTGGTTGATCGGTATCAAAGTAGAGGTTGGCCCATCGATCGAGAAGCGGGTAGATGGCGGAACTGGCAGCGATGGAGACCTGTTCATCGGCACCGCTGCCATCGGCGCTGTTGGCGCTGTCACATTGGTAGGTGGTGACGGAGGCAGCCATGGTGACATTGATGAACGAGGTGAGGATGATGGCGCTGAAGAGCAGGAGGAGCATCCTTGCTCTTGGTGTCGCCATTGTCGTTGCCTTCATCGTCATCATCATGACAGTTGTTGTTTTTGGCCGTGGTGATGATGTTGCCGATGATGGTTCTCGATTGTGGGGTTGAATAGGGGGTCGAGCAGAGAGTTGAATGCATTCACACGATGTGCCCAAACTTCGCAAAGAAAGTATGCGGAGAGAGTGAGATGAGAACTGGTTGCACCAAATTGCGGTGCTGATGCTGAAGTCGTGATCGCGTGGTGATCGCGTGGCGAACGCGTGATGGTTTGCGTAATTTCGGTTCAGTTTGGTTCGGTTACGCTGGACGACTCTGGGCGTACAACATCCAAATTGTGTGTCAGTGATGACAACATTGATGACGTCAATGATGACATGGATCGCATGCCAGTTGTGAACAACGATCGCGAATGTGACATCTAAGCCCAGTAGATGGTCAGTCACGTTAATCGTCTGATATGCCCCAATGCCCACGTAGAGGTACTCTACATACATTGGCATGGGTGCCTATCTGCGAAGAAACTGGACTTCGCGAAGGACGTGGCGTTCAACATGTTCGGAGCCACCGAATTGTTTTTGCCTCCACTTTTGCCTTCGTTGGCTACCAACGTCAGAGTAAAGTCTCACAATTTCTTGTGCATTCTCTGTCCTTTGGGGCACTGTTGTTCCTATCCGTTGGTGCAACCGCAAGAAACCAAGGTTCGCTTCGCTTCAACCTCTCAAATAATGCACGAAAAGAAACCAACGTCATCAGGAGGGATACCCAATTCTCGGAAAGGCCCATCTTGACACTCTCTGTCCCAGGGATCGGAACGGAAACATCGAAGGTGAGAGAACGGAAACATCTGAGTGGTCTATCCGCACATAGTCACCTTTACCGCTGCCTACACCAACACGCACACATCACCCCCATCTTCATCTTCTTCTTCTTCTTCATCTGCAAGAGCGTGCGCCTTTCCCTCGGCCGCAGGACTTGGAAACGAAGCAAAGTCCAAGTCATTTGTGATTCTACTGTGAACAATCTTGGACTGCGAGAAGTCACCAGGCAAACAGGCGTCTGAGAACAAGTTGAACGCTCGACACCCAGAGATCCTCGCAAAACACGATCACAGTTACGAATACAATGCCTCACGCAAGAGCGTCCCAGAGAGCGCACGCAAGCCTGAATACTCCAGAGCAGCACTCCACCTTGTGCACATCGAGTGCAACAGTATCCCAGACAAATTCAAACTTTTGACATCTCAATTCGTACAAGCGGTTGAAGATCTGTGGCGGTTTTGGTACCGTTGTTTTGCAGCAACACGAAGTTGGCAGTTAGTACGTATTAATAAGAAATTAGCCGTGTATCCCGAAAAGGAAGATCCACGATTCTCCTTTTCGATTTCTCATTAGGAGTGGTAGACAGACAGACGCAACATTTTGCTTTTAAAATTGCACAACACACATCACGCAAACGCGGAAGGATTCTCAGCATAGTCGCAATGACCATGACCAAAACACGATCCACCAACAAACGGGTTGATGTGAGCAACGGCATCATCACCTGAACACATCCATCACATCCATCATCTCCACATTGCCATCTTCTGCATCGGCAAGCCGCAACCGTACAAACGCAGATTCGTCTCATCCAAACACTAGTAGCAACAATAGCAACGCCAATAACATCGATATCATCATCATGACAAGATACGATGGCCGAATCATGCACCTCTCGTGTATTCTGATGACCGCGCTGATCGCCTCGTTGGGCATTCTGTCGCAGGTGCACATGACGGCCGCCGCCGGTTTGGAACGTCCAGACACGCTGGCCAAGATGCTCTTCCAGTCCGTCCGCAACGACGATCCCGATCTGATCCGCGAACAGCTCAACAAAGGTGCCGACATCAACACCATCGGACCTGGTGGACAGACTCCTTTGATGCACGCCGTCCTGCAGGGTCGGTTGGATGCCGTCCGATTCCTGCTGCGCAACGGAGCCGACACCAGCATCGGTGAGAAGGATGGATTCACGCCGCTGCACGGTGCCGGATTCCAAGGACGTGCCAAGATCGCCACGGAGCTTCTGAAGGCCGGCATGGATCCCATGGAGTACCATCAAGATGGATACCTGGCGATGCACCGCGCCTGTTGGGGAACCGAGGCCAGGCATGCCCAAACCGTCAAGGTCTTTTTGGCGGACGGCGTGCCACCGGCGCAAGCCGCAAAGAACGGCAAGACGTGCGCTGAGATGGCCACCAACAACAAGATGACGCAGAAAGTGTTGCGCGAGTACGCGAGGCTGCAGAAGAAGCTGGAGAAGGGATTCAACGTGGATGCAGCCGATGCCCAGGCCGCTGCGGGAGCAGAGGCGGACGTCAAGGATGAACTCTAGATCAATGCACGCGTATGGTACAATGTCGTGATTCTACCGAGGTTGCCTGAGGCGATTCCAGCCATGGAGTCCTCGAGGAGCTACTGTGGTTGCTCAGCACGTCTGATGACGAGAGCCATGGCGAACACGACAGTTCGGAGAGAGGCACTGCATACCTCTTGCAGTTGAATTGGCCACCGGCGGAGGGCACTGGTATCGCTTTGGCGCAACCACAACGATGTTGCAAGTCAAACGTATGTGATGTCGACAAATACTAGCAATGCGATAGTCATGCAACGAGTATTCGATTCAATTCTGAGATTTCAATCGATCTCTACCATCTACTCGTACAGAGAGTTATCGTGCCCCAACCCTTTACACTTGCACTTGAGGTTGCTGCTGCTGAGAGTACAATACCCTTTGTAGCGATGTTCAAAATTCGCTGGGATCATCATCGTCCCTCCTCACTGTCCCATTATGAGCTTATTTTCCTTTCGTGTTGGTTGGTTGGTTGCTTTGGCGTTAACACTAGTAGGATGGATCCTCATCATCGCTAGCTCGGATTCCTTCCTCTGTGTCCGAGACAATCACCTTCTCCTCTTCAGCTTCCCCGCGGCACCGCATTCTGCAGCACAGGATGATTCCGATGAATGCCAAACCGCCGAAGACGGATCCCAGGATGATCCATAGCCGTTCCCTGTCGGATCCATCATCGCTCACGCCGTACGGTGCATTCAGGATCCTTTGGATTATGATCTGCTTCTGTTCGTCTGAGACGCCGACGTAGCCGGTGGCCTCCATCAGCTCGGGATGATTCATTCCGAATAGCATGTACGGTGCTGTGTTGGACAAGGAGGCGGCATCATTGTGCAAGTTCATGAAGATTGGACGCGTTAGCGGCTCATAGGATCCGTCGGCGATAGTCTTGTCCGTTGGCTCCACGTACACGCCCTTCGTGTTCATGATGGGGACGGGCGACAGCGTGCCGCGGTTGGCGAAGTAGAAGCCGTATCCAAAGTACGAGATGGCCTCACCGTGCTCTTCCAAGTACTCCACGAGCTGCTCATACTTGGGTGTGTTGAAGTAACCAAACACGGGCCTCTCCGAATCGAACGTCTCTCCGTTCTTGTAATCCGGGAGGACCTTGCTTTCGAACAGTTCGTACGTTCCAGAGTCAATCTCTGCACCGGCGATGCGGATCTCCACCCGCTCGCAGTCTGGATGCAGCTCGGACCATGTGTGGGTGTTGGAGCTCCAGTCGGACTGCGGGATGGCGGTATTGCTATCCCATCCGGCTTCTTCCAGCCTGAGGTTCGGCGTGGGTGTGCGCAGTTGGATGCAAACACAGCACAAGTTGGCAGTGGGGGTGGGAGTGCGAGTGTGTGTGGTACGGTACAATGGGATGGATAGAGTGAGACGATGTCGAGCAAAGAACAGAAGGACCAACACAGGTCTGCCTGCCATTCAATGAAGTACTCCACATAAGTGCTATGGTCTGAAACAGCGGGTCGCATGTCGGCAGCCCTTAGCCGTAGTGTTGAGCGCAAGGCAGCGCTGCGGCCCACACCGGCTCAACGGACACATCTGCAAAAGCCCAGGCACACACAGAGGCACACATGTCGACAGCTTCACTTACTGCGAGTCACTGTAGCTGGAGTAAATCCAACGCAGCTGATCCATTGTCAATCCACCCAGGACTTCGTTGATGCAGCGCCAGGCGACGCCGCCTTCTCGCACCGCGACGGTCACACCGTCGACAGCAACGTCGGTTTGAATGATGCTGCGGCTAGTATCACCGACGCTGCACCTGTAAAGACCGCCTCCTGCGTCGCTGACGGTTTTGCCGACTCTCCATTGACGCGACATGTCACCAATGTCAATTGCGTAGGACTCGTCGAGTGACTTGTCGCTGGGATTGGCACTGCAGACTCGCAATCCACCTGCCGTGGATCCGCCGCCCTCCACGGTGATGTTGACGTGCGGACAGCCGATCTGGTAAACGTCGGCCCACGTGCTGGCGACGGGGAAGACTGTGGTGGAACCCGCAATGTCGATCGATCGCGGTTGGCCGATGGTTCCTCGGCAGTACTCTTGGATGTCCTTCACAGGAATGCCGGACTTGCTCTGCATCCGTGTTGTCATGCTGATGACTCGTCGATCGGACAAAGGCAACAGCCCAAACTCTTCCACCGCCTTGCGCGCGAGAGGAGAAGTCAGTCCGAAATCCAAAAATGATCGAAGCTGGCGCTCCTTGCGTGTGAGGCTATCAGCGTGGTCATCTTCGTACATGTCCTTGTCGAGATTGAGGTTGATATAGAGATTACGAGAGTACGGGAAGGTGCCATCCTGGAAGCTGGCGATCGATGGGATCACGCTACTAGAAGGGTCGGAGATGGTTGGCAGATGATGAAGGATCATCATGTCTTCGCGGTTGAAGTCTGAGAAGATGGTGCCGATACCAAAGAAGGTGATCGCACCATCGTTCGCCTTGAGGTACTCCTCCTGGAGTTGCTGGGTGGTCTTGTCTTGTGTTGTCACCGGGGCACTGGCGGTTGTGATGACGGCATCACCTCCACCTAGGCTCCCGTCCAGCTCAACATACCGATCCTTGTCCAGATCTTCGCCGAAGCCTGGGAAGAAGAGGGATCGGAAGAGCTGGGATTTGGTGTCATCTCTTCGAGGTCCGACGAGCTGGATGGGTGTGTCGGGACAGCTCGGGTCCAGCTCGGACCATTTCTTGACTTCTGGTTCATCGTCGGGAAAGGCAGGGGCGGCGTGGTCATCTCGACCGCTCTTGTTGATTTCATTCTCGTTCCAGTTGGAGAAGATCCAGCGGATCTGTTCTGTGGTGAGTGCATCCTTGAGGTTCCTGCGGATGCATTCTGCGATGGGGCTGGACTTGTGATAGGCCAATGCGATGCCTTCCTTGGCGATTTCGATCTGTGTGGTCGTTTGTGATGTGGATGTGAGCATGTGAACGTAAGTGCGAGCGTGAGTGCGAACGTAAGTGTGAGTGTGAATGCAAGTGTGGTGGTTCCAATATCACCAACTGGCTACGATCGCTCATGAACACCAAGTCAGAGCAACATCGCCGCTTCATCAACCTTTCATTCAAGTCAACATGCTTTGCCCGCTTTTTGTATGGTGTTTGCACTATACGTACCTGCAGAGCAGCTCGACTTGATCGTTTGCATTGGTAGAGGTACTCGCGAGTACCCTCGGACTGATCTGGCAGCACCACAGCTTCCGAAGACGTCCATGGCCGTGACATGCCTGCTGCGTCCGCCACAGATGATGATGAAGTGCCGCACAGCATGGATCCAGCTGCATTGGAACCCGATACATCCTCCAGTCGGATGTCGGCGGAGCAGTCCTGTGGTTGATCGGTATCAAAGTAGAGGTTGGCCCATCGATCGAGAAGCGGGTAGATGGCGGAGCTGGCGGCGATGGAGACCTGTTCATCGGTACCGCTGCCATCGGCGCTGTTGGCGCTGTCACATTGGTAGGTGGTGACAGAGGCAGCCATGGTGACATTGATGAACGAGGTGAGGATGATGGCGCTAAAGAGCGGGAGGAGCATCCTTGCTGTGGGTGTCACCATCGTCATGGAAGCCGCTGTTGGCGTTGTCGTTGTCCTTGCAGATGCAGTTGATGTTGGTCAGAAGGAGGGTGATTTACCCCTTTTGTAAAGATGTGGGAAGTGATTTGTGAGGAAAGCAGTGCGTTTCGATGTGATGCATGCAGCTGAATTTGTCTCCACCAGAGAGTACTGTTGGCGTCTTGGGGAAGAAAGTGATCGTTGTGTACAACAATTGAGGAGGTGGGATAGTTCGTTGACTTTGCGATGGAGCAATGCGGTTCTGTGAACAAGGTCTTCACCGCTTTCCTTTCCTTTGGTTTGGTTTGGTTTGGTTTGGTTTGGTTTGGTTTGGTTGGGCTTGGCTTGGCTTGTTCCGATTCAATTTTGTGGCGGTAATTGAGTGCTGGATTCGCGGGACAAGGGTGTATAGCAAAGCTCAAGGTTTTTCGTTGGGCACATCAACAACCGCGACACGCTTCTTTCTTGGCGCAGTTCCCTTTCGCAGAGAGGTACCGCCCGATCTCCGCAAAACAATGCGCTGCGATGCAACCTCGTGCACATGTGCCCACCGTGGAGGTGACGAAAGACAAGACTGCGGACACCATCTTTCCAGGGTGTCGTGACATCTTTCCCACAAGCTTGGGTGTCATGTTGCATTCTCTTGCGGGCAGAGTTGACAACTTCAAGCAGACTGCCGCTAACACATCAGCACAGGTTCTGGTATAGATCGTCAGTTGTCGTGATTATGATTGATAACCACAGCGCTCGAAGCTGGTTGAACACAGCACAAGCACAAGCTAACTCGTATCTACAAGCGTTCTGCCTTGCCTTGCCTTGGCTCGTGTTTGTGCTTCTTCTGCTCGTTGTCCACGCCGGGCCAACACTTGAAGGAACCTGAAATCGCTCACGTTTTCGCTTCGTGTGCTAACTCCTCCAATGGTTCCACTCGTGCTTCGCGCCTCCTGCTTCATACTAGAAGTTGACGAGTACAATGGAAGCGGATCGGATGCACAGCACAGATGGAGATGGAGAGAGAGGACAAGATCGAGTCCGTGCAGGTGCGACTGTCACCTATTCTGCGAAAACAACTCTGGAGCGTCCATCCTGATCAAGCCAACCGCGGATGCGAGGATGGCAGCTCGTATCCAACAAGTGCCGGCGTCTGCACATCGGCGAAGAGCCTATTTTGTGAGCTCTCAGTGCGTGGTGCGCGAACATCAAGAGGAGGTCTTTTTGCAATTTTCTTCCCACGTTGCTTAATTCTAAGAAATTGTCATGACATCACTTCTGTGGAACAGAACATCAATGAGGTCAGTCTTGACGCCACCCCAGAATAAAAACCATGGCGGTGACCTTTCTCTAACGCTTCGGTTGTGTTCCATCGCGCCAAGGAGACCACGAACGAACGCCTCCAAGTTCACGAATGACAATTCTTGGATTACCAAAGTTCGTGTTTGTTGCAGGGAGAGAAACATCAAGAAACAAAGAGGTCCAAACGCTTCTCTCCTGCTTATCACCAGGGCACAGAAGCCAAGTGGAAATATGACATTGACATCCACAGGGGACACGGAAAGAGTGATGAGGACATTGCTGCTGGCGGATTCCGACGCCATCACCTTCGCGTTGGAGCTGCGTCAACGGTACCTAAGAGGTGGCCACAACACTCGTGTGGTGGCTCGTGCGAGTTGCTTGTATCATCGTTGCCGCTTACACATCTCACAACAAGCCAGGGTCGAAATCGGCTCGCGCAGGGGCCGGAGTTCATGTTCCTATCAAGACGAAACCTCTCGCTGATGGGATTGTTGAATGGGCCAGGCCGATTCGGAGCTCGCGCTTTGTGGGGGGCAAATCTGCGACTTCGCAGCTCACGTCCCGCGCTTCGTTCGGCCCTCGAAAAGGATGCCTCATCCTCCAAACCATTGGCAGCTCGCGCCCATGGATGGTGCTATGAGTGCCATGCACTCATGGAACACGATGATCCTTGGGATGAGTGTGGTGGCTCGTTTCTTTTTTGGATGGAGGTTCGATGGTGACCTCGGATCCGTGATAGTGTGTGGGCAACGCGGATAGTTCGTCGCTTTGATTTGGCTCCAAGAGTTGCATTCATTCCTTTCCTCCAGCTGTTCTGTCTCCGTTCTCCCATCGTCTGGTTTCATCCCTCTTGTTTCGCTTGCCCTCCTGTCTTCATGCTCCCGACCATCTTGGCGCTTCCCTATTGCCCTGTTGAGCATGAAGTTCTCCTCTGGGTCGTATTGGTACAACACCTTGTTGCCATGTGTGCTCTTCTCGTTCATCATGGACCGTGTGTATCCGCACGCGGCAACCAACTTGGCGAGTGGAGCGCAACATGCCATGTAACCCTGTTGGTAAGCGGGCTCTGGACGAGTAGTTGGAACTTTCCGACACTGTTCAAAATCGAATTACATTCATAGATCGCACGAAAAGAAACGAAGATTGATCGGCCGCTGTGATCTTGGACAATTTGGGCATGACGAGGAGGCAGCCAGCTGAGCCCTCGCACGGGATGTTGACGCCCGATGGCAACAATGGCCGGAGTGCAGCCGGCGATCCCCTCCTGTTTGTGAAGTGATAGAGGCGAGAAAGTTCTCGGCGTTTGGGGGTGGATACCACCGGTATTCGCAGATACTATACTCCATCTGCCTTCATCAGCTCAGACCACACGGGTAGAGATGCATCCATCCTGGAGATTGGCGACCATGAAGAAGGGTCACCATCGCATCGCATCGCATGTTGTGGGTACTTGCCCACGCGAATAGTGTGTGATGGCGAGCGTGAGTATGCGATTCCGAGCTCGTATGACTTTGCGCCATTGACAAAGGAGAAAGGGACCTCCGACGCAAGGCGATCAATGAAGGCCAAGCAACAACAACAACAGCAATGCTGACGGCGAAGTATCCATTCGGCATTCGATCCAAAGCATCGCCTTCATCGGTTGCAATCAACCAATTCCAAGTCAGGATCTGCAAGTTTCGAATTCTGCAACATCGCCCCGGTCTTCAACAGCTATTCTCGTTGGACATCGCTTTCGGAGCAGGAACACTGCCACCAAAACTATAGCTCGAAGGCAACGCAAGCAATCTTTCATCTCATCGCTTGCCGAGATCATTTGGAGACAGATTGCACGGGCTACTCTCCGCGTACATGCGCGAGAGATCTCCTCCTTTTGCTCTACAAAGTCGCGAAAATGGACCACTGCAAACTCCCCAGCAGTAGGTGAAATCTACTGGCAGCTGCGACGACAGTCGCTGTGCGCGGAGTGCATCTACTCTGTGTATTCCACCATGTATCTGCGTTTTCGCTTTCCATGTACCGATACTATTTACGATCAAAGTCTACATCGAAAACGCCTGTATAGTCCGTTACGGATGTCGGCGCAACACAGTGTCCTAAATTGTCCGTTACCTGGTTGGGATCGAATGACATTGGAATTAACCGGCGCGAATCATCGGAAGAAGTTCGTCGCCTGTTTGCGTTTTCGCAACGCGACTATGGAGAGTCATCGACAGTGGAGGGTCACAGGCGAAGCAGGTTCGATACCACGGGATCGACACGAACGTGAGGACTTCCGCAGGGCCTATTTTCGAAGACAGACGTGGGGAAGGCACAATCGGGCGCTTACTATTGACAAAGGCAACACGCAACCAACCAACGAACCAACCAACGAAAACAGGAGCAAGAAGGACCAATGAAAAACAAAGGGAGCGCTGAGCAAGGGCGGTTGTTGGCCAAAGTCCCGAAAGGCGGCCATCCACGCTTGTTCTATTCGTGTGTGTTGCGAAAATTCATGTTGATAAGTACGATCCGTGCAAGTACAGCAGAGTACTCTGCTGAAGCCACTTGGACAAGTACTGAAGAGTGGTAATGTGCGAGTGCCGCCAAACGAGAAACCAAAAGACCGAAGCGACGCGACGGACAAAGGCCAGGCGCGCGACGTGAACTGCAACGAGAGTGAAGCCAACGGAGAGACCAGAACAAGAAAGAAGAGCTGAAAAACGGAAGCCACCAAGACAATCCGGGGAGAGGAAGCGTGGATCGAAAAAGGACACAGCGACAAGAAACTACCACAAGCCACACATCTGCATCCACCACCACGGCGACCAACAGCCAGCAACCGACAACGAACAAGAGGGCATCAGAGACAGACACTTCACACCTTGATTTCTCTGTCTGCTGCATGCATCCTTCCTGTGGAAGGGCATCATCCATCTCTCTCTCACACAGACCCACAGACCCACACATTGGCACGCAGAGCCACCAACTTCGATTTGGAAAGTGGCAGGAGCGAGCACATTGATTCGCCGGTGAGTGTTTTGATCCAGTGGAGGCGCGGTGCTTGGTTGATCGCGGCGTTGATGACAGTGCGGCGCAGGGGGATCGTCATCGGCGTCAGGGGGCTGAGGCTGACGGCAACAAGAGGAACGGTGGCATGAAGACGCCGGCAGGAAAGAGCCACCATGGCGTCGCCGCCGGTTCCATCCAAGCCGAGCAACCACAGCTTGAGCAAGAACGACGAGAGGAGTAACGGTTGCCAACGAAATCAGGTTGCTGACGAGCGGAAACGGCCAGGAAAAACGCTCCTACACGCGACTGATACATTGCCTTGCGTTCCACGATCCGCACCGACGGCTGATTCAAAAGGAGAAGAGACAGGCACACCAACCAACGTCAGTTGCGCGGTGACGCGGTGATGGGAGTGCGATGACGGTGACGATGACAGGACAGCACAGTTCCTCTGTGCGGTGATGCAGACACCACAGAGATAAAAAGAAACAGAGAGGTTGGGAGGGTGGAGAAAACCCCGGTTTTATCATGACTATCATCGCTTCCGCCAAGCCAACACGAGCACTTGCGCGCCCGTCGCTCCTCCATCTCCCCCCGATTTTCGCGCGTTCTTTTTGTGCCCTGCCACGATCTGTGACGTTCTTCGGCTCTCTCACACATTCCTTCTGTCTGGCTCTCTCTGTCTCGCTTTGTGTGTTGAATCTCTCTGGTGTTCCTTTGATTCGAATTGCCCAACATGACGCAATACCGCTCTCCTGGTCCTGGTTTGCCTTCACACAACACAACACCAGACCACGCGCCACACACGTTCCAGATTCAGACACATTCTTTCCGTTTGAGATTCGGGAAGCAATAACCCGAACTGAGCACACAAACAGCTGCAACTGCAACCACAACTGGCAACGCAATCACGACCACAACCACGACCATAACCCCAACCACAGCCATAGCTGAGCCAACGTAAGGCAAACACACGCAACGTAAGAGCTGATCCAATCAAGAAGCGCGACGGATACAACGTGCAAACAGAGATTAGGAGACCGATCCAGAGACCTGGATTGGTACATAGTCGTACGACAACAAAAGCAACAACAAGAAAGAAGAGGATGGGACCCTCTCCCAACTTCGTGGACGAGCCACGTCAGGAACATGACCCCAGACCTATCATGCGGGCGCCTGTGCCGACTCCACCAGGAATGATGTCACCACAACAACAACAACAGCCACCGCGATCATCCTTTGAGCGACAGGTGCAGGCAGAACTGTTTCCCAGTAAGGGAGGCCTTGCCAGTGGCAGCAGCGGCGGCAAAAAGCCAACTCGGAGGTCCAGCCAGCTCAGCAGGGTGCATTTCCAGGAGGACGACCCCACTAACTCAAACGCCCTGGGCAAGAGCTACCCTGCGATGAACGGTGCCAACGGTGCCGAGGCGCCTGCCATGGTTGCCGGAGGGCAATTCGGTCAGCAGCCCGGTGACCCCAACGAAATCTCCTACTTCAACGGCGGCAATCCACCACGCAAAGATTCCAACTACAACGATGCCAGCATGGAGTTCGAAAACGGCCCGCAGACCAACGAGATGGACGGAGCCGTCGTCTCGGTCCCAAACGATCACAACCTCGACGATCCCCTCGACGATCCCCTCGACGATGAAGTGCTGGACGACTCCTCGGAGAGCACCAACTACCTCAATTCTCGCCGCAATTCATCCGACATGTCCTCCGTGGGTGGTGGAACGTCCATGTCACCGGACAGCCCCCACAGCACGGGGAGCCGCAATCGCCGCAGAAACACCCTCGCGCACAAGGAGACCCAGGCAGTCAACAGAAGCAAGATCTGCGTCTACCTCGTGCTCTTCGTTGCCGCCGTCTCCGTCGGTGTCACCACATTCGTCATTCTGGAAGACGATGAAGTCGATGACTACGAAAATCAGGTGAGTCCTCTGCGTGTATTCCATTCTGTGTATCTTGGAGACTCGCTTCTCTTCTTCACTCGGCCCTGTTGACTCCGAGCATTGGGAATCGTATACTACAGAGTGCGCAGCGTTGGCAACATTGCACCGTGTCAGATTCATCCCCCGCCGTTCCGCTCCTCGTCCCTGTCGATGCCCTTGTCCATGTCCTTGTCCATGCCCACCACTAGCAACTCACAAGCCCCACCCGTCTTCATCGCCCAACTGCTCACATCTATCCATCGATCTATGACCTTCCGCAGTTCAAAAACTTTGCGGAAGAGATTCTCGACTTTGCAGACACCAACGCAAAGAGCTTCTTCAGGGACCTCAAAACCATCAGCAACACTGTCACTTCGTTCGGCACTCATGAGTTTCATACTAACCACGCGGACCAGCTCTGGCCCAACCTCACCATTCCTCACTTTGATGGGCGGACGACGGACTTTGCCGGCACGGTCGCTGGGCCTGAGCTCTACCTATTCTCCCCCATCGTCAATTCGGGACAGCGCGGCAAGTTCCAAGAGTATGCGAGGGAGAACCAGGGGTGGATCGAGGAGGATCTGGCCCTGCGCGGCCTGGCCTCCGTGGACCCTGGTGCCATCCCGGACGAAATCTACAGCTTCACCAACGACCAAGCAGACATCAGCCAAAAAAAGTCCGTCCCCATATGGCAGGTGGCACCCGTCCCCACAAACGCCCAAATCGTCATGCTGGATCTCTACACTCATCCATCATTCGCGCGCAGCGTCGATGACGTGCTGGAGGTCCAGAACGGCCTCCTCAGCGAGGTGGTGGATGTGGATTTCCTCACTCAAAACATCGGAACGCTGAAGCAAACGGAAGAGCAGAAGGCGCATCCACGATCGTACGCAGTGCAGCCAGTGTTCAACAAGTTCGAGGGCGATGGGACTGTCCCAGCCGAGCGGGAACTCGTCGGGGTCCTCTTTGCCGTCATTCCATGGAATTCTTACTTTGTCAACACATTGGCACCGGGCACTGGGGGGATCCTGGTGCATGTCCAGGACACGTGTGGTTTCAGCTTTGGCTACGAGCTCAATGGCCCCGAGGCGAGGTACCTGGGCGTCAACCCACGACTGCCATCGAAGAAGTTCACGAAGCTTAAAGAAACGAGGGACTTTGCCGAGTTTGCACGTTTCAGCGGAAACCGATCATCCGAGTTTGTCCGCCATTGCGACTACACCATCTCGGTGTATCCGACCAGTCAGTTCCTTGACAGTTTCAAGACGACCAAGCCGATATGGTTGACGACCGTCGTGGTCCTCGTCTTCTTCTTCACCGCCATCGTGTTCATCATGTACGATTTCTTCGTCCAGCGTCGGCAGAACAAGGTCCTCATGACAGCCCAGAGGACCACTGCCATCGTGTCTTCGCTCTTCCCCAAGAACATTCAGAAACGTATCCTCGACGATGCCAATGACGTGAGCGGCAAGAACAACCTGAGCAGCAACGCCAAGACCTTCCGCCGTGCAACGCTCACTGCCAAGCACCATCTCAAGAACTTTTTGGGTGAGGATTCTGGAGAAGGCCCGCAGCGTGTGCAGCCGACGGCTGGGGTCGACACGCTGGGCCCGCAACAAGCCAACGAGATCGACACTGGCGACTACCTCTTCCAGTCCAAGCCGATCGCTGATTTCTTTCCGGTACGTTTGTCTGCGAAATGGTGCTGCAATTTGATGAACCGCTCCAAAAAGCTGGTCGGTGTATGCGTGAGCGAATGCATGCATGCATGCAGGAGCCGGCCGGCCTGAACAATCACTCTGCCATGCTCTGTATTTTGCTTCGCTTGGTGTAGTTCATTTGTCTGCTTTCGCTTTGCTGACACATCTTTTCACTCCCATCTGCACGCGCCGTATGCAAAAATCATCAATGCATGCATCTGTGTCTTCATGATTACAGGACACAACCATCATGTTTGCGGATATTGTCGGTTTCACGGCATGGTCGAGTACGCGTGAGCCTTCCCAGGTCTTCACCTTGCTTGAAACGATTTACCATGAGTTCGATCAGATCGCCAAGCAAAGGCGCGTGTTCAAAGTCGAAACAGTCGGAGATTGCTACGTCGCCGTCGCCGGGTTGCCAGATCCACGCAAGGATCACGCTATGGTTATGGCACGTTTCGGTCGCGATTGTTCCACGCAGATGCGCGTCCTGACGAAGCGGCTGGAAGTCGTGCTGGGACCAGATACTGCCGATCTCAGCATGCGCATCGGTTTGCACAGCGGTCCTGTGACTGCCGGTGTGCTGCGTGGTGAACGTGCTCGATTCCAATTGTTCGGTGACACCATGAACACTGCGTCTCGCATGGAATCCACAGGGTCGCCAGGAAGGATCCAGGTCTCGCGAGAAATGGCAGACGAGCTGGTGCATGCCGGAAAGGGACATTGGATCAAACCACGATCCGACAAGGTCCTTGTGAAAGGAAAGGGAGAAATGCAAACGGTACGTCTATCTCGTATCGTATCGCAGTGCCGTGCATGGCAGTGCAGCCGAGTCCGGAAACAATGTTTTTGAGGCTTGTTTAGCGCCTTGCTGTTGTCGATGATGCTCTGGTGGTGCGCCATGGACAGACACTTGACTTGGCTGGATTATGCGCAACATAGGACATGTACTCTTTTGTCTCTCTGATCAAACGGCTCAACTTTTCAATGACACAAACACCAATACTCGTACCCACGTGAACTCTGTCGCATCGTCAATTCCGCATGCGATACGCAACCTCGTACAACATCCGCATGTGAACTGAACAGTACTGGTTGGAGGTCAAGGGAGAATCCAACAGCACCAACGGTATGGAGTCTTCCGCATCGAAGGTCAAGACCGCTCAGACAGACAGCGAAACCTCGAGCTCTGGAGAAGGACATACCACGCAGATGGTCATGGAGGAAGAACACTCGGAGGTTGCTGATGAGCCAAGCGTGGTCACCATGGGCAACAAGAGACTCACGGACCGCCTGCAGCGTTTGGTGAACTGGAACGTCGACCTGCTGTCTCGGTTGCTTCAGGAAGTCATTGCACGCCGGCAGACGAAGGGCACAGCCCCGGATCCGGAGGAGCACCTATCCGGTCTCGAGAAGGACATTCTGCACACCAGCGAAAACTCCCTGGCCGAGGTTTGCGAGATCATCAAGCTGCCAGCCTACAGGCCGGAATTCAAACTGGCCAACCCTGCAGCGGTCCTACTGTCCGACGAGATCATCGAGCAGCTGCGCCACTTCATCACCATGCTGGCACTGATGTACCACGACAATCCATTCCACAACTTCGAGCACGCCAGTCACGTCACCATGTCCGTAGTGAAGCTGTTCTCGCGTATCGTCGCCCCGGATCTCGATCACGTCGCTGACACGGAGCTGGCACGCAGTTTGCACGATCACACGTACGGGATCACCAGCGACCCGCTGACCCAATTCGCTGTGATTCTTTCCGCTCTGATTCACGACGCCGATCACCCAGGTGTGCCCAACACGCAGCTGATCAAGGAGGGCAGCGGCATGGCAGACGTGTACGCCAACAAGTCCATCGCTGAGCAGAACTCCGTGGATCTGGCATGGGCGTTGCTCATGAAGCACCAGTACAAGGAGCTGCGACAGGCGCTGTACGTGACCGAGAAGGAATTCAAACGCTTCCGACAGCTAGTGGTGAACACAGTGCTGGCTACGGACATCATGGACAAGGGCCTGAAGACGTTGCGAAACAGCCGTTGGGACAAGGCATTCTCGTTGGAGCAACAATCCGTCGCGGATTCACCACGTGACGAGATCAATCGCAAGGCAACGATTGTGATTGAGCACTTGATCCAGGCGTCCGATGTGGCGCACACGATGCAGCATTGGCACATTTACAGGGTACGTTTTGTTTGTGATGGGGCGAATGCCGAGTTCTGGTTGAACGCACAGAAGTGTATTGCATTGCGGCATGTTCTGTTGTGGGGATTTGTCCATCTCACACAGTTGTTGTTCGCCTTGGTTGGATCTCTCTTCTTATGCTGTGTTTGCTGGCCGCTGCAGAAATGGAACGCACGACTGTTCGACGAGATGTACAAGGCTTACCTTTCCGGCAGATCAGACGTCGACCCTTCGCAGAATTGGTATCAGGGCGAGATCGGATTCTTCGACTTTTACATCATCCCGTTGGCGAAGAAGCTGAAGGACTGCGGTGTCTTCGGTGTGTCGTCGGACGAGTACCTGCAGTACGCGCTGAACAACCGAAACGAGTGGGAGCGCAAGGGAGAGGAGATCGTTGCCCAGCTGTTGGAGTCCGCAAAGGAGAATCATGGGGAGGCTCATTAGGGGACAACGGCAAGGCGCAGACCGAGATTGGGAATATCGCTGCGCAGGCTACTGTTGCTCCGAGAAAGCTGAGTAACTGTCCAGCAGCGGCGATGTCCAACATTCGCATCATACATTTTATGTCACACAAGAGAATACTCCAGTGTCGTGTGCATTATTGTGTTGAGAGAGTAGAGTGCTGTTGAGCATGTTTGATGTCGGTTGGCCAGAGCCGTCGTGTGCACGTATGATACAACCTGCCATGGTCGAACGCGTACGGCAAAGGAAGTTGTACATGGATTGGTCGGTGTGCTATTGTCATGGCCACACCAGTAACAACAGAAAGCGTGTGAAGATTCTTCCATGTTGCTCAACGCGACACAAAACACGACATGAGGTTCTGTGGCGTGTTGAGCAAACAGACAGCGACACAACAGTCTTGATTTCATCGCAGATGGTCGCTGCACAAATGAGCAACACCAACACATCACATCACATCACATCGCGTGGATTGGTGCCGGCATCGACAGAAGCAGCACCACCACTGCCGCCACTGCCACCACTGCCATCAATGCCATCAGCAAGGATGAAGAGTCGATTGTTGATGGTGGCAAAGATCCATCAGCTGCTGCTGTTGCTCACGGTCGTTGCGCCCATCTACATCTCAACATGCGGCTTGGTGCCAATGCATGCAGTGGCAGCAACATCAACAACACCGCAACACAGACACGATGAAGCATCGGCAACACCTAACATACATGCGGTGGTCGTATCATCGTCGCGGTATTGGTTCAACTATCGTCACGCCAACAACGCTCTGGCCATCGTGGATCTGCTGCGAAACAACGGCGTCCCTCATGACCACATCACTCTCATGATGGCTGACGAATTCCCCACCAACCCACGCAACAAGTACAAGAACGGCATGTACGTCCATGGTGCCGATGCTGAATCGACATTGTACAATGCAACGACCTTCGTCCATTATCGTGGCGCGGATGTCACCGTCCAGAACTTTCTCAACGTTCTGCTCGGCATCGAAGAAGGACAGTCCAGCACTACCACCGCAACTCCCAACAGCAGCGGCGACAGAAGCAACGTCCTACGTTCCAACTCGCAAAGCAACGTCCTCGTCTATGTCACAGGTCACGGCGGCGATCAATTCTTCAAATTCCAAGATGAGGAGGAAATCACGTCGCTGGACTTCAAACGAGCCTTCGATCAGATGCACCAACGCGGCCGTTATCGAAACCTGCTCTTCGTGGCCGACACGTGTCAGGCATTCACGTTAGCCGATCACATCGACACGCCCAACGTCATCACGATCGGTTCCTCGTTGCGTGATGAGAATGCGTATGCCCATCATTCCGATTCGAACCTGGGACTCAGCGTCATCGAACGGTACACGTACGGATTCACGCAGCAGTACAAGAAGAGGCATCACGGCACCAACGACGATGCGACGGTGGAGGATGTGATGCTGCGACCGTTCGGTTGGTCCGCGGATCCATCACGATGCAGCCGATCGAGGTTGGGTGCGCACATCGGTGTGAAGCAAGAGTTTAGCGAACGCAAGGTCGATACGTTGCGATTCGCGGATTTCTTTGGGAGCAATGATGACACGTCCATCGAAGCGGACCGAGGCAGCGACTTCCACATGCAATGGATATCTGCTGCGAATGATGCGTCGGTGCAAATAGCAAGGTGATAACGGCTGGTACATGATGGCTGGGAATGGCTCACAATGATGCGGAGCAGCGTAAACGATGAGAATGATACTCCGCTCTATGTCATCCTTGTAGTCGCAAAGAGCAACTTTTGCGTTGTTGGTTCATTGCCGGGCAATTTACAGTATCCGTTGGAGTGTTGCGTTGTCGATGGAAGACGTTCAAGTAGAGTACACGTATAGTAAAGTAAAGTACGACCTCTAGAGTAGAGTATCTGGTGCGATCCCGTTCAGCTCGCCTCTGTGGTTTGGTCCTGGGTCCTGTTGCTGGTTGTTTGAAGATCTCAACGGTTAATGGCTCCTTTGGTTTGCGAAATCAAATGTTCGGCAAATGCGAGTGTTTTGCGACATCCGCTGGTTAGCGCTTTCCGTTTCGCCGCTCGCACATAATCTCAACCGGTTCACACATCTCACGAACTGGCGAACATCTTCTATTGCACCAGCGAGCGGAACGATATGCCAATTGGCGCTAACCAGTACGAAGAGACGTACAGAGAGAAACAACGCACACTTCCATCGAGCCAAACCAAGAATTGTGACCACGACAGCAATCGAAGCACGCAGAGCAGGAGGCATGGTACTTAGCTCGTACATGCACGAGTGCAAGGATAATAGTTGGACGGTCATCGGCAGTCACCGACCCCCGCTTGAATTTGGCGAGTTGTTTCCTCCAGCCATCACATCACATCACATCATATCACATCCGCATCAACCGAGGTTTGTTCACCGATTCGAAGGGGCGATGACACCACAGTGTCTCTCGCACAAACAATGCCGCGGTTGCCGTTGTGGTTCTTCTCACTATTTCGACAGGCCCACAATCCAACCGGCCAATCAGCCAACAAGGCAAGCATAAAAACAAGCAACAAAACAGCGAGAGTACCAACCGCAACCAAGTGCACCATTCCATCGCTCTGTCATCCCCAAGAGATCTTTTGTTGCAGGACCTTCCATCTCACGCGAGCGGAGGACAAGACGAAAGAGGCACATCGCGAAACCTATACCATACCCTACCATACCCTACCATACCCTACCATACCCTACCATACCCTACCATACCATACCCTACCATACCCTACCATACCCTACCATACCCTACCATACCCTACCATACCATACCATACCATACCATACCATACCATACCATACCATACCATACCATACCATACCATACCGTACCGTACCATACCATACCATACCGTACCGTACCATACCATACCATACCATACCATACCGTACCGTACCATACCATACCATACCATACCGTACCGTACCATACCATACCATACCATACCATACCACAAGTACAACACCAACAATGATCAAATTCAATTCAGTCATCGCTGCGACCCTTGTCCTCTTCGCCTCCTTTGCGACGACCGAAGCCAAACTGGGCGAAGGAAAGCGCATCCAGCCCATGGATCCAACAGAGTCGTATGACACGATGCAAGGCACCCGTGCACTCAAGACGGCAGTCTTCGGCAATCTCAATCCCGATCCCGCTCCCACTCCAGGCAGTGGTGGCGGAAAGACATCAAAGACGACCATCCCACCGATCGCCATCCCACCGATCGTCATCACAAAGGCACCCAAGACTGCCATCTTCAACCCGCCTCCTTTGCCCACGGCCATGCCGACCCAAATGCCCACACATATACCCACACATATGCCTACCAGCCCTCCCACGCACACCGCGTCATCTTCTCCCACCTCCCCGCCGACTTCCAACCCATCCGCCGCTCCGTTCGACTTTGATTCGTTAATATTCGTCATGTGCAGATCAGACGGTGCCACTGTCCTCACTCCCGATGAAAGCCGCATCAAACTCATCATGTGTGATGCCACCAAGGAATCATGCCGCACAGCCGTGACCGCCGTCAGGAGATCTGCCGACCTGCAGAACTACTTCGCATGCGCAGGCAATCTGGGAGAAGGAGCGGCACGCAAGCTCTTCAACAGATACGCCATGAACGTAGAGCTCGCTGATCAACTCACGCTGTTGGCCGATGTCGGAACGGCCCTCATTACAGAACGGCCGGACCAAATCAAGGAAGCGTGCAGAGCCATCGGGATGACGCAGACACCGCCTATCCTCGATACATGCTGCCAAGGAACATCAGGATGCACCCTGGCCGCCCTCTCCTCTCCATCGCAGCCATCTCAGCCATTCATGACCGTGGCTCTCACCGCATGCACTGGCGACAACGCATGCAAGGACATGGGACCCAATCCCCTCATCCTTGAGTCTTCGTGCACTGGCGTGAGTGCTTGCGAGTCCATGAACCAGAACGATGCCGATCCCGTCATCACAGGAGTCACCTTCATTGGCGAAATAGCGTGCACCAGCTCGCGCTCTTGCGAAGGAGTGGGATATCGCTCATACGGAGATGTGGTCGTCCAGAATGGCGCATGCTTGGGGTCGAACGCGTGCAACTCTGCGGGCCGCCGCATAGCACAAGGACCGTCCCCCATTCGCATCCAAAGTCACATCAATATCGGTCCGAATGCCTGCGTTGGTGCCGGCGCCTGCAAGGATGCTCATTCGACCATCAACCGTGTCTTCGGAGGCAAGAACACAGGAAGCCTGATAATCGGCGAGCGTGGGTGTGCTCGTCGCGGATCATGCGAGGAGCTGGGCTTCAGCAACACGATGAGGACGGATATTGTCGTACCTGCTGGTGGATGCTCGAGTGTCGACAGCTGCGCTGGATGCATGACACAGTCAGAATGTAGCTTCGATGCGGTGTATCTCATCGCGAACGCAGACATAGCTGGAGCGTGTCCGAAGCGAAGCGACGGCAGTCCAACAGGCGAGAGGGTGGATGATTTTTGCGTGGGCAAGGCTACGCTTCCAACAGATTGTCCCACATTCTCTCCGACTCCTTTCCCCACACCCCTTGCATCATCCAATCCAAGCCAGGTTCCGTCCGAGGTCCCGTCTCAAGGTCCAAGTTCGTTGCCTTCCGAAGCGCCCTCTCAGGATCCGTCGAGCCTTCCATCTGCAATGCCGTCCAGTCTACCGTCGGATCTACCATCGGAGTCACCGACTGACGTTCCATCGGATCTTCCGTCGAAGATGCCGTCTGAGGTCCCGTCCGAGATGCCGTCGGATCTACCATCTGCTCTACCGTCCAGTGGGCCATCGGACCTCCCATCTGAGATACCATCAGACTTACCGTCGGATCTGCCGTCCGAGATGCCGTCAGACCTACCATCAAGTCTGCCCTCTGATCAACCGTCACACCTGCCGTCCGAGATGCCATCGAGTCTACCGTCAGACCTACCATCGGACCTGCCGTCCGAGATGCCGTCCAGTCTACCGTCTGATCTTCCCTCTGATCTGCCTTCCAGTCTGCCATCCGGTTTACCGTCAGAACTGCCATCTAGTCTGCCGTCTGAGCTACCATCTGGTCTTCCGTCCGATCTGCCCTCGGATCTACCATCGAGACTGCCGTCTGAGCTCCCGTCCAGTCTTCCATCCGGTTTACCGTCAGAACTTCCGTCGAGTCTACCGTCGGATCTACCATCGAGCCTGCCATCTAGTCTGCCATCAAGTCTGCCGTCTGGATCACCATCAGAGATGCCCTCGGATCTACCATCGGGCCTGCCGTCTGAGCTACCATCGGATCTGCCATCCGGTTTACCATCAGACCTGCCGTCGAGTCTGCCATCAGACCTACCCTCTGATCTGCCGTCCAGTTTGCCATCCGGTTTACCGTCAGAACTGCCGTCGAGTCTGCCGTCGGATTTGCCGTCCGAGGTTCCATCAGCGTTGCCGTCCGAGATTCCGTCAGACTTACCTTCAACTCTCCCATCAAGTCTGCCGTCGGACTTGCCATCCAGTCTGCCGTCCAAGATGCCATCTAGTCTGCCGTCGGAGCTTCCATCCAAACTGCCTTCAGATATTCCATCCGGAATGCCGTCAGTCCTGCCGTCGGAGCTTCCATCGAGTCTGCCCTCGGACCTCCCATCTGAGATACCTTCGGACTCGCCGTCAAGCCTGCCATCCGAGCTGCCGTCAAGTCTGCCTTCAGATTTACCTTCCGGCCTTCCGTCGGAGTCCCCATCAGATCTACCGTCCGGGATGCCATCCACCTTGCCTTCTGACCTGCCCTCCGATCTGCCGTCTAGTCTGCCGTCGGAGCTCCCGTCGGGTCTGCCGTCGGATGTGCCCTCACTTCTACCGTCAGAGGCCCCGTCCGAGAGGCCGTCAGCGTTGCCATCAGCGCTGCCGTCAGATCTGCCGTCAGAATTTCCATCTGACCTTCCGTCGGGATTTCCATCGAGCTTACCTTCGACCTTTCCGTCCGAGACGCCTTCTGAATTGCCGTCAGGATCTCCCTCCAATGTTCCGTCAGATATCCCATCTGATTTACCGTCGGGGACGCCGTCGGATGCACCATCAAGCCTCCCGTCGTCAGAGGTGCCATCTGATATACCATCTGATATGCCCTCTGTTTTACCATCTGACAAGCCGTCTGATGCTCCCAGTTCCGTTCCCACAGACACATCGAAGCCAACTGTGACCCCGGCATCCTTCCAAGTTGGATGCCTCGTGACGCCGGGTGACGACATGTCGACGTTTCATATGATCTCTGGTGAGGTATTTTGTGATGATGCAACAGGGACCTGCGCGGATTTTGTCGCGACAGTCGACAGTCTCAGTGACAAGGGCAAGATGATCAAGAGCATTTTCGGATGCAATGAGAATGCAACACCTGGCATTGTGTCATTGGAGGTTGCGCAGAAACGCTTCGACAAGATCAAGAATGATTCGAGCGTGACGGAAGCGCTGTTGACGGCAGTGATGGCAGGCACGAGGTTCTTCACTGGGAGTGGACCTGCTGTGACGACCGCATGCGGCACTGATTGCTGCACAGGTGGTACTAGTTGCACCACAAATCCTTCCTCTGGTGTGATGACTGTGACTGATGGATCGTGCACGGCTAGTTCCTCCTGCACGACTGTATTCCCTGACACCATCATCATCACGAGCTGCACGGGAAGGTACTCATGTGACGCTCTCGGTAGCTTTTTCGTTTCCCCACCGAACCCCAATGCAGAGGTTGGTTACAGAGTCATTGGACCAGATGCCTGCCATGGTCTAACCAGCTGCATCAAAGTCGGACGGAATATCTTTGGCAATATCAGAATTGAGCAAGGAGGATGCGGCAACGCAGATTCCTGCCCCTTCATGGCTTCCCGTCAAAACCAAGGTAGCATCACTACATCGCCCGTTGTGGCGAATGTCTTCATCGGAGAGAATGCATGCCAAGGTGAATTGAGTTGCAATTTCCTGCATGGGTCAAGCGGCAAGACTGCAGGAAGCTTGACCATCGAAAGGGATGCATGCAATGGTGAACGCGCGTGTAATGCCATGGCCGCCTTTAATTCGGTTGCAATGAACGACCTCGTCGTGAAATCGGGAGCTTGTGATCTGAGCAAAGGCGACGCATGCGCCCAGTGTGTAGCGGTAGACATGTGTGGCGGAGATCTTACACTCACATACACCGTCAGCAACGCAGCCGAAGATTGCCCCGGACCGAACGCAGCTGCCTGCAGCGTTGCTTGAGAGTGATGATGACAGGACGCACCCAGAGGACTCTACTTCATAATGCAATATAGTCCCAACGGTGATACAATTGATACCAATGGCATTATTGAGAACAGAGTTGTCTTGACGCACAGCATTGTCCTGCAGACCATTCATAGCGCCAATTCTTAGGACGCTGGTTTGGTCGTTGCGTATCGACATGTATTCCATGAATCTGTGGTCTTGATCATGCGCCTTTGGCCTGGCGTGGACCGAAACATCATCTGATTGAAGGAGTATGGACTTGTAGCGTTCTCATGGATTGATCCAATACATGTTTTGCATGCGCCTCTTGATTTGTTGTTCATGCTACGACGTGACTGTCATGTTCTGTTTCGTTCTGGTTCTTTGTGGAACGAGTTGACACGACCAACGAACCCGAAATCACGATCAAAGCGGCTAAGTCGGAACAGCGAAATAAAAACACGACGGCGGAAGGCGGAAGTGCCTCCATCCTTCCACTTCCACTTCCGCCAACACAAACACGAGCAGCACAAACACATCCAACTTCTCTGGACTTCCTGCTTCGGCGTTGCAACACAAGCATTATAACAATATAATACTGTACTATCCAGCGCATTGAATACAGGGAGGTCGTCGCCGACTGACGGTAATCAGCTGCACCCAACCAAAGCACGTTGGCCTCGTTGCGGCAAACTGTTTGTGCACAACAGCATTTCCCTCTCATCATCACCGCGTCAAACTTCAGAATGAGGAATTCATCTTCGCTTCTGCTGTCTTGCGTCCTGCTGCTGCTGCTGTTGTCGAGTTTGACGGCGGTCGCTGCGTCTCAGGATACCAGCACGTGGTACCGCCAGGTCTGTCACACGGACGGCAAGGTGTACCGCATGGAGGAGGTGGATGGCGAGAGAGTCATCACGCGCGAAGACGACGACGACGACCGTGACACCAGATCACGCAGACAAGGACAGCAGGACCCAAGGAATAATGACGGTCCACGCGGTCAAAAGCGGATGTTGAGACCCTCGCAAGACGGTGGCATCGATGGCATGGATGTCAGCAGCAGGTTGGAAACGCCTCCACTGCTCTTCTCTACCTTCACTGGGCGTGGACTTCAGGAGGTACCAGTTGACAACAGCGAGATGGACGGAACCGTGAAGATCAGGTCGGCGCCGATGTACTTGGAACGATGCGACTGCGTCAATATCGGCAGGCGGCCCACGGTCAGCCGCGGCGTCTACTGTCCCAAATCCACCTTCGGCGATTCCGAAATTCTGTGCGGCATCCCGTCCGATTTCAACGAGCCCGTGGATTGCTACGACTATTCCATGCAACGCATCGTGGCGCGCAATTCGTGGCCGCTGGTCGTGCTGTGGTTCGTGGGTCTCGTTCTCATTTGCACCTGCACGATGCACGGCCGCAGTTCGTTGGGATACCTGCATCAGATCTGCCCCTTCCTGTGCTGCCAAACACGCGAGCAGCAGCAAGCGCGCATGGAGGCGACGTTGGATCGGTTGCAGCAGCAGGTCAACGAACGACGCCGCGATGGCACGGCGCCCACGATACCGGGTCGATGGAACGTGCCCATGTGGCAGCGTGCGCAGTTGGACATGGTCGTCGGCACGTTGTCGCGGCGTATGCCGCTTGTGGGCCGACCTGGGGTATGGGGCACCATCCTCAATCAAGTCACCAGCAACGATGACGATGTGCCGGATCACGCCAAACCACGGCTCATGCTCAAGACCAAAGTCTACCACAGCTCCAAGGCGCGAAGGAATGGCAGCTCCGGTGAACCATCTGACCAGGAAGATGGCGTGGCAAGCAACATGCCCGATCATGGTGCCTGCATTGCAACCAATCCCACCAGCGACACCACGTCCAGCGAAGAACAAGCTCATAGCGACATGGAAAATGTCGACACGACCATCGGACAGACGTCACCAGCCATCGACGACGACGACGACGAATCTCCAACATGCGCCATCTGCTTCTTGCCTCTCGAGGATGGTGATCGGGTTGGCGATCTCACATGTGGTCATGATTTCCATGTCGATTGCCTCAAGACGTGGCTGCCGCGACGCAACACGTGTCCGTTGTGTCAGGCACGGCACGTTGCGCAGTATCATCGGTCGTCGCAGCAGCAGTTAGACTGAGTGGAAGATGATACAATAATAGATTCGAGTAAAGTATGTGTCGCAAGCACAGATAGAGTATTTTGGATGATTGCACTCTGCGTTCTCCGTTACCACACCTGCTCGTTTGCATTGCACGGTGCAATTGGAAGGCGGAACTTGCGAGAAGTGTAGATGAGTGGAGTCTGTACCGATATTCTATTGCGCCAGGTAGTCGTTGCCACTGGCTATTTCTAACTTGCTAGAGAATTCCCGCAAGCAGTTGCTTCCCAATTTCAAGCAGTGATGCGACATGGGTTTGGTTGGTTTCGAAATCGGAAAGATCTGAATATCCCAGTTTCGAGAGCCCATCTGAAATCGGATTCCGATTTCGTTTTTGGGGGCGACCCCCATAAAAATTTCTCTATCTGGTTATGATTCCTCCGCGGGGCGAAGAAAATTCTCATCGTTCACAAGTACGCGAGTAGACAGAACGAGAGATGAATCGTAGACTATCGATGCAAACAGCTTTGATTGGCTGTATTTGATTCGTGGAAAAGTGACCAACCATGCACAACCAAGCAAAATGCCACAATCAAATTCGGACGGAGGCAGACGAAGAACCCAAACAGGAACCCAAACACGACCGCTTTGCCAGCTTCTGCGGTGGCAGTGTCGCTGCTGTTGTTGTGGTGTGCAGCGAAGGTTGGCGCCACACTGCACGACGACAGCAATCCCAAGGATCCAAAACGAACAGCACCGTCGACCTCCTTTGTGACAAGCGAAGCCTCAAGCAATCAACCACTCTGTTGTTGTACTCCATACTTGAACACACCAAGAGCAACAACAAGCACAACAACAAGCTTAGCAACAGCCACCATGTTCCGTTCCATCCTTTCCTCCAGCTTTACACGCTCCGTGCTTGCTTCGCAGCAGACACCCTCCTTCATGGGCGTGCGCGCCTTCTCCGACATGGTGAAGAATGGAACCGTCAAGTGGTTCGACACCAAGAAGGGATTCGGCTTCATCACGCCTGAGGATGGATCTTCCGATGTCTTCGTGCATCAGACCGCCATCCATGCCGAGGAGTTCCGCTCCCTCGCGGTACGTTGGCTTTGGTCGAGTTGGTTTGGACGTCAGAGCAGTGCGATGGCAAGGAGCAGTGCGATGGCAAGGAGCGGAGCGATGTGAAGTTTTGGAGTGTGAGAATTTGCTCGGTTTGCTAGGCAATGGCGGGATGGCTGTGCACTTGTGCACTTGCCGTGTTGGATCATCACGCAAAAGGTTACTCATATTTGCGATGTCTGCGATCCAGCCATTCTCTGTCTTCTAACATTCTCCAACAACCTCATTTCACACCCTATCATACAATACCATTCATCACGTCTATCCCATCCCATGCTCTCTCTCTCTCTCTCTCATGTGCACATTGCAACTCGCAGGAAGGTGAGCCAGTCGAATTCTCCACAATCACAACACCAGAGGGCAAGATCAAGGCATCGAACGTGACAGGACCGATGGGTGCCTACGTGCAGGGTGCTCCGCGCCGATCCCGCATGGACTACGACAACTACCGCGGTTCGTTCGATGGAGGCAGCTTCGGAGGCAGCGGTGGCGGTAGTTCGTACTGATCGTAAGATCGATGCTTTCTGCGGTGCAGCAAAGACTAGCGCAGAGTGCTGCAACATCCGCGCGGGCGATGGCATGATTTCAGGGAATACGTCGTAGGAGGAGACACCATGTGCGGTGTGGACGTAGGGCGCTTGGATTTGATAACGTATCATACCATGCTCGTGCATATTATATTATACTACAATCATACACTGCGATGATGTGGAAACGCGTGTGGCCCAACATGAACTCTCGCATGGTCGTGATACCAGCAACCAACTTGGAATCAAGTATTACGATGCGCGATCTATGCACGTCATGTTGTACGATAGCACCATACTGTAATTGTACCGACAAGACAAGCAGCAAGAACAAGGACCGCAGCCAACACTGCGGGACGATGTACTCAAACACAATAAAGTCTACAGATGGATGAAGCATAAGTACGATGTGAAACATAATGCTCTATATTCTACATGTTTGTTGTTGTGGTTACTGCGAATGTGTTATTGGATGTTCTGGATGTGCTTGCGTTCGCCATCACCTGCTCTGCTCGTACGTGTACACCAGAAGCGATTTCACCATTGAGCTGAATGGCATAATAGACGCTTGCCCGATGCATAACACACATTATATCATAGCACTCGTACCATACAGAATCATCAATTTACCGTCTTTTGGCCGCAGCAGTCTCCTTCTCATCCTCCCAATCTTCATCATCATCGTCATCATCATCAAAGTCGTCATCATCATCATCATCATCGTCGTCCAACAGAATCTGTCCCGACTCCACCTTCTTCCAGTATTCTGTCATATCGTCTTCTTCCGGATTCAAATAAACCCAGATACCCATACCCGCGATCGATGCCAACGTGAGAGGATACACAAATCGATCGGCCCACGTCTTGCTGGGTGGATGCGGTGGCAGTTGCCATGTCGGTGGTTTCACCGTATGGTACGCGATGCGTTTCAAGCCGTAGCGTCCCATGTCGCGATCGGTGCTGAGCGGTTTGCCCGGTGCATACCATTTCGATTGGACGGTAGCGTCATTGCTGCTGTTCTTTGTGATCTTGGGCTTGCTCGTCTTGGTGCGCCGCGCGGTGGTCCATGCTGATGTGACGCATCTGCGGAGGAGAGGCGGCATGATGATTGTGGATGTAGTTGCGGAGGCTATGTATGTAGCGAATGGTGCTGATACAAGCAAGGTTGCAGACTCTGACTTCTATCGGATGATGGATTGTATGGTGTTACACTGCTCCTCTCTCTCCACAACAAAGACAGCGACGAAGGCCATGCATGACGATGTGATGGGTTTGAGAGGAGTGAACATCTCTCGATTTTCGCCATGGTCGTCGTTCGGTCTCGAAAACGTCTGACTCATCTTGTTGTTTGTGCATCTCCATCCAGTCGCGAGTTATTCGGGTTTCAATCCATTTCTGTGGAATCCAACGAAGCGCGTTGTTGTCCCATCACAATGCATCCAACAATCTTCGAACAACCTCACCTTCCCTACTTGGCGGTATGCCGCGAACAAGTCCCCAATCTTGACCATCGACGATGTCGGTTCTTTCGCAAAACAAAATAATGGGATATTACGTAGAATAGGTATGATACGTTATTCTGTTCTATCCAAAGTAGCGCATGTGTGTTTGGAACTCTGATGTTATAAAGGCCTTTGATGTGGATGCCGCATACGTTGTCGTTTGAGATCTTCATCACTGAAAGATGGAATCGAGCGATACCTTCCATGATCTAAAATATGGAGCTTAGGCCGTCGACTCGGCAGCACCCTCCTTGGGCGCCGTGATGGCAAGATACAGTGCAAACAGGAACGCCGTGCCGCCCATGGCACCTTGGAAACCGATGGTCTCGCCCAAGAAGGCGTAGGCCAACGCCGACGACCACAGCGGCTGCGACGCGAAGATGGTCTGCGCGCGCGTGGGACCCACGGCTTGCATGCCGCCGACCTGCAGGAAGGTGGCCAACGCGTTGACGATCAACCCGCTCCACAAGACGACGGGCACGAGCGAGCTCTGCGTCAAAAAGTCCGGATTGTTCTGGAAGTACGACAGCGTGTCGTCGTAGGCCAGCCCGATGCACAATGCGACGCTGAGGAAGGCCTGCGTCGCGATCTTGGTCGTGACGAGCTGCGTGCGCGGGATGATGCGTCCCCATTTGAAGGTCTGGATGTCGTAGAAGGAGTAGAAGAAGGCGCACGCCACGCAGAGCGCGTCGCCGATGGCCTGCGTTTCGGGCGTGCCATCCGTCATGGCGCCGTTGGGGTCCTGCGTGAAGGCGTAGACGCCCAGCAGGGCGAGGGCGACGGCGGCCTGGATTTGGCGCGGGATCTTCTCGCCTCGCAGACCTTGGATGACGGGCACGATGAGGGTGGTGAGCTGGATGAGGAAGGCGCCGTGGTTGGCGGACGTCATGGAGAGACCGTAGAGATGCGACGTGGTGCCGAGGAATTTCCAGAATCCCAATTCGACGCCGCCGAACCACTGCTGCCATCCCAGGTCCTCATCGGTGCCGGCCAGATCCTTCATGGAATCGACGCTGGAATCGAGGGAGGAACCGCCGACGACGAGACCCGCCCATGCGACGACGGCGACGGCCGCATTGAGGAGGAGGGGCGGCGGTCCGCCATTTGCGAACGCACCATGCCACAGTGGGTTGGTGGTGGCATTAAGGAATGTGATGAATCCGATGATCGCAAAGCCCTTGGTGTAGTCATCCATCGATGACAGCGATGACAGCGAGAATGGCTGGCTGTCCGCCTCCGCAGACGGAGTTGGTGCTGATCGTGATGTTGTCGCCGTCTTTGTCGTGGTGGTGATGGCCGGGTTTTGCTGCGGCATCCACTGTGCGAATGGATTGGAGACGCCGCTGGCAGCCGCATTGCCGGCCACCTTCTTCGTCTTGGCGCCGGCGGAACTGCGCGCAACCTTCGCTGCTTTGTCTGATGTGGATGAGACCGACAATGTCGTGGCGGATGGACGGGCGTTGCTGCGATGATTTTGGAATGCGCGTTGCGCCGTGCCCCTGCTCGTCCCCGTGGATGGTGAGAAAGCCAAGGCGGCTGCGGTGTGTTGATGAGTGAAGGTGGTGGCAGCCGCGAGGAGCAGCAATGATGACGGTTGGAACTTCATGGTTGTTTGTGGTTATTGGTGGTAGCTGGTGTTGATACTGACAGATGTGATGAGTCTTGCTGAGATGAATGTTGGTACTATTCGAATGCTACGATAATCGATTGTCATTGTTGATGTTGGAGATGAGAGAGCGACCGATTGTGCAGTGATGGTGGATGCGGTTGGTTGTCCATCGTCGAGACATTGTCACAAGCACAACAGGGAACAGTGAATGGAGCAATGAACGGTGTGAGTGGAAGTGATGCCAATGGATGGTGTATTGGATGGACTGGACTGGACGAAATGGATGCAATGCAGTATGGCATGCCGATGCAATCAGCAACCCATGGCTGCTCTCCCATGGCATCCTCGCATGACGACCATTGCATTGACAGAACAGCGCGCGATGCCATTTTGAGAACGCAAACGAAGACTCACCGACTGATCAAGTAATAATGGATGGAAGGCTTGATGAATGGAATTGTGATGGTTGTGTGCTGTCTGTCTGTGTCTGTATCTGTATCTGATGGAGTATGGTGTGGTGCAGTGTGGATGGACGGAGAGATAGAGAGGAACAACTGCAACAAGGGTGCTGTGTCGACTTGTGTCCTTGAGATCTGGTTTGTTGAAGGAGGAGGATGTGATCGGATCACAGTAGAATGGAAAGACGTCGGAGCAGGGCAAGCAAAGGCAGAGCAGAGTAAATGGATTCTGTGAGAGCGAGAGTGAGTTGCAGATGCTGTCGTCACAGGATGCGACTCTGTCCGTTCTTCTCTGTCGCCAGCCGCGCACTCTGCCACACCACGCCACACCATACTATTCAGAGTCGTACCTCGTTTGGATTGTGTTTGCAATGGAGAGTACAAGCGACAATTGCGATCGCCTTACGTTTGTGCTGTCGTCGTCGTTGTCGTCGTCGTCGGTCCCAACTCATGTGGAACGCAATCTCGCAACAACTCATCCAACACGCAACCCCGCAGTCTTTTCGTCCTTTACTCTTCTTTCCATCATGTTCCGCGCTGCAACCAACGAATCATCGGAATTCAACAAACAAACAAACACACGCACACACAAACACGCACAACAACACGACAACGATGATCACGACCACGTTGCCACAATCGCATGGGAAAAATGTGAGCAGAATTTGGTTCGGTCTCGGTTCAGAACAATTCCCATCGACGCCAACCAATCAGACGGAGTCAATTGAAACAGCCACCAGAATTCTTCCTTCGGAGTGTGGGAACATCTGTTTTCGTTGTCATTGGAGAATTTATTTGGATCGAGTTAGTCGAAGTTTGATACACCCTCCAAATTATCCGTTTCACGTTCCAATTCAATCACGAACTAAAGATTCCTCACAACATGCGTTTCATCTCCCCAAACCGCTTCACTTTCTTGCGCAAACGTTCGCGATCCTCCTCGATCTCCTTGCGCCACGCCGCGACACGTTTGGCACGTCCGCTGTCCCACGATCGCTTCAGGATGTCGGCGGATCGGATCAGCAACTCCCACACCAACGTGGGATCATCACTGACCTTGCAGATGAGCGTGCCGAAGATATGCGGCGACAGCGTGGTGCATCCCAGATTGCGCACGAGCTCGTTGCGTCGCAGCATACGCCGCATCATGCGCTGCCATCGTTTCGCGGGCGGCGGCGTGAGGCGGATCATGGAGAGACGCGGCGCTGTCGCCGCGGTCTGCACCAGTTGCATCACGTCGCGCGGCGGGCCCACTCGGGGTTTGCTCGCATCGAACAAATCCAGCGTGACGAGGTTCGTGTTGCGCTGCAGCAACGACACGATTTGGGACCACCATTTGTCGTGATCGGCGAACACGTTCAGTATGATGATCTGCAGGTTGGATTTGCTCAGCGTGTCCATGATCTTGGCGAGATCGGAGCTGCTGTAGAATTCTCTCTTGTCGTACAGACCGATCCGGGTGAGGCGATTCGATTGCAGGATCGGCACGAGGCTGTCGCAGTCAAAATCGCACTCCTCCATATCCAACGACTCCACACGGCATTCCTCCTCCGTCCCCAGCAGATACGATTGAAACGCGTGGGATGACGCGCCGAATTCGCATTCGAAGCAACAGACAATCCTGGCCGTCATGGCGACGCGCCGCAGCAGCTTCGTCTGGTTCGTGAGATCCAGATCGTCCAGCTCCACCGTCTTCACCTTGGGCAACGGCACGTCGCCGCTGTTGAACATCTTGACGAAGGGACTGAAAATGGCAAGCGTCCCATTCGCGCCACCGTTCTGCAGCATGCCGAAGAATATCCGCAGCAGCGGCGCCAACCACGAATTGTTCTGCTTCAGATGCAGAAAGATGCCGTTGATGCAGCAGATGGCCTTGAAGATCGACAGCTCCTCATCATGCGCGAAGATGGATCCGAACGATATCATGCCGTTGGCCTTCACGAGCCGTCGCAGATTTCCGAACGCGTAGCCCTTCTCGACGGCCTTGTTCCAGAACTCGAAGGAGGCTGGTATGATCACGCAGTACTGCGACGGATGCTCATTCTTCTCCGTCGTCGATCGCGTGTGTGACGTCGGCGTTTTTTGCATCTGCAGTATTTGAAAGAACTCGTGCAGGGCGATATCCGTTTGGACCTCGTCGTCAATGAGGTTGATGCTGTTGCAGACGCTGTTATCTTGGCCATTGCTGTCGCAGTCACTGCCCCCGCCGTCATCGCTATCACCATCTCGGTTGTTGTCACTGCTGTCGTGGCTGGAGTCATCATCGGCGGCCTCATCAGTCCTGAGATTATTGTTTGCTTGTTCACCAGCAGCATCATCATCATCATCATGATCGGGATCCCTCGATGGGTGATCATTTCTGCTGCTGTTGCTGTTGTTGGTGGTGGTATTGCTGCTGGTTCTGACATTGTTCGACTTGTTGTTGCTGGCACTGCCATCAGCACTGCCGTTCGCACTGCCGATGGAGTTTGTCATGGCTGGCACGTCAACACTTGGAATCCTCTGCTTTCTTTTCGTATTAGAACTGATCTATTATACCATGTAATCGTTGACGCCAAGTTCAGGGCTCCGTAAAGAGCAAGCAAGTGTGCTGATAGAGTATGGGACAGGGAGATGGGGGATGGTATGGGGAGTACCAAGAACCACTGTGCTCACAGCGAGCGCAGCTTTGTGTGGTGTTGCCTTGTGTTGTGTCGTCTTGTGTCGTGATGTCCGTTGTGGCGGTATGTGGTGGCAACCTTTTCGTTTTTGTCGCCGTGGTCGATGGAGTCGAAGATTCGATTTCCAAAGCGCTTTCTTTCTACATTCAAACAGCATCTAACAAGAACACCATTCGCCACAGTCCACAAGCATCAACTCTTCTCTGAGCGTCCCTGTCGCGCGTGACCAGAGATCGTCATCTCTGATGTGGTCTGTCCTCTTCGTTGCATTTCGGTTCTTCTCGGTATCTCGGAGGTCTTCAAGTCGTTGCAACGTCTTTCGTTTGCCGGCAAAGGAATCAGTGATGACGTAGCGCTGCGAAGCGAGCTCCGAACGAAGCATACCTGCAGTTGCCGACAAATGACAAATTACGTACACACACATCGTGGATGTTGCTCTGAGGTCGAGAGAGAGAGAGATCAAACAGAACATGGCGCGATTGCCATCCAGGGTTGCCGAGTAGAGTATCGCACAAACAGCGAAAGACAAGACCATAGTCAGCGCATGGTATAACCCCTTCAAGCGCCTCTGCCAAGGTACTGTTAGAGTATGATACTGGTACAATGTTGAAGCGGAAGAGGTGCGAGTGGTTGCATGCATGGTACTGTCAGACTATTGTATTATACTCCACATGTATTCGCACCGCTGCGCGAATACAGTATTCATGACACGGCAAGAGTATGCATGTGCATGTGGGGTAGGTGTGTATGGTACCTATTATAACAGTTGTGTGGAATATCTATTTCTTCAATGAATCCATGCATTCGATGTTGCAGTGAGGTGCTTGTGTAGAGCTGATCTTCCGCAACCTCTGCTACCGGCTTCAGGTCTGGCATGTGGTGTGCCTACGACCACTCTGTTGGTAGTGTGGTTCAGATTGTCTTTGCGGTGATCGTTGTCGTGTTGGTGTCGTGCACTAGTGTACGAGTGTACTTGTATGCATGGAAGTGTTATGTAGTGTCCTGTTCATCCCACTGGTATTGCTATCGATGTTGTGCTCCATGGTGCTCCTGATGTCGCTGCTCTTGTTGGTATCCAGCATACCTAGTTGGTGCTCTGCGCCGCATTTTCTTGGTTTGGGGTTGAAAAGAATGGACCTTTCCTCCTATCCTTTTCTCTGTTAGACCGTAATAGTATCGTATACAGAGCAGAGCAGGCAAGAATGAAGACGATATATGGGGGTGATGTGTGCATGTGAGTTTGTGCACAAGCATGGCACAGATGTGTGCGCGCACCCCTTCGTCATTGACTTGTTGTGCTTCCTCAGTCGACCGTGATCTTCCTGTGAATTTCATCGATCGTCAGATCAACTCAAAGATCCACCTTGGTCGACTGGAGCTGCTCCTGGTATCGTTCGAGATCGGCCCGAGCGACATCGCGGAAGAAGTCCTTCTCACGGGCCGGCAGATCTCTCCAGCGCTTGCCAATCACCTTGGACAGCGTCGTGAAGGAGATCTTGCCATGCGTCTTGCGGTGGATGCGGCGGCGCTTGCGGTCCTTGTTGACATGGTGCCACAACAGACGTTCCTTGCGCACCCGATGCAATTCGTGTTCGCGTGGGATATTGTCCGTCCCATCCACGATGCGCCCGCGTTCCTCAGCGAAGAAGAAATTGTACGCGGACAAAGGTTTCACAATGTCTGGTGTGGATGGATGGTTTGCGGTGTTGCCATTCTTGTTACAGTTGTTGCCTTCGGCAGTCTTGGACTTGGGCTTCGCATTCGATCTGCGCGTCGATCTTGTGACCGAAGCCGATGGGGATGGCATCGATTGGGATCGTGGCCTGGAACGAGACGCGGACGTGCGCTTGGGCGTGGCGAAGATGTTGTTGCTGCTGCGGCCGCTGCCAGCAGCGGAGCGGACGCTATCCGGATTCACCGCCCTGGTCCGACGTGTGGACGCGCACGGTGATCCCGACGGAAGCGGCTGGGAGTCATGGCTGCCGCTGTCGCGTGCGCTGCTGTTCCTGCGAGCGACGTTGAGGCTGTGCCTCTTGGCCACCACATCGAACTGCTTGCCGCGTCGCTGATGTGGGTGCGCTGAAAGATTCGCACGCGAAGCATCGTTGTGCGGAGGGGCAAAGGCTCTGCTGGTTGCCGTCTCGAACCGGTGACGGTCGAAAGCGCCGTTCTCATGGTGAGACGGATCCTGCGGAAACGCGTCTTCGCCGACACAGACGGCTCGCTGCCCGTTCGCAGGTGCCATCCCGTCCAGCTCCATCGGTTGATCCAGCAGCGTGTCGATGTCACCAACGACGCGTTGGTAGTTCGCGTACAGCTGGTCGATGGACACGATGGATGGGAGCTTCTCCCCCATCTGGGAGGAGCTGGAAGGTGGCTGGCCTTGTGCTTCGCCATGCTGTTGAGCAATGGGCGAGGACAGCTGTGGACTCGCGCGGGGCTGATCTGGCGCATGTGCCATGCCTTGTGCCTGGGCTTGTTCTTGAAGTTGGACATCTGCCTGTTCGTGCGCCGTTGGTTGATCTTGGCCTTGACCTTGACCTTGGATGTGGACTTGTGGTTGTACTTCTGGCTGGGTGTTGGCCTGGGCTTGGGCTGGCGAGGCATTCGAGTATGCTCGTTGTTCGGAGAGAACATCGGGGAAGGACTCGTTGGTCTCGTCAAAGTCCATCGATTGAACAGGGATGGGAGTGCAGTCCGCGTACGAATGCGGCGATTGCTCATGCCCAGAAAGAACCGGAACTGGTGCATGGATGGATCCGTCGGAGTTGGGGACGGAAAAGTTCGCGTTGGCTTGAGTCGGTGCGTCTTGTTGCTTGACGTCGTGTGTGAGGATGTTCTCTTCGAAGATGGCATCGCAGTTCGTCGGTGGGAAAGGATCGATCGAGTACCTACGTTGCTTGTCCGGATGCGGGCCGTGCAGATCGTCACATGGCTGGACGATCCTGGCCGCCAGATCAGTCGATCGTTGGTCGACATAGCGCTGGCGCCGGTGTGGGTGCTGCTCTGGCAGCTGTTGTGGATGAGGAGGAGGATAGTGATGGTGACGGCGGCTACTGTACCGTGTGAGTTCCACCAGGCTGGGTGTGCGCGGTGTGCTGGAGCATAGCTTGTCCGTGCCATGCAGGTAGTAGTGTTGGTTGAACGGATTCTCGTTGACGGTATCATGGTTGTTGTTGTTGGTGGTGGTGTTGGTGCTGCTGCCGTCAGTGCTGCTGCTGTTATCTGTGCTGCTGGCGCGGTTGGTGCTGTTGTGACCGTCGCCACTCGTGCGGCTCCCGGCTTGGTTGAAGCCGGTGCCTGTGACGTTGATGTCCGACTGATGATGTGGTTCTTCCTGTTGGTGTCTTGGGGGATGATGCTGTTGGGGTTCTGATGTTCGCCTGTGGGTTGACATCGGTTCCCTTGCCCACATCTTCATGGAAGGGTACTCGTGACGCGTCCCGTGCGGTGGTCGCGGCGGTGGTTGGGTACCGTCCATGTTGCTGGCGCTGTTCATGGCCCTGTAGTCTAGGCTGCTCTCCCAGTTGCGCCCAGCGTAAGGGAGGTAGTTGAGAGGGTCTTCTTGCGTCAGGAGGTTCTTGAAGTCGCCGCTGTTGCGGCACCTGGCGAGAGCTGGATCGTCAGCAGCCCGGGCTGCCGGAGTTTGACAAGAGCGAGATCGAGCACTCCCTGGCTCCTGAGCAGTGGCGCGGAAGTGGGCGGGAGCGGGGACGGCCGGCGGATCGAACCACAATGCCTCTCTGTCGACTCTTCCGTGCTCGTGGTTGTTTCTGGTGGAGCTGTCATTGTGATGATGTGCGTTGTGATGGTATGCTCCGCAGGACACGCTGCGGGGACGACTGCCATCCGCTGAGATCATTGTTTGTTGGATTGTTGGATTGTTGGTGTGGCGTGTTGGTGTTGATAGGAATGTGAAGGTGGTGGCGTCTGCGTTGCTTCTGTTGCTTCTGTTGCTGATGTGTGGGTTGTGTCGGTCGCGAGGAATGGTGATGTCTCTGTTGTGTTTGGGTTGATGCGAGTGACGGTGAAGGTAATATGTCCGTTGCTTCGATCGTTGCTGATGATGCATAAAGGCGGAGAGAAAGATGTTGGATGTGACTGATCTGCTTTTGTGTGCTGGGGAATGTGTCGAACTGGGGAAGGAAGGAAACAGTGACATGCGTGGCGGCGTACCAATAGTGTGCCAAAAGGGTCGGCAAAGTAGGTCGGTGTGGTATGGTACGTATGGTACATATGGTACGTATGGCGTGGTAGGAGTGTACGCAGAAGGACAAGTCAGTGGGCGCGACGGGTGACGCATCGTTGCTGAACATCGCGAATGAAGAAGGTGAAGGATGGCCACAGCTTCATTCGTTTCCGCCACACTACGCGACTACAATCACAAGGACACCCCGCAGGATCACTCACAAAGCTCACAACAGAACCAAGAGGCGAGGCGGGTTGCTTCGAAGTTGCGATCGTGCCTGTCTGTGCAAGCTCTTTGTTGCCGCAACAACGAAGAGAACAAGAGGACGCCGCGGCTTACCTCCGTTGTTGGTACGGACATGCATCTTCTGCACAGGTGTGTCTTGTGGATCTCGCAGGTACTCGTAGGTAAGAGCATGTAGAACCAGATGTATGTAGGAAATGAGTAGGAGTCTCTACCTGCTGCACTATCCACACCAACATTCATCTGCGCGAACCACGGTGTCTGCGTTTCTTTTTTGGCCTTTGTTGACACACTGCGGAGTCGCGTATCGCGACACGCATCCTCACGTTTGTGACACGTGTGTGATGGTATCCATCCCCACACCGTTTTCAACCGTATGTCAATTTGCACTTGTGAGTGTTGTTGGTTCTGCGCTTTTCTGTGGAAACACAGGCAGAAGCCACCTTGTTGGCCGTGAAAAGAACACCAGCAGTATCCAAGAACTCATTCTGTAAATTCCACTTGATAAAACTCCACAACGGGGAGTATGGAACCAATGCACGTCCGATGGAAGTCGTTCTGCTCCAAGTTCCATAATTGGGAGTGAAAGCGGTACGAATGACATCGATAAGCAACCGCATGATGTCACTTCGTAAACCGTCACCTTGAATCGGTACTTCGAGATAGCGAAGAGAAGCCCTACGCACGTATGTGCACCCCTTTGGCCAATCACGGGACCAAAAGGCGAAGTGCGTTGGCGAAGGAATCCACGTTGACGAAACCTCATTTCGCTTTCCGCGTCGACAGACAAGAATTAGGCAACAGAATGTGGTGGCCAAGTACGATTTTAGCCTACCTATGTTCACTGTGCTGGTAGAATAGACACTCCGACATGCCATGTAGAGCTGGTACCTGTGCGGTAGGTGTCTGGTAGATCAGCCAGATTCAGCAGAGCGGTCGAGAGTTGGCGTCTTTGTTGCCACGCAGTACCTACCATATAGTACGTTGCCCTTAGGAATTACCCTCAAGAGTACACTCTACCTTTCCGTGTGCATACCTACCTACGCACGAGGATGTCCGAGGTACCCAAAACTGGTGCAAGGTACCGTGCATAGGCGCAAGTACACGCTCCTACCCATGGCCAGAGGTCATGCTCCACATCCAGTAAAGTTCAAGGAAGACGGAACCACGGATTGACGTCGACGTGTTGAACAGCTTGACAGCAACCTTCGTGAACTGAATCTTGCTTCATTCTTCGTGAGGAACTGTTCCGTTGTCTTCGCCAACTCCGTGGTTGGGTGCTGACCCCAAGGCGTCGTCGAAGACCTGTTCTGTCACATACCATGTTCCGAATCGCGACTTCGTGATCCGTATTCGATTGGGTGTATCACGATGAAGGGATGCTTTGTTCCGCACCGACTATAGTATCTATGGATGACACCATCCGTGTTGCCGTTGGATCTGCGGGAGAGCCTTCTGACGTTTCCGCGCTATCATTGCAGACCACAAGGAGTTTGGCATGTTCGGTTCCGGCCTCACGAACCAGCGACAAACAGGTACTCTAGGAGTGTGTGGGCATTGATGGATGATTGCTGAAGTGACGCAATCGCACGTTCCCATCTCAAGCACCAAAAGCATCGACGCTTCTTCTCTCCCCTCGCATGGGTACTGGCGCCATACATGAAAGAGGGTGGAAAGGTGCGGCTGCGGTGACGCCGTTTTGCATCGTCACGCCTTCTCGATCGTGGACCTTGGTGCCAGAACAGAGAAAAAGGCAGGAGGGAACGGTGTCGATGCTTTTGTCTTGGGTACTGCTGCGAAACAAGGAAGCTTTCTCCTTCTGTAGAAAACAGGAAGGCCAGTCTTCCTTGTCGGAACTTCTGGTTCTGCATACATAATCTCCGTGGGCACCATGCCGACGTGCGTGCAGTTCGTCCACTGGTGTGCGCTCCTCCGCCACAGAGACCATCATTCTCGATTTCCGGCATTCCCCAACTTCCCCAAAGTCTCGCCTACGAGGAGTATACTGTCGGAACTTGACCACATGAGAAGCGATGGGGTGGCAAAGGAACGATGCTGTCACCAGCACTTGCGGCACGGCTTCTGCGTTGTTAGCGAGGAAGTTGAGCTCTGGTCCGAACCCGACAGAACCGAACAAGCGCTTTCTTATTGTTGGCTTGTGGGTCTGCCAAGAGCTATGTCTTGTTTCCGAGCTGCCCTGGCACGAGGACGAACCCGAACAGCAAACGCAAATGCAAACACAAGGAGGTGGCGGGTGCATTGTTGGAGTTGACAAATACGCGTCAAAGCAGAACCACCTGGAAAAAATGTTGTGCGTAACAAGTACGCACCGCTTGCGACCGGCACAAATCGTGAGCGACGTAATGGTCCTTTCTCGCTGACGAGTGAGGAAGAGCACATTGCCATCTTCATCTCCTCAGAGCAAGGGAACCATGGGAGCTCTCTGCGGATGGATTCTTCGGTGAGGGGTGACGAGACATACGAAACGTGAAAGCAAACTTGGTCCACAACGCAGACAGATGCAAGTCAAAGCGCCAGCCAAAACGCAAGCATGAGGCGCCTCTCCTGCGAGTGTGTGGCGTGGCACATGAAGGGAGCACGATGCGAGTGTTCGTCAGTTGGCGAGCAGATCCACAAAAACTCTCCTCCCCCAAGAGTTGAGGTGCCCTCCTCAGTGAATGTAGTAGCGCCACACGAAATGAAAATGGAGCGAGGACGTCATTTGCCAATGCTACGGCAAGACTGGTATCACATAGCTCGCAGAAATCGTCACGTATGGTAAATATCCCGCGTGCACATGAAACGTGTCAATGGGGCAAGTACTGAGCTGCACGGCGACATGCTGCATACCGAGCAACACGGACCAGATCAGAACAGAACAGAAGATTCCAGAGATACAAATCCGACGCTTTGCAATGCCCACCGGATACCATCCATGTGTCTCTGTTTTTCTTCGCCTGATCGAACCCATTCTAGTTTCATTCACAGCACAAATGACCGTTCGGCTCAGCGGTACAAGCAAACGGCAAGCATAAAACAAGATCGAGACAGAGAGCACCTGGCTTGGCCCGGGAGAGAGAAATGAGATTTCACCGCTGAGGTATCGTTGGAGAAAGGTTGACCGACGTTGCAGAACACCATTGCCAATGAATGATCCATGGGTCTGTGTCTGGCAATGCAAGTTGAAGAGATGCATGTGATTGTGCACAATGGTACCTGAGCCCCTCTTTCATACCACCTCCATGTTGCATCTGAGCCGCACTCCGACGCGCTCCAAGTCACCTGCATCAGCGGGATGCTTGTGCGTGTTGCTGCTATCCAGGCTCCGCAGATACTCAGTTACCAATACAGAAGCACGAGTATAGATGCTGCCGTGCTCCACACAAACGGCGCAGCACGGTTGCGCTTCGAGACCTCGTGATCAGGGAGAAGCACCGCGACCAACTGTTTTACCACAGCACATCCTCTGGAAAGTACGAGGACGTTGCTTCTTAGCCTCGTCAAGAAAACAGAAAGCGGAAATGTTCTCTTTGCTAGCAATCGCACGACGAGGGCACAAAATGGAGTTTGCGAAGGCCTTTCTCGAAGCTTCGTTGAAGAATCGCGGCGCTTCGTCACCCAGGGCATGCTCACTGCACCGAACCAGGCACTCGCTGTGCGCGAAGGTGCTTGTTTTAGGTGACGTTTCCGTGTCCAGAGCACGTGCCTCTGGCATTCTTGAATAATAGTACGCACGTAGCATGGCTGACGGAGAGGACCTCGTTGTTGCTGATGTGAAATCCAGAGGGAGACGAAGAAGGGGTGACGAGGCGTGATGCAAGCCAAGAGAGAGACAGAGAGAGAAGAGTGCCCGACGCGAAGCCGCAGCAGCAAGTTCTCCATCGCTCTGCTTTGAACGCACCTACGAGTATTGTATTGTGTTATTCTTCACTATTCTATGATACTATGTTAGGCTGACAGAACAGCTTCTTGAAAGGTGCCGAATCGGTTGGGGAAGAAACGCACTGTTTCCAGCGTAACATCGCGGCACAGCACGCCCAGACGCTCCGCACTGGCCAGATGCTCCTGCGCCAGCAACGGCGATGTGTGCAGGGCGCGGCTGGCCTGCAGGCTGGTCATGCCGCCCTTGCACAGATCCGCCAGCTTCTGTGCCATCTTGTTGTCATCCCACGAGCTTTGCTGAACGACTGCCAAACCTGAGGGGAAGGTGCGGGCCGATATTCCCAGTTCCAGCTTCCCTGCCGTGCCCATGGCCGAGCGCAGATCTTCGGGGGAGATGAGGTTGGATCCGCGGGCGCGATTGAACAAGCAGAAGACGTCCGTCATGGTGAGGATCCCGCCGACCGAATCCCACTTGGGATGCAGAAAGTCAGCCACCTGGCGAGCCACCAGTTCGTGATACTCCGTTGTGGACGATCCCTTGCCGATGGTGAACTTGGAGCTGGTTGAGAGATCGGCCTTGGACAATGCCGATGTCATGCCCATGTCTTCCAGCAGGCTGTTGAGCTTCATCGCGTCCTCGTCGCTCATGCCGCTGCCGTTGCCACCCTCGTCACCACCACCGGCCTGCTGCTCCTTCTGCTTTTGCTGCTGATTCCTGTGGATGGTGGTGACGTACTTCCGAATGACGCCGATCAGTTCGGCCGCCTCCGACAGCAGCTGCTCCGCATCGCCCGACAGCGCGTTCTTGGCCAGCCTGGCATGCTCCTGATGCTGCAGCTTGGACTTGGTGAGGATGGCATCAACCCCCACCTTGCGCTTCGTGAGCATCTTATGCGACGCCGTCTGCCGCTTCTGCGCCAGCTGGGCCGACTGCTCCCACGCCTTGCGCGACAGCGCCTGATCCATCAACCGCTCCACCTCGTCGCGATCCTTGGCTGACGACGCCGTGCGGAACGACAGGATGAACTCGCCGAGGCTGTACGTCATGACGAGCAGCTTGTGCGACGCATTCCACGAGCTGATGGTCGGTCCGCCCGTCGCCTCGATGTGCTGCACGTTGCTGAGATGGAAGAATCCGTTGCCGGAATCTCCGTTGATCTGCAGCACGAGGCGGTGCGTCGTGAGCACCAGCGTGAGGTCGGCGTCGCGATCCACCCACGGCGCGCTGATGGGCGCGTTGGGCGGCGGCAGGTCGCAGCGCAGCTCGATTCCCTTGCTGCGTCGCATCAGCTCCACTTCGCCGTCGGTGGCGTCCAGTTTCAGCAATCCCGCTGGCGTCAACTCCGCGGCGGGCAGGCATCGCAGCGGCGAGCATGACGAAGATGCGGATGCTGCAAATGACATGTCTGGGGTATTCGCAGCCACTGTCGATGTTCTATCTACTCTCTATTGAGATAGAGAGAGCGCGCGTACGTGTGTGTGTGTGTGTGTGTACTGATCCACAAGCGCTGTTCTTAGCAATGAACACACTCGTGTACGTGAGATGGAATAGATAGATTGAATCAGAGTATAGCAGAGCAGAATAGAACAGAGTTGGGTGCTGTTGTCTAACACAGGAAGCGTATCTATTGATGCATCCATGAACACATGGATGGGAGCATGAGGGTTGTCGGGTTGCGTTTGTTGTTGATTCGTGCGCAAAGCCTGTTTTGTTGTGTTCTTCGAGTTGCTGGTTGGTGCTGTCAGATTCGTCGTTGTTCTTGTTGTGGAAATCATGTTTGGTCGCATTAGTCCGAAGCTGAGAAGCAAGGTCTAGTTTTCAGAGATTTAGACTGGTGTCTGTATCTTGTGCATTGAAATGGAAATTCAAAGCAACGAGGATGTGGAGTGGTGAGATCGAAGTGGAGGATTGGCACAATCTCCCAGAGCGCGCAAACACAATCCCATCGGCCGTGCGATCACACGTCATTCAGTTGTCGGAGTCAAACTATACATCCTTTGCCATAGATTCGTATTCCATTTCGTGGCGTGTTGATGCGATGCTGCAATACTACCACCTCTCTCTTCAGCGAGGGCAAGGCGCACTTTGGTGTGTCTATGCTGCGTCTTGTCGCGCGCTCCCACCGAAGAGGGAAGAAAAGCGATGGCAACACACACACATACTCCTCCATCCAGATCGGGAACCAGGTCTGTTCAGTGTTGTCATTGCGACGACTGACTTGGGTCCTCCACGGAAACAGCACCGATGCGACGGCTGGAACCGCTGGAATGGCTGTTGATGTTGGGGATCGATAATCATCATCATGTTGTGGTATGAGGCATCATGACGATACAGCTTTCGTCCCCGTGGGCTGCAATTGCCTATCACTGCATCAGTTGGCACCAGAGAGGGCAGGGCGACAGGAAGCGTCAAGGCGGTTCCATTTGTCAGGACATCGGACACGATCAGGAGATGTCCGCAGCCGGGAAGGAAGGTCGCAGGCATCCAAGAGACATAGCAACTCACTCTCGGAGGGCGGGTTGGCGTTGGTTCCTCCGTTGCTCTTCCTTTGCACATGCATGCTTGTGTGCGTCCACATGTGGTGCAAGTCGTGAGATGCTCGGAGTGGTGCTTCGCTGTGTCATAGTCATTCACGAGCAAGATCTGAGGATGATATCTTTGGTCCATTAGAGAGGTTTTGCATTCCACTCACCCAGTCACGACCAGTCCCACGAGGGAGTCATAACCTGATAGAGACATTTTCCCGGGGGGTGGCGAGAAATCACCCCCTCGCTGAGTGGAAATGATTTCCACTTCTGCCGCAGAAATGGAAATCATTTCCACTCAGAGAGTCCCGGCAAAAGTGTCACTTCCACATGGATAATAGACTTTGGCCAATCATGTTGTGTTATTTCGTTCTAGTTTAGTCCTTCTTGTCCTCCACATCTGTCTACATTGGCCGCCATCGTAGACTTTTGCGTTCGTTTTGGAACAACAAAGAGAAAAACATCATCCATCACATCGCCATCACATCACCGTCACATCACCAGCGTTCGATTCTCTCATCTCGATTCTCTCATTCCAAGACAATCATCCGTCACAACCCACCTCATGACTACACCTCGATGCTCCACTTCGACCAACATCTTGCACGAGACATTCTGATCACTGCCACAGACCACCACACGTGTCGTTTCTGACGCAAAGTCTCTTCCCTCTATTCGTCATGGACGGTTCCCCTCCTCCCGCCGCTCCACCCATTGCTCCGTCGGAGACCAACAGCGACAGCGAGGTCACGCCGAGTGGAAGGACTGGCACACCGGCGACCTTCGTCTTCCCACCATCAGTGTTGGGCAAGGATGAGAAACTCCCACCTGGTTTCGAACGCTGCACTTACAAGTTCACGCTGGCGCAGCCTCAAGCCAACGTTGGTCCTCCCTTCGACGCGAGCAACGGCGACGGCGTCGACGCGATGGCCGACTCTGGCAAGCCTCGCGCTTTGCCATCTGTCACCCATCAGCCTCCGGCAGAACCATCGCCACCAAGCAACAGCAACAGCAACAGCAACAGCAGCAGCAGCAGCAGCAGCAACAAGAAGCGGGCGTACCGTCGCAAGAAGGCGCCTGCACCTTCCGTATCATCTGCGGTGGCGACAGCCAGTGATGGCAACATGCCAACCTCTCCCATCGTCCGCAAATCCAGACCAAGATTCTTCCCTCCCATGTACTACATTCTCAAGGGGAAGGTGGACCACTTCCCATGGCTCGTGAACCCCCAGCCATGCGACCGAATCCTCATTGACGTCGTCACCAGGACTCTCAAAAAGCCTTGGATACCGCCAATCGGAGATGCATGGAGTGCGATCCGCAATGCGGTGCATGTTGAGAATTCGACGGTCTTTCCCACTGTCCCACAACAGAAAGGGCTGAAGGGGAGATTCGAAAATCTCATGAAGTACACAGGTCTGTACAACCACACCCATCCTCGCAGGAGCGGCATGGCTGAGAGTGTCAAATTGTGGCTGGACGACCTCACTGCCCTGCAGCAGGAGCGTCAGGAGTACATTGACGATGCCATCGCATCGCAAACAAGAATTGCTGGGCGCAAGAGGATCACTGCAAGGCAGCAGCATCGCATGCTAGGACTGCGCCCTCCTCAAACGCAGACACAAGCTCGAGCAGCAGCAACGGCGCGGCAACAGAATGTGGTGGCAAGCAACGGCGACGACGCGACCTCGAGTTTGTCTTCTGTGGAGGTGGTGACTTCTCCGAAGCAAGCACGAAACGCCAAGCAGCAGATCCAGTGCACAGTTGGTCTCCTGGAGAAGCTGGACGAAACACAGCGCCAGTTTCAAGCATGGCTCGCTTCGGCCACGCCTCCGACTCGTGCGGAACGCGGAGAAAATTCTCCGATTGCGGCATCGCTCGCCGCTTCTTCAATTGCTTCAACTGTGGGGGCAGCGGCTTCCAACAATGTCAATACCACCACCACCACCAACAACAACAACAACAACAACAACAACAACAACAGCGATCTCCTCCAGGTCATGTTGAATCAGCAACAACTGATGCTCAACATGAACCGCCATCTGGAGGAGGATAGGAACCGGATGCAGCGCGAGACCTCGCAGTTGCGCGAGTCGCAAATGCAACTCTCGTCCGACGTGAGGTCTCTCGTGAACGCCATGTCCGAGGCTCGACGCCACCAGAAGCACAACACCGACACCAACCACAACCACAACAACAACCACAACAACAACCACAACAACAACAACCACAACAACAACCACAACAACAACCACAACAACAACCACAACAACAACCACAACAACCACAACAACAACAACAACAACAACAACAACAACAACAACAACAACAACAACAACAACAACAACAACAACAACAACAACAACAACAACAACAACAACAACAACAACAACAACAACAACAACAACAACAACAACAACAACAACAACAACAACAACAACAACAACAACAACAACAACAACAACAACGAGGGCGACAACGACGGCAAGAACAGCAACAGCCGCAACGGCAACGACGATGCGGGAAAATGATACTCACCCATTCTTTCGTCTCTACGTATTTCCACATTTCATACCTTCTTTCCCGCAATCCCTCACATTCCGCAAAATATCAACCTGTCCATTCGTCGTTGCATTCGCCGATCCAATTCGCCGATCCATCCTTCAATGCATGCATGCATCCATCCATTCTTTCCTCTCTTCATGGCAGAAGCACTCCGCCACAGCATACAGAGCAACACCAAGCAGAGAAGCCGACGCGCTGAATCCCTTGTGCGCACAGCCGCATGCTTCCTTCCGCGCCCACATGCATTCTGTTATCTCGTTACTGTACGCAGCGAAATCACACGAGTCCTTCAAGAGAGATCAAGTCTTTCAGGACGAGGGTGACAAGCTGGTGAGTGAAGACACTGTTTGGGTTGAGTGACTTCTGGTTCTATGTTATCTTCATTGAGTTGTATCTCACGTTGCTGTCTTCAAGGTCAGCTCTCAGTCATTGCACCTCTGCGATCTTGTTCTGATGTGGAGATGACCCATGATGTGGCGATGATGTCTTCTGTGTCGACGTCACTCGTCACCGTTCCATGGCTCTGTCGATTCCACATTCCATTGATGATGCTTGAGGTTGTCGAGTGTGTTGTCATTTCAGGTTTAGTTGGGAAGTATATCAGGTCAGATTGGACATCACATGTTTGCCGGGCGATGGCCAGACCGAATCTCTGATGTTCTCTCTAGTGTGTCCCTCTTATGCCGAAAATCATGTGTCGGAGTAAAGCATCGTTTCAGCACATACCGGGACAGACTAATCAGAAAACGAATCAGGTGAATAAAGCGTTGTGCTAATACATTCCATCAGAAAAACCATTCCCAGCATTCGCTGATCGTACGCAGCACAGCACACACAACACAAGTGCCCGCGCGCCATGAGTACTACATAATAGTTAGTCCAATACGTATTACATGTATATGTACCTCATTAATTTTAACTGTGTGTATGATCATGGGATCAGGTCGATGTATTCTTCGAATGTCAGCTTGTGCGATTGGTACCGTGCAGACTGCTGATTGCCATTCATGGTGCAATGAATGTTGGCGAGGAACGCAGCAACAAAATGAATGAGTGTGAGAGGATTCAGCAGTGTTTTGTTGGCGTTGCGAACACTCACCAAGGGAAAATTCTTCGTGATCTCCTTGAATGCCCACTCAACACAGATGCGTCCTGACGCCATGTCCTTGTTGCACTGTGCCTCAGAGGACCCTGGAACAGTGTCCTTGTATGCAGCAAATATATATGGATTAGTAGGATATGCTGCATCACCGTAGAGACGATATGGAGGATTGTTCTCATCCAACGGCATGAGAGCCTCCAGTCGCTGTTCGATTTGGCTTTGCTGGAACATGTACCCGTCACTGCGAGCACCCGCAATCGGCCCAAAGTAGTGAATGAGCAACCCATCTGGCGCAACGATGGCTTGATAGTGCAGCCCATGACCGTGTTTATAGCCAGAGTAGAGGTCCTCTTGATTCTCCTTAGGACGACAGGTTTCCCAAAACGTGCCGTCGACATACCCAAACACATCGTCCACCAAGCCGTGGGTGAGACGGTGATTGTTCTCCGCATAGTCGGCGAATCGAGTATGAAACAAACCGATGTCACTCAGGTACGGTTTGCCAATGTCATAGAAGTAGGAGTAGAAAGTGGAGGCAATACTGGAAATGCGGACACTGTCCATGCTGAATCTCTGCTCCATGTCACACAGCCGTCCGCGATGTGCCAGACGGAACAACATGATGAGCAATCCCATTTCGTATGATACTGTGTATCGACTCTTCACTTGAATGCACGCAGGATCTGCCTCACCGGACACTGCCTGGAATTTGGGCCAGAGACGGTCAGCCAGACGTTGAAGATCACGCACACGGAAACGAAAGTGACGAACACTTTCGCGGTCGTCCAGTTCCGCGATGGCAATATTCCTGTTGGTGAACACGGGAGGAGGTCCCAATGGAGTGAGGTAGAGTTGCTGCATTTGTAGCACATGACGGCCCAATGCGACGATGTTGCTACAGTGCTGAACCAAAATCGCGACTCCTGCATAATCCAGACGTTGGAAGTCGATGTCTGCAAGTTGAGCGATGGCAGCCTCGAATCGAGCGCTGGCTTCTTGCAATGCCTGCCGCTCGGGAACAGTACTCCAATTACGATTGACCATGGCAACGATGGTCAGTAATAATCGAACGTGTGGAGGAGCTGTGTGTGCGAAGGTGTGATGAACACAGAAGAATTGAAGGAGCAGCGAGTATAGCATGACATGTAGCATGGAGGGAACGCATCATGCAACATAAAAAAAGGAACCGATGATGTGTTGTCACACTCATGGCCAAAATGTGACGCTCTTCGGAAGAAGTCGAAGCGAACATGTCTAAATTAGATACCCTAGAGATGGCGCGAACGGTTATAGCGAGAATAGAGGGCAAATGAAGTCCGGTTGTGTCCGGCTTTGCCTTCCAGTGTCGGACTTTGGCAGGTCAAAAGGGGAAGTGAAACTGCCAACGTCAGCGCGGTTAAACGTAGTGTGACCACGAACGTAGATGAGACGATTGAGAATGTGTTTTGAGTTGATTTGGTGGTTGTAAAGCTTGAGTTTTGTAAGATTGTTGTTTTTATGAGATTGTTTTGGTTGAAGGTTGGAGAGGAAAACGAGATGGGCTGGTCATCACACTGCTCTGCTGTTGGTTGTCGCTGTTCATGGTCTTGTACATTTGAAAAATTGCTCCACAATCCCCAGGCGATGAAACCACGATGCTTCATCGCTCTTGGCAGGTTTGAGAGCTGATTCTCCAATTGTTGGAGTGAAGGTGCGAGTGTTCCATGTCTTAGTCTTGTTCCAATTTTGCAGGATAGTCTTGCTTTTGATCCAAGACCGGCACATCCTGCATGGAAGATGTCAGTTTCATACATATGTAATCTTGGAACACATGGCAAAGAGGCAAGTGAGAAGCATCAACTGTGCATGCAGGATGAGCCATGCACTTGTATTCTTGCAGACAGATGCCTTCACATATGTAGTCTCTTTTGGAGGTAGAGTGCCTGTCCATTTGTTGCTCAATCGTGTGTACTGGTGGTAGTACAGACAATTCGGTCACCGGTCAATGGGGGCATGAAGGGAAAATACCAATTTTCAGCAATTTTTCAGTGACATCATGGTATATTGCAACTCTCCCTCTCGACAAGCAATGGGACCCGTATCGTGAAAAACCTCTTCTTCTTCAAACCATCTCACCGTTTACCATCCCATGAGCAATTTGCGAAGAGACTCAAATATCTCCCGCACTGAGCCCTTGGTAAAGATGTCGGCGATTTGTTCTGCGGATGCCACGCGCTGGATCTTGATGAAGCCCTCCTTCACCCAGTACCAGAAGAAATGCCACTTCACAAGAAAGTGCTTGGTGCGATTTGTGATGTGATGCTTCGTTGCGAGTGAGATACACGCATTGTTGTCTTCAAACACGGTGCACTGGAGATGCGTGAGCAACTCCTGCTTGAGTCCGGTGCGGCGGCGACCTCCCGAATGAGCTGTTGTAGTGGAATGAGGGCTCGCATTGCCATTGATAGCGCAGCATATTCGGCCTCAGTTGTAGAGAGAGCTATCTCGGTCTGCAGCTTGGACCGCCAGATTAGAGGACATCCTCCAAGGATAATGATGTATCCAGTACGCGACTTGACTGATGTAGGATTATCGTCGGGCTCTCGATGATGTAGCCCAGCAAAATCAGCATCGACGTAGCATTGCAGGTCCAGCTTGCCAGATGGCCGGATGATGGTGCCTTGTGCCTTGGTTCGCGCAAGGTACCGCACGATGGTCTTAAGCGCCCTGGCGTGGGATTGCTTGGGAGAGTGGCTGAAGCGTGCTGCTTGGGACACAGCAAACGCAATGTCTGGCCTTGTGTTGGTTGCCAAGTACAGCAGCATACCGATGATAGACCGATAGTTCCAAGATTCCTTCATCGCTTCTCCATCCGGATCACTACCAAGAGCTGCTTTGGTAGCAGGAATCCAGTTTGGGTTGCACGCTTCCATTCCAGTTGCCGCGATGATCTTATCGATCAGTCCTTGCTGAGACATGTGGATCGATCCGTCGCGGTTCTTATCCAGTTTGATTCCAAGGAACTCGTTGAACGTTCCTTCCTTGGTCAGCTCGAAGCCGCGTCTGGTCATTGACTGGATGAAATCGTCGATGTCCTTCTCGTGTGGTGCTGCAATGCCTGCGTCGTCCACATATAGTGCCAGCATCATCCCAGGGCGCAAGAACAGACAGGGGTCCTGCTCGCTGGCCTTGAACCCTTCAGCTGTTAGTGCTCGCAGTAGGTGCTCATGCCAGAGCCGAGGGGCCACTGTCAAGCCATATAGGCTCTTTCGGAGCTTGAGACATACATTGGGTCCGTTGGTTGACCGAAAGCCCCGAGGTAGGTGGATGTAGATGTCTCGATGGATGGCGGCTTGGACGAAGGCGCTCACAAAGTCGATTGACACAGTGACCCATCCAAGGAGAATTGCGGTGATTAGGAAGACGCGGACCGACGGCCAAGCGACCACAGGAGCAAGAGTGGATTCCGTTTCGTCCACAAGGTCGCCTCGAACGCAGAACCTGGCCTTGTGCTTCTTGATGGATCCGTCAGGTCGGCGCTTGCGACGGAACACCCAGGTACCCGGTGCAATCTTGCCAACTGCTTTGGCCTTGCTGACCTCGACCCATGTGCCCTTGGAGACCAAGTCTGTGACTTCTTTCTTGGCTGCTTCCATCCATTTCTCTCTGTCTTCGTCCTTCATAGCTTCATCAAAGGAAAGGGTGTCGGGGTCTGTTGGTGATGCTTTGAAGCTGCTCGGTCCCTCGCTCAGCTCCAGGTGGCCGTTAGACATCAGGAAGACGGCTTCGGATCCTGAGATGGATCTGCCAGATGGGTCGGATTCGCCGTCCTCATTCATCGTCAGAAACGCATATTCCTCTGCTCCGTTGGTGTCGCAGGCGGTCATGGATGGATCTGCGAGCTGCGGGATGGAGTCGATCCACAGGCATTGCTCAACGTCATCTGGATCATGGTCACTGGTGTCTTGTTCAGCGGAATCGGGCATGTTGCTGTCGGGGTTGTCACTGGACCTGGAGGCATTGGATTGGGAGTTCTCTTCGCCATTGGGAGAGACTCGAGGCAGCCCTTCCGGAGGATCTATATTGTGGCCTGCAGCTACCTGAGTCCACCAGTCTCTGAGCTCATCAAAGTCGAAGTTGGTTGAGTATGCGTCAAGTCCGTAGTGCTCAATGATGTGAAGCGCGGTGAGGAGATTTGCGAGTTGATCGATCTCATTTTGCAAGTCCTGAGGCAGAGCGAACTCCTCTTCCTGTTGGTCGTCTCTCCTGTCTGGATCTCTCCCATCGTCTTGTACAGCCATGTGCACCATGATTCGATCTCCTCCTTCATCGATATCATCATTGTCGCTCCAGTCTTGCTGCAGCAAGCGACCATGTACTGCGTAGATGGTTTCAGACATGTCTGCGATCTGCCAGCGAAAGTGGTTGTCCGGCGAGTCGTAGAGAGCCAAAGTGGAGAGTGCAGTCCTGATCATATCGCAGGCAGCTTCTTCAGCGGCAGTCAAGCGGGCTCTGGCATTGCTGTCCACTTGTGCGATGTGTGGATTGATACGTCCACAGGAGTCCTGTTTGAGTTTTTCAAGCTCGGACATGGAAGTTGTCATGTGGATTGCTGCTTCCTCAATGCTGTGCAGTGGTTCAGTGATTGGGCTGTTGCTTCCATTGGCTCCTTTCAGGAGTTCAATCGCTGAGAGAATCGAGCTTGACAAGTGGGCGGCCGTCACAGCATCAATGGATGGTGAGGTCTGGTGAATTGGTTGGCAGACGAAGGCCTGAGCCATGCCACCCATCTGGCTGTATTCAAGGCGTTGTGGAGGAGCTCTCTTTCTGCGGTTGGATCGTCTTGCTTCAATCCGTGCCGATCGACGGACTGGTTGCTGCTGTCGATTTCGTCTGCGACGCTCCCTCTGTTGAGGTGCTGGGTTCGATGCAATTGGAGATGTTTCTGGCTGAGCCTTCGCTGAGCTAGCATCAGGTGTCTCCACGCTGGGTCTGTCATGGTCCATGGTGTCCTGATCGTCAGATGGGAGTGGTATGTTGTCGTTGTCGTCACCCTTGTCGTCATGAGCAGCCTCCCTGCGCGATGGTGGGACTGAGTCTCGCAAGTTGGCCTTCTCCATATTGTTCTGGCCTTCTCTTGGTGCATCAGTTGCAGCACTTGTTGGTTGAGCTGTTGGTGGTGCAGAGACTTCATCCGGCACTGGTGCAGTATCTGATGGTGATGGTGGGAGCTCCGGTCCAAGTTCCACAGGAAGCGGCTCTGATGGTCGATGATCCGCATTTGCTTGCTCTGCGAGTTGGCGATTCAGATCCTGGTCATGGCTGTCCTGCTCCTCTGTTTCCTGATCCTGCTGCTCGAGGCGTTCCAAATCTTCTTCATCAAAAGGGAACTTGTACTCGGTATCTCCAAACAGATTCCTCCATTGATCCGAGTTATAGTTGGGAAGGTTGGATGGATCCAAAGGCACTGTGGCAAACCAGTCGTCAAACACCACATGAAATTGAGGTGTGATGCTTCCAGTCTTGAGATTCAGAACCAGTGGGACGGTAGAGGAGTGCTTCTCGGAGAGGCCGACGTGCACAAAACGATCGCTCCGGGCCTTCCATTTTGGAATCTTCTTCCCATCTCCAACTCTGTGATCCAGCACATAAGTGGGGCATCCCCAGACGTGTAGGTTGTGGAAATGCTTCTGTGGGAAGCGAATTCGGGCAAGGATGTCGAAGGGAGAGAGGCCGTTCGCGAGGTTTGGCAGCCGATTGAAGATGAATGCGGAATGACGAATTGCCATGGGCCAGAGTGGCACGACGTCCAGTTCGGGCCAGTGCAGAGTGGCATGGAGCATCATGGTTCGAGCGCTTGACACCACGGTACGAATGCTTCGTTCGGCGATGCCGTTGTGGTGATGCGCTCCGCGTCCTGCATATCGATGGGATTGATGGAAGTGTCGAAGGTGGTCAGCATAGTCTGATGAGGTGAATGCCCTTCCATTGTCGCTTTGGTATTGTTGGACAACAATGCCGAGATCTCGACACATGCTCTCGAACTTCTCCTTTGCTCTGATCATGTCTTGAGAAGATGTAGACAGGACTGGCTCAGCGAAGATGAATCCTGAAGCATGGTCGACGAATACGATGCCGGCTCCGTACATTTCTTCATCGCTCCCTTTTCCATATCCCGAGAAGAGTCGTCCCTTTCCACCCCCTTCAAAATGATCCACAGAGACGAGTTGGCCAGGCCGAAGATTACCGAACTTGATGGCTCCCTCTCGATCACGTACTGGTCGGTGCAGATGGCCCGGGCTTGAGCGACAGACTTGTTTCCCAAACTGGCATGCTGCGCACTTTGGAAGTGTGGCGAGGCGGGAGGCGCTTGCTTGTAGCTTGCGTGCGGCTTCGGTGTGCGCCAGGGTTCCCGAACGAAAAAGGTGCTGGATCTTCCGCATGTCATTGTGGCCCAGGCGTTGGTGCCAACGCAGCAGCTCCTTCTGTGGTTCGGACAGGTTGCGGTTGGCGGAGGAAACAGTAGTGATGGTTGCATTGAGGGCATGTGGAATGTGCTCGGTCAATGACTTCATGTTGTATGCCTTGGAAGTTGGAAGCTTGTTCTTGGGATTGATCTTGATGTTGATCTCTCCCTCTCTTCCTTGGACCTTCCACCTGCCATTCACATACTGCAGCTCGCCTGGATACATTCTTTCGAACACAGAGGTGCTGATGATCTTGGCGTTGCTTCTTGGCACATAGTATGCCGGGAATTTGAGACGGCGAATGTTTCCTCTCGTGTCTTGGATGCCCCATTCCACGGTTCCCACCAAGTGGTCAGATCGTCCTCCAAACAGCCCTGTCAGTTTCTTGGCTTGGTTTCCAATTGGCCTTCTGGGTTCGGAGACGAAGTCGGACTTGTCATGTGAGATACAGACGGTGGATCCGCTGTCCCAAATGACATCACATATCATCTTGGCTGGAAGGACGTTGGCGAGCTCGTCTGAGCTGTGACGGACAGCCGAGAAACTCGTGATAGAGGATGGTCCATCGTGTGTGCACACAGAATTTGACGGAGGCGCGTCCTCAGGCTTGAAGTAGGTGCTGAGGATCTGGGCCAGTCTGCTGGTTTGTTTCTCGGTGAGTCGCTGTCGCTGAGCAGGAGCAGGAGCATCAAATACCATCATTCGCTGACGCTGATTGCGATGTTTCTTCTTGGATGGTCCTTGCACTTCATGTCGACGAATAGGAACGGCTCTGGTTCCGAACCTGGCACCATGGCTGATGGAATTGGCTCTTGGCCGTGGGTTGGAGAAAGCCGTGCTTCTGAATCTGTGCTTGTTCGGGTTGTTCTCAAGACCGATCACACGATGACTGCGTCGCCTCAACCCAGCTGCTCTTGCTCTGGGATGCATGTTGGTTGATGCATGCATTGCAGATACTGGAGGGTCGAAGCGAGAGCGGTGGTGGCGGAGACGAATCGGAGCACGACGATGAAAGTTGATCCAATCCTTGGGTTGGGCTCGGTCACGACGGCGACCTTTCTTTTCCCAATAGGCTTCGCAGCGGCGTTGCCAACGAGGCTTGGGAACTGGACCATCAGGGTGGCGAGGCATGTCATGGTGCTTGCGTGCCAGGTATGTTGCAGTGACCATCCATGCTGCAATCGAGGCTGTCTCCCACCCATGCATGATTGCAAAGATGAGGACCTGGATGAGCAGCGGAATGAAAAGAGGAAAGGCACCAATGAGGAGAGCCAATGGACCAAGGTAGGCCTGGATGATTTGGAACCACCCAGATGGACTTTCTTCCGTCACCTTGTAGACGTGCCATTCGGTGGAATCGAATGTGACTGTGTTGGCAGCGGTCTCGCTCTTGTTCTTGTTCTTGTCCTTGAAGTCGCTTCTGTGCTCGCTGGTGCCATGGGAGGTGAGCCAACGCTTGCACTTGGCACACCACTTGAAAGTGGAGCTCCTGACAACCTTCTGGTGCGGTTCACCCTTGGAAGGGGGAACAGAACGCCAACTGGTGTTGGAAGAACCCTTCTTCGCGTTGTTGGAACCCTTCTTGCCCTTGCTGCTGTGGTTGGAGCCTGCACCTTTCTTCAGATTGGGGCAGTTGGCCTTGACATGACCAGGTTCTCCGCAGTTGTGGCAGATGATGGGCGTCTTTCCACCATTCTGCATCAGGGCCAGCGCCGTGCTTTCGTCGATCTCGATGCCTCCATTTTCTCCAGAGAGGAAATACCCAGCGTTGCTGTTCTTGCGATTGCGCAAGTAGGAGGCAGCATGCCATTGTCCAGCATGGAGCTCTTGCTTGTACAGGTCGGTGGCAAGATTGCAGACATCACGCCAGTGAAGGCGATCCTTCAAGATGCGTCGGTCCTTCTCGGCCTTGGTGCAGCACCCGATTTGGATCAGCACTTCCTTGAGGTTGCCGAGTTTGCTGTGGAGACCAAAGCGGTAGCGCTCCCCGGATGTGCCAGAGCCGCCAGCAGAGAGAAACTTGGTGAGGATGTCCGCAGTGAGGGCGTGGTCATATTGGCCAGCATCTTCGAGAACTTGGGCGTCCTTGCGGGTGTCATCAGCAAACTTCTTGATGTTCTCACCGGCATAGGTCTTGGGAGTGCGACGGCGGATGTTCTGCTTGATGCGATCATACTTGTCGAAAGTGGTGGTTCGCAAGTCCTCGATCAGCTCCATCCAAAGAATGACAAAATCCTCGCGTTGATCCGGATGGACCCGCGCCAAGATGTCGTCCTTCAGGCTTGGCTGGAGAGAGTTGAGGAGAAAGCGGCAGGCAGTGATGTTGTTGCGGCGGTCGTACTCATCAAAATGGCTTGCCATTTCGGTTGCTTCTTCCATGATGGTCTTTTGGTTGAAGCGGTATGGATGGGCAACGACGCTGGTCGTGTCTTCGGGGTCGGATGGCTCCTTGAGGTAGGAGATGGTGTCGAGCCCTCTGGCTTTGAGTTCGGACATGAAGTCGCGCTGGAAGGCTTGGAGATCGCTCTGGCGGTGGAACTTGGGTTCAAGGCCCTTCTCCATGTCGGGTTGGCTCTTGACATCGGCTCCGCTTGCAGTGGAGCGCTTCTGGAGAACGTAGAGGTAGGTGTTGGGCTCGTCAACAAGCCCAGACCAGTCAGCTTTGGGCTTTCCCCCGGTGAAGGGGAACCAGTTCTTTCCCACCTTGACGATGTTGCCCATCACCGGCTTGGTTGGGCGATTGGCGAGTTCACGTTCCGTCTCGGCTGCGGTGCGGCCCAGTTCGAAGATTTCCTGGGAGGTGTTGACACCAGATACCTCGGTTTGAAGGAGACGCTCGTGGGCTTCCTCCCTCTCAGTCAGATTCGCGAGTCGTTCTTGAAGGACTTGGCTCGCTTCGTTCAGTTGTTGTTGCTGGGCCAGAAGGCGGGCCTGCATCTGGCTGAGTTGTTCCAAGGTTGCTGCTTGAGTGGCAGCTACCTCGGCTTGAGTTGTGGTGGCTCCACCTTGGGTGACGGTGGCCTCCGGTTGATCATCCGCCATCCTTCAAAAGCTGCGCTTGAAGAGGTTGCGGATTTTCTGATGAGCAGCTGAGCTGCTGGTTCGCAGATGTTCTGCTGGAGTATCGATCGATGGTCGCAACTGCGTTGCGAGTTGTGATTGCTGAGCTTCAGTCAGCAGGTGTCTGGGAGTGAGGCAACTGTGTTGCGGGCAGTCAGCTGCACTGCTGCGGGTAGATCAGTGGGTGCCTGTGGCAGGAGCAACTGTGTTGCAAGCAGTCAGCTGCGCTGCTGCGGGTAGATCAGCAGATGATCGGCTGATTATTGTCGGAGCAACTGCGTTGCTGGCGTTCGGACAGCTGGACTGTCAGTGGGCGGCTTGACTCTTGCTTCCTGCAGTGAAGCTCACAGGGTCCAAGCCACGGATGCGGGTCGCTGTGGCAGCGACTTAGTTGGATGAGGAAGTCTGAGACTTCGTGGGATCGGTTCTTGCGCTATTGATGAGGCTCTCTGTCGAATCTTGACTTCAGCGTAAGACCAGGCTCATAACCAGCAAGAATAGAGGGCAAATGAAGTCCGGTTGTGTCCGGCTTTGCCTTCCAGTGTCGGACTTTGGCAGGTCAAAAGGGGAAGTGAAACTGCCAACGTCAGCGCGGTTAAACGTAGTGTGACCACGAACGTAGATGAGACGATTGAGAATGTGTTTTGAGTTGATTTGGTGGTTGTAAAGCTTGAGTTTTGTAAGATTGTTGTTTTTATGAGATTGTTTTGGTTGAAGGTTGGAGAGGAAAACGAGATGGGCTGGTCATCACACTGCTCTGCTGTTGGTTGTCGCTGTTCATGGTCTTGTACATTTGAAAAATTGCTCCACAATCCCCAGGCGATGAAACCACGATGCTTCATCGCTCTTGGCAGGTTTGAGAGCTGATTCTCCAATTGTTGGAGTGAAGGTGCGAGTGTTCCATGTCTTAGTCTTGTTCCAATTTTGCAGGATAGTCTTGCTTTTGATCCAAGACCGGCACATCCTGCATGGAAGATGTCAGTTTCATACATATGTAATCTTGGAACACATGGCAAAGAGGCAAGTGAGAAGCATCAACTGTGCATGCAGGATGAGCCATGCACTTGTATTCTTGCAGACAGATGCCTTCACATATGTAGTCTCTTTTGGAGGTAGAGTGCCTGTCCATTTGTTGCTCAATCGTGTGTACTGGTGGTAGTACAGACAATTCGGTCACCGGTCAATGGGGGCATGAAGGGAAAATACCAATTTTCAGCAATTTTTCAGTGACATCATGGTATATTGCAACTGTTATTGACTCCACGTAATCCAAGCAGTATTCTGTCACGCACCAGTCCTGTGCAGTTTCCGTCACTCGAGAGTCAATGTCGGTGTGACACCTCGTCTGGGGGCCTCTGAGTGGAATGCAAAACCTCTCTATTGGCACGGTGCTTGGTTGCGATTCTGGACACATCGCGCGGATAGATCGCACATCGAAGTCCATGCCTTCTCGAACAAAGATGTCCAATGTCATGCTCGTGATTCAGGACGAGAGGAGACGGCCACAAATTCCTGGAACGAATGTCACTCTATCACCGTCACTAGTTGTTGGCCGTACTTTCACCAAAACAGGATAGAAATGTGGCGAAGTGTTGACGTGCGCTCCAACCACCACGACTACATACGACCACCATACGAGCCCTATCTGTACCAACCAGAGAGTTGTCCAGACAGGCCAAGGGCGCACCTCTCTACTCCCCTGCTTGTGCCAAAGGTTGTATCACCTACGACACGCGCCGTTGCTGTCGCGATCGGGCTTGGAGACCACGCTCCTCCAATCTTCACAACAAAACGCGAGCACCAAAGCGCAAGTGCAGCGTCCATCCAACAACCATGGTGTGTCGTGTACGTATGGTGTCATACACACACACCATACAACGATGCGTGCTCCAACAAGCGCGGCATGTCCACCAAGTGACGGCCATTCCGATTCGTTTGCAATGGCCAACAACGCAAACCGAACAACGAGAAGCAGAACTCTGCTCTGTCGAAGCAATTGCGTGCCTGTGCATGGAATGAGAAGAGAACTCTTTCGCGAAGAGGTATCCCATTGCCAAGAGTGTGAGGCTGGGGTGGAGCCCTGCACTTTGACAGTGGGTGTCAAGGTGTTGACGCCGTGGGAGATACTTCCGGCGTCGCGCACGTGGAGCACTGCCGCTGCTGGAACGCAACCTCGCTACCTTCCGCAATGGGAATGAAACGTGCTTCGCACTGTGCACCGGTGACAAAGAAAGGAGGGCACGACAGCAATCAGCGCACACGAATGAGTCGCAATGTCGTGCCCACAACTTGCCACCACCGAAGAACGAGAGGCAACGATGTGGCATGCCCAAACGCGTCACACCGTCAAAGACAGAAGGACGACCATGAGGTTGAGAAGACATTGGATCGCAATGTCCGTGTGTCTATGAGTGAGGGTGCACTCTATTCGCTCGTACGTGAGTGGATTCAACATGTACGAGGATGTATGATGTATGCATCCGCTTGGGATCATAACATGGCCTCAGCTTGAGGAGCAGGAAGTCAGGCAGGCTGGTGTGTCTGCTCCGTCGCGATGGAAGGCTTCTTCGTTGCCTTGCATCAACAAGGCCGCTTGCTGCCGAGAATTCCAGCTGCAGCGGAAGAGACGCAGGCGTCGCGTGGACTGGACTGCATCATGTGCCGCCCACTACGGGAACTGCCTGGATGATGAGCGACATCCGCTGCGCATCTTCTGGCACTTGCTTGAGCGAAGAGCGCTTCTCTTCGCATTTCGAAGCGGCAAAGGACTTTGCATCGCGCTGTGGCAACCACGGTGGGCAACGACTAGAGCTGGCAAACTCCGCTGCTCGCGTTGCCACGTTGCGCGGGTCGTGTGGAAACGAAGAGGTCAGGCTTCTGCGCTATAACTTGGGGACTCGAGTGAGGAGGGAAGCCGCTGTCTTCGATTGCCTTGGGGTGATCCTGTCACGAAGTGCGTATTTCGTGATAAGTGCTGCCGGCATGGCTGCAAGCAAAAGCGACATTTCGGGGGCGCTAGTGGGAGGATGAGGACGGGGTCCGGATCACGAGCCGTCTGCTTGTGGACAACTGGCTGTGCGGTGGCACAACAAATTGTGCTCGGATCCGGCGGCGGAGCTTGTGATGTGGTGACTGGGCGATGGGCTTGTGTGAGGGATTCTTGGGGAGATGGTGGGTCTGGGTCAGGTTGGACCCCATGAACACATCAATCTTCGTCTCTGGGCTGGGCGAGATAATGGTGCAGGATTCGAAGTGCAGCCTCATCTTTCAGCTGGCGTTGGCGAAGTCTCTCGAGCAATGGAAGGGCTCCTTGGGGTTGTGCGTGACGAATGGCGAGGTCACCGTGATCACGTTGCATGATCCATTCCAAGATGTACTCTGGGCATCCATCGCCCATGGACTCGGCAGCATGCACCATCAGGGGCCTGTCAGCATGTATGAAGCCACGCTCACGCGCCACGGCTCCGATCACGTGTACCACGCACTGAGCGAAGTTGTCTTCATCGAAGGTGTCTTCGTTCAAGTTGTAGTCGTACGAATTGTCGTCGTCAGGCATCTCGTCGTCAGCCATCTCGTCGTCAGCCATCTCGTCGTCGGAGTCATCAGGGATGATGTATTCCACCGCCGCAGGGATCCTTCTCCATGCCATGTCGCGCTGTTTGCAAAGGATCTCGAGCGGAGTGAGGCCGCCAAACCCACCCGCATCCAGCGCGCTTCCTGGCCTCGCATCCAATAACTTGCGAATGATCTCAGCTGGCGCGCTGAATTGGCAAGCAATGTGAATGGGGAGGCCGCAGCGAGCACGTTCGTCCACGACATCACGCCAAGCTGCCAGAAGTGCGTCGAACACTGGGGTGTTCCCGATCAATTGTGGCGACTGCAGGAAGCAATGCATTGGGTGTGCCTCACCCAAGACGAACGAGCTTCGGAGTTGAGCCTCGTTCGCATGGGTTCTGGTTCGATCGAGGATTGCCTGAGTCTCATCTCCATGATCCACCACCAAATGATAGAGGAGGCTGGGGCCGTCGGCGTTTTCGCAGAATGAACAGCGAAGGGGTTGCGCCATGATCTGAAGCAACGAGAGGGATGGATAATGGATGAGGATATAATGGTAGTGATTTGTGTTTTGAGTCGTGGCGGGATGATTGACAGCGAAGAGTTCGTGGATCGGACTTTGATCTGAAGTCGTCTGGAGGATGATCCCAATTGTTCGTCTGCTGTGCGTTGTCGGTGGTTGATGGAGCTTCGATGAATGGGTATACGTCGAGTACGTGTGGATGGAACACAAGTATGCGGAGATGGATTATGTTCTGGTGCTGTTGTTGGTTTGTGTTGATGCCTTCGCTGTGTTTGGGTTGCCTTCGTCAACGAGGTCGGTTTCTTTGCACATGCCGCAGCGATCACCGATTTGTTGAATTGTGTTTCTTCTGTTTCCGTTCGTCGCGAGAGCATCGAATCCAGAACAAGAGGTCTAAAATAGGCCTGATTGTCGACAAGCAAACTCGTCCTTTCCCCCCAGAATTGGGGTGCAATACACGCATTCCAACACAATCTCAGACACTCCACGAATTATAACACGCAGCTACTTACAAGTACCGTGCAGAAGTGCGGCCCTGTAGCAGCTTCTCGTCGTCACTTCTCACAGCTCGTTCATGATTACCTCAATCCAATCTACTCTATTGATCTCACAGCTTCATCCACCCCGCGAGATTGTCGCAATCTGGACAGGTGGTCCGGCGCAGCTGCAGGACATGATCGCTGTACGTCCACTTCACGAAGTTGGACACCATGAATGCGAGCATGTTGATCATGTGCTCTGGTTGCAGCACGCCTGCCTCGTGGGCCGACCTCATGTGCTGCCACACCAGCGCATCCGTGTCGACCGCAACCACGTTGGGATGAGAGTGCAGCATGTCCAGCACCTGCCGCCGATACGACGGATCCTGCTCGTCGCTGCGGAATATCACCAGGATCGACCGGGTGTGGGTGTTGCCGAACGTGCAGTCGATGTAGCGTCGCACGCGTTCCAAATTCGTGTCGCAATGATCCAATGTGTCGCCTCGGCGGATGTGAAAGAACACCTTCGTAGGCTGCTTCATCCGATCCACTTGAGCAGCCGCAGCGTCGTTGGACGATAAGGCTGACCGCATCATTTTCTCCATCTCTGCGATCATCGACTTCACAACGTGCTTTACGTGGGGTGGCATCGTGTCGGGGGCGATGTAGTCGCAATTCTGCGTGCCGTACACGTAGGACAGCTTGTTGATGGACCTCCAATGGGAATGGAAGGGATGCGATACATTGTCACGCCGCTGCTCCACCCAGTCCTTCCCTATTCCTTCGTCGTGCATGTCGTAAAAGTTGGGAACGATGAACCACACGAACGGATCGTCAGGATGGTGGAAGGAATGAGATTCGGCCTTCAGAAAATCGTTCTCGAAGTCCTCGAGCTTCTTGGTGATGATCAGCTTGGGCAGAGTTGCGTTCTTGGGCGCCAGAAAACCGTAGTCGAAAATATTCCACTTGCTGTAGTATTGCAAGTAGTGCTTCAGCTTGGGTCTCTTGGCTCGATTCATCGTGAACATGGGATTGAACTCGGTCATTGCCAGATCGTTGGTGTCGGCGAATCGATGCTCAATGAAGTCCCTCCATCGCAACGTGGGTGAAATCGGGACTCCACCATTGTGCATCTCGGTCAGCATGGCGACGGGCCGCGCGGCCTCGAAGGTGGCGCACAGATACCCAGCGAGGTGGATGAAGCGCTCGAACTGATGCACGCGGTCGTTCATGCCCGCACCGAAATGCGGAATCATGAAGTACATGATCTTGTTCTTGCGTTCCTTGCAACGCCTCCAGCATCCGGACGAAGGTGATGCCTGCGCGTTGGTGCTGTTCGCGTTGATGGGGATCATCCTCGTGGAAGATGCTGACGCTGCGACATCCTCGTCGGAACCACCGGCCTTCTTGAGATGACCATGATGCGAGTCATTGTCGATCCGAATGAAGGAGACGGTCTGCATCTGCAGGGTCGTGTTGACGAAGAGGATGCATGAGAACGATCCCACAAGACACAGCAACGTCCTTCGTTGCCATGCCGACAGCGACGGCCCCTTCGTGCGACGGGCTGCGAGTGATGGTGACGGTCTTCGATTGTTTGGGTGCGTGTAGGGATTCACCGACATGGTGTGGTACGACTCTATCAGGGAGATCAAGTCATGCGGTGGCCTCGTGGAGTCATAAGGTTGGTTACGAGGACGCTGTTGGTCCAATGCTGTGCGGTTAGTTTGTTGATCGTCGTTTGGTATCCGGGGTGTTGTGCCTTCACTGATGTCCTCTTTGTGTCGGCATCACCCAAAGTCGTCATTTGTTGGTGATGTTGTCATTGCTTGTCAAGTCGTGTGGCGAGTCGTGAATCATTGGTCGATCCGTGTCACAATCACACACGACTGCCCAAAGCCGGTCTATTGTTCACGAACATAGATCATGTGTCGTTCCCTCTTTCACTGTACTGCAGGCTGGCGGCACTCCTTCCATTGAGATGTGGGTGGTGTATTCGGACGTCCCAAATGTCGCTCTCTCGTTCATCGGCTCGACCGGCTGTCTATTGGACCAGAATGACGACAGAGAGAGGTTGCTTGTGGATGCTCGACGAGCATTGGCACCAGGGAGCGGATACGATTGAAGATCATTACTTCAGGCAGTTACCACCTCTCTTTCATGTGCGACGTTTGGAGATATTTGCTTCGTCAAGGGAGGACAGGTAGCATAGGTCGTACGATTGGGGCAATCCATCAAGAGCAAGTTGATTCTGGATGCATGTCTGCCTCCTGAATGATTGGCGAGTAGGAAATGGATAGGAATGACGCGCGGACAAGACATCTGGAGTGGTCGAAGAAGCTGCAGATGGTCTTGGAAAGCCGCCGGTGTATGGGACCTTTGTTCCGTTTTGCGAAATCCAAGGAACAAATCTTTGCGATGGAGGAAATCGAGCGCTTCCATCTGCACTGCAAACGCAGAGTGGAGAAGGAGATTGATTCGATCTACAACGAGTCGAGCAGACCGCCTTGCCATACGCATAGTACTTGTAGCTCGTAGGAGTGCTTCACCATGCTCTTTCTCCCACAACAGGGGGACGAGTCGCAACGTGGTCATCACCACGGTAGGGGCAAGGTCCTCTGGACTATTTCGGTCGAGCGACACAAAACGATCTCCAGCACGAGCAAGAACTCGAAGAGGAGCAGAGGGCACAATTGCGGGCACCTCCCTGCCGCACATGCTCGCCCAATCTAGAGTACCCCGCTGGCATCACATGACATTACTCTGAGGGCGCGGTGGTAATAGTGTTTTGATTCTTGGAGTAGAAACCCATCTGGTTCGTTGTTGGTTGGTCGGGTGGCTAACAGGTGAGGCGATGCGGTGGATCAACCCTGTGGATGCATTGGATGGATGCATTGCGGTCCACCGTCGTTTCGGGAACGGCTCCTATTGTGGTCATCCCGATCGCTCGAGTTCGTTTTTTCTCGATCAACAATCTCGTCCTTGGACGGAACCTGTGACGTTCGATTGTGTCTCTCCCGAGTTGGCCAAGACCATCATTGCTTCGGCTGATCATGTCGTCTCAACCTCTGTCCATCGCCTTGTTTCCATCCTCGCAAACGCAGCTGATGCTCGGACGAGATCTTCATGGCTGAGGTGAGCACCAGAGAGAAGGAGAAACGAAAGCGGCAACTTGTCTCCGACTTGGTTTTCTGCAAATGGAATGAATCAACCCGAGTGGAGTGTGCGTACCTTGCTCCACTCTGCATTCTCTCAAGCACGTGTTCGTGTAGCTCGCGCTGGATGCAACTCCTGCACAGACCTTTGGCTACACGTTTCTCTCTTTGCGCGGATGTGTTTGTGCACGCCCAGTTCTTTCGAGGCTGCGAGTTACGGACGCGCGCTCTCCTCGTCATTTGTGCCGTCTTTGGAAGCGGGATGAGGGCGAAGCGAAGAGGGGTTTTTGAGGCCGTCGTCATCGTCGTCAGCGGCATAGAGTACTTCACAATCGATGACACCAACGAATTCTGTCGCCACCACTCAGGTACAAAGTACTTAAACGAACGTTGGCAGGTGGCATTTCGAGAACATTCGATCTCGGTAACCTCACCCACGTCAGACAACCTCCCGCTACCTCTCTGCACCAGAAGAGATCGCGCCGATGTTCAGAATCGCGAGAACGAGACGAGAGAGATCTATGTCCAACCAGCAAGCAGCCATGAACGGTGACTTTCATGGCATCTACTCGAAGGTCGTAAGCACAAATGTTCCTTTTCACCGAGCTTCGGCAGTGGAATGCCTCGAGCATGCTCGTACAATCGTACAATGTTCTGAACTTTCATTCTCTCTCCCACGAAGGTGATGTTTGCATCCATGTTGGAGTACTCTGCCATAGAGTAGATCGTATTTCAATGGTGCTTCGCTTCTCGCCAGAGTACGAGCCGCAGACGACGGCCCAAATGGTTGAGCGGGCAGGACGCAAGGAAGGGCAGCCAAGAGGGCGCACTGGAAGGTGAGCGAGTAGCCATGAGTACGAGCGATGGTGACTCGTCAGCATCCCTTCATTGCCACAGATACACGATCTGGCGCAACTATTCCACGCCAACGTCCATCTTCGGCACACAGAAGACGCAAAAGACGAAAGACCAACACCGCTCTGAATACCAATGCTCACCCGGGAGCTGTGCCGACTCTCCACCAATACGAGTACCTCACCATCATGGACCCAAACAGAAATTGACGTCATTGGTTGCATGTATTTACTTGTCCTATGCCCGCGCTACACGTCGAAGTGGAAGTACCCCTCTCAGTGTGCGGAGAAGGTAATGTGCAGCAGAAGCAATGGAAGCAAACCTTGTCTTGTGTTCGTACGAGCTACGGCGCATTGTATGGTGCATGTGCTCTTGTAAAACCGCAAGCACAGACACATGGGGGATGTGCGCTGGATCGCTTCCGCTGTGACGTCCGATCATCTCGCAACTGACACGGTGCTTGAAGGTATCACAGCCTCTGGGCAGCAGAGTGTAGTTCTCCACGACTACAGCATATGGTACACGGACGCATACATGCATGCTCGCACAACACTTCCAATGACGATACTTGGTGGGGCAGAACCTCGCGACGTGTCACGTGGCTGTCTGTGTTGTTTGCCTCCGGAACAGATGCACGATCAGGGTTAAGATCGTCTTCGTCCATGTCATGGGACGGTACTCGCAAGGAGTCGGGAGGACACTGGATTATAGTATCTGCCAACGATAAACCACAGAGCAAACAGAACAGACACGCTACTCTTCATACGAGTAATACTCGGAAGATTAGAGTCAAAATCTCGGACCGATGCCTCCCTTGCGCTGTGACTCTTGCTCTGCTCTGCCACGGGGTACGACAGCACGCACTCTGCATGGTACGACTATGGACAAGGAGGTACTTAGCCTGCTCACAATTCTCTGGCTTCACATTGTCTTCTTCACAATCGCCACGCGTCTTTGCATTTCTGTGGGCTTCGCCGGTCCAATCAACCATGGTGCGAAAAGAACGGAACTTTTGCGCCATCTGGTTTGCATCCAGTGTTCTCTCTTGTTCTGCTCTTTCGAACGGTGGGGTTATGCATATTTAATGAATACGGATCAATGATAAGAATGAAGGGACCAATCGGCGCAGGCGAGGCTGACATTTTTGGCCGAACGGAACCGACACTCACGTTTTCCAACATCTGGGAACCGTCACAGAACGGCAACGCGTGTGGAATGCTCCATGCTGGTTGGTTGGGCCCTTCATGATTGGGTGTCAAGGACTCTTCTGTTCTATTGTAGGGCACATAGCCACGATTGTTGTTTCATCCTCGCTGCGACAGGTACGTTGTTGCGAAATCGTCACAAATGATCGTCTTCAAGATGACGAGGACTTTCTGCCGAACGACTGCAAATCGTGTCCGGACGCTTGGTCGAGGCGATTGGGCTATGCGATGAGGACGTGAACAGGGTCGTATTTGGGATTGTGAAGCCTGCGTCCGAGTGGTGACAACGGGTGGTTTGTCGCATGTCGTGTGTTGAACTTCGGCAGGTGCGTGGTTGGGACACGGGCCTCTGCGTCCAAAGAAGGGAGGCAAGGACTCGTATCATCATTTGTCGTGCAACCAGCAATACCTTGTACATCTTGCCACAACTTCGCACCCATAGACAACAGAAGGAGACAAACGAGCTCCATCCGCATCCGCCCCAACGAACAAAGATCATCCCTTGGCTTGCCGCCGGAGGTTGGAAGAAGCAGTTCCAGATTGCTACTGCAGAGCAAACTCATCCACCACCATAACATCGTTCTCTCGCGCAAGCTCAACACATTACATCGCAATCGCAATCGCAATCGCAATCTTGCAACATCACAACGAAAGAAAGAGATCGTTCCAACAGACAACAGAAGGAGACAAACTGTGGCATCAAATACGGCAGTCACCACTTGCACAACCCGCGAAAGCTTCAACTGCAACTATCAAACGCGTCCAGGCAAGCGAAGCAGGGACGAAGAAAGCCGAAAGAGGTCAAGAGTCGTCACGCTCCGCACTTTGTGAGAGCCATCTCTTCCACTCTCAAGTCTCAGCGACAGACTGATTCACAACCCGAAAGCAGTCCAACACTTCGGCAGTTCAACAGATCAAGCCGCAGTCTCCGACCCAACAGCTTCCAACTCGCACAAACCAACCAAGGTCAGCCTCTGTGTGTGCTCGACAAACTGTGCCTAAGTACGCAAGTAAGGTCAACCATCACCAACCTTCAATCAGATCAACTCACAGCAAGTCGCAACAAGCCAAAACAAGTCAAAACAAGCCACAACTGCGAAAGCTGCAGGTCAGCGGATCACAAACCAAGTACACTCAGACAGGTGCTTCGATTTGGACTTTCCCTCCGTGCGAAGACAGCGACAAACAACATGCCTCGCCCAACACAACATCAGCAGCACCGCCAACGACAGGATGATGCGCTGACGACCAGCGGACTAACGCTGGAGACTGTCGATACATCGTCTTCGTCATCGTCCAACAAGTCGCCTGCGCATCAGAAACAGCATCTGCAGACCATTCTGGACGAGGCAGACCATGCTGGTGCCAGCCCTGATGCCGCCAGGGATGCCGCGGACGGCCTCGATCCAGACACCGTGTTCCCGCTCGCACCCGCCACTTCGCCCAAGCCAGTCATGCGCAGTGGCAGCACGGGCAGCCAGTCCACGGGCAGGCGAGTCATGTCGTCGAAGAAGGCACCCGTGTTCGAGAATGACGATTCCATGACAGACGCCTTCCTCAGCGGCCTCCGCAAGACGACGCAAAATGAGACCGGCAGCAAGAGCCAGCTCAACTGCAGCAACAGCTACAGCACCGGAAGCAGCAGCCGGCAGCGCAATCAAGCCAAAAAGTCATCCAGCGCGAGGCGCAGCACCCACTCCGTCGGCTCCCAGAGGAGGTACCTGGAGCACGATCTGTCCTCCATGCACGATGAAAGCCGGGCCGGCAACGAAGATGGTGGCGCCTTCAGCCCCGTCAAACGCGGTCGCTCCAAGGTAAGGACGTCCGCTCTGCGTTCCGCGTCCAGATCGCGGTCGGGATCCAGGCATCCCACCTTCGCTCCCGATGGAAGGGTGCCCGTGAAGGCCATCGATGTCTCCAACAAGTCCGACGACGACACCATGCGGCTGCCATCTTACAAGTCGTCGTCCATATCGAAGCGTCCTCCTAGCGAGACCACCCTGCGATCGATGATCGAGCAGAGCGAGATCAACAGCGCACCGCAGTCCCCCGATTCATCCTTCCTGCCGGCCTCCGTGGCCAACCGCCACAGATGCATCCGGGCCATCATCGTCCTCACGCTGTCGATCGCCGCCGCTGTCAGCGCGACCTTCACCTTCCTCAGCATCCGCGAAGCCGAGACGGAGTCCTTCGAGACGGACTTCGATCATGTCTCGCAGCAGCTCATCGACAACTGGCAGGGACATTGGGGACAGACCATGTCCACGTTGGAATCCACGGCTCTGTCCATTGTCAGCATGCCGATGCTGGCCAAGCCCGACTCACAGTGGCCCTTCCTGCAGATTCCCAACTTTCAGAAGCAGGCCGATGGCATCCGCAAGCGAGGTAACTTCACATTCTTCGCGGTCTTGCCGCTGCTCGCCGAGCATCACGAAGAAGAGCGGTTGGTATGGGAGCAGTACACAGCCGAGCACGCCAAGGAATGGATCCTTCCAGACGGAACCGATGCACAGGCTCAGTCCGCGACGATACGCAAGATCCATTCCATCGATGAAGGAACGGGGCAGCATAGGACTCAACCTCCGGACACGGGGCCGTACTTGCCGGTGTGGCAGCATGCTCCCACGGACGTGTCCATGATCAACTACAATGTCAAGACAGACTCGGCGATGGACACGGAGGTGTCTCAGGCGCTGCGATCGCGGACCGTCATCATGTCCAAGATGACGATGCACCAGAGGAGCAGGCACGGACCATCCTCCAACATCTACTTCCCCATGATCGGGAATGACATGACGCTGCGGGGCATGCTCCTGGTCGCCATGAATTGGGTGGACTACCTCTACCATCCGACGTTGTACCGCCACACGCTCACGGACGATCTCCCAAACTCCTTCAACGGTGTTCACGTCGTGCTGCAGAACACGTGCCAGCAAACCACGACCTTCCTCATCAAGGACCAGCAGGTCCGCGTGGCGGATGACCTGCGCGACGTTCACGACTCCAAATACGACGGCATGGAGCACATCACGACGGCAGCCGATATCGCGGCCATGACGATCGAAACCGCCGTGCCATGGAACACCGACTACTGCCCGTACTCCATCCACATATACCCGACCTCGGAGATGGAGGATCGGTACACCACCAGCGCACCTTGGGTGTATGCATCCATCGTCATCATCCCATTCGTCTTCCTGACGGTGGCATTCCTCATGTACCACAGCCAAGTCAAGCGAAGCCAGCGTGAATTGCTGGCATCGGCACTGCGCTCGCACGCCATCGTTTCCAACGTCTTCCCCAAGGACATCCAGGATCGACTGATGGATGGGTCGGGCCATCCGCAGGGCAAGAATGGCAAGGAGTCTTCGTATTTCCGGTCCTCGACCAAGTCGATTGGATACGACGACCGAGGCAACAACGACCACACAGGCCGAGACTACCATGACAACACCACCAATCGCAGCGGCGATGACCTCGTCATGCAGCTGGAAGCGCAGAAGACTCGATTGGAACGGTTCATGAGCACGCATTCCGTGTCGCATCATCAAGGCGACCATGACGACGAGGAAGGCACGAGCATGAGCTTTGCCGGCGACGTTCAAAGCACGGTCACCAATGAGACGAGAAGTAGGCGCAACAGCATGACGAACAACAACAACAACAACAACAACAACAAGAGCAGCACCAGTCTCTTCCAACCCATGATTCGGTCGCCCTATCCATCCAAGTCGAACGCGAATGTAAAGGCTCATGCCAAAGCAGAAATGTACCCCAACACCACCATCCTGTTCGCCGACATTTGCGGATTCACGGACTGGTCCAGCACGCGTGATCCATCGCAGGTCTTCGCACTGCTGGAAGCCGTGTACGGTGCATTCGACAAGCTGGCTGAGAAGCACGGCGTCTTCAAGGTCGAGACGGTGGGCGATTGCTACGTCTCCGCAACGGGACTTCCGAACCCGCAGCCGGATCATGCCATCATCATGTCCAGATTCGCGGCCGGCATCCTCCAGAAGATGTCCAAAACCTGCGAAAAGCTGGAGGGCAAGCTGGGACCGGACACCACCGATCTGTCCCTGCGCGTCGGAATCCATTCCGGACCAGTCGCGGGTGGCGTACTGCAAAACGGAGGCAAAGAGTCCCAGATGGCACGATTCCAGCTCTTCGGTGACACCGTCAACATGGCATCGCGCATGGAGACCTGCGGTCAAGTAAATCGCATCCAATGCTCGAAGGATACTGCGGATCTGCTAGTCGCTGCCGGCAAGGGCAGCTGGTTGAAGATGCGCAAGGAATTGGTGGCGGTGAAGGGCAAGGGATCCAGGAAGACGTGAGTCGTCATTCATTGTTGCGATCGGTCCAACTGGTGCATGCGTATGTGTGTATGTGTGTATGTGTATGTGTATGCATGTGAAGGTGAAGGTGAAGTTCAATGGTGCCTGGAGATCTGGACATGCTCTCACGGAGTCTTTCTTCCCCTTTTCTATACTTGCTCCACTTTTCATCCACATCCCATCACGAAAACAGGTTCTGGTTGTCTCCCAAGGACACCGACGAGACATCTACAACTCCGGATCTCGGGAGCTTCCTCGAGTCAGACCGCTCCGTCGTCTCGCAAGCCGTCTCCGAGGACTTCTCGAAGGCGTTGTCTGCCTCTGATGTCATCGTCGGCCCTCCAGGCGGAGGTGTCGTCCGATCGGCGAACTTCCAACGATTGGTCAATTGGAACGTCGAGCTGCTATCCCAGCAGTTGAAACGGATCATAGCCCAGAACCGCGCTTGCGCAGACAAGCGCAACAAGGCCAAGATGAAACAGGCCGCGGCCGCTTCAAGAAATCAGGGGGCCGGATCCGGCGACCACGGCAACGAACGGCCCGACAGGGCTACTGGCAAGGACAGACTCATCGGGCGGAGCGTCATGCAATGGGGCAATCCCCGCAACGAGTATGTGGAATGCATCCCATTTCCTGTCGCTGCCGATGCCACCGGAGCATCGCTATCGTCCCCATCGTCTCCTGGCGCAGATAGCAAAGACGAGGATGATGACGCCATCACTCCCGACCGCATCGAGATTGATGAGAAGGTGGACGAGCAGCTGTGCGAGTACGTGAACAAGATCGCATGTTCGTACCAACTAAACACATTCCATTGTTTTGAACATGCATGCCACGTGACGATGTGCGTTCACAAGATGCTGAAACGTATGGCGCTGGTGGAGACGACCTCCGATGAGCAGAACATCGACGACGGCAACGATTTCCGAAGGCTCATTACGAAGGATCCGCTAACATGCTTCGCCTGCATCTTCGCGGCGCTGATTCATGATGTGGACCATCCCGGAGTTCCAAATGGGCAGCTGGTCCGTGAAAAGGATGAGATGGCGATCCTCTACGGCAACAAGTCCATCGCAGAACAAAACTCGATCGATTTGGCATGGGGATTGCTCATGGATTCGAACTACTCCGACCTCCGACGATGTCTTTTTGCCAACGATGGCGAGAAGAGACGTTTCCGACAGCTTCTGGTCAATCTGGTGGTCGCTACCGATCTATTCGATGCAGACCTGAAGCTGATGAGGAAGGAAAAGTGGCAGAAGGCATTCGGGACCAACGACCAAGCAGATTCAGCCACAGATGCAGACGCCAACACTGATAGCAAGACGACCAGAAGCCATCTGAGGGCGACGGTTGTTCTGGAGAACATGATGCAGGCCGCCGACATCGCTCACACCATGCAGTTTTGGAACGTGTACAAGAAATGGAACAAGAAATTCTTCCAGGAAATGTACTCGGCATTCAAGAGCGGTCGCCTTGCCTCGGATCCCACGCGAGGATGGTACAACGGCGAATTGTGGTTCTTTGATAACTGCGTCCTCCCGTTGGCCACAAAGATGGAGCACAGCAAGTTGTTCGGCGGAGATGCCGACGAGGAGCTGCTCAAGAATGCATCAGCGAATCGAGAGGAATGGGAGAAGCATGGGAAGGAACTGATGAAGGAGATGATCCGCGAAGTGGATCAAGTCACAAGTCAATGAACACGAAACTGGCTGCGCCGACCGACTTCACGTGGAAAAGCAGCGCATGGCAGGGAATTAATGTGAAACAAGATGAGGTGAAGTTAAGACCGCACACACGTTCACTCGCAGCTGGACAATGGGAAAGCTGAAAATGATAACACGACAGTCGTAGAATACTGCATACAATTCATAAGAATACTGATCAACTCCACATTCATCCATCAATTGACCTCCGCGTCCATCCATCTATCCACCCATTAAGAATTACAACAGTTAGCAGCGCGTGCTTCAGTTGCTGTCGCTACCACTACCGGCTGTGTCGGCGAAGTCCAACGACGATTCGTCAGGTCGATTGATCCAGCAGGTCAACGCAAGGCGCTTCTTCGTTGGATGTTTCACCTTTTCAACGCTGTGCAGCAGCATACTTTCGAAAATGAGCAGCCGGCCGTTGCAGGGCAGCACATCGACATGCTCCAATTCATCCGTGTTGATATTCGTCATCGGATGCGTCGTGGTGTTGGGATACAACCGCAACGCCCCGCCGTCTTTTTTTGTCCAGTTGTCATTGCAGTAAAGAATGCAGGTGATGTAGCGAAGGTTGGATCGACGTCGTGGGCGCAGCCGCCGCTGCTGCTGTGTGTCATCAAGGTACACGTTGTCTCTATCGGAGAAAAGGAGAATGCAACACGGCGGGAAGCACGATGCATTGTCATGTGGAGTCGCCATTTGAGGATTCGGTCAGTGAGTGTGGAACAATCCGTACAAGCCATGTGAGGATCATTTCTACTCGTATGTAGGAGGACGGCAATGCTACGTCGACGTCCAAGATTGATTATTCATGCATTCTTTCAGCCATAGTTGCGAACACAGTGGCGTGCATGGACTTATACGGGTACATACTGCCATACTGCCATACTCACCGATGTGCCACGTAGAATTCATTGGCGTTGTATTCCGCAGCTTGGATGAATTTGGGATTCGTCAGTGGACGTTCTGTGGTTGCCGGCAACCGTGGTGGAAATGGCCAGGCTTCCTGCAATGCTTGATCGTGACCAAAGTAATACTCATTCAGGTAAGATGCCAAGCCCATCAAGACGTCATGCTGCTGTTGCAACCCGCAGTCGGTCGCCATGGTGCGATCCAAGAACTTGATCGTGTCTGTCCGTATCGTGGCGTCCTGGCTTGATTTGATTTGCAAGAGCTGCGACAATCGATGGTGGGACTCTTCGGAGGCCAGCAGGTTGGTGTCTATGACTGTGTATCCGTTCGTCTTGAGTTCCTGCAGGGCATTGACGTTGCAGGCAAAGATCTCGTCGATGACGGGGCTGCCCGACAACTTGGCGTGTGCTGCATCCGTGCCAGCAAATTGGGATTGGGCAGATTGCTGATGCGTGATCATGAGATCGTCCAAGACGGACATGTCCAGGACGTCTCCGAACATGGCACGGCACTCATGCAGCTTGGCGCATATCCAACGAAAGTCTCGTATGGACAGTGGTGGTTGACTATCTGCTGGTGCTGCTGGTGATGACGCCGACGAAGACGCTGACGACAATGATGCCGTCAGCTCCAATTCAAAGGCATCTTGTTGATGTTCGTGGCGTTGGATCCGCACTTGCGCATCCCCAAACAATGGTATGCTGGCAATTCCACGATCCACGGACTGCCAGAACTCGGTCGAATCCACCATGGCATCAAATGCCTCCATGACTCTGTCTTCCACTTGTGCGGAATCCCATGTTGACGATGGTTGGGTTGGGATGATCACCTTGAAACCCTCTCCCTCCTTCGTATCCGTTGCAACATCAGTGGCGTCCAATTGCGTACGCAGCTGCCACTTCATTCGGTGCAGGACCGATGGCGATCGTGGCTTGGCGGTAAAGATACCGAAGGCGTCACATCTTGATGCGCTGAGTGAATAGAGGATCGAAGTGGCGAGAACGGAAGCGCGCATCTGCATCATCGACGTAGTGGCTGCAACAGCAATCCGCAGTATCCTGATCAACCGCGTCGGTCGCAGAGATGATCACAGCCACATGAGCAATGTCACCAACAAACGAGGCCCCCTGGTGGGTGATGGCTACGCGCACTTTGGTGTTTGGATTCGTGGAGGCGTGTTGTTGGATGGGGACCTAGGCTCTCGTGGTAATACAAGTTGTCGGAAACAAGTCAATTTGTACTCGTACATTGAGAGGTGTAATTAACGGAGAGCTAGATGGAAGATGTTGTTGTGAGATTATAGGAGATTAGATGATATGCTTGGTACTCACACTACTTAAGTAGGCAATTACTCCGTTTCATCAACGGAGTGGGCTAGGGCTACCGGTTTCGGGTGCAATCCCCGGGCATTCCAGATTTCGTCGTCTGGGGTTCGATTCCTTTCTCTTTGCCATTTTCTGTTTATCCTAACAGTTGTGGATCGCTGCTCCAAATCATTCTACTCTTTGGCCTCTTTGCTGTGATGGTGCAAGGAAGATGGATGCTGGTGTTGTTGTTCGTGCAATACCACACGCACCCACACGCACACACGCATGTGTGCACATCTCACTACCGCTTCGTGGAACACATCTCGCAGTTTGCATTCTTCCAGGTACGTACCGTGTTGCGAAAGGTGCACACGGAACAGTCCCAAGGAACAGCGAGCTTTCGTTTGGATCGTCCGCTGGGCTGTTCTCCTTCGGCGATCTCCGCCACATCGCTGGGTGTTGGCGAGGGGGCATTGCGTTTGGTTCCCCTTTTGGTCTTTCTCGTTACTGCCGCTGCTGCTGTCGACGACGTTGAGGTGTCCGCTGTAGATTGCGTTTTCGCTGTCTCATCATCCGATGACATGGGAGCGGTCGCTGAATCGCTTGTGTCAGCCTTGCGTTGGGCTCGCTTTGGCAGCTTGCGCCGTGTTGATCGCTTCGGTGGATCGGCAGCGTCGGTTTTAGTGATGGCTTCAGTGCCATTTTCGATCTTTGCTTTTGCAGACGCTACTTGCTTTCCTCTCCTGGTCTTGGTCGTGGCAGTTTTAGCTTTTGACGATGCAGCTTTCTTTGCTGCTGATGTTGATGCTGTTGCCTTGCTGGAATCATCCTTTGGCTGAGGCTCGTGTGCGGACGGTCTGCCTTTGGCCTTGTTGGTCGCTTCTTGCCGATGCAGCTGCTGGATGAGATTCGAGAAGCCATCGTTGAGCTTGGAGTCAAACTCAGCGTCGCCGCTGGTGATCTTGATATCCTTGGCGCCCTTGCCCACCCTCGATCTGGCATCCTTGAGCTTGGCCATGCGATCATTCTGCTGCGACACTCCGTTCTTCTTTTCTTGCTTGGCGACGTCGTTTTTGGACTTTTCACGTTGTCGTACCATCGCCAGGATTTGGTCCTTCGTTGTGGGTTCCTCCACGACGTTGTCTGCATGGTGATTCCAGATCTGCTGATAGAGGCGATGTCGCGCAATGAGATCCGCTTCCGTCCCTGACACCTGGAGGCCCTCCCGTTTGCAGAGCTCCTTGAGCTTGTTCTTCCTCATGCCCGTGTAGACCGTCTTACCTCTCTTTTTGAGGACGGTGCGTGGCGTCTGTGGCACATCGTCCGTGTCCATTGTGCTGTTGTCTGGAGTAGATTGCCGCCGGATGCATGTTTCGTTGCTGAGATTTGCAGTGTTCGCATCATCGCAAGCATCCGATCTGCCACTTGGGGGGATGCAACTGCCATCGCCAGCGATTTGGACGGCCATCTGCCTGTACTCTTGCAAGACCTGCTGCAGGGAATGGTTCGGCACGAGACTGAGATCAGGATCCTTCTTGACGACGAAGCGACATTTTGGACACCAGGCCTCGCGTCTCGAGCTGCAGACGCCCTTGCTGAAGTGCACGCGGATGCATCCCGAGCAGAAGGAGTGTCCGCAGCCTTGGATCGTCACGGCGCTGGAGAAGTAGTCTATCGGGAATGGTGTAGTTGGAGTGGCCAAGGATAATATTTGTGAGTATAGCAGGAGCTCAGATGTGTACAAGCGGCACAAACGCATAAACGCACTCAGCAATTGACCTCACCTGCACATATCTCGCAACGCAAGCTGTCATCAAACGCTCGCCATTGCTTCGGAAGTTCCTGAACTTGTGGGCTCTCCGCGACCTTCACAGCATCACCATTCTTCTTCGCGTTCTTCTTTGCCCTTGGCATCGTTGTGCATCCCAGCGTTTCTGCTGCTCTGTGATCGTGAATGGGATCAATCGTTGACCTCTTTGGTTTGGATGCGTCGATTTGCTTTTGTTGTGTTGCCTTTGTTGGTGTTGTTGTTGGTGGTGTTTTGTTGTGTTGGTTTGAATGTCGCCAACACGGTTTTGTCGCGTTGTGCACTCTGCCGTTTGGCGTGTTGTGCGACCTGGGGTCTCGCATTTGGTCCAACTTTCCGAACTTTGCCGTTGTGGAGGCAAGTTTTGAATGTTGTGTTCTTCCCTGACGACGGGAAGACAGGTTGATGCTTCACCCAATTCGTCAAGCATGTCCTTCAGCCGTCCCCTTTCTGTCGGACGTAGAACGAAAGAATAGTAGGATTTCCGACGTTTCCTCTCGGGAGGCTTGTGCATGTCATTCTCGTAGTGGTGAGCCTCAACTTGTGTAGAATACAATACTTTCACATGGTTTCGAGAGATCACAGAGAACATCAAAAATGTGTGACACCGATATCGTTCCCTTGCAATGTTACATAGAGTACATCCTGTTGCTTTAGATTTGTGTTCACTGCGTGGTGCATTCTATTCTGTCCTACTAGGATCTTACTTTGTCTTTTGTTCGCCACAGAGCGCAGCATCATCGCTCATCACACCGATCTCCTGTGTCTTGAACTCACATCCACTATTTATGACTCTTTCGTTTGTTTCCTGCAAACGAAGTGCGCTCGTGGTGCTCCGTTTCCTCGCCGTCGTGTCCACGATCGTCGACGTGATTCCTATCGTCTCCAGTTTCAATTTCCCCCACAGTGATCTCGATGCTAACATTGCCATCATCGTCGCTGTCGTCATGCTTGCGGAATCGGACTGCCAACGAGTACAGAAAATGGACGGAATATAGTATCCTACACCTGTGCGGAGCACAGCACGGTGACTAATGGAACCGACGCGATCCTCCAAAACAGACGAGACACTATTCCATCTGACTGTGTGACTTTCAATGATTGAAATCATTTGTTGAGACTGGTAACGAGGAATGCGTGGTCGCGTGAAAGTGCTCGTACTTCCACAGGTGCTTTTCACGCATACATACGAGTGCACCGAAATAGAAAACTATAATAGGACTGATAGATATCAATACGGTGCATTATAGCGAGACACAGTCTTTGGATGGCATGCTCCGTCTTGTGCGAAGGACACACGGAGTGTTCAGTTCTATACCAGAGGCCTGTACGGAGCTGCACTTGCACCGTGGGTGCTCGACGTAATCGATGTCAATACCGCTTCTGATCCCTGGACCGTTTCAGTTTGTGGCGAAGACGAGCCTCCTCCATGTAGTTCTTGCCGTAGCCCACTTCATCCAAATGATGCTTGTGCGCTGCAGCAAAGACGTCACAATCCGTCGCGGATGAAGCATGACAGTTGTCCAAAGAACGCGTGACGCCGCTCCCAAGGCTGCGTGACGACGGTGCGAGTGAGGCAAGGAGGGAACTCCTCGTATCCTTCTCCATCGATGATAAGCTAGGGATCGAAGATGCGGAGGTCGGCGCCGTCAAAGCCAATGACTGTGACGAGATGTGGAACTTTTGATTCGCATACTCGATCACGCCACGGCAGTACTGCTTCTCCTTGGGCAGCACGAAGTGTTCATTCCACAACCGCACCTTTTGCAACATCGGGTTCATAGATGAATCATCGCTGCCGCTGCCACTGCTCCTGTTCAGGATGGTGGAATTCGCGCTCTGCAAGGTACGACGCAGCGAGCTGAAACTCTCACTGCTTCGTGTCAGCCGCATTCCACCTTGTCCTCGTGCTCGGCCTTGTTCGTTGCGTACAGAGGTGCTGGTTGGGTTGACCTTCGTGGGACCCATGGTGCTATCGTTCGTACTGAACACATCTTCTATCGAGATCCCGGTGGGCCGGTTTGCGCGTTCCGAATGATAACTCCAGTTGAGGCTACTGATCCATTCTCGCTTCAGAGATGATGGTGTCCTCGTGAATTGCTGTCTTGGCCCGGAGTCTTGCGGAGTGCTTTCCGTACTTTCACTGTGGCTAATTGAGAACCCTTCCTTTGACACCAAAGGAGTCAAAGGCACTTCGTTTTTGCGGATTTCCCTCGGCACTGGTGGTTTGCTATCCGCGAGCTGTGGCGGTGAGTATTCGTCAATAGCGAACGAAACCTGACTGCCGAAATCAGACGAAGGTACGGAGCCAATGCTGTGGCGTCGGGCGGGGCTTGCGCTGCGAATGTTGCGTTCTGATTGCGATCGGCGCATGGTACGACGGTCGGGGCTTGTACTGCGGGTGGACCGATTGTTTGGCATGGGCGGCTTCTCGGCAGGTGCAAGTCGCGGTGCGGGCACCGCCTCTGGCCTTTTTGTTGTCGGCGGCGGTGGCAGCGGCCTTAATGTCGGTATTCGTGCGGTGTTGTCCTTGTGCTTGCCGTCGCTCCTGCTGCTATCCACGCCATGATCTTGGGGGGACGATTTGCTCCTTCTGCTGCTGCCATGGTCTCCACGAGATCTGCTACGACTGCCCTTCCTAGTCATCCGAGTATTGGCGCCTGCACCCTCGCTATCTCTCTCACCCTCGCTTCTGTTTGGATTGCTTGATCTTCGTCGCCTTCTCCTGCTTGACCTTCCTGGAGACGATGACTTGCTTTTTCTGCCATCGGTGGAATGAGACCGTCTACCATCGGATGCCGACGCACTTCTCGAAGTTCTCCGTCCAGTTGCATCCTCATGGTGATGCTTCGAACGTTGGGGGCGATCATGCTTGTGCGTTCTTCTGGATTCCGATGATCTGCCGCGGCGCTTGCCATCTTTGGTGCCATCGCTTCGTGATGCCTTCGACGGAACTCGGACTGTTTCGGAACGGCGCCTCTCGTTCGACTTCGACCGATCTCGAGGCTTGGAACCCGATGCCGACGATCTCTCGCGACTGGTGCTCTTCGATGAGCGACGCCGTGATTTACTCTTCGCGTCTTTTGGCGCATGCTCGTTGCTATCGTCCCTCCCGGAACTCTTCCGCCGCCGCCGTCGTCTTGTTTCGTGCTTTTCTGGGTCGGTGGCAGATATCTTCCTCGTCTTGTTATCGTCCTGTTGCTGCTTGTCCTTTGATGGAGTTGATCTTGAAGTTGGTGTGGAGGCGCCAGCCAACACAGATGCACGCCGTTTGGAGATCATGTCGCTTGATGATGCTGACGACGACTGTGATGATTCAGGTTCCTTGCGACGACTGTCTCGAAACGATCTTGTCTTGTTGGGGCTACCTCGGCGATGCCTGCCCTCGCCTTTGTCTCTTTCCTCTTGCGGTGCCGATGGTGAGGGCTTGCCTCCTAGATCTGTTGGTGTCGCCTCGACCAAACGGCTATTCTGTTGTGGCACGGGAGATGGCGTCGCCAATTTCGAAGGCTCGCTTTCAGATGTATAATCGCATTTTCCCATGGAGGAATAGAATGGGCTTGGGCTCGGGCTTCTCGGTTTTATTTCCATCCTTGTTCTACTCGATCGGATCTTTTGGGATGCATAGCCCGATGAGCTTCGGTTGCGTGAGAACGATGCGAAGGAAACGCAGGTACTGTCATCACCGCCGGGAGATGTTTGCTTGAGCGCAGCGATGGCATCCAAGAATGATGCGCTCTTGTTGAGGACACTCGTGCCTGGCTTGGGTAGCAACGTGCCAAGGGGCTTCTGAAGACCAACGGACGCGTTTGGATTGAATCCGCTGAAGGAGGCGACGAGACGTTGGTTCGTGGTTGCGGGGCTTAGACTCCGAGACTGGGATGCGGCGGGACAGGAATATCGCTGCTGGTGCGTGCGATCCGGTTGTTGTGCCTTGGAGCCGGCGTCGCCGTCCCTCTCTCCAACAGGTTCTGCTTCCTCCTTCTGCTGATCTAGCTCAGGAACCACGACAACATCTGCTTTCCTTTGTTTAGTACTCTTCTCTTGGTTCACGTGGACGCTGTCTCTTCGCTTGCCGTGTCGATGATCGCGCATCTTCGCGGACGATCGGCCACGTTGGGATGACTTTTCATCTTTCACCTTGCGCTTACGCTTCCCCTTTTCCTGTCGGTCATCTCTGACTTTGCTCTCTTTTCCAGAGATCTGTCGGCAGCTTTCCTGCCGTTGCTCATGGTGGCGTGCAGTCACGGCTACACTTCCATCTGCGGCTACTCTCGTGCTTTTTTCCTTCTTTGATGTAGACATGTTGCGTTTGGACTTCTTGCCGGTGCCCTTGCTTCTGTGCTTGTCTTGCTTGGCCTTGTCCAAACCTGCTTCGGTATGTTTGACTTTTGACCCACTTGCCTTGGCAGATGCTCGCTTGATGTCAGAGAGCTGACTTGAGGACTTACTGCGGTAAAGTTCCTGTTGAAGGAATCTTTGGATCTCACCCTCCACTTTTGACTTGGAACGTCTCAGACATGGGCTACCTAAGGCGTCCCCGGTTGCAGTTGTAGTTTCAGTATCGATGCTTTGGGACAGGTGCATGGTGGACTTCGACTTTTGCAACAGCTTGTGGTTGAAAGCTGCTCTGTGTCTTTTGCTGATATAGACACCATCGCCACTCACATTGATGCTCTGACTATTGCTTTTGCTCTTGCTCTGGGTGCTTTGGTTGGTGGTGGCGTCGGTGTCGGTGTCGGTGCGGTTGATCATGATCTTGTCCTGGCTGTTGCTGTTCGTGGTGATGGTATGGGACGGTGAGGTGTTACTGAAGTGAAGGAAGGCAGAAGCACCAAGGGAAGAGTGGGCATCGACCTTCTCTTTCCGAACGTTGGAAGAGGTCTCGGAGGACATTGTCTGATACGAGCCTTCACAACGTCTATGCAATGCTGGTGATTGCTGTTGATGTTGCCGTTGATTCGCCGCTGGTCTGATGCGCAACGAGAAGTTAATGCTGGAGAGACTGTCGGACATGCTCGGTGTCATTGGTGAGCTCAAGATGGAGCTCATGCTCTCCATCTCTTGTCTCAGCTGCCGAACACGATGCCCGATGGTTGGTGTGAGTAAAACTGAATGAACTGATGCTGATGCTGCTGACGATGCTAATGATATTGGCGTTGGCTGGCATGTGGACGGCGGCGGCGGCGGTGAAGACAACAGTGATGCCGAGTCCTTGCCTTTCGATTGCGTTGGCACTTTTCTCTGCGTTCTTCGCTTTCTCCTTTTTTGTTTTGGCGTGTGATAGACATCGATCGGAGGCGGAGGAATGTCTTGGGTATCGTTCACAAGCGAAGATGGTGTTGGATGATTTCTCGTCTTGGGAGTGGACGGATGCGATGGCGATAGCACTGCCAATGGCGATGGTTGTGGCTGTGTTGTTGCAGATCGCGTCAGTGACTCATGGAGAGCCTCTATCGGCTCTGTCGTTGAAGTAGAGTCATTGTCGGCTGTGGTCGTGCTTGCCAAGGAAGGTACTTCCGTAATTGCGGACGAGTGTATCGTGGACGCAAAGCTCATCATGCTTGCGTTACATTTCCGATTACCCGATGGAGACTTGGAGGCTGATTCAGTGTTGTTCTCTTCACTCAGGACAAGGCTTGGTTTTCTACCAGTGTTGGAAGTAAGTTGTGTACAATCAGATTGCGGCGATTTGTGAGATTCGGAGTGCCTTGTGGTGGACAGAGGCGAGAGCATCGAAGCTAAAGCTGGTCGCCGTCGCTGACCATGGTGACCATGCTCACGATGCCCACGCTCACGATGCCCACGATGCTCAGTGGCGAAGCTGGCTGGGACATCTTCGCTACCAATCTCTGGACAGGGGTGTTGATGAGCGTCGCTTTGGTTGTCTGGGTTACGAGCGCTGTCGGAGTCGGTAGTACGAAGGGACGAAGTTCTGATGGAACGCTGTGATAGTCTTCTCCCGCCGAACTCTTTGGATGATGATGTTGCAGACGTTGCCGCATCGATAGCATCCGTCGTGCATGGGATACCGCCAATTCTGTTTCTGCTTCCGCCATTCTTCATGCCTTGTCTCTGTACGTGCTGTGCATGCAGCGCAGTCTCCGAACTGGAAGATTCTCCCTCGCTGTCGGTCGAGCACAGGTCGGGGAGGTTGGCACTGCTTTGTTGCTTTTCGGAGGTCGGGCGGGTGCGATTCAGAAGCGGCATGCTGGACGACAGCAGAGCCGTTGATCACTGAAGGTGTCGCGAGGTTTGCTTTCGGATTTTCTGTGTGCTAAGCGGATGAAGTCGCAAAGCTCAGCTGTCAGCTCCCTTTCACCCTCCTCCTTGCCGGTCTCTGTGAGTGTGGATAATGAAAGTTTGTGGACCCTCTGAGTTGTGAGGACGAGATCAGGAGAACGATGCGCCGATGTGCCGTTGCTCACTTGCTATGGAGTGTACTATGCGTGGTTTGTCTCTCCGCTTCCTTCCGACGTGGCGAGTTGTGGGGTTCGTTGGTGTCAGCAACTTCAACGGCAAGTGCAACAGCAAGGACTTGTTGTGCCGGCGGTCACCTACGTCGGAGTGAACAAGCAAGTGCGAGCCGTGGGCGTGCTGCAGGCAGGAGAGTGAATGGAAAGAAAGAGGGAGAGGTTTCGGAGTTTGTTGGCCTTTGTCCCATGCCGTCACCATTGTCAGGGGAGACAAGTGGAAGACGCCGCTGCCCTTGCCCCCTCTGCATCCGAAACGATCACCGACGCTTTTGCTGTGCCCTCTGCACAGACACAATTCGCAAATCAACAACCAACAACCAACGAACTGCGGTGGCAACGAAACGGCAACGACAACAACAACAACAGAAGGCGGCGAATCTCCGAGAACACGCTTAGAGCCTTGCCTTTGGTGGTATAATCGTATCATTGATGTCATGATGTTACACCTTGCGAGAAGCGAGCTGTTTTCGTACTCAGAGGCCCTTGTTTCTGTCTGTGGGCGTACTTCGCAGCTTCATTTTGTGAGAATGTCAATGATTCAATCACAGTCTTGGTTCGACATTGTGCACATCTGTTCGCGATTCAATTCATTAAAAACAGCGTCACCAGCGACATTCTGTTCATGTCTCACTTGATCGTAGACCAAGCCGAATTCGTCCTTCGTGTTTTCAAAAAATCAACATCTCATAATACTTTCGAGAGGCGCCAGCACAGCAACAAGACATGATGAGAAGTTGTGGGTACGCGTACTCCTGCGCGTAGCTCGAAATTTCATGAAGCGTTGCGCAGATCGCAAAGAGTGTCTACTGTTTCGCACTCCCTTGTGCGTTTTGTTGTGACATCATTCGATGATGGCAACCGGAGTGTTGATCGCTGGCGTTGATACGCAAGAGGTGGAAACGAAACGAAGCGATGATAAACGCTCCGTCGCCACTTCCTTTTCCGCCGCTGCCTCGAAGAGTAGATGTTTGTGCGTATCAACAGGCCTGGGCATGAATCGAACATACAAGGATAAAGTGTCACAGAGCGGAGAGGGCTGCGTTGGAGATATGAACATCGGAGGGAGAAAGGAAGGAGGCGATCCCTCTCATTCCACTTTGTTACTTCTCGCAACTGCTCGTGCTCTTTGTCCCCGATCATCACGACGACGAGCATTTCCCTCGACTGGAGTCGCACGATACTCAGCTGCCGTGCTTAGCAGCCATGCCTGGCTACCATGCACCGCTCTGTGACAGCACTTGCGCCCCATACCTCAACCATGGTCTGTCCAAAAGGTTCCTGTGCCTCTGCCTTCGCCCAATAACACTCTGTGGTCATCCAGATCATGTTACGATCGCAAGTACGCCGACATCAGATCCAGACCATCCGCAGCGGCATTCCTGGCCCAAACGGCAACGCCGCTGGACGATGCTGTTGCAAACCCGAGCACCCCGATAGCTGCAAATGCATTCCACGGCATGACGGGAATGTCGGGGATCGAGGCAGCGAGTTGCAAGATAACCACCTTCCAGGCACTGTACGGCTGGCATCTAACGTTGTTCAAATCGGCCAGCCAAGTGCCGAGCGGTCGGTAGACCGTTGGAAAAGTGTGCGAGAAACTTTCGAACGAGGCCAGTCCTTGATACTGGCCCATTCCGCTCGTATCCAATCCACCCAACGGCAGGTGTGGATTGCTGAGATGGATCATGGCGTCGTTGCGGACGGCTGCTGCCGAGGGACACGCAGTCGTCATGATGTCAAAGACTTTGGATGTGGAAGTGAAGATGTACAGTGCCAATGGCGTTCCTCTGAGTTTGTTCTGGATGAAATCAATTGCTGCCGTTCGGGACGGCACAACGACGATGGGAAGGATGGGACCAAATATTTCTTCCTTCAGCAGCCTGCATTCAGATGGTGGATTCAGTACGAAGGTCGGACAGACGTATTTGTCCTCGAGATTGCATGTCGCAGCTCCTCCAAAAATGACTTCTGTGTCTGGATGCTCCGACTGCAAGCTTTCCACTTCCTTGAGATAGTCGATCAGTCGCTGCGTGTGGGCCTTGCTTACGATTCTGCTCATTGTCGACTGGGAGGGATCTTTGCTGAATTGCTCTTGGACGGCCCGAACGATCGATCGGCTCAGATCCTTAACGTGCTTTGCATGGACAATGAGGGTATCTGCATGATCAGTGGCGATGATGGTGACGACGAGGAGCGTGCTCGTAGGTGAGAAACGAGCATATGAATGGATGAGCTTGCGTTATGTTGCATTACGATACATTGCGTTGTTGAGGCGTGGAATTTGATTGAATCTGAGCAGTTCCGATTCAATTCAAAGGAATCAGATTGACATACTTGTATAGCGCGTATCAACACGATAGATGCATGCACCACCGCACGTGGCACATGCAATCGTCTGCAACTACAAGCACCATGCACGAGTATCCACCACTTACCTGGAGCCACGCAAGTCTGTCCGCAGTTGAAGAGCTTCGTGAAGACGATGCGATCGGCCACGTTGTCCAGCATGTGCGACGGAATATTCTCATCGACGTAGGTCGGACACTTGCCACCCAGCTCCAGCAACACGGGCGTCAGCGTCTTGGCCGCGGCCGCCGCCACGAGACGGCCCACACGTTCCGATCCCGTGAAGACGATCTTGCCCCACGGTTGCGCCAACAGAGCCTGTGTTTCGGGCACACCACCCGTCACGACGCGCGCCACGTCGGGCGGGAAGTACTTGGCGACGAGATCGTGCATCAGCTGCGCCGATGCTGGGCACAATTCGCTGGGTTTGATGACGATGGGATTGCCCGCCGCCAGTGCGCCGATGGCGGGCTGCAAGCACGTGAGGAATGCGTAGTTGAAGGCACCGATGATGCAGACGGCGGGTTTTCGCAGTGGTTTGTACTGGCACTGAGAGAATCCTGGAAAGAGGAGAAACGAGGATGGCATCTTCTTCGGCTTCATCCATCGTCGCAGATTGGCGAGGAAGAGATCGATCTGCGGCAGGATTTGGAAGATCTCGGCGAGGCAGGATTCCTCATCGCAACGACCGAGGTCGGCGGAAAGCGCCTCCTGCATGGCTTTCTGGTTGGACGCGATCATGTCCTTCATGCGTTTGAGCTGTTCCTTTCTCCATTCGTAGGTTTGGTTGATGCCTGATCGATGGACCTCGATCATCGGCTCGACGATGCCGGCCACATCAACCGTTGCTTTCGTCGTCATGATATTGCTTGTGCGTGATTGTGATCACTCTTATATAATATTATAGTATGACTGCGACAGTCCTTATCTCTCTGGAGTGGAGTATTGTGTTGTGCGGTTTTGGCAAGCCTGTCGTCAAGGGACGGCGAGGAATGGGAGTGTCATCTTGTGTTGCTCCACTTGCGCGAGTAGTCGTACGAGTTCTCGTACTTTGACTTGGTTCGGACGACGCCCCCTCTGTGTTGGTTCGCGTTCGCAATGGTGGTGGCTGTCTCCGCACAAAGGATCCACAGACCTCTGCGGAAAGAAGCACGACTCGAAAACGAACATCCATTCACGAGTTGCTTCATCCATGACATGTACCGAACTGTGTCGGACAAAACTCGTAGACTGTTGGGCGGTTCGATGCGTTGTTCATGGTGGTTTGTCATCGCAATGGTGGCACATCAAGGTCATGGACACGACCCACGGCGATTGGCTCTGCTGCTCTCACCCTATAACCTGAGGTCAATGAAGGGAAAGATCCAATCGTTACGTCTCTCGGTGGTGACCTTGTGCGCTTTGGAGAGGAACGGCGAGACTTTGGAAAGTCGTTCGGAAAACGTGAGTATGTGCAGGCATGGAGCATGGCGCGTTGTTGCCAAAGGGACGAGTATGGTACGTACCAGTAGAATCAACAGTGGTAACCTCAAACGAGTGTAGAGTTGAAGAGAGGAGTGAGAAATGGGACTTGGAAGTCGCCGTTCGACAAACTCGACTCAATCAGGTCAATCCGAATCAACGACACGCGGCAATCAACACGAGTTCAACACGCGTCACAACGATGAACGCGAACAGCCAGAACAGGCCGTTGTTGGTGATCCGCCTTGGAGGGGAAGGGAAAACGGCGTTTTTTTCAAATTGCGACGAAGCAAAACGAAAGTCGAAAAGGGATGCGGGCCACCAAATGGCGAAAAATTCTTGCGTATTTTCCAAAACAACTTGTGGCTTTTTTGCTCATTATCGGGTTGTGCACGGACTGCATCTTGTTGTTTTTTGGCTTTTTTCATTCTGGTCCACAGATCCTTCACCTCTCCATGCGATTCCACACATTCGACAGCCGCAGAGCCAGCATGTTCCCCTCTCTTCGAAGGGGGGTTGCGGATGTTGTTCCAACTCTCTTGCCAGTTGGCTTGTTGCATTCCATCAGCAGGATTCATCTAGTTACAACAATCAAAAGTTGCACATTCTGACTCCACTATTTATGGTATGCTCGTTTGCCTTGCTGATGTGGTTTACTTGCATCACCGCGGCTCTGTCGTGCAGCCCTCCCCCAGGTCCTCATCCCAGTAGTAGCAGCTTCTCCTGGTTCTTTCTCTTTGTCATCATGCTGGTGTTGTGGTTGTTGTTCTTCCATACCTTCTTCTGCTGTTGTTGGTGCTGCTGCTGCAGGCTGCAGTGCTTGTTCCGTACTTCCTTCTGCTGTCTCTCCTGTTCTTGCATCATCTTCAGGGACCGCTGCAGTTGATGCCAGTGTTGCAGTTGGCGATGGCATCCCGATTCTAGATATTTGGCTCCTGTTGTTGATACTGGTGATCGTGGTGATGGCATTGCCTGCGTCTCTGTTCGTGTCTCTGTTTGTGTTCTGTGATGGGTGTCAACTGCCTGGGCTGGTAGGATCCGTACAGGTGACCCCGCTGCTGCTGTCCCCTCTGTCTGTGCCCTTACTCTTCCAATGTCTGAGCCTTCCACCAATGCTCCTGCTGGTGATCATGGTGGTGGCATTGTCTGCGTCTCTGTTTGTGTCCTGTGATGGGCATCAACTGCCTGGGTGGTAGGATCCATTGAGATGATGGGAGAATGCAACTTCTCCGGCTTCTTTCATCCATGTTAGGGCGTTGGTGCATGTACTGGTCTGAACCAGCTCCCACACCTACCACAACTGTTGCCACGGGACCTTGACAAGCTGATCTGCATGCCGACTGGCCAGCAACATCAACCAACGCTGCATCGAGGGAGATCTCCTTGTGCTCTCACCATTTGTTGCCATTTGGGGAGACGTCAACATTGACTTCAGGGACACCTGCCAGGGGCACTTCTTTTGCAAGGTGGGGCTTCCTCATTGCTTGGATTTCTTCATTGACATCTCCAAACAATCTGGATCTCTGTTGCAAGGTGTCCTCCCATGCCTTGTTTGCGTGCTTTGCCTCAACCTTGAGAGCCAGCTGAGACTCCATCATCTCAAACATTGCCCTCTGTATTTCAATGCGATCTCTCATTAGTTGGTACTGTCCATCAAGACTGACATGAAGTCTTCAGTGGCAGTCAGGGTTGCTGTCTGATGACTGATTACAGAAACTGTGGGCATGGCTTGTTGGCCATGCAGCCTTGGCTGCATTGCCAATGGTAGTTGTCCGTTGCTGTTGTGCAGACTGTCCCCTGCTGGCATGGAGCGGCGACCTCCTAGGTCGATTGTGGGTTGGGGGTGTTGAGGGCATCATGCTGTTGCCAGCCATGGCAGCTGTGGTTCCGACAGTCGTGTTCCTTGTGCTCGTCATGGTGTTGTTGATGTTGTGGGTGGCAATGTTCGTGCTTCAGTTGGATGTGTTCGTTGCTTCTGTATTGCGATCCTGATGGCTTCCATCACCATCTGTAAAGCCCAGAACATGGCATACAGAGAAGTGCTGGGTCACACCAACATTGGTTGCTTCCTTCAAACGTACCAATATTGTAAGGATGTTGTGGGTGGCACCATCATTATCCCTCACAACATGACGAAGCCAGACCACTCCTCCCAATCTTCAGCATGGTGTGTCACAGAAGATGGTGTCAATTGGAAATGGCATCGGTACCAGCATGTCGGATCGAAACGACTCTGTGAAGTCTTCATTCCAAAACTGTTGCATATGGGCAGAACGTTTCTGGCCTGAGTCTGAGAATGGATGTCCCAACTTGTCAATGGGCATGTCGAAAATGCTTCTGCCATGACCGAAAGCGACTGGTGGTTTGCAGAGCAACATCAGGAACATCCAATGTACTCCATCCACTTTCCGACTTTCGATGGTGACCATAGCATCATTCCTGGCTGTGCATGAAGGCATATGAAAATCCACCACAACCATGCAATACCTTTCACCATGAGGTCTCCACACCTGGGTTTGTGGAAGACCTCAATGGTTCGACTCTGCTAATGAAACCTTGCAACTCATTTGGACTCCGATACCTAAAAAATGTGGCCAATCTTGCAGGGATAGGGCCATAAGGGGTGGTTGTAAATCTGCTTGAGCCTGGTTTGTTGGTAGTGCCAAGGTACGCAATGTCATTGTCAGAATCAGTGTCATCAATGTTGTCCAATGCTTTGTCATACCTATCCCATGCGCTGCTGCTGCTCTCATCTGTGTCATCGGTTCCAATAGGGGACAGTGTCACCTTCATTTGATGCTTCATACATGCTGCCACGTGTCATTCGTCTGTTGGTGCCATTCCTGTTGGTTCCGCTCCTGGTGCTGTTGGTGTGGCTGTTGGTGGTGTTAGAACTGGTTGCAGTGTTGGTATCATGATTGGAGGTTGCCAACTCAGCATCATTGACTGCCAGTTCATCCAAAGGACAGATGGTGGCACCAAGCCTATGGGTTGAGATCTCGTTCCGCTTGCCATCCTCTGGATTGGATGATGAAGAGATGAAGGTCATATGTTGGAGTCATAGGAAAGAGAAAAAGAGATGAGAAGGCACCTGAATACAAGCAGACGAGTTCATGATGGAGCTTTGATTATGTGGCTGGGCATGCAGTACTTACGGTGAAACAAACCCTTCTTCACCAATATCCGTTTGAACTTGCGTAGGGTCCGAACAAACTTCTTTGCATCGTACTTGAGTAAGAACGAATGCTGCAGATGCAAAGGCGCTGCCTCTCAGTGCCATTTTGTGGGATCAGCCAAAAATGCCTTCACGAGTTCAGCGGCATCAGGCCCATTCTTGTAAAAATGGTCATCGGAGCCCACCATTGTGGAGTGTCTGCAATGTTGTGCTGTTGAATTGTTGGTTCTATGTGTTGATGTGTTGATGCGTGGATGCGTGGACGTGTGGATGTGCCAATGTGCACAAGTGTTGATGCACCAATGTGCTGATGTATCAATGTGCTGATGTACCAATGTGCTGATGTACTAATGTGCAAATGTGTTGATGGGTTGATGTGTGGATGTGCGTGTGAGTGTTGCATTTTTTATTGTATGGCAAACTTGATTTGTTTTGGGCGGAACATGTGGACATTTGGGTTGATGATGCGGATGTTGCTGTCATTTTCGAACACTTCTCTCTCTGTAGGCGTCATGGTCCATACAGGTACGCTGGTGCAGGGTGTTTGGTTTCTCCCATTCTTACCTCATGTAAAAACAAACCAGCACGGTCTTGAGTTCTGCCACAATGCCAATACCTTCCCATGTGGCTATGTGGACCAATAGAAGCTGGCCCCAATGCATCGCAACTTCGCACTCCAAACCATTGGTGGTGAATGACTTGGAATGTCGCCAACAGACCATGAAGTATTGGAAAATCTATTGGAGTGGTCGAATACAACCTGGTGAGTCAAGAACGAGCAAATCGCAATGTCGCATCCTGCAGCATTGGGTGTGAATGGCACGGAATGTCGCAAACAGACCATGTAGTATCGGAAAATCTATTAGAGTGGTCGAATACAACCTGGTGATTCAAGAACGAGCAAATTGCAATGTCGCATCCTGGAGTATTGGGTGTGAATGGCACGGAACGTTGCAAACCGATCATGCAGTATTGGCCAATTGGCTGGTGTGGTCGAATATGACCTGGTGAGTCAAGAACGAGCAAATTGCAATGTCTCATCCTGCAGCAGTGTTTGCCGGTGACTTGAAATGTTGCGAACAGACCATGCAGTATCGGACAATTAGCTGGTATGGCCGAATACAACCTGTGGAGTCGAGAACGAGCAAATTGCAATGTCGCATCCTGTAGTATTGGGTGCGAATGGCACGGAACGTCGCGAACAGACCAGGTAGTATCGGACAATTTGCCGGTACGGCCGAATACAACCTGTGGAGTCGAGAACGAGCAAATTGCAATGTCGCATCCTGCAGCAGTGTTTGCCGGTGACTTGAAATGTTGCGAACAGACCAGGCAGTATCGGACAATTGGCCGGTATGGCCGAATACAACCTGTGGAGTCGAGAACGAGCAAATTGCAATGTCGCATTCCACAGCAGTGTTTGCTGGTGACTTGGAATGTTGCGAACAGACCAGGCAGTATCGAACAATTTGCCGGTACGGTCGAATACAACCTGTAGAGTGGAGAACGAGCAAAGCGCAACTTCGCATTCCACAGCGGTGTTTGCCGGTGACTTGGAATGTTGCGAACAGACCAGGCAGTATCGGACAATTTGCCAGTACAGTCGAATACCACTTGGTGAGTCGAAACCGAGCGAATCGCAATGTCACATTCCTCAGCAGTGTTCGCCAGTGACTTGGAATGTCGTAAAAAGACCTGGCGGGATCGGACAGTCCGTTCGTGTTGTCGAACACGCCCTAGTTGGAATGGTCGCAACCATGTCGCACTACATCACACACTAAATAGCGCCACCGAGACCCCAAAAGGCGACATTTTGGTCCAAAATGACACTTTCCATGACGTTGATAGCGCTGATATTGTCACAAGCCGCACAACAAGCGACAATAATGGGTCTAAGTAATGCTGTTTTTTGTCAAGATGAACATGAAGGCATTAATTAGTCTCCAAATCACATTAATCGGTATAGAAAGGGGCTAACAAATGCCCGAATGTTGCTGCTTGAACCGTTCATTCTGAAACTGCTTATTCGGAACTGCAACAACCACAATGACATCCGTGGCACATCGCGCCTTGGGGCGCAAACGGTTCAAAACTGCAGCGTACGTGCAAACCGACCAACATGTTGGGCGAATGCGCCAAAGGCGACGCAGTGGAAACACTGTTTCGGTGTGGCCAACGCAGAAAAAAAGGCACAAATGAGAACATGTTCCACGATTCGAGGGTGAGATGGAAAAAGCGGTGCAAATGTCCGAGTGAAACAGTCACAGCCGAAATTTGCACGACAAAGCACTCCCGGTCTTCGTCCGTGTCTGTGTGTGTTGGGTCTTTTTCGTTCGTTACGATTTAGCTTGTCTGTGCCTTGCTGATGTTGCGCGTCTGACAACTCGGTACGATAAGCCTTGCTTGTTGCGACGGTACTGCACGGACACGACAGACACGAAACGACACACGCGATAACAACAACATTGAACGCATGCCATCAAACACGGTCCTCGTCTGTGTCTGCGTGTGCCAGTCTTTTTGGTTCGTTACGGTTTCGGCTGTCTGTGCTTGCTGATGTTGCACGTCTGACAACTCGGTTCGATAAGCCCCCTGTTTGTTGCGACGGTACTGCACGGACATGACAGACACGAAACGACACGCACGATAACAACAACATCGGACGCGTACCATCAGACACGGTCCTCGTCTGTGTCTGTGTGTGCCAGTCCTATTCGTTCGTTACGGTTTCGGCTGTCTGTGCTTGCCGATGTTGCGCTTCTGACAACTCGGTACAAAAAGCCTTGCTTGTTGCGACGGTGCTGCACGGACATGACAGACACGACACGACACGCACGATAACAACAACATCACGCGCGCAACATTGAACGCGTGCCATCAGTCTGTGTGTGCCGGTCTCTTTCGTCCGTTACGATTTAGGCTGTCTGTGCTTGCTGATGTTGGGCTCCTGACAACTCGGTACGATCACCCCTGTTTGTTGCGACGGTACTGGTCTACACGACAGACACGACACGCACGAAACAAAACCATCGCTCGCGCAACATCGATCGCACACCATCAGACACGGTCCTCCTGATCTTCGTCTGTTTCCGTGTCCGTGTCCGTGTCCGTGTCCGTGTCCGTGTCCGTGTGTACTAGTCTTTTTGGTTCGTTGTGATGTAGCCTGTCTGTCTGTGTTTGCTGATGCCGCGCGTCTGACAGGTCGGTACGATCAGCCCTGTTTGTTGCGACCGTTTTGGTCTACATGACAGACATGACACGCACGATAACAACAACGTCGATCGCACACCATCAGACACAGTCCTCCTGCTCTTTGTCCGTGTCTGTGTGTACCGGTAGTTTTGGTTTGTTACGATTTAGCCTGTCTGTCCGTACTTGTTGATGTTGCACATGTGACTACTCAGTATGATTGATTGACCCTGTGTGCCATGACTCCATACCTGGTTTGTTTCAGCAATACTGCACAGACATGCGACCCACGTACAGAATTGCACGGGCACAATCAATCACAACATGTCCAATCCTCCTCTGTGTCTGTGTATGCAGGTCGTTTTGTGCCAGTTCAAACTGACACGGACAGCAAAGGGAAACGAGCCAAACAACATGCTAAATTGTGCATGGTATTGTGTGTTCAGAACAAATCAACCATAGCAGCGCTTGCCCTGTTTGTTTTACTCTCTCTGTTGCTGAAATGGATGTTTCACTGGTAGGTGTCACATGTTTGTCCTCCATCCTGTTGGTATACCAAGATACATCAGAATGGCATTGGAGACTACAGAGACAACCATTGCATGCATGGGCATGGATCTTCTGGGACAAGCAATTGATCCTGGACTCCAGCCTTCACCATCAGATAGTGTGCAAACATGTGTCCGAAGCAACCTTGGAACACACACAAAAGTGGTGGCAATGGCATGGGACGGACTGAATGAGAAGGACTTACTGCCTTGTAATGCAACAATGGAGCACCTGCTGTGCACTCTAATGTTCTGAAACAATATCCAACATGGGGAGTGCTGGCAGGACAAATGGGAAAGGATGTGAAAACTGTACGGAAGTGGACACAAATTTTTCTTTGTGCATTGGGACTCCTCAGCCGTGAACTTGTAAGTGGCATGACGTTAGTACATCAACAGCCAGACTGCAACATACACAATGGAATTGATGAACCACATGCTGTATCTCGCACAATCTCTGTCTTTTCCAATGTTGCCAGGTGTTGATCCTATCCCAGATATGCTTTGAAGATTGGAAAATGGAATGTGCACAAGAAGCATCAAACATGGCATCTGTAGATGGCACGGACTTCTCCATCATAGAGCCTACATTGTATGACCCAGGCTGGTATTCCCACAAATTCCAAGCTGTGGGTCTCGGCTACAAAGCTTGCATTTCCATTGCAAAAGGGCACCTTGTGTGGGTGGATGGACCGTATCCATGTGGGCAGTGGCCGGACATCAGAATTTATTGAGAGAAGCTCCTACATTCATTGGATTCTTCCAAGAAGGTTGTTGCGGACTGAGGTTACAGAGGTGAGCCTAACTGCTGCTTGGATTGCATGCAATGCAATGGCATGATTCGTGCATGCCATGAAGCTGTACATAAAAGGTTCAAGAACTGGAAGTGCCTGAAGCAAAAATGGCGGCACTGTTTGGATAAGCACCAGTATGCAATGTACATGGTTGCTGCAATCACGCAATTGGAACTGAAACAAACGAATCAGCTGTTTAACCTCACCCGAACGGTGGGGATCATCCAAGAGATGGATGATTGGTTGGATTCTCTGGTGGAACCGTAGGAATAAACAATAACCACATGCAAGAAACTACGATGCTTTAGAATAGAAACAACAAGCACTGTTCAATCTATTTGTCACTGTAATTGCTGGAAACAAACTACAGTTGGCTGCACCAACCGAGAACGTATCCAAGGACGAACCAAGGTGGTCTGGAGGAATGATTCTGGTCTCGAAAGGTAAAGACAAGGACAAGGACAAGGAAGAGGAGAAGCAACAGTGGCATGAAGCACTTTGTATGCAATCATGATTGTGTTGTTGACAAACACATGGAAGAACAAGAAGAAGCAGCTTGTATGACATAAGAACAACAACCATGCATAATACCAGGTAGTTTTGGACTCCTGCATCGAACAAGTCTGACACATCATCCGGCCATCAAGGTCCGTGGAGATTGGGCCGAGCATCTTGTCAAACCTCTCTGCATCCTGAAGCAAGCCAACACTACGCCAGAAGGCAGCAACTGCATATCAACCGATGCCATCAAGGAGTCTTGGCAAGGATTGGGCTGGGACGGCCTGATATGGACTGCATGGTTGGTGGAGTGGAGAAAGCACGGTCCCAACCCTACTGGGTCATCGGAACGCCAGAAACCCTTCCACTGGCAAGCCAGAGTGACTCACAAACTGTAGCAGGTGGCACTACAATAGTGATCGAGCCGAAATCACAAGCCCCACAAAGAAGGCAAGCGTGGCATCACGCCACAGAGCATGGATGCCGATTGCTAAGCCTTTGTAGAGCTGCCTCGAAGATCTATGCATTCCCACCCTGTGTAAGCTTGGTCAGCACCTACCAGGAACCCAGCCAAGGAGAGCAGAGTGACTGCTAGCTGTGACACATGGCAAGCCGCATACGGAGGCCACAGTTTCTCCAGAGCATCCAGCATAGCTGCACCATGCACCATCTGCACCCAACATCCTCCAGTGTGACCACACACCCAGCACGCCTCGCAGGAGTCACTGCAAGGGCAGCTGGTGCCGCCACACGTGTCTCCTGCATGTGCATTGTATATGTACCGGCATACACAGTTGCATGCAACCACATGGTAAGGCAAGACCTGCCAACGTTATCCGTTCACACTAAATGGCTTATGTGGAATAAACGAGGCGGTACGAAAGCAGCTGCAGCACATGGTTATGGATTATAGTCTATATGGTACAACAACAACAGAAAAAGAGCTGTACACAGCATGCATGGGGAGAAAGAGAGAAGCAACTTGCATTGTCAGTATGGTAGGCTGGAGTATTATTAGTTGCTACAGGGAGGACCGTCGTGAAGTGCGGATGCGAGCCAAGGACGAAGTCGCAATGGATGATGGACTGGTTGTCCCGAGTCGAAGGGAAGTCGCAAATACACAAGGAAAGCTACAGCAGAACCTGCGAAATGGCTGATTCCAACGAACTGCAGGGAAATATGGAAAATAGCAACAATGGACCCACTTTCTATTCTTTCTAAGTCGCATTTACAAAAAAACGCCGTTTTCCCTTGCTCTCCCTTGTGCTTGACACCACGCAACAAGACATGACAAGACGCAACGAAACATGGTCCCTCCACTTCTCTCGCATGATGCCACAACGATCTCGCCGAGAGACGCAGAAAGAACGAAACCGTCCATCGCCGCGGCCGCCACTCATTTCCGTCCCGGCTGTCCCCATCACCTCCACAAGAAGATCCATTTCCACGAATTCGCTGTTCTGGAGGACAGGCCGAACCAACGCAGCGTCAAGTTGATCCATCCCACCGGCTGCCCTCTCATTCATATTATACTCGTTCATATTCTATTCTATTGTACTCGTTCATACTCGTGGAGAGAGCAGAGCACAAAGGTCACCGTTCCCAGGCCTTCACGTGCAAGCACTCGTACGAGTAATAGTCGTGCAATACAGTACAGTACCCGACTCCAGAATAAGATCGACCATGACGCCGGAAGCAGCGGACAGCAAAGGCCAGCAGCGCACTTCGGCGCCTCCTCTGGAGGTGGAGAGCTTCATCGATGGCCTCGAGCACACCAATGACGACGACTTCCATCCGCATCCCACTCATCACCATGATGATCTGCGTGGCGACCCTGCGGATGCCGATACACCCAGCACAACAACCGCCACGGCCACGGAAATCACAGGCGCCGGAGGAATTCGAAGGCAATGGAAGCCCAGCAACACCGATCCGCTCTCGTGGTGGTCCTGGAAGGACTTCTGGTACTTTGTGGGGCCCGGCTGGTTCGTCAGCATCGCGTACGTCGATCCGGGCAACTACCAGGCCGACATCCAGGCGGGTTCCACCACGCGCTACTACCTCCTCTTTGCCATCTGGTGGACCTCCCTGCTCTCGATTTACGTCCAGGTCCTCTGCGTTCGTCTCGCCTACTACGGCAACTGCAATCTGGCGCAAGCCCAGTCAAAGGAGCATGAGAGACAGGAGCATCACAACCCCACCTTCTTTCGGAATCTGCGCTACTTCAATTGGGCGGTCGCGGAGCTCTCGACCATCGTGACGGATCTGCCGGAGGTCATCGGAATTGGAATTGCCTGCAACGCCTTCTTCGGTTGGCCGTATTACGTCGGCGTCCTCCTCAGCCTCGTCACCACCATGATCTTCTTGGCGACCATGAACCTCGGCGTCCACATCCTCGAACGCATCATCTTTGGCTTTGTGGGGATCATGAGCATCGCGCTGTGGATTGAGATGGCCATGGTCAAGCCCGACATCAAGGAGGTCGTGGATGGCTGGTTCTTCGGCTTCACCGAGGTCAACTCCTCGGACATCTTTGCGATCGCCGGCATTCTGGGTGCCGTCGTCATGCCGCACAACCTCTACCTCCACACGGCAGCAGTGCAGGCACGTCCCGTGGCGCCGTCGGCAGTCAACCAGGCCGTGCTCTACTCGTCGTGGGAACCCGTCGTGCCCATCCTCGTCAGCTTCTTCGTCAACATGGCCGTCGTCGCCATCGCAGCCGAGTCCGTCTACGGCTTCGTCGAGGACGCCGGCGACACGGTGGGCCTCACCAACTTTTGCGATTACTTCACCACCATCAAGGGCGGTTGTATCCTGTGGGGCATCGCGCTGCTGGCGGCGGGCCAATCCAGCGCCATCACCACGACCTACACGGGACAGTACGTCATGGACGGATTCCTGCAGATGCAAATTCCCGTGCAATGGCGTGCGATCATCACGCGATTCATCGCCATCACGCCCTGCGTCATAGTCAGCATCCTCTTCCCCAAGAACCTCAACGCCATGGTCAACATCGTCAACGCCTCCCTCTCCTTCCTCCTCCCCTTCGCCTTGACGCCCTTGATCAAATTCAACTGCTCTCACCGCGTCATGGGCAAGGAGCACGCCAGCCGCGGCATGGAGAAGTTCGTCCTGCACCTCTTCGCCATCCTGGTCTGGGGCATCAACGCTGTGGCCTTGTCTACCAATGGCGGCGGCTTCTTCGGGGACATCCGCGGTCGCGGCGACGGCACATGGGGGCTGCTCGTCGTTGAACTCCTCATCCAGACGCTCTATGCCTGGTGGAACTGGTACACGCTCTTTGGTGGCGTTGCCGAAGTGGAATATCACGAAGCGCCCGTCATCCTGTTGGACTCGAGGCACGATGATTTCCAACAGGCCTTGAATGAGGAGCTGCAGGATGATAATGATGACGACGACGACGACGGTATGCGGCTGACACATCCCTACAGCGATGATGTGGATGGTGATGATCCGATGATCTTCTCATGAACGGTCGCCGAATCCGATGAACGGACGTTTCTTTTTGACGCAGAAGGGAGGATGCCGGCTCGATACAATTACGTGGATGTAGAGTAGGGGTTGTGTGTACAAATAGTGAAAGCAAAACAATGGTACTATGCGGCCACAATACTCGAGAAACAGATACCGGATTATACATGTTGCTGTACAATGCTATTACATTTTGCATGGCTTTGTTGTTTGCAAATTGTTGCCAGACTTTCGATAGTGGAACAGAAAGCTCAGCCCAATGATAATTACGCTTGTGCGCATGTGATGATGTCACAACGTGCTCATTGTTGCCAGCAGCATACTCGTACGAGCACTTCGGTTGCTCGGGCTGTCTCGAGATCGCTCTCAAGAACCGTACGTTAGCACCGAGACATCGTCATCGTGCTCGTCCATGTCATCATAGTCGTACTCTGCCTCGCCATCCTCGGACAATGCGTCTGTCTTGTACGTCTTGGAGCCTGTGGCGTGAGTGCAGCCATCGATTCCCTTGCGCGTACTGTTTCTAGAACGCATGTCGGCTGGACCGGGTTTCGGTATGATCTCGAATCCAGAGAGATTCGCAGGCGATGCAATCCCATACAGCTCATCGAGCTTGCGGTTGCGGCGGGTCCATTCCGCCAGCTTCGGGTTGAGGTTTCCATGTCGGTACCGAGTGGTGACGAATTGGCCACGTCGTTCCTTGATGTCATCCACCTTGGTCTTGCATCCCCATGCTGTGTAGTGATCAACAGCGTTGTCGAAGTAGTCGCTGACCAGGTCTGGGGCATCGTTCTGAGCATAGTGCTCGCCTGCCAGCTCACAGGCGAGAGCTACATCATGGACGCACATAGATTGCGCGGCGGTGACGATCGCCAGGTTGTACGCGTTCTGGATTCTGGAATGGCGCTTGTTCTTGATAGTGATCGAGCGCTTTTCAGCCTCGAGCAAGAATGCCTTGTGAATCCAGTTCCTTCCTCTGGTCTTGCCGATGTTGCGGAGGGTCTTGATGGACTTGCGCAGGGTTGCCAGATGGCGGCGGCGTCCTGTCTCTCTGTACCTTCCCGCCGCGATCAGGCCTGCAAAGAAGGGTGAGGCCATAACCATCAGGTAAGCTCTATCTCTCGAAGCGAAGTAATTAAAGGGATCGTAGAGTCGTTCCGCAGTTTCATACCGCCGATGGTGAATCAAGATCCACTCTCGGGCATATAAGTCCATCGTATCTGCGATAACTGCAGATGGATCCAATGACTCTTTGTCGAGACCTCGTGCGGCTTCAGCCTCGAAATCTTGCCATGGAATCGGCTCATCACCAGTCAACCACGTGAACAGCAGATGCATGCCCCTGGCCATGTTGCTCAAGGAACGAACTTGATGGATGTCGATTTTTTGACGCACTCTTTGCGTCGCCTTGATCAAAGTGGGCAACGAGCATCCAATCTGAAGACCCAGCATGACGGAGGTCTGGTAGTTCACGATGCCCATCTCGAACTCCCCAACTTCCATCGAATCGTGATGCCCCTTCCGACATTCTCGCATCAAGTCTAGGTAAGGAGAGTTGAACGATGAGATGAAGTTGGTCCTGATGATGGAAACAATCGCGCTCTTCGACTTTCCGTTGGTTTTATCAATGACTGCGGTTGCAAGATCGGCACAGCGTTGTGCCATCGCTTGGTCTCCTGTCATGGCCATCATGACACCATAGGCCCCGAAAGCAGGTGCCGCGTCTTCGGTGATGCCGTACCGAATGGTACACTGAATCGTCCTGAACAGATTGAAGAGGTACGGAACCACCTTGCGGATGAGGTTGGAGCGAATGCCGAAGTCGGTGCCGATCCTCATGCTGTAGATCTGACCCGGATCTGTCATGAGCGGCAAGGACATGATCTGCTCGTTCGTGTTCTTCTTCAGGAACGACTTGATATCCAGCAGCATCTTGGCGCTGCGCAGCAAGTGCCATCTCTTCGGGAACTCTTTCATTGCTCGGAGCGCTCGTTTGTCGAGTTGCTGGGCGTCCAGATGACGATCTTCCCTGCCCAGCGCCTTGGCCATCGCGAAGTACGTGGGGAGCTTGTCCTCAAGCGACCGAGCCCTGTCCAACACTTCGTAGCCGAGCTTGTACCCAGCCTCGAAGTGGCTCAGCGACAGCTCCACATCACATCGAGCGTGGTACAGTCGCAAGCACGCGTCGTAGTGCTCTGCATTGTTCCATGCTGATCGATGGGCAGCTTGTTGGACGGAAGAAGTGCTGCTAACACTGCCAGCACTGCTGCTGGAGTTGGTGCTGTTGGTACTGGGGGAAGTATGATTCTTCACTCGACGCAAGGCAGCGAACGCCTTCTCTAAGTAGTTGGATGCCGATTCCAAGGCTCCCATCTGCAACGCCTTCTCGCCAACCTCGAGGTTCATCATGACGGTGAACATGTGGTCCTTGGTCTGGATACTGTTGAGATGATCAACTGCCACGAAGAGAAGGCCTTCGATCTCGTCCAATCGTGGGGATGACGCCTTGGATGGTTTCGTCTGCGAGGTAGAGTGCGTTGATTGTGCTGATTGCGCTGGCATGCTGTGCTGTTGCAGCCGCCGGCGGCTTTGTGCCTTGGCTTCGTCGAGACCATACCTCCTTGGGCTGCTGCTCTTGCCGTCGGCTTTGGACTTGGACTTGACATGCTCGTCGTCATCGTCATTCTCCTTCAAGGGATCGTCGTCATTCCGTCCGAGCCGGTAGTTCTTCAGCAGGCAGTGGCCGATGCGCAACCGCAGCTTGTCGCGGACCTCGCCATGAGGGATCATTCCATGCGCAGCCTGCTGGATGCGATCATGGGCGAAGTTGTACATGGTGCCGCCGATGGGGTTGTTGACCAGACGCTCGAGGACGGCCTGTTCCAGGAGTTCAGAGAGTGCCTGTTCGTTGGAGATGATGCCGTCCTCATCGATCGTAGCACTGGTCACACCATCCACATGGCCTTGCTCATTCTGCAGCACAAGACGCAGAATAGAGAGGTGGAAGGTCGATCCGATGTAGGCTGCGACGGATAGGGCTCTTTGGAGCAGCGGTGGGAGATCCTTGAGCTTGGACTCGATGGCGTGGACGATGTTGTGACTGATGGGCAGATCCACGGTGCGGAAGCTGCTGCTACCTTTGCCACCTCCTTGGTTTGGGACCTTCCACTCCCACTGAGATGAAGCTTGGTTGTATGTGAGGATGTTCTTCCTCTCCAGCTCTTCCAATGCCTGCAACGTGAAGAAGATGTTACCGTTGGTCTTGATGTGCAGCTTCTTCGAGAGGATGTCGATGTCTTCGCAACACAACATGTTCTCCAGCCATGCGGTGGTGTCTGCCAACGATAGGTTTGCAATGGTGACGTGGCTGAGCGTTCGATGTTGCCGGTGGGAAGCGCCGTGGCTGGGTCCACCATCGCTGTCTTCTGTCGCCTCGAGTTTTTGCAAGAAGGCAGTCGACAGCGCATGATTTGGTGGCAGGTCCAGCACTTCCTCGTTGTGCGGATTCGTCTCCTGTCGGACAGCACCCACAAGGAGGAAGTTCTTGAGGTCCGTGTCTTCCATCAGACTGGCCAGGAGGCGCAAGCCAACGCCGGATGACCACTGCAGATCATCCAGGAACATGTAGATGGGACGTTCCGTCGTGGATATGGCCTTGATGAACTGCATGAAGATGTACTGCAGCTGGTTCCATGAGCTGTCACCCAGCAGCTGAGCCGCTGCTGGCATGGCACTCGAAGATAGGCCCTCGGTTAGGTTCTGGCTGACACTCATACTTCCCGCATTGCTGATAGCTCCAGTGACGAACTTACTGTATCGACGCTGGCTTGTGGAGTGATGAGTGATCGATCCGTCTTCATGGATTGTTGCGTTGGGCGCGAGGATGGCAAGGGCCGGCACCACCTTGATGAGCGGAATGAATCCATCCGTGGGAAAGGCTTCCTTGACGCATCGGCGGATTCGATCGAGCTCTTCTACCGGTCCGCGCTTGAGTTGAGACGTGAAGTCGCGCATGGCCTGGATGAGGGCGGAGAAGGGATCGCTGCCGCCGGTGTACTCGTCGTACTTGCCGCGCAGCACGTAGCAGCAGGTGCAGGTGTTGGCCGCTGTCTTCTTCTTATCTTCTTCTTTCTGCTTGTCGGTCTTCTGCTTTGGCTCTGTGTTGCAGGTGCAGCACTCTTGCAGAAAGTGATCGATCAGGGCTGATTTACCAGTTCCGCTGATACCCCATACCAGCACGGCGGGGTACATGTTTTCATTGGCATCAGTCTCTTGCGAGCTCTCTTCCTGTATGGTCGGCTTGGAGGGAGAGTCGGCAACATCGTCGGCAATGCGAGATCGCGATGATTCCATGACCTTCTTGTTGACATGATGGAGCCGCTTCAGTTCTTTTTCTCGTCCGAGAAAGCACGAACCCGATCGCCACGGTGCGGTTTCCTTCGATCGATGCAGTTTCCTGGTTGGATCGGGAGACTTGTTGGGATTGTCCATGGTGGAAGGAGACGGCGGGCTGTCGTTGTTGCTGTTGTTGTTGTTGTTGTTGCTGTTGCTCATGTCAGCCACCATGGTGGTATCGTATGTGGGCTCAGTGGCGTGGAGCACTTGGCTTGTTACGGGTTCGACGGTCGGTGACATGGTGGTGTGGGTCGTATGGAACATACGAGTAGCTCGTGCGAGTGGAGTGGAGTGGAGTGGAGTGTGGGTATTTTGTGCTCTCTCTTTGGTGTGTATTGAGATTTTGAAGTACCATAGGTAGATCAGAATCGAGGCAATGGTTTGGGCGCGATTGTGTTCTCTTGTCTTCTTGCTACACAGGACAAGGTCAAGATCGCTTGTGGTGCCACCCGGATTGTGGTTTTCTGCGAGGGACAAACAAGTCCTCTCTGGTGGGGGAGAGTCCTAGTCGTAATTTATCACCGAACTGTGAAGGATGTCACCCACGTACTTGCCGACTGCATTCTTTCGTGCGCCAAATGCCATAGCGAAGGTTCTCAATGCATTCGTAATGTCCTGCATCGCGAATGACCACTTGACGGTGTTCTTGTCATGGCAGTGCAACTTCTTTCCCGCCCAAGGTTTGCGATCGTTGCGCGCACTATTCCGGCAGAGCATGCCAGGAAGCCAACATTTGACATGCGCGGTTCCGCAAGGATCTCCTGGCTCGCCAAGAACATGTTCTGTACCAACACGCACTGCTTCGGGTACGAAATTAGGTTCCCTGTTTGGGAAATGAGACATTCCCGCCCCTCAAGACGACGCGTCGCGCGATGCGCTTTCCGCCATCTGACTATCTGTATGACCCACGTCAGCCAGTACACCATGGCAGTCAATAATTCAATAAGTCCGAGGAAGAGATGTTGGGATGTAAACCTAGCAATAATAGAATAGTACATAATACAATCTTGTGTTACAGTGCACAGAATCCTCGTCATCAAGCAACAAGAAGCGAGGAACATACATGTTCACAAAGGTGCTCACCATCAAGTCATGAATCGTCAGTTTTCGTAATCTCCATCGAGAAAGAGACACAACACTAGTAGTGCGTGGTGTTGGCTTTGCTTGTTGGTATTCCCGAGTTGCTCCATGCCTTTTTCTACTCTATTCTACTCTGCACGCCCTGTTGTTCATTCTTGCCATCTGGTGGAATGTGCATATGTGTATGTGCATCGCTCACCCATTGTTCTCTTGTACTCTACGCGCAAACGGCGCAAACGGCACAAACGTCCGTGTCATGAACGAAGTGTGATTGAGCGAATCACATCGCGAATTTACGCGCGCCAATGTGTTCACAATTTCGGGAGGCAATTTGTGAGCAACAATTTCTGAAAGCATCAGATATTCGGTCTGTCAGTTGAAGTTCATCTAAAGAACGGACTACTTTTTACTCAGTGTGTTCCTTGTCGCACCATGAAATTATTTTGGCGCGAAATTTTGGCGCGAAACCTCCCACCAACAAATACGGAACAATCCCTCTTTTCCCTCCTTCTCCCACACTCAATCATGAATCACCACTGACTCAAATACTATCCGAATCAATGGGATCAAGACACCCTGGGAACTATGTGCTCTCCTGAACTATTGTAATGCAGCCAACCTGAATTCCGTTGTCAGCTAACCAACCTGATAACCCTGCACGACAACAGTCAAGAGATCTTCCCTGCTTCAACACATGCAGGGAATCCTACATCAAATTCCCTCGGCTTGACAACCTGTGTTCTTGATCTCAACCTCAATCAAGGTGTCAAAGCTTAGTACTCGAACGTAGAACAACTACGATGAGATACTGGAGAAAGAGAGAAAGAGAGGACCTGTCCGCCCTCAGCACTGAACCTCTGAAGGTCAGTGCAGAGCCGCACCATTTAGATTGACTATCGTTTCTTCATCCTGCATCTCAAACTGATCAACTCACAATGCAGACTATTCAAATAACAAATAGCACAACTCAAGATCAGCACAACAACACTAATCTACTTCATTGTCACATACTACTAATCTCCAGACGGTCGCCCCAAGTTGACTTCACCATCAGATTCCTCAAATCTGGCAGTCAACTAGGCCATCCCTTCCGGATCGTGTCACAACAGCACACGAAAATCCAACTCTGTCCATCCATTTGACAGAAACAAGTGACATCGAGTCCAGATCGATGTACTTCACAACTGAACTCCAAATGACAATACCTTGCCTCCCATCTACATCATCAACGGAATATGGAATCTGAAGGAGCATGGAACGACAGCTGGCATTTACACAATGTCATTGTGTCACTACGTCAACAGCTGACTTCGCATCAGAACAAGAAGCCAAAGATTCTATGACCATGGTTTCATGGAGATTGTGGCTATGCAAGGAGGAGTTTGGACAAGATATTGATGACTACCCATGAAGTAGTAGGTCAATATGAGAGGAGACAATCGAGTGTGTATCGAATACGTAGTATTGTGCAGTAACAATACAGAATAGAGAAAGAGAGAAACACAAGAAACAGCAAGAGAGCATCTTGCGTACCAACTCATAGTCGGGCCATCGGAACAACAATGTAATGAAATAGGAATTGAAATCGTAACACCACCACCACCATTATCAGTCGAGCAAATAGTCTCTATGTGTGGAACTTGCCAACATTTGTGAATGCTGTGCGTTGCGCACTGGAACTTGCCCGTTTCGCTCTGACTTGTTGGCATCGACAGTCCCCTGATTCCTCTTGCCAATTCCTCAGTGCGTAGCTTCAGACAAGAGCCCTTCGCATATTTCTTGTCACAAGTCTCATCTAGACGATGAAATTGACGGTATGCAAGAAGAGGATAGGTTTATCTGCAGACGAACGGACTCAGATCGTTGTGGCGCTCTTGCTGTCGTAAGCCAACGGCCGTTTCAAGGGAGGGGTGCTCGATCATCTGAAGGCACTCTACGACATTTATCGCACCACGGTCCAGAAAATGATGACCAATGTGAGAAAGGCTATGGTCTGAAACTTCCAATCATCTTGGAGGTTGCTGCCACATCATGATGTTTGCAGTAGAGCACATAAGTAGGATAGGAAGGATCTCAAGACGCGCCTTCGGGTGCTTGACGACAACGATGCGGCAACCATCTGCACAACTGCTGCTGCCCTGGTGTGCCACCAACTACGCTACACGATATGAGCATTGCAATGAAGCATCGTATCAAGAACATATTCGGACTCACAGACAAGCACATGGCAGATCGCCTTTGCTTCTGTGGCAATCACATCGCAGATGATGGGTTGCTTCAGAGCTTGAATGATGTCATCCACGTGGATGAGAAGTGGTTCTTCGTTCACTTGTCTATTGTGGGCGAAGGTGCATTGTAGGTGGAGACTCTCCAGTCCGATACGGAAACACAGCCACGCCCACAATCCAATCGGTGATGTTTCTCGCAGCAGTGGCGAAGCCACGCATTGATCCTGTCTACGGCGAGTGGTTGGACGGCAAGATTGGCTATGTTGCAGAGTGACGCATTGCCTTTCAGTTGAGTCTGACGAAGGTAGGAGTGTGCGATGAGCAGCACGCTGTGTCTATCGACGCGTGTATGTATTTTAGTCTAATTCGTCACAGCAGGCACGCATAGGAGAATAGCGGATAACCCGATTCACTATCGAAGATAGACTAACTGTGTGAGATGAGGTGAATGCTCTATACGAATGGTATCACATCAGATCTACAGAGTCAGACCAAGGTACTCAGGATATGGTATGCATAGAGAAGGTCAAAGAGAGTTCAGATCTGGCAGAGATTGTATGACATGGCCAACAAAATGACCCGATGCTAAGCTGCGACAGTCATCGGTCATTCATCAAACCAGTTTGAGCTCGTCTTGATTTTCCCTTTTAATTTACCACAGCTTACATATGGACTGAGCGGGGTTCAAAACGAACTGCGAGCGGGCAAGGTGCCGAAATCGTTTGCGGACGGAGGAGTACAATTTTACCGCAGCTTTCAATGTAACCCTTTACTGTTAAATACAGTCCCAACTCATTTCCCACAGCTGTTGGAAATCCGGGGTTATAGTTAGTAAGAATCTAAGTTGTTATTAGATCGTACCGTTTTAGAACTGCGAGCTCAATCTCATCATCTCTTTTGATTTCGTTTTCATATCAGACATCTTCTGCAGCAACATCTTGCAATACTGCTGCATTCATCGTTGTCGTCATGCCCTTTCATCATACTCCATTGCATAAATCTCATGATGCCTTTCATCAGGCATCTTCATCATGCATATCCTTACTTTCATTCTCGTCTACATTCATGCGGTACGATTCCGCAGTCATGCATCCATCTCATCACAGGTTTCATCTCAATCCCTTGTTGTCGTTGACTCCACCTGTTTTACAATTGATCGGTCTTGATTGCTTTTCTGAATCTTTCTTGTTGTCAATCATATGATTGGTCTTGTCCGTCAGGAGCATGTGCATCACTTGTTTCTGTTTCTCCAAATGGGATACGATTCCTACCCACTGCCCCTGCGCCCCTTTTGGATATACCTCACTGACCAAGAGATGTCTTGTCGGCTTGGATCAGGAGTCCCTGTTGTGCATTGCCATGGTGGTCATGTTAGAGGAGGACAGGCTGTCCTTCTTGGTGAGACTGAGTTCAGTCACGTTCGCGTTGGGTCAAGGGTGCGATCAACAAGAGTCGATTTATTCAGTCGTCATTGACAACTTGGGAGGTGCGGTAATCATGGGTATCTTGGTAAAAGCGTACCTCCGATTCCTAACACACAGCAAACTCGTGCGAGCGGAGTAGTACTCGCCAAGGACTGTTCCCAACTTGAATCCAATTTGTGTGTTGGTAGTGATGATGTCAATGACCGTTGCTTGCCATTCCGCGGAAAACAACATCAACAACGGCAACAGCAATGACAACGACAAAGAGACATTTGGTGCCCAGATGGTGTCCTTGATTCGACTAGTGACTGAGACAGTGTAGATGACAAAAGCGAAACTAGATTTTACATTATCGTCACAGAGTGCTCTTCTTTGCCAGCACAAAATAGAAACATAGAGTACGAGCTGGAGCATGCTCGTATGTGTAGATGTGTATGTGATGATTAAAGTTCTTGACAAGCAGCTTCCTCTGGTCCAGGGCAATCCGTGAATTTGCTGGCAATTACGTACGTTGCTGTGTCTGACAAACACATTTCTCCTTGGGCGCAGTCTCGGCAGGAGGAGCTCAATTGGCAGATTCCTTTTTTGATAATGAGGTCATTGGTTGCATCGTCAGTGTTGGCAACATCTCTGCACGTGCTGTCTCCCGAGCAGGCACCGTCTTCGACAGTCAAGCTTCCTGCAATTTTGGTCTTTGCGCGCTGATGCAATGCGCCGCAAGCTCTTTCCCCTTTGCACGCATTCTTTCCAATGAAGATACTTACCACAATCGGTGCCGTTGTAGACAATTGGGTGCTGCGCGATCCAGTGCTAGCGCATGCTCTGGTTGCATCGCATGCTCCATCTCCCACTCGTATATTGCCATAGACATTAGATCCAAGAGCACCGCAACTCACCGTTCCGAGACAAGCTCCTGGTCCGATCACCCTGAAACCGGTCTCGACCCCAAGAGCTGGCTCAGATGGAAAGAAAATGCCAAACTGACCACAAGAATTTATGCTCTTGCAACTGTCAAGTATGATTGCGTTGGGACGTGCTTCTGAGCATGACAGCTGTCCGGTACAGGACCCTGAGCTCACCGTTATGACACCGCCGCCAGCTCCACTGGTGCAGGCATCTTCACCAGTGCAGCACGAGGAACCGCACGCATCCGTCACCACAGACGCGCTGCCAGTGAAGAGCGTCTTGGTCTCCACGATCTCCAACAAAGCTTCGGTCACGCTTTGGTCGTTCTTGATCTTATCAAAGCGTGCCTGCGCCACCTCCGTCGACACGATCGTTGGAGGGTCCTGCTCATCACATCCAAAGATGCTCTTGATCATGTTGCGCTTGCCCTCGTCAGCCAGAGCATCAACCATGGAGACGAAGTTCTCGCATGTGCCTCCCACATCATCGCAGAACATGTCAGTAGAGATCGCATTGAACATTGATGCGCCGTTACCTGGTTCTGAGAGACATCCTACGTTCAAGGATGGCAGGAGGATAGTTGGACGACTTGTTGTTGTAGGCCCTTGCGAAGGCTGTGAGCTTGGAGAAACTGACGGCATGTCAGATGGTTGGGTGGACGGCGCCTCAGACGGCTGTTGGGAGGGCTGTGCGGACGGCACCTCGGTCGGCTGTTGGGAGGGCTGTTGGGAGGGCACTTCGGACGGAAGGTCGGAGGGCTGTGGGGAAGGAAGATGGGAGGGCTGTGCTGACGGCTCCTCGGACGGAAGGTCGGAGGGCTGTGCGGACGGCACCTCAGACGGGACTTGTGATGGACTGCTCGACGGGAGCGAGCTCGGGATATCTGACGGCATCTCAGACGGGGCTCGGGATGGCGCGTCTGACGGAGAATATGAGGGCGTCCGAGACGGCGAGTTGGATGGGGCGCTGGTTGGGCTGGACGTGAGGGGTGTGGGGAAAGGAGTGGGAGAAAAAGTTGGAGAGTCTGTGGGCAAGGTGTCCTTGCCAGTACAGTACTCCTCCACTTTGTCCCCAGTAGGATTTCCCCCGAGCTGCTGCCTCCCTTAGGACAGGCTCCATCGATATCGCTGATGAAGTAGAATTCATCAGGGCTGCACTCATCCTTCGTCATGCATCCTCTGCAGCCTTCGACACTGCCGCATCCAGCTGGAGGAACGACGATGTCGGTTCTCATCCTGTCACTGAAGCCCATCTTCTCGCATGACCCATCGGCAGCGCAACCACCAGCACCAATGGTCAGGCTGCCTGCAGGCTTGCCAGCAGTACCATGGTTGACAGTGGAATGGGCATCCTTGCAGGCGTTGGCGCCTACGCACGCATTCGGGCCAATGTCGATGTGGCTGCGGAAGCGATATGATGGTGACTTCTGCACGACGCGGCGTCCAGCGGAGTTGCATGCATCTGATCCAATGCATGCGCCGGTCTGGATGGTGACATCGCCATGGGAGCGGCGTCCCACTCCCTCGCAAGATTGAGGGGTGGTGCATGCCATCTCACCAACGAAGGTGACTCCAGTGATGAAGGGATTGGCCTCGTTCTCATTCATCAACTCGCATGCACTCGTGCCAGTGCAGGAGGAACCGAGGATGAGGGGATTGGGGCCCATGTCCTTGCAAGCGCTGTCGCCAGTACATGCCGTGATGGCGATGGTCATGAATGGCGGGGAGTTGGAGGCGGAACCGGTGACTGAGGTGCATCCAGACGATCCTTGGCAGCATGGGTCCGCGACGGCAGGCGATTGCATCGCCGCGATGGCCGCGCAAGCTGCCTTCATGGCATCCGGACGTTCGGTGACGAGGATTGCGTTGGTGGCAGCGATCAGGACCAATTGGCCAACAAGGATGTCATTCGACGAGTACTTTTGGAAGAGCTTGCGTGCGGCTCCTTCCCCGAGGTCTCCAGCGCACGCGAAGAAGTTCTGCAGCTGCTCGGATTCCCTCACGGCAGTCACGGCCTCGCGGCAGGATGGCTTGTTCGCATCGCAGATGATGGTCTTGGCGCTTACCTCTTGTGATGAGAGGGCGGTGATTCCATCGGGCTTGCAAAAAACTTCGATGGTAGAATCGAAGATGGCTGGAGCGGCTGTTGGCTTTGATGTTGGCAGGAGAGTCGGTTGAGAGGTCGGCGACGCGGTTGGCTGGGCCACAGGTGTCATCGAGGGCATCTCCGAAATCAAGCCTGTCGGCGGCCCAGTAGGCAATGCGGTTGGCGCGGCTGTTGCTGCAGCAGCCGGGTTCTCAGTGGGTGGCTCTCGTTCGCCCTTGTTTTGTTTCGTCGCCTTCGCGTTGTCATCAGCGCCGACCTTGAGGGCGCGGATCTTGTTCATCGCCGTGCGGAGTTCCTTAGTTGGGTCCAAGGGGGTCCTGTTGCCGCGGAGCACAGCGTGGACCGTTGCCGTGTCGGCGAGAGCGAGAAAAGCGACGAAGGCTGCCTTGGCGTAGATCATGGTTGCTGTCGTTGTCGTTGTCGTTGCCGTTGTCGTAACGAGAGTGGTTGGATCAATTGTGTGTGCGCCAAGTTCGCGATGAATCCGAATAGAGCACAGATAGATTGTGGAATCAGCAGGATGTTGCGATGATTCGACGAGGTGTGCATGCGAAAGCAACGGTGATGTGGAAAGGGAAAGCGTGAGTCAATGAAGGCTGGCAGAGTTGGAGGATTCGGCAGCAAGATGTTGCCTAGTGCGAGTCTGGTATTGTCATGGGAAGACAGGGTGAGGATCCGTAGCGTCTTTGGATAGCTCGTCGTCTCTTCAGCCTCGGATTGACCTGTGCTCACCTTGCGATGGTTGTTGGTTAACGGTTGTTGGCTGTTGTCTGTTCTGTGGTGATGTGATGTCTTGCAATCTGGTGGTCGATTGGTTTTATGAGACTGACAAGATCGGTTTTGGAGGAGGACAAATGATTTCTCGAGCGGCGGGGCGGAGCGGGCCGACAAGCGATGAACACCGCGACGTGCGTTGAAGCCATGCCGCAGATGAATGAATTCTTCCACCATCCTCCTGCACCAGATGTGGTCGTATCAGAGTCGAACGCTGGTGCGCATCGCATTGCAAGCCTTGCTGCGAATGTTTGCTTGGTGGTTGGTCATCTCTGTGGTGTAATTCGGGTTTGCTTCTCGGGAGGCTTCACTTTGATTCTCGGCATCGGAGGTTGCGTCCTCTGAGTTGGCAATGTGCAAGGGTAGAATTCTACACCAAGCTCTCCAGGATCACGAGAAAGTTCAACGTCATCCAATTATGGATGTGGTACCTCTTTGTATGGCTCGTGCGTGTGTTCCCTTGCTGAATCGGCCGACCTTCCACGCGATGGCTTCCCTAGCTGCCGACGAACCTCAACCTTCCCGTCCAAGGATGCGAAGGAAGCCTCAGATTTGATGCTATCATGTGATGGAGGGAACAGCACGTCCATTTGCATGGTACATATTCTACCATGGTGCAGAACACAATACCACACCATAACATACGATACGATAAATGCGAACCTCTTTATTGTTGGTCCTGGCGCAAATCTGCTCTTTCCAATTCATTATGAATGTGATGCACCCAGAGAAGCACTGAGAAAAACAACAAAGATGTTGAAGCGTGGGCTGGGAGGAGAAACAATGTCTGGAAACTGGTCCTGTCACGACAGGCGAACAATCGCTGAACCTCACACCTTCGCAACTTGTCATCTCTCCCCTAATTGCAATTGTATCACAGCCTCGACAACGTCCCCATGCACATAACAATTCCTCTTCAGCCACATAATTTATGGTTCATCAATGAATGGAAAGCATCCCCATTGGTAGCCTTCGTGCTTCAGTCACATAATTGCAGGAGTTGTCACCCACGTTCGCAATTGTCTTCAAGTGCATCAGGCGTTTCGCCACTTGGTGTAGGCGCTCTGTTGTGCACCTTCCAAACACATGTAGACTTCGTGTTCATCACATCAGAATGGTAGCGTGGGTGTCCCCATCCATGCTGCAATCGGAGCTCTCTGTTCGTCGGTTGGGTTGGAGGTGATACCGTGGAAGAGTCGAGTGGATCGTAATGTGATTCTCCCGATACCTGCATTTGCTTGACTTGAGATACCAAACGTATGGAATGGAAACAAGAATGGACGAGGTTGGCGAGACGGCTTGCACAACGACGTCAGCTGCAAGGAACTGTTTCTCTTGGCAGTATCATCCCCATCATGTAAATCGAATACGGGCTAGGTGTTTGCACCGCATCGTCGATCATACATAATCGTAGGACTGAAGCATTGCTCTACTACTATGTGCCTCAATTAATCCATCATCGTCGCGTCACGTCGCGTCACGTCGCGTTCCACAGTGTTGCATCGCCGCTTCACAAATCCCCCGTGCGTTCACCACAATCCAACAGCTCCTGCTTGCGACTTTCTGCCATTTCCTGCAATCCATTCGAATACTCCTCCATCCATTCCAGACACTCGACCATGTCCGTGGTTTGCAGCGTCATCGATAGTTGCTGCGTCGAGATGGTGCACTGCAAGCTGGATAGCGCCACCAGTGAAAGAGCGGTGTAGCCAAACGACTCCGACTTGAGCTGTTCTTGCGAATAGTACGGACGCAGCTCTCTCCAGCAGCACCTGGACCATGGCAGTGAGAGGCTGCGCGCTGGCGTTTCCGCCGCGGGCCATGGCAGCTGTGTACGACGTTGGCAAGCATCCCATGCCGTAGTTGGTCTTTTGCAGCAGCTCCTGCGCCGATTTGGAGATGGATCTGGATTGATTGGACTGGATGAAATGGGTCTGCAACTGCGGTTTGAGCTTCTGCTGCTGTTTCTGAACTTGCGGCGACGCCTCGCGCTGGCGGTTCCCGTTGACGAGACGTTGCGGCAGCGGCGGCGATTTCTTGGCATCGTAGTCGTCGGCAAAGAGCTGACCGATGCCATCCAGATCCTCCCACTGCTCGAAGGCCAACTCCAAATCGTTGCTGTCCATGAGGAGATTCATCTCGGTTTAAGGATGCGGCTTTCGGTGTCAATGATCATGTGCGCCATGGCGTCATCATCCTCGTCCTCATCGCTGTTATGTTTTTGTGGATTGTTGACATCGCCGTACATGTGATCACCACTGCGTTGTTGCTGTTGCTGTCGCTGCTGCATACGCCACAGTTCCTCTTGCGACATGCCTTCTGGTATGTTCTTGTTGGAATTGTCTTCTTCGTTTTCATCTTCGTCCTCGCCTTCCGCCGCGGCCGCCGCTTCTTTCTGTTCCCGAAACACGACGTCAAACGTTGTTTCCTCATCAGTAAAATGATGCAACTTGGCACGTCCGATGCCGGTCAACCGAATGCGGCTTTCCTGCGAATTGAGCATGTTGGATTCGGAATGCACGCCCATGAGGGATTCGCGGAAGCTGGCCGTGTCGGTCGTGTCAATCGTCGTGGCGGCCGACGACGACGTGGAGATGCCGACGATGGCAGCCAGTGTGGCGTATCGTCCATCGGCGAGGTAGTTGCTGTTGCCGTTGTCATCGTATTGGTGATCGAGGATGGCCACGAGGGGTGCCGCATCGACGGTGGCCTTGACGACGGTGTCTGTCGGCTGCTCTTCCCTGTCGTTGTGAATTTGGACGCATTCCTCGATCGTCTTCCATTGCAACGGCGTCGGCGGATCCAGGATCAGCTCGCTGCCGACGGGCAACGGTAGCGCCTGCAGGATGGGACCGACGACGGGGATTTGTATTCTGGTCGTCGATGCCTGCTTCGTTTTGTTGTTGACTTTGTTGGCGGTGTTGCCGTTCGTTACTAGAACGATGTCAATGTCCACTTGTCAGGATATGTCAGGATACGTCAGGATTGGTGTGGGTTGTCACGGTTGTTGGTCACACTTGTGTTGTTTCCCAGCAGTGGACTCGCCTGGTTTGGACGAGGACGCTGCTTGGCTCTGGTGACAACTAGCAACTTAGGAATGCATTGTAACTGTGCTGCTAATTGTGAGTGTAATTATGTATGGATGTTGCTTCATTGAGTTGCTTGGCATTCGCATTGCTATCTGAAGTTTCTCCTCTTTTGGTTTGAATGTATCGTGCATCCGTGTCATTGGTAGGCGGGACCTTTTGAACCAATCATGCCTCTCTTCCAGGATCCGATTTGAAGTAGTATACTGTGCGGGGCGGTAGAGCTATGCTTCTGGGATCCTTCTCAGTCTCGGATACGATCGTGTCACATGTCTGACTCTCGGATACCTTCGAGTCGATCGATTCGAGTCTTGGATACCAGTTGAGTCCCGCATGTGATTCTCGGATACCATATTATCCCACAACTTGGGGTCGCTGGCATGGTGGTTTTCGGCTGGCTTGTTGTTCGATTTGGTGGCATCAGGGTGTCCTGTTGTTTCAATTGTTCCTGTTGTGTTTGACTCAGTTTCTCCAGGAACTGGGACACCCGGAAAATCATCAAAACGGAAATTCGACTAGTACGACTAATTCGACTAATTCGACACCCAACAACGATTTTGTCACCCAGACACGAGAAAGCCAAACTCGACATTCCGCCGTTGGCAAAGAACGAATCTTCTCAAGTCATTGCACGCATGAAACCAAAAATAGAGGTGGCAAACCCATAAAGATGAATATTATGAGGCTTATCCAACCGTACACATGCATTGCTCCATCTAGTGTAGGTTGCTTATGGGTGACACCCGTGTTCGCACCATTTCGCAATTTAACCCTTGCACATGCTAATAGAGCCCAAACGTAATGGCTGTTGTCTTGTTGGCTGTTGTTAGCTGTAGGGCAGAGGCTTGATTGGCAAGTGGTCTGAACGTGAGTCTTCTGTTCCACAAGTAGTCAATTGAGAATACTGGTAGAGGGTGAAGAAACGTGCGGATTATGAGATTATTGCTATGGTTCTTCCCTGCGGGGAGGGTCTCCTGTGGTGTCCTGAGTGACAGTGTGTATGGGTCACGTAGCCCAAGTACCGTGGGTCGAGATCCCTTGGCTGAGTTCCGTGAGAGACAAGGGTCGATGATGTGCGTTACTGAGGCACCGTCTCCATGTGTCAGCGTTTTTGGCGATGATGGGTGTCAGTGACCTGGTTATCGGAACCCTTCTGGTTCCTTGACACGGGTTCCAAAGATCTGCTTCAATGTTCTGGATCGGTCCCCAAACGTGGGGGCCGGTGAGGTATGCATTTGATCTATTGGAATGCTGACAGGTCAGATGGTTCGTAGTCTCTCTCTCTAAGGTAGGTACTAGTTTTGCTCTATTACATGCATCTCTCCTTGGAAATGCACACGTGTGACAAACCGCCAATCACGTCGGAATCATCCAGGAAGAGGGACAAGACACGCAAAATTGGGCGCACAGCTGCAAAGAGCAAGGCACTCACATTCGGTAAAGCCATCGAAGACAGACAAGCACACATTCTATTCAATCACACCATTGCATTACAAGATCAGGCCAAGGAAACAGAACACCCACCACTTGCAGTGCAAGGCTGGGCAAGCAAAACAATGCACAAACCAGTGGATCTGCCAGGCTACATTATGGTGAAATTGAAGAACATCTGCGAAGCATCCATGAAAGACCCAAAAACAAACCATCCAAACACAAAGCACACAAGCACTTGATGTATAATGACAAAACCAAAACTGACTGGTATGTGCAACTACATGCTAATCCAAAGCATGTAAAAGTGTTGTTGTTTGCAGCGTACAACGCCAAACAACGCAAACAAAAGGAGACTACACTTGTCAAGATAGAGACCAAAACAACACACAACACCAACACAACAAGCAAAGCAACAGCAACAGCAACAGCAACAGCTGAAACAGAGGAGGAACAAAGAGAAGAGGAGTTGCAGAGAGAGGAAGAGGAACTGGACCAGATGTGGTGTGATGCTCACACAATGAAGGCCAACACAGAAAGTGAGGCTGTGTTGGATGATGAGACAGAAACTGTGTGATGGGTGTGCATTGCCACGATAACACTAGTTGTGGAGTTTTGTGGGTGATGGGTTGTGATATGTAGGCTAATCTAGACCCCACCCAAAAACATCCAAATATCTGTTTATCATGCTATATCTCAACAACACATCATTTACAATTAAATCTAAACAGTAAATTCAGACACCTGACTATCGGTGATTCAGAATATTGAAGTTGAATTAATATAGAATTTATTGTAAATTTCATTTTGGGCAATGTTGCCCTCCACTCAGCACCCATGATCATCATCATCATTGTACTTCTTCAAAATGCACAAAACAATGGCTCTGTATACACCCCATCTATCCACTCCATGAAACACAGGACGTTTCTGCCACATTGCACACCCCAAAGTGTGTTGGCAAGTTCCGTAGATGGATACCTTGCAATCGTGGGAGACGGCGTTGTTGTTTGGTATTCTGTTTGCTATTTCATTACGTAGAGTTGGATTTTCGTGTGCTGGTGGAACACGATCCGGAAGGGAAGGCTGATAGAACGAAAATGAAAACGAGGGTAACTTACTGTACACCAAAGGGTGATCAATCTGTGATAGTGCAGTAGGTTGATGAAGTTGTGGGTGTGTGTGTTTCTTAGTCTTACAGCTGTAACGCATCCAAACAAGACTTTCAAAAGGATTGTGAGCAGGTGATGAGCAGCATCCATTATAGTTGGATCTGCATCATCTCTATTACTAGTGGTATTGCGGAGCGTTGAGTCTCCCACGTGCAATCATCACAGTGTCGATGTTACCATTCGAGAGAGGAGACATCAATTTCGTGATGGCCGGAGAGAGAGTGTTTTGTTGTTCACTCTCTTCCGATCGCTTTTGGGGAATGATGTTCATTCAACGGTCTGGTACGTTTGTCCATCCGGGACGACCCATGTCACACCCATAAGTGGTGTGGGATGGCACGATCGCTCAATCCCCAATTGGTCAGACGAGCGATTTCGTCCTAAGTCGAGCATGATTCGTGCGGTGGGACCCCGTGGGACCCCATCCCACCGACATCGAGTCACGCTTCAATCTCGCTCAAACATTCTGAGCAGTTGGACAGTTGACTAACTAGACTATATCTTAACACGACTAATGGGAATACTAGTTTGAGCTAATATGGCTTTCTTTTGTGCTGGTGGCTTCGTATTGGAGGCTCCGGTATCCTTGGACTCTGCACTGTTCACCTTCAATGAAGTTGTGCTGATGGATGATAGCTGACTTCGTGATGCAATGGTGGTACTGTCTGCACTCCTCCGCATATCATCTTCATTGACATCGAAGCTGATGGGTGTGGTGGAAGATGCTGATGATCCGTTGTCATCATCTGGAAGCTCTGCAGTGAAATGGATATGCTGGAAGATGATGCCATATCGATTCCTGCTCAAGTGGGTCATGAGTGTGTTGGTAGGGACGGATACGCAGGTGTCATGCCAATAGTCCCTCTTTTGATGGTGCGTTCCGTACTCCCATGTAGTAGTGCATTGCCGGGAATGTGTACAGCTCGGAAATTGTGATGGCAGGGGCCATGCTGCCGCTCTTCTGCAGATGATTGTGCGAATGCCGTTGGATTCTTTCCATCAATGTATGTGGAAAAATGATCTCGAGAAGGCTGTGCACTGTTGTCTTCAAATTCCGAATGCCAGCAAATCTTGGCTTGTGATTTCCAATGGGTAGGGGCGTATATGGAGGAGGAGCCATGGGGTGAAGAAGAGGTACCAGATGTCTGGTGATGTTGTCCCCTGGTGTTGGAAATCCAGGGTTATGATAGTAGGAACCTAGTCTGCTATTCGATCGTACCGTTTTAGAACTGTGAGCTCAATCTCTTCATTTCTTTCAATTTCAATTTCATATCAGGCATTTCCTGTAGTAACATCTTGTCATACTGCTGTATTCATGTTGTCTTCATCATGTTTCCTTGCATGCATCTCATCAGGTCTTCCATCATGCATCTTCATCATACATATCATCACTCTTGTCATTGCCTACATTCATGTGGTACAATTCCACAATCGTGCATTTGTCTGATCATAGGTTTTGTCCTTGATTCCGTGAAACCTGTTTTACGATTGATGTCAGCTTGATGTCTTTTCTGAGTTGTTCTGATTGTTCAATCATGCGATATTCCAGTCCATGAGATGCACGTGTGTCATTCTCCAGATGGGGTGATCACAAGCCTGCTGGTCATCAATCTTTCCCCTATGACAATGTTGTTTGATTTGATGTTGGGACATCCTGTCTTACAATGTCGTGTTTTTTCTTGGTTCGAGGAGGACAGGCTGTTTTTCTTGTTGGGACTGAGATCAATCACATTTATCTTGGCTCACAAGTGTGATGGATAAGACTGAAAGGTGTGGTGAATAATCTTTGGGAGGTGTGGCAATCATGGGTATCCTTACGAAGTTGCACCTCCAATTCTTAAAACCCTGGGGAGGCTGCATGGCAGGAATCCCAGGGTGGCTTGGTGGATTCTTTGGAGAAGATGACAGTATTGTGTCTGGATTGCCCATCTGTTGGTGTTGGGAATGGAGGGAAATTCAGTTGTGGAATGGTTCTCTGGTTGCTGTCATCACCAGTGAAGCATGCAGAACCCTCCAAACTTCCTTGTGTGGTGGTGCTGTCCCTGGAGAACTCCGATGTAGTACTGCTGTTGGTGTAGGATTTTTGTGTTGGCAAAGGGATGGGGCTGACTGTGATGCCATTTGTGGCATCGTCATGGCAGGACTGATGGTTGGCATCAATGTCCAATGAGGAGGCAGTGGCGTCCAAAGCAGGCAGATCAGGATTACCCCAGATGTTGCTGGTGTTGCAGGATTCATTGTGTCCATGGCAGTCTCTGTAGGTTGGACTTCGCTCAGAATTAGATGTGCTGTTGTTGTCTCCAAAGAAGATGGCAGAGGAAGGTACACCATTCAGGAATATGATATGTGGCCGTGAGCTGCTGTTGGGCGACCTGTCGTATGCAAGGGGCTTGTGTGTGGGCAAGGATGGCAATGTGCCTGTGGGGGGTGTGCACTTTCCTGATGGCTTCTTTGGGGGATCAACAATGATGCAACTTGGACTGATGTGATCTGATGCTGTGATGTTGCAATGTTGGGATGCTGCAATGCTGTGATGCCATGATGATATGATGCTGCAATTCTGCGATGCTGTGATGCTACGATGCTGTGATCCTGCGATGCTGCGACGCTGTGATGCTGCGACGCTGTGATGTCGCAATGATGTGATGCCGAGATGTCGCGATGCTGTAATGATGTGAAGCGAGAATGGTTGCAGAAATGCGGCATCCCCCCACGGTCACTCTCATGAACATAACGAAGCTCGCCAATGCTATCGTCATCCAGAACTGCTGCCATCGCATCGCTCACACTGAAGGGGTGGACTGGGCTGAGAAAGTGAAAGCGCAGTTTGCTCGGGAGAAGAAAGAAGGAACCAATCCACCAAACAACAACAATCACAGCAAGAGCGACAGCGACAAAGACGATGCTTCATCTGTGGAGTCGAACATAGGAGGAATTTCGACGCCAACAACCCTTAACATCACTCCACCAGTCGGCAATGCCGCTCCATCAAATACCAGTGAGGAACCTCAAGCATGCAAACGCCGCGCCACGAACTACAGAAGCAACAAACACAGGCACATGGCAGTCAATCTCGATGAAGCAATGGAGGCGGCACGAAGAGCTGCAGCGGAAGCCAGGCTTCAAGGCCGATTGGCAGGCATCATTAGTCATGGACGCAATACAAAGAAACGAAATCGCAAATTGAACGAGATACATAATGGCTAGTATACATAGGATAAGAATAATACATGGGAACAACACAAAATGACGCTGTTCGAAAACAACAACAGACGAAGGTGCTTGGAATGATACATGAACACTCGCGTGGTAGACGTAGTGGGCAAAAGGGATGAGTTGACACAGAGCACAAGGAAGCCATGAGGAGGAGTTTACACGCAGTGATACGAGTAAAACGAGAATCGGATGTCGAGCGTGAGCCTCAAAAGAAATCGTTTGAAATTAACTAATCGAAGTAGTCGTTATTTTCTCAAATATTGGACTGGCAAATCCACTTACGGCTAAGTGGATTCACCAGTCCCGAAAATTCCTTACGGATATCATGAAGGATAGGTCCATCAATCATGATTCAAAATGGACTGGCGTGATTTCAGTTTCGAGCGTTGATCGCCCTCTCTTTTGGGTTGCAACGGGGCCGGCCGTTGGTGGTTGCACCTAGTCTGCTTCAGCTTAGGAATTGCCAAAGAGCCAGGTGGTGGCACCGTTGAGGCTGGGTCGCTCATCACTGTCGGCTCCAATGTTCGCGGCCTGGACGCGTTCGAGGGCTTTGGCGGAGGCATCCTCATCCATGGGTCCATTCTCGTCAGGCTTGCTCAGCTCCGACTGCCATGCGGTGCGCTGGTCCGTGGTCACTTTTGAAGTCGTGCAGGAGGCGAAGGAAGACATCTCAGATGGCACGGATGACGGCATGGAGAACTCGGAGCCATCCTCGTCCGAGGACGTTGTCGGAGAAGTTGTGCTGTCGTCACCCTCGCTTTGGCTGCTCTGGCTGTCTTCGTCGTCCTCGTCAGAATTGGTGCTGTCGTCGTTCTCCAGGGATCCGGATCCCATCATAATGGCTGCGGCTCCCACATCGTTGCGAGTGGCGGCGGAGGCATCGGCAGCCTCACCGCTACCCCCCGCGACGTCAGAGTTACAGTCATCAGTGGTCACGACTTCCCACTCACACCCAACACTGCCGAACATCTCGGACGATCGCACAGTGCTTGCGGCGCCATCCACGATTGTGGCGCCAGTGTACAACGTTGGTTCTTCATCGGAAAGAGCGAGGCTAACGTCATCCGCTGCTGGCTCAACGTTATCGGCACAGCTTCCCAAGGTATCGCTTAGCATCTCGTCGATGACGGTTGCCACGGTGTCGAAGGTATCCCCCATGGCTTCGGCGAGCTCGCCGCTGCCGACGGCATCTTCCTTGAATGAGACATTTGCTTCGGAGGATGAGGAAGCAGGATTGGTAAGCTGATCCGTATTGCTGTCGGTGGTTGCGTCGCTCTTCTCGATGAATGCGATGCTCGCTGAAGCAGACGAAGCGGTCTCTACGTCTTGTTCATTGGTGGATGGTTCTGGCTCTGGCTCAGCCTGAACTTCTGGGACGCCCTCGTCTTCGGCAACTTCTCCGTGCACATCCACCTTGGTCTTTTCATCTGCTGCTGATGTGTCGGCTGCTGCGGCTTCGGTGGTGTTCGCTTCCGAGGCGGCCTCGTCGACGGTCTCGACAACGACAACGGTAGGTGCGCTGGCGGCAGTGGTGGTGTCGACGATGAGCGTCGCAGTTGGTGCGACCTTGGTGACTGGTGCTGCTGGTGATTCGACAACAATGTCTGGCTCTGGCTCTTGCGAGACAATCTTCTGTGGTTCCATCTCTAGTTCAGCGGGGGCCTTTGGAGCCTCCGGTGCTGGCGGTGGCTCTGCAGCTTGCACTTCGTCAGCGCGTTGAAGACTGTCCGGAGTGCCTGTCTCGATGTCGGTGGGCACATTGGGGATCTCTGTGCTCAGGCTCACGCTCGCATTTGTGGCCTCTGTCGTTGGGGCTGGATCCTTCGTGTGGACATTAGGAGGTGCGGTGGGAGATTTTGCTTGTGTGGCTGGGTTTGTGGCTGATGGTGGGGTGGTGTCTCCGCGGTTGGCGTTGCCGTTCTTGGACTTGGCGTTCTTCTTCCCGCTGTCCGATCCCGAACTTGGACGTCGGGCGCGGCTGAGTCTCTGTTGACGAGCTTCGTGTTTGTTCCACCAGCGCTGCTGGTATTTGGCATCACGGTGGCTTTCTACAGGCTCCAATGTGAGTTCGGAGCCGTGGTAGTTGTTGTAGCACTTCTGGCAAAGATCGTAGCCGTCGATGTTGGTCGCATGATAGCGGGGACCCACCACAGGTGTGCACAGGCAGCCGTCGCACGTATGACGGCCGTGGATGAAGGGACGGGCCTCCTCCTTCTGCTCCTCTGCCTCCTCTTTCGCCTTGGGCGCTGGCTTTGGTGCGGGCTTTTTGGTTGGCTGTTTCTTCGTGAGCGGCGCGGACAGAGCATCGACGCTGCTGGTCACGGAACGGGAGACTTGCTTGGCTGTCTTGGCGACATCCTTTGACGCTGCCTTGGCTGGTTGCGCAAGTCCCTTTTCGAGGTTGATGACGGCGTTTGCCATTTCGCCGACGAAGGACTCGAGGACGTTCTGATCTGCTCCGCCGAATGCTGCCGCTGCGGTTGCTACTGCTTGTACTGCAGCCGCAATGTCGGAGGCAGGCTCATTGGTCTCATCCGGTTTGGTGGGTGTCTGCGCAATGGTCGATTGAGACAGCGGCTTGGCGTGGTTGATGTGATTGGGGTTCTTGGGACGCACTTCGCCTGTGATGTGCAGGATGCCCTTGTCAGCGAACTGCTCCACTGCATCGAGGAGCTCCTCGTTAGAGGCGATGATCACGTCATCTTGATCGACATCTTTGTACGTCAACATGACATGGTAGTTGCTTGGGCAGGATGCATCTGGAAAGACAAAGGTCACGGCGAGACCGCAGAGCTCATTGTACGACACATCGCCGTTGCCATCTGCGATGCGAGGAAGCTTCACGCGTCGGAATTGGGCTTCTCCTGTGCAACGTTTCAGAGCGTTTCAGAGCGTATCATTCGCGATTGCCATTGCGATTGCCATTTGCATTGTCGTTGTCGGTGGAGTGGCAAGCGATCGTGGTGGCGATGGTGGTGATGGTGAGAAGCTGGTGTGTGATGCCGCAGGATGGGATACGAGTTAACCAGACCCAGGATCCCCATGTTTGCGTACAACGAGTACTGAATTCTACGCGGAGGCTGTTGACACCAACGCCACAGAACAAATTCGGGACAGATTCTTCAGACGCCATCAGCAACGTGGACACCAACATCAACATCAGAGCATGGACAACAGCCTGCGAACTCACCATTCTCGATCTCGATCTTCAGCTTGAGAACGAAGTTGCTGTTTGCCTCGACGAAACTCGCCATGGTGGATGATGATGGGGACTTTGTTCTGTGCGTTGGTGGTTGAGGAGTTGAGTGAGTTTGGGTGTTGTGTTGTGTTGTGTTGTGTTGATGTTCTGGTTGGTGCTGGTGTTCTGTGTGGCTTCCATGTCGCAGACTTCTGTGTGGCCCGAGGAAGCAGATCTCGGATTTGTGTCGCCAGTGTTCTGTTTCTGCGGCTCGTGACTCACCCGAGTCCTCGTGACTGGTTTCGCTCCAATACGCACCTTTTGGACGTGTCAAGGATGAAGACCTGCGAGGTCCTAACCACCTTCACGAGTGTCTTGGTCTGCTTGCGGTTGCCATGTCCAGCCTGATCTGGTTTCTTCGTGTCGCGCTTTGCTTTGGAAAGTTGCTTTGGTAGACGGAATAGGGACATGCGGATGAGGCGGTAGAACGTGTGTTTTGCCACGGGTTTTGTCAGCAAATCAGCTTCGTTGTCTTCCGATGAGATGTGCACGAACTGCACCGCTTTAGCAGCGATTGCTTCGCGGATGCGGTGGTAGGCGATGCCAAAATGCTTCTTCTTGAGCACGCTGGTGGGTATTGTCATGTTGATGACCACGGATTTGTTGTCACCCAAGAGCAGTGCAGGTCCGTCGATGGGAACGCCAATGACACAGAGCGCTGTCCTCAGCTCAACGATCATATCCATGGCAATGCGCACGGCCACCAACTCGGAACCATACGTGGACGACTCCACTGTCTTCTGTCGCTTGCAGAACGTGCGCACCACCATCCCGTTGATCTTTGCTACAATGCCTGTGACGGATCTGCGTGTCAAGATGTCGTGTGCATGATCGGCATCCACGTACACTGTGATTCTGGCTGGTTTTCCCTTTGGCCTTGGTTGGTTGTGTGGCATCTCCTCAGTTGCTTGTGGATAGAACTCAAGCCACTTGTTGTGTTCATCGGAATCTGCTTGTGGGTGTTGCGGTAGGGTTGGATCACACAGCAGCATCCCGTTCCGGTGGGTCTTGAGGGGTAGCCGAAGACTCGAGTCATGGCTTTCAGGTGGATAATGCGTGGCATCATCGAGAAACGTGACAGTGCCATCGTCGCGAACTGCACATCATAGCGGCCCAGAGTGATGATCCAATTTGCACTGTCAATGAGTTTCCTGAATTTGCTCTTTTCTGCTGGGTTCAGGAGATCTTTGTCGTCGGTTTCCGGATGGTATGATTCCGCCATCGGGGTTGCCACCTTTGGTAGGGATTTCCCCAGTAGCGTCTCAATCTTCTCACATGCGCTTCCGGTGTATGTCTTTGCAGACAGCGCTGTGAACACACCTTCTTTCTGCCAGATGTCATCCAGTTGTGAGATGTTGCCTCCGAGGTAGTACATGGGTACCCCGACTCCTTTCATGATGTATTTCTCCTGCAGCACCTTCATGATGTCCATGGGTGATCTGCTGAATATGAGGATGTCATCAATATATGAAGCAATCATCTCATAGTGGTCTTCATGTTATCTGATCCACAGATTATTGTCATACTGTGTTGGTTGGAAGCCAAGTTTGCAGAATGATGATGCCAGGTGCTCGTGGAATCTTGCACTGGATGTTCGCAACCTGTACAAGCCTTTGTGGATGATCATCGGCTTTCCTTCAAGCGCGCCGAATTCAGACCCTGACATGACGTATGTCGAGATGTACATGCGTGTATATGTCAAGATGTATGTGTACATGTGCATCGGTCACCCATTATTCTCTCATACGTGTTTTCTACGGTAAAACTACACTCGTGTGGTTAGTATAATGTGATTTGTCAAAGTCACAGTGGAAATGGAACACATGAAAATGAGCAGAATTTCTGGAGGAAATTTGTAATCAGCGATTTCTGAGAGAATCAGGAACATCGTCCGTCCATCCATCAATGGACACGTATGGTATCGAGCGAAGCTCGAGGTACCTCCCAACTACACCCCAGATGACAATATCATCTGAGAGACCATCGCATCATTGACGGAATGTGACATCTGGAAAGCAGAAGAATGCCTACTGACGTTGACAGGATGCCATCATGTCACCATGTCGACATCTGTCTCCATGTCAGAAGTAGAAGGTGAAGATTCGATGATCAAAGAGCATCGAGATCATGGATACACGAAGAGGAGTTCAAGTGGTAAGTATTCATGGAGTAGGAACCAGTAGCGAATGAACGGAGTGTCGAATGTGGAGCACGCATCGAACACGGAGTGTCGTGTAACATGAACATGGAAAATTGAGAGAGAGAGAATACGATAGCAGCGAGAGATCATCTCGTGTACCGACTCATAGTCGGAGACCCAATCTACGAAACAGATTGAAGCGCCGAGAGCATCGGGCAAGAGAGAGGACACCGAGAGGATCGGAGTCTCAACGTAATGAAATAGCAAACAGAACGACTATCAACAACACCGTCTTCCACGATCGTAGGCTTCCAATCACGGAACTTGCCGACACAGCTTTGTTCTCAACATCAAACGGCGCCAAAAACCGGTTGAAGGACAGATCATACTCCTGACAACGTGCAAAAGACACGGAAGACCAATTCCGCTGTTCGTCAGACCACAGTCTCCACCTATGCCATGAATCGAACATTCTTTGTCCGCGTACGAGTTCGAACACCAGAAAAAACGTGACGGTGTTTCTTCGCAGACCCTCACGGAAAAGGTGCCCAATCCTTCGGACTACTATGCACTTGCGCACCAGGTCGGCCTTGCCTGTAGCTGTCCTCGCCAAAGCTCTGAAGAGAGACGATCCTAACACAGCACATTACAATAGTACCATACAATCTTTATGTGTGTCTACTCCAGAGTAATACCAGAATCGTGGAATGGCGTCCTCTGCGGTTGTGCAATGGTGCGCAATGTGCAATACTCTACACTTTACTGTACGCGTATTCATCAATTCAATGTATGTCATGTATGCCATGTATGCCATGTATGTCATGGTGTGGTATGTCACGATGTCACAACGTGCTCGTTGTTGCTAGCAGCATACTCATACGAGCACTTCGGTTGCTCGGGCTGTCTTGACATCGCTCTCAAGAACCGTACGTTAGCACCGAGACATCGTCATCGTGCTCGTCCATATCATCATAGTCGTACTCTGCCTCGCCATCCTCGGACAATGCGTCTGTCTTGTACGTCTTGGAGCCTGTGGCGTGAGTGCAGCCATCGATGCCCTTGCGCGTACTGTTTCTGGAACGCATGTCAGCTGGACCGGGTTTTGGTATGATCTCGAATCCAGAGAGATTCGCAGGCGATGCAATTCCATACAGCTCATCGAGCTTGCGGTTGCGGCGGGTCCATTCCGCCAGCTTCGGGTTGAGGTTTCCATGTCGGTACCGTGTGGTGACGAATTGGCCACGTCGTTCCTTGATGTCATCCACCTTGGTCTTGCATCCCCATGCTGTGTAGTGATCAACAGCGTTGTCGAAGTAGTCGCTGACCAGGTCTGGGGCATCGTTCTGAGCATAGTGCTCGCCTGCCAGCTCACAGGCGAGAGCTACATCATGGACGCACATAGATTGCGCGGCGGTGACGATCGCCAGGTTGTACGCGTTCTGGATTCTGGAATGGCGCTTGTTCTTGATAGTGATCGAGCGCTTTTCAGCCTCGAGCAAGAATGCCTTGTGGATCCAGTTCCTTCCTCTGGTCTTGCCGATGTTGCGGAGGGTCTTGATGGACTTGCGCAGGGTTGCGAGATGGCGGCGGTGTCCTGTCTCTCTGTACCTTCCCGCCGCGATCAGGCCTGCGAAGAAGGGTGAGGCCATAACCATCAGATAGGTTTGGTCTTGGGAAGCAAAGAAGTCAAATGAGTCGAAGAGGCGTTCCGCAGTTTCGTACCGCCGATGGTATACAAGGGTCCACTCCCGAGCATAAAAGTTTATCAAATCTGCTGGAACCTCAGATGGATCCAATGACTCTTTGTCGAGACCTCGTGCGGCTTCAGCCTCGAAGTCCTGCCATGGGATCGCCTCGTCACCAGTCAGCCACTTAAACAGCAGGGCCAATATCCCAGCCACTTTGCTCATGGAACGAACTTGATGGATGTCGATTTTTTGAAGCACTCCTTGTGTTGCCTTGATCAGAGGAGGCAATGCGCCTCCAATCTGAAAACCCAGCATGATAGTGATTTGGTAGTTCACGATGCCCATCTCAAACTCCCCAACTTCCATCGAATCATTATATCCCTGCCGGCATTCTCGCATCAAGTCTAGGTAAGGAGAGTTGAACGATGAGATGAAGTTGGTTCTGATGATGGAAACAATCGCACTCTTCGACTTTCCGTTGGTTTTATCGATGACTGCGGTTGCAAGATCGGCACAGCGTTGTGCCATCGCTTGGTCTCCTGTCATGGCCATCATAACACCATAGGCCCCGAAAGCAGGTGCCGCGTCTTCGGTGATGCCGTACCGAATGGTACACTGAATCGTCCTGAACAGATTGAAGAGGTACGGAACCACCTTGCGGATGAGGTTGGAGCGAATGCCGAAGTCGGTGCCGATCCTCATGCTGTAGATCTGACCCGGATCTGTCATGAGCGGCAAGGACATGATCTGCTCGTTCGTGTTCTTCTTCAGGAACGACTTGATATCCAGCAGCATCTTGGCGCTGCGCAGCAAGTGCCATCTCTTCGGGAACTCTTTCATCGCTCGGAGCGCTCGTTTGTCGAGTTGCTGGGCGTCCAGATGACGATCTTCCCTGCCCAGCGCCTTGGCCATCGCGAAGTACGTGGGGAGCTTGTCCTCAAGCGACCGAGCCCTGTCCAACACTTCGTAGCCGAGCTTGTACCCAGCCTCGAAGTGGCTCAGCGACAGCTCCACATCACATCGAGCGTGGTACAGTCGCAAGCACGCGTCGTAGTGCTCTGCATTGTTCCATGCTGAGAGATGGGCATCTTGTTGGACGGAAGAAGTGCTGCTAACACTGCTGGTACTGCTGTTGCTGCTGCTGCTGGAGTTGGTGCTGTTGTTGATGGGGGAAGCATGATTCTTCACTCGACGCAAGGCAGTGAACGACTTCTCCAAGTAGTTGGATGCCGATTCCAAGGCTCCCATCTGCAACGCCTTCTCGCCAACCTCGAGGTTCATCATGACGGTGAACATGTGGTCCTTGGTCTGGATACTGTTGAGATGATCAACTGCCACGAAGAGAAGGCCTTCGATCTCGTCCAATCGTGAGGATGACGCCTTGGATGGTTTCGTCTGCGAGGTAGAGCGCGTTGATTGCGCTGGCATGCTGTGCTGTTGCAGCCGCCGGCGGCTTTGTGCCTTGGCTTTGTCGAGACTATCCCTCCTTGGGCTGCTGCTCTTGCCGTCGGCTTTGGACTTGGACTTGACATGCTCGTCGTCATCGTCATTCTCCTTCAAGGGATCGTCGTCATTCCGTCCGAGCCGGTAGTTCTTCAGCAGGCAGTGGCCGATGCGCAACCGCAGCTTGTCGCGGACCTCGCCATGAGGGATCATTCCATGCGCAGCCTGCTGGATGCGATCATGGGCGAAGTTGTACATGGTGCCACCGATGGGGTTGTTGACCAGACGCTCGAGGACGGCCTGTTCCAGGAGTTCAGAGAGTGCCTGTTCGTTGGAGATGATGCCGTCCTCATCGATCGTAGCACTGGTCACACCATCCACATGGCCTTGCTCATTCTGCAGCACAAGACGCAGAATAGAGAGGTGGAAGGTCGATCCGATGTAGGCTGCGACGGATAGGGCTCTTTGGAGCAGTGGTGGGAGATCCTTGAGCTTGGACTCGATGGCGTGGACGATGTTGTGACTGATGGGCAGATCCACGGTGCGGAAGCTGCTGCTGCCTTTGCCACCTCCTTGGTTTGGGACCTTCCACTCCCACTGAGATGAAGCTTGGTTGTATGTGAGGATGTTCTTCCTCTCCAGCTCTTCCAATGCCTGCAACGTGAAGAAGATGTTGCCGTTGGTCTTGATGTGCAGCTTCTTCGAGAGAATGTCGATGTCTTCGCAACACAGCATGCTCTCTAGCCATGCGGTGGTGTCTGCCAACGATAGGTTTGCAATGGTGACGTGGCTGAGCGTTCGATGCTGCCGATGGAAAGCGCCGTGGCTGGGTCCACCATCGCTGTCTTCTGTCGCCTCGAGTTTTTGCAAGAAGGCCGTCGACAGCGCATGATTTGGTGGCAAGTCCAGCACTTCCTCGTTGTGCGGATTCGTCTCCTGTCGGACAGCACCCACAAGGAGGAAGTTCTTGAGGTCCGTGTCTTCCATCAGACTGGCCAGGAGGCGCAAGCCAACGCCGGATGACCACTGCAGATCATCCAGGAACATGTAGATGGGACGTTCCGTCGTGGATATGGCCTTGATGAACTGCATGAAGATGTACTGCAGCTGGTTCCATGAGCTGTCACCCAGCAGCTGAGCCGCTGCTGGCATGGCACTCGAAGATAGGCCCTCGGTTAGGTTCTGGCTGACACTCATACTTCCCGCATTGCTTATAGCTCCAGTGACGAACTTACTGTAACGGCGCTGGCTTGTGGAGTGATGAGTGATCGATCCGTCTTCATGGATCGTTGCGTTGGGCGCGAGGATGGCAAGGGCCGGCACCACCTTGATGAGCGGAATGAATCCATCCGTGGGAAAGGCTTCCTTGACGCATCGGCGGATTCGATCGAGCTCTTCTACCGGTCCGCGCTTGAGTTGAGACGTGAAGTCGCGCATGGCCTGGATGAGGGCGGAGAAGGGATCGCTGCCACCGGTGTACTCGTCGTACTTGCCGCGCAGCACGTAGCAGCAGGTGCAGGTGTTGGCCGCTGCCTTCTTCTTATCTTCTTCTCTCTGCTTGTCGGTCTTCTGCTTTGGCTCTGTGTTGCAGGTGCAGCACTCTTGCAGAAAGTGATCGATCAGGGCTGATTTACCAGTTCCGCTGATACCCCATACCAGCACGGCGGGGTACACGTTTTCATTGGCATCAGTCTCTTGCGAGCTCTCTTCTTGTATGGTCGGCTTGGAGGGAGAGTTGGCAACATCGTCGGCATTGCGAGATCGCGATGATCCCATGACCTTCTTGTTGACACGGTGGAGCCGCGTCAGTTCCTTTTCTCGTCCGAGAAAGCACGAACCCGATCGCCATGGTGCGGTTTCCTTCGATCGATGCAGTTTCCTAGTTGGATCGGGAGACTTGTTGGGATTGTCCATGGTGGAAGGAGACGGCGGGCTGTCGTTGTTGCTGTTGTTGTTGTTGTTGTTGCTGTTGCTCATGTCAGCCACCATGGTGGTATCGTATGTGAGCTCAGTGGCGTGGAGCACTTGGCTTGTTGCGGGTTCGACGATCGATGACATGGTGGTGTGGGTCGTATGGAACATACGAGTAGCTCGTGCGAGTGGAGTGTGAGTATTTTGTGCCCTCCTTTTGAGGTTTGGAATGTGGAATGAAAGGAGCGGCTTAGGTGAGAAAGCGTTCCCTTCTTGTTGCTGGCGCCAATACCGTGTGTTCGCGAGAAGGTCGCTTCCGCATCTCCACAGGGTGCGCAGCGTGGTTAGTGGCGAACAGAACCGTCCCAGTGAACCACTGGAGTACTGGCTGTGTAGTTGTTGTGTTCCTTGCAACGTCGAGTAGCGAGGAAGCGAAGGTTCTCTGCTACCTTGTAATGTCCTGTATCTGGAATGACTACTTCACGAGATCCTGCTCTGTCTGCAAGACAACGTCATGATAACAGACACTTCTCTTTCCATCAACGTTTGCGATCGTCGTCAATCGTAGCAATCAACGCTTGACATGCGCGGTTCCACAGAAGCTGTTTGGCTCGTCAAGAACACGTTCGGGACCAAAACGCGCTGCTTCCGGTACGAAATCAGGTTTCCTGTTTATGTCAAGGGAGAATACCACTCCTCAAACGGATGTGTCGCGCAGCGCGTTATTCTACCAGCTTCGAGATTTAAGCTGGGCTCCAGATCGCCAGTAGTCGCTCTTCAATCGTGAGTCTCACGAGACTCTAATACGACACGTTGATGACATGACTTCAAGACTTCGAAAGACCATCGCCGAGATCGCGAATCGGTTTCGCAAGACCACGAAGAACAATCGTGGTGATCACAAATCAGCTTGTTCGGGACCGACCGTCTGCTCTCTAGAGTCTAGAGTGGCTCATATCGCAGGAGCTAGAGATGCCTCTCCAGAAACATGGAGGAGTACTACCTCCAGGTCGCAGTTGATGCACTCACGATAACACTAGTTGTGGAGTTTTGGCCCCTTGTTGTCACTGGTTTGCTTGCTTTTGGGAGAAACGGCGATTGGATATTTAGAGCTATTGTGTGTTTGCTCTCGCTGATCCGTCTTCTACGTCACAGGGAACGTATTCCACGTCATGAGAAACGAGTCACAACAGAGGAAGAGACATCGTGTGACTCTTCCTCTGCAAGACAACGTGATGACTGTGCGAAGCAACAACAGAATGTGCCAGGCCAGGACAGCCAACAACACTCCACGTTGACCAGTCTCACAATGGAAACCAGCAACATCCAATCGTCTCGGAATACGACGAAGCGCATTGGCGATCTGTACGACGCAGATGACAGTGCTTCGCCAATCACCACGACATCGTCTTCATCTTGGCTGCCAATCCTGTGAATGATGCATGCACAGCTCAGCCAATCCACTTTCTTGCCACTGTTGCTGTTTCCATTTTTCTTCTCCGATAACATGCGGTGCGCACATGATCAACGTGGTACGGTATGCATCCTGCGCAACTGTGCAGCACGATCCTCCTGCATGAACGCCAAGGCGCAAGGGACGACATCAACACAACCGAAAGTACCGATCCAGCCACGAGTGTGAAGGAGCCTCGAAGCAAATACGAGCAATAGTAAACCGCTCGTCCAAATTCGAGAGGAAAGAAACAGCATTCCAGCAAACCACAACCAAGCAAAGATCACGTGGAAACCGAAGATGCTCAACTTCAAGGCAGTTACCATCACGGCGATCTTGCTCGCCGAATGCAAGACGATCGATGCCATCCTTTGCGGCCATAGATTGATTGACCCAACCAACGAACTTCATGTTGCAATGCAGGCAACCAGACTGCTGAAGGGCGACGGCGGTTTCATTCCAAAGAACGTCAAGGGTAACAAACAGACGGGAGCACCGTCCAACAATCCAAGCAGCAATCCCAGTGTGGCACCAACCAGTTCGCCTACCAGCTCTCCTACATTGGCACCAACTGCGTTGGCCTGAATAATGACGACAACACCGACTTCTACACCAACCTTGCCACCAACTGGGGCACCAACTTCAAGGCCAACTGGGCGGCCAGTTGCCTTGCCAACCAGCAATCCAACCCTGAGGCCTACCTCATCACCGACCGACCAGCCAACAGGCAGAGCAACCAGCATGCCGACATCAGGGCCTACATCTGCACTGACAACCATCTCGTTTGCATTTGATTCCAGCATCTCCGTGGCCTGCGAGCCAGATGTTGCGCCGCCATGCTTTCCGCCAGAGGCATCCGAGCCGAAGACCATCATCTGCAATCCATCCAAGACATCGTACCGCGAGGTCGTCACTGCTGTTCGAAGCACACCAGGATTGCAGAATTACTTTGCATGCGCTGGCCTCTTGACCGAGGGGGATGCGCACAAGCTATTCAACCGATATGCGTCCAGCCCCTTGCTAGCTGAGGAGCTGAAGCTATTGTCCGCCGCCGGCACCACTCTGCTCACAGCTCTCGGTGGCGAGGACATCTACTACATGTGCCAGGACGCTGGGGCTCCAAGCTGTGCAGAGGAGTATCACTGTACCAGCGCCGACGGTTACAGTTTCATGACCATTGCCACCACTGCCTGCATTGGGTCTGGATCTTGCGACAGGATGGGACGAAACACATTGGTCCTGGCTTCATCCTGTACCAGCAAAGGGGTATGTGCCGGCATGAACTCTCTTTATGTTTCCAATTGCTATGGTCCTCACCCAACATACGGTGTCACCTTCATTGGTCAACTGGCCTGCACTGATTATCTTTCCTGCGTCCTTGCTGGCACATACTCCTACAGAGACGCCATCATACAAAGCGGCGCCTGCGTTGGACCCTACGCCTGTGCGAGCGTTGGCTACTGCGTTGAACAGTACGGGCCCAGCCGTTCCCAGAGCCACGTCAGAATTGGGTTCAACGCATGCCTTGGTGAATATGCATGCACCGCAGCACATGCGAGCGGTTACTACGACTGCACATGCACATCGTTGCCATCACCTGCGAAGATTCAGGGCAGCTTGAGCATCGGCGACAATGCCTGCGCCGCAGCCTACGCTTGCCCGGGATTGGGATTCGGTGACTCAGTGACAACTGACATCATTGTGCCAGACTATGGCTGTGACAGCAGCGGCGCATGCTACGAATGCATGACAAAAACCAACTGCGACAGCGACGAAGTCTTCATTATCTACGATGCTGCCGTCGCCTGCCCCAAAGACGTCGATGGCGACCCAACCAGTGAAAAGAGTCGATCAATTCTGCATCAACAAAGACCAACGCCCAACAGATTGCCCAACTTTCGCCCCCTTCTCCGCTGGCAAGCGATACCCCAACGATGATTCCGACAGAGCAGCCATCCGATCTGTCAACTTTTGTTCCAACAAACTCCCCAACCATCAACAAGACCACCCTGCAGACCCTTTGCTTGAATGAGGCTGGGGAGGTTACTGCAGGCTTCACCTCCAGACAAGTCGTCCTCTGCGATGATGATGTGGGCACATGCGCACAATTCGTCAACGACAACGAGTCTCTCCCAACGAACAAGGACAGGTTCGTGAAAAGCATCTTCGGATGCGATGACGACCAAGGCAGCCGGACGTCGCAGCAACAGGTGCAGGTACGATTTGATCGCATCAAGAATGACCCCCAAGCAATCGTAGCCATCCTCACTGCTCTCGAAGGCGATGGCATCCTTCTCACTGCGAACGCCGCAAGCCTATCCACAAGATGCGGTGCTGTGGGCGGGGCCTGCCGCCGAGGAACTCTCGGTTGGACTCTCAGGAGCGACATCACCATCACCCTGGACTCATGTGCAAGTGATAGTTCCTGCGAAGAGGTTTTGAAGGATGCCATCATCCTCAGCAGCTGTCTGGGACCAAAATCCTGCAAGAATCTTGGATCTTGTTCCAGCCCTCCCAGTGCCACGGCCACCATTGGCTACCAGATCATCGGGCCAGCCGCATGAACCAGCACAAACAGCTGCGAGAATCTTGGGCAGAACATCTATGGTAACATCCGGACCCAACACGCAGGATGAAATGGCGGGGACGGCTGCAAAGGCCTTGGAATTTGCGCCGACCAGTCTCCCAGTATCGCCACACCTACGCTTGCCAACATCGACGTGGGGATGAACGCTTGTGAGGGACAACGCGCTAGTCAGAATGTTCACGCTGGCCCGTTCAAGACTCTCGGTTGTATCACCATCGGCAGTGGCACATGCTTGTCACAAGACAGCTGTAACGGTGTTGCAAACTCCAACTTGGCGGTTGATGATCTGGTCGTGGCGGCGAACACCTGCGCGGCTCCAAGCAACTGTCAGGACTGCGTGGCGACAGACATGTGCAGCGGCTCTCCTGGCCGGACCTACATCATCGACAGCCCATCCAACGACTGCCCTGGACAAAATAACGATGCATGCTCTTGAAAAATGAAATGGCAGACCGCACTCTCAGGGCGCGAACAGGAGTGGGAGTACAAACATCGCGACATGTCCACATGTACGCCCATGCTCATACGGTCGCATCTTCCGCAGCGGCAAGACAGCATGGATGCGATCCATATTCAGAACGAATGGCTCAACTCAACTCCATCGTTGCATATGGCACGATGATTGAAGAATAGAATACATGTTACAATACAGTCATGGAACAATCGTTTGCATCCTGTGCTGTGCTGCGCCTTGCCAGTTGTGCATTCTCGTACTTCCATGTGCTAGTATAGCATGATATGGTACCTTTGCCCATGACTTCAAGGGAGCATATCCGAAGATGAACCACACAACTTGACTACAGTTTCAACCACTCCGTCCAGACATCCATACGAGTGCACTTGCGTTCTTGTCGTACAACTCGTCGAGTATTCTAAACTTGTCTTGTTCGAGGCCAGCTCAGCGAGGAAACGTTATGTGCGAACTAAAACGAAGACTCGGTGATGCCACGTTTGGTTACCCAGAACGTCTGTATCTGCAGAAGGGGGCGTCCTGCGTGTTCGTCTTCAGCACGCAGACGACGGAATAGCTCATCGAATGTAACATATTATAGGAGCTGCACTAGCACATCACAACATAGCATAGTATAGCATATGAGCATGGTATGGTGTGGATTCGTTGCGCTCTACTCTACTCTACTCTACCAATACATGACGATTGTGCTAGTGGCAGCGCCGTCGGCAGGGCACGAGCAGAGATGAATGATCAGAGGATGCATCGTTGGTGCTCCAGTGACGAGTACAGACGCTTGGACTTGATGGCAGCAACGATCGCGAGGGTTGCACATGTGTGATGAAGAGAAAGCGGAATACTGGCATGGCACGATGTGGTACAGATGTACGAGTGCGGTACCAACCAAGAGGAGGCTTTGCCATTCGATTGGTTTGTGCGACACACACCGATTGTGCTGGCGCTCCGATCGACGCAGTTGAGGCCTTGGAGCGTTTTTGTGTGTGGTTCGGATGGAAATTTTCCGACCAGAACGGCACAACACAACGTGCCGGCTCCACGACGCGATGGCTCCACGACGCGATGGCTCCACGACGCACACCATTCACGACACAAAAATACGGTCCGCGTCACACAATTCACACCACTCGTCACAAAACACAAAACAAACATCACACACCACACCACACCACACCACACCACACCACACCACACCACACCACACACCACACATCACAATCCTCCATGCCATCAAACAGACGATGTGCACACAGGCACTCCAATCACAGGTGTGCCTATAACATATAATACTACTACTTCGATTTGCAGCTACATCTCTGCTGTGTTGGTATCCTGCTCTGCTTTGCTGTGATGCTCGTCCTTGCCAACGAACATGGCCACTTCGAATGTGTTCATGGTGGGTGCTGCTTCGGCTTTGCTGTTGTTGTTGCGAGGCTCAATGATGTCGGCTTTGCTCTTGCTGGGTTGCTTCTTTCTCTTCTCGTCTTTCTTCTGTTGCTCAGCCTCCTCGTTGGCTCTGGTTGTCGCAACGATTTGCTTCTCCAGAAACGGAATGAGGCTGCTGGTTGTTGGCAGATTCGTTTTCAGGCACTGCAGTCCACTGACAGCCATCACCTTGAGCGCATCATCATACATACCTTTGATGTCGGGCTTGGCGTATTTGAAGCCAGCTGATTTGCCTTTGTTGCCTGTTGCAGTTGGTTTCTTGGTGGTCGCGCGGGTTGCCTCCTCCTCCTCCAACACGAAGTCCGTGTGAGACACAGTAACGCCGATCTCGTTGCCCTCTTTGTCGAATTCCGTGGACGTTTGTTTCCGCACATTCATGTGCAGTCCCTTGCGCTCCGTCACAAATTCGTCACCTCCTTTTGCAGCACAAATTGCGTAGGCAATCTGATGGTGGCGAACATACGCGCTAGCCACCTTGTCCAGCTTGAATTGTTTCCAACAGGTTCCACAAGCATTCCACAATGCCTCAGTGGTAAGCAATCGGCTTCCATGGTGCTCACCTTGATACGCTGACACGTGTTTTGACATCGCTGGGAATATCGCATCGTCTTTCACATTCGTGATGGGAGAATTTGGTGGTTGCAGTCGTAAGTGCCATCCGCGACTGTCGAACTCCTTGTTGATGAATCTAAGTAGCTCCGTGTCTCTGTGTGGCCCTGCGCCATCCATCTGGTACCGAATCACCACGTTCTTTCCGGTTTCGGCCTTGATTTTGCTGGCGAGCGAATCCAGTGCGGGGAGTTCTTTTTCGCGGAAGAATTTCTTGAGGCTGTACTTCGGCTTGGGCTTAACACGATGACCATCTGTTTCCTTGCTGCCCGTGATTTCCAGTGGTTGGAAGTACAGTTCACCCTTCTTGCGAGAGATTTTCTCGGGATCAGGAAGGTGCTTGTACTTGGTCGGCGAGACCCAAGTTCGCTTGTACGTGGTCTTCTGCGCTCGGACCATGCGCCCAACACGTTCGAAGTTCACCTTATACGCCTTTCCTCCTTTCGCAAAACAGTTATTTGTTGGGGCAAATGCTGTTGATGCAATTGCCATGGTCTTGTCAATGTGACACTTGTGATGCACAGTCTGCTTCACAGGCTTAACTCCCATCTGGGGCACATGTTTCAGATGCATGCGAGCGACAATGGAATAGAACCACTTTTCGTCCATGTGGACAAGGACAACTTGCGTATTCTCAAACAGCTCAGCTGATTCCCAGAACACACAGAAGTCCTGAGCCCAGATGTCGCGCTTTGCTGTAGTGGTGCCATTGATCAGAGGGAGTATTGTTGTAGAACGGTACTCACTGCCTTCCAATCCCATGACGAATTTGCGAATACACTTCGGACCAACGACTTGCGGGTTTCCGCTGCCTGCCAGTTTCCATGCAATTCTGTCCCACGAGATTGCGCCATTGCACCGTCGCAACACATCCTGGAGCTCAAATTGCAGGAAGGGACCACGCTCCAACCACAAATCAGCCAGCACTTTTGCGGATGCCAGCTCTTCCGGCGAAGCAGAGGCATAGGCAGAAGCAATTTCGTCGTTCTTGAACTGTTGCTCTGGATGTCGAAGACGTAGTTGTTTCTCGAAGGCTGCGCGCTGCGTGAAGTACTGTCGTTGCTTGATGGGGCAGGTGAAGATGCTGCTGCCTGCGTCACTTCGCTTCTTGCATTCGAGCGTCTCCGTTTGGAATTTCACAATGTTGCGCCCCACTGTGGTGCGGTTGATACCCCATGCATGGGCGATCAACTCTGCATGTTCAGGAATCCCACCCAAATTGAAATAGAGAACAGTGTAGTTCCGATTGTCTTCTTTGTCAAGGCGCTTGCTAAGATTACCAGGCTTAGCAATACTATGCCCTCCATCCTTTCGCAACCATCCTTTTGTTTTCGCGCCTTTCTTCATCTGGTTCGTGAACTGGGCGATTGCTGTTGCTTTCTGACGCCGCGAGACCTCGAGAAAAGCGGCGATTTTGGCTTCTTGCGATTCTGTGGTAGTTGGGGATGGTGTGGGGGGCTTAGCCTTGTTGTTGACACGCGTGGCAGCGACGGAGTGATGCTGGGGAGAAAGGAGGGAAGGCTTAGCAAGGCCTCCAGCAGTGCAAGTCCGTGCGAAGGTAGCGAGGCTGTGTGGTGTGCACAGATCCTCGCGAACAACATACATTTGGCTCTGCCCCATCACTGGGGTCACCATGACCATTGCCACCTCTCCTGGTGCAAGAGGCCCATTGCGTTTGACTGTAGCGCCGTCCGTGGTCTGCTTCATTGCAAAATCAACATGACATACGCCCAGGTCATGGACCCTGCCGCTTGAGCTCTGGTGGGATGCCACCTTCACACAGTCACCAGCGCGCAGCATGCTTGCGAGGTGAAGAGTTCAGTGGTTGCGGGATGATACAACTACGTCCAATGTTGGTGAAGGTTGATAGAACTGTGTTATTGTGTGTGCTTGTTTGAAGTGATGGTTTACAAAGTTAAGTTTGTTGAGATTATGAGCTCATCAATAAGAGCTCATCATCTTCCTGTTTTCTACTTCTTGGCTCCACTAATGGTGCTATTCACCATTGTCCATCGTGTTGTAACCATGCCAAACTTCTGGTTACTCTTGCTAATTAGTGTATCTGTGTCCAAACATGTGCAATGACACATGTTTGGAGGTCTAATAGAGTCTCTTTGATCCTCTTGGATCATCTTCCTAATTTTGTCTTGGGTCTGAAACCCGCATCACATTTTCCGAATTCTTTCGAGTAGTTTTCTTGGATCTTTCGAATCGAAGTGTGACTGACACAAAGAACTCAAAACTCGAACAACGATTGGATTGATTCAGCACACATGGTCTAACAACAAGGGAACTCATGGTGAATACTAGCTGTGTGTCAATAGAGGTTGCAAGCTGATTGTACGAGATTGGCTGGTCATGACGCACACCAGGCACACAAGGAGAACAGCACAGCACAGCACAGCACAGCGCATCACCAGTCATCGACGCGCAGCACGGCGCAGCGCACCACAGAACGGCATGGACAACACAGGAGGATGGTCACAAGGTGCCTTGTACCATCCACTCTTTCCTTTGTGGGAAGGTCACAGTCATTCTACATTCTGTGTAAGCTATGACTACAAGCAGCAGAGAAACAGGAGGAACTCGTTTGAGATGCGCTGTGTTTCCTCTGTCGACTTTGTGAGGAGGATTTTGTGCCTTCGCTGTGTCGTTGTGGAATGGAGGTGCAATTCGGGACTCGCAAAGTGTTCGCATTGGTTGGCACAGTCGGTAGAATTGTGGTTAATCTCCATGGCCCCCAACAGCAAAAACTGTTTGAGAACACCAAACACAACACAACAACACGACAATGGAGAAACACAACAAAACTCCACAAGCGCTGTCGAATGGCATCGACGGCACTGCCACAACCAGCGGTCCAGTGCAAGATCTGAGGGCATAGGCGGAACCGCCATGGAAAGTTTGGTGGATGAGCGAGAGCGGGATGTCATCTTGGCTTATTTGGGGCCGTGGCAGGCCCACGCGCACACGGCACGATTCGGAGGAAAATATGCTCATTGGATATGGTCTCTGCCTGGAATGCACAGGCCATTCCAACGACCATGGATGGGCAAGACGTATCCAAGAGGATACGGTGAAGATGCACACGAAGTTTGAGGGTCGGGGGTGGCCTGGAAGGTGCCCTCCGCAAGAAACAAGTGGCGGGCAAGAGTTTTTTGGCGGGTGGCGGCGGACACATCACGTGACTTCGCTGGTGATGGGTGCCATTGAAAAGTCACCCATATCGCCAAACCACCCATTCAAGATGTGTTAGGAATCAACTCAAGATGGCCATGGCGAAGTATCCTGCGCAGATACGGTCTGGAAGAGGCCGCAGCCTGGGATGCACACGAAAGGGATTTTTTTGGGTGTCGGAAAAACATCATGATGGCATCATCACATGGAGGTGCACCTTTGGAGGTATGAGCGCCCCACCCATTCTGAACACATCAGTGTGTCGCCAGAGAATGTGGGAACGCATGAGGGGCATGTGAAGGAGCTGCAAGGATCGTATCGACGAGATACGGATCCAAATCCGAACGGCATCCGTGTCGGAATCGGGTGTTCGAAAATTCTGCGTTTCAGTGCAGGGACAGTTTGGAGTATGAGATGCGGCTATCTGCGCAGGATCTTCATGGAGTGGATAGATGGGGGGTATCCGGAGCCAGTGTGGTGCGCAGATTGTGAAAATGCCAGGGATGATAATGATGATCATGGGTGCTGAAGGTAGGGCAGCATGGTGCCATCGAGAATTTTTTGCACCCACCACCTGACAGACAGCAAGCCAAAACGACATTAAAAATAAAGTTCATACAAATTTAACTAAGATATTCAGAATAAACGATAGCCAAGCGTCCGAATGAACTGTCTAGTTTTAATTTTAAATGGTGCGTTGTTGAGATATAACATCATAAGCAGTTGTTTGGATGGTTTTGGGTGTGCTCTAATTTAGTCTACTTTATCACGACTCATCACGAGTAAAACTCAAAAAACACTCCACAACTAGTGTTATCGTGAGTGCATCAACTGCGACCTGGAGGTCGTATGTACAACATCCCATTGGTTTCTGTTCGTTGACCCCTCTTCGTGAAAATGCAACACGTGGCTTTCTGCCAGCACCATCAGGTTAACAAAGAGGATCACGACACGATAATCATTTTGTCTACGTGGGCAAACTTGCTTGCGTCTCAAATCGCTCGCAAGTTTCTGGTACAAAAGGGCTCTCAACGTTGGTGGTGTATTCGGATTGTGCGAGCAACAAGCATGTGCTGGTACATTGAATGCAGTGTCGTACCATACGAGCTTCTTCGCATCGCAGTTTGTGTGACGGTTTGCGAATCCTTGCCCTTTGGCTCTTCCATGAACATGTTACGGGTGAAGTTGTTCCATCTCCAACAGTAACCATCTTCGCATCATCCACGCTCCACAACGTAAAGCTTGGTATCGAAGTTTTTTTATCATTTACATTCATTACCACAACTTTCACTCTATCCGCACAAACTACATTAAATTACATTTTTCCTTCGATCTCTTGCGTTGTTTGGTGTCTGGAAACTCATTTCCTGTTGTATTAATTATTATCCCGTAAATCCCTAACCAATTTGTTGTTCTGAAGAGAAAATATTATTTAATCTACCGCAACCCCCATATCGAATCTCCAACAACGCGGCCATCCAAACAATGAAACAGCTGCCAGAGCAGGATGGACATAGGAAAGTACCGTCGCTGACCTATGGTACAATGGGGATGATAAATCGGAGTTCTGCTTTGTATGAAGATAGGCTTGTTCTTCATATATGTGCAATATCACGTCACCTGGTGCCCCATGTTCTCACCGTGGCGTCGCTCTCGTTTTCGATTGCTGGTTCACACTGAAGTTAAGTAGATGATTCTTCCTCGCAGATCCTCGCAGAAAAGGCGCCCAATCCTCCATAATACTATGCGCTTGCGCATCAGTTTGGTACAGCCCCCGGCCTCGCCTGTAACTGTCCTCGCCAAAGCTCTGAAGAGAGACGATCCTAACACAGCACATTACAATAGTACCATACAATCTTTACGCGTGTCTACTCCAGAGTAATACCAGAATCGTGGAATGGCGTCCTCTGCGGTTGTGCAATGGTGCGCAATGTGCAATACTCTACACTTTACTGTACGCGTATTCATCAATTCAATGTATGTCATGTATGCCATGTATGCCATGTATGTCATGGTGTGGTATGTCACGATGTCACAACGTGCTCGTTGTTGCTAGCAGCATACTCATACGAGCACTTCGGTTGCTCGGGCTGTCTCGACATCGCTCTCAAGAACCGTACGTTAGCACCGAGACATCGTCATCGTGCTCGTCCATGTCATCATAGTCGTACTCTGCCTCGCCATCCTCGGACAATGCGTCTGTCTTGTACGTCTTGGAGCCTGTGGCGTGAGTGCAGCCATCGATGCCCTTGCGCGTACTGTTTCTAGAACGCATGTCGGCTGGACCGGGTTTCGGTATGATCTCGAATCCAGAGAGATTCGCAGGCGATGCAATTCCATACAGCTCATCGAGCTTGCGGTTGCGGCGGGTCCATTCCGCCAGCTTCGGGTTGAGGTTTCCATGTCGGTACCGTGTGGTGACGAATTGGCCACGTCGTTCCTTGATGTCATCCACCTTGGTCTTGCATCCCCATGCTGTGTAGTGATCAACAGCGTTGTCGAAGTAGTCGCTGACCAGGTCTGGGGCATCGTTCTGAGCATAGTGCTCGCCTGCCAGCTCACAGGCGAGAGCTACATCATGGACGCACATAGATTGCGCGGCGGTGACGATCGCCAGGTTGTACGCGTTCTGGATTCTGGAATGGCGCTTGTTCTTGATAGTGATCGAGCGCTTTTCAGCCTCGAGCAAGAATGCCTTGTGAATCCAGTTCCTTCCTCTGGTCTTGCCGATGTTGCGGAGGGTCTTGATGGACTTGCGCAGGGTTGCGAGATGGCGGCGGTGTCCTGTCTCTCTGTACCTTCCCGCCGCGATCAGGCCTGCGAAGAAGGGTGAGGCCATAACCATCAGATAGGCTGGGTCTTTGGAAGCAAAGAAGTCAAATGAGTCGTAGAAGCGTTCCGCGGTTTCATACCGCCGATGGTAAATCAAGATCGACTCTCGAGCAAATAGATTCATCGTATCTGAGGAAATTTCAGATGGATCCAATGACTCTTTGTCGAGACCTCGTGCGGCTTCAGCCTCGAAGTCTTGCCATGGGATCGCCTCATCACCAGCCAACCATTTCAACATCTGGGCCATTCCCCCAGCCATTTCGCCCAAGGAACGAACTTGGTGGATGGCGATTTTTTGATGCACTGAATGGGACGCCTTGATCAGAGTAGGCAACGAGCATCCAATTGCAAGACCCATCATGATAGTAGTTTGGTAGTTCGCGATGCCCATCTCAAACTCTCCAACTTCCATCGAATCGTGATGCCCCTTTCGACATTCCCGCATTAGCTGGAGAAAAGGAGCGGTGAAAGAGATGATGTAGTTGGTTCTGATCATGGAAACAATCGCGCTCTTCGACTTTCCGTTGGTTTTATCGATGACTGCGGTTGCAAGATCGGCACAGCGTTGCGCCATCGTTTGGTCTCCTATGCTACTCATGAGGATGCCATAGGCTCCGAAAGCAGGTGCCGCGTCTTCGGTGATGCCGTACCGAATGGTACACTGAATCGTCCTGAACAGATTGAAGAGGTACGGAACCACCTTGCGGATGAGGTTGGAGCGAATGCCGAAGTCGGTGCCGATCCTCATGCTGTAGATCTGACCCGGATCTGTCATGAGCGGCAAGGACATGATCTGCTCGTTCGTGTTCTTCTTCAGGAACGACTTGATATCCAGCAGCATCTTGGCGCTGCGCAGCAAGTGCCATCTCTTCGGGAACTCTTTCATCGCTCGGAGCGCTCGTTTGTCGAGTTGCTGGGCATCCAGATGACGATCTTCCCTGCCCAGCGCCTTGGCCATCGCGAAGTACGTGGGGAGCTTGTCTTCAAGCGACCGAGCCCTGTCCAACACTTCGTAGCCGAGCTTGTACCCAGCCTCGAAGTGGCTCAGCGACAGCTCCACGTCACAGCGGGCGTGGTACAGTCGCAAGCACGCGTCGTAGTGCTCTGCATTGTCCCACGCTGAGAGATGGGCAGCTTGTTGGACGGAAGAAGTGCTGCTGATACTGCCAGCACTGCTGCTGGAGTTGGTGCTGTTGTTGGTGGGGGAAGCATGATTCTTCACTCGACGCAAGGCAGTGAACGCCTTCTCCAAGTAGTTGGATGCCGATTCCAAGGCTCCCATCTGCAACGCCTTCTCGCCAACCTCGAGGTTCATCATGACGGTGAACATGTGGTCCTTGGTCTGGATGCTGTTGAGATGATCAACTGCCACGAAGAGAAGGCCTTCGATCTCGTCCAATCGTGAGGATGACGACTTGGATGGTTTCGTCTGCGAGGTAGAGTGCGTTGATTGTGCTGATTGCGCTGGCATGCTGTGCTGTTGCAGCCGCTTATGGCATGGTGCCTTGGACTTGACATGCTCGTCGTCATCGTCATTCTCCTTCAAGGGATCGTCGTCATTCCGTCCGAGCCGGTAGTTCTTCAGCAGGCAGTGGCCGATGCGCAACCGCAGCTTGTCGCGGACCTCGCCATTAGGGATCATTCCATGCGCAGCCTGCTGGATGCGATCATGGGCGAAGTTGTACATGGTGCCACCGATGGGGTTGTTGACCAGACGCTCGAGGACGGCCTGTTCCAGGAGTTCAGAGAGTGCCTGTTCGTTGGAGATGATGCCGTCCTCATCGATCGTAGCACTGGTCACACCATCCACATGGCCTTGCTCATTCTGCAGCACAAGACGCAGAATAGAGAGGTGGAAGGTCGATCCGATGTAGGCTGCGACGGATAGGGCTCTTTGGAGCAGTGGTGGGAGATCCTTGAGCTTGGACTCGATGGCGTGGACGATGTTGTGACTGATGGGCAGATCCACGGTGCGGAAGCTGCTGCTGCCTTTGCCACCTCCTTGGTTTGGGACCTTCCACTCCCACTGAGATGAAGCTTGGTTGTATGTGAGGATGTTCTTCCTCTCCAGCTCTTCCAATGCCTGCAACGTGAAGAAGATGTTGCCGTTGGTCTTGATGTGCAGCTTCTTCGAGAGAATGTCGATGTCTTCGCAACACAGCATGCTCTCTAGCCATGCGGTGGTGTCTGCCAACGATAGGTTTGCAATGGTGACGTGGCTGAGCGTTCGATGCTGCCGATGGAAAGCGCCGTGGCTGGGTCCACCATCGCTGTCTTCTGTCGCCTCGAGTTTTTGCAAGAAGGCCGTCGACAGCGCATGATTTGGTGGCAGGTCCAGCACTTCCTCGTTGTGCGGATTCGTCTCCTGTCGGACAGCACCCACAAGGAGGAAGTTCTTGAGGTCCGTGTCTTCCATCAGACTGGCCAGGAGGCGCAAGCCAACGCCGGATGACCACTGCAGATCATCCAGGAACATGTAGATGGGACGTTCCGTCGTGGATATGGCCTTGATGAACTGCATGAAGATGTACTGCAGCTGGTTCCATGAGCTGTCACCCAGCAGCTGAGCCGCTGCTGGCATGGCACTCGAAGATAGGCCCTCGGTTAGGTTCTGGCTGACGCTCATACTTCCCGCATTGCTTATAGCTCCAGTGACGAACTTACTGTAACGGCGCTGGCTTGTGGAGCGATGAGTGATCGATCCGTCTTCATGGATCGTTGCGTTGGGCGCGAGGATGGCAAGGGCCGGCACCACCTTGATGAGCGGAATGAATCCATCCGTGGGAAAGGCTTCCTTGACGCATCGGCGGATTCGATCGAGCTCTTCTACCGGTCCGCGCTTGAGTTGAGACGTGAAGTCGCGCATGGCCTGGATGAGGGCGGAGAAGGGATCGCTGCCACCGGTGTACTCGTCGTACTTGCCGCGTAGCACGTAGCAGCAGGTGCAGGTGTTGGCCGCTGTCTTCTTCTTATCTTCTTCTTTCTGCTTGTCGGTTTTCTGCTTTGGCTCTGTGTTGCAGGTGCAGCACTCTTGCAGAAAGTGATCGATCAGGGCTGATTTACCAGTTCCGCTGATACCCCATACCAGCACGGCGGGGTACACGTTTTCATTGGCATCAGTCTCTTGCGAGCTCTCTTCCTGTATGGTCGGCTTGGAGGGAGAGTTGGCAACATCGTCGGCAATGCGAGATCGCGATGATTCCATGACCTTCTTGTTGACATGATGGAGCCGCTTCAGTTCCTTTTCTCGTCCGAGAAAGCACGAACCCGATCGCCATGGTGCGGTTTCCTTCGATCGATGCAGTTTCCTGGTTGGATCGGGAGACTTGTTGGGATTGTCCATGACGGAAGGAGACGACGGGCTGTCGTTGTTGTTGTTGATGTTGATGTTGTTGCTGTTGCTCATGTCAGCCACCATGGTGGCATCGTATGTGAGCTCAGTGGCGTGGAGCACTTGGCTTGTTGCGGGTTTGACGATCGATGACATGGTGGTGCAGGGTGCGAGTGTTTTGTGGCCTCTCCTCGGTACTATCCTCGGTACTATCCTCGGTATGAGTGTGTGTTGAGTTTTCGAGTGGACTCGGAGGATGAAGGAGACGGCTTGGGTGGGATCGCATTCCGATTCAATCCCTGATGACGTTCCTGTTGTTTCGAGTGCTCTGCGTACTCGTACACAGTCTCGAACCTACTTCTGGTTCCTCTCAATCGGACTGGCAAGTACCTCGTTTTTGTAGGCGGCGAACTGCGTATTTGCGTTTGATCATCCCTGTTCCTTTCACATTCTTCTGTAGGCGTCGCGCGAGCGAAGGTTCTGTGTCAGATTGTAATGTCCTGTGTGGAGAATGACTACTTCAACCATGTCCGCGTCACGGAAGCGCAGACTTCTCTTTCCCTCCGCTATTCGCAGTGGTTGTGAACACCATCCCATAATAGTTATCAACACGAGCGTATCGAGGCGAGGTATTTTGGCCTGTCAAGAACGCATTCTACAGTAATAGCGCGCATTCGAGTGCGATATCAGGTTTCCTGATCAGAAAGAAGGACAATTCCGCTCGTCACTACCGTGCATCTCTCGCCGCGTTTTTCTACCGGCTGGAGCAATTGCGCTAACTCTGTTGGTTGTGAAGTCGCTCTTCGATTATGAGTCCCAAAAGACTCTCAGGCGACGTCACGATGGCATGGGTCCAAAACCGCGAAGAAGATCTTCGGAGATGTCTGCGCAGTTTTGCACAAGATGAAGAGCATTGGTCATAGCAATCGTAGACGAGGCTGTTTTGGGACCGAACTTCTATTCGCGTGTCTAATCTCCCAAGCTTACGTGGCCTGCAGGTTTCACTCTTGTGCCTGCTTGCTCTTTTTTTGCTTCCTTGTGTTGCGTTTGCTGTACTGCTCGCGCCAACACTCCGCGGTCGTTCCTGAGGTTGGTGGCGGTTTCGCAATTGACATCATTGTCGACAACAAGACTTCTATGCTATCTCTGCAAGCACAGCCGAGATACAGATCCTCGCTTCCCCTCTTGCCTTCCGTCTGGCAACGTCGTGTTGGCAATCGGGCAGGTACTCCCACGACAGAAGGAACAATAATCATCGATCCATTGGAGGTACCAGAACAGAAAAGAGCGACAAGGTGTTGGGAGGATTCAGGAATCTGCGATCACCGAGCTGTGGCTTCAGCATCGTCTCATCCTCCTCCCACCGACGCCAGCGTCTGGAGTGCAACTTCAATGCCGACAGAGCACGTAACCCAGAGTACTCTGTTCTTCAACGTTGTGAAAACCATGCAGCCGGAGTCCAGCCAACGCCAGTTGCAAAACCTCTCGGCTGGAGTCCAGCCAGGGAGGCCGAACTTGGCGCAATGCAACGAACAGTCGAAGAATCAAGGTACAAGGGAGTAACACTGATGGGCATGAATGGAACATAAAGTAGTAGTGCATTGAATGACTCATGTCTCCTTACTCGTATGTACGTGATCGTGATAACGTACTACTAGAACTGATGCGCGGGAAGTAGTCGTACGGCACATGCTATGCCTCCATCAGCGCAGGTGCGCCAACAGACTCTCTGCCACAACCACACTTTGCTCAGCGATGGTGGTGGATGGAGAGGTCGCGAACACGGGATGAAGAAGAACGACTGCTCCGCCAGTTCTCCATGCACGACCTTCGGGACCAACAGAGGCAAACAGAGCTCTGCAGTTATCGGAATGACCCACATTCTGATGATATGGAAAACAAAAAGGAGTATTTTGAATTATTTCTTGCTTTTTGTCCATTTCAAAAACATGCTCACACACAAGAATAAAATGTCACAAATCATTCAACAAAAGCACGTTTTCAAACATATTCTAGACAAAATTTGGTTGACTTTGTTTGGTGGTACCTTGTTTGAAGGATATCTTCAACATCATACCGAACTCAATACAACAATGCCTCGGACAGACTATTTCTATCAATGTGTCCTTCATGTATCCCTTCGTGACCTAGGGGATTACTTCGATCCAATATAAATTTCATTCTCACCCCATTCCGTTTTTGACCGCAACTTTTACATGTACCCCTCCACTTTTCTTGTACCAACGGAATCCCTGGGAGTTTGCGCTTCTTCCAATCTTCCTGAATCAGGGGTCTTCTTACTGCGGTTGGGTCGCCATCGGCCTCCGAAGTACTCGTGAATCGTTTTTTCAGCGACGGGACTGACGGGAAAACTCATCAGCGAGGCCATCATCGCTGATTTTCGCAACACATCAACGATTTTTTCGGTGCTCACATCGCTCACGTCTCTCAACTCGATCGCCGTTTTCGCATGCATCACTTGGCATGTGTGTTCATACAGCTCCATGGATGCCTCCCAGCACATGGCTTCACTGGTGATCTCCGTGGCCCATCGCTCATGGATCATTCTTCGTTGTGCTCAATCTCCTTGATTGTTTCTTCTCACCGTCGAAGAGATCGTCACGATTGTTGATCACAAAATTGAAATCACAATTCCAACGATGCCACATCATCGATCGCCCATCACAACACAAGCACAGCAGATCTCGTCCATCCGCGGCCATGCCCACATCATCTCCGTCCTCTCCCACATCCAAGCATGTCAAAGCATCCAAGCACGTCAAAGCATCCAAGCCTCCCCCAATTGGCGCGGCAAGCTACAATTGTGCCGAACCCTTTGTGGTATTCCTCAATGGCAATCGGAAAGAATTGCTTCATGCTACTAATGGAGCGACAGGAAACCGCTCTGCAGGAGCACCAACTGTGAGCAGCAAGGGAGTATGCAATGGCAACAGTGCCTGCATCAGCGTGGCTGGTACCACCACCATCAGCAGCACCGCAAGCAGAATCGAAAGCAACAGGCGCAGCAGTCGCATCCTCAACCGCCTCAAACGCAAACTTGCGTTGAGGCGAAAAAGCCATCATGAGAGAAACGGCACAATCGCAACCAATGACACCAATGATGGCACAGCCAGCCACGATGGCACGCCCAGCCACGATGGCACGCCCAGCCACGATGGCACACCAAGCAACAATGGCACGCCCAGCAACGATGGCACACCCATCAATGATGGATCAATGGGTGCAGATCACACCACTTTCATCGGTGCTGCCATGGCTACTGACAGAGCAACTGCTACAGATGGCACAATCATGGACAACAACGGAATTGCAAATGGCAATGCAACTGGTGCTGATGGCACAACCATTCCTGTGCATGGAGCCGACAAAAATGTTGCCTATGCACCACTTCCCATCAGTTCCCACGCACCACTCTTCCGGTCAGTTGGAGGTGTCAACCCATCAGTTGATACCATCCTGGAGGTTTACTTCTCACGGCAACTCATTGAATCCATTCAAGTCCACACCAACAACCATATCTTCAACAGTGGATCCACGGCCAGCTTCGTTTCAGTGAAGGAGATCTACCTCTTCCTTGCAATCTACTACTACATGGGAGTCTTCAAGGCACCGGCCAAGCGGGATTATTGGCGTGCCCCTTCCATTGGCGTACCATCCCACTTGCTGACAAAGTACATGCCACGGGCAAGATACGAAGTTGTGTGGAACCACATTCACTTCACAGCTGTGAGGGGCACAATTGCTGCTGACATGAAGAAGGCCACTGACTCAGATGACGAGGATGTCAGTGACAGCGAAGACGATCTCGTCCAGAGCCGGTACGATTCTCTCACAAGTGCAACCATCAGCAGCTCGCCCTCAATTCGATCTGCAACTTCGAGCCTCTCTGCATCCACAGCCACCAACCAAACCCTGTACACGCAGCCCCACATTCCTCCTACACCGATTGTTGACAGCAACAGAAGCTGGTATCACAAGATCCAACCACTGCTTGACCACGTCAACCAGGTGTCGAAGAGTATCTGCATCAAGCCAGGCTTTGCCTGTGCAATCGATGAGATGATGGTGAGATTCAAGGGCAGGTCCAGGCAGACCACTCGGATGAAGCAGAAACCCATCAAAGAGGGGTACAAATTCTATGCTTTGTGCTGCTCGAAGACTGGATTTGGATATCATGTACTGCCTGCAGGACGCCTGGATACTACAACAAAGATCAACAACACTGTGGAGGAACTCATGAAGACATTGGTCCCATCGAATCACCATGTCGTTGCAATGGACAACCTCTTCACAACCAAGACGGTCATGGCGAAGTCAAGAGAGATGGGCATCGGAGTTGTTGGCACTGCAAGGAGGAGGAACGGCTTCCCCAGCACAGAGGTGAAGGAGGTCGATGACATGCGCTTCAACTCGCTCTATGTCTGGATCGAGAACAATCAGTACGTGGTGACCAGGTGGATTGACAACAATGTGGTGTTGATGGTCAGTACGGTGCACCATGGGAACGAGTCAGTCCTTTGCAATCGCCACAAGCCAAGAAAGAACAAGGTGAATGCAGGGCACTTGGAGATGGTCTGGGGGAGCAAGTACTCTGCTCACATCCGAATCCCGAAGATGATTGACGACTACAATCATTGGATGCTTGGAGTTGACAAATGCGATCAACTCATCGCATACTATCGCCCTGACTTGAGGGCTCAGAGAGTATGGATGCCCCTGATGTTCCACTTGTTGGACATCATGCGCGTCAATACGTGGATTGCATTCAATCACCTGGCAAGGGAACAAGATCGATTGAGAAGCAAGGCATTCATGATCGAAATGATTGAGGCTCTTGTTCGCAAAGGTAATGAGGCAGACTTGATGGCAACAAGGTCAAGCCGCGAGAGAGTCCCACACACCATTCGAACAAGGAATCGGATGAGCTCCTGCTCTCCAAAGCTGCCCAGATCGAGGTTGGAGGGGAGATTTGAAGATCACAAGGAGATCATCAGCAGGGACGGAAGCCAGAAGACTTGCAGATACTGTTCTTATCTTAAAGCAAAAGCAAAGCTTGAAGGGAGGCCCACACACGAACCAAGCAGAGTCAGAAGGGTGTGCAGTGTGTGTGGAATCCATGTCTGTAAGCTGCACTGGAATGTATTTCATGGGAAGGATGACGAGAGTATCACCAACTCTGAAGAGAGTGAACTGACCATTACAGTCTAAAATCCAGTTTAGAGACAGGTACAGAATTAGTTTTCATACGTAGGACATGGTAGGGAAAAGCTGTAGAAATTTAACACGGAGGCTTTATAATGGCTCTGACAGATCCTTTAGGGCTGGTCCACGAAGGGATAATCCCACCAGGCAAGGACGGAATCATGCGTACCTGGGTCGCGGCAGTACAATTGCAGAAAGCAACATCATGTGGAACTAATGCACTTCTATTACTCCTTCGCGTGTGATACTGTTGGCATGTTCACTGAATGGTGTGAATAATGGTGCTATCCTGAATCAGATGCTCCGATGGAGTATCTCGCCATCACCCTATGAGATGTCTGTCAATGCCGAGACATCATCATCGTCATCATCATGGTCGTGGTCGTGGTCGTGGTCGTGGCGCTTGCCATGATGCTCTGTGCTGTCATCGTCAAACGCTATGGCTGTGTTATTAGACTTCGACCTCGCCTTGGAACCTGATGCATCTGTGCAACCATCAACGTTATACCGAGGGCTATTTGCAGAACGCATTTCGGTTGGACTGGGCCGTGGCACAACCTCGAATCCAGCGAGATTCGCCCTCGACACAATCCCGAATAGCTCTTCGATCTTGTGGCTGTGGCGGGTCCACTCCGTGAGCTTTGGGTTTGCCTTGCTGCGGTGGTATCGTGTGGTCACGAATTGACCACGTCGTTCCTTGATGTCATCGACCTTGGTCTTGCAGCCCCATGCCGCGTAGTGCTCAACGGCGTTGTCGAAGTAGTCACCAACCAGATCTGGGCCATCATGACTGATGTAGTGTTCCCCCGCCAGCTCATAAGCAAGAGCTACATCATGGATGCACATGGACTGCGTGGCCGTGATGATCGCAAGGTTATACGCGTGCTGGATCCTGGAATGGCGCTTGTCCTTTACGGTGATCGACAGTTCTTCTGCCTCCAGCAAGAATGCCGTGTGAATCCAGTTCCTTCCTCTGGTCTTCCCGATGTTGCGGAGGGTCTTGATGGACTTGCGCAGCGTTGACAAGTAGTGCCGGTGCCCCGTCTGCCTATACCTTCCTGCCGCGATCAGGCCCGAGAAGAACGGCAACGCCAACAAATTCAGATAGGATGTGTCTTTCGAAGCGAAGAAGTGAAAGCACTTGAAGAAGCGTTCTGCGGTCGTGTACCGCCGATGATAGATCGAGAGGAATACCCGAGCAAAGAAGTGCACCGTATCTCCTGAACTTTCTGACGGATCAAGTGACTGCTTGTCGAGACCTCGTGCGGCTTCAGCCTCGAAGTCTTGCCATGGGGTCGGCGTATCTCCAACCAACCACTTCAGCATGACCAAAACTTCCTCGGCCATTCCGCTGAAGGAAAGGACCTGATGAATGTCGATTTTTTGGAGAGCTCCCTGGATTGCCTTGATCAGAGGAAGTAGTGTGCATCCAGCTACAAAAGCTAGTATGATGAAGGTTTGATAGGTCACTATGCCCATCTCGAATTCCCCAACTTCCATTGAATCCTTGTATCCCTTCCGACATTGCTGTAGAAGCTCCAAGAAAGGCACGTTGAATGACGAAATGTAGCTCGTTATGATAAGGGAAACAAGCGCGCTCTTTGACTTCCCGTTGGTTCTGTCGATGATTCCAAATCCAATGTCTGCGCAGCGTTGTGCTAGGGTTTGGTGTCCTGTGGTGCTCATGATGAGACCATAAGTTACGAAGGCAGTTGCCGAGTCTTCGCATATGCCGTACCGAATGGTTCTTTTTATTGCCTTGCAGAGATTGAATATCATCGCAGTTACGTCTCGGACGATATGGGCACGAGCGCCAAAGTCGGCGCCGATCTTCATTGCGTAGATTGTCCTGGCGCCTGTCATCAGCGGCAAGGACATGATCTGCTCGTTCGTGTTCTTCTTCAGGAACGACTTGATATCCAGCAGCATCTTGGCGCTGCGCAGCAAGTGCCATCTCTTCGGGAACTCTTTCATTGCTCGGAGCGCTCGTTTGTCGAGTTGCTGGGCGTCCAGATGGCGATCTTCCCTGCCCAGCGCCTTGGCCATCGCGAAGTACGTGGGGAGCTTGTCCTCAAGCGACCGAGCCCTGTCCAACACTTCGTAGCCGAGCTTGTACCCAACCTCGAAGTGGCTCAGCGACAGCTCCACATCACAGCGGGCGTGGTACAGTCGCAAGCACGCGTCGTAGTGCTCTGCATTGTTCCATGCTGATCGATGAACAGCTTGTTGGACGGAAGAAGTGCTGCTGATACTGCCAGCACTGCTGTTGGAGTTGGTGCTGTTGGTACTGGGGGAAGTATGATTCTTCACGCGACGCAAGGCAGTGAACGCCTTCTCCAAGTAGTTGGATGCCGATTGCAAGGCCCCCATCTGCAATGCCTTCTCGCCAACCTCGAGGTTCATCATGACGGTGAACATGTGGTCCTTGGTCTGGATACTGTTGAGATGATCAATTGCCACGAAGAGAAGGCCTTCGATCTCGTCCAATCGTGGGGATGATGACTTGGATGGTTTCGTCTGCGAGGTAGAGTGCGTTGATTGTGCTGATTGCGCTGGCATGCTGTGCTGTTGCAGCCGCTTATGGCATGGTGCCTTGGACTTGACATGCTCGTCGTCATCGTCATTCTCCTTCAAGGGATCGTCGTCATTCCGTCCGAGCCGGTAGTTCTTCAGCAGGCAGTGGCCGATACGCAGCCGCAGCTTGTCGCGGACCTCGCCATGAGGGATCATTCCATGTGCAGCCTGCTGGATGCGGTCATGGGCGAAGTTGTACATGGTGCCGCCGATGGGGTTGTTGACCAGACGCTCGAGGACGGCCTGTTCCAGGAGTTCAGAGAGTGCTTGTTCGTTGGAGACGATGTCGTCCTCATCGATCGTAGCACTGATCACACCATCCACATGGCCTTGCTCATTCTGCAGCACGAGCCGCAAAATAGAGAGGTGGAAGGTCGATCCGATGTAGGCTGCGACGGATAGGGCTCTTTGGAGCAGTGGTGGGAGATCCTTGAGCTTGGACTCGATGGCGTGGACGATGTCGTGACTGATGGGCAGATCCACGGCGCGGAAGCTGCTGCTGCCTTTGCCACCTCCTTGGTTTGGGACCTTCCACTCCCACTGAGATGAAGCTTGGTTGTATGTGAGGATGTTCTTCCTCTCCAGCTCTTCCAATGCCTGCAACGTGAAGAAGATGTTGCCGTTGGTCTTGATGTGCAGCTTCTTCGAGAGGATATCGATGTCTTCGCAACACAGCATGCTCTCAAGCCATGCGGTGGTGTCTGCCAACGATAGGTTTGCAATGGTGACGTGGCTGAGCGTTCGATGCTGCCGATGGGAAGCGCCGTGGCTGAGTCCACCATCGCTGTCTTCTGTCGCCTCAAGTTTTTGCAAGAAGGCAGTCGACAGCGCATGATTTGGTGGCAAGTCCAGCACTTCCTCGTTGTGCGGATTCGTCTCCTGTCGGACAGCACCCACAAGGAGGAAGTTCTTGAGGTCCGTGTCTTCCATCAGACTGGCCAGGAGGCGCAAGCCAACGCCAGATGACCACTGCAGATCATCCAGGAACATGTAGATGGGACGTTCCGTCGTAGATATGGCCTTGATGAACTGCATGAAGATGTACTGCAGCTGGTTCCATGAGCCATCACCCAGCAGCTGAGCCGCTGCTGGCATGGCACTCGAAGATAGGCCCTCGGTTAGGTTCTGGCTGACACTCATACTTCCCGCATTGCTGATAGCTCCAGCGACGAACTTACTGTAACGGCGCTGGCTTGTGGAGTGATGAGTGATCGATCCGTCTTCATGGATTGTTGCGTGGGGTGAGAGGATGGCAAGGGCCGGCACCACCTTGATGAGCGGAATGAATCCATCCGTGGGAAAGGCTTCCTTGACGCATCGGCGGATTCGATCGAGCTCTTCTGCCGGTCCGCGCTTGAGTTGAGACGTGAAGTCGCGCATGGCCTGGATGAGGGCGGAGAAGGGATCGCTGCCACCGGTGTACTCGTCGTACTTGCCGCGCAGCACGTAGCAGCAGGTGCAGGTGTTGGCCGCTGCCTTCTCCTTCGTCTCTGTCGTTGGCGTTGTCGTTGTCTTCTTCTTATCTTCTTCTCGCTGCTTGTCGGTCTTCTGCTTTGGCTCTGTGTTGCAGGTGCAGCACTCTTGCAGAAAGTGATCGATCAGGGCTGATTTACCAGTTCCGCTGATACCCCACACCAGCACGGCGGGGTACACGTTTTCATTGGCATCAGTCTCTTGCGAGCTCTCTTCCTGTATGGCCGGCTTGGAGGGAGAGTTGGCAACATCGTCGGCAATGCGAGATCGCCATGATTCCATGACCTTCTCGTTGACATGGTGGAGCCGCTTCAGTTCCTTTTCTCGTCCGAGAAAGCACGAACCCGATCGCCATGGTGCGGTTTCCTTCGATCGATGCAGTTTCCTGGTTGGATCGGGAGACTTGTTGGGATTGTCCATGGTGGAAGGAGACGGCGGGCTGTCGTTGTTGTTGCTGTTGCTGCTGTTGCTGTTGCTCATGTCAGCTACCATGGTGGCATCGTATGTGAGCTCAGTGGCGTGGAGCACTTGGCTTGTTGTGAGTTCGGCGATTGTTGGTGTAGCGAAGGTTGTTGTGTGTCGCCTCTTGTTGCGTTGTGTTGGATCGAAACCTGAAACGCGATGGGGAAAAATGTGACGAGCCGAATCGCGTCCCCCTTCCTTGGTTGGTGGTCATCATCTCTTGGTGTTGCCACCAATGTTCACAGTCGCACGGTGTTGGTGCGCACAAAGCAATTCGGGCGTCGTCGCTGAACTGGTCGTTCGTGATCGGTGGCGAACATCTGCATCTCCCAACAGCCCAACGCTCAGGGTCGACCGAGTACCTCCTGTAGACAGCGGTGGAGACGTTTCGTTGGAGATTCTCTCTGCTCTTGTGTTTCCCTGTGCCCCACATCACGAATGACCAGAATCGTTTTGGTCCATGTTGGGGTCTGTTCTTTTTGTGTTGGCTGTGAATGTGGATTGTTAAACGCGAAATTTCAACTGCGCAGGCACACACGGCATGCTCCGACTGCCCTGAAGAACGTGGCGACTTCAACGACATCGTCATTGGACTAATAAAACCACTCTCTCATGGCATTGTTGTTCTTTGCGACGGCATATTGAGAACCTCCAGCATCACAATATAAGACCCGGGTTCAACAGGATCGATGGATATTCCCCGATGATTCCAAATTGCTGCCTCTTAAACTTCACACATCGATAGCCCTATATGTGAGGACCCTACACAACCCTCAAGACCCCCCCCCCCCCATCTCCATTAGTTCAGAAGTTATTTTAATTTTAGTTTTGAGGTAAGGCTACAACTAATTTGGAGGCGACGTACAGACGTCACTGTTTTGATACTTTTGAGTGTGGATTTCGGGAAAGATTGGGGTTCCCGTTCGACAATCAGTGTTTGAAAAGTGGGAAGCTAGTCCAACACGACATGTCATTGTCCGTTGCAGAATTGGCGCCCATGGTTTCCACGACTTGCTGGGCTTCCGGAACAGCGGTGCGCTGCTCATTTGATGTTGCCTGGTGGTGGCATCCCGAACCCCAAGCCCCCTAACCCTAACCTAACCCCAGTACTAACCCCAACCTAACCCTAGTACTGATGGTGTATTGTATCGGTATGTATTAGTGCGTTTTGTATGGCATCACCAGGGGTTTGCTGTTGCTGGTTTGGAGTTGTTCTCGTGATTGCCGTCCGCAAAGCACAACAGGATCGCGCAGTTGGATGAAAAACTCTCGTGGCTGTTGTTGCAGTTCAACAGGAATCAGACGGAACTACTGATATGATAGAATAGAGTATAATAGAAGATAATTGAATATACTAGGGTATACTACAGTATTATACGTACGTACGTGTGGTTGAATTAGCTGTTGCAATGAAGTGTTTCCATCATTTACCAGCGTTGTTCAGAGAACAAGTCCGTGCATCAAAGATGGGTTTTATTTCTATACTTACCTGTGAATGATCCTGTTGATGCAGGTAGTGCTGTCACCATCAACTCAACCGTCGACGTCTCACGATGCAATGGGCCGCGTCGATACCGCGAACGGATACGGTCCCAAACTTTGGCGCGGAGTGGATCGGTTGTCGTCGATGTGGGTGTCTCACTGCCACTGCCGATGCTGTTGCAAACATACACGCCTCCGCACGTAGCGACAGAAGGGATGCAATGCCGAGGGAGAAACAGAAATCACAGTGCATTAGTAGGTATGTTGCGGTGGCAGTTGGATATGCGATCGCTTTGGTGCTGTGCATCGCAACCGGCCGTGTTTCTTTTCATTTGCTTGCTGCCGTTGCGGTTCGTATTCGAAAAGAAGAAGATGAATAGGGGTATGCGCACAGGCATGGAGGCGGTGTGCGCTATCCACGATGCGTGGGAGGCCGCTGGTAGGCATGGACACAGGTGCGGTTGTCAGTTTGATTAGATCATACAGGCCGCGATGGTGTTGGTACTGCTGGTGACCATTGACTGGATGCGGATGCAATAGGCTCAAAGAATGAATGGGGTAGTGGCGTGTTAGTGTGGCGGTCTGCAGATGGGCGGGTGGTTGGACGGCAAGGCGATTCGACTGCGATGTGATTCTACCGCAAAGGGATTAACCGCAAGGTGATTCCATTGTGGCGCACACAAGCGTGATCGTATCTGAGAATGAATGACCAAATGGATCGGATGCGACGTAGTCTGCTCTGCTATCATGAAATGATGTGTTGATAGTGGCGACTGCATCCGATCCAACGCGGTGGGCTGCGATGCTGCTGCGGTTGCTGTGGGCAATGCCCTCATAATAACGTTGTATGGTAGGTGGTGAAATGCGGCAGGGTTCGATGGCATCTTCTTTGGTGCGTCTTGGGCAGAGACATGAAGATTGACGCGACGAGATAACGCGTCAGAGGAGTTGCATTCGTGCTGGTCCTGATTTTGGTGTGCGGTTGTTGGATGCGGACACCGATGCTGACAAAGAGGGCCAGTGGTTAGCCACTGTTGGCCGTTTTGGTCTTGTAATTTGAGCCAGGGCCGCAGTCACCATCGCGGAAAGGCATGCAGCTCGATACGAACTCCGGATGCCGACATCGATCGGAGGCGGCTGCATGGGATGGGCGGTTGATCCATATTGTGCACCAGGACACTGACTTCCGCGCCATAGACATGCGGTCTCATGTGACGAGCCATGTTGCTGGTGCAGCTGCTCGCGGGCATGGAGATGAAGACAAGCACGGAGACTGACGTGGACGGGATGTAGCTGTATGCGATGTGCAGTGCTCCTGCTGCTGATGCTGCCTGCCATGACGGATACGGAAGCTGCTGCCATTGCGATGCTTCATCATGAGATGAGGGGTTGTGATAGCGGTGAAAGACTCCAATGCTGATGACGTATGATGTGATGCAACATCAGATACGGCGACGTCAAGTTCGATGCGGACGTTTTGCATGAATGCAGCGTGCTGCCGAGGCAAGGGGTGCGGCACGCTGCTCTCGGGATTTGCCACCACAGCCGAGTCTCCGAGCGACATCGACCATCTCCAGACATGGACTGTGCACGGACTCGAGGTGCTGGCATGTCCATGGCCTCCCGATTTGGCCTGTCCCGCACATACGATATGTTGATATAGAGATGGTATTGTGATGCCGAAGGCCGGTCAACTAGCGAATCATTTCTCGTCTGAAGGGGGACGTGCAAACGTCTGCAAAAGACCAACTGCAAGAGGCTGCCCGATGAACTGCAGCGGTAAACGACAGGATGAATCGCCCACGACAAACTGACGTCTCTCGCCACCCCCTCCACAGCGACCCGCACCTTGGTGTTGTCTCCCCCGTCTCTCACGGAGCTGTATGGAAACGCAAGAGGGCATGTGCCTTTGGCATTCTGCTTTTGCGCGAAGGAGACGAAAGGAAGGGGGTGATTGTGTGCGGTGCGCAGGGGAGAGCACACACACACACAGGAGTAGGGTACTTGATGACTGCCAACAGGAGCAAGCCACCATGATGAAACAAACAAAACCACCATCGAATACGTCTGCCCGTCCCCACACAATTCTCCCACTCTGGAGAAGAAGCCGGTGCGACGACATCATGTGACGCAGAATGACACAATTCTACTTAACGAACGATACAACAGAAGATGACGCCAGCGAAACCTGTAGCACAGGGTAACGTCCGAACAACGGATGGCAATGGTCGGCTGACGCCGACGACTGAATCGAACCAAACCATTTTGGATGCCGAAAGAAACAAAAAGAACCGGAAGGAGCTTCTTCGAAAGAAAAGCAAGACAATTTTGCACGAAGAACAGAAAAGAAATGTCATGACATGCTGCGAAGAACAGGATCGGTCGTCTTGCTTTCGTACGAGCCGCGGGAAGGAGTCTTGTGGAGAATGTCCGGAGAACATCACCCGACATCCAACACACCATGGGTGCGACGTCGAACACAGCATAGGGGGGACGTCGAGCACACCATGGACGGGACGTCCAAACACCGATCCTGCCATGGTTTGAACGTGTTTGGGATCTAAACACCATGTTTTTTGCCGATCTCAACGGTGTCGCAGAAGACGCTAAATATCTTACCACGGAGCATCGCGAGAAATCTTTTGGCCGGCCGGCGCGATGACCCAACTTTAACCTCTTATAACTTATAAACTAAAGGAGATAGGGGGGGGTCTTGAGGGTTGTGTAGGGTCCTCACATATAGGGCTATCGATGTGTGAAGTTTAAGAGGCAGCAATTTGGAATCATCGGGGAATATCCATCGATCCTGTTGAACCCGGGTCATAATCACAAGAACAAACTAGTGCTCGACACATCCAAAGCAAACCCAGTGGCCCTATTTCGGACAAACATAACATCAATACGATGAAGACCGTCAGGCCTATCGAGTCCTGCCAAGATAGTTTTTTGTCTGTTTAATGTCCAAGGCCAAGCAAAATCGCATGATAGTGATCCAGTTTTTCACTGTGTGTGAATGGTTCACCCTTTCCCCGCTTCTGCTTTGGACAGAGGCGGTCGAGGTGTGGGGTCGGAGTAACTCGAAGATCCTGGTAAATCCGCCTGATTCTCGAAGTGATTTTTCACGAACTATTGCAGTTGCCTCTCCGGCCATCTGTCAAATCACACGGAAGGTCGTGCCAATGGTACGTGCTTCTTGTGCTACCGGCCAACCCCAGATGATGGACTCAAAGGGCACCTCGCAAGAGCGAGAGCGCCCGGTAACGCACTCATTGCGCATGTGGTAGCGTGTTCGCATGTATCATGAGCTGCGATAGCGAGAAGTTTTGATGGGTGATCATTGCGGAGAAGTGCAAAAAGCGAAGTTGCACATTGTTAATTCTTGTCAAACGCTTTGTGTCTCGTTGATCACGTTGTCTGTATGTATGTATGCCTATGTATGTATGTCTTCGTTTCATATCGAAAGCGCTTCGAGAGGTCTCACGAAACAGACAGTCGACGCGAAATCCGAAACAGACAACAAGAACAGATCGAGGAATGAATCATTATCGGCCAAGACGATTGAGACAGGACGAGAGTTATGTTGAGTTGAGTAGGAGAGTATTGCAGATGGCATTTTATATGATATATTCTAGTGCATAATATAATAGAATACCTTTCTTGCGATATCATTCCTCATCGTGAAGGTTGATCGGTGGCCGTCGGGTGCTCTTCGTTCTGCGATGGTACCTCTTCGTCCGATGGTTCATCGTCATCTTCGCGGGCGCCGTCGTCATTTTCATCGTCGTCATCATCAGCGTCAACGGCCTCATCAGCGTTAATGGCGTCGTCGGTATCGTTTTGAATGCGGTCACCGCGCTCGTCGCTGTCGCCATCGCTCCTGTGTGTGGATATGCTATTGGCGGCTGGTTCGATGACTTCTCTCGTTTCAACTGTTTCTGCTTTGGCGACATCCTGATGCAGACATAATGGACAGCAATTCCGCCGTGCCAACCATGCCTTCAAGCATTCCACATGGAATGTGTGCGTGCATGGAAATGCACCAACGCGCACGCCTTCTTCCAGGGGGCAAAAGCAGATTGTGCATTGGGAGTCGTAATCATGGCTTGCGATGCTATCATCGGATGCCGGGGCTGCGGAACAATTTTCATTGTCGCCAAGCTCCTGATCGCTGGCATCGCGTTGCAAGGAACCCAATGACGGCGACGGTGACGATGATGTCGACGATGCAGAGGAGCATGATAAGGAGCAGGACCCGGTTTCGAGGTGCTCCAACGTCTTGCGATTCGAGTCATCGCTGTTGATGGCGAGCGTGCCTGTGGAACTGGAATAAACCTTGGTCTTCAACACCAATCGGCGTTCCCTGGTGACACGGATGCTGCGTCGTGAACGTCGTGCTTCGCGTTCCGCCGCACGGATTTGTTCCATCGCGCGACGTTCTTCCGGATTGCGATTGAGGAATCGTTCAATCATGACGTTGGCAAAGTACGGGTTCTGTTGGTAAATCCACGTCGTCAATTTGCTGGTGTGGTCCTTGCAGCAGCAGCAGAACGTGTCAAGGATGTAATGGAAGGCATGGCGGCCGGTGGATGTGAAGAGGGAGCCCCACAGAAGTATGGCGAAGGAAACAACCGTGATGAGCCACGTGATGCGCAGGATGAGCTGCCATGTGGTGGTCGGTGTGAAGCATGTGATTTGATACGAACGGTCGGCAGAACGCACCCATCGCTTCAGATCTGAATCGTAGCGTTTGGTTGGGATGGATGTGTACCCACAGTGAGAATGTTGGACATGGCAGTAGTTCTGATCCAGCTGTGGCGGTGAATTCTGGTCGACCTCATGTTGGGAGTCAGAATCCTCGCTGGATCGCGTCCATTCGAAGTAGTTGATTGCAGCATCACATCCGCATTGCCGGACGGGCAGCATTGTGGAGCTGGATTGCTGGGTCTGATCGTTATCACCTTCGAATGGGTAGGCATTCTCTTGGGCGTTCCTTCGAAGGTTGTTGTTGTTGTTGTTGTTGTTCGCCGTCGTCGTTGCTGCTGTTGCTGTTGCTGTTGCTGTTGCTGTTGACTCTAGTTGTGTTCGGCCTTGAAGCAACGTTCCAAATTCTGCAAATTGCAAGGCCCGCTGTCGGCGGTCTCCAGTCTCCATATCTGCATCGTTGCCATCAAGTGCGTCTTGGTTGTTCGTCTCTTGTTTTGATATTGCCAATGCACCTGCATCGGAGTCATATCGCACCGTGTTGCTGGCTCTGAGGTCGCACGTCCATTCATACTGATTGAGATCCTCCTCGTGAGACTTGCTGATGATCCACGAGAAATGGCAGACGGAAATCGCCGCGATAATCAAGAACAGCCGCTTGACGGATGACTTCTGCATGGTTGCTTCTTCTTCGTCGTCGTTGTCGTCGTTTTCGTCGTTGTCTTGAGTGCTGTTGATGTTGTGACTTCTGTTGCCTGTGGTGATGGCAGTGTCAACAATGCTGCTGCAGCTTGTGTGGCCTTGGTTTGATGATGAAACCAAGCAGATTGAAGCCGAGGAGAGTGCAGGTAGAGTACTTGGATGGTCTTCTGCAATGCTGTGCTGTGCTGTGCTGTGCTGTGCAATGGAATGGAATTCTTTGAATTGGAGGTCACTCCATTGGAATTGGAATCGATGCCGATCGTCTTTTGTGCACCTGAGTCCAATACTGCTCGGCGTTCTTCGGCACCTGTTCTTTTCTTTCCAACTTCTCTGTGGTGACCGTGTTGGAATCTCTGCGTCGTTGCTCTTGTGTTGTGTCTTTCTGAGCTTTTCCTTCGGATACTTGCACTCTTCTTGTGCGAGTGTTGTTGCAGTCGGAGTGCGATCGGCTCTGCTGCCTCGTGTTGTGTGGAACTTCTGGAAACAGATGTGGGTGTCAGAACACAGCAAGGCACTCTCGCTGTGGACGACACAGTGCTCTGCTCTGCGAGTGCGAACTTGTCACGATCCGCCCCCATGGTCGATGCCAACCACCACTTGTCAAGAAGAAGAAAAGTTCATCGTCGGAATTTAAACCAAAGACGCGTGTGACATCATTGCCGGGTGACGGTCGTGGAAAAGCGAGACGGTGTGGAACAAAAAGAGAGAAACAAATCAAACTTCCCATGTTGTTCGGATACCTTTTCCCATCAGTTTGTCCGCCAATGCGAGATTCAGCGAAGGTGCGAGAATGATGTGACGTCACCAACGGTCGCTGCGAGGACACCATCGTCAGACCAGTCCGACTGCGTTGCGGAAACGCACAAACAACAGAAGCTGTAGTTTTTCTCTCCTTTTCTTATCGCAAATCATCTCGGAGCAGAGCATGATATTATATTATATTATATTATATTCTATTCTATAATACATTATCGTGGATAGCAATGCATCCATGACGAAAGCTGCAGAGTCTCAAGACAGGCAGGATGAGATTTCTTGTGCAATCGTGGGTAGCAAGAGGAAGCTCGCGAAGGGTTGTAGCTGCTCATTGATGGTCGAGCATGCGATGAATGTTCTTGTCCACTCGTCGCCTCAGGTCATCGAAGCTATGGAGGGAGGGGGATAGAGCGTTCTATGAAGAGGAACATGGGGATGCACATTTGGTGGACGTACGTTCATTGTTTGGCAAGCTTTGTCAGAGTGCCACAAGCTATTTGGGCTCTTGCAACTTGCACAATCCGAGGCAGATTTCTGACACCTGTCTGCGAGACACAGATGTTTCGGTCTTGTGTCACCACGCCTGATCGAACGGCATAGCAAGCAACGAAGGAACACGACGATTCTGGAGCGAAAGTGATGATGGGTTTACACCTCCCTCTTCTTCCGTCCCAATCTTCTCGCTTCACCAGAGGTCGAAAAATGGTGCAGCACACAATTTGATTATATTTGTAGCATAGTTTGATCCCCTCTCATCAACCAGCTGGCGTAGCTTAGTGGTAGAGCATCTCCCTTGTAAGGAGAAGGTCGCGAGTTCAATTCTCGCCGCTAGCTGTGAACTCTCTTTTTGGAGATATGTTTGATGAACGATGGCGTCTCACAGGAGGACATCGTCGATGCCATGCATCAAGTGTCCTCGACAACGACTTGGATGGACGAATAGCCACATGCAGCTCGTACCGTACATACTAGTACTAACATGTATCGGCATACCAATTTGCTACGACGTGCTTTCTTTTGAAGTGGCAGGACTTGCACAGATCTTGCTTTTCCTACGAACTCCTCCCTGCTCGTGCGTGTATTATTCCACCGCAGGAATCATGCTGTAACTTCGCTTGATCTCTCTCGTTCGTGAGCCACATTCAATCTCGTCGCGAATGTCATCATACCCCGTACGCACACAAAGCATCCAGGAACTGAGTGATGTCGGGCAAGCCACCTCTCTCTGCTGTGACGGATTCGACCGTCAGAGCCGCCGTCAAGCTCTCCTTTGCGTGTGCGAGGTTGCGGTTGGCGAGGTCCAAGTCGGCATGGCCGACGCCCAGGTGCCGCCTCAGCAGCTTCACCGCCGCAGAGAAAGATTGGACGGATTCTTTGAACTTCTTGCGGCGCGATTCCAGAAAGCCCAAGTTGCCCAACGTGCGGGCCATCGCCAGTTCGATGATGCGCTTGTGATCCACGCAGACGGTGGTTGGCGTCCGCGTCGACGATGTCGAATCATCGATCAGCAGCTTGTTCAGAATATCCTTTGCCTCGAGGCAGGCACGGTTGGCCTCCACGGGGGCGCCCAGGTCGTAGTGGGATAGGGCGAGGTTGTTCAGTGCGCGCGCGACGTGAATCGAGTTGTACCCAAACACCCGAGGCAGCGTCTTGCTGACCTCCAGCATGGTATCGCGGGCGCTTTCGGGATCGCGGCATGCCAAGTGTATCATGGCGATTTTGGTCAGCGAGGATGCGACGTCAGGGTGATCGGCCTCCAACGCGCTCTTCCGAATCTCTGCTGCCTTGTCGAAGCACTTCTTCGCCTTGTGGTACTTCTCGTCGAACATGTGCACAAGTCCGATATTGTGATGGGCGGTTCCAACAAGGTGGTGGACATTGCCGTACTTGTCCTTGTGACTTTGAAGCACGCTTTCGAAAAGGCTGATTGCTTCCGCGATTTCGTTGTACTGTTGTTGAGCGCCATGAACGGGTTGTCAAAACAGGAGGTCAAAAGGTGAGATCTAGTGTATGTTTTGAGGCGAGGTGATTGCATGATGTCTCCAGGAGCCCTACACATTCGCATTGGCATACTATGCACATTCGCGTACTATACGCATTCACACGCGCGCACATGGCACAAACGACATCTGTTCTTGCACTCACCTCCAGGTGCTCCTGGGCCTGCTCATGGATGCCCTCCAAATACAGCTCCGCATCCACGACATTCTCGCGATCCAAATCAATCGGAATGCGCAATCGCTTGCGCTGATTGGCCGCATCGAAGGCCGGCACGAACGGTAGCTGCGCATGATCGGCAATGTCCTGCAGATGCTTGCCGAACCATTCTAGCACGGCGGCACGCACGCGCTGGCGCGGCGTGTACTCGGCCGACAGCGCACCGAACTCCAAGAAATCGAAGCAATCCGTCTCCTGCATGGCGTACATGGTGGAATCGGCGCCGGATCGTCGCATGGGGATGCCGTCGTTGTCGCCAAAGACCATGGTCGATTTCGTTTGCTGCGTTTCGAATGGGAAGGATTGCGCCCCGCCCACCACGGCGCCTCGGCTCGCCGTGACGCTGCTCTTGCCCGCGATGCTGGAGGAGAAGAACATGTGGCTGCGCGTTTGGGTTGCCGGTCGTGCCAGCGCGCCGCCGAGGCATTCTATGTTGTACCTTGTCTGTTTGATGAGGGAGTGGTGGCCGGGGCCCAGGACCGACTCCTGCAGGCTCAACGTTTCCTCGAGCAGCGACATGGAGGAATCCGTGTTGCCGTCGCGTGACATGACGACGGCCATGTTGCCCTTGCTGGTGGCAATGTCGAGCAGGAGGAGGTCCGTGATCGTGCCCGACGACGCCTTGAGGAAGGACTTTTGCAAATCCAACGACTCCGAGAACGATCTGAGACTGGCCGGGAAGTCGCCCTGCTGGTAATAGAGACAGCCGAGGTTGTTTAGCAGGACGGCGACGTAGGGATGGTCGTATCCGAAGACGGAGCAGGATATCTGCATCGCCTCCCTCCACGTCGACAGCGCCTTGTCCATCTTGTTGCCGTGGAAGTAGATGAGGCCCATGGTCATGAGGCTGACGGACACCTCCTCACGCAAGCATTCCTCCCGATTTTGCCGCAGCGATTCCTTGGCAAAGATGATGGATCTGTTGAGGTGTCCCAACGCGAGATGCAGAATGGCGAGCAGACTGAGCGTTTCGGACGTCTTCGCATTGGGTATCTTGCGCTGGACCTCCAGTAACCTGATGAGAAGATCGATTGAGTCTTGATAATCATTGGTCTTGAGACATTCGATGGCCATCGAGTTCAGCTTGTTGGGGTTGGACGAGGTGACTCCAGGATGCAGATATCTGCTGTCATCGTTTCCGTTTTCAGAATAGCTGCTGTCACTGTCACTAGTGCTGCCAGCGCTACTGCCTTCGCCGCTGCTGCTGAGACTCATAGAAGTATCGACAGGCTCCGTGATGTACTCGGTCAACGCGCCGCTGCTGCCGTGCCCAGAACCAATGGCCGCGCCTCCGCTGTTGCTTCCCGTGTACAGATCCAAATGCTGTTGCAAACTATCTCGCACGATGCGCTCCGACAAAGACTTGGCCCTGGGAGCCGTCTCAGTCTTGAGGAGTGACAAACAGAACAGGCTCATATCGGTGGACAGGCCTTGTCCGTCACGGCTGCCACCAGCACCATTCGCGTCGATCTCCTTGAGCAACCGCCGGCGACCGTACTTGAAGACCTCCACGTTCTCCTCAAATGCGGACTGACCCGAAGGTCGGCGTTGTATGCTGGTCCGTTGCGCAGCGGCCTTGTGCGGCTGCCCGTTGCGTTCCTCGCCCATGAGGCTGATGTCGGTTTGTCTGCCGGTCGTGAGGGTGGGCAGGAATTGATCGAGCTCGGCTGTGGATTGCGGTCGAGCCCTGAGTGTCTGCGCCTGCCATATGACGCTCTCTCCGTACATGATGGTGCTGATGTCCTCGCCTGTGCGATTAGCGATGAGGCGATTGAGATGGGTGTCCTCGTCATCGGTGCTCGGGGCTGTGGAGTGCGAGGCAGGCTTCGGCACAGGTTTGGGCGCGTCGGTGCCCCTGTTGCTGCTGTTGCGGTCCAGAGACCGAATCCGTCTCGAGCGCAAGCGATTGAGCACCATGGCTGTTGTGAAAACCTGGGCTTCCAAGTTCAGGCTCTGGTCGCGGTTGTGCGTTGGTGCGATTGTGCGTTGGTGCACTCTCTTGGATGATGGGCAAAAGTCTCAGATCTCTCTCCGACGATTGAACTCGAGAGGTGGGAGATGTCGAATTAGTAATGCAATGCAAAGCAAAGCAATGTATTGTATTGTAATAGTCTAATGACTTGGATGCAGTGTCGCTCCCGAGCTCAGGATGTGATGACTGTCGCAGTGCTTCGTGCTATGTGGTCGTCCGAGTAGTCGTATGTGCGGTATTAATGTTGCAACGGTTTGACTGGTGGTATGAATGAAAGTTGTGACGAAATCGCACACTGGGGTGACGATGGCGGAGGGAGACCGCGACACATCTCAGCGCAAAACGTCCGTTGCTCGCTTGCTCTGACACGCAAATTTGTGGCGAGGCTTTGTCCACACGACCTGATTTCCACAAGGTGAACCTGCAACTGTCCTATGTGGCGCGTCGTTGTGACACATGAACAACCGGCTTCTCACAGAATCATCTTTGCCGTTTACAGGATTCGCAACGGAACGGTTATTTTCTACTTAAGGCGATGGTGTTCGTTCGCATCTGAATCTCATGATCAGCGGTCGCATTGGACGAGCTTCATGAGCACCAACTTCCGTTTTTGGCGAGCGACGGTGATCGGAGGAGAAAGTGTGACGGGTGTGGTGGGTCGGAGCGCGCGAAGCGCGGCGGAGCGAAGCAATCGTGTTGGTAACGCGCACTCAGAGGTAGTAGGATGCGACTAGTAGCCGTATTGGCGAAAGTAGTCTTAGTCGTAGGCACCGGGTTTGTCGATGATTTATCTTTCTTTGTTTCTCTTTCTCACTTTACCAACACTTTTGGGAGTGGTGTCATCGATGATTACTGGAAGAACTAGAGTACTATACGATCTCACACATGCTATGAATACTCTTCTTCGAGTAGTCAAGCATAGTACTCCATTCACACTCCTAGTCGTGTCGCATTCCAATGGGGTACCATAATACGTTGCGTTAGTTAGATATCATCGTCATCATTTTCTTCTCTCGCTACTGCGATCGAATGCGTTGGTTGCTCCCAGCTGGGACGCTCAACATGTGGACACATGCGTCGGCCGGTCTTCTCCATCAAGTGACAACAAATCCCTTCCTGAACAGTATAGTATAGTATCCAGCACAGCACAGTAGCCTGCACATTAGCCAGCGCAGATCCACGACGTCCCACCTCACATTTACTTGATGCTTGCCACCTGAACCTCCATGATGAGACTCTGATCGAATCGCTGCGCCATCCTTCGCTGCTGCGCGTACGCGGTGGGGAACGGTTGCTTGGTCATGTCGAAGCACGCCTCCTGCTCGACCATGGTGGCGGTGGGCACGACGACGTAATCCGTGCGGATCTCACCGCCGGTGCCCTTGCCGCCTGGGCCACCATCGCAGGCTGCCGTCGGTCGTCGCCATCCCTTCTGCGGCAGGACGGCGAATCGACGCACCTGGCCCACGGTCATGCCCAGCAAGGCGTCGTTGAGTGCCGGGATGTTGGAGTTGCTGCCGACGAACGTATCGAAGGACTTGTCGAACGGTTTCTTCTCGTCGTCTTCGAGGCCGTAACCTGGTGTGGTGTGCGAGGGCGTTGAGTGGATCGAAGCAGCACGAAATGATGGGCAATGCGGTGGATCGCAATGGAGCGCGAAGGGGCACGTGAACGGAATTTATTGAGCATGAGCGGGAGTTCGATGTGATGGCATGGCGGAATGCAGCAGGACGGCACCCTCGTATGGTCTATCCTGGTCTGCCATGTGCGTTGACTTTCTGCACTGCCTCATGTTTGCCTTGTCCTGGAATTCATAGAGCAGCCTGCATACGAATACAAACAAATATTATATAAAAGTGCAATATACACAGAGCAAGAGGTATGGACAATGAACGTACCGCGCGAGAACACAACGGTCCCTTCACCAGATATTCCATCATAACTGCGCTTGCCCAACTTGAGGACCTTGTAATAGAGCTGCACTTCATCGCCATCCTTGACCAGCCGCGCATCGCGGTCCGTGTTGCCATCCTCCAGATCGCGATACCGCGTACCGCCCGCCGTCACGGAGGCTGGCACCTCGTTCTCCTCGGCCAGACGCCGTTCCTCGTCGGCACGCAGCTCGGCCTGCGCTTGGCATTCTTCCACGTTGGTGCATTTGAGTTTGTCGCTGCCTTTGGATTTCGGCGGTGGCGCGTTGCCCTTGACGAGCGCGTTGGCGGGTGGCACCGCGATGGCTGCGGCGGCAGCTGTGCCCCCGATCTGCTGCAAGAAACTGCGGCGATCGTTCGCTTTGTTCTGTGGCTGTGGCGACGCCAGGCCGTTCACGGCTGCGGGCAGGGCCACGCACACTGCGAGCGTCGCGATGATGGCTTGGCGTTGATGTCTCATGTTCAATCGATTGGCAGGTTGGCAGGTCGGTTGGCTACTTGGCTCTTCGGAGCTATTGGCTGCTATGTGATGGTGGATGCTCTGTCTTTGCGACCAGAGCGGGATGGGAGGGGGAGGATCGTCCATCTCTCTTCACGCGGGAACTGGGAGAACACGACAAATCTTTGGTTCTGCTGAAATCTCGTTCTGTTGGCGGAGATATCTTTTTTCTGACGCACTCACAACACGCGTGTCAACCTCCATCAACGACTGATAATTTCGCTGACATCAGCCAACCACATCAACGACTCGCTCTCGACGCATCGCGCACCATCGTCATCGGTGCCAGAGCGTCGTCCGACGGTCATGTCTCTCATCTTGCCTTGCAACCTTTGACAACCCCACTTGGGATCGATCTCAAAAGTCTCTCGAGATCGACTGTGACTCTCACAACTTCATTCGCCTCCGAACGCGACGACAGCATTCACACTCCTACGCAACACATCGCATTCCGAGTACAACAACAATGCCGATGAGAAGATCCTTGTTCCAACCGTTGGCCACCGTGGCTCTGATCGGATTCCTGTCCCAATGCCAGGCATTCACCCAGCCATCCCTTGCATCGGTGCCGGCGCATCCCGTGGCTCTATCTGCTGCTGCTGCGGACCCTCACAATGACATGGACGCCGAACAGTCTCCCGCCCTCATCAGCACCAGACGCCAATCGATCGCGGCCATGGCTGCCACCACGATGGCTTGGATGACGATTCCCACCATGGCATCGGCCGAAGAAGAGAGCATCTTCGCACCCAAATTCGTGCAAGAGTACAGTACCTTCACGCCCACCGATGAAGGCTGGTCCTTCCGCGATGTCAAGGACGGTGCCGGCGATTCTCCGCAATGGGGCGACCGCGTCGTCTTCGAATGGAGCGGCTACACCATCGGCTACTTCGGCCGTCCCTTCGAAGCGCGCAAGGGACCGCAGGGCGGAGCCTTCGACAAGGATCAGGACTTTGCCCGCACGGTGCTGGGCAGCGGCAAGGTCGTCAAGGGCCTCGAATGCGGATTTTCCGGCATGAAGGTTGGCGGCGTGCGTCAGATCCTCGTGCCGTTCGGCGATCTCAGCTATCCCATGACGGATCTGCCGCATGACAAGGTCGGTCCCAAGCCTTCCACGTTCTCGGGACAGCGGGCGCTCAACTTTGTGCTCGAGAATCCGCGCGTGGATCGGACGTTGCTGTTCAACGTCAAGCTCGTGCGTGTCGACAAGCCCAATGGCAGCGGCGGATTCATTCGGGGGTGATCATCCGATTGGGTTCTTTTTGAAGCTCGCGCACTCGCACTGGCACAAGTATAGCACAATGCCGCGACAGTGACTTGACCAGGGTACCGTCTATGTACGATTAGTGTTGCCAAATCAAATCAAGTCAAATCAAATTGAACTGCTCTACTTACTCATGTAATAGATGATTTGGAGTATTCCTGCCCACCCTTTCTCTCTCTTGAGATCACTGTTTCATGACCTTCACTGCATGGTAATAGTATTTTCGGACTCAGCGATGAATCGTCCCATCCACTCCGCAGTTGATGCCGCTCCTGCTCGGTCCAGTGCCGCCGTTCCGTCAGCGCGATGCTGTCTGGGCACAATCGAGGATAGGACAGATCACAGTGATCAGTCTGGCTATGCTCGCCATTGTGCTCCTCTCTCTCTATCAACAGAACGGATTTATTGGGATAGTATTATTGTTGTTGTATAATAGTAACGATTAGGATGCTCTCTGGTAGTCATTCGTTTGCTCTTGATGCTCTCCCTTCCCGATCGCTGTTTCATAGCTGAGCAAGTGTATGGTGCTTACGTACTCCAGCAGAGCGGAATGCAGTCAATGCAAAGGCTCTGCTCTAAGTTTAGCCGTACCTAGTTGTACGCAGCACCGGTACTAGTGTGATTGATACGCGGTTCGAGCACTTCGCTGGCCCAATGCAGTTCAGTGCAATACAGCGCAATACAATATTCAGTGCAACACCCTGCCCTCTACTCCAATTCCTACTCCTCCTCGTACTCTTCATACTCGTATTCATACTCGTACTCCTCCTCATCGTCACTCTCCTCCTCTTCATTCTCGGCCGCCGTGGCGGTGCCGTCGTCGTCCCGCAGGTTGGCTAATCGAACGGAGGCCACGAAGTTGAGCGGGACGGTCACCATGCGACCCTGCTGGTTGATGATGATGTCCATGGAGTTTCTGTCCACCAGTCTGCCCTTGAGCGTCCGGTTGGAATCCCACGGATCCGACGTCTCGATGATCACCGGCTTGTCCCTGTTCTCATCGAATTCGATCTGGGTCTCAAGGAACCCCTCCGGTCCTGGGGCGGCCAGCACCAGCTCGTGCCGCGCGAGCACCTGAAGCTCCTCCTCTTCCAATTCCAACGCCTCGATGATGGCACCCGCGATGGTTGATATCGCCCCGGTGTTGATGGCCAGGTGCTCCACGTCGACCGGAGTCTGCTCCTTGGTTGCCAAGAGCTCGTACTCCTTGGCCACGCGCACGGCGTCGTCGGCCCGGGACTCAAACTCGACGTTGGGCGAGACGTAGTTCTCCTCGTCCTCTTCTTCTTCGTCCTCATCGTCCATCTCATGCTCTTCCTTGGGCGCGTACCGGTCGCGTCTTTTCTTCGCCTCAGCAGCGAGATCGCGCTGGTAAACCGGCGTCTCCAGGACATCGTCGGCCCAGATAGGCTCCGGTTCGGGATCATCCGGATCTTTCCAGATCGGTCCGTGGCGCTGTTTGATATCGATCGGCGGTCCGGAATCCTTGAGAGGATTGACGGGAAAGTCGGTGAAGTCGTCGCTGATGGTGATGACGAGGGATGTGAGGTACCAGGTGCAATCCAGCACCTCGCCGCCGACCAGCTCGGCAGCCTTCACGATGATGTCCTCTGCCTTCTGCCGCCACGGCGAGTCGATCGGATCCTCGCAGCCGTCCGTTTCACCGCGACGCCATGGCTGTCCGGGCAGATGGGCATCGGGATCGTACTGCAATTCCGGAATGTCCTCCAGCTTGGTGACTTCCGGGTTCCACTCCTCCTCCGCGGGGGTTTCACCCGAGGGATCGGACACTCTGGAACGCTTGCGATCCTTGCTGGTCGTCGCATGCAGCATGGTGAGTTGGCGATTGCTCAGGCCGCTCGCCATGCACTGTGGTTGTAGTGGCGATGGAACATGGGCGACGTGCAGCTGTTGGTTGCTTTGCTGGATTGTGAATGCAGCGGCCTGCGTGAGCGCTGACGCGACCAGCACAATCAGCAGTGCGGCTCGTCGAACGATCATGTTTGTGTGGACGTGTCAACGAATGAAGTTGTGGACGAATGGTGGGGGCTGCGATGAATATGCCACTACGTACTTGTGTTGTATTGTGATGTGATGTGTTGTATTGCGTTGTATTGTGAAGCGATACAAAGATACTCCTGCGAGCTGCGAACTATGATGGGTTTTGTAGGCACGCTTGATAGGTGAGACTCTCGCCTCGATCGATCGTTGCGTTGTGGCAGTTGCTGGTGCCACCTCTCGTTGCCGATCTTGATTGCTCTTCGATCTGCCTGCCTGCCGCAGAGAATGCCACAAAATCTGGATCTCACAGCTGTTGTCAATGGTGGAGTGTTGTTCGTCGTCGATTTCAAGCAGGTGGCTGAACGAGCGAATCCAATTCGATTGGTTGTGTTGTGATGCGATGCTGTTTGGGTTGGTTGTGCGAGGCTGTGGACGATGAGAGCACAAAACAAAACTGTGTACTGGATGGTGGACCTCTCTTGTCTTTGGCAATAACTCTCTCTCTCTTTGTGTTGGGCTTTGGCTGTTGTTGCGCAATTGGTGCCTTTGGCTCTCGTTGTGCCTCTCCGCCGCGGCGAAGATGCAATGCGTTTTCTGTGGTGACCCATCGACCCACCAAAAGAGATCAAGCGGCGCAAGGAGGAGCCATCAAACAAAGGAACAGCTGGATCAGAAGCCCCAACGAAGCAAATCTCAACAAAGAATTCACCACCAGCCAACCAAATCTGACACATCAAACCGCACATCATGTCTGCCAGCTGCTCAGACAAAACAAATACCAGCACATTTTGCGTGATGTCGACCTTGATTGGCTTCTCGATGACTGTCGTCTTGCGTGTGTCCGTCTTCGACTTGACGGACTCTGTATGTTCGGATCCAACGCTTTCAAAACAGCCACAACAGCGCGAAGGCGAAACCAAAAAGAGAAAAAGGGATTGATTCGTGAACAAGTCTGTACACGAGTGACTGACTGACCAAGATGATTCACGAACAATGCGCAGAAATGATGAGACAAGAACAACAACCGGCGTTGGCGACAATGGGACGGCAACGACAATCGCAACACCAACACCAACACCAACACCAACACCAACACCAACGACAATCGCAATGGCAATGCTCACACAGCACCCACGCATACCGTACTCTATCGATCTCCTCCACATACAGCAGTAGCGACAACGATGGCGACGCAAGATGCAACAGCGCCAAGCAATGACTTCATGCTGTCGTTTCAAGACGGCACCATGACAAGATTGATCGTCATCATCGTCATCGTGGCAGCATTCCAGGTGGTCGCGGCCAACATCCCGCTGTCCAGAGAATCCAAACGACGCATCCAGCATGCCATGACGGGTCACATCCTGGTGCAGGTATCCTACATCCTCCCGTACGAACTGTGCATCGCCGGACTGTCGTTGGGAGCATGCGCGCTGGCCGTGTTCAAGTTCCAATTCCACGATGCCTACCTGCAGGCCGTGGGCCCGTTGCTGCGTCCCGACGAACTGAAGGCAGGCAAGTTGCCCGGCGCCTTCTGGTTCTTGGTAGGCACGACGATCACCGCATTGGCCAGCCCGTCCATGATGGTTGCGCGGTACGCGGTGGAATGCTTGGCATTCTGCGATCCCATGGCATCCTTCGTTGGGTCGTCGGTGCGGACGCCGAACATCGTCAAGGGTTCCTCCGTGGGTGGTTGCTTGGCGTGCTTCGTGACGGCGTTGGTGGTGGGATGGTGGATGCTGCTGCAAGAGGATAGTATGGATGATGAAGGCAGGATACCTGGATTCACGTGGCAGTCCGTCATCATTGGGGCGTTGGGATGCACAGTGGCGGAAGCTTTTCCCATCGTGCTCAACGACAACCTGACGATACCCATTGTGACAGCCCTTTGCGTTGCCAAGCTGGGATGAAGGTGATTGTCAAACTGATTTGACGTCATATATTGATAACACTGTATGAACAGAGTGGGAATCCTTGACTCTGCTATCTGGTATACTCTGCTCCTGAAGAGGCGGCAAGGAGGAGCATCATTCTCCATACCTGCAGTTGTATGCGAGTGTCGCAATGGTGGCTCATTGCACTAGATTAGAGATATAGTCTTTGTGAGCCTGGATGAGATCAGGTCAACGTCTTGTCGTTGCTGTCTGCTCCTTGCTTGCTGTGTCGACTGCTCATCGCACATACTATTATATGTACCATAGCTGTACGAGTACAATCAGCGAAGAAGGAAGCCACAGAATTGCAAGGTACTGTCCTCTACACTCAAGTACGTAGCTTTTTCTGTTGGTGTCACGACCTCATCAACTCGAACGAGTCAGACACATCAAGAACATGCCGAAGTGACACCCACACAACGAAAGCCCAATCTTTTGCCTTCAAGCAACGGCGTCACGAAACGAAGAAGACAGAAAATGACGGCAGCAACAGTCGCACCAAGCTCGGAGATCAATCATTGTCTGACACCCATTCCTCATCTTTCCGTATCCACAGAGGTTCAGGCCAACCACTCCGTTGTCTGTTGTATCCACACCACAACAACCAAACAACGACTCTCGTCCAACCAGCTACTCTACTCCCATCTATCTCATCTATCTCATCCACCACATCTGCTCCATCTACAATCATGATGCGCTCAACTGCTGCCCTCCTCACTGTCCTGGCCTTGGCTCCAGCCTCTGCCTTCGTCCCAGCCGCGCTCAACAACCACCACGGTGCTCCATCCACACAGCTCAACGCGGAAAGCCGTCGCGATGCCTTGACCAACATTGGCCTTGCCTTCGGCGGATTGGTCGCTGGCGGATTCGCAGCACCGGAAGAGAGCCAGGCCCTCACCAACCCTGCCCTGCAGACCTTCAAGGGTAGCAAGAGAACCAAGGGTGCCTTCATTCCTGGAAAGGGCATGCGACTCAAGGAGGATGATGAGCTCGTCGCCCTCACCAACCCGGCCCTGCAGACCTTCAAGGGCAGCAAGAAGACCAAGGGCGCCTTCATCCCTGGAAAGGGCATGCGCATGAGAGAGCAGGAGGATTACCTCGTCCTCAACAACCCGGCCCTCGAGACCTTCAAGGGTGGAAAGAAGACGAAGGGTGCCTTCATCCCAGGCAAGGGCATGCGCAACAAGGAGGACGAATTCGTGGCTCTCACCAACCCTGCCCTGCAGACCTTCAAGGGCAGCAAGAGAACCAAGGGTGCCTTCATTCCTGGAAAAGGAATGCGGCTCAAGGAGGATGACGAGCTCATCGCCCTCACCAACCCTGCCCTGCAGACCTTCAAGGGCAGCAAGAGAACCAAGGGCGCTTTCATCCCAGGCAAGGGCCTGAGAAACACTGAACACTTCGAGCAGCTCATGTCACTGAACAACCCCGCGTTGGAGACATTCAAGGGACGCAAGGGCACAAAGGGTGCCTTCGTTCCAGGCAAGGGCATGCGCAACAACGAGTCCTTCGACTCCTTGATGGGTTAAAGTATCTACCACTCCACATATCCATACATGCATGCAAACAAACAAACGTGAAGGAGTACGAGCACAACTCAACACACAACACAAACACATCCCATTTTGGTTCCAATTGCACCAGATTCTTGTTCATCCAGACGCCAGTGTCTCTTTCAATCCGCACCAGCCCACAGGCACAGCCAGGAGCAGGTGGCAGGAAAGGAGTTTGGACTCGCACATACACGAGCTACTATAACTATCGGAGTCTGACCTGAAGTGAGAGAGGCTGGATCACACGATCAAAAGCACGAACGCAATGACTGCAGGAGATAATGGTCAACAGATGACGCAAAAAACATTCTGTAGACTTCTCACCCTGCATCCAATTCGACTAAGTAACACTCAGTTTGAGTTGGAACTACGCCGTCTTCTTCTTCTTGAGGTTGATGAGATGTTGGCGACTGATGTGTGATTGATCGTCGTGAGCGTTGTATTCTATTCTACTATTTTTCGCAACAGCCATCAGGAACAGAATGTGGGTATGGACCATCGGACGATTCCTCCCTGTTGATGTTGGTTGTTGTGGAAACTTCTCAGCAATGCGATAAAAAATTCCTTCTCCTTCCGAAATGAAACCTTCATTGTTTCTTTCTCTCTGCTCGTAGATAGAGATTTTTGTCTTCCTTTAAACTCCGAGAGAGTCGAAGGATGCGCCGGAAGAAACTCAGGCTGGAGTTCCAACGAACTACTATACGCTAGTCGGAGAGAACAAGAGCAACGACATCTCGAATAAGTCGGACTTTGCTCTGCCTTCAGATCAAGCAACACAACGGCGAAAGGCGGCAAAGGTGCCACCTCGCTCAAATACAAGGTGTTCATCCTCATTATTCCACCACTCTCCTCCAAAGCTTTCCACCCATTAATTGCACCTCACTCCACATCACGAGTACGAGCTACGACATTGACTATTCCCAAGTCCTCGTGAGGCAGACCACACCACCACCATGCCAAAGGTGACTGACAAAGACCTTGCGGCTGCGGCCGAACAGGGAGACGTGGAAACTGTCAAGCTGTGGAAACAGCAAAACCCGAGCAACTCCAAGGATCCATCCAAGGTCCCGAATGGAAACAAGCTGCTGTACACTGCATGCAAGCATGGCCATCTCGAATTTACGAAATACATGGTTGAATCATGTGGAGCGAATCCCAGCGCCGCCATCGATGGCTGGGCCACCTGCACTGCAATCGTGGCTGCCTGCGGCCATCCAACTCCCACAATCTTGGAATATTTGATCACATCAGGAACAGTTGATGTCAGGCGTGAGGATGGCAAAAGAAGAACAGTGCTGCACCATGCAAGTCAAAAAGGATTTGTCGATGTCGTGAAGCAGTTGCTGTCGTTGCAAGAAATGGACGTCAATCATCAAGACAACCGTGGGAGAACGGCGTTCCACCTTGCCTGCGAAGAGGGACATTTCGAGATTGTGAGGTGTCTCATGGCTTCAGGAAAAGCAGATCTCGACCTTCAAGATTGCGATTTCAGAGAAGGGCTTGCTCGCACAGTCGAGAAGGGACACCTGAACATTGCGAAGTTCTTGATCAAATCAGTTGTAGCAGAACCCGCACCTGCTCTGAGCAGAAGCAGCCGCGCACTTTCCACAGCATGCAAAAAGGGATGGTTCGACATAGTCAAAGAGTTCATAGAGGCATCCGAGCTAAATTCCGAGTTCCAAGAGATTGTTGGGAAGAATGCATTTCTGGGTGCATGGAAGAAAGGCCATTGGGATATCATGGAGTACCTGATGAATTCAGGCGCAGTTGATGTGAACGCCCAAGACGATGAGGGTGAATCTATTCTCCACAGCGTATGCTGCCACAATGACGTACGCGTCGTGAAGTACTTGGTGGAGTCACACGGTGCGGACATCAGCATTGAAGACGAGTGGGGCTGCCTTCCATTTCACAATGCATGCCAACGCAAATCCAAGGATGTCATGAAGTACTTCATGGAGTCATGCAACGTCGACATCAACGTTCAAAACAAGAATGGCGACACTGCACTCCATCTAGCGTTCAAAGACCCTGATGGCATCGATCGCAAGTTGGTGAAGTACTTGGCCCAATCATGTGAGATGGATCTCACCATCAAGAACAAAAATGGCAAGACAGCGTTTGAGTGTATGGATCATGAGCCAGAGACAAGTGGCTGGAAGTTTCAAGATGCGTGGTACTGCGCCGAAGAATACCGGGACTTTGTTCGCATCTTCCAGAATGCATTGATCAGAAAGACCAGACAAGAACGAGAAAGGCAGGAGCTGACTGCAGTCCAGGAACCAAACCACCCCCGTGGTCTTATGGAACGGATGGTGTCCGATCTCACCTTCTTGGCTGGATCTGGTGACGCCCAAGAAGCAATCAAGGCGAAGAGCACCGTCCTCATGATTGTTCAGCCATCCATCAAGGCAATCATCGACTCCGGTACCGTCCATACTCGTACAACTGCAGAGGACGGTACCACCCAACACACGACCATCAAACTTCCTCAACATCTTCCAAAGCACGTCCGTTGTATCCTCCAATGCATCTACTCGGGTGACATGGCATTCACCAAGGATGGTGAGATGGCCAATGAGAACGATCTCCAAAGCTTGCTGTTGGTGGCAGAGCAGTTTGGATGCTCAGAGCTGAAGGTGGCGATTGAAGAAGAGCTGGCGAAAAAGTAGCTTGGTGGAAGGCCAAGCACCTGGAGAGTACGTAGTGTAATTGAATAGAGCGACGTCAAATGCTCAAAGGAGTGCGTATGATGCGTATTATACTAGCTATGGGACTGCGAAACATTATGCTGCGTTGCTCGACTATCGTTGTTGGTGACGAGGCTACAGGAAGAACGGCGATCCAGTACCCATGACTCAGAATTTGACTCTCTCGAGAGTTCGATCTGTCTGATCGGCCATGTTTCTCGCGTTACCGAAACAATCAACCGATCAACCACACAACCACATCGATCGTAACTACGCAACACCACGATCGCTCCTTCGGCTGAGAACCATGGATGGCACACTCTGCCGATGGCTCGTACGGGTGGAGAAGTGTACTCGGATCCACCAGCGCAATGCCGGCCACCCTGACAACACTCGCACAGCCTAGCCAAATCTGAAGGAGATCTCACAATATGCAATCCAGGAACGACGATGAACAACATCCGGGAGATGAGCGCTACACGCTGCCGTTGTCGGAACGTCTGCTGATCGCGATGGCGCCGGCGATGCAAGTGCTGGGCACATTCGGCAATGCTCGCGAGGAGCAGGACCGCTTCGCAGCTTTGCTGTCCAAACATGCAGATCGTCTGTCCGAATCCTACGTGAAGTATCTCGCCGTGCAGTACGTGTCGTTCGTGGAGAAGTCGCGCGATGGCATGCTGGAATCCGACGATCTGATGGAGCTTCTCATGACGCGCGTCCACGACTGCGTGCCACAGGCAACCGACACCTGCATGCTGTCCTTCGAGATGCCCGCGACCGATGCGGCGCAAGCAGCAGCTGACGATGACAGCGAGACGGTTCTGCGCATCCGCATATTTCCGTACCACAACGACGTCTCGTTGCGATTGTGGGAGGCAGGTGCATGCCTGGCAGAGTTCTGCATGCGGTATCCGCAGCACGTCGCGGATCGTCGCGTGATCGAGATTGGCGCGGGCGTGGGGCTGACGAGCCTGGTGGTTGCGGGTGTGTGCAAGGCGACGTCCGTGTATATGACGGACTACACGCCCATTTGCATTGAGAATATGCAGCACAATATCGCCATCAATACAGACTGGATCAAACGCCGTTGTTCACCTCCGAATGATGCGACCAGCGGGGATGCGTCATGGATTGATTCGGTTGTATCAGAAGTAAGTGTCTTGTGAGCATGCCGAGTGGTTGCTGCGGACAAAGCAACGCAACGCGACGCAACGATGGGAAGGCACAGACGAAACTGACGTACTGGCGCATGCGTGGATGCATGAAGATATGGAGAAAGGCTATTTGTTGATCGTTGCATGATCGCACACGCTCTCTCACATTCATGTCTCCTCCATTGCATTTGAACATGCGCGCTTTCCAACACACTGTGCCGTCTGACGTACTCTTTGCACAGGGATATTTGGAATGGAATGCATTTGCAGAGGACACCCGGGAAGAAAGCTTAGCCGCACAGCAGGAATGCGATGCAGGAACGCGCCGGACCTTGACCGAGTTCTTTGCTGCCGATGTTCTGCTCGCCGCGGATGTGATCTACGATGTGTCCGTCATTGAAAGTTTGGTGCTGGTGATGAGGAACTTCTTGCGCGCATCGTCATCTGCAAAGTTCGCTCTGTTCGCCATCATGAAACGCAACTTGACAACATTCGAAACGTTGATGCGGCATCTGGATCAGCACAACGTGGAATGCGCGTGGCTGGCGAGAGGCGATGCATGCGAGCAGCTGCCGTACGTCTTTCCATGCAAATTCAACCAACCGCGGCACGACGTGTGCATCGCCAAGCTGACGCGGCGATGTTGACGCAATGGATGCGCCGAACTTTGAACGCACCGGTGTGCGAGATATAATATGATCTACCATGGAGTGCGCTGCTTCGCCCAACTGGTGTTCATGGAGCGAGTCATGATAGATCAGTAGAGTAGAGTAATTTGAATCAGATTGTCTTGGTACGGTAACCTGATCAAGAATAATGGATGTCTCCATCTTTTGGAACAGTGCCCTCAACTTGGCTACGCTCTCTTCCTCTAGTTTCGATCCGTCATCACTTTGCGACTCACGTGACTACGCTTCGGTCTGCCATCCGCCCGATGCCGCATCCTAAACAAGAGGCAAAGGGCGAAGCAAGAGAACACACAAACAACGAAGCAACCACCGTGGCCGCAGATCGAAGCTGACCAAATCCGATGCCAAACACAAGACAGAGACAGAGCCATCAACATCTTCTCCCTCTTCACTATCGTCGCCATCATCGATATCACTGTCGTCATTATTGATTGCTTGATCGTCTCGTTCGACTGAAGCACTTGCATTCAGAAAAGCAGCAACAGAAGTAGCAACAGAAGCAGCAACGAAGAGAGGAAGGGAAAGGATGGGAGCCTCAAGTTCAAAGGACGGCAGATCGCCAACATCCTCGAATTTCCAGAGCAAGTTTGCATTGGGATCGCGGACGTTGTGTGAGGATGCTCCGCCGCCGCCTCCACCGCCGACCCCCGGCGCGGCACCGGACACCTCATCAGCATCCACGTCGATCCCCGTGGAAGGCGGCAACGCGCAGGACGATGCCATCGCGAGAGCCGCAGCGGAAGCATCGGCGTTCGTCAATCCAGGCCCGTTCGAAAACGCCACGATGGACTGCAAGAGGCTCGTGACGCTGGAAACCTTCGATGGATTCCGCTGCGACATCAACAAGCAGGTCAGCCCGTACATGGCCGTCATCCACAACTTCTGGCTCGGAACGTCCATGCTGCCGGACGGACGCAAGCGATCCTACACGTGGCTCACGCAGGTGGCCGACACGGACTCCATGCTCATGGCGAGGATCGATCCGTCGCGTCCCTCGGTGGATGGCCGCATCCACAAGGCCTTCCTGGGCGGTCTCATCATGACCAAGCTGCAGCTCGGCCTCAGCACGGACGGTCAGGGCGACCAGGCGCTGGCGGAGGTGGACATCAATGGCATGACGTGGACGGCGAACCTCAAATACGGCAGCATGGGCGGCGGCATGGTCTACGGATGCAACTACCTCCAGGCCATCACGCCCAACTTTCACATGGGCGGCGAGGGAATGTACATCTCCGCCAACCAGAACATGGTCTCCAATTACTTGATGAAGTACTCCTTCGACGCCCCGGCCGGCGACGAGGACGACGCCAAGCTCGATGCCATCGCGTCGGCCACGGCCGCTGCACCACGATCCACTATCTGCGCATCCTTCAATTCCACACAGGGCATGGCGTCGATCAACTACGCCCGCGTCGTCACGCCCAACAGGGTCACGTTAGGTGCCGAACTGGGATTCTCGCCGATAAGTCTAGAGTCGCAGATGCTCCTCGGCGCCGAGTTCAAATTCGCGCGGTCCAAGCTGCATATCACGGTGGACGGCAACGCCAAGATGCAGTCCGTGCTGGAGGCCAAGATGGGCAAGGAACCGGGGCAGCCCACCATCCTTCTCAGCGCCGATCTTGATCATCTCTTTGATCAGATGAAGTTTGGATACGGATTGCAGATCGACGGCTAGTGGTCTCTCTTCCTTTCTTGCTTTTGCATGTGGATGTTGCTGTCGTTGCCGTCGTTGCCGCAGTTGTTGTTATCACTGTATCTCCTTGGTGTTGTCGGAAATGCTCGAACTCGTAAGAGCATGCGAGTATGGAGGAGGCATTCCAAGAGCGGACCACGGTCGCGGCGAACATGCAAGCAACAACTCTGGATCCAAGCGAACAATCCGCCATCCATGACGTAAAATACGAAATCGATACTCTACACTCCATACACATCGTGCTCCATTGATAGACACCCGTGCCATCTCAATCCAAGACAGGACGGGACTTTCTACCACCATTCTATTCCTGTTCCTTGTCCTGTTCCTGCTTCAGATCCTGCGCCGGACTCGATGGATCCTTCATTGTCACCAATGTCTTCGTCGACACTGCAGATCCATCTCCATTGCCGCCAGTCGAATGAAACGCATCCACCCGAGATGGCCAATCCTTGTACTCATGATACATCTGCGCCAACCGCAACAACCGCACATCCTCCCCTCGCGCACTGAACAGCTGTATCCCCATCGGCAACCGCGGTTCGTCTGCGCGCAGTCCTGCTGGTACCGTCACGCACGGAAATCCACCCAAGCTCACGGGCACCTCCATCTCCATCCAGCGATGGTACGTGTCCATCTCCTGCGTTCCGATGCGCTGCGGCCACTTCCATTCCGCGGGAAACGGCCACACCTGCGCCGACGGCATGGCCAGCACATCGTACTGTGATGACCAAACTGTGGCATCCATCGTATCCTGATATTCTTGGGCGATTTGCTTGGCGTCGGCCAAATCTTCGTCAGTCACCTTCTGGCCTTGCCGCAGTTCCCATTGAAAGTCGGGCTTGATCTTGGCGTTCTCACCGAACAACTTCTCTTCTCCGAACACAGGGATGTAGCCGGATGCCACTACCGACGCACGCGCGATGTTCCAACTTTGCCACAGCTTTTCAGGTGAGAAGATCGTGTCGTTGCTGTCATGGCGGATCAGCGAGATCTGATCCGGGTAGCGGTTGGCGAATTCTTCGAGGGCGTGGGAACAGATGTCGAGGATTCCGTCTTCAGTGGGATAGCTGCCACCCCAATCACCGATCCAACCGATCCGCAGTTTGGACTGTGGAGCGTCGGTTTCCCTCTGCTCAGCATTGTCATTGATCCTGTTGTTGTTGCTATTGCTATTGTTGTCGTCGATGCTGGAGCCCCCAATATGTTGAATGCGCTGAATATCAGCTGTACCGAACGTGGCATCATCATCGATCATGCACCGCAACAGCTGCGCCAGATCCATCGGCGTGCGTGCCATGGGCCCCGGCGTGCTGATGGGATACGGCAATGGATTGGCCTGCGCGTTGCGGACCTTCGGCTGCGGCACGATTCCTGCCGTGGGACGGTGGCTGTACAGCAGGTTCCATCCCGCCGGATTGCGCAACGAGCCCATCATGTCGGAACCATCCGCGATGCACAGCATGCGCGTCGTGAGGGCGACCGCCGCGCCGCCGCTGCTGCCGCCGCTCGATTTGGTGACGTCGAACGGATTGACGGTCGTGCCCCACCGATCGTTGTAGGTGTGCGATCCCAGGCCGCACTCTGGCACGTTCGTTTTGCCTATCACGATGGCGCCGTGCTTTTGCAGGTTCTGGACGAAGGGGTCGGCAAAGTACGGCGTGAAGTCCGGCAGCAAGGCCGATCCGCCCAACGTCGTCGGGATCAAGGATGCGTTCGAGAGATCCTTGATGGCAATTGGAATGCCGTGCATCCAGCCAGCGGACGAATCGCGACGTCGCTTGGAGAATTCGGCGTCGGCGGTCTGGGCTTCCTGGATCAACGCTTGCCGACTGCGCAGCGAGATGATGGCGTTGGCGGATGGATTGACCTGTTCGATCCTGTCCAACGTCGCAGCCATCACATCGGCGGACGACACCGTGCCATCGTGAATGGCGTCCGACAGGTCGCATGCATTCAACGAGAGGATGTCATTGGCACTCAGCGTTGTGCCCTTTCTGCCATCGTTGGATAGGGCCAAGCAGCAGCACATCAGTTGGCTCATGATACTGCTATGCATGGCCAGTTGCGATGGTGAGTAATGCTGCCGAAATTGATGCTTCACTCGGGTGCGACCGTGAAGGCTCTCTGGTCGCTCGTGCGACTATGGGCGGAGTGGCAGAGATGATGTTCGAGATGTTCGAGATGTTCGAGATGCGTTTGGTGTTGAAGATGTGAGTTGCATGAAAAGACAAGATCGCATCGAAAGATGTGATTTGATTTGTGGTGTTTGGATGTATCAAGCGTGTCCGACTTCTCAAATTGAAGTTGAAAGCAGAGATTTGGTCCAACGAATCGCGTAGAAAACGACACGTTTGGGTTTCGCTTGGGGTTCGGATTTTGCGATCAGAACTGGTGCATCATTCAAACGTCATCGGCGATAAATTTGGCTATTCTGCGAAACCAGTTACTATTCCCAGAAGTGAGTGGGCACCGGCTGGTCAATTGTGCTGTCAAGTGTCCTTGATGACGAGAACCGCCAAAACTAGCGCTGAGGGGAATGGGGCAACTTCCATGCGACATTGCAGCAGCTGCTAGTTCTCAATCTTATGCATTCTGATTGGCTAGTACCTTGTCACAGACATCAATTCGCTGAAACAACGCGCACTTCTCTCGAATTTCAAACTGTGACAAAGGCGCTCGCAACAACAGAACACATCCATCATCATGCTGCCTCCTGCCTCCTACCTCCTGCCACCAACGACACCATACCACCACCAACAACAACAATACCACCACCAACAGTATCGACAGCGCCAACAACCTCGTTGCAGGCGGCCATGCCATTGCCCACTCGTCCATCGGGACAAACCACGGAAGATTCGTACAGAACACAAATCAACCCTGCCATCAAACGCCAAAGAAGGCAAACGGGCTGCTGCACACCAATCAATCCGTACCACCACTCATTCCATCGCTCACTCTCGGCAAGACAAGAGACACAGTTGCATCTTTCTTCATCCGACGGCAGAGACATCACCTGCAAGCACACCAACACCACCACTAATCAACGGCCCCATTTCAGCATCCAACCACAGTCGCATTAGTATCATTGGCTGCATCTGTGCTGACACCAACATCATCGAAAGCTTCCAATCCAATCCACCGTTCATTCATCAAGAAATCGCAGTGTGCCGATCATCCATCCGATAATCCATCGGATCGTTCATTGCGTTCGTTCGTCCATCCACTATAAGAAGCGATCCCCTTGACACAACTTTTCTGCGCTTCTCGTATCCTCGCAGCCTTTGACCATCGCATCGGCATATCCGCAAACCAGCCAATCAGTACGTCAATCCGAGCAGATCTCAATCATAATCGGAGCAACAGACCAAAACAGAGCAAAGCAAGTTAAGTTCAAGACACAGGACGAAGCAAGCCAATTCGAGAAGAACCAGACCGTGTGCCATCCACAACCGTACCGTACTCTACCGTACTCTACCGTACTGCGCTGTAGTTCTGTGCTGTATCGAGGCACTACATTCCAAATCAAACCTTGAATCCACACCTGTAACATGAGAGTCATCATAGGTCCAGCCTGCGCGGCAATTCTGTCGTTGCAAGTCCTCTGGCCAGGCGGAACAACCGCGCTCATGCAGCCCAGGCCATGCCATGCATTCCAAAGAGCCTCCCAGGGTGCATCAATACGCCTGCCAACCCACCTCAACTACAAGGATGATGGGCCATCCGTGTCATCATCCGACTCTTCACCTTTCCAGCCATCCCAAAATCCACATCACCGGAGCCAGCAAGCATCGGGCGACAACGATGCCAATCCCTTCTATCGCGTTCTCAGAAACACCCAAGAATGGATCGAGGATCATTCCAAAGATGAACCGCATGTCTCCGATTCCGGCGTCGTCCCGGCGATGAGCTCCATCCTCCTCCAAGATTCCAAGTGCGGCAACAAGCTCTCATTCATTTGCGAAACTTCCGACGATCCGGCAATCATCGTGGCCAACATTTTTCGCAAGCTCAAGGAAGCACGCACGTTCGGAGAGGAATATGGAACGGCAGAGAATCCAGAAGAAGGTGAGTTGAAGATGGCGATAACAGTGACAACAGCGACGGCAAGAAGGTGCCCAAGGATAATATGTCCTGTACACGCATGTGGCTGTGTGCGTGGCTGTGCGCGCAACATGTGAATGGGAAAGGAATGAATGGCCGATGGCCACATCTTCAAAATGCCGGTTCTCATCCAGGACAACTGTCATGAAAACTATTGGTTGGCCCCACCATTTCGTGCTCGCCAATGAGATCAGTCCTTGCATATTTCGACATCCTCATCCTCTACTCACCATGAACTCGCGGCTTGCACCTACATATTCTGCCAACCCCATTCATCGCACGTACGCAAACTACAAAACCATTCCCGAAAATGTCTGCACTACAGATGGATCTCCTCGGCCACCGATGAAGCAAACCCAGGTGTATGTCGTCCCAACCAACGCAGAACTCTCCAACAGCTTCCCCATGTTCGATCGGCTTATGGATTCCATCACCGATGCACGCAAGCACTCTCAGGAGTATGTCACAGATCAGAAGCTGAGCAAACATTCCCGACATCTCTACGGCATCTCCGACGAAGATTTCAGGTGAGTTCATGAACGAAAACTGCGGTTTCTCGACACTGTCTCCAGCTCCGGCGATCGATATTTACGTCTGAGCGTGTGTGTGTGCTCGTCGGTGCCGGCATCATTGCTTAATTGTCTGTGCACGCTACTGCCGTTTTCACCAACCATGCCGCAATCGCTAAACCACCCTCATCTGATTTCTCTTTCGGCAACGTTCCGCACCCGCCGCAGTGTTTCTGTCAACTGTGCTCACATGCACCCGACGTACGGTGAAAGCGAGGACGGCCGCATCATGTTGTCACCAGACGCGAAACTGTACGAAGGTCGGCAGTCACCGTACCCAACCATCGTCGTTGAAGTGATCTCCCAACCCTACGATGTGGGCATCAAGACAAAGCACAGCGATTCCTCGTTGATGCCGTTCATGTCTAGTCTCCCCGACACGGAATCGCCTCTGCACAGCAAGGAGCTGTACCCCCTTCTCTCCAACGAAAGCGTGGAGTACGCGAAGCAGCTCCACCTCACCTTTACGAAGTCCTCCGTCTACGCGCACAACAAGGAGGGCCTCGATGGGACACGATCAGACCAAGCACCGCCACCATCCTCCATGTCCAAGGATGGCACTGGCGACACATCCTCCACCAACTCCATCCGATCGACGGAGATGATGGCCTGCCAACGCTGGATGGCCGATCATGATCCGAATTGGGACGTCGAAAGTTCATCCTTCTGCGTCTCCACGGCCCAATTTGCTGACGAGGCCTACGAATTCGTGTTCGCATCCTTGGCAGCGCAAACGAGCCACTTCGTGAATGTGCCACCCGCGCACATAGCGGCCAACACGCAGAGCAGAGCATTCCAACGCCTGTACCTGATCATGCCCGACTTCATCTCGTGCAGCGCATCTTCCTTCATTCGATTCGGGCTTCAGGTGCAGGAGATCCTCTCCTCCCTGCCACCATCCATCGCAGATCATGTGCATTTGGAACTGTTCCACCCAGAGTCCGTGAAGGCGACGCAGCAGAGCCCATACCCCGTCTTTGTTTTGAACTGGAAGTGAGGTCCGGGCTTTGTCGCGTCGAGCTAAGTCGAGTCGAATTGAAGTGAAGTGAGCTGGCCGCTCAGCTCGAACAGGGAGAAATGGGATCGATGCCCAGCCATCCACCTCGGAGTTCGTGACAGTGTGCGTCGCCGAGACATTGGTTCCGTACACTTACGGATTTCTCGCCGATTCACTTCTTCTCTTCGCTTCTGCGCTGACGTGCGTATGTCGAAACGCTTCTGTAGGGACCTGGTGGAAGCTTCAGTCGGGACGCAACCTTGTACACCATGCACGAACTCGGAGATTGGAAAGGGATGGGCATGAACATTGATATTGATACGGGTATACTACTTACATACGAGTACACACATACATATTCATTTTGAAGTGCATATGCATACGGAAATAGACCAGTCATTGTACCAGTACAGTGGCATTTCTTTCATACAGAGCATTTTCCGGCAGAGTATGATCGGGTATGACATCTGGAGTAGTCGTCGAGCATGGTATGCATGGCGCGCCATACATAGTTCAGTGTCGCAAGGCAATGGTATCCACGCAATGTGGTGCAGGGCGTGCCCGAAGGTGGGCGCAGCACATCGAATCGGCATCACGGCGATTGATTGGGGAAGCCTGTCGGCAATTTCATCGGTTCGGCATCTCTCTCTCTGCGGACAACGCGTCGAACAATTTTTGTGTTCTCTTGGCTGGCCGATCAACCGATTGATTGATTGATTGCATGACGTCACAAAGACGTCATTTCGCAACGTTGCAAATCCGACCAACCAAAGCGTGACACTCGTGTCTGTCGATCCTTTGGTCTTGAAGGTTGGTGTGGCTCGTCCCGAACGCACAACAAAGCCCAGCAACCTCTTTGACACCGCAATCAAACACGAGCGCATCACATCCAAATGCATTGGATGATTGCTGCACCTCCACGATCCACGACAACACACCAACGACGACGACAATGAGACGGCAACGCCATTCCTGTCACTGGACGGCAACGACGACAACGAAGCCGGCGAGCGTCCAAACGGCGGCCATGACCATGATTCGATTCCTGCTGCCGTTCGCGTTGCTGCTATGCCATCCAGCAGATGCGAGGATCTTGGCATTGCAGCACATACATTGCTGCGCGCGGATACATCATGGATGCCGGTCCATGACAGGCGATGTCGCCAGAACGTGCGCGCCATCGTCTTCACCGCAGTCTCCATCATTCGTTGACCGGTGGCAACCCATCCGTCTGCGACGATGCGCGACGACACAGCTGTTCGCGGTCAACTCAGAGCAACTGAAGGACAACAAGAAGGACAAGAACGACAACAAGCAAAAGAAGAAGAAGACCCATACTAAAGACAAAGAGACTGATGAGACAGCCGCGACGAAGTCATCTGCCAAAAGCGGTGGCAGCGTGGCTGGCAATTTGATGCGCACCATGTTTTCGTCGAATGATGGAGCTGACGATGCCTACGACGAGGATGATGACGCCAACGGCAAGGCCTCGAGGAAAGAACGACGGCAGAAGAGGAAGGAGGAAAAGGAAAAGAAGAAGACCGAGAAGCGGAAGGACAAGGCCAAATTGAAAGCGGCCAGAGCCCAAGATGGCGACAACGGCGCCGATCAAGGTGGAGACGGTGCGAATGATGACGCGGTCTACGGGAGCAATCCGGTTTCGATTTTTTGGAGAAAACGGCGGGCCACGAAGAAGCGCAACGAAGAGCAGCGGTTGCTGGTCAAGCTAGCGCAGGAGTCGCCCATGAGCACCATCGATTCGCAGTACATCCTATCGCAAGCACTGAACACATCCAACATTATGGCGTCGGTCTTCAACCAGGCCGATCAGGACGTATCCAAAATCAGAAACGAACTCAACAAGCAGAGCGATAAATCGAAATCGGTGAGGGACCAAATTCTACTGGAACAGGTGCGGCAACGAAGGACGGGCCAAGGAGCACTTGCATCAGGCGATGCTGCTGACAGCACAAAACGAATTGGAGCACAAAAGCTTGCTGATCAGCGCAATCGCGATCGGTTCGAAGAGCAAAAGCGGGTTGAGATGGAATATGAGGCCAAGAAGAGGATACGACAAGAGGAAAGGCGGCGCCAGAACAAGACCAGCAGCAGCAGCAGCAGCAGCGATACCTCAAAGCCGCCGAAATCCAAGACCAAGCGGAGTAACAACAAAGACAGAAATGGTGATGATGACTACGACGACAGTACCAACGACAAATCAAAACGTGGAAACGTGTTGAGTGCAACACAGAGTTTCGTTTCCAACATCTTCTCATCCTTTCAAGATGACGGCGGCACAGAAGAATGGATCGTCGTATGCCCCAAGACGCGCATATCACCTGGTGAGATCCTCCCGGTCACAGCAGCTGGATTGGATCTGCTTCTCGTGGCATCCAAGGATGGATCCGCGTTGCATTGCATCGCCAATTCCTGTCCTCACCTGGGCACACCGTTGGAGGTGGGGACGTTGGAACGACGCCCAATGGAAAGCGCCTCGCCCACCGGCAACATGCTATCACAAACGGGCACTGACGACATCACCAACAGCGACAGCATCGCATCGTCGAAGGATGACATCCAAATGCAAGAAATCAACATCGCCAAGATGCTCTCCAATGATGGATGCGAGGACTGCATCGTCTGCCCGTTGCATAAAACAGCCTTCGCACTTGAAAGCGGTCAAGTACGAGGAGAATGGTGCCCGTACCCACCCGTGTTGGGAAAGATCACAGGTGCTGTCAAACCGGAGGCGGCGTTGGCTGTGTTTGATGTCCGGGCGCGTGGAAAGAATATTGAAGTGCGATTGAATTCGCCGGTCGCGGCGGATGAGAAGAAGAAGAAGAAGCAATAGAAGCGGCGTTGATTTCGAAAAACGACTTCGTTTGAAAGTTGAACTGCCGCATGTTACCTGTTCTTGTACCCCGAGTCGGTTTGCTCTGCAGGCGATCATTTCCGTACCGACAAGTATTGCGCGAAACCATTTGTCTGCCGGTGTCTCTATTGATCGCATACAATGCTCAGACCATCTCGATGGAGGCACTCGGGACGAAGCGGGTTGCCATCAGTTGTGCGTCGACTGTTCTCATCTTTTTGGAGGGGTAGACTGAGAAATGAGGCAATCATGCGATGAGTGATGCTGCGCTCGACTCGTTCATCGATCATGTCTTTCCTCCTCTTTGCTTGCAATCACCTCCTGTCTACCAGATGGCAACCTCACTCCATGTCTCCTCTCTTCATTGTGCGACCTCAGCGTGTGCTCTGTCCACTCTTCCAGCCACTGTACATTATATACGAGTCGAAAGGCAAACAATCGAACGGTCAAACCTCGTCTATTGTACGTATTGTATTGGTGCGACAATAGCATGCAGCGGTCACGTATGTACTTGTCTGTGGTGTGGACGGAGATGGCGAAAGAAGAACCACAGCAGGACATGGAGGGCTTGTGCTTGGCGCGTTCTGGAGAGGCGACCCAAATCCTTCTGTATTGCGGAGGTAGTTGCAGTTGCTGCCCCTTTCCCATCGATTATTTCCTCTCCAGACCACCACCCAACCGATTCGAGCCCTCGGATGCATCGAGTATCCGTGGTGCATTTCATTCATTCCATCATGCAATTTTACAAACGATCGAGGAGGGCATGACATACGTACTATCTACTCTCCGGAGAGGCAGAGAGACAGACAGAGAGAGTGCCACCATCGATGACATTTGAATGGAGCGACTCGTCTCGGTGTTGTCCCGACTCGTGTTTGGCGTGTTGGTGATGTTGTACCTCAGTCGTGCACTTCTTGATGTCATCTATCCACGTCTGAATATCAGAAGGATCACTGAAGATTCCAAGAGAAACGCAATGACGACAGCCACAACCACAAAAACAAATCAAGAGACCCAGGAGCCACACAAAGCTCAAAACCAGAGACACCACATCACACATCACACATCACACATCACACATTGCTTGTCCTGCTCAAGTACTCGTAGATCGAGAACAATTTGATTGTGTCCAACCTCTACGCATTGCGTTATATTATAGAATATAATACTATACTATACTCTCCAAGACGCAACAGGCATTGTAAAAACACCAACATCCACACTCGCAACAGCAGTACCGTCCATCACCAAAGATATCGCGATGGGAGCTGATCCAACGGAAGATATGGCGGCATCGGAATCTCAAGCGTCCGCAGCACAGAGCCTGCTCAGCCAGCTGGAATCACCGGTAGTTGGGGCCCCGCTGCTTCCAACTTCGGCACGGCTGTGGAGAATCGGTGTCATCTTGTATCGACCGTCGCGATCGTCGTCGCAGTCACCGTCGACGCATCTCGAAGCATCCTTCCGAGACTTGGTGGATGCACTGCCAGCATCGTATCTTCAGCGATACTTCTCATTCTTTCGACAAGCTCTGGTGAAGCTCAGGGCTCAGCATGCCTCGGCAGCAGGGCCATCGTCCCAGTCCAAACAGCCTTCTGCGATCGCATCCAGCCTCATCGATGCCACGAGCTCGTTGTACGGACTGCTGTCAGTCTCGCCCCGGTCCTGCGAATTGGCCTGTTCGGAAGATCTGCTGCGGTGCCTTGCGTCGCTCTACGATCATTCCAGAATAAAGGACCTGCACGAGCGGTCCAAAAACACCATCTGCGGGTGTCTATCGTTCCTCCTCTTGGATGGCATTCTCTTCGCCACACAATCGAGTCCAACCACAAAGGCGAACGATTCACATCCGTTGGAAACCCTGATGGAGCTCATTCGGTGCATCGAAGAAGAGTCGGTGGACTGCCTCGGCGCCGCACAGGAATGGCAGACCCGGTCAGAACCGCTCAAGCGCACGCTGGAATCGTCGGTGCGGCTGCTGTCGCCCAGCTTCGACGAAGATCAGCTGGAGTACCTGCTGCAGATGCTGCAAAGCGCGCGCGAGAAGGACGCCGAGAAGCACCATCACCGCGATGCCGTCAAGGCTGCTCCCGCCCCCACCACAAGCGTGCAGGTATCGGCGGCCGACGAACTGGAACGACGCATCGAACAGGTGCAGCAGATTCTGCCGGACTTCGGTGCCGGATTCGTCGAGACGGCGCTGTCGTTGCATCAGGGTGACGTCGAGCGCACGATCACGGTGCTGCTGGGCGACCGCGCAACCTATCCGGGGACGTTGCAGGTCCTGGATCCCAAGCTGCCGCGTCGTGCGAAGGAGCGCTCCAAGGACGAAGCCAAGGCGAGCGAGGAGGCCCGGCAGCTGGTCAAGCAGCGCGTCGCGGCGGAAGCAGAGAAGGAGCAGAAACGATACGAGGCCGTCCTGTACGTGCAGCGGCAGCAGAAGAATGAGTACGACGACGACTACGACGATCAGTACGACGACATGCAAGACGGTGGCCTGGGCAACCTGGACAACGGCTGGATGGATGACGGCAACGACACCAACGCGCGCAGGCAACCGCGCGGTCGCGGGCAAGGCAAGCGCGGTGGCCAAGCCAACGATGAGTACGAAAAGATCAAGATGTACAACGCCTACGCACGCGAGGAGGAGGCCGATCAGGCGTTCTGGGAGGAGAACCGCAACCTCAATCGCAAGGGACCGCCCGGAAACATCCAAAAGAGCAAGAAGAAACAGAATGGCGATGATGGCCAAGATGACGGAGACAGCGGGGAAAGTGGAGGGGAAGGAGAGGAGTCAGGAAAGAAGTACCGCGGACCGGATAAGATCAAGGGAGGCAGGGTTTTGGATGAAAATGGCCGAGTCGTCCGCACGGGACGACGCAACAAGAAGAAGGCCAATGCTAACAACAACGCAAATGCTGCCAATACTGCAAACAGTGGCGGCGGCGGCAGCGGCAACAACAAAACGAACGGCAACGCAGGCGACGGCAGAGGAGGAGGAGCCGGAGGCCGAGGTGGTGGCAATGGAGGAGGTCGTGGCCGCGGACGTGGCGGCAAGCCAAGAACGAAGCCCAAGTCAGGCAACAGGGTCAACCAACGTCGGGACAACAAGCAGAAGAAGCAAGGTGCATTTGGTGTGCCGTAAGGTGGCATCCATGGTGGCCAGAGAGTGTTCTGGAGAATACGGATAGAATACACATGCGTGCAGTAATCGTCCTCGTACGACTGTAAAATGATAGATGCAACGCTCACCATAACAGATCGACAGCTGCTGCGGCCAAGATTTGACATTGTTGCGACTGACGCGCTCCTGGGTGATGCGAACAGGACGCCAAGATCCCTTCTCTTGGCGCGGATCCCTTTCTGCCTCTTTCGACACCACCATCGCTCCCTCGGAGTTCCCTTCTTTGGAGCTGGATGTCGTCAAAGAGAGGGCGTTCGTCACTTTGGTTGGCCGCACCCTCGGAGTTCCGTCACGATGGTTGACATCACGACTCAACAGGCATGGATCATCTCCCACCTGTCCGGAAATTCTTTATCATTCTGAGAACACACACGAGTTCAATCTCATTGTTTCCTGCCGCTCTCGAGGAACTGGTTGCAATGAAGCGGTTGTTCATACTTCAGGGTTGAATACGATAGAAAATTTGTGATTAGGAAATTTGGACACAACGCGGACATCGCATTGGAGGGACTTTTCGTCTGGCGCGCCTTCGCTCACACGATTGTTCGATTCGTGGCGCGTGCACCAATTTTGGCACGCGAGGAGATTCGTTAAAAAAGAACAGAAAATTGGTGCGCAGACAGGATCCCACCACTGTGAGTTGTGCACATCTCCATTTTGGCGACCAATCACGTGAAACCGAGAAAGAAGACCCATCATTCGACGACGACGCGATTAGTCCGCCGCACAATTTCTCTTGATTCCACACACACACACGCCACCATCATTCTAAGTAGGGTACGTACATACTCCTACTATACGTACACTCCACCACGCAATCACCCCAACTCCCCTCACCTGCCCTGCTCGACGCTTTACACTTTCCCATTCGGCGACGACGAGAACAGCCGGCACGCCAGAGAGTGGGACGACGGATGCTCCAACACAAGTAACACCCACCAACCTGCAACCAACCTGCAACTTGTCCATCTCTGCCGCAAAGCAGCAGATCAAAATCAAGTCACAAAATGCAAGAGATCAGCATGGAGGACGCAAACGCAGTTCAAGGCACGGTGATGTCACCAACCGCAGAAGATGGGAACCAGCTGCCCAGCGTCGAGGATGCCAAGATGCAGCAGAGCGTGGAGGCGGGCGGCGCCAACGTGATCACGGACGCAGACGGCCGCAGCTCCAACCGCTCCTTCCTCGTCGCCACCATGGCCCTGGTCGTGGTGGTTCTCATCGTGGTCGTGGGCATCCTCGCGGGCACCGGTGGATCCTCCTCCAGCAGCTCCTCCAGCGACGCGATCATCGACAGCGACGCCGCCATCTTCCTCGAGAAGCATATCTACGAGGGGCGCTCCAACCTGTTCGATGATGCGAAGTCCGCGCGGCACAAGGCGCTCAAGTGGATGCTCGAGGTGGACGACATGGGCCTCACGGAGCCGGTGCAAGGCAAGGATACCAAGGCCACCGCCGCAGCCTTCATCCAGCGATACGTCGTCGCGGTCTTCACCTTTTCCCTCGTGCCGCGTGCGACGCGACGTGAGCTCGGCATGCTGGAACCAACCTCCAGCGAATGCGACTGGAACGGCCTCTACGAGGACATTTCCATTTCCGATCCAAGCACCAGACTCAACTACGAGAGGGAGCTGGGAATCGGCTGCAACAGCCTCGACGAGATCACCAGCTTCCGCATGCCGGGAATGGGCCTTGCGGGAGAGTTCCCCATCATCGAGTTCGAGATGCTCAAGAAGCTCGTCTCGCTCGAGCTGGACGGCAACAAGATCACGGGCCGATCCGTCATTCCCTCCATCCGAACCCTCAAGCGCCTCTCCATGTCCAACAACGACCTCAGCGGGCCCATCACGAACACCGTCCAGAAGATGACCGACCTGGAGGTCCTCAGTCTCTCCAACAACAACATCGACGGAGAGTTCCCTCCAGCGATGAACCTCCTCCAGAAGCTGCAGCTCCTCGCCGTGGATGGCAACCAAATCACCGGTGGTTACAAGTACATCGACGACATCCGCTCGTTGCGTGAACTCTACATCGGCAACAACCTCATCGAACAGACCATGAGAGAGACCTCGTTCAACCATTTCGAAGACCTCGAGGTCTTGTCGATCGGCAACAACAAGTTCAGAGGACCCATGACCCACAGCCCATTCTTCACCATGCCCAAGCTCCGATACCTCGACGTCTCCAACAACAACATCGGAGGCAGCACGCAGTGGCACCTCATCTTCCCAGAAGATGGCTTCAGCAAGATCGAGTACATCGACATCAGCAACAACGATTTCGGGGGTGTCATGCCAACGAAGATCAAGAAGCTTCAGACAAGCCTCAAGCATTTCGATGCTTCTCACAACAAGATGGAGAACATCTTCATCATAGAACTTCACGATCTTAAGAAGCTCAGGTACCTCAACTTGAACAACTTCGGCCAGGGCTCCACGCAGGTCATACCGGACTGGATAGGCAACTTTCCCCTGCTCGAGTTCTTGAGCTTGGCAAACACGAACCTCGAGGGCCCCATCCCGACGGGTCTCAAAATCCTCGGCAACCTCAAGATGCTGGATCTGGGCCACAACGAGCTCGAGGGTGGCATCCCTACCGATCTCTCGGAACTTCCAAAGCTGCAGTACCTCCTCCTCAACGACAACAAGCTCGACGACGTCGTCCCACCCGCCATCACGGCGATGGACACCCTCGATGTCTTCCTCGTCGACGGCAACAGCGTCAGCGGCGACCTCGGACAGAACGCCAAGGTCGATGGCCAGTGCCGGATCGGCATCATGTCCGCCGACTGCGCGAAGCCATCCGCGGGTTCACCGCATTCCAGCAAGGAGGTCGACTGCACCTGCTGCACGCTGTGCTGCGAGGATCTCATGGACTCGTGCGAAGAGACCAACTGGGACTATCTCATCCAACAGAAGGAGGCGACCTTCCAGGATGTCCGCCAGGAGATGAAGTTCCAGAGCGACAGAGGCGTGGAGGGTTACAACTACTTCTCTCCAGACACCAAGTACGTGCTTACCAACACAAGGTAAGCATCCAAATTAGCTGCGTGAATAATTGCAACAGCAGCAGCGGTCACATACCCCCGCAATTCTTGTGCGGAGGTGTGCACCTGTCGCGCAATTGCATCCGTGAGCAGCGGCGGCACATTAGCAATCTACGAGCAGAGAGATCTCTCGTCACGAGAGAGCATTGTATTTATAACATTAAGAGAAAACCAAACAAAAATCAACAGCCCATGGATCCTGTCAACAACAACGTCTTCATGTGCGCTCCGACGTCCTCGGATTTGTCCTCGAAGCCAGTGATTCTTCCGGAGCACTCCAACCCAAGAATGAAGATGGCGATGGTGAAAATCCGACTTCAACAGTGGTGGTAGTGGCGCCAAAAGTCGACGCTTCATCCATCATGGGAATGGGGTGCTGGAGGGGGGAGGGGGTGTACCATACGACTAGAGATCAACACATAGCGAACCTTCCACAGTGCCATCAACTGCAGCAGCACTCAATCAAAGTTTATTGCGCCCGAAGCAAGCGTATCCGTTGGGATGAATGCCAGCAGAACTCTGACCGAAAGCAGAGAAACGGATTTGGATATAGCACAATTGTTCAACCAAGATCTACGAGCAAAGTCATGCCCCAGCCCGGTACACCCTCATTCTCCACTGGAGAGTGCATACAAGGAGACCAGCTTTGGCTGTCTATCGTCAGATATGTTGGCTATTCTGCGTCAGGGATGGCAGTTACACGAGCAACATCCAGGAGGTGTTGCCTCGATGTTATTTGTCTGTACCGCGACCATTCGATGCGGATTCGAGGTCTGCAAGGATCGCCAGTTCTCTCAGACTCATGTAACAGATACGGTGCCTCGTACTCGCCACGCAGCAAATCGCCGGGTTCTACCTGCGCCCTATTTGAAGGTTGGATCGTCAATCTTGGCATGCTTGCACCAGTTCTGCGACGGGATGTGCTTGTAGGGTGCGATGGGTCGTCGCTCGCGTTCGGCAGAAATCTTGAAAATGCAGGTCATGACAACAGCAATGCCGACTCCGGCAAAGCCTGTGTTTCTCTGCCAGTTCTTGGGGTTGACCCACCATCCACCGTACGGTGTCCAAACCTGTGCGCGAATTATAGATTGACAAGATACGAGTGTTGCAGAATGCGGGCGAGGTCAGATTTGGACGGAGGAGAGCAGAATAGTATGGTGCTTGCTGTTGGTGACACAGCAACAGTGTACATGCACGCGAAATAGAACCGCAGCAGCTAAGGCACAAGAGAGTTAAGTGCCTTGCATACATCACCATGCATTCCACATGGTGTACAAAGCCAGAGCCAAAGCAGATAGCTGCCAAGAAGCACCCTCCCCAGAATCAACTGTTTCAAGAAGCCCTTTTCTGTCCCAACAACAACAACAACAACAGCACCCAATGGCTTCACCACTGGCGCGCACACTCAGACAAGCATGCACACACCTTTGGGACGTAAAACCAGCCTCCGCCTCCCATCTTGATTCAATTCTGTTGATGTGGGTGGTGATGTGTTGTGATGCGATGTGCTCTGAGAGGTTGCGCTGCGCTGCCTTGCCTTCATCGTTGAGCACAACATCGAGAAACGTTCGTTGGTTGCTTCATGGTCGTTGTTGCTGTTGGTCTGGTTGGTGGCGGTGCTGCGTCGATGAAAATAGAAGGCACATGTCGCATAAGACACGTATGCGACATAATTAGAAACTGACTATATGCAACTACAAGATACGAGTGTAGAATCAAAACTCAAAAGAGTGGATGGCATTGCAATGCAACCAACCTATTCTATCTGCGATCCAAAGCAAGATATTTCAGTGCAATAAATGGTTCTTTAGTCACTGTCGATATCGACATCCTTCCCACCGTCGCTGTCACCACCCCCGCCGCCACCACGGCTTTCGTCATCGGAATCGGATCCGCCACCCTTCTTCTTTTTCTTTTTCTTCTTCTTGCTTTTGCTCTCTTCGTCGGAGGACGCATCAATATCCATGCCACCGTACTCTGTGGCTTGCGATGTGTGCATGGATGCTTTATCATTTCTCGATTTGGCACTTTGTCGTTTCATCAGGGAGTTGACAAAGTTTCCGATGGCGTCGGGTTTGTCGTTGTTCTCATTGTCGTCTTGTTGTGTCTTGCGCCCTAAGAGATTCGAGAAGATGGAAGTGCTCGCTGATTTGTTTTTCCCCGAAGATGACTGCTCTTCGAGTTCCGCATCGGGTGGAACGTAATCGCCATCCACGTCACCGAAGATATCGTCGTCATCAGAGTCGTCATCGACGCTGCTTTGACTGCTGGAGCCCGTACTGGTGGATTTGCTCTTTTTCTTCTTGCTCTTCGCGGCTGCAACTTCCGCCGCTGCCTTCTTTGCGGCTGCCGCCTCCGACGCCGCGATCTGCCGTTCCCGTTGTTGTCGCAACTTGAAAGAGTCCATGCTGCTCTGCAATCGCTCGATGATGGCCATCGAGCATGGCGTGGCGGGCTGGCAGTGATCGACGTAATCGTTGATCTCCAACGGCGTCTCCCAGGCGCGCTTGCGATCGTGCGGCAAGCCGTGCAACGCGAAGCGCAGGATCGATCGCTGGATGTTGCTGGCAGCGACGGACAGTGGTCGCAGCAATGCGGATCGGGCATCCAACGCCGGGGAGGGTGGCGCGATGTGATCGGCTGCGCACTGTTCGAGCAGCTGATCGAGATACTGTTGTTGCTCCATGGTCTTTCCCGTGATGTCGCCGAGTCTGTACGTTTGGAGATTGGCGATTGCATCTTCGGCCGTCATGAGGCGGGTGTCTTCCTTTGCATTGCCTTCGGAACTGTTGTCATCATCGTCGTCCTTATCTTTGTCGTTGCGATAGGAGAAGTAGACGTCATCGTCGTCTTCCTCTCGAATGAAGTTGCTGAAGGCAATATGATCCTTGCTCTCTCTCGTTTGCACCTTCTCACGGATGATCTGGAGCAACTGACGCAACTGTTTTTCTTCGGGCGTCTCCGCCTTCCTCTTCTTCATGGCAGCCGGTTCACTCTTGTTGTTGGTGTTGTTGCTGTTGCTCAGTTGGATTCGTTGCTTCTTATTTGATGTGCTTTCGTTGGAAGCGTACTTCCTCGGAAAGAATTGCTGCTGATCCTTCACAGATGACGACTGCGCCTTCTGCTCCGCATCACCCGGCATGCCGCCCATAATGCCCTCTCGACGTTCCTTGGCGCGATCGCGGTACTTGGGTGTCGCATCCTCCTCGTCATCATCGGAATCGTCGTCCTTCTTCCGCTTCTTCTTTTTGGAATCCGCCAATCGCTTGCTGCGCTTGCGGTCGTCCTCTTCTTCACTGCTGGAATCGCTTCCGCTGCCGCTGTCCCCACCCCTGTTGGGGCGTCCACGTTTGCGCTTGCGCTTGTAGTCATCCTCCACCGCCTTGCGAGCAAATTGCTTGGAGGACGACGGCGAAGATCGTTTTCTCACGAGATCGCGGAATGCGTCGTTGTCCATCGTCGTGGTCGGGCGGATCTTGGGTTGATCGGTGTCTACTCGATGGTATACAGGTATGTGTGGTATTGTCTGGGATGGAACGGGGCAGACAGTATGCACCACTATCAGAGCAGGTGCGCTGATGATCTGATCGCTCGATGTGTGTCGATCATCCAGTGTCGAATGGCGGAGGCAGACTTTGCGTCGTTTGGGCAGATTTGTCGGTGATTGATGTGATGCGTTCATCATTTTTTGCGCCATGATTGGTGGTGAGGCAAAACCCGAATTTCGATTCATTCGACTACATCCTCACCAACGATCGTATCTTTCTGGATCTGCAAAACATTCCCACCAAAGCGAAGCTAATTGATGTGATGTGATGCGATGCGAAGTGGGGCCAAACCGCCAAACCACACCATCGTCGTTGCCATCGTCATCATTGTTACCTACACTCTCATCAATGCTGTCGAAGGGCAGCTGCAAGGCGACGAGGAGAAACATTTGAACAACCCCACAATCGAAAGGGCCACACAACAAAGGCCGAAGGTTGCAGGATCATGGTGAAGCCAAGGAAGAGCCGAAACGGCAGAAAGCTGAAGAAGAACGGGGCATCGTGGAAGCAAGATGCGTCGGTGGCGGCATCACCTTCGAAAGGAGCATCGGCAGCATCGCCCGCCAAGAGCAGGAGCGATTACTGCGCCCCATCCACGACCACATCCAATGGAAAGCACCAGCATCAGCCATACCCGCTTCCATTTCCACCAGGATTCCAGTGGCCGAAGGATGATTTTCTGAGAAATGAAGGACCGTACAAAGACTCGTTCAAGGCAGCCTTGGAGACATCGTACGAAGGATTCGTGGTGGAGAATAGCGACCAGTTGCTGGCGAGCAGAGATGATGACGCATCGATGTCGATCAAGGAGAATGTCGTGCAGAGCGCTCTGTCAAGCATGGTCGACGAAGGGTACTTTCGGTACGACGTGACGCAGCCATTTGGCTTGGGAACCAAGTGCGCGAAGACGTACGTGACACGATGCGTCGTCGGGGAGCATGGCACAACCTACAAATACCTCGGGCTACGCATGTTCGCGATCCCATGGAGTTCTGCATCACCCGATGGTCATCCAAAGACGGATGAGACGATCACGCCGCGTCAACAGATTCATCGTCTCTGCACGAGCTTGTCACAACGCACGCAGCAACATCTCGAGGCCCTCACTGCTACGCGCAGGCGACGCAATGCGGCACCCACACGAGGACGCTCCATCTACGATATTTGTCTCATCAACCGCATGGAGTACTCGGACGATCTCAAGGAGGAACCAACCACATCGGGCAAGTACAAGACCACGGTGTCGTGGCACGCGGATTCATCCCTCGAACACTTCTCGTCCATCGCTGTGTATCAGACCATCGTGGGTGCCGTTTCTCAAACGCATCCAACCAACAAGCGCAAACGTCGCAACAAACACAGTAGCAACGGGAACAACGAGTACAACAAGTACAACGGGAATAAGAGAAACAACAACAGCAGCCCAAAAGGCAAGACGAAGGAAACATCGCAACCAGATTCATCATCATCGTGGTCAGTCGCGCTGCGCGTCTCGCACGACGCGGAAGGTCCCGGTGCCTGGCGTCGTGGCATGGATATCGATTCCACCATCGACCCCACGATTCCACCGATCGCAGCATCCTTGCCCACCGGTGCAGCCTACTACCTGCTCGATGATTTCAATCACCATCATCAGCATACGGTCCTTGCATCACAATCGCCGACGCAGGGCAGCGCGCGATACTCCTGCACCTTCCGTCTACTGCGCGAAAGTCACAACGTCCATTTCGTGCTGCAGCGATGCCGCAATACGTGCTCCAACTTCCACAAGAAGGGCATCAAGCTGTGGCGATCCGAGCAGCTGCTGTTGACGGAAATGGAATCGGAATGGTTGCGGCAGTTCTACATCCAAGGCCAGCAGCACTACGATCTCATGATGAAGCACAACACGTGGTGGACGCAGCCTATTCATGAGTTGCTGCGATACTGGTGCCGTCTCGAGACCCGGACGAGGCAGGTTGTGGATTTGCTGCTGGCGGCGGCGCGAGGGCGGTGCAACACAAATACCGTCACCACGCCCAACGCACTGCCGCGCAAGGAGCGCAAGGCTGAGGAACGCCGCAAGAAGGCGGCTGCCACCATCCTGGAGTTGATGCATCGTGCGGCAGCCAGTGATGCTGATCATCCCGATGCGCATCTCTTTTACGAACCAATGGCAGAATTGTTGGAGGAGCGTGCCAAGATGCGAGGGTTGTGGAACAAACGGGAACATGACCATGTCTTCCATCTGATGGACAAATCTTGTCGGCCACTGCCGCTGCCAGTTGAATTCCAAAGCACTGCTGCTGCGGGAGCACAGTACAGCTCTCCCATGCCTGGAACAGCCAAGGAGCTGCGAGAGCTGGCAGCCGATCTGCGCAAATCTGGCCGTGCATTCGCATCTTGCGACGCAAAGGATTTGCCAGAGCTGAAAGACGTCGTCGTTGTGACCAATGGCGACAGCAGTATCGGCGATCATTCAAACGCAAAGAACAAGGGCGACACGAACATTGCGCTCGACCACACAAAGAACAGCGGCGACAAGAATGAGAACAGCGATTCTAACTCGCGTGTTGAGCAAGTGAAGTTGAATTGGCATGGTTGGCAAGCCGCCAAACCAGAATCTCCTTCGCGCAAATTCTTCGCGCTGGAAATGCAAAGTCCCTGGGCGAGCGCCGTGCTGGATGGCAGCAAGATCATCGAAACTCGATTGTATCCCTTGCCACCCTCGTTGATGGGCGTCCGCATCGCCATTTTGGAATCGCCGTTGGGTGACGCAGGCATCAGCCAACTGGGGAATGTCTTGCAATGTAGCGACATCTGCATTGCGGGATGGTGCGTCTTTGAATCCACTGTGGAGTACGCACAGCGATCCCAATTCGAGGCCGACGCAGCGCTACACCTGGTGAAGCCCGAGAGCGGATACGGATGGAAGGATGGGGTGACGAAGAAGGTGTACGGCTGGAAAGTTGACAGCGTGCAGCGGTGCTCCAACTTGCAGGATATCGTACCGCCGTCGTCGTGGCGCGCCGCGAACTACACGCATGCGATTCGTCGCATGAGATCGTTGTTTGAATTCGTGAGCGAGGAGCAGGCGGCTGCAGTATCGGCAGCATCGGCAGCCTCCTCCTTATCTGACCCTCACGTCGTCAGCAGCAACAGTCTAGACAACGGCCAGCGCGATGGCCTCGGTGGCAGGCCAAAGAGAAAGAAGAAGGCGAAGAAACAGAAGATGAACGCCAAAGATGGCACAAAGGTGAAGAAGAGGAGGTACTGATCGAAACATTTGGCACAATCCTGAGTGGTGGTATGTACTAGTAGAATAGAGTGGACTGCGTAGAGTAGAGTCTGAAGTGGTGCCATACGACGTAGTACGAGTAGTGTGGCATTCCTTTACGCCCTAGCGACATTATGCAGTTTGCGGCTTTCATCGCACTGTTGCCGTACTCCAGAGAGTAGGATCATATAGAGCCGAAGATCTTCACACGGAGATTGACCTGTGGCGGTGCCTTAGTCACACGCCGTTCCCAGCGCAAGGATGCAATAATCATGATCAGAATCATGATAACGACGAGTCGTCTGAACTGAAACCAGGCAGCCGTCTTTTCCTGCGTTCACCATCCTTTCCGGACACGACAGCCTGATTTCCACGCGCGCCTCCGTCCTTGTTGATGACCGGTCGCTTTGGCTTGATGCCCTTGTTGATGATGTCACGAACTTCATCGCCGGTCAGAGTCTCGTACTCCAACAACGTCTGCGCCAGCAAGTGGTGCTTCTTGGAGTATTTGGTGAGCAGATGCCTCGCTCGTTCGTACGACGAATCGGTCAATCGTTTGACCTCGCCATCGATCTTGTTCCGCGTTTCCTCAGATGCATGCTCTTCACCTGTCTGTCCGCCGTGGTGGACTAGGCCGATGGTTTCTGAGAATCCGTACTTCGTCACCATGTTACGCGCGATGCGAGTGGCATTGCTGATGTCGCTCATGGCACCGGATGTGGCTTCTTCTCTGCCGAATATCAGTTCCTCCGCGACACGGCCACCCATGGAGACATCCATCATGGCGACCATCTGCTTCAACGATTGTGAGGTTTGGTCGCCTTCCGGGAGCATCGTAACCATGCCCAGAGCCTGGCCACGTGGCATGATGGTGGCCTTGTGAATTGGCATGGCACCCTCTGTCAAAACGGCGACAAGGGCATGCCCAGCCTCGTGGTACGCTGTGCATTTGGCGGTCTCTGGTGTGATGACGGCGGTCTTGCGTTCGGCGCCCATGAGGATCTTATCCTTCGCGTACTCCATCGTCGTCATATCAATGCTCGCGAGACCGTCCACGCTGGCCTTCAGAGCAGCCTGGTTGATCAAGTTGAAGAGGTCCGCACCGGAGAATCCGGTTGTGCCGCGTGCCAAGACGTTGAGGTCGACATCCTTGTGGAGCTTGGTCTTCTTGGCGTACATTTCCAGAATCTCCTTGCGACCTCCCACGTCTGGCAAGGGCACGGTGACATGCTTGTCGAAACGACCTGGACGCAACAAAGCCTGATCCAGCGACTCCACGAAATTCGTGGCTCCGATGACGATGATTCCGTTGTTCTCTTCGAATCCATCCATTTGCACCAGCAGTTCTGCGAGAGTGGGCGTGTGTTGTTGTTGTTGTTATCCATGTCGCAATATTGCAATGTGCGAATATGGAGCGCACAGGATGTGTGCGTGTGAGTACAGGCGTGAGACCGTGCGCGAGAGTGTCGAAACTGATCGACTATTCTGAAACAAGGCACAGCATACAAAACCAATTTCAACCCAGAAAAAGGATGCCACATGCGCATGCAGACATACACACGAACACACGTACCGTTCAATGTCATTTTGAGGGCCGACTGGTCCTTCAGCTTTCGGTTGCCTCCGACTGCATCGATTTCGTCAATGAAGATGATGCAGGGGCTCTTGATCTTGGCAGCCTCAAATAGTTCTCGGACGCGCTTGGCACCCAACCCAACGTAAACCTCTTCGAATTGCGATCCGGAGCTGTAGAAAAAGGGGACATCGGCTTCGCCAGCAATGGCCTTGGCCAGCAGCGTTTTACCCGTACCGGGCGGACCCGTCAAAAGGAGACCGCGTGGCAGCTTTCCGCCAAGTCTGGTGAATTTGGATGGATTCTTGAGGTACATGACGATCTCTTCGAGTTCCGCCTTGGCCTCTTGGACGCCCTTGACATCATCGAATGTGACATCCGTCTTGTCCGACGCCTCCTGCACGTGCTTGGAGCCGGCGTTCATGCCCAGCCCACGTCCGACCCCGCGTTCGTCGAGCACGGCCGAAATCGCCGACACGACGACGAATGCCAGCACAACACGTCCCGCCAAGGAAAGGAGCGCCGCGCGAGTGGAGGTTGGGTTCTGAATTTGGACATGCACCGGCGTCTTCGAATCCATGCCACGCATCATGCCTCCCGCACCCCCAGTCAGAGCGGATGCTCCCGCCCCTGCCATGGCTGCGGCGCCCACCGAACCGGCACCGCCGCTGACCAGGAACCGCGCAAAGCTGGCCACCTGCTGCGACTTGCTGAGCTTTCGCGATTCCTCCAGAAAGTCCTGATACTCCGGCAAGGAGGACATATTCAAACGCTGGCCCAATTCGCTGAGCTGGAATTCGCTGTAATGGTTGGTCTTTTGGATGGCATCCAGGTAGAGCGACGCGATGCGTGTGTCGATGGCAAGATGCTGGAACATGTCATGCCCAACCCGATCGACGACTGCCTGGTAATGGCCATTCTGGAAGAGCTGCGAGACGAATTGATATTGCGCGTTGGCATCGTTGGGACGGGTGTTGGCCACTGTCTCCAACGTCTTGAGCTGCACAGTCTGCATACGTTCCGTCATGGCATTTGCCAACGTAAAGATTGATCTTGTTGTTGTTATTGATGTGGAAGAGGCCATTGGGCTTGACATTGGCAATGGCATTTGCAGTGGTGCTCTTCCTGGCATCGTGTTCAAACTTGACGTGCTGGTGATGCTGTAGTTCGCAGCATCATTCACAAGCGCAGCCATGCGCTGTTGATGAAGTTCTCTCAGTTTGGGAAAGTCCTGCATTGCAGAATAGTATTCGTTTGGATTCAATTTGATGCAGTCGTATGGTGCAGATGGATGATGCAGTTCGATGATGGACAGTGGATAGACAAGCAAGTGCGAGGTATAATATTACAGAAGGCATGTCAGTTGCTTTTCAGTGGCTTGGCATGAGCGTGTGCGTCAATGAATAGCACAGCGTGCGCGCGGCTGCACTCTTTCTTTTGTCGTTTATACTGTGCGTTCCAGTTCGGTGTCTCCAAGCATACAAGTACGTATGGCGCCCAGACGATGAAGCCGATCGCCACTCACCCGAAATCTGGCGCCGTTGGCGTTCGTCCCCAGCAGGGTTGATCCTTGTCGTGATCGTCCCCCATCCGAAGAAAGACGGTATGACAACGACGATGAAGACGACGGCTGCAGGCCCGAACCGCTCAGCATTGAGCTCATCATGGTGGAGCGGATTCAATGGATCTGAGCGGGTTTGGAATTGGAGAGCTGGGATGAAGGTGGAGCGGCGTCTCGAGTACGATCTAGTGTACTTGTATTGTTCAATGCCCTCCAGAGAGCGTTTGTTGTCTGAAAGGCAGTTCGATTGTCTCGGAGTTCCGAAGGTGTGGACAGTTCTCACAATGTGGGTGTCAGATGCGATGCGGCGTGCTCGTGCTGTGTGGCCAAATTCGATCAAGTGCGCAAGGAGGTGTTGGGTGTTGCCAACGATGCTGCAAGTGCGGACGACGGTGTTGGTGTGTCGGTGTGTCGGTGTGTCGGTGTGTTGCTGAGTCGGATGTTTGTCTCTGTTGTCATGGATGACCAAGACAGGGACGACGGCAGTGGGATACGAGAAGGCTCTGTCTTGTGTGTTCCTCGTTGTTGTTGTTGTTGTCGTCATCGGTGTCGTTCGCTCTGTGCTCTCTTGGTGCCGCGTGGTTGTCCTCGTGTTTCCCACTCAGCTTTCTGCGTCTTTCAAGAAGATCGATCTTCTTCGATCTGGGTCCATTCTCCGACCCATTTGATTACATAGGCCGTGAACGACTCATTCGATCATAGGCTAAGTTCCCAGTCGAGACGTTGGTCCACTGGCGCACATGTGCGCACATTCGCGAACTCTAACATGGCCTTTCCTGCTCCATCTCCGTCTTCTTCGCAACAGCCATGCAAGCACAAGCGCAGGCACAAGGAGGCAAAATCCCATCCAGAAATCAAGCCATCACCAACATGGTACTATACTGCCAGAGGGAATGGCCAGCACGGCCAACGGAAAATGGAAATAGGTTCATGGACACGACCATCTCCATGTCGGCGTCCGATTTCACAATTGCGCCGACATTTCTTCAACAGCCACCAATTTCCGCGGAGAGTTTCATCAGGTGGTGCTCTCCACCTCGACTTGCTGCTCAACTCCGACCAAGACCATGCGTCCGAGGATGGCCCTCTGTTTGAGCTTTCCTCCTCGGGCCATTCGCCAAAACATGGGAGACGTTGGGTGACGATTCTCATGTCCGCAACGAAAACCTGAACAGCAAGTCCAACAGCAAGTGCAACAGCATCACAAACACGCATGGGCACTTGCATTTATCGAATGTTTCACAGAATCTGTGATGAGATGTGGTGTGCTAAGATGTGATGTGATGTGATACAGAAGAGAAGTGTACCTGTCCGAGCAGTCCTCGTATAGTCATTGTAAGTACGTACTATACTTGTTCTCCTTGCGTAGTAGTACCTCGTACTCTTGCGTTGTGTGCCACACAGGAGAGTGGTCATTTTCAGTTGTCACGAACATCATTTGCATTCTGTGTGTGGTGCGAGCATGTATGGCCGAGTGTGACACTGTGTGGGCGCTTGAATCCATCCAACATGCTCACCATGCTCTCTATTGGACACTCCGATGCCAAAGTCATGGGTATTCCAACTCCGTTGAATCCGTAAGGTGACTGTGAATCCCGAACTACTTAACGCTCCCTCCAAAAGGCAGATGTACGCGTTGGGCTGAGACATGGGACAGGATCGGCTTTAACTCCCACGAGCGGTTAAGCACCTCACCCCGCGCGCGCAACGGAACCGTGACATCCGGCTCACTGTTCCAAAACGACTTGTTCACAACTCCAATGCACATCAAATTTTTTGCACATGCCTGTCTCCGCCTTTTGTTCATTGCATTCATCTCTCTTTCGTTGGTGTTGGTGTTTGTGCCTGTTTCCTGGATTGCGAGCATCATGTCCCACTCGACCAGACATCTACTGATCGGCAGATTGGTGGCTCTTTTCTTCGTTCAATCGCCCCCCTGCCATCCTTGTGCGATCGGGCTTTGTACAGCCGGCCTTCGTCTCCCGCCCTTCACAAAATTATTTGGAACAGAACATCATCGCTGCTCCCCACCCATCATTCGCCTCTCTCTCTCTCTCTCTTTCTGTGTGCGCGTGTGTCAATCTCTTCCTCGACGTGGCTTCAGACTTTCTGGCACCATCTCTGGTCGATCACATAAAGTCATTCCATCCATCCTCTCATCCCGTCACATCGCATCACATTGCATTGCATCTACTTTGCAAGGAATCAGCATTCACCGTCCCCCTTCTTTCCACTGTCACCATGTTCGCAACCATGAAAGGAACGCCGCCGCCTCCACCATCATCATCGAGCCGCACCAGACGCGGCTACCTCAGCAGCAGCAGCAGCAACAACAGCGACAATCTTGGAAGGCATTCGTTGCACTCAGATAGACCGTCCCAGAGAACATCCACGTCATCGTGGTCTTCATCGAAAAGCACCAGCAGAAGTCACGGCAACAACCTGCGCTCACCGACCAGCGAATCGAGGTCTTCCTCGTCATCCAATGCTTCGTATTGGTCCAGCCTCGGAATCGGGTCCTTCGTCGGAAAACCGATGGCGAAGGCCATGGACATGGTCGATTACGTCGGTCAGGCTCTGCAGCAAACCGTCTCTCCCAGCACATCCGGCCGCGGCGACGGAAAACACAAGACGAGCAAGACGAACAAGACGAAGAACAAATCAAGACTCTTCCCCACCAACTCCTGGCATGGCAACAGCTCCAACGACACGGTCACCACGCACGGTGATGACGACAGCTCCAACGACCGCCAGGACTCGCAGCCGGATCTGAGCTGGATCTCCAGCGAAGACACCATCAGCGACCACAGCGGCAGCAGCAGGAGGCATGGCATCAACATGGACAGCATGCACTACAGCAATGGCAACGATGGTGATGATGATGATGATGTGTATTCCATCAACACCGATGCACAAATCGAAGAGTTTGGCATCGAACAAGTCCTCGACGAAGATTACAACATCATGGCACGTCAATCATACGCAGCGCAACAACAACAACAACATCATCATCATTATCATTATGATCAGCAGCAACATCAAGACGAAGAAGACTATGACGACCAGCAGACAGGATTCCAATTCACCATGTCATCTCAAGACGTCCCAACCAAAACATCGAAGCGCAAATCGAGACGACGCAATGGCCACCGACGCAAGATCTCCACCGACTCCAGCTCTCAGGCATCATCGACCATGCCAGACGATGAGCTGTTTGCCTTCCGCCTCGCCAATCCCTCCGACCACAGCTCCATCACGATGGAACCCGGCTCGCAACGATCGCATCGCAGCAACATGAGCCTCACATCCGACAGCACGTTGGATGGATTGGACTTTGTCGACGATTGGTCGCTCTACAGCAAGAGTTCGCACTCCGGTAGCCAACGCTGAGCCGGACCTGCCCTCTTTGCGGGCAAAAGAGACAATGCGTACATGCTAGTACGTGCAAGCAATAGCATCGCGCGCATATCGGGTCCGTTGTTGGGGCCCCATCGCATACTCTGCGAGAGTACATTCTTTTCCATAATTTTCCTTTCATCCATTTTTCTGCACACACAACCTAAACGACTGGAGAGAGAGAGAGAGAGAACTACATATCCATACTTATCCATTTCAATAGATCACAATACCCGTTCACATTCATCAAGGTGTCTTTATTGGTGATCAGATGTACTCCTCTATGTATGGATCGAGCACATTGCCTATCGTACACGTGATGTCCCGTCAATCTATCCATTCTGGACGCTCGGACCAACTCCACCGATGCGTGTCATGGCTGATGGCCCTTGTGTCGGTATGCACGAGTATGAATGGTGTTCTGGAGAGTGGACTCCACAAGCAAGATGAGGAGAGAGCCCATAGAAAGTCCAAGAGCAATCAAAGAGACATGCACCGGCACGGGGAAAGCAAAGACGGAGTAGCGCACAATAATTGGAATGACACGAACTCAGGAGGAAGTGCCGCGAGGAAGATAGTCCAAGTCACGCAAACCGCCACGAACATGAGAACAGCATCGCCGAACAAGATGCAGCATGCTGTGCGAATGTTCGTCGACAAAGTATGGGACAATGGAAAAGTAGAGTGCGTTTTTCCCGTTGGGGCTGCGAGAGAGAGAGAGACAGGATGAACCGATGGACGTGAGAAGGGGCGTCAGAACACTCTATTGTACACATTGAGTAGGTAAGTATGGGTGTCCTGTAATCTGCCATGGGTATGTATAATTGGCACCGCATGTACCATCCAGAAGACACTGCTCTATGCAGAATCGTATTCTAAAGAGAAGGATTGTCTGCTGTAATTCTAGCTTTTTTCTGACAGCCTTCGACTATCGCCGCACAGACCGGTTTTCGGTTGCAACAACGTCAGTTTCGGCGACAAGAATCGGCAACCTGTGCGATCTTTCAGCGTCATCATTGGACTCAGCACCAAGAACAGGCACCGTCGTGGTGACAAGAGAGCACCATCACGCACCCATCCATCACCAGCAAGATCGCCACCAGCGTGAGACAGTTCACCAAGCAACAAGCAACACAACACAACGCTATACCAATCACTCTTATATGCATTGACCAATTCTACTGCATTCTGTGCTCCTCGCAACCAAACTCCGAATCCATCATGAGACAAGCTATCTCCATCAACGTCATGATCTGCGTATGCGTTTGCATCAGCACGATTCTGACATCCACCGTCGAAGCGTTCCACTTGCAACCAGCGATGCGTTCGGTGGCAGCAAGCAAGATGACATCCTCCAGCGCCCCGCAACTGGCGGCGAATCTCCAATGGAGTCGCAACGAGGAGCGCTCGATCGCCCTTTACAACGCCGATGGCGATGACAAGATGTCCGAGGCACCTCCGAAATCGTTGGAAGACAAGATGAAGTCCTGGGAGGCAACAGAAGAAGAGCGCAAGGCAGCGACGTTGGGCGGCGTGATCCCGGAAAACAGATCCGATGCCTTCGATGTCGGTCTGTGGGTGCTGTTCCCCTTCATGATTGCCACTGGACTGATCTTCGCCTTCTTCCCTTTCATCATGGGCAACATCGATGTCTCCAGCGTGGGCCCTCCGCCGACCGTGTGAGAGCCGCGGGAAGGCGAGGGAAGAAAAAAACGGCAGCGGATGCATCCGGCAAGATGGAGCCAGTCAGCGAATGGAGATGCGGATCGACGGAGGCACGAGCGCCTGGTCGGTTGAACGGTGTTAGTAACACATCACTCGTCTCATCCGAAAGCCTCACTCACCTCATGTGGTGACACTGAAGCAAGCGAACCATCCATGATGCATGATGCACCATGCACCATGCAGACGACCAAGAAGCCAAGACCAAGACGGACCTTGCAACGACGACGACGACGACACAGGCAGAACGTTAACATGACAAGATCCAGAATATGCAACACACACAGACAGACCTACATACATACCATACACACACGTGCATACACAGCAACAAACATGTTCGAACCTTCAATTATGCGCTTGTGGATGATCACCAACGAGCATTGCGTAGCATTCATCGTGCTGCCATGATCACGGCGGCAATTTCCTTTCTTGCTGGCCCAATGCACGAGATATTTCCCACGTAAAACAAGCCACACCCACGGGAATGGCAGTGCACAACGGATCACAGTTCAGGTTTTCTCGCAACCACCTTGACAGCACAATTCTCCTCTGACACGAAGGGAACAGCTGCTATCAATTCAACACTGCTTCTTTGCTACCAACACGCACACGCGCCCGCACACACACACGCCCGCACAGAAGTATCTCCACCGTGGTTCCCCAACAAAACACGGCGGGGCCAGCGTGGATTTCCTGCTGATTTTTCATTGAAATTTAAGCACGTGAGATGCCTACGGATACTCACTGGATCTATCACACTTCCTACCGACTTCCAAGAAGAAGTGTTCCACGTTTCAGGTTGTGCCGATCATCGCATCACATCACATCTCAAACACATGCACATGGAACTGACCTTGCTTGAAAGTCAAGAGATATCAACTCAGCCTGGCGAAGATACCACCCATGTCCATGAACAGCCTCCATCTCCGCGGCCAGCGTCCCAAACAGTCCCATCACGGTGACGATCGTCCGCGCCGCCACAATCCATCGAGCGCCTCGACTCCGATTGCACGGTGCCCGGCGGACACGGAACAAAGAGACCAAGCACATTGCTGGTGGGCGTCTTCTTCAGCATGCCATCTCCACGGACAGTAGCTGGGCCCCTGTGGGAGGGTGAGCATTGCTGCGGTGAGTGCGACTGCAACTGCAACTGCGACAGCAAGAGAAACAAAGAGAGAATCAAGAACAACAGCAAGGGCAAAGGCAAGAACGACCCGCCCTTTCCCCACCTTTTTCAAGGCATCATGAGTGTTGATACAGTTGCCGTGCCAGCCGTCAACCAAGACGGCATCTTCCATCCAACAGCGACAACAAGAGAAGCGGTCGTTTCTCGATCAATTTCAACATCATCATCACATCCCCCTTTCCCACCACCATTCCCATCACCTTTCCCATCGTCTTCGACTCCAGCACCACCATTGCTGCCACCATCGCCGCCGCCGTCGTCGTCGTGCGTGTCTCCGAATCAAGCTCAGTCTCGACACGATCTGAAGATCCCATCACATCGTGTACGGACGAATCCATACCCGTCGGAGTCACCTACTTCCACGATCGCTGAACACTGGAAGTTTGATCCCGTGATGTTGAGCTCTGGCCTGCTCGGCGTTGAAATCAATCAAAGAGAAACTGGATCATCCGCGGAAAGTTCTATGGAGCCAACGACTGCGCCGCGGATGGCAGACCCTGTTGCTGTTGGACCTGCCGCGGAAATTTCGGCCGAGTCCGTATCCGTTGCCACAACCAGTTCCACCATTGCATCGCAAGAGGCCAGTTCAACTGTGACACCAGATCTTTCGCCGACCGTCGCCCCAACGTCCAACCCACTCTCCTCCGAAACATCACCCGCCCAGTCGATTGCAGCGCCGGCGTTCGCCTTGGCATCAACATTTGAACCCATTGTAGCTGACAGAGAAGCAGCAGCCACAGCCACAGTAACAGCAACAGAACGGGAAGCACGGCTACAAGTCCCGAGTCTCTCCCTTACGTACATACCCTGTTCGTCACCATCCGTCCTGGACGAGGAAGAGCACATACGCCAGACAAAACGTGCGCGACGAAGCTCGTCTTTGCCACAGCTAGAAATTGGGAACGCCAAACCTCGACCTCCGCTCGTGCATTTTGGGAACTCTCGTATCATGGAGTTCTGGGAAAGAAGTCAACGCCAAGCATCGGACAGCAGCTCTGAAGACCAAGATGACGAGCATCAGGAAGGAGCGGGCCAGGAGACCGTCGATTCCACCAATGAAGAAGCGAGGCAGGTAGCTCAAGGGGGTGTGGAGATTCTCGAGGTTATGCCGTTCACGTCGATTCCTTTCGCATCCTTCGAGGCTGCCGCAGGCATAGTTGCTGCTCAAGAGTTCGCCGCTTCCGCTGATGAGGACCAAGAACAAGATCTATCTGATGATGTAGAGACCGCTGCAGCTGCCGCTGGTCTGACGATCCTCAATCTGGATGAGGACATCTTGGGCACCATCAATGATGGCAACCAACCAGATCACTTCACGCAGATGTATGACAGCGAAGGCCACGCCGGGATACCGGCATCGGGCAACCTGGAGTTCCAGTTCAACGAAGCCACCGCCACAGCAAAGCAACAGGAAGATGACAGCGATTCCAATCAAGAGGTGAGCAAAGCTGTGATGCGGCCGGCATACACACGTGCTTGCACTAGCACTAGTATGAGTACATGCACCGTTCTGCACGCTGCACTTGTCATATCGTCGCTGTTGTTCAATGCTGTCCCATCGTTCATCGACCTCACCAGTATCACTTGTCTTCGTTCCTTGCTGCACGTATACATGCACATGCAATGCGCATTCGCCCGTCCACACATCTACACCCTCCAATGTTCGGCCATGATGATTCGCCGGGCTTCCCGACGTTCCAACGGATGCTGATATGGCACTGTGGAACACGACGACAGATGGATTGCAAACCCAGCGCAGTGGATATGTCGGCTGATCAGCACAGACACTATGCCAGCGGCAACAACTCCCTGGCGGGCGATATGCTCGATTCTGAGAACCTCGATCGCGCTTTGGCGGTGCGAGAGTCTTTCCTTGAATACACATCGGAGGGCCTCAACGTCCCGCCGGTGGCATCGATGCCCAACGAAGAGGCTGACTCCATGGAGACCGAACTGGATTTCTTCCCGCCTATGCCTCCCTTGGGGTACTCAGCCTCTTTTGTGGACGAAGAAGAGGACGCCAAGCCAAAAGCGAAACCGTCTCAAGTCTCTCCAAAAACAGAGACAGATGAGGACTTGGCAAAGACGGATGAATCGGGCGAGGCCTCCTTACATGCTGCCGCACCAGAAGAATCCAAGGAGGCAGCTGCACCCGCCCCTGGTCGCACCCGTATCACTACTCCCTACGTCCCCCCTGCCGAGTACACTGGAGAATACCGTCTCGGCCCATCAAGCCGGGAGCTCGTGGATGCTGGGTGCAGCCGTCAACAAGGAGCGCTGAGGAGCTGGTATGCCAGGATGGAGGAGCTGCATATGTTCAGGGACCATTTTGGACACAGTGAGTATCAGTCCTTTCCTCCTTGATTGCTTGCATGTTCGTCCACCTGCCAACACACCTACTTCCCCACCGACCAGATAGTTCTACAGTGTGGGATGTCGTCATTGCAATTCTGTTGTCTGCCTGTCCATGTCCATCTTTGGAATTGCTCACTGGTTCTGACATCATTTCTTGTTCTTGGTCTGGCCTTTTCTATCGTCGGAATCTGCCTTCGATGTCGCATCTCTTCACTTCTCAACACCGTTGCAGCGCGCGTGCCCCAAAAGTACAAATTCAATCGAGCGTTGGGCGTTTGGGTGAACAAGTAAGTGGAAGGATGCGCATGCACACATACGGATGTGGAGCCCGACTGTTGCGCAAGACATGCTTGTAGGGATGAACATGAGTGCGCCATTTCGTAGCCGCAGTCGATATCTGTGCTTGATCTCACTCCGTTCAAAACTCACTGTCTGCGTGTTTGTGGCACCCCTTTGATGCGTACGTTGACCTTCAACATTGTGTCAACTATGATATGTGCATACTCCTTGCCTTCCCTTGTCCTGCCATGGATTTCTGGCCATCTGCTTGTTCGTCACCAGACAACGTATGCAATACAGCCACCACTTGAATAAGGAGAAGAACAGCCTGACGCCAACGAAAATCAAACATCTTTTCGGAGTTGGCTTCGAGTTTGCCAAACCGAAAGGAAAGAAAGCTTGGGACCTCAAATACAAAGCTCTCCAAGAGTACTTCAAGACCCACGGCCATTGTAAGCACAATCGCACCCGTCAGCCTGCCTGCTGGTTCTCTCGCTCGCTTGCGTTTTGGTTGGATTTGCATCTCATGTAATGTGCTGCAAAGAAACAAGATGAACAAAACAGAATACGCTTCGACCGTACTCGGAAGATGGTTGCGTTGCTTTCCAATTGGCGCCATGCGTCAGCATGAAAACTGTCACTCACATCTGGAACCCTCTTCGCGCTTCACCAATACTCTTTCTGTCCATGTGGTTGAAATGTGCATTGCGATGGACTTCGCGCTTACCTCACACATGCTTGACCATTGGTTGACCATTGATCCTTCTGTCTCTGTGACCGTAATCGCAATGTCACCGCTTCAGCCGACGTTCCGACGAAGCAGACTAAGGACGGTGGGCTTGGGCGTTGGGTGTCCACGCAACGTCAAGCTTACAAGAATCGATCCAAGCCGAAAGATGCACGGGGGCGATCAAAACCTGTGCTGAGCGACGAACAGGTCGCTTTGCTGCTGAAGGTGAACTTCAAATGGTCTCTGACCGCCGGCTCGCGTGGCAAGAGAGGAAGGGGCAAGAAGAACAGTAAGAAGAACGACAAGAGCAACGGCGATGACAGCAACGACGATGGTAGAGACGACGATGACACAGACAGCGGAGGAAGCAAGGGGAGCAAACGAAAGCGTGGCTCTCCGTGAAAGAGCCTTTCACGGTGACGAAACGAAGTGTTTATATATAAAAGTGATGCCATGACAATATTGGAAGCCAGTTGATGAGTGAAACTTGCGGGGGCACAGCAGGGCATGAGGATTGGCCGGTGCTTTTCATGGTGCATCTGGGTGCGTCATTGTGTCGGAAGCAGAGAGGAACGCATCCGCTCACAGCCCTCACATCGAACTTACGCGCCAATCCACCAACCAATCTCATCGTGGAGCCGGGTACCAATGCGAGTGAGAGTGCCAGAGGAGTCAGTTATGGTTTCTGTGTTGGCAACCCAAGGAAAAATGAGAAGTTGAGTAGTGATTTTGGAACCCCACACTCCATCTTTGTGCGTGTGAGACCTTGTCCTCGATCTCGCCCCATGGCCACGTTCACTTCCATGGACATTGAGGTTTATGTTGATCATACTCGTACAAGTGCATACTCTACGAGTAGGTCAGTGGTTCATGCTTTGATTCAGAATTCAGATCAGGTTTTATCGCGATGACCGTACCATACAAAATATACGACAAATCCTGAATATGACGAGAAGGTCGGTGTCCTTGCACAACCATGATGCTTCTTTTCTCTCTTGATACGGGCACTCGGACGCTGCCACCTCGACGACGTCCTCGTACCGGCTTGTAGAATGTGGTGCTGATCGTTCTGTTGCCGTTCTGGCGTTGTCTTGGAAACGACTCCCAAAGAGGGAGATGATGTCCAAAGAAATGGAGGGTTGGTTTTGACGGCGACAGCAATCTCTGTGACGACTGGATGCCTGGAAAGCAGAACGGGCAACCTCGCCAGGCGCCGGACCAGCCCTGTCACACTGGCACGAGGTGTCGTACTGTATCATCCTCATAACAGTATTCTGACCACAATCATCGTCGCAATGCTCACGGAATATTGCCGATTGCTGCCATCGTTCCAGTCACGCAAGAAGCATACACCTATTGCAGCTACGTTGGTCCATTGGACTGCTCGATGGAGTAGCTCGTGGTCCATATTAACTCTGGCGCGTCCGACATCTTTGGACGTATGTCCTCGGCACAACTCTACCCACATTTGTACAAGTGTCGTGCCTTGGTGCGTTGCTTCATCCGAATTCTAGCATACCTGTGCATCCATTGAGAACGTTGCATGTATTGCGAAGGCGACCTTCCTTTCCGCTCAGTATACTGTACGCAATTACCCATCCAACATTTTTGTACGAGAAGAGGCGACTAAACTCGCAATGTTAGATTCCGCGATACAACGATAGTATCTACACGGGACTTATACTCGTGAATCGATGCTGAGATTATCGAGCGAAACGACTCTTTTTGTGAATCGTGAGAGAACGAAAGATGCGAGAAATTTCGCTCACAAATTCGTCTTGAAAAACATGATCCAACTGCCACCGCCACAAATCAAAATCATTCGTTTTGGTGAGAACCACAGAACGTTGACAACCAGGAAAAAACTGACTGATGGATCAACCAATCGACCGAGTGGCACTTCATCCGCAGTGCAAGTGGCGGGATAGTGAACGACACCAGCAATACAAAAAGAAACATGAGTGCTGAAACAGAGAGGTGAAGGGAAAGAGGAAGCGATAACTGTGGAGGCTTCAGATACTGTCAGTCAACAAGACATCATACAAAGAGCTACAATATTCGTACCATACTCAACGTATGCATGTAAATCACAACAATCATTGCAACAGGCCCACATCAAGCATCTCTCATTGCATCGCATCGATCATTCTTCAGCACATCGTACCTCTGACGATCAATGATCAACACCATCAGCGCACATCGGCATACATCGAGATCCATCGATAATCGTCAAGGTTCAAACCAAAGTACTGCACCTTGCATTCCAGAGGCAATCATCGACAGCATCGGCACATCAGCTCACTCTACCCCGCGCACATCCGAAAGAAGCGCAACAATCATCGCAATCATTTTCTGTGACGTATCAACTGCAAAATGGGACTTAACAAGACTTCAACAATCGGAAGATGGCCGCTGCGACTTGCAACTGGAGTGCTTGTCTGCCTTCATCTTGTGCAGACGCATGTCGAAGGACGTCCTTCAAATCTGAACCATCATTTCGATGCATCCAACAACCACGCACGCAATAGCATCATCGGTAGAGGCATGACACCACAAACAGAAGACGCGAGGAACTTGCAATCGAGGTTCACCAACTTCTTCCCTTTGGAAACAGATGGAAAGGGCAAAGGTAAGGGCAAAGGTAAGGGAAGCAGCAAAACTAATAACAATGGGAAAGGGAAAGGAAACAGCTCGAAGAAAAATGCGAAAAGTGAATCGACAGGGAAAGGCCTGGCGCAGCTCCCGGATGGATCACAGGACGGAGAGACAGAGCCAAGCATCGGCCAAAGTGGAGGAAAGGGGAAAGGGAAGGGAAGCAGCCAACCGCTCCGTTTCTGCGATGAACTGGACTTTGTGGACGAAAACGACGAGATGGATTCTATCGACTCCTCCTCAAAGTCATCAAAATCATCAAAAAGCGACAAAAGCTCTGGGAAGGGCAAAGGCAAAGGATCCACGAGCGAAGGCTCAGATTCACTATCCGCATCGATGAATGAGAGAAATGATAGTGGCAAAGGCAAAGGCAAGGGAGGAAAGTCGGGAAAGGCAGCCAATTGCGTACGCCGACTTCCATCCACAGCGCGTCCGACAACGACAACAGCGCCATCCGTGGGGCCCACCACAGAAGCTCCAACGGGGACTTCACAGACTCCTGTTCCAACGATAGCACCAACGACCATCCTGGCAGTTACCCTTTCCCCAACCGAGACCCAGGCGACAAGTCAACCCACAGTGCCGCAGCTTGACACTCTTCCGCCTTCGGAAAATCTGACCACGGATCAACCGACCATGTTGTTGCCGACGGAGATGCCCACGACAGACGATCTCCCCACACTTGCACCAACAGATGCGCCCCTGCCGACCTCAGCCCCTACTAACGAACCGCTCATTACACCTATGCCCACGGACGTGTCCCTGACAACCGAAGCTCCCACACGCGAAGTATTGATGACGCAGGCACCCACAGATGGAACGCCGGCGACAGATGCGCCGACTCCTGCTCAGCAAACCACCGATTCGCCGACTCAGGCACAGTTGACGACGGATGCTCCAACTCAAGCGCAAGCAACGACTGCTGCACCAACACAGGCACAAGGAAGCACAGATGCGCCAACGCAGGCGCAGGCGGCGACGGATGCGCCGACGCAATCACAAGCCATGACGGATTCGCCTACACAGGCACAAGTAGCCACAGATGTGCCAACGCAAGTGCAAGCGACAACCGACTCGCCATCACAGGCACAAGCAACGACGGATGCCCCAACGCAACCACAAATGACCACAGATGCACCATCACAGGCACAGGCGACAACGGATGCGCCCACTCAACCACAAGCAACAACGAATGCGCCAACGCAATCACAAGCAGCGACTGATGCGCCAACTCAATCGCAAGCAACCACAGATGCACCATCACAGGCGCAAGTAGCGACGGATACTCCAACATCAGCGCAAGTGGCGACGGATGCGCCAACTCAACCACAGATAACTACAGATGCGCCATCGCAATCGCAAGTGGCCACTGACGCACCATCACAAGCACAGGTATCGACTGACGCACCAACGCAGGCGCAAGTAGCGACAGATGCTCCAACATCAGCGCAAGTGGCGACGGATGCGCCAACTCAACCACAGATAACTACAGATGCGCCATCGCAATCGCAAGTGGCCACTGACGCACCATCACAAGCACAGGTATCGACTGACGCACCAACGCAGGCGCAAGTAGCGACAGATGCTCCAACATCAGCGCAAGTGGCGACGGATGCGCCAACTCAATCACAGGTAACTACAGATGCGCCAACGCAGGCGCAAGCAATGACCGACTCGCCAACTCAACCACAAGCAATGACTGATTCGCCAACACAACCGCAAGTAGCGACAGATGCCCCAACCCAGGCGCAGGTATCTACCAACGCACCAACACAACCGCAGGTGACGACTGATTCGCCAACACAACCGCAAGTAGCGACAGATGCCCCAACTCAGACGCAGGTATCTACCGACGCACCAACACAACCGCAGGTGACGACTGACTCGCCAACTCAACCACAGATAACTACTGACGCGCCAACACAACCGCAGGTGACGACTGATACACCAACTCAACCACAAGTGACGACCGACGCGCCAACGGAGGGACCAGTGGTAACAACAGAAATGCCGACGTCACCACAACCGACGACACTGTCACCAACAGTATCGCCAGCTCCCACGGTGCCGGCAACGTTATCACCAACGACCACGATGTCGCCAACCATCACGATGTCGCCCACCAATGATCCGTTTGGGGAAGAAACGGAGGGCATCGAAGAAACGGAGATCACGATTGGCCCTATCCCATTCAGCGTCGTCTACCGGTTGGACAGCGTCAAGCCTGAGATCGTCGAGTGGCATCTCACCAGCTTGGAAGGGTTGACGAGGACCTTCTTGAGCAACTTCATGAAAGGAGAGTTCGAGGCTGGCATTGACTCGATGCAAGACGACAGTACTACGCCTGACGATGCGATCAGTCGAAGGTCTCTGATCGAGGAGGACATTGATGCGGACACAAACGTGTTTGATGCAATCCATGACTTCTCCACGTCTGTCGTTGATTTTCGAGTACTGCCGTCAACAGACAACGACACGAAGGATGGAATTAGCACCATCCAGGTGGACTTTACGTCCATTGCAAGGTTCATCAATCCGGCCCATAGCCCTACGACCCAGAAACTTCTCAATGGACTTCGTACAGCATTCTCAGAGGATCACATTTCTGAGTATCAGAACGGATTGATGCTATTGGGTCACAGCAATCCATTCTCAACGACCCAGTCAGCACAACTTGATCTGTCCGAGCAAGACCTGCCATATCTGCACCCTGTACACCAGAAGGAAGTGGCACTGAGACCGTTCTCGCTTCTCTTCAAGATGGACAAGACACACCACGAACTCTTCGAAGTCGGTGTCGTGGATGACATGACCGAGGCGACGAGAATCTATTTTGGCCACGCTGTCATGGATGCTCTGAATGGAACCAACGCCACAGGCTTTTTGCGCTCACAGCTTGAGTTTGTCGACGTCAAGAGCTCCGAGGAATCATCCGAAGGGGATGTCAGCATTGATGTTCATTTCGTGCCAAAGATGTACTTCGCAATTCCACCAACACCATCAGCATCACTTATTCCAGCACGAGCCGATCTGAATGCCATCATCGCTCAGGTATTCAGAGAGCAGGACGATTCATCGACGACGTACACGAAGAGCCTGAAGGAGTCCCTGCCTGAAACAAGTCCATTCGTCACAGCAGAATCGGTCACGTTCATGCACGAATCCAACCTCCCGCACATCGACGACCAATCCGGTAAGGAGGTCATCAGCGTGAGGCTACCGTCGTACATGGTGCAGTTCATTCTGTCTTCGACTGCGGAGATCGAACCGGAATCCAAATACCTGCAAGATCTGACAGCGCTGACTGATTCGTACATGCGAGCATTTATCACGGCTCGTGTCAATGAACAGTACGACGATGTCATCATCATATCTATTGCAACGGAGTTTGAAGATCACGTCGTCCGCAGCCAGGAGGTCTCCGAAGAGGGTCGCACAGGTGATGCAGATGATGCGCGCATTCGCACGCACATCATGATCTTTCGAACGAAGGTTGATTTCAGCGCAACGTCGCCGCGTCTCATCGAATTGGCGGAACTGGATCACATGCGGAAGCAGGCCTTCCGCGGCGAGAGTCTGACAGGGTACATGTCGATGTTGAATCAGCTGCCCGGCGACAATCCATTCTCTTCCGTTGTCTCGTCCGACGAGGAGGTCGCGCTGGACGACGAGACCACCGACGAACCCGAATTGAGCACCGCGTCGACAAAGCCATGGATTTGGGATGGCGAGAAATGGATCCTGCTCGGCATGATCCCGTTGATCCTTTCCTGCATCGTCATGGGATGCGCGGTGTACCTCTACAAACGAACAGGCGAGACACTCCCATTGGTGGACAAGTCTCCCGGCGATTTCATCTCCGAAGATGGAAACAATGGCCGTCCTTGCTACCGAGACATCGAAAACAACAGCGGAGACGACAGCGCGGGTGACAACATCGCCGGTGAAAAAAGGCGACCGAGCTGGAACAAATGGAAGAAAGCTGATGGTTCAGCCACAAGCTCCAGTTCTGGAGCCAGCCCGAAGATTGGAAGCCCGAACATGGAAACAGGGAACAGCATCCAAGCCCCAGAAATGGGATCGAATCATTCTCGCATCAGCGTCGCCCTCCCGGTCTATGACAGCGACACGTCGTCCATATATCTCGGAAGTGACCACAACGACGATGGATGGAGCGCCAGCGGGTCTGTGGAAGGTTTGCATCGTAGAATGAAGGAGAACAAGAAGAAAAACGAAGAATTGGAGTACCTGGATGATCGCGACGGAAAGGATCTACTTTCCGAGCGCAGACGGAAGCAGAAGAAGGAGAAGAAAAAAGCGAAGAAGAGTCGCGGCAAGAAGATCACTGAAGAGGACAGCAAGCGCAAGTCCAACAAAAGGACACCTGATTCGTCAGAAGAAGAGAATCAACCCGCGCGACAATCAGATGACGATAGACCCGTTGCTCACAAGATAACTGAGTTGTGGAAGGTGGAAAGGGTGAAAGGGCCAACAGAGGACGATGATCTGGACGTGATGCAACTGGAGGGAATCGGCGGAATCTCCATCCCGTCGCCATCTCAAGAGTTTGGCTCTGCGTAATTGCGGATGTGTGTTGTACTCATAGCACGAGGAGAGCACATACTAGCAATGTGGAGAGTAGAATGCTACCTTGCAAGCCTCTCTGGAGGGAAACTATTCACTGCGCAGTGTCATGGAATGGCATGGCGCGAGTATGGTATGGTACACACGATGCACATACTCGTACTATTACTCTATTCAGGGGGATAAAATAACAGTACTACTCGTATGGAATATGTGCAGGCCACGTGTGCGCCAAATGTATCAGTATAGCTACATTCACAGGTACCGGCGCCAGCATCATCGTGGACACAAGACCAGGGCATCCGTCGTATCATACGAGCAACTGGTATGATCACAAGCAACCGCCTGTGGCCATCCATGGCCACCCATGGCCACCCATGACCACCTGTAACCGTTCAAAGAGCTGCTCCGCGACCTTCACTGATAGCGTGACAGTGATGAGGCCTTCTTCATTACCCATCCTGCTTTCATGCTTTCATGTGTGTAAGGAAGTCAGTGGCCTCACATACTCTACTCTACGACGGTGTCTCACATGGATACAAGAACGGACGCGAGTGGAGTATTTGCAGCAACAGTCGCGACAACGGTTGTCGCAAGACAAACCGCCTGGTTGCTCATGCACCACATTCGTGCTGTGTTCCACGCCGTACGAGGACGAGGAGCGGCAAACTGATGCAGGACCACTGGCGTTCCAACTCTGTTCCAACTCCGCTCCTACCAACGCGACATCGTTGATGAAGTCCAATCCACAAATGTCATCATCAAGATGCCTCCAGAGAGGGGTCCGCAAAGATGGACGGACAGCCTGTCGGTCCACCATGATCAAACAAGGCTGGTGCGATCAAATGGGAGTGAGTAGAGGCGAGCAGAGGTGAGTAGATTGTTGCTCTGCACGTGGGTTTCAATATAATCGAAAGGCACATGTAGGGCTAGTCATTGTTCTAGTACTCCACCTATCCGCATTACTTTCTTGCTCATTCATTCAAAAAAGACGAGGGTCCATCGACCATGCGCGGGTACGCATGCAGTTGCCCATGAAGTACTCTTCGTTCTTGTTGAGCATCCAAGCTTGAATCCGTTTGCGGCTTCGAACTATCATCACTGCGCGTGCGTTGTTTGTGTTGGGCGAACCCATGCTTCGGTAGAGCTTTGCAGTGCCCTCACTCCATGTTGCAGGCCGTCATGGCATGCTCCTCTGCTGGTGTTGTATCGATCGATGAGTGGTTAACAAAGAGGTCTATTCTTGATCGGCAGTCTATTTTTGGCGCCAAACGTGTTGAAGGATCTTTGCGAAGTTTTTGATGTGTTGGATTGCTGTTGCGTCGCATCCACGTCAGAGGTGTCAACACAATCACTATTCGTGTACGTGCACAAGCATCCTCCTCCACACCAGGAGCCGCATCATTTCACACGCCAAGCCCTCAGCGACGGAGTACACGGAAACGACTGTACGCTGCACTACCATTCAATCATGGCCATCGTTCGCACCATTCTGCATCGCCTGCCTCTTTTTGCAACGTCCTGTCTCCTCATCGCATGCTTCTTGGTGGGAGGACATCAAGGATGCGATGCATTTTCACCTGCAGCGGCGCAGTCATTCCATGCAAAGGCAACGGCAAAGGCAACGGCAACAGCACCGCCGTCGTCGTTGTCCGCTCACCCCGAACTCGTTGCGACTATCACGGCAACAATCATGGATGCATCATCGCCCGTGAATGACATACTGTCAGCCACGTCGGCAGTGTTGGCGGACGCACAAGCGCTGGACGCAGCGGCAGCAACAGACGCCGCCATCAGTTCGGTCAGTCCAGAAGCAACGGCTGCGACGACCGAATCCTGGAGACAGTACGTTCCATTGATCGTGAGTGGCGTGGTCATCTTCGACATCCTGCTGGGATCTCCGTTGCTCAACACGGTCGCAGCGCCGTTGCGTCAAGCATCCATGAAGGACGACACCGCGCTCAAGGACTTCAGCGATCCCACCGATGAAAAAGCGCCGGAGCAGCCCAAAGGTGGATTGTTCCGCTTCCTCGCCGGTCCGGAGTACGATGCCGATGCCGACAACGAACGTCGCCGTGGAGAACGCATCGATACCACGCAAGTGGCACAGGATGCCATCGACCGGGCGCGATCGACTTTGGAATTGAAGAAGTTCTTGGACGAATCGAAATCCGATTGGGACAAGATGAAGGATGTGCAGAAGCAGCTGGATCAGGACATGGCGAAGCTGGACACCGACTTGCAGGCCCGGCAGGACGAGCTGGACCGCCGTGGGGAATCGAAATGAAAGGTGAAGTCTGGAGAGTTGGAGAGCAGCAGTGATACTCTGCTTTGGGTATTGTACCATATCCACCGTGCCAAACATGGGCTGCCGATGATGGAACTATCGCACTCCAAGTCTAATCGTATGGAGCGTCGACTGAGAACCTGCAATGCATGCCAACGTTGCGGTGCGAAGGACGAACGAAGGAGGGGTAGCGATAGTCGTCAAATACTTCACTCTAAATTGGAAGTACGACGAGTTAGTATTGTGTTTTCAGATATCATTTACCGTTTCGCCGATCTTGCAGGTGTTACTGGCAACTATGCAATCCACGACTGGCACATACACCGAAGTCCACATCGCGCCATTGTGAATTGGTACGTGCCCTGCCCGCGCCTCTCCAGTGGTAGAGCGTTGTTTGCGACCTGGCCAGAACATTTAGAAGCATTCATCGCAGCAGGAGCAAGCTACTCGGTTGCTGATGCCGCAATCTGCAGAAAGCTGGCTGAATCTGAGCGAGGCTTGGAGGTCGGTGTTGTTGCAGATGGGCGTGGTGAGATCGCCTCCGAGATTTGGATTGTGTTGCAACTCCAAAACGTTCAAGCTGGACAATAGAGCGACTTCTTGCGGGATGAGACCCGTGAAGTCGTTGCCATCGAGTTTTAGTTCCGTCAGCACAGGAAGGCTCCCCAATTCCGCAGGGATTTGATTCGAGAGCGAGTTCCCGGAGAGATGGATTTCCGTCAGATCTTGTGAAACCGCGATGTCCGCCGGGATGGACCCACCCAAGCCATCGCCAGCCTCGTTCGTCAAGTGAAGAACTTGGAGATTCGGAAGCTTGGCGAAAGATGTGGAGAATGACCCCTGCAGCCGGCAGCTGTTGCCTATCAAAATGAAATCCAAGCAAAAAATGAAGCGAGGGATGAACGGGCAATTCAATGATAGCATGAGTGGAAAAGCCAGCTGGTGAATGAGCCAGGAAGGAACGGGAATGCACCTGCATGTACGAACACCCACAGGAGACAAACCCATTACTCTATGTGCGCCGTGTTTCATCGCAATCAACGTCATCGTGGCGAACGAACGTTGCCAAATGTACTTACACCGTATGCTCTCTAACTTCGGCCGGGCAGCAGCACCGAAGAAAGCGCTCATCCTCCATTCAAAGTCGTTGTCGTCGATTTCATCTTGCTGAACGTGAGCGTGTGAACCCCAGACACGCAAAGAAGATAAAAATAGCAGCCGAATGACAAGCTTGTGTGAGCATTTTGCCTTCGGTACGACGGACGCCCTCATTCATCAATTCATCAGCAGCGTTGAGACATTCAAACATCAACTCACCACGTGGAGAATTTCCAATGTGTCCGAGGAGCCAGAGAAAGCTGGGAGTGTCCCATTGAATGAATTCCCTTGGATTTCGAATCGAACCAAAGCCGGCAACAGATTGAATCGCGCTGCGATTGTCCCCGTCATTCTATTGTTGGCGATTCGAAAGTCCTCCAACAAGGCTATGTTCGCCATGTTCGGTGGTATCGGCCCCGACAGATTGTTGTTTGTGAGAACGAGATGTTCCAGGTTTGGCAACGAGGCCATTTCGGTTGGGACGATTCCATGAATACGAGAATCTGTGACAACGAAAGTGTCGAGGTTGCGAAATCTTGCGAATGCTGCAGAAGGCAGAGTGCCGTTGAAATCGACACAACCAGCTTTCATTGCCACAATGAATTGATCGCGAACGAGTACCAAACAAACAATATCGCGCGTTAGTTATACGTGAGCACGCAACGTCGATTGAATTCAAAGGAGGCAGATGGTTGCATCGTCCAAAACTGTCAGTTCGTGACGCGACAGTCCAGCCCAACAATGCGTAAGCCTTTCCATACATACATGCGTGTATGCAGGCATGAGAACCAACATGCTTTGTCGTTTCAGTACTCCAACCATGCAGATTTTGGACTTACCATTAAACTCTCGCAGACGATCACCTTGGATGGAGTCGAGAATGGTTTCGATGTTCCCATACAGCACGCCGCAATCTTGTTGTTGCTGTTATGTGTTGTGTGTTGTTTTTGGTGCGAAGATAGATGCGTTGGAGCGGGACGTCCAAGAAAGGCCAACCATTGCACACGAGAGTGAGTTACGAGTACGTTGTCAAATCACATGCAAGCAGACGATCACAAGGAAATGAACGTCCGCCTCAAACGTTGCTGCAGCTGAGGCACCGCCTGAGCAAAACATACACTCCCGATGTCGCAGTTCACCAAAAAGATCGCATTGTCGCACACTCACCAAACTGACTGATTCCAGAACGGTGTTCGCGCTCGAGAATGCTGGGATGTGGCCATTCAATTCATTGCCCGACAAATCGATGGATCGGAGCTCGTTGAGGCCACTGATTCCGGTCGGAATAGCCCCGGTGATGTTATTGTTCGCCAATGACAGCCGTTGCAGATTGGACATTTGCTCCCACCCATCCGGAATCGCACTACCCACTTGATTGCTGTCCAATTCGATGACCAGGAGATCCAACAGGAAGATTTCGGTTGGTATGTACCCGCCGACGTTGTTGCTGTTCATGATGAATCGACGAGACTGCTTGTTGCTTTCGCAGACAAAGCCGTAAGTGGCCGAATCTGCCTCCGGGTTGACATCATTCCAGTCGCAGATGTGCAACCCTTGCAGGAAGTTGAAGTTGGAGCCCCAGGACAGGCCATCCAGAGCGTAGTACATCACAGTGAGGGCGTACCTGTCCGTCAAAAACTCTTCGTCGAAGTTCGACGGGTACTCATTGTCCATTTCTGCGACCCACGTCCACGCTTTGTACTGCGGTGTGAGCTCGTCCAGGGCTTTGGCACCAGAAATGTTCACGGCCAAGTCTCGCATGAAGTCCTCTATTTTGATTTCTTCGATGGGAGGACCCGTCGGCAGATTCAATCGTGGAAACGCTGTTGGCGAAACCGATGGGACGAGTGTCGGCAGCTTCGATGGTACTGCGGATGGCAACTGCGTCACCAAGGGCTGTTGTTGAGGAGGGTCAGTTGTTCCAGGGTTGCTGCTGCTGCCGCCGCCGCCACCTCCTGACGACTGGGTTGCAAAGACACCAGCCACTCCGCCAGCAATCGCCACCAAGAGGCAGACCAAACCGGCAATGATCATTCTGTTCTTCTTCTTCTTGGAGGACATTGCTTCGGCGATTCTCGCATCCAGATCTTCTTGTTCGCTTCTGCGACCAGATTCTCCAGGTAACTTCGAGCCATCGCCGTCTGCATTCCCCAACGGTACGTCTCGATCCCCGTCGACGTCTCCGTTGTCATTAGCGGCATTATCCTCTTTGATAACTTCACCGCTGACGACGTTGGTGAAGATATCGCGTTGGACATCTCTTCGGATTTCATTTGTCATCCTTTCGCGCTCCTCATTGAATTCGGAACGGATGCGATGGCGAAACTCTTCGAGACTTTCCAACCGGCTGTCCTCCACTGTTTGAGCCGCGACTGCCACCACATCCGCTTCCATCATTTCCGGTGTCGCGAGTTGATCTTGGGTTGCGTTTCCATCTGTGGAAAGATCAACATCGTGAGAATGGACAGGTGCCTCTTCTGTACTCGTAGCCACGTGCGTGGAGGCGTCAATTGCGGAAATGGTTTGCTCATCAACCCTTGAATTCGACGCGGAGGCCGGATCATCTTGAGGTGATGCCATTGACGGAGACAGAGCCGCAGTTGGAGTTGCTTTTCCAACGGAGGATTCGGAATCCTTCCCACTGCTGCCCGATCGGTTCATTTGGATCATGCGCAAGGATGATGTCGCGGCATCAACGAAGACGGGAGGCGAGTGATCACCATTCTTTTTCTTGGCGAGATCATCACGATCGTTGCTTTTGTCGTTGCTGCGACGATTGATGGTGATTTTCTTCTCTTCTGTTGGCTGGGAGTCGCCCGACTCATCTAGCATTTCGTTGATCCATCGTTCTCGGCTGCTGACATCCCCATCGCGCTTCATTTTCTCTTTCGATCGCGCTGGAACTGACACTGCGCCAACCGTTGTTGCTCCCGACACTGTCTTTGATGCCTTCGTCGTCGACTGCACCCCTGTGTCCCCTTCCATCTTGCGAGCATATCTGGCCGTCTCGTTGGCTGCCAACGCTGCCTTGCTCTCGTTTGCCACATCCCTCTTTATGCTATCTTGCAGCTCGTCATGTCGGCGTTGCTGTCTTGCCGCGCCTTCCAAACGCTTACCTCCAACAATGAGCTGATGGCCGGATCCTCTCATCTTGGCCTCCATGCGGTCATCGGGTTCCGATGCTGCCACCGCGCCTGCTCCGCTCTTCTTCGCCATGCGATCGATGTGAGTCTGTCTCCTTTGCGTGATGCGACGGCTTTTGCGAATTTTCCCCTGTGGCTTATGCGGAGGTGCAGTAGATGGTTCCGAGTTGCCACCGTAGCGCTCGTTTATGGCATCAAAGATCTCTCTGGCATCGTCATCCTCGTCATCCTCGTCGTTGTCGCTGTAGATATGATGGCTCCCTTCACCGTGGCCTTCCAGGCTCATGCGATTCGGCTCGTGCAATCCATCATCACCTGATCGAGACCTCCCTTCAACATCCTGGCTACGATCCAGCCACTGTGGCGCCCCACCCAGTTGTTGACCCCCACCTCTCTGCGCATCACTCTCAATCACACCCATTCTGCCTTCGGTCGTTGCTTTTCACCTTGGTCTGACAACACTTCGTTCTCTCGTCCAATCGCTGGAGCATGACGATGTGTGCCTGTGTGTGAATGAATGGACAGTGCTTCCTGCTCGTACTCGGGTGTGGCTCTCGATGCGCGGATGGCTGCACATGTGAATGACTTCTTCTTGCGCGGCAGAAGCATCCTCTCTTCCCAGTCATCCCACTCTCTCCCTCTCTTGTACTCGATCACCCATGCGCAGTCATGTGTCTGCCCCCTCATGTGAAAAGCGTTCCTGCCAACACCGACAACGAAGCAGCGAATTGTGCGGATTCGTCACTTCCCAAGTTGAGCTTTTCCCCTTGTTTCTGAATTTCATGCGAGTTGAATTAGGACTACGTCAGTCCTTCAAGAAGAAGAATCTACACTGAATATATCTAGAGGAGATGGGACAAAGTTCAAAGATCATTTCAGTCGCTACGGCCACACCCCACCCCGTCATCATTCCTCGACTACAACGACACTATTTCATGACTGCGAGTCTCGGACCCTGCTCTATCGTGATCATGTTCGTATTTAAAGCACTTCGTAACCGCCACCACGATCACAACTTTCGTGCCACGAAGTGGATCATGGTGCGTCCATGATCGGAGTCCATCGCGATCTCATCATGCAAGATTTCCCATGCACTCGCAAAAAGATCTCGAAGTTGGTGTCGCTCGAGGACGGTCTTTTCGGAGGGATGGGCGAAATCCCATGCAGCTCCCACGGTTGGTTTGCAGAAATGGGAGATTGCAAATATTGTGCCTCTGCCAATCCGCAGGCTTGTTTCTTTTGTGGCAGTCGCGATGGATCGAACCAATTCGGGCTTCCAAAATCGGACGCAGTAAATTGCGTGCAGATGTGATAATGGCAATGACGACGATGACGGTGATGCGGTGGTGGCGTTTGCATCTCGCGATGCTTCTGAATTGTGCTGGGCCAACATGTTCGTCTCCACGTTCATCCAATTCGAAGCATCCAGACAGGCATACTTGGCTGCCGATGCAACTCCTCGTCGTTCAAAGAAGGATGTCAGCTGCTCGATATCAGCGTCCTTTCGATACCGATGGTCGATGGCGACGACAGACAATTGTTGGTCGTGACTGGGACCATCACCGTTGTGAGATAGCGGCACGTTGCCATTGGCTATGATCGTTTCGGCGACATACGCAACATCTCTGCCTGCTCCGCTGGCCAAATCCCATATCTCGAATTTGTTCGTTGTGACTGATGCGTGGCCAGTTCTGCATGATGCACGTGATTGGAATGCCGCATAGTCTTTTTGGAGCAATGGGACGAGCACGTTGGCAACCATGGGATCTGGTTGCCACAGCCGTGGGAAGGGGAAATCTACGGGGTGTGGTTTGTGCGGCCCACCACCATCTTGTTTCGCACTGTCGTTGTTGCATTCCGTGGATCCAGTGGCATGCAGACCAAGTTCTTTGACTTCAGCCCACGTCATTGGATCATCCCCCAGCATGACGTATGGGACCTTCCAAAGCATCGCAGGTTGTTTTTCCTGCCCATCATTCGAAGACGACGCCTCTCCCTTTGCCGATTTGGAAGACTTCGAATTCGGCACATTGCGCTTCCGCTTCTTGCGTCGTCGCGACATGATCTGCTGCAACTGCAGCAACTCTTTGTCATCTTGCGCCAGCACAGCGAACGGCAAATGCCGTGCGGGTAGTTCGAAGTTGCGATCCGGTAGGAAGTGCAGCGGAATATGAACGACGCACAGCGCGTTGTAAGAACTCGAATGTATCGTTCTGCACCCTCCATTGCGCTCCTGTGGCCGCTCAATACGATTCAATGCGTGCTCTCTTTCGTCGCGAATATCCAAGACGGGCAGTCGATACGACGGGTCTGAAGGATCGCCATGCTGCTTGTTTGCGCCAGTGCTAGCACGGGTATCCCGCGCATCGTCCCACCAGTACTTCGGCGAAGCGACGTCGAAGGTGTGGCTTGCTTCGTTGTCGGCATGTTCCATCGTGCGTCGTTGTGGCCGTCAGGATGATTGCTTCCTGTTGGATGTGGATGTGGATGTGGATGTGGATGTGGTTGGAGATCACTTTCCCTGTGATGTCTGCTTCCTCTGGTGGAGAACGGGTTGGTTGATCGATTCCGTGACAAACATCATGAATCAATCGCGCCATCGTCACGGGATTTCAAGTCACGAATACATACGCACTTTTCTTGCACACATCAAAAGCCACTCATCGTCGGAAGCACAGCCGAGGACAACAACGATGACGACGCTCCATCAATAGCAGTGCCAATACGTCCATTCCGCACATCCGAAGATCACGGCCCTTTGAACGTACCCTCGTGCTAGTGCGAGAAGTGACATCATTTAAATGGCAACCATGATGTGCAATGGAATAATACAGATGGAGATCTGGATGCGTGTGGCATTGGCCATGCTCGTCATGGCGTCCACATTGCGAACAACGGAATCATTGTCCACCAAAGCACCAAATAATCTGAAATACCGACCGGCCAAGTCATCCGACATTCCTCAGATCGCGACCTTGCTCACCACGACGTTCGAAGACATCGCGTCATGGAACTTCATTGAACGCAAGATTTCCAACGACAAGTACACCAGCATGCTTGATCAACGCATGATACAGCTAGTCAATGTGGGTGCCAGGCACTCACTCATCGTCACCGTGGATCCAGCATCCAGCGATGATGTCGTCGGATTCATGGAATTGGGAATCTTGCCATCACCGGTCCCCATCCCCACTGGCAATGGCGAGGAAGGGAGACCGGAAATGCCGTATCTTGCCAACGTCGCGGTGTCAAACGACTACCGCAGACGAGGTATCGGCAGCACGCTCGTCAAGTTGGCGATGAAGATCGGCAAGAAATGGTGCGATGAGGACTTGGTACAATGCGAAGAATCCATCTCAGCATCAGAATCAATATGGACGACAGCAGCAGCGACAGCAACGGACCTTGACGATGACGGGGCTGTCGAGATTGGTGACGCCGCCACATCGTCTGCCTGTCTGTTTCTTGCAGTCGAAAAGGACAACATGGCCGCGGTTCAGATGTACGAACGCTTGGACTTTGTGCGGATTATTGATGAAACGGCGAAACTATCGAAGGCGGCACAAAAGAAGCTGCGGAGACCTCCGAGGCTCTACTTCCAGAAGGATTTGAATGTGGAGGATAAAAAGAAATCATAGATTTGACTATAAACTAGACCAGACTCTCGAGCAGACCGAAGTGCACAACTTTCTTCGTACTATGCGGCAGCGATGGTGCTGGTGGTGTTATCTACGATAATGGTTCCTCCGGCGACACTGGCACGCGATGGCTGGCACGATGATGCAGCGTTCGCAAATACGATGATACACTCCGGGTGCTCCGTTCGATCATTTCTTTCCAACTCATCAAGCCAACGAAGGCAAGAAGCGACTTGCAGTTCGTAATCACAATTCTCTCTTTTCTACAACGACGACCGGAGGTAACAAGTCGTTGCACTGCCAGCGGGGTGCCTGCTGACGAGACTTGCGTGAATGTGATCCACCGTTTCGCATCCACACAGGGCCATCGCTGCTTCAATCTCTTTCTGCAACAGTGCCAACAATCTGGCAACACCCTTCTTGCCACCTACCGAGAGAGCGAAGAAGATTGGCTTGCCAAGGCCGACAGCCGTTGCGCCCAATGCCAACGCCTTCACGACATCAGTTCCACGACGTACACCACCGTCCAGCAGGACTGGGACGCGGCCAGCCACCGCTGTAACGACTTCGGGCAACGCATCGATCGACGAGATGCAACCATCCAGCTGACGGCCACCATGATTCGACACCATGATACCATCCGCGCCAGCCTCGATTGCCAGCTCGGCATCTTCGGCCGTCATGATGCCCTTGACGACGAGCGGCAGGTTGGGACAGGCCTTCATCTTCAACCATCTCACGTCGTCCCACGTCACGTCCTGTTCGAACATCTGCTCGATATTCTGATCCCACGCACCCTTGGTCTTGCCATTGTACGTCTCCTCCAGCTCCGCGGCCGTGTCGTCATAGTTGACCAACCGATGGGGCGGGGGCAGGGCGTTGAAGCCGTTGCGATCGTCGGCCTCACGGTATCCAAACCGCAAGGAATCCACGGTCAGGAAGATCCCCTTGTACCCGGCACGCACTGCGCGCTGCACGAGGTGCAGCGTGACTGCCCGATTCTTGAGGATGTAGGCCTGGTACCATTTCGTGGCGTTCGGTGCCGCCCTCGCCACCTGCTCGATTGTGCGTGTCGAGTGCTGGGACAGACAGAACAGCACGTTGGCATCGTCGCATGTCGACGCTGTCGTGCATTCCCCACCGACCGGTTCGCAGAGCCCATGGACACCGGCCGGGCTGACAAAGACGGGCATGGACATGGTCTCGCCGAAGAGGGAGGTTCGCGTGGTTATCCTGCCAATCGGCCTCATCATGCGCGGTCGCAAGAACCAGCGTTTGAACGCCCACCTATTTTCATGCAAGGTCTGCTCATCATCGGTTCCGGACGCCAGGTACTCGTACCGCGCAACCGGGAGGATGCGCTTGGCGGCCACCTGGAAGTCGTCCACGTTGAGGAGACGATCCACATTGACCGTCGTGTGGGCGCTGCTTGAGGTACCGCCGTGCGATGGCATGTTGTTGGTGGCACTGATCAGAGGTGTGACGATGATGGATGGGGCGACACCAATGTTGGCGACGCTCTATGAGCGCGATCGATCCTTGTGGTTTGGCATGATTGCTTGTCAAGTGTGCACACACAGAATGAGTGGCCACGAAACACATCCACCTTGCTCGTATTGGAATTGCGCAACTGTGAGCAATCTCATCCTCTGTCATCGGTCATGCTCGTCCGCGCGCACGCGCGATCCACCACACATAAATCGGAATTCGGGTTTCGGTTTGACACCGACGAAAGAGGGTGTCAGTTGGGATCTTGTGGAGATTCCCCATCAGCGTTGACACCATCCCGGACACGGAAAGTGCCGATGACGTCGACGGCTGAGCCAAAGCCACGAGCTGCACTTGCACCGTACGACTACAAGCTACCCATCACTTCAGTATACCCACGAGGGAAGAGTAGACCAGATCTACTTTCTAAACATCTCTATTCCAATACCAGCGGAAGATCTACATCTTGATCATTATCGACGTCTGCTAGAGAGGAATCCGTAGGAAAATGATGGAGTGTGCGACGGCACGTATAGTTGTCGCTGCGGGCTCTGTGCCCGTCTTCTTGTTTGCGCTCTTGGTGCCAGAGTCCGTCGAGCGCGCAGTTCTCGTGGTGCTGCCATCGACGTTCCATCTGTTGGCGGTACCGTTCGTTCGTGCTCTTCCAAGGAAATGCGGCAGATTGGGCATGTGCTACTGATGCTGATCCATTGCTGAATGCACGCAGGATGGAATCCGTGCATGCAGGGTAGCATCTGCTTGGCCTCCCCTTCTTTGTATCGTTCCAAGCAGATCATGCACCCGTGACGCTCCAAGTCGTTGTCTTCGTACGTGGACCTTGGTTTTGCGGATGCTTCGTCATTCGTTTCATCCTTGGCGGTCAAATTGGAGACAGGCATTTCGAGTTGCTGTTGGTTGATGATCATGAAACGGTGCCGCAGCGAGTGCGACAGATTCACGAGTTGGTCCCTCCACAACGAAACGCAAGAGCGAAAGCGATCCCTAAGTCTCACAGCGGTCGCAGTGACAAGTGTCGGTCGGGAGCTGTTTCCGAACACGAAGAGCCACAAACAGCCGATGTTCAACCCGTAAGCGGCGCCCTCCAGAAGTCCCCAGGTCACTTGAAAGTCGCTGGCCGTTCCACCATGTGTGCAGACAGCGTGGCTGGCGCCCAGGATGGCACCCGTGGCACTGCAGCACAGCAGGGGCGAATGATGCGTTGCATCCATGGCGCGTCTTGAGTTGTGCGGCACGTCCTTGCAGAATTCGAAAGCTCCAAGCGCTAGAATGACGATCATGCCATATCCCATGACGAATGTCAAGACTGAGACGAAGACGCCGAGGATGATGAGAACGATGAAGGTGACGCTGAGGATCATGGCGACTGACGCAAAGCCGAGGTCGGTGAGGTACCTTCTCTTGTTGTAGATGACTGCTCCTTCCGGTGACGATCGGCTGTTGTGGATTGGCACGATGTTGCCTTGGGCATCATGCGTGATGTACTCGTGGTCGTAATACTTGGGCCCATCGCCGAACAGGCCATAGTGATTGAAGATGCTTTCGAAGGGATCGAACCAGCTCGTGAAAAATGAACGCCGGCGTTTCGACCTTTGCCGCCTTCTGCCTGTGCCGTTGCCGTTCTGGCGATTCCTCACACCATTGCCTCGACTTGGATCGCCAATATTGCGATTACTAGCATCGTTGCTATTGTTGCTATTGTTGTTGTTGCTGCCAGCATTCTGGTTTTCGTCGCTGCTATCGGCGTTTCCGCGGCCGCCATCGTTGGCGGTGTTTCTGTTGCGCAGAATGCCCGACGCGACATGCTGGTGCGGTCTCCGCAATGTCACCGCATCAGCGCTGGCTGCTGCTTCCGTTGACGATGGAGTCGAGTGTCGCCTTCCTGATGACAAGGACAGCGGGTTGGCCTGGGAGCTGTTGCTGGGAGATTCAGTCGAGAAAAACGAGTTGGAAGCTCTCCGCAACGTGGTTACAAACGATGATCGACGGCTGTGACGTCGACGTTGTGTGGTTGAGTGCGCAGGATCACTGGGATCGCCACTCCTTCCGCCATGTGCATCGTAACGAAACTCCAACCCTGAGCTCAAGCCGGACCCATACAGGCGCGTGATGTTCCGCCCATCATCGTTGTCGTCGTCGTCGTCGTCGCCATCATCATCGTCACGAAAGAGACTGGCTATCTCAGCCGCGACGAGTTCTTCGATGCGTCTGTTCTGATGGCGACGGCGGCGATCCTGGTCTTCCCTGTCATTCCTCCCTCTTCGCTTCCGCCGTCGCCCATCGCCGCGGTCATCACTGCCACTGCCGCTGCCGCTGCTGCGAGATGACATCCAGCGGCGGCCAGTGCCCGGCATGGACAGTCTGCGAAGAGCATACCACCTGTCCTTCGGCACAGGCCCCAGCACGTCGGAGAATGGCAAGGCGGGCTCATTCTCGCCATGGCCACGACTGCGGCTGCCCCTTCTTTGGCCGTTGCTTGTGTTCGCGTCTCTGCTGGATGCGCCCAGATTTGGCGAGTCGTGATCTGCCGCGAACAACGACTGTCGGCCTGAGGCGGTTGACCTGCGATGTGCTCGGCGCCGATTGGGGTCACCATTCTCGCCTTGCTGGTGGCTGCGACTGTGTCTGCGGCGATTCCGAAACATGCTGTTGCGATGGTGGTGCAGGACAGAATAATACAACAGCAGAGGAGAGTGCTTGTGAGTGTTGCAAGCAAACCTTTTGTCTGATAGATAGCGTAGCGCACATGCACAATAGGTGTTGTATCGCTCTGTGAGCAGAGCTGAGAAGCTCTCTTGGTTGTCCTGAGGCCTGTCGAAGAAGTGTGAGAATCCGTGATGAGATTTGAGAAGGATTTGGAATGCACAGAACATCACTACCACCACTACCACGAACAACGACCACAACAACGCCTCTCTGCCTCCAACCAAGCGCGTGGTGGGATTCGCCGCTGACGACATTCGCCGTACCTCCAAATTCAGAATACCTATTCAAATTCCTGCTCTTTCCGGCACAGCGGAGATTGTTCATTTCGCTGAATTTCCACTTTCAGTATTATCAAAGGCGTATGTCTACGTTGTGTCAACATAGACGGAATCTGGGACTGTGTGAGTGAGTACGAAGGTGTCATGAATCGGTTTCCCTCCACCTTTCGTATCCCAAGAAGTTCAAGAGTCTTCACACATACTCTTACTCTTACTCTGCTCTTGCTCTGTCGAAGAGGGAAAGAGATAAACAGAAACAGCAGGGGAGGTGGACGGACGAGCACACGGTACGCAAGAAAACAATAGAGTTGAGAATAGAGTACTCTGGCTCGTGCTCGCAGAGTATTCAAAACGGCATCGCAATGCAACTGGATGGGCAGTACACGAGCGATGGTAACTCAGGTCTGCTCCAACAGCAGCACCTACAGCTTCCAACAGACTCTCTAGCGTGGGCTCTTGAGAGTATTGGTGCCCACAACTCGAACTCAAGAATGTTGTAGTGCCCTTAACTGCCGAGCCAGAAATCAGCAAGTCGGAGTGCCAATGCTGTGACCTCCATCAACAAAGCCCCATTTGCGGCGACGGCCACAGAGTATGGCTCTATACGAACGCAGATGCTTGCCTGCTCCGCCAAGTCTCTGTCGGGGGCACGAGTTAACGTATCGCTTTCGGGGAGATGGTGCGTGCCGACATTGCGTGCGTTGTGCTAATTTTAAAATCGTGTGCTGAGCACTCTGCTCGTAAATTCGTGCAGAAGGAACAACCTTGGAATGGTTCAAAAATGGCGCGAGGACGCATGTAACGTCAATAACGTCAAACAAGCTCAACAAAGGATACTTTTAACGTATCCACGAGCCAGTCGAGGACAAGGGACAATTTTGAAATGGTCGCGAAGGGGGAAAATGTGAAGACGAGTCAGTCGAGATTCTCACAACACAGAATAAAGTTGCGTGGAAGCCTGATGTGTGCTTCAATCGAAGAACTGTCGCACGCCACCAACCTTCTCCTCTGTATTCAAACAGCAACAGTGACCTCTCAGGCTCTCCTTGCGAGCAATACGATGCCAGCTTGGTGGATGCGAGTCCGCCTGAGTCTTCGCTTCTTCATGGTGCAACTTGTGATTTTGCGACAACGTGCGAGTAATGGCACCAAGTCCACCCAAATGAAAGTCAATGTCGACGCGCATCGATGCAGGTGTGGTATGGGATGCCAGCCTCTTCCTCGTACTACTCGCAGCTTCACAGGTGTCTCGTGCGCTCATGCGCTCATGGAGGAAGAGTGCGTGTATCAACCATTCCAAAGTGCTCTTGTTCCGGTGAGTGTCACAACACCAACACCAACCTCATGTTCCAAGCCCAACCATCACAACTGCTTCCATCGGTGATCAACAAGTGACGTACGAGAAACAAGAAGCTTGATCGTGGTGGCAACAGGAACGGTGTTTACCATGGATGTTGGCAATTCGTCTGCACCTCCAACCGCTGATATCAACGGAGAGTGGGGGTCTCAACTGCAACGGGCGGCGCTCCAACGCCGAGGCAACCTGAAGATCAACAAACTTAAGCAACGGCGCAGAGGAACTCGTCGAAGGGACGGGCCGCTCAGGGATCGGTCCAATGCGTTGCGATCGACCACCAGCGTTATCGACGACGAAGACATGACCACATGGCAAGACCCTGTCGACGAGTTCACGGACCGAAACCGGAACGCCGAGATTCTCCAGTGCAACGCAGAGCAATCCACGTACTCGAAACAGACCGCAGATATGATGATCGCATCAGCGAAGGAGAACGTACTCAACGAGCAAGTGACATCGCTGAAGATGCAAGCCAATGCGCGAAGGAAGGCCCGCCGCAAGACGAAAGTCATTATCGAACGCGAAATGGACGACATCGTTTCAACGTTCTCCGTCGTGTCAGTCAACGTGACGGCCACTGACTCCCAGAATTCCTGCAGTGACGGCATGAACTTGTCTGCTGATCAGAGCGTCATCACCGCAATGACCAGCGCAACCGCAGCAACAAGCAAGTCGCATGCCAGCGCTGCAACCAGCGCAACAGATCTGAGCGCAGCCACAGGCGTATCCAACGTGAGCGCAACAACCACACGCACCAGTACGACCAAAGCCACCAATGCGAGTGATGCAAGTGCGAGCACAAGCGCTAGCTACGCGACAGGCATATCGACCATGACAGGAGTGACAGGCGTCACAGGAATAACGACGATGACGACCGCGACGAACGGAACTCGCGGAACGACCGCCACGTACAGAACATACTCAACGAACAGGTCTACAGCAACCAAGAGTACCATGAAGGTGCACCGGCAAGGCATATTCTCTTGCGCTGACTGGGCTGATTACCGTGATATTTGGGAGGAATCCGAGCTGTGCTGGAACGAAGCCATTGGCGCGCAGTCGATAGACCCCGTCGTGTGGAAGGTGGATGATGATGATGCGTCAAGTGATGGATCCGTCTATCAATTGCAAAACCGGAAAGGTAAGACTGGTAGAGCATCCGCCGCTAGCCCGACACGAGAAACGCGCGGCAGATCACGCATCCGACGAACCGAGAGCACCAATGGATCCACGAGGCAAGCATCGTCACACGCTGGCGATGAGGAGTTGTGCTCATCTGCTGGACCATCAAAGCCATCTCCAGCACGTAGTCGTGATGGTCCTGGACACCGAAAATGCCATTCCACGGGAGGACGAGCGATGGAACCAGTGAGCTTCGGAAGAAACACCAGCAACATTCGCATCGAAGCGGAGGTGGAGGACGAGATTGGAAACATCGAAATGAATATCGTCTACGTCAGCGACGGCAGCGAGAGCGATGATGAAAGTCACAGTGACGAGAGGTTGGACCCCGTCACAGATGTGTCAGCAATCAGCAGCGAACATGATCCAGCATTCGATGATGTCATAGTCAAAGCAGACATCTCCGACCTCATCGAATTGCAGCTCGAGGACGCCCAAACGAAAACAAACACTAGTACTGCGACATCATCAGGACTCAGGCAATCAGTACTGGATCGGGATGGTGACCGTTCGCACGCATCCTCATTCAACGATGTCGTTCAGACTTCACGGGAGGAATTGCGACAACAAAATGCATCGTTTCTTCGCAGCCTTGAAGCGGAGGCGGCCAATTGCGACCACTCCAGTACGGAGTCTCGCACAACAGGAAACATCATCGATCCTGAGATATATCTCGTGCCAAAGAACATGGACAACAGCTTCGGCATGCTGAACGATAGCCGAGACAGACCAGAGACTACCGAGCTCATCCATTTGAGTGATGGCGCACAGGAGAAAGAGGATCAAGAGAAGACGGATGACGTCCACATTAGAACCCAAGACCTGGACAAGGTTGATCGCGACGAAATGCCTTTCGACTGTCACCTGGATCATCCGTCACAAGAAATTGTTGCCGAAGAGACTACTCGTATCAATGGCAACAAGCACTCGCGCGTGTCTGCCAACATGGCCGAGAGAGATATCGAAGATGGCGTCCAGCTTGAAGGTAACGCGAGCTGTGCTCCTGCAGCCTGTGATGATACGAGTGCACGCCCAGATATCAATCGCCTATGTGAGAAGTACACAGATGAGCAAGAACCGGAGCCAGACATTGATGAAGCCTGGCTCACATTCAGCGAAAAGAACGAAGACCATGGCGCGCTCAGCAACAACTGCAGCATCGATGACTCCACGACCAAACATCATGTCTCATCTGCCGAGGTCATGACAGACCCCGTCGTTGCAGCAACCTCAGCAGCGGCGCCAGCACCAATCGAGGAACACACCAACAAGCCATCAATGAATGCGGTAGAACGAACCAGCACGCTCTCCCAGGCCATGGACTCCCCGACCGAGGGTCCATCCGCACTCAATGCCGTCTCCCATGATCGTGATGAGAACAGCACACCAAGGAAGCAGGAGAAAGCTCCTGACAACAAGAAACCATCGCAAGACGCGCCTCGGCAAGATCCCAGTCCGAATTCCAGAAATCGTCGTCTCGCCCATCGACAAAATCGGAGGAAACGCATTGCAGACTTGAGGCGCCTGCATCGATCTTCAACGTCACAACCGAAGGTGGTGGCGAAGTAGGAGCGAGCCTCAGGACTCTTGCTCATGCGTGCATGTTCATGAATACGAGCACAGAGTATCGAGTCTCGAGTATCGACAGAACGGTGATGAAGCAGAAACAGCAGGAGCATGACCATGATCACGCTTCCCAAGAGAGCGCGTGGTACCAAATAATAACGGAAGTAGAGAAGTAGAATGAGTGGCACCAGCCATGAAACCATACAGTACATCATCGTATCGTGGGTATGGCTGCCAAGTGCGCGCAGAGAGTACCTACAGAGTTGAGATTGGGCGGGTGGCTGGGCGCTTGGTCTGCTCTGCTTCGTTGATTGAGGCTTTGATGGAACTTGCTGTCATGTTCTGGGATGGAGCATGGGTTGGGCCGAGCATAGCGAAGCGGGGTGATCGCATCGATGACAGAACATCCATTTTGCCTTTGATTGGTGCTGTCAACCTCCGTCATCATCGAGAGGTCGGATCTTCCGTCTTTTCGATGTGGGCGCAGGCGCAACGGAAGATCTTCGGAGAGACAACGCTTCAAACAGCCTCAAAACGGAGAGCGTTGAGCATCACGGAAGGAGACCCATCACCAGCGACAAACACAAGAGCCTCTCTCCTTCCACCTGGCAACACGAGAAACATCGCTTGTTGTACGATCCACGCGTACGTGTCTGACAGAACAAATGTCTCAGAACACACAGCCCATCCTGTCCGTTGGGAACTGATGTCAAACTCCGTTTCGAAACGTAACGTCAGTTTAACGTCACTCGAAGATTCCGCAGAAATGGGTGTCACGTGTTCTGCTTTGCATCCTCTTCGACTTGTTCTCGGACGGAATCATAAAACGAAACAGAGCAGAGTTCGAACTGCGGATACCAACGAGGAACAAGAAGCACGAAGCGGGCACACAAGAGAGGCAAGAGATTCACCATGGCCTGGAGAAGCAGCGGTAACACCAACGATGAGATGGTCGACGCGTTGAAGCGTAAGTCGCTTTGCTTGTCGCAGTTGTGCCGCCGCTGCTGTTGCTGTTCTGGTTGTAGAACGACCGAGTGTGCGCATGGGCAATGAGAAAAGGAGAGAAGTGATGGACCGAGCCGCGAAAATGAGAAAGATGGAAATTGCATTTGTTCTTTTTCGGAGCGAGATTCCTTGCCGCAATGGCCTGGAGACGTCTCTCGCTTCTGAGCCCTTGATCCTTCCTCGAAGAAGGGGCGTTGATTCGCATGAAGCAGGCCACGGCATACCATGGCCAACTTGTCAACATCAGAAGAACACGCCATGCCGTTGCTGCAACACAGCACGCTCTGCGTATCTTTCGGTGTCCATGCCCAAGTGCCAGACCTTGCCTGCCTTCGGCGCTCCTTGCTGTCCGTCGACATACTCTCTTGTACACACTACTGGGCGATGCCGACAGGCCCCAAAGCGGGCGTTGTCATCGGCGATCCTTCGTCTGGTTGAGATGACATCAAGGCCGTTGCATTTTACGACAGACTCCACAGCTCACCACACCGCACCCTCACGCGTTCCCAACAACACCTCGCCTTGTTTTCATCGGTTGGTGCTCTTGTGTTCCACATGTTTTGCACACATTTTGGAACCGGCTTCTTGGGATCAAACAATGATTTGCTACTTCGCGACCGTCACTCTTGCGATCTACACCATGCGATTTTAGGCAACGACGTCATCAAGTCCATGGATGTGGAGGATGCATTCCGAAACGTTGATCGGGCGCACTTCGTCCCGCAAAACCAGCTCCGAACAGCCCACAGTGATCAGCCCATTCGAGGGGGCTGCGTCCACATCTCGGCCCCTCACATGTACGGCTTCACCATGGAGCTGCTCGACCTCCATCCGAACACTCCGCTCAAGGTACTCAATGCAGGTTCCGGAACTGGATATCTGACGTGTCTCATGGCGTCCCTCTTAGGGCCTCGCTCGACGCATTACTGTGAGTGATGCCCGTGATTCGTAGCTCTGCTATGACGCACTCTCGTTGAAATGATGTGAGCGGGTGGATCTTTCGCTCGTGCACGATTATAATCCGATCACTTCTCACATCTAACTGTTTCTCGCCACCTCTCCTCCTCAATTCGCAACACATCCCATACCTGGTGCTCCATTCCTACACCAAATCAAATGCAAGGCATCGAGCTTCAACAAGAGGTGGTTCAGCACTGCCATGAGTCATTGCAAAGATGGAAGCAGAACAATCCTGAAGCACAGAAGATTCATGACATCCATGTCATCCAAGGCAACGCCCTGAAAATCGCCACAGACAAGGGAGAGGCGCCATTTGGATTTGATCGGATCTACATTGGAGCTGCCATCGATACTGCATGCTTGTTGAAAATGCAGAATCTCCTCAAACCAGGTGGGATCTTGATCGCACCAGGTAAGTGCAATCCAGTGGCACAGCACAGCACAGCGCTCCGTTGATAATCTGTCTGCGACCTCTGCCGCCATCCGTTCACCTGTCCAAACCAGCACAGCCCTACATCGATGCTGATGCTGTCAACTTGTGATGGACTTGTTGCTTGTTCCCCACCGTGCATTTCTTGGAGATCCTTTTACTCTGTTGCTGGTGGACAGCGGGCAGTGGACTGCCATGTGCCGCACCGCAATGCCAATGCCAATGCATCACATTGCGATACAATCTCTGACGCCTTGGTGCCACCCCTTGCTCTTCATCGTTGCTTTGCAAATGGAAAATAAAACAAACACATACTTTCGCACCATCTGAACTGATGCAACGATTCCAGTGGACGATGAACTCGTCAAGGTGATGCGGAGAGACAACTGGGCGGATCCATCTTCGGTGATCCCGCCGAAGCCTCAAGATTTCAAGAAGATTATTGAATCCTCAGTCCGTTTCAGTGGAATGGTGCAAGCCACCGATCGCACGAATGAAGTCGTCATCCCCAGTCGGATATGGAAGCCGTCCTTGCACAGCCACTACCCTGACAGCTTCCAAGAGTCATTCAAGCATCTCATGATGTGCGCCAATGCAAACGTCGTGCAGCCAATCGCGCCGCAACCAGCACATCGTATCAACGTTGCGGCTGTCCTCCCCAAGGCCTTATGGATGGAGATCATGTCCTACACACACAAGGATTGTAAGTTGAGATCTTGAGAGATTCAAATTCTGTTTCAGATGCCACTGCCTCGTCATCACTGAGACTACCGTCATCGTGCAAAGTCGGGGCGATTCGAGATGTCGACAACTCCATCGCCATTCTATTTTCAAGCATCTTGGCACTCTTCCATTCACTTCTTCAGTTGTGCTGCATGTTTCCTTGCTTCCCTTTCTCACAAATCCCCCACAACTCAACTGCACAACTGCACAATTCCCCTGCGAAGGGTTCCAAACACCTCATACCGAGGCTGAGATCCTCAAGCAGAGACTGAAGGAAGCACAGCAGGAGGCCCAGAAGGCCAATGAGGCCCGTTTGGCAGCAGAAGCGAGGTATCGCATGGTCGCTCAAGATCGGGATGTTCATCGACTGCTCGCTCGACGGTTCCAGTCTCGCTTGAGCGCTGAAAGTCAGAACCAATCTCTTCACGATGAGCTTGCCAGCGAGGAACTCATGTCGGACATTATGGGACTGCTGAGAGGTCGATTCACTCTTCGCAGATCAACACGTGATCATCTTGATGCCAGAACATCCAACCGATCCAGAGATTATGACGTTGACACGGACAGCAGCGGAGAGGAGGAGGATGATGACATCAGCAACGATGTGAGCGAACATGACCTTTCGGGTGACATCGCTGATGTGGACATTGACGATGATGAAAGTCACGATGATAATGGAGATGGTGGAAGCTCGCAGGATGGAATCGAGATGGATCAGAGCTCCCATGAAATGGACACAAACGAAATAAGCATGGAGGCCGACGGTGACAACAGTGATGATGACAACAGCGACGACGAATTTTACGATCCACATGAGCAAATGTCCGACGATGATCTCTTCACATCCGGAGCGCCGTTCGGGACATCTCAGAATTTGCAAGCTCAAGCCCGGGCACAACAAGGCATGACAGGTTCCCCCAGCACACTTAGAGCCATCGTACATCGCCATCAAACAAGAGCGGTGTCGTTCTGCGGAGAGGAGGGTTGAGCAGAAGAATTCCACTTCCCCACCACACACATGCTGGCACACATAAACACAGACACACAACTCAGAAGAACAGACAGAGGACGGAAAGGCCCACAACGAGAAGCTATCTTGATCACATCGCATCACCACATATCGATGTGATCAGGAAACTTCAAGAGAATCAATTAAGAGTACATCTATACATGTTACAATACGGTCTTAGAACAATCGTTTACATCCTGTGATGTGCTGCGCCTTGCCAGTTGTGCATTCTCGTACTTCTGTGAATGAGTATGGTACGTTGGCTCATGTCTCCAAGTGTGGAGACCCAAAGATGGACCACAAAACTTGACTACAGTCTCAAGCACTCTGTCCAGACGTCCCTGCGAGTGCACTGATGTCCTCATAGCTAAACTTGTCTTGTTCGAGGCCAGCTCGTCGAGGAAGCGCTATGTACGTACCACAACGAAGATTCGGTTGAACGTCTTCGGTACATGCGAAAAGTGCTTACTCATCGAGCAGACACGCATGAAACGGCCATTGTCTGGTCCTCATTGGTGTCACAACCGACAGTCTCGAGTTGCCTCGCAGAGCATTCGCACAGCACGCTCTCAGTCTCAACGAATTTGAACCAACGCAAGTGTTTCTCACACAGACACAACTGCAGGATCAATACCGGCGGATGTATAACCGCCGTGGAGTTGATCGTGGTCTGCTACATAACGTGCTGCGTCCTCGTACTTCATGGGGGATGAGTGGAAGGACGACGCGAACAACACGGTGCAATGTGGACGAAGCTAACACAAACTGGTGTGCATTCCTCTCTCTGCTTTGGTTTTGCTTGTATCCAACTCGACATCATAAAACCAAAGCTTCCACGACCCTCTTCAGAGAGCTTTCAACACCCTCTATTTGAGTTAGATTCACCAGAGCGCTTCGTCCTCGTTCCGCTCTGATCCACCCGTACCATGCCAAAATTGAGTGACGAAGACCTTGCGGCTGCGGCCAACCAGGGAGACGTGGAAACCGTCAAGTTGTGGAAACAGCAAAACCCGAGCAACTCCAAGGATCCATCCAAGGTCCCGAATGGAAACAAGCTGCTGTACACTGCATGCAAGCATGGCCATCTCGAATTTACGAAATACATGGTTGAATCATGTGGAGCGAATCCCAGCGCCGCCATCGATGGCTGGTCCACCTGCACTGCAATCTTTGCTGCCTGCGATCATCCAACTCCCACAATCTTGGAGTATTTGATCACATCAGGAACAGTTGATGTCAGGCGTGAGGATGGCAACGGAAGAACAGTGCTGCACCATGCAAGCCAAAAAGGATGTGTCGATGTCGTGAAGCAGTTGCTGTCATTGCATGAAATGGACGTCAATCATCAAGACAACCGTGGGAGAACGGCGTTCCACCTTGCCTGCGAAGAGGGACATTTCGAGATTGTGAGGTGTCTCGTGGCGTCAGGAAGAGCAGATCTCGACCTTCAAGATTGCTATTTCAGAACAGGGCTTGCTCACACAGTCCAGAAGAGACACCTGGACATTGCGAAGTTCTTGATCAAATCAGTTGCAGCAGAACCCACACCTAACCTGAACAGAAGCAGGCGCGCACTTTGCACAGCATGCAAAAAGGGATGGTTCGACATAGTCAAAGAGTTCATAGAGGCATCCGAGCTGTATACTAAATTCCAAGAGATTGTTGGGATGGGTGCATTTCTGGATGCATGGAAGAAAGGCCATTGGGATATCATGGAGTACCTGATGAATTCAGGCGCAGTTGATGTGAACGCCCAAGACGGTTCTGGTCGGTCTATTCTCCACATCGTATGCTGCCACAATGACGTACGCGTCATGAAGTACTTGGTGGAGTCACACGGTGCGGACATCAGCATTGAAGACGAGTGGGGCTGCCTTCCATTTCACAATGCATGCCGAAGCAGGTCCAAGGATGTCATGAAGTACTTCATGGAGTCATGCAACGTCGACATCAACGTTCAAAACAAGAATGGCGACACTGCACTCCATCTAGCGTTCAAATGCCCTGATGGCGTCTCTTCTGAGTTGGTGAAGTACTTGGTCGAATCATGTGAGATGGATCTCACCATCGAGAACAAAGATGGCAAGACAGCGTTTGGGTGTATGGATCATGAGCCAGAGACAAGTGACTGGGATTTTCACGATGCGTGGTACTGGGGCGAAACATACCAGGGCTTTGCTCGCATGTTCCACAATATGTTGATCAGAAAGACTAGGCAAGAACGAGAAACGCAGGAGCTGGCTGCAGTCCAGGAATCAAGCCACCCCCGTGGTCTTATCGAACGGATGGTGTCCGATCTCACCTTCTTGGCTGGATCTGGTGACGCCCAAGAAGCAATCAAGGCGAAGAGCACCGTCCTCATGATTGTTCAACCATCCATCAAGGCAATGATCGACTCTGGTACCGTCCATACTCGTACAACTGCAGAGGACGGCACCACCCAACACACGACCATCAAACTTCCTCATCATCTTCCAAAGCACGTCCGTTGTGTCCTCCAATGCATCTACTCGGGTGACATGGCATTCACCAAGGATGGTGAGATGGCCAATGAGAGCGATCTCCAAGGCTTGCTGTTGGTGGCAGAGCAGTTTGGATGCTCAGAGCTGCAGGTGGCGATTGAAGAAGAGCTGGCGAAGAGGCGAGGCAGTACTGGAATCCAGCGTAGAGGGTCATCAGAGTGATACCACATGGAAGGAGAATGAAATCGCGCGATCTGCTGTGGCCAATTATGTATTAATTATACGTTGTTCCCTTCAAGTCTCGGCTATGAGTACAGACTACCTTACTTTTATTGTGTACTCTTCGATGGTGTCTATCTCTCTGAAGATGACCGTTCGGGTAGACGAAGATAGCCTCTCCCTCTGGAGAGAGAGAGAGAGATCACATGACAGGACATGGTGAAAATCAAACAACGTTTGGAATGTCGATACAACCAGCAACTGAAGCATCGAATCTGACTTTCTATTTGTATGTATTGTTCGTGGAGTATCTGCCTTCGTGTTCCACGGCTGCAGAAGATTAGCTCTATGAAGAGCATACCAAACGATACTCGTGGATTCCTCCATGTTTGTGGAGAATCTCTTGTCCTGCTGGTGCTTCAAGATGCGGTACACATGAATCAAGTCCTTGTTTGTGGCACTGATCTAGCTGTTGCCCCTGGCACGTGTACGATCGCTAGTGTGAGCCATGAGTAGGGGGATGCTCGTATATGGCCTTCGAGCGTACGAGGACGCACACCTGCGAACAGAAGGAGACGCCCGCCATTGTCCAAACCACAGGCACGAACATTTGTCCGTGTGGCAACAGTTCCGTCGCGCTGAAATGAAAAATCGACGAATGGTGCCATACTCGTTTTCTCATGGTGTCATGGCTCCCTCGTTGGCTCCTGAAAATGCGGTGTCCAGATCGGTGTGGCTCCGTGACTTGCGGCGCTGGTACTTCTGTCGGCTCCCCGTTGCGGTGGCTCCGTGACTTTGGCTTCTAGGAATGTTGCCGTAGCTTGGCGTCTTTCGGTAATAAAATTGAGCCATGCTTGTGGTTTTGATGTACTCTCTGTTGTTCAGGGACTCTATGAAATGTGCATGAGTTCCGCCATTAGACAGAGGTGGCTGCTTTGGGTTGGAGACAGGCGTCGCCGTTTGCTCGCCAGCGTGCTGCTCGCCTTGCTGGGCCATGCATGATGACAGGGGAGGCGCATCATCACCCTCAATGAAGAGTCCGGAGCTCATGGATGACGACCGCTGGAAAGACCCGCAAGATCGGTTGCCTCGTAGTCCTTGGCCTTGCCAGCCGAGATTTATGTCCGCATGGTGAAAGCTATTGACGTTTGATCTCGGCGTTATTTCCGAATCTACGTTCTGAATGCTGGTCAAGTCGCCCACTCCTAGCCCTCCGAGATTGACGAGGCTGGGGCTGGTGAAGAAACTTGGAACGCGTTCTCCCATCTTTTGACCCGTGGAGAGCTGTCGCGTTCGCTTCTCCCAGGATTCCACCACCAGACGCTTTCGCAACCGCTGAACGCAACGGTCCAGCGTCACCTCCTCGGCGATGTGCGACTTGATGGCTGGGATGTGCTTCCAGGTCTCTCGCTCGGCTGCCTCCACCCACTCGACGAACTCATCGTCTCTTGGGTTGTAGAGACAGTGCATGAGGGCGCTGAGCAGACTGCGGTGGTTTTGCCACGGGATGAGGGAGATGTCACAGGCTCTGCCATCGTAATCTTGCGTGAAGAGCTGCGTCATGAGACCACGAGATGTGGAATGCAAAGGAGCGATGCGCCGTGTGCCGACCAATTCGACGATGCAGGCCAACCAACTTCGCACTCGGTCCTTCAGGAATGCGAGAACTGAATTGATCAGCCCGGCCACAGGATTTGCCCATACGCCCTGGTCCTGATTGTACGACGCGAACATGACGGCGTGGACATTTGCCTGGCTGATGATGAAGTGATTGACGTTGAACATTTCGCTTAGCTGCTGCATCGGCAGATCTTGCTCCATCGAGCCATCTGTGAAAACGGCACCTTCTGCGCTTTCGTATCGTTCAGTTCCATCCGCGTCCCGTACCTTGAGCCTGGTTGCTTCGAACACGCCTGGTAATGCCGATGATGCGACGACTGCTGACCACACAAGGACATGCGGTGCTGTCAAGTAGTTGAGGAGACGAGGCGGGTCGCTGCTATTGTTTGGTGTCACTACACGAGTCGGAAGGAGAGAGAATGAGAGCACAATCAGGCACGTCAGGACTGTGGTGAGTACGAGTACATTCATGGCCGCTGGAGAGACCTCTGTGGATAGTCTGGCATGCCCTCTCGCGCTCTGATGCATGAACAGTGTACTCTCGGGGTTATTGAATGCATCACAACGGTGAATTTCCTTGATACGAGTGGAGTACACCCACTCCTCTGTTTCCGTAGTCGTAGTCGCAGCCATGCTCTTCCTCGTTTGGTACAGATGGCGCGGCAACCAAGCGAAGTCTCGACTCACCTGTGATGTTCAAAATGCGCCCAGTTCGATCAAATGCCTCTTGGAAGGTGAAGTCGCCGATGTCCATCTTGATTCGATCTCGGAAGTGCTCGGTGTCACTGATCAGCATGTGCTGTGGTCTCTTATTGCCGGTGATCGCATCATAAACCAAAGATGTTGCGTACCGCAGTTCGATGGGGACGAGTAGCTGCATTGTCTTCTTCATATCATGAAAGGCTCCCGCGGAGTTTCGAAATGCTGCAACGAACGGATTCGCAGATTTCTGTGCAGCTGAAGACGATGAGTCATTGCGTTCACTGGCTCTATCCTCGCTCTCATGGCCATAGAGAGGGCGGAAGAAGTCGAGTTGAAGCTTTCCAGAATGCCCCGGTGCGTTGGTGCCCCGCGTCTGGAACAAGTCTCGGGTGCACTCCTCGTCCGTGCGGGTTCCGATGAGGGCGCACACAATTGACCCCGCCGAGGAACCACCCAGTACCCGTGGCATCAATCGATTTTCCATCAACGTCTTGATTACGCCGACATGATAAATGCCAAGTGCGGCGCCACCGGAAAGCAGCACAGCCGTCCTTCCGTAGGAGTGTCGTGTTTCATTGAAGAATGCCAGTTTGGTCTCGGTGGGGATGTGGATATCTGGCGACGATTGTTCCATTTGGTTCACGCTGTTCCTTCCATTGGGATTTGTGGGCAGATGCCTCGGCGCTGTTGGATTTGGGATCATGTTGGGTGCATCACAGACGAAATCCAGCGCCGCGCACACCACGTTGTGATACGTTTCGACCAAGACCTTGGAGCCAGCCATCGCCTTGCTGAAGAGACCTTCATGGAGCAATCCGAACTTGTTCCTTCCGATGCCGCCGCGCAGTTCGAACATGAGCTCGAAGATGTCATGCCGACGCATGAGGTGCACGAATTCATCGATGCGTGCCTGGATACGCTCTCGTTCGTACAATTGGCAGGTGGGGTCACTCCTCCAAACGTCGTTGCCTTGGACGTTGTCTATGCGCTCCGCCAGATCGAACCATTCATCTTGCGTGGCGGCCTGCTGCTGCAGCTGCTTGAGATCCTGGATGTAGCGTTGCCTCTTGGAGAACATGCGCGACAGTAGCTGGTTGGTGATGCTCGTAACTTGTGATATCGTCATGAATCCTGTTTGCAGAATAGTCGCGATGACGAGCTGTTTCAAAACTGTCGATGGAGCAAAGACGGCATCGATGACTTCGTAGCTCATTTTTTGGACGTGGGGCAGATTGCCGACGACGAATATCGCCGTCCTGTATTTATGCAAACAGAGGGTGGTTTGTGATTGGAGTTGGTGAGGGGGATTACAGCGAGTGCGTAGATCATGGCAGGACACATGGGTGGAAACAAAACACGTCAGTGTGAGGGGATGTGTTGAGCACACACCATGGTGGATGATCGTCGCGTCGCATCGCGGCATGTACGTGCACACGTCCAGATACGGGCACACGTATTTGGGGAATATGTACGCGCATGAGTACTCGTAAGCTGGCATATTGCGTGTCCTCCTCACAATCAAATGGATCCAGGAAGGCCCCTGTTGGCGCTGAACGATGAACATCTATGCTTGGAACTCACTGATCCAGGAGACGGTGCAATATCTCCACCCACTCATCGAGTGAGATCGATTCACCCTTGGTCATGATGGGAATGTTGTGGCGATCTTCGATCCAAAGTGATTTCCGTCAACCGACGCTGGTATTCCTTCTGTAGTTGACGAGTGCGGATTCTGTTGCAGGAGCTTTGGGGTCCAGCTTGTTCCGCGAGGGTGTTGGAGTGTTGCTGCGTTGCTGGTTGTGACTTGATGGGCGTGTCAATGGATGGACAGGCGAATGGATGGATGAATGGATGAAGGATCAGCGGCAAAGCAAGACTTTGACAAGGCGATGCTGTTATGTGATCTTGAGGCTGGCCTGAGTTTGGTTGTGACTTGGACGTGGTTGTGTCTGTGTTTGTCATTCAGGAAAGGACAGTGTGATGATCATCGTCACTTTCTCGTTGAATGTCGCCTTCACACTCTGGTATCGCTGTCAAGAAGAGGAGCAATGATGACGATGTCGACGGAGATGCAAAGCTCTGAAATGAGTTCCTCTTCTGCAGGCCGGGACACCAGATGACGCACACCAAGCATGACGCCAAGGGTGCGAGTGCGCGAGGAGAGAAGGGAAGGAGCGAGAGGGAGAAACATCGCATTGGCGTCAGCGTCGGCATCAGAATCAGCATCAGCATCAAGGGGATGAGAGAGGGGAGAAGCTTCGATGTCTGTGATGGATGACACCAGCCAAGAGAGCGTCGGCATTCGTGCCTCACGTTCGTGTTCGTACGTACATTGTGCAATGCGCAGAGAGGGAGAGGGGAATGAGAACAAAGCCATCAACGCAACCAGTTGCGCGTCACTTGACACCTCCTCATCAAAGGACCTTGTTCGCTTTCTCTTTTTCTCTTGATGCCTTGGCATCACAGAAATAACGGCCCAAACGGTTGTTGAGATGACGCGCCAAAACAACATCAGGACTAAACAAGTCCTGTCGACAATATCGTTCAGTCCCGTATCAGTCTTGGATGTGGTTGTGTCACGCGAAATCGAATCTCCGCAAAAAGTGGGCGTCTTGGTGGTGTTGCCTTGCACCATCACGCGGCCGCGCTGGAGAGCGCAACGACGGCCATGAAGATCTTTCTCCTTTCCTTCCTTCTTTCCGCATGTTTGAGCGATGCTGCCGCACATGGACGGCCTCCGCAACAACATTGAGATCGTGCATTAGATTTACACACGGAGCAGTATTGCACAAAATAATATTCTACATTCGCACACGATGTTCTCCCTTCGATCAGCAACGACGGGTGTCGCCGCCGGCTGGATGATGATGTGGGTGGTACTCGTAGTTGCGTCCACCATCGCGACGACGAGCGCCCAGGTCGTCGAGCTGACAAGCGCCACATTTGAACATCAGACTCAGGCGAGCACTGGCCAAACGACGGGAAAATGGTTCGTCAAGGTGCGTCACAAAAGAACATGTGCCGTGTTCTTCTGAAATGGGATCAGTTCACTCGTTACGTGCGGAGTTGATGGTCATGTCATGTGGCATTCAATGTTGATGGCATGCAGTAACGGCGCCAACTTCAACTCAGCATAGGCACTCACCCAAAGACTTACATCACCTTCATTCATACGGCATGAACCAAATCGTGCACTCCACTCTGCTCTCCTCTGCTCCACTATTTTCTGCTGCAGTTCTTCGCGCCATGGTGCGGCCACTGCAAGCGGTTGGACCCAATCTGGAAAGAGACATCTAGCCAGCTCAAGGAGGACGAGATGTTTGCCGATGCTGGGATCGTGATGGCCAAAGTCGATTGCACAGAAAGCATGGATGTTTGCAGCCGGTTCGGCGTCACCGGGTACCCAACCCTCAAGTACATTGCGGATGGTCAAGTCTTCACCTACAAAGGACCCAGAGCATCGGATGACTTGTTGGAATTCGCGATGGAAGGGTACAAGGCAGCGAAGGGTGAACCCGTCCCAGCGCCACCGTCGTGGTTTGAAGAACTCCTCGACTCCAACCAATTCGTCAAATCGTTGATCAATGATTTGGACCATATCGTGGAAGTCAGGAAGAATGCTGCGGCGTTGGTGTTCGTGCTTGGCTTGATCTGGGGTGCGTTGATCACCCTTGGCTTGGGCATTGTCACGAGCGGCAGCAACAGTGCGGGCGCAGGAGGCGACGTCAGCAGCAGCAGCAACAAAAAGAAGGGTGACTAAGTGTCGCGGCACAAACCGTACCATCGAAACTTCCTCGAAGCATTTGTCCTTTGCCATCCTCATTTTTCTCTGAGAGAGAGCGTGAGAGAGTATTGTATTCTTATGTAATCGTACAGTGCACTCTACGAGTGCGAATGCACGTACGAGTACCATACGTACGGATGCGTAGGCATGTCTGTTGTTCGGTTTCCTGCTCATCAGTGTACGAGTACGTCTACCATGCTATTATACTCTCTACAGATAAGCCGACTCACTCAATCAGTCACTGATGTGTCCTGTTGCGGATGTTTCCTTTTATGACGTTCGCAGCATGCATAATAGGAATGTATGGAATCACCTCAAAATTGCGCAGGATCGGAGATAATCATTTCATATAACGATGTGAGAGCCAGCGGGTCGTCACCGTACGATTCTTCTGCACAACGCTGGCATGCCAACACCAGTGGTGTGGTCCCACATCGATCAGCCTGATGGACACCGCCGAGGCCCTGTGAGTGCACCAGGTTTACAAGCGTCCAGTACAACGCCGATGATTCCTCCTTCACCTTGCACGCGAGATGCAGGGGAAGCTGACCCTTCGAATCTTGAATGTACACCACCTTTGGACATGCCGATATGAGAGCCTTGACGCATGGTACATTGGCTGCATGCCTCTGCAACAAACAATGCAACGGGGTTTGCCCATCATCGTTGCGTTCTGCGATGGTGCTCGGTGCAAGCTTTGTGATGAACTCCAACGACTGCTGATTGCATGTTCCTTGGCCATTGCAAATCAGATGCAGCGGTAGATTTCCACCACCAAAGTCAGTCTGCGCAAGGTCCTTCCATTCCTCGCAGAATCGTTCCAGGACCTTGGGGAGGGAGCAGTACGTTTGAAATAGATCACTGAACTTGTCCGGTCGATGCTCCTTGAGGTGCGTCGCGTACTTGACGATGCGGTCGATGAGTTTCGCGACGATCTTCGTGTGCTTGTACGTCAACGCATTCTCCAATGCCAACATGTTGTAATTGTCCTTCACTGTCAGTGTCGCTTCGTTGCCCAGAAGGAAGGCGTCCAGCGCACGATCCGGAACGGTGCGATGCATGTTACCGCGCGACATGGCGAGCCAATGCAGCGGCAGGCTGCCGTACTTGTCCTTGTGCAGCAACGCGGCTGGGTTGGCATCGATCAATCGAACGAAGAAACCTGCCGGTGCCATGTACGCGATGGCGGCGTAGTGCAACGGAGTTCGTTCGGTCTCGTCGCCAATGTTGGCAACGGACGCATCGCACTGCAGCAGAAAGCGGACGACATCGTCAGCGATGGGCGTCGCCATGCATGCGTAATGCAGAGGGTACCGTCGTTCGCAGCCTTGCGTTCGGCATGCCTGATCATTGGCCTTGTGGAGAATCCGAATAACCGACAGGGAACAACCCCAACGGCAGGCCGAGTGCAGCGGTAGGTTGCCCAGCGTGTTGCGCTGATGGATGGCATCCGGCCATGCCTGCACGATCCTGCCGATTTCGCGTGTCAGGTGCGCATCGTCGCTCCTCAGCTTCCACAGCAAACTTTCCAACGTCGCGTGGGCCGACAGCGTCGCGCTTTCGGCAGTTGGAGAACTCGTCCTTGGGTTGCCCCGCTTGCGCCAGACTTCTGTCATCGTCTCAGAGATTGTCGCACGTGGTGCATACGTAGCTCACTGCACGAGTACTGGTGGAGAGTGGGAAAGCACTAATGTTCTGTACTTCATAAAGTAGTGTTGTCGATGAAATGGCCGTGCGGACTGATGAACAGAGAGGTGAGATGTGGCCGGGGACAGGACCAGGAACGGGCTTTCTGTGCTTGCTGCAAGACGACGAGTAACGCACCTCCTCGTTGCAGTACTTTGCACATACACTCATCGTGGATGATGGACGTTTTGTGCGCGGAGAACTGGAAAGTCCGTCTTGTTCTTTCATTTTGACATGTTCCGACTTTTCGGTTCTGTGGGAGAACAGGAAGAAACGAGGGTGGCGAGCATTGTTTTTGACACCAACACGCGTGGGTGTCACGATCCAACGAAGACAATGATTGGCTGTTTGCCGAACAAATACGCAAGGCGCCTCGTGACCAACATTAGCGTGATGTTAGTCTCTCTCTCTCTCTCTCGAGATAGAGAATTCTTGACTCTAACAGCTGCGAGCTACGCTACTTCGCACCATGTTGAATCGCCATGCTTCATGAGTAATGGGCACTACTTGATGTGTGTGTATGGTAACCTACATGAGTAGAGTATCGTATTGTTGAGCATGTTAAGGCACACCAGAGTGAGGATGAGTGTGGCATGGTAAGCGTCCACCGTGTCGCAGAGATCGTTTCGAAAGTTCTTGCAAGCACTCGTTCCATGCGTGTTTGGTATGTGTGCATGTGCCGCCATCGTACGAGCATGCTCCCGCTCTAGTTCCACACGCAGTCGCAGTCATATCCTTCGGGGAAGATATTGCTGAAGTACTTGCACGAATCTTCCATGTCCTCGTCCGTTTCGGTGTAGTTCAGGAGCAGGTAGGTGATGGCGTAGCCGTATCCCAGCAGCAGGAAGAGACCCAGCATGATCCCCCACATGAAGCGCACGCACAGGTTCTCGATGGGCCTGCAGAAGAGGAACATGCCGACGAGGAAGCCAACACACATGGACCCCATGTTGCCCGAAAAGTCGACGAAGGTGAGGAAGCTCATCACGAGGAGCATCGCGATGGAGCATGTCAGGTTGCCCAGCTGTTCCAGACCGACGTCTTCCAAATTCGTCGCCCTTTCATCCATGTCGAAGCAGGTCCAGCTCAGCACTTGAGCGAACTTGGCACCGAACACCCCGAGCAACGGCCCCGAGCTGCAGACGGCGATTGTGTCAGGATCGAACACGCACGACGTGGCAACACCTGCGATGCCGGACACAAAGAAGACGATGAGGAAGCTCGGCGTTCCCCACTCCCTCTCGTACCGGTACGCCGTCTCCAATGTGCAGTACGCATTGATGATGAGGTGGATGACGCCGACGTTGAGGAACAGGGATGTGACGAGGCGGTAGTGCTGGCTGTCCACCAGCAGGAGATACGGGTTCTTGCCGCCCCATTCGCTAAAGACATCGGGGAATGGCCCGACGAGCATGTTCTTGTCGAGCGTGGCCACGCCGCACATGAGGAGCTGAGTGAGGAGGATCATGAATTGTATCGCCGTGAACGCGATGCACCACCACGCGACACGCTGCTTCTTAGGGTCGTAGTACATGGAATCGGCGGCACTCCATATCGATACGCTCGGAGCGTAGGAACGGCTTTGCTCCGAGTCGTACGTTGTGGCGCCGACAGACATGACGTCACGCTCGTGCTCCCGATCGCGTCGTCCGCGTCGCGTCCGTGTGGGTGGCACCAACCTGCCCTCGCCCTCGCCGGTGTAGCGCGAGTACGACGTCTCGGCGACGCTCATTGCGGATTGCTCAAAGCTGGCGTAGGTTTCGTCGTCGCCCCCACCGCCCTGCGTGGACTCGTCGCAGACTGAGTGCGCGTCGATGGTGCGTTTGTTGCGCATCGATGGCGGCTGGATGGTCTTGCGACCTGATCTGGATTGTTCCGCATACGATGTTCGTGACGCCGCCGTTTGGGCGTCGTTGTTCTTTCCGCTGAGCACCGAGTCGCTCATCGTTTCCAGGTATGTCGGCATGCGGTACTTGTCCTCGGACTCCGTCTGTTGCGGCGGCTTCTCCGTCATGATCTCATCTATCGTGTCCGTGCTTTGCACTGGCTGTGGTGGCATGTACGCACCGCCCGCCTTGTACTGATCGCTGCTGCCGACTTGCGCGCTCGAAGTCTTTCGTCTCGACGTCGATTCTCCACCCGCGTATCCCGACGTCAGAGGGTCGGCGGAAGCGTTGGTGTTGCCGCTGTTGGTGGCCTTTACTTTGGCCCTGCCCGTCGATGCGCGCGGCGGGTCGGGCCTTTTGTTTGCATCGGCTGTTCGGTTGCCTTGTTCTGGATCAGACATGATCGTCGCCTGCTGCTGCTGCTGCTGTGGTTGTTGGCTTGGATTCGATGTCTGTTCCGTCGCGGCGAAGTACGGCGTCGATGGAACGTTTGCTGTGTTGGTCGGTGATGCGCCCAACTGGCTCTTCGTTGGTGAACCCTGCCTGGAGTCTTTGCTTCTGGCTTTCTTCAAGAACGATGAAAACCCTTTCCTCGATGGCATGCTTTTCTACAAACACCAATTATTATAGAATACTTGAGCAACAGCACTGCACTGCACTGAACTGCACCGCACTCCAGCTTCCACGTTCCACAGAAATGGAGCGAGGCAATGCCAACCGAATTCGAATTCGAATTCAAATGAAGACGAGCGGAGGGCGAGATAGAGAGAGGAGTGGACTGGTTCCCAGTGCTATCGTTTGTTGTCCGGTGCCTTGATGATTGCTGGCGATTGATCGCTGATCGTTGATCTCTGAGCGTTGGTTTAGCCTGGACTCCTCACCACGTCGCTTCTCCAAAGAATCGATCGGCAGGTGTTGCAAGTTGTTGTTGTTGTTGTTGCTGCTACTCGTGTTCCCGTTCGATTGGCGCGGTTGCTTGTCGCAGGGTCGATTTGCGTTTGGTTGGAGATAAGCAACGCGTATTGGCAGAGTCTGGCCCAGTTGAGCTGAGCTGAGTTGAGCAGCCAGGGCTTGGTGTTGATGGTCTGTTGGTGACGATGACGGAGAGAGTGATAGGACTGCTGGTGAAGCAGAGGCTGTTTGACTGCTCTATCCGATTTGATTCTTTCAACCCACAGTCGATGTCTGTCGGAGTGGAACAAGCTCGACGAACGAAACGAAGGGCATAGAGAGACAGAGGAGGATGAGGATGAGAGTGAGGATGGGGACGAACGTGAACGTGAACGCAACGTTTTCCGTTCGCTTCCGTTCAAGTCGGAGTAGGACTACTGATGATCCGGAGGTGCTCGTTGGGTGGGTACATCTGCGTGCGTTCTCCTCAAAATTTTGCGTTGGTGACTCGTGGACTTTGGTGGTGGACTGCGACGAACTGGCGAAAATCGCCACAAACACGGAACTACAACAACAACGTGAGACCATCACGACACACATGGAATAGAGCCGTTGGAGTTGTTACGAACGGTCGCCATACGTTAACGAACCTAATTAAACATCCATCTTTGAATACAACTCAATGATATCACTCCATGAAATTTATCGCACATAGTGCGCTGCACTTGAGCATTGGTCGCTCCACGAAAGTTCTATGGTCTGGCGGCACAATCGAACAATACGAACACAGAGTGAAATTCCAAATTCCCTTCTCATGAACGATCCAGAGTCCCATGAAACCGGCAGTGCGACATGACCGATGTCACCGACAAGAATGTTCCATTCAGTTCGCTCGGCGTGAATGCGAAGAACAAGGATGCGGTCTGGAACACAAAAGAAGATGATCTGGAACAAACTTGTCCAACGTGCGCAGCCAGCTCGGAGAGTCAACAAGCCGCTCTGGCATTCCAACCCAGAGGTTGCACCCGCACGCACAAGCATGCCTGCGAGCACTCGCGCCAAACGAGCTACGAATAGGCAACATTACAACGACGACTGAAGAAAGAGTGTAACCATATCACGCCGTGTCGTACTTCTGCATAGCGTAGTCTCGGCAGAGCACTCGTATTGACAAAGGCCCATGCTGGGTTGGAACGCAACATGGCTCATAATCAGCATCAGCATCGCATCAACATCAGCAACATCAGCATCATCCGCACCACAGTCCACGCTCGCAGAATCCCAGCAGACGAACAGCTGTGACAGTCGTGACAGCTGTGATAGTTGCAACACCACGACATCAGCAGATCGAACCGAAAGCTGCATCAACGCAGAAGCAATGAAGTACCCCACGGTCTTTGTCAATCACGGCGGCGGCCCGATGCCGCTGCTGGGACGGCAGCCCAACCTCGTGTCTCACATGAAGGAGCTGGTCCACAGCCGGCTCCCCTCCAAGCCGAAAGCGATCATCTTGCTGAGCGCGCACTGGGAGGCAGATCCTGTTGAGATCACATCCTCGCCCAAACCGCCCATGCTGTTTGATTACTACGGCTTCCCACCCGAAACATACGAGTACAACTACGCCGCACCTGGCTCACCCGATCTGGCCCAGCGCATCAAAACGGCATTGCAGGACACTGCGGGAATTCCCAGCAAGCTGAATCCATCCCGCGGGTACGATCACGGTGTCTTCGTGCCTCTCATGACCATGTTCCCCGATGCCGACATCCCCGTCGTGTGCGTCTCCATGCATTCCTCGTTAGATGCGGGCATCAACATGTCCATCGGACGGGCCTTGCAGCAATTCAGAGAGGAAGGCACGCTGATTGTGGGATCGGGACAAACCTTCCACAACATGCGCGCCATGTTCAATCCATCACAAGAATCCGCCCAAGCATCGAATGACTTCAACGGATGGCTCAAGGAGACCTTGCTGGGTGAGAGCAAGGTGTCGCAGAGCGCCTTGGACAAGCTTGCCGAGTGGGATAAGTTGGGACCCGGAGCACGCTTGTGTCATCCGCGGGAGGAGCATCTCATACCACTGTTCATGGCGGCGGCAGCGGCGGGTGCAGATTCCGTTGCAGAATTGGTGATGGACACCACGACAACGGCGAAGGAAGGTGGCCATAATCTTGCTGGCGGTCCCGACAGTCACGCGTTGACTGGATACGTATTTAACTGATCATTCTCTCGAGCAGAGAAGATTATTAGTTGTATCGGACAGCTGTACACACAGTCACACCCCACTCTCTCGCAAAATGGCACTGCCTGCAGTTTCATCAAGACCACGGATGGCAACGCATGTCGCTCTCGCTTCTGGTACTCCGGTGTTTGCGGCGACACGCACCTCGTATGCCAGGAAATGTTGACAACGGTATGACGGCCTTTGTGGGCAATGGAGGAGACGCATTTGCGTCACATACGCGTACTCGTAGAGTGGTCCCTCCGACTGCTCCAGATTGCAATGGCAGTGCAAATATGTATGCGGCTGCTGTGAAGAGACCTGTTGTGCGCGGCAAGCAGGGAAGGCGTGCGAATACATGCAGTCCTCTGCACCTTTAGCCGTCGATTGAGTTGACTGCTGACAGTGAATGTGTCGATGCGAGTGCTCTCTCAAGCGACGACGTGTGCCACACAGGTAGCTGCCACTTCATTCATGCAGCGTAATGGGAGGATCGGTATCATTGCTCTCGCATATTCCAACTTCACTCCTATTATACCATACATACAACGTGATGAAGGGGCAACAAGTGCGCGTGTGACTGCGAATGCTATTGCTTTTTAATTCGACGAAGCTATTACGGTTGATGAAGTGACTCAACTCTCAGACATAAGTATACCACACCACACCACACCACACCATGCCAGACCTTGTGGCAGGGTACGGCATTTTGTTTGTGTGCTAGCAGCTCGTATGTGCGTGCTACATTGATTGATCAATTGATTGATTGGCTGGACTGCTCATGCGTTCGTTGAACAGTATACGTAGGACTGTTTACATGACGATGCAGCACCCGTCGCCTGAGTCGCTGGCGCCTCCGGCTCGTCGCTTCTTGTAGGAGCGCTTGTATTCGTTGAGGTATTGGAGCTGCTTGCCGTTGATCGCGCCCTTGCGCTGCTTGCGGATCATAGTGACAGCGTCCACCGCGTCGATGTTGGCGAATTCGATCATGGCGAGCGTGACGAGCTGTGGCGCGCGGCCCAACCCGGCGACGCAGTGGATGGCAATGCACGGGAGGGAGGAGCTGTTGGCGCCGTTGGCACTGGCAGCGTTGCCCATGAAGAATGTGTCATCCACCAGCTCGAGCCATCGCTGGATGATCTCTGCTGGCGGGGAATGGCCGTCCGCGTACTCCATGTCGAAGACCTGGATTCCTGCCTTTTCCAACGGGGCGGTTTCGTACGATTTCTCGCATGCTCGCACGACCGCCGTGACGGAGTGGTTGCGCATCTCCTTGATGTAGAGGTGCAGGTTGTTCTGGCGCGGTCTGTCCATGATGAGGAACTTCATGTCACCGCGGTTGGTGGGCACGAGGAGGAGAGTTGGCTTTGTGGCCATGTAGCCGGTGTCGCCGCCGACGTTGACACCGTTGGCGACGCCGTTGTGCGGACCCGTCATCCTGAACTGTCCCGTCGATCGCTTTCGACTCGCAGTGCTGCCGGCGCCCAGGCTGGCGTTGCTGTTGCTTCGTGAGAAGGATGAAGCCTTTGTCCCTGGATCCTTCAACGGCACGAGGCGCAGCTGTTTTGGTTGCTCAACTCCGTCTGAGTTCATGTGGTATGCCTTCGTCATTCAGATGAAAATCAGACTTGTTGTATGCACAGCGTAGGTGCACGTTCGACAATGTGTGATCGTCGCCGTTCTGTTCTGTTGCTTCTGCTCGCTGCTGATTGTTTGCGAGTTTGTGGAGTGTTCCAGGAAATGAATGAATATCTGTTCGGGGAGTATGATAGAGTCCGAGTATGTGTGATGGGGGTTGGTACGACTGGAAGGTTTGCGGGTCGAAGCGAAATGAGATGCGATGGCGAAGTATTGGTATTGACGACTTCCCAAACGTGCCAATGCAGTGATTCACCTCTGTTGCTGTTTCCTGACAGGAGTTGCAGTCGCAGTGGCGGTTGTGGCTGCAGCGGCAGTTGCAGATGCGTCTGTGGTGGCGACGTTGGCTTCGATTTGTGGTCGAAGTCAAGGCTACGTTCTTCTCTTTTCTCCCTGCACGTCCTTCTTTGTGTTTGAGTCAAACGCTGATGACGCAGGTGTGATGGGTTGTTGCTGAGAGGACGATGGAGCCGTTCCGAGGCAAAGGCAATTGAATTGGTTGGCTGGCCGATTGGGCGGCTGGCGGGTGAGGGGCGATCAGGTCCAGGAACGAGTGCAAGATTGTTCTGATTTGTTCGTCTTGTCCGTGGCAGAACCTCAGCGCATGCGGTTGTGTGAGACGAGGAGGATGTTTGCAGAAGCTGCTGTGGGGGCTTGTGAAATCATTCAGATCGTGATGCGGAATGAGCAGATGGTGTTCCAAATGGATGGTTGCGTGGTACAGGTAGGATTACGAGTCCGCGATGAGGTGCTGTGCTCTCTGTGCTGTACTCGGACGGTGCTGTGCTGCAGTTCGACTTCGGGGAACGAGATGCAAGGGCGACAAATCGCAGTCGTGTTCTTTGTTCCGCGTGGTTGGATTGCGTCGAATCAGATGGAGGTCTGCGCGCAGTCGTCTTGTGCTGCGCTACGTTGTGCTGTGTTGTTCCACGTTTGCCCGTTCGCCTGTTTTTCAGTTGGGTGGGTTCTCGTTTCCAAAGGTTCTGCTGCTGTATTGTGTCCAAGTGTGCATCAGAACTGTTGTGATTGGATTGCCAATGATGTGCTGTGTTGTGCCGGTCTCTCACTCTGTCGAAAGTGACTTGAACTTGAGCTCGAACTTGTCCTGACCTGACCTCCGGCGTTGGCTTGTAATCTTGTGGAGTACTTCTGTTAGCACTTGTAGTTGTAGTTGCAGCTGCGATTGCGGTTGCGATTGCTCTGGTGTGGGTTGATTCCCCTGAAGCTGGACTTGCTGATGCAGGCCGATGTGCTGAACGGAGCTGGAATTGTTGTTGAACTTGTTGGAATTGAATGCGGTGCTGACGGGCGTGTTCTATTAGTCAGGCTTCGAACTGGCAGCACAAAGACAACAGAGCTGGAAGCGTTGCTGTTGCCGTTGTCGGAGATCCCCGCTGCTCAAGGGCTTGTGCGATTGCTGCGCTGGGTTGGCTATGTTGACTGTCTTCGCTGTGTACGCAATGTTAGCCGCCTCAGCTGTTCTGCACGTGCGATGCGATACTCGTAATGGAAATCGCGACAGTGCGTTTGTTGTGGCAATGGCAATATCGATAGCAATATCAATACGACTGTGCGATGCGATGTAATGCAATGCGATGCAATTGCTTTCCTCTGTAGTTATGCTTGTGTGATCGGTTGGTCAATCGCCTGATGGATCGATGGATTAATGGATCAATCAGTCGAGGTTGGTGCAAATGGAGAAGGTTGTTGCAAATTGGCAATGGTGTGTGGATGAGGTATGACCAAGGCACCATGGGAACTGCGACCTTCGAGACCCTATCGCGTCGTGTCGTGTCGTGGTGATGTTGTCGTCTCTCTCTGCCTTCGTTTTGTGCAGAAATCACGCACACCAACACGAACACGCGCTCTCATCCCAGAAACAGGTGACAACTTCCGCGACGTGTTGTGCAGCTGTCGTCTTCCTGCGACACACACAAACACACAGACGCGGCACTCCCTCTGTCTGGTTTTTCGTCTTTTCGGGTGCCCTTGGCTGGCGTGGCGCCTGATTGGCTCTCTTGGTTGACCGCATTCCTCCACGCAACTTCTGCACATGTTCTGATTGGCCGAACTTGATCAGACGAATCGGAAAGCAAGTTCTCTTCCTTCGCGGACAAATATCCATGACTCGTTTCACCTTCATTCCGGCAAATGGATGCTCGGCTCACTTTTTGCAATTTCATTCCTCCAACCAAACAGCATCCACCGATTTGTACGACCTGTGGAGAGTTCGGCACTTGCTCTGCTCTTTGTATTCTCTCTCTTTCTCCCTCTCTATTCATCCATCGATCTATCCATCTCCAGGGAGATGCATGTTGGAGATGCCAGCGCAGTATAGTATGTTTATGGCGTGAAGCATTGAAGCGCATGGAGCACGAGTGCGAGTAAGGGATGTGTTGATTGTTTTTCTCGTGCTCTATGAGTCATTCCATCCAGCGTACTCCATTGAGGATCACGATGCTGGAAACGTTTGGATACTATTGTGGGACTATCACAAGTATGTAGCTATTGCATGTTTGTTCCGCCATGTTGGCTTGTTCACAACATCATGCACCGACCGTTCGATTCATTCTGGATCTCATCGGCGACAAGCCTCCTGGTTCCATACGACGGAAGCTCATCATCGATGGGAACATTCCAGTGCTCTCATTGTCGTCATCGTCACTGTCATCACCATTAGCATCGCGGTGGTTATGCTGGCCCGCATTCGCTCGGTCTTCATCGGTATCTTCTTCATCATCACGTTGATCCACAAAGGTGTGGCGATTTTGTTCACGATCCCAACCTTCCTTGCTGCTATGGTCACTATCTTCCACAATCGCAGCAGGTTGGGAGTCAACGTCCCCGTTTCCAATCCGTGATGCCGTCGCTGTCCCCGTTTCCACCGCGATGGATGTCGGAGAAAGGGAGGGTGGGTCTCGTTGGCAATCATTATCATCATCGGCGTGGCTGAAGGAATCCTCGTCAACGTGGACATTCAGCGTCTCACGAAATGAGGAGAAGAAGAACGCAGAAGTGATGCCTTTGCGTCCTTCGCCGTCGGTTTCCAATGGCGGACAGCGAACTTCGTCGACATTGTCACCATCACCTCCCTTGCCGTGGCTGTCGTGATCGTCGTCGGCGCCAGATCTTCCCTCCATGGAACCAGTCGGTACCGCGAAGATCGAATCCCATTGCGGCGTACGCAGGTGCTGGGGAGATAGAAGACGATGGTGAATTGTGCCCGTCGAGTTCGCGTCTTGCGAAGTGGGCGTCGGATCTCTTTCTTCCAAGTTGGTTTCAATTCGCAGGGATTGGCGAGATTGACGTGTTGTACGGTCGTTGCTCAAATCAACGCCAAGAATGCCATCATTCGGAGGTTCTCGGCTTTCAGCCAAACTCTCCGGCTTGGAAAGGCCGTCAGTTGAAGGTAGGGTTCCAGCATGCTGTCCTCGCTGCTGCTGCTGCAGTTGCTGGTTCGAAGCTCCAATCACGTTATCTTCGTTGCCGGCGGTCCACAGTTGACTCAGGGGCGCTTCGTCACGTGTGCTTGAGAATGCCAAACCCGATCTGCCACCGAACATGCTCATGTGTCGTCCCAGACGATTGATCGGAGATTGACGCGGAGAGGACACAGGCGAGATGAACATGAAAGAATTTTCGTCGCTGTTCGATGGGGACGTCATCGCATTCGTACCGCGAACAGTATTCAGACCATGGTCATCGCGTTGTTCGATCGTTGGATCGTTGCGAGGCGATGCCGTCTCCAAATTCTTGGCGAGACCAGACAACAACGTCTCTTGCGCGAGCGGCAGGACAAGGCCGGTGGAATCTTGATCGTTGGCGCTGAAAGATGAGAATCGCAGAGATTCGTCGTTGCTGTCGTCGCATTCCAGATCCGTCGTCACCGTTGCTGCCGTCGACGGCGCTGATGTTTCTGTCACTGTCGACGTCCCTGCTCCGGATTCAGATGGGATTTCAGAATCGTCGTACGTGGAAGATTCGAACACATCCCCACGCATGCGAGGGAATGGAGTCATCGTCGTCGCGATGGAACCAAAGTTTGATGTTGCCGCATCGGAAGCGGTTACGTCGGATGCTGTGTTGATCGTGCTGCCGATGCCGCTTGCGCTGGTCGCGGTCGTCATGGAGTACGACGAATCGGTATGCCCAGTCAGGTCTTCCAGCCGCTGCTGCCTGGCAGAAATAAATGCTGCAATGGCTGAAACGTACCCAGTGACGGGCGACACATCGCTCTCACTTTGTTGCGATGACATGCTGGATTCGCTTCGGGAAAGGGACATGACCGGTTCATGGGTTCTCATGAGAGGTGCATCGAAATCGCTTCCCTGGTCGCGCTCGTAGACGTCATCACGTTGCTCCTCGTCATCATGGTGCTGGTGGTGATCGCGTTGGCTTGCTTGCTGCTGCCGTTGCTCTCTGCCAGTGTGCTTGCTTGATCGAGGCTGTATGCCCATCGGTTTTATTTTTGGTTTCGTCTTCGTTTTACGCTGCTTGACATGACGTTGATTGGTGCCAATGCGCAAGTCTGGGTGCAGCCCATCCATGAAGGTTTCCAATGTCAGCTCAACACCGACCTGCGAGCCAAGTTCGCTTTCGTCTGCCCTCTTCACCTCGGAACGCTTGATTAGTGCCAATGCTGGTGACCGGAAGGTTCGATGTTTGGTGACTTCATCTCTCCCCATGGAGCGAGGAGAAGACGGAAGTGGAGGTGAGGAAATCGCAGATGCTGACGAAGCGGAAGAATATGCCTCGTGTTCCGCTTCTCTGTAGGCTGGCATGGGTATCTCCTCCAAGATGATTCGGGTCTTGGATCTGCGGGACGCCTCACTGCGTTCGCTTCTGTCGATCACATTGTGGCATGACATATCACCAGCATTGAAATCCCAACCGTACTCGTGGGACAAGAAGGTGTTCGTTGGTTCGGAGTATAGGCTGTCGGTGGACGTGTCGTGCGACAGCGGCATAAACTCCATGCCATCGTCGCGGACATGGAACGTCATGCAGGTTGGCGATGGTTCTATGACGAAAGTTGGCATAAAGTCAGGTGCGCTATGCGGGGACTTGCAAAGAAAGGAAGCAACGCCCAACAGCGATCGCTTGCTGAACGATTCGCGATCGGTGTCTGTGTCAGTATCAACTTCCGTGTCGGTATAGCCCTGGGTGTAGCTGTCATCGTGCGTGTCGTAGGCACTTTCTCGCCAACGACGACGGCGGTACTTTTGACAACGGCTGTCATCCACCGTTGTGTCGATGGATCGGCTGCACATGTTGGCATCGTAGGATCGTTCCGTCGACTGCGATGATATAGCCATGGTGATGTCGTGGAAGAAGTTTTCGTCACCGCAGAAGGCGCCGTTGGTGGGTGATACCGATGGGTGACGTGATCTGGTTTTGCGCAGGCCGCACTTTATGGCCAAGTCTTGCATGCCCTGTTTGGTGCGGAGGCTGTCATCAATTTCATCCGGTCGGCAATCCATACTGCAAAAGCTGAACATGGGTTTGCGAGATCGTGGCATCATCATGGCGTGCGCCCCATCAAGCTGCACCGAGCCTTGCTGCAGATGCTGTCTCATGGATGGTCGGCGTGGGGACCGTTGCTGTGGCTGTTGCGTCGTTTTGTCAGCGGAGGTTCCGGATATGGTGACCGTCTTGGGGGATCGCAGCGAAAAGAGCTTCTGCTGCTGTTGCTGCCTGCATTGCAGGGATCCCTTGGGAACTTGTTGTGGGTCCATCTTGCGTCCGCTCGCACTGGATGAACGTGGAGTCGAGAGCCTTGAAAACGATTTGGTCATATTCGTCGTTGTGGGTGTGGTTACCGTGGTGGGTTCTGTCGCTTGCGTTTCGATAATGGACTGGTGGTCGTTGGCACCTGATGCCGCATTCGTTGGTGTCATCTCCATCGAAGCCTTGGGTCTCAGGACGACGAGGTCTGGTGTCTCTCGTCCCGGAATGAACTTGCGCGGGGCTTGCTTCCGCCGTTGCTTGTGTTGGTGCTGATGCTTGGGCAGGTGTTTGGAATCGACGCGGATCTTTCGCACGGCGATGTTTCCCTTGTGATTTCCGTTGCCTTGGCTGTCGCTGTGTATGGCCGTCAGGTCGATCATCTCTCTCTCGCTCTGACTGTCCATGTCATGGGAAGGATGGGTTTGCGAATCCGTCTTCCAACCAATCGCAACCGCGGCCGGTGGAGAGCTGTGCGACACCAAGCCCTTCATTTTGCCGTTGGTGGAATCGATGATGTGCTCCACCCGTTTGACGATGTTGTCCTTGCGATCGCCCAACCGATCCTTTAGGTCCAGGACGAAGCTCCCAGTCTTCTTGACTGATCGGTTGAAGGCCTTCACGATCTTGGTGGCGTTCTGGTTGGCCTTGGCATCCACCTGGGATTGCAACGAACGGATCTTTTCAGGAAGCGTCTCCTCCTTTCCCATCAGCTCGAACGTGCGCTGTGTTTTGAAGGCGAAAGCGCCGGAAGTGGCGGCAGACGCATCGTCGTCGACATCAGAAAGTAGCGTCGTCGAGGCGCCGTCGCCAATGTCGTCATTTTCCAACACAGTCACATCGCGGCGCGTCACCTCAGATTGCTCGGTTGCGCGAGCGCCGCGATCGAGGTTTCGATCGTTGCCACCATCCGGGGTCTTCATGTTGTGTGGGTTTCGGTGGCGTCCTTTCGATCTTCTCCACGTTCACTCTCGTCGATGTAGAAACGGACCGCATGCACGCCTGGTCTTGAAGTGCGTGCGGTTGATGATGGTTCGGTGCCTTTGTGTCCTTGCGAATCTCAGTGTCAATGTCAGAGGCAGAGAGAGAGAGTGTCGATGTCAAAGATCAGGTTGGTTGAGTTGTGGCGGAGTTGTCGGATGCAGTTGGAAGGGTTGTGATGAAACGAGATGTCGTGTGGTTGTGTTGCAGCGAACGGGATGGATCGAATTTGAGAGTGATGTGGTCTCGGATGCAATTGTGTGAACACCTTTCATGTGTGTCACTGATGCGAAATCCATCCACTTCGCGCCTGCCCGTCGTTTCGCGATCGCCATTTTCCGTCGGAGGGACAAGAGAATGACATCACTTGCAGTGTTTGTGCTGTCTCATTTTCGACATGTGTCCGCCAAGTGCCAGATGGCGCGCGCCGGAATGGCCAGTGGCGATGTCACACTTCGAAGGGTCGGCTTGATGGAAACTTGTACTTTTACAGGCCTGATTGTTCCGTTTGCATCAAACCTATCAATAATAATATACATTGCCGTACCTCCAGCCTGTTGGTATTGGGTCACGATTGGTTTGACACGAGGTCCAAATCTATGGCATTGAGAGGTCTGTTGATCTGAGTCCCGAATAATACGTCAGGAGGGGATGGAATCGATCATGTTCTTGTTCGGTGTTCCGTGTTCTGCAAACGAAATGGGAAACAAGGCAAAGGAACAACAAGAAATGAAGAATCTTGTTGGCGTGATTGCTGTCGTGCGCGATCTTTCGTTGATGTTGACGTCAATGACATCACAATGCTGGGTATGTGTCCCTCGTGCGAACCTTGCACGACGTCTGAGCAAGTGTCCGGAGGGGAAGACAGAGAAAGATCGAGATCATCATCACCATCGTCGTCGACTTCCACAACTTCTCTACCACAATTGACAACAAGACGACCGTAAGGGAAGAGACGCACAACATATTGTAATAGTTGGCAGAGAGACAGACAGGCGCAAAGAAGAAGACGCGGAGGACCACGAAAAGCCGAGGAAAGGCAACACAATACCAATAGTAGTACAACGCACAGCAGAGCAGAGCAGCCTCGGGCGCGAGGACTGGAGAGTTGCTTCTGGGTCACTGTTGCATCCACTTGATAGCCCCGTAACACAGCAACACAGCAACACTGCAACACTGCAACACTGCAATTTGGCTACGCAGCAAGCCGTCACAAGGATGGCACCCAATCAGGTGACTCTGGCGTACGAGAGCGAGGACTTGGATCATGTCACTTCGTTCCAAAAGAGAGGTGAGGTATCGTATCTGCACAATGGGTGGGAAAAGGATTCATACCCTACTACTACTCCTACTGCCATCGCTACCATACTGCTAGCATGCTTCGATGCCAAATGAGGAGCTGACGTACGCTGTTGCACAATCACAAGCAGGACAATGGTACTCTCTCTGTCTTTCATCTTTCGTCCATTGCAAATTCTCCATTTGTGCATCCCTACACATGTCACAACTCATCCGTTTCCACCTCTTCACCCCTCTCCCCCTTGAAAGGATACCGCACTACACCAATATTTTTTTGCAATGGAAAGCGCGTGCCAAACAAATTGGCACAACAGGCAAGATCTAACCAAACTCTCCTCTCCTTCATCCGTGAGGTCTTGCACCTGAAGGGTTCAAAGTTGGGATGCGCAGAAGGTGGATGCGGAGCCTGCACGGTTATGTGAGTTACTCTACTCCTGACACGATACCACTCGTCGTACCATGAACACCCCTTGCATTCCAAGATGATTGGATTCCATCATTTTGAAGTTAAAAAGCGCCACGCTGGTATTGTAGTGTGCATTACACACCGCCATTCGCAATGTCGAGCAAACCTGATATCCCCGAGCAATGCTGCATTCGCTCACACCTCAAATCCGTGCTGCGAACATGTTCCGCCGTCATATGCAATTCGTTCCGTGCAGGATCTCCAAGACGGACCCAAACGAACCATCGAAGATTCGCCACGTATCCGTCAACGCTTGCTTGATGCCAATTCTCGCCGCTGATGGGTGCCACATCACCACCGTTGAAGGCGTGGGCAGCATAAGAAAGACAGAAGATGGCAATGGCACGCAGCTTCATCCCGTCCAAAAGGCAATGACGGAGCTCCATGGATCGCAATGCGGCTTCTGCACTCCAGGAATCATCGTGTCCATCTACACCTTACTCACGAACGCTCGTGCAAATGCTCATGACCATGTGCAAGGAGCCGAGAGTGTTGGAGACCCTGACAGTGCCCACAGTGCCGTCAACTATATGGAAGAGCATTTGGATGGAAATCTCTGCCGATGCACAGGTAGGTCGTTGCAGGCCCATTGTTGTCAATTGTACGAATAAATCACAGTATGACGCATCGTGGAGTGTCATGTCGTACCACGCCGCATGATGCCGCACGCTTCCTGCGCTCGACACCACATGTGCCAGCATGCGCTGAAGCTTGATGCTCCTCTGTCAGTACCCCCGGTGCAGAGCATTACCGCATCGTAGGGTGGAGTGCAGTGGAGGAAAGTTGAATCCATGCACTACTCGTATCATACCATACAATTCTCACAACGGCAGATCTTGTCGTCAACTGTGCAATCATTCGACATTGTTGCTCCTGTTTACACTTTCAACGCCAGGATACCGACCCATCTGGGACGCGGCAAGATCACTCTGCGACGATGCTCTGGAGGATGGCGTTATTCATGGACCTTGTGGCACGGCCTGCCATGAATGCCCCGAGCATGACACATGCACGCAAGACTGCAACGAACAATCCAAGCAGGGGGGACACGGCCGACAGCAAAACACAGCATCGACGAATACCAAATCCCAATGCTGCTCCTCGTCGTCCCTCGACAAGGCGAAGCTAAAACATAGCTTCATCCAGGAGCATCAAACCAATACTTGGAAGACTCAAGCTGACGACATGTTCCCGCAGGAGTTGCTCACCACTTCACCCCTGGCGCAAGAGCAGCTTTCCAAACCGTTGATGGTGGTGGACCGTTCCGAATATCACGCCGCAGGAACCTGGTTTAAACCTACGACGTTCGCAGAAGTATTGAAACTGCTTCAGCAGTTCGGGATCGGAGGATGCAAGCTGGTGGTTGGCAACACGGAGGTTGGGATCGGTGCGTTGGGAAAATGTGCTCTGTCGTTCCACTTACACACGTGCCACTCACGTACACGTACACGTACACGCATGTGTGGGATTGCGGTGTACAACATGATGCTCTATGATAGCTCTGGTTTGATCGTTGACGACTATGGATCGGCTTGCTTCACCTTGGCTCAGTTCAGCTCAGGTCTCAATGCCAATGAATTTCACACGAGCACTTCTTTGTCGTCTATGATGATCAAACTCCAAGGCTCACACTGTCCCACGCCACTTCTTCATCCTCTTCCATTGCATTGCATTGCATTGCATTCCTCTCACTGCAACACATTGTTCACGGGTGCATGTCAGAGACGAGATTCAAGCATGCGGTGTACCCAAGATTGGTCGCACCGTCTGATAGAATCCAAGAACTATTCTCCGTCACGTACGCAGCCGACCGAATTGACATTGGAGCATGTACACCGCTCTCGACCATTCAGCATGAATTCGAGAGGCCATCTGACACAGACGAAGAATCAGCACTGTTCCGCACCGTCCGCCCAATTCACGACATGCTGAGATGGTTCGCATCAACACAGATTCGCAACGTGGCATGTCTCGGAGGCAACCTCGTCACCGCAAGCCCCATCTCGGATATGAATCCAATGCTCGCATGCTACGGCAGCGTCTTAGTACTTTCCAAACTTGATGTCGATGACGGCAGCTCGATCCAACGGCGGAGGGTTCTTGTGTCGGAATTCTTTTTGAAGTACCGCACTGTCAATCTTGACACAGCCGAGGCCGTGGAGAAGATTGAAGTTCCGCTCGTGCAGCCAATCTTTGAATACGTCTGCCCCTTCAAACAGGCTCGCAGACGCGAGGATGACATCAGCATCGTCACTTCTGGCATGCGAATCAAGCTCGCAGTCGAGAATGGGCAGTTCATGATCCAGGATGCGTGCATTGCTTTTGGCGGCATGGCGCCGACCACGGTGATTGCCAAGACGACTTGCCAGCAGCTCATCGGTTCTCCATTCACACCTGCGACATTCACAGATGCCTCCGAAGTACTCCTGCAAGAGTTGAAACTGCCAATGGATGTTCCAGGTGGCCAGGCTGCGTATCGCATGTCACTCGCAGCATCCTACCTTCATAAGATGTACCTCTTCGTGTGCGAGAGACTACAGAAGGATGTGTCGAAGGTGCAAGCCGACCCGGCCCGCTATCCTGATGTTGCGTCACCATTGCCGGAAACGCCGATCTTGGAGAGCGGAGACAAGAGCGGCACTGACAACTTCCTCACCGCCGCTAAGCCATCGTACAGAGGTGTCCAGACGTATCCCAAACCCAAGAAGATGCTAGGTTTAGAAGATACAGAGTCGCCCATTGCACCAGGATCCATGGCACCAAGGCCGACGTCGGAATCATTGGCCAGCAAAGTTGGAAAACCCGTAACGCATCAATCCGGTGCCTTGCATTGCACAGGAGAAGCTGTGTACGTCGACGACATGCCATTGCCGCAAGGCACTCTCCAGGCAAGCTTGGTTCTGACCAAGGAATGTGGATCGACGATGAAGAGCATCGACAAAGCACCCGCGATGGAAGTACCTGGCGTCGTCGACGTGTACACGGCCGAGGATATTGCCATGTTGGGTGGCAAGAATGTCATGGGTCCCATCGCCAAGGACGAGTTTGTGTTCCTCCCTGTGGGCGACATGGTCAGAACGGTTGGGCAAGTCGTGGGCGTTGTCGTTGCAGAGACGCTGGAGGCTGCCGAACTTGGAGCTCGATGCGTCGTTGTGGATTACGACGAACAGAAGGCCGAACTCCCCGTGTCGATCGAAGATGCCATTGCGGCTTCAAGCTTCTACGAGATGACCCGCCATGCGATCCAGCGTGGTGACGTGCAGTTGTTGGATCAGCTCAGCACAAGAACTGGCAGCGGCAACGACACCAATGGCAGAAAAGACAGCGAAACCACCACTCACAACATCGGCGACACCGTCGAAGTGTCGGGCTCATTCCGATCAGGCGCGCAAGAGCATTTCTACTTGGAAACGAATGGCACACTGGCTGTCCCGACCGACAGCAACACCAACTTGACCATCTATGCTTCCACGCAGGCACCCACCAAAACGCAAATGTTTTGCGCATCCACAACTGGCACCCGCGCATCGAAGGTGGTGTGCCGTGTCAAGCGCATGGGCGGCGGATTCGGCGGGAAGGAGACCAGAAGCGTGTTTGCCTCCTGCGCAGCCGCCGTTGCTGCGAAGCGGAGCTGCCGTCCGGTGCGCTTGATCCTGCCACGAGATGTGGACATGGCCACATCGGGGACCCGGCATACATTCCTTTCCACCTACAATGCCAGCGCCGTGATGACCAAAGATGGGCCGAAGATCCTTGCAATGGACATCCAGCTGTACAACAACGCTGGCTGGGCCATGGACCTGTCCGGTCCGGTTGCTGACCGTGCATTGTTCCATGTGGACAACGTCTATAACATTCCAAATCTCCGTGCCACCGCAGTCTGTTGCAAGACCGCCGTAGCTGCCAACACTGCCTTCCGGGGATTTGGTGGTCCGCAGGTAAGTCGGCAAGTGTGAGCGTGGGCGTGGGCGTGAGCGTGGGTGTGAACGATGGCGTGGACATGAGTCTTCATTTTCTGCCTGCGCTGTTGTCCTGGCGTACTCTGTTGACGAAATGACGTGCAATGTTCTTGGTTGACTGTTGGCGATTGCATACTTGTGCCGCAGACCAAGGCAGTACGTGCGTGCGGCAGGACTTTTCAAGGATGCTTGGAACACGATATTGTAGATGCAAGTGCTGGTGCATATGGAATACTCCGTTGGTTCCGAAACGGCTCTGATATTCAACCATGAGCAACACCATAAAATGCTGAACGACGTATTGCTGTTCATTCTCAATTGCTCTGTCCATTCTCAATGTTTCGAATGAACGAACGAACAGGGCATGGCAGCTGTCGAGCACGTGATGGATCATCTGGCATCCTCATTCCGCATTCCGATTGATGTATTTCGTCGATCAAACATGTACAGGGTTGGCGACAGCACTCATTTTGGGACTGTCATCGGCGATGATAACATCAGCGGGAAATGGAATGTGCCCAGCATGTGGGATTGCCTTCACGAAGAACTGCAGTACGAAAAGCTGAACGCACAGGTGAAAGAGTTCAACTCCAAAAACAAATGGCTCAAACGAGGCTTGTGTTTGCTCCCCACGAAGTTCGGAATCGGTAAGTTCAGACCATTGCCCCCTTGCACAGATGGGCGACAGTTGTGCTCTCTGCCTTGCCTGCACGAGGAGAGGCATTGCTTTGCATATGTTGCAAATGGGTGACATGCTTGATTTGCTCATGTGTTCATGCGTTCTCTTGGCAACACATTGCGAACTATTCATGATCATTCAAAATTGCTCCTACCTGCCGTTCCACCCTCACACCTCACTCGCACGATCTCACACAACTCAAACTCGCGTGTGGTACCACATGGTATGGCATCGCACGGAACGACACGTCATGATACGCAACACGTCCATAGCCTTCACGGCCAAGTTCATGAACCAAGGTAAGTGTTTTTTGTGCGTGCCAGTGTCTTGCGACCGCTTGAGCCAGTCTCTCTCATTCGATCGAAACAAAAAGATGCTTGCGTCAATCGGAAATACACGCTGACAACACATCTTCATGCCGCCCGATACATTGCGTTGCGTTGCATTCTACTTCACAATCGTTTTGATTGTTTTGATGTCTTCCAACGACCATCCGATCTGTACCATACACACACACCCAAAATGCACACGGCGTTGTTTCCTGGTTGGATCAGGCGGAGCGCTGGTACACGTCTACACGGACGGGACCGTGCTGGTGTCCCACGGCGGAACTGAAATGGGGCAAGGCCTCCACACCAAGGTTTGCCAAGTAGCTGCTCAGGCATTTGGCATTCCCATAGATGATGTTTACGTCAACGACAGCAGCACGGACAAGGTGGCCAATACAATTCCAACCGCCGCGTCCATGTCCACCGATATGTATGGCATGGCGACGCTGGGTGAGTGAATGGACGAATGCGTGAATGGCCATGGTCTTTGCCATCAAACATCTTGCTGTCCTGCACGTTGATACGCTGCGGGTGTAACCTACAGTTTTCCTCTGCTTTGCCGCGTGCTCATGTCGAGGTGCACATAACCTGTTCCTGTGAGCAGCTCCTACGTCTCGGCCATCTCTCTCTTGCACTGGCATTCCTGCTCCAGCGTATGACTTGCTTCCCACCACCGGATCACTCTGTGATGGAAAACTGCACAACCTCAACACGAACACTAATCTCTTTCACCTTCCCTCTGTTTTGTTTTTTGCGCGGCACATTACAAACTTCGCATCTGTCCTCGTATGATAACACACTGTTGACACATCGCACTCGTACCTGTACATAAATGTCCTTGCGGATGGTGCCATACGTACACTTGAGTAGATGCGTGTCGGCAGATCTTGGCTCGACTCGGACCAATTCAACACAAGCTGGGAGTCGATGCATCTTTCGCGGAGATTGCCAACGCGGCATTTATGGAGCGCATCGATCTGTCGGCGCATGGATTCTTCACCCTCGATGATGCACGGTGCGGATACGATTTCACCAAACCCAAACCAGATGGAGTCAAGGTTGCTCCTGCCGCCACCGCTGTTACGGAGGCAGATGGCGTGCCGGAGAATTCATGGAAAGGGCAACCGTTCAACTACTTCACTCAAGGCGTTGCATTTTCCCAAGTCGAGATCGACGTGCTCACAGGTAATCACAAAACAATACGTTCCGATTGCCTGGTGGACGTCGGGTCCAGCATCAATCCCTCCATCGACATCGGGCAGATCGAAGGCGCGTTCATCCAGGGCATGGGATGGAGCACGATGGAGGAAGTTGTCTACGCTGACGACGATCACACCTGGGTGCGACCCCGAGCAAGGATGTTCACGACAGGACCGGGCACGTACAAGATCCCAGCATTCAATGACGTGCCCGAAACCTTCAACGTCTCCTTGCAGCAAGACGTTGACAATCCCTTCGCCGTGCACAGCAGCAAAGCAGTGGGCGAACCGCCATTCTTCCTCGGCTCCAGCGTCTTCTACGCCATCAAGGATGCCGTGCAGAGCGCAAGGAGATCGTTCGGCAACGCTGGGTACTTCGAGATGCGGATGCCAGCCACAAGCGAGCGCATTCGCTTGCACTGCTGCGATGCCATCGCAAGGGCAGCAATCGATAAGGCATGCAGCGGGGCTGGTGGGTCAAGCGAGTCTGCCGAGTCTGGCGGCGCAGAGACATACCAGCCACAAGGAAGTTACTGAGGTGCCATGGGGGTACTCCTCGTAGTATGGCAGAAGTGGCGCAGTTGGATGATCTCACGTCAACTGCTGTGATGTGATGTGATGTGATATGCTGTCGAGGTACAAGTGCACGCACAGAAAGCAGCGACTATCAACATATCATGCGATGGTGGAACAAAAGTCTCTCTCTCTGTGGAGAGAGAGAGAGAGAGTACTCTACTCCATCTATAACCTATTTTATCACACGTCCCAGCGCCATGGCTCGTGCCGCACAGCTCCCCTTGTCTTAGTTGCCTCCAGGTACCCTGGTTGCATGTTACGGTTATTGGGCGGTTTCGAATGGAATTTCAAATGTGCGAATCACCTCGTGGAATTGACTGACGGAAAACCACCTGGAAAAGAGGCGGCACGTGTGCCAAAACGAACAACTTTGCCCATTGCAGGGCACACATTCAGCAAGATCCTTGCACTGGAGCTGACACTGGTGCTGCATGTATTCACCACGCTGTGCTGGAGCTGGAGAGCAGCCGAAGAGGGTTACTGGCGGCACAACAACACGAGAGGCTTGACAGTAAATGATGACCGTGATGAAGCTCGTCTGCAGATTAATTGCTACGGGCAAGTGTGCGTCTGAGTGTGTGTGTGCTAAAGTTGTGTTGTGCCCATTGAGAGGGCCCATGGAAGGTCCCATGGGATTGTGAGCTTATTCTACTGTGGTCTTGACTGTGCGTCAAGTTCGCTAAATGTTGCGTGCGTCGCGAGCGCTCCTAATCGTGGCGTTGCTGACGCAGCGGCGTGCTGGTTCGGGTTTGGTGTCGTATCGATCAGCTGGACTAATTCATGATAACACTCGCCCTCAGGTGTTGAATGCGTTACCAACCCATGATCAGCTTTCGGGCTGCCACAAATTTGGCTCGCGCCAATGGCTTCGTCATGATGTCGGCTTTCTGAAGAGTTGAATCGATGTACTTGATTTCGAAGGATCCTTTCTTGAGGTGAGATCGAAACCAATGGTATTTGATGGCGATGTGTTTTGATCTTGGTGTCATCCGCGGCGGCTTCGTTGTTGCTAAGGTGATGGCAGCTTGGTTATCCTCGAAGATGGTGGTCAGTTCTGATTCTGCTGTTGATTTGATGTGGAAGGCGTGCATGAGTTGTTTGAGAGCGTTCTTGAGAGGTATGACTGATCTCATTGCGGTTGAGAGTGCGATGTACTCTGCTTCTTGTGTTGACATGGCGATTTCGGACTGAATCTTCGATTTCCAAATGATGGGCATGTTACCAAGGGTGATGATAAATCCAGTGCGGGATCGGACGGAGTTGGGATCTTGAGGATCTTCCTTGCCCCAGACTCCGGCAAAGTCGGCGTCAACATAGCAGTTCATGGAGCCGATTGCTGATCGTTTGACTTGGATTCCTTGGTCTTTCGTTCCGAGGAGGTAGCGTCCGATACGTTTGAGTGCGAGTTCATGAGGATGTTTCGGATCATGGCTGAAACGAGCACATTGATTGATGGCGAATGCGCAGTCTGGTCTTGTGTTCGTGCCAAGATACATCATCATTCCCAATACGGATCTGTAGTTGAATTGATTGGAAATGGGATCAGCGTCTGGGTTCTTGCCAAGAGTGGCATCTGCTGGAATTACGCGGGAGGATCCTTGTTGCAGTCCGAGGGATTCAATGACTTTGGCTGTGAGGCCAGGCTGAGAAAGCTTGATTTGGTCATCATTGGATTTCTCGATCTTTATACCGAGGTATGCAGAGAGATCTCCTTCGCATGTGAGGTCAAAACCTTCTTGCTGCAGCTGTTGGATAGTCGATTGAATGATTTCCATCGTTGTACCGCAAAGGATCGCATCGTCCACGTAGATGCAAATGATGATGTTGCTCTTGAGGAACAGACAGGGATCTTGCTTGGCCATTCTGAATCCGAATTTGTTGCTGATGAGGGCGTCGCGAAGATGTTCGTACCACAGGCGTGGTGCTCTTCGGTCGCCGTAAAGACTCTTATTGACTTGTAGGATCGGGCGGTCCTTCTCTGGAATGTTTGGATTATTGATAGGAATCGGTCCAGGAGGAGGAAGCATGTAGATTGGAGCAGGCAGATGAGATTGAACAAATGCATTTTTGAAATCAATTGATTGCGTGTGCAGTCCGTGTTCGATCATCAGTGCGAATATCAGACGGATGGAGCTCCATTCAACAACAGGAGCAAACGTTTCATTTCTGTCTCGCCCTGTTCGTTGCTGTTGGTCTCCTCGTACGCAGAGACGAGCTTTGAGCTTCATAATGGATCCATCCGGGAATCTCTTGCGACGAAAGACCCAAGTTGAAGGGATGATTTCGTGGTTGATTGCCATTGACCGAGGAACCACGCGGAATGTCTTCTTGTCGAGAAGCTGTTCGATTTCAGCGTTCATTGCTTTTCGCCATGTGACTCGTTCGTTTAGGTCAGGGCAGTTCAGGACGTCGGCAAGGGATGGATGATCGTCGTCGTGCGCTTTGGCTTGGAGAATGAGAGGGTCCATATCGTAGATTTCGTTGAGAGTCGGACTGGTAGACGCTTCCAGTAGGATCTGGTAACGGCTTGGGATGTCGGAGTTGTCGTTGATGTCCCAATTGAGGTTTTGGAAGAAGAGTGGTGATGTCTGTGGTCGAGGTCCGCGCCCGCGGCAGAGAGCATGAATGCGATGAAAGACGGTGTTGCAAGAGGTTGCTTCGTTCTGGCGGTAGCGAGCGGGTCTGCGAATGCGTCGTCCGGATCGAGATCGCCTGACTGGAGAGTTGTCTTCGACCGTTGGTGGCTCTGGCTGTGGCATGCCAGTGTTGTTTTCATCATCAAGGGAAGGATCTGGTGGTGGTATGCCAGCGTTGTCGTCCTCGTCGCCGCTGTCCACTTCAGTGCCAGGCGGTAGATCATGGATGCTTGTATCGGGTGATGTTCGAGGGACGAATCCGTCGTCGTCATTTCCGATGATTGTTGCCGGCGGATGAATGAGCGGAGGCATGCGTGGTTCGGGGCGATGCTGGCGATTCCATTCTTCTCGTTCTTTGTCGGTCATGAATTCGGGATCTCCGTCTGGCAGAGGTCCGTCGATTTCTTCGTCGTGGTCTTCGGCGTAGTTATCGCTTTCGAAACGGATGATGTCATGCCAGTTGGGGTCGATGTTATCTTCTCCGTCGTCGGTTGTTGCGATGGTAGAAAAGCGTTCGTCGAAGGCGCAGTGATATTGGCTGCTGATGTGGCCGGTACGAGGATTGAGGATGGATGCGACGGTTGAGGAGAACTCGCGGTTGAAGCCAAGGAATTGGCCCATCCGAGCTCTTGCTTCCCATTTTGGGATCTTGTTCTTGTCTTGAAGATTCTTGTGCAGGACATATGCTGGGCAACCCCATACGCGCGATCGCTGGAGCATCACACAGCTGTCATCAGATCCCGTGAACTTCGCCATGGGAGAGCTGTTGGAGTTTCGCTGCGGAATGTGGTTGTATGTCCAGGTGGCATAGGTGACTGCGAGTGGCCAAAGCTCGACATCGAATTGATCGGGCCAGTGGAGGCTGACGTGAATGAGCATTGCTCTCGCCCTGTTCATGATGACTCGGATAGCGACCTCTGCAGCTCCATTTTGATGGTGCGCTCCTTGCGACGCAAACCGGATGCTTTGATTGGCAGTCAACGATTCGCGGAAGGCGCGGGAGGAGAGAGACCCTTGGTCCGTATGGTACATCTTGATAGACACGTTGCTCTGGCTGGCAATGTACTCGAAGTCGTTCTTGGCTTGGATGGTATCGTGTGCGCCGAGAGATGCCTGATGGAAGGTATGGATGAACCCGCTGTAGTGGTCATAGAAGATGGTTCCGCCAACATATTTGCTGGATACGGGTTCGCGCCCTTTGGTGTGTTCGAGGCGTCCTTTCACTGCAACGTGGTAGTGATCCACAGAGACGAGGTGACCTGGTTTGGTTGCGTTTGGAGCAATTGGACGTTGGTCTTCGGATGGATGTGAGGTTCTTGTAGGTATTGGTCGACGCTTGGCCGTTGCGATGGCGCAGGCTTGGCAGAGTGGGTTGATGCAGTTGGCAGGTCCCTTTCCTCGCCCTGGAAGGCAAGGGGTCTCAATCCATCTTTGCGCAGGTCCGGAGAGACGTCTTACTCTGCGTGTAAGTCGATAAAGTTGTTTCACATGATCCATTCCGAGATGTCCGAAGCGTTGATGGTCCAGTAGCAGCTGTTTCTGATTTGCGGTGAGGTTCTCGTTTGCAGGTGAGAGAACGGATGGAAGAGCGTGGGTGATTTGGCACTCAAAACAAGTGTGAGACTTGCATCGGCAGGGTATTGCATCCGGTTTGTCTGCGAGTTGGTGTTGAGGATCGCGCGCCAATGCGGTCGGAATATTCGTGAATGGATGGATAGGACAGTTCATTACGCTGCCATCCTCCAACTCGAATGAGAAGGATTCCGTGTCTCCGTAATAGGGTTGGCGATCGGTCTTGATGCTGTGGTATTGAGCGTAGGCTTGCGGAGAGAAGAGGCGGATGTGTGCTTCCTCCACGTAATGTGCTCTGGTTCGGACAGGTGCGATGTTTCCATTCAGGGATAGCACTTGCCATTGGACAGTGCCTATGCCAGAGATTTGAAGTTTGCCGCTTGCTGTTTGGATGTCCCCGAAGTTACCGAGATGTGGTCCCGTTATGAAATCCTCCTTTCGATATGTCATGGAGAATGAGCACCCAGTGTCGAGGATAATGGGACACATGGCGCGTTTGTTGGTGAGACTGGGAGTATGGTAGTGACGGGAGACGAGAACGTCCATAAAGTTCGGTGCTTTGGATGCTTCATAGGCAGTGGAGGCCAGATAGGAGACGGCTTGCACCTGTGATCGAAGTTTATCTGACTGAAGGGTGAAGAAAGATGGAGTGATCGAAAAGCAGTGCTTTGGTTGAGACGGAGGTAGAGACATTGCGCGTTGTTGAGCATCTGCGACAATGCGTCGGTTCATCATGAATGAGTCAAACTCATCATGGAATCCGGAGAGATGAAGGAAGCGAGCTGATAGCGGGTCGTTCTTGCGTGCGTGCTCGTCGTTCCATCCATCGCCAAAGAGCAGTTGATCATAGTCGAGAGGCTGGTGTTTGTTGTAAATGCGTTGTGGGTGTTTCCAGCGATCGGTAGTGAGAGTTGAGAGGAAGAATAGCGTCGTCGATGGGATCATCACAGCGGATAGAAGGAAGAGACGACTCCAGAAGCCCATCCTCATACGTTGGGTAGAGGCGAATATGGTCGGTGGTGCTTTGGAGCGACAGACTCGGTAGTTCTTGCGTCCGCGCATGATGTTGACGTGGTTGAAGGTTTGGTGACAGTTGGCAGACAATGCCAGGACGTATGTTGTGAATGTGGATGCGAGCAGGTGCCAGAGGAGAGACGGGAATAGCAGGATCGGACTTACGACAATGAAAGCTGCCTTTAAAAACCCTCTTGTTCCGAGAATCTCAAAAGCTTGCGAGTTTCGTCGTCGTTGCCCTTTGGTTCCGCTTGCTTGTTGGAGTTGTTTGAGGATCCCTTTCTGCCTCGGCCGCGACGGTTGCGTTGGCGAGAGACGAAGTCGTCGTGTCCGTTGGTTGGATGGTTGCCCCATCGTTTGCAGGTTTCATGGTCACACCAGTATTCAGTCTTGCCGTGGGTGATGCGCTCGTGTGCCTCGCCCTGCTTTGGAGGCGTGTAGTCGATGGGCTGACCTCCACGGTCATGGGAAGGTCGGCTGCGTCCTGAAGAGTCCTTGACGTTGGTGTTGGCTTTGCTCCTGATGCCTCTGAATCGGGTGTTCTTGGATTTGGTCGGAGCGAACCATATCTCTTGATTAATGAGGCTGGTGTACTTCTTCAGAGCCATTTCGAGGATTTGCTCCCAAGTGAAAGGGTCATTGCCAGTTGCGTCGAGTGCAGCTTCACGCATGTTGAAGTAATCGACGAAGGGTTTGTTTGTGCAGGTCCTGATGACCTTCAAGAGCATGTCGTTCATGTCGGCTGGAATCCCAAGTGGTGAGGCTTTGATTCGATGAATGGCTGCTCTCATGATCTGGCAGAATGTTTCGATGTTTTGGCTTTTGATGTTGGTCATCCGGAACTGAGCGATCTTGTTCGTGATGGCTCGAGCAGTTTCAGATGTTGTCCTTGCGGCGATGCATTCCATAAAGTAGTAGGCCATTGGTCCTGTGCGGAGCTCCTCCGGGATCTGTTGCATGCGAGCAGCAATGGCTTCGATGAGAGAGTCGTCACAAGAGGAAAGGATAAGCTCAAGCGACCATTGGAGGTTCTGCTGATTGACTTTCCCACCAAAGAGAGCGTAGATCTCGGTAGAACGGAGTACAACGTCTTGGTCGAGCGTGAATGCGTTGTCCAGCAGATCAATGAAGGTATCGTCTGCGGCGCTTCGATCGAAGTCAAGATCCCCGGCCTCGTTCCGAGTGGATGGAATGATTTGGAATGGCTCGTACATTGAGTACATCTTGAGTCGATTGCGGAGGTTTTCCTTGAGTCGGGCGAAGTCATAGTTCTTTTCGAGGAACTTGTTGTCATTGATGGCAGTGGTTTGGTTCACCATCACAAAGAGCGGCTCGAGAGGCTCAACGGCTTGTTCTCTGACCTTGGTGCGGTCCTTGCCTTCGAGTGCAGCGCGTTCTTCCTTGGTAATGAGGATACGGTTGTTGGCTCGGGTGGCCGCATCATCGGGGTCCGCGCTGAAACGTGACATCCTTGGTCGAGTCGTGGATGAGGCCGAAACGTGGGTCGCGCGAACAGTTGGAATGGCGGTTTCACCGGTTACTGTGTCAGTGACGTCAGCAGGAATTTCGACAGTGAGATTTGTGTCAGCAAGAATGCCAGGACGAATGTTGCCAGGATCTGCGAGGGCTGACTGGAGTTCCTCAAGGGCTTGGGATTCAAAAGTGTCCAAGGTTAAGTCCAGAATATCGCCTTCTGCCGGAAGAAGTTCCGGTTCTGTCCGAAGAGGAGTTCTGTCACGCGGAAGTTGTGGTTGCTGTGCGAAGACGCCAGCTGCCTGTGTGCTGGTGTCCTGTGCAGCTCGTGTTGTTGTTGTTGTTGTTGAAACAGAAGGAGAGGCGCGTCCGCCTGGGTCCTGTGCTGTCTCTTGAGGTGCAGGAGAAGAGGCTGCTTGAGCGGTCTCAGTCGCTGCAGGTTGTTGATGAAGAGAGGCAGGTGTTGCGGTCTCAGGTTGTTGTTGTGCGAGAGGAGGGACAGTGATGTCGGCTGCGGTCTCGACTTGTTCAGGTGGCTGGAGAGGAGGGACGAGTGCGTCGGCTGCGGTCTCCGCTTGTTGTTGTTGTCGTCCGAGAGGAGGGACAGGAGCGTCGGCTGCGGTCTCGGAGAGTGCGACCTCGGGCTCTTCTGCTAGCGAAGGCGCGTCGGAGTTGTCTGTGTCACTGGAGGAGGTTGAGTTCGTTGTTTGTTGACGATGCGGGTCCATGAGCTTTGCGTTGTTTTGTTGTTTGTGTTGGATGATTGCGACGGTGAGAGTTTTGTTTGTGTTTTGGTCGTTGTCAGCAATGCGCATCAACACGCGGCATCGCTGTGATGGAGCGCGTTCGCCATGGTGCATTTAGCACCGTGTGGTGCGGCGGGTGACGAACAAGCAGTGCCTGCGGTCCAGGCTCATAACCTAATTGCTACGGGCAAGTGTGCGTCTGAGTGTGTGTGTGCTAAAGTTGTGTTGTGCCCATTGAGAGGGCCCATGGAAGGTCCCATGGGATTGTGAGCTTATTCTACTGTGGTCTTGACTGTGCGTCAAGTTCGCTAAATGTTGCGTGCGTCGCGAGCGCTCCTAATCGTGGCGTTGCTGACGCAGCGGCGTGCTGGTTCGGGTTTGGTGTCGTATCGATCAGCTGGACTAATTCATGATAACACAGATGCTGCGCTATTGCTGCGTCCATGCATCTTTGTCAATCGATGTGGACGAGAGCGACTGACCGCGGCACCGTTTCTCGCAGTCGCATCGAACGCGGCAACATCGCACTGGTCGGTGGAGTGGAAGCCTTTCAGCACCACCGTCTGAATGGGAAGGCTCTGCGAAGTACCAGGCCGTCCCAATGTCGTGTGCCTTCTAGAGATGGATTTCTCCCGATGCACTCTCAATCACACCCACACTCACATTCTGCAAGCGAGACCGTGTCGTCGTCGTCATCGCTGCCGGCGGATCGACCATACGGCATGGCGCAGGTGGACTATTCTGCGGCGGCAGAATACGTTGATGCGCATTACGGGATCCATGACTATTTTGGCCCATCACGGAACGCGAAGGCGTCGGAACCGATCTACGATGCTCGCGCAGGCTTCATCGAAGACGTTGATGACAAGGGTGTGGTCTCGCAACAGCGAATCGAGTACCCAGCCAGCTTGGAAACCAATGGTTTTGGAATCTCCAATGTCAGCACCGATGCGACTGTCGATTACACAGACCTGAACGATGTGGGCAACAAGTACTTGAAGGAATTAAGGGATGTCGTAATTCCGCAAGCACTGAACGGTGGTGCCCCCGAAGGTGGTGGACGGAGGCTACGCAGCGTTGTGTTTTGGCACCCGATGATTCGCGGAGAAGAGGAGACGATTGGAAGCCAACGCGCCGCACGGCAAAACGAACCGTCGACGGCGTCCGTCGCAACGAACGTGCATATCGACATTGATGCGGGTGCGTTTGGGTTGGATGGGATCCTCAACTTGGTACACAAGAATCAGGTGCCAATCGATGACGGCGTCGGTGTGAGCTACAGCAGCGACAGCCATGAGAGAACCAATCTTGATGGCCAAGGAGATGGTGGTTGCAACCTTGGAACATTACATCCAGACTTTTGCCCGAAACGAGCACAGCAACAAATACGCGATGAGAATCTTCGGTTTGTGCTGTTGAATATTTGGCGACCGTTGGTGCCTGTGCATGATGCAAGGTCGCCGCTGGGGATACTGGCGACGAGATATCCGCAACAGAGAAGATGGGACAGGAACAGCATTGGCAACAGCATTGACGGTATGCGTGAATGGGTGGGAGAAGAAGAAGAAGAAGGCACTGGCAATAGCTGCTGCTTCCCCCGTAGACCTTGCATGCAAAGAAGTCGATGGTACACGTTCCCTTCCATGCAATCAAACGAATGCCTGATCTTCAAGCAGTTCGATCGACGAACCGATATGCCGTCTGACCTTCGGCATTCGGCCCTGATAGGTCTTGAGAGAATTCCGTATGCAATTCCGCAAGAGAGCGCCAATCAGCCAAGTCCGAATCCTGGACGATCACATTCAACTCTTCCGCTCCAACCACCGGATGGAATTCCGCGGAGGTCTTTTGACATCAAGGCCCTCGTCTTGATTGAGGAGGCTGTCGATGTGGAGAACGATAGACTGCATGAAGCGTTCACTCCTCGATTGACCTTGGAGGAGTCTGGAGAGTTTTGTGATTGCCAAAGCAAGAAGAACAGAGATTCCAATTCTGTTCGTATCGATAACGACATGTAGAGCAGAGCATGTGTGCAGAGCAGTTGACCTGGTTTACTCCATCGGAGGAGGAATAGTTTAGTTGTATGGAACAAGCAAGTACCTATGCGGGGCTACACAACAATTGGAAGTTGACAAGGCAGCAGGGAAGATGGGCGAGGAATCATCCCAAGACGTCCAGGGTTTACGTTTACACAAGGGAGAAAGATGAGGGAATGCGCCAAAATAGACAGCCGAAGATCGATTGGACTGTTTGATCGTACGACTAGAGGAGTGCCATCATAATACTTACGGGCAGGTTGTCTGGTGCGCACGTGCATGCGTACTTCGTCTTCACTCTCAGTGCTGAAACGTAAGCTTCCTGCGCAACTTACCTCTCAACTTACTGCCATGTGATAGTCGTAAATACCAGCGACTACTAGTATGTTCGTACGACGGTTCGGAGAAAGTATTTTCCCGATGGAACGGGTCTGGAGGCGCGTCTTTGCCATGAATTAAGCCAAGAGTGACGCAAGAGGACACTGCCGCCAACACAAATCTGCCCATCTTCTGCTGTGTTGGTCTCGTTTGTCTCATTCTTCGCGCCTGGGTCTCCCGCATCTCTCCCCACTTGCCACAAACCAAACCAAACCAAACTACGAGCACGAGCAGGCGATGCAATGCAATGCAACGCAACCTCAACCAAACTGAACCAACTCGCTTCCCTTTCGTCACCTCTTTCAATGTCATCATAATCCGCACATGCACGTACAGCCATCACCAGCTCAGGGCAAGGCTCTTCACCACCTCACTACCTCGTCTGCCTGTGAGCATTTCTATTGTACTCGTACTATACGAGTAGCAATACGCAATCAGCGCCACCCATCAAGGCATCACCAATGACAGCACCAATGGCGAAATCGATGATGTCGACACCACTGAGCACAGCGGCAAAGCCGATGCGTCAGCTCCTGGGCTGGTACCTCCTCTTCGGAGCCTTGCACGAGGCTTCGCATGTCGTGGTGGCCATCGCATCTGCTGCCACGACTACAGACTATGATGGGGGGTACGCCCCATCCGAAGGCTCAGGTCTCGATGCGTCTGCGGCCTGGAACGGAATTGTGGAAGCCAATGGCGGATCAATTTGTCATCTCCTCTTCCATTTCATCATCCAACGCCAAGTCAACGTGCCGGCCTTCCTCAGCGAAGGAGGCATGCGCGAGAGTCGCCATGCGGGATGGATCATCAGCGCCATGCTATTCATCTCGCTCTTGCTTCATGTTGCGCGGACTGCATCCAAGGCCAGTAGCCGCTGCAAGACTTCGTGCTGCGATGCGTCTTCCAACATGACCTTCGCTGATTCCATCGTCATGACCAATCCAATGGTGTACTCCGCTGCGATCGTGGCGATGGAAGCCATTTCAACGGATTTGATGGGATTCCGGCCGCTTCTCCCGCTTGTCTCCGAACCGGATGAATTCTCAGCACAAGCAGCACTACCACTGTTCTGTGGCAACTTCGGCGTCATCCTGCTGCACCACAACTGGCTTGCGCACAACAACGGTGAAGCCGCCATGGAAGTGCTTGAACGCATGGTGCGTGTCACCATGATGCGAGGTGCACAATCCGGCGGTGTCGTAACGTACTACCCCGACGAAAATGGCAAGAGCAATGCGCAGAAGGCACCCAGCGACCTCGTCGGTATCCGCTGCCGTGTGGTCAACAAGAAACGAACGAACCTCAGCAAGCTGGTGCGGGCCAAAGTTGATAAGGACATCCTCGGTAAATCCGGTCGCTTCCCCAATTCCGGTTTCGTTCCCATCATGTCGGGGCACACCCGATTTGCGACTACCTCAATCTCCACCTTGGACGGCACCCACCCGCACATCTGGACCCCACCGACCCTCCGTCGTGTTTACGACACAAGCAAGGCGGTGGCTGTCTACGCAAAACAAGGGCCCGTGACCAACCGTCGTGTAGAGAACTACATCACCCACAATGGCGACTTTGACTTTTACGCCGTCAACGGGGTCAGCTACGATCTGGACGTCGTCCAAACCTGGCTTCAGAAGGTGACAGGAGCTCCCATGCCATCGACAGTCGATTCCTGTGCCGTAGCCGGGATGGTGGACGTCCTGCGTACCCAGGGCTGCTTCGGCCTATCAGCACGCTACGCGCTGGCGCTGGGACTTGCGAACAGTACCATCACCGATTCGCCATCCTTCGTGTTTCCCGACTATGCTTTCTTCGAACAGGTGGGAGACATCTTCGAGACATCGTTGAAAGAATACGTCACCAATGACGATATCATGATGAACTTGGATACCACAATGGGCCGCAACGATTTGGCACAAACGTTGTGTGTGGCTGTCAAGGAAAATGATGCCGCGCTCAGTATCCTTCTCGGATTCGTCGAAGCGGACAGCAACCACTACCAGCAGACCTCGCTCATGGAAACTGGCAAAGGCGACGATTTCACCACGATCGCCACTCTGACAGACTTTTGCAGGGCGACGGTCAATGCCTTTTTCGACAACGACCTCTTCTTCACCACCAAGAGCTTCCTCACCAATGCTAAGGGATCCTTCGGCCTGGTCATCTCGTCATCGCTGGATGCTCGAAGGCAGGTGTGCATTGCAGCACAGGGACAGAGCATGTCCATTGCGTTCTATCCGTCGAAGGGACTCATCTGCTTCGGCTCGGAGCAAGCTGCCGTCAAATCTGGCCTCAACACGGAGCTACCGGGTGATCGCAACCTCGAGGCTTCGCGACGGGACGTCGACTTGGATTCCCTCCGGCTTGATCTTGATGATCTCGGTGGCGAGATCGTGCTGCTGGACTGGAGTTCACGGCCTGATCCAAACGCGCAGCGTGAGATCAACGTGCCTCCCAACACGCCACGATCCAGAATGCCAACCAACGCCCTCCTTTCGTTGCCAAACCGTAACCTGGCAGCGCACGAAATGATGAACGGCGACGTGAAGCTCATCACGTTCCGTCTTGACAAGAGCGTTGGGCAGGCCAACACGTTGGTGCAGCTGTTCCATCGCATGACGTCGCTGTCTCGCAATGCGCTGATCAGGCCGCTGAAGGACGATAGCGACGATCCCATCCTCGAAGACATCAACGAGATACCCGCGGTGTGCAGCAAGATCCAAGACGAGTTCAAAGCTACCAAGGCCAGCACGAGCCTAAACCGGCTGGCTGCCTACAACCTCTCGAGCTGCTTGCGCCGTCGCCTGAAGGCAAAGCTCGAAGGCCGATCCTCCGATTCCATCGATATTCTGCTGACAGGGTGCGAGGTGTCGCTGTGGTTGGCTGAGCAGTTCGGATCCGACCTCCAAAAGGCCTTCCCCAAGCTCAAGATCCAAGCAACGAGCAGCAACAAACTTCTAGGATTATTCGGTCAGGAGATCGCCATCCCGGCATTTGGATTTCCGTACGCTCCGCAGACACAGGATCTGAGCGATACCATCATCATCATCGTCAGCCAGAGCGGTGGCACCTTCGCTCCGCTCAACTGCTCCAACCTGCTGCAGGGATCCACCGACAACCTCTTCGTTGTCACGTCCGAATGGGACACCCAAATCGGCAAGCAGCTTCGGGGCATGGATAGCTCATATGGGATCAACATCGAAAGCGCCCTAAAGCACCGCATCTTCACCACTGAGGTTGGGATGCGCCCGGCTGAGCCGAGTTCGATCTCGGTCGTTGCAACGCATCAGCTGCTCACCAACCTGTTGGAATACTTGAGTGCGGTGATTCTGAGCGAAGAACGATACCGACGCATTACGGGAGCCACCATGACGGAGCAAGATCTGCAAATTCTGGAGCGGTGCAATCAGCTGAATATCTCGGCCTTGGCTGACATCATCGGTATCAACGAATACGGAAACAGCATCAAGGTGGAAGGCGAGGATGGCATCGACGACATTCTCCGCAGCGCAGGCAACTTGTGGGCCGAACATATCCTTGAGAACGCCCGTGCCTACATCCTGAGCTTCATCTACGTCTTTGCAACCGTCGTCTCTGGATATCCGATCGTGTCGGCCATTGCCTTCGGAGCTGGGCTGGATGCCTCCAGCGACTTCATTTACCTGATCCGATTGATCGATGCTGCCATCTACTTTTGGTTGCCCCAAATCAACGTCACGCTGGTTCGGTTGTTCCAAGGCCGCAATCTTTTGCACCGCATGGTCGGCCGTACCGTCGTGATCGGCGACATTCCGTGGGTGGCACAATCCGCAGAGGCTTTCCTCAGCAAGATCTTCGCCTGCTCGTACAGTATCGCCGGTCTCAACGTCCTGAGTGGCAATGCCACCGATCACTTGGTCCACCGTCACACACATCGGGTTGTGCGCGGCGCGCTCGTGATCTGCGGGCGTCCGGACGGTAGGCTGTCCGCATTGTCGACGGCGGAGGCGTCTACATGCTTGGCCGTCAACCAAGCCAGCAGCATCCAGAGCTGGGGAGGAACCTGCGAGAGCATCACGATCGGTCACAATCCATTCAAGCTGCCTTTGACCAAGGCCGCCGTATTCTTGAAGCGCCGTCGCCCGTTGTTCCTGTGCGAGCGGATGTTGCTGGAGTCTGACGTTCGCAGTCACAGCGAACGCAGTGTTTCCGGATCGGATGACGACATGAATTCCAAGACCAAGCGCAGTTCGACGAGTATCATGACGGATGCATCCAATTCGACGTCCAAACGCAAATCCAGCATATTTGGAAAACAATTCAGGCCCTTGCGAAATGGCTCCTCGCAATCCGCTGCCGACGATGGCGAATTGAACAGCAGCATCCATCCCAGCGTCATGAAGAACCGTTCGGCCGTTGCCTTCCTGGGCGCTTACAGCAACTTCGAAGGTCAATCCAACAAGCGAGCATCGCAGCGATCCTCAGCCTCCATGCCTCCCGGGCAGCAGACGCCACGCAGGTCTTCGCTGGTTCTTGGAAACTCGGCTGGTGGGACGTTACGATCCATGAGACAGGTCTTCCGTTTTTCGTCGATGCACGAATCCTCGGTGATGTTCGAGAACAACCAACCCGCACCTGACAACCATGACCTGGACGTCCAATTCGTGATCGATCGGTCGATTGAGAAGACAAAGTACTCCGATCGGTTGCAGAAGCTCTTCAACACGCTCGACAGCCAAGGCAACGGATACCTGACCGAACAGGACTTGCTGGTGCTGCCAAGACACATGAACATCAAAATCTCTAAGCAGCGCCTGTTGGGTTACTTTCACGAAGCCGACACCGACGGTATAGGTCGCATCACGTACAATCAGATGGTGGACCTCCTCACGAAGAATAACATCGGAGATACGGCGCTCGTGTTGCCGGCAAGCAACAAGGACCAGAACGGCGTCATCCAAATCGAAGCCAGCGTGGAGAGGTACTTTGGTTTCAACCTCCGCAGGTTGAATTCCTCCAAGGCGCAGGAGGAAGTCGACTTCTCCGTCGCCAAGAGCCAGCACTTTGCGCAGGAACTGTACGAAACCCGGATCGCGTCGATGCAACGATTCGTCGCCATGATCGTGATGTTCCATCAGATGGGAAAGAGGGTGCAGCAGTTCTTCGCCATCATCTCCTTCGGGGTCTGGACGTACCGCATGGACCGCACCCACAGCATCATGCGCATCGCGACGACGGCATCACCGGTGAGCGGAGCCGATGTTCGCGAGCAAATGAAGTACATTCGCTTACAAAAGAAGTTGGAAAAATCCATCAACACGATTTCCGGTGCGTACTTGCGGTACAAGACCAAGAAGGAGGCGGCGCGGATAAAGTCGTTGGAGCGACGGGCCAAGCTGCTGGATGAGAATGCCGCATTCATCCATAAGGTAAACGAGCGAGAGCTACGGGACTCGCGGCACCGACGTACTTCGGCTGAGATGCAGCACCGACGTGCGAGCGGCACGGTTGGCGGCATCAGCAACCTTGGCTCCCAACAACCAACCATGATGCCGAAATGAAGTGGAGCACAGAATAATCTATTGCATTATGCTGAATATACTCGTATTAGCATAGAACTGGTGGTCCTGTTTACTCGTGGAGTGGTTCCGGCTCCCATTTCTCCTTCATGCCTAGGGGCTTGGAGGGTCATGTGGGTTGTTTTTGGCAATTGAATCCAAGCACCACGCATCCATGCAGGCCAACAGCCCAACATTAGTAACATCTTCTCCCAACCTTTCTGCTTTCTGTGTGGTAGACAGAGGGATACCATGCATCAAGAACCCCTCTCTCTCTCTCTCTCTCTGGAAAGTGTCCTGTTCTTAGCCTCTGGAGCATCTCCGGAGAATCTTCTCTCCTCCACACTTCTCTAGGACTTAGGCAGACGGCGTGCAGACCGTTCGAGCCACAGTCCCGCACGACCAAGAAACAGCGTGAACTCTCTTTCGTGTCTTTTTCGGCACGGCGGAAGATGCTCCCTCCTCTTGTTGTGTGCCCAGAAGGAAAAGGATCTCCCAGATTCTGGATCGAGTCCACGCCCGCAGAACACATCAGGTGGCACCACAAAACCCCACGACTACACTTGCGCATGCTGTCTCGCCCCTCAACACGCCGTAGCATACAGGCACGAGTATCAGCAGGTACCATCGTCGTACTACTATATCTACTGTCCTCCACTCCCCAACAGCACGCATTGCCGATGCAAGCCGATTTTGCCGTCTCGGTATAATAACAGACTTACGAGGTATCAGTGCGCAAACACCTTCGCGGCGACAACGACCGCATCTGCCAGTTCAGATTCAGGTTCAGGTTGAGTGGCTGGAGGGCGCTTGTTGGGGACCTCCATCGTCCCTTTCGCAATCAGGTGGACCCCTGTACTCCACACATACGAGCTACTCGTCGTCGGTCGTCACTGTCGTCGGTCGTCACTGCGGACGCTGCGGCAACAATCCATCATGCCGTTGTGCCAACATCCGGATCCCCGTGGACTCGCAAAGCTGCCTGCATACATCGTCTATCCCCATGAACCCGACTCCAGCTGCCACAGCAACGGAGGCGGCGAAAATGGTGGATTAGGATCAACTGCCCAACTGAGGCGAACATTCAAGAGCAACGACTGGTCAGTTGCTGTGCAGATGGATCCATCAGATGACAGCTCCTGGCTGTGGGAGTTGGCGGGCAAGGATCGGGCGGGTCACATCACTGGCGCTGAGACTACCGCGACCTACTCTCCTGTGTGGGAGGACCCGCAAGACAATCTTTATGCAGCACTGGTGCACCCGGCCCGCAAAGCAGGTATGGAAGTGGAGCCATTCACGCTGGGCATGGACGATCTTTGTCGACATGGGCCATTCGCATTGGTCGAACATCGAAGTCGAAATGGGAAGCTGCTGGGATACAGACTTCCCCCAAGCCTTTTCGATGATGCCGAACCGACTCCGCAATACTTGTGCGAGTCCGCGGATGGTCTCCCGTTGGTCAACCCCTCCAGGAGTCACGAGGACGAGGACGACAACAATGATCTTATCGATAATCATGGTCTTCATCGGCACGGCGGGGGCAGCGAGGCAGCAGCTGCGCAGAACGATCGAACACGAGAAACATACGAGAGAGCTGGAGGCTCGAGAGCCCAAAGAGCCAAGGAGGCCGTTGCCCGTGGCAGCCCCAGACCCAAGACGCATGTTTCACCCAAGAACGACATGGCACTCTCATGGTTGTACGACGACGACAGGGCCCAAGCATTCCAATTCGATGGTTCTCGTGCCAGCCCCACCACGAAGTCCGCACCGAGTACTACAAACAACACACTCGCAATACCTGGCGTCCAAATGAATTCCACGCACGAGGTGAAGAAGATCACCATCTCATCCGCACAAGTCAACGTGCCATCCTGCATCCTTTCGTTCATCTTTGGGAAACGGCTGTTGACAATCACCAAAACAATCAGTGCAAAAGAGGCACACGAGAAAGCACCCATCGAGCTCATGGACGAGTCGAAGACATCGACGTTTGAACTGATCGCAAGGCGCGCGCACAAGCGGAAGCAAGGACGCGCCCCAGGCACACATGGCTTCACCGAAATAAAGAGCTCCATGGACTACTTCTACGTCCAAACGAGGGGGCCGAATATGCCACCGTGCAGCCACATCGATCATTTCTTCCAATCAATCGCAGACTTCAGGGGCATATCAGTTCGTAAGAGGATCGACCGACTCGAGCTCTTCAGCTCCGAACCTCACTTCTTTGGTAGCACAAAGCGCAACCCAGCCTTCCTGTTTTTCCCAGCCGCTGATTGCGACGTGGCGAACGAAGGTGACGGCAACGACGGTGCTGGCACCATAGATCAGGAGTACCTAGTGACTTGGTTTCTCAAGATGGGGATGACAAAGGCCGTTGCGCTCGGCATCACAGCCATTCAGGTTCGGCTCTTCGTCCCCTCCAAGGGAATCTTCAAAGGCATGCTCGATGTCACGAGCGAGGGATCAGGGCGGCACTGGTACTCCACCAAGTCATCGGTCTTCCGCAACACTCCCATCCAGCTGGATCCAACGCAAATGAAGGTCGGCCCCTCGCCAAATCCACTAAAGACGGCCTATGGCGAAGACGTTGGAGTCATGGTGATAACAAAAACTGGCTTCATCCCGTCGGCAAATAATATCTCAGTACAAAAACTGATCAACGGCGAGACACTTCCAGACAGCTGCATCGACAAGCTCATGATGCATCACAAGCCTTCTTTCTCCCACGAAGCCTTCATGCGAAAGCTCGGGGTCCCGGAGGATGAATGCAAGCGCTACTTTGAGAAGAGACGCATAGGGTCAACAGAACGTCTCCACGACCAGTCTCTGATTGGCGTCTCGGACTCGACCGGGGGCCAAATCCCTTTCGATCACATCTACGTCACGGGGATTGCCAACATTTGGAGACAGCGCAATGACCGGCCCAAAACCACCAAGATCTTCGTCACGCGAGCACCCTTCTTGAAGGTGGAGCATGCACGCGTTTTGGAACATCTCGTGGAGAGACCAGATACCATGACGGTAGAGAATTGGAATTTCTTGCAGGCACAACCAGTTGGGAAGATATACTTTGCTTTGCCGCGAGATGGCGAACCTCCACTTCCCTCCCTCATCGCCTCCGGCGATCTCGACGGTGACAGGTACTGGGTGTGCTGGGACGAGGTGCTGATCAAGGAAGCCAAGCTGGCGAAATCCGCTGCGGACACGGCAGCAGCACCTACCGCAAACACGATGGAGGGTGCGGGCGCAAAGCAGGACTCGAAGTCGGACAATTGGTTTCATGAAACCCAACAGAAGATCGCTGACATGGCTGAATCTTTGGACATTCAGAGCCTGATCGGGATGCTCCACAGCCGTGCAACTGGCAAGGGGATTCACTTCGCGTTCGACGAGGAGGAGAGAGGGTTGCTGGCTGATGCCTACGCGCACGCATTGGACTTTCCCAAGCATGGGAAATTGATCCATCTCCCAACCGAGCTCTTGAACAAAGCTGTCAATAGGAGGGGCCTGTATCGGTTCTTTCACGGTGGCACCGAGGCATTGAAAATCAAAGAGGCGGCCAGGCCAAAACGTCTCCAAAAGCGGAAAAGTGCCAACCCGGGATCTGCCAGAGCCTCTCGGCGTCGCTCAACCGCAGGTGGTCGCGAAAGAATGAGAAAGCGCAGTCGATCGAAGGCGCCTTCCGCACGAAGAGCTTCAAGCATTAACCCCCGATCGCTGATAAGAGCTCGAAAGACGGCTGTCCGTCGGACATCGACAGCTGCGCCACCGCCTCAAGCCCAACTGGAAACGTTGCATGATGCACAAATGTCAGATGAAAAGGAACTGCAGCAAGCTATTGCCGTAGACTCTCCGTGGGATTCAGAGACCTACCGCGACGCTGTCGACTGCTGCAGTGACGAAGGTGGGGACATCAACTCGGAGGAACCATACTACTGTGCTTATGCCTTCTCCGCGCACGAACACGACGGCAGCGGCAATAATATTGATGAACATGACCACGACGGTGATGATGGCGATGACGATGACAGCAGTGCTGCATCATCTCTTGTCGAAGCCTCCGCTGGTGTCCAAGAACCGCCGCCGGTAACATGGTTTGAGCGCAACCGCAGATGTCAGCTGAGAGGCGTCATGCGACAGACGCGTTCACAAGACTCGGACAAGGCGAAAGATCACAAGGCTGATCCAGAGATGATTGATCTGGTCTCGGGCGATAACGAAGACTGCGCGGATGCGACGATGGAGCATGGCGTAACTACTACTTCGGAGCGCGAAGACTATCTTGCGCAAGCGTCGGGGGTCGATCATTTCTCCCAGAGCACATCCGTCGGTGGAATCAGCAGGAGCAGCGATTGTGGCGGTGGCAGTGGCGGCAGCGACGACGTCAGTGGCAGAGGTGCGCATTCAAGTCGCACCAACATCGGCAGCGCTCATGACGGTGATAAGGGCAACACGAATTGCGGAAGTGAAGATGGCCATGCACACGGTGATGCTGCTGTGTTTTTTGCGAATGGCAATGCAGGACGAAGCAACGTTGATGCCAGCGAGAATGATGGTACTAATGATGACATCGATGCTGGTGCTGACCAAAACATCGAAACTTGTGCGGATCATGGAGACAGGGTCAGCGAAGAAATTCGTCTGAGCATGAAACCACCAGCGGTGACTGGTGATTCGGACGATGGACTTCCTGCACCAAACGATCAAAGTGGCTGGATCACTCCCACCATCTGTGTGGAGGCAACGGGTCATGACAGCCCGATCCTCATGGATGATCTCGATGAAGAGCCTTCAGCCGAGGACGTCAAGAAACAGCGTGATTCATCGCAAGAACAATCGTGCGCAAGCATCGCTGCGCCAAGTCAGAAAGAAGGAGAATGCAGCTTCCCGGAACCAATAGGAGGCCCGGGATTGCCTACCCCAAATCAGCCGCGGCAACCCACGCTCGTCACTTTCGTCAGTCAAGCTACTGCGAGCATCGAAATCAGTGAGAAGAGCGACGACTGCAGCACCTCGACGAGTAGTATTGGCATGAGAGGAAACAGTATCGCCAGCGATACTACTGATGGTTGCGGCCAAACTCCTGACGCAGCACAACCCGCTTCTCGTCACGACACTTCGGAACATCGCCGTGGGTATGATGCTTCGATCTATTCTTGGTAGTACCAGAGAGTATTAAAAGCAGAATTTGAGATCCCCAGCGCCTAGGTGAACGCTGGCAATGCTCTGGATTCTCGAATAGAGCACGAGCACGGATACGAATACGAGTATGGCGCAGGGGTGCGGTAGCATATATAGACACATGGCACGGATACAATGATGATATGCAATGGTTCTTTACGATTACTCTTTGCTCTGTACTGTTTGGACTCGTACGAGTCGTAGAAACGTGACGCAAGCGCGTTCTGACATGCTGTTGCGCATTGTACATGGTTCATGCGTTCCAGGGGGCTGTTCCGGCCGGCATTGTGTCTATTCGTGACACCAGCATCCTGGAATGGTCGATCGATGTTTGGTACGATCGCACGAGTAGCATGGTACTCGCACGATACCCATTACACCGTCGGCGGTGGGATGTTGTAGGCTGTGGCGTCGATTTTGGCGGTTGACGTTGTCGCGCCGACCACTACGTCATCCAGTGATGACCCGAAGCGGTCCTCTGTGCTGGGATCGGATGCAGAATCTTCTCCGCTATGCTTGCTCTGGTGGAAGGGTTCGAACGTCTGCGCCTTGTTCGGTGATTCCTGCTGTCGCCCTGGCGTGCTCGAGCAACTGGAAAACTTAGCTTTCTTCTTGTGGGTCGATGTTTGCAGAGTGCCGCGGAGGCGTTCCCCGCCTGATGGGCGGAAATGGCGAGAGCCGTGTGTGTTTCCATTGTTGGCGTTCGTTTGAGGCGTGGATGAAGACCCTTTCCGTCGGTACGGTTCTGGCTTCTTGTGCGCTTCCATGACCTTCGGAGCCAGGTAGATGCACATGGCAAAGAGTACGTCGAAACTCAGGAGGAAGGATATCGTGGCGGAGCTTACGTTCGGCTCGATGGTGCCCTGATTTTCCAGCAAGTTCACCATGATCCGCAGGACCATGAACATGAAGTGGGAGTACACCAAGGTTCCCAGCGACCGCGACTCGTTGAATTCTTGCTGCACGCTGCGCGTTTGCACCGCCAGCACTGTCGCCATGAGGAGTAGGAAGCCTTGCCATCCCAAGGCGAGTCCTTCCCACAACCACGAGTTGGATCCACATTTCAGGGAGGACACAACTTGCGCGCCGCCCTCCTCCACAAGCTCGCGCTCCTCGACCTTTCTCGGTGTATCCATGATGGTCCACACCGTGAGGTAGATCATGACGATCGTTACCAACACAGCGACTCTGCAGAACATGGCCTTCGCCGAAATCCTGACTCGTTTCATCTTCCGCGCGGACTGGACGACCTGGTTGAGCGCGGCGAACTTGACGACCAGGGGGACAAGCGCGAGCGTGTATCCGACTGCGACCAACCATTCTCTACCGATGCAGATGGACGATGACGGTTCCACGACGTACACGATGGCCGCGATTGTCACCAGGAATAGTCCTGCGATCAGCAGCAGGATGAAGTTGACCTGCGCGAACACCATCACCCGCGTGTGTCGGCGGTAGAAGATAAACGTGCCCATGGCAACGACGCAGGCAGCAGCAACGCCGCCAATCACTTGTGCGGCGACGAGGTATCCTTGGTCATACGTGGATTCCAGCGACAATTCGCGAGGGTATCCCAGCGGGATGAAGTCGTCCAGAGTCTCCAGATTATCCACAATCCAGTCGCAGACTGCCTGGCGAGCATCGTGCCCGTACTGGTCTTGCTGCAAGACGATCCAGTTGTGCAAAATCTCGTTCATGTCCAGATTGTCAATCCTGAAGCTGCGCAAGAACTCGTAGGCCGGCGACCTGTCTGCCACGGGCGTCGCCAGCGTGCGGATGCCCAACGTTGTGGCGATGGCCTTTTGCAATGCGTGTGCCTCGGAATCGCAAGACCCCTCGATGGTCCCGCGACGTTCCACTTCGTCTGACGAGCAGCGTTCACCAGGCGTCACGCGAGCTCGTTTGCACGTTGCTGTTGCGTCGGGGAGCAAGATCTGCTGAAATCCAAAGCCGGTGCCACGGAAGGTCTCGACCAGAGCTGTAGGTGGTTGTGGTTTGTCAAAATTCGGTGACAGGTATAGTTGGGGGTTTGAAACATTCGGGCAGAACAGATTGTTGGGATATCAGCATTGGTTGGCAGGAGTGGTGGATGTGAGCAAGAACGAGGAAGAACTTGTGCGGCATTTTTACAGTTGAACACGACAGTACAACAACGGGGCTTCCGCGAAGCGATCAGATCAGCATGTGTATTAGTGCTGTTGCATTGCATTGCATTGCATTGCATTGCAACGCATGATGCCAAGTAAGCAACAAACAAGCACGCGCGCGAAGACGCGATGGACTTACCCTCCGGTGTCCACCACCACATCATGACATGCGATTTGGTGGCGTTGGCCGCCTTCCAGATATCGACCATCTGACCGTAGGTGTAGGAGCCATTTGGCTCCTCGCCGTTGGAGGAAAGCGGGACGTTGTTCCAGTACAGCTGGGCATCGATGAAGGATGTCCAGGAGCATGGCGGAGCTGCGATGTGACCCGTGCATTTGTCGGAGAGGGTGCAGTTGTTGTCGTCGGTTGCTCGGAAGTGTCCCGTGAAGGCGGATTCCAGGAAGTACCGCCCGCCTTCGTCTTCGTCGGGGGCACGTTGCGCCACGAGGTCAGGCTCCGCGCAATTGCTGGGCGATACGTCGGCGCAGTAGTCCTTCCACGTCGTGGGGCGTTTGAAGATGGAGGCCAGCTCCTGCCTTTTGGAGTCGGTGCCCTGGACGGCCTCCGCGAATCCGAGCGGACCTTCCGTCAGCCCATGGTAGGAGGTGAAGTCTGGGTAGGTTTCGGCCGTGTGCGTCGGGATGTACCAGCTGACCTTGCCAACCTGCCCATTGCCTTCGACCGGATCGATGATTCCCTGCCGCACCGCGAGCTGCACTTGCTTCGCCACGCCTCCCCACACCTCTGGCATGACATGGAGGCAGTGGTCAGGACCGGATGTCTTCTGGATGAGGTCTCGTATGACGGGGTCGCTGTTGGCGGTGCCTTTCGATAGGAGACGGCAATCGTGGATTTGATTCGCAACCTCCATGGCTGGGAAGGAGTACGTTTCGCTAGAGTACTCCAAGGTGTTGGCCGGCGAGTAGAACGAGTTCTTGACATCACCGTCGAGGCCCACCGTGACCGGAACGCCCAGCCGTTCGCTGAGGAAGATCTGCATCATCCAGGAGTAAAAGATGCTGGCCTCCCAGTTGCTGTGGTGGATGCGGATCTCGGTGTAGTTGAAGCCATTGTCTGCGATGCAGCTACCGTCCTTGAGGCTGCCTGCCCGCTCGTCGTTGCTGTTGCACATGCGCTTGGGATACTTCTCGGGATCATGCGAGTGCAGGCAGCCGCTCGCGAAGTGGTTCGAGCAGGTTTGGGTGGAAACGAGACAAACGCTGTTGGAACCAATCCACTCCTTGCACTCCTTGTCGTTCGTGCATGGTATCGCAGCGCGCGCCGGAGTGGCGGAGAGAAGGAGGGAGCAGCAGCACCACAGGGCGATGACGGCCAACTGATGCGGAATGCGCAGGCCCTGTTGCCGTCTCTTGGTGGTTCTTCCCTCTCGGCCGTGCCAGTGGGAATGCTGCTGCAAAGAGGCGCCTTCCTTCGTTCCTCGAGGGGCGTTCTGAAGGACGTCCTTGCTTCCGCACATGTTGCGGTTGGTGATGCTGGGATTAGCATGATCGTTGGTGTTGGCCCACGGAGCGTGGGCTGCGCCGCGGTCATCTTCGGCATTCAGCAGCATGGTTGGACTGGAATTCATCTTCGCGCACCAATGCGGCCGATGACTTTGCTCAGAATGCTGGCTTCTGACAGAGAGCGAGCTGTTCGTGTGGTTTTTACTAGTACTTTGGAGTTCTCCTGTTGGTTTTCGCCGGTTGTTGGCTGTTTTCGTGGTAGTTGTTTACACTTGTTCTTGGGTGGTGTTGGTTGTTGCGCGCTGCCGCGTTTCTGGGCGGTCAAGTTCGCGGTCGCTTGCGAGTAAAGGTGTTTCCTTGCGAGCACTCGGAGCTGGAGCTTCCACGAGCAGACGATGGATGACGGTAATAGCAACGGCGCCGCAACGGCAATGGCAATGGCGACGGCACCAGAGAGGGGTGGAGCCGAGAGCAAGGGCGATGGTGAGCCTGCGGGCCAAGGGAGAGCAACAGAGACGGATACGAGATAGAGGTAGAGGTGAACGGTTTGATGGGTGAGATGAGATTGTGGTCTTGAGTGGTCTTGGTTGTGTTGTTTCTTGTTTCACCCTCTCTCTCTCTCTCTCTCGCTGGCCTTGTCCCTTTGCTGCCTGTCGATGACGATTTTTTTGTGCACAACGACAACGACAACGACAACGTTGGCCGCCAACGAAGAAGACAACACGCACTGCGTCTTGAAGTGTTGTTTGCGTCTTGTTTGCCATGTTGTTTGGCGTTGCTTCTTTTTCTTTCTCCCTTCACACTTTGGGCCTTTTGTCGTTTCACGAAATACCACACTGGCAAGGTTCGGGCGCTCTTTGCTCTCCCCCCCATTTATTGCCTTTGTCATTCTTATGCGTCTTTGTCATGTCGCAACCATGTCTCTCGGTTGCAGAATTCGCAAGCAGCCACAACCTTCTGCAAGCTGGACTCGTTGATACTTTGGTCGAATCGCAACTACTCGCTCAGTCCTATCTGTGAAGGTTAAGTATTGAATACACATGAAATGGTTGTGCGTGTGTTCTTTATGTCATGTCCTGGTCGCATCATGTTCTGCGAGGTGTTGGTCCCTCGTACGGGAGGTGGCCGTCTTTTTATGTCGCCGGTCATTTCAATGTTGAGACAAAGACCAATGTGATTATCGTGACTTTGTCATTTTACGTTTCGCTTTTCTTCCGCCGGGGAGAAATGCTGCCACCTTGCGCGCTTGCTTCTTCTTCCTGTTCCTTCGGCGGACGAGCTCCTTGAATTCTTCAATTCGTTGTGCGCAATGCAGTGTTGATACACGAGTATGGATCTATTGTAGGGCCCCAGGACAGGTACGACTACGACTAGACGTACAACGATCAAAGCAAGGGTAGAACGAAAATGGCGTTGATCTCCCCCATCCACGCTTCCGAAGGACCAGTGATTCCACAGGTGTTCCGGCATGGACGTACTGAACCGGTCGTGACCCTTCGAGCCATTCCTCCTCGTTGGAACGGAGCTGGCAGTCTCGCCACGCGAGTCCTCGCGAACCTCAATTGTTCCACTGGCGCAGCCGCTGTGATATACCGTATGTATGGTTCTCAAAATGGGTCGTGTTGCCCGCTCACGCCTCGGATGTTCGTAATAATCCAACTAACGGACATAATTGACGAACACCATGCGAGAAGTGATGCGATTGTTCCATCGTGTTCTGTGGGACTCAAGCTCTGTGTTCTTGGAAGATTTCTGGATCGCACAAACCGAGCAACAAATTGGAGCCAACTTCGACCAAGACGAGAGACGCGAAGACCATGATCGCGAGCGTGTTGGATTCTGCGCAGAGCATGGTATTCGTATGGTGAGACGACCTACCTACTCTATCCAAGGCCTCCATGTGAGCGCCTGGTCCGCACGCAGCAGGAGAAGTTCCGTCGCCAAGTCTGATGGCGGGGTTGAACTCGATCAATCCCAAAAGGTTCGAACCTCTTCACGATCCAACGCACCAAAAAGCCAAAGAACGAGTGCTCATAAAAGGCGCTGGAACAGTATCGCAACAGGAAAAAGAGCAGTAGCACCAGCCGCCATCTTCGACCCCTCGAATACCCCAGATCTTCCTGACAGCCTCCGGAATGATGTCGGCTCCAATCAAGAAGCTCGTGGTCCTGTACGGCATCGGTGGCCTTTCTGACGTCGGACGTCACGTCGTCCAGGTATTGTTGGAGCAGCCCTCCATCGGATCAGTAACAGTGCTGACACAACATCCCAAGAAGCTGCTGGAAGAAACGAATTGGGAATGTGGTTGTCCGGAGCCACACATATTCTCAGACGAGCAGAAGAAGCGCCTGAACCTTGTCGCCGTCGATAAATGGGACGACGCAGACCTCCCGGCCCATTTCGAGGGCGCGCATTCAGTGATTTCGTGCCTGGGCAACCGACAGCCCGGATTCTTCGACAAGTCGTTGAAGAAAGGATGGGTGTCCTACCCTGGAAATCAAATGGTGATCCGGTCCATGAAACAACATGGAATCACTCGGGCCGTCGTTATCACGTCTGTCGGCATCGAGGAGGATTGGCCTCCGTTGGAATTCCATTTTGGAGGGAAGATTCTGGGCTTGATGTTCCGAACCAACACGAAGACCGCGGTCCGAGATCTCACGCAGATGGAGCGAGCGTACCGTAGCACGGACGAAAAGGATATTGATTTCCTGTTGGTTCGTCCTGTTGGCATCGGTGAGGAATGCAAACCATCTGGGAAATGGTTCCTCCAAAAAGAGAAGGGGAAGGATGCGTTGGGTATGGACATGGCCAAGCTGGACGTTGCACGGTACATGGTGACAGAAGCGTTGGAGCCAACGAGGCATCGAGCAGCAGTTGTCATTGGTTCTGAACCGTAGACTTCGAAGACGAAATCAACGAAGAGTGTAACCATGTATTGCAAATATAATGAAATAGTGTGTGTGTGTGTGTGCTATTATGTTTGCCATGAGATAGTGGAGTACGGATATGGAGCTAGTCCCATGCAGTCACAAATTGGCAAAACACAAGAGATAGAGAGAAGTATCACACATGTCAGTACCATTCATAGTCGTAGTCGCACGATCCTCTCCATGCCCAGCCGGTGCCCCGTCTCCATGGTCATCACTTTGCGAGTTCGAAGGCATCCCCGAATTCACTTCCATCCGTCATCTCCTCACAAAATCAGCAACCGCACAACTCGCAATGCAACTCACAAAGCAACTCACAAAATCAGCCGACTACCCAACCAATCAACCAATCAAGCTACAACATGATGTTCAAGACCAGCACCCTCGCTCTCCTCGTGACCTCCGCCACGACCCTCCTCGCCAACAACTCCGACAACGAAAAGGTCGATGACTTTGACATCCTCAAGGCCACTCGCCGACTCAAGGCCGGCAGCAGCCCGGATGGGCCACAGTTCCTCAATGTCCGCGTCACCAACCTGGCCTTCCGCCAACCGTTCAGCGGCCTCTTCGTCATGGTCCACACCCGTGCCGCCGGTCCTCTCTTCACCTTGGGCGTGCCCGCCAGCGATGCATTGGGCACCCTTGCCGAGAACGGAGATCCATCTGCTTTGGTCACCGCATACAATGGCAAGCCAGGCGTCGCCACCGCCATGGCCGTGCCAGGCCCAATCGGACCAGGCGGCAGCCTCGATATCCCAGTCACCGTCCCAGCTGGCTACTACGTCACCATCGCCACCATGGCGGTCAACACCAACGATTGATAAGTTATGAGATAGATAAGAATCCCCTAATGAATGAATACGCGCGCGTGCGTGCGGACTTGCATGTGTACTGCCGGTGGCTTCTTCGCCATTGTCGCTGTTGTCGCTGTTGAGCCAGCGTATGACATCGCATCGCAACACATCTCTCACACTATTCTGCCTCCATTGCTCCATTCTCGCATCCGATGACATGATACATTCAGGCGATCTCCAATTCAATTCCATCGCCAATTGCACCTTCGTCGCCTTGAACGGTGCCAAGATCAGGCCAGGTGACATGTTCCGCGGAGTTGGATACGATTCCGGTACCGAGGTCAACAACCAGCAGTGTGATTCCATCCCAGGACCAGCCTGTCCAGCCGGAAACAACGCTGATGGCAACGGCGAGGGCTTCGTTCACATCCACCGCGGCATCCAGTCTGATGTTCCCACCAACACCCTCCCAAACACCCAGAACTACGACTGGCGCAACCCGATGGTCCAGTTCCGTGTCATCAGCACCTTAGGTAACAGGCAGCAGTAGCGGCGCAACAATACATCCATCAATTCCATACACTACTACCGAATGTACTTAAAGACTTGCATCATCGGCTAATACAAACAAACCATCGCGATAAAAAGTAAATCAACAATACAAACCACAATAATCAACAAGAAAAATCTAATTTCAATTTGAATCATCGGACGACACGGGCCAAACAAACGTGTGATGACATTCCCATAGATTCATACTACGCACCATCTGAATCAGCTGAAAAAGTTGATCATCGAATGAGTCCTCGGCTTTGATGTTGCACAAACGAAAAATGCTGCGTGCACATTTTCTACGGACTGCCGAGAAGCCAAAGGATCTCAGCGTACTCTTGTTGAATGCATCATCGTGGCTACTTCGGGAAGCGATACATTGATTCTTGACATCGCTCGATTGACTCCAGCAATATGATCGTGTGCGCTCGCCTCCGACTGAACCTGAAACTCCTACACTTTCTGCCGCAATCAAGAGCGATGACGGTTTTCCGATTGTTCTCACTCGTGGCGAATACAACGAATGTTCCCGACGGAAACACGATGTGCTGAAAAGTTGCAAGACAACAAGGATTCCACTGATACGAAATTCCTCTAGCACGCAGCAGGGCTGTTGAATGGCGTCGTTGATTGTTGTTCTTAGCCAATGGATATTCGGATGTCGGAAGGCAACAAAATGATTTCAACAAGTTGGCTTCCGGTTGGGCTAGCATCCTTGCACAACGAATGTTGGAGTGCGTACTTTTCTCGAATGAAGGTTCAAGCCTGACCAACAATTTTCTCAGTTTCTGAGCCCTCCATCCCAACGATTCGTCGCAATACACATAAATCGCGCTCAATACAAGAGAACACCAAGGATACCGACAGCAGCAATGTTAACTTGTTTCCGTCCTTGTTCCTCACAAAGTGTCAAAGGGTTCCACGTATGTTCCTCCTTGCAGAGCACGAAGCAAACAACCAACAAGACATACAACGCAGTCAAGTCGATGGAGGAGTAGGGCATTACACACAACCAAACATACGATCTCTTGCAAACAATTCATTGTATCACATCTTAGCTTCGGCCAAGCAAAACGGAATGCAGCAACAGTGATGCCTCCCTCCCTGTGCTTGAACAAAATAATCTTTACGACCACAAACCGAGACATTCGACTTTTGGAATCTTCAAAGTGTTATGTTCATAGTTCCTGCCACTTGGTCCCAACTATTGGATTTTCTTTGCTATTCACTGTCAATCCTTGTTGTATTTGTCGAGGAACAAGTTGGTTGCGCGGACCTAGCAGATTTTCCGTATGGGCTTGGGAGTTTCTCGTTCCAAGTTTGATTTGTTGCACCACGTACGAAATGATGGGACTGGTTCACCGACACAGAGGAACCTTGTTCAACTACGGAAACTATGACCGATACACACGTCTTTGCTTCTTGCCGACTTGATGTGGGTCATTACAACTTGACATGTACTCCAAGCAACGGGATCGGTCTTTGACGACAAAAGAGCCTTCAGAATTAAATAAAACTAGGTTGTTCTGGGCCACTCCATTCATGGCATGGTAGACTTTTCCAACAACTTGGAGGAAAAATGAGGAGCGATAGCATTTGCCGTTGAATCCTTGTTCGACGGGATTGTATTGTAGCGATTCGAAAGTTCGACTTCGAAACATGCTTCCCCAAGATCTTTGTGACACCATAGCGCCAACTTGAATCTATTGCTCATCCGAAGGGAGTCACCTCTGGCGACAATCTATCTTTTTCAGTCATACCAGACGTTCGCCCGAAAGTCTGAACAGTTGCACGTGGGAATGGACTCGAAGTGCAAAGCAAGGATCGATGTCGCAACCAACAACAAAATACCTTTTCAATCTCCTTTCTTGAATTCTGTTGAATCTCCTTTAGAGCACAGAATTCATTCAATATTGTATTTCCGGTTCCAATGTACAGAATCGTGTTCTACAAGGATTGCTTGGAACTTCATTTCCAACAGGCGTGAGCAATGAAGGATGAGTCAACAGAGATCGGATCCATATGAATCAAGAAAAGCAACTACTTTATACCTCTTGCCTTGTATTGCAATACAGAAAAGCGCAATGTGCTTCGTTTCCACCTGGCAGCGAAAAAGAGATGATTTGGTTGGCGCCCATGCGCACATGCTTGCCATTGATTGAACACCACCTGCTCTAAAAGGAACCCGTCTGCTTGTTGGCTTCTTGGAGACTGCATCTCTTGTTTGCGTGACGTCATTCATCCAACTATCATCTCATTCCTGAAAGGACAATCTGACCATCTTAGCGCCTGTAACTCAGGTCGTCAACAATCACGTACATTCAACATCATCAACACGTTAAGATGATGACAACGTCATGACGAGAACCACATGGTTGAAGATATGCGAAGATGAGAGTAGACACAAGAAGTGGCGTTTTTAATGAGAACTGGTTTGTATTGTTTGGAAAATTCTTCGACTGTGTCAGCAACCTGATGGAATGTGTTCTCATAGTAGTATGGCTATGCTGATTCCGACCAAGTATTGACAGGACCTTTGAAATGGGATGTATGATGGGGAGAGTAATCACAAATGAGCCACGTCGAGTCATTTGCCGACTCAAGTTTAAGAAAGGAGTCGTAGAGATCCGGAGGCGCAACATACAATCAAACATTCCCTTTCTATTCACAAATGTGATGGAATCGCGGTCCTTCGCGCGTTCGAAACACCAAAATTGCATCCGCGTTCCAGCGATCGATGTGGGCACAAGACTTTGATAACCGTGTACTTGATTCTTGGCTTGTGCTGCCTGGTTGGACAAATGCCATCTTGTCACCTCTCGCCTTCGTGCATACTTCTGTTGGTGTTTTGCTTGCACCCACGGGGTCTCTTATGTGCTCATGGATTGTTAGAAGAACGTAGTGGTGCAATGAAGCCATCACATCGGTTCTTCCGAATTGTCGGTTCCAGGGCTTTGACTGACAGAGCCGGGTTGTCGACGTAAACTTGAATGTCTTCCCCGCTTGGTAACCATGTTGATTCGCAATTGTGAGGGGCTTCCTCTTCTACGTTTCGTTGCACTCTTGATTCAACTATTGTGGCTCCAATACACCAGGTTTTGTGATGGAAAAAATCCGCCCACGCAGGACATGGTATCTTCGTGGTTGCTCCGGCACATTGACGAAGCGGTTTCGTTGCGAAAGCACCACAACTCGGCTATTTTTATCCGTATTGGAGTGGTGCTTGACTCTTGAGTCAACCTTTACGTAGCTCGACTCCAGATTGAATTCAGTATGCTTGCGAAATGTAGTGACACATCCATTCGAACATTGCTCTTTTCACAACTCTAGTAGGCCAAGTGAACAGCTTTAGTTGGTGGTGCTCTGTTCTCGCAAGTTGTGAGCGACTGCGGCCGCTTTGAAGACAGCTTGAGCAACTCGAATCCAAAACTCAAGTTCAAAATGAGAAATTACGAAATCATATCTGCAGAGCTAAGAATAGTATTTTTAGTCCATTTCTTTGACAACTTGTATTGGCAGGAAGGTCAGAAACCAAGAAAGTACCTATTCTCAACACCGGTAGACAATTGTGGCGATAGAGCAACAATCTCCTAACTGCCTTTTCTAGTCATCGTCTCGTCATCGCTGAGGAAGGTCCTTCTCTTTCACTAGCGATGTTCATGGTCTCATAATGTGGTATGAATACACTTGTGGTATGAATTCAGATGTTTGTTCTTGTACTCGAAAAAAGAAACAATACAAACGTTCGCGTGAATCGATTTTCCAACGGGAGTGATACATGAGGAGAGTCGTCTTCTGCATTTGTCGGTGAACGTATTTTCGTGCGAACAGAATTTATGTAGACAATGCCGTTTCATAGATTGCGTTGCAGCTTTGAGTACACAATTGCAATGATCGTTGGATGCGTCCGTTTCGGAACCGATGAACTTCATAAGTCGACTTGGACACAGCAGACGCATGGTAGGCGCACGTATTCTTCACCTCCATTTCACTCTCTAGACCATCGAATATTACGATGTATTCTCCCGTTTCTATTGGGGTATCTATGCTTAACGATGACGCCTTGCTCAATACTTGTGATGAACACGAATTGAATTGACGAAAAGTAATACGTACACGAGCTTGCTCAATGTGATGTTTGCCTTTCCGATTGCGAAATTGTGTCTCGTGAGACTGTTGTCTCATTCAGGAATTCATCCAGCTTTTCATCACCACAACTGTTTTCTTCGGTTGCTCTTGTATTGCTCCTCATTCGAGCTGTTGCACAGAGAGATCTCAAAGCGTGGCAAACTCTCACTGATCTTTCCAAGATGTCGGAGTTTGGCAGAGTGTTGTCACCATCGGCATCCAACCAAGCCTTTCCTCATCAACAACAACATCAACAATATCAGCAGCATCAGCAATAATGCTATCAGCAATGGCACGATGCATTCCAGCAGCAGAGCAACAGTTCCGCATGCACAAGCGAAAGCCATCAGGGCCAATGGTGTTCAAACCTTCATTTCTCAGCAGGTTGAAGGAATATTAAATCCGCTCCGCGCGATAAACAATGGAGTGAAAGCCTTCAATCGTTGTCTTGTGATCTGAAGAGAAGGCCGAAGTGGGAACGGCAGCGGTTAAAATAGTTGCGAATGCGATGCTCGGAGATTCCAGCAACCGCGCTGGCTTTGCAGACACCAAACCAACAAATCGGGCACAGCAACAGCAACAGCAACAGCAACAACACAACGCGTAGACATATTTCGAATTCAAGATGGAGTGTAGTGGTTGGCTGTTCCTGTGCGCTCAAATCGGACCATTAAGTGTGCTTCGTTTGCACGGTTACACAGGCATGATTCAGCTATCATATTCGTTCCGCCGGGAGTTACTCCATTACGGTGAGTTTATATATGCAACCGTTTTCAATACAGCCAACACTCAATCCAATCCGACCCATTCACAATGGCTTCGAATCTAATGGATCACATTGGCAGCAGCTTCCCTGGCCTTTTTTGGCTGTTTTCTGATTCCAAGGGAAGGGGAAAGACCTGAGTTCATAGCCCTTGCGACCAATGGTGGTTGTCGCCCTCTCTCCTGCGTGCTGTTGTCGCCGGGAGATCTTTGTCGTTTCCGCGCCTCGGAGGGCTTTGATTGCTTAACGGCTCGTTTCCTCGTGATCTTCACCTCGTTCGTGTTGCCCATCTTCTTTGGTCTTCCTTCGAAGTCAGTGTCAAGAGTGGTGGAGGTGTCGCTACCCTCACGATCGCTTTCATCATCGCACGCATCAGAATCGCCGTAGTTGTCGTCTTCAGGGTCTGTGTCGTACTCATCTGAGGTGTTGTTGTTGTTGTCGTCTTCGTCAGAGGAACTTTCGTAGTTTTCGCACGTTTTGTCGGAGCCGTCGCTGTCTGTATCACTGTGGCTAATGCCGTCGACATCGTGCGAACTGATGGCGATCTTGCGACTGGTGCTGTCCTTCGTCGAGCTGACTGCCCTACCGCAGGAGCCGGGTCTCCGATTCTGCACGTTGGTTCGTGCATTGCCATCGATGATGTCCCATTCCTCCTTGTCGGCATCAGCTGTTTTTCGGAGCGCCTTGGACTTCACCATCACGCAGAACTGTGCGCTGATGTCAATCTCATGGCCAAGGCTTTCGTCGACCAGCCTCCACTTTGGGCGACCCGCTGACTTCTTCCGTTCCTCGCCATGATATCCATCTCTGTACATCGGCGCGAGTCTGCACCATTGCAGGTCAGGGATGTACGTCAGCACGAACCTGTGATGTGCGGGCGCCAGTTGAGGGCAATTGGACGCATCATTGGCACCATGTCCGCATAACATCAAAACATAAGCGGGCCACATTGAAGGGCACCAACCAAAAGGGATGGATCGTTCGGCGTTCATGGTCGTGGTGGGCACATGGAGCAACCACCGATGGTGTCGATCGTATCAGTCGAATCGAAAGGTGGGAAACGAAATTGGAGGGTGTTCGTGAGATGGATGTCATCAATTGCGAGAAATAGAGCACGGGGCATACGCCGCAAATCGCAAACCATCAACCGCAGCGCACACCCGTAGGATCATCCAAACAGGGCTTACCAATAGGTGTATTTTGCTTTCATTTTCGTCACCGCTCCAGCCTCAAGTTTGATGACTTTGTTGAAGAGCGTGTGGGAGATGCGTGGTCTCGTCCGATTCAACGGCAAGAGCGAAATCGATGATGCAGTCGGTGCTCGGATTGGCGACGTTGCCGGAGGTGGACTTTGCGATTCGTCGGTGTTTCGCTCCGAACTTTTCATCATGGTCGCTGTCGTCGCTGTCGTCGTGGCCGTCATGGAAGTGGTCGCGACGTTTGTTGTTTCGGTTGCCGCTGCTGCTGCTGCTGCTGTTGCTGCTGCTGATGTTACGGTTGCTTTTGCAACTTGTGCTGTGGTTCGTAGTCTTTGCGCCCACGCTGCATATTCCTCTTCATGCTCCTTGACTGCACGTTCGTAGTGTCTCATACCCTCTTTCGCGATGCCATCGTAGCGTTGCTGTTTCTTGTCTGGCAACATGCGCCATTTCTGAATCATGATCTTTTCCAATCGACCAGGAGGTTTGCCCTGCATGGTGGGATCCAATGCGAGCTGATGCTCTTTGAAAAGGTCAAAGCTCGTGGCTGGTCTATCAGGAGGAGTCGGTGCCTGTGCGGCGCCTTTCTTCGACGGTGGGCCGGTGAGTTGCTTCGATGGCCTTGGCAATAGTAACGGCGGATCGGCGAATGGTTTGATTGGCACTGACAGGGAGGCGAGGATGGGGTTCTGCTTATGCGCCCCTCCCTTGCGGTTGAGACGATACGCCATCATGTAGCTGGGCTCGCCATTGTCCGCCGTGTCGTCTGGGAAGCTCCAGTGGCAGTATGGGACGCAGTTGTCCACTTTCCCATCGAGGTTGGAGACCTTCACGCGCGTACCACCCTTGAGCCTTGCGGAAGCATGCAGGCCAGGAAGGCGGCTTTGATTCGCCATGACAAGAGCGTTGCATGACACTCGGAACTTTTGCGATATCTTCCGTGGTGTGTCGTTCTCTTTCGCCACGAACCATTGTGGCGGCTCCTTCCTTTCCTTCGGGGCTATCAGCCTCTTGGAAAGATCTGGGACGTACAGTAGAGTACCCTTCATGAGGCGGCTCCTGGGCTGGATATCTTGGTAAACATCCTTGTTGAGAAAAAGAATGTCCCAGACGTCCACTTTCAAAGTCTTGGCGATGGCTGACAGGGTCTTCCCGGCGGACTTCACTTCGTACACAACCACAGGGCTCGAGACTAGGTTGGGCGACGTGCGCGCGACTGCGTCCGGCGCTGCCGACGTTGTCGCATCGTCGACAGTGACTGCGACCTGAGCACCGCTTCCATCGGTCGATGTTGAGTTGCCGTCCGATCCTTGATGTTCAGCAGGAGATGGGTTTGGTGTGCTGGTGCCTTGTGCTTGGTGCGATGAATCGTCGACGCTTTGCGGCTTGTCATCATCAGAGACACTACGCGCCTCGGTGATCGCGCCGACACGAACAAAACCGATTGATTCGTAGAATGGAATGGAGTTTTTGGTGGCCTGCAGCACGATGAAATCGTAGTTTGCCTCCAGCGACGGCTTCTGCGTTTCCAGGTGGTCGATTATGAGTGACACCAGCACTCTGCCACACCCGATGGCTCCCAGCAGGGAAAGCTCGGCGATTCTTGGCCAGACAATTCCCTCGTTGTATGGATCGCCGAGATGCACGGTGTTTTGCATATCGCACGAAAGAGAGCCATCCACATCGATGGCCTGGGTTGCTTTGGTTGCCAATGCTGGCTCCCTTGGGATCTGGCCGGGAGGGTTATTCTCATCTTGCTCGTCCGTGGACACCACGGTCCGCGTGCGCCCACAATGATGCAAGCCCGGCAAGTCGTTGCTCTGCTTCGGCAACGAACCTTGCAAATCCTGCGCGCCGGTTGCGCTGGAGTCATGAAATGAATGTTCTTGTTGCTTGGTTCCGGCGTGACGGTCTTTCTGTGCGCCATCGCTTTCGTCGTCATCGCTGTTGCGGTGGCTCTTGCTGTTCCGCTTGTTCGCATTTCTGTTTTCGTTGGTGTTCTTGCTGCCACTGTCGACGGTTGTGTTGTTGTCGAAGTAAAAGGCAAGGTCGTGCCTGGAATCCCACCGAAAGGTCTTCTGCCAATTTGTGAAGGTAGTGATCGTCACAAAGCCCTGCATCATTCCCGATGACGTCCTGACGAGGTAGCCGAACAGGGGATCGTCGACATCCAACCGATCCGCAATGTACTCAAGAGACAATGGCTTGGATTCATCCTTGGCTCGCTTGCTGCGGCGCAGAGCCTCGTTGCAGAGCAGGACCATTTCGGCCATGCATTCCTTCAGCTGGTCGCGGTCCGTAACTTTCTGCAGCATGCTCCCGCTGAGATCCTTGGCGCACTTTGGGATGTCATCGAAGTGGTACTTGGGCTGTCTCAGGGGATCCTGCGGAAATCTGTGGGCGTTCCATCCGGGAACAGGTGCATCTGCCATCGTCCAGGTGTATGCTTTTGCTCTGCGCGATGTTGGTATTTTGGTACTTTGTTATGTTGGTATGTTCCGTTATTGTGTCGTCGAGTGGAGATCTCAATCGAGACGACTCTGGGGCAATGGAATGAAGATTGGGTTGAGTGATTCTACGTTTGGGCTCTGTCTCCCTGCCCTCTATTTGTAAGTTTGTTCCTGCTCCTCAGTCTGCGATGTATCCACTCTGCGTCGGTGGTCTTCTCGATGTTCTTCTCTCTGGAGAGCGGCGTGATTGGAGCAGCGTCGTGTCGAGCAGAGTAGCGTGAGTGCGGTTTGTGTCTTTCATTTGGCGATGACGTGATGCTGTTTCGTCATGACTGGATTGGCTGGTCAGTTGGCTGGTTGGTTGCGCGGATTCCTGGTCGGCTGTGCTCGTGTCGTGCTCTTCCGCCATTGCACGTTCGTTTCATTTGCCCACGACAGGATTTCGCGCCATTTTTTGTTGGTCGAACAACGACAACGACAACAACAACAACAGCAGATCAGGTCAAGGTAGTCAAAGCAAGCATCGATTCTAGTCGCGTCTATATCAGTACTATTCTCTGTCGCTAAAACCGTTGAATCACGCACAGGACTGATTGCGTCGGACGACGAAAGCCAAACAGAAATCGTCGTCGTTTCGGCGTTCTGTTTTTGTGCTGGACGCGCCCTTGTTGCGTGTTGTTGTGTGTTGCAGCGTGCTGAGTTCTGGAGCGGCCACGACGCACAGGAGAAGGGAGCACTCGTGTTCACCGTCCTACGATCTCCAGTCGTCCACGAAGGCAAATGCACACAGAGCGGCATCTTTGCGCCTGACAGTGTGTGGTCCACGTTGTACGAGCCACGAGCTCATCGACCCACCGTTTGGTACAATACCACACGATTTATAACATTATATTCTATAATATCATATTATACCATCGTCGATTTGCCCATCCTCGCGCGGCACTCTCAGCCCACGAGACCAAAATCGAAATCGAGATCGAGATCGACGCAACATCGATCGTGACAATCCACGAACATCATCGTTCACGCTGGTGCACGTTCAAAATCGGTCGTCAATTTTGACCTTCGATCCATTCGTTGGCTCGTTCGGCTGACCTGTCGTGGGCAGAGGCACGGGCTACTATATATAAATAATAATATTCTATTCTACAACAATCGTGGAGGACTCTGAGCACGATCGAGTAATCGGAAAGCAACCGTCCGTTCATCATCACCATCACAGCTCCAGCCAACATCACAACCGAGACCACAACCACAATTCCGCCCGTACATTCATGATCTGCCAACATCAAAATCACAACACAAAGACAGCTTCTCGTTGCCGACCTCCATGATACCGCAGGATGATGCGGGACTCGCAGAAGCATAGGCCAGGGGCTATCGTCCAGGCATCGTCGGAGAAGCAGATGCAGGAGCTCCTGGTGAGGATCGCGGAATTGGAGAAGGAATTCGCTGCCATTCCGAAGGAAGCAGACCAGCGGAAGAAGAGGATCCGTTCGCAGCTTTGCGAGCATCTGACCGACGTCATCTGCGGCGACCCTCCTCTCGCCTTGCAGGCCGATTGCGCGGGCAGGCTGTGGCGGCAGTGCTTCTACCAGCAGATCAGCCATGCCCGGCAGCGCGCCCAGCGCGAGAAGAGAAAGGCCAGCCCGTCCTGGAACACAACCGAGCGTTACTTCCACAACTTGCTGAAGGAAGCCATGGATCTGTACGAGTACCACCTGGAGCAATTCCATGAGAAGCTGGCGTCGGCAGTCAAGCAAAACGACATCGCAAATGCCAACAACAGCGCAAATGCCAACAACGATCATGCCATCGTGGAGCTGTTGTACAGAACCTACATCTACAAGGGCGACCTTTACCGGTACGGACAGTCTCTCAAGGAAGCCGAGTCGTGCTACCTGAACGCATCCAGACTCGCGCCTGGGATGGGCAATCCGTACAACCAGCTCGCAGTCGTGGCGCAAATGAAGGAGACGAATATGGTGTGCGTGAGTCTGTACTGGTATGCAAGATCGCTGATGGCAACGCACACCACATTCGATACATCGAACGACAACCTGGAGAGGCTGTTCAACATGAACAGGCGACACCTGCTGGAATCCACGAAGGGTGCCTCGCCTCCCATCATGCCCCGCCAATCGAAGTCCGCCTCGGCAGCTGGCAGTGCCGCGGAGAGCGCGAATACGATAAAGCAACAACGATTCAAGATTATTCGGGCAAGCCTGGCGCACTTTGTGGATCTCCACTTTGACATCTTCCGCGGGGATGCCGGCGTCCGCGGCAAGATACCGCCTGCCATGAAGTCCCTGGAGTCGATGCTGAAGGCCTGCGCCTTCGGAGACTCGCTGCTTTGCAAGATATCAACCATCTGCATCTTCTCTGCCGTGCACCACAAACATGACACAGACAGTGCCATCGAAGTGCTGGTCAAACTCGCATTGTGCTACCTGCGGAGAGTCGCAGAAACCACGTCGAAGCTTTGCGAGGGTGCACAACGCACGCCGTCCGCGTTCCCATCCACCGTCCGATGTCTGATGCCACTCCTGATTCTCCTGCTCGGAATTGAAGCGAATTTCGGGGCCAAGGCGAAGGAGAGGCTCGAGTTGTGGACGTCGATTTGCGCTGTGGGCAATAATATCGCTGAAATCCAGAACAAAAGGAACGGACGCCAAACCAAGTGCGACTACAGTGATGTGGAGGAATTGTCGGGCCTCCAAGGATTCCGCCCACTTCGCCGCCTTTATCCAACCTACGATACGCAATCTCCATTCCTTGGACGCTCGCAAGCCCACGCATTTCTCAACAGCAATCGCAACACCAATGCGCCAAGCCAAAGATTGAACAGAAAAGGCGGTGCGTCTTCCAACAACAAGGGTGGCAATGGAAACAACAATGGCAGCAATCGCAACAATGGAAGTAGCAAGAAGACGGAGCGACCAAGCGAGTTGGACAAAATAATGCATCTTTTCCTTGAGTTTTGCACTCGCATGGTGGATAGCAAGCTCGCCCCCATCACGCAGCAAAATGGGACGTTCGTGGTCAGCTCCAGTTCCGAAGCGACGGAATCTCAAAAGCAGGCGGCTGCTTTGTTGGCCCATCCGGATGCGGCGGCTGTGATGTGTTCAGGTGAAGCGCCTACGAATATGCAGGTGGAGAACAATCCAGGCAACATGAAAAGCGGCAGGAACCACAACAACATTGTCGACATGGACGATGATGATGAGGCGGGCGATCTTGTGATGTTCCAGGGCGACACGGACACGAATGAGAATGTTAAACTCTCCTCCATGAAGCCAAGTCTTCAAACGGTGCAGCTCGCGCTTCCCACAGACGCCAGCAACCCCATGCAGCCCACGGCCACCAGCACTACCACGGCCACTGCCACGATTCTCGCACAATCCAACCAGGGACGCGCCGTAAAGCAGGTGGCCGTCGTTCAGCCTCCTCCAGGATTCGTCGCCAGAGCTGGATCGCAGGCCGCTCCCAACCTGCCTCCAACTACAAATGCAAACCAAGTCACCATCCCAACCCCCAGCCTCCCAGCAATTCCCACGGGTACACCAGTTGGAGCAGGAATGCAACCCAACGCTGCATTCCCCATAGTGCAACCACTTGCGCCGCAGATGACGTACGCTCCGCTGCCATACCTGCAGCCGCCATATCAACAACAACAGCAACAACAACAGCAGCAACAACAACACCACCAAGCCAATGTCGACTGGTTTGGACAAGCGCTACCTACGGCGACCCAAAATCCGTTCGTTGGCGTCTACCCTGCGAACGCATTCGGCCACCATGAACACAAGAGCAAGAAGGACCATTCGATCATGCCGTTCGCGGCTACGGACCTGTTGGGGTCTGGGCTCATGTTCTCGCTGGAAGGTGATGATGGCATCAATCAAGTGTCTGAAAACCCTTTTGTGGGAAACCGTTGATCTGACATACCATACCAAACGTTCAGTGGACAATGACCGATGCAAGACGACAGCTTCATGAAAGCGATCCCCAATGATGAGACGTGAAGGCGTCGCGCATCTGAATTCAGTTGTTGCAATGTCATTCAAGCATCTATCCACCAACATGCCAACTAAAGTTGCGAATTGCAAAACCCAACCGCACAACCCAAAACAATGACATGCGAGCAATTGCATGTACTCATTGCCTTTGAATTCCACCGAGAAAGGTGAACGTGATAGGAACCATCGAAGGTCACTCGTGCAGTGCATCAATGCATTCTCAGACGCAAGTTTTGCATGTCGACAGCCGCATGTGAAGGACCGTCACAGAGGGGTATCAGCAAAAGGCCTCCTCAGGGCATCAGATACTAGAAATATCACCCGTTATGCCGAGATAGAGACCTGTCATGAGAAGAAACGGTTGACGGTTGATTGCAGCGGGTTACATCCGGGGAGCTGTGGAAATTCAGCTTGTTGAACACTGCCTGTTGTCGGTCGATGGCAGTGACGGAGAGATCCTCAGGTGGGCACAGCTCGTGTGCTGCGGTGAGATGAAGTCCTCTCAGTTCTCTACTCCCACCTGCACAACCGTTTCTTTCCCGGGAGAACTCGAGTACTGGGATGGTGCAGAGGGATACGAGTTTGCATGCATTGGCAGTCCTCTATTCACATTGCGAGCACGCCGTGGAGGGCTCTACTCGATGTACCATACTTTATCGATTACCCCAGAGTACTCGATGATAAAATCCATTGCTTCCACCTCCACAATCATCATTCTTGCACACAGGATACATAACTATCCAACCCAACCAGTTCTGTCCTAGCTCGTAGAGTACTGTTGTGCAACGGCAGAGTACGATTCTATTCTGCGAGTGCTCGTATGACCCCACTGGTGCAGCGCGACTTTCATACTCGTATGCACGTTTTTGCCTCGAATCTATTTCACGCAACGGATTTGGTTGCGGACGCCTCAAGTCGTGGGGGTGCATATTGTGCATCTCTTCTCTGCCGGAATTGGACTTCGAAATAGGGGCACGGGAGCCCCGTGTGCCGTGGCATGTGTCCGTCCACATGTGCGAACATTTCGGAACCAGCTTCACGTCTTGTCCTCGCGGGCTCTCTATCTCTCCGTGTGCCCTCCGTTGCTGCGTGCCTACCTGTTGGCCTGGCCGTCCGCGAAATCACCTGCTCTTTGCTTATCCTCCTCTATTTGCAATTCTCGTGAGGTTTTGGCAACCCTCCGTTCTCGAGCCTTCGAATTCCATCCTTGGTGTATTCGAAGTTCGTCGAACCACGTCCCTGATGGTACCGATTGGTCCACACATGGGTGCTCCTTCACTCCGGACAAAACATGTTGCAACGACCAAAAGCGCAGAATCAGCAATGGAGGGTGAGTCGTGAGCACCTTGTTCAGCAGCAGGAGAGCGTACAGTACATACTAACACGCGTGATATCGTAAATCGGTGTGGGAAGCTCGACCTCATTTCTCACACGCACCAGGTCGTCCAAAATGCTGCATACGATACGAGCAGACGCCACCCAGTACTCACCAGCTGCTGTGTGCGACCCCAATGAAGATGGACGCTGTTGTGGCAAGATGAAAGTTCATCACCGATGGCACCAAAGACCCAAAGAAGTTCTCGGGAATGCCCTCGTGTTCGTACCAGTTCTTCATCCAAATCTCACCGCATTCAAACACAGGAAATGCATGATCGTGCCTTATCGAATCGATGGTGCTGGCGTCGTCCAAGTTGCTGAGGCTCCGCTCCATCAAGGCCTCTACGTTCTGGCGCGCTAGTTCCTTGACTTTGCGATTTGTCGTTTCTTCGTGCATCCCTGTTCTGGAAACGGCGAGGAAGATTCCTGGCTGTTGATCGCCGAACGGGGAGCCAGTCTCTGACTGCTCCTCCGCGATGAAGGCGTCGACCATGCCAAGGATCTTCGTCAAGTTGAATTCCATGTCTTTCCCGCACCGATGCACCATCTGATTTTGTGGCATTTGGTGGACGTCGTGGCGAACGGTCCACACATGTTGAGCAGATCGTTAGTGGTGGAGCATTTCATACGAGAACAACACTGAGTATGCCATCGTGTTCGTTCACCGAAGCGGCGAGGCGCACTTGCGCGACAAAGGCGGCCTACGCGTCGTCGGCAACCTCATCATTGGAATCGCAAGGCACTTACCATGTCAACCTCCACACGCGCGTGCAGCGCAAGGTAGGGTCGCGCAACATCCAAATCGAGCCCCTCGGCATCGGAGAGATGATGGGCAACGCAACCATTTGCATTCTGCCTCCATCGCATCGAAGGTCGCAGCGCCCGCGACGTCCATCGAAGCAGCTCGGCAGCCTGTTTCTCTGCAGCTTTGGCTTTGGCAGTCTTCTTGCCGACAGCATCTTTTGAAAGTCGGAGGTAGTCATTCCAAAGCCGCCCCGCTCCCTTCCCTCCGCCGTACACAAGTGGGTGCTTACAGTGTGCCACGTCGTCCAGCAGGTCCAGCTTCCTTGGCTTCAGACTGGACTGACCCGTGGATATCTCGTAGCTGATGTTTTGGATTGGCACCAGGAATGGGGAGTTGGCCCAAACAGACTCCAACAATGGCGGTGCCGTGGTGGCATTGAACCATCCATGCGAGTCGGCGAAGGATGATGGCGATATGAGCGGTGGCATTGAGTCTTGTTCAGTTGCCAGCTGCGCGCCTGCGCCATTGGCTGTCCAGCAATCCCCACCATCGATCGACGGTACCAACAACGGAAGGTGCTCTGCATGTTCGTTCCAAAACTCCACATCAAACACGTCCTCCATCGCTATGGGATAGAACGTTCCCGATGCCTCAAACTGCGTCGTCCAAACCAGGGTGGGGAGAAGCAACTGAGTTATATTCCCGGATTGCGCATGCGACACGAATCCGATGAACCGAAGAACTTGGTTGCGATAACCACCGATCATCCCTGGTGGATACAGCAGAGCGAGAGTCGGTTGCAACGGCTGTGGTTGCCGATGCCGAGAGGTTCGCAACGCTCCATTTGGACCGGATGCAGCTTCGGTCATGGCGATGCCGGAACCTTCGCCAGCACTGGCCCCCATCGATTTTTCCAAGAACTGCGCCGATCCCATCGTGGCAACGCCGCCGCCTTTGCTGAGGACTAATCCATTGAGTGGCCCATCTTCGATGCGGATCATCTCGGTCAGAAAGAAGGAGAAGGAGCAGAAGCAAACATAGAAGACGCCGAAAATGCAGAGGAGCTTCTTGTTCATGCTCGCGTGCCATGTCTCCGCACCCCGCCGCGCCATGTTGCAGCGTGACAGTGTTGCGATGCTGCGATGCTGCAATGCTGCGAGAATGGGAAGGGGGAGGTGGTGTTGACGGATGCGTTGGCCGCAATGGATGCCTGTTCCGCAAGGGCATCACGTTGGTGGTTTGTTGCGTGGGATGTCTGAGAAAACACTCGTTCCCTTTGTGTTGTGACCAAGAATGACGACGAAAAGGGCGCGTTCGGGTCTCCCCGATTTACCTTCTAATAGTAATATCTCGCAGCTCCCTTAGAACGGGAGCGTTTTCGCCTCCTTCGTTTTTCGTTGGGTGCAAGCTCGTAGTCGTACCAAACAACGAGCTAGCTCGCAGTACTGTACGACTACGAGTATGTGCAGAGATTAGGGGAACAACGGCTGCCCTTCTACTGGCATGGGGCATACGAGAACGTTACAATAACACTGATTTATACCACATGTGTTTGCCCGCACGAGAGCGATTGCATCCATGAGACACTCGTGCCAACCCAAAGTTGCGATATTCGCACGAAGGAGTGTTGGGACTATGCTGCGACTAGATGGGATTGTCGTCGAACCCGCTCGTTCATGTCCCATCCTTCGACGAGCACGGATGCAGTATGCCGGATTATTTTCTTCCTTTCTTGTTCAGCCCCTTCTTCCTCATCCACGCCAGCATCTTCACCATCTCCTCCGCCCGCTTTTCGATCTTCTGGTTGTTCTTTTTGGGGAGCATCTTGTCGAGCTTCTTGAAGTATTCGGCGTCTGGCAAGCCACCGGTGGGTTTCTGGTCTTCGGTAAACTGCAACCACTTGATGGCGTTGTCGAGATCATTCTCTGGATTGCTCTCTGCCTCGGCTGACGATGCCGCGTCGCCGGATGCCTCGTCCTTCTTCGAATCGATTCCTTTCTTCCTCAAGAACTTCATTGCCTTCGCCATCTCGACGGCTCGGTCCTGGTCGGACTGCCCACGGCGCTTGGGGAGCATGGCATCCAACTTCTTGAAGTATTCGCCGTCAGACTTGTCCACCTCCCTCCCACTCTTCAGGTACCGCAACGCTTTCTCAGAGTCACTATCCGCCATGATCTTCGACAAGTTTGCTGTTACAGTATCCCACCTCTTCTTCGCTGGGACCTTCTTTTCGGCGCCTCCGCCGCCAGTGGAAGCCTCCCGGATACCAGGAAGTTGCCCCTTCGCGTTGCCCCGCTTGGTGGTCTTGCCCTTGGCGGTGGCGGTGGTTGTCTCATTCTTTGGCGTGGACGTCTTTCGAACCCAGCACAATGCTTTCACCATCTCTCTGGCTCTCTGCTGCAAGGTCTGCCCTTGCCTTTTCGGCAGCATGCTGTCCAGCTTTGTGAAGTAGTTCGCATCCGGCAAAGTATCATCGTCCTTGCTTTGGAGCCATAGCATCGCATGCTGCATGTCCATCAACTCTGTCTCTGACATCTGACTTCGCTTCCCCTTCTTGGACTTCCCGCTCTGCTTTGCTCCAGATGCAGTGCTGGCCGAATCGTCTCCGCTGCTCTTCGTCTTCTTCAACTCGCCCTGCCCTCGAATCTTGCGCTGCTGCTTTGGTGTGGATTGCTCACCCACCGGGCCTCCTGATTTATTCGTCGTCTTCCCGCCCATGGACTCATTGCCGCCCCGGAGATCTGCCAATGGCTTGATGCTCTGCGAGCTGCGTCTCCGTGCTCTCGGCGAGGTGATCTTGCCGGCACCGGTGCTTGGTGCTGAAGGTTGCCGATCATCGCTCATTGCGAGGCCCTTCTTTTTCACCCATTTCATTGCCTTGATCAGCTCCCGGGCTCTGGTTTCCTTCGTCTCTCCAAACTTTTTGGGAAGGATGGAGTCGAGCTTCTTGTAATGCGCGCTGGTTTCGGCGTCTTCGGCTGCTCCAGTCTCCAGCCACAGCAGCGCTTTCTTGATTTCCGCTCCATTTGCCTTGTCGAAGGCGGTTTGAGCATTGGCGGCTCTGGCCTTTGCCTTGGCTTCTTCCGGGCTCCATTTCTTCGGTTTGGTCACTTGCGGTTTCTTCACCTTGCTCTGTTGCGGTGTTGCTTTGGGGCCCCCGATACGCATCATCGTTTCCTTGACTTGATCGCTGGAGACGCGATTCTTCGACTTCGGGGTCTTCGAGGACGAAGTCGCTGGGTTGGACCGCTTCTCTGACTTCTGAAGCCAAAGCATGGCCTTCTCCATCTGATTCGTCGATGGCGCTGCAGCCAACGTCGATCGTCGTTTGTTGGCTGCTGCTGCTGCTGAACTCGGTTTACTGTCTCTGTTCGAAGCGGCAGCAGCGGCAGTCCTGCCAGCGGTACTCGTGCTTGAGACGGAGGTTCTTTTGCCTTTCTTTCGGCCTGCGGAGCCAACGCTGCTCTTGCTTTCTTGCTTTGCCAACCAACTCAGGGCGTTCTCCATGTCCGATGCCGATGGTGGTTTTGCCGATTTCTGCCTCGGCTTTTGGACATTGTTCGAGGATGGCGTTGGCCGAGTCCTCGGGCGCGATCGGGGCTTCGTCTCGGTCTCTTTTGCATCTGTGCTCTTGCGAGTGTTCATCCATTCCATTGCCTTCGCCATCTCCTCCTTCGACGGAGCCTTCATGTCGATGTTGTTGGCCGACGATTTGGTCGATGTCTTTGCGTTGGGAGTCTTGGCCTTGGTGCCCTGTTGCTCGATCCATTTCATGGCACTCTCCATATCACTGACAGAGGGGGCGCTTGACTGTCTCTGTTTGCGGCTTGTCGGCTTCTTCAGCTTGCCAGTTGAAATGCCTTTCTTCTCCAACCAAGCGAGTGAAGTCTTCATGTCGTTGTGCGACGACTTGGATGGTCTCTTTGGCGCATTCACGCGCAAAGTCTCGGCTGGTCCCTTTGTTGCACCCGACGATGAGGATGGCGTCGATGAAATCGCAGGTTCTGTCTTCTTGGTTTCATTTTCTTGATGGGAAGATGAGAGTTTCGCGCCCTCTTTCTTGCCACCTTTCCTCTCCATCTTGTCGACGTTGAGACCTGCCGTGGAAAGCCACGAGAGAGCGTTCATCATCTTGTCATGCCTGGTGCTCCTTGTTGGATTCGGGGCTGCTGGGGTGTTTCGTGGCCGCTTGGCGTCGGTCTTTTCATTTTCGCCGAGAGCGTCATCATCCGAGGAATCGTACACATCCCACGCGATCGGGAGGCCCTCCGCCGATTCTGCTCGGACGGAATACCTTTTCACAAAGGATGGTTCTTTCTCTCCGAGGCCTGGTCGTGCCTTCCCCCCTCTACCCTGTGTTTGCAAAGTCTGTTGCGAAGTGGCTCCTTGCGAATTGGACGCAACATTCTTTCCTGGGATCTCGTTGCGGTTGTCGTCGCCGACGCCGCCGTCGTCATCTTCATCTTCATCAATCACCCATCGTATGGGGCCCTGCTCGTCGCCATCGTCGTCAGTGCGGGCTGAATACTTTTGCAAGATGGACGGGATCTTTGCTCGAGCGCCCGTTCGTGATGATGGTCGACGTCTCTGCGCGTCCACTCCAGGTTTGTTGTTTGCCAACTGCTGGCTGCCAAGACCCTTGCCACTGGATGTGGGCCTGCTGTCGCCCTTCACCACAGTCTTCTTGCTACCATCCTCGGCCTCAGCCTCAGCCTCAGCGTCTTCGTCATCGACGACCCACTGAATTGGGCCTTGATCTTCCTCTTCCTCATCGTTGCTTGTTGCATACTTTTGCAAGACTGATGGCAGCTTCGGCGGTCCGCCAGTTCGAGTGGTTGGGCGTTTCTTCGCCACCTCGTACCTCTGTTTCCAGTCCGACTGATCATGTGTTTTTTGCTTGGGAGTAGTATCATCGCCCATCACTTCACCTTCGCCATCGCTCTCGTCGTCATCGTCGACAGCCCACTCGATAGGGGCCCCGTTGTCTGCGCCATCGTCGCGCGCTGCGACTGAGAACCGCTTCAAGACAGATGGCATCGTTGTTCCCTGCGAGGCCCTGCCAGCATCTGAGCTTGCAGGCCTCTGTGGCGATGCTTTGCCCGGCCTTTCCATGCCTTGAGCTCCATATGCAGTTCCAGCGCTCCGCTCGGAGAGTTTGCCTTGCCTGTTTTGGGCGGCACCGGCACGCTTGTGACTCTGTTTCTGTTGGTTATCATCAGCGTCGCCATCGCCGCCATCATCGTCATCATCGACCACCCACTCGATAGGGCCCTCGTTGTCAGCGGCGCCTTCTCCAGTGCGGGTGGCGAACTTTTGCAGCTCGGATGGCACCCTCGATGGTCTCACCGCGTTCTTCGCAGGGCGCTGTCTCGAGAGTGTGGGTGTTGCCATATCCCCCGGCTGGTCTTTGGGATCATCAGTACTATCGGGCGCTTCATCTTCGTCTTCGTCGATCACCCAAGCGATCGGCAGTCCGTCGTCGTTGTCTTTGTCAGCTGCGGAGTACTTTTGCAGCGCTGATGGGACCCTGGATCGCTGCTGACCTGCTCTGGCGCCCGCGCTGGGACGTTGGCGCTGACGTGCTTGGGATGGTTCTTGGCTGCTGGAGCTTACCTGACCTGAAGCTGTGGCATCGCCACCGTCTTCTTCAACGTCGTCGACCACCCAGTCAATGGGGGCATCTTCATCGCCGCCCTGGCGGTTAGAATATTTCTGCAGAAACGATGGCATCTTGACCTTTTGCCGCGACGTGTGGCCAGGACGTTGACTTCGGGATGCGCCAGCATCATCGACATGCCCTCCAGCAGTCTCGGTACCACCACTGTTTGCATCGACACCATTATCATCGTCATCGCTATCGACCACCCAAGCAATAGGACCTTCCTCGTCGTCTTCATTTTTGGCCTTGTACTTGTGTAGAGCAGATGGAACTCTCGCTCTTTGGGCATTGTTAGACTGTGATCGCTGCCGCTGCCGCTGTCGCTGCTCTCCTCCTTGAGCCGGTCCTAGCTCGTCGCTCACCTTATCTTCGTCGCCATTGTCATCATCGGCGTCGTCGTCTACCACCCATTCGATAGGACCGCCATCGTCGTCGTCGTCGTTGGCATTTGCGGAGTACTTTTGAAGAACGGACGGCGCGCTGGCTTTCTGGACCTCGCTGGACTGCGGCCGCTGCCGCTGTTCTCCTTCGCGCGCTGGTCCCGCTTCAACATTGCCCTGATCCGCGCCGCTGTCGTCGTCGTCGTCATGGTCGTCTACCACCCATTCGATAGGGCCGCCATCATCACCATCAGCATTTGCGGAGTATTTTTGCAAGGCTGATGGAACTCGGGCTCTCTGCGCTTTATTGGACTGCGGCCTTTGCCTTTGCCTTTGCTGTCCTCCCTGCATTGGTCCCACCCCTTCCTTATCCTCGTCCTCGTCACTTTCATCGTCCACCACCCATTCGATGGGACCGCCGTCGTCACCCGTGGCTTTGCCGTGGTTTTGGAGGGCAGATGGCATTTCGACGTGCCGCTGTTGTCTGCCCGGTGCCTGCTGCTGTTTATGATGCTGCATGGATGAGAGTCGTTTCGAAGAAGAGCCTGCTGCACCGTTATCGTTGTTGCCATCGTCTTCATCAGTTTCGTCATCAACAACCCAATTGATTGGCATTCCATTGTCGTCATCAGAGGCCTTGGCTGAGTACTTTTGCAACTCTGATGGTGCTCTCGTTGGTGTGCCTCCTCTTGACCTTCCACGTGACTGCGAGGAATTGCCTCGCTTGTCTGCAGAGCCAGCAGAACCACCCGCAGCTGCACCAGCCACGTCGTCATCGTCGTCGTTGTCGATGACCCACTCAAGGGGTTCGCTGCCGCTGCTATCGTCGTCGTTGCTTGTGCCAGACATCAAGGCCTTGGAGAAATTCCAGTACTTCACCATGGAGCCCAGGGATGGGGGTTGGTCCTGCCCGTCAGTTGCCTCGACACTTCCATCCTTCGACACTGGCTGATCGGGCGCAGTCCGGGCACGATCTGCGCTGCCGCTTTCGTCGACAACGAGCGTTTGCAGTCCCGTGAATTGGCCCATGTCCATGTCCTTGGATTCGAGCCAATTCCAGAGTGTTTTCAGCTCCTTCAGCTGAGCCTTTTGACTGCCCGTCATTGGCTTTTCAAGGTCGAATGATTCTAGCGCTTGGATGGGGGCGTGTGCATTAGCGGCGTCATCATCGTCGTCATTATCGTCGTCACCAAATGTGTTGGTTGGTTCTGGGAACGTCAGACCATTCGTGCTCATCCATTCGTAGAACTTAACGAGATCTTTCATCTTGGGTTTTACACGTTGAACGGCGGGGAGAGTTGGTTGATCGGGTGCTGATGCTCGCACGCCTGCAGTCCGCGTTGCAGCATTGGAGTCTTTCGATGGTGCATCTCGTTGCTGCAGCCACTGGTGGGTGTTCAGTACTCCTGTGATATCCTTCTGTGAAAATGGCAATGTAGCGGGTCCATTTTCGGGGCCGGCATTTTCGAAAAAGGACACCACCTTGACGACGTCGTTGACCTCCGGACGTTCTTCGTCCGCAGATGGCTCGGAACCATCCATGCTGCTGGCCTCTCCCGCACTGCTGTCCTCTTGCTTGACTTCTGGATGCACCTTCTGGAAGGCCTTGACCCACATGACAGCCTTGACTGCGGCTTTGACGTCGACGCGGCGGCACAAGTAGCCACGTGCGAGAGACTGGATTGCCACAGCAGCCTTGAACAGCTTCAACTGCCTCTGCGCGAACGCACTGAGTGGTTTCGGACCGCCCTTGCTCTGGGCGTCCGTGGACTGCGACTGGGGGACGGTTTTCTCCTCCTTCAATTTCTCGAGATTTTCGTTGGCCTGCTCCACGACGCGGAACTCTTCGATCCACATCAACGCATCCATCATGGCACCGTAGTCCACCTTCCTCGCGAGGAAACCCCTGGCAGCGGCCTGTATCTTCACAGCGGCTTTGTGGAGCTTGTTTTGACGTTCTGAGAAAGCATTGCGTCGCTTCACTGCTTCCACCGGAATCGGTTTGTCAGCATCCTTCATCTGCTCCTGCTGAGCAGCAGCCTGGGAGACAGTCTCGACTTCCTTCTCCTGATAATGTTGCACCCATTCGATGACATCCATCATTGCTTCGAAGTCCTTCTTGCGGTAAAGGTATCCCCGGACGGTCGCCTGGATCCGAGTCGCAGAGGAATGAAGCACGTATTGGCGAGCCGCAAAATCCAAGACATCGGGGTCCTTTCTCGATTTGCCGGGAGCTTCGGACTTGCGCCGAGTTCCTTTTCGGCTGCCGCTGGACGTGTCTTTGCTCTGTCGCGATTCAAAGGCGGCACGCGCGTCGCTCACAGACGGGGTGGAGGACATGATGGAGGATGCGACGGAGGCGTTGCTGTCCACGTTCCCACTGTCGGACAGCTGCTGCGTATCCAGCGTCCCATTCCACGAGTCGAGATCGCTGCTGTCATCATCGCTGGAGACTGACACGTCGGAGTCGGACAAGAAGGACTGCGGCAGGCTTTTGGGGAATCGCAGTCCATCGATGACCTCGAATTCGTCGTCCGAAGTGGACCCGGAGAGCGATTGCTTGTCTGCGCCGCCATCAAGCTTGAGGGTAACAATTTCGTCGTCCGACGCAACGTCTGCGCCCGCCTTCTTCTTCTTCTTTGATATCGGGCTGCGCTTGGAGCTGCGGGATGCGGATTTGGATTTGCTGCTGCCCTTCGAGGAAGATGTGCCACTTTTTGTCTTGAGCTGCGGTGTCTCCTCGTTGAGTTCGTCGTTGGACTCCTGCAGATCCTCCATGGGAGAGATGAGGCTGCTGGATTTTCGGCTGGACGTGCCGCCTTTGCGATCCTGGCCCTTTGAGAATTGCTTCGCGACCCAGCTATCCTGTCGCTCCAGACTCCGTCGGGCAGTCGTCTTGGACGCCTCAGAGAAAGATGGTTTGTTTGCATCATTTGTGTCGAGTAATGAGCCTTTCTTCTTGGACGACTTGGACTTTTTGGACTGCTTCGACTTCTTGCTGGTCTTCTTGGACTTGCTGACACTTGCATCACCCTTGCTCTTGCCCTTGCTCTTTTCGTCTATCTTGTGTTCCACTGGCGTGACGACTACGGCATCTGGGCCAACACCAGCCTTGTTGGTTGCAGAGTCGCTGGCAGTGCCCTCATCGTGGTTGCTCGATCGAAGACTGGATGGATCCTCCTCTCCTTCATCCTGGTCCTCCTGCGCGGTGCTTTCGTCGGCATTTGGCAGAGCTGGAGATGCGCTCACAGCAGGTACTGGTTTGGGTTGGTCGGCATCACCGTCCTCCGACCTGCTGTCGATCTCTTCGAGGCTGGCGTCGGTGTGCCTCGAGTCATTGTCGAGGGACATGCCATCGTCTTCTTCAAACTCATCCGCTTCATCGGAATCCTGTGCGACCCTGAGCTCCTCAATGAGCACGGCGATCCATTCGCTGACTTTCTGCCTGCAGATGCATCCTCGGAAGAATGCCTGCATGCAGATGATCGCCTCCAATTCTTCTGCCGTCGGGTCGACTTGCCTCACTTCCGACATGCTGGTGGTGCCTGTGGCTGTGGCGATGAATGTGGCGATGAATGTGGCTGTGGCTATGGCTACGGCTCTGACTTTGAAGCGTCAAACAATGGATGGCACTGCTCAAGGTCGCTGTCTGTCTGTGCGAGGTCAGGATCTGGAGGGCGTTTTTGCACTTTGGAACCGCAATACTTTCGTGTGGTGCGGTATGTCGGTGAGCTTCACTGTGATGGGCCCGATGCGGCCAGAAGCACCCAGATGCAGACAGTTGCCAACTCCAGCGCGGTCGATTGGTGGATGGATGAAATAAGTGGATGAAATAAGTTGGATGGATGGATGGATGGATACGTAGAGAGGTTGGTGGATGACTTGCACTCTGCTACGATCTGTCTTGATCCGCCGCGATGTATTGGAAGGATGACGATAGTCTGCCTGGAGCTGACGAGCGATGATGGGTTCGCACAATGCTCTGCGACGGGACAGCAAGGAGCAGTCCGTGTCGCTGTGATGCTTTGCTGAGCTGGATGTTCCTGGCCGGCGGTTGGGGGCTTGATGGACACGATGAGCCACAAAGGCGGAGCTATGTACGTGCAACACCCTTTTCGTTTTGCTTCCGTTCCTGTTCGTCTCTGTTGCCATCCAGGGGGAGGTTGGATCCAAACCTAGTCGTACCGAGGCTCTGTGGGTGGCGGCAGCCTCTTTTGTTCCGGTGACCACGATCGAAGTTGTTGCAGTCACAGAGCAACAAGAGAAGGGACAGGATGGCGAAGATGCCTTGCGGAGTGCGATCTTCCTTGGTTCTCGAATACCGATACAGGGCAGAAACAAGGGAGAAACGCGAAATGATTCTCTTGTTGTGTCACACAGCGTCTCCTTGCGCTGCGGTTCCGTTCTTCTCCCTTGTGCCTCTCCGAGTTGTGAATGCTTCCGACAGCGGATCGCGTTCTTTCGACTCGCACGAACGACTCGCGCGCATCAGGTGCAACCGAGCGAGGGCAAATGACCGGTTTCGGAGGATGACGCTGCGTCGCGTTTGTGCGCAGAGAAAGGTGTGTTTGTGTGAACACTTCTTCACCGCGCTGCCGCAGCACAAGCCTCCCCTGTTCGCAGAACGAAACCAAGGGAAGCACAAACGCCAAAGTTGGTGTTTGTGAGATGTCTCAATGACTGTTCTTCACAAAAATTGGTGCGGAAAGAGTCATGGTTGTGCGCGCAAATGGGGGCGATTCATCCAAAATCGCTTGGCCATGAGCACCCAAATGAACCAATATCTGACGAAGGCCAGGTATATCATCTGACACCCAAATAAACGTGCACGAGTACGGCCTTGTCCACATGTATAGTACCATACTCTAATATTACATAGAATACCATAATATGAGACGCACAACTCCACAGTACAATCTAATATCGTGGCATCTAAAACTCTAGAGATGAGCAGATATTGCACGTCTCCATCTTCCATCATATAATACATATTACACGAGCTACTGCGACATCCAGGAAGTACGAGAGAGAGAGCGACGGCACTGTGTCCTGTTGCGGAGTCCATCGTTCCAGCACACAATGATGCCATCCGGTCCTACATATTATCACATTGTCATTCCGTTGCCATGGTAAGCGTCAGTCTCTTGGCGTGGTCCATTCCTTTGGCTGCTTCAGAATTTGCACCAGCCTGTCCTCCTCGCTGCCTTCTTCCACCTTGTAGTTGTATTCCCAGGCGATGAGTGGCGGTGCGGACACCATCACTCCTTCCACTCGGGGGTTGGCATTCGCCAATCCGAACTTGACCCCGCGATCGTAGAGCAGGTTGAACTCGAGGTACCGCCCGCGACGCATCAGCTGCCACTGCTTCTGCTGCTCCGTGAAGGACAGGTCTCGTCGTCTGTCGATGATGGGGAACCAGGAAGGCATCCACGAGTTGGCGATGTTCTGCGCGAACTGGATGCTCTGCTCAGTCACCATGAGGTCATCAAAGAAGACGCCTCCCGTGCCACGGTGCTCCGATCTGGCGGGCAGGTAGAAGTAGTCGTCGCACGCCTTCTTGAGGACCGGGTAGGAGAAATCTTCCGGATTGCCCTCGCAGACGTCCCTGTAGAGGTCATGGAATTCTGTGATATCCTCGTCGAAGAGGAAGTACGGCGTGAGGTCCGCCCCGCCGCCAAGCCATGCGATCTTTTGCGATCCATCCGAATTGACGCAGAAAATGCGTACGTCGGATCGGAAGGTGGGGATCATCGGGCTTCTCGTGTGCAGCACCATGCTCAGTGCTGCCGCAGAGTACGTGTCACCCGGCTTGACGTTGACGTCCTGTCGCGATCGAATGGCCGCGGCGCGTTCCTCTGACAATGTGGCTCCTTGGATCAGCGTGAAGGAGCATGCGCCTTTCTCGATGATGTCGCCGCGCTGCAGCACTCTGGTGATTCCACCATTTCCGATGCTCGCAACGTCGTCGCTGTCATCGCCGTCGCCTTCCGCAAAGACTCCCCACGCATCCTTTGTGAACGACTCTCCCGATCCATCCATCGCCTCGACTTGCTCGATGATCTCTAGCTGACTTTTTCGCAGGAACGCGACGAATCTTTGGAACATGTCATCGATGCCATCGACATCGTCGCCATGCTGGACCTCCTCGACTGCATCTTGCGCTGCTCTTGCGACTAGTGTCCTACCATTGCTGTCGATGCCGTCCCCGCGGCCGCGACGGATCCAATCCCCGACCTGTCGCGATGCTGGAGCCCATGCAGACGTAGAAATCGCGAAGGAAACCAACGGGGCGACCGAAATGTAAAAATGACCTGCGGACAACCTCATCCTGGCGTATTGGAACCGGTAGTGCTGTTTGTGCTGGTACTAATACTCTGTTGCTCTTGCAGGATGACCTGTCGTAACTCGTACGTGCGTATGGTATGGCTCTCGTTCGAGGATGGTCCAAGTAGAATACAAGTTGGTAGTCTCGGGAACTGTGCTTTGGTGTTGTGTCGGCAGCAAGCGCGTTGAGGTTGCCGCGGTGGTTGCGGTGGTTGCATCGGCTGTCGCGTCTGTCGGCGTTTGTTGTGTGTTTGTCGAAAGAAGAGAAAGCGTCGTGTGGTTGAAGTTGGGAAAGATGTTTGTGGGGGCGTATCGTTTATTTTGGGGCACCCCGTTAATCACCCCCGTCTCTTCTTCTTGCGACACATGCGTGAATCAGCTAGTCACGGGACGCCAACGATTTGCTTGTGTGGAACACATGATTCCGACAGGCCCTCACGAGCTGTTTTATTTGTCTTTGGCGAAAGGCTATTGTGGTGTGGTTTAACCGATGGGACACCCGATGACGGCGCTTTGATACCCATGCCCCCTTCACATGTGCTCCACTTTAGGTTTCATTTCGTGACTGAACTCGCCGAGAGATTGATAGAACCAGTGATGATGCGACAAATCGGCAAGACAGAAAAAAGCCAAAAAGACACTCCACGTCAACCACGGCAAACGTACATCGAAAATGGCATTTCATGTCTGAGGGAGTCCGGGGAGGAACGGTGCGACACACGGAACCGCACCGCGAAAGGAAGGAGGCAAGCACGACCATTCGTGGGAGTTGTTGCCGAGCGGCTCGCACATTCTTGCTCGCCACGACCACATCGTATGCTCTTTGCGGATGCGAGCGCGGACATGCTGGTGGCGAACGAAAGCAAAGTTCTCATCTTGTGACCCAGCGATCCATCACGATTTGGATTTCGCCAGTGGCCTGGCACAGCCGGTTTGAGTCGAGGGCACATCATTGAGCGCGGGTACTTTGTCCCCTTGGGAAGTTGGGGTTGGTGATTTCTTCGAACGGAAGCATGTAAGGGCGCACAGTCACAGAGGGTAGCAGTGATACATCATCCACATCAGCAAACGCAAACGCAACAGCAACCCTCTGGAGGACAAACGTCGCAGAAGGGAGCACTCTTGACGACGCCTGTGTGTCCGGTTGCGCAATCATCCATCAGCACGAGAGCACCACACAACGGAGAGAAACACAGTTCGTATCAGTATCATCGCCAGTATCATTGTCAGTGGGTCGCACAGCACGCCACAAGCGCACGAAGCGAAGCACGATCACCTCAATAGCATAGCAACTGACATAGCAACTGAAACAGAAACTGAAACAACGATAAGATGGGAAAGGACGAGGACAGTGGCAAGCAGAGCCAGTTCGCTGCGGCAGTTGCCAGGCTGCACAACTCCAGCGGCAACCTCGCAGCGTCCTTCTCCGAGCTCAGGGATGGCACCAAGAGCCCGCACAGAAGCCGCAAACCGAAGTACGGATCGAATGGCAAAAGTGGCAGCAACGGCAGCAACAGCAACAATGCGACCTTCCCTTCCATCGGCGGCGTTCCGTTCAGCCCTGAGGGCAATGCGACCAGGAGTCGGAGGCGCAGCTCCATAGCCTCCACCAGAGAAAGCCTGGGCATTGGCAGCAGCAGCAACAACAACAACATCACCAACACCAAGCCCAGGTCGTCCTCCAGACCCAGGATTCTCAGCCCCAAGATGCTCAGTCCGAGGGCGCACAGTCCCCAGAAGCAGAGCCCCAAGACGCAAAGCCCAAAGCAGTTTGGCAGCACCAGCAACGGCAACAATGACAGAAACAACAGCAACAAGAACAACACCAGCAGTTCGACGCAATCCTACATCGGCAGAGGCAGCATGACGCCAAAGTCGGCCAAGAAATCCACCGTCAGAGGCTTCAACGGACTGCCCTTCACACCGAGCCCTTCATCGAACAGATCCACAGTCGATGCCAAACGCAAAGCAAAGCTAGGCAGTTTCTCGCTGCCTCTGGTGGACAGCTCATCCAACGGTGGCAGCAAGCCCGCCAGCGGCTCAATCACCCAAGGCACGCTCAACAGCCCATCCTTCCACAACTCCATCGGATCCTTCAGCTCCCACAAGTCCGGCCAGGATACGCCAGGCAAGCCCAAGAAGCACGCCATCTCCTTCCAGGCAAAGTCGCCCATGCAGGTCAAAAAGAGCAGCGCCGCCTCCAGGTTTAGCCAGTACAGCGGATCGTACATGGGCAAGCAGATGGATGCGAGGCCCAAGGACAAGAGCGGCAAGAAGCCGTCCAGAAAGGCATCCTCCAATTCGATGGGGCACATCGCCGACATCAAAATTGAAGCCAAGATCCCCAACGTGGAAAAGAAGCTGGCCGAGAGAAGGCGGGCAAGAACCGGCGCTTCGTCCGGCAAGTACGCTCATGAGATGGATGACGACGACAGGAACTTGCCGGAGGCGGTGCGCAAATTCAGGCAGCGAGAGAAAGCACGACTGGCGGCGTTGGATGAGAAGCAGAAGATGGCAGAGCAAAAGGTGTACGCCATCGTCATTGGCTGGTACAGAAGGAAGCAGTACCCCAAGCTGCGCAAGGCGAACAAGGAGAGACTGCGGCGGCTCAAGGCGCAGCGGGAGCTGGAGGCGAAGATGCAGCGTGCGGCCACCAAGATACAGGCGGTCTGGAGGGCGGTGCTGCCGCGCAAGGAATTTCAAAGGCTCATCAACATCAAGAGAAGGCGAGAAAAGAACAAGAAGAGAATTAAGCAGATCGAGAGGGCTCTCAAGAACATTCCAAAAACGACGAAGGCCGAACTTAAAGAGATGAAGAAGGACCACGCGGCAAAGAAGAAGAGCCTCAAGAAGGTCCTCAAGGACGGCATGTCCAGCGAGGAGAAGAAGCTGCAGGAGATCCGCAAGCAGGGATCCAATATGATCGATTACATGCAGGAGGAAAACAAGCGATTGCGAGAGATGAAGGCGCAACTGCGAAAAGAAACGAAGGCCATCGACAAGGAGACCACGGCGCTCAAGAAAGAAGCCGATGCGTTGAATGAAAAGTTCCAAAGCCTTCGTGAATTTGCGCAGAAGAAGGCCCAGTCGGTGCAGAAGAAGGAAATTGCATCCAGCAAGTGCAGGAATCGGTACCTGCCGAAATACAGAGCCGAGCTGGCCGATCGCACCAAATTCTGCATCACGGAGCACCGCGTCAAGGCCCTGTACAAGGCGCGGCTGCACAAGATCGCCAAGGAGATTCAAGCGCGCAGCAAGGACGCCGACATTTCCAGCGAGGTCGTTGCGATTATCCTGGATTGTGAAGCCGACGTCAGAGAAATCCCCGATGTTCCAATGCCACCCGACCTCGAGCCGTATCTTCGGTAGAGCAGTGCACCTCCTTTTTTGTGCAATGTGGCGCAACCACGGTCTGGTAGTCTGCGGTGCCGTGGCGTGAAGAGGAATGGAATGGAGTGTGAGATGTGTGCTCGCTGTGACACTGCGTGGTGCATTGGTACAGATGCAACAATAGAATTGCATGCATTTCACTCCACTCTACTCGGCGTGATGCCTTGGAGTATGGGTAGATCATTGCATCTCATTCCGCCAAGTAATTATTGGTCAATAGAATATACAGCACGATACTCTTCTGCTATGGTACGGTAGCCATATTTGGTAGACGCCACAACATACTGCGATGTTCTATCTCCTGCACTCTACTCTGCGCTCTTGCTCGTCTTTGTGCTTCGATGGTAAATGGATGGCAAGTAGTCTCGATTGAACTGTCTGGAGCCAGCTCGGCCTGTCCATTCACTGCGTTTTTGTTGGGCGAGGCGAGACTCACAGTCAAGGGAAGGCGACAGAGGAAACGCAAAGTCGTGGAACGGCATGCTTCACGATTACTTCCATCAACTAGTCTCAATTAAACTAAGCCGAATTAAATCATATTATATCATATCATATCAAATCTAATCAATCCGAGTCAGAGTCAGAGTCCGAATCTGAGTCAGAATCGCTGTCCGAGTCACTGCTGCTACTGCTGTCTGAATCATCGTTGTACGACGCCAACACGATCATGGGATCGAACCTGGGGTTGACTTCCTTCTCGCCCTCCGTGATGAATTCCGTCACAGCCTCGATGAGCGATGCCTGCCGCGTCTTGTCGACGGCCTTGGCAATTTTGTAAATCACGCTCTTGTACAACGCCTTAACCTTCGTCTCCGTGTTGATGTACTGCTGACGTTCATACAGCTCTTGGCGGTACTTGGGGAGGTATTGGTCGCGACAGACCGTGTTTGATTCCAAATACCCGTCGTGCTTGGCCTGCAGCTCTTTCGTAACCTTCTCCAACGTCTTAACATGGCCCGCGATCTCCTCGTTGGCGATCATCAGCGATTCGCTCTCGGCCTTCGTCTCTGCCATCTGGGCCGGAAGCCTTTGCAGCGTCGCTCGCCAGCGCTTGTTGTCGGCCTGCAGGTCCTCAACGGCCTCCTTGCCTTTGTTGATGGCCTTCTGGTCCTTTTTCTGCTGCTTTGCGTTGATCGTCCTCTGATCCCGGATCTGCTTCTCGATCTCTCTCTTCAACCGATCCTTGTCCTTGGACACTGTCTTCGTAAGGTCGTTGATGCGCTGGTCCTTGTCCTTGAGGCTGCGCTCAAGCTTTTCCTTGGTCACCTCGATTGTTTTCTTGAGGCGCTCTATCTTTTCCTCAGGCGTCTCCCCCTCCAGCACGGATTTGTCGGGTGCCTTGATCGGGCTTATTGGCGGACCCAGCTCAAGCTTGGCGGCAAAGTCGATCGTTGCGATGGCTGACAGTCCCTTGGGAGTGGCTGGCAAAGGAACGTCATTGTCGGATTCCTGGGAGGAAGCGGAAGAATCAGACGAATCGTCGCTGCTGTCGTACGACTTCTTGCGAGATTTGTTGACATACGACATGCCGGAAAAGCTTGGCTTTGCTGCCGTTGTTGTTGTTGCTGCTGCCGCAGTCGCTGCTGGTTTGGGTGCTGCCTTTGTGGATGCCACTCCCAGTGTGGAGGCGGGAGCGGGTTTGACTGCAGCTGGAGTTGGAGCTGGCTTCTCCTGGATCTTCGGCTTGATCTGTGAGGCAGCAGGGCTAGTTGCCTTGACCGCAGCTGGTTTCGGAGCTGGTTTCGGAGCCGCCTTCGGTGGTGTATCCTCGCGATCATTATCGGAGTCACCATCGGTGCTCGTTGAGCTGTTGTCGTCATCGTCATCATCATCGTTCGAGGTTTTGGCGGTGGGCTTCGGAATGGTTGGTGCTGGAACGGTCGGCTTTGATGTGGTGCCGAAGGTGCGCTTCTGCTGTGGTTTGGCTGCAGGCGTGACTGGCTTTTCCACCAGCTTTGCGACGGGCTTTTCCGCCGGCTTAACAGCTGGGGCTGGGACCGCAGCTGGAGATGCTGTTTTCGCATCACCAGAGTTGCCAATGGACCTCCTCTTGAGATAGCTGGGTGCAGCACTTGTGGATTGGGCAGGTTTGGCCGCAGGTTTGATGACAGGCTTCGAGGCTGGCTTGATCGCTGGTTTCGTCGCTGATTTGATGGGTGATTTGATCGTTGGCTTGGCCTTGGCATTGTCCGAAGCGTTGTTTGACGAATCGCTGTGCTGCGAATTGTTGGGGGATGTCTTCGACCCGAACTTGGACCTTCCCAAGGGTTTCGGCTTTGGCTTGGTGACGCCCTTGGAAGATGCTACTGCTGGAGGTGGAGCTGGAGTTGGTGCCACCACAACCTTCGTCGGCTCTGGCAAGGACGTCATGGCATCCTGAGCTGCCTTCTTGGCCGCCGCTCTCTCCTTGGCCTCTTCCGATGGCCCATCCTCGATGGCATCGTCCAACATCCTGAGGATGGACTTCGCCGACGTCTTCTGCCTCGCACCGCCGGCAGCACCACCATCCTTGCGGATGCGCGTTCGGGCGGCACCGCCGTTCGGCCTGCCGTACATTGGCGTCGTCTTCTTTGCGCCGCTCTCCTGCACGGAGCGCTTCTGCGCATCCTCTTCTGCGCGCTTCTTGAAGTTGTTGAGGCGATTCTGCCTCCAGTCGACCTTGTTCTTGACCTTGCCTCCGTTGGCTTGGCCGATTCCGCCTTCGTCGCTGCCCTTGATGTCGTCGGAGGTGAAGCGCTTCGAAATCTGTTTGGTGACCTTGAATTTCCGCACGGCTCCGCGCTGCACAGCGACATCCTCCTTCTTGACCTTGGAGATGACGTCGCTGAGGCCCTCGAGGTCGGAGTTCTTGGAGGAGACCTTGACATCTGGCTTGATGAACTTGTTCTTGGGAGCGAACTTGCGGGTTCCCAGCTTCTTCGTGTCCTTCACGGTGTGAGAGAATGCGGAAGGAACCGAATTCGACTGCTCGAAGGCTGCGAACGCGCTGCCGAACTTCTTCGACGATCTTCTTGGTGCTGCGCTCATGGTGATGGGGTTCCGAGGTACTGTTGCTGCTCCTGCTGCTTCTGCTGCTGCTCCTACTGCTTCTGCTTGTCTTCTTGACTCGCTGTCTCTCCCTTTGCGGAAGAGTTGAACTCGATGTGTGTAGCTGGAACTGCTGTTGTTGTTGCTGCTGCTGCTGCTGCTGTCAGATGTTGTTGGCTGGCAAGGCCATGCAGTGAGATGCTATGAGTCAAGTATTTTGTATTGGACGCAGGCACTCTGGGACGGATACAACCAACGGCACACAACGGCAAATGTTTTGTGGTGATCGAGGTCATGCACTTGATTTTACTTCTTCGCAGTCCTGATTCTGGTTCTGGTGCGATTCTTCGACTGGAACTGTTGTTTCTCCTCCGTGCGATGCCTGATGGGTTTCGTGCAGGTGCGGGATGTTCGGCACGCACCTTCCTCGTGAATGAGCAAGAAGGCATGGGATGACGATGGCGCAGAGGATCTTCCGCGGAGACTCGCCGCGCTGTCTTGGTTCTTCCTCCCTTCGTGGTTGTTCGTGTATCGTGTCTCGCGCAATGTCTTGTGTCGGTTTTTGTCGCAGTCGTGGCGTGTGTTTTCGTGTCCCGTCTTGGGACGCTTCGCGACATTTTGGCGTTGATGACCTCTTGGCTCCATGCGGGATCTATCTTGGTGGATTTGTGACCCCGAAGATACTATTCTCTGAGGTTATGGGGTTAATGCCGTTCCGTCTGGCCGTGATCAGTTGCTTCCACCTGGAAATGCCAATCTTCCACCACTTTCTTTGATGTGTTTGCTTTTTTTGACATGGCACATCATGCACAACGCACATCCAAAGCATCAGCATCGGCGTCAGCATCGCCAACCAGCATCAAGCGTTGGTACCACGCGCCTTCTCATCGAACCCAACCAGCCATCATCTCCCACCGAAGATCCCGTGTCTGTTTTTCTTCTTTTTCTCCCCGTCAGATCCGATACACAACTCCGCCAGGCTCCCATCTCACAACAGCAACCTCGAGAGACCAACCAACTCAGCTACAAATACTACAAGCTCACCCATCCTTCTAACATCTCGCCATGGCAATCATCAGCAAAGCAGTCGTCTCCATCGTGTTGGCATCCCTCACATGCACGTTCGAGGGCATGTCCGTGACAGCCTTCACGGTTGGCCCAACCCCGCAAGGATCTAGCATCGCTGCTAGCACGATCTCCATCAACCAGGATTTCTCCTTGACACCGGCTCGGATCTCTGGAAGATCTGCTGCATCCGCTTTGTTCGCTGCTGAAGAACCCAGCGAAAAGGTAGAGAGCGAAGAAGCCAAAGACGAGAGCGAGGATGCTGAAGAGAAGGCTGAAGCAGAGAAGGAAGCGGACGAGAAGGAGGAGGAGGAGGAAGAAGAAGAGGTCGAGTCGGAGGAAGATGCGGCGCTGAGGGAGCTCAAGGAAAAGATTGCCAAGATGGAGGCCACCCTCAACGAAAAGAAGAGCACGCTGCAGTACACATCCGACAAGGCGGACGAATTCTCGCAGGCAAGTCTCGCGCTCAATTGTTTATTTACGTACCTGCTAGCTTGCTTGCCTGCTTCAGCACCGTTCATCGTCGGATCCGCGTACTCTAGAGAGTAGCGTGTTCTGCTCGACGTTACTCATCTGGTCTATTTTGCCATTGTGTGTGCGAGTGCAACATTGTTCGAAAAACTGGAGTGGAGCAACACGCCCTGACATCTTCTGCCTCTTCGTTTCTTCGTGAAATCATCAATTCTGCTTGCTCTGCTCGACACCGCATGCCAACACACACTCTGTTCGCTTCATTTCAAAATCAACAGGCAGGATACGCACGAAAGGTGGCCGAGATGGAGAATATGCGAAGAATTCGAAGAGTAAGTCACTCCGTTTTCATTCTAGGAATATGAGCAGACACCACAGGGCGCTATTTTATGGGTATGATCGTGCCATCAGTGTTGGTTTGTGCCTTGATGGCGATGGTGTGCGGATGTGCTCCAAGAACTTGTCATCGTGCAGCGGAGATGGGTCAGATTTGTGCGGACGAGATGAGCCGACCGACGCAGGCATCGCATGTAACAGAAGCACGCACGATGACGCACACGATGACGCACACGACGACGCTCGCAGCTTGAGATTGTTCGAAGTGGTGGAACTCATGGCGCCCTCCTCATCTCATCTCAATTTCATTTCATTTTCTCTCAACCCGTTCCAACAAATTTATTGGTACGATTCATCACGCCATTCTTCGTTCAAAATGCTTCACGTCACATCGCATCACATCACATTGTACCGCAGAATCTCCAAACATCCAACAAGTCGACGTCAAAGACAAACATTCTGAAGGAGTTTCTGCCGGTGTATGATCGCCTTGATGAGTTGAACGCAGAGCACGGAGAGAGCGAATTCGGTTCGAAGTATGGTGGACTGTCCCTGAAGAATGTGTTCACGTCTATCGGAGTCACAGAATACAGCGTGGAAGCAGGCAGCGAGGTCAACTACAAAGTGAAGGTTGCCAGCAGCCAGGTCTCAGCCGACGTTGCCAAGGACTGCGTCATCGAGCAGGTCGCAACTGGATTGGAATTGGATGGGAACCTGCTGAAGGAGGCCGAGTGCATCGTCAGTCTGGGCGCCGAGGAGGAGCCCAAGGAAGACGACGAAGGCAAGTCCGACGACGCTGCCGATGAGACAGAAGAGTCAGAATCGGAGGGCGATGCCAAGTAGACGATGGTCCGCATTGAATCGTGTGGTCAAAATCAGAAGGTGATCACACGCTGCATCCCATACCGTCCCAAGGGTGTGGACAAGTATTAGAAGAAAACGGTACGCCAGCGCTCTACGAGCTGTTGTATGAGCTGTTGTACCAATACGATGATGGAACATTCTCGTGGCAAGCACGCTGGTGGTTGTGCCGAAATAGCGCACACCGCCAACATTCAGATGCCATCGAGGAGTTAGCTTTGAGCACAGTATAGGAAAAATCACGAGATCGGTGAAGTTGCATGCATGTACTCTACGAAAATAGACGGTGCGCTTGTCGCGAGGAACGGAGCACAGTCCCAGACGACGACAGAAAAATGCCGCGAGTGCAAGTAGGAGCACCGATAGGGACGCAATCGCAGCTCGTAGGTCGTAGTCGTAGATTATCAAGGTCAGAGACATCAAACAGTTGGGGACAGTCGCGTTGGGACTTGGATAGTCTCGATTCTGCTCCACAGACTTTTCTCGTTTGTGTCCTCGTGGTCGTCGATTTCTTCGTGGTCGTTTTTGTCCCACACAACACCAACCAACCAAAACGGAAGATGATGAAAACAGGGGTGAACGACAGTTTTGGGCGCCCTCTCTGCCACTTCAAATGGTTCTGCAGAAGTTCTTCCCATCAAAACTCGCCCACCCTCTTCTGATTCCCGTGTGTGCGCATGCCAACAGAGGAGACGCAAGTGAAGAGCGACGAGAATATTCCAAGCTATCTTATTATACGCAATAGCACGTGAACGAACTACTCGTGGAGAGAGTGCATCCGACACATTCGACAAGGTCGAGAGCAATCCTTGGGAGACTTCTGGATTGCAGCAACACCAATCTCGAAGCCGCGTCAGTACGAGTGATCACAACAGGAGCAGGGATACGAACAACAGCAACAGCGACAGCAGCAGCAGCAGCAGCAGCAGCAGAAAGGGATTGAAGCGACACCATGACGATCGTGGCCAAGGAGGACAACAGGAATCTGGAATGGAGGAACAACAACAAAGGGGCCAATCTGCTGGCCAAGATGGGGTGGAATGAGGGTGAATCGTTGGGCAAGCGATCCAATTCCATCCATGCCTTGCGCGCCATCAAGCGCCAGGAGGGTCTGGGCATCGGAGCGAAGATCGCGTCGGAGGGTGGCAGTTCGGAGTCCTCCAAGCACTTTTCGGACGTCCTTGCCAACCTCCAAGCACACCATGATACCTCGAACAACAACAGCACCGACGACGGCAGTGACAGCGAGAGCAATGATGATGGAAGCACAGACAAGAACAATAGGGAGGGGATAGAGTCAAAGAAATCAAGAAAGAAAAAGAGCAAGAAAGGCAAGAAGGACAAAAAGAGGAGAAAACGCAAGGCGGAGGGCGACCTCATCCTCGCCCAGAACAAGGTGACGGCAGGCCATGCCAAGAAGATGCGGGAAGCCAAGTTCGGCCAGAAGAGCGCAGCCGACATGGCGTGTATATTCGGTAGCACGTCTCCGCCGATGCCTGCGTTCAACGTTGGGAGCGGGCTGTCGAAGAGCACGTCCACCACAAAAGCCAGATCCAAAGAGCAGAAGAAGAAAAAGAAGAAATCCAAATCAAAGAAGAAGGACAGATCATGAGGCGTCGCTGTTCCCTGTGATCCTGTCACCTCTCAAACGCGGCAAGTCCCAGAAGTGTGTCCTTGCGCATGGTAATACGCAAAGCAGACAAATCCGATGTCTCTTACCGCGACCGCGTCTCCGCATGTACCATACATACAAAATGTGTAACCTGCCCTTTTCCGATTATCTCATGTATGTCACAATAGCGACCTCCCCAGTGATCGGAGTGTATCGCAATTGTGGCCGGTCGATGATGTAATATCTCTCTATTTGTACTTTTGGTACGTACGGTGCACATTGTGTCGTACGAGGAGTCTGATGTTACCCTACGAATATGACGTTCTGTGTGCAATTCTCTAAAGACTGATGAGGCCACTCCAATGTTCACACCATTCAGCTTGTACCATACCTTCTGACATGCCAAGACATGAGAACGACCAGGACCGTGCCGTTTTGCTCGATTGACTACGCATCCGGCTTGGCCACTATGTCAATAAGGTACCTCGATACGCTCCTTCGCAGTTCTGTCAATGCGAAGTTGCCTTTGGCGGTGGCGCTGCTGCTGCCGCTGCCAGTACCGCGATCGATTCTGTTGCCAAGGATCTGACCAAGGCGTTGAGATGCTGTCGTCACGATGTTTCGCTGGCCCCGGTTCTGCTCTGCGGTCGCGCTTCCACCATTCAGCGAGACTGGGCTCAAATGATCACCTCTCAGCCGCGCATACTTGATACTCGTGGAATTGGTCTCCTGCAACACGCGCGCCAACTTTGCGCTCTGATCGATCGCGTCATCATCGAACTGGACCAGCAGTGTTTGCGGAACAGAGTAACGGCCATCCTTGGACAATGCATTCCATAGCTGATCAGGCGTGGGGTGGAACTCGAGGTCGTCCAGCTTCGGGGTTAAGGCTTTTCGCACGCGAGAGGTTTGCTCTTTCACCGCCCCCTGCACCTCTTCGACGAATTCATCCCAGACCAATTCGTCTTCGTCATCATATTCGGAATAGCGATCATAACTGTTGCCGTAACCATCGTCACCATTGGAACCGTATCTGTCGCCGGCACCGCTCTGCTCGCCTCTGCCCCTGGGCCTCCGGCGTCTGCTCGAATCATAAAACGAATCATCGAACGGCTCCCTCTTTGCCTTCGCGGAACGTCTCAGTCTCTCACGTTCATCACTGACGGTCGCGGATCGTTCGTCACTCTTGCTCTTGTTCATCAAGGCTGCGATGCCTGGAATTCCAGCAGACGCACCATAATTCGTGAAACTAACCAGCACGAGAGATGAGTACGAAGGACACTGCGCCGTACTCGCATCTGGTTGTCGCATCTTCAGCGTTTCCAGCACAACCAGAAGCCGGGAACCCAGCGAATGTCCGATCCCGCAGCATTTCACGTCCTCAAGCTGCTGCTCCCCGTACTCATCCACGATCACCGCATCCCAAGCGTACTCGAAGGACCGTTGCAGTCGTTTGCACAGCTCGACATGCCGCAGCGGGTTTTTGCGCATCGTGACGGGAATGGGAGTGGCAACTACTGCGCATTGCGTGTTCTGCACCAATCCTTCCAAAAATGTGCCGTACAAGGCCCTCGGGGCAGATCCAAAGAACGTACCTCCGACGAAGTGAACGACCACGCTGGGACGCTCGGTGGAAGCCGGCGGCAAGAGAACTTGTGCCTGCAACTTGCCATCCGGAGATGCGCAAGATTCCCATTCTGGCTGAACTTCGGACGGGTCGACGGTCCCATCAAAGTACACCTTGTACATCCCTCCGCGTTTGTTGGAATCGGGAGCTTCCGACGGTGCAACGTCGTCGTCGTTGTTGCCATCGTCATACGAATACTCGTATTGATCTCGATTGACGTTACCATCACGACTCCGATTGCGGTATCGATTGCGATCGTCGTTGTCATTTGCAGTATCGTAGTAGTCGAACTCATAGTCATCGGATTTGTCGTTTTCGTCATAGTCATCGTATTCATCGCCATCGTCGTAGTAGTCGAAGTCTGCTCTTGTCTGTCCTTGTCGCCTTCTATCTGTTGCCATCAGCTTGCTACTGGTACGGCGGCCTCGAACGAAGCTGGTCTCAGCTATCTTTTCATGTGAGATTGTGTTGGTACGGCCACTGCTATCCCTGGCGCTGCTGTCACGGCTCCTGTTTGTTCCCCTGTGTTTAGTGGTAGGTCTGCGCAGCACACCAGTGTCTGCAGAGAATGAATTGACTGCCGCTGGTACCAAGAATGCAACGACCACAAATGAAGGAACAAACACAAAGAGGCGCCGAGTCCACATGGTTGCTGATTCTGTTCCAATACACGTTGTTGCCGTGGTGTGATCCCTGGTCGAGCAGGTCTGCGATTCTGCGGATTCTGCAGTTGTGCAGTGGTGCAGTGGTGCAACTGTGCAATTGTGCAGCGTATAGTAGTGTATGGCAGTCGAGTGTTGGCAGACGCTGCATGCACGGAACTGGCGGCAATCGCCGGCACCATGGTGTCGTGTCATCGCGTGGAGACTGCGCTTCTGGGACACCCGGCAAATCCAGAAATTGGTCGATGTCCGACTAACTCGACCTGTATTTTCTTTCTCCTGTGCGAAACAGTTCGTTGGGCGTAATAGAAACCGTGCTCATGACCATCCGGACTGATGTCCAGAATCAATGACTATTGTTGTATCTCTCTATGATCGATGTACTAATTAAAGAGTCAAGTAAATATCAAATGCCATTGCGACTGTCTTTGTGACCTCATTCACGAATTCGATTTCCAAGCCTCAAGAAATGGGCTAGTCGTGATAATTCTCATTAATGAGTTTCTCATTCTCATTTTTGTTCTACAAAAGTGCGCTGGGTGCGATTGTTTTCATTAATGAGTTTCTCATTCTCATTTTTTTCATGGAAGTGCGCTGGGCCCAATATGATGTCATTTTGTGGTTTCGGGGCATCGGTCACGGGACTCGTAATCCGCCTCTGCGTCAAGCACAGAGAGTGATCGACGTCGTGTGTGATGTGGAACCAGGACACAGCTTCACCAGTTTCTCACTAGCGAGTGCTCTCGGCATTTCTCAATTTAGCGATCTCTCACCTGTTGCAACGTACGCGTGACTATCGTTGACACAACAGAGCTTGGATTGTTCCCTTCTGTCTACCAGATGGACAACAGAGCTGGATTGCCTGCAGTGCAACTTGGTCGTACTTCATGTCAACAGCACAAGAATCAGCCCACAAAAAACATACTTGTGAGCCGGTTGAGCGACGGGACCTGCAGTCGGTCCTGGGGCGGTGGCAACAAAACGGTTATTGTCACCAAAACACTCACAAATTATTCAACGAGATAAACAATACTAAGTAAAATGGACGCATAGTTTGCTCTAAGACCGTATGTAATTTTTATGGACCTTTGTACATTTACGGTCCATTTGGTCGAATATGAACGCTGTTCCGTGATGATCGGAGGGTATGTATTAGTATTTCCGATGCAAACAACACAATGTGCGCAGACACGTTCGGGAAAAAGATTTTTTGACGGGTTGCGGACAGAATTTGGAAAACCATCGTCGTCATCGTTTGACCTGTTCGAACACATTTACCTAGCGAGTAACCGTTATTCCACGTTAACCTTCAACTTCAAATTTGACCCCGTCACATGTTGCAAATCTCCTCACATTTCGGCACAGAAGCAACCTTTGGTTCTCTTCGGTGATGTGCTGTGCTTGTTGCATGTTCACGCAGTGTTTGTATCATCACCTTCTTGCCCTCCAACTGCTCAGTTCACTCCCATCACTAGTGGTCGTCTCCATCAACCCTTCAGTATCAATCAGCATCATGCTCGTCTCTACCTCGAAAGCTGCGTCCAAGGACGCCAATCCTCCCCCCTCCAAGAAGCAACGTTTGCCATCCTCTCGATCCATGCGCTCCTTTCCATCCGATCCAATTGATTTCAAAGAACTGTTCGCACCATCTATTGTTGAGAAGTTGTTGCCTCCATTGGATATGGATGGTAAGCAGCACAATCGTAATTCTGCAACAGACAAGCTCCTCCCTCCTGTGCTCGAAGGCGTGACGTTCGACAACGAGTTCGACGTTGAAATCCTAACCAACAATGAACGGAATCGCACACTCCAGAAATAACACAACCAACACAATGAACATAACAATTACCAAACTACCGACGAACGTAAACAACACTGATGCAGGAATCGTGCCTCCACAACAGACAACAGCAGAAGAGGAGGAAATCGCGCTGCAACGAGAAGAAACGAAGCATCCGAGCAAATTGTGCAACACACAAATGATGAAGGAAAATACGGAATCTCCGGAGTTGGTGGAACAAAATGTGAGGACACATTGCTGCAACGAGTCAGAGCCGCAATGGGGGGGGGGGAGCTCAACAAATAGATTCGCGTTGGGGTTGACATCAACGATCTTGTTATTCGCGATATCGACCACGGTACGAACACACCACGTCTGGCCGTAGTACGCTAGATTTGTATAGATGAACGTAAAATTGAAGAGTCCAAAAAACTGAAAATAAGGACTTAGAGCAAAATTAATGTCGGCTAAGCATCTTATAATTGTATCTAGTTTATTATGATGTAAGTGGTTTGGTGAAATATCTGTATATTGCCACTACTCCAGGTCGGACTGCAGGTCCCATCACTCAACCGGGTCTTGTTCATTTTCATCTTGGGTCTTGAGGCTCTTGTTCTTGCGTTTGTCTCGGAATGATCTGTCACCAAGCCGTGTGTGGCAGAGAAGAATGGTTGTGATGGAAAGTCAGTGTGGGACTTTATTCACGAGTGATTGAGGCTGCTCCAATAGAACTGCGCTGGGCCCAATAACTCTTCATTTTTTGGAGCGAAACTCATTAATGAGAAACGCGTTTTCATTTACCATTTTATTTTACATTTTCGGGACTGGCTTTTCATTAATGAGAATATGAAAACCATTTTTTATTGTCCTTTTCATTTTTCTTTCCGGAGAGGTGTTGGGCGGGACTCGATAGCTTCAACAACAAATATCAATGTGCCTTGAATGTGTTTGATTAAATATCATTGGCATTTCGATGTTACCCACTACTTAACCTATCATTCCCAACGCACTTCTGCAGTGGTGGAACTTCAAAATGATCACGAGACGCTGAGACTGAAGAAGAAGCGCGATGAGGTCGCACTAGTCGAATGTATGCTTGTTTGATGTATTTGCCGGGTGTCCCTGGTACTGGCAAAATCTGGCGGGAAATCCATCACACAATTCGCGCTGATGGAGCATATACGGTTAGACTTGCAGACGTTCGTGCCTGTGTTCTGTTTCTTACGAAATACAACTATTGTTGAGTGGGAAAGACTCTCCAAAGTCCGTCCTTCGTTGCAATTAGTGACAAACAGGATTGATTGTTCGTAGCTGATTCCTGGTGTAGAGAATCCAGACGTGTTTGATCAGATTGATCATATCCGTCCGTCCATCAGTCGTCAGTATCAACATCCAGACAGTCTGAATGCCAATCAAGTTTGTCGACAGGCCGTCGAATTGGCGCATCCTTCCACCATCAACTGACCACGAAGGAATGCCCATCACCCCGACGACCACAATTTGTCTGATCTCGTCTTTGCATTCTGTGGGCCTTCGACAACATCATCAATCGTCAATCACTAACTGCTCATCACTTGCCTGATTGATCATCGGCAGTCACATAGTAAAAGAGGAGACGACGCATTCGGAATCTTGTCGACCTTGGAATTGAACATCGAAAGCGCGAGGCCTGATCCACCATGATCCGATCAAACCCAGAGGACTGCGTGGTGCGCAGGCAAATCAGCCGCGTAGACTTTGGGTATGTTGCCATCGGCTTTGCACCACCCTTCCCTTGAGCATTCCAACTTCCGCCATTCGCTGCTCCCTTCCTTGAACATCTCATTGCATCCTGGATCTGATCATGATGGCGCCATCACTGTCTCTGCCACGGCGGCCATTCCCAATGCAGGCACAGCATTGACTATCGCGATAACTTGCGTTGTGGGTGCTGTCGAAATTGGACGGCAGAACATGGCGAGGCACATCTTCCACTTGGTCCACCTTTTGCCCCGCAAATGCCATTCCATCTAACGATGTGATCACTTGTCACTTATCACCTTTCCTTGCCACAAAATTAATCGTTCGCAATGCATTGCTCAGATTTTATGTGGACGACGACGTCCGCAACCGCAGCGTCTGCGAGATCAAGTCCAACCAGGCCCTGGATGCGGTCGGCACGGCGCTCCCAGGCGGACTGTACGATCCGCGAATGGGACCGGCTGGAAGCAAGGACCCACCGTGCCCAACTTGCGCGTGTCAGTTCCTCACCTGCCCGGGACATTTCGGACACATCGAGCTATGCGTGCCTGTGTACCAACCCCTTCTCTTCAGCAAGATCATGAACATGCTGCAACTCAAGTGCTTCAATTGCCACAGACTGCGAGCCTCGAGCCGAGCCATGGAGATTGTGAAACTCAAACTGAAGTTGCTGGAGGTTGGACAGTATTCCCGTGCGCTGGAGGTTGATGATATCTTGGCCTCGGTCACGAAGTCAAAGATGGGAACCGATAAGAAGGTATCCATCCGCGCAGCTGCTGCCGCCATCGACACAGCGCTGAAGGACATCATGGAGTCAATCGCTGGGCTGCCACCGATTGGCGATCCCCCTTCGACCTTTGAACAGGCTCTGCACCGTGACCTCGTCGCGGAGATATCTTCGGCCTGTAAGTCTGCAAAAAAGTGTCATAGTTGTGGTGCATTCTCGCCGAAGGTCCGTCACGATTCCAGCAACAAGATCTTCCAGTCACCGCTGGCGGAGGCCTCCAGAAGGTCGAACGAGGCCGAGGGGATCAAACTGGTGGCTGCCATGGGCGCCAATTCTAAGGAAGTGGCATCCGGCAGCTCTGACGAAGACTCTGCGTCTGACATGGATGTGGAGGACGGGGAAGATTCTCGGGTGAACTCAAAGCGTGACAAGTACCTCCACTCAGGTGAAGTTCAGGCCCAAATCAAGTTGACATGGAAGCGTAACCCGTACCTCTGCGAGCAACTTTTCGCCCTGCAGGGATACAAACCATTCTTCATCCAGGCAGTGCCCGTGCCACCCAGCCGATTCCGTCCTCCGATGCACCTTGGTGGCATGGCGGTGGAGCACTCGCAGAATGCTTACCTTTCCCGCATCATCACGGCGAACGAACTCGTTCGAGCATCCTTCACCTCCGGAGCCGAAGCGCAGGCGTACAAACATTGGATCGACCTCCAAACTCAGGTCAATTGCTTTATTGACAGCTCCAAGGACCCGGGCAACAGCCCAAACACGCCATTGGGCATCCGTCAGCTCCTCGAACGAAAGGAGGGAATCTTCCGCAAGCACATGATGGGAAAGCGCGTCGACTTCGCATGCCGTTCCGTCATTTCCCCAGATCCGTACGTCGGCACCAACGAAATCGGCCTGCCCAGGCACTTCGCAATCAACCTTACTTACCCCACGCCTGTGACCGACATCAACATCGATGAGATGCGAAACCTGGTGGAGCGAGGTCCTGACAACTACCCTGGAGCACGTTGGATCCAGTTCCCCGATCGCAAGGTGGACCTTGGAAAGATGAATGAGCACAAGAGACAGGCAGTGGCAGCACGATTGCTTGTGAACTTGAAGAAGGGAGGAAAGCCTGCCATTGTCGGAAGACAGCTGAGGGATGGTGACATGGTGCTGATGAATCGTCAGGTGAGTGCAGCACAATGCTTTCGTGACAACGAAACGCGCGGGCTCATTTATGCTCTGACTGGCCAGCCACTCCAATGATGACAAAAAGTCATGCACCACTCTGACTTTGGGAGATGAGAAATGACACCTCCAGATTTGTTGCAGCAGAAATGTTGCACCCTATGCTGGACTGATGGAAGTGAAACTGATCTTTGTCTGAACACTGGTGGAAACATGATGGAACGGACGAACCTCACATACCCTCCGACTCCTGCAATCTCTAAACTTCCTCATCATGGAATCTTCTCATTTGACTTCACTTCATGTGATTCAAAATCGTGATCGTTCTTGCTTTGCCCTGGCTCCCTTCGCTGTCACGTGTTGCATCTATCTATCTCCTCTCGTACCTAGCCAACATTGCACAAGCCTGGAATCATGGCACACGAAGTTCGCGTGCTTCACAACCCGACGCAGAAGACAATTCGAATGCACTACGCAAGTAAGTACGAGCAATGGGTGTCGTCTACAATCGCGTTCTGAGGCCAAATTGAGGGATTCATTTCCGTGACCCCGCCTTCCTCTTGCATCCGTCACACAATTTTGCACTGGTCACAGCAGAGCCGCGAATTCTCATCAAGCCCCTTTGTTTGTGCATGGCCTTGCATTGAACTGCATTGTGTTACATATTCTACATAATTTGCACACTATCCTATTTTGTTGGAAGACTGCAACACCTACAATGCCGATTTCGATGGAGACGAGATGAACTGCCATTTCCCACAGAGTGATCTCGGACGCGCCGAAGCCGAATTCATCGCCAAGACCGACCTCCAGTACATCGCGCCGACCGACGGTTCACCACTCCGTGGTTTGATCCAGGATCACGTCGTGGCTGGCGTCAAATTGACCAAACGGGACACCTTCATCGAGAAGTGGGAGTACCAGCAACTGCTGTTTGCCGCGCTCGCAAGTTTGCCGCGTCTCGAACTCATTCGTTCGAGCGACGAAATCGAGCTCATGCCACCCACCATCCGGAAACCGAAGGAGCTCTGGACCGGAAAGCAGGTGATCACAACTCTTCTGAGGCACTTGGCGAAGGGAAATGACCGCGACTCCGCCAAGGGCATGAACCTGCCAGGCGTGTCCACCGAAAGGAAGACGAAGACCCCCGGCGCTGCATTCGGAGATGCCAACAAGGAAAACCAGGTGCTGATTCGCGACGGCGAACTGCTTCGTGGCGTGCTGGACAAGGCAGCCTTCGGATCTACGGACTTCTCTCTCGTCCACTCCGTTTACGAGGCCTACGGTCCAGAGAAGGCAGGGCTGCTTCTGAATTCCTTCGGCAGACTCTTCACAGCATATCTGCAGTATTATTCAGGCCATTCGTGCAGAATGGAAGATCTGGTCCTCACACGAGAGGCAGACGCTGCAAGGCGCGAGCTGGTGCAGGTACGTGTTCCTCTTCCGTTTCCAGTTTCTCCTCCTCGTTGTACCCATGATGCTCTGTATCTGGTGTCTTGGATGCATGCGATATTTGCTCGAGCGCACTACTGGTCGGAGGGCTCGTAGCAAAGTGCAATGGACTGCGCGCTTCGTTTGACGAGAAAACACTTCGAATCTGCTGCGCTCTTGCATACTCTACCGAAGTTCGAGACGAGTGATTCAAAAGCCGTATCATCCTCCTTCCTCACACTTACGCACCTATTGCTTGCTCTACGTGCATCGCATGTCAAATCAATACCACATCATGGGATTGCATCCTCCATCTATCTCTATGCACATCGGCAATGCAGGAGGCATTTGTGATGGGGTCCCGGTCAGCGAAGGCGTGGGCCGATTCCGAAGGTGGAAAGGTATCCATCGTCGTGGAGGAGTCGAACAAGAGCAATGACCTGAAACCGGTCGAGGCAGCCGCAGCAGCATCGAAGATCAGAACGCTTCTCTCTGGCAATGAAGGCAAGGAGAATGCAGCATCGCTCGATGGATTTATGATGTCCAAGCTGAACCCGCTGGCCTCCAAGATCGTCAAGTGCTGCCTCCCTGGCGGCCTGGCCGTTCCATTCCCGACCAACGTGAGTACTCTTTCTATTCTATCGTATGGTGCTCAATATCGATGATTTCAAGTGCTGTGGAGACCGCTGTGATAGCCTGATCCAACCACATACGTCGAGCGAGGAATGCGTTCATGCCATCTCACAATTGACCCCATTGTCTTCTTCATGATTCTACACCCACACCTACATTCTTCCGTCACCATTCGCAGACATTTGGTATCATGGTGACCACCGGCGCGAAAGGATCCATTGTCAATCAATCCCAAGTATCATGCGCGCTCGGTCAGCAGGCGCTTGAGGGACGCAGAGTGCCTCGAATGAGCAGCGGGCGCACACTGCCGTCATTCGCGCCGTACGATGTGAATCCTCGAGCAGATGGATTCGTGATGGATCGATTCCTCACAGGCATCCGTCCACAGGAGTACTACTTCCACTGCATGGCGGGCAGAGAGGGTCTCGTCGACACTGCCGTGAAGACGTCGCGATCTGGATACCTGCAGCGTTGCCTCGTGAAGCACTTGGAGGAACTCAAGGTTGGCTACGATTTCACCGTTCGAGATGGGGAAGGCGGAGTCGTCCAGTTCCTTTACGGAGAAGATGGAATCGATCCCACGCAAGCCTCCTACCTTGACTGCACCAAGAAATCGTTCGAATTTATGGCGCGCAACTACGAAGCACTGGGTCGCCGCCAGAAAGCTCTTCCAGGGGCCTCCATCCGTGTTGCCGCCGAGGATGCGGAGCGCCGCAAGGAGCTCGCAGCCGAAGATGGTGCCAAGGCGAAGGTGGGTGACTTCGTGCAGGCCAGACGCCTTCGTTTTGGCGACGAATGGTGTCGTGGTGCCCTTTGCCTTGGCTGGCATGATGCAATCATCGTCGATCTTTACGAGACGAAGAAGGGACGAGCTATCGCTGATTTGAAGTACCTGAAGGACGATGCGGTCGTCAAGCGCGTTCCGTTCGAAGCCGACTTTGGCGTGCGGGGCAAGGTTGTTCACAGCGTTGCCAAGATCATCAAGGCTGCTGTGCCGGACCCAGTCATCTCCACGCCGCAACGCGGGGGCATGCTCGGACGAACTGGCATCTCTATCTCTGAAAAAGTTGCAGAATCGGCGGTTGGGCACATCCAGAAAAGTCCAGCCATGCGCCAAATCTTGGATTCCAAGTCGATCTCTGACGAATCCTTTGGGTCTCTGATTGCTGCAAAGTACAGCTCTTCGATCTGCGCTCCTGGAGAAGCAGTCGGTAGTATTGCAGCCCAGTCCATCGGAGAGCCGTCCACGCAGATGACCCTCAATACTTTCCATCTTGGTAAGTGCCCGCAATCATTCATTCTAGGTTGCTCTGGAAGTGTCTTGTGAATGAATTCTGCCCATTGCTCTGCTTTGCTGGTCTTGTCTGAGTGATGCGATTTGATGTGGTGCGGAGTTATGGTGGAACCTGGGGGATGGATTTCCCGCCATGTGAGCATCATGAATCTGAATTGTTAAACGGCGTGCCATCATTGCATCGACCACTGGCTTTTGCGGGCTGGATATGGCCTGCACGAGGAGCATAGCGCCGCTGCCCAGCCAATGAACGAACCACCGAACCAACTGCAAAAGAATCCATCTTTCCTGACCTCACACCCTTTGCGCCTTTCTTCATCGTTTCGTGATCTCAACGTCATCTTCTCATCCCCATCTTCCAATCCTACGCTTGCAGCTGGAGCTGGTGCGAATGTGACCCTTGGAATTCCTCGACTGAGAGAGATCATCATGACAGCATCGAGGGCAATCAAGACGCCGACGATGTCTGTGCCTTTGGACGACTCTGTTACAGACAAGGATGCCACCCGTCTCACCCGTTCGTTTGCCAGACTGACGCTGAACGAGCTGATCAGAGGTGAAAAAGGAGTCGTCGTCAGAGAATCATTGGAGAGCAACGGAGGCGGTGAATGGGAGCGATCCTACAAGATCTGCATCTCGTTCCATCCCGCTGAACGCATCCTCGAAGCCTTCGGATTGACCTTGCACGATATCGCCGCAGTTGTGAATCACCAATTCATCAAGGTTCTGAATCACTTGATCAAGACAGAGGTTCGCAGATCATCCACGGGAGATGAGAAGAACCACTCCGTCGCGGGCGCCGACGAAGCTACGATCATCGGCGACGAAGAGACCAACGACCGTGCCAAGGCGAAGGGCAAGACCAAGTCGGGCGGACGTGGAAACGACGACAATTCAGGCGGTGAGTTGTCGGAAGACGAAAGCGTCGATTCCATTTTGAATCAAGAAGATGGCGCTTCCAAGACACAGAAGGATGCCTACGACAGCGACGACGACGATGATGATGATGATGATGGAGCAAGGCAAGGCAAATCTGGGAAGGTTGCTACCGGCAAGAACACATCCGGCGGCTCAAAAGATAGCGACATTGATGAAGACGACGATGACGATGAAAATGCCGTCCATAACCCTATCGGTGACTCCAAGCATTCGTTGGTCATTGATACGAAGGCGAATTCCATCCAGCTGAAGCCGATCCGCATCGACCCATCGGCGCGACCACTGCTCATGGTGGGCCTTGTGGAGCAGGCTGCGAGGAAGGCCATTGTCCACAGCAGACCTCGCATCGATCAGGCATACATCAATGATGAAGAGGGTCGTGGACGTTGCTTGCAAACGGCAGGAGTGAACTTCGAGGAACTCTGGAAGCTGTCAAACGTCGCGCACAACAAGCTCATGTCCAACGATGTTTGGGCCGTGCGTACGGCGTATGGTGTGGAGGCCGCCAGGAACAATATCGTCGATCAAGTTCGTAGCGTGTTTGGTGCCTACGGTATCGAAGTCGATCCGCGTCACTTGACGCTCATTGCCGATTACATGACATACAGCGGCGGTTACACCGCGATGAACCGTATCGGAATGAAGGACACGAGCTCTCCATTCTTGCAGATGAGTTTCGAGACCACGGCAACCTTCCTCACACAGGCTGCCCTAAGTGGAACGTGCGATCAGCTCAAGAGTCCAAGTGCCAACATCGTCGTTGGACGTCCAATCCGCCATGGAACGGGAGCATTTTCGTTGCTGGTTCAGTAGGGGACGGATAGGTGATGAAAATGATAATGATAGCGCAGAGTGAACGAAGTCGGTTCTTCCAGGGGAGGTATTCGTACCATACGAGCATGGTATGGCACAAGCAGCAATTAACACGTGGGCCATGGCAACACGACATCGAAAGAACAGCGGCATGATACTCTCTCTCTAGAGTACGAGTACACTGTTGCGCTGTGCACGCTACGAGTACGAGCACGGCGTGTTTGATTCTGAAATTGTCGAGGTAAGCGAATGCACGTGCTAGTTCTCTGGAGAGGAAAGAAGAGCGCAGCAGAACAGGCGGACCAGAAACAACGACGCGAGGGTTGTATGAAACCGCGCAACCATACTCTCCTCCGCTCTGCGGGGTTTGGATAAATCAGGCTACTCTACTCTGAAGAGTACTAGTATTATATTGTATGTATTGGTGATCATGTGAAATGTGCAGTCGTGGCATCATGGCGCCGAGGGCGTCGTCCGAGCACATTGCGTGATGGGGATCTCTTTTCGAATACGAGCATGTTTGCCGACAGGTGCAGTTCTGAGTGGACGAACGATCGATCGAGAGAGAGTTGATCTGAGGACAAGCGTGTTATCCACGAACGGATAGCAAGAGCCCTCCGTATAACAACATGCTTCCCCGACAACAACTTGTTCGCATGAGTGCTGGCGAAGATGCGCTAATCCCTGCGCCGACCATGATGGAGTCTCATCAAGCTGCTGATACGATATGTCCGGTGGCGCAGGCCAGGCCATGCGTGACGAAAACCAGGGCCGGACATTCCGTGCTGCAGCAGACGATGCCGACGAGCATTCTGTTGTTGTGTAGAGCCGCTGCTGAGGCCTTCATCTTGTTGGAGTCCTCCCTTCCGTGTGCATCTTTATCCCACCATCTCGATGATCTGATTGTGTTTGAGGAGAGTCGCAGGCTTGGACGTTGACATGTTGGCAACTGTGCCGCCATTGGGATACGATCGTGAACCGGCCGTTGGGTAGAACTCGAGGAGGAGATTCGCAATCCTGTTGTTAGCGGATGAGAGTGGATCGAGGATGGGAAGGATTCGCACATCCACGTCACTGTCGGTACGAAGTAGGCTCTTCCACATGTCGCTGTTGCGGAACGGGCCACCTTTGAGTCCATGCCGTGCGCGATCCATGGCATCTTGGAGCATGCTGGCAACTGGCTGCCGCAACATGCTCAGTCCCAGCATGTTGGAGTCGTTGGGACCATGCGCCTTCAAGAACGCCTTGTTCATGTAGATGATCAAGAATGGAGCGTTGGCCGTCACGATCAGTCTGAAATGGCAGAGGCGCGGAACAATGGAACAGAGGATGGTGTAGAGTGTGACAGTGTGACAGTGGGAAGTAACAAAGGATGAAACGAAACGGCATACGCATGGGTGTGAGAGCGTCGTCAGAACAATCTCGTGACCGCGCAACAATCCGGCATCTGTCAACAGAGTTGCAGTCAAACTATGTTCTTCACGACGTGCCGACTCACTTTGGAAAGTTGGAGAGTGACATCGCATTCGACATTGGGATGCTCTCGCCAGCGCAAGCATCGCGCAAGATTCCCGCAAGCACAGTCTCCACGCTGAAGTTCTCGATGTGATGGTGATGAAGCAAAGATTTTGGAACTTGATTCAAGACCGGGAGGGTGCGTGTGGTGGATGTGGGGACGCCGCTGGGGTTGCCGGAGTTGGCGGAGACCTGGATGCGACCAGTCTTTGTCTTTTTGCTCATCTTTGCGTTGTTGCGGCCTCTGTTGTCACGGCTGTTGGAAAGGAGATGCAACACTGAGCTGTTGTCAATCTTGAATCGTTTGCGGTCTGCCTCTCCCGCAAACGGGAAAGAACCGGCGCCAAGAATCCCGGCTCTGGTTGCATGATTGGCACGAGCTGCGGGCATGCTGTTCTTCCTCTTCTGCTGTCCAGCTTGCTTGGGTTCCTTCTGACGGTTGAGCACCTCGATCACTTCCCTGGCCTCCTTCCAGATGGGCGATTCGATCTCCTTGTGGTCTCCCTTGGATGCCATCTTCAGCGCGGTGGATGCCTTGAAGGCTTCCTCATTGATCTTAAATTTCGCGATTCGACCAAAGATGCTCTGTTTTTGTCGAAGGAAGGCGATATCCTGCCGGATACCGTCGCTGCAGGCGTGAATGCGTGCCCCCTCCCGCATCTCCGACAAAGATGGGTCCAGGAGAAAGCTGTGGCATCCAGAGGAATCGACGACGCTTCCTGAAGCTAGTTCCACCATAGTCGTCTTGCCGCCTCCCCCACCTTGCTGGGTTTGCTTACTGCGGTTGGTTTGATTCTGCTTGGCTTCAGCCGCTGGTGCTGCTGCGTTTCTTGGTTTTGCTTGCGAGAGCTATTGTTGTCTCTCTCTCTCTCTCTCTCCTCTCGTATTGAGAGCGTGTGGTATTGGTATTGTTGTTAGTGCTGTTGTCGTTGCTCCAATTTCGAAGGAGTTTGAATGATTATGATTCAAGAGAGGACTCTTCTCTATTATATGATGCGTTTTGCAGTCTTTGCGAGGTGTCGCCTCTTGTCATGTCTTGGTTTTCTGCGTGGCCCTCCGTCATCGCTGTCATCGTCTCCGTCTGCTGGTCATGTCAGTCGTTGCTGTCTTTGCTGTCTCCGCTTCTCTGTTTTGTTCCTCGTTCTGATTCTTGTTCTTTGATGCTTCACGAGGCCTTTTTCCACGTGTGTTGTGGTCACAAGAAGACAGACACAGTCCCACATCTTGGAGATTGTCATCGACTGTGGTTCTCATTTTGTCATGCTTGGCGATAATTGGAATTTGTGGTACGCTGTTTTGCATCACAAAGATCAGTCGGATTCGCATCTCCCAAGGCCGACAACCCAAAAAGTGGACCGGACGGCATCTGACGTGTTCATTTTGTGTCTGGAATGATTGATCGTCATAAATAAGCCTTTATGTAGCCATCAAACGTCATATTCATGAACCAATCAAAACATCGAAAAAGGACAACGCACGGAAATCATAGCCACATCAGATGGAAAGGGTAATTTTCGGTATTCGACTTAACGAGAATCGACCTCGTCATGTTCCACAGACGCAAAGACGACCAACGGCATCCACAACGAACAAAAGCCGAAGAGGGCACGATCTGCATGTCTTGCCTCAAATTGTTGTCACAGAGTCGCCGAATGTCGTAACTTCTTCCAGCCATCAACATCCATGCAATCTCCGGCGTTGTGGGACTGTTGATGCACGGTGCTCGTGTGGAATGACATGGCGCAGGTCCAGGAGGCCATCGTTGCGTAAAATCGGAGTGTTCCGTGCAGAAAACCGACTGGGGAACTCATCAACAATCGAGCACAAAGGTCAGAAGAGACACGAGACGGGAGACGGGAGACGGGGAGGCAAGAAACAGACAACGACACTCGCAGAGGTGTACAAAAACAAACAACAAAGAAACGAGAACAATAAGAAGACGAAGCAGCAAGAGAGAAGCGGAGAGACAGAGAGACTGATAGTGCGATAGACACAAAGGAGAGATATCGGAGCAAGAGGCCAAGCCAAGCTTAGTTCGCACCATCAGCCGCATCAGCTGCGGCATCCATCCACCATCATCATCGTCATCAAAAACGAGCAATGAGGGATTCCGCGGATGAGGAGAGCCCACTGACGACTGGCGACAGTGAAGCATCGAGTTCGAGCAATGATGCTGAGAAACGTACCGCGTCCTCTTCAAGCAGGATGGCCGAAGCTCCACAATTGAACATGAGCGGTTCTGCTATTCACTCTGATGTTGGTGGTGGTGGTGGTGGTGCTGTTTCGGTTGCTGTTACGGTTGCTCTTGCAGTTGCTGACACTGCCGCAACCGCTGCTCCACAAAAGCCGAGCGATAACCGAAATGATCACGGAGGGAGCAATGGGAGCGGTCAGAGTCAGAACGGCAACAACAGTGGAAGCGGAAGTGGAGGCTACAGCGCCGATTGTTCATCATCCGACGCTTCGTCTTCGGAAGGTGCCAAGGCCAAGGGTTCCTCCAGCAAGAGCAAAGAGGCAATGTCACGAAATGCAACAACTTCAGCTGGTGCCGAACGTCAGAAGAAACGATCTGGCCAAGGCCAACCAATGGAACTGGATAGTAGCCACACTGGTCGGTCGACGCCGTCCAAGGGGATCGGAGTTGCCACCATTGCTGCAAAACCACGCAAAGGCTCCAAAACTGATACAGGCCATGATCGGCGATCCGAAGCATCACCTGAATCGTCCATGCTGCCTCAATTCAATGGCTTCCGTATCACGCACCTGTTGGATCCACGGATCGACCTGAGCACAGTGAAGCATGTGCAAGCATCGTCGGTGTTTTCCTTCCCACACAACGTGGCCGTTCCAACCCAGACGTTGAATGATAATACGGACGTTCCCATCACTGACCAGCCAATGGACACAGATGAGCCTCCCGGGCCATCAATCGACCAGTATGCAAGCTTGATGGAGGTAGGTACTGTTCTGTCATGCTCGTCCCATCCGTGTCCGCACTTGTGCTCTGCACACGTACGGATAGTCGTCCAACAAAGCGGTGCGAGTATTCGCACCGACTCCCTCAACGACTTATTCGTGTGTGACTTTGAATCAGCTGATGCATGGGTACCAACGTCAATGCGTCAATCTTGTTGACACCGTGCAACTCACTGAAGTTGCTCTCCTCAATACTACTGTATATCCTCTACACGTACATCAACCCGTTGAACTGTATGATTGTGTGTTTTGCAGGTTGTAAAACCTTTCTTTGAGTTCAATGGCATTGACAACATCACATACCCTCCTTCCGACGTGCAAGAAGAAAAGGAGCAGCTTCCATCGAATACAGCTGAAGCGATGGCAACCTCAAATGGGATCCACGCTCTGCAGTCATCGGAAGCATCGAGTGACCATGCAGCAACAGACAGACTCAAGGAGCAGCAACGAGCTAGCACGACGCAGCGAGGAGATGACAGCCGTTCCATGGATAGCGATTCATCCTCCATGGTCGTCCTCGCTAGAGTCAAGAGGAAGCACATCCGCAAACATGATGAGGAGCAATGCAACGACGGGTCGAACACGTCCCTCCCCGGGAGTTCCAACTCTTCATCAACCTCTCTCGAAAAGAGAAGCAGCGATCACAACCATGAGCAGGCCGTACGTCAATCCGATCATCAAAGGGCTCCAAGCATGAAGCCCGTGGAGAGTTCTGGATCAATGCGACTGCGAGACCCTGGATCAGCAGCAGGTTGCGATACTGGAGATGGGGCAGCCCAGAAAGCCTCGTCTGGATCGTCACCCTCCCGAAACAACAAGAACCAGAAGAATGGGATCGATAATGAAAACAGCAAGAGGCAGAGCAATGGCAAGAGCTTAGACCCACAAGACTTCAATGAACAACGGAGGCAGCAGCATCCACAGCAGCAACAGGTGCATGATGTGCAGGCCAATCACCACGCGGGGGCACGAAACGCGTTGAATGTCGCTGTGGATGTAGATCCAGGCGTTGGCAATGCAAACCATCCGCCAGACCAAAGTCCAAGCGCCAACGGTGATAACGGCGACAACGTCAGCGATGGGGACATCAACAACGGCCCAAACCCCAACGTAAACAGGAATCCAAACGCCAATCTGAATGGAAACGCAAATGCGAACATCGGCCCTGACGCTATGAACGACGAACGAAGCGACAGAGGCGAGAACAACAACCGTGGCCGCGAGCAAAGACGAGTGCCCGAGCACAATTTTGGCATGCCAGCCGTCATTTCTGAGTATTCCTCTTCCGCCATTCTTGGAAGCAGCGGAGGAAGCAATACCAACGGGCCGTTGTCAACGTCTGGCTCTGGGAGTGCTGGTAACACGGGGAGCGGATCAAATCAAGGGGGGAGCTCTGGCAGTGGAAACGATCAGGAGGGCACCTCGTCCAATTCGATCGAGAACAACGGATCGTCAGGAAGCGGCAACGATGCGAAGGGCAGCAGCGAGGAAGTAAGCGGGGGGAACACTGCGGCACGGAACGGCGCAGGCAATTCCGACGAGACTTCGTCAAATCAGGGCAAAGATCACAAAGATGCGGACCAACAGCACACAGTTGACGACGGAAACCAAACTACAGCCAGACCGACGACAGGGCAGACGGCGGCAAACACCGATCAATCACACGAAGGGGAGAAGCACAGAGATGCAGAACGCGAGAAGAAGCTCCAGGACAAGAAACGAAAACGAATGAACATGCGCCGTGAGTACGAGGAGAAGGTGCAGCAAGAAATGGGCTCCTCTGAGGGCAGCAGAGACATGAACGAGCCGCTGATTCGCCCAGGGAGGCCAACCACCCTCGACAAGGCCCTGTCTTTCACAAAGATTGCCCGGTACGTACACTCTCCACGAAGTCGTCAGCATTTCTCAGAATGCCCAACTGCCTCTTTGTCAAGCATGCTACGAGAGTCCATGCAATCGTTCGTACTTGCACTCATGTAGACACAAACTCACCGTTACTCGCATCAGCTGCTATTCTCATATCCACCTACAAACACAAACACACATCAAATTGCAACTTCAGTGTCATCGTCAAGGCAAACTCGCCATACGTTGTTGTAAGTACATTGTGTCCACGTCTTGCGTCTGCCAACCTGTGCCCTACGCCTGTTTGTTTATTGTGCTTGGTACTTGTCTGTCAATCCAAACACTGCGATTCCCGGTCTCGCGCCATCGTTATTCCTCACTGTTCTCTTCCCGCGTACGATACTCCCAACTCACACATATGCATACGCGCGCGCACACACACTCTGCATTTCTATGTTTGCGTTCACCATTCGATGTGCCAATACCACAACGAAGATTTACACGAATGCTGCATATACGCGGCTGTCAGGGGTGGATGCGCACTCAGCAGTTGGAAAGCCACTGTCGAATCTCATAGCAGTGCCGTCCGATGAGATTTCCCAGGGATTGGGGCTACCACCAGGTACTGCAAAGGCCAAGGAAAGCCAAAGCAGCATGGATGACAGCAAGTCAAGCCGTGTTAGTCGCCCCCCAACAAAGTTTGGAAACCGTCGTCATTCCACGTCCGGTCAGGATCATTCTGAGGCTGCGGCCACAGGACGAACGAAAGCCGAATCCTCCAAGAGTGAGAGTCCAACGCTTGCCCTCGACCGGTTGCTGACCACCAGCGCAAACACTTCGCCTCACTCTATTCTGGTGGCAGCAAAGCCACACATCATGATGGGCCGCAATGTTACCATCATCAAGCAAAGCAACGCAAACGTCAATACGAACACCACTGCAAATAGGCATGGAAATGGTAGTGAAAATGGCAGCGCTCCTCCAAACGACGCTAGTCGCAACCGCGAAGAGGGAAGCAACGAAAGCAGCAGCACGTACAGTTACGATGGCTCCTTCCATGCTGTGCCATGCACGATGGTGATATCACCTGTCGTCTCATCTCCGGAGGCGTACGTTGCCAGCATGCACTCGGACAAGGATTCTGAATCTCACCATCTCCATCACAAATCGAAACGAAGGAAGCATCATGGCCACGCCCATGGTCATGGGAAAAGCCATCATCACCAGCATCACCAGTATGATGGTCAGAACTCACCTGCGCAGTCTCATAGCACCCGACGCCACTCCCACAGCCATAGCCACCAGCACGGCCATTTTCAAACTAGCTTTCACCATCCCCAGGGGAAAGAAGGTCCATCAAATGCCAGGAGGAGGCAACTCGTCACCCACTTTGCCATCCAACTCGAACCGCCGGAAGGAAACTCGGAAGATTTTGGCAGTGTGGGATCCCGATCATCTACATCGTCTGGATGATGGGTCGGCGAAGTGAATCTCCTCGGATGACACTCCGGGTACACTTGCAATCATGCGCGAGAGGAAGGAAGCTGTCTCCTCCGTGGCCTTTTGCATTCGGTACGTGCGTGATCGTACGTATCATTCTCGCATACATAGAGCACTATTGGTGTATACAACACTCGTACGCACGAGTACTACATATGCTCAATTCAATGTCTAATCCATCCACTTATGAGAAGACAACTTTACAAGAGTGCGGCAGGGTACGTGCATACATGTAGACATAGAGCACTCGACTCGGCTGTTCCCGTGTACATTTCACTTTGCACAAGGTCGTGGAAGGTCGCATACTGTCATCTACACAAGTCAAGATACGATACATACGCGGAGGTACTCATGGAGCCCTCGAGGTGTCACCGCACGCCACCACCACGACGATGGCCAAGAGTTGTTCATGGCATTCTCGTAACATACAACCGCTAGAGTATAGCAGAGACCTCTCAACGCAATTGCTGTTTCTCTTGTTCCGTCAGTGGCATCGTGTCCATGCTCTCCTTGTTGGCATTTGATGGCATTTCCCCGTTGCCCACGTCGGCGTACGAGTACGCAACAGTGCGAGCATTGGTACACATATAGTATGTACGGTTGCCATACATAGTATTCTAGTACATGCTTGTTCTCACAAAAAATACGTATCTCCATATTAGTGGTCGTACCATACCAAGCAAGCAACACCAACGGTGTTCCCAGGTGCTTTGCTCTCTAGTCGATATCCAGCGATGATGCACAGGTCAGAACGTCGCGAAGTTCTGGGAAGATCTCGATCCACAGCATATCGAACAGCATGTAGAAGAGGCTTTTCATGACGAGCCGGTTTTGAAGCATCTCGTGCAGCATCTCCAGGCCATCGCGCGTGAGTTCAGTCCCAAGGATGGATCTCAGCTGCTCGGGGAAACCGCGAAGAAGCTTTTCCCGGCACTGTGACTCCAGCTGTTCCTCCTGCTCCTTCGTCAGCGGTGGAGCGAACACCATCCATACTCCATCGGGCCATAGAATATCCAACAAGAACTTGATCCAGCCGGCGATTGCGTCCGCATTCAGATGCTTCTTGTGGGTTTGGTACAGGAGCTTGCGGAACTCCGACGCCTTTGTGATAGCCACAAACGAGGCGGCTTCCAATGCAGAGAGCATCCTGCTGCGAAAGAATGAGGCATTCTCGAATCCAAACTGATATTTCACGAGTTCGACCATTCGATTGCGCACTTCGCCCAGCGTAACTTGATCAATTTTGTTCATGATGGACTCGATGTTGCCGGCCGCACCGTCGATGGCAGATGCATTCGTGGACTCCAACCGATCTGTACCATCAGGCGGTTCCTCACCCAAACCCCCCGCAGCATGAACATCCACAGCGCTGTCGTCTAGTTGAATCTGCGAATAGGCAGAAGCTCTGTCCCTGTTGACGGCGGTCTGGTTCTTGCTGTTGCTGGCGCTGCCGCCACTGACGCTGCTATTCTTGTTGCCGATGTTACCCCCACTGGTGCTCCTGCCAATGCCTTGCATGCTGGCTCTGGGTAGATTCGTCTTTGCCAGCGACCTGACGAGCTGAGTGCGACCCAGTGGATCGATGCGGTCGGTTGGGATTGCTCCGATGAAGATATCCTCCGGGAAGGGATGGTAGGCCCCAAGGAATAGCAACAGCTCTGAGCATCGACTGAGCAAGTGACCTGGAGACAGCATGTACTGCAGATACTCGTCAAGCAGGTCGCCCCGTTTCGTGATCGCCTTTTTGGTCGCAGCGATTGCCCCGGTTTTGCTAGCTTGCGCCAACGACGGGATCAGTACTTTGCGCTGGCGTCTGCCCGATCCCGTTGCAGTAAAGGCAGCTGCTGCCGCACCGACCAGGCGAGAACCTGCGCTCGCGGACGCCTCGCTGGTTGCCACCTGAGACTTGAGGTGTCTGTGAAGCATCTGGAAGTCCTTCATCGATCTGTACACCACCCACTCCTCCCTGTACACACGCGACAGCGTCGTGCCATTGTACTTGTATGGTTCGAGACTATCCATGCACCGGTTGCGGTTGTCAATCTCGACCAACGCCACGCATCGAATCCTGTAGAATGCGGACGACGCAGCGATCGGTATGTGCAATGCCAATCCTTTGGGAAGTTCTCGCGGCGTTACGTTGGCCTCGATACAAATTCGAAGGTCCTTGAGGACTGTGGGCGAGCGGGGGAGGAGCAGACCATTTCTGCGAAGCTGATCCCTGTCGATGTGATTCACGCCAACCTTCAGATCGCGGAGGACGAAGGAAGATCGAGCATCGCTTGCGAACTCAAGGATCTTCAACGTTTGCTTCAGCTGTGCTTCTGTCCTGGACTTGGTGGCGCTCTTCGCCGATCCAGCACGGACGCATTCCATTAGGCACTGGTGTTGTGCGGGCAACAAGTGAGTATGTATCGCATTCACACATCCATACAATCGATGATGCCAGGCGATGTGATTGCGGTGTGATATCCCGCCAAAGGCAGTAATAGGAGCGAACACGTCGAATGCTGGTGTGAGTATAGAGTTGTCAAAGTACCCATAGTTGCGGTAATGGTATTGGTAGTGTAGCATTGACAAGTTCGTCACTGTCGTAGCAGCAGCAGCAGCAATGCAAAATTATCGGTTGTGAAGGACTTGAATTGGGTTGAAAAGAGAGGACAAGGCAAGCTGACAATGGCAAGCTGGGTGTTTGCATCGTTCCGTCGATGGAAATGATCAATTCTGGTGACCTACCTGGAGCTGTGCTTCCTGCCTCGCTGATGTGACTAACAGAGCTGCCCGAACAAAGGACAGCCTGTATGGCTTGATTTCGAAGTTTTTGCTATCCCCTTGCTTCGAACTGAATTTCATGAAGAGCATGGGGTACCCATCAGGTCCCATCTCAATTCTGCTTCTTGGATCTGGTCGCGGTGCTGCGTCAGTGCCCTTGGGCGCGGATTTCCCGCTCCGATTGGGAGCATCCCAGTCTTTTCCCAAGGTCAGCAGCAACGCGCTCAATGCTGGGTCGCTGATTTCCAAACAGCTGGCATCAGCACGATGCGGTCCCCTCGCGCCCGAATCGTAGATTTTGAATCGCTTGCCGCTGAGCTCCACAGTCGGGCGTTCGAACAGGGACATGCGATAGACGAAGTCCACGGCCTTGCCTGTCCGTGGCATGGCGTTGAAGTCTGTAGTTTCCATGACTGTGCTGGAAAGGAATCCTTGGGCAGCTCCGCCTCTCTGTGACCATTTCTGACACAGGTGCCGTTCACGCAGGAACGACCCAGAGATGTAGGACGATGCCAAACCGCTGTTGGATTCCCCACTGCCTGCGGGGCGTCCTTTCCGTTTGTCAAGTTTGCGGTTGTCGTTCTGGATGGAGACGGATGCAGTTCGATCGATGGGGTAATAATGCACCAGGCAGCGCCTGATGTATCTACCTCCTTTGAATTTGGTAGAGCCATGGGCCAGCGCAGGCTCTTCGTACGTTGCAATGTAGCACTTGTAGCTTAATTCGGAATTCCTGTCATCGCGATGGACACTCACAGGATTCAACGATCGTGGCTGCAGGGCATGGTATCAGAGTGGATATTACAAGGAAAGAGGCACAGACGTATTATACGAGTCGACCGTTTTGTTCGTGCAGAGAGCGCAAGATGTTAGTAAGTAGGGCATCATGAGTGCCAAAGCAAAGGTTATTGAAGATAGGCTTGCTGCTCTTTCACTTTCAGTACTCGCATTTGCATGCAAGTGACATGACATCGCACAATGCGTTGGAGGCAAAGCAGAGAGCAGTCATTCATAGCATAGAAAGCAGCAGTAGTAAGACGAGGAGTGTCGCACAAACGCCGCAGAGCTGCGAAGTAGGGCATCCATGCACGTGCACATGCACATGCACAGATAGATGTTGGTGCGCGGTTCGGACAGAGCACTCGTACATACCTGTGCCTTCAGCAAGAACGAGGAATCGTCATCTGGCACCTCGATACGCCTTCGGTTGCCTGCCATCTCGACGGTCAAGAGAGCAACCCTCGCTTGACTACCGTCTTGCTGCTTCGACTCGTCGCCATCGTCCGCATCCTTGCGTCTTGCTGCATCTCGCACAGCCATCATGTTGGTTCCGCTGTAGAAGATCCGAGCGAGACTGTGAAGTTCCGAGAAGAGTTCGGCCTCGACTGCTGACGCATTCTTGTGTTGGACTGGGCGGACGCTTGGGTCCACCTCCCTGGTTTCCCACGCCTGCAGTCTCCGCTCTCGTTCGGATCGAAGACTGGAGGCAAAGGCGGAGTTTCTGTGGAAATCCAAATGTCGCGGCGTGGATGAACTGCTGGCCTGATGTAACGCAACATCATGGCTGCTGTGAGTGCCAGGTTCCTCGCTGGTCAGCCGCGACAGGCTGGACTTGAGGAATAGCAATTTCCTACTCGAGTTCTCTTGCGACGTGGCCGTGCCCGTGGAGCTACTTCTGCCCAGCTTCTGCATGGATGGGATGCCTCTTGGCATGGTCCCGACCGCGTTTCCGACGTCATCGTCCGGAACGGCATTCAAGTCCAGCCGAGGACTGGCAAGCACCTCGGTCGTCTCCACGATGATGTCCAAGCCGTCGAACGTTCGTATTTGCGACATGAGCACTTCTATTGAGTCGCCGTCGTTGAAGAAGGCGTTTGGTGAAAAGTACTTTCGGAGGGTTGATTCCATGCCCAATGAAATGCACAAGATGGCGTTGTAGAGTTGGCCAGTGTGGAGCCAGGTGGATATCAACGTTCGAACCGTCGCGATTTCATTTTCATCAGGTTCGAAAGGTTCCTCGTACATATGCTCTGGAGTCAACGGAGGTGACGAAGCGTTACGTGCAGCCTCGTGTCGCTCCATCTTCCGTTTGAAGTCGTCCATGTCGGCTGTCATTTGCATCAGCTGCTCGATGAACGGCAAATCTTCATCTTCCTCCATGCCCCGTCGGGAATATTCGTCTTCGCCAGTCTCGGTTCCCACCTCGATGGTGGAAGGTCTGCATCGACCATGGAGTATGCAACGTTCGAGTGTAAGCACCAACCGCACAACCAATGCATGGAAATCGTCGCCACCATGGTTGAAGGGTTCGTCACGATTTGCCTTGTCGGTGGAATTGAATTCGACGAACTGAGGAACCTGCTGCATTTCAAAGATGGTGATGCTGAGCAGGGTAAGAATTTGGCGCCGTTCGTAGAGATCGTCCGTCTCCATGGCACTCATGGAATCCTGTGACATGGCGCGTTTGGTGGAAGGCGTGCTGACCTCCTTCGAAGAAACAATGGAGCTGTGGCTTCGGTTGAAATCTGGACTGTCGATGGTCGAGGGGTGCTGCATAGATGTGTCAACTTCTTCCGTCGCGTCGCTTCCAGAGTTTGCGCCTGTAGCGAGTACTGCCGATCCCGTTATTCCTGTCGTAGCCCTCAATTCCAACTCTACGGATGGGTCAAAGTCGGAAGCCTCTTGTGCTGATGCGCTGTATTGATCTTCCGATGCTGCGGCTGCCTCGGCTCCTGCCGCCGACGTTGATTGATTCAATATATCGTCAGCGGCAGCGGCATCGGCAGCGGCATTAGTATAAGCATCTCCAACTGCTGCATCTTCAGTACTGTTGCCGTCGTTGTCTGCTGTCGCGCTTTGGTCGCCGAGCTTGTCCATGCCCATGGAAATCCACGAGTTCAGGGTGGTGGGAACGAACAGATTCATGAGTGGCTGCAGCACGCAGCCGGCAAAGATCTCAATCACAAGAGCTGCGACGATGGGTGAATTGAAGTCTTGTCGTGGCAGCAACGCCCGGACCAGCCGATGGCCCAGAACTCGATTGTAATCGAGCTCGCAGCTGCGTGCCATGCCGGAGTCGAAGAGTCTCTCTTCCAGGATGTCATTTTCGGTTTGCCTGCCACCTTGCTGCCGACGTTCGTCTTCGGTTGCAAACTCGGTACCCGCTGGATCAGCAAAGAGCAAGGACGGGACGTCGAGTCCGAATGTGACGGATCGGTGCAGACGACGCGCGATGAGGTACTCGCGGAGGACGTCCATCTCGGTCGGCTTTTGCGTCGCATCGTCCAGCTTATCCACCGCATTCTTTCGCATCTCTCTGTACACTTTGAATGTGTGCGCCAGCACGTGCGGCCACTTGAGCAGCAGCAACGACCAGAGGTTGACATGCTCAGTTCTCATGGCGAGGTTGCCAAAGGCATGCGACAAGACCTTGTACGCGCTCCCAAGGAACGGTGTCGTCCGGAACTGCGATATGTCCATGGTAAGATTTCTTTGGCCTGGCTGTTGCTGCTGCTGCTGCTGCTGTTGCTGTTGCTGGGAGCTACCTGCCTTACTCCTGTCACCAGCATAATCCTTCTGCGATTGCACATCTGAATCAGATGATGGCGATGTGCCCGCCATTGCTGACGATGTGCGGCCTGTGCCGTCTCTTGCGATGCCATCGTCCCGCTTTTCCCTCTCAGGCCGGAACTTGCACCCGGCATCGATGATCGAATACCACCCACTGTGAGTGGAAGCAAGCAAAGGAGCGTGATGCGGGGTGCGATGGAAGCCAGGGCGGAAGGACACGAGAGGAAGGGGAACGGGACACTGGCGGGTCAGTGTGTTTGGCGTTTGCTTTCGATTGATGCAGAATACAATGTTCTACCAATATTCCACTTGCATGTCCATGTGGGAACAGCAGCACCATAAGAAGGACATGATCATGAACATGGATATGAACATGGATACGGACATGAAGTACACGGAGCATACGTGCAGAGAGTGGTGGCATGCAATGCAATCCGACGCAAGCATCTTCCGAATCCGATCCATCATCGGCAACAGGACGAAACGCGGGCGTACCTGATGTAGTCTCTCATGATATGCTCCACAAAACGACCCAGCTCCGTTGCCACCGGCTCCGGCAGACCCGGCCAGTCCTCTTGAATTGTGACGACCGCTGCTTGCTGATCGATGACGGCATCCGTGAAGGGATACCTCGGGAGCTCGGATGTGGCCGGCTGCTTCGTGACCTGCGCCCGAAGGATCTTGCGCTCCACGTGGTAGCCGGCAGATTCCATGAGCGACCAGTAGGTGGTGCTGTCCTCCAGGATGCTGGATGTCTGCGCGCGGACGGGATTAGCGGCCTTGGGTCTGGGAATGGCGAGATTGCGGTTGGCACCGTTCGTTCCGGCGGCGTCCATCTGCTGCATGCGGTGTGCGTGGTCCAACCCCTGCAGAGTTTCGTAGACGTGCATCGCCAAGCCCAGGCCCAGACCGATTCCCAGCGTGACACCGATCGCCGTGAGCACCGCTCGCACGAGCATGGTGACGAGCACCACGATCCATGTCTTGTCCGTCACGGCGATGATCGCGACGAGGCAGACGCCGGCTCCCTGAACCCTCCTATCCTGCAGCGCATCGTTGATCTTTTGGCGTTTCACAGGATCGATCTTGTCCAGGGCGGATGCCATCGCCGCCTTGGCCTTCTCCATGGTCGTCGCCATTTCTGCAATCCGTGGTGCAGATCCTCGCGCTTGTCTTTTCGCTTTTCCTCTTGATTGATTTGATTTGGTTTGATTTGCTTCGATTTGCCTGCCTTCTGTTTGTACTCGTCCAAGCAATGCCCCAGTCTTCGAATGTTCATCGATTCCCCCAGTCGCATTGCCAGGGATCAGTGTCGTGATGAGAGAAGAAGCGTCCTCGCATCGAGAGCACTCGCACTCGTACTTGTAGTCGTATGCAGAGTACCACTACGGCGTATCAGTAGGTCGTTGGTCGTGCTGCTACAGCGCAACCGATGAGCACGCACAGTGTTTGTGTGTTGCTGGTTGGCACTGTACGACTACGAGTTGTGCAAGTCGTGGAAGGGTCTCGGATCTTTTCCTTTCGTTCTCTCGTGGGTTTTCGCTCTTTGTGACCGTTGTTGTTGACACGGTGGCGATTTTCGGTGAAGGTCTTTGATCTTGCGCGATGTTTTTGGCGTTTTCGATTCATCGGACCGCAACAAGCACATTTTGGATATGTGAACGTCCGTCCGTCTTTCCGCAGTCACGAACAATTCCGGATTCAGGCTTCTCTCGATTTTTGTGGTGTTGGCGCCATCATCCCACATCAAACAACACGAGAGAGAAAGGGTTGTTGTTGCTGCCTCGGTGGCCACGAGGATGGTGATGGCCACGAAGATGACGGCAGCAACGATGGTGGCAACGATGATGGTGATGAGCACATCTTCCCAACAAGTAATTGTACGAGCATGCACACTTCTCTGTGACGATCCAATTGCTCCATCCACTGAAACGAAACACCTTCCATTTCAGAAGAGCGGCATAGAGTCCACAGACAAACAGCTCAACCAGGTCCAACAAGGTCAGGGAAGATCAGGCTGATCACGCCAGACACCAGCGTATCCAGAGTACTGAGCTGTGCAATACTCTATTAGTATATCAGCCATGTTCCGACACTCTGCCAGAATGAAAAGAGCACTCCGTCCCACCAGCCGAAGGATAGGGACGCTGGTCAGCATCGGCAACAGCGGCGGCGTCAACAGTCGCAGGAACGCAAGTGCTGCGCTTTCATCGTTGGGCCGACCATCGATGATTTCGAACTCTGTGGCCATCAATGCTGCAGGACAGAGCTGGGACGAAGGTTCCCACCGCATCGCAGCGCGATCGCAAGCGGCATTGTTCAGCTCGGCCAGCCCAAAGCTCGATGTGCCTGTCTCGAACCTCACGTTCGACAAGAAGTCCTCCTTTGCGCCGCTGGAGCAATCCAATCTTGAAAAGATCGTTTTGGAGGATGTGGACGGTGATGACGAGAATGATGAGAATGACGAAGCAGCTGCAAGCGATGATCTGGAGAAGCGTGACAACGACGAAGACGCGGAAGATTACGACGTCCATGAAGATGAAGATGAGGATCTCGATGTCACGGAGATGTTTTCCAAGCGCCATGTCCCGACCGCTGTCATTCCACTCCCGGAGCGGCTCAAGGTGGACGTGCGCCACGTGCTTGATGGCAGCACGAGCGGCACCATCCACCTGGATCCAACCGTCTTCGGCATTCAGCACATCCGCGTCGATCTCATCAAGCAGAACGTGGACTACATCCGCAGCAAGATGCGGGGAAAGCGCAAGGCGAAAACGAAGACGATCGGCGAAGTCAGCGGCAGCGGTCGCAAGGTGCGTCAGCAAAAAGGCACCGGCAAGGCCAGAGCAGGGCATTCGCGGCCGGCCCATTGGAGGGGCGGAGCCAAGGCGCATGGCCCCAAAAATACCAAGGACTACGGCAACGTCAAAATCAACAAGAAGACCAAGGCGTTGGCAATCTGCTCGGCCCTGTCCCAAAAGCTCAAGGAAGGCAACCTCATCGTTGTCGATCACATGAAGCTGTCAACCCACAAAACCAAGGAATGGGCAACGATGCTCAGCGACTACTTCGGCATCGCAGCCAAAGAGTCGTCCGCGCTCATCATCGACCATTACACGGCAGACGACGAGGAAGCGGAATCAGGCGCAGATGCATCCTACCTCGGCGTGCCCGTCAATCTCTGGGTGGCATCCGGAAACCTGCACATGGTCAAAGTCGGTGGTACGGGAAAGCTGAATGTCTACGACATCCTCAAGAAGGACAAGCTCATCATCTCGCTGGCCGCGTTGGAACAGATCGAATCCAGATGGAAGCATTGATCGGTGCGCGGCAGAGTGTGGCGCAGGGTTGACTCATCGTTCTCTTCTATCTCGTTGTTCAAGAGAACATTCCTACTCGTATGTACGAGAAAAACTCGTGGTCTCGTGACATTGCCAGTCCCTTTGGGCCACAGGTGGAGAAGAAGAGGGAGCAACATAGATCTCTGTTCCTTTTGTAGAGCAGGAATAGGGCTACGGGTAGCAACACAAATACCACTCCAGAGCACTCTTTATTCGTAATGGTTGACTGATGCCACGTCTAGCAAGTACACACAATGATTCCTCCATGGTGCACCTGATGCCGTATGCTATGCTATCTCTTTGCATGTCCAATTCGCTGCAGTCTTCGCCATGTTGGTCACCCTCCCAGTGCTTCCCAATCGCCCCAACTAAGAACGCAAATGTATTTCGAGTACTCTATTCCTCACCCCCGCCACCGTTGCCACCGCCATCACTCCCGCGTGTTATGCCATGCAACCGATTTCTGGTTCGCAAAAGCTTGACCGACGTCTGCTGCCGTAGCCGCTCCACCATCTGCAACTGAGCCTCGAGCACTCCGATGGACCGATCCGCCTCCAGCGATGCATGCAGCGTGTTTTGCAAATTCTGCTCACACTCCTTGCCCTGCAGTTCGTTCTGACTTACTTTGGCATCCACCTTGGCGAGCAACTTTTCCTGCTTTCGCACCGTGTGCTTCCAGTGCACGATCTCCATGCGCGCTCGCATCTGCTCCTTGCGCTTTTGCAATGCACTTACCTCGGATGACTTGGAGAGGGTGTTGCTGTTGGTTCTGCTGTTGTTGTTGCCGTTGCGGCTGTTGGTGGGGATAGGGGTGTCGGCGTTGACCTCGACCTCGACAGCGGCCTCGGTTCTTGCGTCTGTGCTTGATTGGGGAGTCATTTGGGTTGCAGATGCCACGGCTGATCCTGCCCTTTCTTGCGCTGTGACTGTCGGTTGCTGTTGCAATGGTAGCATGGGGTCAAATGTGTCTTGTTGCATGGATTCAGGATCTTGTCCACACGGAGGTAGTTTGGGATTATGTTGTATGGCAGAATACGTTGTGTTGGGATCGATGTATTGCATTTGCATGGATGCACGCACGCACGCACGCGAAATGCACGGATGCAAGAATGGAAGGAAGGGGGAGGGGAGCATGGAAGAAAGATCGCGGCAGTCCCACAAGCACATGTTGAGACAGACGTGCGAGTAGCAACATATGCTGCATTCTCCGTGTCATTTGTGCTGGATCCTCTTCACAACTCGATTTACATGGTACATCCATGATGATTTGTACAAGTGCGGGTTGAAATTCCGCAAAGTTACACGCACGCGCTATCATGGACTATCCGTTCGAGTCATAGCCTGGGCCAGTTCGCCAGCCATCCATCAAGCCAGCCATCCCGCCAATCGACCAACCATGAAGCCTTGCAACGACGCAGATCCGTGTCCAATTGCGCGCACAACATGGACTGTCACGATCCATTCTCACCAGTATTGAAGGACGCCGCGTGCAGCGGTTGAATGATCGGCGTGTGCTTCATGCCCATGCTGACGCGGTCCATGCCGTACATGCGGGACGCGTAATCATGGTGCGTCGAGGACATGACGTCCAACGGGTTGCGGATGCGCACGAGATCGTCGGTTCCGCTTTGTCCGATGTTGCCGATGATGATGTCGACACCCAAAGCGGAGATGGGCGGGATCCTCCGTCGTTCGGGGAACGCGGATGTGGCAGCGTCGCTTGCACCCATCGACGTTGGAGACCGTCTCGATTCCAGCCGACGCAAGGCGCGTTCTCTGTTCTCCTTGGCACCCAGCAAGGCTGCCTTGGCCTTGCGCAATGCTTCGAGCTGTCCCGTGCGCGACGAGCCGGTATCTTGTGCTTTTCCGGTCGCCGTCGCAGCGTTGCTGGCATTGCCGCTGTCGTTGCTGTCATTGTCGCCGTTGCTGACATTGCCGTTGGCATCGGCCAGCGAGGAAGATGCTTTGCTGGACAGCTCGGCAGCAAGCTTCTTCTCCTGGGCTTTTCGCAGCCTCTCCTTGAGCAATCCCAGGTGCTTGCGCTTGCGACTGTTGGAGCTGTCATCTTGCTGCTGCGGTTTGGTGGACGCTTCGCAGGTGGCCATGGCTTTGCGCATGATGATACGGTGTCTCAAGAGCGAGGCAGAATGGAGCAGAATGGAGCAGAAGAGAGCACGAGTCTCTATGGATACACTCGTGCTACGAGTATGCGTGATGACTCCTGTTTTGATTGGTTTTCGCCTCTTCCCTTTCCGTTTGGTGGTTTGGTTCCCTTGGCTTCATCCGTCTCTCGGCCTCCTTTTGTTGACATCAACGGAGGCAGACAGATTTTATCGACAGCTTGCGTGGGGCGTGTTGTTTGTCTCCACGCACAGCCGCACACCTCGCCGAAGGTCAGCGCACTGAAAACCGATGTGATTGGTTGGCGCGATTCTGGTGGCTTTGTGATTTGTGTTGTTGGTCGGCTTTGTCTTTGCGTTTGTCTTTGCGCGCAAACGGCCCCTTTTCTTCGCCCCGAAATTGTCGTGACTGAAGGTTCTTGACTGATTGAACAATAAAAAAGTAATATACAATACTACCGCATATCCTGTGTGTTCTCGATGACGTGGGCAAGTTGTCAACGTAATCACCAAAGGAACGCAATTTTTCACGCCACAAATCCGAAATCGTCTTCAAACCACACCTCAATGCCAACCAACAAGCATGTCATCAACATCATCCACTGTGACGTTCTTCGTGCGAAACAAACACTCAAAAGCAGAGAGAAATCTCTGATGTCATTGTTGTCTGCAACACATTCTGCAGATCCCCCCACACTGCCCTTCCAATCTTGCTGACATATCATACCAGACATACAAGTGCCACAAGATTTGTATTGAGAGAGACGACGACGCTGACAACAACGACAACGACAACTGAAGAGGAGAGAGAAAGAAAAATGAAGCACCACAACCTCCAGAAAGTCCGTGTAGTTGCATCCGTTGCGCTGCTGGTGCTGGCATCATGCTGCATCTCGGGGACTGCGGCATTCTCCATGCCTCGATCCCATCCACCCACATCAGTCGCGCTTGCTTCGGCATTGAGAGCAGGCAGCCGCGGTAGCAACGCCAAGGCGCAGCGCAACAGCGATTCTGCTCTCAAGACTTCCACTGATTCCACCGATGTTGTCTCACCGACGACGGATTCCGAGAAGCCAGCAGACGCAACGACAGATGCATCGACGGAAGTGGCTTCCGAAGCAGCGCCAGCTGGCATCGCTGCCTCGATCCGCGAGACCTTCAAGATCCAGCCCTTCGTCGCCGTCTTCGTGGGCACCGTCCTCACTTACCTAGTCAACAACGAGCTGTCCTGGGGACCCATCCGTGCGGCGGCCTCCGTTGGAAGCATCGCAGCCATGGCCCTGCCTCCCAATTTGGCGCTGGCCACGCTCTGCGGCAGCTACGCTGGCATGGCCCGAACGACCGTCGTTCCCACCGTGGCATCGTCCGCCATTCTCGGCGCCGTCTGTGCCACTATCCTTGCCATCTTTGATCGTCTCAAGCTCTTCATCGGCATCGGCGGTCGCCTGGGATTCACGGCCCAGTGCGCCTGCACGCTGCAATTCCTCGTGGCCACCACGATCTTTGCGTCGTCCGCCACGGGAGCGGCGTTGTTCCAGCCATTCGGCAGCTTCGGCAAGCTCGCCTCGGACCTGCCCTTCGTCGCCTTGTGGACCATCGTCGGAGCCTTCGGCGTCACGTATTGGCGAAACTTCTTCGCTGCGGAGGGCGAGGTATCCGTTGTGCGCACGCGTCTGTCATCCATGTCGGCGGCCGTCAGCATCGTCGGCTTGCTGGGCACCTTCGTGTCGCCCGCTGTGGCGGGACCCATCTACTGCGGCACCTTCGTGGCCATGGCGTCGCCGTTGCGCTTGCCCACCTACGGCAGTCTCCTGCTGGCCAGCATCATGGCCGGCGTGTCTCAGCAGCTTCTGTCCGCCGCGCTGCTTGGTGGATGGGGCGGCAAGCTTGGGACCGGGGCGTTTCTGGGCGTCGTCAGTTCCATGGGCCTCGCATCCATGTTTCGTGGGAAGAGCAACGACGAGCCGGTGCTTGTTTCGCCATGAGAACGTCTTGATTATGTGGATGTAAGTAGAGCAGTCCACATGCTCTCGTAGTACGAATAGGACGACATCCATTACCATTCGGAGTGCAAGACATAGAGCAGTGTGCTTTTCATGAGTATTCCATTCGAATTGTTGGTTGTCCAAACCCGCGAAGGTCTGTGCCATCAGTGCCGATCATGCCCACGAGTCTGGGAAGGGGGCCTCCAAAGTCGACCAGAAGATTGTGCAATGAACTCTACTGCGTATGATAGTATCCAAGAAGAGTGACCTCAATATTGATGCTCTAGGTTATGGTGGCACTATCGCATTCTGCTGCTGTATCATATCATAACATACCATGCCATAGCATGTCATGGTGTGTTGGTCTACTGCGCTGTACTCATAGTTGCGGTTCGTGTTCAATTCAGGACCACTGAATTGAGCTTGTCCATCTGCTCCTTGGCCGATGCGGATGTGCCCAACCAGAAGCCCTTGTGGATGGCGGATTCCTTCTCCCAGAACTGTAGCATGGAAGTCTCGATCTTTCCAGTCAGTGCCTCCACGCCATCTTCCGTCACCAGCAGGGTATGCTCGAACTGGGCCGATTTCTTGCCATCAGTGGTCGTCGCTGTCCAATCATCGGGCCAGTTCAGCACTCGAGCCGAGCCTTCGCAGATCATGGGCTCGATCGTGAAGGTGTGGCCGGCGCTCATCTGGCCGTTGGGTTCGTTGTTGCGGTAATGCAGGATGTTGGGTGTGGTATGAAAGACGCTACCGATTCCGTGACCGCAAAAGTTCTTGACCGACGAGTATCCCCGGTGCACGACGTACTCCTCCATGATGGCACCGAGATCCTTGTAGTCGCGTCCGGGCCGAACGTATTGGCATGCCGATATCCAGCAATCGTAAGTGGCCTGCAACAGCTTCTTCGTGCTCTCAGATGCTTCACCGGCGACAAACATCTCGCTGCAATCGCCGTGGTATCCATCGAGGTAGACGGTGATGTCCATGTTGACGACGTCACCATCCTGGAGCTTGCGGTCGTCCGGGATACCGTGGCAAATCACTTCGTTGACCGATGTGCAGCACGATTTGGGAAAGCCGTGGTAGTTGAGGGGGGATGGGTACGCACCTGCCTGTTCTTACCAGTTCGTCGTCGATTCGTATGCAAGAGCAAGAGTGGTTGCCACATTCACGTTCAAGTTCATGTTCACGTGAGTTGGTTTGATTTGATTTCGTATCCGCCAATTGCCAATTGCCATGGGCGAAATCAAGGAGAGAACAGAGTGCAGCGGAGAAGAATACAGTAGCACAGTGTGTCAGGTAATGATGGCGATATGATACGGCGATATGATACGGTGATGAAGATACAATAGACAAGATCAATAGGAAGAAACTTGAAAGAATGGAAGGATCGAGTGTGCAAACAAGCAGGGCGTGTATAGCAATCTGTCTCTCTTCAGAGAGCATGTGGAACAGACACCACTGCTCCGCAACTAGCCAAGAATTTCCACATGAGCGCACCTTCACAATCTCGTTATGCACGATGGTATCGATCTCATCCGTGGTGACGCCCACCTGGACGGCTCGGCCCGCAATGTCGAGGATCTTGCGCGCGAGCCTCCCGGAGGCTCTCATCTTCTTGATTTCTTCCGGGGACTTGACCTCGATGACCCACGGCAACAGACCAGGCCCCTTCTTCTTGGGTATTCCATCCAAGGCGTAATCCGGCTTGACGATGGATTCATCCAACACCAACCGTTGCGGACTCTGGATGCCCGGTCGGACGTCTCCGGCGTACGGGAATCTATCGAGCGTGGGACTGCTGGCGATCGCCGCAGCTCCAAAGCCGCCTCCAGTGACCTTTTTCTTGCCACCCTTCTTCTTTCCGCCGCTCTTCTTCTTGTTCATGAACAGCTGCGTGCGGGATGCGGTCGTCACGCTGCCAGACGCGGAAGGCTTGGCAGCGAGGAATCCATCCGTTCCGGCGACGAGGCAGCTCAGAACGAGCAGCGTTTGTACTGTGGAGGAGGTGACCATGTTTGGATTCTGCGTGTTCGAGTACGAGCTATGATCTAATATGTCCTAATATGGTTTGAATGCAAGTTCGGTTTCCGAAGATGGCACTTGTTGCTGATGCAAGATGCAAGGTGACGTCAACTCGTTCGATGAGCGTGTTGGAGCGTGTTACGCTGCGTATGATTGAGAGCGCAAGTCCTTTTCCACTTGAGGATGCAATTGCTGTACGGATACACGGAGATCGATGTCCGCGATACGAGAACAAGCACAGCAAAGCACGATCTACTCTGCTCTGCTGTACGGCTGTTTTAGGGCTGTTCTGCCAAATCCTACGACGCCGTTGCTGATGCTGTCACCATGGTCGATCCATCTTGCGACGAACGATTCCGAAACGCGGTGTTGCTGTTTGCTTGGTTGACGTTTGCTGTTTGTTTTGTTTTGTTTTTCCTGGTTTCGTCAGCGTGTCACGGAAATTGAGACAATCGATTCGATGGACCCAAACACGGATCTTCGACTCGATGGACCAAATCATGTCCTTTTCGGAGCGGCATCAACGCACCTCATCCTGCTTCCCGCCAAAAATGACCAGTTGTTGGCGCTTGTGTTGGGCTCGTCCGTTGCGTATTTCGTCGACAAATCGTGCGGGAAGATGGTGGACGAAGTTGGTTGTTCTTTCGATCGTCATGTCGATCAAGGTGCCGACCAAGATGCGGATCTTGGCGCAAGCGTTTTGACTGCCACGCGAAGAAGAAGAAGAAGAAGACGCGGTCTTGTTTGTGACACATTGTGCTGTGCATTCGATCATGACTTCCCGCATCGGCGAGGATATGTCGGTATCAGAAACGCTTCACATGTATCGCCATGCTGTGCAGAACATTCGATTCCGCGGTTGGGGACAGCAATCGGATTCAAAAATTGGTGACATTCATGTTCCACCGCCTCCTTGGCGTTCATGCGCCTTCCAGATCTGATGTCAGCGTCAGTTGGTTTCTTCATTTTTGAATGCGGTGGCCAGAGCGGGGTGGAAATCGCGTAGCGACAGTGGCAAAATACACGACGAGAACGACGACGAACCAGAAGAAGAACAAAGGCGAGAAGACTGCTGTGTGCTACTCTACGACCAAGGCCATGGAAAGGAGAAGAAAAACAGGAAGACGAGGCAATGACACTGGAACTGCGGGCGAGTCATCGTCGGTCGGAGTCCTGGCGGGGAGGCTTGGAAAGATCGTCGAACGCGATTCGTCGTCTGCCATAGATGTAAGGATGGACTCGTGCGAAAGTATACGTAATTCGGAAGCTGACTCTCCGATGCTTGTGTGTGGAAGTGCACGAGTGGCATACTTTGGCGCTTTGTATGAGGCGGGCTGCAAATTTACATGCTAATCAATGCATGTGGATGCCCATGTGATCGTGTGTTTCTCGACAATCCAATCGTATAGAGATCCACCACGCTGTATCTCTTTCCATCTGTTCCATCTGCATTGTTGCTTTACACCCAATGCCAATCGGTGTCGACCATGGGTAACCCATGAGTGGCCCACATGCATCCGAGCTACATACCGCCCTCCTTTTTGTCCAGCGCCCCAAGGCCCAGTCGACGGAGTATCATCTGACGCATTGAGTGGTGACTACCATACTGTACTATTATACTGAAGACAAAGCGTCCAGGCGTTGTACTATACGGATGAAACGGAAGAGAGTGGGATGAGTAGCATCCTTCCACCCACGAGCGACTATGTGCCATGCCCGTACCATCCATACTCGTGTCACCCTTTTCCCATGATCCGATTAGTGCCATCAATGGGGCATTCTTGTCCCACCGTCCCTCCATTGCCTCGCATTCTCTATTCTGCGATACAAACACCGAGTCATGAAGCCGACAAATTTTTCATGGTCCAACTCCGACAAAAATGGAAGAGAGGCACCACATGCATTAAAATGTGAGAGAAGTAATGTCATCAAATGCAACGGCACTTTGGTGCGCGGAGTCACGATTTTCTGGCTCCGTGCGCTGCCCAACGCACCGGTTCGGACAATCAATGTCGTTATGTCAGTATCCGGTTTCCGTCGTGTCAGTGTCCGGATGATAAAATTGTGCCTCAACCGGCCAATGAATGTGCCCACACGTAACAGGAATCGGAGCACACGTACTAATGGGACTAAAGCCCGGGCATTTCAAAAATTAAACACATCCAACTCATCGCAGTCTCACTCTCGACGAAAAAACGACGAGACGAAACAACGCCGACGAGTGAACGACAAAATTATCTGCAGGGAGGGGGAAAACAACAACAGAAACAACGCGCAGTGAGGACCAACGGAGACATCGGAGTCCAACAAGGAGACAGATGATCGATGAATCCATTGGCTTCTGTTGTCCAACAACAGAGGCGCTCATACCACAGAGCATATCGTCGTAGCATCGTACTATACTATGTACCATACCATACCATACCATACCATACACGCAAGCAAAGACAGATGAGGAACGCAACCAATAATTGTTGAGAGTGAACCCAGCAGACGCATGTCAGCGAAGCAAGCAAGCAGGCATTCGATTCGTACATACTGCTGCAACAGCAGACTCGGTGCATACTCTACACGCCAAGTGCCGACGCTGTAAAAGACGACACCGATCAAGTGAATTGGGAGAGACGAAGTAGTGATGGGCATGCGAGTGGATCATCATCACCATCATCATCGTCATCATCCAAAAGAACAGCATCCAAGCAACGCCAAAGAAACCACGAAACAGCGATTACACTAGTGACATTACCAGTGATAACGCGGGGCACAACGACGCCAAAAAAGCAGACCCACCACTTCTGCTTCCGAGCTGCTCATAATCTCATCAGAAGAACAATCTGCACTCGTCCCAGCCGAAAACGCAGCCGCAATCGCCAACTGAAACGAAGCAAAGCCAGCAAGGTGAGTGCTCATCCAACATCGTTGATTTTCATCATCGTCGATTTTCCGCGGCGTCGGTGTTCATCATCGTCATTGCGCATTGCGTCGCACTGCGTTGCCGTGCATTCCATTGCTTCCGAGTTTCATCATTGGCTTTCCGACTGGAAATGCCACGTTTCGCTTGCCCATTGAGCTTGCCCATTGAGCTTGCCCATTGAACTGCCTGCCTGTTTGCTGCCGTTGCATGCATTCATTGTCCGCATTTCTTCGCTTGCGTTCCATACCATGCCGATACCATACATGCCATTCATGCCATTTTCATGCCATGCGTATCATGGTCGCAGACCAACACAATCCAACACATTCCGACACAATCCAACAACAACAACACCCCCACTCACGATTTTGTTCATCTGCGCGCTCGCTATGTCACACGATGATTCCTTCGCTCATGACATCTACTCACACAATGGCAATTCAAAACTCTGAGGTGCGCCCAGAAACGCCCGACACAACGCAGACCAGCACGGCGACACGAGAAGTTCCCATCATACTCACAATGTTCACAATGCAGAGGATCTTCTCAACTCTTTTAGTGGCGGTTGCCTTCTGTTGTGTCGTCATCACCAACAACAACGGTTTTGCCGCCGCTGTCGACGATGTCTACGATGCTGGCTCTGCCGTTGCTGGTCACCAGTGCAAACTGCTCACCAGCAATGCGGGGCACAGTGGTACGGGCTACTGCGACTTCCAAGGCCAGGACGACTGGATCGAGTGGATGCTGGACATCGAAGAGGACGGTGTCTACGATCTCATCGTCCGATACTCGTCAGCGAATGCGCGTCCCTTGGACGTCATTGTCAACGGCGAAGTGAGGGGCGAGCTCGAAATCGAGGCCACCTACTCGTGGACCAACTGGCTGGAGGAGGCCTTCGTCACCGATCTTGAGGCGGGCAGGAACATCATACGTCTCTTCGCACGCCGCAGCGTCGGACCCAACATCGACTGGCTCCGGGTGCGCAAGATAGGTGAGAGCACCACCACCACCACCACCACCACAACAACAACAACAACAGCCGCAACGACTACCGCACCGCCACAAACCACCACAACTACCACGCCGACCACAACGCAACCAGGCAACGAGCACCCAGGCCTCATAACGTTCGACACGTCCACGGTCCTCAAGTCAGGGACCTTCTTGAAGAAGGGACAGTTTGTCAAATCGCCAAACGGCCGCTACAGCGCTGGCATGGAACCAAACTCAGGAGACTTCGTCTTCAAAGACCGCAACACCGTGGTTTGGCGAGCCAACACCAACGGGGGGCATCGACTCTACCTCCAGTCCGACGGAAATCTCGTCCTTCGCGACGTGCACCTCAAGGCGCTCTGGGTCAGCAATACCCACCGATACGCCGGTGGCATCTTGGTCGTCGACGATGGTGGTCAGACCGCTATCTTGAAGGATGGCGGGTACGCATGGCTCATCGGCAAACCACGCGGCGTCTACGCCGGCCCGCCATCGGATGACATGCAGCTCAAGCCCCTCGATGCGCCCGTCCGAGCTGCCTTCTACTACCCGTGGTTCCCAGAAACATGGACGGTCGGCGGTGAGACCGTCAGATTCGTTCCGGATCTCGGTCTCTACAACAGCGGCAACCCCGCCGTCGTGAAGAATCACATCGATGCTCTCGAGTACGCTCACGTCGACCTGGGCATCGCATCGTGGTGGGGACCTGACACCAACAAGGAACGCGCCCGCATCTCCATGCTCATGGACGAGACCATCCGACAGGGCAGCGACATGAAGTGGACCGTCTACTACGAGGATGAATTTGGCCACAATTACTCGGCGCAACAGATTCGTAGGGATCTGGACTATCTCAAGAAGTGGTTCGCATGGCACCCGACCTGGGCTCACATTGATGACAAGCCCGTCATCTTTGTCTACAACGAGGACAACAAGGACTGCGATGTCATCGACCGATGGAACGCGGCCGCTGGTGATGACTGGTACGTCGTGCTCAAGATCGTCACTAACTCTGATGAGTGCAACAACGAACCAGATTCGTGGCATCAGTACGGCCCGGCCTTTGCGGAGGTGGAGAGTGACTGGTCCTTCGGTGTCTCGCCGGGATTCTGGCAGGCCAACATCGCCGATCCAAGGCTCGACCGCGTGGACCCAGCAGTCTTCGAACAGAATGTCATCAACATGATCTCCAAGACCCACGTCCAGTGGCATCTCATCACCACCTTCAACGAAGCCGGCGAGGGAACGCATGTCGAGTCCTGCCCCGAGTGGAGCAGCGCATCTGGATACGGCGAGTACCTCGACGCCCTGCATCGGCATCCCGAGTCGTCTCGGAGGCTTGCCTGAAGACCAATGCACGAATAACAGCGATGACGACAAACGCGCATCACCTGCGACCACGCGTCACGAGCAAAGTCATGGCATCGTTCCATGCACGACGACCTGCCTTCTCTTTTGGGCGATCCTTTGAGATTGGCACGTATGCATGCGGCGCTTCCACGCGCAACATGCATGAATGCTCTACTCCATCAGAGTACAGCGTACCCCTTTTGGCAGTGTTAACCTACCATCCACAAAAAATGAGGTGAGGAAAGATGCAAGGGCTGTGATCCACGACGGATCGCCTGCACTTTCCACTTGAGCACCACCGCAATTACCACAATTGAATGAGAGCCGGATCTCATGGACGTCCAAGAGTCCACAGAGTCCGTCTCAATGTGATGAAACGTCCGTCCCGATCGGACGAACGAAATGAAAGAATGAATGAGGCAATAGCCAATTCGATCAACCCTGCCCGCAGAAGCGCGGCAGACGCATCGCTGATGCGCAAGGTTGATCCTCCACCACACCCAGACATGCACTCGTATGTACCGGTTTATCCCACATGTACCATACTCAAACATACGCTCGCACGTACTGTATGTAAATTCTTAACGCATTAGCAATAAACTTTTGAAATCAAGTCAAGTCAAAGAATGATGGAAAGCACCGCGCGAAAAAGTGAAGAGATTGACATCAAACACTCTTGTCTCGCGGTTTCTAAACACGCTGGACGGGATCTATCGTATCCATTGGCGCGAGTCTGAAGAGCCTAGAGAATGGTCTTGCCGTCATCCGTTTGTTGACGTCAGACAGCCATCACGTATCTTTTCTTTGGTGGCGCCTCGCCCACGAGTATTCCGACAATCCACCACCATACCCACCAACAGAGTTGTCGTAGAGCATGGAGAGGATTGCAACCTCCGACGACATCTCCACCCTCGGACTGCTGGCACCTACCATACGAATACTCACATAAAATCCACTCACACCCAAAGACAACGCACCTCGACGGTTGGATAAGCAGAATGGTACCGCTCACCAAGATGGCACTGTCGGCGCTCCTGCTGACGTGGGGCAGCCAGCAGATCGATGCATGGTCACCGTCTGCATTCGTTCGACAGCAACAACAACAAAAGCAGCAGCAGCCGCAACTCGCATTCGCGACGCATCGGCGACTTCGCACGACGTTGGAAGTGGCCACCAGCACGGAATCCGCAGCAACCAGCAACCAGAATGTTGACCTCATGCTGTACAACTCCAAAACTCGAACGAAGGAACGATTGGAGCCCTTGACGCCGAACAAAGTCACCATGTACACCTGCGGACCCACGGTGTACGATTTCGCGCACGTTGGCAACTTCCGCGCCTTCCTCACGTACGATCTCGTCAAGCGGGCGCTGCTGTATTTTGGATACAACGTGCGACACGTCTGCAACATCACCGATGTGGACGACAAGATCATCAATCGTGCCAACGAGCGATCCATTACGGACATCACGGATCTGACGATCAAATTTGAGAATCTTTTCATGGAGGATCTCAAGGCGCTCAACATCATCCCGGCGGAGCTCTATCCACGGGCGACGGAGCACATCGAGGAGATGATGAAGATGATCCTCCAGCTGCGAGACAACGGCCTTGCCTACGAGACCGAGGATGGATCATGGTACTTCGCCACCGACAAGAAGGAAGGCTACGGTCAGCAGCTCGTGAACATCAACTGGGACGAGATGGAATCGACAGAGCGCGGTGAGAATGATCTCAAACGCAACGAGAACGACTTTTGCTTGTGGAAGGCCTACAAACCGGGCATCGATCGAGATGACTCATCGTGGCAATCGGATGAAATCCAGAAGGGCAGGCCCGGATGGCACTTGGAATGTTCCGCCATGGCGCGCAAGTACCTGGGTGAAACGATTGACATTCACTGCGGTGGCGTCGATCTCAAGTTCCCGCATCACGAAAACGAAATCGCCCAAAGCGAAGGCGCCAACGGCCAGCCATTCTGCGAGTGCTGGCTTCACAACGGTTTTGTCAACATCAACGATGAAAAGATGTCCAAGTCGCTTGGCAACTTCTTGACGTTGAGGAACGCCTGTCCCAACAATGCGCAGGTCCGGGCCTACCGGTATTTGGTCATCGCATCGCAGTACCGCAACCCGCTCAGTTTCACGCCCAAGGCCATGGAGGCAGCTGAGAATGCGCTCAAGCGGATCGACAAGGTCGTCGGTCAGATATCGGCAGCGTTGGAGGCAGATGTTGGCGAGCCATCAACCGAATCCAGCAGCGGCGATGGCGATGGCGGCGACCAATCCGTCATTGCCACACAAGATGTCCCAAAAGCCATCCAGAATTTCGAAGCGGCGCTCCTGGACGATCTGAGCATGCCGCGCGCATCTGCGGCGATGTTCGGACTGGTCAAGTTGGCGGAGACCGAATTCAAGCGCGTGGCGAAAGCAGCGAAGTCCAACGAAGATGCCTCGTTGGACATCGCCGGTCTGGAAGCCATCCAGCAGGCCTTGCAGCAGCTGGATAAAGTATTCGGCATATTTTACGACGTGCCGTCAACACACAATGGAGACTCATCAGACGGCGACAACGACGGCAACGAAGATGACGGCGTTGTGCCGGATTCCATCATGGAGATGGTGAAAGCTCGAGTTTCGGCAAAGGAAAGCAAGGATTGGGCACTGGCGGATTCGTTGCGAACTCAGGTGCTGGAAGAAGGCTATGCCATCAAGGATGTCAAGGGCGGGGATCCGATCGTATCTAAAGCATAGAAATTATGATATGCAAGTATAATGCCATGCTGGAGCAAGTGACGATGGGTTCTGAGCAGAACCACCTTCGTGCTGTATCGTACAATTGCGCTTCATCTCTCCACTAGAGTGTAGAGTACGCACGAGTACCGCTCCAGAGTTGGAATTTCCTCCATCAACGTCGCCGCTCGTGCGTTCGGACGGGTGTCTTGGACATGGCTGTGGTGCTTGTTGCTGTACGAGTACCTACGTACTCTACTATTCGTAGTATGAGTACTATTTAGCGACGATGAAGCAGGAATTTCGTGGAAGGATAGTCTTCACCGAGTGGTTCACCATGTGATGGAAGCCTGCCTTGTCCATCCATTTCTTCGCCAGCGTTGGTGGGAATCCGCAGACACCGAGCGCCGCTCCATCCTTCGTTGACGAGGAGCATGCCAAGCATAGGAAGCACGAGAATCCGTACATGGTGGCGGCTGAAGGGTTCTCCAGATTCGCAATCTCATCATCGCTGCAGTCGATGTCCACGATGACCCAGCAGCCCCTGTCCGAAAGTCGGTGGTAGACATCCCGAATGAGAGCCTTGGGATTCGTCATATCGTGCACCACATCGTGTGCGTAGACAAAGTCAAAGACATTCTTCTCCTTCTCTACTTCGCCAGAAGGGCAGGGGCCATCACCCACGGTGCGCTCCGCCACGTCGCAGATTGTGATGTTACTGATACCCTCCTCCTGGATGCGACGTTGGAAGATTCCGATGGCGCGCTCAGAAGATTCGTAGGCGAAGACATGCGCGTGGGGAAAACGCTTTGCCAAGGCAATGCTGGATGCTCCACAGCCACAACCAACGTCAGCGATGCGCACGGGTCCTGCAGTAGTGGAGGATAGCATTTGCAACAGCGGCACACCTGTGGATGGAATGATGATCGTCGACAGAACATCATCCACCAGACTATGGGTGAACCAGTTTCTGTTCTTTCTGTCCATGGCGACGACGATATCATCGGCATGATTCTCAGCCCAGTCGTAGTCCACTCCGACACCCGATTGAATGGCCTTCACCACAGCATCCGATCGATTGAGGAGAGGCAGCAGGAGCTGGAACATCCCGGCCAAACTCATGCGCTCCTCCGAGGGCTGCCTCAAGAACGGCGCGTAGTCTGGATTGAGAGAGAACTCTAGCTCCTTCGTTCCACCATCCTGCTTGTGATAGCTGCAGATGCCCGCGCTTGCGGCTTGCATGAGAAATTCCCGCACCCATCGAGCCGACCAGCCGTTCTGGGTCGCCAGTTCCGTCGCAGAAGTCCGTTTGGCATTATGCAGCTTCTCGTAAATGCCGAGCTTGTCTCCTGCGCGGATGAGCGCCCCCGAAAATGAATACTGCACTATCTTCCACAGATGGGCTTCGGCATCGAGCGGTGGCGAAGGTTCAGGCTCAGGCTTGTCCGTGGTGGTCGAACGATCTCGATACCTCGCAACAAGACTGCCGAGTGCCAATGTCATCGCAGACCCCGCGAGAAAACCCAGAGTTGCAGGCAGAGCGAATGATGAATTCAGCGTGAGCGGCGAGGCCGATGGCGACGAAGATGATGACATCTTTTGGAAAGCAATGCGGATGTATACGTATTCACCAGCGCGGAACGGGACGCACTGAACCGATACAGCAACGTAACTTTTTGTGGATCTGCGGTTGCCGATCAGCCGTGCAACGACCTTTGAGTGGAAGACGTGAAGTGCTCGTATGCCTCGACTCGTAGAGAGAGGGAGAGAGAGCCGAGCCTGGTGTGTAAGTGGGGCAGTGAATGGGTGGGCGCTGTCGAACACTCGTACGGCTGCTCGTGGCCGCGCTCATTCTGCTGTGACGACTCCAGTAGGGGGAGAAATGGGTGATGTCTGTTCGAACAGTGGCCAAAAGGTATCCTTTTCTCTGACACAATGTCCACAAAGCGAACCTCGACAAGTTCGAACACATTGTTGGAATTCCAACGAACAAGCTAGAGATTCTAACCAAAGAGTAGAGAAGAAGAATTGCGCAGACCCATGCGGGAAGCAATTGAGTAAGGCTGGTATGCTCTGCTCTAATACGACTATTACTAGTATACATGTCTATCACTCTCCCTAAGGGTTTGGATTGCTTTGTTTCACGGCTTGGATTCTGGCGCGGAGGGCAGCTGCACGGCTGCTCGCGTTCATCGCTCCGCCCGTTGCCGTGGGTGCGGGAATAGCTGCCGACCTCATGTCGGAATCGGTGGGGTCTCTCATCACTTCGCTCTCCTCAGGTGGATTGGATGCGCTGTCGCCACCTGCTGTTGCGAATCCTCCTGTGCGTCTTTCCTGGGCTGCTGCGAGCCGCTCTCGGAATGCTCGAAGCGTCCTATTGGGAGCATCCTCGCCAGAAGCTGGGGCTTGCTGCGGCACAGGCGGCGATGGCGCCGACGGTACACGAGACAAAGGTGAAGCTTGGTTCATGCCTGAGGAGGGGCTAGGAAACGACTGTTGCTGTGCTTGGATTTGGAATTGGGGCTGCGACAATGTTGGTTCGGGCTCAGCCGTGGACTGCATCACCGCTTCGGTGGCTGACAGTTTCGACCTCAGATTCTTCAGACGTTCCGACATCGATCCTGCCGTGTGCTTGCTCGCGCCATCGCCCGATGACGTCCCTTGCTGGGGTGCGTTGGAAAGCTGGTCCAGTATGAACTGGCGGAATGCCGATGACACTCCCTGCAAATGCGCCGTTAGCTCGATCTCTCCATGCACCTCCTTGTACCTGCGCAGCGCGCCAACCGCCTCGTCACGTTCTGCTCCCGCAGCGGCGCTTCCCACAGCCGAGACGAGGGTGGCGATGTCGACCGATGGGGTTCTTGCGCCACCCGCGCGTGGCGATGGTGCTGGGGGCGGCGCCATGTTGAGCTCAGCAGCGCAGTTGGACATCAACCGTCCCAAGGACGAAGTCACGGGATCGATGCCCACATCTTCCATCGACGACTTCAGCGTGACTGTTCCACCTTTCGCTTGAAGGATGGCAACAAGGAGGGTCTTGATGTTCTGCGTGACAGCTGCGACTCCATCGGCGAATGCTGGATCCATCTCCACCTTATCGCATCTCGCGAGCGTGTCCTCGAGGCAACAAAGAACTGTCTCCATGTCCACAGCAAGCGACGAGAACGGGATGCTCGCGCTCTCCTCCGCCTTGATGACTCTCGCAAACAACTTACTGACAACTCGCGATAGTCTGCTGTTGAAGACGACGTTCGTATTGTCCTCGGAAGGATGCAACCGAAGCTGGACCTGGAGAGAGAGCAGCGCCTGGATGGACGAGTCCCGTGTTGATCCTGTCGCCGCCTGAACCGCTAGTTTGTTGATGGCACGCACGAGCTGTGTGCTGGTTGCATCGTCAAGGCGTTCCACATCGGTCAGCTGCGACGGACTGGCAAGCCGTGGATCCAAAAGTGCCTTTCCTGCTTCCCGAATCAGCATCGCGAGCTGATCTTGGTGCACCTGCTTCGACGTGTCTTCAGCCCTGAAGATTGCCATGAGACAGGCCAGGTCGACCGACAGCAGCGGCACAGACATGCCGGCAGAGCAAACATGCTGGTGGCATTGGAAGCCGAAATCGATGAGGGAGGTAAGCCCCGCGACGGTGTCGTTGGTGTTGACGATAATGGCGTCCCTCAAGTAGGCGATTTCTTGCGAGTCGACGTTGGAAACGAGGTTGGGCTGGGAGGATATCGCTGCGTGGATTGCCTTCAAGGACTCGGTACAAGACACGAGATCGTCATCGTCTTCGGCCAGAGGAGTTTCCTTCTGCACTAGGCGGTTGATCGATGCCATCACATCATCGAAAAGGGTTCGGTTGTAGCCATGGTAGACGGCATAAGACGCATGTTGCCCTTCAGACACGAGGTCTGATCCATCCCCAGTCATGGCATCCTGTACGTTATCGGTGATGTTAGGATGCATGCTTGATGCATGCCCTGCTTCCCTCTGAAGTGCGCCACCGTCAGAGGCACCCCCGGACGTCGCCAAGGAGCCACCATTCGGGTCATTGTGTGTTGGAGGTTGCGACGGTGTTTCTGTGCTCTGTTTATGCTCGCTTCGGGGGATAGGGGGTGCGGTCTTGTTGCGCTCGCGGATCTTGAGCAGTCTCGCACGCAATGAGGCTGCAGCACCCGCAGCTTCAGGTGGCATGTTGCCCTTGCTCGCTGCCAAGGTGGCCTTGGCAGAAACTCGTGCTGTCCCTGATGGCATGAGATTCGATTTCAAGCTATCCAGCGTTGACACGAGAACCCCGGTCCTGCTTGTGCGGGTTTCGCTATCCCAAGACGCGGGGTTGGATAATTGTGCCGTTGCCCTGTCGGGTGTTGAGTGTCCTATGCCATGATGGTCATTGTGAGACTGACCGCCCATCGCGGCGTTTGCCTTGCTGTCCACCCCTCCGCGATAGCCTTCGGGTGCACTTTCATGATGGGAATCAAAGGCCGCCGGTACAGGTGCTGCTGCGCCCGTCAACTCGTAGTCTTGATCATCTCGATGTCTTGCTCTTGGTGAAGCCCTTGGCGACGCTCTCGGGATTCCCGTGCCTCGCTTGCTAAAGCGCAAGTCAAGAGACGGGAGCTCATCGCCGAAAGATCCCGTCGCACCGTCCTTGAATTGCTGTTTTTCCGGAGATCTTTGCACAGGTCTTGCGATGTTGGTCTTCGCGATTTTGGATGCCGTTGCAGGCGGCGCCGCCAGACGAGACACACGCCGTGTTGACGACGCTGCGGTGGTGGATGCCATTCCGCTACCACCGGCAACCGAGGCACCCCCAAGAGGTCGTGATGGCTTCGACATCTTCGATGCAGGCCTTGAAGTGTCGGCCGCTGCATGCGCCGACGTAGTGGATGCTTTCTTGAGCTGTTCTTCGATCAAATTCCTTGCCTTGTCGCTTAAATTCGGACCACAAATCCGAGCAAAGCGTTGCATGTCGTCGTTCATTCTGGAGAGCAAGATAATGACGAGGTCAAGGAGCGCATGGCGGTTGTCTGGTAGCTTTTCTTCAGAGAGCGATTTCGACACGACCAGCACCCCCTTCTTTCCAATTCCGCTGAGACCAATCTTCTCGACGCATGATGAGCAGTCCTTGCAAGCTTGGAGCCGCGCCTTTGCATGCACCGACGATTCGATCAAACCGACGCACACCAATGGGCCAAGTTTCTTCGTGGGGAGGAGACTCTCATGCTTGATCTGCGCAAGTAGGTCATTGTACGTATCCTTGAACCGACCCTTCGCGGCGCTGGCCTTGTCGAAGAGGAAAGGGACCACGGAGATGACATCGAAATCACTGAACTCGTAGCTTTGCTCTCGAAGAAAGTCGAAAAGGCTGGACAGGAATGTCAGAAGTGCCTGCAACCCAACAGTACTTTCCTTGGTGCAAAGGACGAAAGTGATCCACTTCAGAATGATGCCAATCTGATTCATGATCATGGGCTCTCCCTCTCCGGTTCTTTCAAGGTCAACCGCCTTCGAGAGGAGTTCACACCCAGCCTTGGCATCGTCCTGCTTCCTGAAGCCACCACTGGGGAAGAGGATTGGTGTGGAGGCTGCCGGCAGCAAGGGAACCCAAGATTTCTTCAGGCCGTTAAAGAGAGACGACCCACTCGATTCTTCGGGATACTCAGGCCATGTCAGCATTCGAAGAGCGGCGCGTGATCGCTGGACACCGGCAGAGCCTGGACTTCCGTCCAACGGGTGCGCACCAGTAGAATCATCGGTTGGAGTTTCATCTGTTCCGGCTGATCCCTTCGTCCCCAACGATGCACGTCTCCGGGTATTCGCATGTGGTCGTTCATTGCCAATTGCGCCGGTGCCTGTGCCCGTGCCCGTTCCGTTGCCTGTGGGGAGGACGCTTGATCTCTTCGCCGCAGACAACCGGCTCGCGAAGGTTTTCTTCGGTGACCCTTGTGCTGCTGCACTTGGCGAAGGCGAGGGTGACGGTGCTTCATCTTCGTCGCCCACGTGGCTGGCAGCTTTCTTGCTCAATTTCGTGATGATCGGTGCAACGCTTCGTTGCTTCGCTGGTTTCATCCTACCCAATGCTTTCTTGAGACCCTCGATACTGATGCAGCGATTCTCTACACACGCCGACAAGAGCGCTTCGCCGGCTGCTCTAACATCGGACTTCGATGACATTAAGCTTTCAATCACAACCTGGGAGAAGCGCTCGCCGAGAGTCAAGCCACCTTGCGATGCAATGGCATCCAGACTGGGGATGCTGCTTGCCATCTCACTTGTCATGCGAAGCACATCAGCAATGCCATTCGACTATTGTGTGCGAGCACCCGTCGAGAGTGGATGAACGCGCATGCGTATGCATAAACGCACGAAAATTGGATCGAAGACACCAAAAGGAGTGTTAGTCACAGGAAAGGAGGGTACGCGCTATCTTGCCCCCAAGATTCCTCGCTTCATTGTTTGTCGTGTCCCTTGACCGTCGAGGACTCCAACTGAACTGCATCCAACACAGCACTCACCTGGAACTTGGATTCGGCCAGTTCGCCAACGAGAGAGACGACGAATGGTTCCACGGACATTTCGTTGATCCCCCCGCCAACGATGGCTGGTTTCGACGTGGCATCTTTCAGCGCCTTCATGGATGCATCGTGCATCGTCTTTTTCCCATCGTTCATGGCACCGCTCAGAACTGCACCGTAGACAACCCTGCCAAGTTTGCCTTGCATTACTGCATCGATCTTACCAAGGAGAGATCCGATCAGCCGCACAGCAAGTGGCCGCAGGTTGCTTTGTGAATCAGAAAGCCGTTCTTTCATACCCTTCAAGATGTCTGCGACTCCCTTGGGATGGGCTGTATCGATGAGACCGTTGCAATTCTTCAGCGATTTCTCCACTTCTTCCAGAGCTGCTTTACGTTGCTTCCATGCAGTCTTGCTGTCCTTCAATGCCATCCTCTTCATGCAGTCTTTGGGGAGCGAGGCCACCAAGTCGAATTTTGGAAGTTCCAACGTGAGGCCCGGGGAGCCGGTATCACCAGCACCATCGCTTCCGTCGCCAACGCCCCCGCCGTTTCTGCCAACACCGTGTGCCAGAGAGGACTTGGGCCAAGGCTGACTCGCCAATGACGGATCAAAATCGGCCTTCGAGAATGTCTGCCCGAGCTGGTCCTTCAAGCCTTGATCAGTGGTCGCGCTCATTGCAATTGCTTCGAAGGCTGGTCCAAGATGAACGAACATGATGGCAAAGGCAGATTGAGCCGCTCGCTTGATCTTCAAGTTGGAAGATTTGCCTTCCTTCACCAACCATTCGACAGTATCATTCATGGCGCCTCCGATCGTTCCTGATCCAAAGTCGCCACAGAACGAAGCGAACCATTTGAGGAGCTCTTCGTGGGGAAGAGGTGCCCTGACACCATCGATTGAGCTGAAGCTGCCTGTGAGAATACTGCTTGGCTGCTGCACGGTGCAAAGCTTCGTCAATAGCTCCTTCGATGTCGCCATGAGCTTCTTGTCGGCAATCTTCGGCACGGCGATGCGCACAGCGTCTTTGGTCAAGGTCTCAGAGAACACACGTCTGTGCTCGTAATGCTGATCGATGGCCGCAATGAACAGTTGCATGATTGCCTTCATAATGTTCACATTCGTATCCTTGAAATCCTTCGTATGATTGCGAGCGAGGGTGAAGATCGCTGCCGTATCCGATGGAAGCTTATTTGGATCTGACGAGTAGTCCGACGATGTGATGAAGGCCGCAAACGAGTCGATCGCACCCTTCCGAAACGCCCATTTCGATGCTGTTGTGGTTTGTTCAGGCAGTAAAAGAGAGCACAGTTCGAGTAGAGTGGAGAGATTTAACAGTAATGATGATCCAAGCAGTTTTGGCGTGAAGCGAGGTAAGATGAGCGATCGAAGCAGCGACACCAGCACCAGCAGCAACAGTGGCAGAGTCAACAACGACACTTCAAGACGCTTCGGAGAAAACGAAAATCGGGAAGTGGCACGTCAGGCAAGTACGAACCTTGGAGACCTGCTAACACACCCCCCTCATCGTCTTCTGCGGACCAATTTGGGATGTTCAGATCTTCGCAATGTTGCATGGCCTGATCGCCGTCAGGTAAATCATCCATGGATTCGGCGACTGGTCCGGCGGATGATGCCGTCGATGCTCCAGTTTGCAATGATGTTGCTACTGGTACTGCAGCTGGACGTGGCGGCTTGGCTGTGGGTGCCCTGGATTGCGGTCTCGCTGTTGTTGCGCTCGGCTGTGTTCGCTTCGGAGGTGCACCTCGTGTTGTGGCATTCGCAGGTTTTGGCGGTCCTGGAGCTCTCGATTGCGTGCCCTTGCTTGTATTTGGCTTCGATGCTTGCGCAGAGGATTTGCCGTTCCCTTGGCCTTGGCCTTGACCTTGGCTCTGACCCTCTTGCATCTTCGTCTTCATCAGTGATTTGTAAGCTCTCGCATTCTTCGCCTGCAACGTGTCGATGATGCCGTTCACGACATTTCGCACGCCTTCCGCATTTGCACTTTGGAGGCTTTGCAGGACGCCCATCGCGGCCTTTCGTACGGAGGCGTCGGAGTCTTCCAACTTCATGACGCCAAGCTTTGCGCATTTGTCAGCCGCTCCCACCGAGAGCACGCCACGGGGACCAGCGTTCTCTGCCCGACTCACGCATCGATTTAGAAAGTCCAACGCCGCCGTTCGCGCTAGCGCATTCTTCTGCTTTTTCTCGTTCACCGCGTCTGGGAGAGCGTCCTGATCGACTACATGATCGATCGACAACACCTTGCCGAAAAGAGAATCAAGGCACTGACCTGATGGCTTCGTCAGCTTCTTGTCTTTCGCTAGAGATAGCAATTTGCCAATCAGTGGACGCAGGTTCGGGAACAGCTTGTCACCGACGCCTTCAGCCAACATGGATAGAACCTGCATTGCCTTGCTGCAGACTGCAAAGTGCGTATGTGAAAGCAGCCCCTTCATGTCGCTGATCAGTGGAGCGTAATTGGAGTTCGAAGATGGCGGCGTGAGCTTGTACGGTTTGTCGCCCCCGGTTTGAAGCGCGATGTCGAGCGCCCCAACCTTTTCTGACCACTTTGCCAACTGCAGCTTTGCTGAGTAATCGGTTTTTGGAAGTGTTGCCATAAGATTGACTGCCGGGCGCTTTGCTAGCCGCTCCATCTCCAACTCCTTCGCCCCAGCCTCCAAAGCAGCAAGAGCATCAGCAGCGGATGCAGGCGCTCCACCGGCTTGGCCGTTCTGCTGCATGTATCGCAACGTTCGTGTTGGTGGTGCTGCGCTTGGCTGGCTAGCAAGCTGCGAATCCACATGCTTCGCCTGCGATTTCTGCATCTTGCCGATCACGCCTTCCATTGGCGCCTTGGAACCAAAGGCCCGGCAGAATTCGACGACGGTGTCAACTGCTACATCACGGACCTTCTTGTTCGTGTTGGAAAGAAGCTTTGGCAGCGATGTTGTGATGGACGCAAGCGGCAGGCATGCTGCTCCAAATGCTTTGGCAGCATTCAGGACGAGCGTGGCGCTCTGGAGAACCACCTTTGGCTTTCTCGACGTGAGGCCATGGTCTAGCACCGCCTGCGCGACTGCCTTGATGGAGGCACCATCTTCAGCGAATTCAATCAGTTTCATCGCAATTTCATCGGAACACTTGATCGTGGCTGGTCTTGACGATCCGAACGCTGTTCCCTTTACCAATGACTGGGTGATCTTCGCTGCCTGTTCCAAGGGAAGGGCATCTGCGGACGTGTTCACGTACACCAGTGTCATATCCAAACATGATTCAAGAGCGCTGGCATTCTTATCCATGAGGAGTGCGGACAGTTGACCTCCAACTTCAGATATCAATGATCCGACCGATGCTGGATCTTCACCGGTGCCTTTCATTGCCGCAGCCACATAACCGTACGCGGCTTTTCGAATCTTCCACTTCTTATCCACAAGCATGGACGAGACGGTATCTCGTGTTACGACGATTTCGTCCTCCGACTCCGCCTGCAGCGGCGGCGTGCTCTGGGTTGATCCACCAATCCCCATCATGCTCTGTCCCAGCGGCTGCGAACTATGTTGCTGTTGCTGCTGCTGCTGCTGTGGCCGCGGCTGTGCCTGCTGTCCAAGTCCATGTCCAAGCGTTTGTTCATGTTCGTAGTTGTCTGGCGGACTGTTGGAATCGTCAAATCGTGCCATTCCCCCACGATTGGATATCGCCTGCAATTCTCGAAGAAGCTCTTCATCTTCGGCTGCTCCCCCGCGATCCCCTTTGAAAGTTTGGGGTAAATCTGACTTGATGGTGTTCGGAGGAGGAGCGGTTGCGGCTGGACGCATCGTCGGGGCTGCCGCCATCACATCATCACTGTTTCCTGTTTGCTGCATTTGCTGTTGCTTTCCTCGTTTCCATGGTGGAACCCCTCTGGACTGCGTGTTTTGAGATCGTCGCGTCGGCTTTGAAGCAGCCCGAGCAGCAGGTGGGGCTGACAGTGTGGCATCCATTGCACCACCAATACCATTTGCATCATCGCCGCCCGCAAATCTATCTGTTCCTCCGGATTTTGCTGATATTGCCTGCAGCTCGCGTAGCAGTTCTTCGTCTTCAGCTACGCCGCCGCGGTCTCCTTTGAAAGTTTGCGGCAAATCTGATTTCATAGTTCGTGGAGGTCCCGAAGGCACGGGTGCTGGTGGGGCCGCAATGACAACATCTTCGTTCATTGCATCCACGTTTTCGAATGGCGAATGCTGTGCCTGCGCCTGCGTTTGTGTTTGCTTGCCACGCTTCCACGGTGGGACACCTCCAGGCCGACCGCGAGGTGTTCGTTGCTTGGGTTTGGGCCTGCTGGTTTCTGTTGGACTTGGACGTGCTGCAAAGTTGCTGTCCGTCACTACGGCATCCATCCCAGCTTCGTCGTCACCACCAACAAATCGATCACCGCCTCCTGATCGTGACGAAATCGCTTGCAGCTCTCGCAACAGGTCTTCATCTTCTGCAGCCCCGCCACGATCTCCCTTGAAAGTCTGGGGGAGATCTGATTTGATGGTTCGTGGAGGTCCAGCTGGAACCTCCGAAACTAGCTCTGGAGCGCTCCTTTCCACATGTGCTGGGGTGTTGGGAGTTGCCACGCCAAATCCATCGGCTGCGCCATCATCATCTGCGAATCTATCTCCTCCTCCTCCGGATCGATTTGAAATTGCCTGCAGTTCTCGTAGCAACTCTTCATCTTCCGCCGCCCCGCCACGATCTCCTCGAAAAGTGTTTGGTAAATTTGATTTGATGGTTTGAGGTGGGCCGTACGCAATTGGTCCTGGTGCTGGAGCAGGTGCAGGCACAGGCACAGGCGGAGCCGCGATGACAACATCGTCGTTTGGGAACGGCGTGGACATGTCTTTGTGCTGATTTTGTGCTTGCTTTCCACGCTTCCACGGTGGGACACCACCGGCGCGATTGCGTGGCGTTCGGGATTTCGGTTTTGGAGCAGAAGTCGCGACTGATGTGTTTTGAGGTGGCACTTCCGTTGCTGTTGCTTGCATTCCCATGCCATCATCATCGCCGTCGCCTCCTGCGAATCGATCTCCACCTCCGGATCGGTTCGATATGGCTTGTAGTTCCCTGAGAAGTTCTTCATCTTCGGCTGCTCCGCCGCGATCTCCGCGAAACGTGTTTGGCAAATTTGATTTGATGGTTTGTGGAGGTCCTGAAGGCATTGGTGTTGGCGTAGGTGCGGGCGCAGGCGTGGGTGCTGGTGGAGCTGCAACAACAACATCCTCACTCATAGCATCCACGTTTCCAAAAGGTGATTGCTGTGCAGGTGGTTGTGCTTGCTTCCCACGCTTCCACGGTGGGACACCACCGGCACGATTGCGTGGCGTTCGAGATTTCGGTTTTGGAGCAGAAGTCGCGACTGATGTGTTTTGAGGTGGCACTTCCGTTGCTACTGCTTGCATTCCCATGCCACCATCATCGTCATCGTCGCCTCCTGCGAATCGATCTCCACCTCCGGATCGGTTCGATATTGCTTGTAGTTCCCTGAGAAGTTCTTCATCTTCGGCTGTGCCACCGCGATCTCCTCGAAAAGTGTTGGGCAAATTCGATTTGATGGTTTGTGGAGGTCCTGAAGGCATTGGTGTTGGCGCAGGCGTGGGTGCTGGTGGAGCTGCGATGACCACATCGTCATTTGGGAACGGTGCTGGCATCTCACTTTTTGGACTCTGCGCTTGCTTGCCACGTTTCCACGGTGGAACTCCTCCTGGTCGGTTACGTGATGTTCTCGGCTTGGGAGCAGGTTGCTGCACAGCAAGTCGAGCCGGAGCTGAGATATCAGAAGCACCCGTGTTCGTGTCCATCGAATTTCTGCGCTGGTTGGGCAAAGTGTTGAAGTCGTCAACAACATCATCGTTGTCGTCGCCTCCCGCGAATCGGTCTGCGCCGCCGGATCTTGCAGAGATTGCCTGCAGTTCCCTGAGAAGTTCTTCGTCCTCGGCGGATCCACCACGATCGCCCTGGAAGGTATTGGGTAGGTTCGATCGAATGGTATTCGGCGGTGCAAAATGTGCGGTCTGAGGAAATGGCGCTGACGCGTTGTTCTGGAAGCCACCATCCGCAACACCACCGTTGGCGTTCATTGCAGCACCGAAACCATCCTTCTGAGGTTCGTCCTCATCAGCATCAAAACGGTTGGGCGCCGATTGGTTAGAAATGGCCCGCATTTCCGCAAGCAGCGCAGCCTCTTCCGCGTCCATCGTTAAATCTGAATGCCAAAAACAGAAGCTGATCAATCCAGTGTTTGCGATCGAATCGAATCAAATTGAATCGATTGGAGCAGAGGAGAACTGAATGGAGTCTTGATAGAGAGGAGAGGAGAGGGCAGAACTGCGGCCGCACTCGAGATTCACACCAATGCTTCACGACCACACGGAATGGCGTATTGCAGAATAGAGAGCAGAGAGTGGAGAACCCGCGAAGTGGTGTGCTTGTTTGGTTTGAAGGCGTCGTCGTCGATAACGCAATGGCAACAGCACGAAGTCTCCCTGTTAGCTGAGGAGCAACTGTATCTCTTTGATGCCTCTGATTGCGATGGTGATGATGGTGATCCCTCGTCCTCTTTCAATTGTGGAACGTACGTGTACTGCCACGCGAAGACACAAGACGTATAGCGCCCTTGTTTTTGGCCTTGCCTTTGCCTTTGCCCTTGTGATGCTGTGTGATACTATGCGAGCTATGAGTACGACTTTGATGGCATTGTGGTGTGATGTGATCTTCGATGGGGAGAAGCCTGCCTTCCCCCCTTGTCGGCCTGCTGGTGCTTTGTGTACGGTGTTTGAAATCTTGGTTTTGGCAATTTCAAAATCGAACCGTTATCCAGCTATGTGATCGAGCGATTCAAAGTTGGAATGAATGGATTCAGTGCGTGTTTGATCGCGCTAGTCGTAGACTACACGACCATTGGACAAACGTGGTACGACCACACCTTCGAAGAGACAGTGGAAGGCAATTGCGACATGGTTCAAGCAAGCAGCATACTCTACACACGTCAGTAATATACCTGAACAATCCAGTGATGAACGATTTACTCTGCTTTGCTATCGTGTAGCTGTGCCACCTGTCTTGCCATTCGCTTGAGACACCGTGTCCGTCTTGCTCCTCTCTTTCGAGAAAGAAAGAGTACTCTTCCTGGGAACTCGCATCTTGCAAATCATTGATCTAATCGTTGAATGGATCACTTCGGCTTACGAAGAGAGAGAGAGAGATCGATCGCGCTTTTACGATCAAGAATCCGTTGGAGGAAACAAACGCTCAGCCATCAGCACATGGTGTCTTGGTCTCTGTCTTTCTTGCTTGGTGTCTTGTTTTCTCTTGGTTCCTCCTTGTGGTTGCCTCCTTTGCTGCTCTGGCGATTTTTTGTGACTGAATGAACAGAGGCATGTCGCATGACGACATACCGACGCGGATGTGACATCAACACGACAACGACGGCTTATGTGCACCGATCATAAATCTTGCCAAGGGAGATCTTTGTGGAACAGACAGCAACGTCATGGCGAATTTGCGTGGTGGTCATTCCATCACTGCGCGCGGTTTGTTGCTTGCTCAGACCTCTCTCTTTCTTGCTCCCTCATGCGTTCATTCATTCGTTCTGTCGTTCATTCCTTCTGCTTCGGTCACAAGACATCGATGGATCCTGCGGCCTCTCTCGCGCTTCGACCATCGCAGGGCATGACATGCCACCGCATCGCATGGCGTCGTGCTGCATCGCATCATGATGTTGTCACGACCACCACAGCACCAAACTCGCATGTGACCTCATGATCCCACAATTCGTCGAAGACGCACTTGGATGAACAGTAACTCGCGCACCCACATCATCCGCAACGAGAACGGCGATTCCCATCATGGCGCTTGCATCATTCTTCGCTCATCTTCTGCAAAGCAAGGGATGCGATGTCGCGATCTTCGTGCATGACAACGCTGGTGGGATCTCCACTCACATCCATGCCTCCAATCAAGCAGCCATCCATGAGCGACAGAAGCACCTCGTCGGCTCGAAGACCGGATCTCACCATCGGCAGAATCACTCTTCAAGCCGCTGGGAAGGAAGCCTAGATCCAGCTGCTGTGGCAACTGGCGATGCAGCACCAAGATCCTCGATGCCACCCATCTTGCAGGCACCAGCAGCATCAGCTCCCGCTGCAATGACCGACGCCAAGCCCAACGCATCGTCATCGTCATGCAACAAGAAGCTGCCTCGGGTGCCGTCAGCATCGCGGCCAGTGGTCTTTCCAACGCCGCCCAAACAGGAAGAGTCAAAGCCGGTTCTCACCTCCGCAGCAGGGAGCGCTTCCGCATCCAACCGAGCAGCCGAGCAGGTCGCGCCGCAGGACAGCATCTTCGCAAAGTACAGCTCCACGAAGCCGACTCCGAGCCAATCAACGAGCAACAACAGCAAATGTTTGCCTAGGCGCCACCACCACGCCATCTTGCCGTACCCCGTGCGACAGCCATCGCTCAGCAGCGTGGCATCGTTCAGCAGCGACGACAACAAGAGCAACAATGGCGATGACGAAGAAGAGGGGCGTGTCATGGACGACCGCAACGACCAAACCAAGTGTCGCACGCCGTTCCGTCTTCTCCAAATCAACGGTGGCCACAACGGCGGCCACAGCGGTGACCACAACAACAGCGGCAAGGCCGCGTCGCGTACTGGTGGCAGCAGAGCCGAAGACTTGGACTATACGGAACCTCCAACATGCCCGAAGCGGCTGCCTTCCATGGATTCTGAGGCTCTGTACCTCGACACGAAAGGAATCCAAGCGGCGAGCTTCTCACCACATCGATCCCCGACGAAGAAGATGAACACGGCCACCGCTGCACTCAGCATCCAAGTGCGCGCGACGGCATCCATGTCGATGATGACCACCAAGGCCAGCGCACCCGCACCGCGCTCACAGCCGACGCCGCTGCAAGCTTCCTTCTCAACCGGCGGCTTCGTCTCCCCCATCCGCCACACCCGCAAACTCACAGACCTGGTCCTCAGCCCTCTGCGACCTCCGCTCAAGCCATCGTCCACCGTCTCGCCCATCGTCCTGCAAGCACGCCGCCGGCTCTCCCATATCATGACGGAGTTTCCATTGTGCGGCAAGGCGCCATGCTGCCCGCGTCGCCTCCCCTCCCCGGCCCCGATCTGTCCAAAGATGCACCACACCGCGCATTCAATGAAAAGCACAAGTGCTGCACCGACGCGCTTCCCGGATCTATACCATGCATCCAAGGCGCAGGCTTGAATTGCGCTCCATGCTGCATCTGAGCAAACGTACGCAAGTCGTCGCCGTCAATGGAGGGGCCACAGACAAGTATTATATCATATGTCAGCAGCCTCTCTCCCAAGGCTCTGATGTGCAAATCGCAAGTTAATTTTAGGACAGCCAGCCAAAACTTCGAAAATAATGGGAGTTTCAGAATACTAGTATGGAATTTTTCATTGAACATCGAATTGCAATGTCTTTTTGGAAGTATTAGCGCAACGCTAAATCTCTAACAATAGCGACACCCGTCGACCAATCAGAAATCTCCACTTTTCTTACCTTTTCCGTTCCGAACGGAAATTTTGGTCGAAAATCCGTTGTGTCAAATTTGTGTCACATTTCGCGTCGCGAGAACCGTTTTCCCGTCAATCCCAGTTCCAACATGTCGCGGAAATGGATTTCTTACCAAGATGAACCACTCTGCCCAATCAGGACAGACTTGGATCTTGGGTGCGACACGTGCGAATCTTACCAAGACCTTCTCAAGTGAACATGATCAATCGTGTGATTGTACTACTAGCAACATCGTGAGAAGACGTACTTCACAACACGGGGTATCGCAGTGTTTTGTTCATTGACTTCTGCTAACTCTACTTCATGCAGTAACACACATATTTGTCGTGTTGTCTCCGTGTTAATTTTGATTGCAATTGCATGAGACCATGTCATGTCTCTCTCATGCTCACAGTTCCAAGAATACAATCTTGTGATCTCAACAGCATCCTACCACTCATATGAATAATACTCAATAACAACACTCATCCTCACCCAACAACAAAGATTTGATCATTCTACGTTCTCGGTGCGGAATCCCATCCTTGATTTCGTTCTACCACTCTGCCCGTACTTCATCCACCAAAACGGCTCATGATCGCTGAAATTAATGCTCTGCCGGCTTCCATGGTGTACCAATTCGATTGCGACGCTCGTTTCCGCCATGGACTGTGATTCTCAATCACTGGCTCTCCATTTTCATCACAAATTGTGGTGCCAATAACAGATATCACCCCGAACTGCAATTCAGACCATCATCCAGTAGAAACTGCACGATGTTCAAGTTCAAGGCAATCCTCCTTGGCACGCTCCTGCGTGCAAGTGCGGGATCCACAGAGGCTGTGCTGTGCGGCAGCAGAGCTGTGGGGCAGACCAAAGAGCTTCACGTCATGATGCATGCCACCTGTACCCTCAATGTTGGCAAGTTCCATGATTGGAAGCCTATGATTGTGGAAGGTGGTGTTGGTTGATAGTCGTTCTGTTTGCTATTTCACTACTTGGCTACTCCGATCCTCTTTGTGTACACTCATTCTCTTGCCTGATGCTCTTGGCATGTTTGTCTACCTTGTAGATTGGGTTGTCCAACTATGAGTTGGTGTGCGAGATGCTCTCTCACTCCTCTCTGTATTCTCTCTCTCTCTCTCTCTCAGTATCATGTACTCATGTTTCACGATACTTCATGTTTGATGCATTCTCTGCATTCGACACTCTGTTCATTCCTTACTGGTTCCTACTCCATGAGTACTTACCATTTGAACTTCTCCTTCTGTATCCATGATCTTGATGCCCTTCAGTCATCGGATCTTTGCCTCATGCTCTGACCTGGAGACAGATGTTGACGTGGTGACACGATGACATCCTGTCGATGTCAGTAGGCGTCCTTCTGCTCTCCAGATGTCATGTTCCATTGGTGATGCAGCAGTCTGTCAGATGATATCGTCATCTGAGGTTTAGTTGGGAAGTACCTCGAGATTCTCTTGGTACCATTGATGGATGGACGGACGATCTTCTAATTCTCTCAGAAATCGTCGATTGCAAATTTCCTCCAGAAATTCTGCTCATTTTCGTGTGTTCCATTTCCACTGTAATTCTGACGAAGCACAGCATACTATTGACACGAATGTAGTTATACCGTCCAAGTGCGCATGAGAGAATAACGGGTGAACGATGCACATATACATGTACATCTCGACAAATACTCACATGTACATCTCGAAAAACCCAAGCGCATGCTCCAACAACTAAGCACGAAGCATGGTCTGGCCATGACACGCGCGCGCATGTACAAGCCACGGCGCCGGTATCTGCCCCCCAAGCCCTACGCGCTGCTGCCAATCCTCAGTTGTTGAGAGGACGGCGAGGCACGCGAATCAACGGACCAACCACTTGGGTCGGCCTGTGCCCGAAGATTGTGTCACGCTCACTTCCACACTCACACTCATACTCACATCCACAAACATCCCATCAATTGAAACGCCACACCATCGAACCAAAAGAAAACAACCAGAAAACGGGTCACTTCTAGACATAATTGACTGGTTGATACAGCCGACTCATACGACTCCAGGGCATCATCCGCAGGAAGAAGACGGGACACACAACGGGAATGCAAGCCATGTGCATCACCCCGCAATGGAGACCCAAACTCAACGGTTATAACGGCCACACATGGGCCAATATCCTAAGTAAGGACAATTCGAACCATGTGCGACAACGGCCATTTGATGGCAATGCGGAGCTCACAAAATGATCGCCCGCGGCGACAAAATCGACACACAAACAAAAACTCAAAAACACGGAATGCGCTATCGATGACACCAATTGCAAACCCATCAGAGAAGATGCAATCGGATAGTGAAGCCGGACCAAGACCCGCTTCGAGCAAATGAGAAACGAAGGAGGTCGAACACGAGGAGATTGAGGAACCTGCAAGAGAAAGGAGAAAGAGAGAAGAGAAACAACAAGCAGAGAAGCGATGCGACAAGCAACATCCGAAATGCGCACAATTTGGAAAAGACGACAGAATTGTCACACTCCTCGCTTCGGATAACGCTTCCCGCAACGCTTGCTCAGGGGTAACCTAGCAACAAAACAACGCCTTCTACACCACTTCACGCCTTTCACCTTCTTCTTGAGTCTTCACCATGACCGATCCACCCAATCTCTCTTCGCTTCTTGCGTCTGAAGCCTCCGCTTTCGCCAGTATGCCTCCGGCTGATTCCGGGCCCGGGATCACAGTCGAGACTGTATCCCCGGTAGCCAGCGGATCCGCCCGCTCTGGTGACATGGGCAGCGACACTCTCCTCGACCAAGTTGGGATCGGGATGGCCATCGGACACGTCGTGGCTGACGACCGCATCTGCCTGGTTCGCCTCTCCTCCAAGTCGGAGGACGGCCACACTCTACTCTGCGCTAACTTGGCCAGCGAGCGCCGCCGCAGCAACCACCATGCCCTTCGCCGCGACCCTGACTGCTGTGGACTCCCGGGAGTGTACCAATGCCTCGACACAACCACGCTTGGCGGAGCACCCCGACGCGATCTCATCGAGAGCAGCCACCAGAGCCGCGCCGCCTACGACTCTACTCGGGCCGCCGCGCTCCGCGATCTCGAAGCGGTCGGCAAGATGGATATCACTGATGCCGCCGCCCGCAACGACAGCGACTCCAAAAGCGTCGGAGTGGTCGGATTCGACCTCGACACCAAGCCGGCAGGACGACCCGGCATCGACGTACAGCCGACACCTTCCGTCCGCATCAAGACCAACCCCGCTGGCCCGCCACCGACCACCCAGCCAGGAGCATCCGGTCGCACACCCCCGGTCCCATTGATGCGCCCCGTCCCGGTCGTCTCCCGTCCAGTCCTCTCCGCCCAGCACGGAACACACTACTCTCCTCCTGCTCTGGCCACCACCGCAGCCGACGAGATCATGCATGTGGTGCGCCATCAGGCATCCCTCAACCGTGAAGCGATGGAGCTCCACCAACGCAAGTCAGAAGAGACCACGCACGCGATGTTGCGGGCACTGGCGAATCAGCAGGCGCAAATCACGCAACTGCTCCAACATGGCCGTCCCTCCCCGAGTCTCGCTCCCGCGCCTGCCCCGACCACGGACACTGAATGGTATGTGGCGATCGATGGACGACGCCCTGGGGTATACACCTTGGCGGCTGAGGCCATCGCTCAAGCAGGCACCGGAAGCACCGCTCGAGTTCTTCGGTGTGCTTCCTTCGCCGAAGCTGATGCCTACCTCCGTGCCGCAACGACAACTGCACCCACCTACAGCCAGCCGACGCCACACGACCGCCCACACCTGGCAGGAGCAACGCGCCCAGGAAACACATCCGCCGAGTCCCAAGCGGCGACGGCCCCTCTCCCAGAGCGGGCCCCATCTGGCCCCACCAGCATGGGTATCGAACATTTCCTGGGCGAAGACTCGTCCAAGGGTGACAAGAAACAGATCTTCGGCGAAGCCATCGACAACGAACGACGCATGCTCAAACACCTTGCCCCGCCACACGCCAGCCAAGAGATCCAGACTGAACTCGCCAAAGCCGCCATCGATGTCATCAGCCAACCAGGTAAGGTCACTGATGAACGCACATCCATCGAAGAACTCGCCTCCGCCTTCGGAGACATCCGCAACCAAACCGCTCGATCTGCCGGTCTCATCGCCACCGACTCCAACTGGCGCACCAAGACCCGCCACGCTCTCGGCCGCATCAAGACCTCCGAAGACCTCAGCGAACTCGCGGGTGACTTCAACAGCATCCGCGACGACGTGATGACCCGCTATCTCAACGATGTGGGTCACATTCTCTGCCACGGCTGCTACACCGATGAGCAAATCACTCTCTACCAGCAAGGCGGAGGATGGGTCGCCGTCCTCAAGCTGTTCTTGACGTACTATCACGAACTCCTCCTCAAACTCCAAGAGGAAGCCTTCAAGACAGCCAACGGATGGGAGGACTCCGCCGAGGTATACCTCGAGCACTACGCCAAGGCTCTCTTCGACGCACGCAACTTCGCGTCCTCCCGCAACCTCATGATCTTTCGCACGTACATCATCGTACGCGAAGGAGCACGAGGGGGTTGGTGCAACCTGAAGGTCCTGGAGAAATTCCAGCAGCGCGCAATCGGCACCCTCGGCCCATCCCCGGCAACGAAGGACGACACTGACACCGCTCCAACCGAAACAGGTCGGAAGAAGTGCAAGCACTGCGGAGGATCCAGCAAGGTCCATGAGATCCGCGACAGCGGATGCCCATTCGGGTATCTCTTCAAGAAGAAGGTGGCGATGGCGAAAGCCAAACAGGTCGCGAAATGTGTGAACCAAGGCGAAAAGGCCGCCGACGTTATCACTCGCATCCTGCAGGAAGCAATTACGAAGCGCGGAGGCGGAGAAGAGGATGATGCCTAACCCTGTGTTTGCTTTGTCTCTCTCCTCTCTGTGCTGCCCACAACTCGTGCCCACCTCAACGCCAACCAACAAACACCGATACTACCGACCATCCCAGACACCACACACACGCACATCGACAATCCAGACGGCCCGAGCGACATACTACTAAGCTCTAACTTAGCAGATATCGTTGCATTATCCACGAAACAACTCCCCACGTCCTCTACCTGTTCATTGCGCTACGCAACACTGAACTTCGGTCTCCACATGACCAGCAGCATCTGGCCCGCTTTCGAGCATGCCTTTTGCACACATGACGACGGCTTGCCCCACACGCTTCGGACGTACCCGGACTCGACCCAATTCCTTGGGTCGACGGCAAGAGTGTCTCACCGGATTCTGAACGAGATTCCGGTGGACTTTCTAGTCGCCCACGGGGTCCAGAATACGGAATGGCGTAGTTGGGTCCTCCACTGCCAAGTCAACCTACGACCTCGGCTAGTCATCGAGATATGGACGGGACCCCACCTGGGGTGGATACAACATGCAGCCTCCAAACGGGAGTGCAAGCTCTGGATGGACCTCGGTTATGGAACACAAATCAAGGCCCTCCCCAATCAACGAATGGGTGGAGCGGTATCGGTGATTTATACGGTGGTAGTGAGGGCGGCAACAACGTGTACGGCATCTGGCATCGAATGGCCAGACCTCCAACCTGCATCAGAGCGAAGCATGGCGAACTGTCTTCGTCACTGCGGAGTTCCTCGACGATGCTATATAACAAAGAGCAACGCCCAGTCGGTCGTCGACAGCGCAACATCTGCGATGCCAATGGACCGGCTAGCCCTCATTCAGACGGATAGAGGCGTCCGACGCCTCTTTCCAGACGAGTTAGGGCAAGCCCTGGGCAGCTCGCTCCCCGGAGAGGTGCTGAAGCAGGCGAAATGGCGAGTGCTTTTCCACACTCCGTCACAACATCTGCTGGAGTACCTCTCCACACCGCTGATGGACTTGGCCCGCCAAGTACATCAGCACTCCGAACACTCCCAACCTACGACACCAACGACAGAACGACGACGACGACGACGAAGACGACGAAGACAGACTCAGCCAACCATCTCCGAGGACAACAATGGCGACTCCCAATATCAATGGTCCCCACCCAACCTCTCTCCCGGCGGCGATTGGCATCGGCGCCGTGTGAGCAACCTGCGGCAGGCTTGTACACAGTACGGAGAACGATCCGCTTCGCTACTCGAGGACGGACTCGACGACCTACGCGTTCACCGCACCAACTACACGGACACACACCCCGACCCCAAACAGTTACGAGCGCTCTGGTGGGAATTCCCTCAGCAACACTGGGACCATCTACGAGAAGGGAGTCCGATGAATTTTCTGGGCACTCCGGAATCAGGATACCATGACAACACCGACATGACCGCTGAACAACAACAGGTGGCAGCGGACTTCGTCGACGAGCTACTCAGCCTCGGCGTCGTCGAGCCGCAAGATCCACGCCATCCGGTGGTCGTCAATGCTCCACTCTTTGCTCTACCGAAACCCATGCAACCCGATCAGTGGCGCATCATCGCCAACATGCGAGAAAACCGCACCAACGAGTTCATTGGAGCCGACCCGACCATTTTTCCAAAAAGCCGCGACATTTTGAAACAAATGTATCACGGTGGATGGTCGGCGGTGGTGGACGCTTCGAAGTATTTTTACCAATTTCGAACGCGTCCTGACGAAAGGCGATTTCTCGGCATCCAACATCCGATTTCGGGAAAAATGTACCAGTATGCTGGGCTGCCCATGGGATCTAGCCAATCACCGGCTATCGCATGCAGGCTAGGAACTGCTTTCCTCCGACGACTACGTGAGCATTCTCCGATATACCAAGGCACGCAACGATCTAATATGTGGTGGACCGCATTCGACCAAGGCCTGGACTATGATCACACCAGAGGACAGGGACTTGTGGCCATCGGATCCGACGGATCGCCCGCCGCTCTCGTGTGGGCCCACTGTGATGACTTCATCATCCATGGACCCACACGCCACAAGACCGCGGCGGCACTGTCGGCCTTCCTCGACCTGTCGGTGGACTGCGGCCTACTCTGTCACCCTAGCAAGCTCACACCACCCAGCCAGGTTGTCAAGTACACTGGACTGATTTTCGACACCACAAGCACACCACGCCTACGCATTCCTCCGCTGAAACGAGACAAGATCATCGCGGTGTTGGACTACATCGAAGCCACACCCACAAGAGTCTCCCGACTCGCCCTCGCGGTTCTGGCGGGCATGTTGGAGAGCGTAGCCGAGGCCACACCATCGTACCTCGGTCGCAACTACCTGCGTGCTCTCTACGCACTCGTCCATCCCGGCGAATGGGACCAACCTGATCTACCATACTTCAGCTACACAGCTATCACCCTTGCAGTCACACAGGACCTCCAATGGTGGCGATCAGCGCTCACCAACGATACCGCACGAAGCGGTCGCGCGACCCGCACCGGCATTCTCGTCAGCAGCTTTGGAGACGGAAGTGGCACAGGCACTGGTGGCACCATCCTCTTCCCCAGTCAACCCTCATGTATGTGGATGGGCACATGGTCCTCCCTCGTGGCAACACGCCACTCATCCAACTGGAAGGAGCTACGCACCCTACTCAGCACTCTGCAGCAGGTCGCCAACAACCCAGCATCTGCCATGGACGTCTTCGGCGCCACCTTCTTCTACTTCACCGACAACATGTGCACCTACTGTGTTGTCGATGGAGGCACTTCCACATCACCGGAACTGCACAAGATGGTTCGAAAGATCAAGCAGCTCGAGCTTCACCTGTCGTGTCACCTTCAAGTCATCCACATCCCTGGCACCGCCATCATCACAGAAGGGACTGACGGACTCAGCCGTGGGATCTGGATCAATGCGGCCCATCAGAGACCGACCTCATCGCAGATCCTATCCGCATGTCTGGCCCCGGCACCACTCCAACAACGGCATGTCTCCCGGATCGCGTCCCTCGCCTTCCCCGACACCCTCACGACTGTACTGCTACGTCGATGGGACCGCCCGTGGAACCCAGAGAGCTGCATGAACTGCATCACCCTGTGGGCACCGCCGCCAGAACTGGCCTATCAACTGATCTACTTCCTACTGGGGTGCTGGGCGGAGCAGCCATTGGATACTGGATTTGTCATCCTCGTCCCCAGAGTGCTCCAACGCACTTTCGTCCGACTCTCACGTCATCTCATCCGGGTCGGAGTGTTCACCAATGACGACCTGTCTCTCTCTTCTTCTTCTCCTCTCAACATTCCTAACCTCCTCCTCCGCGTCTCTCCACACACTCGTTCCCTCACACCTCCCAGATTGGACTTTGCTCCCCGCTCCCGGAATCGGCGGCATCACCAACGGATCGCCGAGCGTTTGCACGGGCTGTGCTAGGAGTATCAATCAGCGCACTGCCGCGCACCAGTGTCACTTCGCCGACATTGGGTTCACTCACGGCGGTGCCTCCTACCAGCCATGTTATACCCGATACCACAAGCTGTGCTGTCGAGTCGGACCTCCCTTCCGCACGCGTCTCCGCAATCATAAGGGCCTGGTGCTGCCACCCAACCTCGGCATCCTGGGTCTCTTTGTCTGTGAAGCATGCACGGTTCGAGTGCATCTCCAGCGGGAGCTGGTCCCCAGCCCCACCGATTATCACCTCCTCCGCTTGGAGCGCATGCGCATCATCGACATGGCACACAACTGGGCAGCCGGCACACTCACTACATACAGCAGCAAGATTCAAGTGTTGCGCAAGTTCGGTCTGCAATACGGCATCCCGACTATGCAACCACCCGACATCCAGGCGCCACCCTGCTCCGACACGATCCCGATCATGTGGGCGCAGGAGCACTACGCCACACAGGCGCCCTCTCGCAAGAACGCACTCGACGACCAGACCATCAAATTCAGCACCGTACGGGGGCTACGCAGCGCTGCATCGGCCTTTGGCGCGTGGAACATGTGCATCTCGCACCCCGAACGTGCCATGCTCGACGCCAAACAACGACCCATCATCGTCGACGCATGCCTCCCTACCGACCATCTCGGATATGCGATGCTGACACAGGGCATGCGCACACGGCTCGGTGAAGACTCGCGGCCCTCAGCTGCCTTGCTTTCTCGTCACGTCCACTTTATGGACCGAAGTTTCCTCCACCAATACCAACATGCAGTCACGCCACAACAGCGGCGGACAGCGGCTATGGCGGGCATCATCAACCTCATCGGCTGGTTGGGATGGCTACGAGCTGCGGAAACCTTCGGTATCGCGTGGTCGGATGTCACCATTCTCAACCCACGCGACGCCAGCAACAACGACCTCCCACCGAACACGGGCGCAGTACTACTACGCCTGGCCATGCAGACGAAGTCCGATCGCAGTCGGCAGGCCGACGTCGTCATCGCTTTCCGCACCTCGTCCGGCCTCAGTCTCGGCGACTGGATGCTTCGCGCACGCGCGGATCGGGATAACTGTGTCCCAACCGACCTCGTGGCGCACCATCCCTCGGGGCAACCGTGGACGTCGCAATTCTACCGCACGACGTTCGTGTATCCATCCTTGCTGGAGCAACAACAGCGGGGCGACACCTTTCTACGGTCGGCCATCGGCGCGGAGCAAGTACCCATTCCCACGCGGTTCTACTCTTTTCACATGTATCGGCGAGGGGGACGCACCCACGTTTCCCGGAAGCGGCCGGGATGTATGCGAGCGGCCACCAAACTCGAGGTCTCCGAACACGGGCGCTGGCGACGACAGCGCGCTAACGAGGATATGCCTACGGCGTATCTGCAGTGGCCACTCGCGGACCGGTTGCGGATCACCGCGCTTTGCATGTGATTGTCGGCAGCTCACTTTTTCTCGTTGTTCCTCTTTTTCTTCCACTTCTTTCTCTTTGGGGGGGGGGGGGGGAGCCCTCTTTTTCCGCCACCTGTGACGAAAAAACAGGGGGCACCGAGAGGAAGATGCTCTCCCTCTGCCAGGGGGGATTCCAGCGCTCTCCCTCCAACCATGATCGAATCAGTCAACACCAACGCAAACAGCCGAGGCAGAGACCAGAGACGAACTTGGCTAGGAGGGATCGAGCCGGATGATCCAAGGCAAGCTTGGAGGTGCTAGTAGCCCTACCACCCAACGCAGACAAGCTATGTGTCTATTGGATTAGCCGGGTCACTTCTAGACATAATTGACTGGTTGATACAGCCGACTCATACGACTCCAGGGCATCATCCGCAGGAAGAAGACGGGACACACAACGGGAATGCAAGCCATGTGCATCACCCCGCAATGGAGACCCAAACTCAACGGTTATAACGGCCACACATGGGCCAATATCCTAAGTAAGGACAATTCGAACCATGTGCGACAACGGCCATTTGATGGCAATGCGGAGCTCACAAAATGATCGCCCGCGGCGACAAAATCGACACACAAACAAAAACTCAAAAACACGGAATGCGCTATCGATGACACCAATTGCAAACCCATCAGAGAAGATGCAATCGGATAGTGAAGCCGGACCAAGACCCGCTTCGAGCAAATGAGAAACGAAGGAGGTCGAACACGAGGAGATTGAGGAACCTGCAAGAGAAAGGAGAAAGAGAGAAGAGAAACAACAAGCAGAGAAGCGATGCGACAAGCAACACCCGAAATGCGCACAATTTGGAAAAGACGACAGAATTGTCACACTCCTCGCTTCGGATAACGCTTCCCGCAACGCTTCAAAATTTTTAACCCACCTTCCCGCCCTTTGGGGATTCCAGCGCTCTCCCTCCAACCAAGGATCGAATCAGTCAACACCAACGCAAACAGCCGAGGCAGAGACCAGAGACGAACTTGGCCAGGAGGGATCGAGCCGGATGATCCAAGGCAAGCTTGGAGGTGCTAGTAGCCCTACCACCCAACGCAGACAAGCTATGTGTCTATTGGATTAGCCACCCCAGAAAAATGAACAGTGACCCGATTCGCAAACCCGCCCCACCCCGGACGATGACGTTATCGGGGTGGGCCTGTTCCTGACGTCCATAGAGGCGACGTATCTTGTGCACGGAGACGACCGGCGACGAAGTGTCTGCCTACCGGTATCAACCGCATGAAAGTCCGAAAGGAAAAAGGATTACAGCCGTCTGCACAAGAGGCTGTGTCGTCTTGCCCATGTCCACATTGGAGTCTAAACCGCGGAAAGGGCATGTGCTGTCCCACGACCTCTTCTTTCGAGTAGATCACATCAAACCTTGGCCACAGCTTTGCCATGGCATGATTTGATAGCATCTATAAACTAGCGAAGAGAGCAGCACATGTGAAAACAACACTCTTCTTCCGCACTGTTGCATGTCATAGGTCGTGCTCCTTGTGGATGTTGTACATACGTATAGTCGTAACATGCGCAATTCTCCTCGTCTCCTTTCCATTTGGCTGGAGCACCATTTTGTGAGCGATTCGGAGACGCAGAATTCAATTCTCGTCTGGCCGGCCATCCGTAGCCTCCACGATCACCAACCACGTCGCGGACATCCGCAACAACAACAACATCGAAAACATCACAGCTTTCTTCTTGTTCACCTGCGGAACCTGCCGCTGCTGTGTTCCCTCATGTGAGCGCATCTCGCCTGATCGTTCCAAGCATAGATCATAGTGCCATACGATCCATTCTATAATATTACACTATACTATATGATATAATACTCATACGACCTACAGCACCACCTGCAGTAGTGAGACAGTCAACCATTTCTGTTCTGTTCAGCCAGCCGTTGAAGTCCGAATAACCATGACGAGCCTCCTTGGATCGATCTTCGGCGGAGAAGCGCAGAAGGATGAAACCAGGGAATCGCTGTTCGATGAGTCGAAGGCGCTTCCAGAACGCCCGCAGCACAAGCCCGTGGAACGGCCGCCCAGCCGCGATAGAAGTGGCGACGGCGATGTCACTTTCTCGGAGGAAGCCGCAGATGGCAACAAGCGGAGAACGAAGGGCAGGAAGCCACAGAAGTCAGCTGGCGCAACGCAGAACCCGGAGGACGGCAATGACGCTGGCGGCAGAATTGACGACGAGCGCACCATCTTCGTCGGCAACCTCCCCCTCATTTCGCGCAAGGCGCTGGCCAGGCTGTTCGCTGACTGCGGGACGGTCCACAGCGCGCGTCTGCGCAACATCCCCGTCACGGGCATCAAGCTTCCGCCCTCCGAGGCCGGCAACCAGGATCTCATGCGCAAGGTTTGCGTCAACACGGGGAAGATAGAATCCACCGCGGCCACGGTGCAAGGATACGTCGTCTTCAAATCTGCGGAATCGGTTGAGAAGGCGCTGCAGCTCAATAACGTATTGAAAGTGGAAGGACACACGTTGCGCATCGATCGTGCGAAACCCACGATTGATGCATCGCGCAGCGTCTTCGTCGGCAATCTGTCGCACAGCCATACCGACGAAGCGTCATTGCAAAAGCACTTCGAAACCGGCTGTTCGTTGGAGAAGGGCGACATCGAAGGTGTTCGAATTGTGAGAGAAAAGGAAACGCGTCAATGCAAGGGATTCGGTTACATTCTGTTCCGCGACAAATCATTGGCAGCCTCGGCGCTGAAGCTGCACGGCACAACGTACAACAAACGAGAGCTGCGAGTGCAGGTGTGTGGCAAGCGATTGAAGGGTGGCAAAGGCAATCGCAGTACAGCCAAGAAGAGTGCTGCGACCGGCGCTAGCGTCCCCAAATCACCGTCGAACGGCAAGCAACGCCAGACGAAATCCGCCGGCGCCGTCCACGAACAGGCAACCGCAGGAGCATTTCGTCGCATCCTCGCCAAGCAGGCAACGCAGTCGTCCAAATCCTATTCTGAGAAAGACCGCAAACGCGGCGCCAAGCGCAAATCGTCCACCAATTCCAAACGCGCCGCCATCGAAAAGAAGACCGAAAAACGAGTCAAGAAGCTGCAGAAACGAATGGTCAAGGGTATGGGAAAGAATAAGAATCGATGAAATTATTACAGCTTGCTCAACTGCGGCCGTCCTCCGTACTTGCGAATCAATTCTTGTTTCAGCACCTTGCCCGATGCCGTTTTGGGGATGGTTGGGACGAGAAACAAATATCGCGGCCGTTTGTACTTGGCCAGATGATGCTGCGTGCACAGTTGCTGAATGATGTTGAGATTCATGTCGGCGCCGGTGGCAATGACGACAACACACGCCACGGCTTCTCCGAATCGTTCATCAATTCTGGGAAACACGGCACATTCCACAATTTCGGCATGCCGCAGCAGGATGCGTTCGACTTCGGAAGCAAAGACGGTCTCCCCACCTGTCCGGATCGTGTCCGTGCTGCGGCCACAAAAGTAGAAGGTGCTGCCATCAACAAATCCCAAATCGGACGTGGTGAGGTATTCATTGGGATTGCGATCGAGCTGCGTCGGTGCATCGCGATCCCAATACCCATTCATCATCTGCGGTCCTGCGAAGGCGATCAAGCCGATGCGGTTGTCCGTCTTCTGAATTTTGAGTTGAACATGCGGTGGCGGTGTTCCAATGCAGTCGGCAAACGAGACAGCAGCAGAGGTACGCTGCAGATCCAGAAACGTCAACGACGACGCGGCTTCCGTGCAGGCGTAGGTTTGGAGGAACCGCGCGTTGGGGAAGATCTTCTGCTTGTACTGTTGGTAGAGCTTGTGCGGGATGGATTGGCCACCGATCAGCACCAATCGGACGTGAGAGTATCGTGCTGTGGGACGTTGTTGATGTGCGTACGTCTGTGCCATGGCCACCAACATGGCCGGAACGACGACCAAGGTGTTGACGCAGTACGATGTATCATCCGCATTTGTATCCTTCGATAAGCATTTCCAGACGAGCGGCGGATTGAAAGATGCCGGCGATTGCTGCGCGTTCGTTGAGCCCACACCTGCTGTTGTTGCTGTTGGATGCACCGGCAATGCCAAACAACCACCAGCTAGCAGGACTGCCAATGCGCTGCTGAGACCACCGATGTGAAAGAACGGCACAGTCGATGCGAGCAGAACCGTGTCCAGGGAGTACTCACAAGGAGAATGGCACTTGGCGTACGCCTGGACGAGCAGCGCCCGGTGGCTCAATCGCACTCCCTTTGGTTGGCCGGATGTTGTCCCTGATGTGAACACAATGATGGCATCCTTGCTCGCGAATGCGTCGCCGCTTCGCAGTTCTGTCAACGATGAACGTGACATTTTGTTAGCTTGCTTGGTGTCACTTTCATGATCGGATTGCGTTGTCAGCACAGGTCTGGACGATGCGGACAAGGATGGAAGATGCAGGCATTTGCACAGATGTTCGTTGCTGCTCGTGCCGCTTCTCTTGCTACCGTTGAGAATCTGAGACACCCTCTGCGCCGTTGCATGGAATTCACTGCTGTACAGAAGCAAGGTTCTGCACGTGACCGAGCCCTTTCCTGCTGCTCCTGCTGCCGCTGATGGTGCGAGCGCTCTGGCCATTTCCTGTGCCGTCCATCGCGTGTTCAGCATGACCGGCAACGCTGGAATTGCCCCGTCGTCTGCCGTGCAAGCCAGCACGGACATCAGCATGCTGAGCGAGTTGGAGGAGAGGTACGCCACGACGACGCTGTGACAACCGCCATCGGTGGCATCCGCAGCAAGTGATTCTTGCAGAAAGGCGGACAACCATCCCTTGTGCCACTGGATCGCCTCCCACGCCTCTCCATAGGTGATAATGTCCCTTCTCGCAACGCCATCCTGCGATGGATGGACGACTTGGAAGCAGGATCTGTGCTTGTGTCGTTCGGATACACGCCTCAGATCATGCAGAATCGTCCTCTTCATCTCCATCGTCATTGTGTCTGCCTCCTTCACTCCCTCTTGTTGTTGTTCTTGGATTCAAGTGGACAAGGGTGGTGCGACGCCATCTTCTTGGTCGTCTTCTTGGAAGTGTCCCCTTCATGATCATCTTCATCTCTTGAGCTCTCTCGTGGTTTGGGTTGTCACGTGTGTGGTTGTTGTTGGTTGTTGGAGTTGCGTCATCGATTCGAAGATTCTGTCACGAATGATTGTGTCCCGAGTAGAAGCAGATTTGGCGCCAAAAATGTTGTTGCGTTTGAGGCGAAGGTCGTGTCCATGCAACAAATGCCCAAGGCATTGCATGATCCACTCTGCTCGCCCCGCGGTGGAGGATCCCAATAAATAACTCTTCGTATATCTATTATACAGTATGGTTACGTGAGCGATACCGAGTTCGCAGCAAGGCCCATCGATGTCTTCATTCAGATCAAGATGATGCATTCAAAGCAACAGGATGATGCATACACCACATGATCCGAATATCCCAAGCACATCAAATGTTATCAACGATCGTGCGACACCGCTTTTGGTTGATTGTGCGCCGTTGATCTGGTTTTGAACGCCCGAATCAACGCTTGATCTTTGGCCTGTGTCCCTCGATTCAGTCTGCGAGTCCTCGTCAGAAGCAGAACTCACAACCGTCTGATTTGTCGACACCGTGGCTGAAGTCGTCAGCGCCTCTGTTGTCGTGGATGTAGTATTCGCTGGCGTTGTGATGGAGGGTTGGTCTGCTTCAGGAATTGCGACTGTGCCGTTTGTGCCCGTTGAGCTGTCTGTGGCGTCAGTTGATATTGATTGAGTTGAGGTGGTAGTTGTGACTGTGGCTGTGGGCGTAGTTGGCTGAGCAATCGTCGTCGTCGCAGAAGTTGTGGTCGTCGTTGCTGGCGTCGTTGTAGAAGATGGGGGTGGCTCGGTTGTGGTGGTCGTAGTTGTAGTTGTGGTCGTAGTTGTTGTCGTAGTCGTTGTCGTGGTGGCAGCCGTCGTTGTGGGTGCTGTGGTTGTACTGGTCGTCGTCGTTGCTGCGGTAGTTGTCGCTACTTCTGCTCCCCACGGTGAATTGATAATGTCGATGATGTCATCGTAATACCGGCTTGCAGGAATTCCATAATTCGTGCAGGACCCCTTTCTGCCTTTATGATGGCCAATCACCTTGTTGTCGGGGAAGTTCATGATGGGTGCACCAGACGATCCACCCTGCGTGTCACAGCTGTAGGTGAAGTCTTCGTACAAAATGCATTTCTCATCCTCATCGCCCCATCCTGAGGTGTCGTAAAAGCTAATTTCCTTCGACCATGATGATGGATGATGTGGGATGTAGATCTGCTCCCAAAGCGTACGCAATCGTTCGAGTTCCAGATAACTGCTCAGTACAAGCGATAAGGCATGGTACGCACATGATAATGTGAATCCAGATTTTCAGAGACGTAACGAATGAAGTGCGAGTACAAATAGGAGTGTGAGCATGTGCATCAATCGATCTGCCGCACACAATATTATACAATGCATTGAGAATATCATACATTGAGAGAGACTGACGCACACACAAACGTCACTGCCAACGAAAACAGACTCACCCGTACGTCTTGCTCGGGTTGCCTTTGAGATGGATAAGGACGTAATCGTTGCCTTTGTCTATCCTGGCCAGCTCATGCTTTTCATTTTCGGGTGCATCCCAAATTTCTCCCTGCAAGCCCCCATAGGAATTCCCATCCGTGCCACCGCACACGTCATCGGCCATGAATTCGAAATCCGTATTCTCCACATCACCCTGAGTCTCGACGCAATGGTACGATGTCATGAACATGTCGTAAGGTCCGACCAAGAAGCCAGTGCAACCGGAATTGCCGTTGATGACAAGCCGCGCAACGGCACGAGAAACGGCTGGCAGCCCTCGATACTTGCTCTCGTCAGTGAAGCAGGCGGCATCCGTTGAATCGTTGACACCGCAAAGTGCTAGCTTGCGTTGATCTTGTTGGTCCGGTTGGCGCAGACCATTTACATTATGCGTTTTGATTGATTCATGTGAGTGGTCATTGGAGAAGTGAATTGCTTCTGCTTCGGATGGTTCCGACTTCTGTTGTTCGCGCAGATACCGCTGCCGGTGCTGTCCCCGTTGATGCTGATGTGATGGCAAGGACGGATAACCAGCCGCGTAGCGATCGACATTGAATTGCACACTCAGAGTGTGAGATTCATCATTCTCGTCAGACTCAATGGGACATTGCGTCGTGATGTATGCAGTATCCCCCATGACCTGATGGGACCATTGTCGCAGAGACGAGATCTGATCATCGTGTCGAAAGATGGTTGGTGTTTGCTCGTGCTGTGGATCATGCACGATTAGAGAACAGCCATCATCGATCTGGAACGATTCCAAATGAATGGAAAGGTAGGAAGCACCAGGGTGCTCCAAACGGTGCGATTGCCGCTGAAAGCTTCCAACGGTGGAATGAATCGATGGCTGTTTTGAAGATATCCATGTGGTGTGGATGTCACCAATAAAATTCGGCGGATCATTCGATGTGATCGATCCCGTTGGTAACGTGTGCGGTCGGGAACTTGGTGCCACTGCCACCGTCACTGCCACTGCGCATGGTATGCTCATGGCTGCCATCGTCGTGAACACTGCTGTCGATGTACGAGTAATTGTCGCCATCGTGAACATCGGTCGGTCCTTCGTCATCATCGTCCTGCGTCTTCCACGTTGTTGATCTGGCGACATGTTCCTCTGATGTGTGTGTACTTGTGTGTAACATGCCCCTCTCCTGGGGATGGCACCATCACACTGATCCTCCATCGTTGTGTGCTATGGAATGGTATTGTGTGGCAGAACTGTGTGATGATCTTTGCGGACTCTGCAGGTATTAGAAGATGCCACACGTGCGCATGCACGAGCGCAATTCGAATCCGGACACGTCCTCATCGTGTTGATGTTGCGGTGGTGTTTGCCGATGTTGCTGGAGCTCGATTGGAGGGACAGGACCAACGTATCGATCGTGCATGTTTCCCACGGTGCTTGGTCTCGGCGGGACGGGTGGACGTTCGCCATCATCGCCAGTTGGTGGCTTCCCACCGCGTTGTTCCTCTCTTTGTGTGGTGTGGGGGTGGGTGGTGTGGGTCGTTCGAGACTTCTCCCGCCATTTTGTTGCGTGCGATTGGTTCCGACTGCGCGATTTCTTGCTTGCACATGGTCGCAGACGTGACTATTGAATTCAAATGATGGCAGGATGCCAGTTTGTCCCTCTCAGTGCCGTATTGCACGGTACAGTGAGCGAAATCTGCGTGCCAATGACTGTTTCTTACGGTTATGAAACGTTAAATATGGGTTAATAGCTGTTTCCAGAAGTGCGAATGGTGGGTGCTTCGATTTGATCTTCGAGTTTTGGTCTGGATTGTGGGTTTGCAACGGAATCCCTCAGAGACTTGCACACACACCAACTGTGGCAGAAGGAAAGGAGGCGATACGGCTGCGTTTGTGTTTGAATTTGCATTTGCTGCACTCCGACGGATTGAAGGCTGCGTGCCATGGTAGTATCGACTAGTAACAGTGGCAATCTTCTTGCTCTACAGTTCATCCTTTTGTGACAATGCAGCGGGTTCTCCCGCCGAAATGGAAAGCGTCTCCACGTCCTCCAGCATCTTGTTGGTGACGTACGCAAGGACTCCCGTAGTTGTCAAGTTCAAGCTTTCTTTGACTGAGACCAATGTCTCCGCTTCTTTTTCAAATGCGAACAGTGTTTCTTGAGCCTTCAGGTTAGCCTCGGTGATGAGCACATTCGCTTCGGTCTCTGCAATGTCCAGGATCCTTTGCGCCTCCTGCTCAGCGGCGAGGAACTCGGTCCGGGCCTTCGTGATCTCCTGCTTGCGTTGTGTCCGAGCAAGCTCGATGTCTTCCTCCGCGGACTGCTTCTTCGAGATGGCGTCGTCGTACTCTGTTGGCAGCTCCACATTGCGAAGTTGTAGCGAGATGGCCTCGGCGAAAACGCCAAAGTCGTTCGGGTCTTGTGGATCGCCACCAAGCTTCGAGCGAAGATTCGCTTCCATCGTCGACTGGATCTCCCCGCGCTTGTTCTGGAAGTTGGAGATGAAGAATTCGGAGCATGAATGCTGGACCGAGCTCTGCCCTGCCGCTTCGACGATATTGGCCCACTTGCCAAAGTCGCGATACCGAATGACGGCGTCGTACAGGTTCTCTTGCTTGATGAGGTACTGGAATGTCAGGGAGAACTCAACTCGGAGACCATCTCTCGAGATGCAGGTTCCTTCCTGATCGGCGGTGACGAACGTCGAGGGGAACTTGATGAACTTGAATCCCGGAGGACCCGCATGCAACCCTCCCGACTGAGATGCGTCGTTCAAGACCTTTGAGTACTTGGCGTACTTCAGGCCGTACTCGGTGTTGTCGACCTTCTTGAATGAGGTGGCGAGTACGGCGATTAGCGTGATCACGAGCACGAGCACAAAAATGCAGCATGAGATGCGTCTGGCTCGGATCATCCCAGGAGTGAGTTCACGACGTTCGGTCTGGCGGGACCGACGTGAAGGGCTTGTACTTCGTTGGTGGTCCTTGCTTGAAGGATCTGCCGCACCTGCCGCGTCCTCCACATCTCCCTCGTCCATCAATGGCGTGGCGGACTTGAACGAAACATTGAAGCTGATGTCGCCATCGCTCTCTTCACCCTTGGAAGATCGAGTCATGTTGTAATTCCAGCGGCTTTGTTTGATGGAGTTGTAGTAGTTGTTGGTGTCGTTGGATTTGATGTGGTGTCGAGCACGAGTTGTGTTTGGCTCACTCTTTGATTTTATGACCCGAGATGTGAAGTGCCCAACAGAGATGAGACGCAGCGTGGTCGCAGGCCTCTTGGTGTCGCACCGAGGGGCGCGAGGAGATCTTTTTGTTTGGCGCATCTGCAATTCAGGTTTCATTCGTGACACCGTGTTTGCAAATCGGAATTTCGCGGAATTGGTGGCGTGTTTTTGCTCGTCTGGATGTCGTGGATGTCGCTTCAGACAAATTCACAATGAGATTTCGCGATGGCCCTGTCGTCTTTGTGTCGTATCAATGACACGACATCACGTTTCGAGTCGTGACATCCAATGAAACGCAGAACGCAACCACGAGCCACGAGCGCGAATGAAAAGATTCGATTCCAAACACGGCAGAACAAGCCAAACACGCAACCCAAACGAGTATCCAAACGAGCAACTGACAAGCACAAGAACACAGCCCCACAGATCATCAAGAGCAGCACAACCAGCAATCAAGAATAGATAGCAGCAGACATTGATTGGCATCTCATAAAAAGAACTTCAAAGCACTCGCACTTCCAACGTGCATATCATATCACAACAACAACAACAACAACAACCATGGCAAAGGATGGTAGAAATTGCGGCATCTGCCTGCTGCTGACCGGACTGCTCCTCTTCGTCATCCTGTTGCCCCTCAGTTTCGGATACATCGACTACTACGAATTCGGTATCCGCAAGCGCAAGTCCACCGGCACCATATACTATGACAAGGTGTACACGCGCGGGCGCTACCATCTTGGCCCGGACAAGACCTTCATCACGTACCAAGCCGACGCGCATTCCGAGTCATTCGAGGAGCTTGCTGTATTTTCAGCGGGAGGCGGCAACGAGTCCATCGGCCTTGCCTTCGAGGTGGATGTCGACTTCACCTACTTCCTCATCGAGGACGAGATCATTGACCTGCACAGAGAGCTCGCGCGAGGATACAAGGATGTGGTTGTGTCACGTGCCAAGGATGCCATCAAGAACGCCGCAATCTCTGTCACCTTCAATGAGTACTTCCAAGAGCGCAGGTTGGTGGAACGCAAGTTCCGCGATGCGGTGCGAAATCGATGGAACGAAAAGCCGTCGTTGCATTGCACGTTGGATCAGTTCCATTTGGGACGCATCCGCATCCCCGAGAATGTGGCACAGAAGCAATTGGAAGGCCGCATCCAGAACGAACGCAACGACATGGAGGAGTTCCTACAGCTGGCGGAGCTAGAACGCGAGGAGACCAGCGTACAGGTGAATAGGATCGAGCTGGAGAAGAGCGTCACGTTGAGGACGGCAAATGCCAATGCATCGCTCATCCGATCCAAGGCACAGTCGGAGGCGGAACGGATCAAGTCCGAGGCACAGATCAACGGGACCCGGCTGGTCTATTCTCGTGCTGGCATCACAACCCAAGACCACATGACCGCTTACACGTACATTCGGACATTGAAGAACCGGCCTGATCTGCGCCTGCATCTCAGCTATGCCTCGCCAGCTACAGTCGTCCGAACTCAGGGCTTGTAGTTGCAATTGTAAACCATCACATCGTAAATGCACGCAATCAATGTTCAATATGATACCTATTATCTCTCTTTGTCGGTTTGTTGTTTAGGCATGTGGGCGATGCTGCGATTGTGTGTGGTTTCAATGGATTGCTGGACGCTGGCTGATGTTGCCTGGTGGTGGAGGTGGACGTGGTGGTGGTGTCAAGGATGGAAGGAAGATTCGAGAGAACACTTGGCGAACACCGAATCACGAACACTAATCATTGCCGCCACAACCGTTCATTTCAAGGAACACAGAGATTCAGGTTTGACGAATCCTCTTCCCCCACCAATGTGTCTCCACGACACGTGGACACACGATAGTAGCAATCATGAGACTGATCTATCCAAGCCACCATGCTATTGCCAGAGCGACGGCGATTGCAGTGACATGCTTCATTTGCTTTTGCAACACAGCTGCGGCCACTCCCACATCATCATCATCATCATCATCATCATCATCATCATCATCGTCATGTCTGGCTTTCCATCCAGGTTCATTCCCCTCGGCGTTCAGCCATGATCGTTCTCTGACAACGACACGTCGGTCCGCAAGATCGCTTCAGGCGTCATCTCCGAGTCTCTGCAATTGGCATGAACTCAAATCGAGGCCAACCGCATTGGTAGCAACGATACTAAGATTGGGGTTGACGCCGGATAGTGATGACGCCAGAGTGTATAAAACCAAGCCAGCAGAAATTCTCTCGGACAAGGTCGATACAAACCAGCAATGCACAGCCACAGGCATGTGCACATGCCCTGGAATCTTCGACGTCATCGCAACGTCCAACATGACAGCGATAACAGAAAGCACCGAAGCGCAACGAGTGTTTCACGGTCGGGGTGGGATGTATCGCGGGTGCGAGCATCTGGCGTTGGATTGGTTCCACCCTGTCTGGGTTTTGACGAGTTTTTCCACGCTGGAGGAAGATTCCATCCAATCAATCCAGTCAGCCTTGAAGGACCATTGCCATCGCCATGGATGCTGTTTGAACGAACATGCAGAGGTACCGTCGGTTGAAGTGGACAATACTGACGCAAACTATTCCAACGTGACATTGCCACCGATCACCGCAGACACGTTCAACTTCGTGTACCAATGCCGATCGACGGGTAGTTCAGCAGCATCCAATGCGTTGCGGGAAGGAGCCGTGCCGAGACGGCACACCGTGACAGAGAATGGTCTGAAATACGAAGTCCGGTTGTTGCAAGGTCAGAATCAAGGCATATTCCTCGACATGGCCAATGGCCGGAGATGGGTGCAGGACAACGCCAAAAATCAGATCGTGCTCAATTTGTTTGCGTACACCTGCGCATTCTCGGTCGCCGCACTTGCGGGTGGTGCGTACCAGGTTGTGAATATGGACATGGCGAAGGGCGCGTTGAAGATCGGGCAGCGCAATCATGAGATGAATCACGACGCATTCTGCGAGGCGGCTGCCATTGATGACAATGGAGCGAACGACCAGTACCACTCCAGCCAGGTCAAGTTCTTTGCGCACGACATCTTCAAGTCATGGGGAAAGATCAAGAGGTTGGGTCCGTACGATCGCATCCTCGTGGACCCACCCAGCTTCCAAAAGGGTTCCTTCGTGGCAAAGAAGGATTACGGGAAGGTGATTCGGAGATTGCCATCGTTGCTATTGCCTTCCACGAACAGCAAGGCCATGCTGTGTCTGAATGCGCCGGAACTATTGGTCGCATTCTTGCAGGAATTGGTGCGGGAGGAGGCACCGGAACTTGAATTTGTGGGACAGATTGAAAATCCATTGTCATTTCTTTCGATTGATCCGGACAGAGCGCTGAAGGTGCTGTTGTACCAAATGAAAGCTGACTGTATTGACGATGAAGACTACGAACACAGCAGCAACAACTCCGAATGAGACGCCGGCAGCGACGACAGGTGATGCGGCTGTATGGATGGCGCTTCTACTAGTCTAAGAACAAATCCCATTCATATTATGGAGGCTAGACTTAGACGATCGTCCATCTTGTCAATAAGGATTTGTTGAATTTCGGAGGATGGAATGGCGAATGCCAGCGTGGCGCCCCTCGATCGATATGCTGTTGCTCCTGCGTCTGCTACTGGACCCGATTCCTCCATCTGTTCTTCCGATGATGCGAGCCAACGCATGGCTGCTTCTGCTGCAACAGCAGCAGCGACATTCACGGGAAAGCCGCGGCATCCTGCTCCAATGAGAGGCGCAGCGATGATCACATCTATCGATTGATCTGTCTCCAAAGTGGATGCTTCCGCATGCTGCAACGCCGAGTGCAATGAACTTTCGTAGCATGACTGAAGCAGTGACCGGACAGAGTTGTCATTGTCGCCAATGCCTTCCCCAGGAGTGTCGAGGTCGTGTGGAGGTGCGGCGCTGCGCTGCCCGTAAAAGGGCGGCGCTGTGTGCACAATGGCATCGTAGTGCTGCGATAGATCGCTCCGCGGTTGCCCAGCAGAAGTAATGACCGAATGACCCTGCGGACACTTGACGTCGCCACCCTCTACAGCGGCAGCACGAGGTTTCGTCGGCAGTTGCCGCACCTCGGATTGCAGCACATCGCCACCCATTTGATGCACCAATCCATCCACCACAACAGACGAAAACATCATGCCCTCTCCGGCCTCCATGCCACCCCACGAACTGACGTAGCCCATGATGTGATGCAGATCCTTGCTGGGCTGCCGCTCTGGGACGGGTCCACCGCGAGGGAAGTAGGGGAAGTTGGTCACTCCGCACAGCTGCGGATTGGCGGGGTTAATGAGATACAGCGGGTTGTTTGGCGATGCCGATGACGATAGCAATGACGATGAGGCCGTATCTTCGTACGCGATGTCACGATCTGCGGTATCGCCGTCCTCCGTTGTTACGCTTTCGGACTGCAAACCTCTCAGTTGACGACCAAAGTTGGACACAACGCACGTCGTGCTCCAGACCTGGACTCGCTTTCTCCATCTTGCGTGCTGTTCGCCCGTCGTCTTCGCAGCACCGTTGTTTTTGGCGTGGTTGGCAACACGCGAAGATGATGGTGGCAGAGTTGGTGATGACCATTGCTTCAGAAGCTTCGGTACCACATTCGATTTATACCACGCAGTCGACATCGTTTGTATTATGCGATTGGCGATCGCTTGATGTGTTAGAATGGGATGAGATTGAATCTCGACAGTATCGCAACCTTTGGGTGTTACAAGTTTTGCAACTGTTGCAACTGTTGCGCATGATGTGAGCGCGAACAGCATTGCCTGCGATGCCAGTTCCCCGAAGATCGCGATGAATTGTGGTGCACAGCTATGACACTGACGTCACAAAAGATCGGAGGAAGTTTACTCGTCCGCACGATCGGATGGGTCGAAGATACTTGTCGCGCAAAATCTGAACAGTTCCACCCTCCCGATCGGCGTACCTACCTACTGCGGTTTGATTGGGAGGTGGTGCCATTGTACTCATAGTTTAGCAACGTTATAGAGGCCACTGACATGGCACTATCGGCACATTCAGCAGGATCGCCGTCGCCTGGTGGGATCGTTGTGAGAACACGCAGTGCAAATGACGACACTTTTCATCGTGATGCTCGCCTCCATCGCGTCTGAGTCATTGCGAAGTTGCAGTTGACAAGACAGCAGTGACACTGAATTAACTTGATAGTCAATATTTTGTGTTGAGAGGACGTCTTCGTATATTTAGTATTGTATGATGCTTCACACTCTGCCCATCTCTCTCTAGGGCGCGCATGCGAGCGGATTCGGGCTAGCGCAATCCTCGCCCGCATTGTCGATGGTGTATGTCAGTGCGGTGTCCCCGCCACACACCTCCTCTTGGATGCAATCCTCGCAGGTTTCACCTTTGCTGACATCACAAACTCCCTGTTTGATCACTATGTCATTGATTGCATCACTGTTTAAGCCAAGAAAGACGCATGAATTCTCTCCTTGGCATGCGCCTTCTTCGATAAGCAAGCTTCCCTGGGTTTTCGGGAATCCGCTGTGGGTAAACTTGCACGCGTCCATTCCCTCACAGGCATTCTTTCTGATCACAATGCTGGCCACATTTGGCGCTGTAGTAGCGCCTTGGCTTGTACGGACCCCAGTGTCTGAGCATGCGAAGTCGCCGTCGCATGCTCCTTCTTCGATTCGGATGTTGCCGAAAATATTGCTCCCGAGGTTTTGGCAACTTCCGTTCCGAAGACATGCTGCCGGCCCAATCACCCTGAACCCGATGTCGACAGCAGCATTCGGTTGGTCAGGCATGAATTCACCGACGGCAGTGCAGGCGCGGCGGCTTGCACAGCTGCTAAGGATGATGATGTCCGGGAATACATATGTGCAAGCCAATTCTCCTTGGCAGGATCCGTCACTCACCGTCATCACGCCGGACGCAGGGTTGGTCTCGCATTCTCCCGGCTGCGTGCAGCAGTTTCCATTGCATGCTGTCGTCACGATCCCGGCGCTTGCAGTGTATAGCTTCTTGTTGTCCGTCAATGTTTTCAGGAGAGCCGCCGTCACACTCGCGTCGTTCTTTATCTTGTCGAAGCGTGCCTGCGCCACATCCTGTGCCACGGGTTGCGGGTTTGGATCCGAATCGTCGCAGGCGAAAATGCTCTTGATCATCCTCCCTCTGTTCTCGGAGAAAGCGTCGACTGCAGCGACGAAGTTTGCACATGTGCCCACAGCGCTGTCGCAGAGGAGTGGGCCAGAAACCGGGTTGAAGGTCGATGTCACAACTCCAGGATCTGCGAGGCACCCAACGTCCAACGAAGCTGGAGGGAGAGATGGAGCCATGGACTCGGACGGAGCCTCCGAGTGGATCGCAGATGGTAGATCGGACGGCAGATCTGAGGGCTGATTGGATGGCTGTTCGGACGGAGACTCCGAAGGGATCGCAGATGGTAGATCGGACAGCAGATCGGACGGCAGATCTGAGGGCCGATTGGATGGCGGTTCGGACGGAGCCTCCGAGTGGATCGCAGATGGTAGATCGGACGGCAGATCGGACGGCAGATCTGAGGGATGATTGGATGGCTGTTCGGACGGAGCCTCCGAGGGGATCGCAGATGGTAGATCGGACGGCAGATCTGAGGGCGGATTGGATGGCCGGTTGGATGGCGGTATGGACGGTAGATCCGATGGCCGATGTGATGGTAGATCAGAGGGTTGGTCTGACCGTAGAATGGATGGAATTTGAGACGGAGACTGGGACGGCAATGCAGTTGGGATACTGGACGGCGTGCGGGTCGGAGAAGGCGTCCCTGGTAGCGTTGGGAAAGGAGTTGGGAAGAACGTAGGGCAATCTGTGGGCAATGTATCCTTGCTGACACAAAATTCATCCACCTTGTCTCCTGTCGGATTGTTGTTGGTGTCTGTGCCTCCCTTTGGACACGCCCCATCTTCATCGCTGATGAGATACACTTCATCGACCTTACACTCCGACTTCGTCATGCACCCTCGGCACCCGCTTGCACCGCTGCAGGCACCAGGAGAGATGATAATGTCCGTCTCCATCCTGTCGGTGAAACCCAGCTTCTCGCATGAGTCATCACGAGCACAGCCACCGTCACCAATGGTCAGGCTGCCTGCATACTTGCCGCCGGGATCGCGGTCTACAGTAGAGTGAGCATCCTTGCAGGCGTTGCTGCCGACGCACGCATTCGCCCCGATGTTGATGTGGCTGCGGAAGCGAAAGGATGGTGCTGATTGCTCCACACGACGGCCAGCTGCATTGCATGCGTCTGATCCGATGCATGCGCCGGTCTGGATGATGACATCACCATGAGAACGACGCCCCACTCCCTCACAAGATTGAGAGGTGGTGCATGCCATCTCACCGACGAAGGTGACTCCAGTGATGGAGGGGTTGACCTCGTTCTCATTCATGAGCTCGCATGCACTTGCGCCAGTGCAGGATGAATCGAGGATGAGGGGGTTGGGGCCCATGTCCTTGCATGCGCTGTCACCGGTGCAGGCAGTGATGGCGATGGTCATGAATGGAGGAGAGTTCGAGGCGGAACCGGTGACTGAAGAGCATCCAGACGATCCTTGACAGCATGAGTCAGCGATGGCAGGCGATTGCATTGTAGCAACAGCCATACAGGCTTCCTTCATTGCGTCTGGTCGTTCAGTGACGAAGATCGTGTTAGTGGCAGCGGTCAACGCCAACTGGCCAGCGAGCATGTCGTCCGATGCGTACTTGTTGAAGAGTTTGCGTGCAGCACCTTCGCCAAGGTCTCCCGCGCATCCGAAAAAGCTCTGCAGTTGCTTGGACTCCTTGACGGCGGTGACGGCCGCGCGGCAGGAGGGCTTGTTCGCATCGCATATGATGGTCTTGGCGCTTGCCTCTTGTTGTGTGAGGATGGTGGTACCATCCGGCTTGCAAACGACCTCGATGGTGGAATCGAAGATGGCTGGGGCAGCCGACGGCTGGGTGGCAGGCCGCATTGAGGGCATCTCAGCTGGAGGCCCCGTTGGCGGTACGGTCACGTCATCTGTCGGAGACGAGGTGGGAGGATCCGTTGGACTGGTGGTGGTTGGACTAGCAGTCGGCAGCTCAGTTGGCGATGAGCTTACTTCGGACAGCTCTATGTCAGTTGGATTCGCTGATGTCTCGCTGTTTCTCTTGTTGCCCTTATTGGTCTTCGCGCCGTCGATATCGTGCTTGAGGAGGCGGGTCTTCTCCAATACGGTGTGGATCTCTTCCATTGGATCCACAAGGTTCCTGGTGCCGCGGAGCACAGCATGGGTCGTTGCCATGTTGGCAGTCGCAAAAAACGCCACGAGAGTTGTCTTCGTGATGCGCATGTTTGTTGTCGTTGTTGTCGTTGTTGTCGTTGTTGTTGATAGAACAGAATACAATACAGGGTACTTACTTCAAATAGAGACTGATCAGATCCGACAATGAAGTATGTAGATGGTTGGTATTGTGTGTGTGTGCTCAAGTAGGTGATTAAGTTAATGAAAGCTGGCCCAATTCTGATCTGTCGAAGTCAGAATTGTGAGCATGAAGAGTGCAATGCAAGATGATGATGATGATGCAATGAGATTGCACAAGTTTCACACAGCAATACTGCTGTAAAATGATGCCTTGCACTGTTGCATTCACATGTGGGAGGAAATGCATGTTTGCAAGCACAGAGGTGAAGACAAGATCAGATGGCACGTTCAGGTCCACGATGACCAGTACTGCCATAATTCTGAAGCTGTGCAATTGAGGACCTCTTATTCAGATCTATTGGATGAACCAATATATCTGAATTGCAAGGTGTCAACAAGATGGTGTGGAATTGAGGAATCAATATATCTGAATTGCGAGTCAGTCTGTGAGACGAGAAAGCGATCCCACATGGGAGTTGCGGCAATTGCGGATATCATAACATTACGATTCATCACACACGAAGAGTCTCGTGACTGCATCAGTATTCGTCCTGTGGTACACGAATACCATACGACTCATTCGAATACTACCAAGATGAGTGTAGTTGGAGCGTTCGATGTGTTATTACTCCCCGAAGCGTATGTCGATGATATCACTTGTTGTGTGAGCGGATGGTGTCACCTCTCCAGAATAAGATTGGTTGGATGAGAGGCCAGAATGCTGCCCATGGTAGGAACTTCGTCAAGATGTCAGCCACATTCTGTGTTCCTGGGATCTTGATGAAGTGGATGGTTCCGGATGCGATGGCGGAACGGACGCGATGGTATGCAAGTGCATTGTGTCTCTTGGTCAGCATGCTCATGGGCACGGTGGATGAAGTTATGACTGATTGGTTGTCACCAAACAGCCAACTGGGACCATCAAGAGGGATGCCCATCTCTCTCAGAGCAAGACGAAGAGATATGATGTGTTCGGTGGCTTGACGGGCCGCAACGAATTCAGACCCATAGGTTGCGGTCTCAACGGTGGCCTGTCGTTTGCTGAACCATTCGATGGGTGTTTGGTTGACAAAATGAAGAGCTCCAGTGGCCGATCGACCGGTTACCTTGCAATGCATGAGGTTGGCATCAACAAAGGAAGTGGTTCTGACAATCTTGCCTCTTGGCACAGGAGCATCCTTCGCAATTTCTTCCGATGTGTTGCCATACACGGAGTACAGCCAATCCTGCTGTGGTACCTCGAAGTGCTCCTCATGTTGTGGTATGCCTGTGCGAAAGCGGATGGCCCCATCTTGGTGTTTGCGAAGATAGCCATAGATTCTTTTGGCTCGATCGAGGTGGCCCTTGCGCGGCGAGGCTCGGAATCTGGAGAGTGTCATCACTGCAACAGATATGTCAAATCTGCCAAGGGTGACGCACCATTGAAGGGTGCCGATGATGGACATGAACTTGTTCTTGTCCACGTCAGAGAGCTCTTCGGATGTGTCGAGCTCTGGGCTGTCTGCCTTATCGAGGGGGCAGCTTGCCTTCTTTGGCATCTCTCCGAACATGCGCTCGTAGTTGATCAGAATCCTCTTGATGTAGGATCGGGGGCTGATCTTCATGGTTCCGTCTGGATCTCGATTGAAGTCAGCACCGAGATGGTACTGCACTGGCCCAACTCCCTTGAGTTTGTAGCCATACTTGGAGATCAGAAGGTCGAAAAAGGATTGGGGATCCTTCATGGTGACCATCAGGTCATCGACATAGACACAGATGTACTCCCAGTGGGAAGTAGCATCTCGCATCCATACGTCTGGGTCAGAGCGGCATTGGACGAATCCGACATCTCTGAGGGTATCTGCAAGAGCTTCGTGAAACCGAGCGCCTGATGTGCGCAGGCCGTAGAGTGCCTTGACGATACGCATCATCTTACCGGCATGCTCTCCGAATTCCTCACCAGCGATGAAGCAGATCTTCTCCTGCGTGTATGCCTCGAGATATGCGTTCCCGATGTCACCCACCATTGTGGTGAGACCGTTGAGTTCACCAGCCAGTAGAGCGAGGCGCAGTGATCGAAGGCTGACCACACCTGCATACGACATGTCCTTGCATGGTCGTGTTAGATGCCCTCCAGCGACACATCTCGCTTTGTGGCGGAGGTCGTGTTTGACAGCATACACCCATTGGAGTCTGATCTTCTGGTGTCCATCTGGAGGCTTGGAGAGGTGTCCGAGGACTTCGAAGGTACCATACTCAAAGAGTTGGTCCATCTCTTTCCTCTCTGCGTCAGCCCAGAAGGTGTTGCCGTTCTGTTGGTCAAGGGTCATGGCCTCACGATGATTGTTGGGCACTTGGACTCCGAACTGGTAGGTAGGGACCGAACCGGAGGTGCGAGACTTGGCAACATGGACTTCACGTCTCATGCGAGTCTGCCGTTGGGAGAGACGCTGGAGACGCTTCCATCCTGGCTCTTGGAGTAGACCATGTGTCCGACCGTATGCAGCACATGTCGCGGGATCATCCTGTATCATGACAGAGAGGGGTTCCATGGATGTAGATCCATCATCCCATTGGACCTTGACGTTGTATCTTGATCCTTTGTAAGATGATGATGAGGACGAGAGTGGGCCCTCATGACCGATGATGTCAATGAAGGTCCATGTGCCATCGGCTTCACCCGTTGCCTGTTGCTGTTCGATGATGTCTGACAGCTCAGTGTAGGCCATCAGATCATTGGTCTCCCCATCATTGAGAGAGAGAATCATCTTGATGCGTTGGTGGTTGTCCGCATCAATATCATTGACCTTGCGGATGACCTCGGCACGGACCTTGTGTCCATCTTGATGATGTATGAAGGACATACCAATGAGCTCCTCTGGGGTGAACTTGGGGACGGAAACCGCTCCCTTGTCCATGGTTCCTGATGCAGTGCTCATGGAGTCGAAAAGAATGGCGTCGGAGAGAGTGTGAACAACAGGATCGGCCTCAGGAGAGTCAGGGATGTCATCCTTGTACTCCCCATGGTCTGATGCCTCTGTTGCTGCATCCTCGTCCTCCCCAACCATGGGAAGGGGAAAGTCCGCACGCAAGTTCTTGGTGGATGGATCATCCGCTGGGCGAATGGTGGATCGAGGAAGAAGTCGTTGCGACGCGTCATCGAGGATCCAAAAGGTGAGATCGTCACCCTTGTGAAAGCACGGACCGGCCCATCGTCCCAGCCTCTCCTTGGAATGGCTGGGGAAGCCTGGCTTGTCGACTCGGAAGTACACGGGTTGCCACCATCGGTAAGCAAGGAACTTGCTCACATCTGGTCGGTGCCCGTATGCGGCCTGGAAAGGAGTGATGCTGCCAACCGTGCGCTGCGCGATGTGGTTGAGCAGAGAGATGACGTACTGGGTGCAGATCAGCCAAAACTTGGCGGGTGTCCCAGTGCGGTCCATGATCCCATTGGTGGTCCGCTTGACGTCTTGAATACGCCGTTCCGCACCGTTCTGATGCTGATGCTCGGGCTCGCTCTGATGGTCTTTGATGGCGTATTGACGGAGGATCTCTTGAACCTTGGAGCCAATCTCGGACTTGGCGTTATCCGACATGAGAAGGTCGGGCGCACCATGGTGTCGGATGAAGTCGAGGAAGGTGTTGGAAACTTGCTTCTCGGAAGACATGGGGAACCCTGCTGTGAATCGAGACTGCAGAGCAACGTAGATCTGCATCATGGTGCATCCGCCATGTCCAGCAATGCCGTCATCATGTGCAGGAGTGTCCGAAAAGAGAGTATCCATAGCCACAACTTCATGGAGACGATCGACGTTGGCAGCCGGAAATCGTGTCCTGAAGTGTTTGCGCATGGAAAAGCGCTCCGCCGTCCGGTACCACTGCGAGGTGCATCGCAATGTGTCGCGGACACGGCGAGCCGGGATCCAACCGAAATGAGGACGAAGGGCCTCATAGTCGACAGGAGCAGAGCTGAGCTCAATGCCTCCTGAGTGGTCCGAGGTCTCGCCACGTGTTGGTTCACCATCAGTGACGAACACGTCGAGCTCTTGGCCAGAAATTGGGATGGAAGATTCGTTGTTGGCTCCGCTGACATCGGAGATGTCGAGCTCTTGATCGAGGGCAGAAGGATCCCACACAGAGTCAGCTGTGAAATCGATGTGAGGGTACTTGCCGAGCTGATCACGAGTGGGACAACGCATGTCCATGTAGGACAGACCATGACGAATCGAGAGTGGAATGACGCGGCCATCGGTTGTGATGATGGTCTGTCGACCGCCTGGCAGGTGTCGTGGCCGCTCATTGACGTCGATGCCGAAGGAAGCGAGTTGGTTGGAAGAATGGATGGTCTTCCCCTTTCCGTACAGAGCGTATTGGTGAAATACGGCAATGATGGGACCTTCGGTGGTGTCGACAAGTCCAGCAACAGTCCCAATGTCAAGGTTGGCAATCGCAGAATCGCCAATGCCATTGACATCCGCTGTGTGACCAGTCTTGCACAGTACGAGGACGTCGTCACCAGCCAGGCCACCATTGGCACCGCTGTCGACGAGAGATCCATGATGAGCTTTGGATGTCTTGTGGAAGTCGTAGCGGACCATGGCCTGGTTGGCAAGGCGCCAGGTTTGACCCTTGTAGGTCAGGATGGGTTCCTCAGTGGAAGGTGTGGACTTGGCATTCGCCAACATGCGGTTGATGGCATCACCAGGTTGAGCAGGAGGAGTGGTGGTCGTGTCGGCATTGGCAGCATTGGCAGATGGAACTGTAGAATGCCCATCCGACTTGGAGGTAGTTGCCTTGTTGGCTGCGCGCTGACGTCCGCCCTTTCCGCGATTGGGATCCCATTTTCCCTTGGCTTCAAGGAATGCTTGACGCTGAGATCGCTCCATCTTCATCCATTCCTCGCGTGGGATACGAGGACGAGGATCCTTGGAGTAATCCTTATCCTTGCTCCATGTCTGTGCTTGGCCTCGAGCACCGGAGTGCTTGGCATTATGCACCTTGCGACTGGAACGTCCACGAGGCTTGACGCGGTCAAGACGTTGAGCATGGCTGCGTACGAGTGCGAACGTACGCTCGAAGTCGAGTGTGAACTCTGCTGAGACACCGTCAATGCTCATTGCATGAAGGGATGCCTCGAGGTATTGGGACTCGAATAGAGCACGGTAGAGCTCGGTGTCTGGAGAGATGGCTTCCTCCAACCAATCGCGTTTGCGATCAGTATCAACCTCGTCATCTTGGATGACTTCGAGATCGTACACCTTGTTGGACCACGAGTCAAGGAAGGACTCTCGAGTGCCACGCCAGTCCTTGTCCAGTTTGAGGGTGTTGAGGATGGAGCGAAGATGTTTCCCGGCATTGGACGCGGTCACGCCGGTGGTATACTCAGAGAGCATGGCTGCAAATGCAGCCTGTCCATCCATGGTGTCCTCGAACTTCCGGACGCATCTCTGACCCTTCTGAGTCTTCAGGGAGAGTACCAAGGTGCAGTAGACAAAGGTGTTCTGCTCTTGGAAGAGGGCCATGTCCTCATCTGCAGGCTTGTACTCCGGGTTCAGGACATCGGAGACGCCTTGGGAGGCTGCAACTGTCATGAAGGTGCGACGGAAGGATAGGAAGAACCGATCATCCTTGAGTTTGGGAAAATGCTCGCTGTTGCGCCTCATCCCCTTTCGGAAGTCTTGGAGACGGGATTCCGACGAGGAGACCGGGGTTGAGGTAATGGGATCAGGTGTTGGAGCCGAAGATGCTGCCACAGTAGCTGCTGCAGTTGCTGCTGTGGTGGCTGCTGTGGTTGCTGCGCGCGCCGCTGCTGCTTCTGCTGGAGCGACAATTGGCGATGCGATTGCCTCGGCAAGAGAATGGCGGGAGATGGTGTACCAGGTGACGAAGGTTGGGTCAACCTGATGTTGCCACCAGCGAGGAAGGGCGAGGATACGACGGATGCAAGGAGCATCGAGTTCGTACACAAAGGCTTCACCATCCTCATCAAGACCCTGGTATTGGAAGGCCTGTAGGTCCTCCCTGGAGAGGAGAAGAAGGTCGGCAATGCTGAGTATGCCCTGTTGGTCAAGCAGACTTCTGGCATCAGAATCGTCAGCAATGCCCACGGACCTGACAACATGGTTGAAGATCTCGGCTTCGGAGATGGTGGGGGGAGGAGTAGTCATGATGATGTTGTTTGTTTGTTTGTTTGTTTATTTGTTGGTGTGTATGTTTGTTTGTGTTTGTATGTTTGTTTATTTGTTGATGTGTCTGTTTGTTTGTGTTTGTATGTCTGTTTGGTTGTGATTGGATGTTTGTCTGTGTTTGTATGTTTGTTGTGTTGTCGATAGATCGAATGCGATCGATATCGAATGATGGGATGATGAATGCTGAAGAAGCAAAGAGAGAATTCACTGACGGATACGTCTAATAGTGAATGGGGTGAGTGTGCACAAGCCGAATGGCTCTTATGTTCTGCGCAGCGATGGCTGAATCACAGAGATGAAGGCAACTTCACGTCGTCACGAGAGTTGCAAGATGGTCGTTATCGAATGTCACAAAGTCTTTGGAAATGATGGTCACGCGTTCAGCGCAGGACGTAGAGAATTGCGACTGTTAATCTGATAGAACAGAATACAATACAGGGTACTTACTTCAAATAGAGACTGATCAGATCCGACAATGAAGTATGTAGATGGTTGGTATTGTGTGTGTGTGCTCAAGTAGGTGATTAAGTTAATGAAAGCTGGCCCAATTCTGATCTGTCGAAGTCAGAATTGTGAGCATGAAGAGTGCAATGCAAGATGATGATGATGATGCAATGAGATTGCACAAGTTTCACACAGCAATACTGCTGTAAAATGATGCCTTGCACTGTTGCATTCACATGTGGGAGGAAATGCATGTTTGCAAGCACAGAGGTGAAGACAAGATCAGATGGCACGTTCAGGTCCACGATGACCAGTACTGCCATAATTCTGAAGCTGTGCAATTGAGGACCTCTTATTCAGATCTATTGGATGAACCAATATATCTGAATTGCAAGGTGTCAACAAGATGGTGTGGAATTGAGGAATCAATATATCTGAATTGCAAGTCAGTCTGTGAGACGAGAAAGCGATCCCACATGGGAGTTGCGGCAATTGCGGATATCATAACATTACGATTCATCACACACGAAGAGTCTCGTGACTGCATCAGTATTCGTCCTGTGGTACACGAATACCATACGACTCATTCGAATACTACCAAGATGAGTGTAGTTGGAGCGTTCGATGTGTTATTAGTTGTCGTTGTTGTCGTTGTTGTCGTTGTTGTCGTTGCTGTCGTCGCTGGAAGCTGGGCGATGATGAGTGGTGATGAGTGATGACGAGTGAAAATGGTATGGTTTGTAATGTGGCGGTCGATCGATTTTGTGAGATTGACAGGATGGCTTTCTGAAGCGGAGAAGTTGTTTGTTCAAATGAAGAGGCAGCGTGTGATGAGCAGTGCCACGATTCACTCAAACATGAGCACTTCTACTCTACTTGTGTGTGGATCAAATGCATCGGCGCGGCATGAAGTTGGACCCATTGCGTCGAGCGCCTCTCTCTATCCTTGTCCGATGCGGGTGAGCGGAAAGATCGGGAGGCATTTTCGATTCCAACCACGAATCATGATCACCTGAAACGGTGGCGATTGTGAAGTTGCCACCTCGTTTTGTCTCTCTCCCGTTCTCTTCCCGTCAATAAGACCAATGGATTAAACAATTGGTCTGCAGACATACATACGACTACTCCACATAATAAACGGAACATTGCGTTCGATGTCAAGCTGTAATGTTGCATGTGCATCTTTCTGGTGTGGGTCATCTGTAGTCGGAGTTTTTGACTGATCCGTGGTTCCGCATGTCCTTTTGATACTGAGCAAGTTTTATAATCACCTGTGTTGGCGACACGAAGTTCATCAATGACTGCACAAGCCACAATTCTGAGCACTCCTCCACGAACGTCACCGATTGTGTTCTGTTCTCGCCAAAAAGGTCGCCCGCTGGGCGACATCCCCAGCTTGCGGACGATTGCAACTGCTACTGTGAGTGGCAACATGTTTACTACCTGCAGAGAATGCAGAATGGGGTCACGATAGCACTAGTTGTAGATTTTTGGCCCTTGTTGTCACTGGTTTGATTGCTTTTGGGAGCAACGGTGATTGGATATTTCGAGTTATTTTGTGTTTGGCCTCTATGATCCGTCTTCTACGTTGTCGCGACATGGGTTATAAGCGTTAATTTCTTGTGTTCATGCAGGGCGTGGACTGGCTCCGTGGTTCGATTCCGCAGCGCGCTATTTTGACACTACGTCACAGGGAACGGATTCCACGTCATGCAAAAGCATTCACAACAGAGGAAGATGCATCGTGTGACCCCTGCTCCGCAAGACAAGATGATGACAAATAGAGCTAAACTAGAAGTTAGGCTAAGGAAGGATTTCCTGGCACACATGACTCGTTTTCCCACGAATTGGTCCAAACCACGTTTCGGACAGAACCACGTTTGGAGCAGGCACAAGTCTTCGAAGAAAATCTTTGAAACCCAGGACCCATGGAAAAAGGGTTCTGGTGACCGGGTCATCGGAACCCCTCCTCACCAAAAACTTGATGCCGGTACAAGACTGCCAGATTGACAGTATGACTCCACGTGGGAGTACGCGCAAGATGGCCTTCGTCCAGCTTCCAACTCCATGAAGGAGACTCTCCCGTGGTACCAGAGCTATGCAACCCTATGGCCCTTTTCTGACAGCAACCCAACAGAAGGATCCCTCCAATGGTACTCAGGCTACATGACCCGTACACCCCACTATTTAGAACAACACAGGAGATCCTCCCCAATGAGAAGAACCATAGCACTAACACTCAAAATCTGCACATTTCTTCACGCACCATCAGTATTCTCAGTTCACTACTTGTGATAAGAAGACTCTTGTCCAGGCTGCTTGCCAATCAAGCCTCTGCCCACAGCTAACAACAGCCAACAAAAGACCACAGCCATTACATTTAGGCTCTATTAATGATGGCACATGACAACAACAGAATGCACCAGGCCATGAAGAAGTCTTCGTACTGTTGGTGCAGATGGCACAAAAGTGCGGACAGATGGCGCGGAACCACAGAAAGCCAATGACGTCAGTCACAGGTGCAACACAATGGCTGGCAGCCACCACCAGCACCAAGCCAGCAAACCACACCAAGACAGCAAACCAAACCAAAACAGCAACAAAACAGCCGAACACAACACTTGGTCATAATTCCTGTTTAATTGATCTGGTTACAATCCCATCAACAACAGTACTGCTCTTCATCTGGATCGACCTTTGGCTCATCGCCGAGTAGCAGCCGGTGATATAGCTCTTACATCAACACGTACATTTAGTAAAACAGTATATTCTAGAACACCATACATTGTCATATTTTACTTCACACTCTACCCATGTCTCTCTCTACGGCGCGCATGCGAGCGGATTCGGGCTAGCGCAATCCTCGCCTGCATTGTCGATGGTGTATGTCAGTGCGGTGTCCCCACCACACACCTCTTCTCGGATGCAATCCTTGCAGGTTTCACCTTTGCTGACATCACAAACTCCCTGTTTGATCACTATGTCATTGATTGCATCATTGTTTAAGCCAAGAAAGACGCATGAATTCCCTCCTTGGCATGCGCCTTCTTCGATAAGCAAGCTTCCTTGGGTTTTCGAGAATCCGCCGTGGGTAAACTTGCACGCGTCCATTCCCTCACAGGCATTCTTTCTGACCACAATGCTGGCCACATTTGGCGCTGTAGTAGCGCCTTGGCTTGTGCGAATCCCAGTGTCTGAGCATGCGAAGTCGCCGTTGCATGCTCCTTCTTCGATTCGGATGTTGCCGAAAATATTGGTCCCGAAGTTTTGGCAACTTCCGTTCCGAAGACATGTTGCCGGCCCAATCACCCTGAACCCGATGTCGACAGCAGCATTCGGTTGGTCAGTCATGAATGCACCGATACCAAAGCAGGAGACCCGGCTTGCACAGCTGCTAAGGATGATGATGTCCGGGAATACATCTTCGCAAGCATGGTCTGCTATGCAGGATCCGTCACTCACCGTCATCACGCCGGACGCAGGGTTGGTCTTGCAGGCTTCCGGCTGCGTGCAGCAGTTTCCATTGCATGCTGTCGTCACGATCCCGGCGCTTGCAGTGTATAGCTTCTTGTTGTCCGTCAATGTTTTCAGGAGAGCCGCCGTCACACTCGCGTCGTTCTTTATCTTGTCGAAGCGTGCCTGCGCCACATCCTGTGCCACGGGTTGCGGGTTTGGATCCGAGTCGTCGCAGGCGAAAATGCTCTTGATCATCCTCCCTCTGTTCTCGGAGAAAGCGTCGACTGCAGCGACGAAGTTTGCACATGTGCCCACAGCGCTGTCGCAGAGGAGTGGGCCAGAAACCGGGTTGAAGGTCGATGTCACAACTCCAGGATCTGCGAGGCACCCAACGTCCAACGAAGCTGGAGGGAGAGATGGAGCCATGGACTCGCTGGGAGCTTGAGAGCGGGAAGGCACTAAACTTGGAATGTCCGACGGTAGATCAGACGGATCCTCCGAGGGGATCGCAGATGGTAGATCGGACGGCAGATCTGAGGGATGATTGGATGGCGGTTCGGACGGCAGATCTGAGGGCTGATTGGATGGCGGTTCGGACGGTAGATCCGATGGCCGATGTGATGGTAGATCAGAGGGTTGGTCTGAGGGTAGAATGGATGGAGTTTGAGACGGAGACTGGGACGGCAATGTGGTTGGGATACTGGACGGCGTGCGGGTCGGAGAAGGCGTCCCTGGTAGCGTTGGGAAAGGAGTTGGGAAGAACGTAGGGCAATCTGTGGGCAATGTATCCTTGCTGACACAAAATTCATCCACCTTGTCTCCTGTCGGATTGTTGTTGGTGTCTGTGCCTCCCTTTGGACACGCCCCATCTTCATCGCTGATGAGATACACTTCATCGACCTTGCACTCCGACTTCGTCATGCACCCTCGGCACCCGCTTGCACCGCTGCAGGCACCAGGAGAGATGATAATGTCCGTCTCCATCCTGTCGGTGAAACCCAGCTTCTCGCATGAGTCATCACGAGCACAGCCACCGTCACCAATGGTCAGGCTGCCTGCATGCTTGCCAGCAGTACCATGGTCGACAGTAGAGTGGGCGTCCTTGCAGGCATTGCTGCCGACGCACGCATTCGCCCCGATGTTGATGTGGCTGCGGAAGCGAAAGGATGGTGCTGATTGCTCCACACGACGGCCAACTGCATTGCATGCGTCTGATCCGATGCATGCGCCGGTCTGGATGATGACATCACCATGAGAACGACGTCCCACTCCCTCACAAGATTGAGAGGTGGTGCATGCCATCTCACCGACGAAGGTGACTCCAGTGATGGAGGGGTTGACCTCGTTCTCATTCATCAACTCGCATGCACTTGCGCCAGTGCAGGATGAATCGAGGATGAGGGGGTTGGGGCCCATGTCCTTGCATGCATAGTCTCCCACACATGCATCGACGGCAACGGTCATGAATTGTGGGTAGGTGGAAGCAGAAGCAGTTGCTGACGTGCATCCTGATGCTCCTTGGCAGCATGGATTGACATTGGGCAGCGTTTGAGCTTGTGCGATGGCCATGCAAGCGGCCTTCATCACGTCCGGTCGTTCAGTGACGAGGGTCATTCCAGCATCAGCGACCATCCTGAGTTGCTCAGCAAGCTCTGCGTTCGTTGCGTATCGATTGAAGAGCTTGCGTGCTGCTGCTTCGCCCAGATCTCCCGCGCATCCAAAGAAGTTCCGCAATTGACTGGATGCTTTGACGGCAGTCACAGCCTTGCGGCATGATTCCTTGGTGGCATTGCAGATGATAGTCTTGGCGCGAGCTTCATCTAGTGTGAGGGCGGTGGTACCGTCGGGAAGGCAGTTGACCAAGATGGTAGAATCGAAGCCGGTTGGAGAAGCTGATGGAGTTGCAGTTGGCAGAACCGTGGGCGATGAGGCCGGCCGGGAGGTTGGAATCGAAGTTGGAGATGCGGACGGCTTCGAAGTGGGAGGATCGATCGGATTGAAGACGCCAGTCTTATTCGTCTTGATATTCTTCGTTTCACCATCGCCATCGATCCCAACACCAGCCTTAAGCATACGGGTGGCTTGCATCGCCATGTGCAACAGCTCGACTGAGTCCGTGTTCTTGTCTCCTCGGAGGCGCGCTTCGGCCGTCACCAAGATGGCAAGGAGGAGAACGTTGGTGATGGTTGTCTTAAGCTTGGTCATCTTGCCTTCACGACGGGATGCGTACGAGTATGTTGTTTGATCCCTTGTGCGAGAGCTGTGTTGAGCGTTTGTGATGATGCGTCAGGCAGATGCCGAATTATGAGATTCCTTTCGAATCTGTGAGTTGCAGTATCACGCAAGCACTCTGTATTAGTATTGCACTCCCGCTATGGATTGTGCGCTCCAGTACTTCTGCCATTGATGCACGATGTCAGCGAACGGGCGTACGAGCTACACGCCGGCCATCGGCGCAACACTCCTCCTTCTGCACAGACATGTCCCAGGATTGTGTGCGTAGGTACGTGTTCGTGTTGTCCCAATCCGATCTTGTTTCGTGCGAACGGAGAAAAAGGAGAAAACAGTCGCAGATGGACAATTCACAGTTGCGTCCAGTCACGGATTTCGCCTGTCTCAAGCGAAAGCAAACGGAAGATGACCAAAATGAAGAACAAGCGCCAATCGGACAGACATCGTTCGTATGTGTCCGCCGGTTGGAGTCCCGATGTGTGAGTCCTGTGAATGGTATGTGTTCGAATGAGTCGAATGTGTCAAGAGTGGCGATCAGATCCATGATCCGACGTTCCATGAAAGATACCGACGGAATGGCAAAGTCGCTGCCGATCAAGAGCAACGTCTCGATGGCATCACGAGATGCAATTCTGCTGCGCGAGCGAAGCCAGAAGAGCAGAACAGAGAGAGAGAGAGAGAGAAACATCACAGATGATGGTGAGTGTTGACACGGCTTCTTATCGGCATCTACGAGGTTCCGTATCTTTTTATGGCTTGTTTCATCACGCATCACATCACATCTCATCTCAATACCATTCAACACATCACACGATATCGTTCCACACCTCATCACGTCACATCACATCACATCACATCACATCACATCAAAGAAGATCGAAGAAGATGCGGACTGTATTTGTATCGCACAACACCATGATGCCCACCCTGTTGCTGGTTGCGACTGTTGCTTTGGCGGGATTGCACGACACTTGCGCCTTCGCCCCAAATGGCATGAACCTCGCGCAGACAGTCCGAGCTTCGCCGTTGCCCAACCCACAAGCGCAGACACAAGCGCAGCTTTCCTCATTCGCCAGAGACGGCAAGGAAACCCACTCGCATGGCTCCACGGCTCTGTTCTACGGCGAAGCCCGCGGCGTTGATGCGCAGCTGCTCTTCGACACATGGGAATGGACCGCCAACCTCGGCGCACCCGCCGCGCTGGTTGCTGGCGCCGTGCTGGCCACCATGGTCGAGAGCCGCGGCGACATGTCCCCCAAGAAGAGCGACACGCGGGTCGTCCGCATCGCGAAGAAGATGACCCGCTTCCTTCTCCTCACGAGCTTCGGGTTGGAGATCATCAGCATCTTCGTCACGACCGTCACGGGCACCATGCTGCTGAGCCACGGCGATGCCTCGCAGCTGGTCGACCTTAGCTTCAATTCCCCGATGGGATTCCTCAAGAGCAACTGGGAGTTCGAGTACCTGACCAGCCGCATCACCTTCCTGCAGGGTCTCTTCCATTGGCTGGCCAGCGTGGCCTTGGAGCTCATGATCCCCAAGAAGGAGGAAGGCGTGTCGGCCAAGCGCATGAACATGTTCACATCCTCGGCCTTGCTCACCATCCTCGTGGGCATGCTCTCCTTCCTCAACCGTCACATGACCTTCTACAAGAACTACTTTGGCATGTGGAAGCGCTACATAGTCGTGGCCTTCAAGATGTTCCTGTGGCCGTTGCAACCATTGACCGTGCTGCTCGTCCCGATGATGGGCATCACTGCGGTGCTGGGCATCCAAGCATTCGGGACGACGGCGGAAGATGAAGATGATGATGATGACGACGACATGTAATAATCGAAGGAGCATATATCGACGAACTGAGGCACCATGTGGTATGTAGTATGCAGCATGATGGATGCACGCAGATGAACACTCATCCACGCATCTCAATGACAGAAGCAATCACAGCATAGCAGAGCGTATATGCTATTCGCACGCGAGGACACGTGCAGATCGTCGATCCACACCAGTCCGCAGCGAGCGCAATCATTTCAATCAGACCGCTGCTACGTTGCCTCAACATGAAGTCAGACGGCTCTAATGCTAGAATTCGTGGCTAACACTACGAGAAGTAGTGCATACTCCATTCACCTTCGCGCCGTCCTTTGCACAACATCCTGCGCCTGCACAAGTAGCCATTTCGTTGTCATTGCTCAACTGTTACTCACAAGGTTACTCACACGAGTGTTGTCCAACTCCACAAGTATTAGTTAGTATTAGTGCATGGTATCTCTACTTGTACGAGTACTTAGTTCGTCGGTGATGGAAAGAGCTCCTCCCGATTGTGGGGAAGATCTAGACTTGAGTTGGCATTCCCCACGGCGACGATCTTGTTCGGCGCAATCACGTGATGCGATTGGAAGTAATGCTGCTTGCAGCTCTCCAAATCGGCCGACGCCTTCACGTGCTCCTGTTGATAGAAGCAGCGCACGTAGTTAGATAGATGCTCGTACTCGTGAATGTGCTTCTTGCAGCACATGAAGTGGACGTAGTACACGGCATCGAACCGGCACAGCGTCACGCCCAGGATCAGATCAACCACGGAGAACTCGTCGCCCAGCATCCACTTGTTCTTGCCCAGATGCGCGTCCACCTCATCCAGCACGTCAAACATGGCCTTGATGCCTGCATCGTAGTCGCTTTGGCTCGTGGTGAAGCCGACCTTGTACACACCATTCAACAACGGATCGTACAGCTTTCCCAGCCATGATTCATAGTCCGGCAACCGTTCCATGGGGAAATAGTCGGGCGTGTTCGGCGCATGCAGCTTCCGGAATCCCCAGCAAATGGATTTGAGAATGTCCTTGCTCTCGTTGCTCACGATGGTCTTCGTCTTGGTATCCAACAACATGGGCGTCGTCGCCTTGCCAGTGAAATCCGGATGATAGTGCAAGTAGACTTCGTACAGCGTCGCCTTGTGCGTAAGATCATCAGGGAACTCTTTGGAGAACACCCAACCCGTTCGACCCTCCCCGATGGGTTGAAAGATCGGGTCGACGAAGGTCATGCCGATGCGAGGGATCAATCCGGTCAACCGGACCGCAATCTCTATTCGGCTGGCCCACGGGCAGGCCTTCGATAAGTACAGATGGTAGCGCCCGTTGCCTTCGGGCGGGTATTGCGCTTCGTCGCCGTCCGAACTTGCAATGACGTGCCGAAACACCGAGGTGCTACGTTCGAGCTTGCCGGATCGAAGCTCATCTTCCCATGCAAGTCGGGCGGTTTGTGGTTTGGCGTCGCTGTCTTTCATCTTGGTTGTTGGATGTTGGATGTTGTGGACGGGGATGGATGGTGCTTCTTCCGATTCTGAATGGTCGACTGTGATGAATGGGGAGGGTCTGATGTCGTGTGCTGGCGAACCGTGAAATGAAATGAAATCAGAGCTGCCTCGCTGATGCAGATTGCGGCCAATTGCCCTTCCGCCTCAGGCAACAACAAGCAACCAACACACTGGCCAAACCAGAGAGCCTTCATTCCACTCCGCTCCGCTGCGTTGCACGATCTGGTTACTTTCCAGAGAGTTCGTCTCACACTGTCTCCTGGCAAAGCAATCAAGAGGGTATCGCCACCAACGACCATACTTGGAGTGACGAAACAGCGAGATGGTATGGTTGGGTGTGTCGGCGGACCTCGGTGAAGTTTTGGAAATGTCATATGATCTTGGAGAATTTGGATGTTTGATGTTTGATTCACGAGCACGTTTGGTATTTTTGTCCACGTTTGGAGACGCGGTTCGACTCGATCGACCAAATCCAAGAACTTCAATTGAATGACGTGGTACACTTATTAATAATGACTTTTCCATTGTCTTTGGTTCACGAATTCATCATGACATCACGATAAGGAAACCTGTTGGGACCACAGCTTCACCGACACAATCTAGGATTTTTTTCTCTTGTTCGGATTCTCTGGTGAGGCAACATGCTCGCGCGAACATGGACTGAGGGTCCAAAGCGCTTTGGTGCGCATCGGACAGAACATGGAACACAGCCACGTACAAGCTACCAACCATAACGTGAAGTCGACGAGGAAGACAAGCGACAACGGTGGTCGCGGAGAGTTTCCTTTTCTGGTCATGGCCACAAGATCCTTGCTTCTCCCGCCAACATGGAGCGTTTCGGCCCTGTCGATCCCGATTCTTCGCCCGTCACGTTTTTTTGTCACCATCGCTCCCATTGTTCGCATGATGTCGGCGCTATCGTCGCCGTCATCTTCACCTCCATCGGCTCTCGCGTCGCTCGCGCTGCTCGTGAATCCATCTTCGTCGCCCAAGCGATTGTTCACCACAATCAACGCCGCTGGTGCTGTTCCCAGGCGAGCTGTCGTCACAAAAACTGAACTGTCGCATCAGCATGATCATGAAACGAGCCGGCAGCATGCTCCAACGAGGTGCCATCAACGTCGTCGGCGTTCAATTTACTCTCCTTCTCGTTCTCGGCGGCTATGGCGAGCACCAGAGAGTCCACGCTGCTCCCTGCACGATATGCCCGGACGGCAGCGACATCACAAGGCCGGAACAGCATCTCGGCCTTTCGAGTCCAGTCCCTCTAAAGGATTGCGCCGCGTTGCAGAGCGTCATCGGGTTTGTCGGAGATGAGGAATCAACTAATTGCCAGGGTATAAGGAGGTTTGCCACGCTGTGTGGTTGTGCTGTGGATGCTGCAACAGCAGGAGCACGCTGCTCCATTTGCAACGTCTCGCCAACACGGCAGGAACAGCAACCACAGCAGCAAGACGAAAAGATCGTATCGCTGATACGAAACCCAAACCACGTGCTTGATGTATCAAGCTTGCCCGACGACCTGCAGGAAATGCCGCCTGGCATGGAGGCAACATGCGGATTGCTGGAATCCATCCTGAATTCGGAACAGCTCTCTTCGGATACTTGCCAATCAACGTATCTCGCCGACGCGTCGTCACCATCGTGGTGGGCATCGGAATGCGTGTGCGCCAATGTGACCGACGAGGAGACTGACACCCCGCCAACGTCTCCACCAACACATAATCCGCAGGATGACGGCACCGTCACGGATCCGATTGTTGGCGAGAGGCCCTCAAACTCTACTGAGGGTAACCCCACCGATGCCGATCGTCCAGGAGATGCGACGCAGTGCAACATGTGCGCGGAACCGACGGACAGAATAGCGTTCCCGGACAAGATCTTGGAGATTGACGGCATCGCATTCCCCTTTCAAACGTGTGGTGAGATGGAGGAGGCTGCTCACATGCTCGTCGAAGGCCACGGGTTGTGCCAATCCGCGAAGATGCTGAGCACGTACTGCGGTTGTCCCGCGCTGCCCAACAGCTGTCACATGTGTCCCGGAGGGGTCCCGGTGCCCTACCCGAAAAAGCGAATTCGATGGTTCAACCGGAACATCCTGATCGAGTACGGCACCGACCCGGATCAAGCGGATCTGCTAGAGCGGGAGGGGATGACGTGCGATGTCATGGACGCGTTTCTGCAAACGTCGTTGGAGGTTGATTCGGAAGGATGCTTCGACAGCCAGCTGAAGCGGCATGCCTGCGGTTGCGAACCAAACCCGAAACTTGCCACGTTGGCTTGGTGCCAGCGGATTGGAGGCATTCTATCATTCCTGGTAAGTTCAGACTATGTATGGCATGGCATTCCGATACGCTGGAACAGCAGTTGGTGCTCGTTGTGACGCCCAAGCTTGTACCATACACTCGCCACAATCGTCATCGTGATTGCTCGCCCTTCCCGTGCTCTGCCCGACTCGAGCACTCACCATCCGCATTACCTGCTCACCATCACCACCATCCACACGACCATCCACACCAACATCAACGATGTCCACAACAGGGATCCTCCTTTATCATCGTGAGCATCCTTCGAGATCCATCCCAATGGGGACGTACATATCAGCAACTGATGCTGGGAGTCAGCGCATGCGATCTCATCGGTTCCATTGCCTACATCTTCGGAAGCTTCTTCCTGCCAGAGGAGAGCGAGCTGTTCGAAGCAAGCGGGACAGAAACGACATGCAAAATCCAAGGTGTGATGTTGCAATTCTCGTTTTCGTCTTGGTTCTACAACTTGGCGCTGTCGGTCAACTTTTGGCTGGCCGTGTCACGGGGGTGGAGAGAGTCGCAGCTCGGCATGTTCCGAAGGATGAGCCATGCCACGATACTGACCGTAGGTTTGGTGATGGCGATCGCGGGCATCCGGTACTATGAACCGTTGCTGAATTCCTGCTACGTCACCGGACCGCCGTTGCTTGAGTCATGGATTCCGCTGCTCGTATTCAACCTGATCCCTCTCTCTCTCTCACCTTGCTCGGAACCACGGCGGCAACGATCGCCACCTTCTGCTCCGTGTTTCAGCTGGAAAAGTCATCTTCCAGATGGAGATTCCGTCCCAAGGAATTCGCGACGAATAGGGAAGCAAGAAACAATGTAATGGCGACGCAGGTGTTCTGGCAGTCGTTCTGGTATCTAATGGCTTTCTACGTGCCATTCCCGATCCTGGTATCATCACATTTCATCGACCTGTTGCCTTCGAACTACCACGTCCTCGCCCTCATGACGTTGATCTCGCCCATCCAAGGATTCTTCAATTTCCTTGTCTACGTCCGCAGATCAGCGCTGTCGGGCAAGCCGCGCGATGAAACCCAACATACGCACCGTAGCATGGGCAACAAGTCGAGGAGATTCCGTTCATTCATGGGCCCAGGAACCTCCACCACATCGCTCAGCAGATTCGGCGCTCCCGCTTCGACAAATGCTTCTGTGGTCTTTGAATCATCGGCATCCTCGAATCCTCGAATGCTCATCTACAACTCGAATCATTCGTCGGTGGCCATCCGGGAAGCGACAGTCACAATCGACGAGCTTCCGGAAGATGTATCGTGCAGCGACGGTGGCGACAGTGGAAGCGAAGAGAAATTCTACCATGACGATGGTGAAGAGACTGGCGATCATCGATCAGGCACGGAGGAGGATGTAGATGGGCAGATAGAATTGGGAATCATGGACAACCCAAATTGCGCTCCAACTGCCGACAAATTCGAAGGTACGGAGAGCACAGGTGATGGAGAGGCAGCGGCGGAGGCAAAGACGGAGCTTGTGGACAAGAGACCTCTTGATCGCGCAGATGCAGATGTCGAACGAAGCGAATCCTTCGATGAGAGGTTCGATGGTTACAGATCCGGGTCATGATCTTGAAGATACTTGACGTTTGGAGCATGCTAATATACATTAGTATTATACACGTGTATTACATCGCATGTTGACAGCGTAAAATACAGATCGATCTGTGTCCTCTCGAAAGAAGATTGACCTCCTCGTACACGTGGGCATGCTCGTGGATAGAGAACGCATGGTGCTATTAGCATGGTTCATAGGGCACGTCAATCGAAGGAGTGTGGATTGCACAGACGCGGCGATAGACTGCAATCAGCACCCAACAAAAAGAAGCTACCCATCCGAGTGTAGAAACCAGCGTCGTGCCACGGACTTCGTTTTTGGTGGTGAGATGGTGGGAAGGTGTGACCGAAAAGGGGGGCGACGCCAAGATGGACATGTCCAACAGGACACAACCTCGGGGGCAAGCTGAGAAGCTGCGGAGACCTTTTGTTCTCCATCTCGTTTAGAAAGCTTCTACGCGGCGTTGTGAGGAAGTACTGGTTCAGCGCGCGAGGATCCCATACCTGGTTATTGCAATGCACGCAACACCCCCGCGCTCTTCGGCTTCGTCTCGTTTCTTACTCGTATTCGTGGAGTATCTCTGGAGAGGGGGCAGGCAAGAAAGATGATGACGATTACGGCGAGGAGTTGGCCTCTTGGCAGACTCCGATGCCCCCCAAGAACACCAAAGCGGAGACAGTGGTCATGCCTCTCTTGGGTTGAGCATCGCATGGTAGTACCCGCAGTTCGTTTTTGGAGTTGACGGGACAAGAACAAAAGAGTCTTCACAATTATCCTGGAAACCGCAATGCCGTGACCGTGAGAGGTCTTGGAACCTCATCGGAAGCAACATCTATGGCAACGAAGACAAGCCCGTACGGCCAACAAAGCATCGTGGCATCAACCATCGCTCGAATGAGCGAACGCAAGGATGCATCCGAACAACTCCTTTGGGGCAGCAGCGAGAAACAGATAAGACGCAGCACGATAGAACAAGAAGCCAGAATGATGACCCGCTGCACCCACGGCTTGGAGGCAAGTGGTGGGCGAGAATCTCGATGATCTTGCAATCGCTCCACGGATAAACTGGAAGGAGTAGTACAAAGAAGGTCGAGTACAAGGCAGAGTACTCTTTCTTCGCGCGTTGATCTGGCACATGAATGCAAGAGAGGCATGGCCAAAGCGATTGGAGGTGCCGGAGACACAAAGTCGATCGAGTTGGTGTGATTTTGCGCGTCTGAGACATTGCGGTTGTGATGATTGATTGTTGGTGGGAGAAGGATGGTGCTCTACATTCGAGTATCGTGCTCGTGTGTTTCCTCTTGAAATACGAGCATGTGGGAAATGTCTCCCAGTCGCATGTCCTTCTGGTTGTTGTCAAGTCTCCATCTGACAGAGACATGAGCGTCGTTGTGTTGTTGATCTTGCTGTCGTTGTTGCTGGAAGAGGACTGTCGGACCGTGGTCGATGAAGCTTGGCATTTTGTGAGCGGGACCAGACGCGCGCGTGAAAAAGACCAATACGTACACAAATGACTTTGACATCACCGTGGAAGCCGAGAACGTTTCCCCGATAATTATGCCGCCTTTGTTGGACATCTCTGTTTGGTGTCATGTGACGTTGATGGGTTTATTTCCATTTGCTGTCTGTCGTGTCACAACAGACAGAACGAAGGTGCGTAAAAAGCGCAACAACAAGGAGACACAAGACGCAAGAGCAAAAAGAGCAGTCAACACAACGCCGACTCCTGTCTGACTCTTTCGTTTTCTCTGGATGTGCGTCGATGGATTGTGTCCGCAAAGGGATTGAGCATCGCAACCAAGACCAACCCGCTGCGATTCTTGCCGTGACTTTCTCACAGTGTTGGTTGCATCATCGTCGCCATCGTCGTCATCATCATCTCGGCCATCGCCACTGCCCAACAACCACAGGATCCGCACCAACCTCTCGAGCAAAGCCACAAAACAAACAACGACAACAGCGCAATCACAAGAGGTGCTGAAGGGACAGCATTTGGCGAAAACCACCACGTCGAGCAACACAAGGGTGCTCAACATCAACACCAAACAGAACAAAGGGGAGCGTGACACCAGCACCCACAATAGTTAATGGACGGCGCTGCACGCGGACAATACAATAGCCCTGCCTCTAAATCTCGCGAGAACAGCAACCACCGCGTAAACTACTTTCATCCAAACGCGAAACCAGTCAACTGTGTCACAAGACTGCACGCGAATTCGGCACATCGAGAGAGTGCCCGCGACTTTGCATCAGCACCAACAACGTTGACAAGCCACCGCCACAACGCTCACAACACCAGCAGCAGCAGCAGCAGAAGAAGTTGACACTCACTCACTCACTCACTCACTCACACCCACCCACCCACATGCTCACAAAGAAAGACGAGCACACCTCGAGAGCATCCCCATGATGAACGACATCAGCAGCGGCGCCAACACCCACGCGCTGAACCTGATACAACCGAACGAATGTCAGGGACGCAGGATGCAACAACGCCCGGAGACGGCAGATGACGGCCCTGTCTGCGGCACGTCCAAGCTGTCCACGAACGAGAGCCTGTCGATGCCATCCCGCATCCGCACCGTCAGCGTCGATGCCGGCCTGGACTTTGATGCCATCGATTCGCTTGATCCATCGGCGCAGGCCCAGCACCATGCGCATCATGAACATGAGCATGAGCATGCTGAGGCGTCCCGTCTCCAAGGCCAATCGCGCGGCAGGAAAGGCCACGCCAGCCGAGCCAGAGACATCTACGGCTACGAGATAGCCGAGCCCCATGCCGCCATGGTCCAAGCATTCCGACAGGAACGGCAGCCGAACAGTTCCAACCTGCATGGCTCGGCTTGCAGCCTTGACCATCCAGAGGATGACTGCGCCAACGACTTCGACGACAACGATGTCGCCCGTCACAAGCAGGAGATGGCGCATTCCACGTCGTCCTTGATCATGGATGCGAGCCAAGAGGCCAAGCCATCCTCCATGCTCGCCGTGTTCCCCTCTTCTGGTGATCAGGCGCAAGCCAGCACCAAGCATGCCAAGTACCCACGCCGCGGGTCTCTGGACTCCTCCACGTTGATCATGTCAAGAGAGCGCGAACAGCAACGCGTCAAGGAGAGGCTGCGCGAGAAGAAGAAATGGCGGTTGCGCCAAAAGCATCAGCAGCACAAGCTTCAAGAACAGCCAAAGCAGCACCAGCCAAAGCCAGATCACGCTGCCGCCACGCAGAGACCGATCCACCGCGCCCCGATAGAGCATGCTCAGTCCATCGTCAGCACAACGACTGCAACCACGGTCAACACGGACTCGTCAAGGCCCACGAACTCTGCCGACGCATCAGCGTTGGGTTACGAATACGGGTACGAGTCACCGAAGCCCGCACCAAACCGCAGACGCATGCATCGCCGACGATGCTCCGTCACCAAGTTCTCCCTGGAAGCTGCGGAAGCCATCAAGGAGCATCAGCAACAACATCAGCAGCAGGAGCAGCAGCAGCAGCACATCATCGAACACAAGAGCTCTTCCCTTCCATGTACGCCAGTACAGAAGGCCAAGCAAAAGGTCGACGGCGCCGCGCTTGAAGCGCTGCGGTCGCCCACCAAACAGAAGCGACGGTCCTCGCTCGACATGATGATGCAGCACAAGCGACAGCAGGAGCAACGCTTCCTCGATGAGTTCCACAACCCCAATCTCCTGCACCAGCACATCGCGCAGCACTCGGCGCACAAAAACAACAACAGCAAGTCCACGGAAGAGAAGAGCTTCGCGACGTGCACGACATCGTCAACGAACGGCAGCAATCCTCCCGTGTCGCCGCACAAGACGAAGAAGCACCGGTTGCTGGGCAAGAAGTCGCTCAACATGCTCTTCGGCGCCTTCCGACGTTCCAACCGCAAGCTCATGTCGCGCAGCAACAGCAGCAGCAACCTCAAGCAAGGTACCGACGACGCGCCAGCGCCTGTCAAGGACATCTCGCGAGAAATGGCGAGCACCGTGAGTCCGGAGACCGCTGCGCATGCGCACGAACAAGCACAGCCGCCACGGCGTCAGCGTGCGCAGCGTGCGCAGCGTCGCGGGTCCGTCACCAAATTCTCGTTGGAAGCCACGGAACAGATCCGTCAGGAATTCCAGTAATCGAGCTCTGCTCGTTCTTGCAGGACGTTGACGTACCAACTATTCTACCGAACGCGCAGCACATTCTCCTGGAACGCGTCTCTCATCCTGAAATGGATGAGATCAACGCGCCGCACGAGAGTTGGTCGAGCGCATTCATTCTATGTCCCCCACAATACAGTTAACGAAGTCTGATAGTAAAACACATGAAGTTTTGTAAATCAAACATACACACATGTGCACACATGCGCGTCAAGTTAGTGGAGCGAGGAGTGTTGTGTGAACAAGGCTCTGTGGCAAGGTCTCTCTTGGATGAAGCAGTCCGAAGTCTATCGAGCAGATGAAGTTAGAGGATGAGAATAACGGTAGTAACCGGTGTATATGTCTGTTTGCGTACTTGTTGCTTGTTGTGTGGAAACAGGAACAGACTATCATCAAGACTGAATATGGTCAAACAGACAGCCGGGACAGACATCACATCAACAGCCAAGTGTTCCCTCTTGCTTCGTGTCTTTCGCCATCTTCTTGCTGTATGCATTCGTGCGTGTCGATTGACATAAAACGCAGACCCAAGTGTAGCTCGTTGAGTGTCACATTGTTCTCCTTCGCGCTTTCCGCCGACGTTCTCCACGACTTTCGACGACATCAGAACGCCTTCAGCCAACCGGTATCCAAGAGAGTTCGTCCGCGGATCCAACAGAGGCAAAAGGCTCGTGTGAAGTTGAGGGATTCCATTCCACCAAACTCTCCTACTGGGAAAAGGCATGGAATTGGAAGTAAACAACGGATTATGAGCTCAAGGCACGAGCCAATTACCTCTCATGTGGTCTCTACTCTGCTGCGTACGATTCAGCTGCAAGTGCCCAGTCTAACGCTCAAATAACCGGTAATAACGTCCGTATCTGCTTGGTCCCCTCGATATGCGGTGGCTCTGCTGCTCGTCAGATCGTCTCAATCTCTTCGGTGCTCTCATGCATTCATTCGTACGGTATGTACCTGCTGCATGTCCTCATGAATGGACACCACAGGGCGCTCATCCCATCCACCAGGGAGTTACTCCCCAGCCGACCATCCGATGGGTACTGTCGCGCAGTCTCACAAACTTAAAATAGAATGTGTTGTGATTGCTCTCGTCGTCTTGGACCTGATTGTGGCTTGGTCAACATGTCAGCCAGATTGGTCTCCGATGGTTCATATTGGATGACTGCCACTCCTGCCGCCACATTCTCTCGGACAAAGTGATATGCAATTGCGTTGGCTTTCTTTCTCAGCTGTGACTCGGGTGCGGATGCGTTGTAGACGACGCTCTGGTTGTCAACTCGGATATCAGCTGGTCCCTCCAAAGGCACACCCATCATTCGAAGCTTGTATCTCATGCCAATCACAATCTCCATGGCGACCTTGAGTGCTGTGAATTCTGAACCAAATGTCGATGTCTCGATTCCATTCTGCTTCTTGCTGTACCATAAGATGGGTGAGGAATTCAAGAAAAGTAAAACACCTGTTCGAGATCGTCGTGTGTATTGATCTCCTGCATGATCTGCATCAACAAAACACGTCATCTGGACTTCTTTGCCTCTTGGTTTTGGCATGTCATGTGGTATCAATTCGCGTGCGTCGGGGTAGAAGGATGCCCAATCTGGTGTTGGAATGGTGTTCTTCTTGACGTATGCATCGTCGAACACCAAACGTGATCGGTCATGTGAGTTGAGATAGGCAAACATATGAAAAAGCACACGCAAATGCCCTGTTCTGGGGGCAGCACAGTATGAAGACATCATGCTTGTCTCGCAGCATATGTCGATCCGCCCCAACTCGACAATCCACCTCAGGATCCCAATCAGCTGTTGATAGTAGTTCATTTCCTCTGGATCACAAAGGGCGGTGGCGTCAAGCTCTGGACGGTAACCGTTTGGTATGACGCTTTTCGCGCTGGTACGGAATTTACCGCCACGGGCCTCAAGCCATTTCTGTGCCATCTTCGTGACCTCTCGGACGTATCGCTGAGATCCCATGCTCCACTTCGGCCGCTCTGGTTCTGCTGTGAGATGGAACGGAGCGATTGTAGAGCCGAGGTATGTTGTTGGTGGACCGATCGAGGCAGGTTTGAGAAAGAAGTAAGAACCAATGTGTGAGAGTATCGCGCTGGGATCTTTGGAGATCGCCAGAATGTCATCAGTGTACACGAGGATGTACTCGTAATATTCAGACCCATCGCTCGTCACCGCTGGCTTCATCCAAACATCGCTGTCTGCACGACACGAGGTGAATCCGAGTGAGTTCTGCAGTGTCTCTGCAAGGTGCGCCCTCCAGGCAGCGCCGCTTGATTTGAGCCCGTAGAGTGCGCGACAGATTATCGCTACCTTGCCTGCGTCTGCCCCGAACTCAGGTCCACATGTTGTGTAGACGCGTTCGCGGCATGGCGCGTTGAGGTATGCATTCATCACATCTGCCGCAAGCACATCGAGGTCGTTCAGCGCCGCCAAGAGGAATGCGATTCGCACGCTTTCGCGTGTCACCACACTGGCATATGTTATGCTGGATGGTGCTTCAGTCATGTGACCGCCTGCCACAAGTCGCGCCTTTCGTGTGAGGTCGACTTTGATATCGAAGATCATGTGACATGCAATGTAGGTGTATCCGACTGGTGGCTTCGTGTCTTCTGTCTTGATGTCGAATGCTGGTCGAACGTTCTTCATCTCTTTCTCCAATGCTTTGCGCCAGAAGTCGGTTCCTGTCTCTTCATCGATCGCAAGAGCACGTTGGACGCTCTTCGGTAGTTCGAGACCATATTTCTCGTTTCGTCGGAAGTATCGTTTGCGGTTGGCCATCAGGATGCGGTTGCGCCGCTTCATTGTGTATGGAACCCACCATCGAAAGGCAGGCTCATTGGTGAGCTGGTTGTTGGTTGCGTATTCGGCTGTCTTCACAGGATCAGCCTCCTTGGCATCTCGTAAGTGAATCCATGATGTAGATCCGTCTTTCCATAACACACACAGCTTCCATCCCTTGGTCGTCTTCGTGGTCGTCTTGTCATCAGTGGTTGCTGCGGTTGGGAGTCGCTTATGGTTGATGATGTCCTCCATCAAGAGTGTTGTGTATCCGTCGTCATCTGTTCGCGCGTAGATATTTTCCGCGATCTGATTCGCATTGAACACTTCGCTGTGCCCGTCGACAAATTCAACCTCATACATGGACGTGTCAAGAAGTGGATTTGAATGTGAGTGACCAATCAGCTTCCCGCTCGCATCGCGCTTTCGGCGCTTCACAGTACCAAATTGGATGTCATCACCCGCAGGCAACTTGACTCGAGCGGATAGGTATCGATCGTATGCGTCTTCGTCGGCGTCAGCTGGCTCTATCAAAGGTTCCAATGATGTAGTCTGTTCCAGGAATGCGATGTCTTCGGCTGTGTCGTCGACGTCGTCTCCGTCGTCCCCTGGCTTGATGCCTTCCATTCGATCTTTCCATTTATTTCGTAGATTGGACATGAAGTCGGATTGTTGCTGTTTGACTGCTTCACTGTTGAGGTCGACATCGGATAAAGGAATGACAGAGGATTTAGAAACAACAGCGCCAGAAGATGTGAGAATGTACGAGCACATCGCTTCACCCACGGCCTTCGACGGACCGAGGTAGCGACCAAGATGTTTTGTGTTCATGTTTGCTCCCTGGAGATTCATGTACCACACAAAGTCGAACCACCCGAATTCTGAAATGTGTGAGATATCGGTAGTGTCGCCAGTCAGGATTGTAGTTGGTGTCTGGCCATGTAGATCATATATCTGAAGTGCTGTGTTGCTTCGAATCTCTGCACAGTACTCAAAACAATAATCCCACAGGTATGCAGGTGTGTTCGTCGATGTCATGAGTCGCCGATATTGACGTCGAAGTTCTCGGATCGTTGCCTCTGCTTTGTTCTGGTTGTGAATATACGCCTCCACGGGACGGATTGAGACTTGAGCCTTGAGAAGTTTGCTCTTGAAGTTGCCCTCAACTAGCTCTCGTGCATTGTCTGGTATCATTGTGTGTGGGATGCCGTAATCTCTGAATAGCTCGTCGAGTGTCTGTGCGGCCTCTCGCCTTGCCGCCATTGGGTACACTCGGACCCAATGAAATGGTGTACAATAAATCATTGCACAGATGTTCCCACGTATGGACTTTGTCTTCGCGAACATCGTGTCGGTGTACATTTGTGTGTTGAGGCGTCGGTATCGGAGCTGCATCGCATAAGGATTGAGTCGACGTGTTCCTGTCGTTGTAGTGAAGTCACGGACTGCCAATTGCGTTGTCACATCAAGTGTTCGTCTTGCTGCTTCGATTCCGATTCGCCATCTCGCTGCCAGCTGCTCTGGCGTTATCGTCCCCTTACGATTCGAGGTACGTGTGTGATGTATTGTTCGATTGTCATGCTCGTATCTGATCGGTGATTCAATATGCATCTGTTGATCTGCTTGAAGCTTCGCGCGTATTGCTGCTTCATCGTCCCCTGACGACAGCTGTGATGGATCCCAATATGCATCTGATGTCATGTATACATGGACGCAATCTCTGTCGGACTGTATCTCGTCTCGCGTTGGTTGTCGAATATGAAAATAGGATACCGTTCCGTTCAGCTGAAGTGGGATATGCAAATCATGGTGTGAAGAAAGAATAGAATGTGAGTATGAATGACGATTCTCCTCTGGTAACATGACCAAAGGTGTCTCATTGACGATGATACCCGCCATGCGCATCTGATGCGGACACAATAGCGGATGAGGAAGGGTTTCAAAATATAATGATTGAGGAAAGAAGAGGATGTAAGTGGTGTACGAAACAGGATCGTCATACGCAATCGCTGCTGTGACAATTGGTACGTTTGTGACGTCCCCCAATGTGTCCAAGAATGGCGATGTTGTGACGGTCTGTGTAGTTCGGTGTACAATGTATGCAGTAGGACCAAAAGCACAAGTGTCAGCATGTGAGTCCAATTCGGCTCTCGGTGTCTCGGATGGAAGGGACTGACTGATCGCCGTTGCATGGCGTCGCCCTCCCACCTCATGTCAGGATTGACCTTGTTGATTGCGACGTGTCATGAATGCCCCGATGCCGCTCTTGCGCTGGTCGGCAGAGGCACTTCCCGAGGCAACAGGAGTCGTCGCGTCCTGACTATCTGTTCGCTGACGTTTGCTCTGTCCTTGCGTATCAAGTGATGCAACTCCTCTTCTCGCGTCTCGTTCTTGTCGAAGTGCAATGGCACGTGCACGCTGTGCGGCAGACATAACTGCCCATTCTTCACGGTCGTAATATCTGTCGGTTACGTTCATGTTGGCATTGTATTGTGGTTTGCCTTTGTCGCCGCCTTTACCACGTCCGCCCCTGCCACCCTGGCCTTGACCTCCACCGCCACCTGAGCGGCCTCGGTTCTTCCTGTTATTGCCTTGCATTCCTGCAATACGTCGGCTTGTTGTTGTGTCAGTGCGCTGATCGAGAGACTCTGCGAGGTAGTTCACCGTTCGATGAAAGCTTGTCTTGTACGTTTTCGTTGCTCGTACAACTTCACATGCTGGGAACAGACGTTGATCTCTGATTCCTCGCATAAGACGTCTGACTTTTGCTTCTTCCATCTGCGGTTCACCTCCCTGCGCAAGATCTTCAAAGGCTGCATTCAATCGCTGTGCGTACATCTCAAACGTGAAGTTTCGTGCTCTTCCGTCGAAGTATGTTTCTGCGATCGTTTTGTCAGCCGATGCCTTCGTGCGTGCTTGAAATGAGTCTCCACGATAGTGTTGCTCAAGCGCCTGATGAGCTGCTCGTCCGTCTTTCGATCTCTCGAATCCCTGTACCCAGTTCCAAGCAGGACCACCGTGTGTTGCAGCTCGAACGATTTGCCAAACTGCTGCTCTGTCTGCTTTGTAAATGGAACCGGAGTGGGGTGCACGGTCAATCAGCTCGTCCAACATGGTTGGTTCTCCGAATGATGTTGTGACAGCGGGAATTCTGTCCTCTGGCTTCTCTGAATCTGGTCGAACAACGTATGCAAGTGGAATGTCTTGACTCCCAAGTGTGTTGTCCAAGTAATTGCGGATGTCCTCGAGTGTCTCTCTGACTGAATCCACCTTGGTGAGTAACTCGGGCGTTGGTAGAGGACCACTGTCTTTGATTCGTTTCTCGTCTTTGAACAAGCTCCAAACTGTGTCAAGTCGGGATAGTGTGGCACCTGATGATGTGAATGTTCGTTGAATGCGGCTGTAGTGAAAGCGAATGTAGCGAAGCTTTCGCAATCTCATCTCATATACCCATCCAAGAGGCACTCCTGGGTTGCGGATCATTACCGGTGTCCCAGAAACTGGCTTTGAGGGTACGTATGCTGGATTTGCGATGTAACCACTGCCTTTTCGAATGCGTTCGCACAACGCTTGTATGTCGTTGTCGTCGAATGAAAGCAGGTCGTCAAATGATGATATTCCCTGCTCCTTGATCGCTTCACCAATCGTATCATCCGGAAACAGTAGCACATTACGAAAGTAGTTCTGAATTTCGGCTGCTGCTCCTGCCATCGTGGATGTCTTTGGATGTTGCGATATCGTCTTGTTTGATGCTGTTGATGTCTGTGTTTGTGTTTAATCGTGTTTCAATCGTGCGAGATTTGGAAATTGTGAGCAAAGCGAATGCATTCCGTGATGCCTGGGAAACAACAGACCAACAAGCACAACATAGCAGATCATATGCTGGAACAAGGCGTATCTGCTCTAATACTCGTCATGCCCTAATCCCACAAGTAGCTCCGTGCTACTGCGCATTCCTTCCATATCTGGTGAAGTCGAGAAGCGGGAATTTTATATATACCCAGGATCTGTCTCGTCACAGCGGACGGGTTGACTCAAGGAATCTCATGTTGGTCTCATGGTCGATGCGTCCATCGATGCCACTCAATCGCGCAAATGCGTCACATTGAGTTGACGTCCCTCTGATGTTGACCAATATACATCAGCACATGATTGTCATAGGAGACGCCGCACTACGCAGGCTGTGCCGGCCATGGCGGATACTACACGATTCTGCAGCTCCAGTATTATCGTAGCCTCCTCAGGCTGTTCCTCTCATGTTGCTCAGAAAGAGCGACGAGTCAGTGATAAACCAAACTCTCCTACTGGGAAAAGGCATGGAATTGGAAGTAAACAACGGATTATGAGCTCAAGGCACGAGCCAATTACCTCTCATGTGGTCTCTACTCTGCTGCGTACGATTCAGCTGCAAGTGCCCAGTCTAACGCTCAAATAACCGGTAATAACGTCCGTATCTGCTTGCCACGGTCATGCGAGTGGTGCATTCGTGTGCATACGATGCCCTTGCGCGGTTGCCGGTTTCTCCCTTGGGCACTTGTCCAAGAAGCCTCTTCACAAGTGTCTTGTCGGGCACTGAGTGCGCGGACATGGCACACTGGCACACGCAAAGATGCGACAGTAGTACCTGTCGTGTCCGAACGCGAATGTCCTGTGCCAAATCGTGGTTCCACACACTTTTGCTCTCCAGATGTTCAGTGCTCCCAGACGTACCAATACGATCTCTCCTCGCGCATGTGACCACTCTGCTGTGCCGCCCTCGAGGTCACAATCGCGAATCTTGTGTTGGCCGGTTGGTTGCCTTTGCCTGTGCACCGACCCGAAGCCTGCACGAGCGACAATGCACAGGGAAGCCAACGCAACATTGCTTGGATTCCAACACTCACACATCACCAAAACGAGCATCGGTAGGTGGTACCAGCGAAGCATCTCACCGACTTTTAACAACAAGTGACGCCTCCATCAACAAACGCGGCACTCCACGATGGCTCCATCACATCTCCTGTCCTTCAAGCAGAACACCAAGCAGAAACAAGAGCGTGGAACAAACGTAGCATCGACGATGACGATGTCTCTGACCGAAGATGATGCAAGCGGATCCATGGAATTGATGCCAGCCGTTGGATTGGACACCGCGCGATTCGCAACGAACACAATCAGCAACGGCCGAGGACCCATGGGATATCCGCCGCCGCCATCGCCTTCGTTAAACATGTCATTCTCAGCATCGTCATCGTCGTTCAACCATGCCGAGATTCGCAGATCGCATCATCGTGTGCAGGCAGATCTGATGTCCAGAAGGGGCGGACCCGTGGGCCTTGGCTTGGTTCAAACCATCGTGGACGATGCGATCACCACAACCCCCATAAGCAATGCGAAGCTCCACAAGCCAAGGTTGGCGACCGAGACCAATGGCATGCGCACTTCGAGGAAGATCGCGGAGATCTCTCGTGCTTCCCTCGACTTCTCGCGCATCTCGCTGGTGGGGAGAGAGAAGGAGAAGCGGGTCCTGGACCGAGTGTTCCAGCAGATCCTCAAAAGCGCCAAGCATGTTGGTGCATCGGCCAAACGACCACCAGCAAAACCCTTGGATGAAGATGGCAGCCTCAGTACTGGTGTTGACTCTTTTCAGAACGACGATGGTGATAGCAACAGGAGCGACATGGTCACCAAGGCGAGCACATATGAGAACAAGCGCAAAGAAGCAGCACTTCCTGATCTTACCGCCGATTTGGAGAGCACCGTCCGCTCCTTCGTTTCCATCTCCGGATACTCCGGCACAGGCAAGTCAGCCCTGGCGGCAACGCTGCGACCCAAATGCAAGGCCAATCACATCTTCTTCGTCACCGGCAAGTTTGATCTCAAGCAGATGGACGAGCCGTATTCCGGTTTCCGGACCGCCATGGCCGATCTGTGCTCACAGATCTGCAGCCTCCCGAGGACGTCTGGTGCTGGTACTCACAAGACCGCCGTAGAACAGCCAACCACGGCGAGCAAAGGGCACAAGACGCACAAGACGCGCAAGGTGAAGGATACGCGAAGCTTTGATGACATCCGAAACCGCATCACAGAAGAACTCAACGTCGATGAGCTGCAGGCACTCGTCAAGATCATTCCCAATCTGGTCGATGTGGTTGGCAGTGATGCGCTGTGCTATCCTGACAATGCAGCATCCAACACAGGAGAGGGCAGCGCTGCTTTTGACAAAAACGGTTTGCCTTCCGGCAGCCAGCATGCACCAATGGCCCGGGGCTTCAAACAGCAGTCGATTGCACTCAAGTTCGCTTTCCGTCACTTCATCAAGATCATCTGCCACTGTTGTCCCCTGGTGTGGGTATCGGACGATGTCCAATGGGCCGACAAGGAATCCCTGGACATGATCGAATCGTGGATGTTGGACACCACCATCTCATCTCTCATGGTGGTCGTATGCTTCCGATCCAACCTCGTCGACTCTGACGGCGTTGGTGACAATGGCCGAATGCATAGTGTTGATACTGCGAGCGTATCGAGCAGGATCAATTACGTCGGCCAGATGCTGTCGTCGATTCAGACGAAGAGACGTGAGCGATTCATTCGATATGTGGATCTGGAAGTCAACAACATTTCGTTGGATGATGTACACGTCATGCTGAAGCAACTGCTGGGGATCTACAACGACGATGACATTGGCAATGGTGGCGAGGGTTATGCCGATGCTCATAGCAGCGGTAACAACAGCAGCTACGGACTGGCGGAGATTGTGTTCAAGAAGACAGATGGCAACGTCTTCTTCGTCCAGCAGTTCCTCCGCATGCTCGTCAATAACAACCTCCTCACATACAGCACCGGCTTGATGAAGTGGGTGTGGGACAACGAGCAGATCAAGATCGAAACGCCCGCGACCATCAACGTGGTGGAGCTGATGGAGCTGAAGCTGCAGCAGATCGAGACGGCCAAGTACATGTTGCCATTGGCAGCGTGCTTGGGATCTACGTTCTCGTGGATGCTGTTGCAAACGACGTTGGAGGGCTTCGTTGAGGATGGAAAGAGGATGAGCGATGGGGGGCATCATGCGTTGTATGAATCACTGTTTGGCGGACCGCCACCGAGCAGCAAGGATGAGTGGCTGAGTATCCTGAAGACGTACGAGGATGAGGGACTGATCGAAGCTCACACAGACAGCTACGACGGCAGCAGCAGCAGCAGCAGCAGCAGCACGAGAAGAAGCAACACCGGCAGTATTTTCGATGATGATAATGATGAAGCCGACGGGTACATGGGAAAGGGCACCATCATGAACGTAAGCATGCCACAAGCATCATCGGCTGTATCAGATTACTCCTTCATCCATGACAAGGTGCAGGAGGCAGCATTAACAATCATCCCGTCCAAGATACAACTCACAGAGCTGCAGCATCGCATGGGCGTCATCCTCATGGACCGGCTGGCATGTGAAGACTTCGAAACATCACTCTTCGTAGTCGCGAATCTGCTCAATGGCCGTCTGGACATGGTTCCACCGTACCCACAGCCAGCACATACAGTGCAGCCAGGACAGCCTGCACAACACAACAAGAACAGAAGCGAGATTTCGCAGACCAGACGCTTCCGCGTCGCCAGACTCAACTTCGATGCTGGCACGAGAGCTGCATCACATGGCGCGTTCCGAGCAGCATTCACATACTTCCAGAACGCCATCGACATGATGCCAGCTGATCATTGGCAGTCACATCGCGAGATGAGCATCCAGCTCTTCACATCGGCGGCGGAATGCGCGTACGTGAGCAACAAGTTCAACAAGATGCAGGAATACGGCAATCAGGTGGTCGAATTGGACGACTGTCCGTTGATCGACAAGATGAGGGCATACCACGTGCTGATGGACGGAATGACAGCCATGGTCCAAAACGACAAGTCGATAAACCTGATGAAGCTCGGCAGCGACATCCTGGCGAAGGTCGGGTATCGATACCCGAAAAATCAGGCGCTTTGCCTGTTCCGTGTGGTGACAGGGATGATGAGCCTTAAACGATCCGCACGGAAGTGGACTATCGAGTATTTGGAGTCGCTGGAGGCAGCCACGGACCCCATGGAGAGCCTCATCGCCAAGACCATGGACAAATTCGCAATGGCAGCCTTTCTTTCGGACTCCTTAATCCAGCCACTGATAACCATCGATATGGTGAGCATCGTGATGACGAAGGGAACAACGAACTTCTCCCCACTTGCCATCTCATCGATGTCGTTGGTGCTCGGTCCCATCCTCGGGGACATGGAAGCCGGGAAGATGTACGCTACTTATGCGATGCAGAAATGCGATAGCGTGACAGACCTATCAGCAGTGGCCCGGACTGCAATTGTGGTGTACGGGATGGTGCTCAACAACGTGATATCCTACGAGGCTTGCAAACAGCCGATGCTGGACAACTACTCGACCTCCATGATTGGCGGTGATATCCAATCCGCGATGTGGTCCATCGTCTTCTACCTGGACCTGTGCTGGTTCACGGCCAGGCCTTTGGACAGCCTGGACAAGGATTTCTCCACGTACACCAAGGTCTGCGCGGATTTCAGCCAGGAGCAGCTGGAGGTGCAGCTGGCCTGCAGATGGCAGATGGTGCTGAACCTGAGGGGAAGATCCGACCATCGGACGCTCCTGGTCGGTGACGCCTTCGACGAAGTCGAGAGAATGCGAGGTCTGGAGGAAGCGGGCGACGCGTCGGTGCGGGCCATGATACTCCACGTCAAGAAGTACGCCGCGCTGTACTTCGGCGAATTCGACAGCTTCGTGAGCATCATCCTGGAGGTCAGCAAGACGGCGAAGGTCAGAGCTTCAGGATACATCTCGCAGGCGCCGACGTTCTTCCAAATCGCCTTCGCCACGACGATCGTCCTGAAACGGTCCCAAAGTTTCTCTCCATCTGAGCGCAAGCGCATCAAGCAGATGGGCAAGCAGTGTCGCAAGCTGTTGGAGACAGCCGTGAAGAAGGGCAACCCCAACGCGGTGCATTCCCTCGCCATCCTGAATGCGGAACGCGCCGCTCTCAACGCCCATGCAATCACGAAGCAGCACAAGCGGCATCGTGCGTTCCGAGCCGCAGTCAAGATGTACCAGGCCGCCATTCGCATTGCGGCGAGAGGCGGTCTAATCCAGGATCAGGCTCTGGCCAACGAGCGGCTCGGCGAACACATGCTAATCGAGACCAACTTTCCGAATGCTAGGGAGACCGCCAAGTACCACTTCGGTGAGGCCATCCGGCTGTACGGGGAATGGCGCGCAGATGGCAAGGTCGATCAATTGCAGCATCGGTACAAAGCGATTTGAGATAAATGGGGGCAAGGAATGTCGAACTCTAGAAAGGGGAGTTGTTCGAATGTAGAGTGAGCGATACCGTGTACTTGTACTACTACTTTTCTTTGTACTTGTATTGGAACGAGCGATCTATATCAGGATGCAAGAACTGTGCAGTGGAATAGTAGTAGATTGTGGAGTCGGGGGGGTTGTGGATTACTCTCAACAACGAGACAGTGAGCGGCCTGCTCGTCCCGTTGTTCTGGTTGGCAGTCTATCGATTTGTGCATAGACGAGTTTGTACGCTTTTTATTTGCATTAGGTGCGCGTGCTCTTTAATGTTGGCGACAGGGATACGATCGACTAACTCGAATAGACAATACGAACGTTGATACGTTCGATCGTGACAACATTGAATCGTATTCGCAGCGTACGTCACACATGAAGCACGCTGATTGGGCGAGCGATGAGATGTGAACTCTTGTGTTCTCACGCATCATCACCATCATCATCATCATCATCACTGTGCACACAGACGCACACACATCATACTTTGCTGTCGTTGCTCATTTTGTGTTGCGCTGCTGTGCCTTTTCCGGATTCTTCGGTGGCGGACAACGAGATGGGAAGTTGAAGCAGCGTGTGTGCGCTTTCCCACCACCACCAACAACGCATCTGTCATTGCGGGGCTGTGGTCGACGAACAAACCGAGACCAATCGATCCAGCGAGAGAGAGAGAGGAGAAACGGCAACAACAACGCCGACATCACCAACAACGACACCAACAGCTCACCACCCACAAAAACTATTCTTGAAAGTCTCATTCAAGAAGTGACAGAAAGCAACTGCCGTTCGTTGCAAAGTCAAGTCCAAGCTACACGAGTACCAGCACGAGCACGACAGCAACCATGGAGCAGTACACAACCACGCTGGACAGCATCGGCGAGAGCATCGTCCGCTGGGGTGATCCAGAGTCCAAATTCAGCGGTCACACTGAAGTACGTCATTCGGTGGTGCCAAACAGCATGCAAGACACAAGACAGCATGCAATGCCAAGGGACTTTCTCTCCCATCAGCCAGTCAACGAAGCGCACAAGTGCTGTGGAAGCATCCGCAGCAACAGCGTGCACGCATGCGTTCTCATTCCTGTCTGTGTACCTGCACACTCCCATCATCTTCAACATCTCCAACAACAGCAATGACATGAATAGAATCTTGATGGATGGATGCGTACTACTATGAGAATGAAGAGCCAGACATGAGAGTTGCATCCCTTGTGAATTCCGCCAATGACGAGTGACAACTTGGACAAGCGCGCTGTCTGCTTTGCACCTCTTCTTGGATGCAGGAACAGCTTCATTCATGATGTTCTTTGGTATCGCTTACTGTACTCTATTCCATCATCGATTATCAGTCATCAATCATCCCACAACAATTACTAACATTCTCATTTACAACTTCGCCATCACAATTGCAATGACAAAAACAATTCCAAATTCCACACGCATCAATGCCAATACTGCAACCACACCTTCCACAACACACAGGGATGGTTCTTGACTGACTTCTCGTCGGCGTTCACCATCGCCTTGGCGTACGTCCTCTTCGTCGCCATCGGTTCCCAGGTGATGAACTTCCTGCCGGCCATCGATCCGTACCCGATCAAGTTCCTGTACAACGTGTCGCAGATCATGCTGTGCGCCTACATGACGTTAGAGGGATGCTTCCTCGCGTACCGCAACAACTACACCATCCTTCCGTGCGAGCCGTACAACCAGCATGACCCGGCCATCGGCAACCTCCTTTGGCTGTTCTACATCTCGAAGGTGTGGGATTTCTGGGACACCATCTTCATCGTGCTGGGCAAGAAGTGGCGACAGCTGTCCTTCCTCCACGTCTACCACCACACCACGATCTTCCTCTTCTACTGGCTCAATTCCAACGTCTTCTACGACGGTGACATCTTCCTCACCATCGTCCTGAACGGCTTCATCCACACCGTCATGTACACCTACTACTTCATCTGCATGCACACGAAGGACAAGTCGACGGGCAAGTCCCTTCCCATCTGGTGGAAGTCCTACCTCACCATGATGCAGATGGTGCAGTTCGTGACGATGATGTCGCAGGGCTCCTACCTCGTCGTGTCGCAGTGCGATCAGTCCTCCCTGCGCGTCAGCTCCACCTACGTCGTCTACATCCTGTCGCTGTTCTTCCTGTTTGCCCAATTCTACGTCGAATCGTACATGAAGCCCAAGAAGAACAAGAAGACGAAGGCGACTTAAATCGAGTGGACTTTGGTTGGTGGATAGATGCATGAATGCATGGTAGTTGATGTTGATGTGCACAAGCAGCGCAGACAACAGCATCGCAACAGAGCCAACATACTGTTCTAAACCAACAAAATAGAACCTTCGCAAGCAATTATTAGACTATGACTCCACGATGTTTGATTGATGTTGATGGCAAGGTTGTCTGGAGAAGGGAGAAAATGAAAACAGCATGATTGAAGCTGCTGCAGAGTCATGCGGAGGAACACATTGGAAGATGCTCAACTACGAGTGTGATGTGATGTGATGTGATGTGATGTGATGTATAACATCATAATTCGAAGCAGGGCTCATCATTCAGATGAGTCTGCCATCTGCTTCATTATACACGACAGTGTGCTCGCACAAGACTCTGTATCTGACCATACTCATCATCGATAGATAGTGCAACATTACAATACAATCCAGTTCTGTAGTCTCTAGTCAATATTTGGAGCAATTAAAGTTGGAACTTTAGTGGTGTAGATTGTACTCCAAGCTGCAGCAATCGATGATATAACATTGCCATACTCATGCATCCTACCATAGCGACGCCACAGATTAGAGACTGCCCAAAGTTAGTGCGGGCGCGATCTTGCGCTGCAGTTTCTGGTGCTGCTGTTGCTCGGCCATGATCTTGTCCATCGGCGACCGGTTGGACGACATTCGCTGCTTCATGGCCGGCGTGAGATCGGCACCGACGGCGGCCGTCGCATTGGTGAGGACGCTGAGAAGGAAGAAGGCCAGGAGCGGCGACAGATCGAGACCGAAGATGGGCGGGATGATGCCGCGGAAGAGGTTGAGGTAGGGATCGGTGATCTGGTAGACCGGTTGCAAGGCGGCGATGCCGGCCGCCTGCGGGAACCAGGACAGGAGGATGCGCGCCGTGATGACGAGGTTGTAGATGCTGAGGAAGTTGCCGAATCCGCCGACGAAGACCTGCTCGGCGATGCCGTATCCCGGGATGGCCATGGCCGCGGCGTTGGTCGATGTCACGCGGCGCATGCGGCGGGCGATGTGGAGCATCTCGTCATCGGCGTCGTTGCTGTCGTTGGCCGTCTTTCTGGAAAAGGCAAAGGACTTGGAACCCGTCTGCGTCAGCTTGGATCCGTACGGGATGAAGACGGAGGCGGAGACGGTGCTGCTGGACACGGTCATGGTGGCCACCAAGGCGGCGAGGAGGAGGGAGGCGGAGATCTTCATCGTGGTGGTGGCTGTTGTTGCTTGGCTGTTGCCGTTCTTTTGAGTTTGTTGTTGTCAGTTGTCGTTGTCAGTTATCGTTGCCAGTTGTTGGTGCTCTCGATCTTGATCTGGACTTCACTTCACTGCATCTTGCGGATGACTGCGATCCGTTACTCCTCTCCAGGAGCATTACGACCTATCAGTACGCTTCGCCACGCGGCCGCTGGTTTGATCGTCTCTTTCGGAACTCTCGCGATGCACAAGTTCGATGTCTGCCATCGTCATCGGCGTCACAATCATCGTTCGATCGGCAGATCGCGATCTTTCACAGTTGTTGCCGTCATCAAAACGCATCTACGAGACTATCACAGTACTTTGGTCATTGATGACGTGTTTCACACGATGTGGTTGCTTTTGGTCGGTTTGATCGAATGTAGTGACGAAAGGAGAATAGAGAGAGAGATCTCTTCCCTCTGTCGCCACCCAAGGTTCCTGAGTCTTTTCCAAAGGGGATTTGATTGAATGTTGGAATGTTGTGAACGTGAAATGGATAATGTGAAGAATGGCTGTACAGATAAGTGTTCTGGAGCCACTCAGTTGCAGCTGGCGTAGGCAATGCAATCGAGTGTATTGTTTGTCACATGTCGTCTCCGTTGCGCAATTGTTGGCATCTGTACGCATAGTAAGCCAACATTCACCTGCTGTTGTATACAATCTACAAGTCGATAACACGGTGCAGCATCCTAATCTGTCATTCTCTGCGCTCGATTGCTCGAGGATGAAACCAGAGAGTCTACCTACGGTCAAACTATCCAGTACAAACAGAACTCGGATGTCAAGATTCGCCTGTTGTTGGTCTTCTGCATGCGTCCGTGATGATGAAGGCACAAGGTTCGTCGATGCACATGTGAGCAGCGAATCGTTATATCAAAAACGTCAAAATGTCGCTGTTGTATTTTAACTTTATTCATCCATGAATATGTAAATAAACTGCTTCGCTCAACAAGATCGAAATGGATGGTGGAGTGGTGCGTCTCTGCGGTGGCAGCGCGCGAAGAAGCAGCCAATGGGAACACGTGAAACAGGACCACGCAAACCTCAGCAACAACAGCAGCAGTCGTAGCACAGCGGAAGAAAAGTGCACCAAACACAACAACAAGAACACTGACCACCAAAGCCAGGCATCCTCATTGGCAATCACCAACAGAGACAAAGCACAAGAGTGTGACGACCTTCGTATTCAAAGCAACAGCGCTGCGTACATTGCGTTTGGGCCAACAAGTACAATCAAATCAGCATCCCTGTGCCCATCACAGATTCATAGCAAGGCTCATTTGCAGCATCAAGGAAGCAAGCAATTGTCATCGTCCCCGTTCATCGTGAAACGGCAACAGGCAACAAGGGCAACAGGCAACAAGAGGAAGCAATTGGGCAGGAAGAGGAAAGTCGAATACGAAGACTTCTCGCGCTCTGCTCCATTTCCGTTGTTTTTGTGCAAAAAGCCACAAATTCCAAACCAAATTCCAAACACAAACACGAATCATAGCGCCATCGCTTGGGACCGTGCGTGGACTCTAACTCTAGGCTCTGCATCAAAGTCGTAGCAATAGTGCGAGTGTCAGCACAGCAACAGATAGAGCAACGATGTCGGGTGCTCCAAGGGGTCCTATCCAACTGCTGCTGCAGACCTCCACGGGACAATGGGTGATGCTCGGCATGGGCGCCTACACCATGTTCCCCGAACAGGTCAAGGCCGTGCTGAACCCCCTCGTGCTGCGCGCCGTGCAGAACGCCCCGCCGCAGATCGCCAAGCAGATCGCGCCTGCCCTTGAAAACGCGGTCGGCAAGAGCGTCATGGTGCCTCACACACCGCCGCCCGCCCCCATCATCATCCACACGCCGGGCTCCAACGCGCGCGGTTCCTGGACGGCCACCATCATCACGTACGCGGTCGGCACCGGAGCCTGCTGGGCCGGATACGTCGTCCTCACCAACACGCTGCCCGAGGCCGCCAAGGAGCTGCTGCCCGTCACGCGCAAAATCTTCGACACTGCGGCCAAGACGCTGGGACAGGCCATCCTCGACGTCAAGGAATCGCTGGAGAATCAGATCTGGGGCATCGTGGAGTCGCAGGAAGACCTCGATCGCAAGCTGCAGGAGAACACCGACACGGTCAACGACATCCAGTCGGAGCTGGGCGAGGCTCGCAACGATCTCGGGGCCCTGGGCATCAGTCTGGACAGGTGCGAGACGTCCCTGCTCAGCAGCCAGAACATGCACGCCTACACGACCCGCGGCGTCAAGCTCCTCGTGCGCTGCGTCGCCAACCTCCTGCCCAACCAGGATGGTTTCCTCACGGAGCTGTCGCAGTTCATCAAGGAGGGCGACGAGTATCCCCAGTCCAACAACAACAACGCGGCCGTCCAGCAGCTGCCACCACCAGCCACGCCGCAGCAGCACACCATCAACGGACGCTACATCAAGTCCGATGGCACGCCCAGGTCGAGAGCCAGCACCGGAGCGCGGATAGATTCGGTCAACGAAATTCACAACATGCTCAACATCGAGTCGCCAGCACCGACAGCACGCCGATCCTCGTCCTACACGCCCAGCACGAGTCCCTACTACCGTCCCAACGAAGTCAATGCGTAACTATCTGCCACAATTTAGATTTGGGAAGCGCACGTAGTGTGCGGATGGTAAAGTAGGGATGGTCTGCCAAGCAAGTACCTACTATGTATGTACATGCAAAACCGACGGACGACAAAAGAACTATTCAAGGGTAACATGTAAACACGATGCACTGTCAACCATAAGAACGAGTACTGTACCAGAGAGTGCACGCAAAGTGATGGTTGTAGGGGTTCATTCATGCCTGCTTGTGTCCTACGGCCTGCGACAGAACGAACGTAGTATCAGGAACATGTCAGCTCTTTCAGTCAATCAACACTCGATTTGCATTTTATATCTGATGATTATGTACATTTGTGCTTCCCCCTTTCCCTCGAATCTCTCCCTTGGGAGAATGCAGCGTTCCCTTGTGGACACCATGCAGTGACCATGCGCATTCCTTCTTCTATCTATTCATCCATTCTTCTGCTGAAACCTCCTGACGTACTCTTCCACAATCGCCTGACCTTTCGCTTCCCACTCCTTGCGATTCGCCGTCGCGTAGTTCAGGTACTCGTCCGACGCCACGCCAAACACGCCGCAATCCTTCAGCTTCTTGGCCAGCGGGATGATGTAATGATCGAAGAATCCAAGCTCGCCCGTGTACCAATTCTTGGCAGGATCGCGTCCTGCGCGGCCTTCCTTGTACGCCATGGCGCATTCCTCGAAGAAACGCTCGTTCCATTTCAAGTACACGTGCCAATGCTGCATCGTATGCGACACGTCGGAGGCTTGGATCAGATGCTCGATCACGATGGTGGCCTTGCGGTTCATGTCGTTGCGCGTCGTTTCGGAGACGTTGGTGTGGTTGGATGGATTCAGCGAGGACATGGACTTCGGGATGGTGATGGGTGATAGCAGGAGGTTGTCTTTGTTGTTGTTGTTGTTGTTGTTGTTGTCGTCGGCCTTATTGGGGTTAGCGCTGTTGCCGCTGCCGTTGCCATTGACGTTGATGGTGTTGTGTTTGATTGGGCTTCGTAGATCCAGATGCGGCACCTTATGCAAGATGGTCTCGGTCATTTTGCCGGAAAAGTCGATGCTTGTCACCGACGATCTCACGCTGCCGGGCTTGACCGGAGATGGCGTTTTGAATTGCTTGCTGTGCTTCTTCAAGATCTTCTTCTTGGGCGGGACGGGCGTTGCCGGTGCCGAACCAGGGTGCTTGGGTTGGACATTGGCGAAGGCCGTCTCCCAGCGCTTCTTACGGAGCAAGCCGAGCTCCTTGTCCACGATGTCCGTGGCCATGACGGTGTTGACGATCAGCTGGCGGAAGCGGTTGAATTCTTCGCAATTACTGTAGATGCAAGCACGCAGGGCCTCGTACTGGGGCGCCATCAGCAAGTCCCAGCCAAGGTCGATCGAGTTCTGCTCGGCGACGCTCTGAAACTTGTAGCGCACGGCGTCGGGATCGCGTTCCTTGCACAGCTGTGCGTTGGGGACGCCAGGATGATCCACGTCATGGATCAAGGCCGAGAGGGCAACGGAGAACTGCGTCAATGGATCGGATGTGATACCGTACGTGTACTGGTGCAACGTCTTCGTAGCGGTCTTCGTGTATGCCATCTTCTTGTAATCAATGGAGTCCGGCGTGACGACTCTGTGAATCAACTTGATCACAGATTGCGTCACGTGGCTGAGGTGTGCGGATGTTCATACAGTGCATGGTGGAACGATTTGAGCATTGCGGACGGAGTGGAGCAGAAAAGGGCAACGTAGCACAAAACGATTCGTCGATCAAGCAGGCATGACAAGAGTGAGATGTACGGGCATGAGTGGAGTTGCCACAAGATTGAACAGTCATCACTGCCGCCATCTGTGCCGTTGCCATCTCCAAGACCTGAACAAAACAATAACACAAAACGACCATACGTATAGCATAGCATGATGCCAATACTCACCTGGCATGCTCAAAGCAATGGAAGCTGTTGTCGCGGTACATGTAGCAGATCCTCGACACGAAGTCTCGCAACTCCGCCACGACGGCATCATCCAGGTGGACGGACTGTGGGTCGGTGCCGTACTTCGCTGGCTTGTTGGGGAGTTCGATAATCTCCTGAACCTCGTCGAGGATGCTGTACTTGATGGAATCGTGATGTTCCTTCTCCAGGTCCCGAAGCTCTGCCTGCTGCTGGACTGTGGCTTGCAGCGACGTGGTGCTGTTGTTGGAATGGCCACGTCGCATGGCCACGATCTTCTGGAGCAACTCACGCAGCACGTCGACGTTCCAATCGATCAAACGTTCTCGTCTGTCGATGACACTCTCCCGAAGAAACTCGGGCATCTCTGCAGACTCGCTGCTGCTGTCATCGTCGTCATCCGTACTCGTACTTCGATTCGCTTGTGAGCCGTACGACGAGCGAGTTGTTGAGACTGCGTCGACGCTGTCACCGAAGCTGCTGAGGCTTCCGTTGGAGGAGCTTGGTTTCATCGACAGTGTTTTTTGTTGAAGTGGAGCTGGCGCACTGCCATCATCTATTGGCTGCGTCAGCGGCTCATGTTCCGATACACCTCCCAATCCGCTGAGGCGTCGTTGAGGGAACTTCCGTTTTTGGATTTGCGGTGTGCCTCCAACAGTGCTGGACGTCGCAGACCCCGTGCTCAGTGACCCGTACGCCAACCAGAACGTCTTCATCTGCCCCTTGCCCTTGACATCGATTGGCTCGTTGCGTGGCATAATCCAAATGTTCTGAGTTTTCTCGGATGCCTCCATGGATGCGGTAATGCTGATTGCGGCGGACGCGGAGAGGTGAATCTTGTGCTTCTTGCCGGTGGACTCCATCCGCGCCGCCGTGTTGACTGTGTCACCGAAGAGCTGGAATCTGGACTTCTCTCCACGCAGGACGCCCGCAGTGACTGGGCCAGAGTTGATGCCAACGCGCATGCCCAGCTCGACTGTGTCAGGACCGAGCGACACCTCAAGGCGCCTGAGGACGCTGGACATCTTCGCCAAGCAATCGCGTGCGAACTTGGCCATGATGAGAGCATGGTGCTCCTGCTGTTCGGGAAGGCCAGTTGCGGCTACATAGCAGTCACCGATGGTCTACTCGTACGTGTGATAAAGAGTGAGTGAGTGAGCGAGGCAGCATCAGTAGGCATTTACGAGTGGCAGGAACGTGGAATTGAAAACAGTTTGTGATGAGTGGGAGAATGAGCAAGGTTCCTGGGTGATCACTGGGCATAGCAATCAGAGCCCAGCTCAATTTTACACTTGCACAATGGTACAATAGTGCGCACTTGCACACTGCTCATCCATCGTCGCGTGATGGGATACCAGCTTGGTATCATACCATATGTAACCGTACTCACCTCCACCTTGAAGACGCCACGCTTCCTTGCCAGCTTATCGAAGGCGTTGTAAATGCCCTCCAACAGAATGAAAACCTGCGTCGGTTCTCGCACGGATGACCAAGCAGTGAAACCAACGATGTCCGCAAACAAGACTGAGGCGTTTGGGAACAGATCCGCAATTGGTTTGCTGTTCTGGTGCATCGATGAGGCTGGGATAATAGACGCCATGGACAGCTTCCGACTCATCGATGCCTCCGTCACAGAGTGGCTGTGTTGACTGTATCCGCCGTCCAATCCCATTCCTGCGCTGCGTTGAGGGCTCGCCCCAACAAAGCTGGTTTGATGGCCGTCGCCGTTGTGCCCGCTGCTTGGAGAAAAGGGTCCCAACGAGTGCTGCGATTTCATGACTGTGACGGGACCGCAAGATGCCGCAGAATCCGACGCCCGATTCGCCATGCGGAACGCGTCCTTGTTCTTGTCGTACCTTCCAAGCAGCTCGGTGACAGGGTTCTTGGCTCGGTTCAGATTCGCTTGCTTCTGCTCCTCCTCTTCTCGTGCTGCAGCATCTTCCATCAGCCGGTCCTGCACGTTCCGGGGGAACAGCGAGCTGACGATGGCGGTGGATCTCGTGGCTGTCGTCATGACCTTGTCCTGCCGGCGTTTCACGGTGCAGTCGTAGATGACGAAGACAAGCGCCGTGATGGAGAGGCCTATGATCACACCGACAGTGTAGATGATGGGCTTGTCGGTGATATATGTGCTATGGAACTCCGAGGTTGGGTACATGTAGAGAGAGTTCTGGCAGTCGCTTCCTTCGAATGGGGAGAATGTGGTCTTAACCTCGTACGCATCCCATTCAGTGTCATGGAAGTCGCCGTTGCCCAGGTAGGACACATCGGGACCCGTGATGAGGAACGTGTACTCGACACCGCAGTTGCTGCGAATGACGATGTAAATCGGGTCGATGTCCTCCGGCAGGAGGTTCACGAAGTAGTTGTGCCACGGCAACAAAGAAATGACCGTCGCGACGATGGTTCTGTTCTCTGCGCTGGGCTTCTGGACCCGGTTGCGGTTGTTGAGGCTGCCGAGGGCCGTCGTCGCTTCTGTGCTGGCAGGATAGTCGAGGTCCTTCCGCAGAGTGGCGAAGACTGGGCTGAGGATGTAACTTTCCGGTGGCAAGAAGTTTCCACCTCTAGGCACTTGCAGGATCTCGGACAACACTGGACGTCCACTTCGGACGATGCGATCAAAGTTCTCAGGTATGCCCCGCAGCGTGAACGTATCGTGGTTCACGATGACGTCGTTCCCTACGACGGGCGCAACTTGCCAGAAGGGTGCGAACTTGCCTTTGGATATCGGCGATGATGCTCCAGTGACACCCTCGACGGGACGAGGAGGGGTGAAGTTTGTCCAGATGAAGGGAAATATGGGAGGGGCCGTGCCATCATCCCCACCTCCCAGCACCCAGTCGGGAGGACCGCCAGTGCTGCCACCAGCGTCGCTGCTGTTGCTCCCATTGTTGACGAATGCTGGTGGTCCATTGGTGGTGCTCGTGGTGGAGACGTCGCTGGTATTCTCCCCAGTGACAAATGCCGGTGGGCCACTTCCCTGCGCAACGCCAGGAGGCGGCCCTGCACCTGTATTCGTTCCTCCGACACCCGGAGGTGGCCCTGCGCCTGCATCTATTCCTCCGGCACCAGGCGGCGGCCCTCCGCCCGTTCCTCCCACACCAGGTGGTGGACCACCAGCTGACGTGCTAGGTATGAAGGGAAGCCCCATGTGCTTGTAACTTTCTGCTCTCCAAACTTCATTCTGCTGCATGACGTACCCCAGCCACTCGCCCTGCTGGGCTTCCGGGACGAGCGGGGCGACGCCTATCGATCGGGAGCCCGTCGCTTGGATGGCACGCTCCGCCAATGCCTCAAACAGAGGGACAGTGACCAACGGCCAGGTCGAATTCGTTTGGATGGCATGTGCGGTGAGCGATGTACTGAATTCCTCCAATGTACCCACGATGTGCTCCCCATTCAATTCGTACACGGTGATGATTTGATTTGCAAAGTCGGTGAACTAGAGAGACATGTTGCATCCGCGTTTGCATTCATAGTTGCAGGTTGGTTTGGCGTGCGTAGCAGAGTTCGAGTTGGTGCACAAACAAGGGGAGAATGGAACCGCCGCATGGGCGTAGGTGGAGCCGTATGGTATGTACGGCAGAGCACGTGGGAAGAGGAAGGATGAGATCGGGAAGGATGGTTAGAGATGAGATGCCAACGATGATGATCACCACCATGGTGGAAAGCCAGCCACATGCATTGCCTCCTCTTGGTGGAATCTCATGTGGGCAATTGCAGATCAACCACTCCAGAACCGTACTCGTACTTGTACTTGTACTCGTACTTGTACTCGTGCTTCTGTGTCAATGTGGGACCGGCATTCCGTAAAACCGGATACGATAGTTTCATGCATACAATCTTCCATACGCTCCAACAAAAAGCACGTACTCTGGTGACGAGATCATCTTCCTGTTGCTGTGATGTGAAGAAGTATGTGATGGTCGCGAATGCAGCCATGGTGAGCAGCAGGACCATCACCAGCAGCATCTTGGAGCACGTCACGAGACGTTCCTCCTCCGCCGCGAGTGTGGAGGTGCTCATTGGCCGCGCCTTGTTGTCGATGCTGCTGGACGGTACCGAGGCATCGTCATCTTCCATCACAGACGACGCGGATTCATCATCGTTGTGTGGGTTTGGCAGCCGTACGGCACTATTGTAGGTATGGCCATGGAAGGATTGGATCGATGTGGCTGGGGAATGGGTTGTTTCCGTGGGGCCCGAGTTGCCGCACGCGGCTTCATCGACTGTTGACGCAATAGCTGACTCCTGCGGTGCGTGCGATGCTGCTTGGACTCCATTGGGATTATTTCCGGAAAGCTGGACCATGGCTACAGATGTCGGTGTTGCAGACTGAATGGGATGCAATGGGATGCAATGAGATTCAATGGGTCGTTGCGGAGACACAGGAGATGCGTGCGTTGGTTGCGAGAAAGTGATCAACAACGTAGGAGTATGGTATTATACGAGTATGGTGCGTAGGAGCAATGTCAAGAGCGGAACAATGCGTCGTCGATGTTGCTGATGTTGCCTGGATTGTGTCGATTGTCTCCAGGTTGCTGATACACGCATGCGTGGCATTGTGCCCTCTTCTGTTTGAAGTTGCCCAGCCACCGTGATGGTCGTGCCGTTTTCTGTTCACAAGGGCCCGATCACATTGGTGTGGTTGAACATCGGGGAGAGTGTGGACGATGACAAAAGATGCCCTGTCAATGAATGGCAGTTCAGCACTTCGCAAAACCACCGCGACAGCTCCCCGCGAGAAGGATGCTAATCCGGCACGCCCCAAGTTGGAGTCGTTAACGTCCACTCTCGCCACCAGATGCACATTCGCCCGCCAAGGAGAGGAACGCCCATGACAGCGCATTTCCCGACTGTGGATCATTGAGACACACCGCGAACAGCACAACAGCATCCGCCTCCCGTACATTCTAGCGTACAGAAATTGCCTCGCATCGCGAAGCCCAATCACACCCAACAGTCGGGCACATCGAGTGTCGTTGAAAAACAACATGACGAAAATTGCGAACCAACTATGGCGTTGATTCCATGCGTTGTGACAAAGATGGGCACACAATCTCCGTACAATGATATGTGACTATGATTATGTGAGCGGGGTTGATGACTCCCCAACCCGTTTGTGACCTGGTACACCCGTATGGGTCACCTGTGCGTGCACTGTGACAGAAGAGTTGATCGCGGTGATGTTCTTCGAAGCGAACTTGACAGCAAGAGAGAGATAAAAAGCATGCAATCAATGTCCGTTTGACAAGTGGAACTCTTCGTGTTAATAGTGTCAAAGCAGTTGTGCACTGCCCTTGCAAGTACCGCTTCGACTAAGTGTTTCATCTCGCTATGTTCATCTAGCTGTTCTTTGCTGTGCTCCACACCCAAACCGTATCCGTGCTGCGCCTACTTGTTCGAAAATGTGGCGGTTGCGGACCACGTGGCGGAAAGTGTGGTGTCAAAGCGAGATTTCTTGAGAACAGATTAATGTCACTGGGTGCCAGTTGTCGGAATGGACGAGAAAAACAAGTTTGAAACTCTACCTCTGGTGGGGAACATGAAATCGCTTGGTGGCGTTCGCGTTCCGCAAACCATTCGTCGTTGGTCGTATTTGTTGCCGGAACCAATTCCCTCCCGTCTGGACGCGTGACTTGTGCCCCGCAGGTGATCAACACGGAACCGCGTCCATTGGTGGGACATGTTGTCGGCACAATTGCGAAGGTGGAGATGCGTTGGATGGAAACGATGGTGGGTGAGACAAATTCTTGTTGGTGTCGTTTCCAGCCCACGAAAACAAGATGTTACCGGCAACCGACAAGACAGGAATCATTGCTTCGTGGTCACGGAGTGTGACCTGCGACATGTTAGTTCACAGACCCGTGGCAGAGTGGTCGGAGCATAGGAATCGTGGGAGAGCATGTGGAGGACGCCCGCGGCGGAGTGGTGGACTCTGATCTTCACCCCAGTACTTTGTCAGAGTGTCGTCACAGAAGGAGGCTGTCAACAATGATCTCCTCCATGACGCAGATTGGGAGCGGATGGGATGGACACTGTTTGTGCATGCTCCGCATGTGGTGGGCGCAGTGAATGGAGGTTCTATTCGTACCTGGTCGTGCCGAGGGTTGGAATTGAATGTCGCCGACATCCAGAGCAAGAGGATTGTGCGCCCGCCTTCGGGAAGGATTGCACACTGCGACTATATGCAGCCTTCTCCCGATACGCGTCGCAACCCTTCGTGCGTCATCCGTGTGGGATGTGACGGTGTGGGTGCACTGCGAATAGCTCGCACAGCTTACGGAGCAAGCCGAGCAGAACACAGGACAGCAAACCGCTTGTTGTGTCAAGCGAAGATTGCCCACGATCGACTCATCCATCTTTGTCTGGAACTAGAAGTCGTACCACACAGATCCGAAATGGATGTGGCCGAGCTGACAGACCTGGGCGGAATGGAATGGAATGAGTGCAGGGTTCGCAGCTTTCGCGGAGGAGTCTCCGCCCAGGATGGACCTCCGCATCCGCACACACCCGCGCAGCAGGAGAAGGATGATGGATGTGCACAAGAACGACCACAACTTGAGAATCAACTGGTAGAATAGCACAACGCAAGGGGAAAGCAAAACAACAACACCACAGCAGACGACAATACTCCATTCATACGACTATTGTTTATTGCACAACTCCATACCGCACTCAATTCAATTCCACCGCCTTCTCACTTCTCCGCTAGTTCTTCTTCGATGGCTACCTTCAGCTCTGAGCATCCAAACTGCTTTGCCACCAACAACAAACCTTGGAGATCGCTCTCATTGGCCATCTCGCCAGCCTTGATGAATGACATGTCACCAAAACAGATGCATTGAAGGACTCCGCGGACGTGCTTCGGGTAATGTTGAGGAAGGTTGATGGTTGTGTGTTGGGTGCCGTCTTCTGGACTTGTACGAGTATGGACGCTACCGGAGTCGATGATTGCTTCGATGGATGGTTGAGCCAGAATAAGGATGGTGCTCTTTGCTTTGATTGCTTCTTGGGCGTCACCGGATCCAGCTAAGAAGGTGAGATCGGACACCGCCTGTTCGCGAAGAGCACGAGGCCCATGCTGATCGCCAGCAGGCTCCGGGCCCGACATGTTGTTTTGTGATGGGTGGTTGGATTCCTGGATTGCAGTCTGCTCCTGCCTCTCCCGTTCCTGTTCAATCTTTCGTATCAATTCATTGTGGAACATGCGAGCAAAGTCCAGGTATTCTTCGCCCCAGTACATCACATCCCTAAACTTCCAGCAATCTAACTCTGGTTCATGATTCATACACTCAAACGCTGTCTTGCCATCATTGTTCTCGATGGTGAGATCCATCTCACATGATTCGATCAAGTACTTCACCAACCCAGCAGAGACACCATCAGGGCATTTGAACGCTTGATGGAGTGCAGTGTCGCCATTCTTGTTTTGAACGTTGATGTCGACATTGTGTGACTCCATGAAGTACTCCCTGACATCCTTGGATCTGCTTCGGCATGCATAGTGGAATGGAAGGCTGCCCCACTCGTCCTCAATGCTAACGTCCGCACTGTGTGACTCCACCAAGTACGTCACCAGACGTACGTCATTGTCGCGGCATGCGATGTGGAGAAGAGACCGACCATAGTCACCCTTGGTGTTCACATCAACTGCACCCGAATTCATCAGGTACTCCGTAATATCCCTTTGGCCCCGCTTCCATGCACCCAGAAATGCATTCATCCCAACAATCTCTTGGAACTCCGAATTCAGCTCGGATGCCTCTATGAACTCTTTGACAGTGTCGAACCATCCCTGTCCACATGCTGAGTTAAGTGCGTGCTTGCTTCTTTTCAAGTTAGGTATGGCTTCTGCTGCAACTGACTTGATCAAGAACTTCGCAATGTTCAGGTGCCCCTTCTTGACAGTGCGCCAAAACCCTGTCGTGTAATCGCGATCCCGAAGGTCGAGGTCTGCTCTTCCTGAAGCCACGAGACACTTCACAATCTCGAAATGTCCCTCTTCGCAGGCAAGGTGGAACGCCGTTCTCCCACAGTCGTCTTGACGATTGACGTCCATTTCTCTCAATGACAGCAACTGCTTCACGACATCGACAAATCCTTTTTGGCTTGCATGGTGCAGCACTGTTCTTCTATTGCCATCCTCACGCCTGACATCAACTCTTCCTGATGTGATCAAATACTCCAAGATTGTGGGAGTTGGATGATCGCAGGCAGCAAAGACTGCAGTGCAGGTGTACCGGCCATCGATGGGGGCGCTGGGATTCGCTCCGCATGATCCAATCATGTACTTCGCAAAGTCGAGATGGCCGTGCTTGCATGCGGTGTACAGCAGCTTGTCCCCGTTTGGAATCTTGGATGAATCCTTGGAGTTGCTCGGGTTTTGCTCTTTCCACAACTTGACGGTTTCCATGTCTCCCTGTTCGGCCGCACCCGCAAGGTCTTTCTCAGTCACTCTTGACATGATGATGATGGTGGTGGTGGCGTGGTCTGCCCGACGAGTCCTTGGGAATAGTCACTGCAGTATGTATTCGTGCTGTGAAGCGAGACGTACCTGTACACCAACTGATAGATGGGTGGAGGGCGTTGGACGAACGTCGAAGATCAGTGCCGTGCTTGCCGATGCAGATGGCGATACGGAAGAAGCAGATCGAATGGTGGGAAGAGTCTTGTTTGTGGAATTGTGAGCATGAGGAATTGTGAGCATGAGTAGTTCGTGCCTTGTGTTGGTGTGAGTTGACATGCTTGCCGCCTTTCACCATCGTGTTGCTTGATGCGAGTGTTGTTTGACAACGCGAGCGAACTTGATGCTGAAGGCAGCGCAAAGTCCGACTTTTCTGGGATATCGTTGCTCTTGCCTCTCCGACCAGCGTGGTTCGTTGGAACTCCATCCTCCGACCTTGTCGGATTTCAAAAGGAGGACAATACTTCTCTCGGCAACCAGAGAGACAGAGAGAGAGCGTGAAAGCGGTGCATTTAAAAAAGGAATAGCATATTCTTATCGCAATGCCAGGAGGTTCCCACAACAACCAACATCATCGGACGAGGACGTGGTATTGATGGTATCCTGCGATCGTTGACCCGATCTGTACGAGCAGTCGAGGCAGCATCTTGATTGTCGGGGAAGTGTGTTGTGCAGACGTTCACGTACCATCCGTGTCTCTCTACACGTTGTCGATATGCTATCAGTTGAAGTTCATCTAAAGAACAGACTACTTTCCACTTAGTGTGTTCCATGTCGCACCATGAAATTGTTTTGACGCGCTATTTTGGGGCGAACAACCTTCCACCAACAACTATGAAAACCCTCCTTTCTCCCCACCTCCCGATCTCATCCTCGAATCATCGCCGACTCAAACCACTTGATTCACTGGACTCATCGCACTCCGGGAACTATGCTCCCCTGAATCCTTGTGTCACAGTTCATCTCGATTCCAGCGTCAGCCATGCCAACTAGCAACTCCACACGACAATGACAAGGAGATCCGCTCTGCTTCAACATGAGCAGGGAATCCAACTGCAATTCCTGTTACCTGACAACCTATGTTCTCAATCACAACCTCAATCAAGATGTCAAGGCTTTGTACTCGAGCATAGAACAACTACTGCACATAGCAGACAGAGAGAGAGAGAGAGAAGCCTTGTCCGTTCTCAGCACTGAACCTCTGAAGGTCAGTGCAGAGCTGCACCATCTGACCGAACATCGTTTCTTCATCCTACACATCAAGCTGATGAACTCTATTAGCTCAAACTAGTATTCCCATTAGTCGTGATTATATTTAGTCTAGTTAGTCAACTGCCCAACTGCTCAGAATGCTTGAGCGAGATTGAAGCGTGACTCGATGACGGTGGGATGGGGTCCCTCCCTCGAATCGTGCTCTACTTAAGACGATGTCGCGTGTCCGCTGAATTTGGGTTTGGGCGATCGTGCCATCCCACACCACTTATGGGCGTGACATGACCTGTCCTGAACGGACAATCGGGTCAAACCGTTGGATGAACCTTGTTCCCCAAAAGCGATCGGAAGAGACAGCAGATCAAGGTTGCGGATGATACACTCGACCGAGTCTTCTTGTGGTACGCGCAGCTCCATGCTGCTGTGACATTGGTGGATGTCCACTTTTGCTCATTCAATTTGTTGTACCCCAGCACAGCAGTGATTCCCAGGAACGTCCATGGCTCTTGTGTCTTCTCCATGAGCTGCAAGCTGATAGGCAAGCTCCAGGGCAAGAGAATCATCCATCCTGACCATCCCACTATCCAGCTCAAGTATGCTAGCAGTTTTGATGTCCTACAACATCAGCTCTCTGCGTACATGTGTCGAGATGTAAATACATATATATGTCAAGATGTACGTGCATATGCGCATCGTTCACCCGATATTCTCTTATACGTACTTGTACGGTACAACTACATTCGTGTCAATAGTATGCTGCGATTGGTCAGAATCACAGTGGAAATGGAACACACGAAAATGAGCAGAATTTCTGGAGGAAATTTGCAATCAACGATTTCTGAGAGAATCAGGAACATTGTCCGTCCATCCATCCATCAATGGAAACGTATGGTATCGAGCGAAACTCGATGTACCTCCCAACTAAACCTCAGATGACAATATCATCTGCCAAACCATTGCATCACCAATGGAACGTGACATCTGGAGAGCAGAAGAACGCTTACTGATGTCGACAGGATGTCATCATGTCACCACGTTGACATCTGTCTCCATGTCAGAGCAGGAGGCGAAGATCCGATGACCGAAGGACATCAGGATCATGGATACGAGAGGTGAAGTTCAAATGGTAAGTACTCATGGAGTAGGAACTAGTAAGGAACGAACGGAGTGTTGAATGCGGAGTATGCATCGAACGCGAGATATCATGTGGCACGAGTACACGATATTGAGAGAGAGAGAGAGAGAATACGAAGAGTGGCAAGAGAGCATCTCACGTACTGACTCATAGTTGGAGACTCAATCTACGAAACAGATTGAAGTGCCGAGAGCATCAGGCAAGAGGACAGACACCGAGAGGATCGGAGTGCCAACGTAATGAAATAGCAAACGAACGACTATCAACCAATACCATCTTCCCCGATCGTAGGCTTCCAATCACGGAACTTGCCAACACATGCAAAGCCATGGGATTTGCTGTCCTTTGGTAGAATCCAAACAGAACCGCACCTACTCCTGTAGAGCAGTTGATGCATATCCTTTCTTTGGAGATCTGACCCGAATCTTCTGATTCAGAGCAAGGAAGAGCTATTCCGGTCTTGCTGAGATCTACAATCTGATTGGTTGCAGTAACAGATGATAGAAGGAAGCAATGCACTTGCAGATGGAGGGCTGCTTGTGTCAGAGCAGATGGTGATGGACAGAGTGCAAGATCAGATCGTCATGAGAGCATAGCAAGTGGCTGATTTTGCACCCCGTCTTGCTCGGTTATCCACTGTGTCCTTGTTGCATGTTTCGTGCGTGTCAGTGGGTCCTGATGTCGAGCAAGCAAATTAATGTTGCTCATACGAGGACTCACTTGATTGGACTCAAAGCTCAAAATCGGTTGTGGGGCTAGTGTGTCCCAACTCGTTATTTTGGATCGCATTTGTCGAATGTCTATGGCTGATGTTTAGAAGTAGTCCAATAATGTGCACATTGACAGGTCCATAAAACCTAAACTACGGACCGCAAGGTTATGGGTAATTTTCCTGTTGCTATGGAGACTATGATGAGTTGGTTTATATGCTTGGTTCTGTTTAAATCGAAGAAAAAGTGCCACTTTACTTTACCAAAGGTTGGTCCACTCGCTCACACGGGTCTTATCGCGAACAGTTTACGGTTTGGTGCAGTTCGTAGGGTTCATTCATGCCTGCTCGTGTCCCATGGCTTGTGACAGAACGAACGTAGTATCAGGAACATGTCAGCTCTTTCAGTCAATCAACACTCGATTTACATATGATACTTGACGATTATGTACATTTGTACTTCCCCTTCCCTCTAATCTCTCGCTTGAGAGAATACAACGTTCCCTCGGACACCTTGCAGTGGCTATGCGCATTCATTCATCGATTGATCTATCAATCTATTCATCCATTCTTCTGCTGAAACCTCCTGACGTACTCTTCCACAATCGTCTGGCCTTTCGCTTCCCACTCCTTGCGATTCGCCGTCGCGTAGTTCAGGTACTCGTCCGACGCCACGCCAAACACGCCGCAATCCTTCAGCTTCTTGGCCAGCGGGATGATGTAATGATCGAAGAATCCAAGCTCGCCCGCGTACCAATTCTTGGCGGGATCGCGTCCTGCGCGGCCTTCCTTGTACGCCATGGCGCATTCCTCGAAGAAACGCTCGTTCCATTTCAAGTACACGTGCCAATGCTGCATCGTATGCGACACGTCGGAGGCTTGGATCAGATGCTCGATCACGACGGTGGCCTTGCGGTTCATGTCGTTGCGCGTCGTTTCGGAGACGTTGGTGTGGTTGGATGGATTCAGTGAGGACATGGACTTCGGGATGGTGATGGGTGATAGCAGGAGGTTGTCTTTGTTGTTGTCGGCCTTATTGGGGTTAGCGCTGTTGCCGTTGCCGTTGCCGTTGCCATGGACGTTGATGGTGTTGTGTTTGATTGGGCTTCGCAGATCCAGATGCGGCACCTTCTGCAAGATGGTCTCGGTCATTTTGCCGGAAAAGTCGATGCTTGTCACCGACGATCTCACGCCGCCGGGCTTGACCGGAGATGGCGTTTTGAATTGCTTGCTGTGCTTCTTCAAGATCTTCTTCTTGGGCGGGACGGGCGTTGCCGGTGCCGAACCAGGGTGCTTGGGTTGAACATTGGCGAAGGCCGTCTCCCAGCGCTTCTTACGGAGCAAGCCGAGCTCCTTGTCCACGATGTCCGTGGCCATGACGGTGTTGACGATCAGCTGGCGGAAGCGGTTGAATTCTTCGCAATTACTGTAGATGCAAGCACGCAGGGCCTCGTACTGAGGCGCCATCAGCAAGTCCCAGCCAAGGTCGATCGAGTTCTGCTCGGCGACGCTCTGGAACTTGTAGCGCACGGCATCGGGATCGCGTTCCTTGCACAGCTGTGCGTTGGGGACGCCAGGATGATCCACGTCATGGATCAATGCCGAGAGGGCAACGGAGAACTGCGTCAATGGATCGGATGTGATACCGTACGTGTACTGGTGCAGCGTCTTCGTAGCGGTCTTCGTGTATGCCATCTTCTTGTAATCAATGGAGTCCGGCGTGACGACTCTGTGAATCAACTTGATCACAGATTGCGTCACATGGCTGAGGTGTGCGGATGTTCATACAGTGCATGGTGGAACGATTGGAGCATTCCAGACAGAGTAGAGTAGAATAGGGCAACGTTGCACAAAACGATTCGTCGATCAAGCAGGCATGACAAGGGTGAGATGTACGGGTATGAGTGGAGTTGTGACAAGATTGAACAGTCATCACTGCCGCCATCTGTGCCGTTGCCATCTCCAAGACCTGAACAAGACAATAACGCAAAAACGACCATACATAGTATAGCATGATGCCAATACTCACCTGGCATGCTCAAAGCAATGGAAGCTATTGTCGCGGTACATGTAGCAGATCCTCGACACGAAGTCTCGCAGCTCCGCCACGACGGCATCATCCAGGTGGACGGACTGTGGGTCGGTGCCGTACTTCGCTGGCTTGTTGGGGAGTTCGATAATCTCCTGAACCTCGTCGAGGATGCTGTACTTGATGGAATCGTGATGTTCCTTCTCCAGGTCCCGAAGCTCTGCCTGCTGCTGGACTGTGGCTTGCAGCGACGTGGTGCTATTGTTGGAATGGCCACGTCGCATGGCCACGATCTTCTGGAGCAACTCACGCAGCACGTCGACGTTCCAATCGATCAAGCGTTCTCGTCTGTCGATGACACTCTCCCGAAGAAACTCGGGCATCTCTGCAGACTCGCTGCTGCTGTCATCGTCGTCATCCGTACTCGTGCTTCGATTCGCTTGTGAGCCGTACGACGAGCGAGTTGTTGAGACTGCGTCGACGCTGTCACCGAAGCTGCTGAGGCTTCCGTTGGAGGAGCTTGGTTTCATCGAAAGTGTTTTCTGTTGAAGTGGAGCTGGCGCACTGCCATCATCTATTGGCTGCGTCAGCGGCTCATGTTCCGATACACCTCCCAATCCGCTGAGGCGGCGTTGAGGGAACTTTCGTTTTTGGATTTGCGGTGTGCCTCCAACAGTGCTGGACGTCGCAGACCCCGTGCTCAGTGACCCGTACGCCAACCAGAACGTCTCCATCTGCCCCTTGCCCTTGACATCGATTGGCTCGTTGCGTGGCATAATCCATATGTTCTGAGTTTTCTCGGATGCCTCCATGGATGCGGTAATGCTGGTTGCGGCGGACGCGGAGAGGTGAATCTTGTGCTTCTTGCCGGTGGACTCCATCCGCGCCGCCGTGTTGACTGTGTCACCGAAGAGCTGGAATCTGGACTTCTCTCCACGCAGGACGCCCGCAGTGACTGGGCCAGAGTTGATGCCAACGCGCATGCCCAGCTCGACTGTGTCAGGACCGAGCGACACCTCAAGGCGCCTGAGGACGCTGGACATCTTCGCCAAGCAATCGCGTGCGAACTTGGCCATGATGAGAGCATGGTGCTCCTGCTGTTCGGGAAGGCCAGTTGCGGCTACATAGCAGTCACCGATGGTCTACTCGTACGTGTGATAAAGAGTGAGTGAGTGAGTGAGGCAGCAGCAGTAGGCATTTACGAGTGGCGGGAACGTGGAATTGAAAACAGTTTGTGATGAGTGGGAGAATGAGCAAGGTTTCTGGGTGATCAGTGGGCATAGCAATCAGCATTTGCACACTGCCCATCCATCGTCGCGTGATGGAATACCAGTTTAGTATCATATCATATGTAACCGTACTCACCTCCACCTTGAAGACGCCACGCTTCCTTGCCAGCTTATCGAAGGCGTTGTAAATGCCCTCCAACAGAATGAACACCTGCGTCGGTTCTCGCACGGATGACCAAGCAGTGAAGCCAACGATGTCCGCAAACAAGACCGAGGCGTTCAGGAACAGATCCGCAATTGGTTTGCTGTTCTGGTGCATCGATGAGGCTGGGATAATAGACGCCATGGACAGCTTCCGACTCATCGATGCCTCCGTCACAGAGTGGCTGTGATGGCTGTATCCGCCGTCCAATCCCATTCCTGCGCTGCGCTGAGGGCTCGCCCCAACAAAGTTGGTTTGATGGCCGTCGCCGTTGTGCCCGCTGCTTGGAGAAAAGGGTCCCAACGAGTGCTGCGATTTCATGACTGTGACGGGACCGCAAGATGCCGCAGAATCCGATGTCCGATTCGCCATGCGGAACGCGTCCTTGTTCTTGTCGTACCTTCCAAGCAGCTCGGTGACAGGGTTCTTGGCTCGGTTCAGATTCGCTTGCTTCTGCTCCTCCACTTCTCGTGCTGCAGCCTCTTCCATCAGCCGGTCCTGCACGTTCTGGGGGAACAGCGAGCTGACGATGGCGGTGGATCTCGTGGCTGTCGTCATGACCTTGTCCTGCCGGCGTTCCACGGTGCAGTCGTAGATGACGAAGACAAGCGCCGTGATGGAGAGGCCTATGATCACACCGACAGTGTAGATGATGGGCTTGTCGGTGATATATGTGCTATGGAACTCCGAGGTTGGGTACATGTAGAGAGAGTTCTTGCAGTCGCTTCCTTCGAATGGGGAGAAGGTGGTCTTAACCTCGTACGCATCCCATTCGGTGTCATGGAAGTCGCCGTTGCCCAGGTAGGACACATCGGGACCCGTGATGAGGAACGTGTACTCGACCCCGCAGTTGCTGCGAATAACAATGTAAATCGGGTCGATGTCCTCCGGCAGGAGGTTCACGAAGTAGTTGTGCCACGGCAACAAAGAAATGACCGTCGCGACGATGGTTCTGTTCTCTGCGCTGGGCTTCTGGACCCGGTTGCGGTTGTTGAGGCTGCTGAAGGTCGTCGTCGCTTCTGTGCTGGCAGGATAGTCGAGGTCCTTCCGCAGAGTGGCGAAGACTGGGCTGAGGAGGTAGCTTTCCGGCGGAAAGAAGGTTCCACCTCTCGGCAATTGCAGGATCTCGGACAACACTGGACGTCCACTTCGGACGATGCTATCAAAGTTCTCAGGTATGCCCGGCAGCGTGAACGTATCGTAGTTCACGATGATGTCGTTCCCTACGATGGGCGCAACTTGCCAGAAGGGTGCGAACTTGCCTTTGGATATCGGCGATGATGCTCCAGTGACACCCTCGACGGGACGAGGAGGAGTGAAGTTTGTCCAGATGAAGGGAAATATGGGAGGAGCCGTGCCATCATCCCCACCTCCCCGCACCCCGTCGGGAGGACCGCCAGTGCTGCCACCAGCGTCGCTGCTGTTGCTCCCATTGTTGACGAATGCTGGTGGTCCATTGGTGGTGCTCGTGGTGGAGACTTCGCTGGTATTCTCTCCAGTGACAAATGACGGTGGGCCGCTTCCCTGCGCAACGCCAGGCGGCGGCCCTGCACCTGTATTCGTTCCTCCGACACCCGGAGGTGGCCCTGCGCCTGCATCTATTCCTCCGACACCAGGTGGTGGACCACCAGCTGACGTGCTAGGTATGAAGGGAAGCCCCATGTGCTTGTAACTTTCTGCTCTCCAAACTTCATTCTGCTGCATGACGTACCCCAGCCACTCGCCCTGCTGGGCTTCCGGGACGAGCGGGGCGACGCCTATCGATCGGGACCCCGTCGCTTGGATGGCACGCTCCGCCAATGCCTCAAACAGAGGGACAGTGACCAACGGCCAGGTCGAATTCGTTTGGATGGCATGTGCGGTGAGCGATGTACTGAATTCCTCCAAAGTACCCACGATGTGTTCCCCATTCAATTCGTACACGGTGATGATTTGATTTGCAAAGTCGGTGAACTAGAGAGACATGTTGCATCGGCGTTTACATTTGTAGTTGCAGTTTGGTTTGGCGTACGTAGCAGAGTTCAAGTTGGTGCACAAACAAGGGGAGAATGGAACCGCCGCATGGGCGTAGGTGGAGCCGTATGGTATGTACGGCAGAGCACGTGGGAAGAGGAAGGATGAGATCGGGAAGGATGGTTAGAGATGAGATGCCAACGATGATGATCGCCACCATGGTGGAAAGCCAGGCCACATGCATTGCCTCCTCTTGGTGGAATCTCATGTGGGCAATTGCAGATCAACCACTCCAGAACCGAACTCGTGCTTCTGTGTCAATGTGGGACCGGCATTCCGTAAAGCCGGACGCGATAGTTTCACGCATACAATCTTCCATACGCTCCAACAAAAAGCACGTACTCTGGTGACAAGATCATCTTCCTGTTGCTGTGATGTGAAGACGTATGTGACGGTTGCGAATGTAGCCATGGTGAGCAGCAGGACCATCACCAGCAGCATCTTGGAGCACGTCACGAGACGTTCCTCCTCCGCCGCGAGTCTGGAGGTGCTCATTGGACGCGCCTTGTTGTCGATGCTGCTGGACGGTACCGAGACATCGTCACCTTCCATCACAGACGACGCGGATTCATCATCGTTGTGTGGGTTTGGCAGCCGTACGGCACTATTGTAGGTATGGCCATGGAAGGATTGGATCGATGTGGCTGGGGAATGGGTTGTTTCCGTGGGGCCCGAGTTGCCGCACGCGGCTTCATCGACTGTTGACGCAACAGCTGACTCCTGCGGTGCGTGCGATGCTGCTTGGACTCCATTGGGATTATTTCCGGAAAGCTGGACCATGGCTGCAGATGTCGGTGTTGCAGTCTGAAAGGGATGCAATGGGATGCAATGGGTCGTTGCGGAGACACAGGAGATGCGTGCGTTGGTTGCGAGAAAGTGATCAACAACGCGCGAGGATGGTATTATACGAGTTTGGTATGATACGAGTTTGGTATTATACGAGTATGGTGTGTAGGACCAATGTCAAGAGGGGAACGACGCGACGCCAATGCTGGTGTTGTTTGGATTGTGTCGATTGTCTTGAGACTACTGATACACGCATGCGTGGCATTGAGCCTTCTTCTCTTTGAAGTTGCCCAGCTGCGTGACGATCGTACCGCTTTCTGTTCACAAGGGCCCGATCACAATGACGTGGTTGAAGATCGTGGGACGATGACAAAAGATGCCCCGCCAATGAATGGCAGTTTTGCAAAATGCAAAACCATCGCGACAACTCCCCGAGACAGCGTCGTTAAAGTCCATTCTCGTCACCAGATGCACACTCGCCCGCCCAGGAGAGGAACTCCCATAGGCGCACATTTCCTTCCTGTACATGAGTGCGACACGCCACCAACAGCACACCAGCACCGGCCTCCCGTACATTCCATCGTACAACAATCGCCGCTCATCGCAAAGTTCAATCGCACCCAACAGTTAGGCACATTGAGTGTCGTTGACAAACAACAGGATGAAAATTGCGAACCAACTATGGGGTTGATTCCATGCGTTGCGACGAACATGGAGAAGCAATCCACGTACAATGATTATGTGAGCGGGTTGATGACTCCCAACGTCTGGGTCACCAGTGTGTGCACGGTGAGAGAAGAGTTGATCGCGGTGATGTTCTTCGAAGCGAACTTGGCAGCAAGAGGGAGATAACAGTCCTGCAATCAATGTCCGTTTGTCAAGGGGAACTCTGCGCCTATTAAGTGTCAAAGTACGACCTCCAGATACCGGAAAATGCGTGGAGCCTGTTGGCGATAACGCTACTTGTGGGGTTTTGTGGGTGACAAGTCGTGTTAAAGTCGACAAAAATAGAGCACGCCCCAAACCATCCAAATTACTGCTTATGATGTTACATCTCAACAACACACCATTTAAAGATAAAACTAGACAGTGTATTCGGACGCTTGGCTATCACTTACTCTGAATATCGAAGTTAAATTTGTATGAACTTTATTTTTAATGTCGTTTTGGCTTGCTGTCAGTCAGGTGGTGGGTGCAAAAAATTCTCGATGGCACCATGCTGCCCTCCCTTCAGCACCCATGATCATCATCACCATCATCATCATCATCATCATCATTCTGGCATTTCCATATTCTGAGCACCACATTGGCTCCACATATCCCCCATCTATCCACTCCATGAAGGACAAAAATCTGGGCGCATTGGATATCCCAAAGGCTCCCTGCACTGAAACGCAGAAATTTCGAACACCTGATTCCGACACGGATGCCATTCGTATTTGGATCCGTATCTGTGGGATAATATGGTATCCGAGAATCACATACGGGACTCAACTGGTATCCAAGACACGAATCGATCGACTCAAAGGTATCCGAGAGCCAGACATGTGACGCGATCGTATCCGAGACTGAAAAGGATCCCAGAAGCATAGCTCTACCGCCCCGCACAGTATACTACTTCAAATCGGATCCTGGAAGAGAGGCATGATTGGTTCAAACGGTCCCGCCTACCAATGACACGGATGCACGATACATTCAAACCAAAAGAGGAGAAACTTCAGATAGCAACGCGAATGCCAAGCAACTCAATGAAGCAACATCCATACATAATTACACTCACAATTAGCAGCACAGTTACAATGCATTCCTAAGTTGCTAGTTGTCACCAGAGCCAAGCAGCGTCCTCGTCCAAACCAGGCGAGTCCACTGCTGGGAAACAACAGTATCTCGTTGATACAATCCTTGCAGCTCCTCCACATGCCCCTCATGTGTTCCCACATTCTCTGGCGACACACTGATATGTTCAGAATGGGTGGGGCGTTCATGCCTCCAAAGGTACATCTCCATGTGATGATGCCACCATGGAGTTTTTGTGACACCCAAAAAAGACCCTTTCATGTGCATTCCAGGCTGCAGCCTCTTCCAGACCTTTTCTTTTTCTGGAGCTTCATGCACTGATCTCTGAGTTAATTCTGAACACATCTTGAATGGGTGGCTTGGTGATCTGGGTGACTTGTTGATGGCACCCATCACCACCCAAGTCACGTGATGTGTCCGCCACCACCCACCAAAAAACTCCTGCCCTCCACTTGTTTCTTGCGTAGGGCACCTTCCAGGCCACCCCCAAGCCTCAAACTTTGTGTACATCTTCATTGTATCCTCTTGGATGCGTCTTGCCCATCCATGGTCGTTGGGATGGTCTGTGCATTCCAGGCAGAGACTATATCCAATGAGCGGATTTTCCTCCGAATCGTGTCGTTTGCGTGTGGGCCTGCCACGGTCCCAAATCAACCACTATGGCATCCCCCTCTCGCTCATCCACCAATATTTCCATGGCGGTTCCGCCTATTCCCTCAGATCTTGCACTGGACCGCTGGTTATTGCAGTGCCGATGATGCCGTTCGACGGCGCTTGTGGAGTGTTGTTGTGTTTCTCCATTGTCGTGTCATTGTGTTGTGTTTGGTGTTCTCGACCAGTTTTTGCTGTTGGGGGCCACGGAGATTAACCACAATTCTACCGAATGCGCCCAACAATGGGAACACTTTGCGAGTCCCGAATTGCAAATCCATTCCACGACGCCAAACCGCTCCTCACAAAGTGGACAACGGAAACACTGCGCATCTCTGACGAGCTCCTCCTGTTTCAGTGCTGCTTGTAGTTGCAGCTTGTAAAAAAATATAGAATGACTGTGACCATCCTACATGGGCGAGAGTGGACGATACGAGGCACCTTGTGACTGTCCTCCCATGTTGTCTATGCCCCCTGTGATGTTCTGCGCTGTGCTGTGCGTCGATGGCTGATGATGCGCTGCGCTGTGTCGCTGTCCTCATGTTCTGGTGTGCCTTGCGACGCGCCTTTCTACTCAAATGCAGCCTCCATCAACACAGCACACACCATCCTCCATTCACTGCAGTCTGCACCTTGTAATAGAGCTAACTAGTAACCGCCTGAGAGAGAGACACTACGAACCATCTGACTCATCTGCAGTCCAGTCGATCGAATACACGCCTCATCCGCACCCATGTTTGGGGACCGATCCAGACCATTGAAGCAGATCTTTGGGACCCGTGTCAAGTAAACAGAAGGGTTCCAATAACCAGGTCACCGAAATCCATCCTTGCCGAACTGCCAATACATGGGAACGGCGCCTCAACAACGCGCATCAACACTCTTTGTCTCTCACAGAACTCAACCAAGGGATCTAGACCCATGATACTTGGGCTACGCAACCTGTACACACAGTCACTCAGGACACCACAGGAGATCCTCCCTGCAGGGAAGAACCATAGCACTAATCCCATAATCCGTGTCGAGATGTACATGTGAGTATACGTCAAGATGTACGTGTATATGTGCATCGTTCACCCGCTATTCTCTCATACGCACTTGGACGGTATAACTACACTCGTGTCAATAGTATGCTGTGATTCGTCAGAATTACAGGGGAAATGGAACACACGAAAAGGGGCAAGATTTCTGGAGGAAATTCGTAAATAACGATTTCTGGGAGAATCAGAAGATCGTCCGTCCATGCATCAATGGTACCAAGAGAATCTCGAGGTACTTCCCAACTAAACCTCAGATGACGATATCATCTGACAGATTACTGCATCACCAATGGAACATGACATCTGGAGAGCAGAAGGACGCCTACTGATGTCAACAGGATGTCATCATGTCACCACGTCGACAGCTGTCTCCAAGTCAGAACAGGAGGCAAAGATGCGATGACCCATGAAGATCATGGATACTGAAGGTGAACTTCAAATGGTAAGTACTCATGGAGTAGAAGCCAGTACTGAATGAACGGAGTGTCGAATGCAGAGCACGCATCAAACACGGAGTGTCGTGTAGCACGAGCACACGATGTTGAGAGAGAAAGAGAGAATACAGAGAGGAGCGAGAGAGGATCTCGCGTACCGACTCATAGTCGGAGACTGAATCTACAAAACAGATTGAAGCGCTGAGAGCATTGGGCAAGAGAACGGCGTACACCGAGAGGATTGGAGTAGCCAAGTAATGAAATAGCAAACAGACGACTATCAACCAACACCATCTTCCACGATCGTAGGTTACCGTGAGCGGAACTTGCCAACACGTTTATAAACGATAGATCAGGGCGAGCCCGCGAATCGTATCGTGCGAGGAAGACGAACATCATTCAAGAGCAGCAGGCTGAATGAGCGAGGAAGAGGAATTGAAAGACATCCCTCTGTCCAACCCGACTATCAAGAGAAAAGAAGGTGCGAGTGAGACTCCACCACGAGAAGAGAAGGAAGTAGCAGCGACTACTGTTCTATCAAGCGCAGACGCAAGCGCAATCGACGAGACCGAAGAAGAACGGTCTGCAAGACTACACCGTGAGGAGAAGAGGATTCTCAAGGCGGTCAAGCAAGAGGAGACTGGTGTGACGGAGAGCATTCGCATAGCCAAACAGAGTGGTAAAAGTGAGACACCACCAGGAGGAGAATTTGTGAGCAAATCAGTCCTCTCGAAACAACAAGCGAAAATCGAAGAATCGGCAACACAGAAACCGACGGAAATCAAGGGCGCGAGCGCACCAACAACGAAACAACGAACCAACATGGCGACATCAGCCAACATGAACAAGCGACGTATCAAGGCGCCGATGTTCAGCGGTGAACAGGAAGACTACAGCGCATGGGAGTCCCAAGCAAAGGCATACGCTCGTGCACAGAAGACGAGAGACGTGATGTTGGGAAAGACCAAGATCCCAACGGTGAGTGAGATCGCGGCAGCCACCGACGAAGCCAAGGAAGCGATGGAGGAGATCTACGAGCTGGGATGCGACTGCTTCAGTGATCTGATCCTCATGATGGACGCAGAGAAGGGAAAAGGCAAGCAAGCCATCCAGTACATCAACCAATGCGTCTCCGATGACTACCCCGAAGGAGATCCACACGCAGCGTGGAACGTTCTCGCGGAGAAGTTCCGTTCATCCGACGCAGCAACGAAGATCAAACTCAAGCGTCAGTTCAACAACGAAAAGATGAAGAAAGACTCAGACCCCGACATCTACATCACGTGACTCGAGGGTCTACGATCGCGTCTCCACGATGTCAAGTACACGATCACAGACGAAGAGATGATCATGCAGATCCTCAGCACGGTGAGCGTGGAATACAGAACCCACATCGTGAACTTCCAACATCAACTCACGTTTAATCCGGAACTCGTCACCATCAATGCGATCAGAGGAGTACTCCGAACAGCATACGCCACTCATCAAGGAGGCAAGGCGTACATCGACGACTTCCAAGACAGTAACACGAAGAACAACGACACCGGCTTCGCGAGCACCGGTAACTTCAAGGGGACCTGCCACAACTGTGGTGTGTATGGTCACAGATCCGCCGATTGCCCAGAACGCAAGAAATCGAACAACAAGAAAAACAACAACAACAACAAGATGAACGGAAAGCGCAACAACAACCGCAACAAAGGAAGCGGCTTCAACGGGAAGTGCAACTACTGTGGCATCTTCGGACACCGCGAGGCGGAGCGCCGAAAGAAGAAGTTCAACGAGAACAAGAAGGCCAACGAACAGGTCAACACAGCAACGGAAGGACACGACAAGAGCGGGCACGAGATGGTACTCTCGGCAAAGGGCATGCCGCTCTGCATGTTGGTGTCCGACGACTACATTGAAGACTCCTTCTTCGATAACTTCGAATACGTCGGGAATGACGACGAAGTGCAGGATGATGAGATCATCCCGGAGCGGCTCAGCGAGGAGCCAATCATCCACGAGGTGGATCCAAGACGCGAAGTGAGCTACGAATGCTGCTTCAACGCAAACGACCTGATCGGTTCATACGGCGACGAAGCTGAGATGGACAACGAGGCCAACGATAGCGACATCGAAGAGGCCATGAGCGATGACGACGACGACGCCGACGAGGACGGCATAGATGAAGACGACGAGGCAAACCGCGGCGCAGCGCCGCCTCCTCCAGCAGCGGGGAACAACAGATCGGGCATCTTCGACGAAGATGACAGCGACGAAACCGAAGATCATCCGGACGACAGCTTCAACCCAAACGAGCGTGTCGTCTACCCAGGGAACATCGACTTCCCACCTATTGAGGATCCCAACAGCGTCGACTACCTCCTCCGTCACAGCACCATCCCAAATGCAACAGCAACAGCATTGATAATCCAAAAGCAGCTCATCTTTGACGCCGTAATGGAAGCGGGGATGCGACTGTTCTCAGGAACCGCACGAGGAGTGCTCAGACCGATATGGGTGAACATGATGGGATCCATCCTATCCGAGCACTTCGAATCAATCGAAGAGATCCTTGCCAATGCGATCATCATTAACCGCATACTGGAAGCGAACAACACAGAGACGATCCCAGAAACGGATCTGCACTACATCCTTGGAGGATGTATGCGTGTACTCTTGCGAGAGCGATCACGCGTCCACCCATACGATCCAGTCACAGGATCACACTGAAGCAACACGACTCCATCGGACTACGCGCAGCTATCCGATGAGACCGACGACGAACATCACGAGAATCCATGGAACGAATATGGAGTCCACGTCGACGAAGAAGACGAAGACAACTTCATGACCGATACAGCTGCAGCAGCTGTGGAGCAGCTCCACAAGCTGAGCACCAAGCACAAGGACAAGGTCAACAAGGACACCTGGCTCGCCGACAGTGGAGCTTCGTGTCACATCGTCAATTCAGACGCCGCTCTCTTCAACGTGCGACACATCAAGTCATTCGTCCAAGTGGGAGATAGCATGAAGCTGGACTCTCCCAAAATGGGATCCATTCGCTTGAAGGTCAAGCAACGAGACAACACTGGCCACATCATCCGGCTCGATGACGTGAAGTACACACCGAAAATGGCGGTGAACCTTTTCTTCACGAACAAGGCTCTGTACAACGGTTACCAGCTTGGTAGCAACGGCATTCTGATGGACATCATCAACGGATCCGGAACAAAGATCGTATTCGACCGAGTCTTCCCCACAGCCAACGGATTCATCACGGGAGTGCAGATGCATCCCATCATGCCAACGAACGACGACAAGGCTTGCACAGCCATCATCAAGAACCCATCCAAGGAGATCAGCGCGGTGAACTTGCATCGAATGCTCGGCCACGCGCCACTCGAAGCCATGAAGCGGACGGCCGCTCAGTATGGATGGAAGATTATCGGCGAGATGCCGGTATGTCGCGACTGCGCGGTCGCGAACGCAAGAGTGAAGAACATTCCGAAGGCAACCATTCCGAGAGCAACTCGCCGCGGCGAATGGCTCTTCATTGACATTAGTTACACTAAACACATAAGCTTCGGAGATAAACGCTACTGGACCCTGATCGTGGACAACTGCATGGATCCCTGCTGGAGTTTCTTTCTCAAGAACAAAAGTGATCAACCAGGGTACATCAAACGATTCATCCAAACGATCAAGTCACAGACTGGTGACCAACAGATCATCTTCCGAGGTGACAACAGCGGAGAGAACAAATCCACGCAGGATATTCTCATCGATGCAGGACTCAACGTGAAATTCGAATTCACGGCATCGAACACGCCGCAACAGAACGGCAGAGTGGAACGCAAGTTCGCGTACCTCTACACCAAGATCCGCTCCATGCTCAACGGAGCACAGCTCGACGAAGAGTATAGGCATGGCCTATGGGCAGCAGCTGCTAGCACTGCCACCGCCATCGCAAACATCACCATAGCGAAGAATCAAAAGGAGTCACCACATCGACAATTCTTCGGCAACGATCCACCACACGCGGATGCACTCCGCACTTTCGGAGAGGTGGGTGTTGTGAAGACTACCTACGGCGGGATCACCGCCAAACTCAAGAATAGAGGAGAAGAGATGGTGTTCATCGGATATGCACACCAACATGCATCAGGGGTCTACAACATGTACAGACCATCGACCAAGTCACTCATCTGTTCACGGGACATCAAGTGGCTCAACCAATCATACGGACAGTTCCGTGGCTGGGCACCAGCACCAAACATATCCAACGAAACAGGAACAACGGACGCAGACGGCTTCACAACCATCGGACGGAAGGGAGCAACGCCAAGGACGGCAACGCGTCAAACATCGGAAGCGAAGAGAGTATCTTTCGCTGACAGCAACAGGTACTGCATCCTATCAGACAGCGATGATGAGGATAATGAGGACGACGGAGTAGTGACTCAACTAATCCAGAATGACGAGGAAGATCGGAGCGAATCCAATCATGAGGATGACGAAATCCTACCCTCCGGCGACGAAGCCGATGATGAGACAGGTGTCACCCCTCCGAATACACCAGCAAGGTCTACACATGACACACCATCCAAACTTCCACCGAGCAAACCAAGCAAGCGTGACATAGCTAGAAAGGAGAGGATCCGACGTCACGAAGCACGAGGCAGGAAGGGAGAAGCTAATCCCAAGTCAACTGCAGGGAAGAGTATTCCCAGAGCTCTGCGTGAGCTCGCAGACTTCAACGAACAAGGTCGAAAGGAAGAAGGCTATGAGAGCGATCCATCATCCGCCGAGGCGAGTGACGAACTCAGCGACGAGATGATCGATGATTCCAACAACGAAACTACAGATGATGAAGAAATCATGGATGAAGGAGAAATCGAGATCACCCACCATAGTACAACAGGAGTATATGGAATGAACGCAATCATTACCGAGACATCAGCGATCGATCTCGGATTATTGATGCAGGACGAGAACAAGGAGCCAGAGAAGCACATCGAACCTACAACGTTCGACGGAGCCTTCAATCACCCAGATCCCATCCATCGAAAGGGATATCGAGCAGCCATCAAGAAGGAGTTCGACTCCATGGATACACGCAAGGTGTACAGCAAGATCAAACGAAACACCATCCCACGCGGCCGCAGATGCTGCAAATGCAAATGGGTCTTCAAGCTGAAACGTGACGGCACACATCGAGCACGGCTCGTTGCATGTGGCTATTCACAAGTCGCAGGAGTAGACTTCCAAGAGCATTACTCACCCGTCATCCATGACGTGACCTATCGGGTCATGATGGTGATCATGCTGATCAAGAAGATGGACTGCGCACTCGTCGATGTTGTAACGGCATTCCTACATGGAGACCTCGACGAGGAGATCTACATGAACTGTCCCAACAGGATGGATCATCAACCAGACGAAGCCCTGACCCTACACAAGCCAATCTACGGACTTGTGCAGAGCGCCAGGCAATGGTTCAAGATGATGGTATCAACCCTCAAGAATATCAATTTCGAACAGAGCGCAGCAGACCCGTGCCTGTTCTACAGGAAGACGAACGAAGGAAGCATGATCGTGGCCATCTACGTGGACGATTGCTTCTGTTGCGGAGACTCCAAGGCACTGGAGACATTCCTGAAGGATATCCAAGGCAGCAAGTTCAAGGTGACAATCAAGCGCGGACTCGGAGACTACCTCAGCTGCAACATCGAACTGAACCATGACAAGACTAGAGCGACATTGTGTCAACCACATCTCATCCGACACCTCATCGAAGAGTTCGGAACCAAGGTTGAGAAGATGCAACGCTATGGGACACTGGGAACCCCGGGCCAAATCATCGTACAACCATCCGAAGACAACGGACTGCAGAAGGTCGGACCGGAAGAACATGCCGAATACCGCCGAGGCGTCGGTATGCTACTCTTCCTCATCAAGCACTCGCGACCAGATATCGCGAACCCTGTGAGGGAACTCTCCAAGGTATTGATCGGGCCCACCAAGGCCACAATGAAGGAGATATATCGGATCATCAAGTATGTGATTGATACAAAGGACTATGGATTGAAGATCCATCCAGCGCGTCCAGACGATGACGGCTGGGACATGGAACTCTTCTGCGATAGCGAATATGCAGGAGACAAGAACACAAGAATCAGCATAGGAGGGTTCATCCTATACCTGTGCAAGGTACCAATCCTTTGGCGATCCAAAGCACAGAAGGCCGTCACACTCAGCTCATCCGAAGTAGAATACATTGCCCTTTCCGAAGCGGCAAAGGAAATCTTCTTCGTCATGCAGCTACTCGAAAGTGTGGGCGTCCCAGTGAAGACACCGATCAAGGTCCGTGTGGACAACATCGGAGCTATCTTCATCGCCAAGAACCCATCAACATCCCAACGATCGCGGCACATCGACGTGCGCCATCACTACGTGAGGAACATGGTAATCAACAAAACCATCGAAATCATTTTCGTCAAATCCGAGCAGAACACAAGCGACGGATTCACCAAGAACATCAAGGCCGACTTACAACGCGAACATGAGAAGTCGTACCTTGACACATCGAGAACATTCGAATGACCGAATGCACACAGGAAGGGTGTCGAGATGTACATGTGAGCATACGTCAAGATGTACGTGTATATGTGCATCGTTCACCCGCTATTCTCTCATACGCACTTGGACGGTATAACTACACTCGTGTCAATAGTATGCTGTGATTCGTCAGAATTACAGGGGAAATGGAACACACGAAAAGGGGCAAGATTTCTGGAGGAAATTCGTAAATAACGATTTCTGGGAGAATCAGAAGATCGTCCGTCCATGCATCAATGGTACCAAGAGAATCTCGAGGTACTTCCCAACTAAACCTCAGATGACGATATCATCTGACAGATTACTGCATCACCAATGGAACATGACATCTGGAGAGCAGAAGGACGCCTACTGATGTCAACAGGATGTCATCATGTCACCACGTCGACAGCTGTCTCCAAGTCAGAACAGGAGGCAAAGATGCGATGACCCATGAAGATCATGGATACTGAAGGTGAACTTCAAATGGTAAGTACTCATGGAGTAGAAGCCAGTACTGAATGAACGGAGTGTCGAATGCAGAGCACGCATCAAACACGGAGTGTCGTGTAGCACGAGCACACGATGTTGAGAGAGAGAGAGAGAGAGAATACAGAGAGGAGCGAGAGAGGATCTCGCGTACCGACTCATAGTCGGAGACTGAATCTACAAAACAGATTGAAGCGCCAAGAGCATCGGGCAAGAGAACGGCGTACACCGAGAGGATCGGAGTAGCCAAGTAATGAAATAGCAAACAGACGACTATCAACCAACACCATCTTCCACGATCGTAGGTTACCGTGAGCGGAACTTGCCAACAAATCCGCACGTTTCTTCACCCATCATCAGTATTCTCAATTGACTACTCGTGATCCAGAAGACTCACATATGGACTGCTTGCCAATCAAGCCTCTACAGCCAACAACAGCTAACAAGTGATAAGCCATAACGTTTGGGCTCTATTAATGGGTGTAATGAATATGTTCTATTCGTACCTGGTCGTGCCGAGGATTGGAATTGAATGTTGCCGACATCCAGAGCAAGAGGATTGTGTGTCTGCCTTCGGGGAGGATTGCACACTGCGACTATATGCAGCCTTCTCCCGATACTCATCGCAACCCTTCGTGCGTCATCCGTGTGGGATGTGACGGTGTGGGTGCACTGCGAATAGCTCGCACAGCTTCCGGAGCAAGCCGAGCAGAACACAGGACAGCAAACCGCTTGTTGTGTCAAGCGAAGATTGCCCACGATCGACTCATCCATCTTTGTCTGGAGCTTGGTCGGACCACGCAGATCCTAAATGGAGTTGGTCGAACTGGACGGAACTGGATGGAACGGAACGGGTGCAGGGCTCGCAGCTTTCGCGGAGAGTCTCTGCCAGAATGGACCTTCGCATCCGCACACATCCGCGCAACAGGAGAAGGATGATGGATGTGCACAAGAACAACCACAACTTGAGGATCAACTGGGATATAGACTACTATACAACGCAAGGGGAAAGCAAAACAACAACACCACACCAGATGACCATACTCCATTCATACGACTATTGTTTATTGCACAACTCAATACCGCACTCCACTCTATTTCACCACCTTCTCACTTCTCCGCTAGTTCTTCTTCGATGGCTACCTTCAGCTCTGAGCATCCAAACTGCTTTGCCGCCAACAGCAAGCCTTGGAGATCGCTCTCATTGGCCATCTCGCCAGCCTTGATGAATGACATGTCACCAAAACAGATGCATTGAAGAACTCCACGGACGTGCTTCGGGTGATGTTGAGAAAGGTTGATGGTTGTGTGTTGGGTGCCGTCTTCTGGACTTGTACGAGTATGGACGCTACCGGAGTCGATGATTGCTTTGATGGATGGTTGAGCCAATAGAAGGATTGTGCTCTTTGCTTTGATTGCTTCTTGGACTTCACCGGATCCAGCCAAGAAGGTGAGATCGGACACCGCCTGTTCGCGAAGAGCATGAGGCCCATGCTGATCGCGACCAGGCTCCGGGCCCGACATGTTGTTTTGTGATGGGTGGTTGGATTTCCTCTCCCGTTCCTGTTCAATCTTTCGTATCAATTCATTGTGGAACATGCGAGCAAAGTCCAGGTATTCTTCGCCCCAGTACATCGCATCCCTTAACTTCCAGCCATCTGTCTCTGGTTCATGATCCATACTCTCAAACGCTGTCTTGCCATCATTGTTCTCGATGGTGAGATCTATCTCACATGATTCGATCAAGTACTTCGCCAACCCAGAAGAGACACCATCAGGGTCTTTGAACGCTTGATGGAGTGCAGTGTCGCCATTCTTGTTTTGAACGTTGATGTCGACATTGTGTGACTCCATGAAGTACTCCCTGACATCCTTGGATCTGCTTCGGCATGCATAGTGGAATGGAAGGCTGCCCCACTCGTCCTCAATGCTAACGTCCGCACTGTGTGACTCCACCAAGTACGTCACCAGACGTACGTCATTGTCGCGGCATGCGATGTGGAGAAGAGACCGACCATAGTCACCCTTGCTGTTCACATCAACTGCGCCCGAATTCATCAGGTACTCCGTAATATCCCTTTGGCCCCGCTCCCATGCACCCAGAAATGCATTCATCCCAACAATCTCTTGGAACTCCGAATTCAGCTCGGATGCCTCTATGAACTCTTTGACAGTGTCGAACCATCCCTGTTCGCATGCTGAGTTAAGTGCGTGCTTGCTTCTTTTCAGGTTAGGTGTGGGTTCTGCTGCAACTGACTTGATCAAGAACTTCGCAATGTTCAGGTGCCCCTTCTCGACAGTGCGCCAAAACCCTGTCGTGTAATCGCGATCTCGAAGGTCGAGGTCTGCTCTTCCTGAAGCCACGAGACACTTCACAATCTCGAAATGTCCCTCTTCGCAGGCAAGGTGGAACGCCGTTCTCCCACGGTCGTCTTGACGATTGACGTCCATTTCTCTCAATGACAGCAACTGCTTCACAACATCGACAAATCCTTTTTGGCTTGCATGGTGCAGCACTGTTCTTCCGTTGCCATCCTGACGGCTGGAATCAACTCTTCCTGATGTGATCAAATACTCCAAGATTGTGGGAGTTGGATGATCGCATGCAGCAAACATCGCAGTGCGGGTGTACCGGCCATCGATGGGGGCGCTGGGATTCGCTCCGCATGATCCAATCATGTACTTCGCAAAGTTGACGTGGCCGTGCTTGCGTGCGGTGTGCAGCAGCTTGTCCCCGTTTGGGACCTTGGATGGATCCTTGGAGTTGCTCGGGTTTTGCTGTTTCCACAACTTGACGGTTTCCATGTCTCCCTGTTCGGCCGCATCCGCAAGGTCTTTCTCAGTCACTCTTGACATGATGATGATGATGGTGGCGGCGTGGTCTGCCCGACAAGTCCTTGGGAATAGTCACTGCAGTATGTATTCGTGCTGTGAAGCGAGGTGTACTTATACACCAACTGATAGATGGGTCGAGGGCGTTGGACGAACGTCGAAGATCAGTGCCGTGCTTGCCGATGCAGATGGCGATACGGACGAAGCAGATCGAATGGTGGGAAGAATCTGGTTTGTGGAATTGTGAGAATGAGCAGCTCGTGTCTTGTGTTCGAGCGAGTTGACATGTTTGCCGCCTTTCACCATCGTGTTGCTTGATGCGAGTGTCGTAAGTACAACGCGAGCGAACTTGATGCTGAAGGCAGCGCAAAGTCCGACTTTTCTGAGACATCGTTGCTCTTGCCTCTCCGACCAGCGTGGTTCGTTGAAACTCCATCCTCCAACCTTGTCAGATTTCAAAAGGAGGACAATACTTCTCTCGGCAACCAGAGAGACAGAGAGAGAGCGTGAAAGCGGTGCATTTAAAAAAGGACAATCACATTTTTCTCGCAATGGCAGGAAGTTCCCACAACAACCAACATCATCAGGATCCGTGTCTCTCTACACGTTGTCGATATGCTATCCCTCCAACCCAAGAACTCTGTTGTCCGTGTATTTGCTGTGTCATTTGGAAGTGTCCTCCAGCTGAAATAAATAAAACAACCAACAATGCGTCTGCTCTCGCATCGTTCTATCACGAGATGATTGGTGTCCATGTGATACCGTTTTGCAGATGGTCAATTTTCAGTACCTTCGGCGAAGTGTTTTCGCGGATGATGGTGGATCAAGACGACATTGTCACTAACACAAGACGAGGCCTCAACGATGCCGTTTCGAAACAGGTGTAAGTCCCCGACAGGTCATCCTTGTCACACCGCCACCTCATCTGTGGTAAGCCGAACCTTTCCCAACAGGCGAAAATGCGCGGGCCAGGAACGCCTGGAAATGGATAGAGCAGAATCGGTCGTACCTTCTTTGCGAGGTACCGCTGTTCTTGTGCATCTCCCGCCGGTTTTCTCTCAGTCGCGGCGATGGGTACGGGCCCAATTATTCTTTGTTGCTCGTCACAACGCTATACTTGTCAACGCCAGAGGTTCACCAGTAGTATGTCGTGTATAACCGATAGACGAGAAGTGAAACACTGAGACCAAGACCAGAAAAATAGCGAAGGGCGACCCTGACGCTCTGGCTGAATCACGTGTTTGTGATGTTCCCCTCTCTTGTTCCGGGACAAGGATCATTTCATCAGCCCCTCCGGCACGGCCGCCGCTTTGCCCACCACATGATGCAAAGACATAGGCCCTGGCTCGCTCGGATGTGATGTTGGGCGAAGGCATGGAAACAACACACCAACATCAACATGTCTTTTCGCCTTGCAACCAAATCACAAGCTTCCATATGTGCTGGGACGGAAGTCGCGAATCGCCTCCGCGGCAACCAACACAAGAGGGTTGAAGACCATCATCATTGGCTGCCACGCCACACCCATGATTCACCCAAGCTTTTGCTGCTGCAAATAATCGTGATCCTCTCTTACCCACGCACCACGTTCGTACCGTTCGCGCACCCTCCAAAAATAAGTAATAGAATGAGCGCCCTGCTCACAATCACTGCTGGGAGCAAAACCAACATTCATCTCAAAATTCCACATCTGTGCACTGATCGTTGAAGGTAAGGCGTACAGTAGCTGAGATGACGGCATCTACCATGTCACAAACGATGATGTCTTCGGACCACCGCAAGGGATCCAAATCCCCGCAGAGCTTCTCAGACACCGTCTCCACCGCTTCGAATGTCTCGTCGGAAAGGTACACCGACACGGTGGCATCAACATCGTCGTTGCCATTGTCGTTATCATCGGACCGGCAGGAAATGCGATGCAGCAACCATGGAGGCCGCTCGATAAGGCTGGGCTCTGCTCACACCGTCGCGAACGGTGCGGGTGCCAGGGCTTCCAGTGGAGCTGAGTCCCTTCATCAGCTGACGTTGGCAACCGAAACCAACAACATGCGCACAGCCAGAAAGCTAGCCGAAATCTCGCGATCATCTCTCGACTTCTCGCGCATCTCGCTGGTGGGAAGAGACAAGGAGAAGCGGGTCCTGGACCGAGCATTCCAGCAGATCCTCAAAAGCGTCAAGCATGTTGGTGCACCGGCCAAACGACCAGCACCAGGAATGGTTTCGTCGGATGAAGATCCAAATCTTAACACCCCTGTCGGTTCATCTCAGACCGATGATGGCGATAGCAACGACAGAGGCGCCACGAAGACCGCGGCCGCATTCAAAGGCAGCGAATCAGCCGCCTCCGATGTTGATGCTGATACGGAGAGCACCGTCCGCTCCTTCGTTTCCATCTCCGGATACTCCGGCACAGGCAAATCGGCACTGGCGGCGACGCTGCGACCCAAATGCAAGGCCAATCACATCTTCTTCGTCACCGGCAAGTTCGATCTCAAGCAGATGGATGAGCCGTATTCCGGTTTCCGAACCGCCATGGCCGATCTGTGCTCACAGATCTGCAGCCTCCCGAGGACGTCTGGTGCTGGTACTCACAAGACCGCCGTAGAACAGCCAACCACGACGAGCAAAGGGCACAACACGCACAACACGCACAAGGTGAAGAATACTCGAAGCTTCGATGGCATTCGAGACAGCATCACAGAAGCACTCAACGTCGACGAGCTGCAGGCACTCGTCAAGATCATTCCCAACCTCGTGGATGTGATTGGCAGCGATGCACTGGAGCATCCTGACATCACAGCAGCAACAGGAAGGAACGCCAATATCAATGACGATGGCACTGTCGTATCTACTGCTCAGCGTGCGCACGCAGCCAAGGGCTTCAAACAGCAGTCGATCGCACTCAAGTTCGCCTTCCGTCGCTTCATCAAGATCATCTGCCACTGCTGTCCCCTGGTGTGGGTATCGGACGATGTCCAATGGGCCGACAAGGAATCACTGGACATGATCGAATCGTGGATGTTGGACACCACCATCTCATCTCTCATGGTGGTCGTATGCTTCCGATCCAACCTCGTCGATTCTGATGGTCCAGCACAGAGCTCGGATACAGCGAGCGTATCGAGCAGAATCAGTCACATCAGCCAGATGCTGGCGTCTATTCAGAAGAAGAGACGTGAGCGATTCATTCGATATGTGGATCTGGAAGTCAATAACATGCCGTTGGATGATGTACACGTCATGCTGAAGCAACTGCTGGGGATCTACAGCGACGATGACATTGGCAATGGTGGCGATGGTGATGCCCATGCTCACAGCAGCGGTAACGACAGCAGCTACGGACTGGCAGAGATCGTGTTCAAGAAGACAGATGGCAACGTCTTCTTCGTCCAGCAATTCCTCCGCATGCTCGTCAACGACAACCTCCTCACATACGACATGGCATCGATGAAGTGGGTGTGGGACAACGAGCAGATCAAGCAAGAGACTCCTGCGACCATCAACGTGGTGGAGTTGATGGAGCTGAAGCTGCAACAGATCGAGACGGCCAAGTACATGTTGCCATTGGCAGCGTGTCTGGGATCTACGTTCTCGTGGATGCTGTTGCGGACGACGTTGGAAGGCTTCGTTGAGGATGGCAGGAGGACGAACGATGAAGGTCATCGTACATTTTACGAGTCGTTGTTTGGTGGACCACCACCAAGCAGCGAGGATGAGTGGCTGAGTATCCTGAAGACGTACGAGGAAGAGGGGCTGATCGAGTCTCACATGGACAGCAGCAACAGCTACAACAACAGCAAGAACAGCAAGAACAGCAACGACAGTAGCATCTATGACGATGACGAAAACAGCGAGCTCATAGAAATGGGCACCAGCATGAGTACGAGCATACACACGACGTCGGCATCATCGGTCGTATCAGAGTGCTCCTTCATCCATGACAAGGTACAGGAGGCCGCCTTGGCAATCATCCCGTCCAAGATGCAACTCACGGAGCTGCAGTATCGCATCGGCATCATCCTGATGGATCGACTCATACCTGACGACTTCGAAACGTCACTGTTCGTGATCACGAATCTGCTCAATAGTCGATCGGATATGATTCCACCGTATCCACCGTCGATTCAGTCTGCGCAGCGCAACAACGACAACGAGAACTACAACGACAGCAGTGCTCTTGCTCAAAGCAGACGCTTCCGCATTGCCAGACTCAACTTCGATGCGGGTACCAAGGCTGTATTACACGGCGCTTTCAGAGGGGCCTTCAGCTACTTCCAGAACGCCATCGACTTGATGCCACCTTGCCATTGGCAGTCACATCGCGAGATGAGCATCCAGTTGTTCACATCGGCCGCTGAATGCGCGTATGTGAGCAACAAGTTCGACAAGATGCAAGAGTACGGCCATGAAGTGATCGAATTGGACGACTGTCCATTGATCGACAAGATGAGGGCATATCACGTTCTGATGGAGGGACTGAGCACCATGAACCATCATGACAAGGCGACGGACATGATGCAGCTCGGTTATGATGTCCTTGCGAAGCTCGGATATCGATACCCAAAGAACAAACGCATGCGCTCGTTGTGCCTGGCAAAGGGTATGCTCAAACTTAAGCGATCTGCGAGGAAGTGGACAATCGAGTATTTGGAGTCACTTGAGCCAGCGGAGGACCCGATGGTAGAAATGGCACTCAAGACCCTTTGCATACAATCTCTCACTTCACTTTTGTGCGACCCCGACGTGTATCCGCTGATCCTACTCGACATGGTCAAGGCGACTATGAAGAAGGGAAGAACAAACTTCGCCCCACTTTGTATCGGAAATCTATCATTGCTGATTGGTCCCATCCTTGGCGATATGCAAGCTGCAAAGGCATACGGCAACCATGGTTTGCAGATCAACAAAACCATTTCAGATCCGTCAGCAGCGTCCAGGACGGTGGTGTTCACGTACAGCTTGGTCCTGAATAACATCGTCCCCTTCGAATCGTGCAAGCAGCCGCTGCTGGATGTGTATCCCATTGCGATGGCCGGAGGTGACGTCCAAATCGCACTGTGGTCCATCGTCTTCTACCTCGACTTGTGCAGATTTACGGCACGATCGCTCGCCAGCCTCGACACCGACTACTCGACGTACACGAAGATCTGCGTGGACTTCAACCAAGCCAAGGTGGCCCAACAACTCTCGATCCGATGGCAGATAGTGTTGAATCTCATGGGCAGATCCGATCATCGCACTCTGCTGGTCGGTGACGCATTCGATGAAGTGGCAGCCACCCATCGCCTCAAACAAGCTGATGATTCTTCAATGCGGTACATGATGAGCCAAGCCAAGATGTACGTCGCCACTTACTTTGGCGATTATGAACAAGTCGTTGAGGTTCGCATTCAAGCCATCGCCGAACGGCAACGCTTGACACCCGGTCACATGACGGGCATCCCATCCGCCTTCTGCGCCGCATTATCGGCCACGATCGTCATGAATCAAGCTTCACGATCCAACCGCGGACGCATCAAGCCTGTACACACGCAGGCTCTCAACATGTTGCAAACCGCCGTGAAGAAGGGCAATCCCAACGCGGTACATTACCTTGCCATCGTAAATGCGGAGAAGACAGCGTGCCAGGCGCGCAAGCGAGGCGCGTATCGGCGGCAGGCCTTCCGCAACGCGGTCCAGATGTATCAGGACGCCATTCGGATCACCGGGAGGGGTGGCTGGATCCAGGATCAGGCGTTGGCGAACGAACGGTTGGCGCGGCACATGCTGCTGGAAGATGATAGGAAAGGTGCGAGGTACCGTTTTGACGAGGCCATCCGACTGTACAGGGAATGGGGCGCAGATGGCAAGGTCGAGCAGCTACAGGAGCAGCAGACATCGATCTGGGGATGATGATTGAATCCACGTTGGATTCTCAGCCAGTCATAGACGATCATACAGCATGAGCCGTGATACGGAAGCCTTGCTCGTTTTTCACTCCTGCTGATCCTCTCCTTGCGTGTTGCGTTGAACTTTGTGGTTGAGGGATTGGTGTATGCAAGTATGCCATCTTGGGTGCCCTTTGCAATCGATAGTCTGTGACTACTTTCTGGATCGTATTGTATTGTATGTTATGAAGTATAGTTTGCTTTAGAATGGTATCGTATTATACGTTATCTGTTGCATATTATGCACCAACGCGCCTCAGTTTACAGTTGAAAATGAATCTCCTGTGGCACGATCTGCTGCGTATCGAGTCCCTCGTTGATGGCCAATTCCGTCATGTGTTCGAGCTCCGAAATTGCGCGATCCAATTTCTCGGCGGTCAGGCAAGTTTTGGGCGTGAGGGCCGTGACGAGGACCTCATCGTCGACCTCATCATCGTCCGTGTGATCGGACGACCGTTCCGTCCAGCTGTTGCCGTCGGACAATGACTTGGTGATGTTCGTCATGGCGCCGGTGCTGATGCGCTTGACGGCGATTGAGCTTTGGGCGTTGCTGTTGGACTGTGGGGCCGCGACCTTGTTCTTCCTGTTCCATCGTGATCGGAAGCCCAACGACTTCTTTTGAGTGGTGGGACGCTGGTTGTTGTTGTTGTTGTTGTTGCTGTTGTTGTTGTTGTGCTTGTGATCATCGTCGTCGTCATCGTGTTCGTCAAAGTCGAACTCGTCGTCGCTGCCGATCATGAAATCATCACCATCGTTGCTCTTGATGTCCATATCATACTCGGATTCGAAGGATTGGTCCGACGACACGAAGGATCGCTGGGAGAATTCGATGGCGACCTCTCGACGGCCAGCCGATGCAGTTCGGATGCTGCGCGAGTCTCTGCCACTCGCATTGGATGACGATCCAAAGAAGGTGCGTCCCAACCGCAGCGAGGATTCCAGCGCATCCATGATGGTGCCGCGGCTGTGACCAGACGATGTGGCACCGTGCGGCACGACGCGCGAGGCGATGCGCTTGGGGCGTCCCTTCGGTGCGAAGTTGACTTCGCCGGTGAAGGAGGTGGGCTGATCGTCGCCGTCGCTGCCGTACGCCTGGTCGTCCATGTCGTCGGCGTCATCGGATGCGACTGTTTGCGAGCACGGTCTCGGCGGCAACCGCGATGCGAGGCGCGCACGTCGTGACATGGCTCGTTGCGATCGCGAGGAGGCATGCAACTCGGTGACGGACGCAGCATCACCATCGTCGTCATCCGCTTTGGCGCTGGGCATGAGGCTGCGACCCAAACGCAGCGAGTTGCTGAAGACGGATCGCAACGAATGCGCGCTGCCTCGTTGGGAGTGGGCGGCGCGGCGGTTGACGGCCTGCTGCAGCAGATCCTCCTGCGTGAGGCCGCCCATGGTCTCGAACAGCGGCGCATCCGTTGTGCGCTGCGAACGCATCGATCGGCTCACGGCTTGCGCGGTGGCCGCATTGGACAGCTTCTCCTGCTGCTGCTTCAGCGTCTCGGCCACCTGCGTCTCCTTCTGCTTCAGAAGGAACTGGTTCTTGCTGCGCTTGCGCATGGCCTTGCGCAGCAGCTCGTCCTGCGATGAGAACGTTGCGTTGTAAGGGGAGGGCTGCTCCAGCGAGATCTCCACCATGGCAGGAGGTTGCTGGTGGTCATCTTGGAAGGATCTTCTGTGCTGGCGACGTCTGGTCTGCCGGCGACGGCGCTGCGAGGTTTCTGGCATCGTGTGAACGTGGAGTATGTGCGTGTGCGTGTGTGTGCGTGTGTGTGGTAGTTGTGTACGTATGGTTGCTGGAGGCGATTGTGAAGATGGCTGATCGCTGATCGCTGCAGATGGTGGTGGAGGCGATTGTGCAGATGATGGAGACGATGGAGATGAGTTACAAAATCTGCGATTCGTTGTTTGTGAGGATTCCGTTGGATTGGCTGGATTTTTGTTTTTGTGTGCAAGTAATAACGCGAGACAAGGTGGACAAAAATCCAACGCGCACGTGAACTCAGTGAAGGCTCGTGACGCACAACACGCATTGCGGCGTACTACACACGCAGAAGCCGACCGAATTCATGGACAGAAGGAATCCCTTTGACGTGTTCGATGAGACAGTCATCCAGATTTATCCGAAACAGTATTCCGTACCAGAAGTGATTTAAGAGCCCCTCGAGTGAGTCGACCAACACTTTGAAATAGACCTCTTGGATTTTTGTCTCCGTTGTCCAAACCAAGCACATATTCGTAATCCCTGTAGGTCTAATACAAATAATTAACCATTACATTTTTGAGTTAGATCCTATTTTAAGTTTTACGGACCGATGGATATGAGCAATTTTCGATCTCTCTCGGGTTTCAGCCTTTCGCCTACGACTACATCGATCCAATTTAACCCTTTGCTGTTCTTCGTTTCAGCGACGTTGTTCCCATTTTGAATTGTTTAGTCTCTTTTTGAGGTGTTCCGATCAGACCATCCAACACCCCGTCCACGATAGCGCTAGTTGTAGAGTTTTGGGAGAAGCGGCGAGTGCGCGTTTGGATCCATTCTACCCTGTGCCTGTCTGATCCGTCATCTACGTCACTAGACTGGCTGCTGCGTCATGAGCCACCAATCACAGCACGATGTGAAGCAGCATCAGCGACGTTTCGTCGTGACGGAATGGTCGAGTTGCATTGGTACTCCGGAAGTGTTTTGTGTCATGCTTCTTTCGTGCATTTTGGTTAGGTGTTTGCAATTACCTTATCCCCCAGTATGTCCGACTGGTTGAGAGTGCCAGACTCCAAAAAACAACAACATGACAATGGCGGAACACCAAAAAACGCCACAATGGCTGTCCAACGGCAATCACTGCGCCGCACCAACCAGCGGTCCAATGACAAATCCAAGCACATCGCCGTCACCGCGATGCAGCCGTTGGTGGGTGGACGAGAGGGGGCCGCGAGAGCGCTTGATTTGGGGCCGTCGCAGGCCCCAGATCAAACGTCACAATTTCGCGCCAGATTGCCTCGTTGCATATGGCCGGTGTACTCCATCCACAGCCCACCCCAACGCCTATGGATGGGCAGGATGGCTCCAGGAGGCCAAGACCAAGATTCACACGAAGTTTGAGGTTCGGGGACGACCGAGAAGGTGTCCGCGCAGAGGAAACAGTGGAGGGCAAGAGTTTTGGCGGTGTATCGCGGGGGTTCCCATGGTGTGGCTTTGGCTGTGACAGGCAGCATCATCAAGCCACCCAATCGCCAAGTCGCCCATGCAAGATGCGTGCGGCACCAACGGAAGATGCACGTCGCGAAGTTCGCGCCGCAGATATTGTCTGGAAGAGGCTGTGGCCTCGAATGAGTACAGACAGGTCATGTTTTGGTGGGGTGCCACGAAAAGAGATGGCATCACCAAATGGAGGTGTACCATCAAGACCATCGATGCCCATCCCCCTCTGGATGCATCATCATGTCACCAGGGAGTGTGGGAATGCACGAGGGGCACGTGGAGGGGCTGAAAGGGTCATGTGCATGAGGTATGGATCCGTATCCATACCGCATCCGGCTTGAAAATCGTTTTTTGGAATCACTCTTTTTCAGTGTATGGACACTTTGGGGCATGCAATGTGGCCAAAACGTTGTATCCTTCATGGAGTGGGTAGATGGGGGGTATACAGAGCGATTGTGGTGCGCAGTTTATCAAAATACCAGGATGATGATGATGATCATGGGTGCTGATTGGAGGGCAACATTGCTTGGTCGAGAATTTTGTGAATCCACCACACAACTGTGTGATGGACCAACATGACACTAAAAATAATTTCTTTGTCAATTTAACTTCGATATTCTGTATAAACACTAGTCAGGTGTATGAATGCACTGTTTAGATTTAATTGTAGACAATGTGTTGTTGAGATATAGCATGACAAGCAGATATTGGATGTGCTTTTTGGATGGCCTCTAGACTCGTTTTAGTAGCATGGTCTGCCCCCACAAAACTCCACAACTAGTGTTATCGCGGTGACGCACAGCCATCACAAAATTTCCGTCTCATCATCCAACACAGCCTCACTTTCTGTGTTCGCCTTCATGGTGTGAGCATCACACCACATCTGATGGTCCAATTCCTCTTCCTCTTTCTGCAACTCCTCTTCAATTCGTTCCTCCTCTGTTGCAGCTGGTGCATTGGAGGTTGCCACAATTACAGATGCTGTTGCTGTGCTTGTTGGGTTGGTGTTGGTGTTGGTTTCCGCCTTGAGAGCAGCTTGCTTCTTGTCCTTGCGTTGTTTGGCGTTGTACGCTGCTGACAGTGAAGCTTTCACACGCATCGGGTTAGCGTGCAGTTGTACGTACCAGTCAGTTTTGGCTTTTTCACTGTCCATCAATTGCTCGTGTGCTTCGTGTTCGGACGGTCTGTTTTTCGGGTCCTTCGCGGACACTTCACAGATGCCCTTCAATTTGTCCGCAATGTAGTCCGGTAGTTTGGCATTGGTCCGTGCTGTTTTGCTGGCCCAGCCTTGTACTGCGAGTGGTGGGTGTTCGGTTTCTGCGGTCTGGTCTTGTAGCGCTGTGGTGTGATCGGATGGTAGATGTTGTTGTCCGTCTGCGATGGCCTTGCCGAACGCAAGCCCCTTGCTCTCTGCCGCTGTGCGCCCGAGTTTTCGCGTCTTGTCCGTCTTCCTGAATGATTCGGACGTGATCGGCAGCTTGTCGGACGTGAATGTTTTGTCCGCGATGACACCCAACTCGTTGATGATCCACCCTCCCCATTCGGTGCTCTTCACCACAACATCTTCCGTGATTCCAGATGCAGCCACCAACCGCGCCTGGTCATCGTCGTACTTCACCTCGTGAGTCATACGTACCTGTTGCCCACTTGCGCGGAATCGTCGTTTTGGTGCACCAGGCAGCGTGGTGATGTTGCCTGCCAGGAGCGCCGCGTTGACAAGTACCGTTGTCGTACCTGCGATGTTACCGGCTTGGAGCGCGAGGAAGACTTGGAAAGGGGTCTTGATGTCCTTGCCACTTTGCACGTATTTTCGCAGTACACGGGTGATGTACGCGAAGTGGGTGTCCAGCATGCTCTTACCAGTTTGGGCCTCCGTGTAGATCCAGGCGATGATTTTGGCGGCGTTTCGTGTCACAAGGTTCTTGTTGAGTTTGGATGTGATGAGCGCGATGTGCTCGTGACTGGCAAAGCAACACGCGTTATCGCTCTGTAGGATGATTTCAGTCACGGATGGGTGAATGTCTTTGACCTTTTTTTGCACGATCTCCAGCAGTCCACCAACTTGAAGTGTGTCTTGCGTCGGTCTTCCCTCGACCACAATGTCGATGAACCGATAAGTAAAAATGTCGTTGCGACACGTGATGACCATTGCCCCAAGCAGTGACATCCCCTTCTTCCCCCAATATTCTTGTTGGGCTTCGCCTTGGCCTGTCGGTAGAATTTTTTGCTTATGGTCGAGTACCACATAGGCTCTTTCAGGCTTTTCATTGAGCTGGGATTGATAAAAGGCGATTTGTCCGAATTGCACTTTGGCACGCACTTTGTGAGCCATGTAGTTAACAATTTCGTTGGCGAATCCCGGGGCCGCTGCAAGCATTGATTGCAATTCGTCATTGTGTTCTGCGAGTTCGTTGTCCTTAAGCATTTTGACAAAAGGAACAAAACGATCATTCACAAATCGCATTGCTGCTCCACAACGGTTGCATACTTTACGTGGTTGTTCGCTTGCAGTGGTGGGAGAAGTGTCATTTGTGACAGCGGTGTTCTTCTTGCGCTTGTGTTTGTTGGTTCGTGCTTTGCGTTGATTGGTCGATGTGGTTGATGCCTTCTTCTTCTCCTTTTTGGTGGTGAGAGCGAACGTGGCCGAGTGCATTGGATCGTCACACTGAAGCTGCATGTGAGAGGCGGTGAACTCCCATTTGAGGAACACAACAAGCAGTTCGAGTGCATGCAAGAGAGAATCGGCTGTGCGCACATGCTGTGTGATGACATCATCAGGCTCATTGTTCTGGTGCTGATACTCGTCATTGGCATCCACAGCGGCATCATTTTGCTCCTCCCCATCTGCTCCATACTTAGCCTTCAGTAGGTCTACTAGGCGCGAAATTGCCTGTTTGAGTTTCCCCGTTGCCATCCAGAAGTAGCTTTCGAAGGAAGAGAGGCCTGTCTTGATCTTGCTTTTGCGTGTGAGGAGGTGGGTCATGGTGGTGAAAGCAGGCATCCCAACCGGAGTATTGGTAGTGGAAGAGTACATGTCGAATAATTCTTGGATGGTGGTGCTGCCACGATCGAACACCGGGACATTCTCAAATTCAATTCCACCATACTGTACCTTGTGACTTAACCCTGCCTTGTATGTTGTTGTTGTCATGAGGAAGGACACCACGCCAGACAGGTCGCAAGCACGCACGCGATACTGAAGAACTGGCGGTGAGATGGTTTCGCCATGGCTCAACATGTCGTAGTAGCGACGCAAGGTGCATACCTGGCTATGTGTGATGATGTCGCGTTTGGGAAGCATACGAGTCTTCTGTTCGTCGGACAGTTCTTGCGCGCGCTTTTCGAGGATGGAAGTACACAGTGCATGTGGCGCAGACATGGCCAAAGCAGCTCTCACCGCGCGGGATGATGGAGTTTCTCCGAGCAAGCCCAGGGTGTACAGATTGGGCGCCAACATGATTGGCGGAAGATCCACGTTGCCGCGCACGAATGCAACCACCTGTTCCATCTGACGAGTTGGCACGTCCTCTTCTGGCAGCAGCACTGTCCAAAGCGCGGATGAGACAACATTCCACATCTGTTTCACAGAGCTCCAGATGGTCCGATCGTGGCTGCCTGTGAGGACGAACCCTTTTTTTCGGCATCAGCTGCAACAGTTTTGGATCTAGGTTAGATCCAAGAGCTGCCATCGCACGAACGATGGCATCGCGCCTCCAGTTTCCCGCCTCTTCCAGATTGTACCCGAACTGACCTCCTCTCCTGTTCCTGCTGGCACGCGCCCGTACCTCCTTGCCGTTGTCGTCGTAGGTGCTGTCGCTGTCGCCAGAGGCATCTGCGTAGCCCCCAGCAACAACAGTATTGCAGCGCCGGGGAAGCCTCGCTGGCGGGGTAGGCTCGACAGGCGGAGCAACATCAGCTGCAGCAGGCAGGGGTGGCGCGTTCACGACAACGCTCACCACTGTTCCATCGCCGACACCTCGTCCCTCGGATCGCACGTTGACGTTGGAGTCGTCGAAGACGCCTCCGTTGTCATCGAGGATGTGAACGAACACATGCAGCACGCGAGCGTGCGCATGCGTACCGTTCGGGACGAGGCTGCCATCCGCTGCGAGCATCGGCTTCACATCGATCACTCGCGTGATGGTGGTTGGCTTCCTCAACGCAGCGAATGGCTTGTCAGGCAACAGTTGCTCCGCGGTAGGGAGCAAGTTTCCCTTGGAGTCGGCAGGAGGAGCAGATGCAAGGCGAGCAGAACGCGGTTTCTTACGGGCAGAGGGGTTAGCATCCTTGGAGAGGGCCTTGGTAGGGGTCGAGATAGGCATGATGTAGTTGTTGGTGTTGAGTATGGTTGTTAGCTGGTTGGATGTGATGAACAGCACAGGTTGAGATGAAGTGAGGAAGGAGAGCAAACGATGAATGGTCGACCATTCGTTGACAACAACAACAACTACTACTACTACTACTACTACTACTACTACTACTACTACTACTACCAGGAGGAGGAGAACTAGCATGGAGCGAAAGGGCGAGTGTGCAGGGCATTGGCGAGGCAAGTTGTGAATGGAGCCGAAGCATGGCACAAATTTGCGAAATGATGGCGATGATGTGTTTTGTGTGATGTGTTTTGTGTCATGTGCTTTGTGACGAGCAGAATGTGGAATCAGGTGCCACATGCTAACGTGTAATTAACGCGTACCAAACGACTGACACCTTCGGAAGCAAGTCCGTGACTGATCACCTCACGATAAATACATGAGAACATGATAGAACCTTCTGCCAACAACAACGGGTTTTGTGCTGTTGGATCAACGCGACTGCAATGCACACATAGATCACTCCATAAAACTTAAAATAAGGATCTAACAAAAAATGTAACGGTTAATTATGTATAAAGAGACTATAGGTATTACGAATATGTGCTTGGTTTGGATATCGCAGATGAAAAGTTAGAATGTCCATTTCAAAGTGTTGGTCGACTCACTCGAGGGGCTCTTAAAAGAGAAAGCGGAGCCCGAAGGTTTCGTCTCTTGGGACTGTTGATACGCGCAACTGCATTTAGTGACACAATCTGTTTGAATCCTACCCTTATGTATGAATCACGCCGAAGGAAGTTCGCAGATACCTCCGAACGTGATTGCGTTGACAAACCAACAGGACGTGATCGCTGTTGTGTTCCTCTCGCTCAGTTGTCGCAATAATCAACGTACGCAAAAAGGAACATGCCCGAGATACGTGAAGTTAGCTCCCATCAAACACGAGTACGAACAGTGACCGTTACAATTGTGTCGCTGGATGTGCCCAATGTGCTCCACGCCACGAAAACCACGGTTAATTGTGGAGCGTTGCTGTCCTTGTCCAGAACCAAGCGATTGGTTGTGTTTTGCGGAATGGGTGCGAAGTGCCTCAATGCGACGTCGTCGCATCACGCAATCTCCCACAACGCAATCAACACAATCAACACACCCGGCGAATGCTTACGCACAACCATGGAAGATGAACAATGTGAACAGTTGTCCACTCGATCATCACTGTTGCATCGTTTCTGCATGGTCATGACGGGCTGAGCAACCATGAATGAGGGTCATGATCCTATGTGGAGTATAGTAAAAGGGATGGGTTTGCGCCAGGGTACTATGAAGAACAATGGCATGAGCACATCATGTTAGATGTTACGCCGAGATCCACACAGATCGTGGTGCGTTGCGGCATGGCATGTATGCTGGAGGAGACTAGAAGAACAACACCATTGTCGGGACTTGCGAGGACATCTGTTATCTGTGACAGTAGTAGTCGTGTGATCAACACGCACGGGAGGCTGGGCCGTTTTGGTCTACGTACTTCTTCCTTCTTTTCCTTTCGTACGACTACACATCTGTTGCTTTGCCGGACTTTCCTTCGAATCATGGTGTGATTGTCGCTGTTCTTCTTCTTCTTCTTCCAAACGATCTATTATACTCAAGTATGCACCGCACCGGTCTGTGCTACTTGTAAGACGAACCGTCAGTCAACACGGACACATCGTCACCATTGTCACCACCATGTCCAACACCGCCGCCAAGTTCTTCCGTGCCAAGTTTGTATTCGTCCGTCCGGGACACCGTCTCCGCGATGCTCGATGAGATGTGGCTCGTCGATGGTCGGAAGGTTGGCAGCACAGCTGGCTTCGTGCGTTGCGATGCGCCGCCTCGGCCTGCGACGGATGGATTTCCAAAGTCGCAGATGGCTTCGTTGTTGTCGGCACCACTGCCATCGCCACGGCCATCGCCACGAAGATCTTGAAGGGGCGGTGCACTTGACAATCCTGGGGCAGTGACGTCATTCAACAACGTCACGCTCTTCATCTTGCCCAGCTCCTTGAGGTATTCCTTGCGCGTCTGCTTCAGTCTCTTCACCTTCACCGTGCAACCCCATTCCGCGTAACACAGAACTGCGTTCGCGAAGTACTTTCCCACACGATGCTTCAGTCCATGGCGCACGTAATGCTCCCCCGCAAGCTCATTGGCCAGCGCTGCAGTGTGGTAGCATGATGCGTTGTTGGCCACCATGATGGCAATGTCGTACGCGTTGCGGATGGAGTGGCTCTCCTTCTCACGCTTCCGGATGCTCTTCTCCTCGGCTTCCAACAGCAGCACGTGATGGACGAAGTTGTTGCCGTACGTCCTCGCGATGAAGCGCGCCTCCTTCAGGATCGTGCGCAACCGGCGCAGATGCTGCCGTTGCCCAGTGCGTCGGTACAGCTCCGCCGCGACGATGCCGGGATACAGTCCTCGGCTCAGCAGCGTCATGAAAGATTTGTCGTGCGATGCCATGCTCACCAACCGATCGGCGAGCTTTTGCGCCAGTTCGTACTTGCCGAACAGTGTGGCCAGAATCAAGCTGTGGTTGTAGTGCAAGGCGAAGCCTGTGCCGTTGGCAGCGTCCTCGGTGCTGGGACCGTTGGCGGCGGACTCCTCCAGCTTGTCCCAATCGACGACCTCGTCCGTCTGCGTGAGGTATCGGATGAGAGTAATGTGTTCCGGCGCCATGGCGCTCATGGTGTTGACGTTGTACACCTTGCACTGCTGCACGAGCGATTCGACGGACTCCATGACCGAAGGCAGCGGATATCCGGCCTGGAAGGCCATCATGATGCAAGATTGCCAGCACAGGAAGCCGAATTCGAACTCGCCGTTCTCCATCGACTTGGAGTAGCCCTTTCGGAAGTTCGCGATCAGTTCCGTGACGGGTGTGTGGAACGAGTTGATGAAGGAGCCGGTTAGCATGTAGATCCACCCCATCGTGGCGGAGCCGCTGACCTTCTTCAGGGTGCGCTGTCCCAAGTCCGCACAACGCAGCGCCATGTCCTGGTTGCCTGTCCGCCCCATCAGCAGAGCAAACGCGACGAAGCCGTTGGCCGATTCCATGCACAGACCGTACCGCATGGTGGTGCGCATGAGCTTGCACAGATTGACGAGCCAAAGGAGCATATTCTTCGTCAGGTAGGCTCGAACGCTGAGTTCCTTGCACAGCTTCATCGTCATGATCTTGGTCTGGTTCGTCATGGTTGGCAACGAGGCCAAGATCTCATCATTGCTGTAGCGATTCAGATAGCGCTTGATACGCCGGATGTTGGTCAGGCAGTATGGCAGATACTTCCACTTGCTCGGGAACTGCTTCATCTCCGTCACGGCGTGCAGCGAAATGCTGAGCGAATCTTGGTTCTTGCCCTGCCGACCGAAGGCGCGTGCCAATGCGTGATACGTGGGCAGCCTGTCCTCCAGCGTTCTGCACTTTTCGATGACGGTCGTGGCCAGGTTGTGGCCGATCTCGAGCCGACCCAGCGACAGCTCGACGTCGCACCTGGCCCTGTATAGGCGCAGGCACGTGTCGTAGAATGCATCCCACGGATCGTTGCGGACGAGGCGCAGAGATTGGATGGCCTTTTGCAGATACACCGCGGCGGGTGCCAATGCTGCCATCTCCAGAGCCCTCTCCCCGACTTCCAAATTCATCGTCACAGAGAACATGTGGTCCTTGGTCTGAACGCTGTTCAAGTGATCGGCTGCGACGAACAACAATCCATCCTCAACATCAATCGTCTGCATGGCGCCTTCTTGGTCGTCGCCACCCTTGCCATTGCTGGTGGCATTGCTGTTGCTGATGCTGTTGTTACTGCCCGGCAAACCATGCTGGTAGATACGGAAGAGACAGTGGCCGATACGCACCCGTAGCTTGTCGCGGATCTCACCAAACGGCACCATGCCATGAGCCGCCTGTTGGATGCGATCATGAGCAAATCGGTACGTCGTACCGCCGATCGAGTTCGTGATCAGCCGCTCTAAAACGGCCTGTTCCAGTAGATCGCACAGCTGTTGCCTCCGTCTCGCTGCATCATCTTCCAGCTTCCATGACAAGATTCCATCCGCGTGATTGTGCTCGTTGGCCATGATGTACTCCAGCACGTGGACATCGAAGGATGCTCGAATGTAAGCGGCGATGGATAGCACCTGCTGCAACGGTTTGGGGAGCTGGCGCAGTTTGGATTCGATGGCGCTGACGATGTTGTCGCTCATGCGCAAACCATCGCCGTTGTTCGGATTCGTATCGTTGCAAAAATTGAACTCCCATTGGAAGGATATGCGGCTGTACACCAGGATGTTGTTGCATTCCAGCTCCTCCAGCACCTGCACCGCGAAGTAGATGTTGCCATCCGTCTTGTCGTGGACCTTGTCGACTAGCACGGACAGATCCTCCTCCTCGCGATCCAGCAAGCTGGAGAGCCACGTGGACATCTCGAGCTTGGTCAGATTGCTGATGGTGAGTTGGTGGAGCTGTGCTTCTTGCAACCGATCGAGAAACACCGTTCGCAAAGGTTCATCCATGGGCACCTCCAGGACTTCGCTGTTGTGTGGATTCGTCTCCTGCCGGATGGAGGCGATGAGAATGAAGTGCTTCAATTCTGGATCCGACAGAACATTGGCGAGCAGCTTCAGACCGATCTCCGAAGACCATTGCAGATCATCCAAGAAGAGGTAGATGGGCCTCTCAGCCGTCGAGATTGCCTTGAGGAACTGGAGGAAGATGTACTGGAACTGATTCCAAACCGTCTCGATCGACGTCGTTGCCATCTGGTTGTCAGGTGCATCGCAGTCGCTGCTGCTGTTGTTGCTGTTGGCAATGTTGCGATGGCTATTCGTCGTCCTCGTGAAACCACTTCTATTTGCTCGTCGCAGGGACTGTAGCGTATCAGTCATGTGGGATTGTCCACGCGGGGATGAGTTTTGCTGCAGCAGGAAGGATAGCGACGGCACGACACGGACCAATGATTCCAGAACCGCCATGCCATCATCTGTCTCGTCGCCGCTATCGTCGTTGCCGTCGTCATTATGGCTGTCCTGGGTGGTGGGAATAGTGTCATCTTTGTTGCCCGTGTTCTTATCGCACGAGTCGCCACCCGTTTGGTGTCGTCGTCGCTTGCCATACTTGCGTCGCTTGCGCGGGGTATCGGAACGCGATGCGTCAGTGTCCGGGTCATCCTTTCCCTCTGCTTGGTCGTCGTCACCATCGTCTTCGAGTTGCATCTCCTTGCTCTCATCGATCATCGCCATGGACTTTGCGCTGTTGGAGCGGAACGCCCTGCGAACCGCCTTGCGGATGCGATCCAGCTCGTGCTCGGGACCTGCCATGAGCTGCTGTGAGAAGGCGTTCAGCGCTTGCACGATGGCAGAGAACGGCTCGCTTTGCCCTGTGTACTCATCGTACTTTCCACGAAGGATGTAACAGGGACGTGTCGATGCCGATGGCAACGATGATAATGATGCTGATGATGATTGAGGCTGCGCCTTGCTGTCACTGCGGCTGTCACCCCAGCCACTGTCGCAGTGCTTCTCGAAGAAATGATCGACAAGCGTGGACTTGCCGGTGCCGCTGATGCCCCAGACCAAAATAGCAGGATAGGCCGTTCGGAGCACCCTCGTTACCACCGATGACGCGGCCGACGGCGATAAGTTGGTCCCTGACAACGAAAAATCTTTCGAGGATACTTTGAAGGCATTGTCTGTGCTGTTGGCACTTCCATAGGACAAACTCCCATCCTTGCACTGTGCCTGCATGATATCGTCGTGTGCCCTCTCGAACGCTTCCACATCCTTCTGACGACCAAAGAAGCGAGCGGCCCCGAGCAAACCAGTCACGGTCGTTGGCAGATCTGCGAGATCCTGCTCCTCGTCCGTGTACCCATCATCGTAGAAGTCGCGGCCCGACGAAAAGAAGCTCTTGACTCTGTCCTTCCGAGGCGTAGACTTTTGTAGCCCCTGCTGCTGCTCCATGGTTGTATTCGTTGCGACTGTCCCTGTGTTGGTAGCTGCAGACATCGCCGTCACGGTCGTCCCAGCGAAGGAAGTTGATGACGAGACTACCTTCGTATCATGGGATTGTGACGGCCTCGTACTTGTGGAAGCCTCTGCTCCTGCAACCATTGGCATCGTTGCTAGCGTTCGTGATGTTGCCCTTGCCCTTGCTCCTGACAAGCACGGTGTTTCTTTGATTTGCGTTGCCCTTGTGTTGGTACTGATGCTGATCTTCGTGCCGATACTTTAGTGTGTGAGTAGGAGAGCACGATTATGAGTATGAGTTATGGTACTACTCGTAGTAGGGTTGAATCGCTTGTTTACGAAGTTGCACGATGTGCCTATTCAACCCTGAGGATGATGTGACAGCGCCGCCGCTGCTGTCGTTGTTGTAGGGAGCGATTGTGTGGTTGTCGCTGGTGGCAGTTCGTGATGTTCGCTTCAGCGATATCCTTAGCTGGCCTTTGCCCTGCATGCCGTCTTCTCCTGCGTGTCTGTCGCCCCTGTCCATGCCGTTGTTGCTGTCGGATGTTGGTTGTGCGGTGGTGGTGATGTTGGACATGTTGTCGCTCTGTTTCCGGAGGGCGTTCAACATCTGACTCCAACATGAGGGGAGCGAAAACTTCGCCCAAACACCTTCGTTTGTTGTGCCAGTTCCTTGGTTGCTGCGCGTTGTGAGAAATTCGTCAATCCCAACAGTTGATCGCGTGTCAGGCCCCAAGGGTATCCTCCGCTTCCTCATGTGCGAAGCCACAACAGTGCTCTTGGAGGCGACAAGATGCAGCGTCTTCGCAATTGACATTCAGTCGCTTCTTCAGACATGCTGCAGTGTTAAACAAGCTGGAGTAGAGTACTCTCTAGGTTGGGGATCGCTGCGACACGCGTTGTGCCAGCGTCGACCACATGTTGAGAACAGGTTGCGCGATTGTGAGGTGGCGCAGACTCGTTCGTGGTAGCTCGCCCATTCTGATTTGCCGCAACCCCTCACCAATTGATAAAACCCAACGCGTTTCCAAATGTCCATGTTCGCCGACACTGTAACTTCGGCAAAACTTAACATTCCTCCGCACAAATTCTATACTCGAATAGGTAGAGTACTTAAATAGTTGAATAGACACATCCATGACTAAAATGCACAGAGCAGTGATGCGAAAGAGCGGGTGCAAGAAACGGGATCGGCAGCGACGTCTTTGTCCATGGAGAGAAAATGACAACCAATCACCAACCGGTTTGAGGGCCAGATTTGGGACGGCTTTTGTGTGAATTGTGATAATTGCAAAGGAACACGACGATGGATTGGCTCTTCCACTCAAAGCGCAAGAGTGCCAGCATGGCGTTGGTGGCGGCGAATGAATGGGTCACAGTGTCATCGCAGCGATTGGCACTAAATAGCAAGTTGAAGGGCTTTTGCTGTAGATTGAAATCCAACGCTTAACTCCCGTTGTGAAGGGGACGCTCGGATCATGAACAACGACAACAACAGCGACGACAACAATGATAACAGCTCAGTTCAAGTACAATACCATAAAAGCATGAAAGGCCCGGTCACAGTGACCCGAAGTGCCAATTGAACACCAATCTTCCAAATTGTGCACAGAGCGTGCGTTTGTGTGCGTTCCGTTCTGATCTCACATTTTCTTGAGTATTCAGACTAGGACGCACCTCGCAGCAGTTGGCGACAGAATGCAACACCGACGCCACCAGCAACGCTATCAGCAACAAGGACAGTGGTGCGAGGAGCACAAACACACAGACACAACTTTGGTGCTTGTAGAGTAGATCGTATGCAAGGCCAGCAACAGCCTGCTGTGCGACTGATGATGTTTGGCCGCAGTCTATCTTTTCGCAACATATATGTAATCCTGCAATAGTACTCTCTGGAGAGGGGGAGAGGACAGAATGTTCGCAGATCATTTGCAGAGTCGCGAAATACGATTAGAGTAGCTCGTAGACGACCAATGGGGCACATGGCGCCAGCATGCGAGGAGGGGCATCTCGAGATGTGAAGTGACTCTTCCGACGGCTTCCATCGTCACGTATGGTACGAACTACTCCACGGGTCGAAGAAGACCATCCCTGACCGACGCCACAAACCAAGGGATTAGAATGCCACAGAGCGCCGCTGGGTTGACACACGCACACACGCAAAGTGCACGGACATCCGTGCATCATCCATGCATCACATGTCGTCCTTGTGGTCGTCGTCCATACCTTCACACCACAACACCATGCCAATGCTGAGCCACCATGGCATTGCTATTTCCACAGTTCCCGCGACAGGACTCCAATGGAAATAACTATCCTCAGATTCTGTTGTTTCTCCATCCCAAGCTTAACATAACACCTGCGTGGAGCATCGCAGAAGTAGGATCGAGAAATAGTCGATCGTCGGTATTGCCAGAATCTCTTCTCTGCGCGGTTCCGTGTCTATCGGTGCTGTGGTGGACTTTGTCTCGTAGAATTCAATGACATTTGGGTCGACCTTGACATAACCAAAGAGCTGGAGAGTACGCCTGCGAGCTGGGCGCCTGTTTCCGAATTGCCGCGAAGGTCAGAAGAGAAGGGACTCTCGGACCCCCACTGTGCTCGTGCCTGTGCGATACTCTCATCGCCTTCAGAATCGGAGGCAACATCTGGTGTGGCGGAGGCGTGCTTGTACGCCAAATGCAGTAGTAGCAGAACAGTGCATCCCACACTGCACAGACAGCGACATCCCCACCATTGTTTTGGCGCCTTTCCTTCCATGACTGCCGACATGCTTTGGTGCCATTCCGCAAGGCTTCGCATTTCGTCCGCGTATCATGTTCAGACGCGTCACGTCACTTTTGTGAGTGTCACACAGTAAGCTCAGAACGTAGCGCAACAGCGGTAACAACAAGTGAGGAAGAGCCGCCATCTTTGATCATCACAAAACGAATACTGCACTGATACTCGTACCAACACACCACTGAGTGGGTGATGCTGTACGACTAATTGCTTCCTCCTCAGCCAAACCAGCGTCTATCGACACAGCCACCAACTCCTCTTCCGTAACTCGTGCGAGTAGCACGACCAACATCACCACAAAACAATCGCAGATACAGCCATAGTCGTATTATTCACAACCATAGTCACAAACACGAACACTGAGGGTGCATAGTCGTATCAAGGACCCGGAGCGCAATACAGCACAGCTGCCAGACACAACACTCACTCGCACAGCCCTGCGAACGACACCAAACCATAATTTCCAAGGGAGAGAAGATCACCACTGACATCCTCATCAACACCAACACCAACACCAACACCAACGTCAACGCCGATACCAACCCAATCACACGTGATCATACCCATTGCTGCCTGCATCTGCAACCATGACGTCTCTATTCGAACAGCACCACAACAGCTCTCTGAACCGCCCCGCGCTGTCATCCGGAAGAGAGTTCTATGACGATGGATACACCGAGGAAGAACGCAATGCGCCTGATCTCCCAACCTCCTTGGCAGCGTCATCGTCACGCCTGGCAGGTCCCATCGCCACCTGCTACGAGAACCCGCACGGCACGGATGATGATGATGATGATGAAGTGGTCGACCTGTGCTGCGGCGCCGACGATGCCGACGGCTATGGCTCATCGCCCACCACAACCTCGTTGGAATTCTTCGGTCGAAGCGAAGAGCTGGGACAGCTGCAAGCAATCCGGGATCGCATCATGGCGCAGCAACCTTCATCCAGTCGCAAGAAGCGGAAGCAGCAACCTCCTTCCGCCAGCCACGATGCCAAAACCAGCACTGAGCCACGCAAAGGGATCTTGCGCAACGCCAGAAATCGAACGTCTTCTCAGACAAGCAACGGCAACACTCATGCCAGCGCCAACATCAACATCAACCTTAACACAAATGCCGCGATCACGACGCCCAGAACAACGGTTTCGATCTCGGATTCTGTCGACAGGAGGCATGACAACGCAGATATGTATGCACGCGAGTGTGCGCAGAGTCAGAGCTACCCGGCCGCGTTGATCTGGGGCATCAGCGGCACTGGCAAGTCCAGGCTCGTCGAGCAATTCCTCGAATCGTGCTGCACGTGCGGCAATACGAGACGCAACAACCGTGCCGCTCGATCCTCCATCGACCAAAGAGCATCCCATTGCTCCTGCTGCTACGTGCTGCATGGCAAGTGCGATGAATACACGGGCACCAGCGATCCGTTCTCGGCCATCGTGCAGGCACTCAACGACTTCTCCACGCAGCTGCGGAATGGACCCAAGGCCGAGTTGGAACGCATTCGCTGCAGCATCCGGGAGGCCTTCGTCAGCAGCATCGTTGATGATGAAGACGGCACGACAGGCTCCAGCCTCGATGCCAGCAACAAGGCTGACGATGACGATGAATCCGCCTCCGTCCTTTCCGCTCTGATTGCCGTCGTCCCGTCACTCTCCATCCTGCTGCCAGGTTCCGAATCCAGCGTTCGCACAGGCCCATCGTACTCCACCAACTCGCGCCAAGGCAGTTCCCAAGCTGCCGCAGCAATGTCGCAGTCAGAACGAGCGACGACCAAGCTCACGGAGAACTCTTGGAACAAGCTGCGGTATATCTTCATCCAATTCACCAAGGCCATATCGACGCCTGAAAAGCCCGTCTACATGTTCCTCGATGACTTGCAGTGGTCCTCCGCGGTGGGGTTGGAGCTGCTCGCCAGCCTCGTCGGCGACCCCCAGCTCCACAGCTTCCTGCTCCTTGGTTCGATCCGTCAGGAGACCAACCCGCACAACAACGAAGTTATGGAGCTCAATCCTGACGCTCCTCTGCGTGTATCGTTCCTTGATCGCTTGGAGGGCAGTTCCATGCAGCAGCAGGCGATGCAAGACGATCGCAACTCGTACGGCACCACCATGACGAGCGGTCTGGAGGCGTCCGCAACGAGCTCTGATGGTCCCACATGCAATTCGCCTGCGCCCTGCAAGAAGCTCGAGCAGCTCTCCTTGTGCAACCTGTCGCTGCACGACACAACGTGTTGGCTGTCGACCCTGCTGGATCGGAGCAAGGAGGATATCAAGCCGCTGGCGACCAAGATCTACGCGAAGACTCACGGCAACACCTACTTCACCATCCATGCGCTCGAAGAGCTGGAGCGCAAGAACATCTTGGTGTACAGCCGGATATCATTCCAGTGGGAATGGAACATCGACCACACGCATGAACTGCCCATCAGCGACAACATCGTCAGCGCCATCGAAGCCAAGCTGCATGATCTACCGCGAGACTTGCAACACGTTATGTGCCTCGCGGCCTATATCAGATCCAACTTCGATCTCAACACCCTGCACTCAGTTGTGGAGAACGAGCTTTCGAACGTCTCCGGTGTCTTCGCCATGGACGATGATGCAACGAGGGCCAAGAGCGGATTCAAGAACAACAGGCCGAGGAACAAGAACTACCTCTCCCGTCTGCTAGAGAAGGCGGTGCTGGAACAGCTCGTCTTCAACCCGATCGGGGACAACACCTACCGATTCGCTCACGATCGCATCCAGCAGGCGGCGCATGGCACCATCCCCTACGGCGAGCTGCGAGACAAGCTGCGTCTGCGCGTTGGTCACTGCCTCCTCGACACGTACCGTCGCAGCGTAGCGTCAAACCGCACGTCCAGCATGCAGATGGAATGCACCAAGAGTCACGAATTCGTCATCACCGCGATCGAGACGGAGGAAGACGACAGCCTCCTCTTCGTTGCGGCAGACCATTTGAACAGCGTCCCCAGCAAGAACCACATGTTCATCGCGTCGCTGAATTTGGAGGTCGGTGAACGCGCGCTCAAGATCGCGGCCTTGGGATCCGCGGCCGGGTACCTCCAGAAGGCAGCCAACGCTCTCAAGAGGGTCAGGGAACCGTGGAAGACGCACTACGAGGTGTGCTTGCGCCTCTACCGTTCCCGGTCGGACACCGAGCTGTCGCTGGGACACTTCGATGCGGGATACGGCCTTGGCCAGGAAGTCATCAACCATGCAAAGACGCTCGACGAGAAGCTGCCCACGTACCTGTCGATGGTTCGCGCGCTGGGCAGGCAAGACAAGCACGTCGAGGCTCTGTCGATGAGCGTGCACGTGTCAAGGCAGCTCGGCGAGTTCCCGAAACGGTACTACATCGGGCACGTCATGAAGGACATGCGCTTCATCAAATCCTTCCTGAAGCAAAACACGAATGATCAGATCGTCAACCTTCCCATCAAGACGGAGTACCGCAAGATCGTCGCCATGAGATTCCTGAACGAGGTCGGCATCCGGGCCTTCATGACGCAGTCCATCCTCAAGTGGGTCGTCCATATCTGCAAACTCATCCGCTTGGCGATTGAGCACGGCCTGTGTGAAGATTCCGCGATGGCCTTTGCCAGCCTGGGCATCTTCTTCTCCGCCAACAACGACCAAGATCAGGCCGTTCGGTGCGCTGACATTGCCCATCGTATACTGGAACGCACCAACGGGAAGACGAGGGCTGGTTGGGTGTACCTGATCACATCGAACTACATCTACCCGTTCAGCAAGCCCATGACCGACACCATCCATCAGTCCCGCAAGGGATACACGATCGCAATGGAGGCCGGCGAGTTCGAAATCGGGTTCCTGAGCTGGCAAAGCTGCAACCTCCAAGCCTACTTTGCCGGCTTCGAACTGGAACCTCTGGTCAAGGTGACAGAACTGATCTCGCAGAATTACAAGATGTACAGGGTGACATCGCAGACTGGCATGACATCCGAGTTCTACAGGCTGCTGCTTCATTTGACAGGCCGGTTGCCACTTGACTGGTCGAAGATGAAGGAAAAGGCAGACGAAGACATGAGCGTTAGAAAACCGGATCCATCCAAGACGTACGATCGCTCTATACGGTACATGGGATTCACGTATCTGGCGACTATCTTCCACAAGTACGAGCTGGCAGAGCAATTTGCCAAGCTCCTGTTCAAGTACAGCGCCCATGACCAAAACTTCGGAGCCGCCACAGACCGCGCATTCTCGATGGGGATCATCGCAGCTGGCCGATTCCGAGAGACGGGGCAGCGCAAGTACATCAAGATCCTGCGCAAGCATCTGACCGATCTGAAGACCATGATCAGGGTCAAGGGGCCCAACGCCACGCCTTACGCCTTGGTGCTGGAAGCCGAGGAGGTGGGCATCCGAAAGGCGGCCAAGATGAGACGGCATTCCAGAGCCGATAAGAATGGCGTGATCCATCCCAGCGCCAAGAACGCATACGATGTCGCCATCATGATGGCATCGCGATCTGGCCAAATCCACGACGCTGCCGTTGCTTGCGAACTTGCGGGAGAATACTACGTCACCCATGGCCCCTGTGACAAGAAGCAGGCCGGTGACTACCTGATCCAGGCTCGGGACTTCTACAAGGAATGGGGATGCGTCATCAAGGTGAAAGATATCGAAGAACGCCGCGCCGAGTACCTCGCGGAGGGCGCTGAGTCGCACGCTCGAAGGACGAAGCTGCGCAGCAGGCATCGGCCAATGAGCACACCCGAGGGGGGCACTCCTGGGAGCAACCCGGCTGCGCCGTGCGGATCAATCGTGTCAGGTGACACGTCGTCATTGACGCGCAACAAGAAACTGGAGGTGCTGTCCACCTACACGCCGACCAGGCTGAGGATGGGATCCATGAGCATCGGGGCCGAATCATCTGTGTCCCAGACAGTCTCAATGGCCGATGGCATCGATGAGGAGAATCCTGCCGGAGGTTCGCACAACTCCCAAACGCAGGAGGCGGCAGAGGAGGAGGACAACGTATCGGTGCTGACAGATGCATCTTAAACATCATATTGTTATACAAGGACAACAGCCGGCACTGCCAGCGCATTTCTAGTGGAAACAGAGGCTAGATGGAAATGCCGAATTGCAGTGCGGTTCCTAGCTCGTATGCTATCCGAACCAAACAACTTGCAACAACGCTTTTGCAACGGCCATTCACAACTAGGTCATACTGGTGTGTTGCCTTCCTATCTTCGCTTGCGTAGGATTTGTCTTCGACTTTCAGCAGAATGGTATCATGGACGAGGTACCACCATTTCGAACGGTATCCACATTGAGAAGCGACGTGTCTCAAGGCCCAAACGACTGTTGACATGTCACAGCGACAGAACATGATGTCAATTGAGACCGGAACAACAGTCATTTGGAATGTCTGGCATGCAAAAGACGCTCCCTGTCCACATTTCTTTCGAAACCGAACCTCCGACCCAAGAAGTCCGAACCTTCCAAACCTTCCGTTGTTTCTCCCCCCAACGCACACGCACACGCACATGATGGCGCAAACGAATGATGACGTAACAACCAATGCCGATGGCGGTGGTGGTCGTTGTCGTTGTCATCCACCCCTTCCATGTTGCACAAGGCAGTGACCATCATTCCTACAACATCACACAACATCACCGCAAGTGAAAGTGAAAACGCACAAAACAACAGCAGCATTGGCATCGCCGTCTGATCCATCGTCACAACGTTATTATCGCAGCGGCAACATGAGTGGCCATGAACATGATGGTCAAGAGCACGGGAGTGTGTCGAATGAGGATCGGCCGAACATTGGTCTTTCCCGTCGTCGCAGCAGCAGCAGCAGCAGCAGTGTTGTTGCTAGAGGCGGTCGCAGGATCATCCGCCGCCTTTTGAACTTCCGCAATGCGCCGTCATCCAACACCAACAATGACATCAGCAATGATGCTCACAATGCAGGGCCACAGACCATCGAAGAGCAACGGCGTCCATCGTCTACATCGGCGCCGACGCCATCACTTGCACCAACACTCTACCAACAGCATCGCCGATTCCAATTGCCGTCGTTGCCGTCAATGATGTCGCGCATGTTCTTTCCACAACATCAGCGTCATCGTCGCGGACAAGCCCTCGAACCATCAGAATTTTCGACGAACAGCGATGAGGCAGGATCATCCCTTCATTCATCGACCGCATCGACGGCATCCCGGACATCACCATCGTGCGCCGACCACTCGCACAAGAGGATCGTCTGCGGCTTGCTGCATCTGCGATTCAAGCAGATTCCGGAACATCGCAGAGGCTCGTTCGAATGCCTCATCTGCGCCGACGAGATGCGTCCGGGATCGCTCGTGACGCGATTGCCGTGCGGACATCTGTACCATTCCACCGAATGCGTCTTGCCATGGCTCAAGCGCAACCCCACGTGTCCCACGTGTCGGTTTGAATTGGAGACGCTGCCGTACACGGACGAGAACGTGCAGCTCGTCCTGGGCCAGCTCGGTGTCCATCATCGGCTTACGAAAGATGCCAAGCCAGGTGACAGCGCGGACGCTTCCCACAGCGGAAATCGAGATGGAAGGAACGCACTTCCAAATGATGAGCCATTGGATGGGTCATCACGCAACGCCACCACCCAAGATTCGACGAATCGCGGACGACAATCGTTCTCGTCGTCCACCCATTCCACCGCAACAGCCACGAGCTTATCCAATGAAAGTTCAGGGACGACTGGCGGTCGTGCGTCCACGAGATTGCTGACGACCACGGCGAATCAGTGCGCGACAGCATCGACCGCCGAAACATCAGCCACCGCGCTTTCCAGCAGCAACGGCGACGGCGATATTGCAAAGACCATCAAACCAACAGGCCAACAGCCGTCGATGATCTTGGATGCCTACTGCGGATCCGGTGGTGCCATCCAACTTTCGTTGCATCATCCGCCCGGAGCAACATGAAGTGAACACCCCAAACGTCAGATGTTTGTGACGATTTTGAAGACCATGAATATCATAACGGTATGATAATGCCATAGTATTAGTACTAAATTGTGTGCTTGAATGATCCCAATCACTTCCCCCAATGGTCCATACTTTGGTTTATTGTGCTTTGGCCCAATACTGTTGCACAGTCTGGATGAACGAATCCATCATTTGGTTGGCATCCTGCTGCACCGTATTCAACTGCCCGAAGAGGTCATTCACCTTGACAATCTGAAACCGTCGCTTGTGCAATTGGCGTTGCTTGTTGTTCGACGAATGGTACAGCAGCTGCTTGGCGACGTGATCCGGGTTCAGGCTGATGATGCGTTGCAGGTTGCACCCGTGTTCTCTCGTGAACAATTGCAAGGCGCCGCTCCAGTACTCCACGTTGCGCATGTCCAGACCATCATAACGGAAATCCGGCGCATCGAAGGGCGGCAAGAATCCACCCAAACACACATCCGTGTGCCATTCCCAGATCTGCCGCCGCGTTGCCATCCATCCACCTTGGTTGTTGATGTACAGAAACTCCTTCTCGTCGGGACGCTCTGCACCCGAGTAGTACTTGTTATGTCGGTTGGACCAGTAGTCGGCGATGTACAGTTCCCAATCGAAATAGCGCGGCCCGCGCTGCAGCAGCACCCAATCGAAGAGCTTCGAAGCAGGCGGCATGCGGCGGACGCCCAGCGCCTTGATGTTGGTCTCCCACAGCACGAGCTGATCGGATCGCGGTGATGCCGGCCTCGTCTCACTGGCATCCTGCATGCTGCAGCATGGATTGGGGTCGATCTGCGGGCGATCCGTGACGGGCACGGGATCCAGCTCCTCTTGCGCACCGTACGCGTCCTCATCCAGCAGCACCTCCACACGAATAAAACCAGGAATGACGCGCTTCAGCTGCTCCTTCGTCAAAGTCCCGAAGAATCGATCACCGAACTGGCGTCGCACTTCTGCCGGCAGCTTCACGATGGGATTCGGTGCCGTATCGTGCGCCAGCTGTCGCAGTCGGTATATCTCCGCCTCCATGTCGACGTAGTGACGGATTGTGGCACCTTTGACCACCATGTCATCTTCGAAGCACGCGAAGAAGTCGTAGTGCTGCAATCGATCCTTGATGACGAATCGATGCTGTCGCGCCAACCCGCGCGTGATATGCTGCGCGGCATGCTCCTTGCTCACATCCTCCATCTTGTATCCGACCGGCGTGGCGTCGCCCCAGAATGTGAGATGAACGGAGTAGGGGGCCAGGGACTGCTGCAACAGATGCTGACGTTGTGGTGGCAACGTGTAATCGCTGATGAAGGTGACATCCACGGTATACCCCGTTTGGATCATGCTGCGGACGTTCTCCGTGACGACAGGAATGATGGTGTTTTGGTACCGATCCTGTCCCTTCTGGGTGCCCCGTTTGCCCGTTTCGAATTCGTGCATGGATGTGACAATGTAGTGTATTCTGAGTGGATGCTTCGAAGGTGGAGCGGCCGACGATGACGACGCGGATGGAGGAGGTGGCATTTTCTGTCTCGCCGCCTGGTCGCCCTGTTGTTGCCATGCTGATCTGGATGAAGCAGATTCTGCTTTATGACTGCTGTCTGCGTTGCCATGTTCTGCGAAGTGAAAGCCGTTCGCGAGATGGGATACGGAATTCGATGCTCCTGCTGGTGGCTTTTCATGATGTCTATTGGAGCCAATTTGAGTGAACGATACGAAGATCCCCCCAACGATGAAGCAGCCCACAACTACCAAGCATAGCACGGATACGCCCAGCACCAACTTGGAGCGCTCCGCTCGTCCAAGGCAGCGCAATGGGCCATCATTCTTTGGCACCCCAACCCCCTTGTTGTCTCTCAGTGCATTTCGCGCAGAAGAAGAAGCTGAGACAGCCCACGCTGACGACGATGACGGTGCTGCGGAAGCTGTCGCCGTCGCCGAAGGTGGAGGTGTATGGGAACGTCGCATCATGTTTACATGGGGCGTCTGACACTTCCGCTACTTCCTCGAAGACTGCCACTCTTCAGTTCAGACCCAAAGTCAATCATTGCCTTGGAACAGCGACTCTATTGTCTTCTGTAGCTCACGTCGGAGCCGCTTGTTGCCGCTTGTGATGCTGTTGGTGTTGGATTGATATGAATGCTGGCCGTTTGAGAATGTATGGTATTCTAATATTCTATTCTATGCTGTTGCGATGATCTGTGTGATACAAGGTATGACAACACTGATTGCAGCAGACGCGTGCGAAGGGTGCCCTGTATGGTCACATCGGTGTTGTTGCCTTGTTCGGCGAAATGTCTCTTCCTTCCATGAGGGTCTAACCTCGCATAGTACTCTGCTGGAGCCCACGCGCATTGTTGCATAAATTGCATTGTATTGTCATATTGCACGATCTCCTTTGATGTCCCGATTGGGTGTCACGCCAAAATGCTTGTTATCTCACACTTCAGTCTCTGGTTTCCAAACATGCGAACCAGAGAAACTTCTCTTTCTGACCACCGTTGTTGGTTGTGACCTCCACCCTTCGAGGACATAGCAGCTTCCCGTTCTCCTCTTCCTTTCCTCAGGCTTCAAGGGCTGCATGCCGCAGGCTGCATACCAAACAGAGATACAATTCTGTCGTCGTTCACTGAATATGGATGCGGATACGGACTTTCATAGAACACTCCAAACACGGGGATTCATACGACAGTGAAGGAGTACACACACATACTCGTGTAGTGCCATACATCGGAGCCACCATACAAGTACCTGCGAGCACAAGTACCTCCACAGAAGTGGGCTTGTACTCGTCCTCTCCGATCTGTGATCGCAAGGATGAAGTTTGGCGATCTGCCTGTCTTGATACGACCAAGTCAACCCTCCTCGGACGTACAGGTAGATCGGAGACGAGCAATGGCATCGCTCTGGTCTTGATCTAAGCTTGCGAAGTCCGTCGTCAGATGAAGAAGTCCACTCTGGACAGACTTGGGTTGCTCCGAGAATACTGATGCGAGTACTGATGTGAGTACTGATGTGAGTACTGATGCGAGTACTGATGCGAGTACTGACGGAGAGAAGCAAAAAGCCACGGACCTACGGTTTGCAGTTGATCTTGGTGTGGTACCAACCCCCTCACGTTGCCCGCAACCATGAAGCTCCGTCTTTTGCTGATCGTATGTACGAGTATGCGTGATATCTAAGCATATTATGTACGAGTAAGTATGGTGCGGCATGGATGCGGCTTCTATTCTCCGACACAGCGGAGCTGGTTGCGATTGGCTCCTGACCTTTTACTTCTGTGGGTGTGCCAACTTCTCCAGAACCACGACGCTGTTTCGCCTGAAATCAATGAACACCGAGAGTGCGCACCACATTGCCTTCTCCAAGACTCCTGGAACTTATCACGTCACACCAGCCATGATGCGGACCGCTGAATGCGTCCAGACAAATAAGATTACGAGACAACTCCGTTGCCGATGTGGGCCTGCGCATTGCGAGTGCCGTACTCCTACGATGTTGATGCAATATCAGCCATGAAACTGATACACTCTACGTATTGTATGTTGCAGTATCCAGAGGTGTTCCGTGGTGGTCTGCACCATCTTTACTCTGTGTTCTGTGCCATGCACATACACCATGCTACTCTCTAGAGACATAGTATATAGTTCGAGGACAACATGAGAGAAGAACAGATGTGTGAACGAGGACTGTGAGTGCTGCGCTCAACCAGAATGCATGTTGGTCGTTTTGCTTTCACCTGTCATCTTTCAGCGACTGATGGTGCTGGTTGGCTCAGGCGGGGCTGCAGAAGTGTATGCCGAAGTTCAGAGAGAGAGAGAGCAGTCCGTGACGACATGTTGTTGCGGTTTTGGTCGTTGTGGCTATCTTGCCCCAGTTTTCTTGTGGTGGTTCGTCTTCACATGTTCGTGGTCGATCCAAACGCAACCTTGTGAGTGCTTCTCTGGCTTCGCCTTTTGGAGTGTTTCATGGACGAATATGACAGACATGTTCTTGTTCTCCAGTGCCTACGCCCACTTCTTTCCAGTCCAATAAATCCTCCAACGATCTTGAGCTCCTTGTGTCAATTGGGCTTCGTTCATCAACCAAACTCCCCAACTGACAATAGACGCCATCAACAACATTCACAACAGCAGTGCGCGATTCACAAACGAAGACCACTTCCTGTGCGCAACGACGGAGTTTTCCAACATCGCACTGGGACTGTGTATGTCCAACCTCGCTGTACGACGACAAATCACGACAGATCACGACAGATCGCAAAAGATCGCGACAACAAGGTTACTCCGAGGTATGGTTCAACGTGTTGCACTCCGAACAACAAAGTTGCAACGTGTGGTATGCAGAGGTGGGATGCCCGTCTCATCTTTTTGTGCACTCTTCCCCCAGAGTGCAAACAAAAAGTGAGCACAGACTGGATGGCCGAGGAGACAACTTTTGTTGCCTCTCCACTCCTCATAAACTCACAAATTCACAAATCCACAACAGCTCAATCGCACAACACCACACCACACCACACCACACCACACCACACCACACCACACCACACCACACCACACCACACCACACCACACCACACCACACCACACCACACCACACCACACCACACCAAATCAATCCAACAAAATGATGAACCTCTTCACCACCACAAGCGCAAACACCACCACCACAAACACCACCATCACAAACACCACCATCACAAACACCACCACAAACAGGAAGAACACGAGCATGCACAAGCCGAAGACCACTGGCAAGTACCAAGCCAGAAAGCATGCCTACCTATTCAAGATCGGAAAGCTGAGGTTTGGATTCCACGGAATCCTTGGCTCCACTTGCCTCCTCACCGCGATGCTCGCCATCGTGTTCCCAAACAACCCATACCTCGTCGCATTCGCCACGCTCTCCAACGAGACACTCGCCACACACGCCTACTCACTGATGAAGCAGGTTCCCAAAAAGACCGTCATCTGGGGACCAGACAGGATCGTCGTGTGCCACAAAGAAGCATTCCAGCTGGCCATCGCCCTCTTCCACTACTCCACCATCCGCATCATCGGACTGCTGCTCAAGGACTGCGGCCTATGCGGCGATCTCCCCACCGCCAGCAACATCATGGGCGACTCGCCATCATTGATGTCGTTCCTCAACGCGATCCAGCTCAACACCACCATCCCAGCCATCCTCTTCTCGCTGCAGCTGATGACATGGAAGCAGTTCATCCCATCCGACCTCCGCAACGGCAACTCGTGGATCTTCAACATCCCCATGCTGGCGGCAGTCACCCTGGACATGTGCTTCCCCGAATGTCTCACCATGCAGCACCTGGTGATCGTCCAGTTCATGGGCCTGATTAACTCCTTCCTCTTCACCCTGGCCTTCCGCGGCATCATCAGTCTCTTCCGCCTTTACGTCGGAAGTGCTGTCGCAGTCGCCGCCCTGCTGCTGTACGGATGCGGCATGCTGATGCAGATGAGCATGGCAGCATCCACGACGATGGACATGCCAATCGGCAACGAAACGATCGTCAACGAAACGATCGTCAACGAAACGATCGTCGACACCAACACGACGATCACATCGACAGCCATGATGATCATCAACATGATGCTCAAGAATGCCACCGGAGAAACTGCCGACGCGCACTTTGTCGGTGCCCACGGACTGATGAGCCAAAGCATGATGTAGAATGTTCTACTCTGCTCTATGAGCTGCTCTACGAGCTGTTGTAAGCTGATTCAAGACTCAGCTATGTACCAACACAAAGGGGGCGAAGGGGAATCGCGACGGATATCACAAATGTCATGCAGAACACAAGACAAAACACACACGACAGAATGTTCACTAAACAACGACAAATCCATGTATAATAATACTCATGTTCACATCCATACTCATACTCTTTCATCATCTATTCGTGCACTGGCTAGTTTATCCACGATGTATAGTGCATGGTGTATGGTGCATGGTGCATGGTGCATGATGGGCGATGGATGGTGCGCAGTCCTGCCCACACACAAGTGATGATAGGTACTACCGCTGTGCACTCCTATTCATTATCCTCCTGCGCCATCATACTCGTACAACACCATACGATACAACGAGAATGTGTGCTCATGTATCATTGCATGTGCAGGTCATTCAAAGTATTCTAGAAACCAGGGGAACTCACGATCGAGAATCCCTCAGTTTCGTTAGCGTCCATTCGAATCCATGCCACCGTTGAAACGATTCTTTCCGAACGAAGAGATCCATCATGTGGGAGGGTGTAATGACCTGCGGTGTGTGCATCCGTTCGCCCCATCAGCGATCGGTTGAGGTGGTGATGTGGTCGACAAATGGATGAGTCCAGATGGCACTTGTCATGCATAGGTACGAGTACGAGTACGAATACAATCGCAACAATCGTCCTCTGGAGGATGATTATAGCGACACCACGACCACGATGCAGGACGACGTCAGACATCCTTGGTCGTCATTCGCAAGATCAGCTTGGTCGGGCAACATCTTGCAGCGAGAGACGAGGGAGAGGGATGAGATAGGGTGGCCGTCAAGACATGCCAATACCAATGCGCTCGACGAGCATGATAGAGCACTACTGATACTCTGCGCTCTTGAGAGAACTTGTGCTTTGGTCTGTCCCAGTACCTTGTACCTCACACCTTGCACCTGAGCTTGCTCCAAGACAAATGAGAGAAGTACGGGTATGTGTACTCCATGGTGCTTGCTGAGACCCTCCTTGAATAGTCTCATTTCGTGTGTCCGGGCTTCTGTGATACGTTGTCCCCTCGTTAGGCGAATGGCCTACAAAATGACTACTCGATGAGTGTTCCCCACCGATGGCAAAGTCTGACCAGCACCCCATGCAGTCCAAGGAATCAGAAGACATTTCCAGAATATCGGAGACAACAAGAAAGGCAACAGAAAGTGGAGCCGCTGTTGCTTCGATCACCACACAAACACCAAGAGTATGGTATTGAGCAAAGCTTGAGGTACCTCCCAACTAAACCCCAGATGATGATGTCATCTGACAGACCATCGCATCATCAATGGAATGTGACATCTGGAGAACAGGAAGACAACAACTGACGTTGACAGGATGTCATTGTGTCACCATGTCAACATCTGTCTCCATGTCAGAAGTAGAAGGTGAAGAGTTGATGACCAAAGGGCATCAAGATCATGGGCACACAAGGAGGAGTTCAAGTGGTAAGTGCTTGTGGAGAAGGAGTCAGTAGTGAACAAACGGAGTGTCAAATGCAGAGTACGCATCAAGCACGGAGTATCGTGTAACATGAACATGCAACATTGAGGAGAGAGAGAATACAATGGCAGTGAGAGAGCATCTTGTGTACTGGCTCATAGTTGGAGACCCAATCTATGAAACAGACAGACGTGCCAAGAGCATCAGGCAAGAGAACGGAGACACCAAGAGGATTGGAGTGCTCAACAATTGAAATAGCAAACAGAACAACTATCAATCAACACTATCTTCCATGATCGCAAGGTATCCGTCCATGGAACTTGCCAACAGAAAGTGCGGGGTTTGCAAGAAGAACTGTGGAAGGAACAGCAACATCAACGCAAGCAGCATTGACAACAAAAGGAACAGTTGGAACAGGGCAACAAGGGGAAGTCTTACTTGGATGGTGACATCAACAACAACAATGACAATGACAACAACAACGGTGTCAGCGATTTCGATATGGATTTGGAAGGTGATTGGCTCCTGTTGGATCATCACACCTTGATGTTTGATGACTCAGATGGAGACGCTGTCAGCAACTACGACGAGGAAGACCTCCTCTTCCTGCAACAGTTCGAGGCCCAGAAAGCACTGCTGTTTGTGCTGCAGGTGGAGGCCTTGTGGAAGGTCACCAAGATAGAGATGGATGAAATCATTCAGGATGCATGTCGCAAGGTCCTGTCGGGTGAAGGTTACTACATGAATTTCGAGCAGCTCAATGGATGGGTCACCTCGTCGCTGTCATCATCATCGTCGCCATCGTCGTCGACATCATTCAAGAACACACCTTTGCCCACCGTCGTGGATTCCATCGTGGCGCATGCCAAGGCTGCAGAGGCCATGACTTTGATCGGTGATGTGATTGTGGCATGCACCAATGAGGGAACATCATGGAAGAACTAGGAGTGTAACTACACCATGCTCCACTCGCACGAATCAACCAATCTATTATATTTGCGCAAGCTCTATAGATGACAGCAATGGTGACGGGGAAGGTGGACGCACGTTGTATGAGTAGTAGTAATCTGCGTTGGTCGTTTTTGGAAGGATCCGACTACTATACTCGTACTCTGCGTTGCGTGATGACCACTCACAAGGATAGCACGGTAGAGAAACGCCGGCAGGAATAGCAAAAGTAAGCGAATGCAAAAACATCGACGATGAAGCATGGACACAGAGGCATGTTCATATCATGTTGAATCTGCTACACCCTCATCGACACGATCACGTCCATCCGTCCACCACCAGCGCTGGTGCAGCTCTATCTACTCCAGAACAGCTCCCATCGCTTGTCGTTATCGAGCACTCGATCGGTGCAGCTTTCGCGTCTTCGAAGTGAATGGAGTCTCTCTCTCTCTGTGCCAATTCCTCCTCTAATTTTGTAATACCACCCTCATTCTCCGCAGTTGAGCACGAATCATACGTACCAGTATCCGCAGCGTCATCAATCCCCGTCCGAATCTGTGGACTACTCGACAGTGATTGGTTCTCTCTTGATCGCTATCGGTATTGCTATCACTGTCGCTACCGCCCGTTGCCTGGCCTTGCGGGCCTGCGATGGTCCCAATTCCGCAATGTGTTCCACCGCCAAACTCTCCCCTGCCATGGCCTTCTCCATCGCATCATCTTCCGCCGACACCATCACGGCATCCTTCGATAGGACGTGCTCCAGCTGCTGCACCAACACTGCCTTCTTCGAGTTTGTGACAATCGTCTGGCCTCGACGATGTAACTCGCTCTTGATTTCACGAATGTTGAGCCTTCCAGGCCCGTCGGCCTGCAATCGTTGCGTCACTGATTCAGGTGCACAGTGCGAATTGAATGGAACGCGATTCTCTTTCACTGTGTTGGCGTGAGACGTGGTGCGGGATGCGGTGCGAGATACAGCGTTTGTCATTGCTATCTTCGCTACCTTCGTTACCTTCGCCATCTTCGCTGTCTGCGTTATCTTCGTTGACTTCACTGCATTGGTGATCACTGTGCTCTTCAGGTCACTGCCATGCACCGGTCGACATCTGGGACAAGCGTAACACCTGCGATTCGCGATCTGTCAGGTCTGGATGTGAGTGGAACAGCGGGGACATCTAGAGGTGTTGTAGATGTACAGTCTCGACCTTCCCAACGCCTTGGCTTCAGAAGGATCCACCGTCAGGGTGGAACCCGTCTCGAATCCACGCAGTAGCAATGCGACGGTGTGTGCCCACACCCGGTCGAATTGGGAGCGCTCCAGTGCCCTGCCCAGCACGTCGGGATGCACGCCCGCCTTGAACAAGATCTCCGCACGGTAGATGTTCCCAGGGCCAGCAAAGTAGCTCTGATCCATCAGCAATGCACTGATGGACTTCTTGGATCCCTGGATTCGCTGCCACAACGCTTCTGGATCGACATCGGCACACAAGGGATCTTCACCCAACTTGCATTGTTTGTTGTTGTACAACGACATGTCACTGTGCTGCATGGTCATGGCTGCCAGATCGGCCGCAATATCACCAGACTCCAATCGTACGCGGTTCGTTTTGGTTGGTTCTGGTGGTGGATCTTCATTGCTGTGGTTGTACGGGTACACCGCCCAGTTGCCTGCCATTCCAAAATGTACGTGTACCACGACAGCATCATCAAGATCGTCAGGATTGTGTTGGAGAATGCAACGAGGATCCTGGAATCATCCCAGGCTTGGTTGAGCTCATTCCACTTGGTACCACAGGCATAGAGTAATTACTTTGTCTGAGAGATACTTGTGAACGAATACGTTAATACTATCAAACCGATACTCACTGAAATGGAATCTGTGTGTGCGGTTGCCATCGTGTCCATCGATTCGATTGTCGAATGAGGTGAATCCTCACGAAGAATCCAAAAGTCATTTCGAGCAAAGTGCAGAACTTTTGGGAGGGAGAGAGACAGCACTCAACGCCGGAGTGAAGCATCATGCCTCACACTCAACACGTGCGAATCGACCAGCGCTTCGGCTGCGCCGTCTTGTCTCAACCAACGTGAGCTGGTCTGCCATCGCTCCTGCTCTCTCTCTCTCTCTCTCTTCGTCTTTCTTGTTTCTCTGTCTGGAGTGTTAATGGTTCGTTGCGAGTTGTCGACTGTCGGAATTGCTGCGCCTCGAAGGTCTGGGACATTGCCACGACCACTTCCCCGCTTCCGTCGTCTGGTCACGCCACTCACGAACGCCAGGCGCACAAGCTTTCCTTCACATTTTCGTTTCGCCAAGCCAGTCTTGTTTAATCTTCGTCGAGAGAACACTTTACAAAAAAAGCCAATGACGTCCATGGCGATGAGCTTACGGTTGGTCTTGGTCTTGCTCTCAGTTGTGCTTCTCTTCGTGCACACGCTCGTGATGCGCTGCCATTGGTGATGCCGTCGTCAATGTCTCTACTTTTGTTGCTAATCATGATGCTGGTACGAATGTCGCTGCTCTCGCGCTGCTTTTTTTGTGACGACAGAGTTTCTCTGACAGAGACAGAACATGTGTTTAGAATGATTGAGAGGACTGTTCGACTGCAGCATCTACGAGTCTATCACATGGAGCACATTGAAGTGCAGTGTCTCTCCTTGGCAACTCCATCCAACGCTCTGGCTCTCTGGTGTTGCATCCCTGCATGTCTGTCTTCTACCAATGCATCGGATGGTGGCAACGTGACCACACACGAGGTGAGGACACACGTTGTCGCTTTGACGCACCTTGTTCGATCTTACGAGTTCTCTCCAACGAATGTCCGAATCAGGAGAATGGCGCGAGTCGGAGAAGTGTTTTGCTGACGTTGGTGGCAACAAGACCATCAACACACCTCTGTATAAATAGACGGCAATACTTTGCGAGTACTATGCGCCTTGTGGTGGGAACTCAACAGGCCCCTTACTTGCGGCTATGCCTGACTTTCGGGGACTGTGCATGCTACTGTGTCACATCGCGGCACCAATTCAGTACGGGCACCATTCCCGTATTTTCTTCGTGACACAGACCAATAAATCGAGCCGGCCAAGAAATGCTATTCGCGATGTGTGCGGCGTTCAGTTCTTTCGGAGGTGGTCGTGACCACAGGTTCAGCGAGACAACGTTGAGAAATGGGTGAATGTGGTCACGGAGAAAATAGACGCTGGAATGGCCAACCAACTTCACCAGTGGTGCACCATAGTACAACTTCTACCAACCACGCTATCAACGCGAGTGCGAACGAAACGGGGTCAAACTCATCCAATTCGTACGAACACATGCACACGCACTGACAGCACTGAAACGAGTCTCTTTGTTTTGGAACCAGCCGTCGTTGGTGCAGATCACGCTGTTGGACTGCGTTGAAGAGGTGAAGGTTCCCATGAGCGACAGGCGGATGAACGAGGCAAACAAACGAACGAATGAATGAATAATGAATGAGCAATGCCCCTCCAAATACTCGACTCCACAAGTGTGTGTGTGCAAGCACGAGAAGAGTAGTGGAGGGAGGAGTGTGCATCTGTCGTTGATGCAACAACAAAACCACGGTGTCCATCGCACGCTGCGTCTCAGTGTCTCTCGCTACACGTGCAAGTGGATTTGCGTCTGTGACGATCACTTTCTTGCCTTCGACAACATCCACACAGCATCTCTCATAAAAACAATCGACGAACAGATCGTACTCCGAAGCACAGTATCGCCACACAGCAATCGACAAGCATTGCCAGGTGATCACAAGCCTCTCTCCGGCCAAACCCAGATACAAACCAAAGGTACGTTCCGCTCGTCGGTCGATTACAGACGCAGGTTTGCGAGATGAATGAATGTCTGCGTGGCGAGGAACCAATGACGGGAGGATTCGTTCGCAGCGCTCGTCCTACCCGACACAGCGTGCTGCCTCAAGCAGATGCACACATCGGGACCATCAGCATCACCGGCAGCATCTGGGGAGGATGCTCCCATCGGATCAGCTGCCTGCCATCGTCATGAGAGGTGTGATGCGTAGTGATGCCACGCGTCCCCCGCGCTTGTCGTTCCGATCATGCGTTTGCTTTGTATGTTGGTGGCATAATGTGTCATCGCCTCCAACTCCGCTCTGCTCTGCCCAACTCAACTCAACCCCACACCTCTCGCATCCCGCCGGTACGAGTACGTATGCTCGCGCACTCCACACTTCTCTACTCCTCGCTGTGCTGCTCTATTCGTGTCTAACACGAAAATGAATCACAGCACACAATCCAAGCAACCGACAATCAGCAAGCAACCATGATCCACGTGATCAACATGAAGGCAGCCATCGTGGCTGTGCTCTTCCTCTCCAACATGCCATTGACTCACGCCGTGCTCCGTGGCAACCGGACCCCCGTGGATCCAACCAAGGAACTCCGTACGGCGATGAACAGGATCCGCGCTCTCAAGGTCGGCGCTGATGACAACGCGAAGGCGGCGAAACAAAACAAGGCCGAACGAGAGCCTCCCACAGACAACCCGGGTACTCCAGAGACCTCTGCGCCAACCGCGTTGCCGACTGGATCGCCGACTGCCGGCCCACGGGCCCTCCGACTGCCTCGCCGACGCATGAACCGACCGGCCCGCCGACGGGCCCTCCAGCTGAGATGCCCTCGATGCCGCCTACCACTCAACCAACATCTGACCCAGACTCCTTCGATGCCACCATCGAAGTCGCTTGCAACCCAGACGGTGCCACCGCCCTCACCCTTGCCGAAGCCAGCGCCAAGACCATCATCTGCGATGCCACCAAGCCATCGTGCCGCGAGGCCGTGACTGCCGTGAAGGAATCCGCAGAGCTGCAGAACTTCTTCGCTTGTGCTGGAGACCTCAGCGAAGGAGCCGCGCGCAAGCTCTTCAACAAGTACGCAACAGACACTGTGCTCGCTGAGCAACTCACGATGATCGCCTCCACTAGCGCGACCCTCGTCACCGAACGTCCGGATGCCATGAAGGCAGCATGCGCGGCCATCGCTGCGATGCAATCGCCTGTCGTCGCAGACCCATGCTGCCAGGGATCCTCGGGGTGCACTTCTGCCGCCGCTTTCGCTTCCAGCTCTCCACCATTCATGACCGTCGCCATCACCAGCTGCACCGGCGACAGCGCATGCAAGAACATCGGGCCGAATCCCCTCATCCTCGATTTCTCCTGCACTGGCGTGAGTGCATGCGAATCCATGAATGAAAATGATCTCAATCCATCCGTTGCGGGAGTCACCTTCGTGGGTGAAGCCTCATGCACCAATCCAGGATCATGTGAGGGAGTGGGGCATCGCTCTTACGGGAATGTCGTCGTCCTGGACGCCTCTTGCGTTGGCCCAGACGCATGCAACGCAGCTGGACGCCGCAGTCAGCAGAAGACGTCCAACCGTTTCCCAAGCCACATCAACATTGGACCGAATGCATGCGTTGGCATCGATGCCTGCAAGGATGCTCATTCTACAGTCAATTATGGCACTGCCGGCAAGCGCGAAGGAAGCCTGACCATTGGCGATGGCAGTTGCACAAAGGATCGCTCCTGCGAAAAGATTGGCTTCAACGACAGGTTGGGAATGGATATCATCGTCGCTCCTGGTGAGTGCAGTGTCGCCGGCACTTGCAGGGGATGCATCACCGCAGAAGACTGCGACAACGGTGGGGCGTATCTCATCAGCAACACCGATGGAGCTTGCCCCAAGGGAGACAGCAGCTCCGGTGGCAATCCGACTGGGGAGAGGGTGGAGGAGTACTGCATTGGAAAAGACAGCTTGCCCACAGAGACCCCGACCTTCTTTCCAACTCCTCTTCCGACCATGACAAGACGACCTACCTCCAATCCAACGATCTTGGCATCGAATATGCCAACTGCATCGCCTTCCACGGCTCCTTCCGGCATTCCTTCCGAAAATCCATCCGATGTCCCAAGCTCACAGCCTTCGGACAGCCCAAGTTCACTTCCGTCAGACCTTCCGTCTGACCAACCTTCCAGTGCCCCATCCGACCAACCATCCTCGATGCCAACTCTACCCTTATCTGACAGGCCGTCAACTGTGCCGTCGGACGCCCCCAGCTGGGCTCCTACGGAATCCGTAGCACCAACTGATGCGCCGTCAGACACCCCCAGCTGGGCTCCTTCGGAATCCATTGCTCCAACCGAAGTGCCAACGGTTACCATGGCACCAACTGGTCCCCCAGCCACCATTCAAGTTGGCTGTCTCGAAACTCCGGGAGGTGCATCATCGACATTCAACCCCGTTGACACTGTGGTCAGCTGCGATGGCGCGACCGGAGCTTGTGCCGACTTTGTCAATTCTATCAATACACTCGGCGATGGTGCAGCCAAAATGATCAAGAGCATCTTTGGATGCAATGATGCAACCCCTCCAGGACCCGTGACGTTCGGGGTGGCTCAGGAACGCTTTGATAAGATCAAGAACGACGAAAGTGTGACCACCGCGTTGTTGGCGATCGCGAACGAGAACGCGAAGTTCTACACTGGTAGCCCGGCTCTGGTGACGGCTGCGTGCGGTAGCGACTGCTGCATAGGTGAGGATGCTTGCACCCATAATCTTGATCGTGGCGGTGTCATGACGGTGAGCTCAGGGTCGTGTGATGCAGATCGCGCTTGCGCCCGCCAACGTCCCAACGCGATCATACTTGACAGTTGCAAGGGCGCAGATGCCTGCAATGGGGTGGGCGGTTTCGTTCCAAACAAGCCACATGCTGGTGCGAAAATCGGATTCACCGTGATTGGACCAAGATCTTGCCCTGGGCCTGCGACTTGCAGCTTGATTGGATCCAATATCTTTGGCAATATCCGAGTGGAAGAAGGAGCATGCAATACAATTCAATCATGTTTTTTTGTGGCTAGGCGCGTCAACCAAGGGTCTTTTACCACGGATCCGGTCGTGGCAAGCATCTTCATCGGCAAAAATGCATGCCAAGGGATGGGCGCTTGCAATCAATTGCATCAGGGTGAATTCGGGAACAAACTTTCAGGAAACCTGATCGTTGAAGCTGGTGCGTGCGAGGGGACGAACATTTGCTACAATCTTGGCGGCAATGCCAAAGCAACCAATGACATCATCATCAGAAAAGGAGTCTGCACGGCAGCCATCCCCTGCAACGGTTGCAGCCAAGCGGGAGTGTGTGATTTGCCACAAGAGACGTACGTCATAGAAGAAGGCGCGGCTTGCCCTGTGCCATCCAAATCTGCCTGCGCAGTCGTCTAATCACCACTTACACAGCCACACATACTAGCATGCTCTGGTTCGTGCCCTGCCGCTATTTCCTATTTTGTGCTGGCAAAGCAGAGCACCCTGTGGTGATGTGAACTTCAGCGTATGGTGGCTGGGGCGGAGGCCATTATTTCTGGAACCTGTTGTTCGCACGTGGTATTTAGTCGTATGAGTCAAATTCGCTGTCGGCGATGGAACATTTCGAAGTCGTGTGGCAGAAATTGTTAGAGACATGAGAAAAATCACGGAGCTTCCCGTTGCTTCCATTTTCAACTCTTTTCGGTTTGAGACACAACAGTCCGAGGTCACACAGCAAACTTCTCCAAACCAAGAAGGAATATATACACGAGCATGTACTCGAGAAGCCAGCTCACAATTCGTAGTACTATCTATTGGCCGGCAAGTGTGGTATCGCGCAGCACATATCAGAATGGAGAGTTTGATTGATACCGTGTGTGTGTGCGTGGAGTACGGGTACGCTGAGGAGAAATGTTGATCGCCAATGCGCCTGGGCACACAATGGACATCATTGCTGGCACCTCGCGCATGTGCCTGCCTTCGTTCCTCAACATGGTCGTTGATGGAGAGCATGCGAAAGTTATTTCAAAATGGATATGGTCAGCATGAAGGGATGGAAACTGGTACTTCCACGCAAGCCAATCAAGGCTCCTCCTTGAATAGACGATTGCAGGTCGCCGTTCCCCAACACCATCTCCCGTTCCCTTCCTTTCTGACTGTCACTCTTCGTTCGAACCCAAACCAATCATCCAATCATTTATGTATTCATATGAAGCCCGCTCGCATATGCTATCCACGCTATGCCTTCTTGTCATTGCATGGTGAATAGTACACGGTGGTGACGAACTTGGTCTTGTACCGTTGCGTGATGCCCAGCACCATCATGTTGTCGCGTATCGCCGTGCAGTAGAGATGATTCAACGCGACATGCTGCGGCACGACCAACGCTGCCGTGTCCTGTAACTGGGGCGGTTTGTTGAGGATGATCTGGCGCAGATGCGGTGGCAGCGGCGGCGGTTCCTTCGTGTACTCATCGAAATCGGGCATCGATTGCGCGAAGATCTCGCCGTCCTTGTCGGGCTTGTTCTTCTTGGGCGATCCGTCGTCCTCATCCTCCTCTTCGGGTATGGATTTGCTGATCTTGCTTTCCTCGCCGCCGACGCCTTCGGCCGAGCTGACGCCGTACTCGGCGGCCGCCTTCTCCTTTTCGAATTCCTTGTCTCCCGTGTAGGCCTGGAAGTCCGTGACGTCGATGAAGTTGTTGATGCGACCTTCGACGTCGGCCACGGTGGGTTGGTCCGGCGCGTACCTCCATTCGTCGTCGACGATGAACTTGAAGGCGTGCTTGCCGCGCTTGAGGTTGTGGATGTAGGTGAAGTCGTTGCCGGAGCGGTGCATGGGGATCTGTCGCGACCAGCCGTTGAAGGTGCCGGTGATGTAGACCTGACGTCCGCCATGCTCCCAGCGAAAGACGGTGGGCACCGTGTTGTCGTCGAGGAAGTCCTGGATGTTGGGCGTGGCGCCGGCAACTGCGGCAGCCGTCTTGTCGCCATCGAGCAGCGTCATGGAGGCGTCGCTGTTCGACCGTTGGATGTTGCTCTCACCGCCCGAAGCAGACGCACCGCCGCCAGCGCCTCCGGTCCCCGGGTACGTGTTGCCGAACGGCAGGCCTCCCGAATACTGCGGCGGCGGTTGCTGATTGTACCCCGCGCCGTAATTGCGCCCATCGGAAGCATGCGGCGGCTGCTGGTGCTGCTGCGAGCCGCGTCCGTGCGCATCCGCCTCGTTCCCGCCGTTCACTGATGGCTGATTTCCCATGGTTTAGGATTGAATTGGATGGATGTTGAGCAAGTCCGGTTGTATGTCTGTGTTGCCCTGGGTGGTATTGTAATAATATGTATTGCAGAGTGTCAAGCGCGTGGAGCAGTCCAGACGGAGGCGAATGTTGGATACTCTGCAGAGAGGATGCTGCGGCTGCTGCTGCCAATCGTTCGGATGGAATGGGCTTGATTCGCCTTGATGACAGGATCGTTGGTGTGGAGTTGCTGTAAGAGAAGAAGAAGCAGAGGACGGTGTCGTCGATGCGTTCCCCGATGATGGAGTTTGCGAAGTCAAGGCTGCGTTCCTGGTGTTGTTACTGCAACTGTTGGGGTGTTTGCGCGCTCGTTGGTGGGTGTCGGAAGGTGTCATCGTTGGTGTCACTCTCGCTGCGTCGCTTTGTGTCGCACCAGGGACACCCGGCAAAAAGGGTCGAATTAGTCGATATTGGAGATGACTGGCCCAGCCAATTAAAACTTGTTGTTTTGGCGATGACAAATGTTCCCGCGAAAAGAATGCTCTCGACTCATATTTTCGTTCTCAGGAACTCTTCGAGGGTCATAGCTTCGAGTTTCATTGTTGGGAGAATCATGGAGAAACTCCGAAAATGACCCTGAAGCACAGCCTCGTGATTTAATCCCGAGAAGTCGTGCAACAACCAAACCCATGATTTTAATAGCCGTCGTTCGACTCAAATAGCCGTCATTCGACTCAAATAGCCGTCATTAGATTTAAATAGCCGTCATTCGACTCAAATAGCCGTCATTAGATTTAAATAGCCGTCACTCGACTCAAATAGCCGTCATTAGATTTAAATAGCCGTCATTCGACTCAAATAGCCGCCATTAGATTTTAATAGCCGTCATTCGACTTATTTAGTTAGTCATCTGTTGCCTTCACGGGATACGTCTCTACCACTATTATAGTAATTAGACCACTCCCTCACACCCCACAAAACGCAACAGCCGGCCATCAACCACCGCTCACCCACACCAAGCAACACAGGAAGCTCAACCTTGGCAATCGGTCAACGCTCATCAACACTCATGCGAAGTTCAACGCTGCGATGAAGGTGTCGAGTCCATCTTGCATTGGCTTCCCTAACAGTCAATTTTTCGACTTGGCAAGGCTTCACATTTATACGATAGCAATGAAATTTGAACGGTGACGACAACACTCCAAACGCACACCCGTCTCTGTTGTGATTCTTTGAGAGCAGGGCAGAGCAGCGAAGAGCCATCAATTTGTGGTTTCGTTGGGAGACCAGGCGCACTTACCTGGTTTGATCGATTTCCCAACTTGTCAACTTGGATCACGAGTAGAAAACAATGCGAATTAAATAGCCGTCATTCGACTCAAATAGCCGTCATTCGATTCAAATAGCCGCGACTCGACTTAAATAGCCGTTATTTGATTTAAATAGCCGTCATTCGATTCAAATAGCCGCGACTCGACTTAAATAGCCGTCATTAGATTTAAATAGCCGTCACTCGATTCAAATAGCCGTCATTAGAATTAAATAGCCGTCATTCGAATTATTTAGAATGTCGAACTACATGGTTTCTTAACTGACGGGACTCGATCAAGCCGGCGAGCTGCATCGTTGCCTCGCTGTGTTTATCCGAAATAGGACCAACAGGATGCCTCCATAAGTTCTTCGAAGGAAGACTTGTTCTTCATCGATGTCAAAACGTCGCATGTGGCTTTCTCGTGTCGGGGGTGACAAAATCGTTCTTGGGTGTCGAATTAGTCGTACTAGTCGATTTTTGTTTCCGTTGCTTTTTGCCGGTTGTCCCAGAACAAGGAGAAATTGGAGAACGATCCACATGGTCGAAGAAATCGAACGTGCACAACGGATGACAGCCAGTCGTTATAATTGATACATTTACCGCGTGTTGTTCCAATACGATGCAGATGGTATCTTCGAACAAGCGGAACATCCAACGTGATCGTCATGGCAGAAATGCGAAGCCTTCTGTGAATGATTGTTCATTCGTTGCGGAGCACGAAGGTCTTGCTTGCTATGTAAGATCTGCGCTTCGCATTGCTCCCCAATAGAGAGGTTTCGTATTCCACTCAGCCTTTCCCACGAGGGAGTCATAACCTGATAGAGACATTTTTCCAGGGGTGGCGAGAAATCACCCCCTCTCTGAGTGGAATGGATTTCCATTTCTGCACAAGAAATGGAAATTAATTCCACTCAGAGAGTCCTGGCAAAAGTGTCACTTCCACATGGATAATAAACTTTGGCCAATCATGTTGTGTCATTTCGTTCTAGTTTAGTCCTTCTTGTCCTTCACATCTGTCTACATTGGCCGCCATCGTAGACTTTTGCGTTCGTTTTGGAACAACAAAGAGAAAAACATCATCCATCACATCGCCATCACATCGCCATCGCTCGATTCTCTCATCTCGATTCTCTCATTCCAAGACAATCATCCGTCACAATCCACCTCATGACTACACCTCGATGCTCCACTTCGACCAATACCTTGCACGAAACATCAACATTCCCACCACATACCACCACCTGTGTCGTTTCTGACGTATAGTCTGCTTCCCTCTATTCGTCATGGACGGCTCCCCTCCTCCCGCAGCTCCATCTATCGCCCCGTTGGAGACCAGCAGCGACAGCAAGGTCACGCCGAGTGGAACGACCGGCGCACTGGCGACCTTCGTCTTCCCACCATCAGTGTTGGGCAAGGATGAGAAACTCCCACCTGGTTTCGAATGCTGCACTTTTAGGTTCACGGTGGCGCAGCCTCAAGCCAAAGTTGGTGCTGCCTTCGACGCAAGCAACGGCAACAATGTCGATGCGATGACCGACTCTGGGAAGCCTCGCGCTTCGCCATCTGTCATCCATCAGCCTCCGGCGGAACCATTGCCACCAAGCAACAGCAACAGCAACAGCAACAGCAACAGCAACAGCAACAGCAACAGCAACAGCAGCAGCAGCAGCAACAGCAGCATCAGCATCAGCATCAGCAACAACAACAACAACAACAACAACAACAACAACAACAACAACAACAACAACAACAACAACAACAACAGCGATCTCCTCCAGCTCGTGTTGAATCAGCAACAAATGATGCTCAACATGAACCGCCATCTGGAGGAGGATAGGAACCGGATGCAGCGCGAGACCTCGCAGTTGCGCGAGTCGCAAATGCAACTCTCGTCCGATGTCAGGTCTCTTGTCAACGCCATGTCCGAAGCTCGACACCACCAGAGGCACGACACCGACACCAACCACAACAACAACAACAACAACGACGACGACGACGACGACGACGGCGGCGAGAACAGCAACAGCCGCAACGGCAACGACGACGCGGGAAAATGATACTCACCCATTCTTTCGTCTCTGCATATTTCCACATTCCATACCTTCTTTCCTGCAACCCCTCACATTTCGCAACACATCAACCCACCCATTCGTCGTTACTTTCGCCGATCCAATTCGCCGATCCATCCTTCAATGCATGCATCCATTCATTCATTCCTCTCTCCACGCACGAGACACTCCGCCACAGCATACAGAGCGACACCAAGTAGAGAAGCCGATGCACTGAATCCCTTGTGCGCACAGCTGCATGCTTCCTTCCGCGTTGACATGCATTCCATCAGAAAACCATTCCCAGCATTCGCTCACCGCACGCAGCACAACCCACACAACACAAATGCCCGCGCGCCATGAGTACTACATAATAGTAAGTTGAATACGTATTACATGTACCTAGTTGAGATTCAATGAGGGACAGACTATTACCGGACACGGTATCAACCCGATGGGAGAAATTCTTGTTTTGGCGCGAAATCTTCCGACTTGATTGACCACCAAATCTTTTCTCCTCCTTCCCCTCCTCATTCACGAATCCATCATGACTCAAGCATGACCGACCTGACTCACACCTCACCTTGGGAACTATATGCTCCTCACATCCTTTTACTACAACACACCTCGATTCCCTCCATGCTGACGGCTACTGCATTATTGCCGTAGTCTCAACATGTGTATCCAACTTGCTTCAACCTGAGCAATGGAATCCGAGGGTCAGCTCCAGCCACAACCACTGCTTCATGACTGTCACCAACATGCATCATGATCTACACTGCAGTGTATCTACATGTATGGAGAGCAAGGCACTGTTATGATCATCTACCCTCAAGCACTGAACCAAGTACATCAGTGCAGGGTCTTGCCAAGTTGTGTGGCATCATTTCTTCACCCTACTAACACTACAAGCTATCACAGAATAAACAGACAAGGATTAGCTACAAAGCGCTCTTCTACTCATCGTTACAGTAACAACTCTTCAATCAGTACACCTCTCTTGAACTGCATCACGCGGCTATCTCGAAGCCGGCAGATTCATGAGGCATCCTCCACCGATTCGTGTCAACTACACTCGAATCCTAACTCCTACCATGAAAAATGAAATTGGAAGAGAAAGTGAGATTGCGCTCACAGTTCTAAAACAGTACAGTTTCTAACAGCGGAATAGACTACAGTACTAACAGAAACCCCGGATTTCCAACAATCAAGACTCCCAACAATGGAACATCATGACGACGATGTATCCAACACAAATGAAGACGAGAGTGTCCCACTTTCGTACATGTCAACACGGGAAACCGAAAATGAGGAATTCCCGATGAAACCAGCACTGGTTGAGAAACACCAGAAAAGGACAAATCGTTGCAACGAACAATTAAGATGAGTCCGGATGAAAAATACCAGACTAAAAGAGGTCGAAGGAGTCCAACTTGTACACTACAAGGACAAGATATTTGCGCCAACAGAAGTGCGCGCCAAAATAACCGATTGGTACCACCATTACCTTGTACACCCCGGGCGAACCCGGATGGAGGCAACCATTAGACAATTGTTCTACTGGCCAGGATTAACAGCAGACATCGCTGACCGCTGCATATCCTGTAAACAATGCCAACTCTCTAAGAAGAACCAAAAGAAGTATGGTCACTTACCAGCGAAACAAGCTGAAGTAAACCCATGAAAAAGGGTCAACGTCGACCTCATTGGGCCATACACGATCACCACTCCATCAAAAAAGAAGTGTGAGATGAGAGCAATAACAGTGATTGATCCAGCAACTGGACGGTTTGGAATTGCCACAATTGGCAAACCAAACAATGATGAAACCTAAAAGGCCTTTGATAGCCAATGGCTCGCATATCACCCACGAACTCCTGCTCTCTACGATGTGCAATATCTTCAACATCAAGAGGAAAACCACTAGTAGCTACAACCTACAAGGGAATGCCATCGTAGAGCGAATCCATCAGGTATTGGACGATGCGTTCTGCACGTTCAAACTAGATGCGATGGAATATGAAGGTGAAGAACCTTGGGAGCCCTTCCTGACGGCAGTTGCCTATGCAGTAAGGACCACGTACCACACCACACTCCAAGCAACCCTTGGACAATTGGTGTTTGGACATGTCGAGATGTACATGTGAGTATATGTCGAGGTGTACATGTATATGTGCATCGTTCACCCGCTATTCTCTCATACGCACTTGGACGGTATAACTACATTCATGTTGATAGTATGCTGTGATTCGTCAGAATTACAGGGGAAATGGAACACACAAAAAGGGGCAAGATTTCTGGAGGAAATTTGCAAATTACGATTTCTGAGAGAATCAGAAGATCGTCCGTCCATGCATCAATGGTACCAAGAGAATCTCGAGGTACTTCCCAACTAAACCTCAGATGGCGATATCATCTGACAGACTACTGCATCACCAATGGAACGTGACATCTGGAGAGCAGAAGGACGCCTACTGACGTCGACAGGATGTCATTGTGTCACCACGTCAACATCTGTCTCCAAGTCAGAGCAGGAGGCGAAGATCCGATGACCCATGAAGATCATGGATACTGAAGATGAACTTCAAATGGTAAGTACTCATGGAGTAGGAACCAGTACTGAATGAACGGAGTGTCGAATGCGGAGTACGTATCGAACACGGAGTATCGTGTAGCACGAACACACGATGTAGAGAGAGAGAGAAAGAGAGAATACAGAGAGGAGCGAGAGAGCATCTCGCGCACCGACTCATAGTCGGAGACTGAATCTACGAAACAGATTGAAGCGCCGAGAGCATCGGGCAAGACAACTGGTGTACACCGAGAGGATCGGAGTAACCAACTAATGAAATAGCAAACGAACGACTATCAACCAACACCATCTTCCACGATCGTAGGTTACCGTGAGCGGAACTTGCCAACATGGACAAGACATGCTCCTACCAGCCCGATTCAAAGTCGACTGGGCTCACATCGCACAATGTAAACAGCATGCAATCAATCGATCCAATCAAAGAGAAAACTCTCTCAAAGGATTGCACACCAATACAAAATTGGGGACAAAGTCTTAGTAACTAAGCCAGGCATCCTTCCAAAGATGGCACAGCCACGGGAAGGACCATACACCGTCAAGGACGTATTTACGAATGGCACACTCCTAGTACAGAAAGGGATAGTAACTGAACGCATCAACTTGCGTCAGATCATCCCATTCTTCGAGTAGTGACCATCAGGAAGCGAGTGCCCTAGACGGCAGGCTAGATAGACTATTGGTGACACAAGACCTAGACTTGTGCACAATAGATACTAGTCATCAAGAAGTCACCCAAGCAATCACATTGCCAGTCACACCTACGAGTCGTGTTAACAGTCAATCAAGACTGACGAGTCGTGAATCAAAATTGAAATCAACTTGATCAAGACTCAAACTGAAGTCGGATGAGTCAAGGTTCCAACTGGAAGTCTGATTAGTCAAAGCTCCAGTTGGAGGAATGATTGGTCAAGATTCAATCGTACAAATATATGCATATGAAAAGGAATATCGCCATCCAAACCCTGACCTCCATCCAAAACGAGAAGTCTAACAGAGAGTGGCGCAGGTTTGGGATAAGGCACAAACAACATGATCTCGAAATGCATGAATACGATTGACAAGAGGTGCAGACTGCAGAAGGGAGAGAGATAGCTCAGGTAATCATAATTTTGATCTTACATCATCAACAACAACATTCATTATCATTAGCAATCGTATGAACATCAATCGTCCGCCGGCATAAGGCACCATGCTAAAAGTGTCGCTCATGGTCTTCAAGTTCTTGATTCGGCAGTTCAAGCGCTCGTGTCGGCAACGAGCGCGGCTCTTGAACTTCGCGTCATCTTGTGGCGAACAATCCTGTTCTTGGGGCCTGCACACCAATCGCCAACCCACACACAAACAGCTCAAGCGAGTCCCGCGACCTGTGTGCTTCCACCAAAAAATGCATTTGCAGTGCATTAAATGCACTTTCAGTTGTGCATCAGATTGATTCGTGACTTAAACAACTACAGTCACAATGGCGGTCATTTGACACCAATAGACGATCTCGTTAAATACAATACTTAACGACACGACATTTACTGGTCATTTTCAGCGAATGCAACGACACAGATTGTGGAGGCAAGACTAATTCGATTAAACAGTCTCGATTCATCTCTCTGGTCAAATGAGTCAAACGACACACGTTTCAATGGACTTGCTGGGTGTCCCTGGAGTCCTGCACACAAGAGTTCCAGTGAAAGCGAGCCATAGGTACCACGATCTTCCCGAAGACATGAGTTCAAGTGATGCCCATCACTGCGGTCACAACGACCAAGACAATCAGGGAAGCAGCAGCAGGAGGAACAACAGCAGGAGGAGCTTTACTCTTAGCGAAGACGCTGGCGGCGGCAACCATTCCAGGCGAAATGGCGTCATGGGATCAGAATCCAATGGCGATAGCGAGAACAGCAGAGAGCACGGAAATTCATCACCACCACTACCACAGCGATCATTCGAAGACATTGACATTGACAGCGACAGCGACAGCAATGGAGGCGATAGTGATGTTGCTATAGCGAGCGTTGAAACCCCATCAGTCAATACGTTGGATGACACCGTTGAAAGCACAGTCCAAAGCACCGTTGAAAGCACAGTCCAAAGCACCGTTGAAAGCACGCTGGGTAGCACACAGGACACTCCACAGCCCAACCCTGCCCAGGTACCTTCTTTGCTGGAATCGACATTGCAATCGACACCAACATCAACAGCATCCGCATCATCCGCACCATCCATCAATATTCTGACGTTGGCAGAGCCTGGTGCCCAGCCAGCGACGCTTGATAACCGAACTCCATCCGTGGGTTTCCATGTCGGCAATCGCACTGACGCTCACATCGATCCAGAGCCTTCTCAGCCTCCCAACCGAGGTCGCAGTCACGATCGCAATCATTCCGTCCACAGTGCACGGTCGCTGTCAATCAACGGCCGTCGCTACTCTACAACAAGCCTCCAATCCAACTTCTCCCAAGCAAATTCGATCACCCGGTCGCAACGACGACGACGCAGCAGTGGCATGCAGAGCATTGACCGCAAGGTGCGATCTTCCCGCACCCGTCCTCGGAAGCAGGTCACGCAAACCGATCGCTTCAACCAAATCCAATCTCACCTCCAAAAGGAAGACGCCTCGAAAACGCAACGTGCGTCTCATCAACAATCAACCGACGACAGAAAACAGAGACATGAAGCCAAGCTTGATCGACCTCGGCGAAAGCAACACAACATATCCTCCGACGATGATGCTTCCCATGGCAGCAACTCACCCATCCGAAGTACCGCTAAGAAAAGGCGCCAGTCGCATGACAGCTCATCTTCAGAATCTTCTTACATTCAATTCGGATCTACCAGCGGAGTCCGCCTGGGAGACCTCTTCAGTGACCAAACAACGATCGCCGATGATCTTTCCGGTGCGTACCATGCTTCTGAGAATACCAATCGCGGCAGCAACGGACGCGTCGATAGCAGCCCTGGCTTGGACCTTCAGCTGGATGCAACGGATCCAAATCAAAAGGCTCCGATCATGGCGACGCTGGCGCCTTGCGTTGATCAGGTTCGGGAAGGTCTCAGGGACGAAATCACGCAAGAGCTTCGAATCCAACAACAGAGTGCGAGGGTGCCATACGATTACACTCACCTTCAAACTGCTATCGTGGTGGCGAGCGACGGGACGGCCGTGGATATGGAGAACACCATGCTCGCCGACGGACGAAGTGAAAACCTCCACGAGAACAACGACGAGTCAGACAGAAATGCTGCAGTCGCTCAACGCAAGCGCCGGCAATTGCAGATAGTGGCAATTACCATCTGTTTACTCAGCACAATCGGAATTGTCGTAGCTGTCATCCTTGCCACAGGCGCGGGCACAGATGCTAGCAATGGCAGTGCCGGCAGTGCCGTCGGAAACAACGAAACAGACGACCAGGTGGGATTTAGCAACACTTCATCTCCGACCATCATGCCAACACTGTCTCCGACCTCCCCGACAACTGAAGAATCAGGTTTTCCGACTGAGGAAACGGCCATCGACCTTCTCGTCAGCATCATCGGCCCTGCCTTGATGGGGCCGCCTTCCTTCACCAACACAACGGTATTCATGGACAAAGAATCAGACGAATATCAAACCATGCTGTGGATGTCAACCTCCGATCAACGGACTGCGGAGTTGATGCTGCGTAACGGCCCGTCCGACGCCGCGCACCTGCTGGAACGCTACATCGTCTCCAAGATGCACCGCGCTATGAATGGATTCGTGTGGAGAAACCAGCCCAACTTCCTCACCGACATGGACATCTGCCTGTGGAACCAAGTGGAACCCCAAGAATATGGTATTTTCTGCGATCCGGAAGGCTTTGTCCAATCCATCATGTTCATCGACAACAACATGAAAGGCACCATCCCGTTGGACTTCTACCAATTGTCCAATCTACAGAATGTATGCTTCAACATCAACTTCAAAATCACTGGGACGATTTCGTCGTACATCGGCAACTTGCGCAACCTGGCTACTTTCCAAGCCCACTCAACCAGCCTCAGCGGATCAATCCCAACAGAAATTGGATTGCTGGCGGACCTGATGCAACTGTACCTACCCTCCACACGACTCTCTGGGGAAATTCCGTCAGAGCTCGGGCGCCTCACGGCGCTGACCCAGCTTGACCTCCTCAAAAATCAGATCTCCGGCACGATCCCAACTGAACTGGGGGATTGCACGAGCATGGTCATTTTGGGAATGCATGACATGCCAAAGCTGAACGGGACTTTACCATCCGAACTGGGGAGGATGACGAGGCTGGTCAACGGCTTCTTCTCAGACACGGGCCTGAGCGGAACAGTTCCCTCGTCTTTCGCCCAGATGTTCAACCTGTTCCAATTCCACATTGGAGGATCCAGGATCACTGGCAACCTGGATCCGATCTTTTGCAGCGACAGCACGGTCCCGGCAGACATGTGGAGCGACTGCAGACCGGATCTTGTCAATGGTAACCCAGCCCGCGTGGCATGCAGCTGTTGCGCAGGCTGTTGCAGCGACGGCCAGGCATGCGAGTACCGAATACCGCAACACGCCGAATGCAACAGAAATTGCGTCGCCTGCGATACTTATGGCAAAGGTGTCTATGCGTCGACCTGCGAATCGTGTCCGTCCTTCCATGATCCCGACACGAAAGAGACTGTGCATCAGTGCTCCGGCTCGTGCCAATGGAATTCAACAGAGGGCGTTTGCCAGACCAGAACACCCGGATTCTACAGTGGTGATTGAGGAAACACATCAGAGGAGCCCCCATCCCGTCCCGTCACAAATGAAACTGCGCAAAGAGTTGATGGGACAGCAGCTCCCATGAAAGGTACCTACATCCCACGTGCACGAACGGAGTTATGCGCACCTGCGCTCATCCCCGATGTATAGGACCCACTCGAGTGAACGAAGGTGCAGTCGTGCCTGATAGTGACTTAAACTTTAACAAAATAAGTACATATTCGGAATCTACGTAAAATTCTGTCGAGGGGTATTTAATTTAAAAATCGGGAGAGTTGTGGATCAAAAGTTATAGACCTTGCAATAGTTTTTGTCTTCGGCCGTTGTAGACCTTCCTTAGACTTCGCCGGGTATCGCCAAAACTCGCTGATGATGTCACACCTGTTCCTATTTTGAATTATTTGTCGCTTGCAATCTGGTTCTGACACGATTCACAATTTTCCACGCCACATTTTCCTTCAATGTTTCCGCACTTTCGACTGTTTGTTTTGCCGCATGTAGATGCAAATCATCGTGGGTTTGCTCCAAATTCTCGTCTTCCTTGGCTTTGCACCGTCCAAATTCTTCTTCGTCACAACCAGAATCGTGCAGCGTTGGTTGCGCACTGGTGCTCGCAGCCACACTTACCATTGTGCACTCCGTTGTTTCAGCGGTTTTTGACTTCTTTTCTTGTTCTTTTTTGAACTTGAGATAGTCCATGGTGAGGTATGCTTTTACTCTCAGTGGTGATACGTGTAGTTGAGCGTGCCAGTCTGTTCTCACCCGTTCCATCGTCATCAGTTGTCGGTGTGCGTCGTACTCCACTATTCTGTTCCTTGAGTCATGGCAAGCAAGTACGCAGATTTTGATCAGCTCTGCCAACACATAGTCAGGATAGGCTCAAACGATCGAGTCTTCTTTGCGGCGCAACCCGGTGTTGTAGCAGGAGGAAGATCCATAGCAGCAGTTGTATCCTTCCACATTGCGTCGAGCCAGCAGTTTCCATGAGGTTGTTGCAAAGGGCTGTTTTGAATACATTCGCTTCATTCTGTTTCACACTCTTCTGGGCTTTACGCCTCATCTTTGCCTTTTTGTATCAACTGGTACTGGTTGGCGTGACTACTTGTGGTCTTCCTTCACCGTCGCGCCAAGTTCGTTCACAACGGAGCACTCCCAAGCCTCTTCCTCCACCATTTTGGCATTGGTGACATTCGAAGCTTCAATTAACCAAGCTTTCTCATCCTCGTATTGAATCTCGTGAGTGTTGGGAACACCAAGCATGTTTGCAGACCATCGAGCTCTTGGGCTCGTACAGTGAGTCAGCCACTTGCCCTTCAATAGGGAAGCGTCAACCAGCAACATCGTGGTGCCTTTGATGTCTCCAAATCGCAGGGCTTTCAAGATGATCGCCATCACCTGTTGCCTCATCATCATTGCCATCCCTGCTGCCAAAGTGCACAAGTAACTACTGAAGACGTATTGGCCCGTTGTTGTGTGCCCTGGTCAAAGCTCTTGTTCTTTTATTGTGAGTTGTCCGAAGACAATCCCCCGACCAGTATATGGACTATTATGATTAGTAGAGAGGTAAAAGGTACAGAGAAAGCTGTCACGCCCATTGATCTCAAGGTGGACCCCTGTAGAACAGGCTTGTGGCAAGAAGTGTTAGTGTTGGCCTCACCAATGCCTTGGTGAGCATGTCAGCGAAGTTCTGAGCCGATGGGACGTGGACTGGAACCAGTGTCCCAGCTCCCACAGCCTCACGGACTCAGTGAAATGATATTGCCACATGCTTCTTTTGCAATAGGCTGTCTGCGATCGTCGTTTTCGAGATCACCACATTGTTGTCGCAGAATGTGACCGTCGATGATTGGACACGGACTCCCCAGCGATCAGAGTGCGTATCGGAGTGCAATGATTTCTTCTGTCACTGATCGCATCGCGTTGAATTCTGCTCCGTATGTAGACGTTGTGACTCATGTCTGCCGCTTGCTCAAGAAGTACACAGGCGTCCTGCTGAGGAAAAGGATGATCCCGGTGTTTGATTGGCGTGTGACAAGATCGTGCGCATGGTCAGCATCGACGAATGCATACATTGGCAGCTCCGGATAGATTGGCTTTGGTGACCAGTCGTCGACGTCCTCCTGTGCCTCAGGGTATTCTTCCTTCATTTGCACCACCAATTCTGAGTTGGACAGCGTCGAGTTGAAATTGTCGAATATCATGGGTCTGGAGTCGATTTGTGTTCTGAGTGTGGACATACTCTTGAGATAGCTCCATATCTTGAGTGCTCTTGCTAGATGTCCTTTCCGTGGTGATGCAGTGAATTGAGAGAGTGAAGAAGTTGCAAAGGTGACGTCGAAACGTCCATGTTGAATGACCCAGTTCAGCATGCCGATGAGCTGCTGGAACTGTTGGTGTTTGTCTGGTGTGAGTAGTTTGGAGTCATCCGTTTCCAGATGGTCCTTGTCCCACATGGGAACATACTGGTCATGGAGTGTTCCATGCTGCCGTTCGATGTTCTCCATCACGTTTGCGATGTATTTGTCACATCCAACGCTCCATTTGTCTTTCACATTCCTGGAATCGTCGTTGCCCAGATTGTATTTGGGTGGTCCAATGTCTTTGATGGTGTAGACTTGCTGGATGACCTTCATGTATGGGTGTTGGCAAGTTCTGTTCACGGTAACCTACGATCGTGGAAGATGGTGTTGGTTGATAGTCGTTCGTTTGCTATTTCATTAGTTGGCTACTCCGATCCTCTCGGTGTACGCCCGTTCTCTTGTCCGATGCTCTTGGTGGTTCAATCTGTTTCGTAGATTCCGTCTCCGACTATGAGTCGGTACGCAAGATGCTCTCTCGCTCCTCTCTGTATTCTCTCTCTCTCTCTCTCTTAACATTGTGTGCTCGTGCTACACGATACTCCGTGTTCGATGCGTGCTCCGCATTCGACACTCCGTTCATTCAGTACTGGCTTCTACTCCATGAGTACTTACCATTTGAAGTTCACCTTCAGTATCCATGATCTTCATGGGTCATCGGATCTTCGCCTCCTGCTCTGACTTGGAGACAGATGTCAACGTGGTGACATGATGACATCCTGTCGACGTCAGTAGGTGTCCTTCTGCTCTCCAGATGTCACGTTCCATTGGTGATGCAGGAGTCTGTCAGATGATATCGTCATCTGAGGTTTAGTTGGGAAGTACCTTGAGCTTCTCTTGGTACCATTGATGGATGGACGGACGATATTCTAATTCTCTCAGGAATCGTCGATTGCAAATTTCCTCCAGAAATCTTGCTCATTTTCGTGTGTTCCATTTCCCCTGGAATTCTGACGAATCACAGCATGCTATTGACACGAATGTAGTTATACCGTCCAAGTGCGTATGAGAGAATAACAGGTGAACGATGCACATATACACGTACATCTTGACATATACTCACATGTACATCTCGACATGTGCAGAACCGACACGACATGTTGCTGCGCAACAAAGAACGGCTGAAGCACGACAGCATGAACTCCTACCTTTTTACTCGATCGTCCTCTCAACAGAAGCTTAACACATAAAACAAGCAATCAGAAACAATCTTCACAGCTTACTTCCGAGTCTACTACAGTTACATTATCGTCTGATACAGCTTTGTTCTCAACATCAAACGGCCTCAAACCGGTTGAAGGACAGACCATCCTCCTGACAACGTGCAAAAGACACGGAATACCAACTGATGGTATCTTTGGACAAGCGGAACATCCAACGTGATCGTCATGGCAGAAATGCGAAGCCGTCTGTGGATGATTGTTCATTCGTTGCGGAGCACGAAGGTCTTGCTTGCGATGTAAGATCTGCGCTTCGCATTGCTTCCCAATAGTAAGCTATCAAGTCCCCAACACACCACGTCACTTGGTTGTCATGGGGAGGAGTTGTGCTCTTGGAACCGAGCTTTCATGTCACAGAGAACTCACAAATGGCGAACATTGCGGTACTACAATGTGACCAATTGGTTCGCGGTGAGGTCACGATCATAAGTTTGAGCTCATCAACACGCAGAAAAACGGGGGTAGATGTTCACCAAGCACAAGCATGTTCGCTTGCCCGTCCTCCTCATTTGTCAAGGAGATCGACCTAGTCGCTGACCGTTTCGCCACCAAGATACTTTCCAACACATGGTGGCGTTTCCCATCAAAAAGGGAAACATGGGAAGCGCGGTAAAGTCTCTTTTTGCGTCGATTTTTGCTTTGTTCACGCTTGGGGCGTGTTGTGCGGCTTTTGGGTCTGTCGAGTCATGCACTCATGGGACTACTAGAGCACGCCTTTCCCATGTCGACATGACGTCGCGCTGATTTGTGTTCGTGGTTGCGATGTCGCGCACTGTTCGCACATGCCAATGATGTCCCCTTTTCTCGTTCCACCCTGTTGTGTCTGTCCCAACACATCCCCTCCCAGACCCACGACACGACGCGGCATCGATGCAGTCACACAATTGCTTTCCCTCTTTGGAAAGAAGTGGCTGATTTGCAATCATCATTCGTGTTCTCCCCTCCCCTTGCTCAGGTAACTTTCGTACTTGTCTGAGCAGTTCCTTTTCGCACCGTCGTTGATTACCACAGAGCGCTCCTCCAACTACAAGCTGTCCGTTGTCCTACTAGCCTACTGAACTTCGCGTCATCAACCGTCGCACTCTGCACTGGAAGCAGCTCCATTCCTCCGCGTTCCTGTATTAATGCGCACTACGTTACTGCGTGATCACTGTCGTGCTCCTGTCACTGCCGTTGTCGAAGGTGGTGAGCCCGCCCCTGTGCAACGTCTGTTTGGCCGCGCTGCTCTGGCGCTCGTTGGTGATTCTCTGGGTTTTTCGCATGACAAAGTGGGACTCTCTTCAGCAAGCGTGGGTGTCTGGCGGTCTTCTTCCTTGGGGGTGTTGCCACGAGGGCACGAAATTCGCGTTGCATTCCTCACGATGCTTGTCCAGTGCGTCCGACATGCAAACTCAGAACATAGTACTTACAACGTCAAACAACGGAACATGGCGCTTTCCCGTGTACCCCATCAGTGCAATTGTTTGCTTGCTCTATTCAAACCAGGACACCAACCACGCGTTAACTCAACAGACACAGGAAGCTATCGACGGTCATCACGTTTCGTGGTTTTGACAGTGTAGCTATTTGTTGCTAGTACAAGGGATGGGCTAGTTATCATGTGTTCTGTGCATCTGTTTGGGCAGCCTACCCGTCGCATGTCTCTTGCATCACAGGAACAACATCAAACGAGGGCAAGCCATCACAGAGTTCAATCCGAGTCAGTGTTGCGACTGTGTTGAATGCGCTTCAGGTGTGTGCATGACGAGTGCTTGATTCGACTGTTGTCAGTTGGAGGCAGCGGCGGAGGATGCCATCCGCACAGTAAGCTGGCGCAAAGACACAGGGCGCCCCACAGTGCCAGCATCAGCGCATCCAAATTCGTGACGCACTCACTTCGGTTTGAGTCACTGGCGAAAGACGCAGAAATCGCCCCAAAGACCACACCACAACGAGCTGGCTGCCACGATCATCCCCTGTGGTTGGAACTGCAACACGAACATCAAAATGCACACGAGATGAGCAGAATTTGTCTTGGTTTGGTGATGCGCACGCCCGCTGTGTTCACCGTGACAGAAGCGGTCATGATTGGTTGCGCGGCGAAGTGCGAGAGAACAGATGAGACTGTGGGTCTTGCAATTGGGTGCCGGACAGCACATGCGACACGACCTTCACTCTCCAATGTTCATGTGATTCACTGTGATGTTTATTGCTGATGTCATCACGCGCGTCCGTCTGCGAGGAGTCGCGGTAGAACACATCGAGATGATAACGGTAACAGTTTGCTCCATGCGACAGTGTAGTACCGCGCGTGGCGAGAGCACGTTTCCCTGGATGCGCACCTCCGCGAAGCAAGCACGCGAAAGGCGGTTACACAACAAGTGAACGATGTTCGCCTGAGTCCCACACACAAAACGATGGAAGCGAAGCACGATCAACATGTATGCCCCTGCAGCTCTTTGTGTCACGATGTGCATTGCTCGGGGTATTTCCCGCGGATAGCACAGGCGCCTATTTATGGGGTCGAAACAGACGGACCAACGGAACGGACACTAGTTTCTCCGCACGCATGCGTTGAGCGTCACTGTCATTCGCAACGCCCCTCGTGCAGCCATGTGTGCGAAGTCGTACCTATGTCGTGTCCAAGTCGTGACAGGGTCGCGTCCAAGTCGTGTATCCATTGCACCAATGTCACATCGAAGGCACGTCTACGTCGCGTTCACGTCGTGCTCACGTCGTGCTCATGTCGCGTCCCTTGCACGTCCCCTTGCTCGTCACTTGCTCGTCCCCTTGCTTGTCACTTGCACGTCCCCTTGCTCGTCGATTCCTGAAAAATCGACATGTCCCTTACCGCACTTTACTTATAGAGAGATGTCACAGTATCGTAGGTGATCAGTCTGGAGACGCTGCGATGCAAAACTCTGTTGTCAACTGTGTTTCAGAATGATGTTGCAATCAAGATCAAATACGTGTGCTACCATGGTATAGATCGTACGCTTACATTCATGCAGTCTATTTTTGAAAAGTGCACTCTATCGCCCTTGAACATACAACTAGACTAGACATGGTAGTATGGCCCATTTCGCAACATGTCACACCGACAAAACCACGGTAATTGCGAGAAATTTGGTCGTCACTTGGACGTCCCCTTGCTCGTCACTTGCGCGTCCCCTTGCTCGTCGATCCGGTCCTCTGTCGTGTCTGTCGCATGTCCATGTCGTGCTTGTCGCACGTCCATGTCGTGTCCAAGGCGTGTTCATAGGGATCCCACGTCTATCCTGTGTCGTGACCATGTCGCTACCAACGCATTTCATTTCACATACTCAGTGACGGTTACGCGAGTGCCAATGCGCGTTCGCGAGTGCGAAACTTCGGAAGAACACCGATCCGACAGGGCTTGGACACTGGAGCGTGTTCTCCCCCATGTATTGCCCCTCCCTCTTCGATGTGCGGGTGCGTTCGCCACGTCGGTCACTGTAGTTTCACCGCTCCTCATCTGTGTTGGGGCATAGTATCATGATACTCACATGTGCCGAAAGCGCTCGTGTTCGCTGGAAATCCGAGACGAAGAACGCGCTATCATTCCCAGGTACTAAGCGTGACTCTCAATGACTCAACGGACAAACACCGCCTGGGGGATGCGGATAACCTAGAATAGATTGTCGTATCAGTCCACACCGCGGTCGATCGTCACGATCATGCAGTGGTCAACCTCGCCAGCGGAAGAACAACCACGAAGATGTCTGCTACCGGGTACCCCTCAATTCGAGCACCATCAAACGTGCATCATCAGTCAGGCCAATCCACGTTCAGGATAGGCTACCGTTGTTTGAATAGTCAGACATGAACATGCATGTACAGTTTTCAGAAGTATTACCTCAACTCTTCACGTCTAGCAACGATGTCAATGAGCGCAAATGAAGATGTTGCCAATCTATCTCGCAATCTGTGTGGTTGCATACACGTGCTATCGCATGTCTAGCTTGGTGTCTCAAAGCCATGTGCCTCGAAGATAGGAAAACTGGCAGGAGCGAAAGCAATGACTGGGTGTCTCTCGCGAAGCAGTACTTCGAACACAACCATCGCACGCTGCGCATCTCTTCGAACACCCAACACAAAACAAGTGATCCTGGAGGAGGGGCTATGTTGAGGTGAACTGTTCCGCGTGAGGGAAGAGAGCCCCTCGTTTCTGACATGTCGCTCGCATCGTGCACCACAAACAAGAAGTTGACGCATTCATGGCTGATAAATAATGATCACAAGTTCGACTTGTCTCGCATGGCGTATAGCCGTGGCCCAACTCTTCTGTGGACGACGAATGCCGGCAGCTTCCTGTGCTTGTTCGGTCCAGATGATGTGCTGACGTTTCCCCAACCAGGCTGTGCGAAAAGAGAACTTCTCCCCATTCGTGTGAGTCAGACTCGAGGTGACAACTGATCGGGCGACGTGCGGGAATGACCTGCTCCCACATCAGTGACTACAAAAGCGACGTGAAGGCCGATGCGATCTGCATCATCGTTCGCGCTGGTGGACGCTCACTGTGTCATTTCGAGTCATGTGACGCTACTAACCTTGCGTGTTATCTGCGCAATCAAACAATTAATCGCATGGATCGTGGTGTGGACTCACATGACGACTCCTCATGCATTGTGACGTCATAGAAGGCATAGTTGTTCCGCCATCTCCTGTTGCTGTAGGACAAAGCACTCGTTCTCATCAAGATGAAGAAATTGCTTTCGGACATTTGGACAGCCAAGCAGCCCCGTGCATCAATCATCGTACTGGAGAATACCGCTTCGAAGTTCACGCAACTCCATCCACCTTCTCTTTCTATCGCCCTTGCCTCAGTTTGCAAACGGAACGTGTCGTGTCACATTCGGCGAGCGGGATGTGTCTGCTCGCACTCGGAGGCTATTCTGGTCAGGACAGATGTGCTTCCTGTACCACAGAGTACGCGCGAGGCTTTGCCCTCTACCTGCGTTCGTGGTTGCGCTCACTGTTTCCGCTGTTGAAGCAAGACTGCACAACGAAGATCAAGCCCAGAAAGCGCGTACCTGGGCGATTGGCCTCAACACGGTTGGTGGCAACATGTCCAAAGACATCCAGCCAAAAATTGATGGCGCAGACGCTGGCTAAGCCCTGTCGAGCTGTCCTGCACTGGGCAATCAATGGCAACAGAAGCAGCTCCTAGTGTTCATAGCCTCTCCCACGGGACGTCGATCACACGTCTACAGTAGTACCTTTGCGTTTTGTGATGCCAAGCGCACGGACTAAATGGACTAATAAGGCAGTCCCATTGGAAAACGACGCCAAAAACGTATTTACCGCGGTTCCCATGTGGTGATGGGGTGGACAAGTGGATGGATGGGTGGATGGATGAAGCTGCGCAAAGTAGATTGCGCTGGTGTTGAAACCAAGAATGCTCGGGCAATGTTAGGAGGCTGTCGCTCGTGGACAAGTTGAACTTCGTCGCACACGTCCCATACCAGCTGCCACCGCACACGCCGTCATCACCAAGCCTGTGCCATGGACACACGCGCACAAGTATATCCACGAGAGACGTACAGGACCTTGCAGATGTTTCTCACCCCGGACGAAACACTCGAACGTAGTGTACGAGATAGACAAGAGAGGCCCAAGCGCTCGTATCTGACAACAAATGAAGTCGCCACCATCAAGTGTTTCGTTGGGGGAGGGTGTATCAGTGGTGTCGCGTGCGAAAGCTCGTGCGAGGATGTAACCGGAGGTGTTGGTACGAGCGGAGCCGTGACGGCATTGCGCATGTGGAGACGATCGCGCTTTGGTGCTGATTTTTGGAATTACCTCCTTTCAAATTGATCCGAAAGCCGTGTTCTGGTGCACAATTGTACGAGTATGCACGCTCATGATGCGAATGATGCGCGTGGCCTCGATTTGCCGTCTAATCTCAACCATGGTTATTGCTTTGCAACGATCGCGATGTTGATTTCTCGTTTGTTCCCATTTTTTTTCTTTCTGGCAACCATTTCCCCTTGTTGGCGTTGGTTGAGTTGGTGCCACCATGGCCCCAGCTGGCATCCGACGCTGATTGGAAGGTTTCCATGTCGCGCCAATGTCGTTTGTTGATGAAAAAGAACGCCACCGCCGATGGTGGGATGGCAGTGGTACCGATCCATCCATGATTTCGAACGATTGCTCTGTTTGCTCCACCATCATCGCTCTTCACTGGATTCGCTGATTGCGCGACGCCGAGACCTCTCTTACCATCTGGGAGAGCAAGCGTGCATGGGAAGCCCATCTTCGGTACAACGGCCCACCAGGGATCAGCGACCCCTTCAGTTCTTGTACTCTGCACGAAGTGTTTCGTCGCCATCACTTATAGTACTTGTGCTGCTTGGTGGTGGAATGACACCAAAACCGTTTGGGATTGCGCTCTCGGGCGGGAGATTCATCCTCGTGATCATCTTTGCACGATCACAAGTGACTCTCCTTATGACCCCATTCAGGATACGATAGTATACAAATGCGGATTTTTTATTTTATTACCTATATCATCCTATTATATTGTAGAGAGTATATGTGTGAAGTTACAAGCTCCTGGGCCCTGTAGTTAAAAAGTTTATATTTTTCGCACTAATCTACAACTAAAAACGTTGCGCATGCGGACGTGAAGGGGCAAATGGGGTTCGGAATCGCCAGTCGTGCTTCAGGTTGATTTCCAGTCGTGTCCATCATTGACACACTCACATTTCGCGTGGGTGAGGTGGTTGGGTGCGAAAACATGTTGAGGATTGTGAAGTGGCAGCATGCATACTGAGGCTTCTGCTTCGTCTGGACTGTGGATCAGTTGTCAAAATCCATAGTTGTGGGTTGGTGGGTAATCCAGATCTTGATGCCCAGCTTGACTTTCACAATGCTTTGTTCTCTGTTCTGCTGCTGTTCATGGCCATCGTTGGCTTCTGGCCGTTGTTCATCTGCTTTGCGCTTGGCTTCTTGTTTCGGTGTCAATCTCTTGATTCTTCCGAATCGAACGCAGTTTCGTGTGCTTTCCTGTTTCCAAACAAGTGTGATTTTCTTGTTCTCAACGTATTTCACGTTTTGGACGAGAACAAAGGCCTGGCTTCATCAATTTTTGGTCCCAAATTTCTGATTTCAGATCACGTGTCGGCGAGAGGTGTTCTCCACCAACCTGTTTGAATTTTCAGCGACCAATCATTTCTTCTCGATGACGCACAACATCTTTTCGAAAGAGGGACAGACCTTATATTTGACAGCGAATACCAGCGCCGATTTGGATCTTGGTGGGAGAGGGCCCAGCTCGTCGTCCTGTTGTGTCGGGTGCAATCTCCTCAAGTGCGCCAACCTCTATCACACCAACACACGACGAGCTACGATGCTAACAACAACAACAATGACAACAGCAATGACAACAACAATGGCAACAATGACAACAACAATGGCAACAATGACAACAACGACAATAGCGACAACAACAATCTAACCACAAAAGCAGCTCCTGAAGAATCTGTGTTGCAACTGCCAATTGTCATGATCGGAGATCGTTCCATGGAAGTGATTGAAAGCACAACCAGCATCCACTACTGAATTCATCGTTGGGGGCAACACGCATCTCGCACACTCAAATTTGTCACTCTGCCTGGGCAACGTTTGACCGCGCAAGAATTTTTGCGCTCCGCGCACGCGCGCGACACTTGTGATGTTGACATCTGTCGAAGCCCGCTTTCGATTCGCATTGTCCACGTCGCGCGCTATGATTGGTTCAAAAACGAGTCCATCCAGTCGATGATCGTGACATGTTGGTGATTCCTTGTTCTTCGTCGGAAGTAGGAATTGAGAGTTGTCACAGGACGATTCCGAAATCTGGCGGAGGAATCATCACCACAGGAATTCACGACGAGAAACGTACCGTGCAACTCTGCGTGAATTGCTTGTCCAACGCAAAACTGGGAGCTATGGTAATATATATTTTGCCTTTGGTCTAAGAACGAAGACCCAATGGGATTCATTCGAATTGACAACTGTGCAAACCCAAAATCGTTCCAATGACAGGCAACACGGGTCTTCTGTACAACACTTTGTTCACACGCATACAACCAATTTCTCTGCTCTGCTCTAATCACTTAGTCTGTCTCTTTCTCTATTACCTGACTTGGCAAGGCTGGAAGAAGCCCTGATCAACAGACAGCTATGGCAACTGCCTTCAATACTGTCTTGCGCAGTTGCATATTATGTTGAAATGAGTCATGTAAGATCTTCCATCTCTTGAAGAGACGTAAATGGTTTCATGTCTTGCTCTTACATGAGTCTTGCCATCCCTGTCAGCATTGGTATCATAGTCCTTTGACTTGCATACCAAGGGACTGCTGTGTCCTCGATCAGCATGCACCATTTCATCAGCAGCAAGTTTCCCACCATCAAGCAGTCGAAGATCTGTTGGTCCGGCCACTGACCACAAGGTAACAGACCATGGCACCAAACGATGTCACCAGCTTGGATGCAAATTGCCATCTCGTACTGCAGATCAGTTCCCTTGTATTTGAGACTGTACCATTTCTTTGAAAAGGATGAGGTTCAAGAAAACAAAAGTCAGTCCCATCCACCATGAATTTGCACATCTAGTTAGGATTTGTGCTCTGTTGGTGACACAATTCAGTAGGAAAGGCCTCGTGAGCTGCCGGTTTTGGGATAACCGTGCAATGCAGTTCGAGAGGAGTGACCTTGTTAGAAGTTGTGTTACTGTAACAATGAGTAGAGTCATGCTTTTGTGCTAATCTCTGTTTGTGTTATTATGAGTTAGTTAGTAGTCTTGGTAGGATGAAGAAATGATGTCACACAGCTCGACACTGTCGAGATGTACATGTGAGTATATCCGTAAGGAAAGTTTCGGTCCTCAGGAGGACATTTAGTGCTATCTGTCCTCCTGAGGACATTTATTTTTGACATGCATCGTAACTGTTCTCAGGAAGACAGAAAACTTATCTGTCCTCCTGAGGACATTTAATTTTGGTGTTTGACTGGTTGGAACACGTATCCACGACACAAATTATGAGTGTCGCGACAATTCATCGCGTTGTGGCTGGTGCCATCTGCTCCGTTCTTTTTTGCCATCTGCACATCCACACGCCAATCTGTTCAATAGTATTCCAGAATATTATTCTATAATATAATAATATATATAAAGTTCTACAACATCTGCTTTCAGTTGCGTCACTTATGGGTGTTGGGGGGATCTCTAATTGTGTTCTGGAACTTGTGTGTCCTGGTTATGTTTCCTCTTTCATCAACGGAGCCATGTAACTGTGTGTCCATTTTAAAAAAAGCTTGGTTGATTTCTCGTTGTTGCGATAGAGGACTCTCGCACTCCGCTCAGCCCTTCACAAGCAAGCCTGCAAGGGAGCCACAACCCGATAGCCACACCTTTCGAGGGGTGGCATCAGAGCTTCTCCCTTGGCGCAAGCCGAACAGATTTAAGTTCGTGCGCTCCAAGCTGATATGTTCTAAGCTTGCACAGTTCCGGCAAACTAGCAGCTCCATGCGTTAACCGAACATTAGCCAATCATGGTACTTTATTCTGCGTTGTTTGATTGTTCTTGTTGTCTTCATTGCTCCATGCTTGTCGCTGGGCTATCTCATTTGTAATCCATTTCAAATCACGACATCAAGGAGAACCACCGCAACACATCCATGTCATGGGATTACATTGCATCACATGCTTCCTCCGCATCATCCGCATCATCCGCACCACTCTATGTTTATGCTTTCCTCTGATCCACACCCACCTACAACAGCCAATTCATCCATACCCCACCCCACTGTACATCTTCTTGCCAAATCAACAACACGCCACATTCTTCCATCATTGATCCATCCCATCCTTTCGATTATCTCTCCACCCCTCACCTTGTCGAGATGTACATGTGAGTATATGTCAAGATGTACGTATATATGTGCATCGTTCACCCGTTATTCTCTCATACGCACTTGGACGGTATAACTACATTCGTGTCGATAGTATACTGTGATTCGTCAGAATTACAGGGGAAACGGAACACACGAAAAGGGGCAAGATTTCTGGAGGAAATTTGCAAATAACGATTTCTGAGAGAATTGGAAGATCGTCCGTCCATCCATCAATGGTACCAAGAGAATCTCGAGGTACTTCCCAACTAAACCTCAGATGACGATATCATCTGACAGACTCCTGCATCACCAATGGAACGTGACATCTGGAGAGCAGAAGGACGCCTACTGACGTCGACAGGATGTCATCATGTCACCACGTCGACATCTGTCTCCAAGTCAGAGCAGGAGGCGAAGATCCGATGACCGAAGGACATCAGCATCATGGATACAGAAGGTGAACTTCAAATGGCGAGTACTCACGGAGTAGGAGCCAGTACTGAATGAACGGAGTGTCAAATATGGAGTACGTATCGAACACGGAATATCGTGCGCGACGAGCACACGATGTTGAGAGAGAGAGAGAATACAGAGAGGAGCGAGAGAGCATCTCGCGTACCGACTCATAGTCGGAGACTGAATCTACAAAACAGATTGAAGCACCAAGAGCATCGGGCAAGAGAACGGCGTATACCGAGAGGATCGGAGTAGCCAACTAATGAAATAGCAAACAGACGACTATCAACCAACACCATCTTCCACGATCGTAGGTTACCGTGAGCGGAACTTGCCAACACGTTTATAAACGATAGATCAGGGCGAGCCTGTGGATCGGATCGTGCGAGGAAGACGAACATCATTCAAGAGCAGCAGGCTGAATGAGCGAGGAAGAGGAATTGAGAGACATCCCTCTGTCCAACCCGACTATCAAGCAAGAAGAAGGTGCGAGTGAGACTCCACCATGAGAAGAGAAGGAAGTAGCAGCGGCTACTGTCCTATCAGGCGAAGACGCAAGCGCCATCGACGAGACCGAAGAGGAACAGTCTGCAAGGCAACATCGCGAGAAGGAGAGGATTCTCAAGGCGATCAAGCAAGAGGAGACTGGTGTGACGAAGAGCATTCGCACAGCCAAACGAAGTGGGAAAAGTGAGACACCACCAGGAGGAGAATTTGTGACGAAAACAATCTCCGCGCAACAACAGGCGAAAACCGAAAAAGTGACAACACAGAAACAAACGGAAATCAAGGGCGCGAGCGCACCAACAACGCAACAACGAATCAACATGGCGACATCAGCCAACATGAACAAGCGACGCATCAAGGCGCCGATGTTCAACGGTGAACAGGAAGACTATAGCGCATGGGAGTCCCAAGCGAAGGCATACGCTTGTGCACAGAAGACGAGAGACGTGATGTTGGGCAAGACCAAGGTGCCAACAGTGAACGAGATCGCGGCAGCCGCCGGTGAAGCCAAGGAAGCGATGGAAGAGATCTACGAGCTGGGATGTGATTGCTTCAGCGATCTGATCCTCATGATGGATGCAGAGAAAGGAAAAGGCAAGCAGGCCATCCAATACATCAACCAATGCATCTCTGACGACTACCCCGAAGGAGACGCACACGCAGCGTGGAACGTTCTCGCGGAGAAGTTTCGACCATCCGACGCGGCGACAAAGATCAAACTCAAGCGCCAATTCAACAACGAAAAGATGAAGAGAGACTCGGACCCAGACATCTACATCACATGACTCGAGGGTCTACGCTCGCGTCTTCACGATGTCAAGTACGAGATCACAGACGAGGAAATGATCATGCAAATCCTCAGCACGGTGAGCAACGAGTACAGTACACACATCGTGAACTTCCAACATCAACTCACGTACAATCCGGAACTGATTACCATCAACACGATCAGAGGAGTACTCTGCACTGCATACGCCACTCACAAAGGAGGCAAAGCGTACGTCGACGACTTCCAAGACAGCAACACGAAGAGCAACGACACTGGCTTCACGAGCACCAGTAACTTCAAGGGTACTTGCCACAACTGTGGCGTGTATGGTCATAGATCCGCCGATTGTCCAGAACGCAAGAAATCGAACAACAAGAAAAACAACAACAACAAGATGAACGGAAAGCGCAACAACAATCGCAACAACAACCGCAACAAGGGAAGCGGCTTCAACGGGAAGTGCAACTACTGTGGCATCTTCGGACATCGCGAGGCGGAGTGCCAAAAGAAGAAGTTCAACGAGAAGAAGAAGAACAACGAACAAGCCAATGCGGCAACGGAAGGACACGACAAGAGCGGGCACGAGATGGTACTCTCGGCGAAAGACATGCCGCTCTGCATGTTGTTGTCCGACGACTACATCGAAGACTCCTTCCTCGATAACTTCGCATGCGTCGGAAGTGACGACGAAGTACAGGACGATGAGATCGTTCCTGAGTGGCTCAGTGAGGAGCCAATCATCCACGAGGTGGATCCAAGACGCGAAGTGAGCTACAAATGCTGCTTCAACGCGCACGACCTGATCGGTCCATACGGCGACGGAGCTGAGATGGGCAGCGAGGCCAACGATAGCGACATCGAAGAGGCAATGAGCGAAGACAACGAGGACGCCGACGAGAACGGCTCAGACAAAGACGCCGACGAGGACAGCGCAGATGGAGACGACGACGACACCATCAGAGACGGGGCGAACCGCGCCGAGGCGCCGCCTCCCCCAGCAATGCGAAACGAGAGAACGGGCATCTTCGATGAAGAGGACAGCGACGAAGCTGAGGACCGTCCAAGCGATACGTTCAATCCGTATGAACACGTCGTCTATCCAATCCGAATCCAATTCCCACCGGAACCAAATCCCAGAAGAGTCGACGACATCTACCGACTCCAGACCTTCCCGGAACCAACGGTCACTGCAAAACGAATGCAGAAGCAGCTCATCTACGATGCGGTTCTAACAGCTGCATTACCAATGTTCCCAGGGTTCGTGAACGAACCACTGCGATACATTTGGGTGAACATGGTAAGCACCATCCTATCCGATAACTTCAAATCAATTGAAGAGATCCTCGCAAACGCAGCCATCCTCAACCGACTACTGCAAGCAAACGAAGAGGAGGAACTCTCCGAATTGGATTTGCACTATGTGCTTGGAGGATGCATGCAGGTGCTCCTGCGCGAGCGACCACACGTCGCGCCATACGAAACAGGGGCCAGAATCCATCAGAACAGCACGGTTCCATCGGACTACGCAGAACTACCAAGCGACGACGAAGCTGATGAGAATCACAATCCATACAACGAAGATGGAGTGCATGAAGATGAAGAGGCAGACGGCCTCATGGATGAGATGGCTACAGCCGCCGTGGAGCAGCTCCACGAGCTGAGCACTTGATACAAAGACAAGGTCAACAAGGACACCTGGCTTGCCGACAGCGGAGCTTCGTGTCACATCGTCAATTCGGACGCCGCTCTCTTCAACGTGCGGCACATCAAGTCATTCGTCCAAGTGGGAGACAGCACGAAGCTGGACTCTCCCAAAATGGGATCCATTTGCTTGAAGGTCAAGCAGCGAGACAACACTGGCCACATCATCCGGCTCGATGATGTGAAGTACACACCCAAGATGGCAGTGAACCTTTTCTCTACGAACAAGGCTCTGTACAACGGTTACCAGCTTGGTAACAACGGCATTCTGATGGACATCATCAACGGATCTGGAACGAAGATCGTATTCGACCGAGTCTTCCCCACATCCAACGGATTCATCACGGGAGTGCAGATGCATCCCATCATGCCAACGAACGACGACAAGGCTTGCACAGCCATCATCAAGAATCCATCCAAGGAGATCAGCTCGGTGAATCTGCATCGAATGCTCGGCCACGCGCCACTCGAGACCATGAAGCGGACAGCCGCCCAATACGGATGGAAGATTATCGGCGAGATGCCGGTATGTCGCGACTGCGCGGTCGCGAATGCGAGAGTGAAGAACATCCCGAAGGCAACCATTCCGAGAGCAACTCGCCGCGGCGAACGGCTCTTCATTGACATTAGTTACACTAAACACATAAGCTTCGGAGATAAACGCTACTGGACCCTGATCGTGGACGACTGCACGGATCACTGCTGGAGTTTCTTTCTCAAGAACAAAAGTGATCAACCAGGGTACATCAAACGATTCATCCAAACGATCAAGTCACAGACTGGTGACCAACAGATCATCTTCCGAGGTGACAACAGCGGAGAGAACAAATCCACGCAGGATATTCTCATCGATGCAGGACTCAACGTGAAATTCGAATTCACGGCATCGAACACGCCGCAACAGAACGGCAGAGTGGAACGCAAGTTCGCGTACCTCTATACCAAGATCCGCTCCATGCTCAATGGAGCACAGCTCGACAAAGAATATAGGCATGGCCTGTGGGCAGCTGCTGCGAACACTGCCACTGCCATCGCCTACATCACCGTAGCGAAGAATCAAAAGGAGTCACCACATCGACAATTCTTTGGCAGCGATCCACCATATGCGGATGCACTCCGCACGTTTGGAGAGGTGGGTGTTGTGAAGACTACCTATGGCGGGATTACCGCCAAACTCAAGAATAGAGGAGAAGAGATGGTATTCATTGGGTGTGCACACCAACATGCATCAGGGGTCTACAACATGTACAGACCATCGACCAAGTCACTGATCTGCTCACGCGATATCAAGTGACTCAACCAATCATACGGACAGTTCCGTGGCTGGGCACCAGCACCGAACATATCCAACGAAGTAGGAACAACGGACGCAGACGGCTTTACAACCATCGGACGGAAGGGAGCAATGCCAAGGACGGCAATGCGTCAAGCATCAGAAGCAAAGAGAGTATCTTTTGCTGACAGCAACAGGTACTATATCCTATCGGACAGCGACGATGAGGATGATGAGGACGATGGAGCAGTAACCCAACTAATCCACAACGACGAGGAAAATTGGAGCGAATCCAATCATGAGGATGACGAGATCATACCATCCGGCGACGAAGCCGACGATGACACAGGCGTCACTCCTCCGAATACACCAGCGAAGTCTACACATAACGTACCATCCAGACCTCCACCCAACAAACCAAGCAAGCGTGACATAGCTAGAAAGGAGAGAATCCGACGTCATGAAGCACGAGACAGGAAGGGAGAAGCTAATCCTAAGCCAACTACAGGGAAGAGTATTCCCAGAGCTCTGTGTGAGCTCGCAGACTTCAACGAACGAGGTCGAAAGGAGGAAGGCTATGAGAGCAAGTCATCATCCAATGACGATAGTGACGAACTGAGCGATGAGATAACCGACGAGTCCAACAACGAAACTACAGATGACGAAGAAATCATAGACGAAGAAGAAGAGATCGAGATCACTCATCATAGCACAACTGGACTATATGGGATGAACGCAATCATCACCGAGGCACCAATGATCGACATCGGATTGTCGATGCAGGACGAGAACAAAGAATCAGAGAAGCACATCGAACCAACAACATTCGATGGAGCCTTCAATCATCCAGATCCCATCCATCGAAAGGGATATCGAGCAGCCATCAAGAAGGAGTTCGACTCCATGAACACACAAAAGGTGTACAGCAAGATCAAACAAGACGCCATCCCACGCGGCCGCAGATGCTGCAAGTGCAAATGGGTCTTCAAGCTGAAGCGTGACGGCACACATCGAGCACGGTTCGTTGCATGTGGCTACTCACAAATCGCAGGAGTAGACTTCCAAGAGCACTACTCACCCGTCATCCATGACGTGACCTATCGGGTCATGATGGTGATCATGCTGATCAAGAAGATGGACTGCGCACTCGTCGATGTTGTAACGGCATTCCTACATGGAGACCTCAACGAGGAGATCTACATGAACTGTCCCAACAGGATGGATCATCAACCAGACGAAGCCCTGACCCTACACAAGCCAATCTACGGACTTGTGCAGAGCGCCAGGCAATGGTTCAAGATGTTGGTATCGACCCTCAAGAATATCAATTTCGAACAGAGCGCAGCAGACCCGTGCCTGTTCTACAGAAAGACGAATGAAGGAAGCATGATCGTGGCCATCTACGTGGACGATTGCTTCTGCTGTGGAGACTCCAAGGCATTGGAGACATTCCTGAAGGATATCCAAGGCAGCAAGTTCAAGGTAACAATCGAGCGAGGACTTGGAGACTACCTCAGCTGCAACATCGAACTGAACCATGACAAGACTAGAGCGACATTGCGTCAACCACATCTCATCCAACATCTCATCGAAGAGTTCGGAACCAAGGTTGAGAAGATGCAACGCTATGGGACACCGGGAACCCCGGGTCAAATCATTGTACGACCATCCAAAGACAACGGACTACAGAAGGTTGGACCGGAAGAACATGCCGAATACCGCCGAGGCGTCGGTATGCTACTCTTCCTCATCAAGCACTCGCGACCAGACATCGCGAACCCTGTGAGGGAACTCTCCAAGGTATTGATCGGGCCCACCAAGGCCGCAATGAAGGAGATGAATTGGATCATCAAGTATGTGATCGATACAAAGGACTATGGATTGAAGATCCATCCAGCGCGTCCAGACGACGACGGCTGGGACATGGAGCTCTTCTGCGATAGCGAATATGCAGGAGACAAGAACACAAGAATCAGCATAGGAGGGTTCATCCTATACCTGTGCAAGGTACCAATCCTTTGGCGATCCAAGACACAGAAGGCCGTCACACTCAGCTCATCCGAAGCAGAATACGTTGCCCTTTCCGAAGCAGCAAAGGAAATCTTCTTCGTCATGCAGCTACTCGAAAGTGTGGGCGTCCCAGTGAAGACGCCAATCAAGGTCCGCATGGACAACATTGGAGCAATCTTCATCGCCAAGAACCCATCAACATCCCAACGATCGCGGCACATCGACGTGCGCCATCACTACGTGAGGAACATGGTAATCAACAAAACCATCGAAATCATTTTCGTTAAATCCGAGCAGAACACAAGCGACGGATTCACCAAGAACATCAAGGCCGACTTACAACGTGAACACGAGAAGTCGTACCTTGATACATCAAGAACATTCGAATGACCGAATGCACACAGGAAGGGTGTCGAGATGTACATGTGAGTATATGTCGAGATGTACGTGTATATGTGCATCGTTCACCTGCTATTCTCTTATACATGTATGGACGGTACAACTACATTCGTGTTGATAATATGCTGTAAATTGGCAAAACCACAGTGGAAATGGAACACAGAAACATGAGGAGAATTTCTGGAGGAAATTTGCAATCAATGATTTCTGAGAGAATCAAGAATATCGTCCGTCCATCCATCAATGGAAACGTATGGTATCGAGCGAGCCTCGATGTACTTCCCAACAAAACCTCAAATGACAATATCCTCATCAAGCCATCGACATCATCGATGGAACGTGACATCTGGAGGAACAGGAAGACGACAGCTGAAGTCGACAGGATGTCATCATGTCACCACGTCGACATCTGTCTCCATGTCAGAAGCAGAAAGTGAAGATTCGATGACCAAAGGGCATCAAGATTGTGGATACACGAGGAGGAGTTCAAGTGGCAAGCACTCATGGAGTGGCAAGCCAGTAGTGAATGAACGAAGTATCGAATATGGAGTACACATTGAACACAGAGTATTGTGTAGCATGAACACACAACATTGAGAGAGAGAGAGAGAGAGAGAATACGAATAGCAGCGAGAGAGCATCTTGTGCACTGACTCGTAGTCGGAGACCCAATCTACGAAACAGACAGATACGCCAAGAGCATCGGGCAAGAGAACAGAGACATCAAGAGGATCGGAGTGCTCAAGTAATGAAATATCAAACAGAATGACTATCCACGATCGTAGGCTTCCGAGGTCCGGAACTTGCCAACAGCTTGTCACTCCAAGTCGTTGTGGCATACGTGTTTCACTTCAGCTATTTTGCGACCTATGGTAATTGTCATTATTCCCGTTTCTCCCTGTGAGTTGAGTCCAAACGCAGCGCCAGCGGCTTTCGACCCGCAGACAAGGAGGGGCAGTGCCATCTGCACACAATTCGCCGCTTCATCAAATGGAGTGGTCGCGACGGCAACGACAACAGCGACAGAGATAGCCACAGCGAGGCGATGGGCGACGAAAGCAACAGCAAGGCGACGGCAGCGACGAAGGTAATGAAAGCAATGGCAAGGCGATGGGCGACGGCAACGGCAGCAAGACGATGGGCAACGAAAGCGACAGCAATGGCAAGGTGATGAGCGACAGCACCGACGAAAGCGATGAAAGCAACAGCAAGGTGATGGAGGACAGCAGTGACACAGATAGCCACAGCAAGGCAATGGAAGTGACAGAAGTGATGAAAGCGACGGCAAGGCGACGGAGAACAGCAGCGACGAAAGCGACGGCAATGGCAAGGTGATGGGCAATGAAAGCGATGGCAAGGTGATGGAGGACAGCAGTGATGAAAGTGATGAAAGCAACAGCAATGGCAAGGCGATGGGCAACAGCACCAACAAAAGCAATGAAAGCACGGCAAGGCGATGGGCAACAGCACCGGCAAAAGCGATGAAAGCGACAGCAAGGCGATGGGCAATGAAAGCGAAAGCAATGGCAAGGCGATGGGCGACAGCACCGGCGAAAGCAATGAAAGCAACAGCAATGGCAAGGCGATGGGCAATGAAAGCGATGAAAGCGACAGCAATGGCAAGGCGATGGGCGACAGCACCAACAAAAGCGATGAAAGCGACAGCAATGGCAAGGCGATGGGCAACAGCACCGGCAAAAGCGATGAAAGCGACAGCAAGGCGATGGGCAATGAAAGCAATGAAAGCGCAAGGCGATGGCAAGGCGATGGGCGACAGCACCAACAAAAGCGATGAAAGCGACAGCAATGGCAAGGCGATGGGCAACAGCACCGGCGAAAGCGATGAAAGTGACAGCAAGGCGATGGGCAATGAAAGCGACAGCAATGGCAAGGCGATGGGCGACAGCACCGGCGAAAGCGATGAAAGCAACAGCAATGACAAGGCGATGGGCAATGAAAGCGATGAAAGCGACAGCAATGGCAAGGCGATGGGCGACAGCACCAACAAAAGCGATGAAAGCGACAGCAAGGCGATGGGCAATGAAAGCGATGAAAGCGACAGCGATGGCAAGGCGATGGGCGACAGCGCCGGCGAAAGCGATGGAAGCGACGGCAAGGCGATGGGCAATGAAAGCGACAGCAATGGCAAGGCGATGGGTGACAGCACCAACAAAAGCAATGAAAGCATGGCAAGGCAATGGGCAACAGCACCGATGAAAGCAATGAAAGCGACAGCAATGGCAAGGCGATGGGCAACGAAAGCGGCAGCGATAGGAAGGTTCGTAGTAGATCCACATTGCAACATCAAACCAAGTGTATTCTTTTGTTTCTTGATGCTTGTAGATATGTATACAATAGACTGGTGAGATGGACAAGACCAGAAAGAAAGATAAGAAGAGAGGCAGGATATGGATACAAATGTAGAATAACATAGACTGCCAAAATCACTCCAAATTGTTTGCTTCAACTGTTCACAACTCTGATGGTATGCTTCTCCTGGGGCAGACCCATCAATGATTGTGCGATTGATTTCATCAAAGGAGACAGCTGCCTGTGCATTCAGTATAGTCGAAGCTCCATTTGTCAACTTTCTGCTCCACTGGTCCCAGTATCGAAAAATGTCGCAGACGACATGTTGCAGATGGTATGTTTGACGCTCGGTTTTTCTGGGACAGCTGCTCATTTTGATGACACCCACAGGGCACATCACTTTGGAAAATGCAGACATGTGTGCATACAAGTACTGGCCTCTCAGGTGTGCTGTGGGCTTTCCACCATCATCGTCCTCCTCCTTCTCTTCGTCGTGTCTGTTGCGATCTCTCAGGCTGCGGTTCTTGGGGCTGTCCTGTTCCTCGTCACATGTCCAGAAACACTCAGCAAGCACCAATTCCAACAGTATCTTCGATTGTCCACATCAAACCACCCATCACCCTCCTTCGTTTGCCCTGACACCACCTTCGGATCATGAGCCACCCACGCCCAAACTCTCCCCCCAACGCCCACCAGCCTTCACCAAAGGTTCACCGTCCTCTTGAAGGTCGCGATGTCCACTCTCCTCGCCAGGGGCTCAACCCTTATGCTCTCCCCTTCGTACCATCGGTGTCTCAGGACCAATCTAGGATGATTGCACCAGTGGCGTGCTTTGTACCATCCCCACCCCTCGCCAACTACCCAACCATTCTCTATGGTCCAACCCCTGCATCCCCTCCAACGCATGCCAACTACAACTATCCCACAGGAGGTGGGCACTACAACGCTGCGATGCCAACTGTTGGGTATGATGCAAACTTGCATTCTGCCTTTGTTGGCATCCCAAACTACCCCATGCCACCTATGGTTGCCACGCCTGCTCCATACGGTACCTCTCCAATGCCACCAATCGCACACGGCATGCCAATCACCTGCTTTGGCAACTTGGAATGTCAAGGTTGTGGTATCGTGTTCTGCGGTTGCTGCAATCCGGCATATGCAAGACTCTCGTTCTGCCCACAATGTGGAGCAAACCATGAAGGAGCTGGGCAGGTGGGCTTTGCCCCAGATGGTGACAATCAAAACCACTCCGAAACGGCACCTCGTCCGCATGTCCAAGCGAATCGCAGTGTTGTCATGTCTGCTCCAGTCCCAACCAGCATTGACAACAATCGCGATGGTGATACAATGATGGGTGACACTATCATCAACAACGAAGCCTCAGCCCCTGGATGGCCAACATGGACGAAGGATATGTCTGCAAAACAGAAGCTGCTATCCCTCTTCAGGATGACAGGCAGGGATCCAGGCGCACTGAGGAACTTCCCAAAGGGCGGATACCCAGGGATTTCAACCAAGTCCAACAGATATCATTGGGACTCCATGGAATGAGCATGGGAAGAACATGTTTCTATCTTTTGGAATGCAGCTGCCCCCAACACGATGGCTCCACCCCAACTGTGTGATGTCATCAAGTATGTCCGGCACAACAAGGCTCTCTCTCTCACAGGTTTAGAGGAGACCGTCTGTCACGTTGCCTTCTTTGGAAATGACGACTTCTCTAAAGCTGCACGTGCGATTCTGGCATGCACATGTGGTGCCACAGAATGTGAGCGCATCCTGCAAGTGCACCATCATGCCCTACCAGCAGAAGAACAAGCCAAGGTTGTCAACACTCGAATTGCCATGCGCCAAGACACGCACGGCCGATTCAAGGATTTGGCGGGCACCCTTCTATCTGGGAAGTCAATTCCAAAAATAGAGCGGCCTTACCGTCCACCCGAAGACTCCCTCAAGAACGCCATCTCGTACATCACAACCATTGGGCACTACAAGGGCGGAAGATTGCGTACTGTGATGCTCGATGGCATTGTCTACGATAATTTGCCAATCTTTGTTCGTGACAGTACTCCTTCAAGGGAACTGTTCCGCGACTACATCAAGGACAATGACAATGCAGTCGGCTTTCCCACCTTCCGCGACCTCCTCAAGCTGCTGACAAGATGTGGCACTTCACACACCGCCTTGTCCTCCTACTACATGGACATGTCGAACGTCATTACTGAATTCAAACTCATGATGGAAAGGATCTTGGAATTACTCCCTGACGTCGACGCGACCACAGATCTGCGTGCCGAAGTTGCCATGCTGGTGAATGATGCCGACACTACTTTCACCTTTGTGAGATGGGAGTATACCAACTCCCATATGCAAATTGAGTGTGATGATGACCATCTCCACTCTGCAACATTTGCTCTCACCGAATGTGATCGGCAGCCATCGAAGCACGTCTGCAAGAAATGCGCTGCTGCCATGACATTCTTTCCAATCCGTGCCAAGACAGCTGTCGAAGCTGCTAGGCAATGGATTACAGATGACGACGTTTTGGAGGAGGTGGAAACAATGCCACACGCAGTCGACTTCTGCAGCAACCAGATGAAAATCTACATGGCTCATCGGATCAGGGCGATGGTGCAGTTCAAGCAAAGTGAGCGAAACAACCAATACTTGATGACCCACCCACATGCATGTGTCGCCATGATTGACCACAAGTGCAAGCTCCTCCCCACCGCGAACGAAGAGACCCAAAGTGAATTCTTTGGAAAATCAGGAATGTCACTTCTGGGTGTGATGACAGTCGTCTTCACAGATGGAAGATTTGAACATCGATTCATTGACCTTCTCATCGAGGAGCGCTCTACACAAGACACTCTACAGGTTGCTGGTGCACTGAAGCTTCTCCTCAGAGACATTCTACCCAAACTACACAATGGTCTCGAGGAGGTCATTTTTCAGAGTGACAATGCCAGCTGCTTTGCAAGCCCATCGGCAATCCGATTGATCCATGGTCTCAACAGAAATGAGCATGGGGTCACATTCGACATGAAGGGGTATGATAAGAAGCATCCCATTGCCGCTGTCAAGCTCCAATCCAAGTCCAAAACCGCTGTCAATAGCATCGACGCTGTCACAACTGCCACATTCACGAGTACACCTGATGACGCTGCTGCTACTGCAATAGCCACATCTGCGAGTGCAGCTTGCAGTACCAAGGCGACGAAGAGGACAACTGTTGGCATCATCACCAAGGTCAAAAAGAGTACGAAACGCCCAATCAAGGCCAAATGTGAACGGAAGGTGAAGAGGGCTGTGGGAAGGAAGTCTGTCGCGAAAACTCCGGAACAGAAAGCGCGAGCAAAGAGAATGGCGCAGAGAGCAAAACACAGACGCATCAAATCCAACGCGTTTTTGGTCGCGAAGCGAAAAAGTGAGGACCAAGCCATCAAGAACCGCGGATCAACGCCACCATCAAAACTACCCAAAATCACACAGTGGCTGTTCACAGAAGCTCAGACCGGCAAGAGTCCAGTGGATGGCCACTTTGGTATCGTGGGCAACGTTCTGAGACGAGCCATCAACCGCACAAAGGGCGCAAAGGGGTTGACAGAGAAAGGTATCTTCACCAACCTCGTAAAGCACAAAATCAAGGGGACGATCACCGTGCTTGCACATGCCGGCAAGTTGAAGGGCACCACTGTCATGCAATCCGATGGACTCGAAAACAAGCCATTTCGAACAGAAGAGATTCCCTGCCGAGATGTGCATCAGGTGGACTTTCGCGATGACAGCGCTGTACTCACAGCATCCTCTGGTGTCACCGAGCCAGAGATCATCGATCAAGAAAAGCTGGACAGCTACGACATCCAAGATCTGCAAATACACTTCGAAAGCGACGAAATCAAAGAGATCGAGCCTGCCTTTGTGAAGACGCCAGGCGAAGCCAAGTCTCCGCCAACATACACAACACGCACGTCACGCGCTCGCGGCAAGCCTGATACTCCAAAAAGTGCCGTTCTCCGCGATCTCGTCACAAATTGGGTCTTCGATTTCATCTCACAGCCACGCCCTGGCGACGAAGCCAACACCGTCACAGTTGAGCAGAAGGTCGAGGCTCCTGACTTTGTCGAGTCGGGTTGGGCAATCACGTACACCAAAAAGGCAAGTACAAAAGCATCCACGACAACAGCATCCAGGAAAGCAACTGCAAATTCATCGTCATCATTGGCGTCATCATCGGCGGCATCATCTGGATCAGCATCGCCAACTGTGAAATTGTCATCGAAGCCACCTGCCAAATCAACCGTGACACATCCCAATGCGTCGTCCTCTTCGGAATCCAAACCATTGTGGGCATCCGAACAAAAAATCAGGATGATGTCACCCACGAAGAAGAAGAAGACGCCACAGCTATCTGAAAAGGTCCGAAAAGCTGCGTGCGAGGTAATCCAAGAAAGCAAAGACAGGACCGACAGGATCACGTCGTATGCTGTGTTTGAATGGTTGATGGAAAGGGTAATGAAATATGATTGGGAGCAGAGAGTGTCGATCCAAGCCTCCTTCTTCAAATCGTTTCTGAGAAGTGGCGAGAAGAACGCCGAGTCCTCCACAGAATAGAATAATGTCCCGAAACAAGGAATGTACCATTCGACTATCGCATTCTGCTTCTAAACGTACTCCCGATGTACTCTGGTGGTGTGCTCTACTCGCATCGTAGTTGCTCCCTTCTCGTATCATATCCATACTATAATCGCACCATACTATCTTCGCACTATACTCGCAGCTCCATACTCGTGAACTCGTCGTGCGACATGGTCGTCGTCAGATCTCTCTACAACACTCCATTCTTCATGTGCGCACTGCTGGAACAGGGAACAGGAAACAGGCACGAATCACGAGCGTCTTCATGGCATACCACGTCACCTCCGCCATCGCAAAGACAGTCGGTTGTATCCACATTCACATCCATATCTAGATCACTTCTGCGCATAACAGATATTGCGGTGGCGCCGCCCATAGCATTCAAGAGAGGTATGCTCTTCTCGCCTTGCTTCCGACACTGCGCTGGTACTCACTGCGAGCGCAAGCAGCGACTCATCGTAAATATTGTCGAATCAACTTCATGATGAATAATCGGCGCAGACGTCGACGACAGCATGATGAAGTTTGGCATCCGCTCGCGACCTTCGCAATACGCAAAGCTTGGATCCATGCCTCCAAACAAACGAGAAGAAGATCCTGGGCTCGGCCACCTTCGCGTGCTGCTTCCTCAGTGGAGGATTCCATGATGGTGGCGGCCGATGTGTTGCCTGATGTGCAGCTGAGATATTCGTGGAGGCATGTCGACTACCTTTTCAGCATCGTTGTTGTTGTGATCTTCGTTGTTTGTTGTGGTGCGTGCGTTTATGTTGATTTGCGCAGCCCGTTCCTCCCTCCGCCGTGCACGTTTGTGTTCTTGTGCCTTGTCTGATGGCTGCGCTTTGCATGCCCACCATTTAGTGATGAATGTCGTTTGTTGCCAATAGACAGACCCGACGCCATCGATACGACATGGCTCATTCATGAATGCGATCACAAAGTGAGGAACAGAACAAGCACACCACAACGACAGAGGCAACGACGACAATGTTGGATCATGTATGCAGGCGAACCGAAGTTGTTTCTGATATGTGATAAGTGTCCATGGTTGCTGTTGCGTTGTTCACAAGCGGTCGCTGTGACATGCGTGATGCAAGAATGACAGTTGTACTTCCTTCACGTGACCACGAATACAGAGATTTTTCCGAAGTGGTGGACACAACACACACCGCGACACACGCCGCAACCATTGCCCATCTTCTCTGCCGATCAACCACGACGCAGACAATCAGGCATGGAACGCAGGGACGATGACAGTATTCGCTATCGCACACAAATTGCTTGCAGCTATTGTATTCTTATTACTGCACTATTGTACGGTGCTAATCGCCTCGGCTCCACTGTACTTCACTCTACTATTTTGGATCCATTCTCAAGCTGGCAGCTCGCGACGATCCTCAGCCTATCCCTCTCACTGATTGTATTCCGTGTGGAAGGCAAGGATTGCAACACTCGAGCAAAACTGTCACATTCAACACGCCCACCCCACAGATCAACAGATGCAAGAAAGGTCCAGGGGACCACCCGATGTGATCGCGGCGGCCAAAAAGCTGTTGCGGCTAGCAGTTGTCCGCCCCTGACTTTACCTCCCGTGCAAAAGTAGGCACGAAAAACCCTGCGACTGATTTGTGCCAGCACTGGTCGTTCGAGTCTCGGCGGAATGGTTTGGCAGTGGAGCCCATTCTCGTGTTGTTTGTCTCTGCTCGATCCCTCAAAATGACAAATTCAACGTCTGTCTCACCACCAGGATCGGAATCTCTAAAACGTGCTCTGACGCCAGATCATGCAAACGGAACCATGGAATTGGGAAAAATGTGGTCATTTGGTTCCTTCTTCCTGCCCAAATCGTGTTGTGATTTGCACAATGATGGCTGCCACAACAGGAAAGGTCAAAATCAACCGACAACGACACAAAACACAACACGAGAAACAACAAAGGAAACGACGCTGCTGCCACCAGTCTCTTTCCGCATCGTGCCATCAGCTCAGCAGATGAACATGACGTCCCATGTTCAAGGGGAGCAACGCAGGTTGCGCAGGACTTTGTATTGACAAACTAAGCATCGCATTAAATAGTACAATGTTTTGCACACCACAGAATAAGTCATTGTGCTCCATTACATTATATTCTATAATACTGTGCTGTGTGGTATTCGCAAGTGTTGCTGTTGCAGCTGATGCGCAGGGATGCCGCCGACGCTGTGCTGTTTGACACGACACGCCCAAAGGAGGAAACACCAAACCGAGCCAAATCACCAACAACGCGAGAAATCAACGCAACATCGAATCTGCCACAACGTCACCATCCACCCTGTTGGGTGTCATCGCCGTCTGATATCGACCGTCAACAACGTCATCATTTTCGTCCGCGGTGAAGACAATCCAGCCAGGTATTTGTGTCGTAGAAGCTAGCTAGATTTATCTAACCCTAATGTACAACACGAAAAATCATGTTCTAATAATATCACGTTTCAGTATCTCAAATCCGCAGAAAAATACTGTACTTCGCTGAATGGGGCCTTATCGGTCGGCATGGGATAACTGCAACCCGATACCGTTTGCTTCTTCATCGAACTTGTGGACCTCTGTCGTTGGATCATCATCGTCCTCTCATGTGGTCAATTCAACTACTCCATGCTCTAGAAACTCTAGCACGGTCGTTAATGACAGCCTCCGAAGTGTGGAGTCCTCAGTTGTTGTGGCTGGCAGTGTAGTCGTACCATAGGAGCCCGGATAGCGAGTCGACCTGCACTTTGAAATGGACCTCCAGAAATATTGTCTCGGATATCCAGACCGAGCACATATTCGTAATCCTTGTAGGTCTAATACAAATAATTAACCATTACATTTTTGAGTTATATCCTATTTTAAGTTTTATGGACCAATGGATGTGCGCATTTTTCGATCTCTTTCGGGTTTCAGGCTGTTGGCTACGACTAAATCGATCCAACTTAACCCTTCACTGTTCTTCCCTTCAGCGAGGTTGTTCCCATTTTGAATTGTTTAGTCTCTTTTTGAGGTGATCTGATGAGATCATCCAACGCCTCCTCCGCGATAGCGCTAGTTGTAGAGTTTGGGGAGAAGCGGCGAGTTCGCGTTTACAACCATTCTACCCTCCGTTTGTCTGATCCTTCATCTACGTCACCAAACTGGCTGCTGCATCATGAACCACCAATCACAGGACGACATGAATCATCGTCCTGTGTGTTTCGTTGTGACGGAAGGGTTGGGTGGGTTGGTACTATTCGGAGTGTTTGTGTGATGCTTCTTTCGTACGTTTGGTAAAATAATCAATGGTTACCTCAGCCCCCAATATGTGAGGCCGGTCGAGAGCGCAAAACTCGACACAACCACATGACGAGAGAGAAACACCAAAAAAAGTCCACAATGGCCGTCCAACGGCAACCCCCGCGCCGCACCAACCAGCGGTCCACAGACAAATACAAGCATATCACCGTCACCGCCATGCAACGTTTGGTGGGTGGGCGAGAGTGGGCTGCGAGAGCGGTTCATTTGGGGCGGCGGCAGGCTCCCGCGCAAACGTCCCAATTTGGCGCCGGATCGGCTTGTTGGATGTGGGACATGTGATCCATACACATCCCACACCAACGCCCATGGATGCGCAAGACGCATCCAAAAGGACATCACCAAGGATCCCACGAAGTTTGAGGCTCAGGGACGACCGAGAAGGTGTCCGCGCGGAGGAAACGGTGGAGGACAAGAGTTTTGGCGGTGTATCGCGGGGGTTCCCATGGTGTGGCTTTGGCTGTGACAGGCAGCATCATCAAGCCACCCAATCGCCAAGTCGCCCATACAAGGCCCGTGCATCATCGCCTGAAGATGCACGTCGCGAAGTTTGGGCTGCTGCAATGGTCTGGAAGAGGCTGTGGCCTCGAATGAGTACCGACAGATCATGTTTTGGTGGGGTGCCACAAAAACAGATGGCATCACCAAATGGAGGTGTACCATCAAGACCATCGATGCCCATCCCCCTCTGGATGCATCAGCATGTCACCAGAGAGTGTGGGAATGCACGAGGACCATGTGGAGGGGCTGCAAGGATCGTAAGGATGCGGTATGGATCTGTATCCATACCGCATCTGGATTGCAATCGGTTTTTTGACAACGTTCTTTTTCACTGCAGGGACACTTTGGGCCATGTCATGTGGATATCTGTGGCCCATCTTCATGGATTGGATAGATGGGGAGTATACTGAGCCATTGTGGTGCGCAGTTTATCAAAATATCAGGATAATGATGATGATCATGGGTGCTGAGAGGAGGGCAACATTGCTTGATCGAGAATTTTTTTGAATCCACCACACAATTGTGTGGTGGATCAACATGAAAATAAAAACAGTTTCAATATCAATTAAACTTCAGTATTCTGATTAACAGATAGTCAGGCGTATGAATGCAATGTTTAGATTTAATTGCAAACGATGTGTTGTTGAGATATAGCATGACAAGCAGATATTGGATGTGTTTTTTGGATGGCCTCTAGACTCGTTGTAGTAGCATGGTCTGCCACCCACAAAACTCCACAACTCGTGTTATCGCGGTGATGCACATCCATCACAAAATTTCCGTCCCATCACCCAACACAGCCTCACTTTCTGCATGGACCTTCATTGTGTGAGCATCACACCACCTCTGATTCTCCCATTCCTCTTCCTCTCTCTGCAGCTCTTCTTCTCTTCGTTCCTCCTCTGTTGCAGCTGGCGCATTGTGGGTTGCCACGATTGCAGGTGCAGGTGCTGTTGCTGTTGCTTGGCTTGTTGTGTTGGTTTTTGTCTTGATGAGGGCAGCCTCCTTCTTTTGTTTGCGTTGCTTGGCACTGTACGCTGCAAACAGCGACGCCTTCACGCGCATGGGGTTTGCGTGCAGTTGTACGTACCAGTCAGTTTTGGTCCTGTTGTCGTCCATCAACTGCTCGTGTGCTTCGTGTTCAGACGGTCTGTTTTTCGGGTCCTTCGCGGACGCTGCGCAGATGTCCTTCAATTTGTCCGCGATGTAGTCTGGTAGTTTGGCGTTGGTCCGTGCTGTTTTGCTCGCCCAGCCTTGTACTGCGAGTGGTGGGTGTTCTGTTTCCGCCGTCTGGTCTTGTAGCGCCGTGGTGTGATCCGATGGCAGGTGTTGCTGTCCGTCTTGGATGGCTTTGCCGAACGCAAGCGCCTTACTCTCTGCCGCTGTGCGCCCCATTTTGCGTGTCTTGTCCGTCTTCCTGAATGATTCGGACGTGATGGGCAGCTTGTTGGACGTGAATGCTCTGTCCTCGATGACACCCAACTCGTTGATCACCCAGCCTTCCCATTCGGTGCTCTTCACCACGACGTCTTCCGTGATGCCAGATGCAGCCACCAACCGTGCCTGGTCATCATCATACTTCACCTCGTGAGTCTGACGTACCTGTTGTCCAGATGCGCGGAATCGTCGTTTTGGTGCGCCAGGAAGCGTGGTGATGTTGCCTTGGAGGAACGACGCGTTGACTAGTACCGTTGTTGCCCCTGTGATGTTACCAGCTTTCAGTGCTTCGTACAGTTGGCGGGCGGTCTTGATGTCGCGTCCACTTTGCACGTATTTTCGCAGTACACGTGTGATGTACGCAAAGTGGGTGTCCAGCATGCTCTTACCGGTTTGGGCCTCCGTGTAGATCCACGCGATGATTTTGGCCGCGTTTCGTTGCCTGAGGTTCTTGTTGAGTACCGATGTGATGAGTGCGATGTGCTCGTGACTGGCAAAACAACACGCATTGTCGCTCTGTAGGATGATTTCAGTCACGGATGGAAGAATGTCTTTGACCTTTTTTTGCACAATCTCCAGTAGTCCACCAACTTGAAGTGTGTCTTGTGTGGGTCTTCCACCAACCACAATGTCAATGAATCGATAAGTAAAGATGTCGTTGCGACACGTGATGACCATTGCCCCAAGCAGTGACATCCCCTTCTTCCCCCAATATTCTTGTTGGGCTTCGCTTTGGCCTGTCGGTAGAATTTTTTGCTTATGGTCGAGTACCACATAGGCTCTTTCAGGCTTGTTGTTGAGTTCGGATTGATAAAAGGCGATTTGTCGGAATTGCACTTTGGCACGCACTTTGTGAGCCATGTAATTATTGATTTCATTGGCGAATCCTGGCGCCGAAGCAAGCATTGATTGCAATTCGTCCTTGTGTTCTGTGAGTTCGTTGTCCTTAAGCATTGTGACAAAAGGAACAAAACGATCATCCACAAATCGCATTGCTGCGCCACAACGGTTGCATACTTTACGTGGTTGTTCGGTTGAGGTGGTGGGAGGAATGTCAATTGTGATGGTTGGAGTGTCCTTTGTGATGGTGGCGGTCTTCTTGCGCTTGTTCTTGTGCTTGTTGGTGCGTGTTTTGCGTTGATTGCTTGTTGCCTTCTTCTTCTCCTTTTCGGTGGTGAGAGCGAACGCGGCCGAGTGCATTGGGTCATCACACTGAAGCTGCATGTGCGACGCGGTGAATTCCCATTTGAGGAACACAACAAGCAGTTCGAGTGCATGCAAGAGAGAATCGGCTGTGCGCACATGCTGCGTGATGACGTCATCTGCTTCATCATTGTCGTTGCGGCTTTCGTCATTGGCATCGTTTCGCTCCTCGCCACCCACTTCATACTTAGCCTTCAGCAGCTCAACTAGGCGCGAAATTGCCTGTTTGAGTTTCTCCGTAGCCATCCAGAAGTAACTCTCAAAGGACGAAAGCCCCGTCTTGATCTTGCTTTTGCGTGTGAGTAGGTTAGTCATAGTAGCAAACGCGGGCATTCCAACTGGGTGGTTGGTAGCGGAAGAGTACATGTCGAATAATTCTTGGATGGTAGTGCTGCCACGATCGAACACTGGGACATTCTCAAATGCAACTCCACCATACTGTACCGTGTGACTTAACCCTGCCTTGTATGTTGTTGTTGTCATGAGGAAGGACACCACGCCAGAGAGATTGCAGGCACTCACACGGTACTGAAGAACTCGCAGTGGAATGCTTTCACCGTGGCTCATCATGTCGTAGTAGCGTCGCAAGGTGTCTGTCTGACTGCGTGTGATCATGTCGCGTTTGGGAGGCATGCGCGCCTTCTGTTCCCCTGATAGTCCATGTGCGTGCTTGCCCAAGATAGTAGTACACAGTGCATGTGGCGCAGACATGGCCAAGGCAGCTCTTGCTGTGACGGATGATGTAGTTTCTCCGAGCAAACCCAGGGTGTACAGATTGGGTGCCAACATGATTGGTGGAAGCTCCAAGTTTCCGCGTACGTATTCAACCACCTGGTCCATCTGACAAGCCGGCACATCCTCTTCTGGAAGAAGGACAGTCCAAAGCGCGGACGATACGACGTTCCACATCTGTTTCACATAGCTCCAGATGGTTCGATCATGTCTGCCTGCAAGGACGAACCCTTTTGTTGGCATTGACTGCAACAATTCTGGATCTAGGTTAGATCGAAGCGCTGCCATCACGCGAACAATGGCGTTGCGCCTCCAGTTTCCCGCCTCTTCTGGATCGTACCCGAACTGGCCTCCTCTCCTGTTCCTGCTGGCGCGCGGCCCCTCCTTCTTGTAGTTGTCGTCGTACGTGCTGTCACTGTCGCCAGAGGCATCTGCGTAGCCCCCAGCAACAACAGCATTGCAGCGACGAGGGAGCCTCGCTGGTGGGGTCGGCGCGGCAGGTGGTGCAACGTCAGCTGCAGCAGGCGGGGGTGGCGCGTTCACGATAACGCTCACCGAAGTCCCATCGCCGACACCTCGTCCCTCCGAACGCACCTCGACGCGAGAGTCGTCGTAGACGCCTCCGTTGTCGTCCAGGATGTGGACGTACACGTGCAGCTCATGAGCGTGCGCACGCGTGCCGTTCGGGACGAGGTTGCCATCCGCTGCATGCATCGGCTTCACATCGATCACTCGCGTGATGGTGCTTGGCTTCCTCAACGCAGCGGACGGCTTGTCAGGCAACAGTTGCTCGACAGTAGGCAGCAAGTTTCCCTTGCAGTCGGCAGGAGGAGCAGATGCAAGGCAAGCAGAACGGGGTTTCTTACTGGGGGAGGGGTTAGCATCCTTGGAGAAGGCATTGGCAGTGGTAGAAACAGGCATGATGTAGTTGTTGGTGTAGGGTATTGTTGTTGGCTGGCTGGATGGGATAACTACACTGGTCCGAGACGAAGTGAAGAAGGAGAGCATGTGAGGAAAGGTCAGCAAGCTGGCAGCAACAACAACAACAACAACAACACCAACAACCACTACTACTACTACTACTACTAGGAGGAGGAGAACGGGCATGGAGCGAAAGGGCGAGTGTGAATGGCTTTGGCGAGGAACGTTGTGAAATGGATGGTTAGTGTGGCGCGATTTTGCGAAATGATGGAGATGATGTGTTTTGTGTGATGTGTTTTGTGTCATGTGTTTTGTGACGAGCAGAATGTGGAATCATGCGCCACATGCTAACGTGTAATTAACGCGTACCAAACGACTGACACCTTCGGAGTCTAGTCCGTGACTGACCACCTCACGATAAATACATGAGAACATCATAGAACCTTCTGCCAACAACAACGGGTTTTGTGCTGTTGGACCCACGTGACTGCGATGCACTCATAGATCACTCCATAAAACTTAAAATAAAGATCTAACAAAAAATGTAACGGTTAATTATGTATAATGAGATTATAAGGATTACGAATATGTGCTTGGTTTGGATATCGCAGATGAAAAGTTAGAATGTCCATTTCAAAGTGCAGGTCGACTCGCTATCCGGGCTCATAGTCGCACCACGCAACTTCTGAGTGCCCCCATCACAACGAAGTCGCCACCATGAGGAGAGAAGGCCACACAAGAAAGGCTTCCGGCTTCGCCGTGCTAACACTGCGATATCCGTTTGAGCGAATGTTATTATCAATTAAGCCAGGGTGCAGCACTGCTTCGATGACCGGGCAGTCTCGTTGTATTCGCTGTCCTTGAAGTGATTTGCATCTACATGACGACATCACGACTGCCGATTCGGTCCATTTTTTGAGGTTGACCACCTGCGCGAAACTCGCTCAGCGGTGTTGCTGGAGGACTGAGTTGTGCCAAGTCCACACACAAAGTTCTGGCGAGGAAGGAAAGAAAGACGTGAGGAAAATGCAACGCAACCTCGCGCGCGGAACAACCATGCCGACTCATCCAAGGCAAACGCATCCGTGCCATCCCCACGAACAAAGCATCAGGTGCCGCAACAAAGTCGAACTCGACCGCCTCCAGACTGTCCGCACTCCCTCGTACCAGACAACACTCCACCCAGCATAACCGTAGTGGTGACAAGAACCGGAGCATTGAGAAGGAAACGCCAACAGCGACGGCTCGCACGACATCAATCACAATTATGTACGTACCAACTATCGCGGCCAACACCAGCACAGGAGGCCACACCCTCTCATTTGCGAACTTGTTTGCCCACAAATTACAAAGATCACAAATCGACGAAGCGTGCACAGCAATCCAGGTCATACTTCAACACCGCGCACACCACACCACACCACACCACGCACTGCGCAAATCAAGGCCCACACCATCACCTCAAATCGAAACCGTTCAGAACTTCCAAGCCATCCTCACAGGAACCGTCCATCCGCTTCCTCCGTCCAAGGCCCACGAAATCGCATTGCCTCCCAGTACATACCCACGAACGAGAGAGGTCGCGACTTGGCTTCCCTTCGCTTCCCAGTCGCCGTTTCCATCACTCGTGCTCGCGTTGCTCCAACGCTCATTCTGCCCTTCCACATTCACCAGGCCTCCGCAACATTCGTATCACTAACAAAGCAGTCGTGCAATCCGACTCGGCAAGGCGAAAACGAAACGGCGGACTCCACAGAAAGTGATCCATCTCCGACTTGCAAAGACTCGCACACTTTGGAATTGATCTCGACGCAGCGAACATCCACAACGTCAACACCAAGAACGACAATAACAAGTGCATTCCACAACACAATCCTCCACAACAAACCACGACACACCACAAGCTCTGAGCCACCATGTCGACCAAACGAATCGTTCACAAGAACAACCTGGGTTCGATGTGGATCAAGGAGGGGCGGTACGAAACTGCAATCGAATACCTCAATGAAGCTGTGAAGATGTGCGAAGAGCAGGCTCAATTTCTCCTGCACCAAGCCCCTTCAACGATGCATCATCGTCAGAAACGTCCTGAGCAGCAGTGGCCGCGACAGCACCAGCGCAGCCACCACTACAACGCGCCTTGCCACCAGTATCACATGGTGACACATGCTCCAGATGACTTTTTCTCGCGACAGCAACCTGGTGGAGAATCGCTGTTCTACTGTCACCCGATCACAATCCCAATGCACATGTTTTCATTCGATCACGAATCATGTTTTCAAGACCCTAATGCAACAATGCCAGCGCCGTCGCAGCCGCATTCGTATCTGCCATCCATGTCGACGTCGACATCTTCATCCTCGCAAGTGAAACAGCAGCAATGCTTCGAAGCTCTACGCATCATCATGTTCAACAATGCGTTGGCACATCATTTGCGCGCCAGAACCATCGCGCGGCAACAGGACGAATGGCCGCAATTCGACGATCAGAAGCAGGTGCAGATTCAGAAGTTGCTGGCGAATGCCGAATTACACTACCACATCCTACTGTCATCCTTCGAAGATTCGGTTTCCTCCAAGCACGCATCGATGCGGTCCAAGCAAAGCAGCAGCCCGAATATGCTGCTGCATCTCGCGGTCGAGAACAACTTGGCCAATCTCTACATCATGACGGGCAGGGAGGGATTGGCATGCCACTGCTTCCAGCGCATTCTGCGATGGACGTGTTCTACGAGCATCGTCGTGACGCCGACGTCAACGCCCTTGCCATCGATGCCGGCACAGCTGTCGCAGCTGCATGACTTCAATCCAATCCTCACTATGACACCGTACACGACACTATTTCATCAGAATGCCATTTGTTGGATCGAGCAGGAAATGGCCGTCATAGCAGCGGCCGCATGAGTATGAGTGGCGAGGCGACGACGCCATATTCCCTCATAGTCACAGAGTGGAACAGAACAGAGTAGAGTAGAGTAGAGCAATGCTCAGATTACCAATTGCGCAGATACGGGATGCCACAAGTTTGAAGAGTCGAACAATCAGCGAAGGAATGCATGCGATGGTTTGGTTTCTCCGCGTTGTGTGTACGTAGAGAGAGTCTCGGATAATTCAAATTGATGTATCGCAGCCGCCAACACCACCATGCTTGTACTCACGCCGCGTGATCACAACTGAACACATGCCCACCAGCATCTGTTAATGCAAGGCCCCTTGCCCGCTTCCTCTTGAACGTGAAAAGGAGCACTGTTCTCGTCTACTTGTATTCTGTGAGCGTGACGGCAGTTTGCGCGCAGCGTTTTGCGTTGTTGCTGCGATGGTATCATTCCATTGTCGTTGCCGTTGCCGTTGCCGCACAGAGCTTCATGATGTACGCCGCAGTGGTTGTTTCGACCAGTGCAGCAACTTTCTGTAATAGTGATTCGGCGAGAATGCGTTGTGATCAAGAGACACAGAGAGAGAGAGAGAGAGAGAGAGAGAGAGAGAGAGAGCGGCTTGAAAGTGTAAGCCCGCAGGTTTGTTGCGACTGGCTGCTTGAACTGCCCGTTCTGCAAACTACGCCACATTGTGACCTCATTAGTGAAGGGATGGTTCAACCGAACCCTTGCCGTTGTCAACATGGTGCCAAGAGGCGAGATGAAGAGGAAAATGACGGAAGCAGAAACGATGAAGGTGGCGTAGCTCTTTGGATCTATCGGGCGCATCCGCTTTGGAGAGGGCGGGATGGGCAATCATCGTTTCCATCACACGGGAGAATAGTAACAGACGTACCAGCGTTGTCCACTGCTGCCAGAGAGTGCGGCATGTGGTCGCTGCGATGGAATGACTGTTGCTCTTCACTTGCAGTGCTCCTGTGACAACGCCGCCTTCTGTTGATGATCGTTGTGGTGATCACTGGTTGTGCCATTATGAAAACAGAATTTTGATGTGGCCGCCCGACGCACCGTTAATTATGCGTTATTAGTGCAGGGGGGCTGTCCCAATTGATGACAAGAGAACATCAGGCGCGCGACATTTCAACTTCTCGTTGATGAAATGTAGATAGTGTAGACGAATAGTATTGCTTGACTTCGGACGCACGGTGGCTGCATGTGGATGCATTCTGGGATGGCATAGATTGTGATAATTGCAGCATGCTCTCAAACACTCTACGAGCAGCCTTAGAATGTGGCCAAACGACAGGGAGCAAGAAGAGGAGCAGCAGCAAGCCAATTGTTTCTTCATATGGTCTACATTAGATTGCATTCTACGAATTCGTCCACAACAAACTCCAGTACCTGAAAACAGTGGTGTTCGTGATTGCAGTGTTAGTGCACGGAGGTTCTTCGCGGAAGAATTCTGGAAGTGTCATGGAAATGAGGGACCACGTGGCCAGTTGGCCACGTACGTCGTCTTCAGTTGAACATAGCACCACGGACATGATTTCAGGTGTTGTTGTTGTTTGGATGACGGCCAATGAGAAAAAGGGTTCACTGTGGGATGGCATTGGTGTGCAGAATTGCTGTTGCCCAGAGAAGGAGGAACAACTACCACGTTGACGCAGTCGCAGGATAGAAGTGGGGTTAATATTTGTAGTGGAAAGTACACTGCTGCACTCTCATCGCGATGAAGTTTGACGACGTCCACCAGTTGTTCGCTCATCCTGTGGCAACCACAGCCTCTTGTGCCCAACCGTTGCCATGTTGTACGAGGTGAGGGGGCGTCAAGTGTGCCAACGTCACGTCAGACGCTACAGAACCTCGCAGAACAGTGTAATGGTGACGACTGCCTTGGTGCGCACACTACACGAATAGTAGTGCTCGCAGAGTGGTGGTGGAGCAGGACGTTGAGCTAACAATCACTCACGGATGTGGTGAGGTGAGGTGATTGCCGAGAGTTCATCCGCAGACAGAAGTCTTCATCCTCCAGCCAACCATCCATCCATCCATCCAACTGCTGGTCCTAGCTCTCGAAGCAAAGAGCTCGGTGGTGCAGTTGTTGGTTAGAAGAAGAGTCCCAGGAAGGCCATCTGTCTGGAGTTGAGGCTGACTTGAGGCTGACATCATCATCATCATCATCATTATCATTACCGCAACAGAGTCAAGCAGAGTCAAGCAGAGCAGAAGTGCAACGAGTAACACGAGCCCCATGCACTCAGAACCGTCGTATCGTATCACATTGCATTGCACAGAGCCATAGAGCCATAGAGCCATTGGGAGTGCATAGCAAAGCAGCAACAGACCATCACCATGGACGTCAGAACGCAGCAACAATCAGCATCAACTCCGCAGCATGCACTGCTGATGCCGTTGCAACCAGCTGCAAGCAGGAACATCTGCATCGCACCAGCACCATTGGCTCCTGCCAAGTTGTCTCAACCACCTACAGCAGTTCCGCATGCAGCAATCCAAGCGTCTGCTTCCACAAATGCGGCTCCAATGTACTACATGATGCCAAACGGAACGATACAGCTCTCGCATGCATACCAGCAGGCACAGCAGCAGTTCCACATGGCGCAGCAACAGATGATGGCGAAGCCGCAGTCGACCTCAGCGGTGCCCACTGCCATGACAACCAGCACGTCAGCAGCTCACGTTGGTATGCTGCAACCACAGCATCACCAGCTGTTGCCTGCGACGGCTGCACTTGCCATGCCACCATCTGTCGTTGCGTACTCTTCCACGGAAAGCATCCCAGTCAATGCACCATCCATGCCTGCAGTGAGTGCTGCAGCAGTCTCAACCACAGCTGCTCCAACTACGGCCACTCCAACTGCACCAACGATCGCCAACACCCCCCGCAAACGAAAGAAGGTGCTGCAAATCGTCTCCGAACTACCCGCCAGGCTCCTCGACTCCAAACGAATCAAACCAGCCACGAAACCGCAGCAGGTCCTCATGCAGCTCCTCACGCCCGACAAACCCAAGACGCATTCCTGCACCACCATCCCGGACTTCTTCCACGACCCCACCCAAGCCGAGATCGACGCCTACGACACGGAGATCCTGGCCATCGTCCGCACGCGCGATATGGACCGACTGCGCGAGTACCACACGGTGCGCAAGCGACCTCTCAAATGCTCCAACCGCTTCGGTGAGAGCCTGCTGCATCTGGCATGTCGCAAGGGATTCGTCGACGTCGCGACCTACCTGCTGCAGGAGGTGCCGATGCAGATCAAGGACGACTTTGGCCGCACGCCGTTGCATGATGCGTGCTGGACGTGCGCGCCCAACTTCGAGCTCATGGACGTCCTCATCGAGGCCTGTCCCGATCTGCTATTCGTGGCCGATGTCAGGGGGCATGTGCCGTTGGATTACACGAGGCGGCAGCATTGGGATCAATGGAATGATTATCTGCGCGGCAAGACGGCGGAGCAGCTGCGGCCGCGGCAGTTGAAGTGATGTGGCGTGTTCTCTCATGTGGGAGTGTTGTGTTGATGTACATACTTGTGGAAGTCATGTGCACGCATGACCACGAATGCTACTATCGTGGTCCGCTCATGTTCTATGTAAATGCCATACAAATACAAATAGACAATCCCAAGCTACGAGTACAACTACATACCACACATACAACACAATCACTTGATATGTCCTCTGTTTCACAGCCAACATTCATCGCCTTCCTTGTCCACACGTGCGAGTAGACGATTGTTATTGACAAGTTAGGGCATGCAATTTCTATTTTACGAAATAGCTGGTTCTCATTTTCTTTGCTTCTTGCAATGCGATGCAATCCAATGCATTCAGAATACTTTAGTACACCTCGACATGCCATTGCTTCTTGGCCTTGAGGCCCTTGAGCCAGTCCGTGTACTCGAGTCCCTTCTTCTCGGCGACTCCCTTCAGCATGTCCTGGATGCCGGGCATCATGCCCTTCAATCCGCAAAAGTAAATGTGGGCACCGTTCTCCAGCTTGGTGAAGATCTCGTCGGCGTACTCCTCCACCTTGTCCTGGATGTACATCTTGCCGCCGGACTTGTTCGTCTGCTCACGCGACAAAGCGTAATCCAATCGAAAGTTGTTGGGATAGTTCTTCTTCGCCTCCTGCCACTCGTCATCGTAAAGGAGGGCGTCGCTGTTGGCAACCCCCAGGAACAACCAGGCCTCGCCCTTGTAGGCGTTGCCGGCTGGCGTGTCCTCGGTGAAGAGACGGCGGATGAATCCGCGGTATGGTGCGATTCCGGTTCCGGTGGCGACCATGATGTAATCGGTGGTTGGGTCCTGCTCCGGCATCAGCATGACCTTTCCGGCTGGTCCCGTCATCTTGACCTCGTCACCTGGCTGCGTGTCGCACAGGAAGTTGGAGCAGATGCCCTTCTTAGCTGGATCGTCGGCCTGGAGCTCGGGGCACCAGTACGTGGCACGGCGCACGCACAGGGATCCCGTCTTTCCGGTCATGTCGTCACCGTAACGGGTGGAGGCGATGGAGTAGAGACGCACGTTATGTGGCTTGCCGTCCTTCTCGCGGGTTCCAGGCGGGATGACACCCCAGGACTGTCCCTCCCAGTACGGGAAGTCGCCGTTGTGATCGATGACGATGTGGCAGGTCTCCCCGGTGGCCTTCGGTCCGACGATGCGCTTCGTCGAGACGACCTTTCCAGTGAATGGCGACTTGTTCTTGTAGACGTTGACCGGGACGGCGGACTGGTCATAGTACGGCTCGGCCTCCAGGAAATCCTGCTTCGGCGCTGCCGCCGCAACTGGAGCTGGTGCCGCTTCGGCCGCAACACTATCGTCGGCATCAGTGGAAGCAACCTCCTCACTTTCGCTGCTGCCGGACAGAAGTTCCTTACCGGTGACGGCCAGCAGTACCGCAAGCGCCGCGATACCACCCTTGCGTCCCGCCAACGTGATGGCGGACATGATGCAACCAGCCGAGATGACGCCAGTCAAGATACTGGAGATGGCCAGCGCGGTGGGCATGCCCAGCAGGAAGGCGCCCATGGCACCCGTCCACGCGCCTGTTCCTGGCAGCGGAATACCGACGAAGGCCGCCAACGAGGCCCACTGCTTCTCGACCGATCCGACGCCCAAACCCGACGCCTTCTTCTCGGCGCGCTTGAGGATGGGCGACATGAGCTGCTTGAGTCTGTCATTGCGCAACAGGAAGAGCAGCGGGATGATGGGCGCCATGTTGCCCAGGACGCAGATGGGAAGGACCTTCATGATGGGCATGCCCAGCCAGATACCCACGGGGATGGCGCCGCGCAGCTCCACGACCGGCATGGCGGAGATGGTGGCCAGCACGGCCCACTTCGGCAGTCCGAAGTTCATGAAGAAGTTGGCGATCTTCTGTCCCGTGTGCAAATGTTCGACGGTCTCCTCGGCTTGCTTGGCGGCGGCGGCGAAGGCGGGTGTCGACGTGAAGAAGGTCAACGTGACGAGCGCCATGGCGGTGGACTTGATCAGCGATTTGGCGACGTTCTTCTTGTTGATGGTGGTCTTCTTGTTGTCGCCGTCATCATTGTTGGAGGCAAGGAAGGGAAGGTTCTTCGCGATGGAGAGGTTCAGCGCGGTGGTTGGCATCGTTGGCATCGTTGGCATCGTTGGCGCAGAGAACATGCGTGCTCCAGAGAATGCTTCATTCTGTCTGCTGTTGTATAATATTATATTATATAATGTAGTGCAATGCATGAACGTGGCATGGCAGAGTTTTCGAAAGATTAGTAATCATATTAGAATAGTTTCAATCATAGTTGCAATCATGGGTGCAATTGTAGTGATGATAATGGTGAAAAAGATGAGGGAATGGGAGGTTCTCAAGAAGTCTGACATGGGCATGCTACTGCACAACACCTCATCTTTGTTGGACGGACGATGGTCTGCCACTAGAACACAACGATGCAAGTACTTGTAGCCACAAGGCAACACAATCGAACCGAACGATGGACTCACCTGAAAGCATGGGTGTTGGAGAGCGAAGGTGCTGCCGATTGGAATGCAAATGCCACCGATGCGCTCGTCATGCAGCTGGCAAGAACCACCGCGGATGCGGCCAAGCTGATGGTCTTCATGGTGATTACGGCTCAATGGGTCTTCTGTTGGAGTATTGTTACGACTAGGTTGTTGGTAAAACACTGATATGTCAACGTATGCGACTATTCAATTGCAATCGTCGCTGTTCTGTCGAATAGGCAGCAATCCAATGAGCCCAAACGTATCAATGAAGTGAAGGATGAAGATGTGCCGATGGTGAGGTTGTGTTAGGCGACGCGATGCGTTGCAAACGGAAGACGCGTGTCTTGTTTGGTTGCTCTTGGATTTCGCAAAATCAACGGCAGCAAACTAGTGTCGTCATGGTCGGACATCTGTTGCCCTCCAAGATCTTCGTGCCTTGTCTCGTTTGGGAAACCGCAAAACCAGCTGATTGGTGCAACCCTATCCACCAATCAACGTTCGAGATAGGGTAATCCTAGCGACTCAACAGACTAACTGAATATACTCATCAGAGATTCGGTCAGTCCGGTAACACGGATTGTTTTTTCTGCTTCGTTTTCGTCTCTTTTTCGGTTTCCTTTGATTCTGGAAACCATAAAGGGTTGTAGAGTAGACTGAGTTACAAGGATAGAACAGAACAGACTGAATTACTCGCAATCGAGACCTGCAATGCCTTGCTTCGCAAGTGCTTGGCATGTACACTATGCCAGAGAGAGAGAGAGAGAGAGCAATGGACAGATACCATGCTACCATGAGGAACTACTTCCCTCATTCCTTCGTCTTACATACTACTATAATATAATACATTTGTAACTTGCTTGTGCTCGACCTTCCTTCACTCTCCCCTTCGTTGCGATGAGACGAGACAGCAACCGCTGTTAGTCCAGCGTTGCCCTGTGCTTTGCTGATGTTTCTCGATCAGCATTCTGATCATCGTCATCGTCATCGTCATCGTCGTGTTCACATCCACTCTTACATCAAATAAACACAAATCCCAACGGTTGCAACGGCCGACGTAACAACAGAGACGAATCCCAAGCGATGCCCGCCACCGCTATCGTCGTTGTTGTCGTCGTTGTTGTCACCATCGGTGTCGCCATTGGTGCCACTGTCGCTTGGATCACTGGACGTCTGCACTTCCGTGACATTCGCCGCAGTCGGTAGCGCACTGGAGGCCACGGTTGGCTGCTGCGTGGGCGCGCTGGTTTGAGTCTCCGTCGGCTGGCCAGATGGTGTCTCCGACGGCATCGGACTTGGCATGCTGGTCGGGTCCATGGAGGGTTCGACCGGAGCGGCGGTGACTGCCAGATCCAACGGGAACAGGCACAGGCTCTTTCCCGATGGTCGCATGAAGCACCCCATCGCGTTGTCACCGCAGCATCCCGTGGCATCGGTGCTGCAATCCTCGAATCGGGCAATGCAGAAATCGGAGGCCAGCTCGCCGTCGGCCAACCAGACGGAGAATGGATCGGAGCATGCCTCGCATTCCTGTTCTGTTGTGCCGCAGCTGATGGCGTCGCAGTCGCGATGGTTCAGAGAGCAGCAACCTGTCGTAACGTTCTCGCCCCCGGTTGGACTGGACGTGCCTGGAGTGAAAATGTTGGGCATCATCGTTGGGGCGGAGCTGGTTGTGTTATCCATACCGTTCGGAGGAAAGGTGATGTTCAGGTCCCGTTCCGATGCCATTGGAGTCGGCTCTGCTGACATCTCCTCCATCGACGTCGGTGCGCCCGATGGGTACGAACTCGATGTGCTGTTCTTAGAACCATCTCCGTGATCGAAGATGTTCGGAATTGTCGGCTGCGTGGTTGGCGACTGTGACGCGTCCGTGGGAATCGCACTTGGTGCATTCGAGCCCCCAGCTTCCTCCGAGACCGTTGTTGGCGATGACGTTGCCGCATCGATCGTCGGTGAATGACTCGGCACGTCGGAGAGCGCCGGCGTTGGACCCTGCGATGGAACTGTCGATGGAGCTGTGGTCGGTGCATCGGTCGCCGACATGCTCGTGGGAGCATCTGTGCTGCCAACTGGTGCTGTCGGCGCTGATGTTGGCATGGCCGTGGCCTCCGTTGGAGCTACCGTTGGGCTTTGCGATTGGGGATCTTTCGTCGGCACTCCTGATGGTAATATAGACGGTGAATCGGTGGTTGGCGTAACTGACGGAGACTCGGTGACAATTGCTGCCGTTGGATTTTGCGTTGGCGTCACAGTGGGTGTTTCCGTGGGCGATAGCGTCGGTGCTTGCGTTGGGAGTTGCGTCGGTCCACCCGTTGGTCCACTCGTTGGTGAAGTTGTGGGTTGATGTGTGGGTGCATCGGTGTCCATCAGCCCGATCACGTCAAAGCTCCACACCCCATTCGACGTCGATTGGAAGTTCTCGATCGTGAGACCGGTGCTGACGATACCGGACAGCGCGCTGTACCCGTCCGTGTTGGGATACACACCGGCTGCCGATGCCACCTCCTCCTGCACTGGGTTGGGCGCCAAGGACTTGCCTGGCGTCCAAAAATCGGCTGCGTGGCCGTTGTTGTGTCCCTTCTCCTGCTCGTACGCGCCGTCCGCCTGCAGCAACGCCACTTGGTAGTGCGCGAAGTTGCCGGGCCATCCCTCCAATCCGGGATACCCGCGGTGGAGGTTGCCCTCCTTGAACTTCCCCAGCGCTGCGTTGGCGTTGTCATCAATGTGATAGATCAGGATGCCACCAGGTGCGTACATGAAGTTGTCGAACGACAGCGGCTGTCGATTCTCAATGAGCAGGTACTCTGCGTCCGTGTAGGGCTTGGAGATCATGTAGATGTCTGGATGCGTCTCAGCTGCCCGCGCGGTGAATGTCCCGTCGTCGTCAATCTCGATGGGTTGGATAAATCCCAGCTTGAGCTTGGTCCATGCCGACATGAAACCTGGGTAACTACGGAGTTGGAGATGGAGCGAAACGGAGATGGTGAGGTTGGCATGCTAGAGTTGTGTCAGTCTGCCTGTTGGTTGTTGCATGAAATGAAAAACAAGCCCCAATGGAATTCAATTCAATTCAATTCAATGCAACCAAATAACAACAACGGTACACAACACAAACACTCACGCTTGCCGCCCCGACTGTCCGCCTGGATTGGCCATGATATCGTATCCGCTGATACCGCCCACCGATCGGCTTTCTACGCCGTCGATGACTGTGCCCGGCGGGTATCCTTGATTGTCGAGCAGATCGGGAATGCCCATCGCGCGCGTCAATTCATGCGCCGTGACGCCGAGCCGCGCGATCTTGTCGCCGCACGTACCGCGGAAGGCAGAGCTGACGACGAAGGGACCCAGGCTAACCTGGCTCTTGACCGACAGCCACAGGTTGGGATCGAAGGCGCGCGTGCTGGATTCGATGCGATCGAGATATTCGTTGCCCGTGTCGCAATCGGCGCCGCCGCGTTCGGCCGAGTATCCCGAATGCATCAGGACGGTCGCGTCGATGGCGCCGTCGCTGTCGGCATCGAAGATGGTGAAATCGAAATCGTCGGCCTCCATCTGATCGAGGATCGGCAGGATGGCCTCGGAGACATCCGGGCCTGTGGCGAACGGCTGCAGCAATCCCGACTGTCCGTTGGCGTAGTAGGCTTCGTCATTCTGCGTGGTTTCCCAATCCAAGACGGTGGCCTTGACCTTGAACTTGTTGTATGAATTCTCCATGAAGTATCCCTGGATGCTGCCTGTTGGGAAGCTGCTGGTGTCCTTTTCACCCACAGGTGCATTGAACAGCTCGTCGATGACGTCGCGGTTGATGACGGTTCGGCCCTCATGGTCCTTCCATCTCACGAGCAGCACGAGAACGTTAAGCTCCACAACGTCATCGTTGCCTTCGTCGCCGTCTTCGTCGCTGTCACCGTTTCCGTTGCCCGGCCCGTTGCCATTGCCTGGACCGTTGCCATCACCATTGCCAGGACCACCGTTATCCGGATTTCGCTGCAGCTTGCGTTGCCGTTGCCGTTCGTGCAGCTGCTCCATTTGGTGCTGAATCCATCGCTGATTGTTCTGCGCCTGCAGCGTGAATCGATGATCGACCATCGCGCAATGTTCTGCGGTCGTGTGACGGCACAGTCGCGAATCCAGCAAGTGCGTGTCGATGATGTCCAGTGGCGCACGCAAACCGCCTCGGATGTTGGGCGTCTCTGCGTGATGCATCGTGGCTTCATCTGCTGCTGCATTCATCGCCGCGGATGGAGTGGATGCATGGCAGAACACTGTGGTCGTTGATGATGGCATGCCGAGGTCGATTGCGATGCTCATGATGCTCATCCACAGGAGGATCATCGTCCATGGTGATGGCCTCAGGGTTGCTCGCCTCGCCCTGCTGGTGGCAGCACCACTCGTAGTACGGATATGATGTGATGTGTTTGCCATGATGGACGGTTGATGCGTCTGTTGCGAGTGGTTCAATTTATGACCATCCAACGGAAGGTATTGCTCCGCAGCATCCAATTGTGCTTGCATGTGCAACGGAGTATTTGCGTTTGTGTCGCGATACGCCCAAGGGTGGTGGGAGATGATTGAGACGATCCCAACCAACAATCAATGAATGAACGAGTCGCTCAACGCTTTCGCCCGTCTCTCTCTTTGCGCGCCAAAGTGTTGCTGTTGTGCTCGCCAGAGTTTGGCACGACTATACGAAGCAGAGGATTTGGCTCCTGCACAAAGCGATTCGTGCTGCCGCTATGCACAGTGTTGCTGTTAATGTTGCCGCCGATGTTGCTGATCGTCTGCTTGCGGCTGCCTTTTGTGCTCCTTTGATGCGTTCTGTGGAGTGGAAACGGAAGGAACCGCACCAACAAAATGTGGATGGAGACGGCGCGAGAAGAGCGCAGTGGAGGAGAATGCCACACACGAATGATGCCACCGCGTTAGATTTGGAGATGGATGCTGCCGTTGGCGCGAGGCGAGGTGCCGTACACACGAATGTGGAACGCAAAGAGACGCCGCCGAAAGTTCCAGTCGCTGCGATGTGGCAATTGTTCGTGGGAAGCGCGGTAAAGTCTCTTTTTGCGTCGATTTTTGCTTTGTTCACGCTTGGGGCGTGTTGTGCGGTTTTTGGGTCTGTCGAGTCATGCGCTCCTGGGACTACTAGAGCACGCCTTTCCCGTGTCGACAGGACGTCGCGCTGATTTGCGTTCGTGGTTGCGATGCCGCACACTGTTCGCACATGCCAATGATGTTCCCCTTTTCTCGTCCACCCTGTTGTGTCTGTGCCAACACATCCCCATCCCAGACCCACGACACGACACGACGCAGCATCGACGCAGTCACACATTTGCTTTCCCTCTTTGGAAAGAAGTGGCTGATTTGCAATCATCATTCGTGTTCGCCTCTCCTCGCTCAGGCAACCTCCTCACTTGTGCAAGCGGTTCCTTTTCGCACCGTCGCTGGATGCCGCAGAGCGCTCCTCCAACTACTAGCTGTCCGTTGTCCTACCAGCCTACTGAACTTCGTGTCATCAACCGTCGCGCTCTGCGCCGGGAGCAGCGCCATTCCTCCACGTTCCTGTATTAATGCGCACTACGTTATTGGGTGATCACTGTCGTGCTCGTGTCCGTTGTCGAAGGTGGTGAGCCCGCCCCCGTCCAACGTTTGTTTGGCTGTGCGGCTCAGGTGCTCGTTGGTGATTCTCTGAGTTATTCGTATGACAAAGTGGGACTCTCTTCAGCAAGCGTGGGTGTCTGGCGGTCTTCTTCCTTGGGGGTGTTGCCACGAGGGCACGAAATTCGCTTTGCGTTCCTCACGATGCTTGTCGAGTGCGTCCGAGATGCAAACTCAGAAAATAGTATTTGCAACGTCCAACAACGGAACGTGGCACTTTCCCGATTGCCCCATCAGTGCAATTGTTTGCTTGCTCTTTTCAAACCAGGACACCAACCACGCGCTGACTCAACAGACACAGGAAGCTATCGATGATCATCATGTTTCGTGGTTTTGACAGTTGAGCTATTTGTTACTAGTGCAAGAGATGGGCTGGTTATCGAATGTTCTGTGCATCTGTTTGGGCAGCCTACCCGTCGCATGCCTCTTGCATCACAGGAACAACATCAAACGAGGGCAAGCCATCACAGAGTTCAATTCGAGTCAGTGTTGCTACTGTGTTGAATGCGCTTCAGGTGCGTGCGTTAACAGTGCTTGATTCGCCTGTTGTCAGTTGGAGGCAGCGGTGGAGGATTCCATCCGCACAGTAAGCTGGCGCAAAGACACAAGGCGCCCCACAGTGCCCAGCATCAGCGCATCCGACTTCGTGACGCACTCACTTCGGTTCCAGTCACTGGCGAAAGACGGAGAAATCGCCCCAAAGACCACACCGCAACGAGCTGGCTGCCACGATCATCCCCCGTGGTTGGAACTGCAACACGAACATTGCAACGCACACGAGATGAGCAGAATTGTCTTGGTTCAGTGATGCGCACGCCCGCTGTGTTCACCGTGACAAAATTGGTCATGATTGGTTGCGCAGAGTAGTGGGAGAGAACAGATGCGACTGTGTGCGTTGCAATTGGGTGTCGGACAGCACATGCAACACGACCTTCACTCTCCGCTGTTCATGTGATTCACTGCAATGTTGATTGCTGATGTCATTACGCGCGTCCGTCTGCGAGGAGTCGCGGTAGAACACATCCAGACGATAACGGTAACAGTTTCCTCCATGCGAAAATGTAGTACCGCGCGTGGCGAGAACACGTTTCCCTGGATGCGCACCTCCTCACGAAGCAAGCACGCGAAAGGCGGTTCCACAACATGTGAACGATGTTCGCACGAGCCCCACACACCCAACGATGGAAGCGAAGCACGATCAACATGTATGCCCCTGCAGCTCTTTGTGTCACGATGTTCAGTGCTCGGGGTATTTCCTGCGGATAGCACAGGCGCCTATTTATCGGGTCGAAACAGGCCGACCAACGGAACGGACACTAGTTTCTCCGCACGCGTGCGTTGAGCGTCACTGTCATTCGCAACGCCCCTTGTACAGCCCAGTGTGCGAAGTCGTACCTATGTCGTGTCCAAGTCGTGACAGGGTCGTGTCCAAGTCGTGCATCCATTGCACCAATGTCACATCGAAGGCACGTCTACGTCGCGTTCACGTCGTGCTCACGTCGTGCTCATGTCGCGTCCCTTGCACGTCCCCTTGCTCGTCACTTGCTCGTCCCCTTGCTTGTCACTTGCACGTCCCCTTGCTCGTCGATTCCTGAAAAATCGACATGTCCCTTACCGCACTTTACTTATAGAGAGATGTCACAGTATCGTAGGTGATCAGTCTGGAGACGCTGCGATGCAAAACTCTGTTGTCAACTGTGTTTCAGAATGATGTTGCAATCAAGATCAAATACGTGTGCTAGCATGATATTGATAGTGCGCTTACATTCATGCATTCTATTTTTGAAAAGTGCACTCTGCCGCCCTTTAAAATACAACTAGATTAGACATCGTAGTATGGTCTGCTTTCGCGACATGTCGCACCGACAAAACCGCGGTAATTGCGAGAAATTTGGTTGTCACTTGCGCGTCCCCTTGCTCGTCACTTGCGCGTCCCCTTGCTCGTCGATCCGGTCCTCTGTCGTGTCTGTCGCATGTCCATGTCGTGTTTGTCGCACGTCCATGTCGTGTCCAAGGCGTGTTCATAGGGATCCCACGTCTATCCTGTGTCGTGACCATGTCGCTACCAACGCATTTCACTTCACATACTCAGTGACGGTTACGCGAGTGCCAATGCGCGTTCGCGAGTGCGAAACTCCGGAAGAACACCGATTCGACGGGGCTTGGACATTGGAGCGTGTTCTCCCCCATGTATTGCCCCTGCCTCTTCGACGTGCGGGTGCGTTCGCCACGTCGGTCACTGTAGTTTCACCGCTCCCCATGTGTGTTGGGGCATAGTATCATGATACTCACATGTGCCGAAAGCGCTCGTGTTCGCTGGAATCCGAGACGAAGAACGCGCTATCATTCCCAGGTACTGAGCATGGCTCTCAACGACTCAACCGACAAACACAGCCTGGGGGATGCGGATAACCTATAATAGACTGTCGTATCACTCCACACCGCGTCCGATCGTCACGATCATGCAGCGGTCAACCTCGCCAGCGGAAGAACAACCACGAAGATGTCTGCTACCGGGTACCCCTCAATTCGAGGACCATCAAACGTGCATCATCGGCCAGGCCAATCCACGTTCGGGATAGGCTAGCGTTGTTTGAATAGTCAGACATGAACATGCATGTACAGATATCAGAAGTGTAAGCTCAACGCTTCCCGTCTTGCAACGATTTCAATGAGCGCAAATGAACATGTTGCCAATCTATCTCGCAATCTGTGTGGTTGCATACACGTGCTATCGCATGTCTACCTTGGTGTCTCAAAGCCATGTGTCTCGGATAGGAAAACTGGCAGGAGCGAAAGCAGTGACTTGGTGTCTCTTGCGAAGCAGTACTTCGAACACAACCATTGCACTCTGCGCATCTCTTCGAACACCCAAAACGAAACAAGTGATCCTGGGAGAGGGGCCATGCCGAGGTGAACTGTTCTGCGTGAGGGAAGAGAGCCCCTCGTTTCCGACATGTCGCTCACATTGCGCACCACAAACAAGAAGTTGACGCAATCATGCCTGATAATTAATGATCACGAGTTCAACTTGTCTCGCATGGCGCATAGCCGCGGCCCAATGCTTCTGTGGACAACGATTGCTGGCAGCCTCCTGTGCTTGTTCGGTCCAGATGATGTGCCAACGTTTCCCCAACCAGGCTGAGCGAAAAGAGAACTTCTCCCCATTCGTGTGAGTCAGACTCGAGATGACAACTGATCGGGAGACGTGCGGGAATGACCTGCTCCCACATCAGTGACTGCGAAAGCGACGTGAAGGCTGATGCATCTGCATCATCGTTCGCCCAGGTGGACACTCACTGCGTCATTTCGAGTCATGTTACGCCATTAACCTCGCGTGTTATCTGCGCAATCAAACAATTAATCGTATGGATCGTGGTGCGGTCTCCCATGACCACTCCTCATGTTTTGTGACGTCACAGAAGGCATAGTTGTTCCGCCATCTCCTGTTGCTGTGGGACAAAACACTCGTTTTCATCAAGATGAAGAAATCGCTTTCGGACATTTGGACAGCCAAGCCGCCCCGTACATCAATCATCGTACTGGCGAATACCGCTTCGAAGTTCACGCAACTCCATCCACCTTCTCTTCCTATCGCCCTTGCCTCAGTTTGCAAACGTAACATGTCATGTCACATTCGGCAAGCGGGATGTGCCTGCTCGCACTCGCAGGCTATTCTGATCAGGACAGACGTGCTTCCTGTACCACAGGCTACTCGCGAGGCGTTGCCCTCTTCCTGCGTTCGTGGTTGCGCTCACTGTTTCCGCTGTTGAAGCAAGACTGCACAACGAAGATCAAGCCCAGAAAGCGCGTACCTGGGCGATTGGCCTCGACACCGATGGTGGCAACATGTCCAAAGACACCCAGCCAAAAATTGATGGTGCAGACGCTGGCTAAGCCCCGTCAAGCTGTCCTGCACTGGGCAATCAATGGCAACAGAAGTAGCTCCTAGTGTTCATAGCCTCGCCCACGGCACGTCGATCACACGTCTACAGTAGTACCTTTGCGTGTTGTGATGCCAAGCACACGGACTAAATGGACTACTAAGGCAGTCCCATCGGAAAACGACGCCGATGACGTATTTACCGCGGTTCCCGTGCCAAAAGTTGACAACACCACCCTCTCCATTCGCCGATCAACGCTACGACCCATTCCACGTCTCAGAGATCAACAGCAAGAAGAGAGAGGGGCGAAGACAGACAGAAGCGTAACACGCAACGAAGCCGTCCACGAGGTACGAATAGTATTGTTTTGGTACGGATCCGTACGCCGCTTACCTTCCAACAAGGATCAATGACACTGTTTCATCCATCCAACGCATGTACCAACGAACCAAACCAAACGAACGCAACCAGCCAAACGATCAACCAGCCAACTCAGAGACGAGTTTACGTTCTTGCTGTGGTTTTGGGTTGTGTTGCCACGGACGCTCCGCCTCGCGCCATTCTGTTTTTGACATCTTGCCATCGTGATGCGTTGGATTGTTGTGTTTGTCATGGGCGTTTTTCCTCACTCGTCGTGCGCTTTGTTTCTCATCCGCTCAATTTCTTCTGCTACGGACACGGACACACGATGGCACACAAATAGTCTGTTGTACAAGTAGTCGTACCTAACAGATGCCCAATGACTTCCGAGAACTCTCTTTGGGGTGTCTTAACACGTTTTACGGCATAATCAGTTTCTTGGCTGGTCATCAAAGACACGGACAAAGACGGAGTTGGAGTATCGCGACCACCATTCAATCCCTAAACAAGCAGAAATCATGTCTGATGAATGGCGAAGAAACCTTGTTTCGCCTCGTCGAATCACGACCAAGCTTCGACTCAGTCGCTTGAAACAGAAACGGACCATTTTCTGTTTCACCAAATCACGATCAATTTTCACTGACACCAAAACCGTTATCATCAAAGTCTACAAATGAAGAGTGTAGAATGGAGACGGAGCTGAAATCAACAATTGATTCGGACGACTCAACGAATCCAGTCACAAGAAATCACAAAATGACCACACGCACAACATCGACAGAATCCGCATCGACGAATTGCGGCGACGAGCAACCGATCATCACTGCAGCATCACAGAGCAACAACCTCAACATCAACATCACATCAACAACATCGACATCAACATCACATCAACAACATCAACATCGAAGCCAAGAGAAGGGCCAACGCCGAGGTTCCATCGCTCAACTTCATCATCTCCATTCCATTCCAGTCCAGCCAACCGTGTTGTATCTCTGATCTTTCAGTCGTACTCCCACATCCCAACAACAGTGCGCGTCGAAGTGACGACAGCTGAACGCCAAGTTCCATCATTCTCCGATCGGCATCAACTGCCGCCATCCACGTCAACTGCCAACCACCGTCAACCATCACAGCATGCCACGCAAATCGAAAGGAATCGAAGTCCTGCTGCCCGGCTCGTCTCATGGCAGACGCAAGAAGGTCGGAACATCAATGATGAAGCAGAAAGGCGCCAAAACGAAGCAGACATCGGGATCGAGGCGGATCACCATGCTCATCGCCGTTCTGGTCTTCATCATGATGCTCATCAACGCGTCCATCATCGTGTACCTCATGCAGCGGAAGATGGCCAAAACACCAACCTCCAACGAAGCCGCTGCAGCCGCCGCCAACGGCGCACCGGAGGAAAGCGATGAAGCCAACCAATCGTACAAAGCACACCTGCGCGGAAGTGCCCAGGCGGGCGTTGCCAATGCGGTGATAAAATCGCAGATACATGCATCCATCAAGCAGCAGCAGGCGAAGGTCAACGTTTCCCATCCAAGGATACTACACGGCGTGCACATGCATTAGACGAAGTGAGCGGCGTGGACACGCACCGCGATCAACGGGCTTGTGACGTGTTGGCCGACTCTCGCTATGGGTCGACACGCGCGGCGGCAAGGACCAAACCATCGGGCATGCGCGAGAACCACCACGGTACATCATGTCACATCGCATTGGTCGGAACTGGACGATGCCCGTATCAGACTTGCGTCGCCGACACCGTTCTCCGTCGTCTCACTCCGCGTTGTGCGGAGAGGGATGAGAGGCAAGGCCGGAATAGGATTTGCGCGCTGATCCAAACAGGACCTGCAGTTGTGTTCTGGATGTGCGCGTCCACTGTCAATACAGCAACGTGGGCGTATTTGAATCAAGGCCCAGTATGGCAATGCTCTACTGCACGAGAATGCCCGAGAAACGGCGATGAAGCATCTTGGAAATGCAATCGAACCAACCCGCCCCCACTCGAGCCAATCTCTTCCATTCCGACCAGTGTGTCGGTTGGGGCAAGTCTGCCGCGTTGCATCGATTTTCCGTCGCTGCGTTCATGTATTTGTCCAGCATGCGATGGCCGAACCGTACGCACACATGATCGATGATCGCAGAGAGAGAGAGAGAGAGAGAGAGAGAACTTCTGGATACAGACTGTCGGCTCTCGCCATGTCCCCTCCACGAGCACCAACACGGCCACGAACACGATGCCGTGTTGCACACCTCGGAAAATGAGAAGCTTCACTGTACGTGCAAGAAACGGAAGTATGGCAGAACAGGGTGAAGTCTCCACCCCGCAACGCAACGCAACGCACTCGTAGGGGCGATAAGCCATCATCGACATCATCGAATTCGCCACATCATCTCTTCCTTGTTTCTGTTTGTATCATATGTGTGCAGCGCGTGTTGAAGAGATGGTGCAACTCACCTTTGGGGAGATGCGGCTTGGAAGTATAATGGGATAGTAGAAACACGAATGAGTCAATTCACCAACGTGATTGATGGATCAAATGTCGCTGCGACACCTCTGGGTGTGAGTCGCATTCTCTTATTCATCACTTTCGCATCTCAAGGCTCGTTGAGAGCACTGCGATGCCAGGCGATTGGATGCCAACGCGAGCCCTTCCGGAAGCGGAAGCCTTCGAGGCGTCCCGTGTTCCCCTTGGACCCTTCAGGCGACTCCGCACCTCCAGAACTGTCTTCAATGCTGCACAGAGCAAGCGGCGGAAACATGGTGGGAACTGGTTGCACCCTTGGGTTGGTGAAGAGAAAAGCCACATGTTTTGATGCAAAAACGCCAAAGCATCCGTGTCGCGACCACATGGGTATCCGTTGACGACGTGCGCCTTCCGCCCCCAGAATGAGGCTGAGCTTCTCTTCCGCTCCGATAGTTACAATAGAGTAGTAGCTCGTACTACTATGGCAGCGCACCATACTTCTCTTTGTTTCATTACTTCGTGGATAGTGATCGAATTTCGCACATGTACGAGCGGCACGCTTCACGATCCGTTGCTCTGTTCGAATGTCAAAGTCACAAGCAACTGTTAGTGACTCCAATGGCGTGACCCTTGGCGGTTCTAACCATCTCCAGTACCGGTTATTGCCAAGTGGGAGTGCGAACAAAGCATCGTAGAATGGTACGAGCTGTTCTGCTTACAGCATCGTACCTGTTTGGTCAATCTGCACGAGCGAAGGTCTTCGCTTGGGCGCACAGGGGCCGCTGCCAATAGGACTGCCGTACGACTGTTCTTCATCGCACTTCGTCAATAACTTTGCATCAAACGTTGAAACTTGTCACAACAGCAACACCACCAGCAACACCAAGACTAAGGGCCAAGGGCCAAGACCAACAACAATAACAGTACCCTGCCGAAGCCAATCCGCATCCATCTTTGCGCTGCATCGGGACGACCTGCAGCCCCAACAGATACGAACATCAACTTGCTCATGGCGCCCTATCCCAACACTCGTATGAACACCAACAGGGCCGAAGCGGTAGACAGGAAGAAGTATGCAACCACACAGCCTTCGCTCGCCGGATCGCTCAGACAAACAACAGCTTTGCCGCCAGTGACGGAAGAAACAACAACAACATCACCTGAAGAATCCGCCACCAGGGCCTCGAATGCCACGACAAAAGGTAGCAAGAGGAGCCCGTTGGATAACCCGAATGACCTCAGCAACAAGAACATCGTCGCACCCCCCAAGATCTCCTCATCGGTGCTTCATGAAACCGTCCTCACCTCTGGCAATGACTTCTACGATGATGGATACAACGAAGTCGAGCTCGAGACCGATGTCCCGCACACGCTCTTCAACGGCGGTGGAACCGAAGTATTCGGTCGTGACGAAGAGCTCAAGCTGCTGCGTACCGCTTTTGACCAAATGGTAGCAGCTGGCGAAGCGAGCAGAAGGGGCAGACCAAACAAGACCGCATCGCAACCGACGACATCTGTTGGGTCGGCGGCGCCTGCATCCACACCAACACCAACATCTCCATTTGTCGGGGAAGTCTTGCTGCCGGCAGCGTTCGTCTGGGGCATCAGCGGGACAGGAAAGTCCAAGCTGGTGGATACCTTTTGCAATCAATTGCGCGACGATTTGCAAAAGGAGAACAGGAAGAGGAATAGGAAGAAAACGAGCAGAAAGGCCATCGCGCACCGCGATGTGCACATCCTGAAGGGGAAGTTCGAAGAGCATCAACAGGGTGATCCTTTCTCTGCCATCACCCAGGCGATCTCGAACTGGTGCAAACAACTGGCTTCTCACAGAAAGCCTGCAGCATCAACAGCGAAGCATTCAATGCCGTCGTCGCCACCATTGACATTGTCATCGGTGGAACCAAGTGGTCTCGACCACGTCGGTGCCAAGATCACCGAAGATACGACAAGTCAGCAGGAGACACAGAGCATCGCACCTAATCTTCTCGTCCAGCAGCTGCGATCCAACATTAAGTCCAGCCTACTCACATCGGAGCAAAAAGGTCTCCTCCTCACCTTTGTACCGGCATTGTCCATCCTTTTTGATGATGGCGACAGTGGCAACACGTCCCTCGCCTCCTCAAGCTTGCATCAGATCAACTCTACCCCCAATGCAGAATCCAATGCACCCAAGGTCTCATCCACAGACACATCGTGGAATCGATTTCAATACACCTTTGCGCAGTTCTTGAGTGCCGTGTCATCGAAGGATTGCCCGGTCGTGATGGTGCTGGATGACTTGCAATGGGCATCCCAAGAGTGCATGGAGCTGATGTCAACAGCCATGCATCGCTCCCACTTTCTATGGATCGGGACCATCCGACAAGAAGTCAATCCTCATTCGCCGGATGAGGTGGTGGAATTGGGAGTCGACGTGCCGTTCCGCATGCTCTTGGCGGATATCAACCTGAACAACCCCGCTAGCAACACTGGCAACAACACCAACAGCAGCAATGGCAAGCAAACAACAGTCATACCTCCATACACCGACATCCATCTCAACAACTTCACTCAGCAACAGCTGCGTGACTGGGTATCAGAACTTTTCCAACAAGACGACGACGTTGTGGATGAGGCGAGCAATCTGCTTTTCAGACAAACGGATGGGAACATCTTCCACGCAGTTCAGCTTCTGGAAGACATGGAGCGAAGTCAGGTGTTGGTGTACAGCCGTATCACCTTCCAGTGGGAGATGAACACCGCCGCTTGTGCGTCCGCTAGTGCCTCTTCCTATGTCCAAGGTGGCATCAACAGCGGCACCTCTACAACGGAGCTCAGTGGCCTTGGCGGATCCAGCCACATCATCCAACTCATCTCCTCGAAGCTGCGGTGCTTGCCCACCCAGTTGCAAAAGGCACTTGTGCTGGCATCGTACATACGATCCTCATTTGAGTTGGAGCTGTTGCAGGTTGTGTGGGACTATGAACTGCAACACAATCCCACGAACGATGATATCCTCGGTGGAAGTGCAATCTCTAGTAGCGACTGCAACAACAACGACAGCACCGGTCACAACAACGATCCAAGCACGCCACTTGTAGAATGGCTGGAGCAGGCCGTCCTCGAAGGTCTGCTCGCCAACTCCATCGGAGGCACAAGTTACCGTTTCAGCCACGATCGCATCCAGCAGGCAGCTCATGATCTGGTTCCATTCGGGGAGGTGCGCACGATGCTTCGGCTGCGCATTGGGCAATGCCTATGGAATGTATGCACAGACTATGATTCATCCAAGGGCACGCTGGACGATGCAAGAGAGAGCGACGGTGGCTTGGCGAACGAGTCATCCGATGGAAACGTAGTCAGTGATGACAGCGGCCTGATCTTCATCGCGGCCGACCATCTCAATTGCACCCCGAGCAAGGATCATCTATTATCGACACAACGAAACCTCATGGTCGGTGAGCATGCTCTACATTTGTCGGCGCTAGTTCCCGCCGCGACGTACCTCCAGTTGGCGAACACATCGCTTCGGAAGCTGCGGGGTGATCCATGGCAGGACCACTACGATCTGACGCTGCGGCTACTCCGCGCCCGGTGCGACATTGAGCTCTCGCTGAATCATTTTGATCTAGGTTACTCCGTGGGAGACGACCTGCTGGAGCACGCACGATCACTGGACGACAAGCTCCCGACCTACGCGGTGATGGCGAACGCGTTGGCAAAGGAAGACAAGCATCAGAGCAGCTTGCAGCTGAGCCAACGTGGGGCCCAGTTGTGCGGTGAATATCCCAAGCGTGGATACGCCTTCCGCATCGTACGAGAATTAGTTGCTGCGCGAGCATACTTTCGAAAGACCGACGACGAGAAATTCTTCCACAGAAACCCCGTGACAGACGGTCACCGGACGCTTCTATCGATGAACTTCTTACGACAAGTGATCATTCGTGGATCTTTGTGCCAGGATCCTTTGTCGGGAGTATTGGCGATATTGCTGATGGTACGCATCACCAGACGAGATGGAATCTGTGAAGACTCTGCGTCCGCAATGAACGCATTCGGGATGCTTCATGTGGTCCTCGGCGATGCGGCAGGCGCCCGCAGATATGCGACACTTGCAAAGAAGATTCTCCATGCAGTCGAGAGCTACAAAAGGCTGGAGGGATGGATCTACTTCAGCGGCGCAATGTATATTGAGTCCTACTTCAAGTCGCCAGCCCAGATAGCACATGACTATCAGCATGCCTACACCGCCGCCATGTCAGTCGGAGACTTCGAAGTTGGCTTTCTGGCATGGAATGCAAGCTTGCTGCACGCATACCTCGAAGGATATCCACTTCCAGCCCTGATACACGCCACGAACGACCTTTTCCAACAAATCAAGGCCTTCAAGATTGATGCCCATACGCACATGATTTCTGAGCACACTAGTGCGTATTGCTACATGCGAGGAACAAGAGAACTGGAATGGGATCGCATCATGGACATCGACAAGTACAAAACGAAAGATCCGTACCACCGAAATGCAGCCTATTGGGTTCGCTTGCACATAGCCGTGTACTTCAGAAAATTCGAGTACGCAGAGGTGTTGTATCAAACCATAGTCAAAGATGGATTCGAAGACCAAGGCTACAATCATCTCACTTTCTTGGTGACCATGGTCGGTCTGATGGCATCGAACCGATACCGACAAAGCAAGAAGCGAAGATACCTCGTGACGCTACGGCAGCAGAAACAGCAGCTCAAACGAATCTGCAACACAAGAGGAGACAACGCACTCCATCGATATCTCATTCTGCGTGCAGAAATGAAGGCCATCAAGGTTGGTGGGGCATGCTTTGCCGTGGCTGAGTCGTACTACAACACTGCCATCGCAAGAGCTGAAGAGGGACATCGCTTACATGAAGCAGGTTTCGCATGCGAGCTGGCTGGCGAGCACTTCTTGGCAGTCGATGGCATCAGGCAGGAGCAGCGCCATCGCCTGATCAACAACTACTTCACGAAGGCAATGGGATTTTACGAGGCCTGGGGCTCAATTGCTAAAACGAAAATACTGCTTCAACTCCGCGGAGAATTCATCAACCAGGAACTAGTACGCGCCACCAAGAGGAAGAGCGGCATCGTGGCCCAAGCCAAGAATATCACATTTGGTGATCAAATGCGATCGCAACAACCTGGTTATCAATCAAGTGTGAGTTACGATTTGATGTCCGCGAGCACTCCGGTCAACACATTGGCCCACACCGTTGCCAGCATGGTTTCGATTGAAAGCTCGGGCAAGTCTCCTTTGGGAGATAGGAGCAGCGCCGACAGTCGCAACAACTCGACAGAGGGACCAGATGACGATCTGTCTGTCTTGACTGATATGTCATAAGGGTACATGTAGATACGACGTACCGCCGGATAGCGGAATCTCAGAGCAATGGTATATGAAGGTATGATGGCATCACGATGATGAAGTGGCCATTGGTGGGATAAGGCCAAGTCGGACTTGAAGCGAAGTGTACGAGATTCATGAAGAGCCCCTCGTAGTCCGAAGATCGGCATGGAACGAAGGCAACCCCACGAGATCTCAACAGAGTCCTCCAAATTGGCATTTTCAGTTCCAATGCGCCGAAAACGCTAAATTTGTGCGAAATGTCAAAGAAGTGAGGGAAAATGGCGAACCTCGAGACAAAACCCGAGGAGTCTTGGACGGCACTGGAGACTTGTCACGCTATCGACGTTCTCGCCTCATAATGCTACAAAGCTAAATCAAGTTGGCGTCACTCCATCCTCGCCACTGTTGCATACGTAACTACTGTCCTAACTCATATCAGTCAAGATCGACAAGTTGTCGTCATCGATACTTGAGTCTGCGCCCTCAGCTCTACTTCTGTCGCCGCTTCCATGTTCGCCCATCATCGATTCTCTCGCAGCCAAGGACTTGTTGGTAGCTGCTCCTGACACCATGTGCGAGAGAGTATGAGACATCGTATTCCGACTCATCGGAGTACTCACCGATGCAAGGTCGCCACTTGCACTCGAGTGCTGTCCAGAGTGATCCCCGAATGAGATGGTCCTCGCTTGGCTGACAGCGCTTCTCTTTTGCTTGGCTTTGAGCACCTCGTTCTCATCGATCAATGCTGCATGCCTTGCACGGACATCTGTGCACTTGGCTGTCGCGCAACAGGACTCGTAGAAGCCCAAAGCCTTCGTGAAGTATTGACGAATAACCGTACGCGCGTGGTGGTTCTCTCGAGAGTCGCTGCCTATTCTCAGAAAGTGGTTGCCTGCAAGTTCACAGGCATACCCTGCCTCATGAAGATGATTCCCGGCGTTGGCTCGGGCGATGGCCTCATCGTAGTACGATGCAACAGCATCATGATCTGCTGTTCCCACCTTGATTGATTTCGTCTCTGCCCGAAGAATCAAGTACCGATGGTATCCATTGTTGCCTTTGGTTTCGCAGATGTGCTTTAGATCTCGCTTGTGTTGTGCGAGCATCCTGAGGAACTTTCTCTTTTTGGTTTGCCTGTATCGGTTCGATGCCATGAGGCCGCCAAGCGTTGCTATTGATGTTGTGAAGGAGTAGCTGGGGTCATCCGTGCTGTGCTTCTTCAACGAGGTGTGCGCTTTTTCTGCGTATTCGTACTTACCGAAGTACACCGTAACGTAAAGTCTCGCCCAACACCTGCCACTGTGCGTGTATGGTTCTAAGCCATCGCATTTGTCCAGATCCATCAGCTCCTCCCAATCCAGAGCAAGCGCGCCGCTCAAGTATCTGTATGGCTTGCTGACTTCCATGATCATTGCTTTGTGTGCAGCAATCTTAAAGACTTTCATTCGTCCCAACAGGGAGTCCGACGCTGCAACCAGTGCGTCAAATGGATACCCCACAAAGAATGCATGCACCAAAAAATCGTGCCACGCCAAGAAGCCAAGCTCGAAGTCTCCTACTATCATGGCAGAGTCATAGGCGAGCTGATACGCCTGTGCTACTTCGTGAGGTGGTTTGAAGTATGCGTCGACATACGCTGTGGCGACATAGTGTATCCACCCTTCCCTCTGCTGATCACTTCCCATCTTTTGAAGAGTTTCCTTCGCAAGTCCTATGAACCTTCGCGCATTTTTTGAGTCACCGAGAACCTGATGAATCAAAGCAAAGCAGGTGAGAGCAGTGGAAGTCTCTTCGCAAATGCCGTGCTGTCTTGTGATATGGACCATCTTCACCGTTGCAAGAATCCATGCAATCACATCATTGCATCCGAATCCTCGAATGATGGCTTGTCGCAAGAACAACATAGACAGCGCCACCCGTGGGTCTGTGGTCACAGCATTTTGCTGGAAGAACTGCTCATTACTTGTTCGTCGAAAGTAGGATCGAGCGGAAATCAACCCACGGGCAGCATGGAAGGCGTACCTGCGCTTGGGATATGCCCCGCACTGTGACGCGCAGCGTTGATTCAGCTCCAAGCTCTTGCGGTACTCGTTCTGTTTCCCGAGAGCATTCGCCACTGCTGCGTATGTCGGGAGCTTGTCATCCAGCGACCGTGCATGCTCCAGCAGCTCATCGCTCAAGGAGTAGCCTAAATCAAAGTGATTCAGTGAGAGCTCAACGTCACATCGAGCACGGAGCAGCCGCAAGGTCAGATTGTAGTGGTCCTGCCATGGATCACCTCGCACCTTGTGAAGCGATGTGTTCGCCAGTTGGAGGTACATCGCGGCGGGTGCCATTGCCGACATGTGCAGAGCGTGCTCACCGACCACGAGGTTTCGCCGTGTCGATAATAGATGATCCTTGCTCGGGGTGCAATTGAGATGGTCGGCCGCGATGAAAAGCAGGCCGCTGTCATCGTTGACTGCCTTGTCGCTGACTGCCTTGTCACCGGCTGCCTTGTTCGTCGAATGCCCGCTTGTGTTGCCTGTGCACACAGCCCACAGGCATTCGCCGAGGCGCAGCCGAAGCATCGTTTGCACCTCCCCAAATGGGACCAGCTCACGCGAAGCCTGTTGGATGCGATCGTGGGTGAAACGGTAGCTTGTGCCTCCGATGGAGTTGGCGAGCAGTCCTTCGAGGACAGCCTGCTCTAACCATTCCACAAGCGGCTTGCTTGGGTCGACATTGTCCATGTTGCTGTTCTCACCGAGGATGTCGTCATTGGTGGGATTGTGTCGCTGTTCATAGTCCCACACGACTTGCAACAGCTCCAACTCGAACGAGGATCGGATGTACGATGCCAAGACAAGTGCCTTTTGCAACGGAGTGGGCAAAGATCGCAGCTTCGAGGAGATGAGCTGGATGATGTTGCTTGATCTACCGTAGCTTCTTGGATCTGTTGCAAAAGTACCACCGTAGGTTCCAATGTGGGCGTTGGAAGAGGCACCAGCGGCAGTATTCATCTCCCACTGGAAGGTGATACGGCTGTACACCAGGACCTTGTTTCGTTCCATGTCTTCTAGAAGCTGGACTGTGTGGAAGATGTTGCCCTCGGTTTGCTTGTGAAGTAGATCGGCTGTTTCGTCGACAGTATCATCATCTCCTTGAAACAGCTCTGACACCCAATCACGCAGCTGCTGTTTGGTGAAGTTGTTGAGGTGGATGTCGGTGTATGGAGGTATTCCTGTTGTTTGCTTGCCATTGCTGCTGTTGGTGTTGTTGATGTGATTGTTGTTGGATTGTTGAATGTCCGCCAAGAGAATGCGAAAAGGCACATTGCCTCCTAATTCCAGGACCTCATCAGGTGAATGAGGATTGACTTCCTGCCGGATGGTCCCGATCCACAAAAAGTGCGAGCGATGTACAATTGACGACATCAGCTCCATGCACTCTTGGGATGCCCATTGCAAGTCATCCAGCACCATCACGACAGGACAATTCTTCGATGACACAGCGCCCAAGAACTGTGTGAAAGTGTATTGGAATCGATTCCATGATGTATTCGTGGATGAAACCTGCGGCGCCTTGGATTGTGCACCGGGGCTGAAATTGGCTTGTTGCGAGGTTGGGGAAGCGTTGTCACTGTCACCATCGCTGAAGAGGATGGACAATGCCGGCACGAAGGTGAGGAGTAGGCTTCTTTGTTGGGACGTGAGGAGGCTGGACTTGATGTTGGTTCGAAGTTGTTGCAGGAGAGGGTTGACTATGGTTGTGCTCTCCTTGGTCCCTTCTTCGTTCTTCTTCGCATCGACGTGGTTGGAACCGTTTGGCAGTAACTGCAATGATGTCGACGTCGGTGGTGTTGGAATTGAGTCTTGCGCAGTCGCTCCTGAGGGCTTGTTGTCAGAAGCCAATTGCTTGCACCAGTTCGAGATCGCCTGGGTGATGGCAGAGAAGGGATCGCCCTGTTGATGCTCTTCGAACTTGCCCTTCAGGATGTGCACATCACGATGCGCGATGACCTTCGTGCTCTTTTTCTTTCTGTGCATCCTCCTGTTCTCCTTCTCGAGATCGTCACGCAACTGATTGCAGAAGGTATCGACCAGCTTGGACTTTCCTGTGCCGCTGATGCCCCACACGAACACAGCTGGCAGCAATGTTTTTCCAGTGGGCGCTGGTTCAGGCGTCGACTCCTCCGATGCTGTGGTCTTGGCTTTTCTGTCTCTTCTGGCTGCCTTTCCAGCCACTGCCATCTGATCAAAGGCGGCGCGCAGTGTTTCGAGTTCTTTGTCACGACCGAACATCACTGCACCGCTGTCATCAAACAGAGTGTGTGGAACTTCCGTGTCCAGCTCGACCTCGTTGTATCCGTCATCGTAGAAGTCGTTGCTGGAGGTGAGGACGGTGTCATGAAGCACCGACGATGGTCTGCTGGACGACGCTCTGGTCGATGTTGGCGATGATGGTAACAAATCGGACCATTTTGAATCCTTCTGTGCCGACACTTTGGAGTGCGCGGAACGAACAGATTTGCCGGAGGCGTTGGAAACGGCGGTGCCTGTTGCCATGGTCGACATATACGGCGACGTTGGTTTCAACACAGGCGTCGATACTGTCTTGTCATCCCCATTCGTTTCCAAGCCCTTCGTATTGCTGTTGCCGTTGCCGTTGCCGTTGCCGTTGCCGTTGCCGTTGCCGTTGCCGTTGCCGTTGCCGTTGCCGTTGCCGTTGCCGTTGCCGTTGCCGTTGCCGTTGCCGTTGCTGTTGCCGTTGCTGTTGCCGTTGATGCTGCTCCTCATGGTGCTGCTCATGGTGATGTCGTTCTGCCTGTTGTTTTTCGTGTGGCGATGAGTGTTGTCGGTATTGGCATCAACACCGCTGAGAGGGAGAACTCACGATGTCGATGATGTCCGTGTTTGCGGATGTGGAACTCGCAGCACAATAATGTGACTGTGTCGTTCTCGGAGACCAAACGGCCGTCCGAAGTGTCGGCACCAAACAAACGTTGCGCAGTTCTGTGACTGGAAAAGACGTTTCGTTATCCGTCACTTCAAGTGAATATCACAATCGCTCTTCGTATTGCTTGTTGATTCGCCTATGACAAATGACGTCGTATTCTTCGCTATTCTGCAGGACGGCGGACAACAACGAAGCACAATCAATCGGAACAACGCAGAACACCAAGACGCACAACAATGTTTGAGGAGAACCCTCCCATTCGAAGCACGAGCAGCGATGCCTGCGGATGAGGCTTGTTCCCCTGACCGCGGCAAAAGAAATAGATGTCACAACAACAACCAAACAAAGACAGAAAGCCGAAAGCTGAGGGTTGAACAGTATTGCAAACGATGCCAGCAGCAGAGTCATGCAATCGTCAGCAGGTTCACGAGTGTTGATACAACAATAATATGGGCGGCTGTTGGTTGACCATGAGAATGATGTATAACAGGTGCTGTCTCATGCACCGGAGAGCGTCTTCGTCACCAAATCAGACCAACATACGCAGTGCACACGAGCGCATGCATGCAGGAAGATGTCGAGCACAAGGACTGATTTACTGCCCGCATGAGGTCGAATGACCCCCCAAGGTCTTCTTTGAGTACGAACCTATCTCTGAGTCCACCAAAAATGAAAAGTTCGCGGATGAAGAAGGCCGGCAATTCACTCCGCCTTCGGATGACCTTGACGGATGGGGTCATCCCTGTCGTACTAGTATGCTGCTTCGGCAGACGACAACAACAAATCATCAGGGGAAGTTGGGTGGCGTGTCAAGTTGCAGCATTCCGACTCTTCATCTACCATCACCACGACGCGATGCTTCAAACCTAAATCAAGTTGGCATCACTCCATCGTCGCCACTGTTGCATACGTAACTACTGTCCTAGCTCATATCAGTCAAGATCGACAAGTTGTCGTCAGCGATACTTGAGTCTGCGCCCTCAGCTCTACTCCTGTCGCCGCTTCCATGTTCGCCCATCATCGATTCTCTCACAGCCAAGGACTTGTTGGTAGCTGCTCCTGACACCATGTGCGAGAGAGTATGAGACATCGTATTCCGACTCATCGGAGTACTCACCGATGCAAGGTCGCCACTTGCACTCGAGTGCTGCCCAGCGTGATCCCCGAATGACATGGTCCTCGCTTGGCCGACAGCGCTTCTCTTTTGCTTGGCTTTGAGCACCTCGTCCTCATCGATCAATGCTGCATGCCTTGCACGGACATCTGTGCACTTGGCTGTCGCGCAACAGGACTCGTAGAAGCCCAACGCCTTCGTGAAGTATTGACGAATACATGCGTCGTGATTCTCTTGGGAGTCGCTGTCCGCTCCCAGAAAGTGGTTGCCTGCAAGTTCACACGCATACCCTGCCTCCTGAAGGTTGCTCTCGGCGTCGGCTCGGGCGATGGCCTCGTCGTAGCATGATGCAACAGCATGGTGGTCAGCCGTTCCCACCTTGATTGATTTCGTCTCTGCCCGAAGAATCAAGTACCGATGATATGCGCTGTTGCCTTTGGTTTTGCAAATGTGTTTGAGCTTTCGCTTGTTCTGTGAAAGTATCCTGAGGTATCTTGTCTTTTTCGTTTGTCTGTATCGGTTCGAAGCCAGCATACCACTCAGTACTGGTGTTGCTGTTGCCAAATCATAGCTGGGCTGATCCATGCCGTACTTTTTCCACAAAGTGTAGACTCTTTCTGCGCATTCATACTTGCCAAAGAATACCATAGCGTGGAGTCTTGTCCAATATGTGGCAATGCGAGCATATGGTTCCAAGTCGTCACATTTGTCGAGATCCATCAGCTCCTCCCAATCCAGAGGAAGGGTGCCGCTCATGTATCCGTACGCTTTGCTAACTTCAACGATCATACCTCTGTGCGCGGCAATTTTGTATCGCTTCATTTGTTCCAACAATGAGGCTGCAGCTGAAGCCAGCGCGTCAAGTGGATATCCTCCAAAGAATGCATTCACCAAGAAACCATGCCAGGATAAAAAACCAAGCTCGAAGTCTCCTACCCTCATTGCTGCCTTATGAGCAAAGTGAAATGCTTGTGCCACCTCCTGGGGTGGCTTGAAGTAAGCGTCGATGTACATGATGGCGATATAGTGCGTCCAACCTTCCCTCTTTTTGTCTCCGCCTATCCTGCGAAGGACTTCTTTTGCCAGCTCTGTGTACCTTCGTGCATTTTCGGTGTCGCCGAGAACTTGATGGAGCAAAGCAAAGCAGGTGAGAGCAGTGGAAGTCTCTTCGCAAATTCCGTGCTGTCTTGTGATATGGACCATCTTCACCGTTGCAAGGATCCATGCTGTCGCATCGTTGCATTCGAATCCACGAACAGCAGCTTGACGCAAGAACAGCATGGACAACATCGCCCGTGAGTCTGTGGTCACAGGGTCCCGTCGGAAGAAGTCTTCATCACTCGTGCGTCCGAAGTAGAATCGCGCAGATACCAACCCCCGTGCAATGTGGAAGGCGTAGGCGCGCTTGGGGTGTGCCCCACACAACGACGCGCAGCGTTGATTCAGCTCCAAGCTCCTTTTGGGGTCGTTCTGCTTTCCGAGAGCATTCGCTACTGCTGCGTATGTCGGGAGCTTGTCATCCAGCGACCGTGCATGCTCCAGTAGCTCATCGCTCAAGGAGTAGCCAAGGTCATATCGGTTCAGCGCGAGCTCAACGTCACATCGAGCACGGAGCAGCCGCAAGGTCAGATCGTAGTCGTTCTGCCACGGGTCGCCCCGCAACTTCCGAAGCGATGTGTTCGCCAGTTGGAGGTACATCGCGGCGGGTGCCATTGCCGACATGTGCAGAGCGTGCTCGCCGACCACGAGGTTTCGCCGTGTCGATAATAGATGATCCTTGCTCGGGGTGCAATTGAGATGGTCGGCCGCGATGAAAAGCAGGCCGCTGTCACCACCCGCCGCCTTGCCATCGGATGTCTTGTTCGTCGAATGCCCGCTTATGTTGCCTGTGCACACAGCCCACAGGCATTCGCCGAGGCGCAGCCGAAGCATCGTTTGCACCTCCCCAAATGGGACCAGCTCACGCGAAGCCTGTTGGATGCGATCGTGGGTGAAACGGTAGCTTGTGCCTCCGATGGAGTTGGCGAGCAGTCCTTCGAGGACAGCCTGCTCTAACCATTCCACAAGCGGCTTGCTTGGGTCGACATTGTCCATGTTGCTGTTCTCACCGAGGATGTCGTCATTGGTGGGATTGTGTCGCTGTTCATAGTCCCACACGACTTGCAACAGCTCCAACTCGAACGAGGATCGGATGTACGATGCCAGCACGAGTGCCTTTTGCAACTGGGTGGGCAAAGATCGCAGCTTCGAGGAGATGAGCTGGATGATGTTGCTGGATCCGCCGTAGCCTCCATACTCCACCGCAGAACCACCATTGTCGGTGCCACCCTGGGCGTTGGAAGAGGCACCAGCGGCAGTATTCATCTCCCACTGGAAGGTGATACGGCTGTACACCAGGACCTTGTTTCGTTCCATGTCTTCTAGAAGCTGGACTGTGTGGAAGATGTTACCATCCGTTTGTCTGAAAAGCAGGTTGGTCACCTCATCCACAACGTCGTCGTCTTGTTGGAACAGTTCTGACACCCAGTCGCGCAGCTGTTGCTTGTCGAAGTTGTTGAGGTGTATGTCGGTGTATGGAGGCATCACTGTTGCTTTGTCGATGACTCCATTGCGGCTGGTGTTGTTGCCAGTGTTGCTAGCGGGGTTGTTCAGGTTGATATCCGCCAAGAGCATGCGAAAAGGCACATTGCCTCCTAATTCCAGGACCTCATCAGGTGAATGAGGATTGACTTCCTGCCGGATGGTCCCGATCCACAAAAAGTGCGAGCGATGTACAATTGACGACATCAGCTCCATGCACTCTTGGGATGCCCATTGCAAGTCATCCAGCACCATCACGACAGGACAATTCTTCGATGACACAGCGCCCAAGAACTGTGTGAAAGTGTATTGGAATCGATTCCATGATGTATTCGTGGATGAAACCTGCGGCGCCTTGGATTGTGCACCGGGGCTGAAATTGGCTTGTTGCGAGGTTGGGGAAGCGTTGTCACTGTCACCATCGCTGAAGAGGATGGACAATGCCGGCACGAAGGTGAGGAGTAGGCTTCTTTGTTGGGACGTGAGGAGGCTGGACTTGATGTTGGTTCGAAGTTGTTGCAGGAGAGGGTTGACTATGGTTGTGCTCTCCTTGGTCCCTTCTTCGTTCTTCTTCGCATCGACGTGGTTGGAACCGTTTGGCAGTAACTGCAATGATGTCGACGTCGGTGGTGTTGGAATTGAGTCTTGCGCAGTCGCTCCTGAGGGCTTGTTGTCAGAAGCCAATTGCTTGCACCAGTTCGAGATCGCCTGGGTGATGGCAGAGAAGGGATCGCCCTGTTGATGCTCTTCGAACTTGCCCTTCAGGATGTGCACATCACGATGCGCGATGACCTTCGTGCTCTTTTTCTTTCTGTGCATCCTCCTGTTCTCCTTCTCGAGATCGTCACGCAACTGATTGCAGAAGGTATCGACCAGCTTGGACTTTCCTGTGCCGCTGATACCCCACACGAACACAGCTGGCAGCAAGGTGTTGCCGACGGATGGAGATGTAGTTGCCAACTCATCAGGCGTGGTGGGTCGTGACCTGGTCTGAGCTTTTCTGTCTCTTCCGACTGTCTCGCCAGCCACTACCATCTGATCAAAGGCAGCGCGCAGCGTCTCGAGTTCTTTGTCACGACCGAACATCACTGCACCGCTGTCATCAAACAGAGTGTGTGGAACTTCCGTGTCTAGCTCGACCTCGTTGTATCCGTCATCGTAGAAGTCGTTGCCGGAGGTGAGGACGGCGTCATGGAGGACGGACGATGGTCTGCTGGATGCCGCTTTTGTTGACGCTGGTGACGACAGGTCAAAGACTTGGGATACAGAACTGCCCTGCGTCGATGCCTTGGAATGCAACGGACGAGGAGATGATCTATTGGAATTTTCGGGACTCGTCGTCATGATCGAGGTTGGCGACGACTGTGAAGTGGATGGCTGCGTCGATGGTAGTTCGCCATGCCCATCCGTTCTCTTGTAGGTCATGGTCCCGTTCATGTTCCTTTTCATCCAATCCTAATGAGCATGGCTTGCGGTGGCGCCAGTTTCAACACCGCTGAGAAAGAGGACTTGTGATGCCATCGTCCCTTGGTACTCGTAGTAGTAGTATGGTGCGTATGCTGTTGCTTTTGATCCCAGAACGGTGTCGTTTCGGTGATAGTGATCGTTGTTCCGTCATGTTGCTGCGGAAGTTTGGTGGGTGAGACAGAGATCGCAAAATGCGTCTTTTTGGGAGGGCAAGAATGTCTTGCGCAACAACCAAACAAACAAAGAGAGAAAGTGCCAAAAGCGACTCAATGTCAGACGCGCACCAAGGAGCAAACCACAAGTTGAAGAACGCGCCAACAAGGACGAAAGCAGACGAACAACATGTCATCCAAAAATTCATCAAACACAACACGCAAGCACCCGGAATCATTCAGTGCCACTCATTCGCACTAATTCGGTCTTTGCTAGTCACACCACGTAATACTGGCTGGCATGACGTTGGTTTGTGGTCACAACCCACCATGTCCGCTGATTTCAGCTCTCCCAAGAGAGGAGCGACATTGGAGCCTTCGCACATTCTGGACAAAGCTGACAGTGATCGTCTTGGACGGTCTAGAACGCTCCAAAGGATGATGATGTCGAAGAGAACAAAGATTGATTGCAAGGGAATTAACAACACATTGGGATTGGAAAGAGATTCGGAATGATCATGTTTGCAAGAAGAGAACAGACAAACTCAACGCCACAATAAAATGAGGAGAAACGACTTTGGCGCGAACCTAATCGGGCATGGTAGATCGTACATGAGACAGGGTGGACGAGGTCAAGTACGCATCTCTATCTTTAGAAACCTGTGCGTTTTGAACTCGTACGTGCAACACATGGTAGAATGAAGAAAGATAAGCGGTGTGTTTCGTTGCAGTATTTCAACTCTCCATCGAAAGGCGTCCCTTGCCCCCTCTCCATCCATCTATTTTACGTTGACGTCAAGTGCGGATCTTGTGATCGAATAGTTGATAGACTTCGATCGATCTGGATTTACCTGGAATGGTCCTCGTGGTCGGTGACAGGATTGATCCCTGTTTGTACTCACCTTCAGGCGGTATTGATCGTGAACGACGGTATCGACCGCATGGCGTCATTTCATGGCGCAGCCCTCGCAGCATGCTCTAGTCTGCACAAAACTAGAAAGGCCACTCTCAACCCTGATCCGTTTCCACCAATAAGGGATCTAGTATGTGACAGAATAGAGAGGCACTCCGTGACTACTATTCCAACGTGAAACTGCTCGGAAGGACAAGAGCGGAGGCTGCAGGGCAGCACTGTGAAGGTGTTGTTGGGAGTTACGTGAGATATCATATCATCTCAAAGAATGTCGGCTGTAGTTGCACAATAGAAGTTGGTAAATCTTCCGCAGCGAAATTGGGATAAATATGGTATGATATTTACTTCTTAGATTCGACCGATTTCCTAATTTCGCCCTATTTCAACCTCACAATGAGACTATCGCTGTGCCAATCTCAACCGCAAACATCAACAACGACAACAGCCACAACGGCTCCATCGTCAACATCGAAGATGACAGCGATGATGATTGCCACAGTTGCGCACATGACAATACTCCTCAGATACTCCGCCGACTCTTGCGTTCCTCTCCACATTGACACCATGGATGGAGGAGCACTCAAGGCTTGGCGATTGTATGTATAGTAGTAATACCATTCCACCCGTGGACCATGGCGACTAAGATGAAGGCGGCCTTCGCTGAGAAGGAAGAAGAAAACCACCATCACCATCACCACCACCACCACCACCAACAACAACAAAAGAGGAACAGCACAAGTTCCGCTGATCGACAGGGTGCTGATCCTGCAGCCAATGCAAGTGGAGGCATTTTCACGAAGCCAGACAAGAGACCATCCGAACAGTCCTCGTTCAGCAGCGTGGCAACGAACAACAGCGTTGGAAACAGCCGCTATGCTCCGCCTGTTCCAAACGCATCGCTGTCCGCGTCTGCCAATGCCAATGCTTCTGCCCACACTCCATCGGCGCCTCTTGCTGCTCTGTCTATGCCAGCTGCTTCTGCAGACCATGATTCAGACCGCGCTTCGGGGCGATCTTCGCAACACGAGGCTGCTGCAGTGGCAGAACCAGGTCTGGAGTTGAACTCAACCTCAATCGCAAATTCAGAAGCAAACAGCTCAAGCTCGAATGCAAGTGCGAGTGGCAGTGCGAACCCCGCCCCGTCCATTCCTGAGTGGATCCCACCACCGTCCTGGCTGTGTGGCGGAAAGTCCACGACGCTCAAGTCATCTGCATCGTCAGCATCATCATTCTCGTTGACTGGCAACGCCAACTTCTTCTCCGTTCCTATCCGTTCAGTGCGGGCCTCCACATCGAAGGTGGTGCAGAACTTCATACATTCGGGCAGCAGATACCTGCTGGATAGGCATGTGAGGGTGGCAGTGCCACCCAAGAGACTGAAGCGAATCGATAAGAAGAAGGACAGGCAGCAGCTCAAGCAGAGACAGAAGCAGCAAGCCCTGCTGAAGAAAGAGGCTGCTGCCGCGGCACGTGCAGCGATCGACGAAGCGGCGGCCTTGAAGCAGCAGCAGCAGAAGCTCGCCCAGTCCTCCATCAACGCACGCCGGCGCTTGAAGCATGCCTTCGCCAAGCTGCAGTACAATCAGGAACAGCAGGAGCTGCTGCATCGCAAAGCCCAGCAAGCGCAGGATCGATTGGACGCAGCGTTGGCAACGAAGGAGCGCGTGTTGCAAGAAGCGCGGGACAACCATCGGCAGCTGGCGCAACACAAGCACCAAGAGTTCGAGCAGCATCTGCTGCAGCACCATGAGCAGCAGCGCGCCAAGGAATGGGAAGATCGCAAGGCCACGCTGCGCACGGAATTCTTGCAACGTTGGAATCAGGAACAGGAAGATCGCAAACGCAAGCGTGTGCAGGAACGCGAAGAGGCAGACCAACAGGCGGAACAAGAGCAACAACAGCAGAGATCCAACAAGAAACTCAAGAGCGTGCGATTGAAGGGGTCCATCGAGTTGGCGAAGGGCAAGGTGGAACAGCTGCAGGAAACGCGTTCGGAGTTGGTGTGGTTGCTGAAGCAAGTCATCAAGGCCGAGACGAAGCAAAAGATGGAAATCATGATGAAGGCGAAACTCAAGAGGTGAATCTGTTCTGATAATACCGGTACGAGGAGCATTGATAGTATCGTATGACATAATATGTGCGTACAGGTACATATTTATGAGTATTATGGGCCAATACACCATCATGCTTGCGAGAGCTATTGTGTGATTATGGTACATCTTCGTTTGTTGTCAATGGCTCGCTCGTTCGCTCGCTGAATGCAATTGCTCTAGCTACGATAATCCGCGTTGACTACGACATACTCGCCCGTCAGATCACTGCCCAGCACCGTGATGGCACCATCCCCACCGGCAGATCCAAAGTCCACACCGATCTCCACGAATTTTTGATGTGGTGGGAAATCGGTCGCGTCTCCGTACTGCGCTGCTTCCATGTGCGCGCTGAGCTCCTTCTCAACGGCGTCGCCTTCCAGCACGAACTTCTCATTCTGAAAGATGGTGCGCCCACCCAGCGTCAGGGACATGGTGGAAACATCGGCATCGCCTGGCATGTACTTGCCCATGTAGGATCCGATGGCACCGGCTAATCTGCCCGTGTTGGGGTCATTGCCTGCCACGGCGCACTTGAACAACGGAGAATTGACAATGTGACGTCCCAGGTAGCGTGCCTGTTCCATGGTGCCAGGAAAGTTGGTGATCTTCACGCGCATCACGTGCGATGTGCCTTCCCCGTTGCGCACAATATCAGCCGCCAGACCTTGGCACACTTCCATCAGCGCTTCTTTGAATTCGCCGGCATCCGTCGCTGCTTCGACGTGATTCGATGCCATCACGACGACGGTATCGCTGGTGGATTCATCTCCGTCGACCGACATGGCATTGAAGGATTCATCGACGCACGATTTCAACATGGTTTGCAGTTCGGATTTGGAGACGGTGGCATCGGTCAGGATGTACGACAGCATGGTGGCCATGTTGGGTTCGATCATGCCGGCACCTTTGGCGATGCCCACGATGCGCGCGCCGTTCGATAGCGTGCGACTGCGGATTTTGGGGAATCGGTCCGTCGTCATGATGGCTTCTGCCGCATCCAATGCCGAAGTTGTAAACTGCTGCAATGCTTTCGGGATGATGGTGTTTGATAATTCCTCCGATGGCAATCGCCAACCAATGACGCCGGTGGAGGATGGCAGGACCAGCTGAGATGATTCCAGGTTGAGACCGTCTGCGACGGCCTGGCACACCTGTTCCGATGCTGCGACGCCATCATTGCCGGGACAGACGTTGGAGACCTTGTTGTTGATGACGACTGCTTGCAATGGCCCACCGTCCGCCAGTCGTTGGCGTCCAACGAGGACCGGTGCACCAGGGAACTGCATGTTGGAAGGTTTGGAGTGATTGAATACGATAGACGAATGGAGACATCAGCGCGTGGGTGAGTGAATGAATGGATAGGTGACAGCTGTCTGTATACAGGCGAACATCAAGACCTTCAGACAAAAAGGTGCAATGCGTTGTCGCATACTGCACTCCATTGCATTCCACACTCAAGAGTATTCTCTGGCGTTCTGCCCCAACGCTACTCACCCGATTCGATGTGAAGACGGCCGCCCAATTCTCCGTTGGACCCTGCGGCATGTAGATCACGGTGCCGCGAATGGGCAAGTCTCCCATCGCTGGTGCTTCGGGCGACACGAAGGTCCCAGAGGCTGTGCCCACCTGAAATCCTTGTGGCAAGTCCGCGATCTGCCTCATGTATTCGAGGTATTCTGCAGCATCTTGGAAGTCCGGCAATGTGATGGGCGTGTCCTTGGTGCTCGCTGCTGCTGCATCATGCAATTGCGTGGTGCGACGCAACGCAGGCGCTGCTGAGAATGCCACCGATGTGGATTGGGAACCCAGGAAGCTGAGGAGGGTGCAGAGGGATGATGTGACCGAGATCTTCATGGTTCGCGACTGTTGTTGCTGCTGTTGTTGCTGCAGTTGTTCCTGTTTCAGTTGGCTGTGTTGGTGGTGCGAGGATGGAGCTGCTTCTGACTGTCAATTGCAACGATGATGCCAATTGTGACAACAACGATGACTCCCCCAAGGAATAGCGAAGGTCATGTAGTTTGCAAAGCGCAGCTGTGTGCAAAAGTGACGCTCTCTTGTGATGAAAGGTGAGATGCGAGATTCGAAGGTCGAGAAGTGAGGTGTTGGGTGAGGCTTCGCGAATGTGCAGGAAGTGGATGATGCGTGGTGGTGTGTGGAGTTTGTCGATGAGACGTGCGACATTTGCATTTGTATTTGTATTCGTGCACGACTGGGAGACAAAGCCTGACGTGTCGTTGCCAGACTCGCGCACCTTTTTCCAACTGGTTGGGGTCCATGTGATCAATTCCAAAGATACGGAAGTCATCGGCACACTGTACACCCTGTACTGACGTCTACGCAGGAGGGTTCAAGTTCATTCGATGTGATTCCGATCTTCTGGCAGCAACCGACGGACAGACAACGAAGCAGAAGGAAGGTGTCAACGAAAGCGCCAACGGCGCGGTTTGCACGGTCGTGATGCCGACAATGGCGCAATTCCACCACCACGCCGTTCTTGTCGTTGCCGATGCTGTCGTCGCTCGTGAATCTGCCGCCTGCCAAATACCAAATGCCAAATGCCAAATGCCAAACACATCCCAACAAAACAGAGAGCAGCGCAGAATCAGCAGCAACAGCAACAGCAACAGTTTCATCACAACACAACGCCCCCGCTCCCATCACACCCACACCAAGCGACTCAATAGACAAGCCAAGGCGTCTCAGCAACACAAGCAACGTACCAGTAAAGCACGAGAAAGCAACAAGCGAAAGACCCGAAGTCCGAAAACCCAAAAAATCTTCACCATGTCCAAGTTCAGCATCCTTTCCATCACATCGGCAGTTCTGCTGTGCCTGCTCTCGGCCACCACCACCCACGCATTCGCGCCAGTGCGCTTCCACAGCGCAGCACAGCACCAATGCCACCAGCAGCAACAGCAGCGCACCACGCCGTTGCACGCCGTCGTCAACATTGACAGCGAGGCCGCATTCGACAAGACAATTCAGAATGCCGGCGAATCCTTGGTCGTCATCGATTACTCCACCACCTGGTGCGGTCCTTGCAAAGTCATCGCGCCCAAATTCGAAGAATTCTCAAAAAAGTACACCGGCGCTGTCTTTTTGAAGGTACGGAAAGCGAACGTGGTATCGGCGTTGTCGCTCTTGTTGTTGTCGTTGGTGTTGGTGGTGTCGGCCTGGAGTGGATTGCATTGCATTACATGTGCTTTCCGTACAGTCTGACACACCGTCCTCCAATTCAATGTGAATTGCATTCATCGCGCTACATTCCGTCTCACGGTTCCCTCGAAATCCAATTGGTTGTTGCCGCTCTCTACACGCTTTCTCAACTATTCTGCCGATCCTTCAATTATGTACCCAACTGAATTATGTCGCACTGAACTGCACTGTTGCTGTCTTCACATTTGGGAATATTAACAACGACGACAATCCGCCATTGCTCATGCATCATCTCGCTCGCTTTCAAACTGCAATCATTAGGTGATTGGCGACGCATCACCAGATGCTTCCAAATTGATGAAGAGAGAGGGCGTGCGATCTGTTCCATCCTTCCATTACTTCGTGGGTGGTGAGAAGGTGGAAGTCGTCAACGGTGCCAATGCTGAAGCCATCGAGGCTGCCATCACCAAGCACACGGCGTAAATTATTAGTAGAGTACGCGTACGGTATTTGCAACGAATAGCACGACACGCACCCGTACACTTTGTCTCTAGAGACAGAAAGAGAGAGAGAGAGAGGAGATGCACTATTGCTGCGGGAAAATGATACACCATACCACTTCCGGCAACCGTCGGTTCACAATCCACTTGCATTGATTGACGACGACAACAGCAGTACCGCAGCAGCGTTTTGTGAAGATACGAAACGACGGAGCATGTTGGTAATCACGAAGGAGATTTGGACTATGAGGTCATTCGAAAAATACTAAACCGGAGATTTGCTTTTTCATTTATGGCATACGCTTGGAATGCTTATTCATCTGTAGGTACTCTTGCGTCGATCAATTCTGCAATTGTAGTGAATCCTTGGGGTCCGACGGTCTGCGCTAGCCTCGTTGCGTCGCGACATGCGAGACTAAATTGGTAGCTGCAGCTGGTGGAGACGAGAGCAGAAGAGCGGGAACTATGAGATATCGACGACGACGCCGATGTGCGGATCACGCGAGAGGACCAACCAGAGCGAAGCCAGACGCAGTCCCGCCACATCATGAATCCCCAAGATGATATTTCGACAGCATGGCGAAGACCCCTCACGTTGTTGGAGTGTGTCTCCGGAATGCCAACACCACCGCCGAAGCACCTTCCAACAAGGACATGTTCCCAGGCGTGCGAATCAACTCGCATTGTCGTCGTTGCAGTTGCGCAGTATGAATAACCATGCTCGAGATGTTCAGGTCAACGAGGCCAATTACACATTAGTGCTGTCAGCAGGTAGAACCGTCGGCATTTCGCAATGTATGTCATCAGTTGGAGTTTCATGCACTGTTGGCGACACAATCCGGAGGGGAGGCCTTGTGGACTGCCGGCGTCAAAGAGAGACCGTTTGATGCAGTGCGTGAGGCATGAGCGTTTGGAATAGAGTTGTAACGACAACGATGAATAGAGTGATGGTGTTGTACTACTCTCAACTTATGTTTATTATGAGTCAGTTAGTTGGAGTAGGAGGATGAAGAAACGATGTTCACAAGGTTGATATGGCTCTGCACTGATCCTCATAGTTTTTCAGGATGTGCATATGTGCATGTGCATCGTTCACCCGCTATTCTCTTGTACTTCATGTACGGACGGTACAACTATATCCGTGTCAATAGTGACCTGTGATTTGCCAAAATCACGTCACGAAATCGAACACAGAAAAACGAGCAGAATTTCTGAAGGAAATTTGCAAACAATGACTTCAGTTGGGACATGCTAACTCCAACATTGTATTGGGGTTCCGAGTTCAATCACGTGGGTCCTGATTCGAACAATTTGACTGTGTTCGTATGAAACCAGAACTCACTGATTTGGATGAAACGCACAACAAGGACACAATGGATAGTGAATCCAGGCGAGGTGCAAGATAAGACATCCACTGAGCGTCCACGACGATTCGATCTTGCATCTCAATCATCATCGCTTGCTCTGACGCAACCAATCCTCCATTTGGAAGTGCATTACATCCTTCTGCTGCCTGCCAATGCAACCAATCAGATTGCAGGTCTATACAAGAACAACGCGGCTCTTCCTTGTTCTGAATCAGAAGATTCTGATCAGATCTCCATACCCAAGATATGCATCAATTGCAATCTCAAGAGAAAGAGCTGTGTTACTTGTTCTTGCCAAAAGCGACTTCTCCCATGGCTTTGCAAAGCTGACTTTTCTTGGACTTCTTCAGCTGACGTGTTCCTACCATAATACCACAGATTGCAATTCACAGCCCATTCAAATCACCATCAGTTTACATCGTTTACTTTCTCTCTAGTTTTCTCTGCCTGAGTCTCAACAAACGGTTCATCAACTGGTTGAGAACAGGCCTTCACAGGGAACATGCCCCGAAAAGCACAGAACATTCATGTTGGCAAGTTCCGCTCACGGAAGCCTACGATCGTGGAAGACGGTGTTGGTTGATAGTCGTCTGTTTGCTATTTCATTACGTTGGCACTCCGATACTCTTGGTGTACACCAGTTGTCTTGCCCGATGCTCTCAGCGCTTCAATCTGTTTCGTAGATTCAGTCTCCGACTATGAGTCGGTACGCGAGATCCTCTCTCGCTCCTCTCTCTCTCTCTCTCTCAACATCGTGTGCTCGTGCTACACGATACTCCGTGTTCGATGCGTACTCCGCATTCAACACTCCGTTCGTTCAGTACTGGTTCCTACTCCATGAGTACTTACCATTTGAAGTTCACCTTCAGTATCCATGATCTTCATGGGTCATCGGATCTTCGCCTCCTGCTCTGACTTGGAGACAGATGTCAACGTGGTGACATGATGACATCCTGTCGACGTCAGTAGGCGTCCTTCTGCTCTCCAGATGTCATGTTCCATTGGTGATGCAGCAGCCTGTCAGATGATATCGTCATCTGAGGTTTAGTTGGGAAGTACCTCGAGATTCTCTTGGTACCATTGATGCATGGACGGACGATCTTCTGATTCTCCCAGAAATCGTTATTTGCAAATTTCCTCCAGAAATCTTGCCCCTTTTTGTGTGTTCCATTTCCGCTGTAATTCTGACGAATCACAGTATACTATTGACACGAATGTAGTTATACCGTCCAAGTGCGCATGAGAGAATAAAGGGGTGAACGATGCACATATATACGTACATCTTGACGTATATTCACATGTACATCTCGACACATCTTGTATGGGTGGCTTGGCGATTGAGGGGCGTCTTCCCATTGCCCCTCACAGCCAAAGCCACGTGACCAGTGCCACACAAGCCCCAACCAAAACTTCTCAAAACCACCTTTCTCTCCACGCGGACACCTTCCCGGTGTTCCGCGAGCCTCAAACTTCGAGGGCACCTTCTTCTTGCCCTTTCTGAGGCGTCTTGCCCATCCGTAGGCGCTGATATGACTTGTGTGTGCCACACACAGGCCAAAACCAACGAGCCGATTTGGAGCCAAATTGTGGCTGTATTTCCAGGGCCTACGACGGCCCCAAATCAACCCCTCTTCCCACCTCTGTTCGTCCACCCACCAAACGTTGCGTGGAGGTGACGGAAATGTTCTTGGACCTTGGATTGGTCAGCTGGTTGTTGCGGCGCCAAGCATACCATTGGACGGCCATTGTGGAGGCTTTTTGGTGTGCCTCCGCTTTCATGTTGGTGTGTGCCTTATGCCAGCAGACGATTGAGGGATAATTGTAGATTATGATTACCTTCCTTCCTTCTTGCCTCCACCTGCTCTACTTTGCGTTACTCCACAAGTAGCGCACTCTGCCATGCCGTCTCTGCTTATTCCGTGCCTGTTCCAAGAACCACGCCTGAATTCCAAACCTGCGCCACCTGGTCGCTCATTTACTTGCTTCCATGTTTTGGCATCAAGTTTGGTGGTGGCATGTTTTCCATATGTTGGCCCTGCAGTTACGACTGAGTTGAGTCTCGCATGGTTGGACTCGACTGACTGGTCTCAGTCACGGACGTTACCGGACTCGATCCAGTGCTGGCAACAGTAGATACATGACTGGACTCAATTGGGAGACTAGGATATTCTAGCTAGTTATCAGTCTAGGTCATTCGCTTCCCGATGGGCACTACTCGAAGAACGGGGTGATCCGGCGTATGTTGATGCGCTCGGTGATGATACCCTTTCGGACTAGGAGTGTCCCATTCGTAAAGACTTCCTTGACGGTGAACGGTCCTTCCCGTGGCTGTGCCATCTTGGGTAGGAGTCCAGGCTTCGTCACGAGTACCTTGTCTCCAATTTTATACTTGTGCGCAATGCGCTTGGAGTTCTCCCTATTGTTGGAGCGGTTGATTGCTTCTTGCTTGCGCTTGGCTATGTGAGCCCAATCAACCTTGAAGCGCACTGGAAGGAGCATATCGCGACCAAACACCAACTGTCCGGGTGTGGCCTGGAGAGTAGTGTGGTACGTTGTGCGTACTGCATATGCCACTGCTGTGAGGAATGGTTCCCACGGTTGCGTTCCACTATGTTCCTGCTTGTCAAGCTGGAACGTCCGGAATGCATCTCCCAGCACTTGGTGAATGCGTTCTAGTATTGCATTCCCTTGTGGGTTATGGCTAGTGGTAGTTTTCTTCTTGATGCCGAAGTTGTCGCACATCGTCGAGAACAGTAGCTTGAATTCGCTTCCATTATCAAATCCACATTGGCTGGGCCGTGGATAGCGTGCGAGCCATTGGCTGTCGAATGCTCTTTGAGTCTCTGCACTGTTTGGTTTGTTGATTGCGGCGATCTCGAACCATCATGTTGCGGGGTCGATCATCGTCATTGCTCTCATCTCATGCTTCTGCTTGGATGGAGTGGTGATGGTGTATGGTCCAATGAGGTCGACATTGACCCGTTCCCATGGGTTGGTCTCCGCTTGCTTTGCAGGGAGGTGGCCATACTTCTTTCGATTCTTCTTTGATAGTTGGCATTGTTTGCAGGACTTGCAGTGGTCAGCGATCTCTGCCTTCAGTCCGGGCCAATAGAACAGTTGTCTAATGGTTGCCTCCATCCGGGTTTGCCCGGGATGTACCAGATAGTGGTGATACCACTCGGTTATTCGTGCACGTAAGCCTTTTGGTACAAATATCTTGTCCTTGTAATGTATGAGGGGGACTCCTTCGACATTCTTTGTCGTGTAGTCTGTGTTGCTATTAGTTTTCATGTGTTGTTGCAATATCTTATCTTTTTGTTGGTACTTCTGGACTGTTGTTGGTTTCATTGGGAATTCCGCACTCTCAGTCTCTGTTGTGGACATGTATGATAGTGGGGTTCTTTCTTCCTCGGTAGTGTTGGACACATCGTCGTCACGATGTTCCATTGGGAGGCGTGAGAGGGCATCTGCCACCACATTGTTCTCTCCCTTCACATGGACCACAGTGGGTCCGCATTCTTCCAGTAGTATTCGCCATCGTTGGAGTCGGTTAGACGATAGCGGCTTGTACAGCAGATTGAGATGATCTGTGTGTATTGTTACTTGCTGACCAAGGAGAATGTTGTTGAATGCTTTCAGTGTTTCGACTATACTTAGCAGTTCTTTCTCTCCTGTGGTGTATCTAGTTTGGGCAGCATTTAGCTTGCGAGTATAGAATGCCAAGGGTTTCCCTTCTTGAGCAATCACTCCACCAAGTTGGTAGTCACTCGCATCCGCATGCACATGGAACTCCTTGGAGAAGTCCGGGTATGCTAGAGCTGCTTCTCGCATCACCATTTGTTTGGCTTCACGGAATGCTACTTGTTGCGCTTTGCCCCAGTGCCATTTCGTATTCTTGGCTGCGAGGGTCGTGAGTGGCGCTAAGGTGTGGCTCCTACGCTTCCACATATCGCGGTAGTAGTTAATCATGCCTAAGAAACGTCTTAGTTGTCGTTTATTCGACGGCGGCAGCACTCGCTGTATCGCTTCCACTTTCTTGGGCTGTGGCTCTAGACCGCGTTGGGTCAGGTGATACCCGAGGTAGTCTAGTTCTTTCATCATGAAGAACGACTTGCGCAGGTTAACGGCGAATCCGGCCTCTTGGAGGCGGACGAGCACCACATGACATTTCGACAAGTGATCTTCGTCACTGTCATTGGTGTCCGAGAGCACCAAAATGTCATCAAGGTAGACCAAGGCAAATTCGAGGTCACCAAGCAACTCGTTCATGATGCGCTGGAAAATATCTGGAGCTGTGGAGATGCCCATTGGCAGCTTCTTATACCTATACTTGCCCCACGGCAGCACGGTGGTACACAGATTTTGGCTGGGGACGTCCAGCGGAATGTGGTAGTAACCCATGGACAAATCAAATGCTGTCGCGTATTTGAACTGTTCCAATTTCTGGAGCATGTCCTGTATTTTTGGTAATGGGTACGGCCTTCGTTTAAGGTGTTTGTTGAGCTCGCGAAAGTCCGTGAGTACTCGCACATCACCGGTCTTCTTTGGTTGGATGAAACTGGGCGCTGCCCAGTCACTGTTGGAGAACTTCTCCCACACACCAATGCTCTCAAAGCGTTTGCTCTCTTTCTTTGTCACTTGTTCATATGCCTTCGGAACAGGGAATGCCTTGCCATGGAATGGCTTGGCCCCTGCCTTGAGCTCTAGACGAACAGGTTTGATCTTCAACGTACCAAGTCCTCCTTTGAAGGTCTGTGGTGTCCGTTGCAAGGTAGCCAGCAATTGTTGTTGCTGTGACCGGTTGAGGTGGTTCAGTTGGGACACATAGGTGTCTAGTGCAATCTCACTATAGTCTGCATCCATGATACGCTTCTGTCTATCTTCTGCTTGATTGAGTAGTGTAGACTGCATTGCGACATGGTATGCGACATCCAACGCTTCCTTGTTGGTCAGCACCCCTCTGTTCTTCATTGGAATGGTGACGTTGTCCCATGTCATGGAGTTCATGGAGAACGACAAGTCGATTCCAAGCTCATGCATGAGATCGGTCCCAACGATCATGTCGTACTGGGACTGTTGGGCTTGTGTCGTTTCATCGACGTGCATTGTCCACCGTATGGACTTGCGCCCGTGGAACTCGGGCAGCACGAACTGCATCATAGCTAGGCTCGATGTGCAGAAACTGCCACCCATGGTCTTCCATTTGGTCACCCCATCCCCATTCTTCAATGTTCGTGGGGCAAACTCACGCAGTACCAAGCAGCTGGATGTACCAGAATCCAACAGTATGCGGAGCTGGGCTATGTTGCCTGCTCTATTCACGGCCTCACCGATCACTTCGGTGGACGCATGATGCTGCTTTCGCTTCTTTGCCTTTCTACTAGCCAGGCTATAGCAGGTCGCATCACTGACTAAAGTAGTCATGGGATAGTTGGTTGAGTCACTGCTAGTAGAGCTGTTATCACTATTGGCTTGCTGCAACTGGCGCAAGTAGTTGGCATTTTCGTCGTCCTCATCGGAGATACGGCGTTTCTTCTTCTTGGTGCGCTTGCTTGGCAGGGAGCTGACAAGTTGGTTGAACACCTCTTGGGTCAAGACCACGTTGAGGCTCTCATCGTTCTTGCCAGGACTCTTTTTGCCCTTGTATGGAACGCGCCACCCACTTGGGCGACTGTCCGCGTTCTTTGGGTCATTCCAGCACTCGCTGGTATTATGCCCAATTCGGCCGCATCTTCCACACTTTGGTGGGGCATCGCCGCTATCGCGGTTCTTGCGCTTATTGTTGCGGTCGTTGCGCCCTTTGTTGCTCCGGTTGCCACGCAAGCCCTTCTCGGCCTTCTTGCCCTTTTTGGCACTGTGGTTCTTCTTTGCCGGGCGGCAGCTATTTGCCACGTCGAGGAGACGGCGGTAGAGGTCCTCAAAGGAGTGCTCATACACCTGGTACCCGCTTTGGAGCAGGGCACGGCAGTACTCCTCTGGGCTTGCACGATCCAGGATCTCCACCAACTCGAAGTCAGGGAAGGATGCGGCGACATTACCATTGCCTGGGCTTGGCATGAATGGGAGGTATTGATTGAGCTCCAGCAGCCGCGCACGGAAGGCAGACAGCTCACCATGGTCGTACTTTGCGTACTGACGCATGTAGTTGCGCTGGCGTCTCCACGCGCTCGATGGGTGTCCGAAGAATGGCACTCCAACTGCTGCGAGTCCTTCCTTGAGCTTGCGTGCTGCAGCAGCGGCGGTGTTTCCGGGTACGGCTTGGACGGCTGTTGCGAATCGATTCTGCGCGTCTCCCATCAGTAGGTTGTTCAGATGCACCATCTTCTGGGTCGCTGTCGTCATGCGCTTCGCAGCCATCAGCGTGTCGAATTCCCGGCGGAAACGGAGCCATTCTTCAGCGCTTCCGTCATCGAACTTGAGTACTTGAGTCTCCACGGTGTCGGTGTTGGCTGGATCACTTGGATCCTCGTATACGTCCATCTTCACATACATGTTGCGTGGGTAGGTCCGAGCTTCTTCCTTCGCCCAGTAGAGGACGGGCTCTTGCCCGGGCTTGACTTCAGTCATCGTTGTTCGTTGGACGGTTTGGCGGTTGTTGTTGTTGAGTACGATGTTCAATCGTAAGGAGTGAATTCACTGTGCCTTATGCCAGCAGACGATTGAGGGATAATTGTAGATTATGATTACCTTCCTTCCTTCTTGCCTCCACCTGCTCTACTTTGCGTTACTCCACAAGTAGCGCACTCTGCCATGCCGTCTCTGCTTATTCCGTGCCTGTTCCAAGAACCACGCCTGAATTCCAAACCTGCGCCACCTGGTCGCTCATTTACTTGCTTCCATGTTTTGGCATCAAGTTTGGTGGTGGCATGTTTTCCATATGTTGGCCCTGCAGTTACGACTGAGTTGAGTCTCGCATGGTTGGACTCGACTGACTGGTCTCAGTCACGGACGTTACCGGACTCGATCCAGTGCTGGCAACAGTAGATACATGACTGGACTCAATTGGGAGACTAGGATATTCTAGCTAGTTATCAGTCTAGGTCAGTGTGTCAAGTTTGCCACTCTCAACCAGCCTCACATGTTGGGGGATGTGGAGATTTACCTCCAATTGTACCGACTGTCCGAAAAGACCACGACACAAAACACTTGAGGAGTACCAACCCCACTCAACCACTTCGCCACGACGAAGCAGACCTGATGATGTTGCGCATCGTGATATCCATGAGGAAATTCGTCCACGATAAAAGTCCAAAATTGTCTCAGGAGACAAAGTGAATTTGAGGAGTGCCAAAATTGGTCTCCTGAGACCAAAATCAAGTAACGCGACGTTTTATCGCGATGGCATTTTCTTCGACCACCTCGACTAAGACTATTTGTTCGTGCTCACTTTTTCCCCCCCCTCACATCGTTTTTTCCGATTTCTCAATGTCCTGGCATGCCCTCCTGCTTACTATGGCTCAATGCTTCTCCTGGACGCATTGAGTCACTTGCATCTCATCACAGTTCTTCGTATACATCCGTTCATTGCATGCTTATCCATGTCCTCCACGCTCTTTACAGGACATGATCGTTCCGCAGCGTTCTTCCTCTTGCATCACAATGATTTGTGACCACGCCTCTTCACAGGAACGATACACCACCCCGTATTTGATGGACGTTTGTGTGTTATTACTTTGCTATATGTTACATCTCGACCCATTCCCATGGCTGTACTTTCCTTGTTGAGCTGCTGCACGCGTTCGCGGTCGTTGTGGAGTTGTCTCCGAGCGCGTCCGCCGTCTCTGTGGTGCTGGTGAAGTCTCAGCAGGAGTCTGGGATGAGGGTTTCGCTCGTTTCCTTCCTTGGCTCGATTGGATATCTTTGCTTGTTTGCACTGCTGATGGAGTCTTGCGCTTCCCTCCTTTCCTGTCTGGTTGCTTCGCACTCCACTCAGTGTAACCCGCCTTGGTCTTCCTTGTCCATGATCTGTTGCTTCCGTGGAGCATTCGGAAACATGTGTTGCTTGCAATGATTCGTTCGTTCGCCTTCTTTCGTAGATTTGACATTGAGATGCTGGTATGCACTCCATTTGCCTTTCCCCATCTCTTGTGATTTGCAGTGGGAGGCACGCAGGCGAAAAGGTGACACTGCATGCACATCCATTTCGTTACAACCCCACATATGACGCAGGGTTTCTTCACGTTTTCACAAAAGATGGGCTCATGGCTGCCTGTGCGGAGACGTCGTTCGAGCGCAACCATGGCGGGCGTTGGGGCAGCTGGATTCCCAGACAGCAGGTTCCGGATGCTCTTTCCGTCCCTCTCCTCGCCTTCAACAGTCGGTCTACCATCGTAGATTTGATTGTCTGTATCCGAATCTGTGTCTGCTGTCTTGTCGATGGCTCCCTGAATAAACCAGTTTCCGCGTTCGCTGTCATCAGATTCTCTTCTGTTGCTGCCAGCGGCTTGGGCGACGATGACTCCGAATGTCCTTCGCAATGTTTCCAACAAATCAGCAACACTGCTGCGATGATTCAGCATGTCACGGTAGGTCTGCAGCACCGTTGCGTTCTCCAGGTCTTTGTTTGTGTGGATATCGTCTGTGCAACAGTAGTGCATTAGCTTGTGCAGAAACAGAAGGATGACTTCCACAATCCGTACCACAGCTTGGCATTGGAAGGTTGCGAATGGCGGCTGCACCTTGTGCTGCCTCATCATCCTGGTCATCAAATCAGAGCCGCCCTTGAATGAATTCCAACGGGCTACAAACGATGGAACCAAGGTGTGGACCTTCGGCACCGGCATTGGTAGTTCCTGGCATGCCTTCCATATCATCAATTGGTGGAATACATCCTCTTCTGTCAATGCCGCAATGTGTCGCCCCCCAGTTGAGCCCCTGTGGGGGTTGCGTTTCGAATTCAGATACTTTCGCAGCGTCTTGCCTGACGCTGCCTCGCGGGACGCGGCAGTGGAGTGCGCATATGCAAACTCCAACTTCAGCTTTTACAGATTTTGTAGCACGATTCCGTATGATTGAAGTACATTGGGTTGGAAGTGTGTGGACATTGATCTTATGGTGTTAGCAGTTGCATCACCTGGTGGTAGGAGGAGGTTGGTTCGAGAGGGTCAGTGGAGAAAAGCAAGAACAGTTGGAGTGAGCACCGCGTATCGACTTTTGAAATTCATGGCAGGAACTCCATCCAGTTCATACAAGGACGTACCAATTACAATCATTGCACCTGTCACCCCAAAGACGAAGGCATGATGAAGCAGTTGAATCATCTCTGATTTCTTTTCGAATAATGCCCTCCATTTGTCATCTTGGAGATCCACGAACACATGGCTCTTTCCCTCTGTCCCATGCTCCCAATCAGCCTTCCGCTGGTGCCGTCTTTCGAGGTCTTCTGTGTCTGTCGTTGCCCGAGTCTTGATCTCCACAACAAAGACTTCATCGTCGCTGTCGTCCTCTGGATCACCGACGATCGCAAGGAAGTCGACGGAGGCGCGGGCGTACGGTGCATCGGTGTTTCGCACCACCCCCACTTGGTACGTTGCCTTCACTTGCCTTCCCTTGCCGCCCACTCCAACACAGTGGAGGGCCTGCTTCATGAGGGGAGCTTCGTTGTTGTGGCCCAGCTTGGCGAGCTTTCCGGCCTTGCCCCGAACTGACTTCATGAACCACGATTGTAACATGAGAGTCGTGAGGTCGTGGTCAAGCTTGTGCATCCACTCTGAAGTGGTGATTCCTGCCTGGAAACTGGATGGATGGTCAGGCTCCTGCTCGATCTCCTTCATCACCAGGGCAACCAATCTCTCCACAACCTTCTCTCGTGGCATTTTCGTTGTGTTGGTCTTGGGGAGACGAGCTTTAAGGTCTTTCTTGAGGGAGGCGTCGCTGATGGCCAGGAATCGCCGTCGAACCTTGTCGTCATCAGCAAGGATGGTGCGGAGCATTTTGCATCGTGTGGCTTTGCTTCGCTGGGCCTTGCTGCGGTAAAAAATAGCCATGAGTTCGATGAAGTCTTTGTCTGAGAAGGTATCCTCTTCAGGGGCATCGTCGCAGAGAGAGGAGAGAAGTGTAATTTCAACATGACGGGAATCGAAGGTGGGAGATGTGAGTTTGGAGTATAAATCAAGTGCGCGCAATCTTGCCTTTTCTGCTTGCAATGCTTGGAGGTACTTCGCCTTCCGACCAAGCACGTCATATCCCAAGTAGCGGCCAATGCACTCCCATGCAGTTTGATTGAATATGGTGGCATTGTCAGCATTGCACCACTCTCCGCTTTCAAGCACCTTCTGTATCATGCTGTAGGTGGAGGTGCTCGTGAACGCGAAGCGGCGGTGGACGAACCACAGATGGTCACCCTGGCCACAGGTGAGTCCATCCACAGGCAGATCCCACACCATGTCTGCCCAACGCTGTTTCACATTCTTGGATGCGGCAGCCACAATGACGGTTGCGCCAAGGGGAGTTTGGGATATGGCAGCTCTGACTGCCGACGAGCGTGTTGGATTGACAGTGCATGTTTGGAAGAAGTGTGGGTAGTGTGGGGATCTTCGATTGTTCCCATGCTTGTCCTCCACCATGTCTTGGTCCTTTTGTTGGTCACTGGCGTTGGTGAGGGTGAGGTCCCACTCGAAGCCACTTGATCTTGTGGAGAGTGCAAGTACAGTTTGTTCGTTGAGTCGGTATCCATAGCATGTCAATTGTCGTTTGCCGATGCTGTTGGTGACAGCGCAATGCACCATCCTTGGCCCCTTCCTCCCAATATTCATCTGGAGTGCACCCTTGCCAATGGATGGGCCAAAGGTGAATGGTAGGTATCCAGCTTGCATGTGTGTACCCTCCAGATTGGCACCCCTGGTAGTGAGGAAGACGGTGGTGCTGCGGCAGTTGTATCCTCGATCTGTCATGAGGGTTAGATTTCGAAAAGAACCATCTGGTTCTTTTAGTTGGGTGAACAACCGATAGGTGTCGTCATCCAACCCATCTCAGCAAGCAGCCAACCCCACAACAAGTCCAGAAGCAGACTGGACAAGAGTGTTCAGGGTTAATCTGAAGGAACGCAGAAGACGGAAACGAGACGGAGACCTGGGGTGAGGAATTGAAATATGAAATGGAGATGCCACCCCTCTGCAACAAAACACACAATGCTGTTCGTCGCTTACCCATTACGATTTGCATGAGTATGTCTCATGCCAAGCAGATAGCTGCTCTCCGCACGGCTGCTGCAATGGACCTTGTCATCATCCAATGTGACGATCCGATTCGGGCAACGATGCCGAAGACAAAGAATCTCAAGCGTCAAGTTGAAAGCACTTTCCAATTCGGTCCAAACAAAGCGATGGCCATCCCGAGAGACAGGGTTTCCATTGCATCGAATACGATCCCAGAGATTGATGTAGTGCTGTCTGGCAGGAAAGCTGGGAAGCGTGGCAGCGTTGACGCCATCGTAGAGCCGACAAACGGTGCAGCCTTCCACCATCTGTGATGTGATGGCATAGAGGAACTCCATGTACTCAGCATATGAGAAACCCAGCCCGCTTGGGCCAAATGCACGAATGAAAATGGGAGATGTGGGGCCCAGCACATCTTGGATCAAGTCATTGGGTGTTGGCACGTATGGTGGAGACCCAGGAGGAGTCTTGGGGAAGCGTTGCAAGACAGCTGTTCGCAGTGAACGAATCTCTTCCTTTGCATGGATGAGAGCAAGCTTGTGCGCTTCTCCAACAGTCACTTTTGTTGCATGGTCGTAGGCCAAGAGCACCTTCCACTCCACAGAGATCTCCTGACTCCCTTTCTTGGGAGGGAGGACGATGCGATGGCTGTAGCCAGGAAGCGAGCACGGTTGGACTCCAAAATCGCCAACAGGATTTGGAGGCGCCAATGTTGGCACCGCGCCCTCGTCGTCGCTATTGACACAGATGCCATCTCCTTCTTCTTCATGGGTGTGCTTGCCTGCATCACCCATTCCATCATCCAAAACGTGTCCAAAGGGATGAAGCTCTTGGGATGGAGAGACATTGCCATGGCCGGTTGTTGCAAGTGGAGTGGAAGCTGTGGGCAAGTCGTCATTGGCATTGGGAGCATCAGGCGGATGAGAAGATGCCATGATGAAGGTGACGTATCGAAGAAGGCAAGCTGGAAGAAGAAGGCAGTGTGGGGGATGCTGCGAATGACAAGCAAGGAGGTGCGAGGTTGGTGATGGAATGAAATGAACCACAGCAGGCAAGGAGGTTGGAGAGGGAGGGTTGTTGCCATCTGGAGGAAAGCGAAGAAACAATGACGATGAAGAAAATCTTGGAGGAGGAGATGTCAGAACAAAAAGCTGGCAGAATTTCTTTTAGTCGAAGTATTCGACCGAAAAATCCTATCGTGGAGATTTATCACGTGGAACTGAAAATTGTCTCCTCAGACCGGATTTTGGCGAACCTCCGGGTAACTTTGTCTCCTGAGCCCAAAATGGCCATTTTTGGTCTCCCCAGACAGAATCTCTCTTTATGGATATCATTGGTGTTTCATGACGAAGTATCCAGTTGCGTGACGTCGATGACGGATTGGACAAGCACATGGTGTCATTAACGTAAACATGCATTCGCCGCTACCCCCAACATTCTACAACTAGTGCTATCGTGGATGGACTGTTGGATGGTCTCGTCCGAACACCTGAAAAAGAGACTAAACAATTCAAGATCGGAACAAAGTCGCTGAAACAAAGAACAGCAAAGGGTTAAATTGGATCGATGTAGTCGGAAGCAAGAGGCTGAAACACGAAAGAGATAGAAAATTGCGCATATCCATTGGTCCATAAAACTTAAAATAGGATCTAACTCAAAAATCCATCGGTTAATTATTTGTATTGGACCTACAAGGATTACAAACATGTGCTTGGTTTGGATGTAGGAGAGAAAAAGTTCGGAGGTCCGTTTCAAACGAGTGGTCGACTCACTCGAGAATGAATTCTGATGCTTGCAAGCTGGTAGGTGCTGCAAAGGAGAGACCTCAAGACACACAGAAGACGATCCTATCTAGCGTTAGTGGCTGTTGTTGTTGTTGTTGTTGTTGTTGTTGTTGTTGTTGTTGTTGTTGTTGTTGTTGTTGTTGTTGTTGTTGTTGTTGTTGTTGTTGTTGTTGTTGTTGTTGTTGTTGTTGTTGTTGTTGTTGTTGTTGTTGTTGTTGTTGTTGTTGTTGTTGTTGTTGTTGTTGTTGTTGCTGCTGCTGCTGCTGCTGCTGCTGCTGCTGCTGTTTCGAGCTGTGGTCCTCGAAATTGTGTGTTCTCTCCTGCTCTGACAGGATTCTGTTGCTGACAAATGCTCACGTACGAAACTGCTACACCGTTGGCGCGTAGGAGTCATCGCACAAGAACAGATGACCGCAACGGTCGACTGACAGACGGTCCGACCCGTATGATCCCAAAACTCTTTCTCTCGGGGGGCTCCTATGAGACATCGACGACGACACTGATGTGCGGATCATGCAAGAGGACTAATCCGAGCGAAGTCAGACACAGTCCCGGCACATCATGGACCGTTCGATTTTGCGTTTGCCTAGACACGACTAGCGCACTACGGCCAGATTTAGTGTCTTGGTGCCTTGATTTGTATCGCCAAAAGCAGGATTTTCGACGTCATATTCAGGCTAAACCTATTTATTTAGTCCTTGCATCGCGGCTCTGACTCGTCGCAACAATTGTGTCCTCACATTTTGTTCCGCCAACTCCGGAGATTCCGTATTTTCCTTCATCGTTTGAGTCTCGCACACAATTCGCTGCGATGTTTCGTTTCTTCTCGTCGCAGCGCGATATTCTCCTCTTCTGATGTTGTCTGTTGCGCAGGCACGATCTCTGTGTCAGTATTGTTTGTGTTCATAGGTGGTTGGGTAATGTTGTGTTCGTTGTGTTCGTTGCATTTTTGTTGGAGTGTGCGATTCTGTTCCTTGTTGGTAAGAATCTCAACGTCGCACTGGTTGTCGAAGGTCGCGCCTTCGAGCACAGGAGGGAAGAGCTTGTCTATTGCAGAAGTCGGATTGTGCTGCTTACCATCCATATCCAATGGAGGCAACAGCTTGTCAGCAGTAAATGGCGCGACCAGTTCCTTGAGATCAATTGGATCGGATGGAAAGGGGCGCACCGATGGAGAGGATGGCAAACGCTGCTTCGTGGAGGGAGAAGGATTGGCATCCTTGGACGCAGCTTTCGTGGTAGAGACGGGCATGATGCTGATTGATACTGATGGGTAGATGGAGAAGACTACTAGTGATGAAAGTGATCTAAGCAGGAGGAGGGCAAGAAGGTGATGATATGAGCACTACATGAACATGCCACAAGCACAGTACACCACCGCGGAAAATCAACGGTTGATTCTGTGCCGAAATGTGAGGAGATTCACCATATGCCACCAGAATCCAAATTTGAATGCATACATTAACGCTTTGTAACGGTTATGTTCTCTGAATACATGTTCGAACAGGTCAAACAATAGGGAGATATCGCATGTAAAATGAAGCCACCCCTGGAACCTGTCGTGGTGACAACTAGTGGGGAGCTCTCCCCAAATGTTCGCGTTCGCGTTGGATCTTGGAGGGACTGAAATAATCAAATTAATCATACAATGACGTCATCAATACTGTCTAGCCTAATCTATGCTGTTGAGTAGCCTTCCTCGGTGGAAGACTATGACAACAGGAAGTTCCTTCCTCTCCACTTGTTGTTTCCATTCACAGCAAACAAAAATGAATGCTCAACGCTTCCACATGCATGTTCGTGCTTGTTGGTATCACTGCCTACTGTTCCGTTTCCGTGTTTCTGTCATACAGGTCATATGTAGCACTTGCCTTGTATGTGTTCCCACTCTAGATTTCCCCAAAGCACAGCCCCAACCCTCCTCCATCCCCAGACCGCTGCCGGCCCATCCACTGGCAGGCAGAGGTGATCCACGAGCTATGGCACATGATGCTGCAACAGCGGTCTAGTCGGAACCACGCGCTTCACGAGGAAAGAGAGCGCGATGTGATGTCCCAGCGCATGGGATTTTACTTCCAAACACTCCAAGAGCTGCCACCATGGCCCATCCCCACCCACCTTTGCCAGCTCGCCCTGCAGGTCCCAACGTCGGAGCCACGACAGGCAGAATGGCTGTTCACTCTGCTAATAATAATAACTCAGTGATTACATCATAGATGTGCCTCAAGGCTTTACCCTCGTCGCCGCCGGCCCTGTAGGACCAGGCTTTGAGCGAGCCATCAAGTTGCCACTCATCCTATTCCCAGCCATGCTGCCATGGTCTGCCGTTCTGCCTGCATAGATCGAGCCCTGCGTCTGGCCTTCACTGCCACTTGTACCGCCGTCATAGAGTGCACCCACTGCTGCATTTGCAGCTCGGTATCATACTCAATATTCCGGCCATCCCTGAGCAGATGAAGCTCCGATGCCGTCATGTCGCTGCTCGCGCTCTGTTGCATCCGTTGCACCTGTTGGCGCAGGTCCTTCATCGTCGGATGCTGATCTGCGTCATGTACTTTTTCGTTCCTGGCAATCCAAACTGTCCACGGTACTTTCCAGATCCACCGCACCATCTCTCGCGCCCACGCTCTCGCGTCTGGATATATGCACTCGTTCGTCGTCATCCACTGTGTCTGCTGGCGGGCCCAATCCTTATGGATGAAACCAAGCAGGAGGGGGTACCAACCGATGTAACTTTGTGGCCCGTCCACTTGGAGCTTTCGCCTCCATTTCACCAGCCCCACTCTCATATTTCGCACCAGTCGCGGACATGTGCCTACCCGCACCATGCGGTCGAGAAGTTCTGACGTAGAGGTCTGCCAGGCTTCCTGGTGTTTGCTACAGCGGAGCACATGCATCGTTGTCTCGTCTTGCTGGCAGAACTGACACTTTGGCGTCTCTTGCTGACCAACCTGGTGCAGCTTCTTGTTGACTCCGACGAAGCCTGATGACCACTTCGAGACGAACTTTGCCACCTCTTTGTTCTTCTTGGCCGCGCGCGTCTTCTTGTATGTGTACCAGTCCACCTGCGTCAGTTGATCTTTGTCCCACTGGAACTTTGATGCCCAATAGGTAGCTGCGTCGGCAGACTGCAGCAGCTCGTGGAGCTCCTTCGCGTCCACATGCGAGTAGTCGGCGTTGCGGAGACGTAACCTCCATCTGTTTGTAGACGTGTGCCACCTTTTTACCTGACGTCGGCTCTCTGTCAGGCTCCAGAACTGCTTGGCGTGGTTGTCGACTACTACGTTGAGTTTCTCCAGCGTTGTCAGTTGCTTGCCAGTGTCATCCTGGTGGCCTTTCACCCACTTCCAGTGCAGTATCGCCAGACTCCTGTGCCGCAGCTCTCGAATCTCAGTCAGGACATCCCAGTCGCGTTGGCCCGGGCGTAGTCCATCCTCTTGGGCCTGCAACATCGCCTGCTTGCCGTCAAGTGCAATGGTAATCGCACACGAGGCGTCCAGACCTCGCTTCCTGGCTATCACGGTAAGCGACGCCCAGATTCCCGCGAGTTCGCTTCTGTAAGCACTTTGCGCTTCGGACGGGCCCGGGACGAACGTCTGGCACGTCATGCTTGCCGTCGTCGCCTCGTCGTACAGAATAGAAGCCGCGGTCCCTCTGGAATCTTTGAATGATCCGTCACTCACCACGAGCAGCTGGGATCTCCGTGCAGCGCACTTGGCCTCCTCAAGACTCAGTTCGCCTTGCAGATTCTCCACTGGGTCGTAGGGTTCTTCGCGCTCATCGATCGGCTGTGCCAATCCGACGAAGCCGTCCCACATCATGCCGGTTTCCGTGAGAGTCACTGAGACACGTTTGGCTCCTGTTGGGAGACTGTCTGCTGTCCCTCGCCAAGAGTAGAGCTGCCTGCGGGTTCTGCTGTTTCAACGAAGCGAATATCGCTGTAGGGGCTGTGTCCCCGTGTCGAATATATCATGGCCGTAGGTATCCTTCCACCACCGCCAGGACCCATCGTCGCGGTACCACCTACCGAGCGGCTCGTGCAGGAGAAGGCCTCAAAAACACGTGGACTTGCACCAGTGTTGCCATTCTTGCCACCATCCGCTTGGTAGTCGCTCCAGCTGGTTGGCCCAGCGCTTGGGTATGCAAGACGCCATGGTGCCGTCGTGAGCCTCGCCAAATATCCTTGTGCCATTGGCCGATACAATGTCGGACAAGCGTAGCACTCCCAACTTCTGGCGCACCATGTTCAGGTGACGGAGCTGTGCTCCTTTGATGCTTTGTTCCAGCCAGATATCCGTGAGGAAGCTGTCTCCTTCCCATTGGACCTTCGCTGTCGTCGTCGTCTCGTAAATCCGGATGCTGGTGTCTTGGAGTTGTTGCCATAGCCCTGTCACCCAGCACTGTGTGGCACAGTGGCCCACACTGTCGAAGGGGTACTGGAAAATAGATCTGCCCGTTCCCAGCTCTTCCTTGAGTGCCAGAATAGAGCATTCGATCATCTTTCCTGTCTGGGTTCCTCGATGCACCTCATCAAATGCAAGCTGTATTTGTGAAATCAGCTGGGTGTTGGCCGGGTTAATGATTCCCAACCCGCCAAGCGAGGTTGTGCCGTACACAAGGGCCCGTGGGAAGTTCCTGGACACTCCCATTTTTGGAAGTGACGCCAGCAGCGCCGGAGCCATGACTCGTCGCCATTGTTGTCTGGAAAGCTGCGTCATTGGCAGGGCATACTCGATCGTCTTCAGGAACCTCAGCGATAGCGCCGACTTAGCGTCTTCCGGTGATATCTGTGCTGTCTGCATTCTGTCTCCGAAATCCTCGGCCTTCGCTCGCATCCTCTGCATCTGCTCTGTCTGGTCGCCGTCGAAATCAATGAACACTCCCAGTTTGAACAGGGGTTGGTCCATCGTCTTGTAGGGTATCTCTGGCCTGACACCATTTCCGTCCTCGATTTGGATGGTGGTGCGGGTGTCGACGTCCTTCCAGCCCCACTCGTCTTTGACGAACTCGGGCTGGATGGCCCACCAAGCTGACTTAGCAGGAACCAACGCCCCGCCTGTCACTCTCAACAGCCGGCTCCAGTCGTGGACCATACTCTTGAATGCCTCCGTGTCGGCTCCTTCGCTGCCTGTGACCTCCAGTTGGACCAGATACGTGTCGTCAACAAACGCCGAGCCGAGGATCTCAATGACCTCTCCGTTGGGCGTCGTCACTTGGGATGCATGGCCCAACTTGAGCATAGCATTGAACATCACGGAGCTGATGACGGCCCAAATCGCAGGGCCCGCTCCGTTGCCTTGTCCAATGCCATGCATTTCACAGTCTGCGCCTCGACGGTATGACTTATCTGACACCCCGTACGCTGTGCTGATGCGGTGGTCGGCGTCTCGAAGGGTCTTGAACATGCTCCGCGTGGCTGCCCCATTTGCGCCTGCCGCTATCATCGCAGCTGCCACAAAGTTGGGGACGATCCTGTTGTAACACGACTTGGCATCATTCGAGCAGAACCCAATCGCCACCTTCTGTTGGAAACCCAGATCAACACTCAGCCTCTTGTTCAGGGCGGCACTCATGGCAGATTTGCATTTCCTGCTGCCAAATTGAAACCCGGACAACCAGCCTGCCTCCTCAGCAGTCTTCATCATTTGCCTGCCCAATCTCTTATTGTTCAGGTTGAACTGGGCGTCCATGAGTTAAATGGTCCACATTTTCTCGATATTGAACACTTGGGCCTTCTTCAGGATCTCAACGTCTGTGATCCGTTGCCATGGTCGGGGTGAGTGTCCCGTCTGGTATGGGACATCACGCAACTGCACGTCCGTTCTAGCCAAGCTATCCACCATCATTGCTGCCTTGTAGTGGCCAAAATGTGGGTTGCTTGGCTCCGAGTTGGTGAGCTCTGTTTGTCGCTTCCACGCTTTCTGGTGATCCTCGACTGTGAGTTTGGTCTTGTCCCGTGCTATAGGCTCTAGTGCTGCGAGTAGGGTCCGGATCATGGGGTCAAGTTCGGCTGGAGACGTGCCCTCCTTGTTCACCAGTTGGGCTGCGAGTTCCGGTTGCCAGATACGATCCATGACACCCTTGTCTCGACCTGTCATACAGGGAGTACCGTTTGCTTGTGAGAACCTTCGCTTGTTCTCCCAGATACACGTGGTGACAATCTCATGTTGTTTGGTGCATTCATGAAGCCTGCCATCTTCATCGGTGAACAGGACTTTGGTGGTCATTGACTTGTCCTGACCGAAGATCGCTCGAAGGCGGCCTGCTTGCTCCCTTTGTCTCTCACAGTTCAGCAGAAGATGTAGTGCAGTTTCGTATTCTTGATCATGAGCATCGTGGCGTTGCCTTGCAATCTCCACCAGGTAGTGTCGTTGCGCTTGTGTGTGATGTTTTTTCTGTGTGTAATAGGCTGCGTATGCTTCAGACTGTTTCTGTTTCGCTTGCTCCAGCGTTGCCTCGCTGTCCAGCCCCACTGACTTCTTGGTGCGTTGTCGAAGGGACGAACTGACTTTGACACCGGACATGTGCTTCACTTCCAAGGACCAGAACTTGATCACGTTCCTCGCGTGTTGCAGGTCGGGAGACCACGCCACGGCACCCATTCTCAGCTTGCGACACTTCTTCTCTGCGTATCTTCTGATCTCATAGGTCTGCGCCAAGAGCTTGTCGTACTGGAGTTGTTGGGCAGGGGTCAGTCGCCATCCTTGAGATTTCGCCAGGCACCATATCTCTTGCACCCGTTCGCATATGTTGTGCTTTCCGTACTCTTCCAACAGTGCGTCATTGTACTTCTGGGTGACACGTGGGTCACTGAGGACCAACTGCCTGGGCTGAGAGGTCCAGATGGGCTTCACGGCCACGCCTAGGACTTGCTCGAAACCAACGTCGACCCATACCGCTCTGTGGTCGGATGGTATGGCCTCGCCAAACCCCAGGTAGCCTGCCTTCTCCAGATGCACTCCTTCCGACATGAATATCGCGTCGATAGGCACGTTGTTTTGGTTTCTTTGTTGGGTAGCTTGCCTTGCCTGGTCTCCTGTTCTATTCCATACCGCGTTCTTCAGCCCTGTGGCCTCCAGAAGGCGAGCAGTGGTACTGTCCAGGACGTCGTCGTTGAGGTCGACTCCCAGTATAATAGTGTTGCCTTCAGTTCGCCATTTCCTGATCTCATTGGCCATGTCGTTGCCCCACGCCTCGTGCGGGTCTTCTTCCCGACCTGCCGCCGCCAGTACTCTCACCTGCTGGGACCACACCGTAGGCTGTTCACTCTGCTACATGCTATGTCCCACATCGCAGCTACCGTTCCCCAGTGCAAAAAGCGTGGATGTGTCGCCGCATCTCCCAGCCTGCGAGCTGGAGCCCCGAAGCTGACCGCGTGGGCGCCGCCCCGTCTCCTGCCGTTGACGTCCAGTGGCGCTTAGCGTAACATGCATGCTCTAACTACACCTACACTATATAATGCACGCTATCTAATGCACACAATCGAATACACCACAAGGACAGCAGCTTCCCCAACATCATCCGTTCCTGCCAGATGACTCATTCAGAAAAAACGAGGTGACACAAAGCGCCTACGGCGCATAGTTAAAGACTATAATCTATGTGGTAAACAACAACTACGACTTCTCCAAAACATGTCTCGACATGTGTGAAATTGGTTGCCTGAGGACAAGGCCTGCGCAGAGGCAAGGATCAGCTTCGTGCATGCTGCAACATGGCTAACTCGAACCGTTCACATCAACGTTAGTCTAGGAAAGAAACAAGGCAATTCAAGAACAATGAAGATGCGAACCGAAGAAACATGTACGCTTCTGATTGGATAAAAAATTGTCAATTCAGTTTACTTCCGCGTGGAGTTCGTATTTGGCGGGACTCTTCAAATTACATGCCATGTCAAACGAAACTTTCGTTTGACATGGCATGTAATTTGAAGAAGCGAAATTCTCATCCACCCCCCAAAATAAATGTCTCTATCAGGTTATTTTGGACCCTGGGACTCATCAAATTACATGCGATATCTCCCTAATAACGTCGCTGAAATGCCAAACTCCGTCCGCAACCCGTCAAAAAAGTTCTTTCCCGAACGTGTCTGTGCACATTGCTTTGTTTGCATCGGAAAAACTAATGAATGACTTGTGATCATCACGGAGCAGCGTGCATATTCGACCAAGAGGACCGTAAATCTACAAAGATCCATAAAAATTAAAATACGACATTAAAGCAAAATCGACGTCCATGGTGCACCTTATATTGTTATCTAGTTTGTGAATATGTGAGTGTTTTTGTCGAAAGCCCCGTATGTTGCCGGCACCACAGGTCCCGTCATCCAACCAGGTCATATGGTCGATTTACCTCCCTCCACTTGCGATTTCTTTGGCAAGCTCGAGTACTTCAGGTGGAAAAAGCACGCTGCGTGGTGAAACATTGCGACAATTCGGCTCACCGGCATTGCAGCCCCCTTCGGTCGCAAATAGCATAGCATCGGTTGGTGAGGTCGTACAAGAACCTGGAGACGTGCAGCATCTGCCGTTGCATGCTTCTCTCACATCACTTGCGCTACCTGAGAATAAGATCCTGCCGTTGGCCACTGTTGCCAACACCAAAGCACCAACAAGTGGGTTACCTGAGATACCGGTGAAGAGTGACTGAGCAGTTGCGAGATCAAGAGTCCCAGGAGAGGGGCCACCATTGCACCCGAAGATGCACCTGGCCATGAGGCTTGCTTTTTCATCCAAGGCCTCAATCGCAGCAACCAAGTTTGCGCACGAACCTTCAAAAGTCGGACATGTGACCATTCCAGGGACTTCATGGAATGTTGAATCAGGATCTCCAGGAGTTGCAAGACAGCCGACCTTCAGTGCAGGTAAGCTTGTTGGCATTGATGATGGAAAACTGGACGGTGTCTGGGGAGTTGGAGCGCTGGTCGGTGCCGATGTCGGCGAAGCAGTTGGAGCTGATGTCGGAGCTGACGTGAGAGGTGTTGGGAAAGGGGTGGGGGAAAAGGTCGGACAGTCTGTGGGCAAGGTGTCCTTGCCAATGCAGTACTCATCCACTCTGTCACCAGTGGGATTCATGTTGCTGTCGCTGCCTCCCTTTGGACAGGCCCCATCAACATCGCTGATGATGTAGACTTCGTCGGAGTCGCACTCCGTCTTCGTCATGCATCCTTTGCAGCCTTCGGCATCGCCACATCCACCAGGAGGGACGACGAGGTCGGTCCTCATCCTGTCATGGAAGCCCATCTTTTCGCATGACCCATCGGCGGCACAACCACCAGCACCAATGGTCAGGCTGCCTGCACGCTTGCCGGCAGTACCATAGTTGACAGTGGAATGGGCATCCTTGCAGGCATTGCTGCCGACGCACGCATTCGCCCCGATGTCGATGTGGCTGCGGAACCGAAATGATGGTGCTTTCTGCACGACGCGGCGGCCGGCTGCATTGCATGCGTCTGGCCCAACGCATGCACCGGTCTGGATGGTGACATCACCATGAGAACGACGTCCCACTCCCTCACAAGATTGAGGGGTGGTGCATGCCATCTCACCGACGAAGGTGACTCCCGTGATGGATGGGTTGATTTCATTTTCGTTCACCAACTCGCATGCACTCGCGCCAGTGCAGGAGGAATCGAGAATGAGCGGGTTGGGTCCCATATCCTTGCAGGCGCTGTCACCGGTGCAGGCAGTGATAGCGACGGTCATGAATGGAGGAGAGTTGGAGGCGGAACCGGTGACTGAAGTGCATCCCGAGGATCCTTGGCAGCATGGATCTGCGACGGCAGGCGATTGCATCGCAGCGATGTCCGTGCATGCTGCGCTCATTTCATCTGGTCGTTCAGTGATGAGAATCAGGTTGGTGGCAGCGACCAGGGCCAATTGGCCAGAAAGGATATCGCTGGATGCGTAATTGTTGAAGAGCTTGCGTGCAGCTCCTTCGCCGAGGTCTCCTGCGCATCCGAAGAAGTTCTGCAGCTGCTCGGATTCCTTGACGGCGGTAATGGCTTCGCGGCAGGATGGCTTGGCAGAGTTACAGATGATGGTCTTGGTGCTTCTCTCTTCCATTGTGAGATCGGTAGCGCCATCCGGCTTGCAGGCAACGGAGATGGTGGAATCGAAGACGGTTGGAGCAGCTGATGGTTTGGCAGTTGGTAGGAGAGTGGGCTGGGAGGTCGGCGACGCGGTTGGCGGGGTCGTTTCTGGATCAGCCGGGTTTTCAGTGGGTGGCACTTGGTTGTTCTTGTTGCCCTTGTTGGTGTTCGTGTCACCGTCGGCGTCCTTGAGGATGCGAGTCTTCATCATCATCATGTGGAGTTCCTCGGTTGGATCCACGGGAGTCCTGTTGCCGCGGAGCACGGCGTGGACCGTTGCCGTGTCGGCGAGAGCGATAAAAGCCACGAAGGCTACCTTGGTGTAGATCATGGTTGCCTTTGTCTTCGTCGCCGTCGTGAGACTGTTTGGTTCTGCAAGGCGGGCGCATTTGTAGATGTGCATGTATGCGTACGTGCCGCAAGAATGGGTTGGTACGGATCACGTATGGGTTGAGATTGGCAATGCGAGCACCATGTGTAAGTTTGGCAGCGAGTTTCATCCCACGAAGAACGGCAATGATTGTGAGTGTTGCAGTGATGTGTTCGTTTGTGTGTGCAGAATTGTTGGTGTGTGGAACGACGCGAGACGTGGTGACGAGCAACGGCAACGACAGAAATCAATGAAGATCAGCGATATCCATCAATCGACGCAACATCGTGAAGATTCGATCACGTCAAGATTGCACATACAGGAGGCATCAGTTGCACGCGCGAAGGGAAGGGGAGAGAAGGAGCCATGGTTATGGCAAAGAGCAGCATGAGTTAATTCGGCTTGGACGAGGTGTGGGATTTGAACACTGGAATGTGAAGCAGCGCGCGTCTAGCATCGGCATGACACGAGGCATCCTGAACGAGATTGTGGTCACCGACAAGGGCCGCAGCATCGCTGCATAACGATCTGCGAAGATTGACTGGGATGTAGATATGGTGCTCACACTCGCAGGTATCTTGCATCTCCAGAGTTGGTGCGTGCTGCCGTTTCATCAGTGCTGCATCATCTGCGACGCTGTCCGCGATTCGCGTGCGTCTTGACGTCGGTTTTGCAAATTACTGCATTCTCCGTTGTACAGGTATGAGTCTGTGCATGTGCGTTGTCGATTCTTCCTCTTGCATTAGCCAGGCTTCCATCCCCCTTTCTTCATGATGTGCACGTACCTTTCGAGGTGTTTTGCTTCGTTGCGGCCTCAAAGGGGCTTGTCGTCTCCTTCCAACGCCTGCTGGTTGTTAGTTGTTAGTTGTTAGTTGTTAGTTGATTGCTGATTGCTGGCGTTTCCAATCTGATGATTGAATTGTTTTGTGAGACTTTGGTGTCGATTTCGGAGACAACGAAGTGATTCCTGTGAATGTCGCGAGTGTGTTGTGTTCGATGCGCCATGAATGTGCGAGATGCAATGAGCCCGGTGGCGTGGAATGCGGCTGCAGCTACCGACACCACCACCAATGGCAGAGCATGTCGACCGCACTGGTGCATCACACTGCATCACACTACATCACACGCACATGTCAACATGAGCGATGCTCGTCTCCACTCCTCGGACGGGGAGCTCTCCACACACGAGGTTGCAGCAATGTCTGGTGGTACCAACACAGTGCACGATTTGCCTCGGTGGTTGGTTGGCATTTGTTTGGAGGTTCGTCGTTTGTTGGGGGATTTTGGACAGTGCCTGACGTTGCTGAACCTGCCGACGCCATGGTTGGCCCCCGGCCCTCAGCTCGGATCTCAGACCTGGAAGGTTGGTGCGAAAGCCGGCAGTGCGTTGTGGCGAATTGGCGCTGCAGGCTGGCGCAGCATGCACCCTCGCCCATACCTGTGATACAAAGAGGCGATCCTACCTGTCGATCCGCACAACGTATCCCTGAAGAATCCGTGAATAACCTGAATTTATTGGACAAGAACGAGAAGCGACAACGGGGATGAGTGATGGGCGATAGGGAACCATAGTCAATCGCCTTTCTTTTCCTGGGGAGAAGTTGCTTCACACTCCCATTTCGGTCTGGTCGTGTCTGAGTTTCTCCAGTATTATGGTCAACATTTTCTTTGTCTGAGTCAACATCCATGTGACAAAAAGAACGCTCAGGGATGAATTGTGTTGGTATACGGTCGAAGGCCAGACGGAGCAGCAAATGAACCCCTGTTCACAGCCTCAGCAGAGACAACAGAGACGAGTCATAATAACTTCACATCACACACACACACACTACTCGTATCGTCTCCCGATCATCACAGGTTATGAGGAAATACGCTTATACTATATAAGACAATCCCCATTGCTTCGTCACCCTCTCTGTATTTTGGAAATCCCCATCCAAACGCAGCTCATCTCATCTCTCTCTCTTTGCTCCGCGCCTCGTTCCATCATCGACATCATGCCCACGAGTGACAACCCCGACAAAACTCCGTTCCACGACACAGAGGAACTCTTCCGTCGCCTCAATTGGACATGGCTCGCTGACTTCTCCAAGCATTCCAAAATCGCCTCTGACGGTGAATTCGCTGACTTCCTCGATACCTCTGAAGAGGAGTTCGAGGCTGTCTTGGACGGCTGGAAGTCTGGCTCCATCACTCGTTGTTTTGGGCTCCGCAATCTTCGCGCATACGCGGAAGCGAACCCTGATTTTGACGCGTGGTTCACCACACTGGAACGCCCCGTGCTCCGCGCATTCGGCAAGGCCAAAAAGCCTCCCGCTGTTCGCGACAAGCCTCCCCCTGAAGCCCATGGTGCCTCTGGAGCCCTTGCGTCGGGTGGTACCACCGATGATGCCCGTCCCTCCGAACGTGGTGATACATCTACACCCCGCGGTGACGTGCCAGTCGCAACCGCCGGTCATGGTGTTGGCACCAGCGATGCCCCTCTTGATGTTGGTGAAGAACCAGCGCCTACCGTCGACTTCATCACCGGCTCTGGCCTTACCTACGCCATGGCCCGCAACAACCCTGCAGTCCTCCCTCATTTCCACTTCAAGGAGGTTCCCATGGTCACAGAGCCCTCGTATGCCGCCATTGGATACTGGCAGCGCTGGGAGCTGAAGCTTGCTGGGGACGCGCCCGCTGGAGTACTCAAGTGGTACACACAACTCCAAGCCGAGGCTGCTGGTGTGGACATCCACATCTGTCCGCTTTCCGCGTTCAGTCCGCAGTGCTCCATCATTCCGCGCAACGCTCCACGTGAACGTGTCATCCGTGCCGGCGAGTGGCTGAACAAGAAGTTGCAACAGAAGGACATCCTCGATCTGGACGACCCTGCCATCTCCCTATTCTATTCTGGGACTTTCGGCATGTCGCCACACCATCTGTCATCCTTCCTTTTCCTTCATCAAGTGCTTTCAGACGCATACATGCGTGTTGCCAACACCGTGAGCCAAGCGCCTGAGTATGGCGATTCGCAAGACGTCATCAAGTTCGCCACGGCGTTATTGGAGTTCCAACAAACCGAGAGCGTCGTTCACCGTCGCACGATCACTGATGTGGAGCTATCCCGCCGATTCCTCGAAGGTCTTCGCTCTCACCACATGCCTGTGGAACACCACATCACGTCTCTGTCCCTGGTGCCAGGCAACAAGCGCGTGCCCCCTCACCTACACGTGTCGGCTCTTGCCCGTACCATCAGAGGAGATCCCACTGCCTCAACGTCCAATGTTGGCCACCGTGTGCAAACACGTTCGTCTGGGAAGTCTGGTGGCGATGGCAAGCGTGGCGAACGCAAGCGGTCCGAGTTTTATCAACCGGACAAGGATGCATTCTGCTCCGCGTGCCACCGCAAGGGACATCATGCGCGCAGCTGCCTTCCATGGGCACGCGATCTGCGTTTCGCTGAGCTCCGCGAGTCCGAACCTGACCTTGCTGCGAAGGTTCTCAAGACGTACAAGGAGGTCTACTCCAGCGAGCGTGCAAGCACAGTTGCCAGGGCTGTCGCTCTTGTCCACCATGGACGTGACTCATTGAGCGATGACGGCGACAACAGCAGCGACGACGAGCGTACGGCGCAGATCCTTTTCCAGGATTTTGTTCTTGCCGGCCGGAAGTAGAGCAGCTCTCCGGTGAACGGCTACTACCCGTTGCTCGCCCATGCGGGATGCAAACAGGCACGCACACCAGCGTTGCATCTCCGCTACAAACTGCCTCAACCCAAGTGCAGTTCACAGAGCCGGATCGTTTCATGACATCAACGACAGTCCCGCTCCGTGCAAATGCACTTGCAGGGTCTCGCGACAGCGAATGGCGCCAACGAATTCACGGTCAGTGTGATCTCGGTGCCAACGTTTGCGCGACTCCACATGCGCGTCTCCTCAGTGACTATACCGCGTTTACTACTCCTTCCAGCCTTGAGGCAGCGGACTCGTCTTCGCCTGCTATGGAGTGCCCGGGAGAAGGGTACATGCGGATATCATGTGGTGGCGGCGCGCATCTTTCGGTGCACACTCTTCTGTGCCCACGACTGGCTGACACGCTTGTGTCGCCACAATCCATCATCAAGCAATGTGACAACCCGTACACCAGCTTTGGCATCGAATCCACCCAGCACAGTGCTCACATCGTCTTCAAGTCACCAGATAACAATCTTCGAGTGCCGCTGTACATTCGCAACGGTCTATACTTCTTCGGAGGCGTTCGTCCGCGTGCCATGACCTTGAGACAGGCCTCGCCTATGCTCCTGTCGGAACTTTGGCATCTACGACTTGGACATGTGGGCATGGCGCAGCTGCAGAAGCTTTCTAAGTGCTCCACTGGTATTCCGGCATCTGTTACACGGCACATTCACCCACTTCGACACTGTGACACGTGCAGCAAGGCAGGATATCAACATGCCACACGAGGCCCCAATGACACGGCTACAGCCAACGTCGCTGGCGCTAGGTTTCACGTCGACTTTGGGTTCATGAGGGCCACTGACGATGCGTACGGCCAGCGCAAGAAGTCCCAAAGCGCTCAACGGGTCATCCACTCCGTCGATGGGTTTTGCGCGTACCTTCTTGTGGTCGATGCGTATACATGCTATGTGTGGGTGTTTCTTACCAAGGACAAGTCCCCACCCATCATGGCTGTGCGACAGACCCTGACTACTTTTGGGCGCCGCGAGGGCTATCGTGCGGTTCGTGTCGACTTGGGCGGTGAGCTGGCCAGGTCCAGTCAGTTTGGTACCATGGTCCAGGAATGTGGATACAACATTGAACCTACTGGAGCAGATTGCGCATGGATGAATGGGAAAGTGGAACGGCTGAACAAGACCTTTGGCACCATGGTGAGGGCACTGCTTTACTCGTCCGGGCTCACACCTGACTTCTGGTCCAAGGCATTGACTCATGCGGTGTACCTCAAGAATCGACTTCATCATTCTACGCTTGGAAGAACGCCGTATGAGGCTCAACATGGTGTCGCACCAGACCTCAGTCATCTCCGTGTGTTTGGTGCACGAGTCACTGTGAAGAAGCCTGGCAAGGCTGCCGCAAAGCTCGACGTTCATACATATGATGGCATCTTCGTTGGTCACACAGCTACGACGTCAGTGCATGAGTACTACGATATCAACTCTGGAAGATTCAAGCGGGCTGGCAACATTGTCTTTGATGAGGCACACTACATGTCTTCCAACAGACCTCCAGGGCCAGCGTTGCTGTACGATCTGGGACTTCCCACACCTGCTGTGGAGCCAACGCCAAGCAAGATCATTACCAAGCCTGTGTACCCCACCATCATCACAAGGCATGCCAAGATTCCGGCGACAGCGTGTGCGATACCACTTCCGTTGGGAGACATCCTCGATAATTCGCATGTCCATGCCTCTGCTGCAAGGTGCACAGAAACTGGACAAGTCGATATCGTACATGTTGACACGACTGATGAGCCGTTTGGGTATCTATTCAGCCAAAGTGTGGACGTGCGTGGTACGGACGGCTTCCTTGGGTTCGAGTTTCGGTATGATGAGCAACGGCATCGGCTTCAGCTTCAGCAGTGCAAGTCAGGTCAACCGGCTGCACGTATCACGCGATGGCGGTCCAGGCTGCGCAAGGCGCACCTCATTTCAATTCAAGGTCAACAGGTGCATACAGCCATGGACGCGCGGCAAGCCATACAGGCCTTGCGTGAACAACGTGTTACCACTGCAGAGTTTGTGTTCGCATTCAATGACGTGCGCAACAACCTATCTCAACACGGGGTCCCGCAGATGTACTTCGATCAGATGAAGCATGTCCGAGATATCATCGAGACGTCCACTCCCCAAGCACATGCCACCAGTGTCACCAATGCGCCAGTCAAGCTCACTCGACGAATGCTTCTACAGCAAGATGACTGGGAACAGTGGCAGGCCGCGGAGTTCAAGCAGCTAGACCAATACGATGCGCAGCAAATGTTTGGCGATCCTGTTCCAGCTCCCGCGGACGCAGCCATCTTCAATTGGGTCTGGGTCTATGTGGTCAAGACACATGAGAATAATCGGAAGAAGGCGCGTGCTGTTTGCGATGGCTCTACCAGAGGAGGACATGCTCGAATATTCGGACACACCTATGCGGCTACGCCTGATTTGACGGAGTTCAGGATTCTCCTTGGCATTGCTGCAATCCAACAACTCAAGGTGTACAGCTCGGATGTCACAAACGCTTTTGCAGAAGCCCCAGCTGGCGAGCAACGATACTTCATGAAAGTGGATGAACCGTACCAAGCGTGGTGGAGGCAGAAACATGGCACCACTATTCCTCGCGGCCACGTCATCCCAGTCAACAAGAACCTTCAAGGTCATCCTGAAGCACCTCGCCTCTGGAGCAAGCACATCACTGGCATCCTACAACAAATCGGGTTCACTTCGACAACCCATGCTCCTTGTTTGTACACTGGGGCCATTGGTCACAACAAGATCTACGTACTACGTCAAGTGGATGATTTTGCAGTCGCTGCTCCATCACAGAGTGTCTTCGATACATTCTGCGACATGCTCGACAAGCGCCTTTTCCAGCCCATCACTCGACAAGGACTCATGGTGCACTATAACGGACTCGATGTTGATCAAGCTCGGCGGTTCGTGCGCATCCATTGCACATCTTACGTGGACAAGATGCTGGAGCGCAACAAGTGGCAGAACATGCGGCACACTCACAGATTGCCTATGCTGTCGGACAACTCGTATGTCAAGACTTTGGACAATGCTGACGTTCCAAACGATGACAAGGAGCGAGCCGCTCTGGCCACAAGGTTCAAGTTTGGGTACCGCCAAGCCATCGGAGAGCTCATATGGGCTATGATATCGTGCCGTCCTGACATTTCTTTTCCCGTTGTCAAACTCTCTCAATTCTCAAACAATCCAGGCGAAGCTCACTTCGAAGCTGTCAAGTTCCTCATGCGGTATGTCGCGAGCACCAGAGACGATGGCATAACCTACTGGCGACCAACGTCACTTGTCGATCTTCCCGATGTGCCGGCCCCATCCAAGCTGTCACCGCCTGGCGATTCTGCGCACGACGTCAATGCCACGCGCCAGCTCGAGGCTTCTACGCTATATGGGTACGTCGACGCCGATTGGGGTGTTGATATACGTCACCGCCGGTCCGTGTCAGGCATCGTCATGATGTTTGCAGGTGGTGCCATCGCATGGAAGACCAGGGTTCAGCCTACGGTCTCCATGAGCAGCACAGAGGCGGAATTTGTTGCAGCCAGTGATGCCGGCAAGATGGCTCTTTGGCTGCGGTCGATTCTCCATGAAGTTGGCGTGACACAACCGTTCGCAACTCCCATCTTCGAGGATAATCGCGGTGCCCGGCTGATGGCCAGTGCCAGTCAGCCCACTCGGAACTCAAGACACATAGCCATCCGAGAATTCGCGGTCCTCGATTGGGTCGAGACAGACCTTGTCGCCTATCCAGAGGTCTCCTCAGAGATGAACGCATCTGATATCTGCACGAAACAGACACCCGTGGTCCTGTTCTTTCGGCACGTTGACCTAGTTATGGGTCGCAACGTGCCCTCATATGTAAGCGACTACAGGAGTCCGGATTTGTAACTTCCGCTGACTGCGTCAGCGTGGGGGGGGGGGGGGGTGTTGGTATACGGTCGAAGGCCAGACGGAGCAGCAAATGAACCCCTGTTCACAGCCTCAGCAGAGACAACAGAGACGAGTCATAATAACTTCACATCACACACACACACACTACTCGTATCGTCTCCCGATCATCACAAATTGTACCATGATCGGATCTGCGGTACTTTTTGCGCCCAAGAGTTCCGTTCAGTTGAGATTCACCGAACACGGTGTCTTCCTCCGATGGGAGAAAATCTTGTTTTGGCGCGAAATCTTCCGACTTGATCGACCACCAAATCTTTTCTCCTCCATTCACGAACCCATCATGACTCAAGCATGACCGACCTGACTCACACCTCACCTTGGGAACTATATGCTCCTCAGATCCTTTTACTACAACACACCTCGATTCCCTCCATGCTGATGACTACTGCAATACTGCCGTAGCCTTGACGTGTGTATCCAATCTGCTTCAACTCAAGCAATGGAATCCGAGGGTAAGCTCCAACCACAGCCACTGCTTCATGATCGTCACTATTGAGTGTCATGACCTACACTGCAGTGTATCTACGTGTGAGGAGAGCAAGGAACTGTAATGATCATCTACCCTCAAGCATTGAACCAAGTACATCAGTGCAGGGTCTCACCAAGTTGTGTGGCATCGTTTCTTCACCCTACTAACACTACAAGCTAACTCATAATAACAGACAAGGATTAGCTACAAAGCACTCTACTACTCATCATTACAGTATTAACTATTCAATCAGTACACCTCTCTTGAACTGCATCACATGGCTATCCCAAAGCTGGCAGATTCACAAGGCATCCTTCACCGATTTGTGCCGAATACGCCCGAATCCTAACTAGTTACTGTACAGTTTGATGCGTACCGTACCACAGCATCACATGACATCCTGATCTGTAGATTTCGATCCTTTCCACATGGATATATCACTTCGACCTCCATATCCGTAACCTTTGGAGGGGGTTCGGAGTCATTGAAGTGTTGGATTGGAGTATGATTGACGTTTTGTATGCACACAGGCTCAGCATTCTGTACAGCGTGATGCGTACCGTTCAGTACTGCTTGGTATCAGCATCCGTAGAATCTGATCCATTTCAAACGGATATAGGACTTCAAACTCGGCGACCGTACTCTTTGGGGTGTGCTTGGAGTAGTCCAGCTGATTGGATCTCTGAAAACGGCCTGTGCAATGCATCGATATGCATAATACTGCACAAAACGATGCGCACCGTGCAGTCTCGTCCAATACAGTACTGAGTGATATCAGCATCCATAGATTTCGATCCCTTCCAGATGGATCTAACACTGCAGGCTCCATGGCCGTACTGTTTGGAGTGTGCTTGGAGTGGTGCAGTTGGTATCATCAAATATGCTTGACCTTTTGTATGCACAATACACACAGTGACCGAACGGTATCGCAGGAATGGACTACATGTAATTGAAACTCCTCGCAGTTGGGTCTGGACTATCCCAAGGTGGGTGCATGCCCATGGCTGATGTCAGTATGCAAAAGAGTTGGTTTAACCCTCTACTCGTATTCCAGAGAACAGGATTCATTGCCATTATAAACTTGTCTCGTCCACTCTATTCTACTCAACTCTGCTGGGAAACGGTTGACGTGTGTATTTCGCGGCTAAATTAGTATTTTCATCGTTGTCGCAAGGACGCGCCTGTCAACAGTCCGGCCATTGTGATTGGTCAGGCACCAAAACGACCTGGCTAGTGAACTTTGGCCTCAAAAACGACCTGGTTGGTGAATTTGCTAAAAAACAGGAACACAATTTACCGCAGCTTCCAATTTCACCATTTACTGTTAAATGCAGTCCCAGGCCATGTCGCAACAAACCGGGATACGTATGAAACCGTTGAAACGGCGTTACACGATAGCCGCCACTACCAATCATGGACGACACAGCAATGAGACAACAGCACTGATGCATACAACATCGATAAGACTCATAATCTGCATCTTTACTCTTTTTCACTCTAAATCGGTTTCACGTGTGTCGTAACTTGGCAAAACAAACTCGGACGAGCGGAGTAGCCCTCGAATTCTGTGCGAGTCGTGGAAGAACCTGCCCACAAAAGAACAGAACTCTTGGGTGCAAAAAGTACCAAAGATCCGATTGTGAACAATTGGTCCCTGAGCATTCTTCTTGTCGCTCGGCTCTCGACCCAGGCGAAAGAAGCGTTGATCATCAGGCTGGCGAAACTCAGACGCTACCAGAGCAACATGGAGCGCGTGGAAAGACCTCTCGCCAGAAAAGAAAAAAGCATTCGATGACGTTTTCCTATCGCCCATCACTCATCCCCGTTGTCGCTTCTCGTTCTTGTGCACCGTATTCTGTATACTCGCGGATTTTTCATGGATGTGTTGTGCGGATCGACAGGTGGAATGGCCCGGGCACCACTTATCGAAAGCGCAGCGCCATCCACGACAGAATTGATACGACCCATCCCACTTGCACAACCTCCTGCGCGAGTATGGATCACGAGTTTTGGCACAGATAAATACTATGGCAACCCTGCGGCGGCGATTCGTACCAACGTGCTGTCGGCTTTCGCGCCAACCTCCGTCGTCGAAGATCTGAGCCGAGGATCGGGACCAACCACAACATCGGCAGGTTCAGCAACGTTCGCCACTGTCCAAGAACTTTACCAAACGGCGAACCTCCAAACAAATGCTGGCCAATCACCGAGCAAATCGTGCTCTGTTTTGTGCCACCAGGCATTATTGGAACCTCGTGGGTGGGGAGGCGCTCATCCGAGCAGGAGATGAGCATCACTCATGTTGACATGGTGCGTTTGATGTAGTGTGATGCACCAGTGCAGTAGACATGCACTGGGAGCAGGGGAAAATTCTCCCTCCAAAACAAAAGGCTGTTTCATGCACTTGATCACGGACATTTTCCCCGCATCAGACTGATACGACCCATGCTGTCTTTAAGTAACCCCCACTGGGGTAGTATCATTCGAGCCAGGGTGCTGCACCTCACAACTCTCTTCTGCGCGACGCACAGGTGTCGCGCCGTTGTTTTCCGCCGCCTTCGCGTGTCCGTGCTGCTCTGTTTACCTTTGTTGCACCTGTCCTCGTTTCGCGACAATGGCCTCCTTTTCGATTTCGCTCTTCGTTCCGTGCTGTGTGTTTGCACACATCCGCCACGGAACATGGCACCACACCACAACACACAAAACAAATCGCAACACAACTCGACGCAAGCCAACACAACATCGCACAACATCACAGAGCATCACAGAGCATCGCACAGCATCCCACAACGCCATGCCACATCACACAGTATCGCAAAACATCACACAACATCGCACAACCTCACACAACCTCACACACCATCGCACACAACGCAAGGCAACTCAACACACCATCACACAACATCACAGACGAGGCAACGCAACTCCACACACCATCACTCACCATCGTACAGCCATACAGCATCACAGCGTCACACAACACCACGCGCTGATACACGTCGACAGAGAATGTTCGCACTGTCGACGTATTGTTCACGAACGGAGTTGGCATCTGCCCCCTCTGTTTTCTGGCTGACCAACTTCGGCACATGTGTGTGGTTGCCTTGCTTGCCTTGCTTGCCTTGCATGGTGTTGTTGTCACATCGCTTGCTTGTCCATCTAATCTCCTTTAGATTGAACTCTGCTGGACATCAGGATGCATGGTTCCTGTTCCGTTGGCTCTCTCCTCTTTCCAGTCCGAATGGTGCCTTTGCTTCATTCATGATGGATGTTGGAAATCCGGGGTGGTGTGATAGTAGAAAGCTAATAGTTTGTTAGAATCTACTTCTCTGAACTGTGAGCTCTTCATTGCTCTCAATTGCAAAGTTCAATCTCCTCCTGAGATCTCCATGGGTCCCTCTGTTGGTCTAGCAGGCATCCATCTTGCATCCATCGCAAATTCATCATGGACATGCATGCACCACCAAGCACCCCATGTTCGTGCACATTAGCACATTTTCCTCTGCTGATAGTTTCGATGCCTTAGACATCGCCGAGTCGTAGGTATCACACAGATCGGTTCATTCAATCAGATCACAGTCTCCCATTCGTGACAGGAACACCTTGGTTGGGAGCTCATTCAGCTCCTCAACCATCGCACATCTCCGATCATCTCCGATGCTTCTCCTGTCGTTTCTGCTGGTTTCTTTGCCGATCACTTCACCGGCTTCCTGGATGCTCCTCATCTCAGGTTTGTTCACAGGCCATCTCACTCTTCGTGACATTGGCCTTCCTCCAGTACTCTTTTCTCATTGGTTGCGACATGGGGGCCATAGTCGCGTGTATTGTGATGTTGGTCACGATTCCAACATCTCTGCCCCCTGCGACATGCACGTGTGATTGGCATTCCTGCATTGAGGTCACGAACACCAAAGTACGGTTCGCATTTGGCACGTGTAGTTCTCCATCACAAAACACGTGCAGCTCACATCTTTCTGTCACAAAGATCCAAGTATGGGAGCTGAGGTAATGCATTATATCATGACGTCCGGCTCCTTACTCTTGGGAGGTGCGGCAATTCGGTGTTTCAGAACACCCGATTCCTGACAAACCCCGTTTTAACCGTTTCACGTGTATCTGTTGGAAATCCGGGGTGGTGTGATAGTAGAAAGCTAATTGTTTGTTAGAATCTACTTCTCTGAACTGTGAGCTCTTCATTGCTCTCGATTGCAAAGTCCAATCTCCTCCTGAGATTGCCATGGGTCCCTCTGTTGGTCTAGCAGGCATCCATCTTGCATTCATCGCAAATTCATCATGGACATGCATGCACCACCGAGTACCCCATATTCGTGCACATTAGCACGTTGTCCTCCGCTGATAGTTCCGATGCCTTAGACATCACCGAGTCGTAGGCATGACACAGATCGGCTCATTCGATCAGATCACGATCTCTCATCCGTTGCGGGAACGCCTTGGTTGGGAGCTCGATCAGCTCCTTGATCATCAGACATCTCCGATCATCTCCGATCAACTCTGGTCGACTCCGATCGTTTCTGATTGTTTCTTCGCCGATCACTTCACCGGCTTCCTGGATGTTCCTCATACCAGGTTCGTTCACAGGCCATCTCATACTTCGTGATGTTGGCCTTCCTCCAGTACTCTTATCTCATTGGTTGCGACGTGGGGGCCGTAGTCGCTCGTATCGTGACGTTGGTCACGATTCCAACATCCCCGCCCCCTGCGACATACACGTGTGATTCGCATTCCTGCATTGGAGTCATGAACGTCAGGCATGGTTCGCATTCGGCACGTGGCGTTCTCCACCGCGGGTTACGTGCAGCTCACATTTTTCTGTGTCACAATGATCAAACGTGGGAGTTGCGGTAATGTAGAATATCCCCACGTTCGGCTCCTTACTCTTGGGAGGTGCGGCAATATGGTGTTTCAGAACACCCGATTCCTGACACCCTTCCATTGCCGCTCCAACCATGTCATCCACCATGTTCAGTCCAATGCTGATCTGGGCTGAATGATGCTCCCCTTGTGTCGATCGTAGATCTCCTTCTTAGTGTTCTTCGTGAATCCGTCGGAGATGTTATCTTCCGACTTCACGAATCGAGCTCTCGCCTCCTTGTTAGCAATCAGCTCTCTGATGAAGTGGTTGCGTATATCGATGTGTCTCGTTCTTGCTGATGTCGATGGATTGGTGGCGATGAAGATCGCCCCCACGTTGTCGACCATCACATCTGCAGGTCTCTCCATCTTCAACCCGATGTCTTCCATCAGTTGAGTCAAAAAGCGGATCTCCTTTCCAGCTTCTGACAGTGCGACATACTCGGCCTCGGTCGAGCTCAGTGTCACGCTGCGTTGCGCCTTCGATCTCCAGATGATAGGCACTCCTTGCAGCAGGACCAGATGTCCTCCAACACTGATGCGGTTGTCCTTGTCTCCAGCGAACTCGCTGTCGGTGTACACCACGATCTTCCATGTGTTGTTGTTCAACGGCTTGGGCTCCATCCTCAATCCGTATTCTCTCGTGTCCGACACGAACTTCATCACTCTCAGCATCTCCTTGTATGCTGTGGTCGTTGGTCCATCCAACACCTTAGTAAGCTCTCGGACTGCATTCGCGATATCTGGTCTCGAGTGTTTCACCAGGTATAGTAGCATACCCACTCCACTGCGGTATCTGCTGTGTCGATCCTTGTCGACCTTGGGCGCTTCACTGTTCCTCTGGATCCCTTGACCTGGTGTGCCTGGGGTTCCGTATCGTTGAAGCTTCGTCACGTCGCTCTTGAATGTATCCGTGATGTTCTTGATGATGTGTGGCTGGTTCACCCAGCAGTTGGTTTCGCTCTTGTTGAATTCGATCCGGCAACTCAAGTAGTCTTCGAGTCCATCCTCGACCTTGATGCCGAATCGTTCGCGCTTGATGTCCTTCACCAGTCGCTTCAGTTCGAGGGTGCTTCCGATGCACAGGCAATCATCGACGTACGTCCCGATGAGGACGAGATTCCCTTCCCGATTCCGAATTAGCAGGCATGGGTCCACCTTGCTCTGCCGGAAGCCAAGCTTGATCAGGATGTCCACAAGCTTCTTGTTCCATTGCCTTGCGCTCTGGACCAACCCGTAGATGGTCTTCTTCAGTAGCAGGCATTCATCCGGTTCATGCTCCATTCCCTTGGGGCATTGCATGTAGATCTCTTCCTCGAGGTCTCCGTGCAGGAAGGCGGTTTCGAAGTCGATGATGATGCTGTCTGTCTTCAACAACATCTTCATGGTCAGCATCACTCGGTACGTTGCATCGTGGATAACGGGCGCATGATGAGCGGAAAAATCCACTCCAGCAATCTGCGAGTATCCACAGGCAACCAACCTGGCGCGAAAGACTCCATTCCTCTTCTCTTTGAAGACCCATTTCGTCTTCACACATCGCCAATCCCTCGGCATCTTGTTCTTCTTGATCTTCTGCCAGACTCCTCGTCTCGTCATGTCGTAGAACTCCTTATTGATGGCCTCCCGCCATTTCCTCCGCTTCGCTGGGTCTACATGATCCCAGCATTCCTCGAAGGTGGTAGGGTCCAGCATCATAGCCGTGTATGCGTGCTCGGATGTCTCGATCCAATCCCCTCTCTCGACTCGTTGGTTCGCTGCGATGAATTCATCCAGTCTCATTCTCCCTTCTGTGGTGTCGATCATTAGACTCGCCACGTCTCGATTGAACATGGATATGTTCGAATGGAAGTCTCGTTCGCCCGTGGTTGCATGGATTGTCTCAGCTGTCTCAGCTGGTTCATCCTCTCCACTGCTTGATTCTGAGTCGGATTCATATCCTGGTGGATTGTTGTGCGGGACCAAACCCCGTAGCATCCTTGACATCTTTGCCACAGGTCTTGCTGGGGGTTGCTCGATCTCTCTGCCTTCAGCGGCTTGTCTTCGAGTCACTCGTGTGTCGTCCCTTCCGGATTCATCGTCGTCTTCATCGTCCGATGGATCGTCTCCTTGGGCGGGTAGCAGTTCATCTTGCTTCGATGCATAGCCTGCGATACCTTCGTAGTCGGTTCCGGGCTCTCTGCTTCGATCAGATGATACGGCCTTCGCTTCTCTTGCGATACTCGTGTCATTCTCCCAAGTAACCTTCGTATTGCGGAGTGCTGCTCCGGCATCGAAGTCGTCGTCTTCCAGATCCACCATTTGTGTTCTGTTGGCATTCTCAACACCTTTGAATTGCCCGTACGACTGATTCATCCATGTCACGTCTCTGGTGATTAGGATTCTCGTGGTTGCCAGATTCATCATGCGGTATACGCCATTCGCATGAGACTGTCCGTAACCGACGAACATGGCTGGCTTGGACCTGTCATCCAGTTTCGCTTTGATTGCGCGACTGCCGATGTAGACCATTCCGATCTCCCCGAAGATACGCAATCCTTTCGCGTAGGTTGGGGTCTGTCCATTGAGTAGCAGGCACGCAGGATCTCTCGACTTAGTCTCGATGATGTTCTCGATCTGCGTTGCGTTCCTTGCTGCCTCTGCCCATAGTTTGCCGCGCAGTTGTCTCGGTAGGTGCGCCTGGTTCAGCATTGACCTGACCTTTCCATAGAGAACCGCGAATTTCCGTTCCACTCTTCCGTTCTGTTGAGGAGTTGATGCGGCAGTGTACTCGAAGGTTGGGGCGAAGCCTGCTCTTAGTAGTAGCGCCTCTGCGCTGTAGTTCTCTCCGGCATTGTCACATCTGACATTCTTCACTGTCACTTGTTGATTGCCTGATAGCCACTTCAACAATGATAGTAGTTTGGGACCGACTTCGCTCTTTTCTTTAACGAAGTAGCTCCAGCAATAGTCACTGTAGTCGTCAATGACCAGCAACCAGTATTTCCCATGTCCGAAGCTCGTTGCTTGGACACTTGAAGTATCCATGAAGAGTCGTTCTCCGACCTTCTTCGCTCGTAGTTGGAGAGTTTTGGTCAGGCGTTTTTGCTTCGCCTTCCCAATCGCGCAGTCCTCGCATGGGTTAAGAGTCCCAGTGATATTCCATCCATATTGTCTCGCCGTCCTGGAGATCGTGTAAGAGTCAACGTGGCCTAGCATTTTATGGAGCTTATTCACATCCATGGGCTTCTTTGTGTCGAGCCCGATGTTCGCCATCTCTTCGCTCTTGGGGGCAGGTACCATGTTCACACCGAGCACGAATCCGCTGTGAGTTGCCATGATCCGATCGAATCGGATGCGCTGCCCATTCTTATCCAGTGCAATGATCACGCCCTTGTTACTGATGTTGAATCCATTATGGAGCGCCTTGCCGATGCTCAACAGGTTGACCCAGAGCTTAGGCACGTAACGCACTCCCTTCAGGATGATGATGGCACTCTTGCCGTCCTTCTGCATCACTCGCATGCGTAGATCACCGACCTTGGTGGCGCGGAGGAATTTTCCGCTTCCCACCTTCACAGAAAAGTTCGAGAGGCGCACATTAGTCATGCCCTCATCGTTGTTAGTCAAGTGGCAAGACGCGCCGGTATCCCCCAACCATGTGTTAGCTTCATGTTGGTCTGATGCAACCAGCTCGCGGTTGCTCTCACTCGAATCGTGATCTTCGATCACCATGGCCATTTCGTGTCCGAACCTTGCTTGTTCGAAGTGTTCCATCAGCTCGAATTTGTATTCCGGGCTTCCTGCCATTGGTCTGACCTTTGGGAGTTCCGGGCACTCCAAACCGTCTCTTACTTCGGTGTCGTCCCAGCCTCTCATCCATGAGACGCGTTGGGTACACAAGCGGCTCATCCTCAAAATGAGGTGCTTGGGGAGTAGTGGTAGTCCTTTCTCTTCGAGCACCTCGTTGATGACCACGATCTTGAGCGATATGTCGTATGCTCCATCGAACCCAATTTGGGTGAGCATGTAGTAGAGCTCTCGGGTTCCCAAGCAGTAGGCTCTCTCCCGAATGGATTCCCTCCTCACGTCGTAGCACAAGATGGCGCCATTGATTCGCACCTGCACGGCTTCCAAGACGTTGGAGAGAGAGACCCTCACGGCGTCCTCCACTGAGTCGAATCGGCTCAGGATCGCGCGACGGCGAATCCTTTCCGGTTCGGTGGTCGTCGGGATCTTTCTGAACGCCCATGGGGCTCGGATCTTGAACACGTTGAATTCGGTGCACTCCGTGCACCACGAATACATCGCTCCACGCGCGAGGCAGATTGGACACCATGCATCCATCCTGCTGCGTTCGCACACGCGGTCGATCTCGTCACGTAGGAAGTAGTCAATGGCGCTGCTCATGCGAGTGCCGGTTGCTTCCTCTTCTTGCGCTGGTGGCGCATTGTTGACATCGACCCCTGGCATTGCGACTTCAGTGACCCCGATGCTCTCGTCTGATTCGAGCAGGTCATCGTTCATGAGGTCACGGATGCCTTCGTTGATTGGCGATTCGGCTCTCACGGTTGAAGGAAACGACTCCATGATTTCGAAGAGATCCTCTTCGAGTCCATCCTCGAGTTCGATCTCATCAAGATCGTCGATCTCAACGAATGCACCGTCTGCGATGACGAGTGCCATGTCGTCCATCTCGTCGTCGCCATCCATCGCCATATTGGCGCTCTCGGCTTCCTTCATTGCTGCCTTCAGCTTGAAGCATTGGATGATCTTGTGCCCTGCCTTTCCACAGTAGTTGCACTTGCCGTCGAATCCGCCTTTCTTGGATCCGCTCTTGGCATCGGCGTTGTAGCCCTTCTTCTTGGACCCACCGCCTTTCTTGTTGTTGCCTCCCTTGGCTGGCGCACGACAGTCCGCCTTCTTGTGCCCGTAGGCACCGCAGTTGCGACAGTTTCCTTTGAACTGTCCAGCTCCGAACAGAGCGAGCTCCTCGTTGCTGCTGTTGCCTGCGCGCTTATAACCATGTTTGAGATGGTGGCGGTCGTAGGTTAGGCTCACAGCTTCGCGGATGTCGCCCACAGTCATCTCTCGTTCCTTTCCGTGGAACTTGAGTTCGAGCAGCTTCACGTCCATCTCGTACTCGCGGCAGAGTGCGTTGAGCACGAGCATGTTGAACTGCTCCGCATCGATGATCACCTCCTGGTCGATCAGTCGGTTGCGAAGGACCTCCATGTCCGTCAAGAAGAGATCCGGATTCTCTCCCTTCTTCAATCGCATCGCATTGAGCTCCGCCAGCAACTTTGCCTTCATAGGCGCAGTGCGCTGCTCATAGATGCGACCGAGGGCCACCCAAGCTGCATGAGGATCGCCTCCTCCATTCAGCATGCCCTCGCATCCCCACACCGCCTCGAAGGCGATCTTGCCTTCCTTCGAATCATGGTTCATCGCCATGGTCAGTTCCTCGAAGGCGAACCTTGCCATTGCTGCCTTGTACTCCGCTAGATCCGCAGCGCTTGGTTTGGTACCAGACTTGGTACCCGCCTTGAGTTTGGCGCCTGGATCAGGCTTGATGGTTGCGACCAGGGACTCGGCTGCGGCGGAGGGAGCAGTCACCTTCACATCGGAGTAGGGCTTCAAGAGCATGTCGCGGTAACCACGACGGTTAGCGCGACAGAGGAACTTGGCGTGCCAGAACTTCCAGTTCTCCTTTTTACCGTCGAAGTAGACGATCTTGTCGGACTTGGTCTCGTAGGTACTCATGATGATGATGATGAAGGTGGATGATGGCTTGTTGGTGCGGGGTGAAACGTAGGATTTCAATCGTAACGTTTCGAAACGTGTTGGAAATCCGGGGTGGTGTGATAGTAGAAAGCTAATCGTTTGTTAGAATCTACTTCTCTGAACTGTGAGCTCTTCATTGCTCTCGATTGCAAAGTCCAATCTCCTCCTGAGATTGCCATGGGTCCCTCTGTTGGTCTAGCAGGCATCCATCTTGCATTCATCGCAAATTCATCATGGACATGCATGCACCACCGAGTACCCCATATTCGTGCACATTAGCACGTTGTCCTCCGCTGATAGTTCCGATGCCTTAGACATCACCGAGTCGTAGGCATGACACAGATCGGCTCATTCGATCAGATCACGATCTCTCATCCGTTGCGGGAACGCCTTGGTTGGGAGCTCGATCAGCTCCTTGATCATCAGACATCTCCGATCATCTCCGATCAACTCTGGTCGACTCCGATCGTTTCTGATTGTTTCTTCGCCGATCACTTCACCGGCTTCCTGGATGTTCCTCATACCAGGTTCGTTCACAGGCCATCTCATACTTCGTGATGTTGGCCTTCCTCCAGTACTCTTATCTCATTGGTTGCGACGTGGGGGCCGTAGTCGCTCGTATCGTGACGTTGGTCACGATTCCAACATCCCCGCCCCCTGCGACATACACGTGTGATTCGCATTCCTGCATTGGAGTCATGAACGTCAGGCATGGTTCGCATTCGGCACGTGGCGTTCTCCACCGCGGGTTACGTGCAGCTCACATTTTTCTGTGTCACAATGATCAAACGTGGGAGTTGCGGTAATGTAGAATATCCCCACGTTCGGCTCCTTACTCTTGGGAGGTGCGGCAATATGGTGTTTCAGAACACCCGATTCCTGACATGTATCCTTGTTTGTCGCCACCATGTCTTCTTGAAGTAAAGTGTCCGAACAGCGCGGAGCAGAACAGAACACGGATAGTCCCAACGAGAACCTCGCCTTCGCCCACTGGAACATGGAACAAAGCTGTTTGCAGGATTGGACATGTGAAGGTGAATGGAGCGTGCGATCGAGGTCGTGCGTTACGGCTTCAAGCCAAAACCTGTGTCGTTGTGCTCTGATCGTGCGCTGCGCAATGTCTGGTGGGTGCGTCAGGCGACGACCTTCGGGAGGCGAACGAAAATGTTTCCCGAGGATTCAGCACACCTCCCAGCACGCATTGTGCAGAGTTTCCGGCTCCTTCCGACCTGCTCCACACTACTCGCTCGTACGCTGCATCAATACGACCTCCTCTAGCCGTTAATGTTTGTATGGGTGGGATAGGGATGCTTTGTTGCGTCACGTCTCCATCTTGTGCCAGCCTCGGCGCCTTCGCGCTCTGGGCTCGTTCGACAGATTCTCTGACAGTTGGCCACACACCTGCAGTTCGTGTCAACTTTCTCTGCTAAAAGATGTGGTTGACATCTTCCCTATCCCTGCATTGCAGAAACGAACATTGAACACAAGTGAGCTGTAAAGGACATTATGACTCTGGATGAGGTGACGACTATTAAGCTCGCGCTGACGGACAACTGGTTGTCTGGAAGATGATCGTGATACGATTGATTTAAGCGGGTGTAGCAGAATGGCATGTCTTTGCTTGTCTTTGACACCGTGGACATCGACTGTGACAATGGCCTCACAAAATTGCACAGAGAGAGGAACATGGCGCAGAAAGATGCGACAAAGCGAAAAGCTGGCGGAGTGTCGCGCCACGCCAATCACGACCCCGACCTGGCTCGATGGTGGCGGTCACTGCGATGGTACGAGTGTGCCGCGCGACGTGCCAATCCTCTCTTCACGTGGGAGATCAACATCAATAAGAGCCCGATCAGTGAGTCGACCAATCGTTTGAAATGAAGAGTCTAATCGGATTTCTGGGATTTTTAAACTAAGCACATATTCACAATCCTTGTAGTCTCTTTATGTACATGTCACCTTTTCAGTGCTTAGTAAAGCTTATTTTACGTTTTATGCACCGATCAATGTGTTCATTCTAGTCATGTGGATCCAACCACACAAAACCCGTTGGTGTTGGCAGAAGGTTCTATCATGTTCTCATGTATTTATCGTGAGGTGGTCAGTCACGGACTTGCTTCCGAAGGTCTCAGTCGTTTGGTACGCGTTAATTACACGTTAGCACGTGCCACAGGATTCCACATTCTGCTCGTCACAAAGCACATGACACAAAACACATCACACAAAACACATCATCTCCATCATTTCGCAAAATCGCACCACACGTTCGCTCCATTTCACAACTTTCCTCGCCAATGCCATGCACACTCGCCCTTTCGCTCAATGCCCGTTGTCGTCAGAGTAGTAGTAGCAGTAGTAGTAGCAGTTGTTGTTGTTGCTGTTGTTGTTGTTGTTGTTGTTGTTGTTGTTGTCAACGAATGGTCGACCATTCATCGTTTTCTCTCCTTCCTCACTTCATCTCAACCAGTGCACACCATCACATCCAACTGGCAAACCACACTACTCTCCACCAACAACTCCACCATGTTTCTCTCTGCTGCTGACAAGGCCCACCCCAAGGATGCCAACCCCTCCCCCAGTAAGAAGCCACGTTCTGCTCGCCCTGCATCTGCTCACCCTGTGCCTGCTCCTCCTGTCGATTCGAAGGGTTCCTGTTGCCAACCGCCGATCAACTGTTGCCTGACAAGCTGTCTGCTACGTTGATGAAGCCGAGCACCATCACACGAGTGATTGATGTGAAGCCGATGTCTGCAGCGGATGGCGGCCTCGTCCCGAACGGTACGCATGCGCACGATCGTGAGGTGCATGTGTTCGTCCACATCATAGACAGCAACGGAGGCGTCTTTGACGACTCCCATGTCGAGGTGCGTTCGGAGGGACGAGGTGTTGGCGATGGAACAGTGGTGAGCGTTTTCGTGAACGCGCCACCCCCGCCTGCTGCACCTGACGTTGCACCACCTGTCGAGCCTACCCTGCCAGCTAGGCTTCCCCGCCAATGCAATACGATTGTTGCTGGCCGCTACGCAGACACCTCCAATGATAGCGACAGCACGTTCATTGACGAGGAGGAAAAGCAGACGCGCGCCGGCTGGGGCAGGAGGGGCGGCAAGTTTGAGTGTGACCCGACAGAGGAGGGCAGCTGGAGGCGTGATGCGATCGCTCGTGTGATGGCGGAGCTTGGATCTAACCTAGATTCAAAACTGCTGCAACTCATGCCAAAGAAAGGGTTCGTTCTCACAGGCAGACACGATCAGACCATCTGGAGCTACATCAAACAGGTGTGGAGTGTCGCATCGTGTGCACTTTGGAGTGTCCTGCTTCCAGAAGAGGGCGTGCCAACTTGTCAGATGGAACAGGTGGTTGCATACGTACGCGGCAATGTGGAACTTCCTCCAACGATGTTGGCATCCAATCTTTACACTGTGGGCTTGCTCGGAGAAACTACGTCATCCCGCACAGTTAGAGCTGCTCTGGCCATGTCTGCGCCACATGCACTGTGTACTGCTATCCTGGGTAGGCATGCACAAGGATTGTCGGAGGAACAGAACGCCCGCATACTTCCCAAACGCGACATCATCACGCAAAGCCAGGCAAGCACCTTGCGTCGCTACTTCGACAAGTTGAGTCACGGCGAAATCGTACCTGCGCGAGTTCTTCAGTACCGTGTGGGTGCCTGCAATCTCTCTGGTGTGGTGTCCTTCCTCATGACCACGACTACGTACAAGGCAGGGTTGAGCCACACGGTAAAGTATGGTGGTGTCCAATTTGACAATGTCCCGGTGTTCGATCGTGGAAGCACCACCATCCGAGACTTATTCGGCATGTACTCGTCAACGACTAACAACCCAGTGGGAAGACCCGCCTTCACCACCATTACTAACCTACTCACACGCAAAAGCAAGATCAAGACAGGCCTCTCTTCCTTTGAGAATTACTTCTGGATGGCGACGGAGAAACTGAAACAGGCAATTTCGCGCCTAGTAGAGCTACTCAAGGCTAAGTATGAAGCAGACGGGGAGGAGGAAAACGATGATGCTGTGGATGCCAATGACGAAAGCTACCATGACAATGATGATCCCAGTGACGTCATTGCACAGCATGAACGCACAGCCGATTCCCTGTTGCATGCGCTTGGACTGATTGTCGTGTTCCTCAAATGGGAATTCACCGCCTCCCACATGCAGCTTCAGTGTGACGATCCAATGCACTCGGCCACGTTCGCTCTCACTCCCAACAAGGAGAAGAAGAAGGGAACAACCACATCAACCAATCAACGCAAACCACGCACCAACAAGCACAAGCGCAAGAAGAACACTCTCACAAATGACATTCCTGTGGTCATGACAAATGAACAACCACGTAAAGTATGCAACCGTTGTGGCACAGCAATGCGATTTGTGAATGATCGTTTTGTCCCTTTTGTCAAAATGCTTAAGGACGGCGAGCTATCAGAACACAAAGACGAATTGCAATCAATGCTTGCAGCGGCCCTGGGATTCGCCAATGAAATCACTAAATACATGGCTCACAAAGTGCGTGCGAAAGTTCAATTCCAACAAATCGAATTTTATCAGTCCACACTCAATGACAAGCCTGAAAGAGCCTATGTGGTACTCGACCATAAGCAAAAAATTCTACCGACAGGCCAAGGCGAAGCCCAACAAGAATATTGGGGGAAGAAGGGAATGTCACTGCTTGGGGCAATGGTCATCACATGTCGCAATGACGTTTTTACTTATCGGTTCATCGACATTGTGGTCGATGGAAGACCGACACAAGACACACTTCAAGTTGGTGGACTGCTGGAGATCGTGCAACAAAAGGTCAAAGACATTTACCCATCCGTGACTGAGATCATCCTACAGAGCAATAATGCGTGTTGTTTTGCCAGTCATGAGTACATCGCGCTCATCACATCGGTACTCAACAAGAACCTCAGGCAACGAAACGCCGCCAAAATCATCGCATGGATCTACACAGAGGCCCAAACTGGTAAGAGCATGCTGGACACCCACTTCGCATACATCACCCGTGTACTCCGAAAATACGTGCAAAGTGGATGCGACATCAAGACCCCTTTCCAACTCTTCCTCGCGCTCCAAGCTGGCAGCATCGCGGGGACAACCACGGTACTTGCCAACGCGGCGCTCCTGGCAGGCAACATCACCACGTTGCCTGGCGCACCAAAAAGACGATTCCGCGCATCTGGACAACAGGTACGTATGACTCACAAGGTGAAGTACGACGATGACCAGGCGTGGTTGGTGGCTGCATCTGGAATCACGGAAGACGTCGTGGTGAAGAGCGCTGAATGGGAGGGGTGGATCATCAACGAGTTGGGTGTCATCGCGGACAAAACATTCACGTCCGACAAGCCGGCAATTACGTCCGAATCATTCAGGAAGACGGACAAGACACGCAAAATGGCGCGTACAGCAACAGAGAGCAAGGCGTTCGCGATCGGCAAAGCCCTCCAAGACGGACAACAGCACCTGCCATCCGATCACACCACAGCACTACAAGACCAGACCGCAGAAACAGAACACCCACCGCTCGCGGTGCAAGGCTGGGCGAGCAAAACAGCACGCACCAACGCCAAACTACCAGACTACATCGCGGCGAAATTGAAGGACATCTGCAAAGCGTCCGCGAAGGATCCGAAAAACAGACCATCCGAGCACGAAGCACACGAGCAATTGATGGGTGACGAAAGAGCCAAAACTGACTGGTACGTACAACTGCATGCAAATCCCATGCGCGTCAAAGCATCGCTGTTTGCAGCGTACAGTGCCAAGCAATGCAAACAAAACCAGGAGGCTGTGCTCACCAAGACAGAAACCAACACAACAAACAAAGCAACAGCAGCATCCGCAATTGTGGCAATCCACAATGCACCAGAAGGAACAGAGGAAGAGCAGAGAGAAGAGGAGTTGCAGAGAGAAGAAGAGCAATTGGAGAATCAGAGGTGGTGTGATGCTCACACAATGAAGGCCAACACAGAAAGTGAGGCTGTGTTGGATGATGAGACGGAAATTTTGTGATGGCTGTGCGCCACCACGATAACACTAGTTGTGGAGTTTTGTGGGCCACAGATCATGCTACTATAACGAGTCTAGAGGCCACCCCAAAACCATCCAAACATCTGCTTATCATGCTATATCTCAACAACACATCGTTTGCAATTAAATCTAAACATTGCATTCAGACGCCTGGCTATAGGTTATACAGAATATCGAAGTTAAATTGACATAGAAATTGTTTTTATTGTCATGTTTGACCACCACACAGTTGTGTGGTGAATTCGAAAAATTCTCAATGGCACAATGTTGCCCTCCCCCCAGCACCCATGATCATCATCATCAACATTGTATTTCTTCAAACTGCGCACCACAATGGCTCTGTATGCTCCCCAGCTATGCACTCCATGAAGGACAGAACATTTCTGCCACATTGCATGCCCCAAAGTGTCGATATACTGAAAAAGAGCGGATTCAAAAAACGAAGTGCAAGCCGGATGCAGTATGGATACGGATCCATATCTCATCCACAGGACCCTTTCAGCCCCTCCACGTACCCCTCGTGCATTCCCACACTACCTGGCGACATGCTGATGCATCCAGACTGGGCTGGGTGTGGAGGGTTCCGATGGTACACCTCCATTTGGTGATGGCCCTGTTGGTTTTGGGTGCACCACCAAAAATGACGGGTCTGCACTCATTCCATGCTGCAGCCTCTTCCAGACCGTTGCAGCAGCTCGAACTTCGCGACGTGCATCTTCAGGCGATGACGCACGGGACTTGTATGGGTGACTTGGAGATTGGGCAGCTTCATGGTGCTGCCCCCTCACTGCCAAAGTCACATGGCAGGTTCGCCGCGATCCGCCCAACAAAACTCTTGCCCTCCACCTTTTCCTCCGCGCGGACACCTTCCCGGTCCTTCCTGAGCATCAAACTTCGTGGAGACCTTGATGGTGACCTCTTGGATGCGTCTTGCCCATTCGTAGGCGTTGGTGTGGCCTGAGCATGGAATACACAGGCTACATCCAACGAGCCAATCTGCCGCGATTTTGAGACGTTTGCGCGGAGGCCTGCGGCGGCCCCAAATCAACCGCTCTCGAAGCCTCCGCTCGTCCACCCACCAAGAGTTGCATGGCGGTGACGGCGATGTGCTTGGATTTTTCATTGGGCCGCTGGTTGGTGCGGCGCTGACGATGCCGTTGGGTGGCCATTGCAGAATTTTTGTTTGTCATCCGCCATTGTCATGTTGTTGTTTCGAGTTTGGCGCTCTCAACCGGTCGCACATCTTGGGGTCTGAGGCAATTATCAACTATTGTACCAAAATGAACGAAGGCAGCATGACACAAAACACTTCGGGAGTACCAATGCAACTCGACCATTCCGTCACGACGAAACGCAGTTGATGATGATTCACATCGTGCTGTGATTGGTGGTTCATGACGCAGCAGCCAGTTTGGTGACGTAGATCACGGATCATGCAAACACTGGATAGAGTGGATGTAAACGCGCACTCACCGCTTCTCCCCAAACTCTACAACTAGCGCTATCGTGGAGGAGGTGTGGGATGGTCTCATCGGAACACCTCAAAAGGAGACTAAACAATTCAAAATCGGAACAAACTTGCTGAAACGAAGAACAGCAAAGGGTTAACTTGGATCGATGTAGTCGTAGCCAAAAGGCTGAAACCCGAAGGAGATGGACGAATGTGCAAATCCATCGGTCCATAAAACTTAAAATACGGCCAACCTCGGAACTGGAATGGATTGGTATATGTTTTAGATCTATGAAGATTGCGACTATGTGCTTAGTTTGAAAATCCCAGAAATTCGACTACACTCTTCATTTCAAATGATTGGTCGACTCACTGATGTTACTGTTATAACAGTAACATCAGTAGCAACAAGATCACAGACACCTGCGACCACCGAGCAACAGCATGCATGCATAAATAAATCTCAGCCTCTCTCAGACTTGCAAACCATGATGGTGATGAACGCAACGACACTCTGCGATGACAGGAAGCACGATGATGGGACTTTTGCTTCCCGCACCGTCGACTGTGACAGCTCATTTGACTATTCTTCGTCAACTGACAGCAATGGACAGCCGAATGTGACAGGTCATCAGCTGCGCTGCTCGTCCACTCTCACTTCACCCAGCTCCTCCAAGGCGCCAGCATCCGCGGCACGCAACACGCCCAACACCTTCAACGTCAGCAACGGGGCAAGCAGCCAACACAGGGGTGGGATGCACTCTCTCCAACTACCAACGGAAACATCGCCCTCCCACCGACACGGAATGCCGAACAGTATTCTGGAGGATGGACCGACGCTCGCAACAGAGACCAACCGCATGCGTACAGCCAGAAAGCTGGCGGAATTCTCCCAAAGCTCTCTCGACTTCTCGCGCATCAGTCTCATCGGACGAGAAAAGGAGAAGCGCGTCCTTGACCGTCTATTCCAGCAGATCCTCAAGAAGCCAACGTCCGCAGCCTCACCACCATCTTCATCTTCATCAGACGAAGAGAGGTCAACGGGTCCGAATGACGAGGAAAGCAACGCAATCTATGCGAGCAATGCGACCAACCCAGACAATCAAAACGCTCTCGGCCAACATGTGACAGCACAAGCTATCACGTTCCGATCCCTCGTGTCCATCTCCGGATACTCGGGCACTGGAAAATCGGCCCTGGCCAACACGCTGCAACCGAAGTGCAAGGCGAGCAACGTCTTCTTCGTGTCCGGAAAGTTCGATCTCAAGCAGATGGATGAGCCGTACTCTGGGTTCCGAACCGCGATGGCCGATCTCTGCTCACAGATCTGCGCTCTTCCGCGCACCAACTCCGCTGGCGTTATCGTCACCCCCGGCAACTGGCAGAGTGGAGGACAGGATACCCAAAGCTTGGATGTGATCAGGCAGCGCATCACAGATGGTCTCAACGTCGACGAGCTGCAGGCACTCACCAAGATCATTCCCAACCTCGTCGACGTCGTCGGCAGTGATGCCCTATGCCACGCGCACATGCAAGACAACGACGGCGACGAAAGCACCGTCCTTTCTGCCAGCCAACGTGCGCAAACAACAGAAGGCTTCAAGGAGCAGTCCATTCGACTCAAGTTCGCCTTCCGGCGATTCATCAAGATCATCTGCAGTTGCTGTCCCCTCGTGTGGGTATCCGACGATGTCCAATGGGCAGACAAGGAGTCACTCAACATGATCGAGTCATGGATGCTTGATACCACCATCTCCTCTCTCATGGTCGTCATCTGCTTCCGATCCAACCTCGTCAACATGGAGGGAGCCAGCAACGGCCGTGCTTCGGACTTGGCTTCAGTAGCCACATCCCACACAATCGACCTGGTTGGCCAGATGCTGACATCCATCCAGAAGAAGAAGCGCGAGCGCTTCATCCGCTACGTTGATCTCGAGGTCAACAACCTATCTCTGGACAACGTCCATGGAATGGTCAAGCAGCTACTGGGAATCTACAGCAACGACGGTGAAGGTAGCGAGGGCTGCGATAACGGCACTGCTGAGACTGCCAACAGCAGCAGCAGCAGCAGCAGCTACGGATTAGCAGAAATCGCGTACAAGAAGACGGATGGAAACGTCTTCTTCGTCCAGCAGTTCATCCGGATGCTCGTCAAGGACACCCTGCTGTCATACGACATCGCATCGATGAAGTGGGTGTGGGACAACGATCAGATCAAGCGAGAGACTCCAGCAACCATCAACGTGGTGGAGCTGATGGAGCTGAAGCTTCAGCAGATCGATACGGCGCAGTACCTGCTGCCGCTAGCCGCTTGTCTTGGATCTACGTTTTCGTGGCTGCTGTTGCGAACGGCGCTGGAGGGATTTGTGGCGAACGATGCAGCGGGCGAGGACGGGCATCGTGCATTGTACGAAATGCTGTTTGGTGGGCCACCACCGGCAACCGAGAATGAATGGTTGGACATCCTGAAGATCTACGAAGAGGAGGGACTCATCGAGGCTCACACTACTGCCAACAAGACCCACGCCCACTTAGCCGATGAATCCTCGCTTGCGACACAGACCTCCACAGCAGCTGCGTATTCGTTCATCCACGACAAGGTCCAGGAAGCAGCCCTTGGAATGATCGCATCGAAGGTGCACCTTCTGGAGCTGCAGCACCGCATCGGACTCATCCTGATGGATAGGTTGTCGCTGGATGACTTCGAGTCGTCGTTGTTCGTGGTGGTGAATCTCCTCAACAGTCGCTTGGACATGGTTCCACTGTACCCATCGTCACTGCAGTCATCAGCATCGTTGATGTCAACGGAAGGTACTGATATCACACAAACACGACGTTTCCAGGTTGCGAAGCTCAACTTCGACGCTGGTACCATTGCTGCATCGCATGCAGCCTTCCGACCGGCTTTCAAGTACTTCCAAAACGCCATCGATATGATGCCAGCTGATCACTGGCGGTCCCAATACGACATGAGCCTCCAACTCTTCTCGTCAGCCGCAGAGTGTGCTTATGTGAGCAACAGGTTTGACAAGATGAAGAAGTACGGCAATGAGGTGATCAAGCAAACGGACTCTTCATTGATCGACAAGATGAGGGCGTATCATGTCCTGATGGATGGAGACCTGGCCATGATTCAGCAAACCAAAGCGAGCGATGTGTTGAATCTGGGCACCGAGTTGATGGCCAAGCTTGGGTATCGATACCCCAAGAACAGCACCATGAGGCTATTCACAGTCATCACAAAACTCATGAAGCTGAAGGCATCCGCAAAGAAGTGGACGGTTGAGTACTTGGATTCCATGCAGCCGTCTGAAGATCCCATGGACGAACTCATCAGGAACACCATCAACAGGCATGCGTGGAGTGCAGCGATTTGCGATCCAGGGATACTCGCTCTGATCACCATCGATTCTGTCAATAGTGCGATGACGACAGGAAGGACCAGCCTCACGCCAATTGCCATTGTAAGCCTAGGTCTGTTGCTCGGCCCCATTCTGGGCGATATGGAAGCCGGAGGGCTGTACGCTAACTATGCAATGAAAATGAACGAAACAAACAGCAATTCGGCAGCGGCTCGCGCGACTATGGTCGCGTACGGCATGGTGATCAACAACCTCATTCCGTATGAAGATTGCAAGCAGCCATTGCTGGATGCCCACCCACAAGGTATGGCTGGTGGCGATACTCAGGTCGCGATGGGTGCCATCCTCTTCTACCTGGACCTGTGCCTTCTAACTGCGAAGCCATTGGAAGGCTTGGACGCAGACTTTTCCACATACACGAAGGTCTGCGAAGACTACAGCCAGCACAAGTCAGCTGAGCAGCTGTCCATTAGATGGCAAATGGTCTTGAATCTAAGAGGGCGCTCCGACCAACAAGCGCTCCTTGTCGGCGAAGTCTTCAATGAAGCATTGGCCATGGAGCGCATCAAGCAAACCAAGGATGAAGCGCTATGGTCTGGCGTGCTTCAAATTAGACTGTTCACAGCGACATACTTCGGTGAGTACGAATATGCTGTCAAGATTGTGCTCGAGATACTTGACAATGGCATAAAGTTTACGCCCGGATACATTTTGTCAACAACCACGAGATTCCTTTCCTCTTTGGTTGCAACAATTGTTGGGCACCAAAACAAGCAACTTTCAAGAAGCAAACGCTCCAAGATCAAGCAGCTGGCCCATACATCGCGCAAAGCTGTTCGCCTTGCTGTGAAGCAGAAGAACCCAAATGCCGTGCATTGCCTCGCCATCCTCGAGGCAGAGAGAGCCGCATGGAAGGCACACAAGAAGAGAAAGCGAGACAGTGAATTCCGGGCTGCCGTCAAGCTGTACCAAGACGCAATCCGGATTTCTGCACGGACGGGATTCTCTCAAAATCAAGCACTGGCAAACGAACGGCTGGGCGAGCACATGTTGTTGGAGAGCGACACAGAGGGGGCGGTCTATCATTTCAACGAGGCAGTTCGGCTGTATCAGGAATGGGGTGCCAGTCAGAAGGCGGCATTGCTACAAGAGCGCAGTGAATTTATCGGGCGTCCATGATGCGCCAACGACATCAGCAATAGAGCTAAATCAACACTGATTCTACCATACATACGTAGACAAGTAAATTTGATGGACTGTGAAACCTTCGCATGTCCTCATTCCCGCAAGATCCGAACACGAAGATGCTTGGAAGTTAGAGCGGTTTGGAAGTTAGAGTCTCCTTCATGCAGCCCTTGGATCTACGCCTACGCATCCTATGGAGCTCAGACGACACCCGCACTCTCCTCGGAATCAGATAAAAGGGTCCCACGAGTATGACCAACGTCTTTCTCAGACGCAAACAACAGCGTGACCACCCTCACAGACAGCACAGCAGCAAGGAACCAGATAATCCGCGTATGAAGCTCTGCCAGTTACCAGCTACTACGACCACAGGTTTAAGCCGTCCCATTGGGCTCTATAATAGTGTGTCTAAACTGTTCTATCCGATCACTGTCAAGGTTTATGTTCAGCGCGCGGCGTATTCTATTCTCTAGTGTCTTTGGCTTGAGTGGAGGCCAATTCTTTTGGTAACCATTGGTAACAATTGGTTACTAGTCGTATGAGTCAATTTCTCTGTAGACTCTGGTACATTTTGTACGTCAGTCCCACGTGAACCGGCCCAATAATCACCTTTTCTGCCACAAACCTCCTCGGCAAGTTCATGCCGCTCCTTTTGTTTGAGCTCTCCTTTCTCGAGCACTCATATGTGGCTTTTCATCGCCCTCTCCAACTTTGGTGGTGATTGGTTGGGTATTTGTCGAGATCTGCTTGTTTCTCTGGAGCAGGCACTCTTTGTTCCCATTCACGAATGCCAATCACCGCGATGTATCGTGGCGAATTTCTGTGTGCCCCAGCGCGTGTTAACACGTGGTTGAAATGATCACAAAACAATGTGGTGCCAACCGATGTGTTCCTCACATGCTATGATCAGTTCCTTGTATCCTGGTATCATCCATTGCGACTTCGTTCATCGTATTGCACTTGCACTGTAGTTGATTTCGGTTGATAATTTCTACAATAGCGTTTCAGTTCTACTCCAGAATGCCGTACACCAGCAACCTTCTCGGCAACAGCAACTTGGAGGCATGTGTATCGTTGCATCCATCCTGCTTGGGAGAGCAATGATCCCTTGGTTAGCAGCAGCACACAATAGCAGTCCAGAATAGAGCAGAGTCGACTGTTTCACACTGAGGAGTTCAATCTCGCCATGCTCCGATCGCTCTTCATTGGATCCTCCACATCGCTGAGCATGTGCAACTGCGCTGCGCATAATTTCCACGCCATGTGCGCGCATTTTAGCATGTATCGCGCGCGCAATGTAGAGGCCAGCGTTCGATTGGCCACAGCGGCGCTGAAGATCAGTAACGAACATCAGGTTTCCTCCACAGAACGGTTGGAACGCGTTTTGATAGAGCATGAACAGCGCCTGCGTCAACGAATTCATCCATGGCGTGAGCGTGAGATGGGGGGCTAGTCTTTGCGAGGGTGTAGCAACCAGTGTCAACGAAGACAGTTGTGGCGCGTGAGTAGGAAGCGGTGTTTCCTCGCGAGGATAGTACGCGGTAAAGCCACGAGATGAACTTGCAGTTGTATATCTTTGGAGGAAGTGAAGGACTATGACCAATGTTACACGGGCAGGTGCAAGAGAGACTACTGCATCGATTGAAAGCAACGGCACGATGATCCTACGACAGGGCGATGAACAACCTTGCACAACGAAGAGAGAGTCAGATGAGGAGCACAGTCCGACTCAACAACACGTAAAAACGCACGATAATTTTTGGCGCGAACTTTTGTGCGTTCACGGATCGATGATCATGGCTGTCACGAGCAGTAGTGACTGACTTCAAACACCCAAAGCAACGCACAAAAGCAGTCTGGACCGTTGACCAGCACACCACCCGAAGCGGAATGAAGCAACGAATACAACCATGCCATCCACTTGAGCAATAGACGAAACAGAATTGGATGCGGGTCTTTGGAAGGCCGTCGGCCGAGATTGGACCAAGAAGCAACAAATTTCTGTACCAGAATGTCGTAGGCTCTACGCAGTTACCAATGGTTACCAACGAAAAAATTCCGGATTCTTGTCCGTACGTCGTCCGTATGAAAAAGGCCGATAAAGGGTTAACAGAGGCATCAAGATGAACATGAAGCGGAGACCGTTTGCCAACAATGACCACATCAACAGAGAGCTCTCACTCTCCTCTCTCTAATAATGTGACGATGTCAGGCAACGGCCATCAACTCATCGAATGGTTGCTTGTGCCGTCGGCGATATGCCAATGGTTACCAAAAATTTCCAAAAAGCGCCAAAAACCGGAAATTAGCCATTAGCCACTAGTCCCAACGCTAAAGTCTACTCCGATTTGTTTGTTTTGGAAATGACCGACGCAGATGGCATCAAACTTTTTTGTCACCCGAAGCGTTTCCCTGAACAACGCACGCAATCTCATTCACAATCACATGCACAACCACGCAGCGAAATTTCGCACCTGGAGCGCATTCATTGATGATAGCTCTCCTGCTCCACTCAAACAACCACTATCACGATACCAACAGGCACACGCACGCACAAGTCAAGAGATAAGAAGGACATCATCGACAGAACTGACCATTTCCTGATCCGTTGATAAGGATAGAGCAAGAGAGAGAGAGAGAGAGAGAGAGAGAGAGAGACAGAGTTCGAAGTGGACGATTGCTGGTCGACGAGGGAAGCCCCGACAATCGAGAGGCAACGGTGGGTTGGACAACAAGCAAACTGCGAGAGAGACGTGAGCGAAGCAATCGCTCCACCAATCACCTCATTCATTCATTCATTCAGTCCATACCTCGCAGCGCCACTCCACTGAGGCACAGGACAGAATGACGACAACCACGACGCCTCCAGAGGCTGCGAGACCTGCGTTGTCATCGCATCACCCCATGCGCAATCCTGTGCACACTCCAGCTCAGAGCATCGAGGATCGGTTCCCACAATTGGCATCGCGACGAGCACCACCAGGTCCGCATCGACGTGTCAATCATCGGCATCACAACAACAGCAGCAGCACCAGCAATACTCAAGTCGCCGCACAACAGCAAGCAACGCGCCCGCATAACCACAATCATGGAGCGCATGCCAACGAATTCAAGACGGCGCACTGTTCGGTCTTCCACACCAGCATGCCGGGCATTTGCGGATACTGCGGCAAGCTCAATGCCAAGAGCTTCTGCTCAGCCTGTCGATTGGCCGTTTATTGCGTAAGTTCGGGCTCTTTCTCCATTTTTGCATGTTCTTTCGTCGCGTGTTGGAGGAAGTGTGGCAGAGCAGATCCTAGCATATTATGCTTGGCTCTGCTATCCTCTTCTTTTGACTGCATTGCGCTGCCACTTTTTGCTCTCTCCTGCCGCTCACCACCACCACCAATCTTTGCGCCGCCGCCGCCTCCAAAATCCCATGGGCATCCTCGGCGCTCTCGATAACACGCCGTGCTCCGCAGAACAAGGAATGCCAACGTACACACTGGAAGCACCACAAGCCAGTTTGCAAGCGACTGTCGGATGTCCGGGCCGTCGCCATCGCACCTCTGCTGCAGGCCGCCCCGCCATCCAACATCAGCGTACAAGATCAGAAGAATCACGCGGACCCCATCACCTTGGTGGCGCTACAGATCTTTAAGCATTTTGACAAACGGGCCAACGACTACATGGTGTACGAACACGTCGTAAAGCAGCTGCTGGATGAACCCATTGAGCTCTACGGCTGGTCCAACTATCACATCCGCCGCATCTTCCTCACCGCCAAGGGCATCCAATCGATGCTCAGCGATTCTATCGGCGTGCGCGTCACGCCACAAGACTGCCGATTCCGTGCTTACGTCTCCATGACATCCCTCAAGGAATTTCGGCAGAGGGGACCCATCGTCGATCTGGGTGCCTACGACACCGAAACCAGCCGCGATGCGACAGCCCACGATCATCGACACAGGCATTCCGATGTCGACCTCTCGGTCATTGGACAAGGCACGGACGAATTCACATTCCGCCACCCCGGCACGCGACCGCAAGACGATGAGCAGGTCTCCCACATGGGCATCGCCACGCCCAACAAGTACGCACCCGTAGTCACGAAGGCCTCGCACCATCTCAAGGCGATCCATTTTGTGCATGCCGATGCATTCGGACGCCTCGTCGCCGCCTATCCCAACCAATTCAGCATCCGGTTGGACGCCGCCCGCAACTTCTTCATATACGACTGCTACGAGTACAAACCGCCCCCAGGCGCCGGCCGCTTGCGCAGCGATCGGATGCAGCAGCTGCCCGACGTCGCCCTGCTGCATCAGTACAACACGACCATCACGTGCAATCCGCCGGCCGGAATCCAATCGATCGGCAGCGACGTGCGGTCGCAGCAGACCGTGCGCAAGATCTGTCACGTCAAGGCCATGTCGGGCGAATTCTTTCGTTCCAAATGTTTCCGCTTTTGTTTTCCCATTGCGCATATTTGCGGCATCCGGCTGTTGCAGCAGTCATCGTCGTCGTCCAGCGAAGATCCGTGGGAGATTCCGGGCATGCTCATTTTGGAGTTTGATATGCCGCCCGATGATCTGATCCACCCCTTCTGTTCGCGCACTGTCGCGACGAAGGATTCTCGTTTTGAACCCATCCCCGATTGGACTCCGGGGCAGCATGCTTCGAAGGCCACACGTCACTACATCTGCGGCGCATTCTTGGAACTGCAAGAGTTGGTGGCGCATCTGTGCAAGCTCGATGCTCACGTCGCGTCGATGGTGCAAGGAACGGGTGGCACGTTGTCGGACGCCAACCTCGACTTCAGCAAGGCGCCGGCGGCAACGGTATCGACGATGGTGGAAGTCATTGCGGAGGATCAACGACCCAAGCCTGATGCGTTCGACGGCAGCATGGAATGTCTACTGGATTGCGTCAAGGATCGGCTGCGTGCCATGTCTGAGGCGGGCAACCCGCTGGGTGCCATATATATTGCCAATCAATTGGGATTGGGCGATGGCGGCAAGTAGTGGACCAGGTCGTACTCGTGGGTAGAGTCGAATTGAGAATTTGGTAGAGTTGATCGTATAGAGCCATGGTGCGAGAGGCATGCACAAACATCTGTGTCATCTGTCGACATGAGTACGACCTATGGTGAAGCGACATGAACGGCAAGTGAAATCAATCCGCGGAGAGAAACTGTACTCTGAGAGGAAGTATTCGACTGGAACCGGCATTTGCAGAACGTTTGTGCCTCTCCGTTGATAGGTCTTGCTTTGTATCGGACAGTTCTTTTCGCATCTGTTGGTTGCTGTGCCAAAGGCGGCTACAAAGGGAACGGCATCTCTCTTTCTCTCTGTGTTTAGTCATCGACACATTCCACAACGAACGGAGGCCATGACCGCCCACGCAACGACAATTTGTGCGTTCCAACTGTTGCGTGGATTGTTGCGGTTGGTTATTCTGTCGACACCGGTCAGTTTCGCCACTTCCTTTCCACTCGTAGTGCCATTTGCGCAGTGTGACCGAACACCACGGAGAAGGAGAAAGAATCCTTTCCGTCCCTCGTTGCGTGTGTCCACTCATCACATTGATAGAAACATTCTGCAGCAGTTATGCTTGTGGCATGTATGGTACTATGCTTGTGGCATGTATGGTACGAGCGAGGTCGTATGGTACGGCTATGCACAGAGAAACGGCATCCAACAGATCGTGGCAGAAGAAGCAGGCGTAGGAGTCCACTCACCCAGTCATGGAGGACCACATGTGGACAGCCCGATCATGCGGTGGGTGGGAATGGCGATACAGATTAAAAAGGCGGGTGACTTGTCACTCCACCGCCGAAGCACCGTCGACGCATCGAAGAACACTCTGCACTCGGCAGACACGGTCATGCACAACCGCAAGGAAAACACACGCACACACACGGGTGGTTGAACGACTCTATCGGCCGCCGCAGTGGATGACGGCATCAATGGCGATCCCCGCGAAGCCTGGATCGCCCTCGCCCTTGTTCCTTTCATCGTGTCTTCTCGTACTGGATTGGTCGTTCGCTGCGTCACCTTGTGTGCACACAGCCCGGTTGGTCCCATCGTTGGTGTCCGTCCATGACCGACATCATCGGACGTCACCAACGCCATCGGTGCTTGTAGATTGTACTGACGCCACGCCACACCCTTGCACGGAGTGTACGGAGACAGACAGAGCGGCAGAAGACAACCAGTCCACCAGCTCATAAAATCGACAACCAACAATCCCGGCACTCCTCCATCACAAACAGCAATAGTAGCAGCAAACCCAGCCATGCTTCACCAGGAACTCCAATGCGCCATCGAACTCAACAACCATGGTGCTCACGCCTTGCATGACTGCAACTACGACGATGCCATCAAGCATCTGTCCAACGCCTTGAAGGCCTCGAAGCACTACATTCGCGCCTGTGAAATCGATGGCACTTTCGCTGCTCACCACAACGCAACGAACAAGGCTGACATCCTGCGCCCAGGTCAGGTCATCCGGCTGGATCAGATGGTGACGACCCGTGACACCACTGCGCAGCATGCAGGGACGCCTTCTTGGGCATCCGCACCAACCGTGCCTGCCCAGGCAGCCAACCCTGCATGCACCATCACTCCTGCCCCAACCACCAACAACGACGGCGGCACCACCGCTGCCGCAACCAACAGTAGTTCTGCGAACGATCATGATGATGATGATGATACGGTCAATGGGCACTACATCTACACCACCCCCATGTTCATCACGCCGCGCGCACCTGCCGATGCGGCGGGCATGTACGAGATCTCCTTGGCTACATCTGCTGTCATCGTATTCAATCTCGCCATCTCGCACCATCTCTACAGCACGCATGCTGCAAGTCCCACCAAGGCCAGCAGCAAGCTGCGCAAGGCCATCCGATTGTACGATCTGGCGCTGATGCTGTACGAAGATCGCAGCCTCGATGGCAGTTCCCTGCTCGTCGCCGCCATCGTCAACAACCTCGGCGTTGCCAACCTCAAGCTGCAGCTGCAGGATGCGGCGATGCGGTGCTTCCGGAGTCTGTTGGCATCCATCGTCATGTTGGAACAGCAAGACGATGGCTGCACGGCGGAAGCATCGCAGTTCCGCTTGTTCCTGCGCAATGCCATCCAATGGATTGGCTGCCGGTCGACCGGAGCGGCGGCCGCAGCAGCGTGAACGACGCGGACTCCGTTTTTTAGCATGCCATGCCGGGCCGCAACAAACCATGGCACGGCAAGGTACGACCTATCATGCCCACCTACATATCATGCACGAACTGTACAGGGAGATCATTGCACGAGAGAGAGAGAAATAGAGAGGAGGAGCAGAAGAGAGACTGGGAGAAAGCGTTGGGCGCCCCGTTTCATCCTTCGGACATATACCACACCATACAATAGAATATCGATTAAACAAACAAAACACAATAACAAAATACAACAGTACTTTACGTCATGGATAGAGATTAAGAGTACGAGCCAGGAGAGCCACATCCCACCACCATCGACACGAAATGCAATTGTACCATGGTAGCACAATTCACTGTGGAGGCCTTCGCGTGAATCCACATAGCGCGGCGCTTGGCGAAGTGTTGAAAAAATTTCCAGAAGCTACGCGAGGAACAGATTGGACTTTCTGACGGCGACCATAGCGGCACCTTTCGCCATCGTGCGCCACATTGTGTCGTTGGAGCACCACATGGAAGAGGTTAGCTCGGTAGCTATGCGTCGGTCGGACGATTTTTCATCACTGTTGGCGCATACTTTCGACTCCCTTGTTTGCTACGGTAACCGCGCGATGTCAGCATCGCGTGGCGGAGCCACACCAGCATCACCATAAGTCAACATCCGAGACAATCAGAGCACTCACGAAGAACATGGAACGCGGCAGAATGTGAGCTGCGCGAACCGAAGGACTTGCGCAGTGCTTGAGGTAAGCACGCAGCACGATGTTGGGCCTTGAGCCACGGGATGAATCTGTTGCGATCCAGCACGAACTGCACCCGTCTGAGCTGCTCCATTCCGCGACGATGGATGAGCTGCTCTTCCATCGACGACTGTCGATCGATCGGCAGAACAGAAAAGTACCCCAAGCTGATCAGATCCTGGTTCTTCGCAACGCCATCGGCGAATCGCTTCAGGAGGGGCACCTGAGAGATCTCAACACACGACGCGCTGCTGGCACCTTTGGTGAGCATCAAGTGCCTGATCCGGATGTGGGGCAAATGAGGTTCCAGCAGTTCCAACAGTGATGCCAGGCTCTCGATATTGTGCGAGATATCAAGCGACCGCAGGCAGTGACCGTTGTTGTGCAACCCACTCAGGATGGCATCGATGGAGATAACGTCCATATTCACAGCTGATAGATCCAGCTCCTGCAACTCGAGGCGCGGAATGGTATGATGCAATGCCCCCACCCAGTCGTGCTGCTCCCATGCATTCTGGAGATTGTTCCGGCCCAAATCCAGCTTGACGAGCCCATGGTATCGCTGCAACGTGCTCAGAAGCACCGACGTCCCTTTGCTCGTGATGCCGCACGACCGAATCGATAGCTCCTCAATGCGTCCCATTCCAAGCGACCCTGATGATTCCGTAATGGTCGCGAACAGTTCCACCAACAGAAAACAACCCAAGTCTCCCATGCCCCAGTGACGGAAGCCCAGCTTCTTCACGCCGCGGCTTCTCGCCACGAGGGAAAGCAGACGCCGCATCTGCAGTTCATTGATCGCCCCGTCGACATGGACTTCCGAACGAGTCCCACGTTCCATCTCTTCGACGAATACGTCGATCTCGCGGTCGATGCGTTTTGCCTCGGACTCGGAGAACGCTTCTTCCTCGTTCACATCAAAGATGTCGTAGTACACAACCTGCATCTTGCCTTTCGCCTTCCGCCTCTTGCTTGTGTGTAATGTTATGTATTGTGGATAGTGCTGGTATGTGCGTATGTGCGTGTGTGCCTGCGTGCCGTCCGAGGATGGTCCACTCTCTCATTCTTCCGCATGCGCCGAGAGAGGAGCCAGACACACTACATCCCGGCAATAACCCTTTCCGCTCCTGCCTTACTCGCGGTACTTACGATCTGCACGACAACGAGAAAGGGCCACGCATCAACAAAGAACCAACAAAGATCTTGGCGACATCTCGCCATTCCTCATTGATCTGTGTGGTTTGTGATGCCAACGTCACAGATTCTGCGAATTTTGGAACATCAACAGAAAGAGCTTGTGAAGTACCTATTCATCTGAATCCAGAATATACGGGACTCGTTATACGGACATGGGGACGTCAGCTTGGTTGATTCCATGACCGAATACTTAGACCGGGACACCCGGCAAGTCCATTGAAACGTGTATCATTTGACTCATTTGACCAGAGAGATGAATCGAGGCTGTTTAATCGAATTAGTCTTGCCTCCACAATCTGTGTCGTTGCATTCGCTGAAAATGACCTATTGATGTCGTACCGTTAAGTATTATATTTAACGAGATCGTCTATTGGTGTCCAATGACCGCCGTTGTGACTGTAGCTGTCTAAGTCACGAATCAATCTGATGCACAACTGAAAGTGCATTTAATGCACTCCTAATGCATTTAATGCACTGCAAATGCATTTAATGCACTCAATTTGCATTTTTTGCACTCCAAATGCATTTAATGCACTCCATTTGCATTTAATGCACTTCAAATGCATTTTTTGAACTCCAAGTGCATTTAATGCACTCCAATTGCATTTAATGTACTTCAATTGCATTTTTTGAACCCCAAATGCATTAAATGCACTGCAAATGCATTTTTTGCAAAAGGAAGCAGGTTCGACGGGACTCGATGACGCTTCAACAACACGGAAGCAATGACTGAATATGTCCGAGTAACACCGATTGACAAACAATTAATATAAATGAATCAAAACAAGACGTCGCTGCGACATTTGCTTTGTCAACATTTCACAAACAGCGAAGAAACGCAACAAATGACAAAAAGCACTTTCGAGTCGTACTAGTCGTAAACTGAAGTATTCGATGCACTTGCCGGGTGTCCCCGACACGGTGGGCAAGTCATCATCTGTGGCATTCCATAAATACGTGACGACGAGCCACGTGTGTGTTCGGATTGGTTTCGCTTTTGTGACGCAATTGGCGAACATGTGAGAAGCAAAAAGCTGCCGAACAACACCGCCAAAACAAGAGGAACAAAGGTCGGCAGATCGGCCAACAGTTGCCACCAAGACACGCGAGAGAAACAGAGACTGAGAGGCAAGCCAAACACCAATTCGCCACACATCCACGGGCATGGCACCTCCACATCGCACCGTCCAGCTCCATCGCAAACGGCAGCATGGATGGCGAGAGATCAATCGAGCATGTTGAAACATCATTGATGCATCCATCCAAACCAGCGCCGAAGAACGTTTCCTCCATGACGACAAGTCCGCACACTCCAAACACTACCCACAGATCATCTCCTCGTCCGTTGCATTCCAAGGCATCGACGCAGGGCAGTTCTGTATCCCAAGTCTTTGACCTGTCGTCACCAGCGTCAACAAAAGCGGCATCCATCAGACCATCGTCCGTCCTCCATGACACCGTCCTCACCTCCGGCAACGACTTCTACGATGACGGATACAACGAGGTCGAGCTGGACACAGAAGTTCCGCACACTCTCTTTGATGGCGGCGGTGCAGCGATGTTCGGTCGTGACAAAGAACTCGAGACGCTGCGCGCCGCGTTTGATCAGACGGTAGTGGCTGGAAAGACAGTCGGAAGAGGCAGAAAAGCCAAGACCAGGTCACAACCCACCACGCCTGATGAGTTGGCAACTACATCTCCATCCGTCGGCAACACCTTGCTGCCAGCTGTGTTCGTGTGGGGTATCAGCGGCACAGGAAAGTCCAAGCTGGTCGATACCTTCTGCGATCAGCTGCGTGATGATCTGACAAAGGAGAACAGGGAGAAGGCGACGCTTGGCGGGCACCGCGACGTGCACATCCTGAAGGGCAAGTTCGAAGAGCATCAACAGGGCGATCCCTTCTCTGCCATCACCCAGGCGCTCTCGAACTGGTGCAAGCAACTGGCTTCTGACAACAAGCCCTCAGGAGCTACAGTGAAAGATCAAACGTCGCCATCGGCATCGCCATCGCAAGTACAGGGAAACAATCCCAGTCAGATTGGTGCGACGAACAACGAAGAAGGGATCAAGGAGAGAACAACCACAGTCAACCCTCTCCTGCAACAACTTCGAACCAACATCAAGTCCAGCCTCCTCACGTCCCAACAAAGAAGCCTACTCCTCACCTTCGTGCCATCATTGTCCATCTTCTTTGACGATGGTGACAGTGACAACGCTTCCCTCGTCTCTTCGAGCTTGCATCAGATCAACTCTACCTCCAATGCACAATTCAATACGCCGCAGGTTTCATCCACAGACACATCGTGGAATCGATTTCAATACACTTTCACACAGTTCTTGGGCGCTGTGTCATCGAAGGATTGTCCTGTCGTGATGGTGCTGGATGACTTGCAATGGGCATCCCAAGAATGCATGGAGCTAATGTCGTCAATTGTACATCGCTCGCACTTTTTGTGGATCGGGACCATCCGACAGGAAGTCAATCCTCATTCACCTGATGAAGTACTGGAATTAGAAGTCGACGTGCCGTTCCGCAAGCTCCTGGCGGACATCAACTTGAACAACCCTGCCAACAGCAACGCCGACAACAAACATGGAGTCCTCGACAAAGCAACAGCAACGCCCGCGTACACCGACATCCACCTCAACAACTTCGACAAGCAACAGCTGCGTGATTGGGTATCAGAGCTGTTCCAACAAGACGACGACGTCGCGGACGAGGTGACCAACCTGCTTTTCAGACAAACAGATGGTAACATCTTCCACACAGTCCAGCTTCTAGAAGACATGGAGCGAAGCAAGGTCCTGGTGTACAGCCGTATCACCTTCCAGTGGGAGATGAATACTGCCGCTGGTGCCTCCACTGGTGCCTCTTCCAATATCCAAGGTGACATCAACAGCGGTACCTCCACAACGCAGCTCGGTGGCTACTCGTACGGTGGATCCAGCAATATCATTCAACTCATCTCCTCGAAGCTGCGGTCTTTGCCTACTCCGTTGCAAAAAGCACTTGTCTTGGCATCGTACATCCGATCCTCGTTCGAATTGGAGCTGTTGCAGGTCGTGTGGGACTATGAACAACGTCACAGCCCTACCAATGACGACATCCTCGGTGGAAATGGCAGCACCAACGATAGCCGCCGCCGCAGCAGCAGCAACAACAGCGACAACAACACCAGTCACAACAACGATCCAAAGAAACCACTTGTAGAATGGCTGGAGCAGGCCGTCCTTGAAGGTCTGCTCGCCAACTCCATCGGAGGCACAAGTTACCGTTTCAGCCACGATCGAATCCAGCAGGCTTCACGCGAGCTGGTTCCATTCGGGGAGGTGCGCACGATGCTTCGGCTGCGCATTGGGCAATGTCTGTGGAATATCTGCACAGCCAGCACAGACATCACAAACGAGCAAAGTCACCATCTTCCGAACAAGACATCCGATGGCAAGGCAGTGGGTGGCGACAGCGGCCTGCTCTTCATCGCGGCTGACCATCTCAATTGCACCCCGAGCAAGGATCATCTATTATCGGCACAACGAAACCTCGTGGTCGGCGAGCACGCTCTGCACATGTCGGCAATGGCACCCGCCGCGATGTACCTCCAACTGGCGAACACATCGCTTCGGAAGTTGCGGGGCGACCCGTGGCAGAACGACTACGATCTGACCTTGCGGTTGCTCCGTGCTCGATGTGACGTTGAGCTCGCGCTGAACCGATATGACCTTGGCTACTCCTTGAGCGATGAGCTACTGGAGCATGCACGGTCGCTGGATGACAAGCTCCCGACATACGCAGCAGTGGCGAATGCTCTCGGAAAGCAGAACGACCCCAAAAGGAGCTTGGAGCTGAATCAACGCTGCGCGTCGTTGTGTGGGGCACACCCCAAGCGCGCCTACGCCTTCCACATTGCACTGGGGTTGGTATCTGCACGAGTCTACTTTCGACGCACGAGTGATGAAGACTTCTTTCGGCAGAATCCCGTGACCACGTCCCCACGGGTAATTCTATCGATGGTGTTTTTGCGGCAAGCCACTATTCGTGGATTCGAATGCAACGATGCGACAGCATGGATCCTTGCAACGGTGAAGATGGTCCATATCACAAGACAGCACGGAATTTGCGAAGAGACTTCCACTGCTCTCACCTGCTTTGCTTTGCTCCATCAAGTTCTCGGTGACACCGAAAATGCACGAAGGTACACAGAGCTGGCAAAAGAAGTCCTTCGCAGGATAGGTGGAGACAAAAAGAGGGAAGGCTGGACGCACTATATCGCCACAACGCACGTCGACGCTTACTTCAAGCCATCCCAGGAGGTGGCACAAGCATTTCACTTTGCTCATGAGGCAGCCATGAGGGTAGGAGACTTCGAGCTTGGTTTTTTATCCTGGCATGGTTTCTTGGTGAATGCATTCTTTGGAGGATATCCACTTGACGCGCTGGCTTCAGCTGCAGCCTCATTGTTGGAACAAATGAAGCGATACAAAATTGCCGCGCACAGAGGTATGATCGTTGAAGTTAGCAAAGCGTACGGATACATGAGCGGCACCCTTCCTCTGGATTGGGAGGAGCTGATGGATCTCGACAAATGTGACGACTTGGAACCATATGCTCGCATTGCCACATATTGCACAAGACTCCACGCTATGGTATTCTTTGGCAAGTATGAATGCGCAGAAAGAGTCTACACTTTGTGGAAAAAGTACGGCATGGATCAGCCCAGCTATGATTTGGCAACAGCAACACCAGTACTGAGTGGTATGCTGGCTTCGAACCGATACAGACAAACGAAAAAGACAAGATACCTCAGGATACTTTCACAGAACAAGCGAAAGCTCAAACACATTTGCAAAACCAAAGGCAACAGCGCATATCATCGGTACTTGATTCTTCGGGCAGAGACGAAATCAATCAGGGTGGGAACGGCTGACCACCATGCTGTTGCATCATGCTACGATGAGGCCATCGCCCGGGCCGACGCTGAGAACAACCTTCAGGAGGCAGGGTATGCGTGTGAACTTGCGGGCAACCACTTTCTGGGAGTAGGCAGCGACTCCCAAGAGAATCACGACGCATATATTCGTCAATACTTCACGAAGGCGTTGGGCTTCTACGAGTCCTGTTGCGCGACAGCCAAGTGCACAGATGTCCGTGCAAGGCATGCGGCATTGATCGATGAGGACGAGGTGCTCAAAGCCAAGCAAAAGAGAAGCGCTGTCGGCCAAGCAAGGACCATGTCATTCGGAGATCAGCCGTCTCAGCCGGAACAACACCAATCGAGTGCAAGTGGCGACCTGGCATCGGTGAGTACTCCGGTGCATAGAAGCATGGTGTGCCAGGCTCTCTCGGGTATCGCGTCAGACGCGAGTCCTATAAGATCACCGGTCGCAGAAAGGGGAGTGCTGCAGAATCGTGGAAACAGCGACGGAAGTAGACGCATGTCCGCAAGCCCAAGCATGAACGATATGCCAGTCAAGATCGACGTGACTGACAACAATGATGATGGAATGGTGGTGGCAGCAGATAGACGCTGAGTCATATCTAACTGCCGGTGGACAATGGCAAGGAGCCGAGCTGCTCCAACTTGATGTTGGGTGTGAAGTAAAGCATCACGCGGCAGTAGTGGTGATCGTGATCGCGGTGACAGTACAACGAGTCTAGAATCTAGCCTCCTATGTGTAATTTTGTTTGTGTGTTTTTGGAAATATCGTCATTTTGGCCCACAAAATACTTGATTCTGTCCCAACTTTTCTCGAATGGAGGAATCGCATGGAAAATGATGAAACACCAGAATTCTCTTTTCTCTCGTAGATTTTGATTGTGGACAATTTCAAACAAAACTAGAGGAAAGCATAATATTCTACTCTACGACCACTTACGTAACTCCCATGCCTCAAGTCCTTGTTTCGCCAATAGACACCATCTCGTTTCTCCTCGGTTGGATCCAAAGTACTTATGAACTTCCCAACCCGCTCTGTGTTGGACAGGCAAATGGCGAAAGACGGATCGAGAGATGGATCTGGGAGTTATCTTTTGAGGAAATTCACCAACCAGAATATCCGCGTCGTGGTCGTGCTCTACGAAACGCCACCACGCCTCTTGTGGGTTGATCATTGCAACCATTCACAACCAGCGGTATGGCCATCGAAGCCGTCCCGGGGCAATCCATCCACCCATCTGCTTCTAACATTAATTTCAGTGGAGTGTTCGATTCGAAGAGAAGCTCTTTGAGCCATTTCCATACATGCGAATAGAACACAGGCAGTTTGCCAACTGGTCCAGAGTCGCCAAGCAACAACCAAACGTCGGCTGATTGACCTAGTCTTTCAAGAGTATGAGCCAGGAGCGGGTGGTCCTGGGAATTCTCTTGTCACAATCATCCGTCGCATCAACATGCTGTGATGACGACATCCCGCCCTGACACGAAGTGCATCGTCGGCCATCCCGATCCGCGACTCTTCATGTTTGGCGAAAGTAAACGTACTACTATACTTGCTTTGGCCACTATTGGTGGAGGATTATACTCCAAAGGCAAATAGTATCATACCATTGCGCTCCATGTCATTCCAGACACCTGTGCGATTGATGCGTCCCACTGCGAGCCGCAATTCTGCGACGAAGAGGCTGGAGCGAGATAGAGTCTGAACGATCATTCCCACGTCAGGGAAGATCGACACACCGTTCTGTTTCACCAACACTCACGAACCTGGTTGCAGAGATATTATGAGCAGACAGAGTTTGCGCAGCATGTGGTGCATTGTTGTGTATCGACTGAAAGGTCTCTGTGGCGCCTATTTGTACCAGGAGAGTACTTTACTGTACCTAACGATTAAACGACCTCCGTTCTAGCGCAGTGTCAATTTCTCAGCGCGACGGCTTCTCGCCTTACTGGTATCTCAAATGTTACCTTGGCATCTACTTGGTCTGATTTCGTCCGACAAAGGCCGTTTGCTCTCGATTCGCGCCAATACCGACTTGGTATGGACTTCCCGCTTCAAACAGAAGGGTTCTCTTCCGATTTTTTGCGTTCCTTGGCGTTCCCGAATGCAGCGATAACATGCCCTGCACATTATTGTGCCTTTCTACGGAACAGGAAAGCGCCCATTGTTTTGGTCACAGGCGAATAAACAGCACACGGAATAGAGTAAATGTTAGACCCACGTGGAGCGAGGGAGCAGGTGAAGCGCGTTTTCCGATCACACAAGTACACAATGTGCGTTAACGGTAAAGGCCACGAACACTGCGCCAGTCCGAAGGAACAAGACCAGTCGCTGACAACGTCACAGCCACCCTTCTGTTTCTGTTCCATTATTTTGTTGCGAACTGCGCATTCATTCGAACCAACAACAGTGACGTCGCAAGTCGCCCCTTTCAATTGTGTCATCGCCAATGCAAACAAAACCCATCATCACACAAACACTCGCCACAACATGCACAACAACATCACCATGAATGACAAAGTCGCCATGAACGGCACCATCAACAGCAGGGGAACGGATGGCTATGGCGCAACATCATCGACGCAATCATTCAAATCATCAACACCGTATGCCTCGATCATGGCGACCGGCACCACCGTTTCCAACGCTTCCTACAGATCTGCTCGTTCTGCTTTCTCCAAGGAATCGACACAGAGCAAATCTGTATCGTTCGATCACAAGCCATCATCACCAGCACCAATCCAACCGTCATCCATCAGACCATCGTCCGTCCTCCATGACACCGTCCTCACCTCCGGCAACGACTTCTACGATGACGGATACAACGAAGTTGAGCTGGACACGGAAGTTCCGCACACTCTCTTTGATGGTGGCGGTGCAACGGTGTTCGGTCGTGACAAAGAACTCGAGACACTGCGCGCCGCCTTTGATCAGATGGCAGTGGCTGGAAAGACAGCCAGAAGAGGCAGAAAAGCCAAGACCACAGCATCGGAGGAGTCGGTGCCTGAACCAGCGCCCGCTGGAAAAACATTGCTGCCAGCTGTGTTCGTGTGGGGTATCAGCGGCACAGGAAAGTCCAAGCTGGTCGATACCTTCTGCAATCAGTTGCGTGACGATCTCGAGAAGGAGAACAGGAGGAGGCACAGAAAGAAAAAGAGCACGAAGGTCATCGCGCATCGTGACGTGCACATCCTGAAGGGCAAGTTCGAAAAACATCAACAGGGCGATCCCTTCTCTGCCATCACCCAGGCGCTCTCGAACTGGTGCAAGCAACTGGCTTCTGACAACAAGCCCTCAGGAGCTACAGTGAAAGACTCAATTCCAACACCACCGACGTCAACATCATCGCTGTCACTGCCAAACGGTTCCAACCACGTCGATGCGAAGAAGAACGAAGAAGGGACCAAGGAGAGCACAACCACAGTCAACCCTCTCCTGCAACAACTTCGAACCAACATCAAGTCCAGCCTCCTCACGTCCCAACAAAGAAGCCTACTCCTCACCTTCGTGCCATCATTGTCCATCCTCTTCAGCGATGGTGGCAGTGACAACGCTTCCCTAACCTCGCAACAAGCCAATGCCAGCCCTGGTGCACAATCCAATGCGCCGCAGGTTTCAGCCACGAATACATCATGGAATCGATTTCAATACACTTTCACACAGTTCTTGAGTGCCGTGTCATCGAAGGATTGCCCAGTCGTGATGGTGCTGGATGACTTGCAATGGGCATCGCAAGAGTGCATGGAGCTGATGTCGTCAATTGTACATCGCTCGCACTTTTTGTGGATCGGGACCATCCGACAGGAAGTCAATCCTCATTCACCAGATGAAGTACTGGAATTGGAAGTTGACGTGCCGTTCCGCAAGCTCTTGGCCGACATCAACTTGAACAACCCTGCCAACAACAACACCGACAACAGCAATGGAGTCATCGACAAAGCAACAATGATGCCTCCATACACCGACATACACCTCAACAACTTCGACAAGCAACAGCTGCGTGACTGGGTATCGGAGCTGTTCCAACAAGACGACGACGTTGTGGATGAGGCGACCAATCTGCTTTTCAGACAAACAGATGGTAACATCTTCCACACAGTCCAGCTTCTAGAAGACATGGAGCGAAGTCAGGTGTTGGTGTACAGTCGTATCACCTTCCAGTGGGAGATGAATACTGCCGCTGGTGCCTCTTCCAACGCCCAGGGTGGCACCGACAATGGTGGTTCTGCGGTGGAGTATGGAGGCTACGGCGGATCCAGCAACATCATCCAGCTCATCTCCTCGAAGCTTCGGTCCTTGCCCACCCAGTTGCAAAAGGCACTCGTGCTGGCATCGTACATCCGATCTTCGTTCGAGTTGGAGCTGTTGCAAGTCGTGTGGGACCGTGAACAGCAACACAACCCCACCAATGATGACATTCTCGGTGGAAATCGCAATGGCAACGGCAGCCCCCGCGGCAGTGCCAACAAGAAGCTCGTGGATTGGTTGGAGCAGGCTGTCCTCGAAGGACTGCTCGCCAACTCCATCGGAGGCACAAGCTACCGTTTCACCCACGATCGCATCCAACAGGCTTCACGCGAGCTGGTCCCATTCGGGGAAGTGCAAACGATGCTTCGCTTGCGCATCGGCGAATGTCTGTGGAATGTCTGCAGAGGCAACACAAGCGGGCATTCGACGAACAAGGCATCGAATGACAAGGCAGTCAGTGACGACAACGGCCTGCTCTTCGTCGCGGCCGACCATCTCAATTGCACTCCAAGTAAGGATCACATGTCATCGACACAGCGAAACCTCGTGGTCGGCGAGCACGCCCTGCATATGTCGGCAATGGCACCCGCCGCAACATACCTCCAATTGGCGAACACATCTCTTCGCAAGGTGCGCGGCGACGCCTGGCAGGACCACTACGATCTGACCTTGCGGCTGCTCCGTGCTCGATGCGACGTTGAGCTCTCGCTGAATCACTTTGATTTAGGCTACTCCTTGAGCGATGAGCTCATTGACCATGCACGGTCGCTGAACGACAAGCTCCCGACGTACGCGGTAGTGGCCAATGCCCTCGGGAAACAGAACGAGTACCGCAAGAGCTTGAAGCTAAATCAACGCTGCGCATCATTGTGTGGCGCTTATCCCAAGCGCGCGTACGCCTTCCATACCGCGCGGGAGCTACTCACGGCGCGAGCCTACTTTCGACGCACGACCAACAAGGAATTCTTCCAGCAGAATCCTGTGACCACAGATCCGCAGGTGATCTTGCCCATGTTGTTCTTGCGGCAAGCCGTCATCCGAGGATTCGAGTGCACGGATGCCATCGCGTGGATTCTTGCAACAGTGAGGATGATCCACATCACAAGGCAGAAAGGTATTTGCGAAGAGTCTTCCGTCGCGCTCATCTGCTTTGCTCTGCTGCACCAGGTGCTTGGTGATTCCGAAAATGCACGACGGTACACGGAACTGGCAAAGGAGACGCTTCAAAAGATGGGCGGTGACAAGAAGCGGGAAGGTTGGGTTTTCTTCGTCGCCACATCCTACGTCAACGCCTACTTCAAGCCATCCCACGAGGTGGCACACGCATACCAGTTCGCGTACGAGTCCGCCATGGCCGCGGGAGACTTCGAGCTCGGTTTCTTGTTGTGGAACGATTTCTTGGTACATGCATTCTTCGAAGGATATCCCGTGAATACGCTGGTGCCAGCAGCAAACTCCTTGCTGGAGAAAATGAAGCTCTACAAGATCACTGCCCACAGAGGCATGTTCGTTGAGATCAGCAAAGCGTACGCATACATGAGCGGCGCTCTCGATTTGGATTGGGAGGAGCTGACAGATCTCGCCAAGTGCGACGCAATGGAACCCTTCGTCCGTGGTGCCAGGTGTTGGGCAAGATTCCATGTGACGGTGTACTTCGGCAAGTACGAATACGCCGAAAGAGTGTACACCTTGCTGAAGAAGTACGGCATGGATGACCCCAGCTACTCGTTCGCAACATCGATGGCCACGCTCAGCGGCATGATGGCTTCGAACCTGTACAGGCAAACGAAAAAGAGAAAATACCTCAGGATCCTCGCACAAAGCAAACGAAAGCTGAAGCACATGTGCGAAACCAAGGGCAACAACGGCTACCACCGATACTTGATTCTCCGAGCGGAGACGAAATCGATCAAGGTGGGAACAGTTGACCACGATGTTGTCGCATCGTACTACGGTGAGGCCATCGACCGAGCCGATGCTGGAAATCACCTCCAGGAGGCAGGGTATGTCTGCGAGCTGGCGGGTAACCACTTCCTCCGAGCAGCCAGCACCTCTGAAGAGAATCACGACGCGCGTATCCGTCAGTACTTCACGCAGGCGTTGGGTCTCTACGAGTCGTGTGGCGCAGCAGCTAAGTGCGCGGATTTCCGTGCCATGCATGCGGCGTTCATCGATGAGGAGGAGGTGAGCGCAGCCAAGCAGAAGAGGAGCGCTATCGTCGAAGCGAGGACCGTTTCATTCGGCGAGCACGCCGGACAAAGCTCGAGCGCAAGTGGCGACTTGGCATCGGTGCGTACTCCAATGAGTCGGGACACTATGTCCCATACTCTTTCGCACATGGTGTCAGGAGCAACTACCGCCAAGTCATTTGGGGCAGGAGGATCGATAATGGAGGAGCGTACGACCGGCGGCCGAAGTAGAGTCACGAGCGCACACCAAAGCATCGAGGATGACGACCTGTCGGTCTTGACTGACATGAGTTAAGACTTTGACAGCAAGGCGATAAACACTCTGCTTGGAGCAAAGGTGAGAGACGTTCCCACGCTGTGACAAAGAACATAGAGCGACATATATATAACCCTCTGACGAGTACAATACATTAATATGCATATTCTTTGCATTCACCGTTGGCGACTTTTATCTTCGCGATGCATGATGCTGATGCTGATGTTAATGTTGATGTTAATGTGATAGGTTTGAACAGGCAATTGCCAGACCTCTGGCATGGTTTGGATTGGTGCAGTGTTGGTACTTTTCTGGTACACATGCGAGTGCATCGAATGCGATCTGTAGGATCGCACCATACTAATATCAATGGTTCTACACGCTGCCATTGCCGACCTTCGCCATGCAAACAACCTGTAACAAGGTTGCTGGCTCAATAAGATTGAATCCATCAAGTTCGATGTCAACAGTTATCGCAGCATCTGTCTCTTTTCCAATATCCCACAAAGGAGCGATCAGTTGGTGGAAAACGGTCGTTCCGGGCAGCTGGACCATGTCTTCTGTGTCGTTGCTGTCAAGAACGGGGAGAAGTTGGCGGCGCGTATCACCCAAACGGAGCATAGTCTCGTCAAGCATTCCACAATCCATGAGGCAAGGGTGGAAGATGGAGGCGGTTGGATACAAAAGAACTGCCCCAACATCTTGGTTGAGATGCACCTCCACCTCAACAACTAGTTGCAGGTCCATCGACGTCAAATGATAGCCACAATCTCGCACTGCCAGTTGAATTCCATCCGCGTCAATTTGCTTGAGCTGTGTCGTCAGAGGTGAAAAGTCGCTGCGAGAGCCATTGCTTGGATCTGCGAGCCAGTACCACTGTTTGAAGTAGGCGTTGCGCATTTTGGAATCACCACTCTCGGATGTGTGCGGCTGTTCTTCGACATCGAGTGCCAAGAAGCACACCGAAGAACAGTTGGATGGCCAAGCGATCCTTCCCCCCGGGATTCGTCTTGCAGTCATAGCAGAACTTGTGCTGCCATCCTCAAGGAGAAATGGTCCACGAGTGACTGCTTCGCCGTCCAGATTGTACCATGCGTACTCCAACAGTAGTTGCAAGCTTTTTCTAGCTCGATGCCTCGGTCCCGTGGCTACACGTCGATCAATGACTTTGAGCTCCCAAGTCTTCATATCCAGCAGAACTGACAATGGCCTCTGCAGCGCTGCCTTGATGCCACGAAGCATCCCGTTGGATTCCAAGTACGAATCGTACATGAACCCTCGCATGGATGGCCACGGAGATTGTGTCTTCCATATGATTACCGCTGTTGTGTATTGCAACATGTGGCTGAGAAATCCATTTATCAAATGCTGGTATTGAGTGTACGCGGCAAGTTGTGATGCTGCGCACCACTGTCTTGGCGTGAGTCTGGTGCCATTGATGTGCATCGCTGGTGGGTAGTGGTAGGCGTAGACATGATCATACAGATCATGGCCATTGCCTGCCTCTTGTGTCGTCCACGATTCGTAGTTGTGATACGACCACGCGCCAGTCGCTGGCTGGTTCGCCCCGCTGGGCATGCCGCCTTCAATTTCCTCTTCTGTCAGGAAGCGGTTCAGTCCTCGGTACGTTGGAAAGCTCGCGCTTCCAACTTCTGGCTGAAAACCAATTCGGACCTGCTTCCATCGTCGTTCGTCTGGGGCATCGAACAAACCTGGATTCCTCTCATAGAAGGTTTGCGGAAAGAGCATACCATACGGTCCATCGGCAAATGCGAGGCTGAAACTGCGATCGAACCAAAGAGCCGAGTCTGCTTTGGATGTGTCAGCCTTGTTCCTGCCGCCCATGGATGACGGGATGTAGAATCGACCAGGATCTCGGTTTTGGAGTATGGTTCGAATGCCTGCGTCAATGCCCGCAGGTGGATTGGAGATGGATGATGCGCCCAAGCATTCGTTGCAACCGCCGTAAAAGAGCAAGCTCGCATGACCCCTCAAGCGCATCACAGTATCTTCGACATTGTCCAGATAAACCTTGTGATTCGATGGCCAGGAGTAATTGCCTGCCCACCGACCGTTGTTGTCGCCCGTCATCCAAAACTCCTGGAAGATCAGGATCCCCAATCGATCTGCACAATCATAGAACGGATCAGTCTCTGCGACGCCTCCACCCCACACACGCACCAAGTTCAGTCCGGCATGTCGGTGCAAGCGGAGTTCATTACAGTACCTGCTACGTGATGCAGAGTACCGAAAAGTTGCATCGGTCGTTATCCAGTTTCCACCCAGAATGTAGAGCTTCTCGCCGTTGATCAGAAACTGCTGACCTTGTGTGTGTTGGTCCACAAACGTCTCGATCGTGCGCAGTCCAACTTGAATTGTTCTGGTATCGGAAAGGGTTTGCTCGTCGTGTATTAGTACCTGTCCGTGTACCTGTATGTTTACGTTTGCATTTGCGTTGACGGCGGCATCATCTGCGTTCGATTCCGCGGTACTTCGCGGGCCTTGTCCTGAGGCTTTATCTGCATTATGCTGGGGGTGGTGCCTCATGTGGAACGAGAAATCGAAGCTATGCAGACTGGGGCCAGGCGACATATCATGTGGCCACCACAGCTTGATTCTTTTCGAAGCGACTTCTTCGATGTGCACCGGGTGGGTCACATCAATGATGTACAGTCCTGGATGGTCGCACGCGATCGCTGCGGACATGTTGACTTCGACCGACCAATGCTCGCCCCAATCTGATGAAACGACAAGGTCTCCCAGTACGGATGCTGAGTCGAATTGGTCGTTGTCTGGTGCCGAACCGTCCGGGATCAGCACCTCCAGTCGCAACAACAGCTGAATGTTCATGGCATCGTTGGCCTTGTCGATCTTCAGCGTTTGGACACATGGATCGAGGATCGCAACGATTCCCGACGTATGCAATTTGATGGGTCCATAGAACCCTGTGGATCTATCCGGCATCGGTTGAATCCAATCCCATCCTTGCACGAATTGTGGAACGGGTCCATCCTGCGCCATGGAATGGTCGCCACCCTGTCCTCTCATACGATTCCGACTGTTGGACGACTTCCCGGGGTGCAGCGGCGGTTCGACTTGTACTGAGAAGGTTCCACCTTGTGTGACATCGTACGTACGACGACGAAACATTCCATCGATGATGGTCGGTGATGTGGCATGCTGCACGCTTCGCACAAGCGGTATCAATGCATCGCCATCCAACGTTGCCGAGGACCTGTAGTGGATGCCGGCTATGCGAAGCGTTTGGCGCAAGTTGCTGCGTGTCAGCGTTTGCGTGTCCAAAGCAGGAATCTCCCGTTCGTACCGCAAGGTGTAGTAGCCTCTCCCGGTGGATGCAATGTCTGGCAACAGTGCCATGTTGTTAGAATGGTACAAATTGTCGCTCGTGATCAACGTTTGATGTTCGTTGCCATCCACGCCGGATCTTGTTGAATGGGCCTGGATTTTATGGTTGTCCAACAGAACCAACAGCGCGGTGGTTGGCAAGGATGGCACATTCAACGCATGCGCATCGTCGTAATCGTTTGCGGATGAATTCGTCGCATTGGTGGTATTGAGACGGTTGGAAAGGCCTTTCGACGATTTAGGCGTGAGGTGTTGTCGTTGGAATGCAGTCCATCCCGTCAGAAGCGAGACGGTATGCGGTCGCCATGTTGAAGGTTGCTTCCGTTGCATCTCATCTCCAAGTTGTTGGATTGTGTCGCCCGTGATCGCATTCACTGTACTGGTGGATGCAACGCCGCCCTTCAGGAGAGGCAGGAGGATCAGCGCGGCCACTGCTATCCACCACAAGGAAATAGTGCAAAAGGAGCGTCCACATGACGGCTGCGCTCCGCAATGACATCGATTCATCATGGCGATGATCCTGGTGAGAACGATGTGGTCAATGTCTTCTTGTGTGCGGACGATCCCTGGTGATGGTGTACTGTTTTGCTGGAAAGGATGGCGTTGATGCGTCATGACGCGCGAAGAAACGAATCCCCAAAGATACGAAACTCGCTCCCGCCAAGAATGGATGTGTGGTAACGGTTTGTAACGGTCTGTTGCAATTGACCACTTCCCCAAGCCCCTTTCCCGACGTCAGCATGCAGTTGTCCACCAACAGTGGCTGACCAGATCATCTGTTCGACCATACTATGACTACTGTCACAAACGAAGCAGAGGAATGCTCCACCTATTCTACAATCCAAGTAAGACACATTCCACCTCGGACCGTTCCGGATTGCGTTCATGCGTTTAAAGTTAAATTCACTTGCTTTTTTCGCTCCTGTAGCATCATCGATTTTTCGTATTGCTCGGTCAATCATCCAGGATGGCCTTCATCAGTTCCAACAGCTCCTTGTCTTGCGTTTCTAGCTGATCGACGTTGCCGTCTGCCTCCTTCATGACTTCCTCGATGCCGGAACCGAAGGCCTCCTTGAATTGCTTCTTGACTTCGGCAAGCTCCGAGTCGGGGATGGCGCCCGAGTCCTTCAGCATCTTCAGGCTCTGCAGCATCTCCTTGAGCTGTTCCGGTGACGGCTCCTCGCCGTCCACGCCACCGTCCAAGCCGCCCATGAGGTTGGCCATATCTCCCATGCCTTCCATTCCTTCCATGCCCTTCATCATGTCTTGCATTCCTTCCATTCCCTTGCCGTCCTTCATCATGTCCATCATGTTCTTCTGGACGGTCTTCATCATGATGCCCTCGGCCTTCTTGTCGTTGATCTGGAAGACGTCCTGCAGCAAGGTGACGCGGTTGTCAAAGTCATCGGCGATGTTCTCCATGTCCGTCATGCCGGATGAGGAGAAGGCGCCGTACATCTGCTCGAGCTGCTTCTTGTTGAGGTTGCCGCCGTACGTGACTGGCTTGATGTCGACGCCTTCGGCGATGGAATTGAAGAGGGATGCGGCGTGGTTCATGAAATCGACGACGATGGAGAGGGCGCTGACGACGACCTTGTCATCCTTCTCGCCCAGCGCGGCGGAGGCCAGATCGACGATGTCAATGAGCATGCAGTTGACGACGTTGGCAAAGAGTTCGGCGGATTCCTCCTTGGTGAGACCGGCCGAGGTCTGGGCTTCCACGAGGATTTCGTTGGCCGTCTCGACGCTGAATTCCGTCAGCGGCATGTCGCCGGGCAGAGCCACGACGTCTGGGAAACGTCCCGGAGCACCGAAGGTGAGGATCTTGGCCAGCGTCTTGGCGAATTCCGGTGCCTTGGCGGAGGTGGCGACGAGAGCGCTGATGTCGGTTTCGCGATCGTTCTTCTTCTTGCCGAACATCTTGATGCCACGTCGTTTCTTCTTGACGGGTGCTGGTGCTTCGGCAGGTGCGGAAGCTTCGGATGTGGAGGCATCCAACGGACTGGCATCCTCGGCGCCGAAGGCAGCATCGAGATCGGCGTCGGTTGATTTGGTGGCAGTGTCATCGGCATCGCCCCACATGAGCTTCAAGGACTCCTGCCGCTCGGCCTCCTTCTTCTCGTTGCTGGCCTGCATTGAGCGGAATGCGTAGGCGGCACCACCGATTGCCACGACGACGGCCGCACCCTTGGCCGCCGCGGGTATGGTGCTCTTGGATGTTGGTGTGATTTCCGTTGGCGTCTCGCTTGCGACGATGGCATCTGCATCTTGCGTGATGGCCGCTGGTGGCTGTTCTGGTTCTGGCGTGACATCCTCGACAGCCGGTTCCACCACAGGCTCCGCAACGACACCGGTGGCCGCCATGGCAGCTGCGGCCTTGGCATCCGCCTTGGCCTGTCGCGCCTGTTCCTTGGCCGCCTTGGCTTCCGCCTTCGCCTGTTCCTTGGCGGCCTTGGCCTCCGCTCTGGCTTGCTCCTTGGCCGCCTTGGCCTCGGCCCGCTTCTGTTCCTTGGCCGCCTTCGCCGCGGCCTTGGCAGCCGCCGGCGACTGCGCCGCCGCCTCCTTCTCGGCCATGATCTCCTTGACGCTCTTCTCGCCCTCGTTCGGTTCGGTGATCTGGCCGTACTGCTCGAGGTTGGCCCGATACTGCGTCGCCAACGCGATGGCCTGATCCGTGGGCAGATCGTGGATCATGCGTGTCTTGGTCGTGTGTATCTGAAAGTATTCGACCTCGTCGATGCCGCGGTTGCGCATGTCCTGCGCCATGCAGCGCACGATCTCGCGGTGCGCCTGCTTCTGGTAGCGCCATGATTTTTCCGGCTTCTTTTCCTGCAACCGCACCTCCTTGTTGTAGAGCGTGCCCGAGACCTTTCCGAGATCGACGCCGGCGTCGTAGTCGATGACCTGGCGCTGGCCTTCCATGTCGGTGAAGGGGCAGATGCCTTTGGCCAGCAGGTCGCGCTTGAGCTGCACGAGGCCTTCGTCATGCTCGATGGCCTCCTGCTCCTTGCGGGCCTTGTACTGCTTCTCGTAGGCGCCGCGCGCCGCCGATCCCTGCTCCTTCTCGATCTGGCGGCATTTCTCCGTGTGGGCCGTGAGTTCTGCCTGCGCTGCGCGCTGGCGCCTCTTTGAGTTCTGGCGCATGGCGTTCTCGGCCGGATCCACGGTCTGCGTCTGCGGTTTGGCCATGACGGGCGCCGAGGCCTGCGCAGGCAGGGGTTGCTGGGCGGCCATCAAGGCGGCGATGGCGAACGGCGCCGCGCGGGTGAGGGGTTTGCCGATCTGTTGCGTCTTGCGCGAGACGAAGCTGGCCAAGCGTCGCATTTTGGATCGTTTGTTGTTGTTACTATCGTTGTTGTTGTTGTTGTTGCTATGGTTGTTGTTGATACTATGGTTCTCATGGTTGGCATCGTTGCTGCCATGGTTGTTGGCATCACCAAAAGCATCCAAGGAATGCGGTGAGGGAGACTGGAACAAAGCCGATGGTTGCATGGACAGCTTGGGCTGAACGATCGGCGGTTGGAAGGCTGCCGATGGCTGCACCATCAAAGCGGCCACTATGGCCAAGGCTGAGAACTTCATTGTTGTTTGCTGAGTGTGGAGGTTGATGTTGTTGTTGCTGTTACTGTTACTGGCATGTGATGTGATGGGATGGGATGAATCGTCTTCAACTCACCCACTCTCTGGAGCATAAAAGTATGAAACAGAAGTGTGGCAGATGGTGAAGTCGGTGGGAAGATACCGAACCGCGAAACTGCGCACAAAAGCGAAGATGCGGATGATGGCACGAACGACTGATTGCCTGCGATTCACAAGACGGATCAACGATCAGAGGATCGATGTCGATTGGTGATGATGATGATGATGATGGTGATGTGAGGAATGGAATAGAGTCTCGGAGAGAAGGAGAGGCAACAGACAGACATGGAGACACCAACGAGAGGCAGATCCCATTGTTCACAAGACGAAGGGGCAAAACGACCAACAACCAACAACCAACAGCCAACATCTGCCCATGATGTCACGCCACAGAGATGGAACGGAACCGTCGGCAACATCTGCGCCATCGCCGACCACGGATCCGCCGATCTTGGTGCCGTCGCTTGACGTCTTCCACGTTGAATGAATCTTGTGTTCGCTCGAGTCGAAGATCGATCAAATCGAATGAATCAATTTGGAAGATACGAACTCGTCTCAATTTGAGCCGTCAACGAGGTTGCGTGCCATAGAATTCTCGTGATGACTTTCTGCACCACCAATCACAACCGATGATGTGATGTGATGTGATGGATCGCGTGGTTGGTGGCAGATCTCTCGGACGCAAGAGACACATCGTCATTTCGCACCATCTCAGAATCGAAGAATAGTTGTACCGAGAGAACGAATGAACAGATGACAAAAGAACATCCTCTCTCTTGTCAGTCTCCTGCGACGATCCAAAGCACCTCCAACCATCATTCCACCCATCATTCCACCCATCATTCCAACCCTCATTAGTTCATTTGTTGCTTGGCGAAGATCCAAAAGAAAGCAAGTAGAGGCAACACTTCACGATACCCTCACTCTACATCTCCCTATCTCTCTCAATGACGACCAAGTGCATAAGAAGGAGACCCGCGTCAAGGCAACCATCGTTATTGCCCACTCCTGCGTCAATACGCAAACGCAAACGCGCAAACGCATACTTGTGCACGCCCAGGTACATGTGCGCATTCGTACTCGCGCTGATGCTCGCAGACCTCCCACAATGTCAAGGCTTTCGGGGGTCCGTCCGACCATCTCGTCGGTGCACTGCATTGGATCCTTGTCCGGTGCTGGATCGGAGATACCATCATCATGATTCCGCGACCACCACAGCATCTGCCACGGCGACGACACTATTATTGACGACAACACGAGGACCCGTCCGAACGTACCGACAACTGTCTGCCTTGTCCATGGCGACATCATCCAGCGACCTCAAGAAGCAACAGACCTTGAAAAAGAGAAAGACCCGCCCATCGTCCAAATCAAAATCAAAGAGCAAATCAACATCCAAAGACGTCACCACTACGTCCACCAAGTCCAAATCCACAGCAACTACAGCAGCGGCAACAGCAACAGCAACAACAACAACAACAGCAGCAACAGCGGCAACAGCGGCAACAACAACAGCAACAACAGCAGCGGCAACGAATGGCCAGGAAAGCGTCGTCAAACGTCTCTCCCGAGCGGCCAAAGCGGCACACGCGCGCCAAAAGATGGACGAGCAGGCGCCAAAAGATGACGAAGCTTTGGCGTCCATCTCGGCCTTGACGAAGGCCATCGACAGCGAATTGATGTCACCATCGCAGCATGAGATCCATAAAGGCGCCACGCATTATCACAGCCGTCGCAAGGTGCGTGGCTCGGTCGATGGATCGTCCGTCATGAATTTGCTGGAGCACAATCAGCACCTCGATAGTCAGATTCGGCGCAATGCGGAGCAGAAGGAACAGCGCAAGGAGAAGGCCAAGGCGATGTCGGGTGTCGCGGCAGCAGCCGGGCAGGTCGCGGATGCGTCGGGAACTACGACTGTTGTTGTCAATGGCGAGGCCGATGTTGGCAATGCCACCGTTACCGCCAACACGACGATGGACAATGCCACGACGGTCGTGGACTCGCCGATGATACGCCTCAAGGCCAGCCACGTCGCCATCGTCTTTTCGAAGCCGTTGATCAAGGATGAAATCACAATTGAGTACGCGTCGCGATTAATGTCGTTGGCGCATTCCATAAAGAACGGCCTCTACAAACCTGATCTCGTGTGCCTCCTCACGAATCCCATCCCATCGTCCGAACACAATCAGCTCACGGACGCCACGGTCGGCTACATCTTCTTCAAACAGCTCTGCTCCGCGCAGGATATCGACCTCAGTCACACCAACGTCTGCATCGTGCCTGCCGCGCATTCCAGCATCGATGGCATCGGCAGTCTGCATCCCGTCGTGCAAGCCATCGAACATGGCAACTTCCTCAAGAATTGGTTGGCCGATTCCACGGAATTCGAACGCAGCACCGATGAATACGGTCTCAAACGCGACGTGCCGCGCAAGAAGGTGCACATCCATTTCCGATTGTTCAGCAGCGATTATCATCTGTGCAACTTGAATGACATCTACCAGCGATCGCCACGCCAATCCGTCCTCAACACGCTGCGGTCCATGTCGAATCCCTCGTCATCGCCATCGATTCGTCAGCGCGGCGTCATCCAAACATCGTGGAGTTTTCAGCATTCCACATATCCCTACGTCTACTCCAACGACGATCTCACGGCATTCTTGGGCAAGACCTACGTGATGGGACAGCAGCTGCGTCCGCTGCTCGTCAATCTACGTGGCGTGCAAAGCAACGTGAGTGTGCCGCGTTGTGTCGTGCTATGCCATGTCGTGCTATGGTGTTGCAAAGAGTCGTGCCGAGCAATAACTATGCGCGTGATTGTTTGTCGCGTGCATTCATGATGCTGTGCTCGTGGAGCGTGCGCTGGGTGCGACGAGGTCACTTTCTCTAACACCGACTTTGCTCCTTTTTTCATATCTTGCACCACGCCCATACTGCACCCGTACAATACCCACACGCAGGCCGAGTTCTTTCAGACCGACAACTATCAACAGTTGGTCGCAGTACGACGATCCTTCGTGACCCAAATCGAGGAATTGAACAATTACTATTACAATCAGAACAGCAACACCATGACGGTCGATGAGGACAACAACGTCGACAACAACAGCGAAGCCAAGGCCAAGGCGAAATTGAAAAAGCGCATGTCCCAAGTCCCCACCCAGTTCGGTGTCACGTTGGACGTCACGCTGGAGAACGCGCTGCTGCGATTGGGACGATGCCTCGATCTGCTTCGCTCCAGCACGAAGCAAGCCAGCACGATGCCCATGGAAAATTGGATCCAGGCATCAACGAATTTGGAAAAGTTTCTGGAACAGATTCAAGGCTGCTGCGATCCCGATCATCCCTTGCACGGCGAGGATTGGGGCAAACTGCGGATGGATGAGATAGAGCATAATCCATGATCCGTTGAGCAATCTGCAGAGCTCGTACAGCGAATGATCGTGCTCGACGCTAATTTGATAGATCGTACTGGCATTTTTGGGACAACATCTGCTTCCAATCCCCCGTCTTGTGAGATGACATGTGCAGGAATGTGCTATTGGCACGATGCAGGACTCCGGAATGAAACCAGATCTTGTCCAGCACATCGGCTTGATTTTCCACATGATCCCAATGATTCGGCAGCTCGCAGATGGTTGCGCCGACCGCGTCAATCGCCTCCGTCAACTTGCTTTGATCCCGCCCCATCCACGGTGGATGCACCATGCGGCTGCCCCATTCCCGCAGCACCGATGCCGAGGCGTTGCGTTTGGCAATCCACATCCCGCTGTTGTAGCGTCCCGTCAAGTGCCTCGATTTGGTCCCCAACAACGGAATCTTTGTGTACCATCGTTCCGGATATAAGATCAAATGGCAATCCGGATCCTGCATCATCGGCACCACGGCATCGTACCATGTCTCCATCAAGGCATGCTGCGCCAGCATGTCGGCGTCAATAAACAGGATCGTCTGGATGGATGTGCCTGGCAGCAGTTCGAAGATCTGCGTCTTGTGCCATTTGGTCCAGATCTCGGGATTGAATTGCTGGATGCCCTGCACGTAATCCCGATACTCCGCATCTGTCTCGAAAGTCGGGTGCTGCGTGACCTTCACGGGCGTGCATTGCGTGGCATCTTCCTTGTCCGGGGTGTCGGTGATGACGAAGATGGGTTTGGTCCATCGTCCCTGTTGACGCAATGCTCGCACGGCATGCTTGGCTGTGAATCCGCACATGGCGATCGTGACGATGGCGTCCAGTTGGTTGTTGGTCTGTAAGTGTTGTTGCCGTTGGTGCTGTTGCTGCGCTGGAAATAGCATTCTTGGGAGCACAAACCAGCCGGCGCACAAGATGCAAACAATCATTTGCATCTGTTTCCTTTGCCGTTGATTTCGTGGTGAAGATCCATGCCGCAACGCAGATTGGAAGCAGAAACAGAGTCGGCGGATACCGTGACTTGGAGCTTTCGTTTTGGATTCGTCTGCGCTTGCACTTGTCGGAGGACTGTCGGAGTTGGTCATTGGTAGAAGCGATGACGAAGACGGTAAGGAAGCGGCGAACGTGCCGTTGGATGCCTTCTGTACATGCGCATTTTGCCGCGAAGTCAGATGCCGTCCATGCATCGTCGAACGAGTAGTCGTACTGTGCGGCTTTGGTCAACAGCAAATATCAGATTGGTGGAACGCTGGATAGATTGATGCACAGGGCGATGGTCTGGCGTGTCGGTGGACTCTAATGGTGTTATACTTGCATTTGAATTGCATATGAATTGACGAAAATGCGTGGTGATGATTGTGGTGGTCATGGTCGGCCATTGTGAGTCGGTGTCATTGTTCTGCGAAAGTTGCACCAACATCCATCTCGACGCGCACGAGCTACACGACTGGCGAGACGTGGATCACGACTGAATTTTCGGCGAAAGACAGCTTGAGCTTGGGCATCTACTCCATCTCTCTGTGGAGATTGGAGGAGACCAAAGGTGACCAATGGAGGCATCATGAATGCCGCGTGGTCAACAGTTGGCAGTACATGTTGAGCGGTGCGCGGCGATATAGCTTTGGAGGCGGGCTTGAAGTTCTGCGAGCCTGGGGTTGTAAGATTGTCTTCGATTTCTGCGTGGCGTTTTTGCGCAGATTGCAACTCGCAGACTCCGTCACTCTGTAACGTTGTCAAGTTGGCCGAGCGCTGAACGATAACAATTGAAAGGTATGATACCGTGGATTTGTTCGAGCTCTCTCATTTGTGATGTGTGAGAAGTAAAATATTTTATAACATTATTCATACTGATGTGAGGTGTCAACCCCACAACACGAATGGAGAAAGCGAAAACAAATTGATCCTTGCGCGCCGTGATTGTACAGTAAAGAGTGCACAATTTTGCTGGGAGGAGGCGACAGCACGAGCTGGTCCGATATGATGTAGGTGGTTAGCATACTTGCCTTTCACGCAGGATACCCGGGTTCGAGTCCCGGTATCGGAATGTTTTGCGCGAGATGGAACTGACTTTTGCTGCGAGTGTTTGTTGACGTTTTGATCGGATTCCGTTGGGTGTGATGCAAGCGCGCCGAAGATCCTCGTCCAGTCATCAAAGAGGAAAAAGGAAACCTGTTTGGCTTGTGACCGGCGTCGCCACCATGTCTTCTTGAAGTGAAGTGTTCGAACAGCGCGGAGCAGAACAGAAAACGAATAGTCCCAACGAGAACCTCGCCTTCGCCATCCCCACTGGAACATGGAACAACACTGTTTGCAGAATTGGACATGTGAGGGTGGATGGAGTGTGCGATCGAGGCTCTGTGTGACGGCTTCAAGCCAAAACCTGTGTCGTTGTGCCCTGTCCATGCCCTGTTCATGCCCTGCTTGACGCCTGGTACGTGGATCAGGCAGCGACCTTCGGGAGGCGAACGAAAATGTTTCCCGAGGATTCAGCACACCTCCCAGCACGCATTGTGCAGAGTTTCCGGCTCCTTCCGACCTGCTCCACACTACTCGCTCGTACGCTGCATCAATACGACCTCCTCTAATTGCTAATGTTTGTATGGGTGGGATAGGGATGCTTTGTTGCGTCACGTCTCCATCTTGTGCCAGCCTCAGCGCCTTCGCGCTCCGGGCTCGTTCGACAGATTCTCTGACAGTTGGCCACGCGCCTGCAGTTCGTGTCAACTTTCTCTGCTAAAAGATGTGGTTGACATCTTCCCTATCGCTGCATTGCAGAAACGAACATTGAACACAAGTGAGCTGTAAAGGACATTATGGCTCTGGATGAGGTGACGACTATTAAGCTCGCGCTGACGGACAACTGGTTGTCTGGAAGATGATCATGATACGATTCATTTAAGCGGGTGTAGCAGAATGGCATGTCTTTGTTGGTCTTTGACGCTGTGGACAGCGACTGTGACAATGGCCTCACAAAATTGCACAGAGAGAGGAACATGGCACAGAAAGATGCGACAAAGCGAAAAGCTGACAGAGTATCGCGCCACGCCAATCACGACCCCGACCTGGCTCGATGGTGGTGGTCACTACGATGGTACGAGTGTGCCGCGCGACGTGCCAATCCTCTCTTCACGTGGGAGATCAACATCAGTAACAGTAAAATCAGCAGCAAAAGCGGCAGCAGCAGCAACAAGATCACAGACACCTGCGACCACCAAGCAACAGCATGCATGCATAAATAAATAAATCTCAACCTCTCTCAGACTTGCAAACCATGGTGGCGATGAACGCAACGACACTCTGCGATGACAGCAAGCACGATGATGGGACTTTTGCTTCCCGCACCGTCGACTGTGACAGCTCATTCGACTATTCTTCGTCAACTGACAGCAATGGACAGCCGAATGTGACAGGCCATCAGCTGCGCTGCTCGTTCACCCTCACTTCACCCAGCTCCTCCAAGGTGCCAGCATCCACGGCGCGCAACACGCCCAACACCTTCGACGTCAGCAACGGGGCAAGCAGCCAGCACAGGGGTGGGATGCACTCTCTCCAACTACCAACGAAAACATCGCCCTCCAACCGACACGGAATGCCGAACAGCATTCTGAAGGATGGACCGACGCTCGCAACAGAGACCAACCGCATGCGTACAGCCAGAAAGCTGGCGGAATTCTCCCAAAGCTCTCTCGACTTCTCGCGCATCAGTCTCATCGGACGAGAAAAGGAGAAGCGCGTCCTTGACCGTCTATTCCAGCAGATCCTCAAGAAGCCAACGTCTGCGATCTCACCACCATCTTCATCTTCATCAGACGAAGAGAGGTCAACGGGTCCGAATGACGAGGAAAGCAACGCAATCTATGCGAGCAATGCGACCAACCCAGACAATCAAAACGCTCTCGGCCAACATGTGACAGCACAAGCTATCACCGTCCGATCCCTCGTGTCCATCTCCGGATACTCGGGCACTGGAAAATCGGCCCTGGCCAATACGCTGCAACCGAAGTGCAAGGCGAGCAACGTCTTCTTCGTGTCCGGAAAGTTCGATCTCAAGCAGATGGATGAGCCGTACTCCGGCTTCCGAACCGCGATAGCCGATCTCTGCTCACAGATCTGCGCTCTTCCGCGCACCAACTCCGCCGGCGTTATCGTCACCCCCGGCAACTGGCAGAGTGGAGGACAGGATACCCGAAGCTTCGATGTGATCAGGCAGCGCATCACAGATGGTCTCAACGTCGACGAGCTGCAGGCACTCACCAAGATCATTCCCAACCTCGTCGACGTCGTCGGCAGTGATGCCCTATGCCACGCGCACGCGCAAGACAACGACGGCGACGAAAGTACCGTCCTTTCTGCCAGCCAACGTGCGCAAACAACGGAAGGCTTCAAGGAGCAGTCCATTCGACTCAAGTTCGCCTTCCGGCGATTCATCAAGATCATCTGCAGTTGCTGTCCCCTCGTGTGGGTATCCGACGATGTCCAATGGGCAGACAAGGAATCACTCAACATGATCGAGTCATGGATGCTTGATACCACCATCTCCTCTCTCATGGTCGTCATCTGCTTCCGATCCAACCTCGTCAACATGGAGGGAGCCAGCAACGGCCGTGCTTCGGACTTGGCTTCAGTAGCCACATCCCACACAGCCGATCTGGTTGGCCAGATGCTGTCATCCATTCAGAAGAAGAAGCGCCAGCGCTTCATCCGCTACGTCGATCTCGAGGTCAACAATCTATCTCTGGACAACGTCCATGGAATGGTCAAGCAGCTATTGGGGATCTACGCCGATGGCGAGGAAGGTAGCGAGGGCTGCGATAACGGCACTGCTGAGACTGCCAACAGCAGCAGCAGCAGCTACGGACTAGCGGAAATTGCGTACAAGAAGACGGATGGAAACGTCTTCTTTGTCCAGCAGTTCATTCGGATGCTCGTCAAGGACACCCAGCTGTCATACGACATCGCATCGATGAAGTGGGTGTGGGACAACGATCAGATCAAGCGAGAGACTCCAGCAACCATCAACGTGGTGGAGCTGATGGAACTGAAGCTGCAGCAGATCGATACGGCGAAGTACCTGCTGCCGCTGGCCGCTTGTCTTGGATCTACGTTTTCGTGGCTGCTGTTGCGAACGGCGCTGGAGGGATTTGTGGCGAACGATGCAGCGGGCGAGGACGGGCATCGTGCATTGTACGAAATGCTGTTTGGTGGGCCACCACCGGCAACCGAGAATGAATGGTTGGGCATCCTGAAGATCTACGAAGAGGAGGGACTCATCGAGGCTCACACTACTACTGACAAGGCCCACGCCCACTTAGCCGATGAATCCTCGCTTGCGGCACAGACCTCCACAGCAGCTGCGTATTCGTTCATCCACGACAAGGTCCAGGAAGCAGCGCTTGGAATGATCGCATCGAAGGTGCACCTTCTGGAGCTGCAGCACCGCATCGGACTCATCCTGATGGATAGGTTGTCGCTGGATGACTTCGAGTCGTCGTTGTTCGTGGTGGTGAATCTCCTCAACAGTCGCTTGGACATGGTTCCACTGTACCCATCGTCACTGCAGTCATCAGCATCGTTGATGTCAACGGAAGGTACTGATATCACACAAACACGACGTTTCCAGGTTGCGAAGCTCAACTTCGACGCTGGTACCATTGCTGCATCGCATGCAGCCTTCCGACCGGCTTTCAGGTACTTCCAAAACGCCATCGATATGATGCCAGCTGATCACTGGCGGTCCCAATACAACATGAGCCTCCAACTCTTCTCGTCAGCCGCAGAGTGTGCTTATGTGAGCAACAGGTTTGACAAGATGAAGAAGTACGGCAATGAGGTGATCAAGCAAACGGACTCTCCATTGATCGACAAGATGAGGGCGTATCATGTCCTGATGGAGGGAGACCTCGCCATGATTCAGCAAACCAAAGCGAGCGATGTGTTGAATCTGGGCACCGAGTTGATGGCCAAGCTTGGGTATCGATACCCCAAGAACAGCACCATGAGGCTATTCACAGTCATCACAAAACTCATGAAGCTGAAGGCATCCGCAAAGAAGTGGACGGTTGAGTACTTGGATTCCATGCAGCCGTCTGAAGATCCCATGGACGAACTCATCATGAACACCATCGACAGGCATGGGTGGAGTGCATCGATTTGCGATCCAGGCATACTCACTCTGATCATGGTCGATTCTATCAATAATGCAATGACGACAGGAAGGACCAGCTTCACGCCAATTGCCATTGTAAGCCTAGGTATGTTGCTCGGCCCCATTCTGGGCGATATGGAAGCCGGAGGGCTGTACGCCAACTATGCAATGAAAATGAACGAAACAAACAGCAATTCGGCAGCGGCTCGCGCGACTATGGTCGCGTACGGCATGGTGATCAACAACCTCATTCCGTATGAAGATTGCAAGCAGCCATTGCTGGATGCCCACCCACAAGGTATGGCTGGTGGCGATACTCAGATCGCGATGTGGGCCATCCTCTTCTACCTGGACCTGTGCCTTCTAACTGCGAAGCCATTGGAAGGCTTGGACGCAGACTTTTCCACATACACGAAGGTCTGCGAAGACTACAGCCAGCACAAGCCAGCTGAGCAGCTGTCCATTAGATGGCAAATGGTCTTGAATCTAAGGGGGCGCTCCGACCAACAGACCCTCCTTGTCGGCGAAGTCTTCAATGAAGCATTGGTCATGGAGCGCATCAAGCAAACCAAGGATGAAGCGCTATGGTCTGGCGTGCTTCAAATTAGACTGTTCACAGCGACATACTTTGGTGACTACGAATATGCTGTCAAGATTGTGATCGAGGCACACGACAATGGCATAAAGTTTACGCCTGGAAACATTTTGTCAACAACCACGAGATTCCTTTCCTCTTTGGTTGCAACAATTGTTGGGCACCAAAACAAGCAACTTTCAAGAAGCAAACGCTCCAAGATCAAGCAGCTGGCCCATACATCGCGCAAAGCTCTTCGCCTTGCTGTGAAGCAGAAGAACCCAAATGCCGTGCATTGTCTCGCCATCCTCGAGGCAGAGAGAGCCGCATGGAAGGCACACAAGAAGAGAAAGCGAGACAGTGAATTCCGGGCTGCCGTCAAGCTGTACCAAGACGCAATCCGGATTTCTGCACGGACGGGATCCTCCCAAAATCAAGCACTGGCAAACGAACGGCTGGGCGAGCACATGTTGTTGGAGAGCGACACAGAGGGGGCGGTCTATCATTTCAACGAGGCAGTTCGGCTGTATCAGGAATGGGGTGCCAGTCAGAAGGCGGCGTTGCTACAAGAGCGCAGTGAATTTATCGGGCGTCCATGATGCGCCAACGACATCAGCAATAGAGCTAAATCAACACTGATTCTACCATACATACGTAGACAAGTAAATTTGATAGACCGTGAAACCTTCGCATGTCCTCATTCCCGCAAGATCCGAACACGAAGATGCTTGGAAGCTAGAGCGGTTTGGAAGTTAGAGTCTCCTTCATGCAGCCCTTGGATCTAGGTCTAAGCATCCTATGGAGCTCAGACGACACCCGCACTCTCCTCGGAATCAGATAAAAGGGTCCCACGAGTATGACCAACGTCTTTCTCAGACGCAAACAACAGCGCGACCACCCTCACAGACAGCACAGCAGCAAGGAAACAGATAATCCGCGCATCAAGCTCTGCCAGGTATCAGCTACTACGACCACAGGTTTAAGCCGTCCCATTGGGCTCTATAATAGTGTGTCTAAACTGTTCTATCCGATCACTGTCAAGGTTTATGTTCAGCGTGCGGCGTATTCTATTCTCTAGAGAGGATTGTATCCTTCGTTGTCAGAGTTCATCACTTGAGACATGACCAGCTCTCGTCACACCGAGTTCCTGTGTCTTGATCTTCCACCAGCCCATTTTTTACTCTTTCGTTTCTTTCCGACGAAGGAAGCGGGCTCCTGATTCTCTGTTGCGTCCACGTTGTGAATGTGGTCGTCGGCGTTATTGCTATCGTCTCCAGTTTCAATGTCCCCCACGGTGATCTCGGTGCTGAAACTGTCGTTATCGTCGCCGTCGTCGTCACTGTCGTCGTCGTCACTGTCGTCATTCTTGCGGAATCGGACTGCCAACGAGTACAGAATGTGGACGGCATACATCTGTGCGGAGTATAGCACGATGATCAATGGAATGAAGGAGATCCTCCAAAACCACAGCCAGTTCAGCCCTGTCTCCGTCCCATCCAAGAGAAATGCAGACACGAAGTATGCGAATCCAACGGCGGTGATCATGGTCTTCATGATGAAGGCCTGCGCTGCGGCCAAGTAAAAGAGGGCACAATGCCAAGACGGGAACAGATCCAGTCGGAAGCAGAATAGCGCGACGAAGCTGGAGATTCAATGGTGAATGGAGTTTGCACGTTTTGGTAGGTCGGTGGAATGTACATTCGTGCAGTATATGCCGAAAGGTTGACAAGATGGGAGATGCATGAATGAAAGGAACAGCGGGTTAGTTTGGTGTGAACACACATGTGGCAGCGCTCTCGTGTTCAGCCCATCGCTTGATCACCAAACTTCTTGCAATCGACGAATTAACATCACGCACGGTGCTCACCTGAATTGTTCCGTCGTCGCATACATTCCCAACAGGCCGCTGATTCGAAAATACGATAGATCCCCTACGTCGTGGATCGACGCAGTCACCAGCTGTGCGATGAGAAGGGTTGCCACATGATGGATCAGCAGCGGCCAGCCGATGGATTGTCTGTAGATCACTTCCCAAAGATACAGCACGATGATGAGTTGCAAGGCGTAGGAAGACCAGTTCATACGATCGAGGTCGTTGTTGGAATCCTGAAATTGGAAGATCACCTCCCATCCACCGTAGATTTGCAAGACGAGTGCGAAAGTTGTCACGATAAGCTGCATGGCATAGGTGACGACGTTCTTGCGCTTGTGGAGTGCCAGTTCCTTGTATGTTGTATTGATGCCTTGGTACGAGATCCGATGCAAGAGAATGTCGATAGCAGCGGCGAAGATCCAGGTGGCCATGAGCAGGTTTACGGTGGACCAGCCATATTGAAAGATGTTGCTGTAGTCGAGCACTTGAGACCTTGGCACGATGACGAGGTCATCATCGGTTCCTTCTTGAAGTGGGGTCATGGTGGAGTCTTACGTAATGCCCGTGAGCGGTTATGCTGTTGCGATTTGTTGCGATTTGTGTTGCTGTTGCAAATGTTTGCAAAATTTATGAGATGTTTGCAATATCGTGGGCAGCCAAGGTGTCGCCAGGAGCAACCCAAGCCTTCTCGGGGGTGACAAAATTCTCGACCATTGTTTCAATCATATAATGCCTGCGTTCCGCAACCGCACCCCTGCTGTGTCTGGTAGCCCACTTCTCCCAACGTTGGTGTTGGAATTGAGGACATAGTTCGTTGCCATCACGACACTTCTTTCACAAGTTGGTTGTGCTGCCAACAGGAAACATCGTTCGAGAGTGGTTCGTGTGCGGCGAAGCCCAAAACAAGAAAATGGCTGGCGAAAAAGGTTGTGATGATCGGACAAATCCATCGTCCGTGGGACTGGAAATCAAATTCGCAAACCAGCAACAGTGACGCGGATCTGTGACATGTGCCACAAAGCGCAGATGCAGACAACCGGCATCTTTCTCAGGATGCTGGGGATGATCCCTGATCCCCATCCACGGCCAATTACAAGTTCGTCCCATCTTCGCTCTTGTTCCCCCTGGTTGATTTGCGTCTTCCTTCATACAGTCTCGCAAGTCTGTAGCTGGTGGATCTGCATCATTTCTTCGGAGAGGATACAAGTTTCCCAAATGAGGTGTGGTTGCAGCACAGCGTGTGCTGTGGACATACAAATGCAGAATCGCCAGCTGTTGTTGTTGGGAGTACGCGAGCATGCATCTACACAATTGCAATCATAACAAGCCAAGAACGATAACACCACAGCAATCATAATAACAGCCACACCGTGCGTATCAATCATCCACGCCAACCTACCACAGCAACAAGACCACCGTACCTCGTTTATAACCAGCATCACCAATTAAATCACACCAATACCAGGGGCCAACAAACCGCAAACATGACAAGAGCATCCACGAGCAGAGCATCTATGCGAAGAGTATCCCAAGTCATCCAAGATTCCCAGGGCAGTACAGAAACCATTTCGGCGCTGCTGTACTTTGTGCTAACAATGGCAGTCCTCGTAGCAGGCGCGGGGAATGCCGCTTTCAGGTTGACGCGTCCATCGTTGCCGTCGCGGTCGCTGTCATCCCCATTCGTGCACTCCAGCCGAAGGCTCTTCGGAGGCGAAGACAGCCGCGGGCATCCATCGCCGAAGGATATTCTCAAAGACTTCAGTGTAGATCTTGAGACTCGGACCAGGACATCCATCCATACTTCCAACAATGCCAATCATGCCAACCCTACAAGTGCCAACAGAAGGCCAGAAGAAGGTTACGTGGATCGAAAAGTTATCTCGAACTCCCTATACGTGCCAGGGGGCGGTTTCTCTGGATTCTTTCATCGGCTTGGACAGCTACAATCCATTCCAAGAGACCAGTTGATGGATCAAACGTATGTTTGTTACTCTGCTGGTTGTTTGGCAACAGTTGCTACCCTTCGGGGCTGGACAAACGAACAGATCTTGAACCAGGCCCAAGCGATGCAGCAACTGTGGTACGATGGCTCGGCGGCACTCACGGATATGCTGCCGATGTTCATCGATGGATTGCTGGCGGACATTGACGAAGAAGAGCCACCAGAGTGGATGTCGAAGTTGGCAATTCTTACGTCATCTACATCGAGGGAAGATAGCGGCAACACCGATTCTTCGGATTCAACCTCTCGTTGGTCCAACGTGCTTCCTTCCTGGAACGTCAAGCCCTTCCTTACCCGACCCACAACCGTCTCCGAACTTCGACAGCGCTTGATCCAGACGGCATGGATTCCTTACATCACCGGCAAGACCCTGTGGAAGGATGGGCACATGGATGGTGGCGTGAGCATTATGCATCATCCAATCTGCAGCAAGAGAGTCCGGTCTGGCGACGACTGGTCCCTTTTCCGATACATGCTGGATCCAACTTTCGATGAGAAAGAAGCGTACAGAATCATCGCAGCCGGAAAGGCCTTCGGTGTTTAGATTCGGCACCAGGAGTGCACGAGCTCGGTGCATCCATGCATCGCCCCAAAACAACCACAAAAGTGAGCGGTGTACCCAACCCTGGGAACTTTCAACAGTATGCTCGTAGCTAATCGATAGAGCGACTGGAGATGCTCGTATTACACATCAAAACTTTAAACCGAGCAGAACACCCATAGATCCCCGCACGGCAGTTTACGAGCAGGAAAGTGAATAGAGTAGACAAGCCGTTGATGACATGTGACGTCATCGCAGGACTCTCATATTCGCACGTATTTCATGTTCCACTGAACACCGCTTTGCCGTATCCAGTCATCTCCGATCCAATGTGTGCTTTTCCTACTGTTCGAATGTTGTTGCCACTATCCTAAGTGTCGTGAGCTGATTTACCTCGGACGGGAGTGGCCCTATCAGATCATTGAACTGCAGCCAAAGCTCGACGAGCTCTGTCAACTGACCTAGTTCAGTCGGGACCGTGCCCGTGAGACTGTTGGTGTCGAGGGATACAAGCTGGAGCGAGATCATAAGACCCAACTCAGATGGGATGGGACCAGTGAGATCGTTGCTTCCCAGCTCCAAGGATACAACCTCTGTCAGGTTTTCCAGCTTGGTGGGAATCCTGCCTTTGATCGAGTTGATTGTCAAGTCCACATGGTTGAGAGCAATTGCGTTACCAACTTCATCGGGAATTTCGCCCGTGAGATTGTTCTCAGGGACGGATAGGCGCCGCAATGCGGTCAATCGACCAATCTGCGATGGCAGCGATCCGGTGAAGTTGTTCGCTCCGAACCTCATAATTTCCAGCGATTCCATATCCCCGACCTCTGTGGGAATTATCCCATTGAGGCGGTTGTCTTGTAGCTGCAGCAATCGCAGGTTGGTCAACCACCCGAGTGTTGTTGGCAGTGTGCCCTCGATGTTCGATTTCTCCATCTGAAGCTCGATCAGTTGGGTGCAATTGCTGATCTCGGCCGGAATCTCATCCGACAGATTGGATTCGTGTAGCCGAAGAGTGACGAGCTGATCCAGCGCACCGATATGAGAAGAGATGGATCCGGTGATGTTGTTCCAGCTGAGGTCCAGTACCTCCAAATCGGTCAGAAGGTACAGTGCTTGGTCGATCGTGCCCGCCAGCCTCCTCTGCGACAATCCAAGCTCGACGATGTGTCGGTCCGCGTTGCATCTCACAATCGTCAAGCCGGAGGTCCATTCGCAGATATCCAAGTCCGACATGATATTGGTCTGCGGGAACCAGTTGGGTCCATCCATGGAGTAGTACAGGCTCACGAACGCATAGTACTCCAGTAAGTGGCGTGTTGCTGCGGCATTCCCCTGTGCAAGCAGAAGCGACGGATAGGGATTGTCGCCATTGGCCAACCAGTCCAATGTGATGTACGGAACGCTCGTGGGATCTCTGAACACTTCTCTTTGGATGGATGTCGGCGATTCTTGCAGAATTGGCTCTAGAACACGCAGCATGTCGGTGAATGCGCCCATTCGAGGGAAATCGGGAGTTGGTTGGCTTGATGGTGGAACTGATTGGCGTAGGCTTGGCGACACGGTCGGAATACCGGTTGGTTGTGGTGTGGCTGTAGGATTGCTTTGCGCGGCTGCGGAGTTTCCACCGTTGTTACTTGCGGGAAGCACAAGGGCCAGCATGATGGCAATCACAACCGATGCGACAACGACCAGGAAAATGGCGATGGCGGCGATCCAGATGCGTTTGCGTTGCCTTTGATCTTGGCGAATCGGCGATCGTTTGTTCTCGCCTGCGTCGGTGGTTTGGATGGGCTCAACGGTTCTGTTCCGGGGGGTTGAAATCGGTTCTGCGACGGCCACTTGAGCTGGAGGAGTTGCCATCTGCTGGTTGTACCGTTGAACTTCTCGCAGGATCGTTGCACGGATGTCATCGGCCGTCATGCCACTGCTAGCAAGGATGGCGGTAGCCCGCAGTCCTCCCGTGTCATCGCTTTCCACGGTATTGGAAGGTCCGGTTGGTGGAGTCGAAGTTGCTATCGCAGTCGCGGCCACAGCCGCTGTTGCTGTTGGTGAGCCAGCGCTTGACCCGAGCAAGTAGTTCGATCCGTTCCCATTCTCAGATGAGGTTTCGAGGCTGAGAGTGCGCGTCTGTGTCTCGGTCTGGGTTTCGGTATGCGTCTCAGTTGTGGCATCTTGGGTACTCGAGTCCACGAACCTCGTTGACGCTCCCGTCGCTGCTGGATGATCCATATCGAAGCCATCACCATCGAATAACTCTGGGCCATCGCCGCCTTCGTGTTCAACAGGAGCATTCGTTGGGGCATGTACCGCCATCATCATCATCTGTGTTGTGTCGTACTCTCGTTGGGAATAACATCCATCCTCCGACGCGGAAACTCTACTCGTTGCCTCCGTCGCCATTGTCTTGGAGATTTGGCCGTGTCGGTGCTGCAAGGATTCCCCTTCGTGTGCCAGTGTTTCTCCTTTGAATCCACTCGCACGCACCGCGTCAGAAGCTGACACGGATTGGACCAGCATGGAATGATGGCGAGCATCCAGCTTTGGTGGTAGCTGGTCCGCAGCTTCAGTTGTTTGCTTCTCGCTATTCACAATAGCGGCATCAGCGGAAGCGCGCGCATGCCGTGCGCTTGAAAATGGGGGATGCTGCCAGGACCGCTGTCGTCGGCTTGATTTGTCGTGGGCGGCGCCAGATGCCGTCGACTCTGTCGAAGTTGGTGGTGTTGCTGAGATGGTTGGAGATGTTCCTTCGTTGGTGTCGCTGCTATCATTGCTGCTGTTGGTGGCGGTCGAAGTCGCGACCAGGCCATCATCAGTTGATGCAGACAACGGCGATGGTGATAGCGATGGCGACGGTGGTGCTGATGATGTTGCCTGCATTGACTGTGTGGCTCTGGTTGTTACAGGCACTGGAGCGAATGACGCGGCCACCTCTTCATCATCATCTCTGGAATGTGGCGGAGGAATCGTGTGGTCTTCGTTGCCACCGCCACCACGGGCGATGTCGTCATCGTGCTCATCTTGTCGAGGTCCGGTGTCATTGCCAGTGTCATTGTCGCCACCATCACTTCGGGGATCCGTGTCCATATTCAGGGGTTCCCTTCACAATACCGTGGTGAATGAATCCACAATGCTCTTGGCTGAATGTTTGAGCACCGATTGGATTGCAGCAAGGTGAGAGAAATCAAGGCGCCGCTTCTTTGTCCAGTCGCATCGTGTTCTGCTTTGTTTGTGTGGTGATTGAAGCCACAACGGCTCCACTTTCTGCCGCCTTTCTTGTTGTCCCCATTGTTCTGGAAACGTTTTCCGATTCATTGGACTGCATGGGGCGCTGGTCAGACTTCGTCGTTGGGGAACACTCATTGAGTAGTCGTAGGCCATTCGCCGAACTAGAGGACAACGTATTGCGGAAGCCTGGAATCACGAAATGAGACTATTCGAGGAGGGTCTAAGAAAGCACCATGGAGTAGTCATACACATACCCGTACTTCTCTCATTTGTCTTGGAGCAAGCTCAGGTGCAAGGTGTGAGGTACGAGGTACTGGGACAGACCAAAGCACAAGTTCTCTCTAGAGCTCATAGTATCAGTAGTGCTCTATCATGCTCGTCGAGCGCATTGGTATTAGCATGTCTTGACGGTCACCCCCTCTCCTTCCTCTCCCTCGTCTCTCGCTGCAAGATGTTGCCCGACCAAGCTGATCTTGCGAATGATGACCAAGGATGTCTGACGTCGTCCTGCACCGTGGTCGTGGTGTCTCTATAATCATCCTCCAGAGGACGATTGTTGCGATTGTATTCGTACTCGTACTCGCACCTATGCATGACAAGTGCCATCTGGACTCATCCATTTGTCGACCACATCACCACCTCAACCGATCGCTGATGAGGCGAACGGATGCACACACTGCAGGTCATTACACCCTCCCACATGATGGATCTCTTCGTTCGGGAAGAATCGTTTCAACGGTGGCATGGATTCGAATGGACGATGACGAAACTGAGGGATTCTCGATCGTGAGTTCCTCTGGTTTCTAGAATACTTTGAATGACCTGCACATGCAATGATACATGAGCAAACATTCTCGTTGTATCGTATGGTGTTGTACGAGTATGATGGCGCAGGAGGATAATGAATAGGAGTGCACAGCGGCAGTACCTATCATTACGTGTGTGTGGGCAGGACTGCGCACCATCCATCGTCCATCATCCATCATGCATCAGGCATCAGGCACCATACATCATGGATAAACTAGCCAGCGCACGAATAGATGATGAAAGAGTATGAGTATGGATGTGAACATGAGTATTATTATACATGGATTTGTCGTTGTTTAGTGTACATTCTGTCGTGTGTGTTGTCTTGTGTTCTGCATGACATTTGTGTTTCCCGTCGCGATTCCCCTTCGCCCCCTTTGTATTGGTACATGGCTGAGTCTTGAATCAGCTCACAGCAGCTCGTAGAGCAGCTCATAGAGCAGAGTAGAACATTCTACATCATGCTTTGGCTCATCAGTCCGTGGGCACCGACAAAGTGCGCGTCGGCAGTTTCTCCGGTGGCATTCTTGAGCATCATATTGATGATCATCATGGCTGCCGATGTGATCGTCGTGTTGGTGTTGACGATCGTTTCGTTGACGATCGTTTCGTTGCCGATTGGCATGTCCATCGTCGTGGATGCTGCCATGCTCATCTGCATCAGCATGCCGCATCCGTACAGCAGCAGGGCGGCAACTGCGACAGCACTTCCGACGTAAAGGCGGAAGAGACTGATGATGCCGCGGAAGGCCAGGGTGAAGAGGAAGGAGTTGATCAGGCCCATGAACTGGACGATCACCAGGTGCTGCATAGTGAGACATTCGGGGAAGCACATGTCCAGGGTGACTGCCGCCAGCATGGGGATGTTGAAGATCCACGAGTTGCCGTTGCGGAGGTCGGATGGGATGAACTGCTTCCATGTCATCAGCTGCAGCGAGAAGAGGATGGCTGGGATGGTGGTGTTGAGCTGGATCGCGTTGAGGAACGACATCAATGACGGCGAGTCGCCCATGATGTTGCTGGCGGTGGGGAGATCGCCGCATAGACCGCAGTCCTTGAGCAGCAGTCCGATGATGCGGATGGTGGAGTAGTGGAAGAGGGCGATGGCCAGCTGGAATGCTTCCTTGTGGCACACGACGATCCTGTCTGGTCCCCAGATGACGGTCTTTTTGGGAACCTGCTTCATCAGTGAGTAGGCGTGTGTGGCGAGTGTCTCGTTGGAGAGCGTGGCGAATGCGACGAGGTATGGGTTGTTTGGGAACACGATGGCGAGCATCGCGGTGAGGAGGCAAGTGGAGCCAAGGATTCCGTGGAATCCAAACCTCAGCTTTCCGATCTTGAATAGGTAGGCATGCTTTCTGGCTTGGTACTTGCCAGTGGACTTCGGCTTGTGCATGCTCGTGTTCTTACTGTTTGTGGTGTTTGTGGTGATGTTTGCGCTTGTGGTGGTGAAGAGGTTCATCATTTTGTTGGATTGATTTGGTGTGGTTTGGTTTGGTTTGTGGTGTTGTGCGATTGACCTTTTGTGGATTTGTGAGTTTGTGAGGAGTGGAGAGGCAACAAAAGTTGTTTCCTCGGCCATCCAGTCTGTGCTCACTTTTTGTTTGCACTTTGGGGGAAGAGTGCACAAAAGGATGAGATGGGCATCCCACCTCTGCATACCACACGTTGCAACTTTGTTGTTCGGAGTGCAACACGTTGAACCATACCTCGGAGTAACCTTGTTGTCGCGATCTTTTGCGATCTGTCGTGATCTGTCGTGATTTGTCGTTGTACAGCGAGGTTGGACATACACAGTCCCAGTGCGATGTTGGAAAACTCCGTCGTTGCGCACAGGAAGTGGTCTTCGTTTGTGAATCGCGCACTGCTGTTGTGAGTGTTGTTGATGGCGTCTATTGTCAGTTGGGGAGTTTGGTTGATGGACGAAGTCCAAACGACACAAAGAGCTCAAGATCGTTGGAGGATTTATTGGACTGGAAAGAAGTGGGCATAGGCACTGGAGAACAAGAACATGTCTGTCATATTCGTCATGAAACATCCCAAAAGGCGAAGCCAGAGAAGCACTCACAAGGTTGCGTTTGGATCGACCACGAACATGTGAAGACGAACCACCACAAGAAAACTGAGGTAAGATAGCCACAACGACCAGAAACCCGCCTGAGCCAATCAGCACCATCAGTCGCTGAAAGATGACAGGTGAAAGCAAAATAATCGGCTTGCATTCTGGTTGAGCGCAGCACTCACAGTCCTCGTTCAAACATCTGTTCTTCTCTCATGTTGTCCTCGAGCTATATACTCTGTCCCTGTCTCTGTCTCTAGAGAGTAGCATGGTGTTTGTGCATGGCACAGAACACAGAGTAAAGATGGTGCAGACCACCACGGAACACCTCTGGATACTGCAACATACAATACGTAGAGTGTATCCGTTTCATGGCTGATCTCGCATCATGACTGATATTGCATCAACATCGTAGGAGTACGGCACTCGCAATACGCAGGCCCACATCGGCAACGGAGTTGTCTCGTAATCGTATTTGTCTGGACGCATTCAGCGGTCCGCATCATGGCTGGTGTGACGTGATAAGTTCCAGGAGTCTTGGAGAAGGCAATGTGCTGCGCACTCTCGGTGTTCATTGATTTCAGGCGAAACAGCGTCGTGGTTCCGGAGAAGTTGGCACACCCACAGAAGTAAAAGGTCAGGAGCCAATCGCAACCGGCTCCGCTGTGTCGGAGAATAGAAGCCGCATTCATGCCGCACCATACATACTCGTACATAATATGCTTAGATATCACTAATAGAGCTAAACTAGCAGTTAGGCTAAGGAAGGATTTCCTGGAACACATGACTCGTTTTCCCACGAATCGGTCTGAACCACGTTTCGGACATAACCATGTTTGGAGCAGGCACAAGTCTTCGAAGAAACTCTTTGAAATCCAGGACCCATGGAAAAAGGGTCCCAATGACTGTGTCATCGGAACCCCTCCCCACCGAAAACTTGATGCCGATACAAGACTGCTGGATCCACGGTACAGTTCCACGTGGGAATACACGCAAGATGACCTTCGCCCAGCTTCCAACTTGATGGAGGGAAACTTTCCCCTGGTACTGGAGCTACGCAAACCCTACGCCCTTTTCTGACAGCAACCCAACAAAAGGGCCCCCTCCTGTGGTACTTGGGCTACGCAAACCCTACGACCCTTTTCCAGGGCAGCCCACACAGGGTGTCACACGAACAAGAATAATTGCACTAATCTCATAATCCGCACGTTTCTTCACCATCTACCAGTATTCTAAATTGACTACTTGTGGAACAGAAGACTCTCGTCCGGATCGCTTGCCAGTCAAGCCTCTGCCTACAGCTAAAGAACAGCCAACAAGACAACAGCCATTTCGTTTGGGCTCTATTAGATTAACAGTCGCAAAAGATTGTCAAGCTCTTAGACCTCTGCAAGATGACTCGTACCAACTGCATCGTTCCCTCCACCAGGGGACCCTCCAAGAGGAGCCCAGGTGATTTGACCGATACCTTCGAGACCGACCCCAAGGACCCGAAGGACCCCAGCCTCTCTGTCCTCCTCAATGACACGGCAGGCGCCCTGATGGATGGACCTTCGTCACTCTCCCCCACTGAGATGGGAAAGAAGTTCATCGAAGCAACCTTCGGACACCCCATCATCGTCGACGCGTGGAACCGAAAGGAGAAGACCCACGACGACAAAGTGGTGTGCCATGTCCACAAGACCACCTGGGACGCATTCACCGACCTCAAGCAGTACTTTGGGATCAGCATCGAGACTGCCATGGTTTTTGGCCTCTTTAAAACCAGCGCACTCGCGATCGAGAAGACACTCCCCGAACTACTGACCACCATCCACGAAGGGACCCCAACCATGGTCCCTGGAGCCATCATGATCAACTTCACGGACCCGGACGACGTTGCAAGATACTTCGAGACAGGACTCCTCATCTACCACATCGCCGAGTGGGTAGGATCTATCAAAGTCAACAGAGACTCATCCCTCGACCAAACTCTCAATAGGATGTTCATCGACGCAGAAAGCACCGAGAAAACGATGATGGCCTTCGACCGATTCGAAAGACGCGGCAGGCGCACGCACAATGGTGAGTGGCTAACTGCTGTCGTGGAGTACAAGACATTCCTTTCTAACCCCAATGCCACCAGCACCTCGACCAGATCTGAAACCTCAATCCTCAAGACAGGACGAGACAGCGACAGCCGCCCAGGAGGTACCCCCTCTGGGTTCTCATCCCTAGCCGGTGGAGCCGCCCCGGAGCGCACCTCGGGCACCCTCCCTGACGAAACCCAACTCTCCATCATCGCTGAGCGTGGATCCACGACGACATCCCCAACAGCAACCGATGCCCATGGCGACAACCCAAACGCTGCAGGTACCAGCCCCAGCAACGACAACGACCGGCACCCGGACACCAACGAAACTACCGGACCAGCCACCAAATGTGGACCCGATGGAAGGATCAGACTGTTCCCCAACATTTACCCCAAGACCATCAGTGGGTACGACTGCAACCCATCGGACGCCAAGGCAGTAACCTTCGCCCCTGGGACGACCACCAAAGACCCAGGGGACACCACCGCACCTCGGATGACCAACCTGAAGAACAACAGCAACCGTCCAGCAAGCAACCAAAGCTCGTGGGACCATCATGGTACCACGGGCAACCCACCACCTCATGGTATGACCAGCTACCATAACCACGACGGACGTGAACCAACGATCCGAATCCCAACTGTCAACACAGACACGAATCTTGGGACAGATCATCCGCGTCACCAAGACCCTGGACCCTACGGAAACCATGGTCACACCAACGATGGACCTCATGGGTATCCACCCCGCATGGAGACCTCCCACGCACATGGGAGCCCACGTCCAGAGCACCCACATCCCCATCCAGGAGGATTTCCGCCCAATGGAATCCCTCTCCACACCGGATACCCCCCAAACAGAAATGGAGGCTACCCACCAGCCCCGAGAGCTTTCATGCCTGTCGGAATTCCCCAACCTGGGTACCCCCCGAAACCACCAGGACACAGGAACCAAGCAACAGGTCACGGCGCGAACAAAGGGGGACCGGATCCACACGTCTTAGATCCTGACACCCACCGCGGGCACCACGCATCCGTGCGCGCACCCCATCAGGGAGGCACTGATGGTGATACTCCAAATCCTCCCGCCAAGCTGACAAAGCGGCGCCCCAACCCAAACGCCACGAGCACCGGTCCCAACGACGACCACAACCAGCACAGCATCACCAACAAAGCTGCTGGACCAACCGACGCACGCGAACCCGCCGGAAGGAGCAGACTGTTCCCCAACGTGAACCTTGCGACTATTGGCGAAAACGATCGCGGGCCACCCGACACCAAGGCGGTAACCTTCGCCTCCAAGACAACCACCAGGGACCCAGGAGATCCTGCCAAACCCCGAGCGACCAACTCAGAGAACAGTGGGAACCACCCCTCGGACAACCGGAACTCATGGAACCATCATGGTACCATGGGTAACCCACCACCCCATGAGATGGCCAGCAACCATGGAAACGGCGGACACGAACCAACGAACCAACACCCAACTGCGAGTGCAGGCATGAATCATGGAATGGGACACACACACCGCCATTTTCCCAATCCCTATGGCACCTACGGATATGACAACGCAGGGTGCCATGGGTACCCACCTAACATGGGGCCTCATCACACATATGGCCAACCACACATGGCATACGTGCAACCCCACCCAGGAGGATTCCCACCTATTGGAGTCCCTGTTCACATGGAATACGTGCTGAATGGAAGTGGAGACAACCGGACAGCTCCAGGTGCTTTCGCACCAATTGGAAACCTCCAACTAGGGTTCCCTCCAAGACCAACTGGATACAGACACCAGGCAACCAACCACGGAACCCACCATGGAGGACCAGGACCGCACATTGAGGCACCCAGTACTTGCCATGGGCAACACGTACCTGGGTACTCTCGCCATCAGGAACCCAACCACGGTGAAACCCCATCCGCATCAGCCAAGCTGGCGAAATGGCGACCCATCCTGGGCCCCATCCGGTTCACGAGCGATATGGCTTCCTTTCAAGTGGTGAACCACCAAACCCGGGCAAGCAGAACCGTCCTCGACATGGTCTCGACAGAACATCGGGCATCGTTCCCCATGTCAGGAACAGGACGACAGTGTCTAATGCCTGATGAAAACAAGATCATCAACCTGGAGATGAGGGATGCATTGATGACATTCGACGTGCTTCCTATCATGGAAGATGACGAGGACCTCCCCCCACATGACATCACCCCGAAACAGGAACAGAACCCACCAGACCATCAGGGTGGACACGTATGCAACATACCCAGGAGTTGCTACCTCACCAAGGACCTGGATGGAGGCGACAAGACCTTCAATTGGAGTGACCATCGTGATGGCCAATATGACCTTTCGATTGCAACCCAAGACAAGAATGGCCTGACCCCGATGCATGACGATGCCAGAACCTCACCGCATGCAGCGCCCACCATTGAAGAGCAACCTCCCGGGACAGGGGAGCCCACAAGGACTACCGGCTCCATCGAACCAATGGCACACAAGCCCCATGAGAAGGAAGACCCCGATCCAGGGCCATCGTACCTTCTTTGTTCGTCGGGACCACCATCCTACCAACAAATGGATGACGGCCCCGAAGAAAGGGGAGGGAATGGGAGGAACAGGCAAGAGAAGCGACCCCCATCTACCATCAACGCCAGAAAGGACATCCTTTGGAGGATCAATTTCCACAGGACGAACCAATCTAAAATCAAGACCATCTGCAAACGACAAGACACTGTGGAGAACCCCACGCATGGATCGAAACTGGGCCCTGCTAGGAGTGCCACGAAGTCAAAAACCGGGCTACAACATACACTGGTGGACCTCGCACTACCCATTGATGGACCAGCAATCATGATGAGAGACAACAAGGCAATGGTACTGAACACCACGGCCCCTCCATCGCCCTTGAAGAAGAAACACTGCTCCTTGGCATTCCACCAGATCCGAGAGTGCATCGCTGCAGGTATCATCGTACTCTGCTGCATTGCTTCAATCAACAACACCGCTGACATGCACACCAAACCACTCTCCAAAAACCCCTTCCGTCACATCGCATCGAAGACAGTCCTCAGGAACTTAATATACGAACCAGGGCCCCACCACGAAATCGTATCCCCCGCGAAACCGCGCGCCAAGGTCACCAGAGCAGAAGACGACCCTGACCTGCCAACCGATCGACCAGAGGCGCAATCATACCACAGCAAGAGACGCACTGATACAAGAAACATCAATGTCATCCAGCACCAACAAGCACGCATGGACATCAGCCCATCGTCAACTACCCTCCAGCTCACGACAACTCGACAGGAGCCGACCCCTCTAGAGAGGTCCCGGAGAAGGCCACCCAGACCTGTCACACCAATCGCAATCATGTTGGCCGAATCCAACCGGCAGGCGCCACCACATTTCGATGTCGCATGCGAGACGCCCGACATCCTTGTCACCACTACCGATCGCAATCCCAGTAACGGATCAGGGGACAATGTTCGTCACCAACCCGTCGACGCATCTCCGACGGATCCTGCAACAGAACCCAGCCCACTGCCAGACATCAATTTTTCATTGACATCAGAAAGCTTGACGCCTCGGATTTCTGTCACACCGGAACACGTTCTCAGCTCTCAGGTGCTGTACCCTGCAAGGAAGAAGGGAACCTTCTATGGAATTGCCACAGGCTACGATGGTGACAGGGTTGGTATCTTCTGTACTAAGGGCAACAGGAAGGTCCACGCTGACACCATGACCTATGCAGACAGCCAATCCGTATTCCCGCTTTCCCTCTATGAATATCTCGATGAAGACCTCAAGGATACCGAGGCCCCCAGCATCGCGATCGCTGATGGACAGTATTTCTACCCAGCTGACGATGGCGCATGGGCAGAGATACCCAGCATGGACAGATCCACGAATCTGAGATCATCAACCTGCCACTTCTTCAGTTTGAGGAAGAACTGCATTCCTGTCATCCTCGCACGAGCGAAGCAGACACAAAGTATCCAAAACCAGAGCGACCCCATCGCAGTGAACCTGGAACGGACACAGGCAGCACTCAAACAGGATCCTATCCTACCCATCACCGAGGATGAGATAGTCAACAGCATCCCTGAAATCGATGATCAACAACCCTGCCTCAAGGAAGGAGAGACAGTCAATGGGAAATTCCTATCAGAGGTTCCAGAAGGGTACATCGATCAGGAACCCGCAGCAACCAGCGCAGCCAAGCCGAGGGAAACCACTGACACGGAAGCTGCAATTGCACAAGGAATTGTCACCAGCTCACTGCCCATCCCCAGGCCATCAGTCCAACGCTCCCAACACACGTTGCCACCACCCAAGATCTTGACCGGTACTCAAGATAGGGGAGCCCACATTGACAAGTATAGACCACTCCAGAAGGCCCCAGATCCTTCCAACCAGAAGGACATGCCAGAGTCAGAATCTCTGGGCATCGAGGAGTCGGCACCCATCTACCGACCAGACAAGATCAACCCTACCAACAGGATCAGAGCAGTTCCCCGCACTGATCCCAGATCGGACCAAGCCACCCAAGACATTTCCGCCACCCCACACTGTGGAGGAATGACTCACATCAATGAGATCCAACAGACCACCATCACCACAAGGCTCAACGAGGAGCGGGAACGATTGGCGGACGAAGACAGCCAAGATCCCATGTGTGAAGACATCGACGAACTTGATGCATGGAATGTGCATGCTGCTATCTTGGGCTGCAGCACGGTCAACGCTACGATTAGCTTTCTTGCTTCCAGTCAACTCACGTTGCGACATGAGATGAAGGGGAGTAATAGAGCTAAACTAGCAGTTAGGCTAAGGAAGGATTTCCTGGAACACATGACTCGTTTTCCCACGAATCGGTCTGAACCACGTTTCGGACATAACCATGTTTGGAGCAGGCACAAGTCTTCGAAGAAACTCTTTGAAATCCAGGACCCATGGAAAAAGGGTCCCAATGACTGTGTCATCGGAACCCCTCCCCACCGAAAACTTGATGCCGATACAAGACTGCTGGATCCACGGTACAGTTCCACGTGGGAATACACGCAAGATGACCTTCGCCCAGCTTCCAACTTGATGGAGGGAAACTTTCCCCTGGTACTGGAGCTACGCAAACCCTACGCCCTTTTCTGACAGCAACCCAACAAAAGGGCCCCCTCCTGTGGTACTTGGGCTACGCAAACCCTACGACCCTTTTCCAGGGCAGCCCACACAGGGTGTCACACGAACAAGAATAATTGCACTAATCTCATAATCCGCACGTTTCTTCACCATCTACCAGTATTCTAAATTGACTACTTGTGGAACAGAAGACTCTCGTCCGGATCGCTTGCCAGTCAAGCCTCTGCCTACAGCTAAAGAACAGCCAACAAGACAACAGCCATTACGTTTGGGCTCTATTAATCACGCATACTCGTACATACGATCAGCAAAAGACGGAGCTTCATGGTTGCGGGCAACGCGAGGGGGTTGGTACCACACCAAGACCAACTGCAAACCGTAGGTCCGTGGCTTTTTGCTTCTCTCCGTCAGTACTCGCATCAGTACTCGCATCAGTAATCACACCAGTATTCTCGGAGCAACCCAAGTCTGTGCAGAGTGGACTTCTTCATCTGACGACGGACTTCGCAAGCTTAGATCAAGACCAGAGCGATGCCATTGCTCGTCTCCGATCTACCTGTACGTCCGAGGAGGGTTGGCTTGGTCGTATCAAGACAGGCAGATCGCCAAACTTCATCCTTGCGATCACAGATCAGAGAGGACGAGTACAAGCCCACTTCTGTGGAGGTACTTGTGCTCGCAGGTACTTGTATGGTGGCTCCGATGTATGGTACTATACGAGTATGTGTGTATACTCCTTCACTGTCGTATGAATCCCCGTGTTTGGAGTGTTCTATGAAAGTCCGTATCCGCATCCATATTCAGTGAACGACGACAGAATTGCATCTCTGTTTGGTATGCAGCCTGCAGCATGCAGTCCTTGAAGCCTGGGGAAAGGAAGAGGAGAACGAGAAGCTGCTATGTCCTCGAAGGGTGGAGGTCACAACCAACAACGGTGGTCAGAAAGAGAAGTTTCTCTGGTTCGCATGTTTGGAAACCAGAGACTGAAGTGTGAGATAACAAGCATTTTGGCGTGACACCCAATCGGGACATCGAAGGAGATGGCGTCATACGATAATACAAAGTAATTTATGCAACAACAACAAACCTAGCAAACTCCGGAGAGACCAGAGTATCAGTAGTGCTCTATCATGCTCGTCGAGCGCATTGGTATTGGCATGTCTTGACGGTCACCCTCTCTCCTTCCTCTCCCTCGTCTCTCGCTGCAAGATGTTGCCCGACCAAGCTGATCTTGCGAATGACGACCAAGGATGTCTGACGTCGTCCTGCATCGTGGTCGTGGTGTCGCTATAATCATCCTCCAGAGGACGATTGTTGCGATTGTATTCGTACTCGTACTCGTACTCGTACCTTCGCATGACAAGTGCCATCTGGACTCATCCATTTGCCGACCACATCACCACCTCAACCGATCGCTGATGGGCGAACGGATGCACACACTGCAGGTCATTACACCCTCCCACATGATGGATCTCTTCGTTCGGGAAGAATCGTTTCAACGGTGGCATGGATTCGAATGGACGCTAACGAAACTGAGGGATTCTAGATCGTGAGTTCCCCTGGTTTCTAGAATACTTTGAATGACCTGCACATGCAATGATACATTAGCAAACATTCTCGTTGTATCGTATGGTGTTGTACGAGTATGATGGCGCAGGAGGATAATGAATAGGAGTGCACAGCGGCAGTACCTATCATTACGTGTGTGTGGACAGGACTGCGCACCATCCATCGTCCATCATGCATCATGCATCATGCATCATGCATCAGGCACCATGCATCAGGCACCATGCACCATGCATCATGGATAAACCAGACAATGCACGAATAGATGATGAAAGAGTATGAGTATGGATGTGAACATGAGTATTATTATACATGGATTTGTCGTTGTTTAGTGTACATTCTGTCGTGTGTGTTGTCTTGTGTTCTGCATGACATTTGTGTTTCCCGTCGCGATTCCCCTTCGCCCCCTTTGTATTGGTACATGGCTGAGTCTTGAATCAGCTCACAGCAGCTCGTAGAGCAGCTCATAGAGCAGAGTAGAACATTCTACATCATGCTTTGGCTCATCAGTCCGTGGGCACCGACAAAGTGCGCGTCGGCAGTTTCTCCGGTGGCATTCTTGAGCATCATATTGATGATCATCATGGCTGCCGATGTGATCGTCGTGTTGGTGTTGACGATCGTTTCGTTGACGATCGTTTCGTTGCCGATTGGCATGTCCATCGTCGTGGATGCTGCCATGCTCATCTGCATCAGCATGCCGCATCCGTACAGCAGCAGGGCGGCAACTGCGACAGCACTTCCGACGTAAAGGCGGAAGAGACTGATGATGCCGCGGAAGGCCAGGGTGAAGAGGAAGGAGTTGATCAGGCCCATGAACTGGACGATCACCAGGTGCTGCATAGTGAGACATTCGGGGAAGCACATGTCCAGGGTGACTGCCGCCAGCATGGGGATGTTGAAGATCCACGAGTTGCCGTTGCGGAGGTCGGATGGGATGAACTGCTTCCATGTCATCAGCTGCAGCGAGAAGAGGATGGCTGGGATGGTGGTGTTGAGCTGGATCGCGTTGAGGAACGACATCAATGACGGCGAGTCGCCCATGATGTTGCTGGCGGTGGGGAGATCGCCGCATAGACCGCAGTCCTTGAGCAGCAGTCCGATGATGCGGATGGTGGAGTAGTGGAAGAGGGCGATGGCCAGCTGGAATGCTTCCTTGTGGCACACGACGATCCTGTCTGGTCCCCAGATGACGGTCTTTTTGGGAACCTGCTTCATCAGTGAGTAGGCGTGTGTGGCGAGTGTCTCGTTGGAGAGCGTGGCGAATGCGACGAGGTATGGGTTGTTTGGGAACACGATGGCGAGCATCGCGGTGAGGAGGCAAGTGGAGCCAAGGATTCCGTGGAATCCAAACCTCAGCTTTCCGATCTTGAATAGGTAGGCATGCTTTCTGGCTTGGTACTTGCCAGTGGACTTCGGCTTGTGCATGCTCGTGTTCTTACTGTTTGTGGTGTTTGTGGTGATGTTTGCGCTTGTGGTGGTGAAGAGGTTCATCATTTTGTTGGATTGATTTGGTGTGGTTTGGTTTGGTTTGTGGTGTTGTGCGATTGAGCTGTTGTGGATTTGTGAGTTTGTGAGTTTATGGGTTTGTGAGATTCTGAGTTTGTGAGTTTGTGAGATTGTGTGTTGTTGTGGATTGTGCTGTTGTGTTTTGCATTTATGAGGAGCAGAGCAACACAAGCCATCTCCCTCGGAAGGTCCTATCTGTCTCAGACTTTTTGTTCGCGGTTCGACGAAGACCTCCCACATACATGAGAACGAATCCGGAGTAATCATGTTGTCGAGAGCTGTTGCAATCTGTCGTCATCTGTCGCGATTTGTCACGGCAATGTGAGGCCGGACATGCTGAGTACCAGTGCGACTCTTTGGAACTGCCCATGTTTCACGTATGAATGGCTCTCCTCCTGTGAATCGCGCTCGGTTGGATTTATCTGTGCGATGCTGTGGTTGTGAATCAAGTTCATGGGCTTGCCTGTCAGCTGGGGAGAATTATTGGTAGAAGAAGCCCTTTCGACACAACGAGCTCAAGATCGTTGGAGGATTTATTGGACTGGGAAGAAGTGGGCATAGGTACTGTGCTAGAATAGCATGTCTATCACATTCGTCCATGAATCGTTCCCAAAGGCGAAGCCAAACAATCTGTCATATTCTGCCATCCGGACCGACCATGAACAAATGATAGCGAACCACCGCGCACCACACAAAACACAGGAACGGGCGGAAGAAGGTGCCCACAACGACCACAGGATGACACAACGAAGATCGCAGCACCATCGCCCAAAACACAGAATTTCTGCACATTACTCTTCCACGCTTCCAGGGCCTCATCTTTCCCAGCAGTGCCGTCAGCCACAGCAAGGTACCTGACGAGAGCAGAAGAGTCAACTTGTTCTACATCCTAGTTGGACGCAGACCTCGTAGGTAAAACTCATATGCACATCCACTCTTCTTACATGCCGCAGTGCGTATGATGTTTGTGCACAGCAAAGCTATTGTAGATTGTCATACCATGGAGTACCAGCCTCATGGCTGACATCGCACCGCCATCGCAATGTGCAGATCCGCTTCGTTCCGCAGTTGTATTTCTCCGCAAGCATGCAGGGGGTGGACACCATGTGTGGTGCCACGTGACAAGTTCCAGACTGCGTCAAGGAGGTGTTGTGCTCCACGTCCACCATGTTCATCAATCTCTGAAGAACTGCGTCGTGATTCTGAAGAAGCTGACGCACCAGAGAAGCGAAAGGCCAGGAACCAAGCGCAACCAGATCCATTGTATCGCAGGTGCCCATATTCGTCTCGTGCAAAAGGAGCCGCGTCGATGCCATGCTGACTCGCAGGTAGAGCATGTATAGTATGTGCTGCGTACGACAAGCACAAAGGCAGAACTTCTCCGTGGCGGCCAATCTCTTGGAACTGGTACCAAGAACATCTGCAAACCGTTGGTCCGTGGCTTTTTGAGTCCATCCGCTCGCCTGGATCAGAACAATTCTGCGCAGATTGGACTTCGTCATCTGACAACGAGGTTCGCAGTGGTACACCAAGACTAGAGGGATGCCATTGCTCGCCGTCGATGTACGAGTACATGCTTCTACGTATGACTTGGTTCCATCCGAATGCATCGACACCATGGGCGCAGAACAGAGCAGAATGGAGTACCCGCCTCTACTATGGAGTACCTCCATCAGACTTCGGATGGGACAGGCACGGCCCAAAAACACTCCCAAGACGAGAGCGTCGGGCGAATCCTCCTTGGTGGCGTGTTTTGTGGAACAGCGTGCACGTACTAGTATTCAGCGCGGGCTATGCAGTGTGGGCAACGCGGCGCTTCTTCAAGTGAAGGAGGATGGAATTGCGTCCTGTCCGTGCAATGAGAAGAGATCTGGAGAACGGGAATGTGTGATGTCCTGGGGGGAAGCCGGTCACAACCAATCTGGGTGGCCAGAAAGAGAAGTTTCGCTTTGTCTTGATGATTGGAAACGTCGATTTCAAGTGATGCGTATCAGATATTTCACTGGACCCCCATGCAATTCGATTCAGGAGTTAGTGCAATGACAGAATAACAACTCGATTTTTCAACATCGAAATCGAATCATTGAATTCAACTGCAAAATAACTTCCTTTTTTCGCTGTTCTGCAACGTGCTGTTCTCAGTCCAACCGTCGCAGGAAGCGAACACGCACAGCCGCCGTCGGTTCTCGATGATGGACTGCGTCAGCCAATGATTGACAGCAGACATGTCGCAGCATTTAAATAGACCCATCAATGCAGAAGCGTTCTCTCGTGAAACGCGGCCAATCAAAGCACCTCCGCACGCTCAGCAATGTTCGCATTGTTCCTCTGTTGGAGCCATCAAAGTGACGGAACTGCTTCCACTTTTTCTCGTGAAACAGAGTTACGGCAACAAACGCGCACACAATTTCAACAACTTCAGCCAGATCTGTGAGTTCGGAAGCGTCTTTTATCAATGCAGATGATGTCGCAACTGCCTCGTTGCCCATCGCTCACCCATGGGCTCCAGTTCCACCCGCTTGTCTCTCTGTCTGTTTGACATGGAGCTTCTTCTGACATCGAGCTTCTTGGTTCGGATCCGTCGACGCTCATCTCTCTGTCGTGATTGCTTGACACCCTGGACGATGGCATCGCAACTGACGCGCGAGCTGCCTCTCTCTCTCTCTCTCTTCCTGATACGTTTCTCTCATCTCCACCCTCTTACACACAAACGCGCACAAACTTGCATGACTTCCTCGCCTACATTCCGCTCACGCTGCCGAAACAGAGCCAATCAAAAGGTCCGCCAACCAACCCTGCACAAAGCCATCAGCGAAGCCACCAATCAACCTCATAAACAAGTCACCGCATACTTCTCTATCCAATTCAGAACACTTGCGCACACACTCTTAACTCCGCACAATCTATTCCAACATGATGTTTTCACGAGCCACAGCATCCTCCCTGCGACAACATTCGCGACGCCTCGCGCAACAGCACCAAAGTGCTGCCTTGCGTTGCGTGGCGAGTGTTTCGTCGTCTTCATCTCTCGGCACATTCAACACCAACCCGCACCATGCCAGCGAGTTATTCGTCGATAACAACACCATCGTAGACCAATGGTCCCGCACCATGTCGTTCGCAGCTGCCGAGTCCGACTTCACTTCATCTGATCGCTTCGGCCCCGTGAATGACGGCAATACAGCTAAAGATGCGAATACCGCCATCTGGTCGCAAGCTCTTTCCTTCGCGTCTCCTGAAGCTGACTTCGTCGGCGAGATGGCCCGCGATGAGAGCCAACACGTGGCGCAAGGCGCGGAATGGAGCAGCAATTTGTCCTTCGCGTCTCCCGAAGCCGACTTTGTCGGCGAAATAGCCCGCGACGAGAACCGGGGAACGCACGCATCGGAATGGAGCAACGAGCTGTCCTTCGCAAGCCCAGAGTCCGACTTCATCGGCCAGGCCGCACGTGATGAGAACCACGCCTCGCGCGCGTCCGAATGGAGCAACGACCTGTCCTTCGCGAGCGCCGAATCGGACTTCGTGTCGTCGCAGGCTCGCGACATCACTGAAGATGAAGCGGCTTGGTTCGAGAGGTTGCTCATGTCCAGCAGCAGCAGCATCAGCCAGGCTAGCAACGCTGCGACTGCATACAGCAACCATCACTGGAGGAACACCGACATGCAAGACGGCGAGGCAATCTTGGCATCGCCCGAATCGGCCCTTGGCCATCACAGCCTGGCCGAGATGCTGAGCCCCGACATGGTGCAAGCGTACATGAAGTACCAACGCGACTCCAAGGCGTTGGTGGATCAGAACTTGGTCCACGTCCAGGTCGGGCAAGAGCACATGCCAAGGACCATCAGCGAAGCCTTGGAGGACCCAAGACCTATCGTCATCACATCCATGTCTGCGCCGTTTGTTGTATTCGACGTCAACGATGCATGGACTGGTCTCTGCGGGTACTCCCGTGAGGAAGCGCTGGACCGAAGCCTGGGCGAACTTCTCCAAGGTCCCGAGACCGACTCCGAAGTGGCGCGCTCCATGGTCGGTCAGCTCAACGACACCAACTACTCGGAGGCGATCCTCACGAACTACACCAAAGCAGGACGCCCTTTCAAGAATCACATCCAGGTTGGCAAGCTGTCCACAAGCGATGGATCATCCGACTTCTTCGTGGGTGTGCTCTCTGACGTTGGCATGACGAATGCGCAGAATCAAAACGGCAATGCCCACCAATACGCTTAGTGGAGGTGCCACCGCCGCACCTGTCACCAGTATGAACACATCACATTAAGGGCAACGTATTCACTGCAAATGCGCGTGCTATAGACATACAATTGCTGAAGATTATGCTTTCCATTATACGACAACAGTTTGTTCGTAGCTTGTGGTGCGGATGTAGTTGTGGTTGTGGTTATGGTCATCACGGGTCTTTGTCCTCCCATTTGCGTTCGGGTCGTCGCACATGCGAGCGTTCGGTTTCACCATTTGTTGATGTTTTGGGCAGATGCGGACTCCTTCTGATTTTGCCTTCTGGATTATGAGCTTGCCGTCGTTGTTGTCGCTTCCGTCTCCGAAGTTGTTGACACTGTGTCTTCATCCGCATCGGTTTCGCCATTACTGCTGCTGTTGCTGTTCCCCGACACCATGAAGGCTGGCGGATCCTTGAGCGCAGGCATGTTGGATTGAATGACTTCCAATTCCCGTCCGAAGTCTCTGGAAATCACGTCCGGAATTCTTACAATGTGATGCAGCGATTCCACGTCGTTGTCGTTGTCTTCGTTGGTTTCGTCCTCAGAAGTCGCTTCCGAGACAGTCTCGTTGCAAGATTTATCATCAGCGATGCTCTCCTCCACAGCCGTTTGATTGCCATCAGGTATTGTGGGTGTATCTGTTTCAGATTCCATTGCTTGGGTTCCAGACGATATCTCTTTGACATCGTCATCGTCACTGCTATCGTCGTCAGCGTCTGTCACATCTTTGCTTGCTTCCTCCTTGCTGGCTTCCCCTGTGGTCAATTGATCTTCACTTCCATCTTCGTTTGTGTCACTATCACCAGCGCTTTCAGTGGACGCTTGTTCGGACTCCGCGTCGTCAGTTACAGTGACTCTGTCGTCGTTTGCTTCCTCTTCTTTTTGTTCGCTCGAAGTGGATTCTTCCGCTGCACCCTCCTCAGATTCTGCCATTACGGCTGGTGCCGCTTCCTCGCTTTCGCTGCATTGCTTGGCTGTTTGCTCTGCGCCATCATCGGCAGCATCAACAGCATCGACAGGGGTTTGCTCTTTTGTGGTGGGTGTCACCCCCTGGAGTGCAACTTCTTCTTCTTCTTCTTCTCCCATTGTTGGCCCTGTTTCACCCAACGATTGTTGATCCACGACGGCAGGCGGCTCGGTGACTTCTTCTTCGTCGTCGTCATCATCCTGTTCTTCCTTGCCATCGTCTGTTAATATCGAAGTCTGCTCTTCAGCAGTCTTGTTGTCCTCGCCATCGCCATCGCCATCGGCTTTGGCATCAACGCTTTCGCCCTCCTCTTCGCCTTTTGATGGTTCTTCTGCGTCCTTGGCAACGGGCGGATCCTCAGGCTTGGATTCCTTCGGCGGGTCCATCCCGACAGTGAAATTCACCTCGAAGAGCTTCTGCGCGACGAAGCTGGACATCTTCCGAACCTGCTCCGATGATAGAGGCTCTTCAAACAGAACGTCATCGTCCTTGCGAGCACGTCGATCGAATGCTCTATGTTGCAAGGCAGCAACGAGAGTATCAGTGCGTTGATGCGATATCGCAAATGGAACCTGCAGAAAGGCCTGCGTGAACGACGGGGCGAGCACCAACCCACCAATGACCGCCAATCGGGCGGCATGCAGATGGGATCCCGAAGGCATTCTTCCTATTATATAGAAACGTGCTGTCTGTAACCATCTATCGTATTTTGTGGACGGCAAACTACAGTACTCTATGTACTATAGAATACTCTCTGGAGCAGAATGCTGCCCGTCTCTGCTACCGTGCTTGAACACTTGTGGAATGGTATCGTTCGACTTCCGATGGCACCTGGTATCTGGATGGGTTTGACTGTTGTCTCCCTTTGCACTTGCGCACAGGTCCTACACTTCGAGTTCCGCTCAGGACAAGGACATCAACAACAGATGGTGTCAGAGCGTTGACGTCGCGAAAAATTGTTGATGTCACAAAGATTCCAACGTCCATCCGTCTATCCGGTTGTGTGATGACTGGGTGGAACATCAACCGCTATAACCGTCACAAATGGCGCCAAAAAGCAACATCGACGAAATACGACTAGTCGTAGACTTGGATAGACGACGCCGCCATCGCAGACACGCTCACTCCATCCTAACATAATATTCAATAATGTCCAAGAATACTATTCATTTTTATCAGAAACGTTCATTTGCTCACAGGGATTCGATTCCTTGCTGCATACTCCCATACAGCGGCCATCAGCCGACCGTTCCGCGTGGAATGATCTTGCGAAAAGACTTGGGACGAGTCAGCAGGCTGTCCTTTGGCGAATCGTCGCCACCTGACTGCGTCATCGGGGATGGCGGTGATGGAGGTGGGGATGCATGGCCGGGACGTGGAAGATACGGTCGTTGCACCATTGAGGAACCGTATCGGATCCTGCGCTTGCGTGGGATCGTGGGATCCGCCCAGTGCGTCTTGGAGGCCATGCTGCCGCCACCGTCGCAGTCGCCACACGACGAGTCATGCTCGTCGTTGGGAGTTAGCCAATGCTCCTTGCCCTGCAGGATGAGTTCGGTCGACGTCGTGGAAGACACATGGATCTTGCCGGGCATGCCAGTCTGTTCCAGGCCGTACGCGACCTTCATGGTCTCATCACAGACGTTGAGATCATCGGTCGAGAGGCAGCTGCTGGTCTTGAGCACGCCGCTGTGGATGCCCACGCGCAAGGACATGCCGGTGGCACCTCCCATGGATCCATCAAATGCATACGCGGTTTCGCCTTCTGTCATGATCTCAGAGACGCGGGCGATGGAGGCATTGGCGAAGGAGCAGAGGCGCGTGGCATTGTTGTTTTTGGTGCTTCGGTTGTGGTCGTTGCTGCTTGCGCTGTTGTTCGGTGGGGAACACAATGGTGGAGGCGGGAAGGTCGCCGGACCGGATGGCGGTTTGCTCGCGTTGGACTGAAAACCGTCGAAGGAAGTGAGGCCAGCAACAGCGATCAAGCTCCGATTGGACAAGTCCATGTGGAAACGAACATCTTCCATTCTGCGTTGCATGCCCCATCATGTTGTAGCAACGCCGTGGATGTGTTACGTCATGCAGCAACCATGATTGGAAGAAGTGAAGGGCGTGTGGCGACGGTAGGAACAGACGTGAGTCGACTTGTTGACACAGCGGATAAACGCTCACAACAGAACGAGTTCAGTCTCTGTTGGACACGTATCTTCGCCTTCAGCAACGCATGGTACTTACGATTGCGCAATGATCTGAATGTCATTCTGAATGCGTTCGACTAGCTCCAGTTGGTCCAGCATGTTGCATGAGAACTGTGCAGGCATGGTGTGTGGAATCCAAAGAGAAGCAATGGGAGCGAGTGCATGGGAGATGAGTGAGGAGATTGTGCCTTTGACGTACATGTGTACCATACCGTCTGGTGGAATCTATTGTAGATGCCTGATCAAAAGCAACGACTCTTCAAGCGCATTGTACAACACTTACTTCATTGAAGCCCGTCAGCTGTCCATGCAGGACCGAGCAATAGAACTTCTCGTTGCCGTCCGTCGCCTCCATGCATCGCTTGTCCGTCGCCCATTGATGCGCGTGCTTCTGGAATGCCACGGATGGCGGGATGGGATGCGGCGACTCGGAGCAAGTCGAAGTGGAGGCATCACGAGATGCATGCTTGCGACCAAAGATGATCGTCTGCTCTTCATCCGCAAAGAGGGTGTCGCACCGCTCTTCACCGGTACCGTACGGCACATCGTGCATGGGAGTCTTGTACACAGAATTGTACAAGGCGCGACGCAGCTTATATTGCAGCCGGGGTGGAAGCCAAGAGATGGTGCGTTCGATGACGTGGTGGTATCGGATGCGGTGGATGGCAGGATGTTGCGTGGCATCGGCGTTGGTATCGTACTGCTTTTCGTAGCGCAATCGTTCTTGCACCCAGCATTCGTGGACGATGCAGAAGAGGATGACGAAGACGGCCGTCAGGATGATGATGTTGCGGGTCATGGTGTACATGGTCATTGGGTTCATGTCGATCTCGGCAGTGTCACTGGTAATCTCCTTGCTCTTCTCGCTGCTGTCACCATCATCGGCGATGCTTCTGGATCTTGTTTGTGCAGTGCCTGTGGATCGATGTTCATTCTCAAAAGACATGCGAACATCGTACGTGCAGGACGTGGAGTCCGGCATTGCAGATGGATTTGGGTGGTCCGGTTGAATGGTGATCTCGAAGGAAACATGTTCATGAAGGCGATCGACAGAGTTCCCTGCCTCCACTGTGGTCCATGTACCTGATGCGGGATCGCAAAGTGAAACACGTGATGCGGCATGAGTTTGATGATTCGTGGACACGATGCAGATTCGGATGCAAACGCAAATTCATGACGGACGATGCACTTAAGCAAGCCCACAGTACGAGAATGCTACGCTCTTACCATTCTTCACCTGAAATCGAAATCCCTGATCGCCGCAGCGCGTGTCATTCTGTGCCGGCGCGACCTCCACCATGATACTACCGCCGCTGCCATTCTGAAGCAACGGCAGAGTCGCGTTGCTCATTTCGTGGACGAGACTGCGAACGATGATCATGACCAAATCTGGAACGGAATGATACGACATGACGAATCCAACGGCGTGCGACGGACCCGCGAGGCTCATGGAGTTGTCGGAGAAGATGGGATGCATCATTGCGAGATGGGGCACGCCGCTGTCGTCGTGACCTTGCCACGTCGTGTCGTTGGATTGGTAGATGATGTCCTGCTTGTCTTGCCAGGACTCCTGTTGCGATTCGGAATGCGTGGCCGTGAGGTTGGGCAGCACGGTCATGGGGCTCAGTACCGGGCCTGCCGCGGACGTCATGGCATGAATGGCAGTCGCGAATTCATGCTGCGACAGCAAGTCGTAGTTGACCATGGCCGGGAAGAGCGGAGCTGGTGCGATCTGCCAAATCGGAGCGAAGGTGGTGTTGGAAGGAGGGTCGAGTGACGTTGACGACGACGTGGGGTACGGCTCGGTGATGCCGGACGACTCGTTGAAGAAGAAGATGCTGGCCGGCACGGCAGCCAGCGGGAATAGGACGTCCGCGTTGCCTCCCTGCTCTCGCGCATGCTGGTACTGCAAGCCCTTTTGAATCCAGAATTGATTCCTGCGGGCGTAGAACTGCCATTCGGAACGTTCGTTGTCGGCGGCGGACGTATCGACGAAGGGAACGAAGGTGACGAAGGACGGCGGGACGACCGTGGTCGGCAGGGCGAAGGAATCGGAGCCATCGAGAGCATCGTCATTGAGGATGTCCTGCGGATGCGGCTCGACGTGGATCAGATCGAGGATGTCCTGCGCGTCTTGTTCGAAGGTCGCCATCGTGACGAAGGGGAAGGTCGGCGGGTAGGAGGAAGACGAGGGGCCATCGTTCTGCTCCTGGATGATCTGCGAGTTCTCCCGCAAGAGGAGCTTGATGGCGAGGATCTTGAGTTCCGATTGGATGGAGTCCACGATGCTATTCGCCTGCAGCTGCAGGGCCCGTTGCAGCTCCGAGTGATCCTCGTCCGCATGGCCATCATCGATGGGAGGGTCGGTGCCGACGGGAATGCCAGGGATCCCACCGTTCGGCGCATCTCCACCCATGTTGCCAACACCGTCTTGCTCGCGGTCCACGCTGTCGATGGGCTATGGAGGGTGGCATACAATGTGTTGCATACAGTTGGTAAAATGTGAGTGCGAGTGAGTGGGAAGACGAACGTGAGGCCATTGTTGACGCACTTTGTTGACGCAGACTCTGTTTGGCCATGCCCTCAAGCAAACGTCAATAGCATGGCACGTACCGTGGAGTCCTCCTTGTCGTCGCCGTCCCCCATGATCATCATCATCATGGCCATGGCGCGTTGATCGTGACGGTACGTGATGACCTGCGTGAGGACGACGACGATGAAGAGCAAGGCCACCACGAGGACCTTGGATCGGCGGATCAGCTGCCGGCGTTCCAAGTCGGCAAACACGAGATTGCCCTGGAATGGCGTGGCGCGCGAGTCGCTGTGGTTCGAGGACATGGAGACTTCGTCCAGCACGACGGACATGCCCGACGGCGAGTCGTTGGTTGCAGCGACGACGATGTCTTCTTGATGCGAGGAAGAGCGTCCAGCGGAGTTCGGCGCAAAGCCGCGCGCGGCGGATCGGTTGCCCATGATGTCGGGGTCCTCGTCTTGCGCTGCGTCGTGGTTCAACCAGCTGTCGGAGCTGTCGGACATGGTGGCGTTGGTCGGACTGTGATGGATCCTCTGCAGGTGGCAGCGAATTGCAGTTTATGACCAGTCGGCGGCAAACTTGCGGACACAACATTGCGTTGCGTGGCACCAGCATGCGCGCGCAATCGCGGTACAGCGCTATTTCTGCGGGTTTCACGACCACCGCGGCATTCCATTCCATTCCTTTCATCCATTCTTGGTCGGTCGCACGCATGGATCGATGCTCTGCGTGAATCCGCCACGCCATTTTTTGGCATGCAACATCCACCACCACAACAACGACAACGACAACGATGTCGACAACGATGTCGACGATGACCACCACCACATCGACTCTCTTTCTTGGTCTCCATTCCATTTTTGTCGTCCTTTCGGTTGTGCCACCGTTTTGGATTTTTGGTCTTCTTGATCCTTTTCTTGGTCGGTTCGCGCCATTTCTGACGTCCGAGTCGTGGATAATGGTAGCAGTCTTTTATGACGTCATACACGTGACTTATTGCTTCTCAGACACGGTCATTGGGGAATGGTGTCGGAAGAAGCACGATGTGTAACGGACGGTCCGAAAACTGCAATTGCTAGCTGCTTCACAATCGAACAAAATTTGTCCTGGTTGACAAAACGAGTTTTACAAAACAACAAAGAGTGTCCTATTTCAAAATTGAGAGTGAATTGGCACACAGGTTGCACTGACACAAACAATTGACGCTTGCGTTGACATTGCGACACGCCCAGTTGCAGAAAGCCTGTGTCATCGGCCCGACGAAGTCACGATCGGAGTGACAAATTCGTGGGGTTTTGCGGTTATTCCGTCCGAGAAGGGTCGATGGCGCTTTGGCGGAGATGGGGGTTTTGCGTCTCGGCACGGAAAACGAGATGAGCAATCCGGAAATGACCAATGTGAAGGAAGGGAACGCCCATCGCCACATCAGCGAGCGGCGTGAAGTCACAAACTGGAAAGAGCGCAGTGATCGAGAGACCCCCCGATGTCCGAAAAGAGGTACTCACAAACCAGCAGCAACACTAGCAACCATACCTGTGCTCGCACGCGAAAGTGTAGTCTAGAGCCATACCTGCTGCGACCGCACCCATTGTATGAAGATGATGATAACTGGAACCACGCACTTCGATGACAGCAAGCTCGATGAGGGGACCGCGGCATCTCATCCCGCTGGCGTTGGTGTCCCCTCCGATCGCTCTCCGTCAGCCAACAACAACGAGCAAGCAAAGCCGGCAGCCCATCAACAACGTCTTTCGTCCACGACCAATTCATTCAGCTACTCGAGGTCACCATCAATAGTGTCCACTGACTCGGGCATCGGAATCGATGACAGCAGCCAGCGTCCGGAGAATCTTCAATCTCGAAAGTTCTCCATCGGTGGCAGGCTCTCCGTTGGCCGGAATGGTGCGCCAAATGAGATGTTCGAACATCGGCCAGCGTTGGCAACGGAGACCAACCGTATGCGCACAGCCAGAAAGCTAGCGGAACTCTCCCAAAACTCTCTCGACTTCTCGCGCATCAGTCTCATCGGTCGAGAAAAGGAGAAGCGCGTCCTCGACCGTCTATTCCAGCAGATCCTCAAGAAGCCAACGTCCGCAGTCCCACCACCATCTTCATCAGACGAAGACAATTGCATGACTTCGAATGACGAGGAAAGCAACGCAAGCGATATGGGCAGCCCGAAGAATAAACACATCATCGACCAACATGTGACAACACAAGCCCTCACCGTCCGATCCCTCGTGACCATCTCCGGATACTCGGGCACTGGAAAATCGGCCCTGGCCAATACATTGCGACCAAAGTGCAAGGCCAACGACGTCTTCTTCGTGTCCGGAAAGTTCGATCTCAAGCAGATGGATGAGCCATACTCCGGTTTCCGCATCGCGATGGCTGATCTGTGCTCGCAGATCTGCGCTCTTCCAAGAAGCCGTGTTGACCCCAAGCAGCGTGGAGAAGAGGACACCCGAACCTTCGATGTGATCAAGCAGCGCATCACAGACGACCTCAACATTGCTGAACTGCAATCGCTTCACAAGCTCATTCCCAACCTCGTCGATGTCGTCGGTATCGAGGGACTATTAAACACAAACACACCAGACAACCACGTCGACGGCGACGATAGCACCACAACGTCTGCAAGTCAGCGTGCACACGCTCACTCTGCAGAAGGCTTCAAGGAGCAGTCCATTCGACTCAAGTTCGCCTTCCGGCGATTCATCAAGATCATCTGCAGTTGCTGTCCCCTCGTGTGGGTATCCGACGATGTCCAATGGGCAGACAAGGAATCGCTCAACATGATCGAGTCGTGGATGCTGGACACCACCATCTCCTCTCTCATGGTCGTCATCTGCTTCCGATCCAACCTCGTCAACATGGACGGAATCGACAATGGGAACACCAGCAATGCTGAAGGCAATGTCAGGAATACTATTGGCACCAGCAACAAGCGCACTTCGGACTTGGACTCTGTGGCCACCTCGAGCACAGCCGATCTGGTTGGCCAGATGCTGTCATCCATCCAGAAGAAGAAACGGGAGCGCTTCATTCGATACGTCAGTCTCGAGGTCAACAATCTATCGTTAGACAACGTGCACACCATGCTCAAACAGCTACTGGGGATCTACAGCAACGACGGTGATGACCGCAATAGCAGCAACAGCTACGGACTGGCAGAGATCGTGTTCAAGAAGACCGACGGTAACGTCTTCTTCGTCCAGCAGTTCATTCGGATGCTCGTCAAGGACACTCTGCTATCATACGACATCGCATCGATGAAGTGGGTGTGGGACAACGATCAGATCAAGCAAGACACTCCGGCAACCATCAACGTGGTGGAGCTGATGGAGCTGAAGCTGCAGCAGATCGATACGGCGCAGTACCTGTTGCCGCTAGCGGCATGCTTGGGATCCACGTTTTCGTGGTTGCTGTTGCGAACGGCGCTGGAGGGATTTGTGGCGGACGATGGAACGGGCGAGGATGGGCATCGTGCATTGTACGAGTCGTTGTTTGGTGGACCACCACCTGCAAGCGAAGATGAATGGTTGGACATTCTGAAGGTGTACGAAGAGGAGGGACTCATTGAGGCTCATACCGGTAGCCGTACAGCCATGGCAGCCCCGTCACCTGTTGCCTCCGAATACTCCTTCATCCACGACAAGGTGCAAGAAGCAGCACTTGGAATGATCCCATCGAAGATGCACCTTCTCGAGCTGCAGCATCGCATCGGGATCATCTTGATGGATCGGTTGTCTCTGGATGACTTCGAGTCATCTGTGTTCGTGGTGGCGAATCTTCTCAATAGTCGCTTGGACATGGTCCCGCAGTACCCAACGCCAAAACCAACATCAACGGAAGACATCGACATCACACAAACACGACGCTTCCGAGTTGCACAGCTCAACTTCGATGCTGGAATCAAGGCCGCATCCCATGCAGCCTTCCGGGCAGCATATGCCTATCTGCAAAACACCATCGACATGATGCCACCAGACCACTGGCAATCCCATTATGATATGAGTCTCCAGCTTTTCACAGCAGCCGCAGAGTGCGCTTATGTGAGCAACAGGTTTGAGAAGATGAAGAAGTACGGCAATGCGGTGGTAGAGCGTGACGACTGTCCGTTGATCGACAAGATGAGAGCGTATCATGTGCTCATGGATGGAGAACTGGCATTGATCCAACATGGCAAATCCAGCGACGTCATGAAGCTAGGCGCCGAAGTCTTGGCTCAGCTTGGTTATCGATATCCCAAGAATAGCCACATGAAATTGCTGGCGATCATCACAAGACTGATGAAGCTGAAAGTATCCGCAAAGAAGTGGACGATTGAGTACTTGAACTCGATGCAGCCATCTGAAGATCCCATGGATGAGCTTACCATGAGAACCATGGACAAGCATGCGATGGCTGCTTTTCTCAGTGATCCAGGGATGCAACCTCTGATCACAATTGATCTCATCAACTATGGTTTGACGAAAGGCACAACATCCTCCACCCCAGCCTCTATTGCAAATCTCGCGATGATGATCGGCCCCATTTTGGGCGACATGGAATCAGCGAAGCAGTATGCCGACTACGCCATGCGTTTGCGCGGAACCATCGGCGACAAACCAGCATCAGCCCGAGCAACCATGGCTGCATATGGCTTTGTGCTCAACACCCTCACTCCCTACGAAAGTTGTACGCAGGAACTGCTGGATTCGCATCTGGATAGCATGGCTGGAGGCGACACTCAAGTCGCGATGTGGGCCATACTCTTCTACTTGGACCTGTGTTTCTTTTCCGCAAAGCCGTTGAGGTATCTGGATGCAGACTTCTCGACGTATGCAAAGATGTGCGAAGACTTCAATCAAGGCAAGGCGGCTGAACATCTCTCTGCTAGGTGGCAAATGATCTTGAATCTGAGAGGACGGTCCGATCAACAGACCCTCCTTGTCGGTGAAGCCTTCGATGAGATCACTGTCATGGAACGCCTGGTGAAAACGAAGGATGAATCGCAGAAGCTGGACCTCCTGCAAACCAAGCAGTTCACATCCGCATATTTCGGTGATTACTACGATGCTGTCGAGACAGCCTTGGAGGTGGAGAGAAGCAACGAGAAAATGATGCCGAGTTACATCACGGCCATGCCGTTCGTTTTCTTTACCTCCTTCGCCGCGACGATCAGCGTCCACCAAGATGACCATCTCTCATGGTCGAAGCGAAACAAGGTCAAACGGATGGCCAGAAACTACCGGAAGGTACTTCGTGCTTCTGTGGACAAGGGCAACCCAAATGCGGTGCATTGCCTCGCCATTCTGAACGCAGAAAGAGCTGCGTGGAAGGCGCACCACAAGAGACCTCGGGTCCGTGCATTCCAAGCTGCTGCCAAGCTCTACCAGGACGCGATCCGGACCGCTGCTCGAGGAGGGTTCTCCCAGAACCAAGCGCTCGCAAACGAACGGCTGGCGGAGCACATGGTACTGGAGGATGACATAGAGGGCGCGGGGTATCATTTCGATGAGGCTATTCGACTGTACGAGGAATGGGGCGCCGATAAGAAGGTGTCGTTAGTGCAGGAGCGTCGCAAAATCGTCTGCGATGCAGGGAGATGACACATCTCTTGTTGCAGATGACATGTGCAGGCTTGAAGGTCGAAGGTGCATTTGCACTTGATGGTGGTGTCGCGCGTTCCACCGGTAACAGGCACATTTTGCATCAGGAGTAGTCGTACATGCTTGTACAAGTACCCGGTCCGTTGATAGTCTAATCTCGTACATGTACTTCGTTTGTTCTGAACGGGAGTAGATTCGTGTTGTTGCTTAGTGACTCGTTCTCCTCGTTTCGACCACCTCGATTCAGATTCACCACCCGAAATCGCGCATTGATGACAGTTTCTGAACATTGCCGTATCTCCCGACTGTTTCAAATGTTCCGACTGCGGATGAACTATGGAGAAAGATATGTGACGTCTCTCTCTGTGCTGGCGCGGACGATGTATGTCATGTTTCGCTTCTGCGCGAGTACATTTGTTCGACCGTCCAGTGTTGGTTAGTCCCTTTTGCTACTATTGTATTCCTCCGTTCCGAAATGATTGCAACTTATCTTTTTTGCGACATGTGTTGAGACACTAACGACGTCATCAAAAGTGGGGGGAGCGGTAACCAAATTGCCTGTTTTTAGTGACTCTTCCTTCCTTCAAAATTCGTGTGGTCGTCTCTCATCTCTGTCGGTGCCAAGTACCACGACAGAAGAATGCGATACCATCCTGTGTGTCCCTACGACAGGCTTTTATCATCGATGCGTTCCGTCCCTCCCCTCTGTTCGTGGATGTCTTCCCGCAATTCTGTATCGTGACGTCACATCACGCGTTCGAAAGCGTGCATAATTGTTAATTTTTCTTGGTTTGGATGATGTAGGCGGCAGAAGTATGCCAAAATGCAGATTCTGACAGTGCGAATTGGTCGAAGTTAGCGTATTTTGCGTATTTTTAGCTGCATTTGTTGTGTTCAACTTTTGCAAACTCGCTTGTTGGCAGGCGTACTTCCGTATGATGACAGACGCTGATGGAGGCACACCGGCTGCCACAGGGATCATCACATCTTCGATACTCTAAGTCCGCCAATAGTACCAAATCATACACACCACACTCACACAACATTGACAGGTGATGGCCTTTTCATGCTTCACACAAGTCTTTCCTTTCTTCCTCTCTTCCTAAGTGCTCCGGGATGTCACATTCTGTTGCATTCACAGGATCTTCTCTCAACCTCTTTGCCCCATACTCTCTGCTCTTGCTTCCTTCTTCCTTTCATCATGGCTGCCAACAACGATAGCATGGAGTGCCATGCTCTTGTTGATGCCTGCCTCATCTCTGAGCAGCTCAGTTGGACATGGTTTCCCCTCATGTGGGACGATAACAAGACCACCACCAACCATGAATTCTACAATTTGCTCAATGGTGATGATGCCTTCTTCCATGCCCAAATGGTGCATTGGGGTGGCAGTCTTGTCCACATCCATGGCATGTGGAAAGTTTGATTGTGGTTTTGCACTTGTGGAGACAACATCAACAATGACGATTGGGTCACCAACCTCCAGGCCTGCGAGTTCCGAAATTTTCTGTGCCACTCCATCACTGTCCTGCATGTCTACAACATCACTCCATCAATGCGCACTGCACCATCATCAGTTCCCATGTTTGATGCCGTTGACACCACCGCTGACAGTGATGCCAGGTTTCCAAGGCTCCTGCCAATGATGACGCCCCTGTTGATGAGGCTGCCAACAGTGGCTGTGCCAAACACACCGATGCCATGCCCCCTGTGCTTTCTCCACAAGGACAGTATTTTCTGTCCCTGTCGAGGACACCATTCCTTCCCAAGATCCATTTGAGTTCAGCTACATTGCTGGGTCTGGTGTTTCCTACACAGTGACAAACTCCACCCCTGCCCTCTGTCGGCACAATTGCTACACCATTGGTGATGCCCTCAATTTGCTCTGTTTTGGTGCATCGCAGGCGCAGGATTGACAGCAGATCAAGCTTGCAGATGATACACTCGACCAAGTCTTCTTGTGGTACGCACAGCTCCATGCTGCTGTGGTATTGGTGGATGTCCTCTTTTGCTCATTGGATTTGTTGTACCCCAGCACAGCAGTGATTCCCAGGAAGGTCCATGGCTCTTGTGTCTTCTCCACAAGCTGCAAGCTGTTAGACAAGCTCCAGGGCAAGGGAATCATCAATCCTGACCATCCCACTATCCGGCTCAAGTATGCTAGCAGTTTTTGATGTCCTACAACACCAGCTCTCTGCGTACATGCTCCTCCACAAAGTGCTCACCAACGCTTTCAACACTGCGCAGCAGCATGTGAACTCTCAGCTGGCCTTTGAAGGCTCTGTTGAGTTTTGCTATGAAGCTGCTTGGCTTCCCGCACAGTAAGGGACTCGTCTTCCACCGCTCTGTCTCCAACCTCAACCTGAGTCCTATCTCTCTCGAGGATCTGCGTGAGCACGGGTACATGCTGGAGCATTACCACACCATGCTGCGCACTGCGACATCGCCCAATGCACTGCCTTTCAATCTGCATGTCGAGCAGCTTGCCCAAGAATTGTAGATCCCCCTGGCAGTGCTGTTTCACTCAAGGCCCACTGCACTCCAACCCACAGTAGTTGTGGCGGACGAGGTGACTGACAGGACAACAGTTGGCCGCGCAGGCGGCACAATACCTTCTACAAGCCAAATCTGGATGCCTTCTGCGAAGCATGCTGCTACATGGGATACAAGGCATGTACGTGCAAAGCCTTTGGGCGCACCACCCATCTCATGCACTTTGTGCAAGAGCATCCTGATGAGGCCAACAAGATTCACAAAAGCTATTGCACCCACTTTGGTTGCAACAGATCAAAGGCAACTGCTCATGCTCTACAGCGCTTCAGGAACCATGGTGACAGTGACTTCTCTGATCTCATCTTGTCTGATGCGATTCAGGATGCCCTCAAACACGATTTTGGTCCGCTGGTGAGGATTGGGTGCAATCCTTGACGAACGGCATATTTTATCGCCAAGCACTAGCAGGACATGGGCAAGACATCCACGTGATGAAGTGCCCTCGCTCACACAGTCTGTCCCTCCAGAGATCACTCTGTCGAAGCTGGCCACCTTTGTAGTTGCCCACACTTGCGCTGTTCACTTGCCCCATCTTCTGGAAGTACGGTGCATGCATGGAACCCTATAGACAATGTGGGGGAATTCTATCCTTGCGCAAACGTCAGTGCTGTGCCTGACTGGTCTATCCTCCAAGACTATCAGTGGTACACCAATTTTGTTCCACTGGCTGCAGCCAATGCCAGTGCGACCTGTATGCTATGCCAGAGAGAAGGCACTCTCACCATTCCCAGCTCGTGTGGTGGAGTGATTTAGGCCAACACAATGCTCTGCCCTGATCTGGTTGAGATGTTGTCTCGTTGCAGGCCATTGTTCGCCAGCAGGACAATGACTTTGTGTGCTATGTGCTCCATGACGGTCCATCAGGGGCTGTTCTCTCCTTCCATGGCCGCAGCTGTTCCATTGATGCGCCCATGCGTTGTCGCAATGGACTCTACTTCTTCAATACCGATGGTGATGTCAAGCTGGCTGTGTTCGCTGTCCAGCGTGCACCGCCTGCACTCAACGCGGAGCTCTGGCATATGTGCCTGGGCTGCGCTGGTATGTCGCACATGAAGTGGCTCCATATGCACTGTTCTGGTATTCCAGGCCTCCTCGCCACTGTGCACATCCAATGCGGCATTGTGCTACATGCAGCCAAGCCCAGTGTCAGACAGATCCTCAAGGACCTCAAGATGGCAGCCCTGTTCCCTCCACTGGCGCAAGATTCCATGCTGACTACGGTTTCATGTGGTCGTCCGATCCTCAGTACGGACAGGAGTCGTCGCGCAACTCTGCCAAGTCGAACAGGTGGTGCAGCCTCTTGAAGGGTACACTCGTACTTTCTTGTCATTGATGCGTGCACTCGGTACACTTAGGTGTTCCCCTACCAAGACCATATCCCACCTGTGGACATGTTTGCCAACCTGCTTCGTGAGTTTGGTTGCAAGGATGGTTGCAAGGCGGTGAGGGTCGACACTGGTGGCGAACTTGCATGATCGAGTGCCTTCCAGGAGGTCGTCCGGTCTGCGGGATACACTCTGGAACCTACTGGGGCCAGATGCGCTTGGATGAATGACAAGGTCGAGGGAATCAACCGCACCTTTGGTGTGATGGCCAGATCACTGATGTACTCCTCAGGCCTGCATCCCAAGTTCCAGGTTCATGCCCTTGCACATGCAGTGTATGTCAAGAATAAGCTTTGGCACTCCATCATTAACACCACTCCATACCAGCTTCCGCATGGCATCAAGCCCAACCTGAGCCACCTGCAAGTCTTGGTTCCAGAGTGGTTGTGTGCAAGCCTGGCCATCCCGCCGCAAAGCTGGATATCCACACCTACAACGGCATCTTTGTTGGTCATACTGCCACACCCTCGCTCCAAGAATATTTCAACTTGGATCCGGGGCATATCAAGACCACTGGCAACCTGATCTTCGATGAGGCCCACTTCTCTGTCCATGAACGTCCACCAGGACCACAACTTCTGCTCAACCTTGGGTTGCAACTGTCTCACAATGGCAATGGCATACATGGTTAATGTGCTGAGAAAGCGAAGACGGATGGTCGTATGCCTTCCTATCAAGTGCGCCAACTACAGTACACATGACAATGACATGCTCCATGCAGCTGCAGCAGCATGCTCTGTTGATGGTGTTGACAGTGTTGACAGTGCCTACATCATGCGCATGACTGTGGATCCCTACCAAAGGGTATTCCATGAGCACATCCACCTCTCTGACAGCATTCCAACTGCAGGGTTGGAAGTTGTGCCTGATGAGCTCTGAGAGCGTCTGCATCCCACACAATGCAAGCCAAGCTCGACTGCAGCGCGCATTCTGCAATGGAGATCCTGGCTCAAGAGCGCCTACTTGCTGGCCATCGGCGACCATGATATCTGCTCGCTGCCGGATCTTACCCAGGCTGTACTGGATGCGAGCGACGCGGTCTCTGCATTCGACGATGTTCGAAACTCCCTCACACAGCACAGTGTTCCACAAATGTACTTTGACCAACTTGGGCATATTGGCTCCATTCTCGATCACATTTCACCAACTGCATGTCAAGTGGAGGCTGCTCCAAAGCTCACCTGGCGCAAACTGCTCCAGCGCAATGATTGAGATGAGGAGCAATAAGTCAAACTCAAGAAAATGGAGCAATGCCATCACCAAGGCATGTTCCGCGAGCTCATCGAGGCACTACCAGGCGCAGCGGTCTTCAACTGGGTTTGGTTTGGCGTTGTAAAGACACATGGGAGCAACCGTAAAAAGCTTGTGCCATTTGTGCTGGGTCCACCTGGGGAGGCAATGTGCACATATTTGGTCACACATACGCTGCTACTCCTGACCTCACGGAGTTCCGCATCTTGGTGGCCATTGCTGAAGTGCAAGGACTGCTCGTGTACGGAGGTGGCATCGCGAATGCAGTCGCCAAAGCGCCTGCCAGCGCACAATGTCACTACATGCAAATCGATGATCAGTTCCACAGCTGGTGGAAGCACAAGCATGACATTGTTCTGGGTCAACACATGGTTGTGCTTTTCTCAAGAATCTACAGAGCATCCTGAAGCACCGCTACAGCAGAGTCCACATACCAATCAGCTACTCAAGGACATGGGGTTCACACAACAACTCAAGCACCATGTTTGCACATTGGAAACCTTCACGCCCACAATGCATACATGCCCTGGCAGGTGGACAACTTTGCGGTGGCAACCAAGGATGAAACCTTTTATGAGGAGTTCTGTGACATGCTTGATGCTCGGCTGAACCATCCCATCACTTGGTACGGTCTGTTTGCACACTACAACGGACTGGATCTCACTCAGGCCTGACGACATGTGAATCAGCACTGCTCCACATACATCGACAAGGTGCTCTGGCAACACGATTGGCATTGATTGAAGCCTACACAACGCCTACCCATGCGTGCAGACAATGGATGTGTGTGGCAATTGGATCAGGCAGTCTTACCCAACATGGAAGCCAAGCATCATGGTCTGCAATCCAAGTCCTTCAGCTACCACTGAGCCATTGGCAAGCTCATCTGGGCCATGGTTTCCTGTTGCCCTGACATCTCCTTCCCTGTGGTGAAGCTGAGCCAAGTCTTGATGAACCCTGCACGTGTACACTACAAAGCCGTCAAATACCTCTTCAGGTATGTTGCATCCACCAGGGACTATGGGATCACCTACTGGTGACAGTCTCCTGCTCCACAGCTTGCAGATGTGCCAGCACTGAAACACCTCTTGCCTGCCAACAACAAGCGCCACAGCCCAACAGACCAGGCCACCATCCAGGCAACTTTGCTACATGTATACATGGACGCCAATTGGGGTGCTGATACAAGGTGTCGTAAATCCACCAGCAGCATTGCGTTGCTTCTTGGCGGCCCTGCTGTCGCGTGGAAAGCCCACGTCCAACCCACCATTTCTCTCAATACCTCTAAAGCCAAGTTCAATGTCACCAGCAACAATGGCAAGATGGTGCTCTGGTTTCGGTCCATCCTGGACAAGATCAGCATGTGCCAACAGCATGCCATACTTATCTACAAGGACAACCAAGGCGCTAGAATGATGGCAAACGCCAACCAACTGCCGAGGAACTCCAGGCATATTGATATACACACATTTGCGGTCTGCAATTGGGTGGGCAGATATCTCATCCTCATCGCTGATGTGTCATCCAACCCCAATGCTTCAGATCTGTGCAACAATCAGATGCCTGTGATTCTGTTCTTTTGACATACGGACCTACTCATGGGATGTATTCCATCATTCTACGTTCGCCGGTGAATGCCGCCAGTGGAGTGTGGTGATCCCAGTCTTCTCTGTATGAAAGAGTGAATTGGTTCCACTAGCTACCACAAGCATGGGGGTGTTGGCATCTGTACACATGTACAATGACAGACATCATTGACAGCAGCAATAGCTGACACAACAAACAACATCACAACCCCGTAGTCACGAATCCATCATTAGCACCAAATCATACACACCGCACACTCACGATACTGACAAATTCAAACAACAATTGGACAACACCAGGCATTTTGCAGGAATAATAAACCATTTAATACAAATACAACACGAGAATTGCACGATTCGGGAAATGGATGAGTGCAGCAATCAGTCAGAAATCACGTTGTTGAGTCGCATCCACAACAACAACACCAAAAAATGTGCTTCGAAACGTAAAAACGGAAAAGGAAAATTCACAACACGACCAACGTGACGTGTTGGACAAACCCTTCGGAAGCCCGATGGCGTCATCAGTCAACCATAACTATGGCATTGCATGAACTGACCATCATGATTGGCCGGTTGGGTCGTGGCGTTATGTCAAAGTTCTTATTTGGTGGGAATGCAATGATGTCTGCGACAGGTCACGAAGACACCGATGTCCACAACACGAGGGGAGTTCTCACGTTTCCTGTTAAACAAATATCGATTGCGTACTTGTGAGCACAAATATAATGTCAAATAGAAAATCGATGTTTCGTGATTTTGTCATTGCGTCGTTCTTCGCATGTTGCACAGTGTTCTATTTCGTCTGTGGAACTGAAGGACGGTTTGGACTTACGGAACAGAGCGTGACGTCACGTTAAGAATTAACCTTCCGACCATTCGGACAAGTGAAAGCACACGAACCAACTCTTGCACAGTGTTTCAACGACAGAAACGCGGAGGCATGGCGCCAGACAAGCAGTCTAAATGTGGAGATGCTGTCCTCTGTTTGTATGGTACGTTTCATAATGTATCTACACACATTAGTATACCAATTCTTGATGGTACTCCGATGGGTACCGAAGGTCAACAAGGATGCGTCAGACCAGGGTGGGAGGCGACTGGGTAAATGGTCTCCCGCAGCTCCCAAAGTTGGGCACTACGACACGGCGTCGAACCGATGACAAAAACGATAAGTTGCAATCATTTCGGAACGGAGGAATACGTAACAATAGAGAATTCTCGCAGCCCGATTTCGGAGTCCCGCGGAGGAATCATAACCAGATAGAGACATTTTGTGTGGGGTCGCCCCAAAAAACGAAATCGGAATCCGGTTTCAAATGGGCTCTCGGAACCGGGATAATCAATTCTTCCCGATTTCGTCGAGTCCCGCGAAAAGGTCTTTCAAGTTTAGATCTTTCGTAACTGACCAATCACATGCTTCTTTCGTTGCAGAGTGTGTTCTTCTGTCCAGAAGTAAGTTTCCTTGTGACAACCTCCTCGTTTCTCTTCTGTTGGCGGAGAGATCTGGAACGTGTGTTTTTTCTCTATCGTGTGAAGCTGTGTTCGTTGCCTGCTAAACACATGCTCCCTGCGAATCTCCACGCAACACAGGAATACTCCTTTTCTCAACGCATCGTGGCCATGTGCACGGTGTTGCGCCATACTTCCGGTTCTTCGCCTCTTCCGCCACCCACTGCGTTGGTCACTGAATCGCATGCCATGTTCCAACGCATCCGTTGCATCGTCCTTTGTTTCCAACACGACTACTCCTTCTCAGTCGCATCAAATGCAACTATCCAACGTATCCGTTTCATCGTCTTTCCCTGACAGCACGACGACTCCTTCTCCATTGAATCAAATGCAATCATTCACTGCATTGCTCCATGCCAACCCGATTGTTTCTATGATTCAAGTCACACATGCTCCAACTCATCCCGTCGCGTAACTTCACCATGGTCAAGATTCCAACCTCTTCTTCATCGATTCCAACGTCCACCTCTTCTGACAAAGATGAGAATGCGGAAATCGTAAACCAGCCTCCATCGCCCCCTCCCATTCGATGCGGCAATGGTGTTGCTGCTGTGCAAGATGTATCCAACATCACCGCTACGGCCTTCCTCAAACCTGCCCCAACCAACTCTCATGAAGCAACCGTTGCACCATCATCTCCAGAGGCCATCTCTACTCCTTGCCGCATTGTCACTCCCAGCAACAACACCAGGACTGTCAAAGTTCAACGCAATCCTCGTCTCATCTACATCACCAAACATGGTCGCTACCCCTGGTTCCAAGACCCCAAGGTGGCCGATGTCATCTTCATCGACCACATCATGTCATTGGAGCCAAAGCCATGGGAGAAGCGTGTCAGTGAATCCTGGGAGGCTGTTGCTAAGCACCTGGAGAAGACTTACCCAGATTTGTTCAAGCCCTTTCCAGTGGAAGCAAGCAACTCCAAGCCCAAGATGAACAGATACCAGTACCGCTTCGAATCTCTGATGCAGATGGTGGTCAAGTTCAACAAGTTCGCCCCACATCGCAGTGGGCAAGACAATGAGCCATGCACTCCTCATTTGAAGAAGCTTTCAGTGTTGCAGGAGCACCACAGCTCCTTGAAGCTCAACAAGAAGAAGGCAGCGGCTCGTGCCAAGCTGGGAGAAGAAGCAGCTGAGGAAATGCAGCTTGCTATGCTCAACCGCCGAAAGAAAGCAACACCGCGCCAGCCTCCAGCTGACAACGACCAGAAGCAGGCTGCTGTGGGACAGCCTACGAAGAAGCAGAAGCAACAAGATGTGTGGGATGCAACAAAGCAAACCACAGCATTGGTTGAGAAGCTGATGGAGTCGCGTGCAGCCCTCCTTGCACGCATGGACAATCCTTCACCCACGGCCGCAACTACCAATGGTGCAGCCCCAGATATCAGCAGCAGCATTTCCGAACTCATTCGTTTGCAGCGAGCTGCAGAGGAGCGCCAGGAGGCAAGAGCAGCCGTGGAGGCAGAGGAAAGGCGGCAGCTTCGTCTTCATCAACAGTATCAGATGGCGGAATCGCGTCGCCTCGAGGATCATCGGTTGGCCGAGTCTCGCCTCTTCGAACAGGAGCGCTCCCATCGACAGGCCGCGCTCAACACAAGCATCGAATCCATGATGCAAATGCTGGCGAGATTCCTCCAGGACAAGACTGAACGTCGTGACCACTCCACAGAATGATGGAATCAGAATGCATCAGTTGATCCAAGAACACAAGGTAAGTACATACATGTCAAGCGATGTGGAATATCGGTTCATGGTGAACTACAGCTTGATCAAATTGTGCATTCTGCCATCTATTCTCCACTACTCTCTTGGTCACAACATGAGCGTCAGCCTCAGCAAAAACGGAGCAAGAGCATAGATAGATTGGAGTGACAGCAACAAGCGTAGACGTAGTCATAACTGTAAACACAATCATAGCATACAACACAATCGTATCAATTCAACAGAATCGTAGCTTACACGAATTCTCCAATTCACTGATCAAATAATTGCATGCTCCAATCACAAATTGTTGGAAAGTGTAACTGGAGCAATCGTGTACGAGGCTTTGATCACATGTTCACTCTGCGTTGCTATTTTAGGTTACCGTATTCACAGTTATGGCACCAGTGCAATGTACTCCTCAAATGTCATGCGGGGCCCATCAAATCGAGCAGACTGCTGGTTACCATAGAGAGTGCAATGGATGTTGGTCAAGAATGCAGCAACATAGTGTATGTGGGTGAGAGGCACGCCATAAATGCGCATGACCTTCCTCACATCAAGGAGAGGAAAGAGCTTGACGATCTCCTTAAATGCCCATTCGACACAAATGCGCACAGAGGACATGTCCCTGTTGCAGAGGGCCTCTGTGGACCCAGGAATGGTATCCTTGTATGCGCCGAAAACATACAGCGTGTTGCTGTATGCAGGATCCCCATAGATCCGATAGACTGGATCCGGCCCATCCACTGGCATCAGCATTGCCATATCCTCTCGGATGCGGCTCTCGCTGAGCATGAAGCCATCATGGCGGTTCCCCGAGATGGGACCGAAGTAATGCATCATGATTCCGTCGGGTGCTGCGATGCCTTGGAACTTGATACCGTGGCAGCGTTTGTGTCCGGAGTACGCAAATTCTTGGAAACGATGTGGTCGGCAGGTCTTGCGCAAGGTACCGTCGACGAACCCGACGACGTTGTTCACCAGACCATTTGTCGCACGTTCGACGTATGCTGCGTATGAAGGGAAACGAGGAGTGAACAAGGAAATGTCGACCAAGTATGGGAGTGCAATTTCGTAGAAGTACTCGTAGAAGGTGAGAGCCACAGCCGAGATCTTGCCAAATCGGACACCAAAGACAGCCTCCATGTCCATGAGAGTTCCGCGATGCGACAAGCGGTAAAGCATGATCAGCATGCCTGTCTCGAAGGCAATGGAGTACCTGTTCCTCACTGTTATGTTTTCTGGGTCAGTAGCACCAGAAACAGCTTGGAACTTTGGCCACAGTGCCTCCTTGATGCGATGCAAAGCATCCTTGCGGAATCGGAAATGCGAAACGGCTTGCATCTCCGTCAGCTGCTCAATCCGGAGCTCAGCCGACATCGGCGCACGTGGAGGTTCGGCTGGAAGCAGATACTTCAGGTCCAGGTTGAGGACATGCACACCCATGTCGATGACGAGGTCGAATTGATGGCACAGGTTGGATAGCATGTCGGTATCGATCTCTTCCTCATGCATGTCGATGAGGTCGGTTGCCGCGTTGATGAACGCAAGCCTGGCATGCTTGCAGGCAAGGCGCTCAGGAAGGCTGTTCCAAGTCCGGTTGCTCATGCTGGAGATGGAAAAGAGTAGAGAGAGGGAGAGAGCTGATGACTTTATGACAAGCACTTTGCAATTTTCCAACTGAAGAGATCTTGTCAGCGGATGGCAAGTCGCTGAGAACGCAGATGGAAAAAACAGGGGAGCGTGGAAGTCGACAAAAGAGAGTGCTGTTCACACATGCAAAACGGAAAAGTCACTAAAAAATTTTCGACGGTGGCAAACACAACGGACGGTAGTGCCTATCCGCTTTTTGTGTCGCCCCCATTTGGGGCCACAAGGGGCTACAGGGTCGAAGTAGCCGAATCCTGGTACAACTCTACGGAGCCGCTACGAGGGAAACAGCACCAACTTGCAAAAAAAAGCACCAACATCCGCACTCTTTTGCTCCGGATTAACATTCACTCAATCCTACCAACACCAAACTTTACCAGCTATCTGTCCTGCATCTGTTGCATCCCTCCCCGAAGTTTGGTGTTCACATCTCTTCTCCTCGTTGAGTTCTGCCACATCCAATATCGTCGGGTCCCGTCACTGGAAACCGGTGGCATCGCTTCTTCCTGCCGATCATCCCTCCCCCTGCGGCGTTTCGCTTCCTGTCCTGCATTGCATTGGCTTTCGCATACGATCCATTGAACATAGAAAGAGTTGTGACACAGACTTCTTCACTCATCTTTCTTTAACTATCTGTCATGGTGTCTGGGTGTGTGGAACTACGCGACCTTGAATCTGTGTGTTTCTCTGCATGGATTTCGAAACATCGTTGAAATATTCCGTCGTACTCCTTCATTTCGCAGCACCAAACAGTTTGGCCTGGAGACCCCGTTCGACAGTTCAGGCAATGGTACCTTGACGAGTTCGTGCACACATAGCATCTGCCTCGTTCCCCTCTCGTCATGAACCTGGCGATCCCCTGCTTTGTATGGTCAATCTTCCTGTTCCGGAATCTACCTGGGTGCTTTACCAAGTGGTGGCCATTGATCAAGTCTGCTCAGTGCCACTCAGCCACCTGTGTCGTCGCATGGGCCAGACTGTCGGTTGTCAACAAAGACAAGGAGCCACCATTGCCATCACATTGCACTTCCAATGGCTAGTCGCTTCTCATCCTGGCAAATGAGCTTGGTGGATCAGGGGCTTCGTTGTTGTGGAGCATGTCCTTGACCATCATGTTCACGAAATCCATGAGAGGCACATTCTTGTGTCAGTGCTTGCCCGCCAAGTGGCACCGGTATGCCCTCCATGCATCCACAACGGTTATCCCAAAGAGAGTCGTGACAAGCCTGAAGTATCCGTCGCGTGTGGGCCAAGTTCTCTCCAGACCGAGGATGTCCTGTCGAGCCTGGTTGTGGACGTCAACCTTGTTACAGCTTTCGAAGTACTTCGAAGCGACACTCGGCCCATCCACTTTCTTCGTCATGGGGCGCCCATCGTCCGAGATCCACTTCGACAAATACGGCGCCCCGTGGCCTGCACGCCCAGCTCCTGCGGAAAAGACGAAGCAGAGTACCTTGACCTTGCAGTACTTGTACCCCAGTGCGTAGTACTTGTGGCCACCACACTTGCTTTCCATCAGCAGCTGGCTTCCGGATGGCCACGCCTTCATTGTGGTCTCCAGGAAGACTTTGGGGTACAACCGATGAGCCGTCTTCACGATGCCGATGAACTTCGCACCCAGCTCTGTTTCAAGCGCCTTGGTGGCCTCTACAGACGCAAACCACGAGTCTCCCAGGAAGATGCTCTTGCCCTGTTCGAACTGCGGATCATCCGGAGATTTCGAAGGATCGGTGCAGACGTTGGTTGCTGCTGCCATGTGAAGGGTGCATGCGGCGTTCTTGCCCTTCATCCTGTCGAGGAAGGCCGCACCCTCCATGCCCTCCTTGCCCCGTTGGATCTCCAAGAACAGCATGATCCCTGTCTCTCCGTTGGCGACGGTCTTGAATTCCACGCCCAGCGGCTCAGGTTTGCGGTGGACGAAGGATAGGTGAGGAAGGTTCCCATTCTTGGTTGTTTGTGGCTTGAAGGCACTCATGGATTCATCCATCACCTTCAGTGTGCTCGCGCACATGATCTCTGCCCGCTTCGCGTTGAAAGCATCCACACCTGGTTGAATTTGCCACCATGGATCCGAGAATTGCTTGGATGTATCCGCGAAGATGTGTGGGATCAGTGATTTTCGGATGGCACGAAACCAATAATTCTTCATGTGGTCGGTGACGACCATTGGCTGTTTGAATCCTTCAGTGTCTCTGTCGCCCCACAGGCAGGATGTGCCTTTGATAGTGCCCAGAAGGAGCAATCCAAAGAACACCCAAAACTTGTGATGAGATATGAGGTGACTGTCAATCTGATCCTCCGATATTCTTGTGGGAAGTTGCCTTGTGATAATCCTTTGATGGAGCTTGTCAACCTGGGCCTTCGAGTCGCCAGGCCACATGTGCTGTAGGAGATGCAGCATGTTGATATGTTGGTACCTGCTGTCTCTGCCCCTGCCTGCAACGGCTAGGTTGGCAAAGTCAAAGTTTGCAACCCCCACCCACTCCCGCAAAGATCCATCTTTGGGGCTGCCAATGTGGTCATCTGGTACAACCTTCCATGTCATTACGTCAGCTCAAGATCCCATGCTGATGGAGGTGTTGTTGGAGATCAGTGTGGCCTTCTCTGTGTGATGTGGTTCGTAGTGGAGGGTTTGTTCCTCTATCTCAATTGCATAATTCAACACGTTGTTGTCAAAGTTGTTGTTGATGTTGCAATCCATAGATGCGTCATCCTCCGGCTCTTTGGATCTGCCATCAATACTGACTTCGTTGGTTGGGAAGTTGCGACCGGAACATTGGTCAGGTGAATGTTGATGGGAGGAGAGTTCAGTGGTAGAGAAGTTGCAGCCAGATCATTGCTCAGGAGAATGTTGCTGGATGGAGAGTTCATCCCAACACCCAAGTCTTGGCTGACTGCAGGCGCATCCGCCGGTCCAGTGATCGCCTCTGGTGGCGGGAGGAATCTGTGGCTCTTCGCGAAAGCATCCAACGCCGCAACTCCTTTTCCGACGAAGATGGTTTGAATGTATTCTTCGACCTTGGTGTCAGGAAGTGGACTTTCATCACCTTCCAGGCGAATGAGGGTTTGGGAACTGTGTTTGGTATACGACACCCAAGGATTCCCAGTGGACGATCCAGTTGTGTTTGGGAAGAACCTTGATTGTGTGTCCCACAATGTAGTCATGCTGTTTGCGAGGTGCGTTGGACCAACGAGGCCTGCATCTGCCAGTGAGCTTGGGGCCAAGAGTGATCCTCATGTTGATGTTGTTTGTGTTGTGGAGATGTTGGGCAGGGGATGATCAGAATGTGTGTGATGAAAGTGTTCATGTCTCAATCAAATGTTGTGTGCATGTTGATGTGCAAGAAGTGATACAGCGTCATGCCCCAACAAATCGAGCGATCGCCAACTGTTATGGATCCGTTGCACTGCTCTGAAACCATTGTCGCCAGCAACGATCATTGATAGATGGTGGCAACATCTTGAAACGGCCTCATGGTCATTGCTGCATGTGAACATTGGATTCAAATACAGGTGTTGGTGTGTTTGAAGTCGCCGACACGACACACGCGGTCCAGCGCGCAGAAAATGAATGGAGATTGGCGCCAACCGACACGACAAAAAAGTTCGAATCACGAGCCGGGAGCACCAACTTCAACGGCACACAAGGGGCTGACGAACAACACACAGCAGGCAACCACCACACCACCGCAACCAGAAGAGACTCGCGATTCCATCAATGCCACGAACAGGTCCAACAGACGAAACAAAGTGCCAACTGGGGATGGAAGAGGCTTGCGCGCCTGTTTTGAACGGGTTCCGAAAAATGTTTTGTACCAGGGCCCAGTAGAATTGTACGTATAGCCCCTGTGTAGCCCCTGCGTTTCCCACCGTTTTTATTCGCGGTCGGTTTGGGGAAAACCTCCAAAATGGGGTCAACACAAGCGATAAAATGGAATCCAAGCGATCAACACACAGCAAGTTTGACAACATCATCAGATAGATCTCACTCTTGGCTTTCGATTGATACCATTATTATACATTGTTGTTGGTGATAAGGGTTGGTTGTTTTGATCCGGGAAACTTGTAGCCCCATGTGGCCAATTGTAGCCCCTTTGCGCCCCTTTTCGGCAAAAAAGCGGATAGGCAGTAGTAGACTGAAAAAGATAGAAGAACTATTGTAGGAGAACTGATGCAGTGCCATGGGGGAACTGTTCAAGTACTTATTTGTTCACGAAGCGCTCTGAAATTGACTCCAACGAGCAACTTTTCCCGATTTCAAGACCAGCCAGACCCGTGTCGCATCTCTGTCTTCGTGGGCGGCTGAAATCGGGAAGTGGTTCCTTGCGAGAATTCTCTAATGTGAGATATCCTGAGACTGAGTTTGTTAATGTTTGCAGAAACAAATCACAGTTGTCAAGTCTTCATCAAGTTGCCTGTCTCCGCTCTTCGGTCCCGCGTTCGCAAGCATCAGTCCGTCTTCTCTGCTCGACTCGCTCAACTCGAACACGGGCTGCACACAGCATGAAGGATTCGACAGAACAAAGATGGGACGGGATATGCCCAAGTGCGAAGGACCAAAGTTCCGGCTTTGCCCCAAGTTCAAGGCCAAGTTGTGAGGAACACGACACTCTCACCGGTTACCTGGGTTTCCCACCGCATGTGGCCACGGATGGTGGCAACCAATCATGTCGTTCTTCTCCCTTCGTTGTCAGCGTTTGCAGCACCACCTCAGAAGGAACGTATCATCGCGCTAATTATTGAATTGTCGCAGGACGACTACATGACCACCCAATTCGAGCGTCGTCTTGTTCGAATGTCCCTTTCGTGCAGACAGGTCGTGCTCTGCGAACTATTGTATGCGCGAGGCGCGTGGCTGTTAGTCTTGATTTCCGTGTATGCACACATCGTCCGCTTGATGTGGGGTCGCCAGGGCAACAAGGAAAGGATTTGACCATGGCGAAATGAACGAACACCAAGCCAATACCTCACGACCAGGCTGTCAAGCACAAGGGGCTCCACAATGGCGCAGGCCTCCAAACGTCCGCAACAGACACACACATACACATGCACACACAAAGTGCAGCGCTTCTGCAGCCAGAACGACCAGCATCACCGACAATACCAGCACACGCTCGCGATACGAACAGCGACCCATACCTGTATCTGTTCCTTTCACAATCGAAAGCAAGAAAGACGATGGCAGCAATCACACCCTCCCCACACGATAGCAGGAAGCACGATGATGGCACCACGGCATCTGGCACCGCTGGCTCCGACGGCTCGTGTTGCTTTTCTGTTTCTGCCGACAGCAATACCAATAGACAGTCGGAACCAAGTGGAGACGGCATGCGCTCTTCGTCCATCCTTCGATCGTCCAGCTTCTCCAGGTCGCCATCCCTGCCATCTACAGACTTCAGCATCGGGAGCGGTACTGGCAGCCATCATTTTGATAGCGAACTATCCGACCAGGTCTCCATCAGCAACAGACTATCCTCAAGTCGACACAGAGACTCGAACGAACTCGCGCAACGGCAACCAGTGCTTGCGACAGAGACCAACCGCATGCGTACAGCCAGAAAGCTAGCGGAACTCTCCCAGAGCTCTCTCGACTTCTCGCGCGTCAGTCTCATCGGACGAGAAAAGGAGAAGCGCGTCCTTGACCATCTATTCCAACAGATCCTCAAGAAGCCAACGTCCGCAGTCTCGGCACCATCTTCATCAGACGAAGACAATTGCATGACTTCGAATGATGATGAAAGCAACACAAGCTATGCGAGCTATGCGACCAACTCAGACAATCAAAACGCTCTCGGCCAACATGCAAAAACGCAGCCAACGACCATCCGATCTCTCGTGACCATCTCCGGATACTCGGGCACTGGAAAATCGGCCCTGGCCAACACACTGCGACCAAAGTGCAAGGCGAGCAATGTCTTCTTCGTGTCCGGAAAGTTCGATCTCAAGCAGATGGATGAACCGTACTCCGGTTTCCGAATCGCGATGGCCGATCTGTGCTCGCAGATCTGCGCTCTTCCAAGAAGCCATCCCGGCACGATGCAGTCTGTAGGACAGGATACCCGAACCTTGGATGTGATCAGGCAGCGCATCATGGACAGTCTCAATACCGACGAGCTGCAATCGCTCAACAAGCTCATTCCCAACCTAGCCGATGTCGTCGGTATCGAGGCACTATCATACAATAATACATCAGCGGCGGAGGCCAGAAGCGACGACGCAAGCAGCGCACTGTTCACGCACGCACACACCCATTCCACAGAAGGCTTCAAGGAGCAGTCCATTCGACTCAAGTTCGCCTTCCGACGATTCATCAAGATCATCTGCAGTTGCTGTCCCCTCGTATGGATATCCGACGATGTCCAATGGGCAGACAAGGAATCACTCAACATGATCGAGTCGTGGATGCTGGACACCACCATCTCCTCTCTCATGGTCGTCATCTGCTTCCGATCCAACCTCGTCAACATGGACGGAATCGACAATGGGAATGCAAGCAATGCTGAAGGCAATGTCAGGAATACTATTGGCATCAGCAACAAGCGCCCTTCGGACTTGGACTCTGTGGCCACATCGAGCACAACCGATCTGGTTGGCCAGATGCTGTCATCCATCCGGAAGAAGAAACGGGACCGCTTCATTCGGTACGTCAATCTCGAGGTAAACAACCTCTCATTGGACAACGTGCACACCATGCTCAAACAGCTACTGGGGATCTACAGCAACGACGGTGATGACCGCAATAGCAACAGCTACGGACTGGCAGAGATCGTGTTCAAGAAGACGGATGGAAACGTCTTCTTCGTCCAGCAGTTCATCCGGATGCTCGTCAAGGACACCCTGCTGTCATACGACATCGCATCGATGAAGTGGGTGTGGGACAACGATCAGATCAAGCAAGAGACTCCGGCAACCATCAACGTGGTGGAGTTGATGGAGCTGAAGCTGCAGCAGATCGATACGGCGCAGTACCTGCTGCCGCTGGCCGCGTGTTTAGGATCCACGTTTTCGTGGTTGCTGTTGCGAACGGCGCTGGCGGGCTTCGCGGAGGACGATGAGATGAATGAGGATGGGCATCGTGCATTGTACGAGTCGTTGTTTGGTGGACCACCACCGGCAAGCGAAGATGAATGGTTGGATATTCTGAAGGTGTACGAAGAGGAGGGACTCATTGAGGCTCATACTGGTAGCAGTACAGCCATGGCAGCCCCATCACCTGCTGCGTCCGAATACTCCTTCATCCACGACAAGGTGCAGGAAGCAGCACTTGGAATGATCCCATCGAAGATGCACCTTCTCGAGCTGCAGCATCGCATCGGGATCATCTTGATGGATCGGTTGTCTCTGGATGACTTCGAGTCATCTGTGTTCGTGGTGGCGAATCTTCTCAATAGTCGCTTGGACATGGTCCCGCAGTACCCATCGTCATGGCTGTCATCAAGCCTGCCGCCGCCATCACCACCATCGCCAAAACTAACGCCAACGAAGGATATCGACATCACACAAACACGACGCTTCCGAGTTGCACAGCTCAACTTCGATGCTGGAATCAAGGCCGCATCCCATGCAGCCTTCCGGGCAGCATATACCCATCTGCAAAACGCCATCGACATGATGCCACCAGACCACTGGCAATCGCACTACGATATGAGCGTCGAACTATTTACATCAGCCGCAGAGTGCGCTTATGTGAGCAACAGGTTTGAGAAGATGAAGAAGTACGGCAATGCGGTGGTCGAGCGCGACGACTGTCCGCTGATCGACAAGATGAGAGCGTATCACGTGCTGATAAATGGAGAACTGGCTTCGGCCGATCATGGCAAAGCGAGTGATGTGATGAAGCTGGGTGTAGAGGTGATGGCCAAGCTTGGTTACCACTATCCCAAGAACAACACGATGAGACTAGTGATGACCATATGGCGAATGATGAAACTGCAAGTATCCGCAAAGAAGTGGACGATCGAGTATTTGAACTCGATGCAGCCATCTGAAGATCCTATGGATGGGCTTACCATGAGGACCTTGGGGAAGTGCGTGGCGGGTGCTTTACTTGCCGATGGACCCCTCTACCCTTTGGTCCTGGTGGACCTCATCAACTATGGTTTGACGAAAGACACAACAAACTACACTTCGTATGCCATCGCAAATCTTGCGGTGGCAATCGGTCCTGTTTTGGGGGACATGGAAGCTGGGAAGCTGTATTCCAACTACGCCATGCATTTGTGCGAAGCAAACAGCAGCAAGGCAGAATCAGTCCGTACCACACTTGCTGCGTACGGCTTTGTGCTGACCAACTTCATACCGTACGAGAGTTGCGCACAACCGCTCCTGGATGCACATCTCGACGGCATGTCTATAGGGGACACCCAAAACGCGATGTGGGTCCTACTCTACTACTTGGACCTATGCTTCTTCACAGCGAAGCCGTTGGGAGATCTGGAGGTGGATCTTTCGACATACACGAATCAGTGTGAAGACTTCAATCAAACCAGGGTGCGTGAGTTCCTTGCTGGCAGATGGCAAATGGTGTTGAATCTCAGAGGATGGTCCGATCAACAGACCCTCCTCGTCGGTGAGGTCTTCGATGAAATCACTGTGATGCGCCGCCTTGTACAAGCGAAGGATCAAGGGCAAATCATTGACCTGCTTGACATCAAGCTGTTCACAGCGGCATTCTTCGGTGACTACGACGATGCTGTCAAGACAGCCTTCGTGGCGTATGAGCATGTCAATGAGAATACGAAGTACTACATCTCGACCATGTCATTCTTTTTCTTTTCCTCCTTCGCCGCGACGATCAGCGTCCGCCAAAATGACCATCTCTCATGGTCAAAGCGCAACAAGGTCAAACGGCTGGCCCGACGATCGCGAAAGGCGCTGCGAGCCATGGTGAACAAGGGCAACCCAAATGCGGTGCATTGTTTTGCTATTCTGAACGCAGAAAGAGCTGCATGGAAGGCGCACAAGAGCAAGCAGAGAGACGATGCATTTCAAGCTGCAGTCAAGCTCTATCAGGAGGCGATTCGAATCTCTGCGCGAGGAGGGTTTTCCCAGAACCAAGCACTCGCAAACGAACGGCTGGCGGAGCACATGGTGCTGGAGGATGACCTGGAGGGCGCAGGGTATCATTTCGATGAGTCGATTCGTTTGTATGCGGAATGGGGCGCCGACAAGAAGGTGTCATTGCTGCGGGAGCGTCGCAAGAGCGTCGGCGTGACTGATAGATGAGGTTGTTAAGAAGGTCAGATTTCCCTTATTGACCGTAGAGTTGAAGTTCCTTTGGCCCTGGCTTGAATGGGTCGCTGTGCGAATTCGCACTCTTGTGGGTACGTATTGGTATGCAACAAGGATGGCGCATGGACAGTTGCGTTTGAGCGACATCATGTTGCGCATTGTTCCAAAATTGGCAATGTGTCCATGAATCCTGTCAGAGAAACGACGAAGTCTCGCCGTCATATCATGTACAAATCGACCAGTATCTGGTACGCTCGTTCTCCCACGTCCTCGATCTCTGCGTACTTGGCTTGCATTGCCAATTCTTCGTGTGGCGACTTTGGCTGTTGCCGCACTCGTTCGATACGCTTTGCCTTCCACGCTGAAGGGCGGCTGTCGATCCCGTTAGGATCAATGATCATTTCTTGCGGTGGTTCTGTGCGCGGAGCGACGAAGAAAATGTGGGAGAAACAAACATGCGCATGAGTGAGTCAGTTATTGAGTGAATTGGTCTCATGTCTGCGTGAGAATACGCCGGGCACGCAAAAGACATCCGCGACAACAATACTCGTACAACTAGCACCAGAAACAACAACAAAGTGGCATTGAAATTGGATGGACGTACCAAAGAATGAAGTGGCACCAGATGTCGTGTGGAGATCATCCATCGTCGTGAATCCTGCATTGCGTTGCTGTGCGGCCGTGACATCGGATGTCACCACCATGTTCATTTTAGCCTCCACGTCTGAGGCGCTGAATTGACGTTCGTACCCACTTTGCTGGTCGTCCCAATGCTGCTGACTTCGGGACCGAGCGTCGCGTCGTGCCGCAATGTCGCTTCGGAAGTAGGAGTCGACGGTTGGGTCAATTTCGGCTTGCTCTTTCGCGCTCGCAAAACTGAGCGCAAGTTCTGGTTCATCGACTGCGACGGCGCTCTGGATGTTGTTGGAAAGGGACTGGATCATGTTGGATGTCACAGCGCCGTCTTGGCTTTCGATTTCGTGGTACTCGGGCGCGCCAACCTGGTATCCTCGGCGTGATCTGCGCGTGAAGTGAAACACCGTGGCCACGCTGACCAGCAGGACCGTGAGGGTGCGTTTCCGCACGTAATGGGGCATGGTCCAATCGTGGTGGTGGTGCAGCAGCGCCATCCCGGCTGTTGCGGACGTGCTGGATGCTGCGTGGGCCGGGGCAGTACCAAAGTGCCACATCACGGCAACTGTGAGCATGGTTTGGAGGAAGGCGCGTCCGAACTTCGGCGGCGCAGCTTGTGGTTCCTTGCGGCCGAAGAGGAAGGATGAGATGATGCGCTTGCCTTTGCCGACAATATTCGACTGGAAGCGCTTCCACCGAGACTGGGTTGGTCTCACTTGCGAAGCGTCATCTTCGGTTGCTGTATCGTCATCGTCTGATGAAGGCAATGGGGTAGGCAATGAAGGCGTTGCTTTTGTGTTTGTGGGCTTGTGTCCGTATTCGTAGGTGTACGAGTTGGCACAATCGAGTTTGGGCGATGCTGATTCGCTGGCTTTGTGTCCTCCGTGGGTGTTGCCGGAGCGTTGGAATGTGAGTTGACTGATTCTCTGCGGATCCCTCTGATGATGCTGTTGCTGCTGCCGCAACATATCCTGCTGCTGTCGCTTTGGTTCGTATAGCTGCCGCCGAGCAGAAGAAGGAGGAGGCGAAAGGCCGGACAAGTGCTTGCTGAATGTAAGTCCTCTTGACGTCCCCGTCCGCGAGCGTCCCCCCTTGGGCAGGCCCCACGAGTGGCCTGATATCGATTGATGTGCTGCATCGAGATGCAGCCCATGATTCACGTCGAAGCGAAGAGGCCGCGCTGAATGCACATGATGGCTGCCTGGGGCGACGGAGAATCCTTGCACAAGGAGCGTCGTTTGGCGGGCATGACCCACCAGCACCAGCAGTACCACCAGCGACGGCCGAAGCAGCAGCAGCGGTAGTCGCGAACTCATCCGCAACCTTCTCTTCCGTACAGCGGCGCGCTGCGATATGCTCTTTCTTTGATGTATCGTATAATATTATATTATATTATACGCCGCAGTATTCGATGGACGCTGTTGTGCTTGTGGCACTAGCAAGGCAAAGCAAAGGGACAACACGCTGAGTCCGCTCTTCAATGGCAGCAGCGATGTAGATACGTGTATGTATGCCCAGCGGCAGATGGGTTGATTGACAAGGTTGATCAGCCTTGCGAGAGAGGATGGCGACACCAGAGGAAATGGGGAGGAAGCGGACGAATACGATGCCCAGCAACAACGTCCAACACAGAGCAACGACAGCCAATCTTGCATTGTGGATGTCGCCATTGCGGCTGTTCCCTCCAGTGACACGGTTCTTGTTGTCGTCGTTGTCGTCGTTGTTGTCATTATTGCCGTGTTCCCATTCGGCAGTTGTTGCATTTTGTCGTACTGCGGATTTCATGGTTCGTCTCACGTGGAAACAAGGAGAAACAGAGTACAGCCTTGCGTATGGCAGTCCAGACTATACGTTTGCCATCGTGCGATGGTTCGTAAAAGTTACGGTAAACGCATATTTACTCATTTATTATTTTCTGCTTTCGCAAGGAAGTTTTGGATGAAGTTTCTCGACGGAAATTCATCCAGCACAGATGCTGCGCGTGATACGAGAACATGAGAGGACAATGACACAGGTCGCACCCACACGAAACGGTACCTACCTGTCCACAACCAACAAGAGACTTCTCCTCTGCGACCCACTTGAGTGGCAGGACCTGTAGTCTGTCCTAGGATGCCGGCACAATTGGGGCTTTCAACCAGCCCACTCACATATTCATAAACATAATATTGATATAGAATAGAATGCGTGGTTGACGTCGACTTTGCTCCAACGTCTTATTTCAAGTTTGATGGAGTCTTGCAGATTTTGCCCTCATGTAGACACCGCTAGCACATTACGGCCAGACTCTGTGTCTTGGTGCATTGGTTGGCATCGCCAACAACAGGATTGTTGATGTCAACTTCAATGTGAATCTATTGTTTTAGTCCCTCCATTGCCGCTCTGACTCATTGCAGCAATTGTGTCCTCACATCTTGTTCCATCATCTCAGGAGATTTTGTGTTTTCCTTCATTGTTCGTGTCTCACAAATGATTCGCTCCCATGCTTTGTTTGCTTCTTGTTGCAGCTCAATTTCCCCTTCTTCTTCTGTTGTCTGTTGTGCAAGCACAATTCCTGCGTCAGTGTTGTTTGCGTTCGTCAGTGGTTGGGCAATTGTTGTGTTTGTTGTGTTTGTTGTGTTTGTTGCATTTGCTGAAGTGTGCGATTCCGTTCGTTGTTGGTTAGGATTTCAACATCACACTCGTTGTCGAAAGTTGTGCCTTTGAGCACAGGAGGCAAGAGCTTGTTTGTTGTAGGTGGCGGAATGTGCTGCTTCCCATCCACATCCAGTGGAGGCAACAACTTCTCAGCAGCACATGACGCAAAGAGTTCGTGCGATCAATTGGACCCGTTGGAAAGGGGCGCACGGAACAAGAGGATGGCAAACGCTGCTTCTTAGAGGGGGAATGAGTGGCAGTCTTGGATGCAGCTTGTGCAGTAGAGATATGCAGGATGTTTGTTGATTGCTTGATTGCTTGATTGCTTGATGGATACTGAAGGGTGAATGGAGAAGATTAATATGGATGGAAGTGAACTGGGCAGGAGCAGTGCAAGAAGGTGATGATACAAACACTGCATGAACATGCAACAAGCACATCACACCGCCGCGGAAAAGCAAAGGTTATTTATGTGCCGAAATGTGAGCAGATTTCTGACATGTCACCAGAGTCACAAATTTGAACGTGGAATAACGGTTATTCGCTATGAAAATGTGTTCGAAGAGATCAAACCATGATGTGGCTGAAAAGCCAAATTCTATACGCAACCCGTCAAAAAAACATTCTTTCCCGAACGCGTCTGCGCACACCATGTTGTTTGCATTGGAAAGATCAGTGAATGCCGTCTAATTGCCATGGAACAGCGTGACTAATCCATAGTCACATAGCTTGTCTTCATTGGGTGGCAGGGTTTCTAGCACCTTCAAGCTTGCCTCGAATTAATAGAGCCCAAACGTAATGGCTGTTGTCTTGTTGGCTGTTGTTTAGCTGTAGGCAGAGGCTTGACTGGCAAGCGGTCCAAACGTGAGTCTTCTGTTCCACAAGTAGTCAATTGAGAATACTGGTAGATGGTGAAGAAAAGTGCGGATTATGAGATTAGTGCTATGGTTCTTCCCTGCGGGGAGGATCTCCTGTGGTGTCCTGAATGACAGTGTGTATGGGTCGTGTAGCCCATGTACCGTTGGTTGAGATCCCTTGGCTGTGTTCCGTGAGAGACAAGGTGTGATGATGTGCGTTACTGGGGTACTGTTTCCTTGTGCCAGCGTTTTGGCGATGGTGGGTGTCAGTGGCTTGGTTATTGGAACCCTACTGGTTCCTTGACATGGGTTCCAAAGATCTGCTTCAATGTTCTGGATCTGTCCCCAAACGTGGGGGCCGGTGAAGTATTCATTCGATCTACTGGAATGCTGACAGGTCGGATGATTCGTAGTCTCTCTCTCTAAGATGGGTACTAGTTTAGCTCTATTACAAATCATCCGGCTTGTTCCCTCCTGGTCAAGTTTGTTTCTTGTCACTGCCTCAGCTGTTTGAGTTGGTTTTGAGTGAGTCGATCTTGGTTGGAGGGAGAGTGCTGGAATCCCCAAAGGACAGGAAGGTGGGTGATAAAGTTTGAAGCATTGGAGGAAGTGTTATTTGAAGCGAGGGTGTGACAACTCTGTTGTCTTTTCCAAATTGTGGGTGATTCGATTGCTGCTGTTCCATTGCTTCTCTGCTTGTTGTTTACCTTCTCTTCTTCTCTCTTTCTGTTTCAGGCTCCTCGATCTCTTGTGTTAGACCCTCTTTGTTTCTCATTTGTTTGAATTGGGTCTTGGTCAGGCTTCACTATCCAATCACATCTCTTCTGGTGGGTTTGCGATGCTACCCAAGATGGTGCATTCTGTGTTCCCAAGTTTTTGCTGTGGTTTGACTTTGTCGCTGCAGTCGATCATTTTGTGAGCTCCGCATTGCCATCAAATGGCCATTGTCGCACACTGTTTGAATTATCATTCCTTAGGAGTCTGGGCCATGTGTAGCCATTAAGACTGTTGTGTTGGGTCTCTGCTGCAGAGTTGTGTGTACAACTTGCATCTCTGTTGTGTATCCCATCATCTTCCGACGGATGGTACCCTGGAGTTATATGGGTCGGCTGTATCAACCAGTCAATTATGTCCAGAAGTGACCCGCATATTCGACCAAGAGGACCGTAAATCTACGAAGCTCCACAAAAATTAAAATAAGACCTTTGAGCAAAATTGGGCTCCACTACGCATCTTATAGTATTATCTAGTTTATGAATACGGGAGTGGTTTGGTTGAAACGCCCGTATGTTGCCACCCCTTGAGGGCCGACTGTAAGTCCCCTCACTCAAGCGGGTCATGGCTCTAGATAGATCGTCCGCAATCACCGCTTCGCCCAACAGCAACCAGCACGGAGCAAACCAACTTCCAAGAGAGGCCAAAATTCTACAACTGGAGTGTTATCGTGACACCGTTTGACGTTGGAGGCAGGCCGCACACAACCAACTCCCACACGCTTTCATTTCGTGCATTGGTCGGCAGCCACATTGGCTGGCAACACGTGCTCTGTGGGTGGGACAGTGGGTGGGACAGTGGTTGAGATCTAATGAAGGGCAACAGTGAGAAACGAGATGCCTTGGGCATCCGAGGGTCCTCGCGTTGGCGATGATACGAGACGACGAAGAAGGTGGCAGAACGGGGGGATGCAACAGGCCGCCACAGAACAACATCCGTTCCAATCGAAGGTCCCATCCAGCACTAACTCGCAAGGCCATACGAGTGCAATCGTACTGTACACATGTGCAGCATGCAGCGTGCAGCGGGAGATATGGATACCAGGATACGAGCAGCTCGGATTATATAACTACCGAAGATCAGCCCGCTTGTGATCTTGTACCGGATGATCAGCGAAGTCGATTCATGCGAGATGAGCTTCTCGGAACGCTCGTTTCCCCATCTGTTGGCAAGTTCCGCTCACGGTAACCTACGATCGTGGAAGATGGTGTTGGTTGATAGTCGTCTGTTTGCTATTTCATTACTTGGCTACTCCGATCCTCTCGGTGTACGCCGTTCTCTTGCCCGATGCTCTTGGTGCTTCAATCTGTTTCGTAGATTCAATCTTCGACTATGAGTCGGTACGCGAGATCCTCTCTCACTCCTCTCTGTATTCTCTCTCTCTCTCTCAACATCGTGTGCTCATGCTACACAATACTCCGTGTTCGATGCGTGCTCTGCATTCGACACTCCGTTCATTCAGTACTGGCTCCTACTCCATGAGTACTTACCATTTGAAGTTCACCTTCAGTATCCATGATCTTCATGGGTCATTGTATCTTCGCCTCCTGCTCTGACTTGGAGACAGCTGTCGACGTGGTGACATGTTGACATCCTGTCGACGTCAGTACGCGTCCTTCTGCTCTCCAGATGTCACGTTCCATTGGTGATGCTGCAGTCTGTCAGATGATATCGTCATCTGAGGTTTAGTTGGGAAGTACCTCGAGATTCTCTTGGTACCATTGATGCATGGACGGACGATCTTCTGATTCTCCCAGAAATCGTTATTTGCAAATTTCCTCCAGAGATTCTGCTCATTTTCGTGTGTTCCATTTCCACTGTAATTCTGACGAATCACAGCATACTATCGACACGAATGTAGTTGTACCGTCCAAGTGCGTATGAGAGAATAACAGGTGAACGATGCACATATACGTGTACATCTCGACATATACTCACATGTACATCTCGACACCCTTCCTGTGTGCATTCGGTCATTCGAATGTTCTCGATGTGTCAAGGTACGACTTCTCATGTTCGCGTTGTAAGTCGGCCTTGATGTTCTTGGTGAATCCGTCGCTTGTGGTCTGCTCGGATTTGACAAAAATGATTTCGATGGTTTTGTTGATTACCATGTTCCTCACGTAGTGATGGCGCACGTCGATGTGCCGCGATTGTTGGGATGTTGATGGGTTCTTGGCGATGAAGATCGCTCTGATGTTGTCCACGCGGACTTTGATCGGTGTCTTCACTGGGACGCCTACACTTTCGAGTAGCTGCATGACGAAGAAGATTTCCTTTGCCGCTTCGGAAAGGGCAACGTATTCTGCTTCGGATGAGCTGAGTGTGACGGCCTTCTATGCCTTGGATCGCCAAAGGATTGGTACCTTGCACAGGTATAGGATGAACCCTCCTACGCTGATTCTCGTGTTCTTGTCTCCTGAATATTCGCTATCGCAGAAGAGCTCCATGTCCCAGCCGTCGTTGTCTGGACATGCTGGATGGATCTTCAATCCATAGTCCTTTGTATCGATCACGTACTTGATGATCCAATACATCTCCTTCATTGCGGCCTTGGTGGGCCCGATCAATACCTTGGAGAGTTCCCTCAGAGGGTTCGCGATGTCTGGTCGCGAGTGCTTGATGAGGAAGAGTAGCATACCGACGCCTCGGCGGTATTTGGCATGTTCTTCCGGTCCGACCTTTTGTAGTCCATTATCTTCGGATGGTCGTACGATGATTTGACCTGGGGTTCCCGGTGTCCCATAGCGTTGCATCTTCTCAACCTTGGTTCCAAACTCTTCGATGAGGTGTCGGATGAGATGTGGTTGACGCAATGTCGCTCTAGTCTTGTCATGATTCAGTTCGATGTTGCAGCTGAGGTAGTCTCCGAGTCCGCGCTCGATTGTCACCTTGAATTTGCTGCCTTGGATGTCCTTCAGGAATGTCTCCAGTGCCTTGGAGTCTCCACAACAGAAGCAATCGTCTACGTAGATGGCCACGATCATGCTTCCTTCGTTCGTCTTTCTGTAGAACAGGCATGGGTCTGCTGCGCTCTGTTCGAAGTTGATATTCTTGAGGGTCGATACCAACATCTTGAACCATTGCCTGGCGCTCTGCACAAGTCCGTAGATTGGCTTGTGTAGGGTCAGGGCTTCGTCTGGTTGATGATCCATCCCGTTGGGACAGTTCATGTAGATCTCCTCGTCGAGGTCTCCGTGTAGGAATGCCGTTACGACATCGACGAGTGCGCAGTCCATCTTCTTGATTAGCATGATCACCATCATGACCCAATAGGTCACGTCATGGATGACGGGTGAGTAATGCTCTTGGAAGTCTACTCCTGCGATTTGTGAATAGCCACATGCAACGAGTCGTGCTCGATGTGTGCCGTCATGCTTCAGCTTGAAGACCCATTTGCACTTGCAGCATCTGCGGCCGCGTGGGATGGCGTCTCGTTTGATCTTGCTGTACAGCTTGCGTGTATCCATGGAGTCGAACTCCTTCTTGATGGCTGCTCGATATCCCTTCCGATGGATAGGATCTAGGTGATTGAAGGCTCCATCGAACGTTGTAGGTTCGATGTGCTTCTCTGGTTCCTTGTTCTCGTCCTGCATCGACAATCCGATGTCGATCGCTGGTCTCTCGGTGATGATTGCATTCATCCCGTATAGTCCAGTTGTGCTATGGTGAGTGATCTCGATCTCTTCATCATCGTCTTCGATTTCTTCGTCATCTGTAGTTTCGTTGTTGGAATCGTCGATCATTTCATCGCTGAGTTCGTCACTCGCCTCATTGGATGATGGATCGCTCTCATAGCCTTCTTCCTTTCAACCTCGTTCATTGAAGTCCGCGAGCTCACGTAGAGCTCTGGGAATACTCTTCCCTGTAGTTGATTTGGGATTTGTTTCTCCCTTCCTGCCTCGTGCTTCGTGACGTCGGATCCTCTCCTTTCTAGCTATGTCACGCTTGCTTGGTTTGCTCGGTGGAGGTCTGGATGGTGTGCCATGTGTAGACCTCGCTGGTGTGTTCGGAGGAGTGACGCCTGTGTCATCGTCGGCTTCGTCGCCGGATGGTAGGATCTCATCATCTTCATGATTGGATTCGCTCCGATCTTCCTCGTCATTGTGGACTAGTTGAGTCGTTACTCCATCGTCCTCATTATCCTCATCGTCGCTGTCTGATAGGATGTAGTACCTGTTGCTGTCAGCGAAAGATACTCTCTTCGCCTCTGATGTTCGACGCGTTGCCGTCCTTGGCGTTGCTCCCTTCCGTCCGATGGTTGTGAAGCCGTCTGCGTCCGTTGTTCCTGTTTCGTTGGATATGTTCGGTGCTGGTGCCCAGCCACAGAACTGTCCGTATGATTGGTTGAGCCACTTGATGTCCCGTGAACAGATGAGTGACTTGGTCAATGGTCTGTACATGTTGTAGACCCCTGATGCGTGTTGGTGTGCATATCCAATGAACACCATCTCTTCTCCTCTATTCTTGAGTTTCGCGGTAATCCCGCCGTAGGTAGTCTTCACAACACCCACCTCTCCAAATGTGCGGAGTACATCCGCATATGGTGGATCGTTGCCGAAGAATTGGCGATGTGGCGACTCTTTCTGATTCTTCGCTATGGTGATGTTGGCGATGGCGGTGGCAGTGCTCGCAGCTGCTGCCCACAGGCCATGCCTATACTCTTTGTTGAGCTGTGCTCCGTTGAGCATGGAGCGGATCTTGGTGTAGAGATACGCGAACTTCCGTTCCACTCTGCCATTCTGTTGCGGCGTGTTCGATGCCATGAACTCGAATTTCACGTTGAGTCCTGCATCGATGAGAATATCCTGCGTGGATTTGTTCTCTCCACTGTTGTCTCCTCGGAAGATGATTTGTTGATCACCAGTCTGTGACTTGATCATCTGGACGAATCGTTTGATGTATCCTGGTTGATCACTTTTGTTCTTGAGAAAGAAACTCCAGCAGTGATCCGTGCAGTCGTCCACGATCAGGGTCCAGTAGCGTTTATCTCTGAAGCTTCTGTGTTTAGTGTAACTAATGTCAATGAAGAGACGTTCGCCGCGGCGAGTTGCTCTCGGGATCGTCACCTTCGAGATGTTCTTCACTCTTGCGTTCGCGACCGCGCAGTCGCGACATACCAGCATCTCGCCGATAATCTTCCTTCCGTATTGGGCGGCTGTCCGCTTCATGGTTTCGAGTGGTGCGTGTCCGAGCATTCGGTGCAGGTTCACCGCGCTGATCTCCTTGGATGGATTCTTGACGATGACTGTACAAGCCTTGTCGTCGTCTGTTGGCATGATGGGATGCATCTGCACTCCCGTGATGAATCCGTTGGATGTGGGGAAGACTCGATCGAGCACGATCTTCGTTCCGGATCCGTTGATGATGTCCATCAGAATGCCGTTGTTACCAAGCTGGTAACCGTTGTACAGAGCCTTGTTCGTGGAGAAAAGGTTCACCGCCATCTTGGGTGTGTACTTCACATCATCGAGCCGGATGACGTGGCCAGTGTTGTCTCGCTGTTTGACTTTCAAGCGAATGGATCCCATTTTGGGAGAGTCCAGCTTCATGCTGTCCCCCACTTGGACGAAGGACTTGATGTGCCGCACGTTGAAGAGAGCGGCGTCCGAGTTGACAATGTGACACGAAGCTCCGCTATCGGCGAGTCAGGTGTCCTTGTTGACCTTGTCCTTGTACTTGGCGCTCAGCTTGTGGAGCTGCTCCACGGCAGCTGCAGCTATCTTGTCGTCAAAGCTGCCGTCGTCGTCGTCTTCGTGAACTCTATCTTGGTCGTACGGATCATGGTGATCCTCATCATCCATGTTGTCGGGTAGTTGTGCATAGTCCGATGGAATCGTACTGTTTCGATGTGATCCTGTGACTGGATCGTAAGGATGGACGCGTGATCGTTCGCGTAAGAGCACGCGCATGCATCCCCCAAGGAGGTAGTGTAGGTCCGTCTCTGGGATCGTCTCTGTGTTGTCCGCTTCCAACAGTTGGTTGATGATGACCGAGTTGGCGAGGATCTCTTCAATTGATCTGAAGTTCTTGGATAGGATGGATCCCATCATGTTCACCCATATTGGTCTGAGTACGCCTTCTGCGACTCCTGGGAACAGTTTCACTCCTGCTTCCATCACAGCATCGAAGATGAGTTGCTTCTGGATTACCAATGCTGTCTCTGTTGCATATGGAACGGTATCCTGACGATGGAGGTAGTCGGACCTGTTGGGATCCTCGATTGGTGGAAAGTCGATGTTCCCTGGGTAGACGACACGCTCGTTTGGATTGAAGCTGTCGTCTGGATGATTGCCGTCCTCGGATTCGTCGCTGTCATCCTCGTCGAAGATGCCCGTTCTCTCGTTTCGCATTGCTGGGGGAGGCAACGCCTCGGCGCGGTTCGCCCCGTCTCTGGTAGTATCGTCGTCGTCTTCGTCTGCGCCATCTTCGTCGGCGTCTTTGTTGTCTTCGCTCATGGCCTCTTCGATGTCGCTATCGATGGCCTCGTTGCCCATCTCGGCTCCGTCGCCGTATGGACCGATCAGGTTGTTTGCGTTGAAGCAGCATTTGTAGCTCACTTCGCGTCTTGGATCCACCTCGTGGATGATGGGCTCCTCGCTGAGCCACTCCAGGACGATCTCATCGTCCTGCACTTCGTCGTCACTCCCGACATACTCGAAGTTATCGAAGAAGGAGTCTTTGATGTAGTCATCGGACACCAACATGCAGAGCGGCATGTCCTTTGCAGAGAGTACCATCTCGTGCCCGCTCTTGTCGTGTCCTTGTGTTGCTGTGTTGGCCTGCTCGTCGGCCTTCTTCTTCTCGATGAACTTCTTCTTTCGGCACTCCGCCTCGCGATGTCCAAAGATGCCGCAGTAGTTGCGCTTCCTGTTGAAGCCGCTTCCCTTGTTGCGATTGTTGTTGCGCTTTCCGTTCATTTTGTTGTAGTTGTTGTTTTTCTTGTTGTTCGATTTCTTGCGTTCTGGGCAATCGGCGGATCTGTGACCATACACACCACAGTTGTGGCAGGTCCCCTTGAAGTTACCGGTGCTTGTGAAGCCGGTGTCGTTGCTCTTCATGTTACTGTCTTGGAAGTCGCCGATGTACGCCTTTCCTCCTTGATGAGTGGCGTGTGCTGTGCGGAGTACTCCTCTGATCGCGTTGATGGTGACCACTGTCGGATTAAACGTGAGTTGATGATTGAAGCTCACAATGTGAGTTCTGTACTCCACGCTTACTGTACTGAGGATTTGCATGATCATTTCCTTGTTGGTGATCGTGTATCCAACATTGTGGAGACGTGAGCGTAGAAGCTCGAGTCGCGTGATGTATACGTCGGGGTCCGAGTCTCTCTTCATCTTTTTGTTGTTGAATTGGCGCTTGAGCTTGATCTTCGTCGCCGCGTCGGATGGGCGGAACTTCTCCGCAAGGACTTTCCACGCCGTGTGTGGATTCCCCTCAGGGTAGTTGTCGGAGACGCATTGATTGATGTACTGGATGGCCTGCTTGCCTTTCCCTTTCTCTGCATCCATCATGAGGATTAGATTGCTGAAGCAGTCACATGCCAGCTCGTAGGTTTCCTCCATCGCTTCCTTGGCATCATTGGTGGCTGCCACGATCTCACTCACTGTTGGAATCTTCGTCTTGCCCAACATCACGTCTCTCGTCTTCTGTGCACGAGCGTATGCCTTCGCTTGGGACTCCCATGCACTATAGTCTTCTTGTTTACCACTGAACATCGGCGCCTTGATGTGTCGCTTGTTCGTGTTGGCTGATGTCACCATCTTGTCTTGTTGTTTCGTCGTTGGTGCGCTCGCGCCCTTGATTTCCGTCTGTTTCGGTGTTGTCGTTTCTTCGATTTTCGCTAGTGCCTCAAAGAGCCGGCTGTAACCAAAAAAATTGGTTACAGTTGGTTACAAGAAAAATGTCGTGTAGATCGTGGTACACGTTCTACGTAAGTCCCGAACAAAAACAGGCCAAAACACAGCATCAACCGTAGTCCAACTCTCCGCGCTCAGCTCGTGTGGGCCATCCTGTACTCATATTTCCAATATAGCATCATATAGCGTTTATATATAGAATCCTGAAGTTTGGTGGCTGTTTCTCTCTTGCTCTATGAGCACTGATGTGATCCATCAAGCACCCCTATCATTCACGGACGTTTTTGGGTTCTGGTTGACATGTTTTCTTGTTCTGATTGGTCCAAAGAAGTGATCCAACCATCGACACATCACGATGACGCAAGAATTGGAACCAGAATTCTCCAAACTTGCCACCGAAAATGTGGATCGGAGTGGTCAAATATCGTTCCGACCTCCATGGGAGCACTAAACGCAAGCATACCTCCATACCATCAAACTCAAACACAATATAGACCATATGGTTGTGACCGCCTCGGATGTTGGAAATCCGGGGTTATAGTAGAGTCTAATGCTTATTAAACTTTACCGTTTTAGAACTGTGAGAACAACATACTCCTTTCTCAAATCGTCAACTCGTTTGCCCATGATGATGCTGATGGCCTTCTGTAGTTGCCCCTCATGATCATCATTGCAGTCTCTCTCTGTCATGCCCATTTCATTGCTCATGACAAGTGCATTTCATCATGCTCAGCTGTTGAGAGATCGGTCTACACTCCTGAGGCGCATACATGCTGATGCTCGATTCACTCTCTTCTCATCAGGCATCCATTCACTCATTCAGTGTACTCTTCCGTATTGTTCACTCACTCTTCTCACGTGTTCACCAACAATCACACTTGCTCAGAACATGGAGTTCTGGCACGATCAGTCCAGTCCTTCGATGCTGTTCCAGTCCGCGCTTTGTTCTCCTTCGCTGGTTCTCTGTCAGTCACGTAATCATGTTCTGGGTTCCGAGCGACTCAACCGTGATAGCGCATTCGCATAGATGTTTCAGGTTAACCAGTCAACCCTCATGTTTGGAACACTTCGGTGTTCCGGTCTCTCTTTCACATCCATCGTTCGCCATGCCAGTTCGTCAATCCACTCAAACCATGTCTCACGATTAGTCTGTCCGTCGTCCGTCATACTCTTGACACACAGAGGAGGAGGTCCACAATGGACTTGGGAGCGTGTCCGACTTTGATAGATCGGTCAGTCTAATTTTGGTATTATGGGAGGTGCGGCAATCTAGGATAATACGACATAGTCGCACCCTCGATTCCTGACACCCTTCCATTGTCGCATCGACATCATACCATAGATTCCACACTCCATCACTCTCTTGCACCACCATCCCTCTCACTCCTCTCGGTCCACTGCTGACCGAGGCTGAATGATATCTCCCTTGTGTCTGTCGTAGATCTCTTTCTTCGTGTTCTTGGTGAAGCCGTCTGCGATGTTGTCCTCTGAACGTACGAACCGGGCTCTAGCCTCTTTGTTCGCAATCAGCTCTCGGATGAAGTGATGTCGGATATCGATGTGCCTGGTTCTGGCCGATGTTGATGGGTTGGAAGCGATGAAGATTGCTCCCACGTTGTCAACCATCACGTCTGTCGGCTTGTGTATCTCCAACCCGATGTCACTCATCAATTGCGTCAGGAAGCGGATCTCCTTGCCTGCTTCCGACAGTGCAACGTACTCTGCCTCCGTTGAGCTCAGCGTCACGCTGCGTTGTGCCTTCGATCTCCAGATGATAGGTACTCCCTGTAGTAGGACGAGGTGTCCTCCCACACTGATGCGATTGTCCTTGTCACCAGCGAACTCGCTGTCGGTGTACACCACAATCTTCCATGCATCGTTCTCCAAGGGTTTCGGTCTCATCTTCGGACCGTACTCCCTCGTGTCCGACACGAACTTCATGACTCTCAGCATCTCTTTGTACGCTGCGGCCGTTGGTCCGTCCAACACCTTGGTCAGCTCTCGCACTGCATTGGCGATGTCGGGTCTTGAGTGTTTCACCAGGTACAGCAGCATCCCCACTCCGCTTCGGTAGTTGCTGTGTCGCTGCTTGTCGACCTTTGGTGAGTCACTCTCTCTCTGGATGCCTTGTCCCGGCGTCCCTGGTGTACCGTATCGTTGCAGCTTCATCACGTCGTCCTTGAAAGTACTGACGATGTTGTTGATGATGTGCGGTTGGTTCACCCAGCAATTGGTCTCGTCGTGGTTGAAGTTGATCTTACAACTGAGGTAGTCTTCGAGATCTTCTTCCACCTTGATACCGAATCGCTTTGCCTTGATGTCCCCCACAAGGTCCTTCAGCTCCTGTTCATCCCCGATGCACAGGCAGTCGTCGACGTAGGTTCCGATCAGTAACAGTCTCCCTTCCTGATTCCGAATCAGGAGGCATGGATCCACCTTGCTCTGTCTGAATCCCATTTCGATCAGCATGTCGACCAGCTTCTTGTTCCATTGCCTGGCGCTCTGCACGAGCCCATAGATTGTCTTCTTGAGCAACAAGCATTCATTTGCCTCATGCCTCATGCCTTTCGGGCATTGCATGTAGATCTCTTCTTCGAGATCCCCATGCAAGAACGCTGTCTCGAAGTCGATGATGATGCAGTCCATTCGAAGAAGCATCTTCATGGTTAGCATCACTCGGTAGGTAGCGTCGTGGATCACCGGTGCATGATGCGCTGAGAAGTCGACTCCTGCAATCTGGGAGTACCCACATGCAACCAGTCGGGCGCGGAACACGCCGTTCCTCTTCTCCTTGAACACCCATTTGGTCTTCACGCATCGTCGGTCGTCTGGCATCTCGCTCTTTTTGATCTTCTGCCATACTCCTCTTCTGGCCATGTCGGTAAACTCCTTGTTGATAGCCCCGCGCCACTTCTCTCTCTTCTCGGGATCAGCATGATCCCAGCACTCCTCGAACGTCGTTGGATCCAACATCACAGCCGTATTGGCTTGTTCGGACCATTCACCATTCCGTTCGTTCTCAACATCTTGACTCGCAGCGATGAAGTCGATGAGTCTCATCCTCCCTTGGGTAGTATCAATCATCATGCTGGCGACGTCTCTGTTGAACATCGACCCATCTGTGTGGAAGTTGGGTCCTCCAGTAGCCGCGGGGACTATCATTGTCTCCTGCGCAGTGTCATAGCCATCCTCATCTCCTGATGCTGATGCTTCGTCTGCCTCCGATTCCGAATCTGATTCTGATTCTCGTTCCCTCTCCTCTTGGGGAATCGGTGAGTTGTTGTAGCCTGCCAGGCCACTCACCATCCTCGGTACGCGCGCCAATGGTCTCACGGGAGTGCGAGCAGTCGATTGCTCAATAGCTGAATCGATCCGCCCCGCACGGTCATTGTCCCTTCCGGATTCATCGCCCTCATCATTGTACGATGGTTCTTCCCCTTGGGTAGGTAGCAAGTCATCTTGCTCGTGAGCGGTGTCATCTGTGTTTCCTTTCGTGTGTCCGGCTCTTCCGCTCCTCTCTGCTACGCCGATCTTCGCGTTCCTCGCGATATTCGAGCTTCGCCCCCAAGTCACTCTCTTTCTCTGGATTGCATCTCCAGTCTCATAGTCGTCGTCATCTAGATCATATATCACCGACCTGTTGGCATTCTCAACACCCTTGAATTGCCCATACGACTGGTTCATCCATGTCACGTCTCGCGTGATTAGGATCCTTGCCGTTGCGAGATTCATCATTCGGTATACACCGCTCGCATGTGACTGTCCGTATTCGACGAACATGGCCGGTTTGGACCGATCGTCCAGCTTCGCCTTGATCACTCGGCCTCCAATGAACACCATGCCAATCTCGCCGAACAAACGCAGTCTGTCCACGTATGTGGGTGTCTGCCCATTGAATAGTACGCAAGCCGGTTCTCTCGACTTCGTTCCAATGATGTTCTCGAGTTGCGTTGCTGTTCTTGCTGCTTCGGCCCATAGCTTTCCTCGTAGATGCTTTGGTACGTGGGTCTGATTGAGCATCGCCCTGACCTTTCCGCATAGCACAGCGAACTTCCGTTCCACGCGACCATTCTGCTGTGGAGTTGAAGCTGCCGTGTATTCGAACGTCGGGCCGAATCCCTCCTTGAGTAGCTGCGCCTCTGCGCTGTAGTTCTCTCCTGCGTTGTCACACCTGATATTCATGACAGTCACGTTCTGATTCGCCTTGAGCCATCTCAAGAGCGACATCATCTTCGATCCCACTTCACTCTTCTCTTTGATGAAGTAGCTCCAGCAGTAGTCGCTGTGGTCGTCAATGATCAGGAGCCAGAATTTTCCGCGACCAAAACTGTACGTCTGGACACTGGAGGTATCCATGAACAGCCGTTCGCCAACTCTGCTCGCCTTCGCCTGTGACATTTTCGACAAACATTTTTGTCGAGATTTGCCGATAGCACAGTCCTCACATGGATTCATTCGTCCTATGACATTCCATCCGTATCGCGCAGCAGTGCGCGAGATAGTGTAAGTGTCAACGTGGCCTAACATTTTATGGATTTGATTGATGTCGACCGCCTTGCCGGTGGACACACCAATGTTTGCCATCTCATGTTCGGCTGGGACCGCCACCATGTTCACGCCGGAGACGAATCCACTGTGAGTCGCCATGATGCGGTCGAAACGGATGCGCAATCCGTTCTTCTCGAGAGCCATCACCACACCCTTGTTGCTGATGTCGAATCCGCTTTCGAGTGCCTTCGTGATGCTCAGGAGGTTGACCCAAAGCTTGGGGACGAACTTCACCGCCTTGAGGATGATGATGACTTCCGAGCCATCCTTCTGCATCACTTTCATGCGTTTGTCGCCCACCTTCGTTGCTTTGAGGTAGCGCCCGCTTCCCACTTTCACTGCGAAGCTCGCGAGGCGCAAGTTGGTCATGCCCTCGTCGCTGTTGGTGAGATGGCACGATGCCCCCGAGTCGCCAAGCCAGGTGTTTGCCTCGTGGCGATCTGGCGCGATGGTCTTCTTGCGTTCGCCGGCGTCGTACATGTCACCGATCACCATGGCTAGTTCATGCGCATGGTTGTACCCGTAGACAGGCAACTCGTCGAACATGTGTCCGTCGCGTACGCCGTTGTCCGATGGATGGTGAATCCAGAGCAGGCGATCCGCGGCCATGGCGCTCATACGCGAGATCAGGTTCTTCGGGAGTGGCGGGAGACGATTCTCCTCAAGCAGATCGTTGATGTCGATTGCCTTACTCGCCACGTCGTATGCTCCGATCACGCCGATGGTCATCAGCATGAAGTACACACTCCGCACTTCCATGCGGTTCTCGTTGATGCCTTGGTATGCCTCCATCGCGTCATAGCAGATGAGCGAGAGGTCGGAACGAACATCGTTCGCAGGCATCACGTTGGACAGCGAGCATCTCACCGCATAGGGAGGGTTGTCGCTTCCAAGGATTTGGCGGCGTTGGAGCTTCTCGGCTGGTGTTACAGGCACGTCTCCCTTTGGTCCTCCTGGGATGAGGATCAAGAATGGGCAGAACGGGCAGTCAACACACCACGAGAACAAAGGCCCTTTGGTTAGGCACAGTGGGCACCACGCGTTGTCTCTGTCGCGTCGAGACGCGGTCTCGATCAATCCGTCCAAGTAGGAGCGGATGGGGCGCACGTTGTGGATTGGCTCTGGTCGCCTTGCTGAGGCCGTCGCGTGGAGGTCGATGCCGGGCATCGCGATCTCGTTGCTTTCGGTTTCGTCAGCTTCGCTCTCATCAGACGAGAACAAGTTGTCACTCATCATGCGATCCGCGTTGACTTGTGGTCCGTAATAACCGTAGTCGTTCGGGCTGCGAATCCCAACCACTTCGACCGATCCATCGTCATTGTTGTTGTTGGTCCCGTTGTAGAATCCTGCGGCCAGGTTTCCATCGACGACCATGAGAGCCATGTCCTCCATGAGGTTTTCGATGCCGCTCTCCGTGTCGTGGGTGTGTGTTGTCACGATTTCGTGGTTGGTGAGAATTTTGGTTTCGCTCACATTTTCGATGTTGCGCGCGATTTTTCCATCCTCTGCGATTTCGTGACACATCATCACATCATCGACGGTGACCAGCGCGACGTCGTTCATGCCGTCCATCCCGTCAGTAGCTACATTGGCTGAGTCTGCGTCCTTCATCGCTGCTTTCAACTTGAAGCATTGCAAGATTTTGTGGCCTGTCTTGCCACAGAACTTGCACTTGCCGTTGAAGCCTCCGGCGCTGAAGTTGCCGTTGTTGCGGTTGCCGTTGCCGCGGTTGCCATTCTTCTTGGCGCCACCGCCTTGCTTGCCGTTGCCGCTCTTTGTAGGGGAGCGACAGTCCGCCTTCTTGTGTCCGTAGATGCCACAGTTGCGACAGTTGCCCTTGAATCCGCCGATCGCGGCCAAGGCCATCTCCTCCTTGCCATGGTTGCCTCCTTCGCGCTTAGAACCATGTTTGGTATGGTGGCGGTCGTAGGTGAGGCACACGGCCTCGCGGATGTCTTTAACTGTCATCTTGTCTTCTTTGCCTGCGAACTTGAGCTCTATGAGCTTCACGTCCATCTCGTAGTCTCTCCCGAGAGCGTTGAGTACAAGCATGTTGTATTGCTCGACGTCGATCTTCACGCCAGCATTCCCCAAACGGTTGCGGAGCACCTCCATCTCGGTGAGGAACGAATCAGGGCGCTCGCCCTTCTTCAACCGCATTCCGTTGAGTTGAGCCAACAACTGTGCCTTCACTGGAGCAGTACGTTGCTCGTAGATGCGCTCGAGCGCCTTCCACGCCTTGCGTGGATCACCATCTTTGTAGGTACCGCTCTTGCATCCCAGCACAGCCATGAAGGCAACATTGCCTTCCGGAGTTTCATGGTTGATAGCCATGGTCAGTTCTTCAAACGCGTACTTCGCCAACGCCTTCCGGTACTCAGCCTTCTCCGTGTAGGACATGGCTGACACCTTCTTGGGTTCCCCCGTACCCGAGTCTCCGCCCGTCGTTGGGGCAAGACCGGATGGTCCGAGAGGTTCATCCTTCACCACCACGGCATCCGCAGCTTGGAGGTAAAAGTTCCCGTAGCCCTTGCGTTCAGCGCGGGTGAGGAACTTAGCGCTCCATGCGTTCCAGTTGGACTTCTTTCCGTCGAACACGATGGGGTAACGATCGGACTTGCCAAAGAGGGAGCTCATGATGATGGTGGTGGTAAGGGTAATGGCGAGTGTTGCTGTGCTGATGGTGGTAGAAACGTAGGATTTCAATCGTAACGTTTCGAAACGTGTTGGAAATCCGGGGTTATAGTAGAGTCTAATGCTTATTAAACTTTACCGTTTTAGAACTGTGAGAACAACATACTCCTTTCTCAAATCGTCAACTCGTTTGCCCATGATGATGCTGATGGCCTTCTGTAGTTGCCCCTCATGATCATCATTACAGACTCTCTCCGTCATGCACATTTCATTGCTCATGACAAGTGCATTTCATCATGCTCAGCTGTTGAGAGATTGGTCTACACTCCTGAGGCGCATACATGCTGATGCTCGATTCACTCTCTTCTCATCAGGCATCCATTCACTCATTCAGTGTACTCTTCCGTATTGTTCACTCACTCTTCTCACGTGTTCACCAACAATCACACTTGCTCAGAACATGGAGTTCTGGCACGATCAGTCCAGTCCTTCGATGCTGTTCCAGTCCGCGCTTTGTTCTCCTTCGCTGGTTCTCTGTCAGTCACGTAATCATGTTCTGGGTTCCGAGCGACTCAACCGTGATAGCGCATTCGCATAGATGTTTCAGGTTAACCAGTCAACCCTCATGTTTGGAACACTTCGGTGTTCCGGTCTCTCTTTCACATCCATCGTTCGCCATGCCAGTTCGTCAATCCACTCAAACCATGTCTCACGATTAGTCTGTCCGTCGTCCGTCATACTCTTGACACACAGAGGAGGAGGTCCACAATGGACTTGGGAGCGTGTCCGACTTTGATAGATCGGTCAGTCTAATTTTGGTATTATGGGAGGTGCGGCAATCTAGGATAATACGACATAGTCGCACCCTCGATTCCTGACACTCGGAGAGAGGATTCTGAAACGATATGAGCCCCCCGAGTGAGTCGACCACTCGTTTGAAACGGACCTCCAGAAATTTTCTCTCCTACATACTAACCAACCACATATTCGTAATCCTTGTAGGTCTAATACAAATAATTAACCATTACATTTTTTAGTTAGATCCTATTTTAAGTTTTACGGACCGATGGATATGCGCAATTTTCGATCTCTCTCGGGTTTCAGCCTTTCGCCTACGACTACATCGATCCAATTTAACCCTTTGCTGTTCTTCGTTTCAGCGACGTTGTTCCCATTTTGAATTGTTTAGTCTCTTTTTGAGGTGTTCCGATCAGAGCATCCAACGCCCCGTCCGCGATAGCGCTAGTTGTAGAGTTTGGGGAGAAGCGGCGAGTTCGCGTTTACATCCATTCTACCCTGTGCTTGTCTGATCCGTCATCTACGTCACCAGACTGGCTGCTGCGTCATGAGCCACCAATCACAGCACGATGTGAAGCAGCATCAGCCACGTTTCTTCGTGACGGAATGGTCGAGTTGCATTGGTACTCCGGAAGTGTTTTGTGTCATGCTTTTTTCGTGCATTTGGTTAGGTGTTTGCAATTACCTTATCCCCCATTATGTCCGACTGGTTGAGAGTGCCAGACTCCAAAAACAACAACATGACAATGGCGGAACACCAAAAAACGCCACAATGGCCGTCCAACGGCAATCACTGCGCCGCACCAACCAGCGGTCCAATGACAAATCCAAGCACATCGCCGTCACCGCGATGCATCCGTTGGTGGGTGGACGAGAGGGGGTCGCGAGAGCGCTTGATTTGGGGCCGTCGCAGGCCCCAGATCAAACGTCACAATTTCGCACCAGATTGCCTCGTTGCATATGGCCGGTGTACTCCATCCACAACCCACCCCAACGCCTATGGATGGGCAGGATGGCTCCAAGAGGCCAAGACCAAGATTCCCACGAAGTTTCAGGCTCGGGGAGGACCGGGAAGGCCTCCGCGCGGAGGAAAAAGTGGAGGGCAAGAGTTTTCGCGGTGTGTCGTGGGGCTTCCATCATGTGGCTTTGGCTGTGCAGGGCACCATCGCCAACTCACACAATCACCAAGCCACCCATACAAGATGCGTGCGACATCGCCCGAAGATCCACCTCGCGAAGTGTCCGTCGCGGAGACGGTCTACAAGAGGCGGCACCCCACCATATCCGTCGAATGGTCGTTGGTGGTGGGTGCCCCAAAAATTCAATGGCATCACCAAATGGAGGTGTATCTTTGGGAGCACAAATGCCGCGCCCATTATGGATGCATCAGCGTGTCGCCAGGGAGTATGAGAATGCACGAGGATCACGTGGAGGGGCTGCAAGGATCGGATGAATGAGGTATGTATCCGTATCCGCGCCGCATCCAGATTGTGAATGGTTTTTTGACAACGCTCTTTTTCACTGCAGGGACACTTTGGGCCATGTCATGTGGGTATCTGTGGCCAAGCTTCATGGAGTGGATAGATGGAGAGTATACCAAACCATTGTGGTGCGCAGTTTGCCAAAATACCAGGATGATGATGATGATCATGGGTGCTGATTGGAGGGCAACATTGCTTGGTCGAGAATTTTGTGAATCCACCACACAACTGTGTGGTGGACCAACATGACACTAAAAATAATTTCTTTGTCAATTTAACTTCGATATTCTGTATAAACACTAGTCAGGCGTCTGAATGAAATGTTTAGTTTTAATTTTAAGCGATATGTTGTTGAGATATAGCATGATAAGCAGATGTTTGGATGTGTTTTTGGATGACCTCTAGACTAGTTTTATTAGCCTGACCGGGCACCCACGAAACTCCACAACTCGTGTTATCGCGGTGATGCACACCCCTCACAAAATTTTCGTGCCATCATCATCCAACACAGCCTCACTTTCTGCATTCACCTTCACTGTGTGAGCATCACACCACCTCTGATTCTCCAATTCCTCTTCCTCTCTCCACAACGCTTCTTCTCTTCGTTCCTCCTCTGTTGCAGCTGGCGCATTGGGGGTTGCCACGATTACAGATGCTGCTGCTGTGCTTGTTGGGTTGGTGTTGGTGTTGGTTTCCGCCTTGATGAGAGCGGCCTGCTTCTTGTCCTTGCGTTGTTTCGCGTTGTACGCTGCAGACAGCGACGCTTTCACGCGCATGGGATTTGCGTGCAGTTGTACGTACCAGTCAGTTTTGGTTCTTTCGTTGGCCATCAATTGTTCGTGTGCTTCGTGTTCGGATGGTCTGTTTTTCGGGTCCTTCGCAGACGCTTCACTGATGTCCTTCAATTTGTCCGCGATGTAGTCTGGTAGTTTCGCGTTGATCCGTACGGTTTTGCTCGCCCAGCCTGGCACTGCGAGTGGTGGGTGTTCAGTTTCGGCGGTCTTGTCCTTCAACTCCGCGGTGTTGTCGGACGGCAGACATCGTTGTGCGACTTGGAGGACTTTGCCGAACACAATTGCCTTGCTCTCCGCCGCTGTGCGCCCGAGTTTTCGCGTCTTGTCCGTCTTCCTGAACGATTCGGACGTTATCGGCAGCTTGTCGGACTTGTGTGTGTGAACAGCGACAACGCCCAGCTGGTTGATGATCCAGCCGTCCCATTCAGCGCTCTTCACAACGACGTCTTCCGTGATGCCAGATGCAGCCACCAACCGCGCCTGGTCATCGTCATACTTCACCTCGTGAGTCTGACGTACCTGTTGTCCGTTCGCGCGGAATCGTCGTTTTGGTGCGCCAGGAAGCGTGGTGATGTTGCCTTGGAGGGACGACGCGTTGGCAAGTACCGTGGTGGTACCTGCGATGTCACCGGCTTGGAGCGCGAGGAAGAGTTGGAACGGGGTCTTGATGTTGCGTCCACTTTGCACGTATTTTCGCAGTACACGTGTGATGTACGCGAAGTGGGTGTCCAGCATGCTCTTACCAGTTTGGGCCTCCGTGTAAATCCACGCGATGATTTTGGCCGCCTTTCGTGTCGCAAGGTTCTTGTTGAGTACCGATGTGATGAGCGCGATGTGCTCGTGACTGGCGAAGCAACAAGCGTTATCGCTCTGTAGGATGATTTCAGTCACGGATGGGAGAATGTCTTTGACCGTTTTTTGCAGGATGTCAAGTAGTCCACCAACTTGAAGTGTGTCTTGTGTCGGTCTTCCGCCGACCACAATGTCGATGAACTGATAAGTAAAAATGTCATTGCGACACGTGATGACCATCGCCCCAAGCAGTGACATTCCCTTCTTCCCCCAATATTCTTGTTGGGCTTCGCTTTGGCCTGTCGGTAGAATTTTTTGCTTATGGTCAAGTACCACATAGGCTCTTTCAGGCTTATCATTGAGTTCGGATTGATAAAAGGCGATTTGTCGGAATTGAACTTTTGCACGCACTTTGTGAGCCATGTAGTTAACAATTTCGTTGGCGAATCCCGGCGCCGCCGCGAGCATTGATTGCAATTCGTCCTTGTGTTCTGCGAGTTCATTGTCCTTAAGCATTTCGACGAATGGGACAAAACGATCATTCACAAATCGCATTGCTGATCCACAACGGTTGCATACTTTACGCGGTTGTTCGTTTGTTGTGACCACTGGAATGTCATTTGTGATGGTTGGCGTGTCGCTTTTGAGATTGGTCTTCTTGCGCTTGTGCTTGTTGGTGCGTGGTTTGCGTTGATTGGTTGATGTGGATGGTGCCTTCTTCTTCTCCTTTTTGGTGGTGAGAGCGAACGTGGCCGAGTGCATTGGATCATCACACTGAAGCTGCATGTGAGAGGCGGTGAACTCCCATTTGAGGAACACAACAAGCAGTTCGAGTGCATGCAAGAGAGAATCGGCTGTGCGCGCATGTGGTGCGATGACGTCATCTGGCTCGTCATTGTCGCTGTCGCTCTTGTCATTGGCATCGTTTTGTTCCTCCTCGTCTGCTTCATACTTAGCCTTCAGGAGGTCTACTAGGCGCGAAATTGCCTGTTTGAGTTTCTCCGTCGCCATCCAGAAGTAGCTCTCGAAGGAAGAAAGGCCCGTCTTGATCTTGCTTTTGCGCGTGAGTAGGTGGGTCATGGTGGTGAACGCAGGCATTCCCACTGGGCTGTTGGTCGTTGATGTGTACATGCCGAATAGTTGTTCGATAGTCGTGCTTCCTCGATCGAACACGGGGACATTTTCAAATTTGGCGCCTCCGTACTGTACCGTGTGACTCAGGCCTGCCTTGTACGTAGCGGTGGTCACAAGGAACGATGCCACAGCAGACAGATCGCAAGCACGCACGCGATACTGGAGAACCTTTGGAGGGATGCTTTCGCCATGACTCAACATGTCATAGTAGCGGCGCAAGGTGCTTGCCTGGCTTTGCGTGACGATGTCGCGTTTGGGGAGCATGCGCGCCTTCTGTTCCTCCGATAGTCCATGTGCATGCCTTTCCAGGATAGTAGTGCACAGTGCGTGCGGCGCAGACACGGCCAAAGCAGCTCTCACCGTGCGGGATGATTCGGATTCTCCAAGCAAACCCAGGGTGTAGAGGTTAGATGCCAACATCACAGGAGGAAGCTCCACGTTGCCGCGTATGTATGTAAGTACCTGTTCCATCTGACGAGTTGGCATGCCCTCCTCTGGGAGCAGGACAGTCCAAAGTGCAGACGATAGGACACTCCACATCTGTTTCACATAGCTCCAGATGGTCCGATCGTGTGTGCCTGCAAGAACGAATCCTTTTTTGGGCATGTGGTGCAACAGTTCTGGATCTAGGTTAGATCTTAGCACTGCAATCACATCGACGATGGCATCACGCCTCCAGTTTCCCGCCTCTTCCGGATCGTACCCGAACTGGCCTCCTCTCCTGTTCCTGCTGGCACGTGTTCGTTGCTCCTTGCCGTTGTCCTCGTACGCGCTGTCGCTATCGCTAGAGGCATCTGCGTAGCCCCCAGCAACAACAGCATTGCAGCGACGAGGAATCCTCGCTGGTGGGGTCGGCGCGACAGGTGATGCAACGTCAGCTGCAGCAGGCGGGGGTGGCGCGTTCACGATAACGCTCACCGAAGTCCCATCGCCGACACCTCGTCCCTCCGAACGCACCTCGACGTGGGAGTCGTCGTAGACGCATCCGTTGTTGTCGAGGATGTGAACGTACACGTGCAGCTCGCGAGCGTGCGCATGCATACCGTTCGGGACGAGGTTGCCATCCGCTGCATGCATCGGCTTCACATCCATCACTCGCGTGATGGTGCTCTGCTTCCTCAACGTAGCGGACGGCTTGTCGGGCAACAGTTGCTCTGCAGTCGGCAACAGGAATCCCTTCGAATCGAAGGGAGCAGACACAGGGTGAGCACGTGGTTTCTTACTGGGGGAGGGGTTGGCATCCTTGGAGAGGGCCTTGGGGGTGGTAGAGAGAGGCATGATGTAGTTGTTGCTGTAGAGTAGTGCTGTTTGCTAGTTCGATGTGATGGTGTGCACTGGTGGAGGACGAAGTGACGAAAGGAGAGCATGCGATGATGGGTGGACCATTCGTTGACAACAACAACAACAACAACAACAACTACTACGACTACTACTACTACTACTACTGCTACTACTAGTCTGACGAGAACGGGCATGGAGCGAAAGGGCGAGTGTGCCGGGCATTGGCGAGGACAGTTGTGAATGGAGCCAAAGTGTGGCGCGATTTTGTGAAATGATGGAGATGATGTGTTTTGTGTGATGTGTTTTGTGTCATGTGTTTTGTGACGAGCAGAATGTGGAATCAGGTGCCACATGCTAACGTGTAATTAACGCGTACCAAACGACTGAGACCTTCGGAAGCAAGTCCGTGACTGATCACCTCACGATAAATGCGTGAGAACAGCATAGAACCTTCGGCGAAAAACAACGGGTTTTGTGCTGTTGGATCCACGCGACTAGAATGAACATATAGATCGATCCATAAAACTTAAAAAAGGATATACATCAAAAATCTATCGGTTAATTATTTGTAAGAAGATTATAAGGATTACGAATATGTGCTTGGTTTGGATATCAAAGATGAAAAGTTAGAATGCCCGTTTCAAACGAGTGGTCGACTCACTCGGGGGGCTCATATCCATGAGGACAGATTCTGTCTGGGGAGACCAAAAATGGCCATTTTGGGCTCAGGAGACAAAGTTACCCGGAGGTTCGCCAAAATCCGGTCTGAGGAGACAATTTTCAGTTCCACGTGATAAATCTCCACGATAGGATTTTGCGGTCGAATACTTTGACTAAAAGAAACTCTGCCAGCTCTTCGTTCTGACATCTCCTCCTCCAAGATTTTCTTCATCGTCATTGTTTCTTCGCTTTCCTCCAGATGGCAACAACCCTCCCTCTCCAACCTCCTTGCCTGCTGTGGTTCATTTCATCCCATCATCAACCTCGCACCTCCTTGCTTATCATTCGCAGCATCCCCCATACTGCCTTCTTCTTCCAGCTTGCCTTCTTCGATACGTCAACTTCATCATGGCATCTTCTCTTCCGCCTGATGCTCCCAATGCCAATGACGACTTGCCCACAGCTTCCACTCCACTTGCAACAACCGGCCATGGCAATGTCTCTCCATCCCAGCAGCTTCATCCCTTTGGACAAGTTTTGGATGATGGAATGGGTGATGCAGGCAAACACACCCATGAAGAAGAAGGAGATGGCATCTGTGTCAACAGTGATGACGAAGGTGCGGTGCCTACAGCGGTGCCTCCAGATCCTGTTGGCGATTTTGGAGTCCAACCGTGCTCGCTTCCTGGCTACAGCCATCGCATCGTCCTCCCTCCGAAGAAGGGGAGTAGGGAGATCTCTGTGGAGTGGAAGGTGCTCTCGGCCTACGAGCATGCAACAAAAGTGACTGTTGGAGAAGCCCAGAAGCTCGCTCTCCTCCATGCAAAGGAAGAGATTCGTTCACTGCGAACAGCTGTCTTGCAGCGCTTCCCCAAGAGTCCTCCTGGGTCTCCACCATACGTGCCAACACCCCATGACTTGATCCACGATGTGCTGGGCCCCACATCTCCCATTTTCATCCGTGCATTTGGCCCAAGTGAGCTGGGTTTCTCATATGCTGAGTACATGGAGTTCCTCTATGCCATCACATCACAGATGGTGGAAGGCGGCACCGTTCGTCGGCTCTACGATGGCGGCAACGCTTCCACACTTCCCAGCTTTCCCACCAGACAGCACTACGTCAATCTCTGGGATCGTATTCGACGTAATGGAAACCCTGTCTCTCGGAATGGCCATCGCTTTGTTTGGACCGAATTGGAAAGTGCTTTCAACTTGACACTTGAGATTCTTTGTCTTCGGCATCGTTGCCCGAATCGGATCGTCACATTGGATGATGACAAGGTCCATTGCAGCAGCCGTGCAGAGAGCAGCTATTTGCTTGGCATGAGACATACTCATGCAAATCGTAATGGGTAAGTGACGAACAGCATTGTGTGTTTTGTTGCAGAGGGGTGGCATCTCCATTTCATATTACAATTCCTCACCCCAGGTCTCCGTCTCGTTTCCGTCTTCTGCGTTCCTTCAGATTAACCCTGAACACTCTTGTCCAGTCTGCTTCTGGACTTGTTGTGGGGTTGGCTGCTTGCCGAGATGGGTTGGATGACGACACCTATCGGTTGTTCACCCAACTAAAAGAACCAGATGGTTCTTTTCGAAATCTAACCCTCATGACAGATTGAGGATACAACTGCCGCAGCACCACCGTCTTCCTCACTACCAGGGGTGCTAATCTGGAGGGTACACACATGCGAGCTGGATACCTACCATTCACCTTCGGCCCATCCATTGGCAAGGGTGCACTCCAGATGAATATTGGGAGGAAGGGGCCAAGGATGGTGCATAGCACTGTCACCAACAGCATCGGCAAACGACAATTGACATGCTATGGATACCGTCTCAACGAACAAACTGTACTTGCACTCTCCACAAGATCGAGTGGCTTTGAGTGGGACCTCACCCTCACCAACGCCAGTGACCAACAAAAGTACCAAGACATGGTGGAGGACAAGCATGGGAACAATCGAAGATCCCCACACTACCCACACTTCTTCCAAACATGCACTGTCAATCCAACACGCTCGTCGGCAGTCAGAGCTGCCATATCCCAAACTCCCCTTGGCGCAACCAGCATTGTGGCTGCCGCATCCAAGAATGTGAAACAGCGTTGGGCAGACATGATGTGGGATCTACCTGTGGATGGACTCACCTGTGGCCAGGGTGACCATCTGTGGTTCGTCCACCGCCGCTTCGCGTTCACGAGCACCTCCACCTACAGCATGATACAGAAAGTGCTTGAAAGCGGAGAGTGGTGCAATGCTGACAACGCCACCATATTCAATCAACCTGCATGGGAGTGCATTGGCCGCTACTTGGGATATGACGTGCTTGGTCGGAAGGCGAAGTACCTCCAAGCATTGCAAGCAGAAAAGGCGAGATTGCGCGCACTTGATTTATACTCCAAACTCACATCTCCCACCTTCAATTCCCGTCATGTTGAAATTGCACTTCTCTCCTCTCTCCGCGACGATGCCCCTGAAGAGGATACCTTCTCAGACAAAGACTTCATCGAACTCATGGCTATTTTTTACCGCAGCAAGGCCCAGCGAAGCAAAGCCACACGATGCAAAATGCTCCGCACCATCCTTGCTGATGATGACAAGGTTCGACGGCGATTCCTGGCCTTCAGCGACGCCTCCCTCAAGAAAGACCTCAAGGCTCGTCTCCCCAAGACCAACATAACGAAAATGCCACGAGAGAAGGTTGTGGAGAGATTGGTTGCCCTGGCAATGAAGGAGATCGAGCAGGAGCCTGACCATCCATCCAGTTTCCAGGCAGGAAGCACCACTTCAGAGTGGATGCACAAGCTTGACAACGACCTCACGACTCTCATGTTACAATCGTGGTTCATGAAGTCGGTTCGGGGCAAGGCTGGAAAGCTCGCCAAGCTGGGCCACAAAAACGAAGCTCCCCTCATGAAGCAGGCCCTCCACTGTGTTGGAGTGGGCGGCGAGGGAAGGCAAGTGAAGGCAACATACCAAGTGGGGGTGGTGCGAAACACCAATGCACCATACGCCCGCGCCTCCGTCGACTTCCTTGCAATCGTCGGTGATCCAGAGGACGACAGCGACGATGAAGTCTTTGTTGTGGAGATCAAGACTCGGGCAACGACAGACACAGAAGACCTCGAAAGACGGCACCAGCGGAAGGCCGATTGGGAGCATGGGACAGAGGGAAAGAGCCATGTGTTCGTGGATCTCCAAGACGACAAGTGGAGGGCATTATTCGAAAAGAAATCAGAGATGATTCAACTGCTTCATCATGCCTTCGTCTTTGGGGTGACAGGGGCGATGATTGTAATTGGTACGTCCTTGTATGAAATGGATGGAGCTCCTGCCATGAATTTCAAAAGTCGATACGCGGTGCTCACTCCAACTGTTCTTGCTTTTCTCCACTGATCCTCTCGAACCAACCTCCTCCTACCACCAGGTGATGCAACTGCTAACACCATAAGATCAATGTCCACACACTTCCAACCCAATGTACTTCAATCATACGGAATCGTGCTACAAAATCTGTATGAGCTGAAGTTGGAGTTTGCATACGCGCACTCCACTGCCGCGTCCCGCGAGGCAGCGTCAGGCAAGACGCTGCGAAAGTATCTGAATTCGAAACGCAACCCCCACATGGGCTCAACCGGGGGGAAACACATTGCGTCATTGACAGAAGAGGATGTATTCCACCAATTGATGATATGGAAGGCATGCCAGGAACTACCAATGCCGGTGCCAAAGGTCCACACCTTGGTTCCATCGTTTGTAGCCCGTTGGAATTCATTCAAGGGCGGCTCTGATTTGATGACCAGGATGATGAGGCAGCACAAGGTGCAGCCGCCATTCGCAACCTTCCAATGCCAAGCAGTGGTACGGATTGTGGAAGTCATCCTTCTGTTTCTGCACAAGCTAATGCACTACTGTTGCACAGACGATGTTCACACGAATAGAGACCTGGACAACGCAACGGTGCTGCAGACCTACCGTAACATGCTGAATCATCGCAGCAGTGTTTCGGTTTCGTTGGAAACATTGCGAGGGGCATTCGGAGTCATTGTCGCCCAAGCCGCTGGCAGCAACAGAGAAGCAGGTGATGACGGCGAACACGCAAACTGGTTTATTCAGGGAGCAATCAACAACACAGCAGACACAGATTCGGATACAGACAATCAAATCTACGATGGTAGACCGACTGTTGAAACTGAAGAGAGGGACGGAAAGAGCATCCGGAACCTGCTGTCTGGGAATCCAGCTGCCCCAACACCCGCCATGGCTGCGCTCGAACGACGTCTCCGCACGGGCAGCCATGAGCCCATCTTTTGTGAAAACGTGAAGAAACCCTGCGTTGTATGTGGGGTTGTAACGAAATGGATGTGCATGCAGTGTCACTTTTTCGCCTGCGTGCCTCCCACTGCAAATCACAAGAGATGGGGAAAGGCAAATGGAGTGCATACCAGCATCTCAATGTCAAATCTACGAAAGAAGGCGAACGAACGAATCATTGCAAGCAACACATGTTTCCGAATGCTCCACGGAAGCAACAGATCATGGACAAGGAAGACCAAGGCGGATTACACTGAGTGGAGTGCGAAGCAACCGGACAGGAAAGGAGGGAAGCGCAAGACTCCATCAGCAGTGCAAACAAGCAAAGATATCCAATCGAGCCAAGGAAGGAAACGAGCGAAAGCCTCATCCCAGACTCCTGCTGAGACTTCACCAGCACCACAGAGACGGCGGACGCGCTCGGAGACAACTCCACAACGACCGCGAACGCGCGCAGCAGCTCAACAAGGAAAGTACAGCCATGGGAATGGGTCGAGATGTAACATATAGCAAAGTAATAACACACAAACGTCCATCAAATACAGGGTGGTGTATCGTTCCTGTGAAGAGGCGTGATCACAAATCATTGTGATGCAAGAGGAAGAACGCTGCGGAACGATCATGTCCTGTGAAGAGCGTGGAGGACGTGGATAAGCATGCAATGAACGTATGTATACGAAGAACTGTGATGAGATGCAAGTGGCTCAATGCATCCAGGAGAAGCATTGAGCCATAGTAAGCAGGAGGGCATGCCAGGACGTTGAGAAATCGGAAAAAACGATATGAGGGGGGGAAAAAGTGAGCGCGAACAAATAGTTTTAGTCGAGGTGGTCGAAGAAAATGCCATCGCGATAAAACGTCGCGTTGCTTGATTTTGGTCTGAGGAGACCAATTTTGGCACCCCTCGAATCCGCTTGGTCTCCTGAGACAATTTTGGACTTTTATCGTGGACGAATTTCCTCATGGATATCTATTGTACAGATTGAGCCAAAGAATGCTCAGCGCGGAGACTTCAAAGATGGAGGGTCGAATTTCTCGAAGAAAAGAGGCATGATCCTACCGGACTCCTGTAGAATCCTACGTGTAACCAACTGCAACCAATGAGATCAAAAAAAGTCCGGTCTGTCCGTCGTCGGAAGAAAAACCACACCAATGGGGTCAACAAACACTAAAAGATCGACTAGATAGTAGTAACAACAAGATAATGTTATTGCTTGCCTGGATAGCCCTGGCTCTTAAGTTTATGTAGATGCAAAGAGATATTCGATTGAGTGTCTATAAAACTAAGGCGGAGTTTGGGAAAAACTGATCCAAAATCTGTAACCAATTGTAACCAATTTTTGGGGTCCGGCTCTTTGAGGCACTAGTTGTTTCGCGGAGATTGATTTGCTCACAAATTCTCTCAGAAATCGTCATTTGCAAATTTCCTCCAGAGATTCTGCTCATTTTCGTGTGTTCCATTTCCACTGTAATTCTGACGAATCACAGCATACTATCGACACGAATGTAGTTGTACCGTCCAAGTGCGTATGAGAGAAAAACAGGTGAACGATGCACATATACGTGTACATCTCGACATATACTCACATGTACATCTCGACAGACCTGAGGGTCCTTGCAGATTGCTCGGTTTGCGAGCTTAGCCTTGGGGCTTGGTCTCAATGAGACCGTGCGAGCGGTTGGCAGAGGAAGATGCTCAGAAGAGTTGGTGAATGTTATTGTAACCACTCTCAGCTACCAGTTGGATTTTTGTGTGCTGTTGTGACACGATCCGGAAGGGATGGCCTAGTTGACTGCCAGATTCGAGGAATCTGATGGTGAAGTCAACGTGGGGCGACCGTCTGGAGATTAGTAGTGAATGACAATGAAGTAGATTAGTGTTGTTGTGCTGATCTTGAGTTGTGCTATTTGTTATTTGAATAGTCTGCATTGTGAGTTGATCAGTTTGGGATGCAGGATGAAGAAACGATAGTCAGTTTGAATAGTGCGGCTCTGCACTGACCTTCAGAGGTTCAGTGCTGAGGGCGGACGAGTCCTCTCTTCCTCTCTTTCTCCAGTATCTCGTCGTAGTAGTTCTACGTTCGAGTACTAAGCCTTGACACCTTGATTGAGGTTGAGATCGAGAACACAGGTTGTCAAGCCAAGGGAATTTGATGTAGGATTCCCTGCATGTGTTGAAGCAGGGAAGATCTCTTGACTGTTGTCATGCAAGGTTGTCAGGTTGTTTAGCTGACAACGGAATTCAGGTTGGCTGCATTACAATAGTTCAGGAGAGCATATAGTTCCCAGGGTGCCTTGATCCCATTGACTCGAATAGTATTTGAGTCAATGGTGATTCATGAGTGAAGGTGGGAGAAGGAGGGAAAATAGGGATTGTCCCGTATTTGTTGTTGGGAGGTTTTCGCGCCAAAATTTCGCGCCAAAATAATTTCATGGTGCGACAAGGAACACACTGAGTAAGAAGTAGTTGTGGGAATATTCCAATGATACGCATACTTTGTGACCTTGAGAGTGATCAAACTGTGTCGTGAATGAATTTTGTTCCTCAATCAAATCAATCACGACTCCAGGAACCATGCGCGCCATTTTTTCAACAATGTTCCTTGTGTGTTATGTTTTATCAAAGCACGGCGAAAGATTCTGGATCGATCGTGGATCTGGATAACTATCGACCAACCGAGCACGACCTCGGAGTGCCATCGCAACCCAAGACCAAATGAAGTACAACACGGTGTATTGCGAGGACCCAAATCGAATGAGGATGATGATCACGACGAATTACACGGGAGATGCTGCTGACCCTGCAACTTGCATTCTGACAGAACAACATCTCGTCATCATCTCATAATCCGAGAGTTCAATCAACTCAACAACGCAAACCAACTAAATCGACAACTAACGATTACCAATTTACCTCCAAACCAGAGCCCACGATCTCACCACTGCACACGCCGGTCTCACAGTGCTGACATCTGGAACCAATATCACAGTAGTCCGTTCTTTAGATGAACTTCAACTCACTTCCTGATCCTGGTGTGCCTGCCCCAACCGAAGGTTAGTGCCAGATGAAGGCAGCGTGGCATCTGTTCGTTGATTGGCCTGTTCGGGTACCATGCGTGGATCGCGCGTCCAGGTGGTTAAGTCGATCGGGTCAACATTGTGATGTCATAGCCTTCTTGATTGATGATTCGTGATGGACATTTGTCCATGCCAAAGCGCATGGGGAGTGACCGAACTGCGGAGTTTGAGCACAGATCGCACAGACACAAACAATTGACACGTGTGTTGACATTGTGACACACCCAGTTGCAGAAAGCCTGTGTCATCGGCCCGACGAAGTCACGATCGGAGTGACAAATTCGTGGGTCTTTTGCGGTTATTCCGTCCGAGCAGGGTCGATGACGCTTTGGCGGAGATGGGGTTCTGTGTCTCGGCACGGAAAACGAGATGAGCAATTCGGAAATGATCAATGTGAAGGAAGGGAACACCCATCATCACATCAGCAAGCGGCATGGAGTCACAAACTGGAAAGAGCGCAGTGATCGAGAGACCCCCGATGCCCGAAAAGACGTACTCGCAAACCAGCAGCAACACTAGCAACCATACCTGTGCTCGCACGCGAAAGTGTAGTCTAGAGCCATACCCGCTGCGACCGCACCCATTATATGAAGATGATGATAACTGGAACCACGCACTGCGATGACAGCAAGCTCGATGAGGGGACTACAGCATCTCATCCCGCTGGTGTTGGTGTCCCCTCCGATCGCTCTCCGTCAGCCAACAACAACGAGCAAGCAAAGCCAACAGCCCATCAACAACGTCTTTCGTCCACGACCAATTCATTCAGCTACTCGAGGTCACCATCAATAGTGTCCACTGACTCGGGCATCGGAATCGATGTCAGCAGCCAGCGTCCGGAGAATCTTCAATCTCGAAAGTTCTCCATCGGTGGTAGGCTCTCCGTTGGCCGGAATGGTGCGCCAAATGAGATGTTCGAACATCGGCCAGCGTTGGCAACGGAGACCAACCGCATGCGCACAGCCAGAAAGCTAGCGGAACTCTCCCAAAACTCTCTCGACTTCTCGCGCATCAGTCTCATCGGACGAGAAAAGGAGAAGCGCGTCCTCGACCGTCTATTCCAGCAGATCCTCAAGAAGCCAACGTCCGCAGTCCCACCACCATCTCCATCTTCGCCAGACGAAGAGAGGTCAACGGGTCCGAATGACGAGGAAAGCAACGCAAGCTATGCGAGCAATGCGACCAACCCAGACAATCAAAACGCTCTCGGCCAACATGCAAAAACGCAGCCAACGACAATCCGATCTCTCGTGACCATCTCCGGATACTCGGGCACTGGAAAATCGGCCCTGGCCAATACAATGCGACCGAAGTGCAAGGCGAGCAATGTCTTCTTCGTGTCCGGAAAGTTCGATCTCAAGCAGATGGATGAGCCATACTCCGGTTTCCGAATCGCGATGGCTGATCTGTGCTCGCAGATCTGCGCTCTTCCAAGAAGCCGTGTTGACCCCAAGCAGCGTGGAGAAGAGGACACCCAGACCTTCGATGCGATCAAGCAGCGCATCACGGATGATCTCAACATCGATGAGCTGCAATCACTCAACAAGCTCATCCCCAACCTGGTCGATGTCGTCGGAAACGAGGCGCTATCATACACAAACACACAAGACAACCACGTCGACGGTGACGAAAGCACCGCAACATCTGCAAGTCAGTGTGCACACGCTCACTCTGCAGAAGGCTTCAAGGAGCAGTCCATTCGACTCAAGTTCGCCTTCCGACGATTCATCAAGATCATCTGCAGCTGCTGTCCCCTCGTGTGGGTATCTGACGATGTCCAGTGGGCAGACAAGGAATCACTCAACATGATCGAGTCGTGGATGCTGGACACCACCATCTCCTCTCTCATGGTCGTCATCTGCTTCCGATCCAACCTCGTCAACATGGACGGAATCGATAATGGGAACACCAGCAATGCTGAAGGCAATGTCAGGAATACTATTGGCACCAGCAACAAGCGCACTTCGGACTTGGACTCTGTGGCCACATCGAACACAGCCGATCTGGTTGGCCAGATGCTGTCATCCATCCAGAAGAAGAAACGGGAGCGCTTCATTCGATACGTCAATCTCGAGGTAAACAACCTCTCATTGGACAACGTGCATACCATGCTCAAACAGCTACTGGGGATCTACAACGATGATGGCGGCGTGGGTAGTGAAGGTGTGGGCAACGCCATCACTGCCACTCTCAACGACGACAACACCAACACCAACAGTCGCAGCAGCTACGGACTGGCAGAGATCGTGTTCAAGAAGACGGATGGAAACGTCTTCTTCGTCCAGCAGTTCATCCGGATGCTCGTCAAGGACACCCTGCTGTCATACGACATCGCATCGATGAAGTGGGTGTGGGACAACGATCAGATCAAGCGAGAGACTCCGGCAACCATCAACGTGGTGGAGTTGATGGAGCTGAAGCTGCAGCAGATCGATACGGCGCAGTACCTGCTGCCGCTGGCCGCATGTTTAGGATCCACGTTTTCGTGGTTGCTGTTGCGAACGGCGCTGGAGGGCTTCGTGGAGGACGATGAGATGAATGAGGATGGGTATCGTGCATTGTACGAGTCGTTGTTTGGTGGACCACCACCTGCAAGCGAAGATGAATGGTTGGACATCCTGAAGGTGTACGAAGAGGAGGGACTCATTGAGGCTCATACCGGTAGCCGTACAGCCATGGCAGCCCCGTCACCTGCTGCGTCCGAATACTCCTTCATCCACGACAAGGTGCAGGAAGCAGCACTTGGAATGATCCCATCGAAGATGCACTTGCTCGAGCTGCAGCATCGCATCGGGATCATCTTGATGGATCGGCTATCTCTGGATGACTTTGAGTCGTCACTGTTCGTGGTGGTGAATCTTCTCAATAGTTGCTTGGACATGGTCCCGCAGTACCCAACGCCAAAACCAACATCAATGGAAGACATCGACATCACACAAACACGACGCTTCCGAGTTGCACAGCTCAACTTCGATGCTGGAATCAAGGCCGCATCCCATGCAGCCTTCCGGGCAGCATATGCCTATCTGCAAAACACCATCGACATGATGCCACCAGACCACTGGCAATCCCATTATGATATGAGTCTCCAGCTTTTCACATCAGCCGCAGAGTGCGCTTATGTGAGCAACAGGTTTGAGAAGATGAAGAAGTACGGCAATGCGGTGGTCGAGCGCGACGACTGTCCGCTGATCGACAAGATGAGAGCGTATCACGTGTTGATAAATGGAGAACTGGCTTCGGCCGATCATGGCAAAGCGAGTGATGTGATGAAGCTGGGTGTAGAGGTGATGGCCAAGCTTGGTTACCACTATCCCAAGAACAACACGATGAGACTAGTGATGACCATATGGCGAATGATGAAACTGCAAGTATCCGCAAAGAAGTGGACGATCGAGTATTTGAACTCGATGCAGCCATCTGAAGATCCTATGGACGGGCTTACCATGAGGACCTTGGGTAAGTGCTTGGTGGGTGCTATACTTGCCGATGGAGTTCTCTACCCTTTGGTCCTGGTGGACCTCATCAACTATGGTTTGACGAAAGGCACAACAAACTCCACTGCGTATGCCATCGCAAATCTTGCGGCGGCCATCGGTCCTGTTTTGGGGAACATGGAAGCTGGGAAGCTGTATGCCAACTACGCCATGCATTTGTGCGAAGCAAACAGCAGCAAGGCAGAATCAGTCCGTCCCACACTTGCTGCGTACGGCTTTGTGCTGACCAACTTCATACCGTACGAGAGTTGCGCACAACCACTCCTGGATGCACATCTCGACGGCATGGCGACAGGAGATATTCAAAACGCGATGTGGGTCCTAATCTATTACTTGGACCTGTGCTTCTTCACAGCGAAGCCGTTGGGAGATCTGGAGTTGGATCTTTCGACATACACGAATCAATGTGAAGACTTCAATCAAACCAGGGTGCGTGAGTTCCTTGCAAGCAGATGGCAAATGGTGTTGCATCTCAGAGGATGGTCCGATCAACGGACCCTCCTCGTCGGTGAGGTCTTCGATGAAATCACTGTGATGCGACGCCTTGCACAAGCGAAGGATGAGGCACAAACCATTGACCTGCTTGACATCAAGCTGTTCACAGCGACATACTTCGGTGACTACGACGATGCTGTCAAGACAGCCTTCGAGGCGTATGAGCATGTCAATGAGAATACGAAGTACTACATCTCGAGCATGTCATTCTTTTTCTTTTCCTCCTTCGCCGCGACGATCAGCGTCCACCAAAATGGCCATCTCTCATGGTCAAAGCGCAACAAGGTCAAACGGCTGGCCCAACGATCGCGAAAGGCGCTGCGCGCCATGGTGAACAAGGGCAACCCAAATGCGGTGCACTGTTTTGCCATTCTGAGCGCGGAAAGAACTGCATGGAAGGCGCACAAGAGCAAGCAGAGAGACGACGCGTTCCATGCTGCAGTCAAGCTCTATCGGGATGCGATCCGGACCGCTGCTCGAGGAGGGTTCTCTCAGAACCAAGCACTCGCAAACGAACGGCTGGCGGAGCACATGGTGCTGGAGGATGACATGGAGGGCGCGGGGTATCATTTCGATGAGGCTATTCGACTGTACGAGGAATGGGGCGCCGACAAGAAGGTGTCGTTACTGCGGGAGCGTCGCAAGAGCGTCGGCGTGACTGATAGATGAGGTTGTTAAAAAGGTCAGATTTCCCTATTGACGGTAATAGCGTTGAAGTTCCTTTGGTCCAGGCTTGAATGGGTCGCTGTGCGAATTCGCACTCTTGTGGGTACGTATTAGTGTGCAACAAGGATGGCGCATGGACAGTCGCGTTTGAGCGACATGATGTTGCGTATTGTTCCAAAATTGGCAATGTGTCCATGAATCCTGCCAGAGAAACGACGAAGTCTCGCCGTCATATCATGTACAAATCGACCAGTATCTGGTACGCTCGTTCTCCCACGTCCTCGATCTCTGCGTACTTGGCTTGCATTGCCAATTCTTCATGTGGTGACTTTGGCTGTCGCCGCACTCGTTCGATACGCTTTGCCTTCCACGCTGAAGGGCGGCTGTCGATCCCGTTAGGATCAATGATCATTTCTTGCGGTGGTTCTGTGCGCGGAGCGATGAAGAAGATGTAGGAGAAACAAACATGCGCAGGGGTGAGTCAGTTATTGAGTGAATTGGTGAGTGGTCTCGTGTCTGCGTGAGAATACGCCGGGCACGCAAAAGACATCCGTGACAACAATACTCGTACAACTAGCACTAAAAGCAACAACAAAATGGCATTGAAATTGGATGGACGTACCAAAGAATGAAGTGGCACCAGATGTCGTGTGGAGATCATCCATCGTCGTGAATCCTGCATTCCGTTGCTGTGCGGCCGTGACATCGGATGTCACCACCATGTTCATTTTAGCCTCCACGTCTGAGGCGCTGAATTGACGTTCGTACCCACTTTGCTGGTTGTCCCAATGCTTGTCGAGATGTACATGTGAGTATATGTCGAGATGTACATGTATATGTGCATCGTTCACCCGTTATTCTCTCATACACACTTGGACGGTACAACTACATTAGTGTCAATAGTATGCTGTGATTTGTCAGAATCACAGTGGAAATGGAACACACGAAAATGAGCAGAATTTCTAGAGAAATTCGCAATCGACGATTTCTGAGAGAATTAGAAACATCGTCCGTCCATCCATCAATGGATAATAACACATCGAACACTCCAACTACACTCGTCTTGGTAGTATTCGAATGAGTCGTATGGTATTCGTGTACCACAGGACGAATACTGATGCAGTCACGAGACTCTTCGTGTGTGATGAATCGTAATGTCATGATATACGCAATTGCCGCAACCTCCATGTGGGATCGCTTTCTCGTCTCACAGACTGACTCGCAATTCAGATATATTGATTCCTCAATTCCACACCATCTTGTTGACACCTTGCAATTCAGATATATTGGTTCATCCAATAGATCTGAATAAGAGGTCCTCAATTGCACAGCTTCAGAATTATGGCAGTACTGGTCATCGTGGACCTGAACGTGCCATCTGATCTTGTCTTCACCTCTGTGCTTGCAAACATGCATTTCCTCCCACATGTGAATGCAACAATGCAAGGCATCATTTTACAGCAGTATTGCTGTGTGAAACTTGTGCAATCTCATTGCATCATCATCATCATCTTGCATTGCACTCTTCATGCTCACAATTCTGACTTCAACAGATCAGAATTGGGCCAGCTTTCATTAACTTAATCACCTACTTGAGCACATACACACAATACCAACCATCTACATACTTCATTGTCGGATCTAATCAGTCTCTATTTGAAGTAAGTACCCTGTATTGTATTCTGTTCTAACAATGGAAACGTATGGCATCGAGCGAAGCTTGAGGTACCTCCCAACTAAACCCCAGATGACAATATCATCTGAGAGACCATTGCATCATCAATGGAACATGACATCTGGAGAGCAGAAGGACGCCTACTGATGTTGACAGGATGTCATCATGTCACCATGTCGACATCTGTCTCCATGTCAGAAGCAGAAGGTAAAGATTTGATGACCAAAGGGCATCAAGATCATGGATACATGAAGAGAAGTTTAAATGGTAAGCACTCATGGAGTAGGAACCAGTATTGAACAAATGGAGTGTCAAATGCGGAGTATGCATTGAACATGAAGTATCGTGTAGCACATGTACACAATATTGAGAGAGAGAGAATACGAATAGCAGCAAGAGAGGATCTTGTGTACTGACTCATAGTCAGGGGTAGTAGAGACCAATCTACAAAACAGATTAACGTGCCAAGAGCATCAGGCAAGAGAACGGACACTGAGAGGATTGGAGTGCCAATGTAATGAAATAGCAAACAAACAACTATCAACCAACACCGTTTTCCACGATTGTAGGCTTCCGTGAGTGGAACTTGCCAACACTACAGATGGTGCCCTGGAGTCATATGGGTCGGCTGTATCAACCAGTCAATTATGTCCATATGTGACCCGCATATTCGACCAAGAGGACCGTAAATCTACGAAGCTCCACAAAAATTAAAATAAGACCTTTGAGCAAAATTGGGCTCCACTACGCATCTTATAGTATTATCTAGTTTATGAATACGGGAGTGGTTTGGTTGAAACGCCCGTATGTTGCCACCCCTTTAGGCCGACTGTAAGTCCCCTCACTCAAGCGGGTCATGGCTCTAGATAGATCGTCTGCAATCACCGCTTCGCCCAACAGCAACCAGCACGGAGCACACCAACTTCAAAGAGGGGCCAAAATTCTACAACTGGAGTGTTATCGTGACACCGTTTGACGTTGGAGGCAGGCTGCACACAACCAACTCCCACACGCTTTCATTTCGTGCATTGGTCGGCAGCCACATTGGCTGGCAACACGTGCTCTGTGGGTGGGACAGTGGTTGAGATCTAATGAAGGGCAACAGTGAGAAACGAGGTGCCCAAGGCATCCGAGGGTCCTCGCGTTGGCGATGATACGAGAAGACGAAGAAGGTGGCAGAACGGGGGGATGCAACAGGCCGCCGCAGAACGACATCCGTTCCAATCGAAGGTCCCATCCAGCACTAACTCGCAAGGCCATACGAGTACAATCGTACTGTACACATGTGCAGCGTGCAGCGGGAGATATGGATACCAGGATACGAGCAGCTCGTAGTATGACTACCGAAGATCAGCCCGCTTGTGATTTGTACCGGACAATCAGCGACGTCGATTCATGCGAGATGAGCTTCTCGGAACGCTCGTTTCCCCATCTGTGCGAGGTGCTCGTACGCGCAAAGCGGAATCAACGAAAAGTCCGCTTCGTTCGCTCCGGATTGTGGGAACGTGCAGATGGACAATGTGCCATGGACGATGGACCAGTATCGATCACGATTGGACGTGCCAGGACGAGTGCAACTGTTGAAGGCAATGACACCAGACCCGGGCAGGGGAGACTGTATCTCATCTCAATGAGATCCAGGAAGAGCAGAAGATTGGGAAGCACTGGAAGCACGAAATGAACTAGGAGATGCAGGCAAGCCAAACGGGGAGACAGAAACTGCCTTCCGACAATTCAGTCTCATCCAATGACAAACAATTGGCTATCAACCACACAGGTACGATCAAGGAGAGCATTGGTACAATGTAAGTCAAGTACTCTACTCTTCTGTTGTACACATATGTAGTCCCTTCTCATATCGATGTAGAAACTCTTCTTTGGGAGGAGCCATTGGCGCTGAAGCCATTATGGAGTTGGGTCGTACACAATAGAATACGAGTATAGCGTTATGATGAGCTCATCCATGTGGCGTGTTACTTGAATACAATCGGCAGTTGTGCAGGCGCTCAAAACAGCGCATGGACTGCCTCCTCCTTGGATTTGTGCCTGCGCGCCTGTTGCTGCGGTGCAAAAATCTTCGTCGGTCCAAAGTATCGAACCCCTGTGCTTCCGCTCGCACTCGTGGTATCACTTTGGCCACCTCAATCTGCACCTCCACAACATGATCTTCAGCGACCTTCTCCTGGTTCGCGTCTTGTGCTTGTTTCGCAGGTTACACCTCATCCCCTCTTTGAACCCGATCCAACGCTTGTACCCGGTTCACTGCTTGCGCCTGGTCCGCCGCTTGAGCCTGGTCCGCCGCTTGAGCCTGGTCCGCCGCTTGAGCCTGGTCCACTGCTTGAGCCTGGTCCACTGCTTGAGCCAGATTCACTGCTTGAACTCGCTCCCTTTGAACCCGATCCCTTTGAAGCCGATCCACTGCTTGAACTTTGTGCACTGCTTGAATCTGGTGCACTGTTTGAACGTGATGTACTCCTTGAACGTGATCGACGTGGGCGTGATCGACGTGGGCGTGATCGACGTGGACGTGATCGACGGCCTGAACGTGCTTCACCGCTTGAACCCGGTTCGCTGCCTGGGCCTGATCCACCTTGGCCGGAGCTTCCACTGCCCGGAGTCACACTACGTGAATCTGTGCGTGTTTGGTCATCTGGGCCTGCGCTTCCACCCGCGGCAGGTGTGGTTCCTTGGTTTGTCCCAGCTCCGCTTGCTGCGCCTGCGTTTCCTTGGCCTCCGCCTTCTTGGCCTTCATATCTTCGACGTGCCGGGCTTCGGCCTTCTTGGCCTTCATATTTTCGAAGTGCCGCGTTTGGCTCACCTTCGGGTTGAGAATCATCATTGACTGGTGGAAGACGACGACCTGTTCGGAGGAATCGTTTGGAAAGGTCTTGCTCGCGTGGATTGCTGGCAACGTTCTCGGCTGCCTGCGCGATGATGACAGCAGAGAGAAGGAGGACGAGGTGGGTCTTCATCTTGCGTTGTTTTCTTTGCTTTGTTTGGTTTGTTTTCTTTGCTTGATTTGGTCAAGATTTGATTTTGTGAGATGAGAGGGAGGCGCGAACAGCTGAGCGAAGAGCTGAGTGAAGACACTTCGCGGCAATTCGCCCCGTGGTGACATCGAACGCCGCGGCTGACATGTTGCAGGGCACCGCACTGGACATCCGAGCTACTCTGAGGGCATATTGCGGTACTGAGGCGCGTATGTACAAACGTGCACAAGTATTTACACGTGCATGTACAAACACTCCAACACAGGGCAACCCATGCGACAGTACCCAGCACACGCGTGAACACTGGCAGGCAGTTTCACTGGTTCGGTGATGGCTGGTCGGCAGTGCACACGAGCCGCGACAGGGAGTACCGAGTCCGCTGTGCATCGTATGTTGTGCGTCAATCTATGTTCTATCACGGAATAGGATAATAGTGTGCAGCAGAGAGCACGGAGTTGAGGACCCAACCTCGTGGGTCATACGGGTGCGAGACAACGGAAGAGAAGAGCGCGTTCACGATCCAGAACTTTTCGCCCATCATCCTATGGAAGCGCGGTAAATACGTTTTCGGCGTCGTTTTCCGATGGGACTCCATTGGTAGTCCAAGTAGTCATCGTATAACATGTTCACAATCTAGAAGGTACTCCCATAGACAGTTCATCGACGTAGTGTGAACATGGTATTACGGTTGGTCACTAGTTATGTTATGTTGGTTGTTCGTGCTGCATGGGACTTGCTCCACTCTTACTCAGTCTGTGTGGTCTCGTCCCCCTCACTCTTGAGGCTCGCCGATGGCAGGTTGACCTCCTCCTGGCCGTCGCTGTCTGACTCGCAGTCAATCTTAATCAACTCGGGCACACGCTTCCTGCGCCTGACTTTGGTGCAACGCTGGTTGCTGGCGCTGGAGAGAACAGTGGAAGGCACCACGACGGGGTCAGGAATATCAGCGTGACGAGCACGTCTGCGAGCAGCCGCGCGGCGGGAAGCACGAGCAGGCATGTCCATCGAACCAACAGTCACACGAGATGGTTGACGAGCGTACTGCGCAGTGAAAAAGCAACAACGCAAGGATGTGTGAGTGAACAAGTGGGAGTTGTGAAGAACAGAAGACGAAACCGGTATTGACAACACTTACCTTTGCAGAATGCCCTGATCCGGTAGCTTTGCGACCACGAGCAATCGTCATGCGAACAGGAGCAGGACGGGAAAATGTGCACTCGTCATCGGACGAACTGTAGTCATCCTCTCTCAGGTGAGCACCAGAGTTCAGCTTAAGTTTGCTATGCCTCTCTGTTCGCCTGTAACGCGCCAAGTTGGTGGCGCAATGGGTGACTGGGCTCGCGCTGTAAACCGGCACCATGCGCACGATCAGCAGGGGCGCATCAGTGTGCACATCGCTCTCCCGATCATTGATGCCAACAGAAGGATTGATAAAATCAATCCCATGCATGGCTTGGTCGGAGGTCATTTCAAACCGGTCACTGACTTGGATTGGCAAGAACTCCTTGTGCACACGGGCAGGCTGCGGGTGCCCACGACACATGTTGCGAACTGCCAACGCGTATGATTCGCTGCGTTCGCGTTGCCCGCGGAAAGAACGAATCTTGAGGAGCGAAGGAACCGTTTCGTTCAGGCGCTCAAGCAGCTCGTTGTCCGTGGCAGCGGATGATGCGAGTTGTTGGTTTTGCGTGATTCTCACCTCCAACACGCGCCCGTGCTCCTTGATGAGCACGTTCACATCGCCGTAGCAAGTCCCGCCAGGCAGCTCGAACGTGATTTCGAACACCTCCCCACGACCGGCTGGGGAGTACACGTGGCGAACAGCGGGCAAGAAAATTTCGGTGTTCTTGTTCATCCACGTTTCGATCGCACGCGCACGACTGGGGCCCTCTTGCAAGGGTGTCCCAGTAACAGTGTTCGTCACCAGCATGCCACGACTTGCAGCAAAGCCAGGAGGAGCAGCAGGAGGAGAAGCCACATGCGGTGGAGGGACATGAACAGACGAGGGCTCAGTACGAGCAGCAGTCATCGTGTCCATGGCGTGGTAGAGAGGTCTTGGTGTTGGTGATGGATGGGTGGGGATGGGCGATGCCATGTGCGCCGTGTTTGGTTCGGCGGAGGGACGGGCTGTTGTTGGCATCGCGGTTGGAGCGGTGGGTGCCGGGCTGTAGGCCATGCGCGAAAAAGCGTCCATGGTTTCCTTCGCGTCTTCGGGTTGCTGCGTTGATACTTTTTTGATCGCTTTGTCAAATTGATCTTTGTACGAAGTTGCGTTCGCGACAAGATCGGAAACGTTGGGAGAGAATTTCGTATCCATGCGCACTGAGAAGGGTGAGAAATGATGTCGTGAATAAACGAGTAACAAACGACAATTTCAGGCATGCACTTCAAGTCACGTACCGGCCTCAGTCGCCTCCTTCTCGCGGCTTCTCTTCACTGAATTTCGCAATTTCCGAAGGTTCCGAGCGAAGTTGCGCCTGGACAGGAATGCCAAATCGGGATTCTCTTTCCACACATTCCTCGCGGTCTTTTCCATCGGAATTTCGCCGCTCTCGATCTTCGCCCTCAATTCGCGGATCTGGGAGTACAGCTGCTCGTTCCACTCCGCTCCATCACAACTGTCGTGCTTCGTGGGAGCAGCTTTTCGTGGCATGTTGTATCGGCACTTACTTTTTAATCGTGAACGAGTGATCGATGGAGTATGAACGTCATTTGTGAGAGGAAGACTTCGCTCCATTCCGCGGCAACCTGAGGAGTTCGTGTGCGACGTGTGATGAACTGGTGCCTTGCGCTGTGGAGCACGCACGCTGGGAGGATCCGTGGAGCAATCGATCACCGCGTTGCAGCGTGATAATGCGAAACACAAAAACACGGGATACGTAGACGTCTACGCTGCTCTACTATAGTTCAACGCATCCATTTTGCCTGGAATATCCAATAGTACATCCGTTTTGATTTATTTAAAATGCAATGAATGTATACATTGAATAAACATAGATGTTTCCTAGAAGCATAAATAACTATACCCCTACGAGTATAAGTGTATATCTAGCGTTGGTCTAGATTCAACGCTCAACGTATCTATTTGATTTGCTCCTGTTAGTCGACGATGGTGGAGAAACATGGGTCTTCTGTCGTGTGCGACACTCTCTCGGAGTATACACATGTAAGTACACTGGCGTGTTGGCACGTTGCCATGTGTTTCGTGAGGAACGACATGGGGAGTTCGTTTGTGGGGAGCCAACGGGACATTGACGTGAGGCTGGCGTGTGTTTCACCATGTGCAACACGTCGGGACAGACACCGACATGACATCGATCTGCGACAAGCACGACATGGACATGCGACAGACACGACAGAGGACCGGATCGACGAGCAAGGGGACGCGCAAGTGACGAGCAAGGGGACGCGCAAGTGACAACCAAATTTCTCGCAATTACCGCGGTTTTGTCGGTGCGACATGCTGCGAAATGGGCCATACTACCATGTCTAGTCTAGTTGTATGTTCAAGGGCGATAGAGTGCACTTTTCAAAGATTAGAATGCATGAATGTAAGCGTACGATCTATACCATGGTAGCACACGTATTCGATCTTGATTGCAACATCATTCTGAAACACAGTTGATAACAGAGATTTGCATCGCGGCGACTCCAGACTGATCACCTACGATACTGCGACATCTCTCTATAAGTAAAGTGCGGTAAGGGAGGTGTCGATTTTTCAGAAATCGACGAGCAAGGGGACGTGCAAGTGACAAGCAAGGAGACGAGCAAGTGACGAGCAAGGAGACGAGCAAGGGACGCGACTTCAGCACGACGTGAGCACGACGTGAGCACGACTAGTACAAGACCGATTCACGACAAGGGTAAGACTCCACCACAGTGCGCGGTCCGACGTTGTCTATCCATGGCTGTATGTCCATGATTGTTCGTGTTGAGCGCAAGGTGAACTGCGGGCTCCCCAGATAGAGCACAACAGCACGCGTGCAAGAATGATACAGCACACTGGAGGGCATTCAGCTCGATACTCGTTTGCTTCCCCTCCAGAGCGTGCTTGCTTGCAGTGCCGGGCGAACGGAGCAGCGCGCACGTTCGTCCAAGAGAGCCTCCCACGAAGTCGTGGATGTGCCCCTGATCATTACGCTACATACGGCAACGCAGGAATTCATTGGATGTTTCGTCCGTTGAATCCTGCCTTGCTTGGTACCTTGGTCACAACGAAGCACAAGTTGGCGAAGCATTGGAGGACAACCGTACACTTTGTTCAACTTCTCTGCGATTAATCTGGAAGAACGCCCTCGCTTGATTGGCTTCCCCACAGCAAAGCGCGGAACAACCACTGTAGCTGGAGAGCATGCGAAGCCCCACAAGAAAAGCTCGTTTCGTCATTGGCAAGTTGCAGTTGATTTGCGCACAATTTGTACTAGCTCAACGGTTACTTGTTGGCATTGTTGTTTTTCGCCTCATTTTGACATTTCTAGTTGCACAAGAGCTCATAATTCGCAAGGAACACGAGAATGCTTCTACCAAGTGGAACTTTTGCCACCGTGGGGTTCGGGCTGATTGGGTCACGCCCAAGAGGCTTGGACACAAACAACCTTTCCAGGGAGTCACTGCGACAGTTCGCATCCGTGTTCGGAACGCATCCTGACATCGTGCACATCTTGTGGAACGAGCTCTGTCATGCGCGAGCTCTGCCACTCACGGCGAAACCGAAACATCTCCTGTGGACGTGCGCGTTTCTTCGTCTGTACGTGTCTGAGACTGCCCTTGCCACCATGTGCAAGTGTTCTGCCAAAACACTTCGGAAATGGATGTGGCTAATGATGGAAGCCGTTGAAACCGTTAAGGATCGCATTGTAAGTACTAATAAATTCGCACACCCGAACTACGACACAAAATTCTGTTCACTCCATTCACTCACACATGGTTCTGATTTTTCCTGGTACCGCTCCCATTGACAGATTGTCTGGAACCGTCGTTTCGTTGGCGCAAGTCACGATGCAAAAGCTCTTGTCACTGTGGACGGGACTGACATGCGAATCACCGAACCCAAACCGTTTAGCCAGAAGTGGTACTCGTTCAAGTTTCGCGCCTCTGGTGTGCGCTATGAGTTGGCTGTTGCGATTTCCACTGGTGAGATCGTTTGGGCGAATGGTCCTTTCCCGTGTGGCCTGTTGAACGATCTTTCGATCTTCCGTCTGGGTCTGAAACCGAAATTAGTGCAACACGAAGTCGTCGTCGCAGACGCCGGATACCGTGGGGACCCTTGTGTGTTCCCCCCAACTTTTCGCGCGGATGGGATCATGCGGTGCCGCCACGAAACGGTCAACAGGCGAATCAAGCACTGGCAATGCATGCACCTGAAGTGGCGGCACCACGTGGACAAGCATCGCCTTGCATTCAACGCGGTTGCCATCGTGACGCAAATTGAATTGAGCAACGGCTTCCCCTCGTTTGACGTGGTTGTCGCGATGCAAGAAGCACGCGAACGTGCCATCGCCCGTGCAGATGCACAACACACACACTAATTAGCGCATCCCACCTAGTACAAACAAATAGCCAGAATTTAACGAGCATTAAATTATAATCGTAGATGTCCTCCCTTGTCTGTTGTAGTGAGTTCGTGTTTGGTGTCCTGGTTTGAAAAAACGCGAGCACAGCATCACACTGACTGGTTCATCGTGTAAGTGCTATGCTTTACTGTGGGGAACACTATTTGTCAAAAAATGCATCTCGGACCCACTGACAGTGCAGTGTGGAGAACGGGTAAGGACGTTCGTCCCCATGGGGCGACATGCTTCCTGGATGAAAAGAGGATGGACTAGGCAACCAGACACTGTTGCTTGCGCAAAACAATCCGAGTGTGTCCTAATGAAACGAACGAAATCACCAGAGAAACATCTGGACTGTGCAATCACACGCACGTTCAGCGGAGGGGTGGGAGGATGTTCACAGCAACAACCGACGATGAGAGCGACACGAGCAGGGAAGCGACACGAGCAGGGTTCATCACGCAATGACGCGTGCCTATCAGGACAGGAAAGGGAGGACATGATGCTGCCTACCCCCCTGCGAACGAACATGCTCACTTTCGTCACGGGTGTGGAGAGTGACAAGTGAAGAACCGAAGCACACTGGGCAAGAGTATGATGAGACAATGCATGTTTGTTGGAGTGCTGCGCAGCAATGAATTGTGGCGCGAAAAAAAAAACACCCCCACGGGAACCGCGGTAAATACGTTTTCGGCGTCGTTTTCGGATGGGACTGCCTTAGTAGTCCATTTAGTCCGTGCTCTTGGCATCACAAAACGCAAAGGTACTACTGTAGACGTGTGATCGACGTCTCGTGGGCGAGGCTATGAACACTAGGAGCTACTTCAGTTGCCATTGATTGCCCAGTGCAGGACAGCTCGACGGGGCTTAGACAGCGTCTGCGCCATCAATTTTTGGCTGGATGTCTTTGGACATGTTGCCACCATCGGTGTCGAGGCCAATCGCCCAGGTACGCGCTTTCTGGGCTTGATCTTCGTTGTGCAGTCTTGCTTCAACAGCGGAAACAGTGAGCGCAACCACGAACGCAGGTAGAGGGCAAAGCCTCGCGCGTACTCTGTGGTACAGAAAGCACGTCTGTCCTGACCAGAATAGCCTCCGAGTGCGAGCAGACACATCCCGCTCGCCGAATGTGACACGACACGTTCCGTTTGCAAACTGAGGCAAGGGCGATAGAAAGAGAAGGTGGATGGAGTTGCGTGAACTTCGAAGCGGTATTCGCCAGTACGATGATTGATGCACGGGGCTGCTTGGCTGTCCAAATGTCCGAAAGCAATTTCTTCATCTTGATGAGAACGAGTGCTTTGTCCTACAGCAACAGGAGATGGCGGAACAACTATGCCTTCTTTGACGTCACAATGCATGAGGAGTCGTCATGTGAGTCCACACCACGATCCATGCGATTAATTGTTTGATTGCGCAGATAACACGCAAGGTTAGTGGCGTCACATGACTCGAAATGACACAGTGAGCGTCCACCAGCGCGAACGATGATGCAGATCGCATCGGCCTTCACGTCGCTTTTGTAGTCACTGATGTTGGAGCAGGTCATTCCCGCACGTCGCCCGATCAGTTGTCACCTCGAGTCTGACTCACACGAATGGGGAGAAGTTCTCTTTTCGCACAGCCTGGTTAGGGAAACGTCAGCACATCATCTGGACCGAACAAGCACAGGAAGCTGCCGGCATTCGTCGTCCACAGAAGAGTTGGGCCACGGCTATACGCCATGCGAGACAAGTCGAACTTGTGATCATTATTTATCAGCCATGAATGCGTCAACTTCTTGTTTGTGGTGCACGATGCGAGCGACATGTCAGAAACGAGGGGCTCTCTTCCCTCACGCGGAACAGTTCACCTCAACATAGCCCCTCCTCCAGGATCACTTGTTTTGTGTTGGGTGTTCGAAGAGATGCGCAGCGTGCGATGGTTGTGTTCGAAGTACTGCTTCGCGAGAGACACCCAGTCATTGCTTTCGCTCCTGCCAGTTTTCCTATCTTCGAGGCACATGGCTTTGAGACACCAAGCTAGACATGCGATAGCACGTGTATGCAACCACACAGATTGCGAGATAGATTGGCAACATCTTCATTTGCGCTCATTGACATCGTTGCTAGACGTGAAGAGTTGAGGTAATACTTCTGAAAACTGTACATGCATGTTCATGTCTGACTATTCAAACAACGGTAGCCTATCCTGAACGTGGATTGGCCTGACTGATGATGCACGTTTGATGGTGCTCGAATTGAGGGGTACCCGGTAGCAGACATCTTCGTGGTTGTTCTTCCGCTGGCGAGGTTGACCACTGCATGATCGTGACGATCGACCGCGGTGTGGACTGATACGACAATCTATTCTAGGTTATCCGCATCCCCCAGGCTGTGTTTGTCCGTTGAGTCATTGAGAGCCACGCTCAGTACCTGGGAATGGTAGCACGTTCTTCGTCTCGGATGTCCAGCGAACACGAGCGCTTTCGGCACATGTGAGTATCATGATACTATGCCCCAACACACATGGGGAGCGGTGAAACTACAGTAACCGATGTGTCGGACGCACCCGCACGTCGAAGAGGGAGGGGCAATACATGGGGGAGAACACGCTCCAATGTCCAAGCCCCGTCGGATCGGTGTTCTTCCGAAGTTTCGCACTCGCGAACGCGCAACTGTGCTCGCGCAAGCGACACTGAGTATGTGAAGTGAAATGCGTTGGAAGCGACATGGTCACGACACAGGATAGACGTGGGATCCCTATGAACACGCCTTGGACACGACACAGACCTGCGACAAGCACGACATGGACATGCGACAGACACGACAGAGGACCGGATCGACGAGCAAGGGGACGCGCAAGTGACAACCAAATTTCTCGCAATTACCGTGGTTTTGTCGGTGTGACATGTCGCGAAAGTAGACCATACTACGATGTCTAATCTAGTTGCATGTTAAAGGGTGGCAGAGTGCACTTTTCAAAAATAGACTGCATGAATGTAAGCGTACTGTCTATACCATGGTAGCACACGTATTTGATCTTGATTGTAACATCATTCTGAAACACAGTTGACAACAGAGATTTGCATCGCAGCGTCTCCAGACTGATCACCTACGATACTGTGACATCTCTCTATAAGTAAAGTGCGGTAAGGGACATGTCGATTTTTCAGGAATCGACAAGCAAGGGGACGTGCAAGTGACAAGCAAGGGGACGAGCAAGTGACGAGCAAGGGGACGTGCAAGGGACGCGACATGAGCACGACGTGAGCACGACGTGAACGCGACGTAGACGTGCCTTGGATGTGACAAGGGTGCAATGGATACACGACTTGGACGCGACCCTGTCACGACATGGACACGACATAGGTACGACTTCGCACACATGGCTGCACGAGGGGCGTTGCGAATGACAGTGACGCTCAACGCATGCGCGCGGAGAAACTAGTGTCCGTTCCGTTGGTCCGTCTGTTTCGACCCCATAAATAGGCGCCTGTGCTATCCGCGGGAAATACCCCGAGCAATGCACATCGTGACACAAAGAGCTGCAGGGGCATACATGTTGATCGTGCTTCGTTTCCATCGTTTTGTGTGTGGGACTCAGGCGAACATCGTTCACTTGTTGTGTAACCGCCTTTCGCGTGCTTGCTTCGTGAGGAGGTGCGCATCCAGGGAAACGTGCTCTCGCCACGCGCGGTACTACACTGTCGCATGGAGCAAACTGTTACCGTTATCATCTCGATGTGCTCCACCGCGACTCCTCACAGACGGACGCGCGTGATGACATCAGCAATAAACATCACAGTGAATCACATGAACATTGGAGAGTGAAGGTCGTGTCGCATGTGCTGTCCGGCACCCAATTGCGAGACACACAGTCTCATCTGTTCTCTCGCACTACGCCGCGCAACCAATCATTTGCAATTTTGTCACGGTGAACACAGCGGGCGTGCTCATCACTGAGCCAAGACAATTCTGCTCATCTCGTGTGCGTTGCGATGTTTGTGTTGCAGTTTCAACCACGGGGGATGATTGCGACAGCCAGCTTGTTGCTGTGTGGTCTTTGGGGCGATTTCTCCGTCTTTCGCCAGTGACTCAAACCGAAGTGAGTGCGTCACGAATTTGGATGCGCTGATGCTGGGCACTGTGGGGCGCCCTGTGTCTTTGCGCCAGCTTACTGTGTGGATGGCATCCTCCGCCGCTGCCTCCAACTGACAACAGTCGAATCAAGCACTCGTCATGCACACACCTGAAGCGCATTCAACACAGTCGCAACACTGACTCGAATTGAACTCTGTGATGGCTTGCCCTCGTTTGATGTTGTTCCTGTGATGCAAGAGACATGCGACGGGTGGGGGCTGCCCAAACAGATGCACAGAACACATGATAACTAGCCCATCCCTTGTACTAGCAACAAATAGCTACACTGTCAAAACCATGAAACGTGATGACCGTCGATAGCTTCCTGTGTCTGTTGAGTGAACGCGTGGTTGGTGTCCTGGTTTGAATAGAGCAAGCAAACAATTGCACTGATGGGGTACACGGGAAAGCGCCATGTTCCGTTGTTTGACGTTGTAAGTACTATGTTCTGAGTTTGCATGTCGGACGCACTGGACAAGCATCGTGAGGAATGCAACGCGAATTTCGTGCCCTTGTGGCAACACCCCGAAGAAGGAAGACCGCCAGACACCAACGCTTGCTGAAGAGAGTCCCACCTTGTCATGCGAAAAACCCAGAGAATCACCAACGAGCACCTGAGCCGCACAGCCAAACAAACGTTGGACGGGAGCGGGCTCACCACCTTCGACACCGGACACGAGCACGATAGTGATCACACAACAACGTAGCGCGCATTAATACAGGAACGTGGAGGAATGGCGCTGCTCCCGGTGCAGAGTGTGACAGTTGATGACACGAAGTTCAGTAGGCTAGTAAGACAACGGACAGCTTGTGGTTGCAGGAGCGCTCTGCGGCATCCAGCGACGGTGCGAAAAGGAACTGCTCAGACAAGTACGAAAGTTACGTGAGCAAGGGGAGGGGAGAACACGAATGATGATTGCAAATCAGCCACTTCTTTCCGAAGAGGGAAAGCAATTGTGTGACTGCATCAATGCTGCGTCGTGTCGTGTCGTGGGTCTGGGAGGGGATGTGTTCGCACAGACACAACAGGGTGGACGAGAAAAGGGGAACATCATTGGCATGTGCGAACAGTGTGCGGCATCGCAACCACGAACGCAAATCAGCGCGACGTCATGTCGACACGGGAAAGGCGTGCTCTAGTAGTCCCATGAGTGCATGACTCGACAGACCCAAAAGCCGCACAACACGCCCCAAGCGTGAACAAATCAAAAATCGACGCAAAAAGAGACTTTACCGCGCTTCCCACGCGTTCGAGAGTTGTTCCGGCACGAAGACATGCACCAGCACGAACAACGAATGCGAAGCAAGGACCCTCTTGAAAAGCAAGGGGCGATTGAGCTGAAGGGCTGTCACAGCGGAAAGGAGGCAATGTGACGTCGCGTGTCTGGGAATGGGGATGCCTTGGAGCAGACACGAGGGGATGGAAGGAGTGCAAAGTGGACGTCATTGGCACGTTCACACAGTGTTGGACATCGCCAGGCACGCACATCAACAAGCGCAACATCACGCCGACACGGGAAAGGCGTGCTCTAGTAGTCGCATGAGTCGATGATCCGAACGAACAAAGCACGGCACAACACGCTTCAAGCGTGAATAAAGTACAAATCGACACATGTGGTGTCTTTACCGCGCTTCCCTATCACGAGGCGGTCGGCGCGGCCTCGAGAAGCAGATGAAATCCGGCAACATCCAAGAGCGCTTTGACTCGCGGACGCTTTGCGATCTGGTCATCAACGCACATCGCATGCTCTCTCCGTTGTTCGGCGACCATGTGGATCCATTGTCGGTGTCATGGGTTCGACTCTCACCGGCTATTCGTCAACTGTGGATGATGGCTTTGTTCCTTCACGCAGCATTTGGCATTTAACACATCGCGATCTTCGCTCTGTTCTTCGCCACGCCCGACGACGAAGGTTTCGGCCAATGGAATCGATGCTTCCAGTTCCAAGATACCGTACTCATCGACGTTACTATTACATTGGTATGTTCGATCCACAACGCACCACAATCCGAGAAAGTTGAAACAGGTGACTTCTCTATCACCTCAGCAAAATAGGCGAGCGTGACCACAACGGAGAAACGTTAGAGAAGTACAGAATCAGTAAAAGAGGACACTCTACGTGTCGAATCCTATCATTGGACTCGTTAGACCATAAATCGGACAGGATTGTGGAAACACGAACAATGACATGGTGACGTGGATCGGTCGATTGGGATTGTTGGAGATCCACAACAACAACAAACAACAACACTATTAGAACTAACTCAGAATCCACAGTAGATGATGTTGGTTTGTTGTAACTACGATGTTGGTCTTATTTGAAGTCGACTTATGTCTTCTGTTGTTGCTGTTGTTGCTGTTTCTGTTGTTGTTGTTCTTGCTGCTGTTGCTGCTGCTGCTGTTGCTGTTGCTGTCAGCCCACAACCGGTTGTTTTGTTGCTTGGTTCCTTGTTGAGCCTATCTTTTCGTTTGACTCGTTTGACTCTAGTGCTGTTCCCATCCCGCCGTGACGTCACACTTTCGTCTGGTTTCGCTCCAATAAACACCTCACAAATTCACAAGCGGATGGTGCGAAACAAGCACAACGTCACCAACATCAAATCAGCAAGGGAATGCAAGACAAGGGTACCTACGAGTACGATACGAAACTTGGTGGTTGATCTCCTTCGCAGAACATGCATGGAGCACGAGCTGTGAGCAATGCAGGGCAACAAACACAATTCCACTTGCTTACTGACCATCCCCCAAGCCAAAGTCACAGCCACAGCCACAGCCACGCCTCCAGAGCAATCACACACAGCCCCATCCCAATACCACAGACAATGATGAAATTGACCATCTTCCTGACGATACTCGCGTCATTTCTTTGCGCCTCGCGGGCCTTCGCGCCACCGTCCACGACTCGCAAGTCTCCGACCATCATGTAACGGCATCATCGACGACTTCAAGCTGATCTTCAGCGACGAAGGCAAACAGAACCGCGCCAACTACGATCGCCGACAGCGCGAGGAGCAAGAGGCAGCGCAGCGAGAGATTCTGGAACGCGATCGCAATCCCGAAAAGATGAAGGATTACGAGCAGCAGGTCATGCAGAAGTGACAGCAGCTTTCGGAGGATCGCAGAGCGTGGGATTTCCAGAACAAAGTCGGAGGGGAAGGGTACGATCCGCTGTCGGAGTGGAACCGATTGCGCGAGGAAGGCAAGATCACGGTCGGATCGGAGTTGGAGCGCGATGAGTCCAGCAGCCGGCTGGGCAGCGAAGGGTTGGTCGACGTGCGTGTCGATGAGCGCATGCCATGCAAGTCGGCGCGATTGGAGTTGAGGTGGAGTACTCTGGAGAGTAGCGAAGATGCGAGCAACGAATGCGTTGAAAGGTAGTGTTTGAAGAATGGACCAAACGCTTTGATTGCCGGTGATTCCAAACTTGCATGCACGCCCTTCCGGTGATAATGCTCGTGACATTGCTGACTCGTATGGTGCACGTCTTGTTCTCGTTTCTCGATTTGTTTTCTCCTCACTTTATGTGTTGAAAATGAGGTTCCGAACTATTGTACAATACGACTATGAACGAATACTGCAGACATCGATCCAGGATACGTCGACGACAACGCTGATTCTATGGAAAGCATAAGGATTTTCCAGGGTTGCCGTCATCGTTGGTTGTTGCGAAATGCGATGAGTTTGATTTTGCTGCGAGCTATCACAGAATCCACTCTGCGCTCTGGATGATGGCGTCGCGGCGACTCAAGGTGCTAGTTTCTCATGTCTGCGTTCCATTCAATTGCGAAACTCTGTGATTGTTTCTCACGTCCCCGCCGCCACGATTGTCATCTTAGCCCATCATCGTCCTCGTTGCGGTCGTCGTCGCAACCAAATGGCGACGAGCAGTTCATGGACATCATTAGAAACAAGAAGAACAAGGACAAGGGCAGGAAATGAAGCAGCGACGGCTATAGCAGCAGTTGCTGCAGCAATGTACGAGTGCGTCGGTAGAGTAGAACATGATTTATCAAAGAATGAATATTGCATGTTATGTACATAATATGCGAGCTCTGATTGCGTCATCTTGGCTTGTAATCCATCCTTTTCTATTGAGCGTTGGTGTCGATCAGAACAATACTACTCGTAGCATGTACATAGGAGGAGGTTGAAGCAGGACGGACGCACGAATCTCAGAAGGAAACAAATTGCCAACATGAAGTGGGTCGGCGAGAAAATGCTTCGATGTTGTGGAAGCAAAAGAGAATAGTGCGTCATATGATTATACATCGCATTCTGCATGCTAGTGTTACGACGAAGACCCCTTGCATCCATCAGCCCTCCAACTTTACAACGCTCGATCGATTGCAACGCCGTTGACTATTGTGCCAATTGAGGTAGACGTTCCATGTGCTGCCGACGGCGGCCGTGTACAGCACGCGATAGGCAGGCGCGATGAAGGTGAAATTGAAGGAATTGACGACGGGCCAGAACACGCATCCTGCCATGAGGGCTTCGGGCACCTTAGTTTGGGTGCGCTGCGCGACTGCCTGCGATAGCGTCGTCGTCGTCGCCGTCATCGTGGATGACTGCGTCTGCGTCTGCGTCGGCAACAAGGCATCATGGAAATAATGCGTCACGGCCAAGTACGTGAACAGCGCCAGTAGGTACGGCGGAAAGACGAAGACCTGACCGCCCATGGTCTTCTTGAGAACGGCCCGCATCTGTTGCGACGACGTCGCCGATGGTGGTGGCAACGGAAAGTACTTGTCCAGCATGATGAATCCAAAGTGCAAGAAAGGTCCGTGCAGCAGCAATCCGGCCGCCGTCCATTGAATCGTCCGGAATTGGTCCAATGATTGCAATTGTTCGTTGGCGGATTGCAGCATCGGAATGGATGACGTTGGGATGAAACGATCGGCTGCATGTTGCGCTTCTATCTTCTCGCTGCTGCCGACATCATCTGCTGCACTGCCATCGGCAATCATCTTCTGCGTCACGATGTCCGCGATGCACATGATGGTACCTGATTGCAGGCCTGCCTTCACGACGGGTGGAATGCGCGCCATGATGCCTGGTGTTTGTTACGATGCTCAATCCTCCGGATCACGAGTATGATCATGAGTCGTCCTTGTGGTGATGCATTGCCATGGACTCGTGATGTGGAGCAACATCATGCCTTGCGGGTCCCCTGCTCATGAAACATGGTCATTGTCGCAACAGCAGAAATGCCGCAACACGTCAATCACTTTTGGCGCGTCGGTGTTGTTGTTCTTGTGATGGGTCACGAGTATCCAGGATTCAATGGGAAGAACCGGCGACGTCTAGACTTATACTAAGACTAGAGAGAGAACAGGAGATGTCTGTTTTCCTCTCATGTGGACTTCAATCAATCAATCAATCACCCAGGACCGTCCGGTACTTGGATTAGTCGTGGATAAATAAGACGGTTTATTGTTCGACTCATTAGACTACTACAATATCAGTTTCGTAGGTTCGCGTTTCAATCCTGCGGAAACATGCTTGGAGACTGAATATAACGTTTTGATCAATTTCGTAACGGTTTGAGAGCAGGACAGGCCAGCCAACACGGAACACTTGAGTGTCTTCCTGTCACCGTTCTGAATCAGAATGCTCATTCTGAATTCAGAATCAGAACTTCTGAAGTTCTGAATCCGTTCTGACTCTGTTCTGAATCCATTCTGATAGTCTGAATGCTGTCGCGGATGCAAGTCAAGTTCTGCACAAGATTGTCGTTATTTGAAACATGGCGCATAACATCTACTAACGCCTTCGTAACATGACAAGTTGGTAACACAACAGCCGCTTCTTCGTTGTTTGCTTCCAAGCACCCACACGCAAATAATCGATAGCTACTTCATTGTCTCTGTTTCTGTTGCTGCATGCTTGCAACTCTTCACTCATCAGGTTGCAAGTACGTACTCTTCAATTTTTGATGGCTGACAAGATAACATTCCACCAAAGAACAGAATACTGAGTAGAGCAACATGGTAGCCCTCGTCATCACATCAGCTACGACATCTTTTTTGGTGCCAAGATGGTTTGGCTCGTGGTCGTGTTGTTGATGTCGCAGCAAAGCCCCCGCGACGATCACTGGGGGAGACACTCTCGATTCAGAATCAGAATGGAAAAAGTCAGAAGTTCTGAAGTTCTGACTCCGTTCTGAATCGGTTCTGAAAGTCTGAATCCGTTCTGAATCGGAGTCTGATTCTGAATCATTCTGAAACACGCCAGCCGTGCTATCTAACATGGAATAAGACCGACATGCGAAACGTCAATATAACGTCCGTTACTATTCAAATTATTGCTTGAAGACAGAACAGGGTTACGCGGGACTCAATTCGAAACGTCATGAAGTTCTGATGGCGGTCTGTCCGTCGATTTTATCCATGACTAATCCAAGTACCGGACGGTCCAGGCGGTACCTCCCTACGAGTAGTCGTCTTAGTTGCAGAGGCTCGTTTCGTTGCGATGCACCCAAAGGCAAAAGGGTCAACGAGGAGCACAGAGAAGCGGTTGCCCCAGACGTACCTTCAATGACAAAAGTCTGGCGGAACAGAAGATGTGTCTTTTGTTGATTGAGAATGGGATACAGCATTCTCTACCCAAATAAATGTCATACGGGCCTGGTGAGAATCCTACTTTTGTCTTGAGAATTGAGAGTGGGCAGTGTTGGGTGGTTCCAGTGGGTCGTGGTGTGCCTTACCGACATATCCCAATACGCCGCTTCGGGCATGGTTGCCGCTATCCGGTGCCATTTTTGCACAAGGATTGTCAACACGCTCCCGCATCTTCTATGCACGAGCCACACGGGTTGGCATGCAAGCTGTGCTTGCCTTCACGCCTTCCCCCATGCGGGGTACAGGAGCCCCATGCTTGTCTCTCGTCTTCAAGATTTGCATGCGTGGCTGGTTTGGACATCGTGCGTGAGTAGAGATCTTTGCAGGCGTTGATACGGACGGAGGGGCGTGCTTACGAGTAGACTGGTCTAGAGTAGATCAATTAGGGTAAGGTACGAGGACGAGAGCAAGTCTATTGTCTGGGAGCTTCATGCGGCCGGTGCAGGCGTCTTGGACCACGCCTTGCCGATCCATGCGTTGCGAAAGAAGTCATCAAAGTACGGGATTTGGTGCGGTGTGCCTTGGAGCAGGTAGCATAACGACAGCGAGATCATGTCGTCGTAGCAGCCGTCTGCCTGGCTCAGTTGACCCAAGGACTGGTGGGTGAGTGCCAGATTGTTCAGGGTGACCAAAACCAGGAAGTCGCAGGATGTCGAATGTTCATCGCACTCCACGGCGTGCACGTCTAGTGTCAGACTGTAAAGCCGGCATGCCTTTTGCAGGTGCCGACTCCTCTCAGCGGCCTGATGCATGTACATGCCCTGAAGCTGATACGATAGGGCCAGGTTGAACATGATGACACCATAGAATGGTGGGCGTCCTGGTCCTGCACAGATATCAGCGTGGAGATCGAATCGCATTGGCTGCTGGTAGACTGTGGCGATCTCGCTGATGTTGTTGATGGCGCTGATGGCGCTGTTTGCGACGTTGGCGGTGTCAATCGATGGTTGATGATGAGCAGCCTCGATCGAAGGTGACAATGGGCCTCGGCAGTCTGGGGGAGTGGCGCAATCGTCTCCAGGGCGGTCCTGATGCAGCTGTGGCCAACTATCTTGGGTATCGATGGCGTTGAAGACTTCGCAGTCGGTGCGACCGGTGATGGAAGAACTGCTGTCGGTAGAGCATGAGTAAGATGCCTCAAGGCACTTGCTGTAGTACAGGATGGCGTTTGCATATTGCTGTGTCTCGACGAAGAAGCCTGCGTGGTTGACCAACCTTTGGATTTTCTGAACGCGGGGATTAGGTGTTGGAGTTTTGTGCGCTGCTGTGCCCGTGGCCATCAGTGTGTTCCTGATTGTGGTTGTGGTTGTGGTTGTGGTCGTAGTAGTGTTCATAGGTGTGTTTGTGTCGGTGTCCATGCTCGTGTTAGCATTCATGGTTGTGTTCATGATTTTGCTCGTGGATGTGCTTCTGTGTATGCTTGTGCTTGTGTTGGTGTTGGTGTTTGTGCTTGTGCTTGTTTGTATTTGTGAGCATCGACGTTCGCGTTGCGCTTACCGTTGCCGCCGCAGCAGGAGTCGTCGTCGTTCTTTCCGTGGAAATGTTGGTGTTTGTTTCCGTGGAGGTTTGTGATTTTGTGAGGATGCAACCGCAAGGTCTGAGTTGTGATGCCAAACAATCACTTGGGCAAGGGTGTTTAAGGTCGCAACAGCGAGAACAAGATTGCCCCGACGCGCAAACTCTTGTGATGTTGCGAGTTTGGTGGCCCACAGACTGATGTTGTGCTGGGTCTGTCTGTCCACATGAGAATGGGGCGCGGGTTGGCGAGGCGGCACTTCCGTGAGTATGGATGAAGTGAGTGAAAAGAGGTGTGGACGGAAGGAGGATGTTTGGTGGGATGGTTGAAGGTGAGGAACACCGACTGATGGAATCATCGGACAATCACCAGGGGCTCTTTGTATTTCCATTTTGCCTGACGTGGGTGTGATAAAGCAGGATCATGAGCTGCCTCTCTGGACTTGCACATGGCCCTGTAGTTCATGCAGCGTCTGAAGAGAGCAAGAGTCAGAGACGCAGGGAGGGCGATGCCGACGAGATGACTGGGTGATAGTTTGTTGACAAAATGTGGCGCGGCTTCTTTGCCCCACGGCATTCGTTTGCGGATGTGGCATGGTACGTCTGCAGAAGGCAAGACTTGATCTGGCAACTTTGACGGAAATAGGTCCTCTGTGTCAATCGCGAGGGCTTCAATACAAGCGAGAGCCACACAAGACACTGCGAAGCATGATCCGGCAACCGAGATAACACCGGAATCTCACTTGGACAAAACAAGTACACAGAAGGAGAACGGCCTCGCCATGGGGCTTCGCCCGTCATTCGTGTCGGAGGTCTTGGTTGCGACCACGGAGTTGTCAGGATCAGTCCTCGCTTGCTTTTTGTGTCGTGTATTAAACGGAGGCTGTGCGTACCTGCACCAGAGGAGTAAGAGCTCCACTCTTCTCAACTCTGACCTATGCAATGGCGCGCACGTCAACCAGGTGGAGTCGATCTCTGGAGCCGTAGTCTCCAAGTGCAATAGTCCGTTCCTTGGTCCAACCAACTGATTAACCATCGAACCATAAGTCCCTAACCAACCAACCAACCAACTCACCAACTCACCAACTATCCATCCGTCCGTCCACGCAAATCGCGACCATTTGTGGAGGAGCACTCTTGTACCCCGCTGCGTTTGTTCCCGTTTGTGTTTCATGCGCACGCAAACCTCGGCGATGTTGGATGGGCGCAACGCCATCGAGGCCATCACCGACATGAATTGTTGGTCCATGCCAAAGCTAGGTTCAACGCCAGCAGCGGGACCGATGCACTTTTCATGCCGCCAAGCAGACCTCATTCGGTTTAGCTGTATTGACATTGGAATGGGCATGGGAGTGGGCATGGGAGTGGGCATGGGAATGGGGATGCGCAGGGGCAAAGGCAAGGCATGGTTGTTGAACAAAGCGGAGGTGATAGACCGATGTAGGGCATGCCTGCGGGCTGGGATGTTGGTTGCCGCGACGCCGGAGAGGGAATGCCCTGTGATAGAAACGTTGGTCCGTAGCAACGTTGGTCCGCAGCAACCATGGGCGGTCAATGACAGACAGGGGCACACAACTACAACGAGTAGCAGCGGGAGGTGCCGACATCGAAAGCGCAAACACATCGGCGGAAAACGTCGAGGATGGAGCGATAGCAAAAGCCGCTCTGGGGCTTCTCTTTCGCTGCAGCGCTGAACAACAGACCATCTTTGCGTGACCAACACGTGAACGAAGTGCAATCGCGGTACCCGCAGTGACGGCGTCGTCTCCAAACATGGAGGTAAACGCGCTGCTGCGAACGTTCACTTTCGACATGTTCTCTGCTGATCATCCCTGTAGCAGTTTTTCTCCTTGCCACAAACTTCGTGCTCCGACTCTGGGTCTCCAAAGAGAGGTCGGCTATGGAGATTGTCCGCGCAAGGCACGCACAACACCCATGTGTACTGATAGCCGTATGAACATCCGTACGAGCGATGGACAGATGATTTGCTCCGTCGGGAATTTACAATCACAGTCACCCCCACGTCAGCTTGCACCAGTCGGGACAGGATGAGGAGTGGGAGGAGGAGAAGCGCAAAGAGATTAATGAAACAAACCACCTCCTGTGATATTGGTTCCAGATGTCAGCACTGTGAGACCGGCGTGTGCAGTGGTGAGATCGTGGGCTCTGGTTTGGAGGTAAATTGGTAATCGTTAGTTGTCGATTTAGTTGGTTTGCGTTGTTGAGTTGATTGAACTCTCGGTTTATGAGATGATGACGAGATGTTGTTCTGTCAGAATGCAAGTTGCAGGGTCAGCAGCATCTCCCGTGTAATTCGTCGTGATCATCATCCTCATTCGATTTGGGTCCTCGCAATACACCGTGTTGTACTTCATTTGGTCTTGGGTTGCGATGGCACTCCGAGGTCGTGCTCGGTTGGTCGATAGTTATCCAGATCCACGATCGATCCAGAATCTTCGCCGTGTTTTGATTGAACATAACACACAAGGAACATTGTTGAAAAAATGGCGCGCATGGTTCCTGGAGTCGTGATTGATTTGAGTGAGGAACAAAATTCATTCACGACACAATTTGATCACTCTCAAGGTCACAAAGTATGCGTGTCATTGGAATATTCCCACACTCCCTTGTCAACCTTGATCCCTTTGTGTGAACTTCCATCCCATAGAGAGCTCCGTGAACTTGTGGAACTTGTCGTCTGCGAGTGGTTTCGTCCAGAGGTCTGCGAGCTGGTCGTCGGTGTCGATGGCGTAGATCTCGATGAGCTTGCGATCCACGTACGATCGGAAATGGTGGTATTTGATGTTGATGTGCTTTGTTCGGGGTCGCATCTTCGGAAACTTGGCGATCTCGTAGGCGCCTGAGTTGTCCTCGAATGCATTGCAGTACACCCTGGGCTTGTACTTCTCTGGTACGATCTCCCTGGCGCACATTTCGTTGAGCAGGTTCATCATTGGAATCACGTCGCGCAACGCCGTTGATAGTGCGATCACTTCGGCTTCGGTTGTGCTCAATGCGATCTCCGTCTGCAAGCGCGATGCCCATGCGATGGGGCATCCTGCAAATCGAATCAGGTATCCAGTCCTTGATCTGGCTGTGGCTGAGTCTTCGGCTGCTGTGTCTCTGTTCCACAATCCCGCAAAGTCTGCATCGGCAAAGCATTCGAATGCCTTGTCGTTGGGGTTCAGGATGATGCCTTCGTCTCTGGTTGCCATCAGGTACCGCCCGATTAGGTTCACCGCTTGTGAGTGCGATTTCTTCGGATTGGCGCTGAATCTGGCTGCTTGATGCACGGCGTACCCGATCTCCCCGCGAGTGGATTTCTCCAGGAAGTTGAGCTTTCCGATGACCGATCGGTAGCTCCAGGTCGCGTTGTGCTCCTCGCCATTCTCGTCTGCATCCAGGATCTTCGTCGTCATTGCCGGCGTGTCCCTGGGTCTGGTGTTTGGACGAAAGTTCAGGTCCTTTACGATCTGATCGATGAGATGGGGCTGCGACAGTTTGATGCGTCCGTCCTCCAGGTGAGTGACATGCACACCCAGATAGTCCGTGAGGTTCCCTTCGTCGGTGATATTGAACCGCTGTTGCATTTGATTGAGAAGCTTGTCAATCTCTTCTGCGCTTGGGCCTGCGAGGATGCCGTCGTCCACATACACCAGAAACATTGTCTTACCGTGGTAGTAGACGCATTCGTCGACTTTGCTCTGTGTGAATCCGATGTCGCTCAATCCCCGGTGCAGATGCTGGTTCCAGACTCGTCCGGCCTGCTTTTGGCCGTACAGGTTCTTCACCAGCTTCAGGACATAGTCCTTCGTGTCTCCATCTCCGATGCTCACTCCAACTGGTACTTCCATGTAGATAGTTGTCTCCACTTCCGCCTGAGGGTATGCGAGCACGAAATCGATCTGCCTTGTGTGCCATTTGTGCAGGATTGAGAGGATGAGGACGAGTCTGATGGACATCCAGGTAACGACCGGGGCGTATGTCTCCCAGAAGTTCACTCCTTTGACCTGCTGGCCTCCGTGGACGTTGAGCCTTGCCTTCCACTTGTACACCTCTCTGGTCTTGATTCGGCGTTTCCGCTTCATGGACCACACCGATGCTACCACCTTGGTTCCCTCTGGCACTTCTGATCTCGGGACGACCTCCCAGTGGCCGTTCTCGTGGTGAGCGTTGAGCTCAGCTTGCATCGCCTCCTTGAACTTCATCCGATCCGGTTGCTTCATTGCTTGGTGATAGTACATGGTGTCTGGGTCGGCTGATGCGGCGAATGCGATCGGATCTGAGGTCTCGTTGGTGTCGAATCCTTTTCCGTTCTCGAATGTGCTTGCCACCTCGAATGCGCTGGGTAGTGCGACGACTTCGGTGTCTCCATTCTCTCTTACCTTTCTGGATGGTGTTCGGTGCCTGTTTGATCGACGCAGTCCTGCTGACTGCTCCTGTTGATTCCTGGCTGGTGGCTCCGTGGTGGCGGTGTTGCTGGGCGCTTCGCCGATGTTGATGTCGTCGCCCGTTGCCGCCTGTGATGCTTCGAACTCTTCGTCTCCTTCCGGGTCATCTGCGTTCGTATGCTGATTTGTTGGCGATGTTGGCGCATCCGTGTCGGAGGACCCGCGTAACCCTTCGGTTGCGGTCACTCCCTTGGAGCGCTTGATCACTCCAGGCTTGCTGATGCCTGCCAACTGCTTCCATTGGCCATGATTGGTGCCTGTGGTACCCACCACTGTCTCAAACATGTCATCGCACTTGACGTGAAATTGCGGCGACACCAGTCCTGTCCTTGGGTTGAGGATGAGCGCCACCGATCTTGCGTGACGAGGAGAGAGTCCAAGGTAGATCCCGATCCTTGCCTTCGACATCCATTTTGGCTGTGATTGGCCATTGGCGAGTCGAGGGTTCAGGACGTACGTTGGGCATCCGAACGAATGAAAATGCTTCAGCTGGGGCTTGATTGCGGACCCAGAGAATCGTTCAATAGGTGTGATGTGATTGATCACTGGATTCGGGGTTGCGTTCATCACCTCATTTGCCATGCGCAGAGCGTACGGCCACAGTGAAATGGATGCGGCCTCCTTCCACCTGATGTGCATGTGCAGCAGCATTGTCCGAGCTGCCTCCTGCAGATCCCTGATGCGTTTCTCCGCCACTCCGTTTTGGAAGTGGGCGTATGCGGCGCAAAAGGTGATGGTCTGGCCGGAGCGATCGACATGCGAGAGGAATTTGTTCTCTGCGAATCGACCATTGTCGGCGTGATAGTGCCGAATCGTCACTCCGTAGGTCTTGGCGTATGCCTCGAATGCTTGTTTGGCATGCAGGGTTTCTTCGGCGTTGGTGCTCTTCTGAAGGTGCACGTAGCTGAATCGACTGTGATGGTCAGTGAAAATGGTGGCTGCGCGGTACCGCTGGGTAGTCAGCCTGCCTTTGATCTGTCCGATGAACCCCTGTGTTGGTGACTCCATCTGGTCCACCGACACACAGTCTCCAGGCCGATTGATTGGCACGAGTTTGCTCACTTGCTGATTGCCTCCCTTGGTCCGCCATGGCCGTCTGGTTGCCTTTCCATACTCACATGATGCGCATGCGGGCAGTTGGCAGTCTCGGAACTTCGCAGGGATCTCTCCCTTGGAAGCCATGGTCCTCATCTTGTTGAAGGATACATGCCCAAGCTTGTAGTGCAGTCGGAGCATGTCGGCTGTTGGAGTAGAGCTGTACTCCGAGGTAGCATCGATGGGTGCTCTGTAGGGCACATCCCTGAAGTCGATCTGCGTAGGCTCCTTGCTGAGTTGGTCCTCCGCTCCGCTGGTGGTGATTGCTTGCTCACTCTGGTTGATGCTCCCGTCATCATCGTCCATTACCACTGACTCCTCGTCGTCGCTGACCAGATTGGCTGCGTCCATTGGTTCGGTAGGAGTGATTTCCTGCACTGAATTTGTCAAGCAGTACTTCCTGAATCCATTGTAACCCGATGACGATCTGATCATGCCGATGTTGGATGACGTGAGTGGTATGGATCGTCGGTGCTTGCGACGGTCCCAAAAGATCTCCATTCTGTTGCCGAGGGTGGTACATCCGGTTCCCTCAAGATCCTTGCTGCATTGCGCCCAGTGTTGTGGGCAGAGCAGTCGGAATGGAAGGCTGGGCTCATAGATCACTTTGTCGAGCTCGATGATGTGCCGGTTTCCGCGGTCGTCCTCGATCTTCCATCTTACCTTTCCTTGCAGGTTCACCTTCCGACTCCCAACTCCCTTCACGACCTTGTCGATTTTCGTAGGTTCTCCGATGAAGTCATCCTTGCTGTTGGTGAATGACGTGGATGCACAGTTGTCAACCGCCATCTGAAACGAGTCTGAATCGAACCGGGCGAGCGGCATTGCGAATGTGTCGTCTGTCTCCGTGTCTGCGGCTGCCCAGAGATGTCGCATTGTTCTTGTGCGCCATCCGGACTTTCGTCCAATCCTGGGTGGCCTGATTCCGTTGCCGTGCGCGTAGTATCGCCGGCACTTGTGGTGGTTTGGTCGCCATCTGGTGTGTTTGCGTGGGTGTCCTTGGATTAGCGCGATGCGCCAAGCTGTCCACGTGACCAGAGCAACCACCACCATAGCCATTCCTGACTCCTCATCTCCGTGCACGAAGGCGGCAACGCAGATGGCTGTCAGTAACGCCATGATGAGTGGCCTGCAGAGGGTGAGCAACTGTGCCCACACCCTCCGGCCGATCATTCAGTACTCCTCTTCGGCCACATGTGGCATGGCCACCGTTGGCTTGTTGCTGGAAGTACCATCTCCTCCTGATTTGTCAGGCTTCCCATCCGAATTGACCCCTCCCTTGAGGGCCTTGCACTCCGATGGCTTGTGCCGGACCCACTTGCCGTTGGTTCCGTGGTTGGGGCACCAGTGGACATCTTTTCCACTCGGATCCTGCTTGGTCTTGGGCTCTCCGCTGGCCGGTGGTTGATAGAACCATGGGGTGTCCCCAGATCCTCCTTTCTTTCCGTCCTTCTCTTTGCCCTTCTTGCCCTTCTTGCCCTTGCCGTCCTTGCTGTCCTTGCCCTTCTTTCCGTTGCCGCCCTTGTTGGCTTTCTTCATCTTCTCGAGTTCTGCCGTCAGCGCCACGATGTGTTTCTGGTCCTCTGTCTGGGCCTTCCACGTTCCGCGCTCCACCATGGTCTTGTATTTCTTGTCTACCAGATCCATGAGTTCGTCGGCGTCAATCGCGATCCCTTCGTTGTGCTGGTCCTCCTTGCTTTCGATGTACCGGCGGAAGGTCTCATCGTTCACCTGCTTGTAGGCGTCGAAGAGGTAGATCAGCAGGTCGTGGGTGACTTGTCCACGTGCCGTCAATCCGTTGCGTTGCAATTTTGCATACTCGTTGAGTTCGGTGATGTTGTCCGAGAGATCGCCGATCTTGCTTGGCAGGTTGGCCAGGTTGCTTCGCAGCATGCTGATGGTTGCGTTGGTGTTGACCAATGACTTCTCCATCAGGACCTTGAACATCAACAGACCATCATGGACTTTTCCTTCGGCTGTGCTCAGGGAGTACTTCTCTGACTCCAGCTGCATGCGGGACCTTGCGTCTTGCGTGAGGGACTCCTGAATGCATTTTGCGATCTGCATTGCGTTCTGGGCGTGCCTGGTCTGTCGGCTAGAGTATCCTTCGGCGTATGCCAGAACCTCCTTGTAGCTGATTGTGCTATGTTCGAGGAACAGGTTTCGCTTTTCGCCGCGGATGTTGATGATGATGGTTTGGAGCCAGTTGAACTCCATTGCTCGGGCGTTGAGGAGATTGGTGAACTTGTGTACAAGGTTCGAGGTCATGTCGAACTCCACTGGGAGTGACTCGACGGCCTTGTAGTACAGCTTCGCCACAGATGTCTTGCTGTAGTCGAGCAGCCGATTGTGGATGCGAGCTGGCGTCAAAGCGTACTGGAATGCAGGCTGTGCATCCACTACCTCTTCATCGTCCTCTTCATCGTCCTCATCGTCGCCCCCACCGTCTCCTCCGAAGTTGTCGAAGAAGGGATCGTCCTCTTCGTACGGGTCGCCCCCGCCTCCGCCATCTCCTCCGCCGTCCCCGCCGCCGTTGCCTCCTGGGTTGGTGTTGCCCTGTGGAACGTTCTGAGCGGGTGGCTTCAGGTTGCCTTGGTTGGTTGCCATGGCGTTTGGGTTGTTGTCGCCTGGGTTGGACGGTTGGTTGCTGGCTGCGGCTTGATTGCCCGCAGTGCCTCGGCCTGCAGCTGTGTTGGGTGCGGCGCTCGTGTTGGCAGCTGTGTTGGCTGCGGTGCTGGATTGTCTCGCTCTTGAGCGAGTTGTTGCTGTGGCGACCATGATTCCGTCCAGTTGGTTTGACCAGTCGTTGAATAGGTACACTTGATTGTTTGTGGGGCCTGGAGACGAGATTGTGGATTGCAATGTGTTGTCGTGTCCTGGACCTGCAGTAGAATAGCGCTACGAGAGGTGACTTGCCTTGACGTTGCGCAGAGGAAGCGTGTGATATTGGTTCCAGATGTCAGCACTGTGAGACCGGCGTGTGCAGTGGTGAGATCGTGGGCTCTGGTTTGGAGGTAAATTGGTAATCGTTAGTTGTCGATTTAGTTGGTTTGCGTTGTTGAGTTGATTGAACTCTCGGTTTATGAGATGATGACGAGATGTTGTTCTGTCAGAATGCAAGTTGCAGGGTCAGCAGCATCTCCCGTGTAATTCGTCGTGATCATCATCCTCATTCGATTTGGGTCCTCGCAATACACCGTGTTGTACTTCATTTGGTCTTGGGTTGCGATGGCACTCCGAGGTCGTGCTCGGTTGGTCGATAGTTATCCAGATCCACGATCGATCCAGAATCTTCGCCGTGTTTTGATTGAACATAACACACAAGGAACATTGTTGAAAAAATGGCGCGCATGGTTCCTGGAGTCGTGATTGATTTGAGTGAGGAACAAAATTCATTCACGACACAATTTGATCACTCTCAAGGTCACAAAGTATGCGTGTCATTGGAATATTCCCACACCTCCTCTACCAAGACGCAACAACATCGCGGCGGAGAAATACAAGCGGTGCTCTCGGATCAATTCATGTACCTGTGCTGCCGACGCACGAACTTGCGTGCCGTGCCAAACTGTTCCGACTGTACTTTCCTACCATGCCCACCCTCTCAATTGTATGGAGTGATACGACCACGAGGGTGCGCCTTCATCGCATTGTTGGTATCGCCATCTGGGCACGAACAACAACATCATTCATGAAGGTGCTCACAATGGCGTAGCTTGCAGAATACCATACTCCTCGTCGTATCAGAGCCAACACACTTCAAAACATCACGTGAAGGATTAGCTTTTCCACACTTCTCCATAGAAAGCACGCGCATCTGATCCGCCACCCCGCAGGAGGCAATGAGAGACTGTGATGCGGTCCCTTATGTTGTGCTGTTGTGAAGAACAGCTCCCTCCCAAGCCCATCTCGTGATGTCGACAGTTTATCAATGTTAAATCTACTCGATTTTTGATCTTGTGCGCTGTCTTGTTTGGAACAGCAGAGACGGCACAGACAGATTCGCAACATCACAGGGGAGACGTGTCCGGCCCTTGTGGATGTTGCCTTCGGCCAACACCTCGCGATGTCGACGCAGCAGGAAGATCACCCTCATGAAACGGATGTTCTGCTCAACTTTCGACATCAAAACGAGTCTTGGCTCAACCACTCCGTTCGCAACACAAACCGAACCCAATCAAACCAACCCAGCCAAGTTCAACAAGGCCCAGGTCATCCAAGAATGTCCAACCTGCCGCGTTTCCTCGCGTCTCTCCTTGGCCTCGCAAAGGTACGAATGGTCGTACCAATTGCGCGTGCTCCACGACACGCAACAGTGAGTCGTGCCGTTCATCAGAATGAATACTGATACGAGCCGACCACGACCCGCTGCTGATGGTCCCATGCGATGCGGTGCCACACACGCACGAACATGAAGAGCAAGGAGCAGTGCAGCAATCGTGCTCACACCACACGCAGGTATTCTACATTAAAATGCGCAGCTTATTGAATAGAATAGAATAAATCCCAAGGAATCTCCGTGAGAGTTTGTTACAGTACTCTATGAGCTACCAATAAGAACGAGTACGGAAACAACTGAGCGAATTTCATGTGGCTTCCTTCATGTTTGCGCCAGGAGCAACAATCACTGGAAGCAAGAGAGCAACTTCCATCCGCGGGGTATTCGCAGCCATGCCCACTTATACTGGAGAGAGAGAGGACGTATGGCTGTGCCGGTACTTCCACAGTCATTCTAATGACACACAAAGCGCCAAGGCGCCAACCACGACGCATAACGTGTGAAATACAAAGACTTCAACCGAGATCGGGATAAGCAAGACAGTGCTCTGCCTGCAGAAGAAACATGGGAGTAATTCATGCACAGGCAGCTGAATTGTGTCACTCCCGGCTCGTGGTACAGGTGTGTCACGGAATAGGCGCACTCCGGCCATTTCTCCGCCATTGAGCCCCCGTGGAACCGCCATCGTTGGAGCCATCCATCACGAGGGCCGATTCGCAGGATTCTCCGGTGATTTCTTCCACAGATTGAAGATCTTTTCCTTGTACTGCGAAAGCTTGAGACCTGGGTAATCCTCCTTCATTTCTGGCATCATCCGCTGCTCGAATGCCTTGTACAACGCCTTGGCGCTGCGTATCTGCTCGCCACCACCGGACAGGCTGAGAGAATTCAAGGCGCCGTCCAGACCGCTGGCCGCCACACCATCCTCATCCATGGCCTTGTTGGCAGCGCGTCCCACCAGCTGATCTTCGGTGCCGGCGAGCATCGCATTCGTGTTGGCCAGCAGCGGATCGACGACCTTCGCGGCGTCTGCTTCCTCCTTCTTGAGACGCTCCTGCTTCAGCTTCTCCTGCTTCTCACGCTCGGCCCGTTTCTTGGCCTTGACCTTCTTGTCGGCGGCGCCCACGAGCGCATCCTCGAGCAGGCTGAGGTCGTTTCCTTTCTTCTTCTTCTTGCTGAGCGCCGACGTGCGCTTGACCTTGCCGCCGGGTCCCAAGTTGGCCTCCTCCTCGGCCAGCAACGCGGCCTTCTCCTGCCGTTTGCGCGCAGCCTCGTCGGCCTTGGCAGCGGCGGATTCGGCACGCTTGGTACCGCGGTTGTTGGCGCCGACGGACCATTCCTGCTGCGTCTGTCGTTCTTTGTCGGCGGCCGATTTGGCGTTCTTCACGGCATCGTTCTGCGCCTTCTTCTCGACGGCGGCTGCCGCCTTGGCGTTCATGCCCTTGAACTTTCCCATTTGTTCCGTCGTATGATAGGTATAATATGTATGTATAATATGTATGTATAATACGTGCACGAATTCAGTACGAATACGAATACGAGTTCAAGTATGCACGCTACAACAATACTCCCGAGTGCAGAGATCGCCCGTGGTTGTTCGCAACAGAGGTGTGGGTTTGAAGTCAGCCAGGGATGTGAGGCCGCAGCAGCGCTATTCACCGGATTCGTGTGGTGTCTCTGTGCAGATCCCAAACGGTGCCATGGTCGTCCTGTGCTCACCGAGTGTTGCGTGGTCGATGATGGTGTTCGTGATGGCTCGGGAACAGAAAGGAAAGATACGACGTACATACGGACAGGCACATCGCCGGGTTGAATTCGAATGAATCGATGGGCGTGTTTGAATCGCGTGGTTCGAGTCGCCGAGTTTGCCGGGCGAACAAATCCTGGAACAAAAAACACGAGGCGACCATGGCGGCAACAGCACAATGACAAAGTCACGCTGCCGCATGTCCCGACCCTTTCCGGTGTTTGCTTTCTTCCCATCGTTTGTGAGCAGCAAGACGAGAAGAACGAAGAGAAGAGACAAACTATCCGTGCACGAGACAACGATTAGTCAATCAGCCGCTTCATCTTGGCTTTCAGCAGAGTAGCTCATACGGCGCATCGCAACCAACACCACTCTCCGAACCCCATCACTCCATCAAACATTCCATTGCTTTGCTTTGCACTGAACAACACAGAATCGAAATCATGACCAGCACACTCCCACGCCGCATCGTCAAGGTACGTCCGTCAAGTCATTCGCCTCGATCCAAGAGAACAACGCGGACATTGTTGCGTTTCCAGAGAAACTCATCGCTGCCGCAGCGACGACCCACACATCTGCGCAATCTTTGAAGGATGGACATGCCATGTTCCATGATTGACAGATCCAAGCGTTCCATCGCCCAAAGCTCTTCGCCGTGGATGACGTAAACCAAGTTGGCTGGCAATTGCACCACGAAGCTTCGCAGCGAGAGGCCCTTTCTTGGCCCCAAAATCTCATTGCGGATCCCACGATAGGCTCACAAGGTACCAATACCTGCGCCATGCTCTGCACCATCTCCTGGTATTGGTCTGAAAATTGAGGCAATGGCAGTGGAGCAGAGCAGAGTGGAGTGGAGTGGAGTGGAGTCCTCAACTCTCTACTCTCCACTACTCGCATGTGCAAGCAACTAACGAACATCTTTCTCATTTCGCTCACCATCACACCTTCCAAACCAATGATCTTGTGCCCTCCTTCTCACATTCACATTTACAATCACATGCATTGACGCATACAAACCATGGACTCGGCATGATATTGCATTGTGCAATCGAACGAATGCCGTCACGTTATTCGGTTCCATCGGATTTCTAAATGCTCGATTATTCATTCGATGCCCACGCTTCCAACTCGGCGCTCCTCTTCTGCGGTGGTACACTCTCATTCTGTGGCATACACCAATGTGCATGACAATATGGTTGCATTGCCAAACTACTCCGCCACCGCAATTACGCGCCCGCAGGAGACACAGCGACTGATCGCAGAACCAGTCGCCGGCATCAGCGCCACGCCGTACCAGGACAATCTGAGATATTTCGCTGTCGCCATCGAAGGGCCGCAGGATTCACCATACGAGAAGGGAGTCTTCCAGCTGGAGCTGTTCCTCCCCGCCGACTACCCCATGGCACCGCCCAAGGTCCGATTCCTCACCAAAATCTACCACCCCAACGTCGACAAGCTGGGACGCATCTGCTTGGACATCCTCAAGGATAAGTGGAGCCCGGCCCTGCAGATCCGCACCGTCCTTCTGTCCATCCAGGCGTTGCTGAGCGCGCCCAATCCAGATGATCCGCTGGACAATGATGTTGCCGAGGTATGGAAGAAGAATGAGCCGGAGGCATTGAAACGCGCCAAGGAATTCACAGAAAGCTTCGCCATGAAATCCAAATAGAGTCGATGCAGAACTCTATTACACGTGCCATACATACTCATACTATAGAGGATAGTATGTATCGTAGATGGAGCGCTTCACGCAATTGTAGTATGCATGATTCAGCAGCACGACTACTATGACCATTCTCGCGATTCACTGCTCTCCCTTGCTCTTTGCGGTGAGAGGAGAAGGAGTAGGAGCGCGCACTCGACAGGTCGACAGCCATGACGGCAACAAAGAAGCGCTACTCTCTCCCGACTTTGATCTGATGGCCGCGAACACAAACGATGGAACAAATGAACAAAGCCAAGGATGTCCGGAAAGATGGACAAACAAGCCAACCAACGAACAAGCAGGTTGAAGATGACAATCGCCGTGTTGTATCTATCTATGGATGATGAATACAGCGTAATAGAGTGCTCCAATGAACACAGAGCACCCCCGATGTGCACAGCACTGCGATCAATGATAAGATTTGGTAACACTTGGCAGCAAATTTTAACAGCAATTCTATTATGTATTACATGCCTTAAGCATCATCCGTGCTGAACAGCGCTACTACGTATCGGAGTACGCTGGGAGTTTCCCGCAGTACAACTACCTCGTGTGACTATGCGATAACTGCGAGCTGCAAACCCTGTGAATCGCGCACCATGCCCTCTTCCCAAACACCGCCCATACAATCGCAAGCTACTTGCCGAATAGCGTCTGCAAAACTCGCATGGAATTTTTCCCACCACCCAATCGGGGCATGACCAAGCCTCCACGCTTGGCAACGGGCGGCGCCGGCTCCGACGTCACCGTGCCAATCAAAAATGGAAACAGGCTGCTCAACAGAATATCCCACTGCGGAATATCAAATCGATCTTCCTGCTGCGTGATGAGGCTCGTCTCCGTATCGACCGTGAAGTCCGTGTAACAGATGTACGGCTTGATGGGCAGACCGTTGAATCCGATGTTGATATCACCCGACAACCGCCACGTGCACGTGATGCCACCGTCCGCATTGACGACCGTCTCGATGATCTCGGCGCGCGCCGTCTTCTGATTGAACAATTTGCGCACCCCACGCGCGTAGGCCTCGATGCCCTTGAGCTGGACGTCGGGATCCTGGAATTCGAACGTGTCGGCGAAGTAGGCTGGATTGACGTCGCCCGTGACGAACCACTCGCGTTGCGTCAATTCGTAGTCGAGGGCCTGCGCCAAGGTGGCCAGCGTCGTTGTGGGTGGGATCTTGGGGGTGTTGTTCCAGTCGATCTGATCGAGCGGGTCTTCGATGGCTTCCTCGCTGTCCTCCTCCTGCATGAAGTTGGACAGGACCTTCGTGGCGACGTTCTTGTATTCTTCAACGCCGTTCATGTCAGCAGCTTTCGTGCTGTCGCTGTTCTCGTCGTTGTCATTTGGGGATGCCTTCAAGGCCGGGAATGCAGCCGATCGTTGCTGGATGGATGACGAGACGAAGGATGGTTGACTGTGTTGCACGAAGGCATCTGCCATGCTACATTGCAGCATCACCACGGCGACCGTCACAACGGCAACCATGGCAGAAGCTGTCGCAGCAGAAAGAGAACTGGAGCGGCACGACCTCATTCTTCAAACGGATTTGGATAGCTGGTATTATGCTTGTGGAAGTTCGATGGATAGATCCTCTGGGAAGAAGAAGCGCCGATCATCGAAGCGGATCATCAACCTCAACATCATCAGCGTCGCCATCGTTGTCACCGACGTTGCAGTTGTCGGTCGCAGCAACAATGTCACATCCAGAACCCAACAAGGGAAAAAGAAGATTTGTTCAAATTGAAGCCATTCACGATCGATTCCCCGTGAGTTCGACTGAACCGATTGCATGACGTCGATTCGAAGACGTTCCAAAAAGAACAAGAGCGTGGTGAAGATGGTATCCGTGTTTTTCGTTGACGTCAACTCTCGTTCAAGTCAGAACAGACACCTCTCTTCTGCTGTGCCGCCATCGTCCACGGCATCATCGTTGCAACGCGGTGCGGTTTCATCTTCGTCGGGCACTGCATCAACTTTACGAGTGCTGCACCAGTGCGGAGCATTGGTATTCTTCCTCTTGCTTCCGTCCATCTTGTGATCGCGGCTGCTTGTCCTTGCAACTCTCGTTCATTTTCGGACTGCTCAACTCTGCATTCATTGGCATCATCATCATTGGCATCATCATCTTCTTCTTCGGAGACTCTCTTCATTTGCATGCATCACAAGGATCACACGTCTGTGACAACTGATCACAAAAGAGAGCGACCGAAGAGGGGAGCAAAAGGAGGCAGCATTCGATCGAAGACGAGTATTCACTCTCGCTCGCACTTGAATTGCACCATCGCCTTGCACAAGAACAGAAACAGACGGAAGCCTCTCTTGATACACGGTGGAACATTTATGTAAAGTTGGGCGCTCGTCCGTTGCCCCTCACAAAGCAACATCAACAACAACATCAATCGCAAAGACACAACAGCAACATCAAGGATAGCTACGATACGACTCCACCATGACCGCCAAACACCACATCCCTGATCTGACGATGCGCGAACCGCAGAACACCGATCAATCTGCGCCGCCGCAGGAACCATCCAACTGCTACGAACTGACATGGGAAGCCGACGCCGCACAACAAATCCACACTGCGCTGCAAAACACGAGTACGACCAAACCCTTCATGGTCTGCGTCGTCGGCATCCCGGGCAGCGGCAAGTCCGTCAGTTGCTTCCTGCTGGCCAGCGCTTTGGAATCCCTCCAATTGCCATGCATGATCATGCCGCACGATGGATACCACTACACGATGGCGCATCTCAAGACGCTGCACGATGCCGACGACAGGATCTACCGCCGCGGTGCGCCAGACACATTCGATCCGCGCACCCTGCTGCACGATTTGCAGCGCATCCGCGATGGCGATGAGGCTATGGTGACGGTACCGGCCTTCGATCATGCCGTCGGCGATCCGGAGCCTGATAAGCATATCTTTGATCGCAAGCAGCATCGCGTCGTGATCTGCGAAGGGTTGTACCTGCTGCATGAAGATGATGGTTGGAAGGAGATTCCGGAGATGTTTGATCTCAAGATCTACATCGAGTCGGACATTGACAAGTGCATGGACCGATTGAAGATTCGGAATCAGTGTATACCGGGATACACGCCGGAAGAGATTGCGGTGCGCGTGGATGAGGTGGATCGCAAGAATGCCGAGACGGTCATGAGATCCAGCGAACGGGCGGACATGAAGACCAAGGGCGTTGCATCTTGAATGGGCGTGTGCCGTTCATAGCAGCAGCAACATAGAGTGGTGATGAACGAGTGCATACTGCTGTTGCTACTGGTACATAGATACGATTACATTACATTACATCAATTAGGATACAGTTCTACAACAACACAAGACAAGGAATGGCACGGCATCTGCGCGTGTGCGGCAAAAGGATTTACGGAAAATCCCATGTATTCTCACACACGGCGCGTTGCTTGCTTACGCAATTACCACATCGTCGTTGGTCGTCGTTTGGATCATGCCCAAATCCAACAGTATCTGAAAGGCGCGGTCGCCCACGTCTTCAATCTGACCGTATCGTTGTGCCAAGGATCGTTCGACTCGTTTGGGTTTGGGTTGTTGTCGGGCGCGGATGGAGTCGCGGTCCATTAATGGATATTGCTCCTGTTGTGGCGTGGCCACGAACGCAGGTGGTGTCATGATCTGCGGATTGGGCGCGCCAAAGATCTTGGACCATCCTCGTTTCTGGATGTCATCGACGGAGACATCGGATGTGGGGGCATCGTGCGTTTGTGCAGGAGCGGAGAGCTCAAGGAAGTCGTCGTCGGCCTCCATAAGAGACGTCGCTGCATGTTCCTTGCGTGTCATGAACAGACCGACGCCACCGCCCAGAGTGACCGCAGCTACCGTTGTAGGAAGGTTAGTCGCATCTTGCATCTCGCGGTTGGCCACGACCGTGTTGGAGATGATGGATGGGAGACCCTTGATCCTGTCCAACGCATTTGTCGCGATGGTTCGGATGGGTGTGGTCGTCTGTAGTTGTTCTTGGATCGTCTGTGCTTCCACTGCGATGTCGACTTCGGTGACATCGTCGGTGGTGGCGTCGACGACGGATTCTGTACGCGCAGTCTTGAACCAGTTGTTGTAAACGGCCTTGCCAACCATCACGCCAGCAGTGCCAGCTGCCACAAAGGCGATGCCTTTGGAAAGACGTGGATTGTTGCGAAAGAGTTTTCTCACCCTGGATATGGGCCCCGCATCAACGGTGTCGATGTCATGATCGTAGCTGCCGTCGCCACCGCTGGGACCGGCCGCGGCAAGCTGTTGTGCGATGTTGGTTTCCGGAACCAGCGTGGTCTCCACGTTGGTGAAGTCCTTGGTCTGGCAATGGAACTCTTCCATCCATTCATCGGACAGAGTGACGGGGGTTTCGGTGGCGATGGGCCGAACACTGACCAGCGCCCCACCGGCCGCGACGCGCTTCATCATGTGAGATGCGGTGGTGGACGTAGATGTGGACGTGGACGCGAGGATGGAACTGTCGCCGCCTCTTGTGGAGAGCTGCGGTGTCGTGAGAGAGATGCGACGCATCATCGGGGAAACGTCTTCTTGTGTGGTGGAAGCTGTGTTCGTCTCTTGTTGCTGTTGCTGTTGCTGTTGCGCTTGTTGCTGTTGAGCGTTTGTCGTGGAGGCCAGCATCTCTGGTTGCTGTTGTTGCTGTGACGTGCCTTCGTGGTGCTTCATGACGGGCGTCGGTTCCATGACCGATCGGCGAAGGAAGGCAGGTCTGGACCACGATGAGGCAGTGCGGCCATCGATGTCTTCTTCGACGTCGGAGTCATGGCTATCGTCCAAGGTCGGATGCTGCTTCAGCGCTGATCTGGACGCAGCCGGGATGGAAGTCTGTATCGTTGCTGTGTTGCCTTCAGCGAGAAGAGCATCGAAGGAGGCATCCCAGCCATAGTCATGGCGATCGAAGTCATTGTCGCTGCTGCTGATGTCGATCATGTCAGCATGCTGTTCCTGTTCTGAGCCATGAGCACTGTGTTGCAGAAAGAGTTCGTATGCATCCTCAGCCTCATCATTCTCGACATCATGTTCAATATCATTCTCCACATCATCTCGCAGAAGATCGTCAAAGTCGGCCAGCACGGATCTTGCATGCGACAGGATACTGTCGACGGACTCTTCTTGTTGCACAACTGCTTGCTGCACTACTGCTTGCTGCTGCTGCACGACGACACTGGCATGAGCCGGCGGCACGACCGCACCCTGCAGCAAGGCCACGGAGATGCTGGCCATCCCGATGGCCTGCGTGGCTTGATCGCGGAACTTGGAGAGCCACGTGCGTTGCGGCTGTCGTTGCTGTGCTTGGAAGAGAGGTGCGAACTGCTGCTGATTGTTGGCGCGCACGGAGAATGCATCGACGCAGGGCATCGTCAGCAGCAGGGCCACGGCCACGTGCTGCGAGAGAGTCGGCGTCATGGTGGTGCTTGCAGTTGTCGCCATCGATGATGAAGGCCAGCGATGACCCCGATGTCTGCGGATTTCTTTTTTATGATTGTGGATGTCGCCGGATGTGGCTGCAGCAGAATGTTGCTGATTTGAACTTCGCATCAACGCAAAAAGTACGGAGGAAACGGTACTCACTCAATGTCATTGTCCCGTTTGGTACCATACTGAATGAGTCTAGAGAGCGAGAGAGCCTGACAAACTCCATGATTCAACACATGATGTAATATGCTGTCTACTACTGCCATTCGAATAGAATATGAACATGAAATCATTTCCGTCCCCACTGTTCTCTAGATCATGCCAAGATCATCCAAAATGACGGCGGCACGATCGCTGAGATCATCGATGGAGGCGTACTTCTGAGCCAGCGCCAACTCTTTCTCGACCGACTTGGGTTGCTGGCGCGCTTCTCGGATGCAACGCGGCAGGTAACCCAGATCGGCGTTGATGCGGTGATCGACATCGACGTCGACTCGCACGCCCGGCACGCTCTTGAACTTGCCCCACACGATGGCGAGAGTGTCGAGCATGCGGTTGCGCAGACGGACGGTCTTGCTGATTGGCGACAGGTGCAGCGGATCGCGCGAACGTGACACGAAGTGCTTGAGGCCGGTCACGACGCGCTTGGGGCGGATCTTTTGGAGGAGGCTGGGTGGATGCGACGTCTCCAAGGACTCGGACGTGACGGCGGTGGCCTGCAGTTGTGTGGCCGGAACCGGGATCGATGCCTCGCGCGTGCTGGCCGCGTAGGACACGGCAGTGAAACCCGGTTGCGCGGTGTTGGATGGTGTCGGTTCGAGCGCCTCTTGGACAGCGACCATGCCCAGATCTTGCAGGATGGCGAACACCCTGTCTTCAAGTGAATCGATGGCGGCGTACTTGGCAGCCAGGACTGCCTCTTCTTCCGGCGACTTTGGTTGGCGACGTGCCTCCTGGATCTCTTGTTGGGTTAGCCTGGGGGGCAGGGATGCGACGGGTGGAGGCTCGTAGACGACTTCGAGTGGCTTTGGTGTGACGATTTCAGGTGCAGCAAGATCCGCACTTGCGAGTTGCGGCTCGTCGGCAGCTTCCTCAGCAGCTTGTTCCGGTGTGGTGTCCAAAACATCGATACCGTCTTCATCACCTGTGTCATCATCACCTGTGTCATCATCATCTGTGTCGTCGATACCGTCGTCTTCGACCACGAGAAGTTCTGGCTCCGCATCGTGCAATCCGACCATGCCCAGATCTTGCAGGATTGTGAACATCCTGTCTTCAAGCGAATCGATGGCGGCGTACTTGGCGGCCAACGCTGCCTCTTCCTGTGGCGACTTTGGTTGGCGACGTGCTTCCGCGATCGATTCTGCAGGTTCCATCTCCATGTGCTCATCTGGCGATGGTTCCTCGGCGGCAGGCAGCTCTTCTTCGTCGTCGTCGTCGTCTTCTTGCACCTCGATGGGTGGAGTCTCAGTTGTTTCCTCAATGGCATCGTCGTCGTCGTCGTCATCATCCGCTTCTTGCACCTCGATGATCGTCTTTTCAGGAATGGTTTCTTGCTCCATCTGCGGTGGTTGTGGCAAGACGGGAACATCGGCTTCCACGAAGGTCATGATGGAGTTGACGATGCTGCCGTCAGTTGTCGTTGGGAGTTGCGTGGCAGTTGATTCCTCCTTTTCATTGAGAACGGTCTCTTCCACAGCCACTTCTTCTTCATGTTCTTCTTCTGCCACACCACCACCACGCTCACGCCGCCGCAACTCATCTTGGAACTTGGACAACGCGGTCGTGTCATCGGCAATGTCGGCAAGCTGCGGAGCGGGCTTGGGTCGCAGCAACGGCTCGACATCTTGCAAGGCCACAGCGTTGGCATCGCTCTTGGTCTGCTTTCCCGTCAAGTCGACGCGATGCAACACCTTGTCGAACAGCTGCCTCGAGACGAATTGCGCCATGTCGCGCGGCGATGGCGTCGTGTCCGTCGCGACTTGCTGCAAATGCGTTGCCGGCATGCCAGGCTGCGGCGCATTGAGGAAGGATGCGTGCGCTGTGGAGAGCAGCAGCGCGGCGCAGATCCTCCATTCGCGGGGTGGTGTCATGGTGGGTGCTTTCGTTGTTGTTGTTGTTCTCTCTATGGTCGTATGGTCTGGTATAATAGTAGACAGAGATCAAAGGCAGTTGGAGAGGTTCCGAATGCAGAGCTCTCTTGGGTTTTGCGGCTGAATCCGTCTTCAATTCCTTTGCGCTGAATTCTGTTCTGTTGTGTTCTCCTGCACCCAGTTCTCAACTGCTGTTCTGCTGTTCTGTTGCTTGCAACACCACAGACCAAGTCGATCAATGAATGAATCAATGAATCAATGTATGAATAAGTATGCTATGCTATCTGCAATGGATGCCGTTGCCCTTCTTGCCGCCAATGATGATGATGATGATGATGATGGAGATCAAACCACAAGAATAGAGCAGAGCGTGCAAATAACTGTGTTGGAATGTTGTGTGTGGCAGCGCTGTTCTTCTCTTGGATGGTTGCGTAGTATTATATCAATGATGATGAGTTAGATGTTTGTGGTATGTCAACTGCCTTCGCTTCCAAGGAGCAATCGCAACACACAGTCGTGCTCTGTTCTTCTTGGTTGCTTGTCTTGTCTTGCTTGGTTGCTCGCTTCGGTGAGTGATGATGATGATGATGGCATCCTGTCTTTGGCTATGAAGCATTCTTTGCTCTTGCCTCCTGCTGTTGGTCACAACAACAGTGCGTTGCTGTTGAACTGGAAACAAAGATCGCTGTGTCCGTTTCAATTGTGACAATATGTCTTGTGGGCGTCTTTTGTGACACTTGTCGTTGGAAGACGTTACTGAATGAGAACCACTCAAAAGCGAACCCTCGACCCCCGGATTCTGACCGTCGTCCGTATCGCGTTTGGATGGATTCTGCTTCTGTGACATCTTCCCAGCGTGCGAGTCGGCCTTCGCGATGCCTGTTCTTTGCTTCGTAACGAATGACTCGTTTTCGGTCGCTGGGGAACAGATGATAGAGCCCCTTTGCTGCCTCTGCGTGCCCACATTTGACGTCACGGATGACCTGATGACCTCCTTCGAAAGGTGTGGAACATGGGAACAAACTCCTCTTCTGGGAACTGTTGTGTTGTATTATTCGCGACTGCTGGAAGAATCGATTGGAACTGCTGTCACCAAGATTCTCGTTACATTCTCCCTTCCCGACACAGACGCGAAGTCATCCATCTGCTGTGATGCCATCACATCGCTCCGGCAACGCACCAACGCGGTGCAGACACGCAAAACTGTAGTCGCCGCAGATCGTGAAGGCGCCAGCAAGCAGAGACGAGAGAAAACCTGCGCCCACAGGATACGCGTAGACAAGAGAAGGAGAGAGACAGGCGAACGCAATTGGAGGAGCAAGTTTGCACTGCAGTACTCGTGTTCGTACTCGTATCTGCAACAGAGCGAAGGAGGTGAGAGGCGTGAGGTTGCTGCAACAGATTCGAGACATCACCATCGCGAACTTCACTGTCATCATCCTCTCTTGTGCCACTGTCATCGTGTTTGGCATTGCCACTGTGCATTGGTTTCGGTTTCTCTCGTTCTTCTGTGAGTGACTACGTGAAAGGCTCCCTCAACGGCGTCCAAAAGGACACATACTGTGCCAACGTGCGAAAAACTTACACCGAGCAACGCGCGGCGCCCAATCCCACGAAGTTGCTCAGTTCGCTGATTTGCCGCTGGTTTGGCGAACAACATCCACACAAAAAGCAAATCGGACCAAAGTCAAACGCAAACGCAAGTTCTTGCGCACCTCACAAGTGATAGTACTCGTACTCAACGCTGTTCCCACTCTATTCATCCGACGCAGAAAGAGTCATTGTCCGTCTCCCTCCTGCCACAACTCAGCGCATCGTAACGCAGCGCACCGCCACACAAAGCAAACGAAGACTTCGCCCCACGATGACGTCAACCGTAACCACCATCCCGACCTTACCGCCCACGCCGCAACCGAACAACAACAGCAGAGGCGACGATGACATGGACATCTCCAGCAGCGGCTTCTTCTTCACCATCTGGATCCTCGGCATGCTCATCTTCATCATGCTCCCCTTCATCGGGAACAAGCGACGACGATTGATCTGCCGCATGCGACTCAAGGAACGCCGTTGGAATGTCGGCCTGTCGCCGGATGAGACCATGCGCCGCATCATGACGCCGGCAGCGGAACGTCGCCAGCGCATGGCGCAGCAGCGCAGGCAGCGATTCGAACTCTCCAAGACGCAGGAGGATGAGATCCGCCAGCAGTTCCTCAAGAGTTCCATGCAAGATTACACCATGGTACGTACCATACTACACATCACGAGTATTGCATTGCGTTGCGTTGTGTTGTGGGGTACCGTCCGTCACGTTCATTGTCGAATGGGAGAGCCATCAAACCGGGAGATGGTGATGTTGTTGAATCGGAACCGTGCTATCAAGCGTTCCTGCATTTCCACCATGTTCCACAACACGCTCGGCAATGTTCCTTTCCATTCTTGTTCTTGTTCGTGCATCACCACCGAACTCTTCCCATCTTGACCACAACGCATCACCCTTCGCATTCGTCAAACCGCCAATCTGCTCACTCTTGTGCCTTGCAACATGTTCCACGCCTCCACCATCTCCGCGGACACGCACCAACGAACTAATCACGCAGGAGCTGGAAGAAGATGACATCTTCAAGACCGATGAGATCAAGGACAATCACAGCAACCACTCAGGTCGTTCCATCCTCAACCTCCTCGGCCTCAGCCCAAACAACAACAGCAGCAACAACCAAGCCACGAGCACGAGGCGCTTCAGCTTCGGCGCCACGCACAACAAACCCAAGTCGGGCAATCCCAATTCCAACGATGGCGTTGACGATGCATTGCAGCAATCGCAATCATGCGACGTACCGGACTCGAGTGTCATCGTCTCCAGCACCACGGAAACCACGGACACCGATGGCGACGCGGATGAACTGCGACCGAGCACGAGCATGCCCACGGAATCGTCGACGTCCTTTGGACCGGAGCAAACGGTCCCGATTTCCAACTGCAACGACGACAATAATGATGGCGACGACGAGACGCCGCCAGTTCTCGAAATCCCGCTCGGTCACGACGACGAAGTGGCACCCATGAAGGGTGAACCAACCGTGCGCAGACAGCGTGCCGACAGCGTGGATTCTTGCGACGAGATGCTGGAGGAAACCTTCGATCCGACGGAAGCGCCAGACGACACCGATGAGATGTTGCGCGTCCCGTTGGCCGGGCAAACGAAACCATCGCCCGACAATCAAAAAGATGCCTTCGTGACGACGACGACACGACGCAACGTACCGAACGGATGCGCCATCTGCATCGCGCCTCTCGAGGCCGGCGACAACGTCACATGGAGCTCCAACAAGCAATGCTCGCACATCTTCCACGAATCCTGCATCATGCATTGGCTGCTGACGGTGGGACGCAAGACAGCGCGCAAGCGCCGTCGACAGAACAATCAGGCCGTCGGCGAAGACGAGCTCGAGAAGATCTGCCAGTTCCCCATGGAGTGTCCATGCTGTCGGCAGGACTTCATCGTGCTGCCGGATACGGATGACAGCAGCGAGGACCTCAAGGAGCCCAGCGAGACGTCGGCGACAAGCTGAGTTCAGCAAAGACCATGCGACAATAGGACAGCGGAACGATGTGCCGCACGCTAGTAGCACAATCATATTGCCATACCACATTTCGAAATCGTGTGAAGCTGTTGTGCCAGTTGTATTGACACAGACGGCAGCCGTCTCGTGTCTGCGCAATTGCAGCGGCGAAGTCGAAATTGCACCACGTTGTGCGATTTCGGTTGCGCAAAAAAAGTAATTTATAAATATAGTATTTGCCGCATCCCCCAATCAGAACAGAGTGTCCTTCTGTAACAGACAATATAGCGCTTCGGATTTGAGACACAACAGAAACAATGAAAAGCCAAAGACCAACCATAACTATGTTGTCTTGTTGACATCGAGTATCCTGTGCTCGAGAGTGGCACACGGTTGTGTCCACCACCAACATGTCTCCTCTGCTCTTGTGCCGTCCAACTTGTTGATGTGAGACTTGATTTTGAAGAGGGAGATTGAATACAATCTGAGAAAGAGCTGACACGCTGACAGCCGATTGCGAAAGAGAGAGATGATGCGGTGTTCATCGACAACGCTGTTCATCTGGATCAGCCTTCGGCTTGCACATGAATGACATCGACCGCAACCTGGGCGCATCAATGACCACGTAGACGTCTCTATTCACACTGACTGGCCGACCTAATCCTTCTCCCCAAGACAAGCAAGATCCGGTGTTGCTGACAATGTTGCGGACCGCACATTGCACAATCGACGCCACGACAAGCCTCGTTGCACCATTCATGTAGCAAGAAAACGCCTTCGAAGGGACCAATTTACTCCGATATGATGTAGGTGGTTAGCATACTTGCCTTTCACGCAGGATACCCGGGTTCGAGTCCCGGTATCGGAACGTTTTGCGCGAGATGGAACTGACTGTTGCTTGTGCTGGGTTTGTTGACGTGTTGATAGGATTTCGTTGGGTGTGATGCAAGCGCACTGGAGATCCTCGTCCAGTCACCAAAGAGGAAAAAGTCCACCTTTTGCTGTTTGTGACCGGCGTCGCCACCATGTCTTCTTGAAGTGAAGTGTTCGAACAGCGCGGAGCAGAACAGAAAACGAATAGTCCCAACGAGAACCTCGCCTTCGCCATCCCCACTGGAACATGGAACAACACTGTTTGCAGAATTGGACATGTGAGGGTGGATGGAGTGTGCGATCGAGGCTCTGTGTGACGGCTTCAAGCCAAAACCTGTGTCGTTGTGCCCTGTCCATGCCCTGCTTGACGCCTGGTACGTGGATCAGGCGGCGACCTTCGGGAGGCGAACGAAAATGTTTCCCGAGGATTCAGCACACCTCCCAGCACGCATTGTGCAGAGTTTCCGGCTCCTTCCGACCTGCTTCACACTACTCGCTCGTACGCTGCATCAATACGACCTCCTCTAGCCGCTAATGTTTGGATGGGTCGGATAGGGATGCTTTGCTGCGTGAGGTATTCATCTTGTGCCAGCCTCGGTGCCTTCGCGCTCCGGGCTCGTGCGACAGATTCTCTGGCAGTTGGCCACACACCTGCAGTTCGTGTCAACTTTCTCTGCTAAAAGATGTGGTTGACATCTTCCCTATCGCTGCATTGCAGAAACGAACATTGAAAACAAGTGAGCTGTAAAGGGCGTTATGACTCTGGATGAGGTGACGACTATTAAGCTCGCGCTGACGGACAACTGGTTGTCTGGAAGATGATCGTGATACGATTCATTTAAGCGGGTGTAGCAGAATGGCATGTCCTTGCTTGTCTTTGACGCCGTGGACAGCGACTGTGACAATGGCCTCACAAAATTGCACAGAGAGAGAGGAACATGGCGCAGAAAGATGCGCCAAAGCGAAAAGCTGGCGGAGTGTCGCGCCACGCCTATCGCAACGCCGACTTGGCTTGATGGTGGCGGTCGCTGCCATGGTACGAGTGTGCCGCGCGACGTGCCAATCCTCTCTTCACGTGGGAGATCAACATCAGTAACAGTAAAATCAGCAGCAAAAGCGGCAGCAGCAGCAACAAGATCACAGACACCTGTGACCACCGAGCAACAGCATGCAGGCATAAATAAATCTCAACCACTCTCGGACTTGCAAACCATGATGGCGATGAACGCAACGACACTCTGCGATGACAGGAAGCACGATGATGGGACTTTTGCTTCCCGCACCGTCGACTGTGACAGCTCATTTGACTATTCTTCATCAACTGACAGCAATGGACAGCCGAATGTGACAGGCCATCAGCTGCGCTGCTCGTCCACCCTCACTTCGCCCAGCTCCTCCAAGGTGCCAGCATCCGCGGCACGCAACACATCCAACACGCCCCACACGCCCAACACCTTCAACGTCAGCAACGGGGCAAGCAGCCAGCACAGGGGTGGGATGCACTCTCTCCAACTACCAACGGAAACATCGCCCTCCAACCGACACGGAATGCCGAACAGCATTCTGAAGGATGGACCGACGCTCGCAACAGAGACCAACCGCATGCGTACAGCCAGAAAGCTGGCGGAATTCTCCCAAAGCTCTCTCGACTTCTCGCGCATCAGTCTCATCGGACGAGAAAAGGAGAAGCGCGTCCTCGACCGTCTATTCCAGCAGATCCTCAAGAAGCCAACGTCCGCAGCCTCACCACCATCTTCATCTTCATCAGACAAAGAGAGGTCAACGGGTCCGAATGACGAGGAAAGCAACGCAATCTATGCGAGCAATGCGATCAACCCAGACAATCAAAACGCTCTCGTCCAACATGTGACAGCACAAGCTATCACCGTCCGATCCCTCGTGTCCATCTCCGGATACTCGGGCACCGGAAAATCGGCGCTGGCCAACACGCTGCGACCAAAGTGCAAGGCCAACGATGTCTTCTTCGTGTCCGGAAAGTTCGATCTCAAGCAGATGGATGAACCGTACTCTGGCTTCCGAACCGCGATGGCCGATCTGTGTTCGCAGATCTGCGCTCTTCCAAGAAGCCGTGTTGACACCAAGCATCGCGAAGAACAGCACACCCGAAGCTTCGACATGATCAGGCAGCGCATCACAGATGATCTTAACATTGCTGAACTGCAATCGCTTCACAAGCTCATTCCCAACCTGATCGATGTCGTCGGCAACGAGGCGCTATCATACAGAAGCACACAAGACAACCACGCCGACAGCAACGGCAACAGCAACGGTGATGGTGACGGTGACGGTGACGAAAGCACAGTCCTTTCTGCCGGCCAACCTGCGCAGACAACAGAAGGCTTCAAGGAGCAGTCCATTCGACTCAAGTTCGCCTTCCGACGATTCATCAAGATCATCTGCAGCTGCTGTCCCCTCGTGTGGGTATCCGATGATGTCCAATGGGCAGACAAGGAATCACTCAACATGATCGAGTCGTGGATGCTGGACACCACCATCTCCTCTCTCATGGTCGTCATCTGCTTCCGATCCAACCTCGTCAACATGGACGGAATCGACAATGGGAATGCCAGCAATGCTGAAGGCAATGCCAGAAATGCTGAAGGCAATGTCAGGAATACTATTGGCACCAGCAACAAGCGCACTTCGGACTTGGACTCTGTGGCCACATCGAACACGGCCGATCTGGTTGGCCAGATGCTGTCATCCATCCAGAAGAAGAAGCGGGAGCGCTTCATTCGGTACGTCAGTCTCGAGGTCAACAACCTCTCGTTGGACAACGTGCATACCATGCTCAAACAGCTACTGGGTATCTACAGCAACGACGGTGATGACCGCAATAGCAACAGCTACGGACTGGCAGAGATCATGTTCAAGAAAACGGATGGAAACGTCTTCTTCGTCCAGCAGTTCATTCGGATGCTCGTCAAGGACACCCTGCTGTCATACGACATCGCATCGATGAAGTGGGTGTGGGACAACGATCAGATCAAGCGAGAGACTCCGGCAACCATCAACGTGGTGGAGCTGATGGAGCTGAAGCTGCAGCAGATCGATACGGCACAGTACCTGCTGCCGCTAGCGGCATGTTTAGGATCTACGTTTTCGTGGTTGCTGTTGCGAACGGCGCTGGAGGGCTTCGCGGAGGACGATGGAACGGGCGAGGATGGGCATCGTGCATTGTACGAGTCGTTGTTCGGTGGACCACCACCGGCAAGCGAAGATGAATGGTTGGATATTCTGAAGGTGTATGAAGAGGAGGGACTCATTGAGGCTCATGATGGTAGCAGTACAGCCATGGCAGCCCCATCACCTGCTGCATCCGAATACTCCTTCATCCACGACAAGGTGCAGGAAGCAGCACTTGGAATGATCCCATCGAAGACGCATCTTCTCGAGCTGCAGCATCGCATCGGGATCATCTTGATGGATCGGCTGTGTCCTGATGACTTTGAGTCGTCACTGTTCGTGGTGGCGAATCTTCTCAATGGCCGCTTGGACATGGTTCCGCAGTACCCATCGCCAGTACCGTCGCCATTGCCATCAACACCGCCATCAGTGACATCGTCGTCAGCATCGCCACCGCCGTCATCGCCGCCAACGCCAGCAGCAACATCATCGCCGATGGCATCAAACATCGACATCACACAAACACGGCGCTTTCGAGTCGCAAACCTCAACTTCGATGCTGGAATCAAGGCCGCGTCTCATGTAGCGTTCCGGGCAGCATACACCTATCTGCAGAACGCTATCGACATGATGCCACCCGACCACTGGCAATCGCAATACGACTTGAGCCTCCAGCTTTTCACATCCGCCGCAGAATGCGCTTATGTGAGCAACAGGTTTGAGATGATGCAGAAGTATGGCCATGCGGTGATCGGGCGCGATGACTGTCCCTTAATCGACAAGATGAGGGCATATCACATTCTAATGGATGGGGAACTGGCTATGGTCCAGCATGGCAAATCCAGCGACGTCATGAAGCTGGGGGCCGAAGTGATGGCCAAGCTAGGGTATCGATATCCCAAGAACAGCATCGTGAGGATGCTAACGGTCATCAAACGGATGATGAAGCTGAAGGCGTCCGCAAAGAAGTGGACGATAGAGTATCTGGAGTCGATGCGGCCAGCCGAAGATCCGATGGAAAATCTTATCCTCATGACAATGGCGAGACACAGCTTGGCGGCTTACTTCATGGACCCGGCCATCCAAGTCTTGGTCATAACAGACATGATCAATCGGTCGATGGTGAACGGCACGACCAATTTCACCATCAACTCGATCGCAAGTCTCTCATTGCTTGTCGGCTCTGGCTTGGGTGACACCAAAGCAGCGAAGGCGTACGCCGAATACGCACTCAGCCTGTGTGACGGCATGAAAGACAACGGAGCCATCGTGAGAACTGTCATGGTCTCAAAGGCACTCTTCCTACACAATGTCACATCATTTGAGGATTGCAAGCAGGCACTTCTCGACGCTTATCCGATCGGTATGGCAGGCGGCCACGTTCAGGGAGCGCTTTGGTGCATCGTCCTCTATCTTGACATGTGCTGGTTTACAGGAAAATCGCTGCATACACTCGAGGCCGATTACTTGGTATACATGAATGTCGCTGCTGACTTTAGCCAGATGAACATTGTGGAGAACGTTGCCGCGAGGCTGCAGATGATATTAAACTTGAGAGGGACGTCAGATCATCGCACTCTCCTCGTCGGCGATGCCTTTGATGAAATCGCAGCCATGCAAAGGGCCAAGCAATCGGGGCAGGTCTCGTTGGTCATGAACATACATCGACAGAAGCTGTTCGTTGGCACATACTTCGGAGAGTTTGAGGATGCGGCAGAAGTTGGACTTGAGTTCTACGATGGACAGTTGAAGAATTCACCGGGTTCCTGTGCTCGCATCCCGAGCACTTTTTGCACAGCACTCGCAGCCACGATCATATACAAGCGAAGCAAGCACCTTCCAAGATCCAAATGCAACGCGATCAAGCAGCTTGCTCGCAAAGCACACGCAGCACTTCGAACGGCCGTGGAAAAGAAGAACCCAAATGCCGTCCACTACCTTGCCATCCTTAACGCCGAACGAGCGGCGCTCAAGGCGCATGATGTCAAGCACCACGGGAAGAGGCAAGAATCATTCGAAAACGCAGTGAAGATGTACCAGGATGCGATCCGAATATCAGCACGGACAGGCATGACGCAAGATCGGGCGTTGGCGAACGAGCGGCTGGCGGAGCACATGCTGATCGAGAATGATCGAGATCGCGCGAAGTATCACTTCGACGAGGCCATTCGGTCTTACAGCGATTGGGGTGCGGATGGGAAGGCCAAGCAGCTACACGAGCGTTGCGGATCCGTCTGGCAGCGACCGGCGGAGATTACGTTCGCTACCTGAAAGCGTCGATCATGGTACGAGTACGTACGGCCGTTGCATGTACCTATGGTGCCTTCGGCGTTTCTTCCCGTGGCGTGAACCGCAAGCTTTTGCCAACAAGGCGATGCCAGGTTTCCAGAGCATGCAGCACGGAGCACAATACCTACAAATGTACGTACTAGCTGCACTCAATGTAAAACGGTGTCACGATAGCACTAGTTGTGGAGTTTTGGCCCCTCGTTGCCACTGGTTTGCTTGCTTTTGGGAGAAACGGCGATTGGATATTTAGAGCTATTTCGTGTTTGCTCTCGCTGATCCGTCTTCTACGTCACAGGGAACGGATTCCACGTCATGCAACACGAGTCACAACAGAGGAAGAGACATCGTGCTACTCTTCCTCCACAAGACAACGTGATGACTGTGCGAAGCAACGAGCACACACGATGCTACAGTGTCATCTTTGCCATCGCAGCAGCAGCAGCAGCAGCGCAAGCAAGGGGCCAAACTGGGCCTTGTGTCCGCGACGTTGGGATCTGTAGGGACGATGTTTGGAAGAAAGGCTGCTGGCAATGATGCATCCAAGTCAGAGAAGGGTGGGGAAACTACGGACGCTCAATCGAACACCACCCCCACTGTGCTCAAAGCAGCAACGCCAACCGCAACCTCCGTCGACCAACGCAATGCCACGACGGCAGGCAGCGGAGCCACTTCAGTCAAGTCCACACCCTCCACTCAACACGGCACAGCCAGCGCATGCTCGGTGGCGTCGAGCTCCGTCCGAGTCGAAGAGAACCAAGCCCGAAGCAACCCTGCCATTGTATCACAGTCCAGGAAAGAGGCGGAAGGCTCAGTATCTGTTATCCCTGCACCTACTTCGGCCAGAAAGATGCGTGGTAAGCAGGCAGTGGCGGCCTTCGGTGCAATTGCAGCCTCTCAGTCGATGCCGACGTTCTGCAACAATTCGCTTGGCAAGGAACCACCATCCAGCATTGGACAAAGCAAGAATGCGAGTGCCAGCATCGAAAAGAGCACCATCTCAAGCATTCACAACAATCATGATGGTCAGGCCACATCCATGGACGTCATGGATCGCGTCTCCAACCAAGCGACGCGACAACAGCATGATGCAGGTCCGAATCGCGTCGCCAACAGCCTCTGCAACAGGCATCGAGCTTCTAGCGGGAGCATACGTTGCAAACCGTGTGCTTGCTCCAAACCACCTGCAATCGGCGCAAACAACACGTTCCGCATCCTTGTCTTCTGGGTCCGAGGCCGACCAGCAGTCGAACGATCAACAGCAGGCCGAGAAATTGGCGCGAAATGCCCAACCCCCAGCTGTGACCATGACGCAAGCTACCGACAGCGGAGAACAGACCGACAGCATCGAAGTGCGGGCCGTTTCGGTCATAGATGAAGGGTCGCAAACGTCGGTCCGCTTCAATGAATCAGACTCGTCTAGCACGCAACAATTCCACGAACACCATCGACCAAGCGTGATCACAGGAGCCAACTCGTCACACAGGCCTACATGGTGCAACGACACGCTGTCAAGCGGATCGGTATACTACGACGATCCGACGTACTCGAACGGAGAGTCACGCTCCAACCGTTCCAATGGCAGCACCAGCGACGGTCATTTCATTTCTGGGGCCGTGGTCGGAGCAGCCGCAGTTGGCGCTGCAGCGGCTGTGGCAGCAGCAGCTGCATCATCTTCCAACACATGCGATAGATCATCATCCGTCAGTGGAACAGCAACGGAAATAGCGCAGAACGCCGGTGGCAGCAAGCAGTCGTGTCCGTCGGCAGAGAGCAGCGCAAGTGGAACATCCAGCCTGGCATCCAGCAACATCTACACAAATCGTTCTGAAGGTGTCAAGAATGGCGAGGTCCGTGCCGTCGACCTCTCTTCTTCAACATCATCCGACTACGAGGCAAAGATTGCAGCAATGATTCACTCGCAGATGCAGAGTGAAGGCATCGAACGTCTCGCAGAGACCAGCAGGCCTCCTCCGGCTCCTCTCGAAGACATCATGGACCTTGCTGCAGCCAAACTGGCTGCTGGTAGTTAATACAAAACCAGCAACAAGGACGAATCTGCCAGCAAGGACGCGTGTCAACCGGGATCTGAAAAGCAAGACCTGATCGCCAGTGCAGCCAACCCAGTGATAGTCAGCCACCTCGTGGAAACCGTACGTTCATCCGATGACATCCTAGTCGTCCAGGGCATGGAAGTTCTCATGCCTGCGCGAGGAATGAACAGCAGTCAATCCACAGCCTCCGAATTCACCTCTCCGAGAATGAACGGTCGGTGAGATCTGGTGCAGCTTCCACCAGGAAGTTGTCTTCCAGCTCTGCGGACAACGAACGCCCTTCGTCGTTCAATGAATCTGTCTTGAACAGCCTGTTGGACTCTGACTCGGAAAAGGTTGGGGCGCTGGTCGGGCACCAAGACCAATCGAGCCCATCCACAACACAGAGCGATCGCGGCTTCGGGAAAGATGACAACAGCAACAAGGATGACGACGCCAACGCATTGACAACCACTGCAGCTATTGGCGTGGCCGCAGCAGTCGTTACGGCGGCATCTATGGCAGTTGCAGCCAAAACCACGACCACAGCCAAAGCCAAAGTCACAGCTGACGGCAGCCCTGCAGTCAGCATGGTGACGAGCGCAAGCGCCAACTCGAATCCTGTCGATAGTAGCTGCACCGACAATGCGTCGGCGGCCTCAACAAACGATGTTGCCGACGCCGCTCAAGATGCATCGGCAACTGTTTCGACTGGTCACATCGAGCGTAACTCATCCCACAAGTCGATCAGCTCAGCAAAGTCGTCATTGGACAATGTCACCAAGAACGTCCCGACTGGAGTAGCCGCAGGTGCAGCAGTTGTCCTTGGGGTTGGCGCAGCGACCATGACCAAGTTGTTGATGAATGCAGAAAAGGATTGCGACAATGCTGATGCTCCTACTGAACATGACCCAATTGATGCCACCGACCACGGAAGCCATGGTGGTGCGTCACCTGGGAATTATTCCATCGAGCAACAACCCCCAGCAGAGAGTGCCTCACGCTCGCGAAATGTGGAAGAGATCATTGTGCTCGACGACGAAGACGACCACTGCTCCAGTGACAACGAGGGTGACGATGATCACCAGCAGAATCGACCATTGCAGAGTCATTCCGATGGCGTCATCATTATCAGCGACTCCATGGAGGGGCAGCATTCGTATGGGGATCCATGGACTGGTGACGGAGACGACACCCCTGCATCACGCGATTCAGCACTGAGCATTGGCACCGACAAGTCTACCACCAACCCAGCTGGTGCAGCACCAGTCATCAACCTCGTGAACTACGACAGCACGAGCTTCGAAGTGTACGACGGTGAGAGCGGCGATGTCATTGTGTGCCACGAGATGGATCCCTATGAAGTCGTGGACAACCTGGCCCAATCCGCGACGGCCACAGTCACAAACTCACAGGCAAAACAAGGGGCAGTGGTGTCTGAGGAGAGCAAAGGTCAGCAGAAGGCGGGCATCACCTCATCACAGATGTTGGCCTTGGCTGTTGCATCGTTGGCCACCATTGGGGTCCTCAGCACCATGGGACGTGCAAGAGACAACGCACAAACGAAAGAAGCCGATGCCAGCACCAAGAAGTCTTCGCAAACAACCATCATTTCGGAGACAGCATCTGCATCTGCATCTGTGGTGCCCACTCCGCAAGACGAGACCAGCGCAAAGACTCGATCATGTTCAGCACAAGATGATCCCAGTGAGGTAATGGGGTCTTCGTCAACACGCGATGGCAGCGAAGAGATGGACCCTTCTGCAGCGACGGAGCAAAGCATCCAATCAACACAAACAGGACAGGAGGCCAAGCGGAACAAATGTGAACATGATGGCAAGGAGGACACGACAATCAACGAAGAGGTGTCCAATGGCGACGCACCCCGAAGAGAGGAAGTCCAATCTGCTCCATCTAGCAAGCCCAAAGCAGTACATGGAGTAGTGGGCTGTGCTCTTAGTGTACGAGTATGTAATATATTATAGGAGCTGCACTAGCACATCACAACACAGCATAGCATACGAGCATTGTATGGAGTGTATTTGTTGCGCTCTGCTCTATTCTACTCTGCTCCACCAATACATGACGATCGTGCTAGTGCGGTGCCGTCGGCAGGGCACGAGCAGAGATGAATGATCAGAGGATGCATCGTTGGTGCTCCAGTGACGAGCACGGACGCTGGGACTTGATGGCAGCAAAGATCGCGAGGGTTATACATGTGTGATGAAAAGGAAGTAGAGTACTAGCATGGTACGATGTGGTACAGATGTACAAGTGCGGTACCAACCAAGAGGAGCCTTTGCCATTCGATGGGTTTGTGCAACACACACCGATTGTGCTGGCACGCCGATCGACGCAGTTGAGGCCTTGGTGCGTATTTTGTGTGTGGTTCGGCTGGAATTTTTCCGATCAGAACGGCATGACACAACGTGATGGCTCCACAACGCGATGGCTTCACAATGCGCGCACCATTCACGACACAAAAAAAACGAGGAAATTCACTAACCAGGTCGTTTTGGAGGCCAAAGTCCACTAACCAGGTCGTTTTGGTATTGGCCAATCACGATGGCCGGAATTTTGGCCGGCGCGTCCCTGTGACAACGGCGAAAATAATAATTTAGCCACGAAGCCAACACAAACATTTCACTGCAGAACAGTGGAAAGTAGTCTTGTTTATGATGTTGTCGATGAATCCTGTTGAGCAGAGGGTCAAACCAGCTATTATCGATTGCATACTAACATCAGCCATTGGCATGTACCTACCTTGGAACAGCTACATCCAACTGCAAGGAGATTCAGATTACAATTAGTCAGTTCATGTGCTGCCATTCGGTCACTGTGTGTAATGAGTTGGTCATATGTGCATACAAAATGTCAATCACAATCAAATCCAACCAGGCGCCCACTTCCAACACACTCCAAAGGATCTGGTCACGAAGTATGAGGTCTTAGATCCGTCTGGAAGGTAGTCAAATCTGAGAATCTAGATTTCGAGTGGTGGTGTGGGTGACAGTACTCCGAGCTACGCACCATACTGTACAGTAGATTGCCCATATGTGCCTATAAATGTCAATCGCAATGAAATCCAACCTGGCGCAAACTTACAACACACTCCAAAGCGTCTGGTCACGAAGTATGAGGTGCCCAGTCCATCTGGAAGATGTCAAATCGATGGATCTGGACATCGAGGTGCTGTGTGTGACAGTACTGTGAGCTACGCACCACACTGTACAGTAGATTGTCAAAATGTGGATAGAAAATGTCAATCACAATGAAATCCAACCCGGCGAACACTTACAACACACCCCAAAGGATCTGTTCACGAAGCATGAGGTCTCCAATCCATCTGGAAGGCATCCATATCTGGATGTGGAGATTTTGTGTGGTGCTGTGGGTGACAGTACTGCTAGCCATGCACCAAACTGCACAGTAGATTGTCAAAATGTGCATATAAACTGTCAATCGCAATCGAATCCAACCCAGCGCGCACTTACGACACACTCCAAAGGATCTGACCACGAAGAATGAGGTCCTAGATCCATCTGGAAGGTGTTCAAATCGATGGATCTAGATTTCAAGTGGAACATTGCGTCTTGTGAGGTAGATGGAGCACCGGACTGCCACCCACAGCACCACTCGGAATCTAGATCCATCGATTTGAACACCTTCCAGATGAATCTAGGACCTCATTCTTCGTGGCCAGATCCTTTGGCGTGTGTCGTAAGTGCGCGCTGGGTTGGATTCGATTGCGATTGACAGTTTATATGCACATTTTGACAATCTACTGTGCAGTTTGGTGCATGGCTAGCAGTACTGTCACCCACAGCACCACACAAAATCTCCACATCCAGATATGGATGCCTTCCAGATGGATTGGAGACCTCATGCTTCGTGAACAGATGCTTTGGGGTGTGTTGTAAGTGCTCGTCAGGTTGGATTTCATTGTGATTGACATTTTCTATCCACATTTTGACAATCTACTGTACAGTATGGTGCGTACCTCGTTGTACTGCCACCCACAACACCACACAAAATCTCCACATCCAGATATGGATACCTTCCAGATGGATCTAGGACCTCATACTTCGTGGCCAGATCCTTTGGAGTGTGTTGTAAGTGCTCGCAAGGTTGTATTTGATTGTGATTGACATTTTCTATGCACATATGAGAAATCTACTGTACAGTATGGTGCGTAGCTCGCAGTACTGTCACGCACAACACCACTCGAAATTTAGAATATCAGATTTGACTACCTTCCAGATGGGCTGGAGACCTCATACTTCGTGACCAGATCCTTTGGAGTGTGTTGGAAGTGGGCGCCTGGTTGGATTTCATTGCGATTGACATTTTCTATGCAAATTTTGACAATCTACTGCACAGTATGGTGCGTAGCTCACAGTACTGTCACCCACAACACCACTCGAAATCTTGATTCTCAGATATGGATGCCTTCCAGATGGACTGGAGACCTCATACTTCGTGACTGTACTTGCTGAGGTGTTCTCGGAGTGGTGGAGTTGTTTTAATCAAGTATGCTTGACATTTTGTATGCACACATGACCAACATAGTACACACAGTGACCGAACGGTATCATGAGAACTGGCAATATGAGATTTATCACTCGTTACAGCTGGATCTGGACCGTCCCAAGGTAGGTACATGCCCATGACCGATGCCAGTATGCAATATAGTTGGTTTAACCCTCTCCTCGTCTTCCGCAGAACAGGATTCATCAACACCATCAAAAACTGGAGTACTCTACACTACTAGACAGGGACATGGTTGATGTGTTTACTTCACGGCTAAGTTAATATTTTCGATGTTGTCGTAGAGACACGCCGGCCATTTCAGTCATCCAATCATCGTGTCGGGCACCAAAACGACCTGGTTAGTGGACTTTGGCCTCCAAAACGACCTGGTTAGTGAACTTCCTAAAAAAAAACGGTCCGCGCCACACAATTCACATCACTCATCACAAAACACAAAACAAACATCATACACGACACATCACATCACAAAACACACACCACACACCACAATCCTCCATGCCATCAAGCAGACGATGCGCACATAGGCACTCCGATCACAGGTGTGCCTATAACATATACTACTACTACTTCGATTTGCAGCTACACCTCTGCTGTATTGGTATCCTCCTCTGCTTTGCTGTGATGCTCGTCCTTGCCAGCGAACATGGCCACGTTGAATGCGTTCATGGTGGGTGCTGCTTTGGCTTTGCTATTGCTGTTGCGAGGCCCAATGATCTCGGCTTTGCTCTTGTTGGGCGTCTTCTTCTTCTTGCCTTTCTTCTGGTGTTCAGCCTCCTCATTGGCTTTGGTGGTCGCGACGATTTGCTCCTCCAGCAACGGAATGAGGCTGCTGGTTGTTGGCAGGTTCGTTTTCAGGCACTGCAGTCCACTGACAGCCATCACCTTGAGGGCACCATCATACATACCTTCGATGTCGGGCTTGGCATATTTGAAGCCAGCTGATTTGCCTTTGTTGCCTGCTGCAGTTGGCTTCTTGGTGGTCGTGTTGGATGCGTCATCCTCCTCCAACGCAAAGTCCGTGTGACAGTTGAGATTCAATGAGGGACAGACTATTACCGAACACGGTATCAACCCGACGGGAGAAATTCTTGTTTTGGCGCGAAATCTTCCGACTTGATTGACCACCAAATCTTTTCTCCTCCTTCCTTTCCTCCATTCACGAATCCATCATGACTCAAACATGACCGACCTGACTCACACCACACCTTGGGAACTATATGCTCCTCAGATCCTTTTACTACAACATACCTCGATTCCCTTCATGCTGATGACTACTGCACCACTGCCGTAGTTTTGACGTGTGTATCCAACCTGCTTCAACTCGAGCAATGGAATCCGAGGGTCAGCTCCAGCCACAGCCACAGCTTCATGATCGTCACGACCAGGCGTCATGATCTACACTGCAGTGTATCTACATGTATGGAGAGCAAGGCACTGTAATGATCGTCCACCCTGTAGCACTGAACCAAGTACATCAGTGCAGGGTCTCGCCAAGTTGGGTGACATCGTTTCTTCACCCTACTAACACCACAAGCTAACTCATAAAACAGACAAGGATTAGCTACAAAGCACTCTACTTCTCATCGTTACAGTTAACTCTTCAATCAGTACACCTTTCTTGAACTTCATCACACGGCTATCCCGAAGCCGGCAGATCCAAGAGACATCCTCCACCGATTCGCGCCGACTACGCCCGATTCCTAACTGCATTGGACAAGGCAACGGAGCGGGCCCTGCGATTTGGGCTGTCATCAGCTCCGTGATATTCAATGCTATGCTCAAGTTGGGGCATGCATCCCAAGTGACGACGCCCGACGGAGAGGTCATTGAGATCCTTGGCTCGGCGTTTGTTGACGACACGGATCTGGTCCGACTGGAGGTCACAGGCAGCGAAGGAGCCGACACGGAGGCATTCAAGAGTATGGTCCACGACTGGAGCCGGCTGTTGAGAGTGACAGGCGGGGCGTTGGTTCCTGCTAAGTCAGCTTGGTGGGCCATCCAGCCCGAGTTCGTCAAAGACGAGTGGGGCTGGAAGGACGTCGACACCCGCACCACCATCCAAATCGAGGACGCAAACGGTGTCAGGCCAGAGATACCCTACAAGACAATGGACCAACCCCTGTTCACACTGGGAGTGTTCATTGATTTTGATGGCGACCAGACAGAGCAGATGCAGAGGATGCGAGTGAAGGCCGAGGATTTCGGAGACAGAATGCGGACATCACAGATATCACCGGAAGATGCTAAGTCGGCGCTATCGCTGAGGTTCCTGAAGACGATCGAGTATGCCCTGCCAATGACGCAGCTTTCCAGACAACAATGGCGACGAGCCATGGCTCCGGCGCTGCTGGCGTCGCTTCCAAAAATGGGAGTGTCCAGGAACTTCCCACGGGCCCTTGTGTACGGCACAACCTCGCTTGGCGGGTTGGGAATCATTAACCCGGCCAACGCCCAGCTGATTTCACAAATACAGCTTGCATTTGATGAGGTGCATCGAGGAACCCAGACAGGAAAGATGATCGAATGCTCTATTCTGGCACTCAAGGAAGAGCTGGGAACGGGCAGATCTATTTTCCAGTACCCCTTCGACAGTGTGGGCCACTGTGCCACACAGTGCTGGGTGACGGGGCTATGGCAACAACTCCAAGACACCATCATCCGGATTTACGAGACAACGACAGCGAAGGTCCAACGGGAAGGAGAGAGCTTCCTCACGGATATCTGGCTGGAACAAAGCATCAAAGGAGCACAGCTCCGTCACCTGATCATGGTGCGCCAGAAGTTGGGAGTGCTACGCTTGTCCGACATTGCATTGGCCAACAGCACAAGGATACTCGGCGAGGCTCACGACGGCACCATGGCGTCTTGCATACCCAAGCGCTGGGCCAACCAGCTGGAGCGACTACCAAGTGGATGGTGGCGAGAATGGCAACACTGGTGCAAGTCCATGTGTTTTCGAGGCCTTCTCCTGTACGAGCCGCTCGGTAGGTGGTACCGCAACGATGGGTCCTGGCAGTGGTGGAAGGATACCTACGGCCACGATATATTCGACACGGGGACACAGCCCCTACAGCGATATTCGCTTCGTCGAAACAGCAGAACCCGCAGGCAGCTCTACTCTTGGCGAGGGACAGCAGACAGTCTCCCAACAGGAGCCAAACGTGTCTTGGTGACTCTCACAGAAACCGGCATGATGTGGGACGGCTTTGTCGGATTGGCACAGCCGATCGATGAGCGCGAAGAACCCTACGACCCAGTGGAGAATCTGCAAGGCGAACTGAGTCTTGAGGAGGCCAAGTGCGCTGCACGGAGATCCCAGCTGCTCGTGGTGAGTGACGGATCATTCAAAGATTCCAGAGGGACCGCGACTTCTATTCTGTACGACGAGGCGACGACGGCAAGCATGACGTGCCAGACGTTCGTCCCGGGCCCGTCCGAAGCGCAAAGTGCTTACAGAAGCGAACTCGCGGGAATCTGGGCGTCGCTTACCGTGATAGCCAGGATGCGAGGTCTGGACGCCTCATGTGCGATTACCATTGCACTTGACGGCAAGCAGGCGATGTTGCAGGCCCAAGAGGATGGACTACGCCCGGGCCAACACGACTGGGATGTCCTGACTGAGATTTGAGAGCTGCGGCACAGGATTCTGGCGATACTGCACTGGAAGTGGGTGAAAGGCCACCAGGATGACACTGGCAAGCAACTGACAACGCTGGAGAAACTCAATGTTGTAGTTGACGACCACGCCAAGCAGTTCGGGAGCCTGACAGAGAACCGACGTCGGGTGAAAAGGTGGCACACGTCTACAAACAGATGGAGGTTACGTCTCCGCAACGCCGACTACTCGCATGTGGACGCGAAGGAGCTCCACGAGCTGCTGCAGTCTGCTGACGCAGCTACCTATTGGGCATCAAAGTTCCAGTGGGACGAAGATCAACTGACACAGGTGGACTGGTACACATACAAGAAGACACGCGCGGCCAAGAAGAACAAAGAGGTGGCAAAGTTCATCTCGAAGTGGTCATCAGGCTTCGTCGGAGTCAACAAGAAGCTGCACCAGGTTGGTCAGCGAGAGACGCTGAAGTGTCAGTTCTGCCAGCAGGACGAGACGACAATGCATGTGCTCCGCTGTAGCGAACACCAGGAAGCCTGGCAGACCTCTACGTCAGAACTTCTCGACCGCATGGTGCGGATTGGCACATGTCCGCGACTGGTGCAAAATATGAGAGTGGGGCTGGTGAAATGGAGGCGAAAGCTCCGAGTGGACGGGCCGCAAAGTTACATCGGTTGGTACCCCCTCCTGCTTGGTTTCATCCATAGGGATTAGGTCCGCCAGCAGACACAGTGGATGATGACGAACGAGTGCATACATCCAGACGCGAGAGCGTGGGCGCGAGAGATGGTGCGGTGGATCTGGAAAGTACCGTGGACGGTTTGGATTGCCAGGAACGAAAAAGTACATGACGCGGATCAGCATCCGACGATGAAGGACCTGCGCCGACAGGTGCAACGGATGCAACAGAGCGCGAGCAGCGACATGACGGCATCGGAGCTTCACCTGCTCAGGGATGGCCAGAATATTGAGTATGATACCGAGCTGCAAATGCAGCAGCGGGTGCACTCTATGACGGCGGTACAAGTGGCAGTGAAGGCCAGACGCAGGGCTCGATCTATGCAGGCAGAATGGCAGGCCATGGCAGCATGGCTGGGAATAGGATGAGTGGCAACTTGATGGCTCGCTCAAAGCCTGGTCCTACAGGGCCGGCGGCGGCAAGGGTAAAGCCTTGAGGCACATCTATGATGTAATCACTGAGTTATTATTATTAGCAGAGTGAACAGCCATTCTGCCTGTCGTGGCTCCGACGTTGGGACCTGCTGGGCGAGCTGGCAAAGGTGGGTGGGGATGGGTCATGGTGGCAGCTCTTGGAGTGTTTGGAAGTAAAATCCCATGCGCTGGGATATCACATCGCGCTCTCCTTCCTCGTGAAGCGCGTGGTTCCGACTAGACCGCTGTTGCAGCATCATGTGCCATAGCTCGTGGATCACCTCTGCCTGCCAGTGATGGGCCGGAAGCGGTCTGGGGATGGAGGAGGGTTGGGGCTGTGCTTTGGGGAAATCTAGAGCGGGAACACATACAAGGCAAGTGCTACATATGACCTGTATGACAGAAACACGAAAACGGAACAGTAGGCAGTGATACCAACAAGCACGAACATGCATGTGGAAGCGTTGAGCATTCATTTTTGTTTGCTGTGAATGGAAACAACAGGTGGAGAGGAAGGAACTTCCTGTTGTCATAGTCTTCCACCGAGGAAGGCTACTCAACAGCATAGATTAGGCTAGACAGTATTTGCCTTATGCCGGCGTACGATTGAAGCTGTATTTTTTTCTACGATTGATTTTGTACTTGATACGATTGAGGTTGGTGTTGATGATGTAATTCCAAAAATTATGATTACTTGAGCTATCTCTCTCTCTTCTGCTGTCTGCACCTCTTGGTCGATCGTATCTCAAGATGATTCGGTTTGCACCTCTTGGTCAATCGTATTCATGCATTTCGAGATTATTCGGTTTGCACCTCTTGGTCAATTTCTATTAGCCTTCTTGTTTTGAATGGAGGTCAATGGTTGGTTGAAGAGGTGTCTTCTCATATGCAAATATTGCTTTACGATTGAATCTTGACTCATCTGACTTCAGTTTGAGTCTTGACTAATACGACTTCAGTTCGAGTCTTGACTAATCCGACTTCAGTTCGAATCTTGACTGATCCGACTGGATGGATTGTTAACACGACTCGTAGGTGAGACTAACAACGTGATTGCTTGGGTGACTTATTGTTGACTAGTATCTATTGTGCACAAGTCTAGGTCTTGTGTCACCAATAGTCTATCTAGACAGCCGTCTAGGGCAGTATTGATGACGTCATTGTATGACTAATTTGATTATTTCAGTCCCTCCAAGATCCAACGCGAACGCGAACATTTGGGGAGAGCTCCCCACTGGTTGTCACCACGACAGGTTCCAGGGGTGGCTTCATTTTACATGCGATATCTCCCTAATTAGTCCATATTGTGTTCATCCATTTTCGCCATCAGTCTCCATCTCATCCCCGTCCGAATCTCATCCCTCACTTCTTCCAGGACCATCTCTTTGTTCTAGGCATGTCTTCTTGTGGTGTTGGCCTCACACCACATTCTGTGGTCTCGATCCTTTGCTTCCATCTCTTCCTCTTCTTCGCTCTTCTGCTGCTCTGTTTGCTTCGTATCTGTTGCTTCCGCCACAATTGCGGCTGTTGTTGTTGTATGTGGTGATAGTGATGATGGTGACGAATGTTGGCAAGTTCCGTGAATGGATACCTACGATCGTGGAAGATGGTGTTGTTGATAGTCGTTCTGTTTGCTATTTCATTACGTTGGCACTCCGATCCTCTCAGTGTCCATTCTCTTGCCCGATGCTCTCAGCGCGGCTGTCTGTTTCGTAGATTGGGTCTCCGGCTATGAGTCAGTGCGCGAGATGCTCTCTCGCTGCTATCGTATTCTCTCTCTCTCTCTCTCTCCATATCATGTATTTGCATTACACCATACTCCGTGTTTGATGCATACTCCACATTCGACACTCCATGAGTTCATCGCTGGTTCCTACTCCACAAGTACTTACCACTTGAACTCCTCTTCATGTATCCATGATCTCGATGTCCTTTGGCCATCAATTCTTCACCTTCTGCTTCTGACATGGAGACAGATGTCAACATGGTGACGTGATGACATCCTGTTGATGTCAGTAAGCATCCTTCTGCTCTCCAGATGTCACATTCTGCCAATGATGCGATGGTCTCTCAGATGATGTCGTCATCTGGGGTTTAGTTGGGAGGTACCTCGAGCTTTGCTCGATACCATACGTTTCCATTGATGGATGGACGGACGATATTCCTGATTCTCTCAGAAATCGTTGATTGCAAATTACCTCCAGAAATTCTGCTTATTTTTATGTGTTTTATTTCCACTGTGATTCTGACAAATCACATCATACTATTGAAACGAGTGTAGTTTTACCGTCAACACATATAAGAGAATAATGGGGGAACGATGCACATATACATGTAAATCTTGAACATACATGCATGTACATCTCGACAAGCGTCCCCCATAGCGTGAAAGAGTCAAATTCCTCGAATTGGCCACGCTCACGCTTTCCGAGAGCAGCCTCCATTTCGTTGATGCATCAGGGAGCAGTTTTGTGTGCGTCAGAGTTGTTCTTCTGTTCTTCAAACAACAGTTGCAGAGTCCAGTTGAGAGACTGACTGTTCTGCTCCACAGCAGCATCAATGCTGCACACTACTTCCACAACTGCCTTGAGCTTGCCCTCTGTTTCAGGGATGTTGGAGTCCTTCACTTGCTTTTGATAGTTGTTGTCCCTCCCAGCCATGCTGATATTGTCCAGAGATTTGTTCTTGCAAGGAGTGGGATGGAGGTGTGCATCCATAATCTTCTCGTACTCTGCCTCCAGCAGATCTTGTGTGATGGGGACTTCAGGTGGTATGCCATTGGCAGCAACAAAGAAGCGCATCCAACCCTCAAGCAACTGAGATGTGGCCATTGTGCTCATGACAAAATCAGCATGCAGGCAAGAAATAGGCACAGAAGGAATGCAGTACGCCGTTGTGGGAGTTTTTGCAATGAACAATGCACCAGGATCAGGTTCCCACCTGGACCCTTGGTGCATGATGGAGCGGCCCTGAGCCACACAGAATGTCTCTCCTTTGCCAATCGTTGTGAAACATGGCTGATCACACACCTCTGTCTCCAGAGGGACGCAATACAGCTTGTATCTCTTACCACATAGCGCTGTTAGGAGAGCAAAGGAGACCAAGGTGGTGGACTTCTGTGGAGTGGTGGACTCCTCGGAAACACCCCCACCAACGACCAGGAAGAGAGAGCAGTCAAGCACAACAGCCAGGTCGTCCATGGTGGCAAAGGGAAGAAAGAAGAGCTCGAACAATCGAAGAAGCATTCAGTACTGTGCGCTGTGATCATGCAGCAACAGTGACTGATGATTTTTCGTTGTGAGTTGTGTGATGAAGTTGGGCCTTGTGATGAGTTGTGCCGTGCGTGTTAGTGCTGTAATTGTTGTTGGTGATGTTCTTGGTGATGTTGTTGTTTTGATGATGATGATGATGATGTTGTCATCGAGGCAGCTGGTGTGACTGCTGTCAATAACACGTTTTCAGGGCAGGAGGTTACCTTCTGCACTGGGCACATGTTAGCACACAAATCATGCACGCTTGGCCCGAGGATTCCTTCGTGTGTTGATCCGTCTGGTCCTTGCGGTCACGGTAGTCAACGATCTGATCGTGACCCTGCTTGACTGAGGATTCGTTTGTGCAGATTTAGTGCCAATTCCCGAATCTGGCCGAATCCGAACAATGAGTGTCGATGGACAGACGATACCGCACAAACCACGCGTAGGATCCATGTTGAGCAAATGACCGCTCCGCACAGTCATAATTTTCAGAACAGACAGGTTTCACCCCCCCAACACCTCCGGTCACGTGAAAAACCTGCACACGCTTCCTCTGCGCAACGTGAAACACGCGCTCTGATCGTCTGGTTTGGTCGCACGCACCAAAACCGACAACAACAACGAAACTCGAAGAGCGACCATGGCGGATCAAGGCAACCAACCCAACGACGCCACAGCCGCAACCGCACCTGCAGGACAAGCAGCTGCACAACCACAGGCAGCACAGCAACCACCACAAGCAGGAGGACAGCCCATCGCTCTGAACATGGCACAGCTTGTCCAAATCATCCAGCAGCAAGTGGCAGCACAAGTCCAAGCAGCAGCAGCTGCACAGCCAGTTGTCCAAGCTAATCCGAATCCGCCAGCCAACCAGCAACCAGCACAGTTTGCTGTAACACCATATGGATCTCTCATCGACCCAACAACAAAGACAGGCGCTGCTCTCATCAAGACAGCACAAGAGAAGCTCAGCGACGACAAGTTCGAAGGTGCTCCAGAGAACATCAACGTCTTCCTTGCCAACATTCGCACTCGCGCGATGATGATGCAATGCATTGACATCTTCCAAGTCGCCACAACAACAGGCATGTACAACATCCTCGACAACTATCCACTCACCACCATCGACCATGTGCGCACCAGTGCCACATTGCGTCACATCAATGACAGCGTCGAGAAGCAAGCCGCGCACCTCATAGGTGTCGCCATCCTCAACTCGCTGAGCCCCAACCTCGTCAACCGTATCCTGCCGCAGCGCAGCACATATGAGATCAACGGACTCATGGATGGACCAACGCTCCTACGCGTCGTCCTCTCTCATGTCAGCATCGACACAGATGATCTCAGCACGAGCATCCGCATGAATCTACATCGGTTGAAGCTCAAAGACTTCGACAACGACATCAAGAAGCTGAACGACCACGTTCGCAATCAAGTCTTCACTCTACAGTCCAAAGGCGAAGCAGTCGGCAGCGAAGTGACCTTCGCACTCATCACTGCATACAACACGGCAGACAATGAGGAGTTCGTCAACCGCATCCAGCGATGCAGCGACTCTGGCACTCCGGACTACGTCAGTCTCATGAACACTGCTGAAACCAAGTACCAGAGCTTGGTCAACGCCGGCACATGGAACCGCCTTTCCCGCGACAAGCAGCTCCTCGCCCTCAGAGCCGAGACGAAGCAGCTCAAAGCCTCGCTCAACAAGTCATCCGGCAAGCGAGCAAACAACAAGAAAGACAACAAAGGGACGGCTCGCCACAAGCGCGGCAACCACCCTCTCGCCAATCGCGATCCGCCAAAGGGCAATGATCCCAAGCACTTCGTCCACCAAGGAACAACCTTCCACTGGTGTGACAACCACAAGGCATGGGGCAAGCACAAGACATCCGACTGTCGCGCCCGATCCGGCAAGAACGCTGACTCCTCTGGGAAGAAGCGCCAGCACGACAAGAAATCGTCCTCGTCCAAATCCGTCAAGGTCCACGCCAAGTCAGCTCCTCATGTCCACTTCGACGACAGCGATGGCCACTACGACAGTAGCCAGCATTCCACTCCCAGCGATGGAAACATAAGCGAGAACTGACATGAAGGCACGCCCATCCAATCAATGCTATCAGTCACAGCACTGCAAGGCATCTCCGCAATGCAGACGACATTGCATCAGATGGGTGATGTGCCAATCGGAATTGACACCTGCACGTCGGCCACAGTCTCTGGACAACGTGGTGACTTCAGTAACGATCTTCAGCCAGTCCGCGGCATGGCCATACAAGGAGTTGGAGGGTCCATCCCCATCCAATCCAAGGGCACACTAACCTGGACAATACTCGATGATGACGGCCAGCCACTGCGGATAAAGATAGCCAACGCTTACTACGCGCCACGGCTTCGTATTCGACTGTTCTGTCCACAGCAATGGTCAGACCAAGGTCCCCGCGATCATCACGGCAGGCACCTGCGTACCTGCACAACCTACGGCAACCACACAGTCCTGCGCTCCTCGCGTCACAAGGTAACTGTCTACCATCATCCTGGCACCAACCTGCCTCTGATGTCCGTCATCCACACCAAGCGACATGCGCCAGCATTCCTCGCTACCTCCAGTCCTTCAAGCGATTCTGAACTTCTCAACATCACCGATGTCCCCGACGACATGATAGAGGTTCATGAAGACCCCAAGCTCGCCGAATTGAGGCCCGATCCTCTCCAAGACAACGACACACTGGTCCGCGATCAGTCGGCAACACATCCTGTTGGTGCATCCGATGCACAGGGACAGCTACTCCGGTGGCACCATCGCTTGGGGCACCTTCCCTTCCGTGTCTTGCGCAACATGGCATCACATGGAATCATACCACGGCACTTGGCCAAGGCCGAGTTCCCTCTCTGCTCTGGGTGCATCTATGGCAAAGCCGTCCGCCGGCGCAAGCCAAATCGCATCACACGCGTCGTCAAGCGAGCGCGATTCCCAGGGCACATCGTGTCAGTCGATCAGATCGTCTCTCGCCAGCCTGGGGTGCTTCCGCAGCAGAAGGGCACGCACACCTGGTCGCGATACACATGCGCGACAGTGTTTGTTGATCAATACTCCGGTGTTGACTACGTTCACTTGCAGCTCACCCAGTCTGGTGCCGACACACTGCAAGCCAAGCAGGCTTTTGAGCGCTATGCTCACTCCTTCGGTGTCCGCATACACCACTACCACGCCGACAACGGCAGATTCGCTGAGCAGCTGTTCCGCACAGCTGTCGCATCAGCCAATCAAACCATCACATTCTGTGGCGTCAACGCTCATCATCAGAATGGCGTCGCCGAGCGACGCATCCGCGACCTCCAAGAGTCCGCTCGCTCGATGCTCCTGCACGCACAGCACCATTGGCATGATGCCATTCATCCGTCTCTGTGGCCGTATGCTCTGCGCTACGCCTCCGAGATCCGAAGGAACGCTGCTCGAGAGGGAGGTATATCGCCACTCCAGCGATTCGCACAAACCACGCGTAGGATCCATGTTGAGCAAATGACCGCTCCGCACAGTCATAATTTTCAGAACAGACAGGTTTCACCCCCCCAACACCTCCGGTCACGTGAAAAACCTGCACATCGTTGTGTTCTTGGATGACGCGAAAAGGTTACGAACATTGTTGAGGGAGCAGATAGTTTTTATCACAAGGGGGCGAACCTTGCGAACAATTCGCCAACCAACACAAGACACAAATGGACGCAAAGAACCTCCATCTTCCCTCCGTGCCAATCCTCTCCGACGAACGCCTCTGCAGCATCTGTGCAGCACTTTCTCCAGTGCCATACGAGACAACCACCACACAACCACCATCTCCACAATCCAACCGTGCCCGGCATCACCCACACTGCCATACATTCATCAACGTCACCATCAAAACATCGCATTACCGAGATCAGCAACAAACGAAGGCATGGATCCACATCGATCGACATCGATCAAGACGACAATGGGCAACAGCGGTGGACAAGTCGTCATGAAGCGACTTCTTTCGTCGAATAAACAGAAAGACGATGATGATGTTGTCACGACCGATCACAAGAAACAGGCACAGACAAAGGCACCAGGCACGGGGCGGGTGGGACACAAGATGAAAGCAACGCATGCCAACAGCGACGATGGTGACTTTGTATCCACAACGTTCACAAGCACCTCGGAAACGGCGTCCACAACCGCATCCGAAATCTCCACCAATGCGAGAGAAGAGGCGCGGTCACTGGCCTTGCCCAAGGAGCAAAAGTCGTCCGAAGGCCAGAGCAGAAACGGCCGGGTATCATCTGAGGGATCGCGCCGGACCAGCGGCAGCCTCGACCTCATCGCGAAAATGACCCAACATGCGGCGATCGGTCCGCCAGATGATGCTGTGAGGCATCACCAACCAATCCTCGCAACGGAGACCAACCGCATGCGCACAGCCAGAAAGATAGCGGAGTTCTCCCAGAGCTCTCTCGACTTCTCGCGCATCAGTCTCATCGGACGAGAAAAGGAGAAGCGCGTCCTCGACCGTCATTTCCAGCAGATCCTCAAGAAGCCAACGTCCGCAGTCTCACTGCCATCTTCATCAGACGAAGACAATTGCATGACTTCGAATGACGAGGAAAGCAACGCAAGCGATATGGGCAGCCCGAAGAATAAAAACATCATCGGCCAACATATGAAAGCACAAACTATCACCGTCCGATCTCTCGTGTCCATCTCCGGATACTCCGGCACTGGAAAGTCGGCCCTGGCCAACACGCTGCGACCAAAGTGTAAGGCCAACGACGTCTTCTTCGTGTGCGGAAAGTTCGATCTCAAGCAGATGGATGAACCGTACTCTGGCTTCCGAACCGCGATGGCCGATCTGTGCTCACAGATCTGCGCTCTTCCAAGAAGCCGTGTTGACACCAAGCACCGTGGAGAAGAGGACGCCCGCAGCTTCGACATGATCAGGCAGCGCATCACGGATGATCTCAACATCGATGAGCTGCAATCGCTCAACAAGCTCATCCCCAACCTGGTCGATGTCGTCGGAAACGAGGCGCTATCATACACAAACACACAAGACAACCACGGCGACGGTGACGGTGACGAAAGCACAGTCCTTTCTGCCGGCCAACCTGCGCAGACAACAGAAGGCTTCAAGGAGCAGTCCATTCGACTCAAGTTCGCCTTCCGACGATTCATCAAGATCATCTGCAGCTGCTGTCCCCTCGTGTGGGTATCCGATGATGTCCAGTGGGCAGACAAGGAATCACTCAACATGATCGAGTCGTGGATGCTGGACACCACCATCTCCTCTCTCATGGTCGTCATCTGCTTCCGATCCAACCTCGTCAACATGGACGGAATCGACAATGGGAATGCCAGCAATGCTGAAGGCAATGCCAGAAATGCTGAAGGCAATGTCAGGAATACTATTGGCACCAGCAACAAGCGCACTTCGGACTTGGACTCTGTGGCCACATCGAACACGGCCGATCTGGTTGGCCAGATGCTGTCATCCATCCAGAAGAAGAAGCGGGAGCGCTTCATTCGGTACGTCAGTCTCGAGGTCAACAACCTCTCGTTGGACAACGTGCATACCATGCTCAAACAGCTACTGGGTATCTACAGCAACGACGGTGATGACCGCAATAGCAACAGCTACGGACTGGCAGAGATCATGTTCAAGAAAACGGATGGAAACGTCTTCTTCGTCCAGCAGTTCATTCGGATGCTCGTCAAGGACACCCTGCTGTCATACGACATCGCATCGATGAAGTGGGTGTGGGACAACGATCAGATCAAGCGAGAGACTCCGGCAACCATCAACGTGGTGGAGCTGATGGAGCTGAAGCTGCAGCAGATCGATACGGCACAGTACCTGCTGCCGCTAGCGGCATGTTTAGGATCTACGTTTTCGTGGTTGCTGTTGCGAACGGCGCTGGAGGGCTTCGCGGAGGACGATGGAACGGGCGAGGATGGGCATCGTGCATTGTACGAGTCGTTGTTCGGTGGACCACCACCGGCAAGCGAAGATGAATGGTTGGATATTCTGAAGGTGTACGAAGAGGAGGGACTCATTGAGGCTCATACCGGTAGCAGTACAGCCATGGCAGCCTCATCACCTGCTGTGTCCGAATACTCCTTCATCCACGACAAGGTGCAGGAAGCAGCACTTGGAATGATCCCATCGAAGCCGCACCTTCTGGAGCTGCAGCATCGCATCGGGATCATCTTGATGGATCGGCTGTGTCCTGATGACTTTGAGTCGTCGTTGTTCGTGGTGGCGAACCTCCTCAATGGCCGCTTGGACATGGTTCCGCAGTACCCAACGCCAAAACTAACGCCAACGAAGGGTGTGGATATCACACCAACACGACGCTTCCGAGTTGCAAAGCTCAACTTCGATGCTGGAATCAAGGCCGCATCTCATGCAGCTTTCCGCGCAGCATATACCTATTTGCAAAACGCCATTGACATGATGCCACCAGACCACTGGCAATCGCATTACGACTTGAGTCTCCAACTTTTCACATCCGCCGCAGAATGCGCTTATGTGAGCAACAGGTTTGAGATGATGCAGAAGTATGGCAATGCGGTGGTCGAGCGCGACGACTGTCCCTTGATCGACAAGATGAGGGCATACCACGTGCTGATGGACGGAGCGTTGATCATGGTGCATCTTGGAAAAGCGAGCGATGTGATGAAGCTGGGGGCCGAAGTTATGGCCAAGCTAGGGTATCGGTACCCCAAGAACAGCACTGTGAGGATGCTGACGGTCATCAAACGGATGATGAAATTGAAGAAATCCATCAAGAAGTGGACGATAGAGTACCTGGAGTCGATGCAACAAGCTGCAGATCCGATGGAAAATCTTATCCTCATGACAATAACGAGACACAGCCTGGCGGCTTACCTCATGGACCCGGGCATCCAAGTATTGGTCACTACAGACATGATCAATCGGTCGATGGTGAACGGCACGACCAATTTCACCGTCAACGCGATCGGAAACCTCGCAGTGCTTGTCGGCTCTGGCTTGGGTGACGCCAAAGCAGCGAAGACGTACGCCGAATACGCACTCAGCCTGTGTGACGGCATGAAAGACAGCGGAGTCATTGTGAGAACTGCCATGGTCTCAACGGCACTCTTCCTACACAATGTCACATCATTCGAGGATTGCAAGCAGGCACTTCTGGACGCTTATCCGATCGGTATGGCAGGCGGCCACGTTCAGGGAGCGCTCTGGTGCATCGTCTTCTATCTTGACATGTGCTGGTTTACAGGCAAATTGCTGCACACACTCGAGGCCGATTACTCGGTGTACATGAATGTCGCTACTGACTTTAGCCAGATGAATATTGTGGAGAACGTTGCCGCAAGGCTGCAGACGATATTAAACTTGAGAGGGACGTCAGATCATCGCACTCTCCTCGTCGGCGATGCCTTTGATGAAATTGCAGCCATGCAAAGGGCCAAGCAATCGGGGCAGGTCTCTTTGATCATGAACATACATCGACAGAAGCTGTTCGTTGGCACATACTTCGGAGAGTTTGAGGATGCGGCAGAAGTTGGACTTGAGTTCTACGATGGACAGTTGAAGAATTCACCGGGTTCCTGTGCTCGCATCCCGAGCACTTTTTGCACAGCACTCGCAGCCACGATCATATACAAGCGAAGCAAGCACCTTCCAAGATCCAAATGCAACGCGATCAAGCAGCTTGCTCGCAAAGCACACGCAGCACTTCGAACGGCCGTGGAAAAGAAGAACCCAAATGCCGTCCACTACCTTGCCATCCTTAACGCCGAACGAGCAGCGCTCAAGGCGCATGATGTCAAGCACCACGGGAAGAGGCAAGAATCATTCGAAAACGCAGTGAAGATGTACCAGGATGCGATCCGAATATCAGCACGGACAGGCATGACGCAAGACCGAGCGTTGGCGAACGAGCGGTTGGCGGAGCACATGCTGATCGAGAATGATCGAGATCGCGCGAAGTATCACTTCGACGAGGCCATTCGGTCTTACAGCGAGTGGGGTGCGGATGGGAAGGTCAAGCAGCTACACGAGCGTTGCGGATCCGTCTGGCAGCGACCGGCGGAGATTACGTCCACTGCCTGAAAGCGTCGATCCTGGTACGAGTACATACGACCTTTGCATGTACCAATGGTGCCTTCGACGTTTCTTCCCGTGGCGTGAACCGCAAGCTTTTGCCAACAAGGCGATGCCAGGTTTCCAGAGCATGCAGCACGGAGCACAATACCTGCAACTGTACGCACGAATAGAAGACAACCATCGATCTCCAAACGTCGACCTCTCAGGTTCCCTTACCTACGACGGCCAACCGTACGCGACATAAAGATACGATTTTGATCATACGACTCTAATACAATCCATATAATAGTATTCAAGTGCAGTGAAGTACCTATCTTATGCGTTGCAGATGAAGCTGCACCGCTCCCGCAACGATGAGACCTTCTTACTGGCCCCCCATTCGTCGTACAATCGGATTGACTCATTGAAGTGATACGTCGCGCCCTGAGTGTCATTCTTCGACAGCATATGTTCGGCCAAACGCTCGTTCGCCAACGCTTGATCCTGTGGGAATCCTGTTCGTGCCGAAATCCGAATTGCCTCCTGATAGAGCTGAACTGCGGCTTGGAATGCACTTTGCTGGTGTTTCCCCCTGTGTGCTTTCCACGCGGCCCTCTCTGCATTGAGGATAGCAAGGTAATGCACCGCATTCGGATTGCCCTTGTCTATCATAGTTCGGATGGCTTTGCGCGACCTTCGGGCAAGCCCTTTGATCTTGGCGCGCTTGGATCGTGAGAGATGCTCATCTTGATGGGCTACGATCGTTGCTGAGAGAGAAGAGAAGAAAAGGAAAAGGGTGGTTGTCACGTATCCAGGCACGAGCTTGATGTCGTGGTCGTAGGTCTCAAATGCCGTCTTGACGACGCTGTCGTAGTCACCAAAGTAAGCCGCCGTGAATAATTTAATCTGAAGCAGATCCCCCCTTTGCGATTCATCCTCTGTTTGATTGATGCGATGCATGACCGCGATCTCATCGAATACTTCGCCGACGAGGATAGTTTCTTGATCTGATCGGCCTCTCAGGTTCAGCACCATTTGCCATCTGCTGGATAGCTGCTCACCGGCCTTGCTCTGATTGAAGTCCTCGCAAAGATCTGTGTACGTTGATAGGTCCACATCCAGATTTCCCAATGACTTCGCCGTCACCAAGCACAGGTCCAGGTAGAAGATTATCGTCCATAGAGCTATCTGGATGTCCCCCGCAGCCATGCCTTCTACGTGTGCATCAAGCACTGGCTGTTTGCAGCTCTCGTATGGAACCATGTTGTTGAGGACCATGCCGTACGAAATAAAGGTTGTCCGGGCTGCTGCCGACTTGTTGCTGTTTGCTTTGCGCAGTTGGATTGCATAGTCGGCATATTGTCTTGCAGTTTCCATGTCGCCCAAGACAGGACCGACCATCATCGCAAGACTTGCAATGGAAGGCGAGGTGAAATTCATTCTTCCTTTGGACAAAGCATTGTTGATCGCATCAAGTGAGACCAAGGGTTGCATGCCTGGATCAGCAACGAACGCAGCCAGCATGTACTTGTCCATGGTTTTCATGGTCAGCTCATCCATCGGATCGTCGGATGGCTGCATCGACTCCAGATACTGTATCGTCCACTTCTTTGCGGACGCCTTCAGCTTTATCATCCGTTTGATGACCGTCAGCATCCTCACAGTGCTGTTCTTGGGGTACCGATACCCAAGCTTGGCCATAACTTCGGCCCCCAGCTTCATCACATCGCTCGCTTTATTATGCTGGACCATAGCCAGTTCCCCATCCATTAGCACGTGATATGCCCTCATCTTGTCGATCAAGGGACAGTCATCGCGCTCGACCACCGCATTGCCATACTTCTGCATCATCTCAAACCTGTTGCTCACATAAGCGCATTCTGCGGCGGATGTGAAAAGCTCCACGCTCATGTCATAATGCGATTGCCAGTGGTCGGGTGGTACCATGCGAATGGCGTTGCGCAGATAGGTATATGCTGTCCGGAAGGCTGCATGAGATGCGGCCTTGATTCCAGCATCGAAGTTGAGCTTTGCAACTCGGAAGCGCCGTGTTGGTGTGATGTCGATGTCTTCCATTGATGTTAGTTTTGGCGTTGGGTACTGCGGGACCATGTCCAAGCGACTATTGAGAAGATTCGCCACCACGAACAACGACGACTCAAAGTCATCAGGACACAACCGATCCATCAAGATGATCCCGATGCGATGCTGCAGCTCCAGAAGGTGCGTCTTCGATGGGATCATTCCAAGTGCTGCTTCCTGCACCTTGTCGTGGATGAAGGAGTATTCGGACACAGCAGGTGATGAGGCTGCCATGGCTGTACTGCTACCGGTATGAGCCTCAATGAGTCCCTCCTCTTCGTACACCTTCAGAATATCCAACCATTCATCTTCGCTTGCCGGTGGCGGTCCACCGAACAACGACTCGTACAATGCACGATGCCCATCCTCGCCCGTTCCATCGTCCTCCGCGAAGCCCGCCAGCGCCGTTCGCAGCAACAGCCACGAAAACGTAGATCCTAAACACGCGGCCAGCGGCAGCAGGTACTGCGCCGTATCGATCTGCTGCAGCTTCAGCTCCATCAGCTCCACCACGTTGATGGTTGCCGGAGTCTCTCGCTTGATCTGATCGTTGTCCCACACCCACTTCATCGATGCGATGTCGTATGACAGCAGGGTGTCCTTGACGAGCATCCGGATGAACTGCTGGACGAAGAAGACGTTTCCATCCGTCTTCTTGAACATGATCTCTGCCAGTCCGTAGCTGTTGCTATTGCGGTCATCACCGTCGTTGCTGTAGATACCCAGTAGCTGTTTGAGCATGGTGTGAACGTTGTCCAATGAGAGGTTGTTGACCTCGAGACTGACGTATCGAATGAAGCGCTCCCGCTTCTTCTTCTGGATGGATGACAGCATCTGGCCAACCAGATCGGCTGTGTTCGATGTGGCCACAGAGTCCAAGTCCGAAGTGTGCTTGTTGCTGATGCCAATAGTATTCCTGACATTGCCTTCAGCATTGCTGGCATTCCCATTGTCGATTCCGTCCATGTTGACGAGGTTGGATCGGAAGCAGATGACGACCATGAGAGAGGAGATGGTGGTGTCCAGCATCCACGACTCGATCATGTTGAGCGATTCCTTGTCTGCCCATTGGACATCGTCGGATACCCACACGAGGGGACAGCAGCTGCAGATGATCTTGATGAATCGTCGGAAGGCGAACTTGAGTCGAATGGACTGCTCCTTGAAGCCTTCTGTTGTCTGCGCAGGTTGGCCGGCAGAAAGGACTGTGCTTTCGTCACCGTCACCGTCGCCGTGGTTGTCTTGTGTGTTTGTGTATGATAGCGCCTCGTTTCCGACGACATCGACCAGGTTGGGAATGAGCTTGTTGAGCGATTGCAGCTCATCGATGTTGAGATCATCCGTGATGCGCTGCCTGATCACATCGAAGGTTCGGGCGTCCTCTTCTCCACGGTGCTTGGTGTCAACACGGCTTCTTGGAAGAGCGCAGATCTGTGAGCACAGATCGGCCATCGCGGTTCGGAAGCCAGAGTACGGTTCATCCATCTGCTTGAGATCGAACTTTCCGGACACGAAGAAGACGTCGTTGGCCTTGCACTTTGGTCGCAGTGTGTTGGCCAGGGCCGACTTTCCAGTGCCCGAGTATCCGGAGATGGACACGAGAGATCGGACCGTTCCCGTTTCCAAGTTTGAATGTTGCTCGATGGCATTTGCATTACCCCGCTTGCTTGTATTGCTGCCATCTTCATTCGGACCCGTTGACCTCTCTTCGTCTGATGAAGATGGAGATGGCAGTGAGACTGCGGACGTTGGCTTCTTGAGGATCTGCCGGAATAGACGGTCAAGGACGCGCTTCTCCTTTTCTCGTCCGATGAGACTGATGCGCGAGAAGTCGAGAGAGCTTTGGGAGAGTTCCGCTAGCTTTCTGGCTGTGCGCATGCGGTTGGTCTCTGTCGCAAGCACTAGTTGCCGTTCCGCGATTTCGTTCGGCCCTCCATCTCGGCTTGAAGAAAGCTTCCTGGTGGTGAATGTGTGGGGTTGTTCGTTACCAAAGTGGCGACTATCAGCGCTGCTCCCAATGCTGAAGTGTGTGGATGGCAAAACCGACGATCTGGAGAAGCCAAGCGTATCCACGACGGACGAAGATCGCGCCTTGTATCCAATCGTTTTCAACTGCTCGTTGTCGTTCGCAGATCCAGAGTGATCACTGGAACTGTCGCCGTCAACGGTGCGAGATGTCGAGGTCCCGTCATCGAGTTTGCTGCCATCGTGGTCGCGGGATGGAGTTGCGGTGATCATCTCCGGAGGTCGTTTGTGATTGCGGAAAGGATGAATGTAGTGGCTGTGGATGCTTGTGGATGGCAGATGCTAATTTTGTGGTCGTTGCGTGGGTCGGTATCATCGCTTGCGTGAAGTTGTTCTCCCCCAGAGTATCAGCGTTTGCGGCTCGTGGTCGGGATTGGCGGGATTGTCAGTGGTCTTGGGACGAGCATTGACACAGACTTTCGGTTCGTTTGGTCGGCAAAATCGTTTCTGGTCGTCGCCTTTGGCAACACGGTTGCGATGGTGGGCGAAGTAGAAGCGGCTAGGTTCGCGGATGAGAAATGGAAGGCTGCAAAAGTCATCCGCTCATGACCTTTCCTTGTACATAAAGAGGACTTTGTCCAACGAACACAAAAAGCCCATGACTCAGTCGCTTGAGAACCAATCAAAAATGTCAACAAGACAAATTCTAACGCCGAAAAGTGTCATGATATCGCAAACATGTTAATTTCACCTGTGGACGTGACACTTTCCTGTCGTATTATTCTGAATGACGTGTTGTTATTGGGCGTTTCTGCCACGTTGCACAGACTATAAGTACAATATGTTGAACGAACCTTCTTCGATTGAATAACCTTAATTGGTAGTACTCTGAAAGTGGTGTTGGTATTGCTAAGAAGTCGAAGAAGCTGGAAACTGTATGTCATATATTACGTCCGTACTCCATTCCGTCAAGAAATGAAACAAAGGAGAAGAGGGCGACCAGTTGGAGATCACAAAATGATCTTCTCTTGTGCAAAACATCACGACACCGTATACAGTAACGACAGCATGGTTGCGCAGACTCATGGATCGTGGCAGACAAAATACATGCGCACTCTCGAAGGCATCCACACGCCCTTGTCGTCGGAAGTCGAGGGGATCTTGGACTGGATCATAAGATACCACAACGGAAGCGAAGAAGCACAGCAGAAATGGACCCAATCACCGCCAACGGCAACGGCAACAATGCTGGCCTCGATCCAGGCAACGACACTGGCTGCACCACCGACAATCATGATGCGGACACAGCACACGCCAATGTGGACGCAGTGCCAGACGCACCACCCGCGATGCTTACAGAGCCCATGATGAACGAAATAGCGATCGATGTAGAATCGGTCACCTCTCAAGAGCGTGATTCGCCAACGGTTACGACCAACGGCGCACCACCAGAAGACGCGCCTGATACTTCTGCTCCTGCTCCTGCTCCTCATCTTGCTACTGATTCATCCCAGCCACAAGAACTAACCTCTTCCGACACCTCGGATCGGCAATCGGCAACAGATGCCAAGCAGAAGATCCGTCGCAACCGTCGCGTAGTTCAGAGCGGGGCCGTGAGGGTCCCCTCTCCTGCTGTGGACAACGATGCTCTGTCAGCATCAACACCGTACGGCAGAAAGATGAAGGCTGACGCAAACGCAAACACAGCAGTCCCCTCGTCCTCTACAGCACCTAACGCGCACCATCGGCACGATGAAAATAAAGCCAAACTGGAAAGTGACGCCATGCCTCGCGAAATGAAGGAAACGGGGACTATGTTGGCACATACCGGCAGTGGCGGCGTCCTTGAAGCGGGAACAGCCGACACGAAGCGCGTGGACGGCGATCTTCAAGATCCATCACATTCGACAAACGATTCGAGAGCTGAAGACTCTGCAGAGACAGGAGACAACTGGATCAGCACCCTGACAGCTCCAAATCACGAAACCGACAGCGTCAATGCGAAAGAGGACGAAAACGACGCGGAACGCAAGATGCCCGACGAATCGGGTCGCCGAGACCAATATCCTCAGTACGTTGAGGGCAGCAGCACCCATCTCGGTTCAGGCCCCCAATGTTGGGTCGGACAAGAAGATGGCCAACACCCCTGCGGCGACTCTTGGCGCCGTACATCAATCCGAAGAGAAGAATGAGTTGCACCCCGACAGCAATGCCTCTCGCTCCGGCAACGGCAACATCAACACCTCCAACGGAATGGCGAGGTTCTCTGCGATAGATCGCACCGAGAGTGCATCGCAAAACGTCGATCCCACAACCTCAGTTGCGTCCAATCGCAACAGTGCCACAACTGTGCCCAACGACGCCACAGCTGCCCAAAGCCAACCGGACTCCACTTCCGCGGGCGATCCTATTTTTCACGCTGTTCTGGTGACCGCCGACCCAGTTGATGACGCTGACGCCATTCCAAGGAATGAATTCGATAGTCGGATGCAAGCTCATTGGGAGCAGCAGCGCCAAATCATGGCAGATGAGATTCGGAACCAAATCCAACATGAAATCACAGCGGCCGCTATCGTTGGTGAGGTTGTCCATGGCGGTGCAGCAGGTAGGCCCGATTCCGTCAGTGCAGGGCAAAGCACAGCCGCGGTCGCCGAAACAACCGCCGGTGCTCCAACCGAAGGCTTCGCAGACGAGTCGGGACAGGTAGAATCAAGATCGACCGGCAATTCCTCCGCGTCACGGGGACGGAAGATTGGGGTGATTGTTGCCATTGCCGTTGCCTTGATCACTGTCGGAATTGTGGTCATCACTCAGACCACGGGCGGCGGGAGCAAGAGTACCGATGGCAGCAGTGATACGGCATCGCCTTCAGCTTCACCTTCAGCACCTCCATCCGACAATGTTGTACTGTCTGGCACACCACAACCAAGTATCATGCCATCCTTTGCTCCCAGCTTCGACCCGCCGCTTCGCCCATCATCTCTGCTCAGGCCGAGTCAATTACCGTCAGCACAACCGGTCGTACAATCGACATCAGATCCAACGGCAAGACCATCCACCATTCCGACCGCGCAGCCGGTTGATGAAAGCTTCATCGTTCGGCTCCAGCGCATCGCAACCGATGTTTCCGGCGCGGCGGCACAACAGCCGTCCACACCACAATCAAGGGCATTGAATTGAATGATCTCAGAGGATCCCGGGCAAACGGAAGAATTGGATGACGTTGCATTGGCCGCAAGGTACATCCTCGCCGTGCTCTATTATTCCTTGGATGGCGATTCGTGGTCATTCCAAGTTGGATTCTTGAGTGCTGGTGGGGTTTGCAGCTGGAACAGGGACAACCATCCTTCCGGTGTGGATGTCTTCGGAGTTGGTTGCGGGAATGATGGGATCATCACTGAGCTTAGACTGAGGGAGAACAACATGATAGGACCACTACCATCCGAGATCGTGCGCCTTGTTGGGCTGCGTAGATTGGAAATGGGTGATAATGACATATCTGGTCCCATTCCTGACAACATTGATGAGATGGTCGATCTTGAATTTGTCACGATGCAAGGCAACCTCATTGATGGGACGATTCCAGCTGCACTGGGCAACTTGCCGAATCTTCGCAGCCTCAGCTTGTTCAACAATGTGTTGAGCGGTGTGGTACCAACCTTTGACGGGAACATCAATGCATTGGAGGAACTCGATTTGGTAAGTTGGCGTCTCCGTCAGCAAGATGATTTTATGTTCACTTCATAGATGCGTGCATGGATCATACGGATCGAGCATTGTGCGTTGTGCGTTGTGCATTATGACATTGGCATCGTGTGTTATATATATCACACGGATTCTAACTGTTAGGTCATGCGCCGGGGGCGCTTTGATTCCGCCTCGTTTATTCTACGTGTCAGCACGCAGCGGGAACGGATGCATATGTGTTGCTTCTGTGTGTCGTGGGCTATCATCGCTGAGAATGCGGTTCCCGCAGCGGCTGGTTGTTGGGAGTGCCTTCGTGTGGTCGGGTACGGGCGTTGCAGCTAGTGTTGCTCATCCAGTTCACCAGCACCTTGTCGATGGGCGTGTCGAGATGTACATGTGAGTATATGTCAAGATGTACGTGTATATGTGCATCGTTCACCCGCTATTCTCTCATACGTACGTGGACGGTATAACTATACTCGTGTCGATAGTATGCTGTGATTCGTCAGAATTACAGAGGAAATGGAACACACGAAAGGGGGCAAGATTTCTGGAGGAAATTTGCAAATAACGATTTCTGGAAGAATCAGAAGATCGTCCGTCCATGCATCAATGGTACCAAGAGAATCTCGAGGTACTTCCCAACTAAACCTCAGATGACGATATCATCTGACAGACTACTGCATCACCAATGGAACGTGACATCTGGAGAGCAGAAGGACGCCTACTGACGTCGACAGGATGTCAACATGTCACCACGTCGACAGATGTCTCCAAGTCAGAGCAGGAGGCGAAGATACGATGACCCATGAAGATCATGGATACTGAAGGTGAACTTCAAATGGTAAGTACTCATGGAGTAGAAGCCAGTACTGAATGAACAGAGTGTCGAATGCGGAGTACGCATCGAACACGAAGCATCGTGTAGCACGAGCACATGATGGTGAGAGAGAGAGAGAGAGAATACAGAGAGGAGCGAGAGAGGATCTCGCGTACCGACTCATAGTCGGAGACCGAATCTACGAAACAGATTGAAGCGCCGAGAGCATCGGGCAAGAGAACGGGCGTACACCGAGAGCATTGGAGTAGCCAAGTAATGAAATAGCAAACAGACGACTATCAACCAACACCATCTTCCACGATCGTAGGTTACCGTGCGCGGAACTTGCCAACACGTTTATAAACGATAGATCAGGGCGAGCCCGCGAATCGTATCGTGCGAGGAAGACGAACATCATTCAAGAGCAGCAGGCTGAATGAGCGAGGAAGAGGAATTGAAAGATATCCCTCTGTCCAATCCGACTATCAAGAGAGAAGAAGGTGCGAGTGAGACTCCACCACGAGAAGAGAAGGAAGCAGCCGCGGCTACTGTCCTATCAAGCGCAGACACAAGCGCGATCGACGAGACCGAAGAAGAACGATCTGCAAGACTACATCGTAAGGAGAAGAGGATTCTCAAGGCGATCAAGCAAGAGGAGACTGGTGTGACGAAGAGCATTCGCACAGCCAAACAGGGTGGGAAAAGTGAGACACCACCAGGAGGAGAATTTGTGACGAAAACAATCTCCGCGCAACAACAGGCGAAAATCGAAGAATCGACAACACAGAAACAGACGGAAATCAAGGGCGCGAGCGCACCAACGACGAAACAACGAATCAACATGGCGACATCAGCCAACGTGAACAAGCGACGCATCAAGGCGCCGATGTTCAGCGGTGAACAGGAAGACTACAGCGCATGGGAGTCCCAAGCGAAGGCATACGCTCGTGCACAGAAGACGAGAGACGTGATGTTGGGCAAGACCAAGGTGCCAACAGTGAGCGAGATCGCGGCAGCCGCCGATGAAGACAAGGAAGCGATGGAGGAGATCTACGAGCTGGGATGCGATTGCTTCAGCGATCTGATCCTCATGATGGATGCAGAGAAAGGAAAGGGCAAGCAAGCCATCCAGTACATCAACCAATGCATCTCCGTCGACTACCCCGAAGGAGACGCACACGGAGCGTGGAACGTTCTCGCGGAGAAGTTCCGACCATCCGACGCAGTAACGAAGATCAAACTCAAGCGCCAATTCAACAACGAAAAGATGAAGAGAGACACGGACCCCGACATCTACATCACGCAACTCGAGAGTCTACGATCGCGTCTCCACGATGTCAAGTACGAGATCACAGACGAGGAAATGATCATGCAGATCCTCAGCACGGTGAGCGTGGAATACAAAACCCACGTCGTAAACTTCCAACACCAACTCACGTTCAATCCGGAACTGGTTACCATCAACGCGATCAGAGGAGTACTCCGTACTGCATACGCCACCCACAGAGGAGGAAAAGCATACGTCGACGACTTCCAAGACAGTAACACGAAGAGCAACGACACCGGCTTCACAAGCACCGGTAACTTCAAGGGTACTTGTCACAACTGTGGCGTGTATGGCCATAGATCCGCCGATTGCCCAGAACGCAAGAAACCGAACAACAAGAAAAACAACAACAACAACAACAAGATGAACGGAAAGCGCAACAAGGGAAGCGGCTTCAAGGGCAAGTGCAACTACTGTGGCATCTTCGGACATCGTGAGGCGGAGTGCCGAAAGAAGAAGTTCAACGAGAAGAAGAACAACGAACAAGCCAACGCGGCTACGGAAGGACACGACAAGAGCGGGCACGAGATGGTACTCTCTGCAAAGGACATGCCGCTCTGCATGTTGGTGTCCGACGACTACATCGAAGACTCCTTCTTCGATAACTTCGAATACGTCGGGAGTGACGACGAAGTGCAGGATGATGAGATCATCCCGGAGTGGCTCAGCGAGGAGCCAATCATCCACGAGGTGGATCCAAGACGCGAAGTGAGCTACGAATGCTGCTTCAACGCGCACGACCTGATCGGTTCATACGGCGACGAAGCTGAGATGGACGAGGCCAACGATAGCGACATCGAAGAGGCCATGAGCGATGACGACGACGACGACGCCGACGAGGACGGCGCAGATGAAGACGACGAGGCGAACCGCGACGAGTTGCCTCCTCCTCAAGCTGGGAGATACGAGAGAACGGGAACCTTCATCAATCAAGGCGAAACGCGCCGCGTCGCGGCGCCGCCTCCTCCAGCGGCGGGGAACAACAGATCGGGCATCTTCGACGAGGATGACAGCGACGAATCCGAGGACGGCAATCATCCAGACGACAGCTTCAATCCAAACGAGCGTGTCGTCTATCCATCGAATATCGACTTCCCGGATATTGAGAATCCCAATAGCGTCGACTACCTCCTCCGTCACAGCACCATCCCGAATGCAACAGCAACAGCATTGATAATCCAAAAGCAGCTCATCTTTGACGCCGTGATGGAAGCGGGAATGCGAGTATTCCCAGGAACGACACGAGGAGCACTCATGCCAATATGGGTGAACATGATGGGATCCATCCTATCCGAGCACTTCGACTCAATCGAAGAGATCCTCGCCAATGCAATCATCGTCAACCGCATACTGGAAGGGAACGACTCGGAAACGATCCCAGATACGGATCTGCATTACATCCTTGGAGGATGCATGCGCGTGCTCTTGCGAGAGCGATCACGCGTCTACCCATACGATCCAGCCACAGGATCTCATCGGAACACTACGATTCCATCGGACTACGCGCAACTACCCGACGACATGGATGACGGAGACCATCATCATCCATACAACGAAGATGGAGTCCACGAAGACAACGACGACGGCAGCTTCGACGACGAGATAGCTGCGGCAGCTGTGGAGCAACTCCACGAACTGAGCACCAAGTACAAGGACAAGGTCAACAAGGACACCTGGCTCGCCGACAGCGGAGCTTCGTGTCACATCGTCAACTCGGATGCCGCTCTCTTCAACGTGCGGCACATCAAGTCCTTCGTCCAAGTGGGAGACAGCACGAAGCTGGACTCTCCCAAGATGGGATCCATTCGTTTGAAAGTCAAACAGCGAGACAACACTGGCCACGTCATCCGGCTCGATGATGTGAAGTACACACCCAAGATGGCGGTGAACCTTTTCTCCACGAACAAGGCTCTGTACAACGGTTACCAGCTTGGTAACAACGGCATTCTGATGGACATCATCAACGGATCCGGAACGAAGATCGTGTTCGATCGAGTCTTCCCCACATCCAACGGATTCATCACAGGAGTGCAGATGCATCCCATCATGCCAACAGACGACGACAAGGCTTGCACAGCCATCGTCAAGAATCCATCCAAGGAGATCAGCGCGGTGAACTTGCACCGAATGCTCGGCCACGCGCCACTCGAGACCATGAAGCGGACGGCCGCTCAATACGGATGGAAAATCATCGGCGAGATGCCGGTGTGTCGTGACTGCGCGGTCGCGAACGCAAGAGTGAAGAATATTCCGAAGGCAACTATTCCAAGAGCTACTCGCCGCGGCGAACGGTTCTTCATTGACATTAGTTACACTAAACACATAAGCTTCGGAGATAAACGCTACTGGACCCTGATCGTGGACGACTGCACGGATCACTGCTGGAGTTTCTTTCTCAAGAACAAGAGTGATCAACCAGGATACATCAAACGATTCATCCAGACGATCAAGTCACAGACTGGTGACCAACAGATCATCTTCCGAGGTGACAACAGCGGAGAGAACAAATCCACGGAGGATATTCTCATCGATGCAGGACTCAACGTGAAATTCGAATACACGGCATCGAACACGCCGCAACAGAACGGAAGAGTGGAACGCAAGTTCGCGTACCTCTACACCAAGATTCGCTCCATACTCAACGGAGCACAGCTCGACGAAGAGTATAGGCATGGCCTGTGGGCAGCAGCTGCTAGCACTGCCACTGCTATCGCCAATATCACCGTAGCGAAGAACCAGAAGGAGTCACCACATCGACAATTCTTCGGCAACGATCCACCATATGCGAACGCGCTCCGCACATTTGGAGAGGTGGGTGTTGTGAAGACTACCTACGGCGGGATTACCGCCAAACTCAAGAACAGAGGAGAAGAGATGGTGTTCATCGGATATGCACACCAACATGCATCAGGGGTCTACAACATGTACAGACCATCGACCAAGTCACTCATCTGTTCACGCGACATCAAGTGGCTCAACCAATCATACGGACAGTTCCGTGGTTGGGCACCAGCACCGAACATATCCAACGAAACAGGAACAACGGACGCAGACGGCTTCACAACCATCGGACGAAAGGGAGCAACGCCAAGGACGGCAACGCGTCAAACATCGGAAGCGAAGAGAGTATCTTTTGCTGACAGCAACAGGTACTACATTCTATCAGACAGTGATGACGAGGATAATGAGGACGACGGAGTAGTGACTCAACTAATCCAGAATGACGAGGAAGATCGGAGCGAATCCAATCATGAGGATGACGAAATCCTACCCTCCGGCGACGAAGCCGATGACGAGACAGGTGTCACTCCTCCGAACACACCAGCAAGGTCTACACATGACACACCATCTAGATCTCCACCAAGCAAACCAAACAAGCGTGACATAGCTAGAAAGGAGAGGATCCGACGTCACGAAGCACGAGGCAGGAAGGGAGAAGCTAATCCCAAGCCAACCACAGGGAAGAGTATTCCCAGAGCTCTGCGCGAGCTCGAAGACTTCAACGAACGAGGTCGAAAGGAAGAAGGCTATGAGAGCGATCCATCATCCAGTGAGGCGAGTGACGAACTCAGCGACGAGATGATCGACGATTCCAACAACGAAACTACAGATGACGAAGAAATCGAAAACGAAGATGAAGAGATCGAGATCACTCACTATAGCACAACAGGACTATACGGAATGAATGCAATCATCACCGAGAAACCAGCGATCGACATCGGATTGTCGATGCAAGACGAGAACAAGGAACCAGAGAAGCACATCGAACCTACAACATTCGATGGAGCCTTCAATCACCCAGATCCTATCCATCGAAAGGGATATCGAGCAGCCATCAAGAAAGAGTTCGACTCCATGGATACACGCAAGGTATACAGTAAGATCAAACGAGACGCCATTCCACGCGGCCGCAGATGCTGCAAGTGCAAATGGGTCTTCAAGCTGAAACGTGATGGCACACATCGAGCGCGGCTCGTTGCATGTGGCTATTCACAAGTCGCAGGAGTAGACTTCCAAGAGCATTACTCACCCGTCATCCATGACGTGACCTATCGGGTCATGATGGTGATCATGCTAATCAAGAAGATGGACTGCGCACTCGTCGATGTCGTAACGGCATTCCTACATGGAGACCTCGACGAGGAGATCTACATGAACTGTCCCAATGGGATGGATCATCAACCAGACGAAGCCCTGACCCTACACAAGCCAATCTACGGACTTGTGCAGAGCGCCAGGCAATGGTTCAAGATGTTGGTATCGACCCTCAAAAATATCAACTTCGAACAGAGCGCAGCAGACCCGTGCCTGTTCTACAGGAAGACGAACGAAGGAAGCATGATCGTGGCCATCTACGTGGACGATTGCTTCTGTTGCGGAGACTCCAAGGCACTGGAGACATTCCTGAAGGACATCCAAGGCAGCAAATTCAAGGTGACAATCGAGCGCGGACTCGGAGACTACCTCAGCTGCAACATCGAATTGAACCATGACAAGACTAGAGCGACATTGCGTCAACCACATCTCATCCGACACCTCATCGAGGAATTCGGAGCCAAAGTTGAGAAGATGCAACGTTATGGGACACCGGGAACCCCGGGTCAAATCATCGTACGACCATCCGAAGATAACGGACTGCAGAAGGTCGGACCGGAAGAACATGCCGAATACCGCCGAGGCGTCGGTATGCTACTCTTCCTCATCAAGCACTCGCGACCAGATATCGCGAACCCTGTGAGGGAACTCTCCAAGGTATTGATCGGGCCCACCAAGGCCGCAATGAAGGAGATGTATCGGATCATCAAGTATGTGATCGATACAAAGGACTATGGATTGAAGATCCATCCAGCGCGTCCAGATGACGACGGCTGGGACATGGAACTCTTCTGCGATAGCGAATATGCAGGAGACAAGAACACAAGAATCAGCGTAGGGGGATTCATCCTATACCTGTGCAAGGTACCAATCCTTTGGCGATCCAAGGCACAGAAGGCCGTCACACTCAGCTCATCCGAAGCAGAATACGTTGCCCTTTCCGAAGCGGCAAAGGAGATCTTCTTCGTCATGCAGCTACTCGAAAGTGTGGGCGTCCCAGTGAAGACACCGATCAAGGTCCGCGTGGACAACATCGGGGCGATCTTCATCGCCAAGAACCCATCAACATCCCAACGATCGCGGCACATCGACGTGCGCCATCACTACGTGAGGAACATGGTAATCAACAAAACCATCGAAATCATTTTCGTCAAATCCGAGCAGAACACAAGCGACGGATTCACCAAGAACATCAAGGCCGACTTGCAACGTGAACATGAGAAGTCATACCTTGACATATCGAGAACATTCGAATGACCGAATGCACACAGGAAGGGTGTCGAGATGTACATGTGAGTATATGTCAAGATGTACGTGTATATGTGCATCGTTCACCCGCTATTCTCTCATACGTACGTGGACGGTATAACTATACTCGTGTCGATAGTATGCTGTGATTCGTCAGAATTACAGAGGAAATGGAACACACGAAAGGGGGCAAGATTTCTGGAGGAAATTTGCAAATAACGATTTCTGGAAGAATCAGAAGATCGTCCGTCCATGCATCAATGGTACCAAGAGAATCTCGAGGTACTTCCCAACTAAACCTCAGATGACAATATCATCTGACAGACTACTGCATCACCAATGGAACGTGACATCTGGAGAGCAGAAGGACGCCTACTGACGTCGACAGGATGTCAACATGTCACCACGTCGACAGATGTCTCCAAGTCAGAGCAGGAGGCAAAGATACGATGACCCATGAAGATCATGGATACTGAAGGTGAACTTCAAATGGTAAGTACTCATGGAGTAGAAGCCAGTACTGAATGAACAGAGTGTCGAATGCGGAGTACGCATCGAACACGAAGCATCGTGTAGCACGAGCACATGATGGTGAGAGAGAGAGAGAGAGAATACAGAGAGGAGCGAGAGAGGATCTCGCGTACCGACTCATAGTCGGAGACCGAATCTACGAAACAGATTGAAGCGCCGAGAGCATCGGGCAAGAGAACGGGCGTACACCGAGAGCATTGGAGTAGCCAAGTAATGAAATAGCAAACAGATGACTATCAACCAACACCATCTTCCACGATCGTAGGTTACCGTGCGCGGAACTTGCCAACATGGGCGGAGCGGAGTCGCCGAGGCTCTGGCGCAAGGCCTGGACCCAGGGGATGACCTGGCTGGCCGCCTCTGTGCTGGGGGGGGGGGGGGGGCGTTCCCAGAGCGGGCGCAGCACCGCTGGTATGGTGGACGGTGCCTGCGATTGCAACGCTTGGAAGTACTGGAGCAATACTGGTGTCATGTCGTCTTGCGTCATGGCTGCCTTAGTGTCGTTCCAATCCTGCCACTGGGCCAGCACTGCGTGCCACAGGGTGTTGGTGACGCTGGCCTGCCAGTCATGGAGCAATCGCGGGGCCCGTCTGCGGCGGTGAGGTGCCATGGGCGGCGCCTGTGATCTCCACTGAACGGCCCATCCTCCCCAAACCATTGCATTCCAACCCACCTTGCTCTGGTGCAGCTGTATGTCCCTGGTGGGAGAGTCTCTGATGCCGGACGGTGGGAGGCCCCCTGTGGTGATGCGTTGTATGGCTGTGCACACTAGCTGGGCGACGGCCGGTGGCGTCGTTGGCGGTCGCACGATTGACCGCACCTTCTGTATCGCCTTGGCCCAGATAGCTTGGCTGGACAGGCCGGGGCACATGATGATGTGGGAGTTGTCCTCGGACCTCCCGCATCGGGGACATCGGTCCGTCGTCGTCTGCTGTCTCCTGGCCATATTCTTCCCGCTGGCGCTGGTGCCAGTCATGAGTTTGAGCAGGGTGCGCCGCTTGCCGCCCTTCCATTTCCGTGAGACAGAGCGTAGGGGCGCCCAGTCCACCTCGGCTGGCTGGCTTTGGCCCCACCTGTTACACCATTTGGCTTGGACGTCGTTCCGATGGAGAGCTTTGTAGATGGTCCAGTAGTTCAGATCGGAGATGGTGCCGCTTGCGGTGCGCAGGTGCCATCCACCTGTCTGTATGACCAGCTCTGGGGCCTGCGGTCCGTGGACGGCGAAGGCTGCTGCCCAGCGATGTCCCGCGTGCTTGTCGGCTAGGACATTCATTACCTCCCAGTCCGACAGCAGACAGCCGTCGTCGTCGGCGTGGCCTTGGACCTCCTGCTGTTGGAACCGTACTGGCGATTCCCGCAGACATCGGACCAGCTCCGACCAAAGGTCGTAATCTGGTTTGTTGGGGTCCGGCCAAAGGGATGGATCGGCGGCGCGCAGTGCCCTGTTGTTGTCGCACGCGATCGTCGCCGCTCCCTGTATGCCTGCCCACTCTGCTACCGAGGTGATGATCCACACCGACATTAGAACGCCGGCAAGTTCCGATCGGTTGGAGTCGGTGGCGTGCGACCCGATTGGCACTTCGGCAGTTGCGACAATTTGGTGGTCCTCGTCGTTTGGGGCCCGTTGGATGACGGTGGCTGCAGTTCCTTGGCTGTTCTTGGCCGATGCGTCACTGCAGGCCGAGCACGTGCCTGCTGCGATTGCCTGGACTAAGCGGTGAATGCTGCCATGGACTTGTATGTCGGACAGCATATGCGCCGCCGCTGGCCCTTTGCTTCGAAACCATTCGCGCAGCGTGGAGGGAGGCTGTGGCCTTCGGATTTGCCCTTGAGATACGATGACCATGCCCGACCGCCTGGGCGCTCGGTCAATGACTGTGGCTGGTTCCTGGTCGGCCCCGTCAGTTGTGGCAGCCTGGCCTGGCAGTGTTACCGTCCCGTCTGGTCGTAGGGTGGCGCGTCGCCTTGGGGTGGTTAACCACGGCCCCAGCTTGTGTCTCACATGCCATCCCGGTCTGTCTGTAGCTACTAGTGCTTGCAGCACTTGGTCCCATGCCTCCCAGGCCTTCTTGGAGACTCCTCCCACCACTGGCCACCTCGTGACTCCGGCCGGTAGTCGGGAGTGTTGGAGGATGCGGGATCGTACTTGGTCGCCTTGGGCGGTGGCGATGTCCGATAGCCAGAGCACTCGCAGATACAGTCTGGCTACGTTTGCCAACGCCAGCGTGGAGCAGTGCACCCCTGCTCTGATGGCAAGGTGCATGACGAGCTCGTCGCCGTCTCGCGGGGGCCTTGCCTGGTGCCTTTGTTCTGTCATGATGATACCCAACTCTGTCGCTGATTGGAATGTGTTCTGCCACCATGTGGCTGCGGTCCAGGCTTTCCACTTCGTCTCTGTTTGTTGGAGACGCCCAGGCAACCCTGTCCACAACTCCAAATGCCTCAGGGACGTCCGCAGTAGCTTGCCAGTGTTGGTGGGCTGCTCAAAGTGTCGCATGATCGTCGACAGGTGGGCGATCACTTGATTGGTGTGGAGGTGTTGGATCCCCATTCCCATATTGTCGGTGTGCCCGAACACGTAGTCTCTCGCGATGGTTCTGGCAACGCCCATGGATGGTAGGGCAGTGGTGAGGGCTGCACTCATGATTGCCTCCCATTGCGGTCGGGACATGGTTGTGGCTGGGGAGGAGTATGCGAGGGCGGGCCACAGCACTGACTTCGTGGCGATTTCGACGTCCTGCTTGTGGATTCGGGATGTGCGGATTTTGTTGGCCCACTCTCTTGACTTCTGTAAGAGATATGACGCGTGCTCCGTTTGCCGTCCATCTCGTCGCGACACCATACCCAGGTACTTGGATGCTGACCTGGGGCTGGAGACTGCCAGTTGAGTGCGTCTGCCTGTGGGGTTGCGCATGTGAAGGCTTTGGGTTGGAGCGGCGAGGTCGTACACCCATTTGACTCGGTTCCATTTGAAGCGTATCAGTTGCCAGAAACTATTTGACGGCTCCAATGCTCCTCCCGTGGCTGTCAGCAGGTCGTCCCAGCTGCTCACTGTTGTCTGGAACATTGCTGCTTGCTCGTTTGGGCGCGCTGTCGGCAGGCTGTGCATGACGTTGGTGTCGTCAACGTACGCGGTGCCAACTATCGTGTGTTGCTCGTTGGTGACGGGGTTGGGCACCCGGAGTCCATGTCCTTGTGACCGCATGTGGTCTATGATGGCTGAGCTGATGAGTAGCCAACCGGTTGGTGCCGATCCGAGTCCTTGCACGAGGCCCTGCAGGTGGTTGCGGCGCTGTTTGCCCGAGTACGATGCTTCGGATGTTCCGGCCGCTGTGCGGATTCTGTGTGTCATAGACTGGAGCGTGTTGAGTGTGCTGGCGATTGGCGGCGTGGGTACTCCCTGTCGTTGAAGGGCCAGGCTGAAGATGGAGTGGGCGATGCGGTCGTAGCATCCTTTCGCGTCGTTCGAGCATACCGCATAGTGTTCGCCGGTGACTCTGTGGATGTCGTCGATTAGCACTGAGTTGAGCAAGACCTCTTGGGCCGTGTGGGCCTTTCTGCTGCCGTATTGTTCGGCTGCAATGGTGCCTTGTGTCTCAGCATGGGCGCGGGCTTGCTTGCCCAGGAGGCGATTATTCATGTTGAAATCGCCCTCCATGAGTCCGATGGTCCGGGTCTTGGTGACGGAGAGATCTCCAGGCTTCTTACGGAGCTGGATGTCCACGCATTGTTGCCATCTCTTGAGGCTGTACCCTGTGCGATACGGGATCTCGCGCAGGATGGCATCGATGGTTGCCAGTGTTGTGTCGGTAGCATTCACTTTCCAACACCCAAAGTGGACTCCTGACGGCCCGGACGAGGTGCTCTCCTTGATCTTTGCCCATCCTCGGGAGTGGTCTGACGGACTAATCTGGAGTTGGCTGGGGTTCCACTCCGTGGCTGCTGCAGGTTGTTTGAGTGCCTGGAGGAGGTCCCGGGTGTTAGTCTCGATTTGAGTTGGGACGATGCCTTGGAGCACAGCAGTGGCTGCGGTGTTGGTGCCGTATCGCCCGAGCGAGTGTTTCAAGGGCCTTTGGCATACTTCCGCTCTCCATGCCTGGCTGTACTTGTCCACGTTGTTGTTGCAGCATGCTTTGGCAACGTCTTCAACCTTCGTGAGGAGCTGGCCGTTTCCTCCGGGGCCGTCGTCCACCACAATCGAGACTTGCGCGTCGGATCCATCCGCCTGTAGCGACCACTTGATGCGTCTGTATGTGGCCTTGGTCTCTTCGCGCTGGAGTATTTGCGCTCGGTATTTTGACGTGTCGCGCCCTGATCGAGTTTCTTCCTCTTCATCTCCCGCCAGGAACGTCCGTCTGTGGTTGTCTGCGTTGCGTTTCTCTTGTTTGTATGCTTTCCATGCCGCGTTCTTGCGTTGCTGCATTTCTACCGTCGTCATGCCCCTTGTGCGTACTGTCAACTTGGCCTTCTTTTTGGCTTTGTCGATGGTCCGTCCGTGGATCTGGTGTTCCTTTCGGCGTTTGATGCTAAGGGTCCAAAACTGGTGCTCCCAGTGCAGCTTCGCCATTAATGGGGAGAATGGCACATGTCCTGCACGCACTTTCCGGCACTTGCGTTCTGCTTGCAACATTGCTGTCACTCTGTCGTTGTCCAGAGCCTCCAGCTGCCGGGTCTGGTGCGGCGATATCGGGCCTGCTCCGATTTCGTCGTTGAGCGTCTGTGCCCGTTGTAGGAGTTGGAGTGCTTCTGCTTGGGTGGTGTAGGCTTGCTTGTATTTCCGCACTGTTGCTGGTTGGTTCATCTGGAGTCTGCGACCACGGAACGGCGTTGTAGGCATTTTGGTGGGCCCAAAGAGGCTGACTTCGCCCACGTCCATCCATATCGTCCGGTGATCCCAGCTGCCGTAGGGTGTGGCGCCAAGTTGTGTCGGCCTGACATCGCTCGTGGTCCACATGCCGTCGATGGGGATGTTGCTCCTGTTTCTGATCATCGTAGCGTAGGGTTGTGTTATGGTCGTGGTGTGGTGTTCTTGGAGCCCTGTCGATGACATCATGTTGGCCATTTTGGACCTCCTGATATCCATGTTCACGTCTCCTCCGATGACGACTGACTCCCCTGCCTGTTTCCATTGCATTATTTGGGCGCTGAGGTCTTGGATGAGGAGGTCGATGGGGTCTAACGTGGGCTGTCGCTGCGCAGCTCGGACGGCTTGTTGGTTGTAGACTGTGCCCGCGGTGTGCGTCGATTTGGTGGGGACGTAAATCGACACTGCGCGGACCTTAATGCCCTGCCTGCCTTGTAGGAGCACGCTCGCCCACCTTCCGCACTTTTCTGGGTCGTTGTCTCGGGCGAGGACTCTTCCTGCGATGTTTCCATGTACCACTATCGCCGTGCCACCCCATTGTCTCGGGCTGTGGTTCGTTGTGTGGCAGTGGGCCGCGCTCGTCTTCGTCATCTTCAGATGCTGGTCTGCTCTGCGGCTTAGGGTTGCCTCTGTGGATATTTGGCTCCAGTTGAGGCCGACTTCTGTGAGCATGAGGATGTCTATCTTGTGTTGCTTGATTGTTTGCCATAGGTCGTCGTTCTTTGGATCTGTGGCGTCCGGTGGTATGCTGCCTACGTTGAGTGCAGCTATTCTGATTTGGGTGGTCGGTTTGTTGTCCGTCCGTTGCCCCAGGTGTTGTAGTTGGTCGTTCGAATCATCCGATCTCGAGCGTCCGGTGTTGTTGGGTCCGTCGCGGTTCGGGCTGGACTGTGCCCGCATGTGGCTGACTATCATGGTGACTGTCCTCCATTGGGCTGCGGAGGGTCGCCGTTGGGTTTGCCGAGTTCCCTTCTGAGTGCTTGGACCTGTGCGAGCAGCTGGGCTTCCCAGGATTGCTGTTGGCTGTACCTTGTGTCGGATCCTGTGCGGAGTATCCCTTCGGGGCTGGCAGAGTCGTGATGGGGAGCTCGTTCTGTCTGCTCGGTCTCCGTCTGTTGGTTGTCGGTCTCTTGCCTGGGAGCTGCTGTGTACGCTGAGTCGATTGACCGATTGGTTGTGCCAATTGTCGAGTTTGGGTTGAAGATGCTTCTGTTGTCGAGAGCTGCCGGTCGGTGGGTGGTGGGCATCATGTCAGGGATGTTGGTGATAATCACACTGGCGGGGAATTCTTCGTCGGCGATGTCTTCGAGGTTGTGGACGTCTGGAGATGTGTAATCGTTTGTGGCCGGGTCGTGCACGATGTTGAGGCTGGCGATCCACACCTCCGGACTGAACCATTTCTCGGCCTTCTCCCCCACTTTGTGACGTGCGATTGCTGGCAGCAGGCTCATGGAATGCTTGGCTTCCTCTTGATATTCGGGAAAAGAGTGTGCCACTACTTGGTCATCGGTGCCTCTTGCGCGGTCCACGCTGTGAAAGATTCGCTTGCCTTTGTCGTTGGTCTCTCTGAGGATTAGCTTTCTGAGTGTGATGGACTTGTTGTCGCGACCTTTGACCTTTTTGTCGAGGTGGATCACACCATCGGCGTCGGAATATTCGATCACTGACAGTATGGCTTGGTGTTTGGCCACCAGTCCCTCTCTGAATTCGGCCTTTTTCCGTGACATCTGCTCGTATTTTTTGTCGGGCAGGAATCTGAAGTTGGTGGCTCCTGGGCGTTCTTCTCTGGTGTTGAACAGGTTGGCGACCGCGGTGACTGCATTGTATGCTTGCGACCGCTCGACTTCGAGTTTGACCGCCCTCCATGGTTGCACCGTCCAGTGCCTCTTGCCTTCTCTGTACTTCTCTCTGGTTTCTGTGCTGACCTGAACGATGTTCTTGATCTTGCCTCCCACTCGGACTTCGCTGTTGTTGCGGCGGAGGTTCCTGTTGATGATGTCAACCGTGCCGTCGACGTCGGTGAAGCCTCCGGAGTACAGCAGGAATCCGATTTCTTTGACTTCCTCTGCGTCCTGGAGTTGAGCTTCGTATAACCCCTCGTGCTCGTTGTAGTAGTAGGCGTTGAGTTCTGAGTTCCTGTCGGCCGTGATGTCAAATGGGTTCTCTCTGGTAGTGATGCGCACTTTGGCGTAGGTGATTCCTGTTGCTCCTGAAGGGGCTCGAAGTCCAGGGAAGAAGGTTCGGAGTTCGTCCATCCTTTCTGGGATCTGCCCGGAGTGTGCAATGTGTGGTCCTGTGTTGCTGGACTCTCTCCATGGCAGGATCACCGCAGACGGGTCAATTCGCCGGACTTGTCTAAACCAACGTCGGATGCGGTCTCGGACTGCTGCCGTCGTGTCTTCCTCTGTTCGGTCAACATTGAGTTTGATGGTGAACCGGGTGGTGAACTCATGTCTTGGCGGCGCTATCTTCGTTTGCGATGTGTTGGACTCCTCGTCGGAGCTGACTGAGTGGTCGTCTGTCCTTGTTGTCGTTGGTGGTTGGCGGTTCTTGCTTTGTCGGGTGTTGGTGACGCCTGAGTCTGTGGACGTGTCGCTGCCTTGCGCTGACCCTGTGGACTGTGAGCTTCCTCCGCTTTGTTGGCTGACCTGGTGCGAGTTCGTGGTGTGTCTCGGTGATTTGAATCTGGTCCTTTTTGTTGGCTGTCTGCTGGTGTATGAGTCACTATCGGTGCTGAGCGATTCTGTGTTCAGATGTGTTGGCATTGACGCCGCTGCTGGTCCTTTCGATTCGTTGGGGTTGGTAGGGGAGTCCTCGTTGGTGTGTAATGTCAGCCCTTCCATGCCTGTCTCGTTGTCGTCTGCGTCTTCGGCAGGTGCTGCTCCCAGATCGTAGTTGGATCCGAGGACTCGGTTAGCCGCTTTCCAGACTTTGACTGCTCTGGCGCTTTTCACTGTGCCGTTGCTGTTGAGATGGGCGCGGAACACTTCGTGCGGGTTGGTGGATGCCACGTTTAGCACGAACTGTAGGAGGCGCATTCTCGTGGGGTCTTTGTTGGGCAGTGTGATTGGCCCGAAAGCGGTTACTCTGCCGTCAGCCAGGTCTCTGAAAAAGTGTTCCCATTGCTTGGTTGTTGGATTCTCTCGATCTGCGGTTGCTTCGTCTTTATTGTACCATATCGCTCTTGCTCTCCATGCTGCCTTTGCGGCTCTGTCGATGGATCCGTCGCCGGTGGCTTTCTCGAATGGCTCTACTTCGACGCCTGTCTTGTTGGCTGCTGTCTTGAATGTATTGGATCGGGGCCTGTATGTGATGGACACGTCATCTGGATCGTCCTCCTCCATTCCGCCGTCGTACGGGATCGCTCTTTTTGCTTGTCTTTGGGCTCGGTGTTGGTTGCTTGCATCTATACTTCCTTTGGCTGGGGGTTTGTTGGGCTCCTTGGGCGGAGGCTTCAAAGTTGGTGCTACCTCGGGTTCGGTCTCTTCGCGATGGCTCGTGTTGGGTTGGTTGTTCGAAGTCATTTTGCTTTGCTGTTGTTTGTGTTGTGTTAGGGGATTAATTAGTTTTTATTTTTCTTTGGTTTGGTTTGTCGGAATTCCGAATCTATGGGCATCGTGTGTTCATGCTACTCTTGACATTCGTACTCACCCAAGCAAGCCCAACCATTGCTCTTCACACTGATACCATGCCTCCTCCTATCCTACACAACACGGCACCATGGCATGTTGTTGTACCACTCGAATACTCTCTCCAGGAGGCAAACCAATGCGGCAAGATCTCTGGTGACATCGAGGCAGTATTGAACTCCATCAACGGTACCAACCTCCAACTATTTTACTGTAAGTGCTGTGCTCGCGTGATGTCACAATGTTGGAGCATTGCATGCCTGCACTTCTCCTACTAGTCGTATTCTGTACTTCTCACTTGTTCGACAGCACAAATGCAACAGGAGATGGTGATGACATTCAACACTACTCCATTTCACTCAATCGCTCACTCATTCACTCACTGTTTGGTTGGTTGTGAAACTGTGCACTTCTTCGCATAAACCTCGCTGCGAATCCTTCTTCCCGTTTATCTTCCTCCTTTGATCTACCGTCATCTCGCTGTATGTGCGTGGATGTGGCTATCACCGCGGATATTACTTTGCATTCTACATGCTTCATGCGTGCCTGCTCATGAGTGCATTGTGCACTGGAAACGAAAAGGCGCTTGCTGTGGATTCTCTGGCAGCATCCCACCGGAGGCCATCGCACGATTCAACAAACTTGAGATCTTCAGTGTCAGCGAGTCCAATATCGGCGGCCGCATCCCATCTGAACTTGGAGGGTTATCATCGCTGAGGTTGATCAGCATGTACAACAATCAACTCACTGGACCCATCCCTTCGGAGATCGGGGATCTGATGACGCTGAGACAGTTGGACATGGCCAATAATATGTTGACTGGTACCATTCCAACGGAGCTCAACTCCCTCCCAACGATTGCCAGATTCCACGCCACAGTCAACAGGCTGACAGGTGATGCACCCACATTCCCTTTGGCCACCGAGACCCTCACATTCATCGAATTGGTAAGACTTTGCGACACGTGCTCGATGCTTCACGTGTGTACTTTGTGTGATATTTGTGCAGCGGAAATGAGAGGATGGGGGCGTGAAGAGACATAGATGATGGATCTATTATAGATCACACCATATCATTCCATGCCATACATGAAGAGGGATATACTGTGCCGGATCCAGCGAGAGTATTCTGACCATTCGATCATATCCTACTCTGCAATTAATTCACTCACTTGTTGACCCGCCCGCATATCATGGTGGTTCTGATGGTTACAACTTGCAATGATTGAATCGTAACACAACAGCAACACGAGGACGACAACAACAACCTTACACTGGCCGTGGATGAATTCTTTCGCGAGGGGCGCGGAAGAGCGTTGGAAATAGTTATGTGTAAGTTCAAGAGAACCAAAGGATGTGCGCCTGCGAATCGTGTTGATGCCGAACAACAGGAAAGTTCCATGCTCAAGTATGTAAATGCACACCTTTGTCATCCCTGCAGTCGTATGGTCTCTCGCTGTATCAACTGCAACGTGTTCCGTCATATCCAGGTCTTCTGTTCTCACGCTCGAATCGCTTCCTCTGCTGTGCCATATTGTTGCACCCGCGCATGCGCACGCCTAACTGCAACACAATCAAACAAACAATAACATATCTACGTTGTTCTTCATACCGTGGTATATATGCCGCCTACCATACTGGGTACCACACTGCCTTGCAGGCCATGAATGCAATCTCAAGGGGTTCATTCCCACCTTCATCGGCGAGTCAGTCAATCTTGCTAGGCTGGTACTAACCGGGAATAGTGACCAGATCGGGACAGGTCTCACCGGCACCATTCCAGCAGAGATTGGAGGCCTGCAGGCACTCACGGATCTCCGGTTGTCGCGCAACTCACTTTCGCAAGCCATCCCCACCCAACTCGCAAATTTGCCGATGTTGGAAGGTCTGTCTTTGGACGGAAATCAGTTTACGGGCGAGATGCCTCCAGAAGTTGCGAGCATGCCAAGTCTGACCCAACTAGAACTCCATGACAACCCAACGTTGACTGGGGATCTTGACACTTCTGTCTGCAATGTCGATGGAGCGGCAGCGAGGTTCTCGTTTCTTTCGTCCGATTGTGGGAGCAGTGGGAGGGTGGCGTGCACATGCTGCGATGACTGCTTTTGAAGCACCGAGAGGAGGATAGTCAAGGAAGCGTATCTCGTGAGGAAACGCTGAATGGATGAAATATTGGGCAACAGGAAGTTGATGAATGGCGTCCGCTCACATCCAGAACGATCTGTGTGTGTGTGGACATCACTCAAGGATCTACCAAACCCGATGCGGTTATCATTGTTTGCTCCGACGTTGCTACTACTTTGACACTACTACAGCAATCGCACTCATGGTCATAGCGTGGGCCAAAGTGTCGGGCACCTTCCTGCCACCTTGTTTACATCTTCGGATCCTTCTCTCATGCATCGAAGCAGGGATGGTTTCTTGAGTGCGGCTGTTGCCGCAGTGCATGTCCGCCGAGCGACTGACGTTGAATGCGCCAGCATGATACGGGTAGTCACAGCCTCATTTCCTCATTGGAATGGTATTTTGCCTTAGGCTGTTGGGGAGCATCGACACAACAAACTGGGGTGGGAGTGGATTGTGGGCACGGTTCAAAATTTCATTGCCGTGGACGGTCTACCAATACGCATGACTAGTCGTGGCGGTGTGGGTTCGCTCGTGGCGTGTGATGCCAAGTCCAGTACTTGTAAGAGTACCTCACGGTATGTGTGAGTACGTGTACAAGCTCAAGTGCGGATAGTTCGCACAACAAACTGCCGTGGGTTGCTCTTGGATTGCATGACGAAGAAATGGGTCGTCACCCACCCAACCCATGCTGGAGTCAAGTTTTGCTGCAACCCTGATCTCTCACAGAATTGGGTGTTGTGGGTGAAGAAATAGCGGCGATGGCGACAAACGTTGCTGAGTCCTATTCTTTCGTGGACTCGCCCCATCCTCGTGGCAAACTCGCCGTGTGGGTTGGTTTGATCGCATCGCGCCGCGTGATCCGGCGACTATCCATAGTTTGGACCGTTGTGCTGATCCGCTCCGAGATGGACGAACTTGAGAAGAGAATCCTGATGAGCACCATGAACGAGGACAGGGAGATGGAGGAGGAAGAGCAGAGCTTCATCATCCAATGCCACGATGGTAGTTTCGAAGTCTCCAGCGAGAAGTGCCGCATGATCTTCGAATCCTGTGAGTACTTCCGCATCATGTTCCGTCACGGGATGAAGGAATCGCAAGAGCGTGTTCTCCAAAAACCTGATTGGGACATGGCAACTGCAGCGGCGGTTGTTGGAGTCCTCTCTGCTAAGGAGGATGACGGCGCTCCGACTCCACTTTCGACCATAGCGACGGCAATAAATCTGCAGGATGCGTTCCACCAGATCCAGGAGGAAGTCAGCTTCTTCCCACCAAATCTCGTGAGCGCCGCTGGCATTGCACTGAGTGAGGAACAGCTGACGAAAGTCACCAATTGTGTCACCAAGGCCGAAGACTGGTTTGCGTGGAGACTGGAGACAAAGTGCCGAATCGACGAGAGGGCCTGGTTCCGCCTGATTGATTGCAACATCCTCATCCATGAGAATGACGCTATTTTGACTGCGAAGAAACCCGTTCCTGGAATAGAGTCAACTCTTGATCTCGTCGCGCGTCTCCTCGCTCAGTCAGTCCCGGAGCCACTATACAGATTGCGCCAACTCAGCTGCAGGTGCCTGCCACAGAAGTTGGCTCCTGCAATTCTGCAACTACGAGATGCCTTCCAGCATAAGACCACTTCCTCCACAAAGGTCTTCACCAACCAGAAGTTCAGCATCCGATTCGCCGAAGGCCCAGGATTTTCTGCCTTCAAGCATTTCAAGGAATCCATCGAAAAGGGCACAACCGTGCGCGTCCAGCTCCATCAAGGCACCAGCTTGGGATACTACTTGAACGGTTCCAACTCTTCCTTCGCATTCACTGTGATGGGCACCCTGAAGGAATTGCGATACGTGCTCTCCCTCATCAAGAGCACTAATCCGGACGATCATCGCTGCTCACTCCGTATCACGGCACCCAAACCGCACATACTGGAAGGGTTGATCAAAGGTGTCTGTCTCTGCGAGAAGCACACGCTTGGAGTTTCGTTTGCCTCCAATGCATACTTCGCTGTGAAGACGCTCCAGGACATGTCAACTATTCTGGATTACCTCGTCCATCCGGAGGCAACGCCGAATGTGCCCATCACCAACTTCGAGCTGCACGATCTGGCGTATCCGAAGGGCGTGTTTTGAGGTGATAATGCGTCCTCGTACGTGTCATAGGGATGGTTCCAGAGAACGTCGTTGGCTCTTTCTCGTTGCCTACAAGTCTCACATTATAGAGTATCATATAATATAATAATATAGAAAATTATGCGGAAAAATTAGGTGGCATGCCCGAGTACGCGTACAAGTATCCGCACGCATTTGAGCGTAGTGTGCGTACGTCCTCCACTCCACTCTGCAGTATATTCATTCCTTTATTCATTATGAATGTGAGTGTGTTACATGACAGTTGCCAGTCCTTGCCATTGTACGACGGCCCGTCAAGGTACAAATGCTTTCTCACTGTTTCTTTTGTGCGAAAAGTCGTTCCAGGTCGCCGCTGTGGTGCTTGATGGGTAGTTTTCGGGCCCGATTCTCTGCTGCGACGGAATCATCATCGACGGAAGAAAACGACGCGTCGTCGGAGACGGCCACTGCATTGGGGTCTTCTTCTTCGTCAATTCCACCAAAGAAATCGGCATCAAAGGCATTCAGCTTGTTTTGCAATCGCGTTGGGTTCAACCGCCTTCTCGGATCCAGGAAAGAATCGTCCTTGCTCACACCACGCACTGGCTCTCGTTTCTTCGTTGACTTATCGCTGTGGCTGTTGTTGCTGCCGGCATTGCTGTTGGATGATGTTGCATTCCATCGATCGTCGGTGGGTCGTCGTCCGCGGCGCTTGATGCCGCCGGAATCAGAGCGATCCAGAGCGCGCACATCGGCGGGCATGCTGTTGACGCTGCGATCATGCGACGATGAGGAGGATAATCCCGTTTCGTCCTTGGGTGGTTGCTCCTCGTGAAAGAAGGCCCCCAGCGACGGCGACGATTTCTGTTTTCGTTTCAACCCGTCCACAGATGTACCGCGTTTTGATGGATTCGGTTTGCCGAGCGATTTGCTGCTGCCATGGCGATGGCTCGAAGCATCGTTGCCTCTCTCGCTCATGGACGTGTTGGATCGTGATCTCGATCGTTCACGACGATTGCGGCCAGGGCTGGTGCTGCGTGTTCGCTGTCGCGCGCTGCGATTGTTTTCACTACGGCTGTCGCTGCCGCTATTGCCACGCCCGCTGCTGGTACTGGTATCGAGTCCTGAGATCGACTTGGAGCGCCTATACTGACTGCGTGGATTGGATCGAGAACCGCCTTGTGCTGGGGTATCTGCCAATCCTGATATGGACTTGGCACGTCGCATCATCTGCGCGCGGTTCTTGCGTCCGGCTCTCGACTGGCCCGAAACGCTTCGACCAGAACCAACGACGGTGGCTGCGGCGTCTGCGAGAGATGCCTTCGAGCGGACCATCATGGGCGCGCTGCGTGCACCCATGCTGTAATTGCCTACGCTACGGTTGCCACTGTTGTGATCCTGCTCAACATCATTGTCCAAAAGAAAGGACCCCAACGACACACGCTGACTCGAACTTTTCCGCATGCCACTCTGTCGATTCTTTGCGTCCTTCGAACCGCTTCGGCTGCGGCTACGGCTACGGCTGCGACTGTGGCTGCGACGGCGTGCATGGGATGATCGCGTTCTGTCGTCATCGGAGCTCTTTGCAGCCTTTTCGGGAGTTGCATCTTGCGCATCCGGCGGCGTGTCGTCGTCCAAATCGGGTGGCGCAGGCAAACCCTCCACGATGGGCTTCTTAGCTTTCTTCTTTTTGACGGTCTTCTTCTTGGCGCCGCTGGCTTTGGTCTTTTTGGTTTTTATGGCATCGCCAACAGAATCGTTGGTGTTGGCCTTCTTCTCTTCCGCATCGCTCGTCTTTGGCTTGAGCTTCTTCTTCTTTTTGCTGGTGCCATCCTTCGCCACCGCCCCTTTCTTCTTCTTGCCTTTCTTCACGGATTTCGTTCGCTTTTCGTTGTAGAATCGACTCAAGGTGCTCCTGTTATCAAAGCGCGAACATCGATCACCGCGGATGCGGGAGGATTGGTAGACCCCGCCGTGCGCGGACGATGCACCGATACTGAGATCCCGACTCCTGGATCGGGCCCGTCGGCCTTGCACCGACGCATCACGCGATCGCCGATCGGAGCGCTCAGTGGAGGGCTTGGAGACCAGCAGGGAGGAATCGCCCGGTGTCCACTTGCTGCTTTCCAACATGGCGCTGACGGATAACTTGCGTCGTGTTGGCTGCGGTGTGCGGAAGGATGTGATGGCGGTCGATCGGTGCCTGTTCGATATGTGGGCGGAACCGGCATCGTCGTCAATGGCGTCATCGCCGTCGTGATAGTCACGACGACGCAGCTCGTGATTGGAGGACGATAGCACATCTCTGGCAGAGTGTTGGCGCCTGGGTTTGACAGACATGCGTATCTTGGATGTCGGCGATGCAAATCCAGAATTGGATCGTGCCGTGGCGTCATCCTGGTGACCTCTCCGTGTTGGCGACATGTCACCATTCGTGTATCGCGATGCCACCGACGTCCTTCGCTTGACGGCCGCTGAGCTATGCGGTGGCTGTTGCTCTTCAGAACGCCACGACGCATCATCTCCCGCAATTGGATCATTGGTTGGAAATGCTTCGCTGATGATATGATCCTGCTCTTCGTGGCTTGTAACATTGAGCGGATCAACTTCCTTCGCTTTCTTTTTCTTCTGCCGTCGATGCTGGAACATGTTTTCGAGTGTTTTGGCAGATGTCGTCCATTCCAGCGGTTTGCGATCCATCTTTGCATCATCCTTATCCGGCGGCGTCTGCTTATCCTGTCCGCCCTGCTCTTTGACTTTCTTGGAAAAGATGGTGTTGATGGTGTTGAAGGACGTCGTCCATTCCGGTGGCTTGCGCGTGGACGGTTCCTTCCTGCCCCCTGCCGATTCTTCCTTCTTCGACTTGAGCTTCTTCGAGAAGAAAGTGTTGAGCGTGTTGAAGGATTCCGTCCATTCCGGAGGATGTCGTTGAAAGCCCTTCTTGCGCTCTGCAGGCTGTTCGTTGGTGGGCGTCGGCAGATCGTGGATCGTGTCGGCATCCTCTTCTTCGCTCTCGTGCTGTTCGGCGGGTTCCAGATTGTCGGAAAAGATCTCGGGCGGCACGGGTCCCGCCTTGCGTGCAGGCCGCCGCGAGGTAACACGCCTTCGGGCCGAACGCGACGTGCGTCGGCGCGAGGGATTGTTGTCGTCGTTCACGGACCGGCGTCGCAGACGACCGTTGCCGCTCCTGGATCGTTGTCGTCTTGATGTGGACGGCGTACGACGCTGTGATTCATCGGTGCTGCTGCGCGCGCTGGGTCGCGTACGACGACTGCGTCTTGCGTCGCGCCGTGATGAATCTCCGCGACTACCCGTCGCGCTGCCTCTGCGGCGACCGCTGCTGCTCTTGGATCGACTGCGCAAAGTCCCATCGTCTTTCCTGCTGTCGTTGGCATCGCCTGGGACGACGGTGCCGTTGATGATGTTGTCGACGCTCTGCAATGAGAGACGCCGCCTGCGTTCTCTGGATGTGGACCGGCTTCGTCTGCGTGGTCGGGAGTGGCTGGAGCCTCTGTGTCTGCGATGGTGGTGGTGATGGATGGGAGTTCGCGGCAGCGTGCCGCGCCGTTTCGACGGCGTCGCCTCTTCGTTGCGATCCGATGCGCGTTGCGGAGATGGCGACAGCGGGTGCTTGTCCGCCGTCTGTGGTTGGTTTGCGTCTATCAAGGCCTCATCAAAGTTGGTATTGTTGATGATGAGCGGCTCTTCGATGGCAGCTTGCAGCCTCTTGGCCAACTTGGAATCGTTGCCTCCTTTGGACCCCAGCGAAGATTTCACCCCAACCTGCATGCTGGGCATGCGCTGCGGCGCCTTCGGTGGTCCATGCTGCGACGTCTGATGCGACGAAGATGACTTGGACGGTGCATCCAGGAGCACATCCTGGGATTCACCTGGCGATACGGATGCATCCGGCGACGTCGATGACGACATGGATTGAGTGGGAGACGTGGGCTCCGCCTCTCGCGATTTGCTCGATGGTCGTTGCATGATCCTGGATGACAGCGGTCGCTCCTCGCCGTGGCTGCTGTGGTGATCGGCATCATTGCCGGGCAGGGAGATCTCATCTTCCTCATCCTCCTCCTCCTGATAGAAGGACGGCGAAGAGGAGTTGAAGGACGTCGACGACTGATGATGCTTCGAGCGCATCTGCCGCTTCGAGGCGCTCTGCGTGCCTGCGCCTTCGTCGTACTCCAGGTCCGTCTCGCCTTCCTCCTGCGACAGACTAGCGTCCATGCCATAGTCGTGATCATAGTTGCGATCATCGTGATCGTGGTTGTCATTGGTATTGGCATGGCCTGGATGATGCGAGGGGGCCAACATCTCCGAATGCTCGGTCAGATCCACATCATTCAGCACCTGCACCAGCGACATGGACGATCCGTTCAGGTCGACTTCCTCATCGTACATCTCCATGTTGTCTGCTCTACGTTGCTTCGTTGCTTCGTTGCTTCTTTGGTCGTTATGAGTCTGATATTATATGATTGAGTTGCTGCGTTGATGTTGTGGTGGATTCAGAGCAACAACACAATAACAACAACAGACAACAACAATGATCGTCTTCTTCTATTCCCAATTCTCACACTGCTTTTGTGGAGAATGCTCACAACACCACGTAACACGCAGCAAGCACGAAGAGGACGTGAGTGGAACAATCGCTCGCACGAAATTATTGTGCGAGTGTGATCCTTTCGCGTGTTGAGGTACTTTTGTCACGTTTCCTCACCTCATTCACGAGTCATGGAACCCAAACGGCCATGCATCGGACAAACTGCCCACGACCAAAAATTAACCACAACGTCACGGATCACTAATTCGCAGACTGAACGCGCAATGGCCAATGTCCCCCTATCATTTATGACACCCGCAATGCGCAAAGCTACGGCGTCACACCAATCATGGCCGTCGTACTCTAGAGCACGAGGATCGATCTACTCCACACACGAGTAGCTCTCTGTAGGTACTGTATTATTCTATCCATCCAACACAAAGCCCCCCAACTCGTCTGTCATGCCCGCACTGTCGATGCTGCCTCGCCGCACCGGCATCTTGGGCGAATCCGCCTGGATCGGCGAATTATCCAACCGGGCAGCTGCCGGTTGCCATGGACGACGTACGTTGCGCGCAGATGTGTTGACATGGTGGTGAACAACGTCGGAATCGAATTGCCGTGCCGATTGTGCCTTTCGGAGGAACCAATCGGCTTCGACGGTGGTCTCCACAACGCTGCGCGTGGATTGCTGCCGCTTGGTGGCAGTCTTGTGCAGCAGGATGGATGGCGACAGCGTGGGCATCATGGGTGGCGGATTCGATGGACGGCGTTGCTTGGATTTGGAGCCCACTTTCTTCTTCCCGCCCACGGCTGGCGGTGCACTTTGCAAGGTTGGCGCGGAGGAGGACGGTTCTGGATTCGGTGAAGATAGCGCCGCGTCAGTCTTGCTGCTGCTTTTCTTGCGACGCCCCGCCTTTTTGGTTTTCTTGCCAGGCGATTTCTTGGATTTCGTGCTGCTCGGCGATGACGCTTCGTTCAGTATCTGCGCGGCCTGTTGTTGGCGTGACATACGACGTTCGAGCGCATTGGCGGGCTTCGTCGAATGCGCCGATGCTTTGACTTCCAAACTCTCCTGAAACAAATCTTCGAGCGTATCCAACGACTTGCAATCATCCTCCACAACCATTCGGCGCGACGATGCGTTGCTGCTGCTGCGAGGTTGTTGTCGTTTGTGTCCCACATGGCGCGGGGATTGGTGTCTCTGTTTGCGCGCGCGGCCATCATCGCAGCTTCGCGATCGTTGGGCAGGTCCCGATCGTCGTGATCTTCGTTTCAGTTGCTGTTGTTGTGCATCATGCGACTGCTTCAGCGGCATTTCGTACACGTCGATCGGTGCGTCATCCTGCTCGCGAGGTTCGGAAGAGGTGGCGTTGATTGGCTTGTATGCACCGGGCGGGTCCATCGGTTGGCGTTTCGACGAGGAAGAACTGGATTGGCGTTGCGGTGCTGTGCTCGAGGCTTTCACTTCGACGGATGTATCGTTGGGGATGCTCTCACTCGCAGTCACGTCTGTATCAACGACTTCGCTGCGTGCCGCATCATCCTTCACGATCTTCTTTCGATTGCGAATATGCGGCGTCGATTGCTGGGAATTGACATCTTGAGCACGCGTCTTGGAGTCATCGTCATCATTGTCACTCCACCAATGCGCAGACTCTGGAAAGTCTTCTCGTGGCGGCGGCGGCGGCAACAGTTGTTTCTGAAGCTGATGCTGATTGCCTCCACCGTACAATGCCCGCAACGCGTCGTCGCCCACAAGCTGCCGTGACGATCGTGGCTTGCGACCACGTTGGGGTACTTGCGATGAAGATCTGCGTCGTTCACAACTCGGCGAACGGCTGCTGGCTCTCGCGGCACGTCGCACGGCGCTGTCGATCGAAGCATGGCGTCCCGATCGTTGGTTTTTTCCTTCGTTGCTGCGAGATCGGCGTCGTCTTGCATTGGGACGTGGCGGCGTTTGTGCGTTGCCATTTGGCTGTTCGTCTTGTTGCGACCGCGAGTTGGATCGATGGCGACGGCTGATGTGCTTTGACTTTTTGACCGGCGATCTGGATCGCGACGTGATGGATCTTCTGGACGAGTTGCTTGCCGTGATGTAGTCGTAGTCATTGGCGGAAGATCGCGATCGACTGGAGCTGCGATCCCGGATCCTGGACCGATCACCGTTGTGGCTTTGGCTGCGTCCCTGATGCAAGGGCGGCTGCGCCAGCTTTGGCATTCTGTCCACAGACGAAGCAACGGATGCATGCGGCGATCCAGTTGAAGTTGCGGTGGTGGCTTCCTCTTCCTCTGTCTCGTTGATGTTTCTGTAGCTGCTGCGTTGGTAGGCTTGGATCTTCTTCGTGATCGCTTGGGGAGACATCATCAAGTCGATGGCCTGCTGCACCAGTGCGTTAGAAGAGGAGGCCTTCTTGTCTGCCTTCTTGTCCTTGTTCTTGTCCTTGTTCCTGGTCTTATCCTTATCCTTATCCTTCGCTTTCGATTTAGCTTTCGCTCTGTCTCTGGATTTCTCAGTGCTTTTGCTGCGACTTCGACGGCTGCTGTTGGTGCTGTTGCCGCTCCTTGACTTGGACTTGGCCGATGACTTGGTCTTGGACTTGCTGCCTTTCTTGTCGCCGCCGCTGCTGCTCTTTGGTGGCTTCTCGAATGTCGCTACCGTGCGTGTGGATGCAGGATGTTTGAGGTTCGTCTGGCTGAGGTTGGTGCTGTTCTTGAACACGGCCAACGCGTGCTCGTTGGCTTGCAGGATCATGGCCGCCGATTCTGCGCTAGTCGGACTGCGAGTATTGATGGAGGTGTTTGTTGCGATGCCTTGCTGCGCATCCATCCCTTGCAGTCTTCTGAGAATCGCAGGCTTTGCAGTTGTCTCTGTGCGAGTGTCTGTTGTGTGGTATTGTGTGGTATTGTTTGGTATTAGTATTGTTATGACCAATGGTACCAGTGAAGCCGAGCGGAGTCGATTTCTCTGGTTCCGATCACTTCACAGAAATCAGGATTGCTTAGCGTTCCGTGTCTGTGTTGTCGTTCTGCGATTGTGTGCGCTCTCTGGGTCGTATTTGGATCCCTCTGCTCTGCTCTTCGAATATGAATATATGTGCATGTGTATCTGAATGAGCACGTGTATGAGAATGATGGTGAAGTTTGGATGTTGTCATGTGTCCCCCATGGAGTGTGTTGGAGGCTGCGATCGTACTCGAGGGGGCTCTGTGGTTGAAGATGGAGGAGTGTGTGTTGCTGCTTGTCTCTCTCTTTGGTGCTCAGGCGCTGTGGCAGAAGCAACTGCAGTGGTCGCAGTTGGTGTCTCTGCTTTGGGTGGCCGCGAGCGAGGGGCATGCATCAGATCGGCGTCGCAACGATGGGCATCCACATCGGTGAGCGGCGACGATGACACTGGATCAGTGTGCGAAGACTGCTTCTGATTGCGTATTACTTGTGCCACTTCCGGTTGGAACATGGTGTCAGATAAGAGCAAAGTGATCGCTTCTCTCGTTCTCTCGTTCGCTTCATTTCATCGTGACGATTTGGTGAGCGTTGCTCGGCGATGCTTTGTCCCTATTGTTGACCACCTCATTCATCCCATGGCGCATCATCACGCGCAACCGCCACCTCTTCAGCGAAAACAACCTGCGCGAATTCCGTTGTGATAGTCCCTTTGCCAATTTTATTGCTGTTGATCGTGACAACAACGTCTGAGCAAAAGTATCAACACCACCAACAGTGCTCACAATTCACGAACGGACATCATGACGGCCAACCATTTCCAGCGCCCTCGTGTTGCAAGCGAGTCGTAAAGGGAGAGAATAGGCGTAATGACATTCGCTCAGGCCATACTGAATGACTCTATTGCTTGTGAGTGACAACTTGGAATGTTCTTCGCGAAAACGAGGGGTGGAATTCGTGAATCGACCGGTTCGATCGCAACACGTCACACCTGCATTTTGGCGAAACGCACCAATATGCAACGACTATGAAGATAAATGTAGGGTCTGTCCGTGTATACGGATGGATGAGACACATCATCATTTCCGGCCAAGCGTTTCTCGACAATTCCGGTCGTCCTCATTTCGCGCCACAAATCTCCACATCAACGCATCGTTTTTCTTCTTTGGCAGAACACAGAGATCCATCACCAACAACCAACATCCTTTCACATGGATTGATTGAAGTGGGAGCGCATTCATCCAGCAACAGAATAGGAAGGTCACCCATTACCATACACACGCTGCTTTCGCAAACGAACGATGGGCAAGTCACGCAATTCCAAAAAGCGACAGAAGTCTGCGCAAACACAGACTCAGCAATTGTCTGATGCAGCGGTGGATTCCAGCAAAGACAAGAAACGAAGGAAGAGGTCGAGGAAAGAAGCCGATGACTCTGCGCCCTCCGATGGAACAAATGCAGCCGCGCAGCACAGCGAAATCAGCAGTGATATCAGCAGTACCACAGTGAGGACGGATCCATCGCTCAAGGTGAAATTGATCGGATCTGCGGATAACAGTTGCGGTGTTCCTCCACCTCTGCGGATAGATGAGAAGAAGGACGCAGACGAATCAAATTCCAGTCTTCCTTCGAAAGAAGACACCCCGGAACGTAAAGTCGCACAGATATGGCATGAGCTCATTCAGAATGGATGGCTGCAAAGCCGGCAATCCACAACCGCCGAAGATCGCGCTGTGCCCACTCCTCTGCAAAGCCAGTGCTGGTCCATCCTCCTGCAACGCAAGCAACTCGTTGGCATTTCTCCCACAGGGACCGGCAAAACGTTGGCGTACGCCGTCCCCACGGTCGTATCCGCAATGCAAGATATCGGTTCCTTTGTCTTGATTCTCGTCCCAACGCGCGAACTGGTCAACCAGGTGGCCAAGGCCTGCAGCAAGGTGGCCAAGACGACGGCCGCGCGCAACGGCAAATCCAAGTGTCACATTGTTACCATCTACGGTGGCGCCGATAAGCAGGAACAGGAAGAGCTACTCTTGAAGCATCGCAAGAAGTCGCGCGTTGTGGTATCGACGCCTGGCAGACTGGCCGATCTTTTTGGCGACGAAAGCATTGCCAAGGCCTACCGCAATCCCAAGTACATTCTGTTTGACGAAGCCGATCAACTCGCCAAGGAAGATTTGGCCGAGCAGATTGACGATGTGTTGGGGAAAGTGAACAAGAAGGACGCGGTCGTCGCGTTGTTTTCGGCAACGTTTCCCAAAAAGATCCGATCCAAATTGGCCGATTGGTTGGCAACGCCGTACATCATGGTGCAAACGCAAAGCATCAAGGATGGTGCGCCCATCGCGGCGTCCAAGTCCGAGGATGGCGAAAGCATGGCGCAGCAGCATTCGCTGGACGGATGTGCCGCGATCCCCGCCAACATCGAACAGATCGTTCATGTGTGCGCCGAACATAAGAAACCCAAAAAGCTGATGCACACCCTGCGCACGGCCAGCAAGAATTTCCATCACGCACGCACGCGCCCACTCGGCATCGTCTTCTTCGGACGTATCGAAAAGTTGAAATACGTCTCCAAACTGTTGCAGAAGGACGGCATAAACTGCCTCGAATTGCACGGCCAGCTGCCCAATCGCGTGCGCCAACAGAACTTGCAAAACTTCTCGGCCGGAAAATGCCCCATCATCTTGGCCACCGATCTCGCGGCGCGTGGTATCCACGTCAAGGCCGTGCGGTTTTGCATCCACTACGACTTTCCCGGCAATTTGGAACAGTACATCCATCGTTGCGGACGCGCGGGTCGTGATGGCAAGCCGGCCGCAACATACGGATTCTTGACGCGCAACTTGCAACCGCTGGCGGCCTCGTTAATCGAGCTGTTGCGCAATTCCAACGCGGCCGTCGATCCCAATCTCATCGCTTTGGCGCAAGATGGAACCAAATTGAAGACGAAGAAGGACAAGTCGAAAAAGATGGACAATGGCAATGCCGATGATGTTGTGGGGGATAAGAACACAACACCGAAGCACGACAAGAAGAAGAAAACGAAGAAGATGGAAGCAAAGCCGGCAACGACAGAATCCTCGAAGAAAGCTGCGCCCAGCAACATGAACAAACCCGACCAGGCCCAGAAGGCGACCAAAGATGACGCAGATGACGACATCGATGAATTTGACAGTCTGAAACCAAACCGCATCGTGCTGAAGCGTGCCGCTCATGTTAGCGACGCTTCCGATTCCAGTGACGATGATGACGACGACGACAATTGAATCCCATCCAGCTTTGGTGCTCACGAAAAATGGATTACTCTACTCTATTGCGCATAGATTCAGTTTCAGTCATGTGTATGCGTGATTGAAATCGTCATTGTTTCGATACGAACAAAACGGTTGATTTCCACACCCATCTCCACTTCAACTGATGCCAGCCTCTTCCTCCATCATTCATCGTTGTTGTGACAGCAACATGCTTCGATGATGGTACAAGACATGCTGCTGTGCTCATGTCATCATCATTCCTGACACTTCACAGCATTCCCATTCCATCGTCTGCAGACCGGGGCGTCGTTGCACGGCCAGCAGCTGTCGCAAGGTGGCAGTCGCAACACACAGAAGTTCCGCTGTGATTGCGCCGCCACCACAAGGGTCTCCTTCGAGATGCGACACTGACCCAACCAGCAGCCATCGACAGAGTCATCAAGTAGAGCACTCCGCGAGCACAATCATACACGCGAGTATGAACGTCGGTGACAACGATGGCCATGATAGTGCTGATGATGCTACCAAACTCCATCATGATCAATCCAAGAGGATGATGGATGTGAAGAATGGACGGAAACCAAACACAGCACAACGCAGACACAAACACAAACAACAGCGTTCTCTGTCATCGAAGTTCGTGATCGCCATCATCGTTCAGATCCTTACTTCAGCTATGTTCATGTGGAAGCTATCTCAGACTGTCGATCCAACGCAACACCCATCACATCCGTCTCAACATCAACATCAATATCAACGTGCCAATAATCGCTTTAATCGATCAACGACGGGGCTGCCCAACACGAGTGCTACCGTGGCTTCTGCGGCTTCAGCTTCAGCTTCAAGCGCTGCCGAGATTGAGAAAGCACCAGAATCTGTCCCTATCCCCGTTTCCGCACCTTCACCGCAAGCACACGCAAAAGTAAAACCAAACAAAGCACAAACAACGCACGCAAAGAAGATGCCACGGTTCATCATCCATGTTGGACCATCCAAGACGGCGACCACCACCATCCAAACCAGCCTGGCGGATCTGTCCAGAAGCAACATCCTCAGGCAAGATCACTACATGTACTGGGGACGGTACCATCTGAACGGGCAATTCAGGGGGAATCGGATGGGATATCTCAATGACATGTGGAACATGACGTGCATGCATGACGACTACACCGCATACCTGCACAAGAAACGTCAATTGCAATCCGCAGGCAATGTAACCAATGCAACAGATGCAACCAATACGACAGACGCCGTCACACCATCGCCACCTCCGATTCCAATTCCGCATTGCGTCAAGAGGATGAAGAACCTACTAAATGCGCTGAGGCAGCGTGGCCTGTCCACCATCATGAGTGACGAGAAGTACTCCTACCTGCAGCGTTTCAGGCGCGGCATCTACGACAACCCCGTCTTCTTCGACAACATCAGGGATCTCTTGGCTGGCTGGGATCTGACCGTTGTCGTCACGTACCGCCGCGTCTTCGAATGGATGCTCAGCACCATGAAGGAGATGAACGGTAGCGCGGCTGAGGAGAACAACGAATGCACCCGATGGCCAAAAGATGGCGGCGAAGCGCATCCCCGAACCTGGCCGTTGATCTACGAATGGATCCGATCGAGCTCCCGTCCCTTCTTTGGACATCCACGCCATCGCAAGACCATGACGCTGAGGTACGTCCACATGGATGGGACGGTCCAGAACTGGGGAGAAGGTGGCGTCGCCGTCCACGCCCTCAACCTCCATTCCAAGCAGCACATCACGCAGCAGCTCATGTGCGACTTCATCGACGATGCTCCCAACTCCTGCCACCATCTACGGAACCAGACGGTCAACGTCGCACGCAATGTGCGCAACATGGCGTGGTTCAACTACAACGACATCATCTTCGCGGCTGCCGAACGTGGTCTCATCAGTGCAGACACGCAGACTCAGCGCACCAGAATCGAAATGGTAGATGAGATGGTGCGATATCACCGCGACGTGCTGAACAAGACGATCGCCGATCTTCCGTTGAATTGTCCCAATGATGGACATCTGGAGTATTTGCTCGCGATATCACTTGCCACGGAAGCGAAGCTGATGCCGGAATGGTACGCATCTCCTGAGGGCGAGGCGATGCACCGCTCGTCCTTTCAGCGCATCGCGTACGAGAGACGCGAATTCTGCAACATCGATCTGGACCGATTGTTCCAGGATGTGACATCATGGGAGGGTTTGCTTCAGAGCATGAAGAAGAAGAAGAAGAAGAGGAAGGAGGGGAGACAGAAGTAGAGCAGAGCAGAACAGAACAGCAGACTGCGCCACCATAGATCGTTGCTACAATAACATCATACTCCACATGTATTTGAATATTCTACGATGTAATTGAATACTGTGGTGGGGTACTGGCTTTGGTGGTAGTGAGACTATCATCCACCAACACGACTCGCGAACAACCACTCATGATGGTTCGGTTGGTCAACTGGGTCGATTGCTGGAACGACAACGACATTCATTCGTGACGTCATGTGCAACAACCGCCATCTGCCGCTTCGATTTTCCGCCAATTCCATCCACCAATTTCCGTCGGAGGCAGAGAAGAAGAACAAGAACAAGAACAAGAGACATCACCATCAGCTCTCTCTCTCTCTCTCTGCGCAACCATCCTTCATGACCAACCAATCACCAAACCAGACATCCAAAACAGAAGCAAACAGAAGCAAACAGAGACAAACAGAAGCAGAAAGCGAACGACACATCACCACCCTCCCTCCCTTTTCTTCCCTTTTCTTCCCTTCTCTCTCCTCTTGTTCCTCCTCCTTTCGTTCTCATTTCATTCTCGTTCTTCTTCCATCTCTTCTTCGGAGCCACTTTCGCCATTCCATCGCACTCCATTCCGCGCCACCAACCAATCGACCAACTTGTTGGGCTCCGCACATATCTCTCAACTTGCGATCTTGTCCGACATCTTCCATCACATCCTCATTTGAAGACAACGGCATAGCACATCACAAGGCAGCGTGCTGTAGAGAAATAGAGAGAAGTAGTGGAGACAGTGGAGACATCGCACACCAGAGACGCAGAAAAGTGGCAGAGAACGCAACAACATGAGATCGATTGCTTCCAACCTGGCCACGTTGGTGGCTCCATTGGTGATTCCGCTGATGGTCACAATCCCATCGATGGATGCATTCATCATTGTCACGTCACCAATGGTCGTGCATCAATCAAGCCATCAATCAAGCTATCACAGACACGATGATCAACCCAGAAGCATCATCATCAACAACAACTGTGCGACGAGCACAGCGATGAATGCTGCCAAGGCAACGGCAGATGAAAATGGATGGGATATTCCAGATCCATCATCGCTGCCACCGCTGTATCAATCATCATTGAATAGCAATGCCAATGGAAATGCCAATAACAAGGGCAAGGGCAAAAGTCGCAGCAAACCCATCAAGCAACTTCCCAATGGAGGCACCATCACCATGGTGGGATCGGGACCAGGCGATCCCAACCTCCTCACGGTCTCGGCGTACAAGCTGCTCACCGAGGCAACTTCCAACACGCTCGTCATCTGCGATCGACTGGTCAGCAAGGAGATCCTGGATCTGATTTCGGATGATGCAGAGCAGAAGATCGCGCGGAAATTGCCAGGATGTGCGAATCTGGCGCAGAATGAGATCTACAAGTGGGCGCATGAAGGGTTGCAGAAGGGAATGGAAGTGATCCGATTGAAGATCGGTGATCCGTTCGTGTTTGGCCGTGGTGGCGAAGAGGTGTTGCAATTCCGAGACTACGGCATCGAACCCAGCGTCATTCCGGTGAGTGTTCACATGTGCGAGCATGATATCACAAGGCCTCGCCACTTGTATTCCAGTTGGTCGAGCGCGGTTGGACTGCCATTCATTCACTCACCATCCATCAATCTCATCAATGCTCACATTATCGTTCACATCAACGTTCACATCAACGTTCTCCTTTGTGCTGTTCCATACCACCAATATTCACATTCCACGATCGCTCTCCATCGCAGGGCGTTTCGGCAGCATTCTCGGCACCATTGCTGGGTTCCATCCCTGTCACCCACCGTGGTGTCGCCAACCAGGTCGTCATGTGCACCGGATACGGACGGGAAGGAACCTCGCCTGATCTCATCCAATACCATCCAGAACAGACCATCGTCTTCCTCATGGCCGTGGGCCGTCTCACAGAGCTTTCGGAACGGCTGCAGCGACTCGCGGGATACCCAGCAGACACAGCAGTCGGAATCATCGAACGAGCCGGCTGTCCCGAGCAACGAACGGTGGTTGGTGATCTGAGCAACATCGGTGCTATCGCCAAGGAATACAATGTGCAGGCACCGTCGACGATCGTGGTTGGGAACGTGGTTCGGGTGTTGTTGGCAGACGACGATGAGATGGAAGGCGGCGAAGCGAGCGTGCTGCAAGGCCTCATCTCGACCTGCAATGATACCGCGGCAGTATCTCCGGCGTTCGCAGCTTGAGTTGTGTTTGCGAGACGCATTGGTGCGACCTATGCCATACTTGCACGAACACAAGTGTAGTACTCGTATATGCGAGTAGAGTACGAGCCACATGGGTACATGCTGACAGTTTTGCATTCCGTCATCATCATCGCATGGCACAGCGTAGAGAGTCGGCTGATTCCCCGCAGAAGTAGTGTACCATGCCATACAACTACGATACGAATAAATAGAGACGAACGTTCGCATGACATGGTGCGGAACATGAATTGCAACTGCCTATGGCAAGTACGAGTATGAAACCAGCCATCCGTTCATTCATACGCAAGAGATGACCACTCGTCGACAACACTATTGCGACTCGAAGAAGGTCTTCGTGTAGTAGAGAACGGTGATTCATTCGGTTACTTCACTTTACGACTATGTATGGTACGAGTATGGTACTGATCCCACTCTTGTGACATCCAGAGGGGTTCAGCAAGTGTACGTGTATCACACCTCATCTCGTCTCATCTCAGTTCGAGTTCTAATAGGGACTACCACGACATATTCATAGTGTCTTGCTCACAACTTACACTCCTCGCACTCCTCCAACCCTTCGAACCAATTCACCAGGTACGTGTTGTAGATGAAGCATCCCAGACAGAAACCGACGCTCGATTCCAGCCAGGTGGCGACGTTGCATGTCAGCACCACGCTCGCAATCAACGGCTTGTACAAGTCCTTGTCCATCTCCTTGCGGAGCACGAACAACGTCAAACACGTGCATGCCAACGTGAGACCGATCAACCAAGCAAAGCGCTTTGGTCTGGCCGGCTTCCAGTACGGTCCCTCGGGATGGAGCAGGATGGAGAGAAGGGTGCCGGCGATGCCGATCGGTGCCAGCGGCGTCAGACCGAACACCATGCTGCTCAGGAACTCCCATGCCACCAGCGGGAACAGCACCTGGACGTAGATCTTGTCGTTCCAGAAGAACACGTTCATCAGGGCGATCCACGTGATGACGTTGAGGAGACCGGCTCGGGCGCGCACCGCGTGTTCGTCCATGTAGATCTCATCCGGCTTGTCGGGGTTGACGTTGCTGTGTCCGAGGTCCCACCAGTTGCCGTACTTGCCACTGATGATGAATCTATCCATGTTGGACATGGGCTGTGCCTTGTCCATGCCGGTGTGACCGTGAACGCCAGCTCCACCAGCAGCATCCTTGTCCCCCCATGGGAAGTTGTCGCATTGGATGTCGTTGGGCAGGAGGTGACGAGCGTTGGTCACCACTGGCACGCTCTTCAGCAGGTCATCCGAGCTGACGTTGGCGTCCATGCCAAACTCAGGTCCCACCTGATTCCGGAGGATCATCAGGGCAGGGATGGTCTTAAGGCCGAACAGATCTCTCATGGTCGCGGTCTTCTCCAGGTCGTACGGCATCACGTCGATCCCGGCCACCTTGTTGCAACTTTGGCGGAAGTTGTCATGGCCGTCGCGGTCGTTGCTGACGAAGATGACCTTGCATCGCTTGTGTGGTTGGAGGGTCTTGAGTGCGGCAGACACGACGGTGGGTGCGAATTCCTTGCAGTGGGGACAGTAGTTGGCACCGATGAATACGGCGATGTAGTCGTAGAGGTCTGTGTCGAATGCCTGTTGGGTTGGGATGAGAGTGATGGGACATTCCTCAGCATGGCACTCACTTTGATTTTGCTGGATGGATGGACCAAAGAGGGCGATGCGCCAGTCCTGGTTGTTGTCCTCGCTCATGTTTGCGTGGTCGATTGTTTGGTTTGGTTGGGCTGTGTGTGTGTGTATTGATGTGTTTGCGTTTGCAGTTGTGCTGGGGTTGTTGTTTTTATGAGAACGATGATGATCATGGACACAGAGAGGGTATGAACATTGCTGAATGGAAGAGATCTGACATGAACTATCGCGAAAGTGCCAACGATTGGCCTATCGCGGTACAAATCAACAAACATAAACACACGTGAGCGCGAGTAGGCAGCTGCACAAGGACATACCAGGACATACCAGGAGACTGGAATGCTGGAATGCTGGAATACTGGAGGAACATGGTATGGAGATGGAGAGAAGCTGATGCATCGAAAGACATCGAAAGGCATCGAAGCACCGAGATACGGAGACACCCAAGAAGCGGAAAAAGACGAAAGGCCTGACATAGACATGTTGATGGAGCGAGTATTGGTGGAATGGTATTACGATCTGTGGTACATGTTCGTGGTGGCGGTCAACGGAAGATGACGAAACTGCGAACGAATTGGTCACGGAGAATTCGTTTTGCTCATGAAAGGCCTTCAGACCATGACTCTTCATTGCATCATTGCATCATGACATCATGACGTTGTTGCCAACCAGAACAGTGACGAAAGAAGACAACCAAACAGAGCTCCCAGCAATGACGTTGGGGATGATGTTGACAATGACGGCAGTGGCGATGTTGGCAGTGATAACAGTGATGATGAATGTTGACAGAGAGTCGCGATAGATGTTGATCTTGGTTGTTCTGATTGATGCAAAAGCGAACAGAAGCAAGAAAGCCCAAGCGGAATGAAAGAGGGAAGTCGAAGAACGAGAAGCGGGAAGATGAGACAGGCACTTTCTGAGATTCAGTGGATGAATGGAACTGAGTTGAACTGAGTTGAACTGCGTTGAGGCCTGTGGCAAAAAGTGAGACCGAGAATGTGAGATGGAGAAACGTGATGAACGAGAGACTATTGAAGTAGGCGCGGTGAAATACAACATCATCAATTTCGATTCAACCATCAATCGTGGAAAACGAGAAGTCAAGCGAGTCGTTTTCAATATCGGACGATCTCACAAACGGACATATGAGTCGCATCCGTGAACGAATCAACACAAACGAACAACACGAAACAACACCAAAAAACGGAAGAAAGAGAAATCAACGGACATCAAAACAAGAACCCAGACACAACTTCCATCAACGCCACAATCTGGGACACCCGGCAAAAAGCAACGGAAACGAAAATCGACTAGTACGACTAATTCGACACCCAAGAACGATTTTGTCACCCAGACACGAGAAAGTCACGCTCGACATTCCACGATTGGCGAAGAACGAATCTCCTTTCGAAGAACTTAGTGAGAAACCCTGTTGGACCTATTTCGGAGAAACAAAAGGAGGCATTGATGCCGCTGGCCTAATTGATCGAGTCCCGTCAATACCGATGACAAACAGTTTCTAATTCTAAATAAATCGAATGACGGATAAATAAATCGAGTGACGGATAAATAAATCGAATGACGGATATTTAAATCGAATGACGGATAAATAAATCGAATGACGGATATTTAAATCGAATGACGGATAAATAAATCGAATGACGGATATTTAAATCGAATGACGGATAAATAAGTCGCACAAGTTTGTCACTCGTGACCCAAGAAGACAAGGCCGGCAAGTGATCGAACTAATCAAGTGCACTTGGTCACACAAGCAAACCACGAAATGGTGGCTCTCCTCGACTTTGCCCCTCTCTGGACGGATCACAACAGAGACGAGTGTGGAGTTGGAGTGTTATTGTCTAGTATACGTTTGATTTTGGTTACGATTGTATAAATGTGAAGCGGACTGTGCAATGAGTTCGTGGTCAACCTCGAAGAGTTCTGGTCTGTTGTCCATTTGGTGCTGTATTGGAAGAAGAGGAGCGGGAGAGAGCCATTGGAATGGTATGGCTGCCGCTCATGCCAGCGGCTTTGCTTTGTTGGAAGGAGGAAGCGTGGGGCGGGGGGAATCTCATGGCTATTGTTTGTGGCGAACAGCAGGATTTGTGAGCAATGCACAGAGAAATACAATGCGACTACCCTTCGAACAAAGAGACACCTTCACTGATACCGCAAAACCAAGTGCAGAACAGACGAAATGAGCATGACATTACAGTGGTCTAAAGCGATGTATTCCTCTGTTCCGAAATGATTTCCACTTATCTATTTTATCATCGGTTCGACACCGTGTCGTGATGGCCGACTTTGGGAGCTGCGGGAGACCAATTTTCCAGTCGCCTCCCACCCTGGTCTGACGCATCCTTGTTGACCTTTGGTACCCATCGCAGTATCATCAATAGCTGATGTAGTTGATGTACCACTATATGTAGATACCAATCAAACCGTACCATAATAACAGAGGACAGCATCTCCACATTTAGACTGCTTGTCCGGCGCCATGCCTCCACGTTTCTGTCACTGAAACACTGTGCAAGATTTGGTTCGTGTGCTTTCACTTGTTCGAGTATTTGGAAGGTTAATTCTGATCGTGACATCACTCTCTGTTCCGTAAGTCCAAACCGTCCTCCAGTTCCACAGACGAAATAGAACACTTTGCAACATGCAAAGAACGACGCAATGACAAAATTACGAAACATCGATTTTCTATTTGACATTTTATTTGTGTTCACAAGTACACAATCGATATCCATAATGACGTTTTTCTTGCGTCCGGACGCATTCTCTACGTAGCTTGCGTCCGGACGCAAATTGGGCCAATTTGCGTGGGGACGCAAATGCAAGCTCGCCGAAAATACCACTTGTACTACTTAAGTCCCATGTTCCTCCACGATGTCCCGTGTTGCAGAAAAAAAAACCCGATTTCGGTCCGAAACCCGAAAGTGGGTTGTTTTTTTTTTCTGACTCCTTCGAGTAACACATTTATTTGGCGATTTCAAAAAAAAACCTCGCGATGCAGCACGGCGTCATTGGTCATGTCTCAGGGGTTCCTTTCCGTGCGCCTGACTTGCTTTTCTGACGTCATGGGATCTGAGGTAATGAGCTTTTACTTTTTGATTTCGATGTCATCGACCACGATCCTGACAACAACACCAAAATCCTGGCAACGGTGTAACACAATAAGGAGGGTTGGGCACGAATCATGATTTTTGTTTGTTCAATTACCACAACTGCAGCGATTATTATAGATTTAACACATGAGTCATGTCGTGAGTCGAGATGGCCAGCGCAAGAGGATCAAAACAAAAAACGGGTTTTCGTAAAGCCTATTTGAGCGAGTCCTTTGAGTCGCCGCTTGCGTCCGGACGCAAATTGGCCCAATTTGCGTGGGGACGCAAACTGAGCGTCCAATTTGCGTCCGGACGCAAGCTACGTAGGCCAGTACCAGGCCAAAATCATTATGGATATTTGTTTGAAAGGAAACATGAGAACTCCCCTCGTGTTGTGGACATCGGTGTCTTCGTGACCTGTCGCAGACATCATTGCGTTCCCGCCCAATAAGAGCTTTGACATAACGCCACGAACCAACCAGCCAATCATGATGGTCGGTTCATGCAACGCCATAGTTATTGTTAACTGATGACGCCTTCGGGCTTCCGAAGGGTTTGTCCGACACGTCACGTTGATCATGTCGTGAGTTTTCCTTCTCCATTTTTTACGTTTCGAAGCCAATTTTTTTGTGTTGTCGTTTTGGTTGCGTCGTGAAAACGTGATTTCTGACTGATTGCAGCACTCATCCATTTCCCGAATCGTGTAATTATCGTGCTATTTTCATATTTTTATGGTTTCTACTGACAAAATGCATGGTGTTGTCCAATTGCTGTCTGAATTTGTCAGTATCGTGTGTGTTGTGTGTATGATTTCGTGCTGATGATGGATTCGTGACTACGGGGTTGTGATGTTGTTTGTTGTGTCAGCTGTTGCTGCTGTCGATGACATCTGTCATCGTACATGTGTACAGATGCCAACACCCCACACGCTTGTGTTAGCTAGCGGAAACATCCCACTCTGTCGTACAGAGAAGACTGGGATCACCGCACTCCACTGGCGGCATTCACTGACGAACGTAGAATGATGGAATGCATCCCATGAGTAGGTCCGTATGTCAAAAGATCAGAATCACAGGCATCTGCTTGTTGCACAGATCCGAAGCATTGGGGTTGGATGACACATCGGCAATGAGGATGAGATCTCTGTCCACCCAATCGCAGACCGCAAATGTGTGTACATCGATATGCCTGGAGTTCCTCAGCGGTTGGTTGGCGTTTGCCATCATTCTGGCGCCTTAGTTGTCCTTGTAGATAAGTATGGCATGCTGTTGGCACATGCTGATCTTGTCCAGGATGGACCGAAACCAGAGCACCATCTTGCCATTGTTGCTGGTGACATTGAACTCGGCTTTAGAGGTAATGAGAGAAACAGTGGGTTGGACGCAGGTTTTCCACGCAACAGTGGGGCTGCCAAGAAGCAACACCATGCCTCTGGTGGATTTTCAATGCCTTGTATTGGCACCCCAATTGGCGTCCACATATACGTAGAGGAAAGTTGCCTGGATGGTGGCCTGGTCTGCTGGGCTGTGGTGCTTGTTGTTGGCAGGCAAGAGTTGTTTCAGTGCTGCCACATCTGCAAGCTGCGGGACAGGAGACTGTCACCAGTAGGTGATCTCAAAGTCCCTGGTGGATGCAACATACCTGAAGAGGTATTTGACGGCTTTGTAGTGTACACGTGCAGGGTTCATCAAGACTTGGCTCAGCTTCACCACAGGGAAGAAGATGTCAGGGTGACAGGAAACCATGGCCCAGATGAGCTTGCCAATGGCTTAGTGGTAGCTGAAGGACTTGGATTGCAGACCATGATGCTTGGCTTCCATGTTGGGTAAGACTGCCTGATCCAATTGCCACACATGTCCATTGTCTGTGCGCATGGGTAGGCATTGTGTAGACTTCAATCAATGCCAATTGTGTTGCTTGAGCGCCTTGTCGATGTATGTGGAGCAGTGCACATTCACATGTCATCAGGCTTGAGTGAGATCCAGTCCGTTGTAGTGTGCAAACAGACTGTGCCAAGTGATGGGATAGTTCAGCCAAGCATCGAGCATGTCACAGAACTCCTTGTAAAAGGTCTCATCCTTGGTTGCCACTGCAAAGTTGTCCACCTGCCAGGGCACGTACACATTGTGGGTGTGAAGGTTTCCAATGTGCAAACATGGTGCTTGAGTTGTTGCAGTGAACCCCATGTCCTTGAGTAGCCAATTGGTATGTGGACTCTGCTGTAGCGGTGCTTCAGGATGCTCTGTAGATTCTTGAGAAAAGCACAACCATGTGTTGACCCAGAGCAACGTCATGCTTGTGCTTCCACCAGCTGCGGAACTGATCATCGATTGCATGTAGTGACGTTGTGCGCTGGCAGGCGCTTTGGCGACTGCATTCGCGATGCCAGCTCCGTACACGAGCAGTCCTTGCACTTCAACAATGGCCACCAAGATGCGGAACTCCATGAGGTCAGGAGTAGCAGCGTATGTGTGACCAAAGATGTGCACATTGCCTCCCCAGGTGGACCCATCAGAAATAGCACAAGCCTTTTTGCGGTTGCTCTCTTGCGTCTATACGACGTAGAACCAAACCCAGTTGAAGACCGTTGCGCCTGATGGTTCCTCGATGAGCTCGCGGAACATGCCTTGGTGATAGCATTGCTCCATTTTCTTGAATTTGGCTTGTTGTCACTCATCCCGGCCATCGCGCTGGAGCAGTTTGCGCCAGGTGAGCTTCGGAGCAGCCTCCACTTGACATGCAGTTGGTGAGATAAGATGGAGGATGGAGCCAATATGCCCAAGTTGGTCAAAATACATTTGTGGAACACTGTGCTGTGTGAGGGAGTTTCGAACATCACCGAACGCAAAGACCGCGTCGCACGCATCCAGTACAGCCTGGGTGAGATCCAGCAGCAAGCGGATGTCATGGTCGCTGATGGCCAACAAGTAGGCACCCTTGAGCCAGGATCTCCACTGCAGAATGCGCACTGCAGCTGAACCTGGTTTGCATCATGTGAGACGCAGACGTCCTCAGAGCTCATCAGGCACAAATTCCAACCCTGCAGTTGGATCGTTTCTGGAGAGGCGGATGCGCTGTTGGAATGCCCTTTCGTAGGGATCCCCAGTCATGCGCACGATGTAGGCACTGTCAACACTGTCAACACTGTCAACACCATCAACAAAGCATGCTGCTGCAGCTGCATGGAGCATGTCACTATCATGCGGAATGTAGTTGGCGCACTTGATAGAAAGGCGCATGACTGTCCGTCTTGGCTTTCTCAGCACCTGAACCATGTATGCCATTGCCATTGTGAGGCAGTTGAAACCTGAGGTCGAACAGAAGTCGTGGTCCTGGCGGACGTTCATGGGCAGAGAAGTGGGCCTCATCGAAGATCAGGTTGCCAGCGGTCTTGATACACCCCGAATCCAAGTCAATATATTTATGGAGCATGGGTGTGGCAGTATGACCCACAAAGATGCTGTCACAGGTATGGATGTCCAGCTTTGCAGCAGGATGGCTGGGCTTGCACACAACCACTCTGGAACCAAGACTTGCGGGTGGCTCAGGTTGGGCTTTATGCCATGAGGAAGCTGGTACAGAGTGGTGTCAATGATGGAGTGCCAACGCCTATTCTTGACATACACCGCATGTGCAAGGGCACAAGCCTGGAACTTGGGATGCAGGGTGTTGGCAAGTTCCGTTCACGGATGCTCTTGCGACTGTTGACGATGGTGGTGGTGGTGGTGGTGGTTACGATTCTGTTTGCTATTTCAGTATGTTGCTCCGATGCCTCTCGGAGTCTCCCAATGCTCTTGGTGTCTCCCAACTATGAGTTGGCACGCGAGATGCTCTCTTGCTGTTTCTTGTATTCTCTCTCTCTCTCTTGCATGTTGGTACTACGCAATATTCCGTACTCGATATGTACTCCGTATTCGATACGTAGTCAGTCCGCTCATCCTCCACTGGCCCACTACTCTGCGTGTAGTTGCCAATATCTTGTCCAAACTCCTCCTTGCATATCCATGATCTCTATTGGCAAGTTCTGCTCATGGGTATTCTTGTGATTGCATACAACGGTGTTGGTGGTGGTGGTGGTTACAATTCTGCTTGCTATTTCATTGCGTTGCTATTCCAATTCTGTCTCGGAGTCTCCCGACTATGAGTCGGCACGCGAGATGCTCTCTCGCTGTTACTCATATTCTCTCTCTTTCTTGCGTGTTCGTACTACGCAATATTCCGTGCTAGATACGTGCTCCGTTGTCAGGATGCACATACACATATTCGCATCCTGACACCCTTCCTGTGTGCATTTGGTCATTCGAATGTTCTCGATGTATCAAGGTACGACTTCTCATGTTCTCGTTGCAAGTCGGCCTTGATGTTCTTGGTGAATCCGTCGCTTGTGTTCTGCTCGGATTTGACGAAAATGATTGGGATGGTCTTGTTGGTTACCATGTTCCTCACGTAGTGATGGCGCACGTCGATGTGCCGCGATCGTTGGGATGTTGATGGGTTCTTGGCGATGAAGATCGCTCCGATGTTGTCCACGCGGACCTTGATCGGTGTCTTCACTGGGACGCCCACACTTTCGAGTAGCTGCACGACAAAGAAGATCTCCTTTGCTGCTTCGGAAAGGGCAACGTATTCTGCTTCGGATGAGCTGAGTGTCACAGCCTTCTGTGCCTTGGATTGCCAAAGGATTGGTACTTTGCACAGGTATAGGATGAACCCTCCTACGCTGATTCTCGTGTTCTTGTCTCCTGCATATTCGCTATCGCAGAAGAGCTCCATATCCCAGCCGTCGTCGTCTGGACGTGCTGGATGGATCTTCAATCCATAGTCCTTTGTATCGATCACATATTTGATGATCCGATACATCTCCTTCATTGCGGCCTTGGTGGGCCCGATCAATACCTTGGAGAGGTCCCTCACAGGGTTTGCGATGTCTGGTCGCGAGTGCTTGATGAGGAAGAGTAGCATACCGACACCTTGGGGGTATTCGGCATGTTCTTCCGGTCCAACCTTCTGCAATCCGTTATCTTTGGATGGTTGCACGATGATTTGACCCGGGGTTCCCGGTGTCCCATAGCGTTGCATCTTCTCAACCTTGGTTCCGAACTCTTCAATGAGATGTCGGATGAGATGTGGTTGACGCAACGTTGCTCTGGTCTTGTCATGGTTCAGTTCGATGTTGCAGCTGAGGTAGTCTCCGAGTCCGCGCTCGATTGTCACCTTGAATTTGCTGCCTTGGATGTCCTTCAGGAATGTCTCCAATGCCTTGGAGTCTCCGCAGCAGAAGCAATCGTCCACGTAGATGGCCACGATCATGCTTCCTTCGTTCGTCTTCCTGTAGAACAGGCACGGGTCTGCCGCGCTCTGTTCGAAGTTGATATTCTTGAGGGTCGATACCAACATCTTGAACCATTGCCTGGCGCTCTGCACAAGTCCGTAGATTGGCTTGTGTAGGGTCAGGGCTTCATCTGGTTGATGATCCATCCCGTTGGGACAGTTCATGTAGATCTCCTCGTCGAGGTCTCCGTGTAGGAATGCCGTTACGACATCGACGAGTGCGCAGTCCATCTTCTTGATCAGCATGATCACCATCATGACTCGATATGTTACATCGTGGATGACAGGTGAGTAGTGTTCTTGGAAGTCCACTCCTGCGACTTGCGAATAGCCACATGCAACGAGTCGCGCTCGATGTGTGCCGTCACGCTTCAACTTGAAGACCCATTTGCACTTGCAGCATCTGCGGCCTCGTGGGGTGGCGTCTCGTTTGATCTTGCTGTACACCTTGCGTGTATCCATGGAGCTGAAATCTTTCTTGATGGCTGCTCGGTATCCCTTTCGATGGATGGGATCCGGATGGTTGAATGCCCCATCGAACGTCGTCGGTTCGATGTGCTTCTCGGATTCTTCGTTCTGGTCCTGAATCGACAGTCCGATGTCGATCGCTGGTATCTCGGCAACGATTGCATTCATCCCGTATAGTCTGTTGGTGCTGTGATGGATAACCTCTGTCTCTTCTTCCTCATCTATGATTTCCTCATCGTCTGTGTTCTTGTTGTCATCACTCAGTTCGTCAGCTAACTTGTCGCTGAGTTTGTCGGTCTCCTCGTTTGATGATGATTCGTTCTCATCACCTTGTTCCTTTTGACCTGGTCTGTTGTTGTCTGCAAGCGCGCACAGTGCTTTGGGAATCTTCTTCCCTGCAGTTGCCTTGGGATTGTTCTGTCCCTTCCTGCCTCTTGCTTTGTGACATCGGAGTCTCTCCTTTCTGTCTATGTCACGCTTGCTTGGTTTGGTTGGTGGAGGTCTTGATGGTGTACCACGCGCAGGCCTCGCTGGTGTGTTCAGAGGAGTGATGCCCTTGTCATCGTTGGCTTCGTCGCCGGATGGTAGGATCTCGTCATCCTCAGGGTCGGACTCGCTCCGATCTTCCTCGTTCTCGAGCAGTTGGGTTGCTGCTTCCTCATCCTCATCATCGCTGTCCGATAGGATGTGATACTTGTTCGTGTTGGCAAAGGATACTCTCCTTGGTTCTGTTGTTTGATGCATTGCCGTCCTTGGCGTTGCTCCCTTCCGTCCAATGGTTGTGAAGCTATCTGCATTCGTCATTTCTGAATCGTTGAGTGTGTTTGGTGCTTGCGCCCAGCCACAGAACTGTCCATATGATTGGTTGAGCCATTTGATGTTGCAGAAACAGACCAGTGACTTGGTCGATGGTCTGTGCATGTTGTACACTCCTGATGCATGTTGGTGTGCATATCCAATGAACACCATCTCTTCTCCTCTATTCTTGAGCTTGGCGGTGATCCCGCCATAGGTAGTCTTCACGACACCCACTTCTCCAAATGTGCGGAGTGCATCTGCGTATGGTGGATTGCTGTCAAAGAGTTGGCAATGGCAGTGGCAGTGCTTGCAGCTGCTGCCCACAGGCCATGCCTCTATTTGTTGTTGAGTTGTGCTCCGTTGAGCATGGAGCGGATCTTGGTGTAGAGATACGCAAACTTGCGTTCTACTCTACCATTCCGCTGTGGCGTGTTGGACGCCATGGACTCGAATTTTGCATTCAGTCCTGCATCGATGAGAGTATCCTGCGTGGATTTGTTCTCTCCGCTGTTATTGCCTTGGAAAATGATTTGTTGATCACCTGTGTGTGACTTGATCGTCTGCATGAATCGTTTGATACCCTGGTTGGCCCCTCTTGTTCTTCAGAAAGAAGCTCCAGCAGTAGTCCGTGAAGCCGTCCACGATCAAGGTCCAGTAGCGTTTATCTCCGAAGCCTATGTGTTTAGTGTAACTGATATTGATGAAGAGGCGTTCGCCACGGCGAGTCACTCTTGGGATTCTAGTCTTTGAGATGTTCTTCACTCTCGCATTCGCGACAGCACAGTCGCGACACACCAGCATCTCGCCGATGATCTTCCATCCATATTGAGCAGCTGTCCGCTTCATGGTCTCAAGTGGTGCGTGATGGAGCATTCGATGCAAGTTCACCACGCTCACCTCCTTGGATGGGCTCTTGATGATGGCTGTGGAAGCCTTGTCATCCTCAGTTGGCATGATGGGATGCATCTGCACTCCTGTGATGAATCCGTTGGATGTTGGCAAGACGCAATTGAAGATGATCTTCTTCCCAGCTCTGTTGACGATGTCCATCAGAATGCCATTGTTTCCAATCTGGTAACTGTTGTATAGTGCCTTGTTTGTAGAGAAAAGGTTCACCACCATCTTGGGTGTGTACTTCACATGATCGAGCCAGAAAATGTGGCCAGTGTTGTCGCGCTGCTTGACCTTCAAGCGGATGGATCCGATCTTGGGAGAGTCCAGCTTCGTGCTGTCTCCCACTTGGATGAAGGACTTGATGTGCCGCACGTTGAAGAGGCTGGCGTCTGAGTTCACGATGTTACACGAGGCTCCGCTGTCGGCAAGCCAGGTGTCCTTGTTGACCTTGTCCTTGTACTTGGTGCTCAGCTTGTGAAGCTGTTCCATGGCAGCCGCTGCCATGTTGTCGTCGTGATCTTCTTCGTTCCCGTCGTCCATCCTGTGGTAGTCCATGCCGTCGTAGTACGGTTCTCCGACTGCTGGAGTCATGTCTTCTCGGTGAGTTCCTGTCACCGAATCGCATGGCATGACTTGTGGTCGCTCGCGCAGGAGTACCTGCATACATCCTCCAAGGACGTAGTGCAATTCTGTCTCTGGAATGAGCTCATCTTTCCTCCAACAGCCGGTTGAGGATCACTGTGTTGGCGAGAATCTCTTCGATTGATCGGAAATTGTTGGACAGTATGGTGCCAATCACGCGCACCCATACGTGTTGCAGTCCCCCGTTGATCATCGCTGGGAAGAGACGCATGCCTGCTACCATCACGGCGTCGTGGATGAGCTGTTGTTGCATTGTCTCTGCTGTCAATGTAGGATATGGGATCGTATCATGCCTGTGTATGGTGTCGAAGCCTCAGCGTTCTGGACTGGTGGGAACGAGATGTCTGTTGGATAGATGACTCTCTTGTTTGAATTGAATCTGTCTACTTCTTGTTCTGATTCATCGCTGCTGTCTTCGTAGATGATACCCATTCTGTTGTTCCTCGCCACTGGAGGAGGCGGCGCCTCACCGCCGTTTGTCTCGTCGCCAGAGACGTCTTCGTTGTCTTGATCCGCGCTGTTCTTGTTGGTGTCGGCATCGTCTGCGTTCGTGGTCGCTTCCAACTCAATGGCGATGGTCTCTGCTCCCATCTCAGCTGCGTCGCCGGACAGATCAATGATGTTGTTCACATTGAAGCAGTACTTGTAGCTGGCTTTGCGACGTTGGTCGACTTCATGGATGATTGGCTCGTCGCTGAGCCACGCTGACACGACCTCGTCGTCGTGTACTTCGTCATCGTTTTCGAAGTGTTGGAAGTGATCAAAGAATGAATCCTTGATGTCATCGGATACCTCCAAGCAGAGCATCATGTCCAGTATAGAGAGCACCATCTCATGGCCGCTCTTCTCATGTCTTTCCTTTGCTGTGTTGGCCTGCTCGTCGGCCTTCTTCTTTTTGTTGAACTTCTTCTTTTGGCACTCCACCTCGCGATGTCCGATGATGCCGCAGTAGTAGCACTTTCCGTTGAATCTGCTTTCCTTGCCTTTGTTGTTTCGGTTTCCGTTCTCTCTGTTGTTGTTGGCGTTTTTCTTGTTGTTTGCCTTCTTCCGTTCGGGACAATTCTCAGATTGATGACCATACACACCACAGTTGTGGCAGATTCCCTTGAAGTTGCTGGTGCTCGCAAAGCCAGCGTCGTTAGTCTTCATGCTGCTGTCTTGAAATTCGTCGACGTAGGCCTTCCCTCCTTGGTTGGTTGTGTATACTGTGCGAAGTAGTGCTCTGATTGTGTTGATTGTGACGACAGTTGGGTTGAATGTGAGTTGATGTTCGAAGTTGACGACTTGTGCTTTGTACTCGGCACTCACTGTGCTGAGGAGCTGCATGATCATTTCCTCGTTGCTGATCTCGTGCCTGACGTCTTGAAGGCAGGAGTGCAATAGCTTGAGCCATGCGATGTAGACATCTGGATCAGTGTCCTTCTTCATCTTCTTGTTGTTGAACTGCCTCTTGAGCTTGATCTTGGTGGCAGCATCGGATGGCTTGTACTTCTCCGTGAGAAGTTTCCACACCTTGTGTGGGTTCCCCTCAGGGAATATGTCGGAGATGCATTGGTTGTTGTATTGGATGGCTTGCTTGCCTGTACCCTTCTCTGCATCCATCATGAGGATCAGATCGCTGAAGCAGTTGGCTGCCAGCTCGTAGGTCTCCTCCAATACTTCCTTGTCTGCTTCTGTGGCAGCTCCAATTTCGCTCTTGGTTAGGATCCTCGTCTTCCCCAACATCACATCTCTTGTTCTCTGCGCACGCATGTACGCCTTTGTTTGGGACTCCCAGGCATTGTAGTCCTCCTGACTACCGCTGAATAGCGGCGCCTTGATGGGTTGCTTGTTCACGTTGGCTGATGTTGCCATGTTACTCTGTTGCTTCATTGATGTTACGTGCACGCTCGTGATCTCCGTTTGTTTCTGTGTGATCACTTTTTCAATTTTCGCTCGTGTTTCCGCGGAGATGTCTTTCGTCACAAATTCTCCTCCTCGTGTTGTCTCACTTTCTCTGCTCTGTTTGGCCGTGCGAATGCTCTTCGTCACACCTGTCTCTTCTTGCTTCATATTTGTGAGAATGCTCTTCTGCACGAGTCGTAGTCTCGCAAACCAATCCTTGTTGGTCTCGTCGATCGCGCTTCCTTCTGCGCTAGAGAGGACAGTGGGCGCACCTACTTCCTTCTGTGGTTGAAGTGGAGTCTCACTCACACCTTCTTCTTGTTTGATAGTTGGGTTGGACAGAGGGATGTCTTTCAATTCCTCTTCCTCACTCATTCAGCCTGCTGCTCTTGAATGATGTGGTCTTCTTTGCACGATCCGATCCGCGGGCTTGCCCTGATCTATCGTTTACAAACGTGTTGAAAAGTTCCGTAGACGGATACCTTGCAATCGTGGAAGACAGTGATGGCTGTTATGATGACAATTGCTATTTCATGACATTGCTCCTCTGATGCTCTTGGTGTCTCTCTCTGACTATGAGTTGGCACACAAGATACTCTCTCGCCATTACTCGTATTCTCTCTCTCTCTCGATATTTCGCGTCCACAACAAGCAATATTTCGTACTCGATATGTGCTCTGTATTCGACACATGCTCAGCTGTCTTGTCCTCTACTGGCCCACTACTCTGCGAGTATTCGTCAATGTTTTGTCCAAACTCCTCCTTGTATATCTACGATCTTGATATTGCTTGGCCATTGAATCTTTGCCTTCGTGATCTGATGTGGAGACAGCTGCCAACGTGGTGACATGATGACATCCTGTCAATGTCAGCTGTTGTCTTCCATGGTCCTTCAGATTCCAGATTCCATTGATGATGCAGTGGTCTGGCGAGGGTGTCGTCATTTGAGGTTTAGTTGGGAAACATATCAAGCCTGACTCGATATCCCTAATGAGTTTTTTGCTGACAAATTTGGCACATGTGCCAAATTTGTCACTTCTTTTGGGTTCGCATCAACAGCGCACGTTGGCCTCCACGTGTAGGTGGCAAGATCGCATGCCAGACCAACATGGTCCTCCAGTGTGGTGGCTTCTCTCATTGTTTAACTGGAACCTTCTGGCGCAGGCAATTTCCGCTGCAAACAAGGCCACATAAGGAATTCAGAACCCTAAGGACATACCCCATAAATGAATTATTTATCAACAAGCCGGAACGCTTCGTGCATAGACATTGTTGAAAGACAATGATTGGATGAAAATCACAGACTTCGCTTGGAAATAGCACTGAAACAAGTTCTGTGAAGCATCGAATAGTCTCACCGTCGTCGGAAACCAACAGAAGCACAAACGCCAATCCTGGAGAAACAACAATCAAGAGTTTTGAGGACACAAAAGCGCCTCTCCGCGATAACGCTGTGTGGAAGTCGAAAAAACATTATCAGTACCACCTCAGCTGGCCGATGCGAACACACAGGATGTGACAAATGTGGCACATCGATCCAAATTTGTCACATCAAAATGAAGTGCCAAATTTGTCACATCGGGGGCCCAAAATCTCATTAGGGATATCACATGTTTTGTTGATGGATGAACAGACAATGTTCCTTATGCTCTCATAAATGGTTGTCACAAATTTCCCCCAAAATTTTGGTGGTTTTTGTGTGTCTGAAGTCGTGATGTGATTTCGATCAATCACAGTTCACTATCAACACGAATGTAGTTGCGCCGTCTGTGTGTATAGTATAAGAGAACAATGAGTGAGCGATGCACATACACATATGCACATTCCAACATTGGTAGCCTCATCCGCAGGGACATCATCATTGGCAGGAGCCTTAGAAATCCTGGCATCACTGTCTGCAGTGGTGTCAACTGCATCAAGTGTGGGATCTGGTGGTGGCGCAATGCATGTTGGCAGAGTGATGCCATTGGCACTTGGAACAGTGGTGAAGTGGTGCAGATACATGCGGAACTTGCAGGCCTGGAAGTTGGCGACCCAATCATCGTTGCCATCATCTTCACAAGCATGAAACCATGATCAAAGCTTCCACCTGCCATGGACATGGACGAGATTGCCACATCAATGCACCAATTGGACATGGAAGAAGTCATCATCACTGTTGAGAAAATTGTAGAATTCACCGTCGGTGGTAGTCTTGAGGTCATCCCACATGAGGGGAACCACGTCCAACTGAGCCACGCAGAGATGAGGGAGGCATCAACAAGAGCATGGCGCTACCATTGTTGAAGCCATGATGGAAGGAAGAAGGAAGCAAGAATGGAGAGCATGGGCAAAGACGTTGAGGGAAGATACTGTGAATGCGACGGAATGCGATGTCCCTGAGCACTTGCGAAGAGAGGAAGTAATGAAAGATTCACGTGACATGTGAAAAAGCCATCACTTGTCACTATTGTGCAAGTGTGGTGTGTTTGAGATAATACTAATGGTGGATTTAGAGTATTGGAGATGTGATGATCTAGGTCTGTGGCAGCCGAGGTGCCTCCATCAGCATCTGTCATCATACGGAAGTACGTATGCCAACAAGCGAGTTTGCAAAAGCTGAACACAACAAAGCCAACTAAAAATACGCAAAAATACTAACTTCGACCAATTCGCGCTGTCATTATTTGTATTTTGGCACATTTCTGACAGCTGCCTCATCCAAAACAAAAGAAAATCCACAATTATGAACGGTTTCGAACACCTGATGTGACGTCACGACACAGAATTGCGGGAAGACATCCACGAACAGAGGGGAGGGACGGAACGCATCGATGATAAAAGCCTGTCGGAGCGACGCACAGAATGGTATCGCATTCTGCTGTCGTGGTACCTGGCACTGTCAGAGACCAGTGGCGAGCGAGCGAGTGAGTTTCGAAGGAAGGAAGATTCACTAAAAACAGGCAATTTGGTTACCGCAACCCCCACTTTTGATGACGTCGTTGGTGTCTCAACACATGTCGCAAAAAAGATAAGTGGAAATCATTTCGGAACGGAGGAATAGGATGCAACACATGCATGTATCAGTGTGTATTGCATTTGTATCGCGTTCGCTACACTACGTTGATACTTGATGTTGTGGAGTGGTTTTGCCTGGCTTGGCCATCCGAAACGAGCGCGGGGGCATCATGTGTTGCTCTCATCAAGCCCCGTCTTTGTATTCGTGGTCTGTTGGTCTGTTGGTCTGTTTTCGTGTCATCAGTGGCGATGTGACGAAAACCTCGTTTAGTCGAACTAGTCCGATAGTGTCAATGGTGTCCCGTGAAGACAATGGATTGATAGCTAATTTAATCGAGTGACGGATAAATAAATCGAATGACGGATATTTAAATCGAATGACGGATAAATAAATCGAATGACGGATATTTAAATCGAATGACGGATAAATAAATCAAATGACGGATATTTAAATCGAATGACGGATAAATAAATCGAATGACGGCTATTAAAATCGAGGGTTCGGTTTTCGCACGACTGGTCGGGATTAAATCAAGGGACAGTATTGCAGAGTCATTTTCGGAGTTTCTCCATGGCTTTCCCATAAATAAAACTGGAAGATATGACCTTCAAAGAGTTCCTGAGAACGAAAATTTGATTCGAGAACATTCCTCGTGCGGGGTTTTTTGTCATCGCAAAAACCACGAGTTTTGATTGGCTGGGTCAGTAGACTCCAAAATAGACTAATTCGACCCATTTTGCCGGGTGTCCCTGTCACCAACCAAAGACAACACAACACCAATCACCACCTGAACAAAGAAGACAGCTCAAGAAGGAAAGGAGGAAACGAGGAACACAGAGGAAGAGGAAGACAAAGGACGTTGGCACGAGATCGAGCATTGGTGCAGGTCAAGAACAAGCATTCTTCACAACGAAGCTGAATCTACACTGTCGGCAGTCACTGTTCAGTTCAATCAAGTAGTGGTCCACAGTTAGCAGGAGCGTTGCAATACATACGAGTACGAGTACGAGTACGAGAGAACATTACTCTATTCCATTCCATTCCATTCCATTCTATTGCCAGAGCACAAGTCAGGAATCATTGCACCATGCAGGGTCGATACGCACAAGAATACGGAGAGGAGGAAGAGGAGGAATCTACCCACTCCAATCCGCCACGTCAAAACAACGGCCACACGAACACACATAATGGCTTCGATGGCGACTTCGATGAATACCATGATGATATGGAGGATGTTGAGATGGTGGGATTGATGGCTGGACAGAATGGACAGTCATCGTCTTCATCAGCACACAAACTTGGGACCAGAAACAGATACGACAGTGGTCATTCGCCAGCTGAGAGTTGCCAGCAGAGATGCTCACGAACTCTCAAGTTCACGTGCTGCATGGCCGTCACTCTTTGTGCAACCTTCCTGGTTTGTGACTTGGCGCTGGATTTCAATCTCCTTGGAGGCAACGGTCTGGCCAACCTTTCCAACACAAAGGTAGGTGCGGTTCCATCAGGATCCTCAGATGGAATTCTATTCCAGTGTCCCGCAGATCCCAAGATGCATGGGTGGAACGATGAGGACGATCCCTGCAACACTGTCACGTACCTTGGAGATGACAAGCAGCCATTCGAAACACATCTTGACACTGGGTCAGACAGTAAAGATGAGGGAAAGAGTGCGAACCCTGCGTCCGATAATGCCGATGTCGACGCCGATGCTGATGTTGATGCTGATGGGGCTGCTGTTGATGCTCTCCTCATCGATGAAGCTGCATTCCTCAGCACCTTTCGAGATCACAAGTTTGATGGATGGTCACAGTCATATTCCGACGAAAAGAATGTTTGGAGACAGTTTTATGTCGAACATATCATTCCACACATCGAGTCAGGATATCACATCTATGAATCCGCTTGCGGCATTGGATTGAAGCTGTTCATGACTCTGGAATTCATTCATGAGTATTCCAATGCGACAGACATCACCGTGTATGGAAACGAATACATCGATGCCAATGCCAAGCGAGCAGATCAGATCTTGGATCTGTTGTTGTCTGCGGATGACGCCTTTCAGGTGGGATCACAAGACGAGGGAGCTGGAAGTGTTGGTGATGGCGCCGCGAACGCTCACAAGTTTCGGAAGGGTAGCGTGTGCACCGGCGATTCGACCGACCTGAACTTCGTACCGAATGAAGCTTTCGATATGGCGTTCACTGGCTACATCAGGTAAGTCGGATTGAGCTGTATCTGATTTGGGATGTGTTCTGCTGTCATGGTCCAGCTTCTGTACTCACTGTCATCTTCGTGCCCCGCCATTGCCCTTTTGCAACTCGGGAATACCCATGCGAACACAGTCCATTGTTTGATCCATTGCAACTCTACAAGGTCGCGAATCACAGTGACGACGACTACGCTGCCAAGCGGGAAGAATTGTGCAATCCAGAAGAGGACGATTGGAAAACCAAGATCATTCTCCAACTAGAAGCAGAGAAGCAAGAGCAATGGGCCAATATGTGGGCGACGGAGATGCTGCGAATCGTCAAGCCGGGTTCGTATGTCTCTATCCAGAGCGTCGCGTTGCCAATCTGCGTTGCTCCAAATGATTGGGGTGGTGTGAGTCATGAATTTTGGAAAGAGAAGGGACCCAACATGTACAAATGGGATGTGGACGACGTCAAGATTGTCGAATCAAAGCATACCAGATACAATGTGATTCTGCACAAGAAGTCACAGTGAGATCCGCGATGTATTCGTACCGCACACGGACACAGAGCTGCTAATTCTGCACCTGTGCCACCAACAGCATCAAAACCAACACCAACGTCAACACCACAGCGAGACTCCTCCACCAGGACGAGTGGCGCTGCCGACAGCATCAGAGTGGAGTTGAGAGATAGCGGCCCACAAAGGAACACAACATACTGATACTTGGACAACGTACGAACAGGCAGCGTGATGCGAATGAATACACGTGAACCTTGAGTACTCGTACCTATGTGTCTTGCAAGCGTAGGTAGGTAGATCTATGTTCGTTGAACATAGTGATGCCATACACACTATTATAGTACATACTCTACTCGTAGCTCCGTCAAGCAACATGTACTAATACTCGTGGGAACGCAAAGGCACGAGCTATGGTGCCACCCCTGATCTCCATCTCATTGGTCTTGGTTCGTTCGTCAGTTGTTTCATTGATCCATCTATTCACGAGATATCTGAGTCACGATCAGGACAGCCGAAACTGTGATGTGTCATGACGTCATGATGTCATGACGTCATGAAGAGAACAACAAGGAACGGCAAGATGCCAACACGAACAAACAACACAACAAAAGCCAAAACCAATGACAACACCAACAAAAACAACGAACATGTGACAACAAACGAGACGACCATACTTTCGATCATACTTTCGGAAGAGGGTAACGATGAGAACAATGATGAGGGCGAACGAAGAAGGCGAAGACAACGAACGCTGCATCATCGATGGAGGGACATTTGAATTGATCTGATCATGGACTCGGTGATGGATCGATGATCAGCGACCCAGGAATGACGAAAATGGACAGCAACGTGTCACCATCGTGGTTCCCTCCGATTCAGTCTCTCTTCGTTCTCTTTCTCTCTCTCTCTGATGAGATGTGATGACACGTAATGAGAGTGGACCGTCGGTGGCAGAAACAATCAAGGAATGGCATCAGAAGGCATCAAACTGAATCAAACCACGCCGTACCACACCACACCACACCACACCACACCAAACTATGCTCTATCTCGCCACACATCACAGTTTCATCGATATGGAAATGCAGGCACACATGCATCATCGAGCAGCTCACTCCTTCGCTGCAACCTCATTCCCTCACAAACATTTGAGGCAGCACTTCCACACCCACCATCACTGTTACTGACACTGTCACTGTCAACTTCACCAACATCATCATCAACAACAGAAACAACAGTCACAACATCACAGCCAAGACAATGACGACGATGATGCCATCAACAACGAAAGTAGCAACAGCATTGGCCTACATGTTCCTCCTTTTCGGGGATCTATCCTCTCTCTCTCCGCCAGGTGTGGCTGCGGGAACTCTCAGAGCCTCATCAGCCAAAGTTAGACCATCACCATCACCATCACCAACAACGGGAGCAGCAAGACTGGGAGACGCATCGCCATCATTCAAGTCCACTTCGAGCAAGACTTCAAAGCAGACTTCAAAGCAGACAACTCGAAAGTCTGCCCACAAGCTCCACAAGCAATCCAAGTCCCATTCGAGTGCTCAACCATCTGTCGATATCCCACATGTCCATACATCATCCTCAAGTGATGCTCTGATCAACGACAGCAACCAGCCCACCGCCGCTCACATCGCCAACCATCGCACCGTCTTCCAAGCCAGAGTTACGCTTGATGGAATCGCGATGGATACCCTCAACCCTGACGAGACCCTCTTCGTGGAGCAATCATTGACCAAGGCATTCCACACGGTCCAGTCGGAGTTCGGCGATCATGATTCCCACATTCACAACCTCATCGTGATTCCCACAACGACTTCCAACTCCGGTTCCAACTCCGACATGAATGCTGTTGGGGGTGCAGCCACGAGCGGACATGTGAACGGAGAGAGCAACAGCAATGTCAACAGCAATGTCAACAGCAGCGATGACGGCGACGACAACAACCACAGTGACAGCAACGATGTCAACCAAGGTGATCGGATGCTGTTCCATTGGTCGTACAGCGGAGGATCGTACACACCCAACTTCCAGACTGGATACTACCATGTCAATATCTATGCCATCTTTGATGCATCGTGCTTCCTCTGTGGAAACCAGCCCGGCGCTGACGACGACGACGACGACGACGACGATGATGATGATGACAACGTGGTGCGGGTGGCGATGACTGACACGCCCACTTCCCATCCGACTTCAACACCAACGTCGGCACCATCAGCAACACCATCCGCAGCAGCGCCATCACCGATCCATCCGTCACAATCTCCAACGACACCTTCAACATCGACACAACCATCATCGGTGCCATCGCCATCGGTGCCACCATCGTCGTCACCATCGCCATCAATGGACGATGAGGATAGCATCGATGTCGACACCGATGAAGCCAGTCCATCCAACCAGACGGCAAGTCCATCCATGACACCATCGTCAACGATGTCCACCATTGAGCCTTCTTCTTCACAGGATCAACACATGGACGATGATGACGACTACTACTTTCGCCTTCCAAACCTTCGTGATGATGACGATGATGATGGATACAATGGCCGTGACAACTTCTCCAACTGGTACTTCAACTGGAGATCTCTTCAACAGCAGGGGCAACAGCAGGAGCAACGAGATGAAGAGGAGGACGAGCAACACATCGCCACCGACTCATTCTCCATGAACCTTCGATCCTCTCCACGCCAATTGTCGACTAAGAACGGAGAGGACAACAAGGCGACGACAACAACAGCGACAACAACAGCGACAACTGTCCAAGACCATGATGATGACAAAAGCGAAGAGGATCATCACATTCATGGATCTGCTGTTGCTCATCGGCGGTTGGAGAACGCCCTGTGCGATGATCTTCGAACAGGTCCGTTTGATAGCCTCCGCGGAGTGGAGAATTGCGCCATCACGTACACTCCTGTCGTGTGAGCGAACTCGCAAATCCTGCCACATGTGCATGTAATAACGTAGTAGATCGAATGGAATATCATCATTAGCAGAGTTGCCGGTGCCACGTGCCCATTTCGGATACACGACGAAAATGCGAATGTGAATCAAACAAACATCTTTAGTCGAAGGGTCTTCTACTTCTCCACGAAGTCCATCTGATTGCGAAGTGTGTTGAAATTGGAAGACGGTCTCTCGGAATAGTTCTGCATTCGCTTTGAACCTCATGGCGTTGAATTTGTCCTTTGCTGCGCTGCGTCTTCCGTCCTCAATCTTCGCCGTCAAACCGCTGCCCAATGCAATGTGGTGTCGTCAATCACTTGCTGCATTGACATCATGATGCGATTGTGTGCATGGCATTGGAAATGCCCACCGCTGGTGCAGCTATTGTATGTCTACTCTATTTGACTGGCAATCCCTTTTCTTGGAGCGACTTGAGACGCGGTTCATCTGGAACCTTGCCGATACATGCCTTGATTCGCTGTCCCCCGACCGAAACAGTGCACGATCCGCAATCACCTCTGTTGGTTGATGTTGTTTGTTGTTGTTGTGGAAAGATGAAGAAAAAAAGATGGTGAGGGACGCATATCCAATCATACCACGTCACTTCCATTCAAGTGCTGGAGCATGCCAATGCATTGCAGTTGTGCACGTTCGACGTACTTTCGGCAAGAGTATTTGGGCTTGACGCCCAACGCAGCGACGGCGCTCTTCAGTGGGCTGCCTGGCTTGAAGTTCTTTTTCTTGTTGCCGTTCGTGAGGATGGTCATGGACAGCGTCGTGGACGATTGCTGCTGCTGTGGCAATTGCGGAGCCGTGAAGGCCTCGACGTAGCATTGTGACAGGCACAGGCACGCCGTCACGACGAGAAGGACAGTGGTGTGGAACGATCTCATGGTTGCTCTGTCTGAGGTGCAGCACTTCGTTGGGTGAAGTGAAGTGAAGTAATGCGGTGTTGCAACTGGAGAATGCAACTTTGTGAAGTGTCTGGGAGTCAGTTTGGGTTACCGGAGTGTCGGCACTCGTAGCGTGAGTTGATTTCAGTTGAGTTGAGACGGATGAATGGTGTTGTGTGCGTTGCGATGTGCCGCGATCCTTGATTTTCCGGTGTCATGATCTGTGAGGAACGCTTGCGCCAGGTCAGCAAGACGAAAGGAAAGAAGCCAACAAGCAAGGAAGGAAGGCAGGAAGGGATGGCCATCAAGAGAGTCGCCGTTGTCGTCTCCGTTTCCGCCATCTCGCTTGTCTGTCGTTTGCCATCAAGTTCTTCTTTCGACGAACTGTCGTCACATTTTTGTTCTGCCTACTTCAGTCGTTCATACCACTCGAGTGCGTTCGTTCGTTCGTTCGTTCGTTCGTTCGTTCGTGTGCGTGGATGCGCATTCGTTTGTTGCGTTTTGTGTGCCAGGGGTGACATCACTGTTGGCATTCCTGACGTTTGATGTGGAGCTGGAAAAGTCTTCTTGCAGATCTTTGATACCACGTGAGGTATCAGGTAGTATCAAGTTAGTATTCCGCATTGATGCTGAATGAATACGAAGAAGATACCATGTGTGGTATATTCAAGTTGTGACATTTGAATCAAGCGATTCGATTGGGTTATGCATACGTCAGTCAGGTGGGGATCGTCACGGAGGAAAAGGGAAAAAAACGTGCGGTCGGTGCCGCATTTGCGGTTGAATCCACGGAATGGTGTGTGTCCGTCACACAACAGGAGTGGTGGGTTGGACAGGAGGCATTGGCAGATGGATGGACGGTTGATGTGTTCGAGGAGCTTGTGCCCATGCGCGTACTTCCGACTCCAGCGAATGGTAACGAAGGTCTGTTGCGTTGTGCGTGCATGCGGCACGAACCCTTTCGACTGTACGTCGCAACGCAACGCCGGAGAGGAAACCAAACAAAACAAACGGCAAAGCACGTGGTATCGTGTCGCACCCCAGTTTGCACGTACGAACAAGACGAACTCCGGCTGCGAGAAAACCCGCGCAGCCATCACCCCACTGCTCAGCCAACATCACAGCGAAGAGACTCACAGCCCCATTCCAGACGCACAAGCAGCCACAAACAGCTAATCTAGCATAGTCAAACACCCTGACAGGAAAATCATCTCCACACACGCGCATCCACCATGAGATTCTTCTGCCTGAGCGCTCTTTTGGCCACCGCCGCTGCTTTCACCAGCCAGCCAGCTGCCTTCACAACCCACTCCCCTCTGGTCGGAGAGCGCGTCGTTGGAGGAGTCGTCGCTGATGGTGCTGCCCACCGCACACGACGTGCCACCATCGTCATGGACGGAAAGGCCAATGGTACGTATTCCACGAGGGCTTCAACATCACGTAGATTTGATGCCATGAGAACACATTCGCACACGCACGCAGAGGCAGACAAACGCACGAAGCAGGAGTTGACGAATGCGCAAGCGTTGGGCGTTCAACTATCATCATCACCATGATTGTGATGGTCATCCCAGCATCTGCCAATCTTTTCACACGCAGGGACGGAACACTTCACCAAAATTGCCAGTGCCGCATCGGCAGGTCGAACACCAACACCAGCAAAGGTGAATGCATCGTCGCAGATCACAGCTCCAACAGCAGCTCAACGGCAGAGCAGCAGCACATCACGTCATCCTTCGTGGACAGACGGTGCAGGCTTGGCTGTCTTGATCAACTCGCCAGCTGCTGATGTTACGTGCCGTCTACGGTTGACTCAGGATACTCCCTTTCTACGGATACCATCTCCCTGCGTGGCCGCAGCTCTCTATCCATCTATCTCTCTTGCCGACCATCTCACCATGAACATGAAACCCTCTCCTGTCTCTCTTTTTGCGCCTCAAAACACCCTCTCCCGCACATCGGTTGGGCGAATCTTTTGATTTTATTTTGCGCTACACTCGATTCGGACGCTACGAACGCATACGCACGAACGGCGGATGGCTGGCGACGCACACAACAACGACAAAAACGAATGATCAATGCGCGACGTACCCTTTCCCATGATACGATGCATCATGCCATTGCCGCATCTCTGTCCATGCCTGCTGTTTGCTACTTGACCAACCATGATGTCATGCACACCACATCAAACGCCACGCATATGAACAACGCCTTCGACTGGCGACTCTCGCTCATGCCTTGCGCGCCTTACAACTGTGTGCTGTGACGAATGACTCCTCCCAATCGCGATCCTTCGCGCCGTCACATGAATGGTGACTGCAACCGCGCTGCGACTGTTGCAACAACGACAATGCTCCCAATGATGATAACGATGATGTCGATCCACAGCCATCCGTGACCGCATCAAGAGTGTCAAGAACACCCGTAAGATCACCATGGCCATGAAGCTCGTCGCCGCCGCCAAGGTGCGTCGTGCCCAGGACGCCGTCCTCGCCACCCGTCCATTCTCTGAGACCCTCCAGTCCGTCTTCGGAGGACTCGTCCAGCGATTGGGCGATGACACCATCGATCTCCCACTCCTCACCCAGCGCGAGGTCAAGAAGGTCACCCTCGTCGTCGTCACGGGAGACCGTGGTCTCTGCGGAGGTTACAACTCCTTCATGATCAAGAAGGCCGAGGCCCGTTACAAGGAGCTTCAGTCCCAGGGCGTCGAATGCGACTTCATCCTCATCGGAAAGAAGGGAGCCGTCTACTTCGAGCGCCGCAAGTACCCAATCCGCAAGACCTTCGACTGCGGACAGAACCCAGACTCCAAGCAAGCCCTCGCCATCTCCGAGGAGATCCTCAACACCTACCTCGCCGGAGAGAGCGACGCCATCGAGCTCCTTTACACCAAGTTCGTCTCCCTCATCGCCTCCATGCCAAGTGTCCGCACTCTGGTCCCATTCTCCGCCTCCGAGATCACCCAGAAGGGTGACGAGGTCTTCCAGCTCACCTCCGATTCGGGAGCCTTCGGTGTCGAGCGCACCGAGCTCGATGTCGCCGAGCCACAGGAATTCCCCAACGACATGATCTTCGAGCAGGATCCACTCCAGATCGTCAACTCCATCCTCCCACTCTACCTCAACGGACAGATCCTCCGAACCCTCCAGGAGTCCGTCGCCTCCGAACTCGCCGCCCGTATGCAGAGTATGCAATCCGCCAGTGACAACGCCGGTGAGCTCGCCAAGAAGCTCTCCCTCGAATACAACCGCGCTCGTCAAGCTGCCGTCACCCAGGAAATCCTCGAAATTGTCTCCGGAGCCCAGGCTCTCGAGTAAGCGCCTCCGTTTGTTGCGGAAGGGACCGATCCAGCGTTCGACCAGCATCAACAGCGACATTGGGCACGTTCCATCCAGACAACAAGCACCACCAATCAAAACAACAACAACAGTCTACGATGTGCGGCTTCCGAGAAGCAGCGTGTGTGCTTCTCCTGCCCAGCATCTGAACAAAAACCGTCGAGATCCACCCTATTCCAACCTCACCCGTCTACGACGTCTGCTGAACACGCACATAGGAGTTCAGTATTGCACAAACCAACCACCAAACCAGCAGCACACGGGTTTCCGGGGCTAGGGCAGACCTCAACAATCGCAAGATCACATTAAGCTAACTCAACCTCAACTTTGGTTTTCGCAATTCCCGATTCCAGTCCGTAGATACAGTCGTTCTTTCCTTCGTGGGTGTGCTTGCGCGCTGATGGGACATGCTGTCAGTGCAGAACACATGTCCATCTTCTCCTCACAGCGTCCCCGTGATGTGCTGGTGATCGAACAACCGGAACTCCTCCAACGCATCTGCCTTGGACAGCAACGGGACGATCGAAGCAAACGATTCCCGCAGCGCTTCCATCCTCGATGCTACGATAGTCGCAGATACCGACTCCATGTCACCACCGACATCAGTATGATTCCGAATCAACTTCATTCCGGCCTCCTGGCAACCACCGATGATCTCAGCGCCCGTGAATCCTCCCGTCACTTCATCTGACGCCAGCAGCTTCAGATCCTTCTCATCACGCAATCCCCAATCCTTCAGCTGCATCCGCAAGATCGATTGTCTCGCCTCGGCGTCAGGCGGTGCCACGTAGATGATCTTATCACCCAATCGTCCCGGACGCAGCAGCGCTGCATCCAACGTCCACGGGCGGTTCGTGGCGCCCAGCACCAGCACACCATCCTCGGCCTTGGCATCCACACCGTCCATCTCGTTGAGGAAGGTCGACAACACACGAGCCTCCGCGCTGTTGCCGCGGCCCCCACTGGAGTCAAACAACACATCCATTTCGTCCAAGAACAGAATGCAGGGCGACACCGATCGGGCCAACGCGAAGGCGCGTCGAATCACGCTCTCTGCCTCGCCAACATACGACGACGCGTAGACGTCGGCCGGTGCGTACGAGAGGAATGCCATGCCGTTGGCGTTGGCCGCGGCGCGCGCTAGCGTCGTCTTGGCGCAACCCGGGGGACCGTGCAACAGAATTCCGCGCGGCGGGGTCAGGCCGAGTCGTCGAAAGGCGGCGCGTCGTGGTCCTTCGATGCATTGGCGCAGCACCGTTTTGGCGGGACCTGCCACATCATCCCATGTGGTCTTCTTCATCATGCTGGACGACGATGCCGCGGAACCTCGCAATGCCGACGCGCCCACTTCCAACAACGCCTGTTCGATGCTCGTGTTCGCAATCGTCAGCTTGCGCACCAGCGCCACTAGATCGGCCGGCACGAAGCCCACCGAAAGCTCGGCGATTTGTTGAATTTCGGCGTCGGGCAGCGGCAACAGCGTGCGCAACAGATCGTATCGCTGCTCGACGCCGGGCGGTCCCACAGCGAACTCCACCTCCAGTCGTCGGCGCAAGCGTTGCGGGATGCTGTCAATGCGGTTCGTGGCAGCCCAAACCAACATGCGATCGCTTGCCTGATCCATCAACGTGCAGAAGGTGTCCACCGTGGTGCTCGCTATCGTCGAAAAGAGAGCATCGCACTCATCAAAGAACAACACGACGACGTCGGCGATCGATTGCCGCAACAAAGTGGCGGCACGCTCGAAGATATTCTGAAGCTGTTTGGAAGTCGCGCCCGTTATTTGGCTGGCACCATTGCTGCTGAGTTCGGAACCACGGATAGATTGCAGGTGAATCTTTGCTTTGATTCCACACGGAGAGGTATCACCTTCGAGCCATTCGGTTGCCCCCTGAATGGCCTTGCCCACGGAGTATGTCTTGCCTGTACCAGGCGGTCCACTGAGCATGATATGGCGAGGGATAGGAATCGTTTGCAGTGCGGATTGGATCGCCAGCGTGAGAGTGGAAATGAGCCGAGAACTGGAGTCTGCTGTTTGCGGCTGTACTTTGCTGGTTGCAGCAGGAATAGTGGGTTGCTCGGGCTCCGTCGTAATAGTTATTCGTGTGCTCGGCAACACTTTGTACAGCAGCAGCAGGGTCGGTGGTGATGATGATGCTGGCGAAAGTGGCATTGCGGACGACGTTGGCGATAGTGCCGATGAGCTTGGCGAATGCAAGCAATCGGATGCCATGGCGCGATTGGCAGCCAGATGCTGCACTCGCAACGTAGTTGTAGCGTCGAATTGAGGATCATTCTCAGCATTGCCCCCTTCGGCGAATGAGACCTGAACTGCTGATGTAACGTCCGACTCAGGATCAAACGCGATCACACAGCCCGCCAACTGTCGTTTCCAGCAGCTCAGCAGCAGGGGATGGATCGTCTCCGTCCCTGCCTTTTCCACCACCAGCGACAGCGATGCCAACGGAACCGGCATGCTGCATATCAAGCCAACGAACTCAATGTCCGTCCCATCGTTCTCGGTTGCGTGAGCATCTGTATGAGCGTCTGCACAAGTGTCTGGATCAGCCTTCGAACAATCCTCGCTTAACTGGAAAACGGCTTCTCTGTGCGAAAGCTCCGCATCCTTCGCTGAATCTCTGATCAATCTGTGCTTCGAATCAAATTGCAACGTGGATGTTTGCATCGGACAGCGTAGCTGAATGCTGTCATCGTATCGCAATATCGTCTGCTGTTGCTGGAGTTGCATGGAAAGTGGGACATCCGTTCGAGACAGCGTCCATCGGCCTTTGCAGGCGATCACAACTGCATTGCATTCCACTTGTTTCTGATTGCGTGTGCCATTGCGTGGAAACACCACCTGGCACTGCCCTCGGTTCAAATTATGAGTTGGCATGGCATGGCATGTGGCAAAGGAAGTTGTTGGCGTCTCTTCCTCTTGTGCTTGCGCATAAGTCATGTCGGCTCAGTTCGCCACCGAAGCTGGCATCTCTCTTGTGGAAGAGGTGGATTCGCAGAAGAACACAGATGTTTGCTGACTTGGTATCATCCGCAGAACATGAAATGTGGCGGGAAATTGGTGGATGCTCGATTCCTTCGATCACACGTTTACTCGACTCAGTCGAAAACCTGTTGATTGAAGTCGATCCAAAAGGAACCGCAGTGAAAACGTCAGATTCAGAGAAGTTGTCCAATCGTCTTCCTCCATTATCTTTCTATTTCTTGTTGTTTCATGCCCATTTTGGATTTTGCATTTTATTCGTTCTTTTCGAGAGTTGCGTCAGTAGTTAGTCACGATTTTACGGGATCGACAGTATCCCAACTTCGTGTCGTTTTGTTGGCACATCAACGTGCGCCGACATTCAATGACATGGTCTCTTCGTCTCTCTCTCTCTCGGGGCAGAGAGAGAGAGAGAGAGAGAGAGAGCCAATACCGGGAGAGTCGTACATATATTAGCGGATCTGGTGCCATCCTCCACGACATCTCACCTTCCTTTCTGGATGCAGGTTCCTTCGCCATCGCTTCGGTTTCCCGTTGTCGCTCATGCTTCGTTGTCTGTTGCTCGTTTGCTCCATTCAGCAATGTGGCTCGTGCTTCGTTTCCATGTCGGTGTGCAGCTTCGGTCAACCCTACTGCGTCGTACGAGTATGGTACCGATCTGTTGGCTCTGCTTCTCTACTCCATCCCGCAAATCACATCAAGTATGATGTTACATGGCTTCCAGCACTCAACATCGCCGACCTCCATGCATAGATACGAGATAACAATGTCGTTTTCTGATGCATTACAATCAGTATTCCCGTTACTCTTCCAAATTTAGTGTTCCCCGCATTAATCGTCTTACTTCCCAATCAACCGATTGATGTGAACCAAGCCACCCTATGTCACGCCACGTCATGCCATGATCATATAATGGTGGAATTGGAAGGGGCCTGTGCATGCGCACTTGGTGGTGGAGTGTTGAGCTCTTCGAGTTTGCGCTTAACTCCCGCTGGTGGAGGCGTCATCGCCATCGTTGGTGGCGGCGCCGTCATGACCTTCGAAGGAGACCTTATCCCGGCAGTGGGTGGCCTCTTGACTGGTGAGAAAACTGGTGAGTCGGTCGGGGGCAGCTCGTTGTACATCATGATGTTGGGATTTTGCTTCGTCATGGCGACGATGGTCGATGGCTGCGGGCCCATCGTACTCAAGGATGATTGGTACGTCTGCATGGGAAGCCTTGGCTTCTTGGGCTTTTTGGCCGGCTTGCTTTCCACTGGTATCTGTTCTTCTGGTTTCGGTTCTGCTGGCTTGCTTTCGGCCGGCTTAGCTTCCACTGGATTGCCTCCCGCTTCGGGTCGCGGTTGGATGGGTCGGTCCTTCGCGTCGTTGGGGATCGGCCTTCCTTTCACCTCGCAGTACTGCCAGTGGTACATGCAGGGCTTCGCTAGACGCGTTTTGTGTCCCCTCTGGCCACAATGGCGGCAGATGCTGTTCTTGTAGGCCTTCGAACGATCGCGTGGCGGAGGTATGGGCGTTCCGGCCTTGGGCGGACCGTTGTCCTTCTGGATCCACTTGAGCTCCTTCGTCTCGCGCAGTGCCTGCGACGTCTTCTTGCGAGCGCGTTCTATCGTCACGGCGTAGTACCAACCCCTCGGCTCGAACATGTCGACGAATCGCCCGCCGTTCGCTTGCACCTGCTGCACGATGGACTTGACGAACTGCGTCTTGAGCTTGCGCTGGCGGACGGGGATGTCGCGGTAGGCCGGTTTGCTGTCATTCACGAGGTTGCGATACCGACGGTTGCCCACGAAGTTGTTGGATTCACCGCCACGACCGCACAGGACGTCCCAATCCCGCAGAGATTCATGGACGGGGAGCCAGTACCAGAAGTCCGGCGGTTCTTCGCCGTTGTCCCTTGGTCGAGTTTTATCTGGAAAGGTCCCGGCGACCACAATTGGTGCGATCGGCGGCCCGGTGACTGCACCGCCAAGCATCATGGATGGCGCCAGTGCAGTACTACTCACTGTGGCATGCTGCCCCTGCATGTACACGCCTGTAGCGGGAACGGCAACGGCGGGCACAGCAGCGGAAGCTGCAGTGGCCATTTGGGGATGCTGTCCCTGCAGAACGCTGGTGCCCATGACCACGGAGGGAAGTTGCGCAACTCCCACCGGTCCGAGAGCAGCATCTGTAGGCATGACGTACGCCGCCTGCGCCTGCGCGGTGACATTGTTGTCTGCGACAGTCGTGCCCACAACAGGCACATGCACTGGCACCACTGCTCCGACCGCTGGCTGTTCGTGTGCTTGCAGTTGAGGTTGCATCTGAGCTTGCGTGAGTGTGGTCGCTGGTGCTGCAGTATTCGCGTTCACGGTCGCTGCCATGGCGCCCGCTATTGCCGCTGTGGTATCGGCAGCAACGGCTTCTCCATTGGCCACGGAAGATGCAGCGCTTCCGGTACCTTTGTGCACCGAAGCCCCGAGACTCAGCAGAGCCATCGCACTTTCGTTGTCCGCGGCCTTTTTCTTCTTGGCGGGGCGAGGTCCCGCCACCATATTGGCACCATTTGGATGCGGAGCAGAAACAGCAGTGGCGACAGCAACTGGCACAACATTCGGGGGAGCGACGGGATTGACAACTTGCTGCGCTTGTGGTTGTGGTTGCGGTTGCGGTTGCATGTGTATGGCAGGAGCCGCAGCTACGACAGGAGCGGGAGGTGCAGTGGCAACGATTGTGCTGGTCTTATTCGCTGTCGTCTCGACGTTGGCAATGACATCGGAGATGATGCCCTGGGTCTCCACGGAAGGTGCTGCTGTGGCTGGCTGTGCCGCGTAAGTGACTGCAGCAGGCGGTGTCATTCCGACCACTGTTGGCACTACAACAGGCGCGGGTGCTTGCTGCGGCATTGCGAGGGCAACGACGGCCTGTGCCTGTGCTGTCATTACGACCGGAGCAGGTACAGGAACTGACGCTGGCACTGGCGTAGGCACTCTCCCAGTAACCGTGATAGTTTCCGAAGGTGCAGGCGCAGCCATGGCCGGCACAACTGCAGGTGCAGGTGCTAGTGTTGGCGGTGCCATTGTGGCAGGTGCAGCCTCCGCAACAGTGGGTAGTGGAATCTGTTCCACGGATTGTGGCTGTGGCTGCACCGGTTGTGGTTGCTCCTGTGGCTGCTCCTGTGTTGGCTGTGGCGGCGTTGGCTGGGACTGCGGTGGTTGCGGTTGCGACGGTTGCAACAGTTGTGCCGGCTCCTGCATTATTGGCTCCTGCATTTGCGGAGGTTGAGGCTGCGGCTGTGTTGGCTCTTCCTCTATTGGCTGCTGCATTTGCGATGGTTGAGGCTGCGATTGCGGCGGTGGTTGGTGTTGGATTTCTCCAACTTCGTTGGTGTCAGCCATGATATCTGAAGTCGGTGAAAGCCATCGCAATGTTGAACCGAGAATAGGGGGCCAAGTATCGCAGCCAAGCGTGACGGCCATTGCAACATGATGTCAGACGGAGTGATCCAATGTGATCCAATGTGATATGATGTGTGAGTGATTCCGCCTGACATCGCAATGCTCTGATGGAACAATCGAGATGAATGGCAACGCAGAGCCGTCATTTCAGCCACAAGGACGCATTATATCGTGCATAATCGCAAGTAGAATACCAATCAACCAACCTCAACGAGATCATTCCGCCAGACACGCACGATGAACATCGGAAAAGTTGAAGATAGCCGATGGCAAAATGACACACCATCCACTCGTACCCGTATTTGCGCTCGTGCTTGCCGGATCCACATCAAAGTCCTGTTGCTCTTCGCAATCCCAATCGCTGCATCCACACACCACGTCCTCGACAACCTGAAGCACATCAAATGTCTGTCTCCCGTTGCATGCTGTTGGCAACTCACCTCGCTGCTTCCCACAGATGCTTCTTGGGTGTTTGGAACGCTCCACCTCACTCCACTCTACACCTATTATTCCCTGCAGAGACGAACCAAAGAGATGACGGTGATGCACGGATGGACGGATGCATGTATGAACACAGACAAGCCAGCGACGATGTCTGCGTTGATTGTGTTTTGTGTTGTCGCTTTTTTTGGTCGTTGTTCCGTGTGTTGTGCCTTGTGGTTGTGTGTTGCATCGGGCATTCGTGGATAAAGGCAGTAGGATTTCTACGTGATGTTTCTACGTTGGCGATACGCCTTCGACGGCCATCCATGTCTTGAATCGAATTTATCCCTGATTCAACGTACTATTCAACGGTTGGGTGCACAGACGCAACATTTCGATTGATGTCCACCGAAAACTCTCCGGGGTTCTTTTTCGATCTCGACCATGGCGCGCATCCATCAAAACGAGCGGCGGCACCATGGCGCATCGAAGCTGGAGGTCAAGAGCCTACTACTATTGATGTGGAGAAGAATGCCGCAGTGCGAGAGTGTGAGATACCGAATACCTACATTGCCATCAATACTTGATCAATAATCGATCAACACCTACGCCAACCTTGCCATCACTCCGTTGGTATCTTCAGCATGGCAAAGTCAAAAGCAGCATCGCCGCGATCATCACGCAATGATGCTAGTGTGAGTACCTCCGACCAGGAGAACATGATCGTTGTGCTGCCTGGCGATGATGTGACGCATCACATTGACCAGATCTGCGAAAGCCTTTCCATAAAGATGCGGAAATCGTCGTCCCAAACCGCCGCCCACGAACTGAGACCATCCGTGCAGCCCAAGATCGGACAAGGACTGCGATACGCCGCATCCAACAACCATCACAAAGTCTTTGCCACGTGCGCGGGACGCTTCACGTACCGCCGATTAGTCGACAACAACGTCGCCTTCTTCGTACAGCACAACCTGCGGCGATACCGACCTTACCTCGAGGACCGCGTCGTGGGCATCGTCGAAGAACGCGCCGGCAGCGACGGCACGGGCGGCGATCTCTACCGCGTCCACATCGGCGGCCCGCATCCCGCCGTCCTGTCCAATCTCAGCTTCGAAGGCGCCACGAAACGCAACAAGCCGCAGCTGCAGTGCGGCACCTTGGTCTATGCGCGCGTCATGGCGCTGCCACACAATTTGGATCCCGTGCTGTCGTGCGAATTGGGGCCGCGCGATGCGGGGCTGCCGCGCAAGGATTGGATGACGAACGAAGGCGCGTACGGGGTGCTGGAGGGCGGGACGTGCTGCAATGTGTCGCTGGGGTTGGCGCGGGAGCTGCTGCGACCTGACAACGTGGTGCTGGACGCCTTGACGCAGCGCAAGTCGTTGGCCTTCGAATTGGCGGTCGGTGTCAACGGCATGCTGTGGATTCGTTCGGAACGTGCGGAGCACACGATTTTGATTCAGAATGCGATTGCCAATTCGGAGGTTCTCACAGACCCGCAAGTACGAGCGATGGTCAAGTCACTTATGGACACCATCCAAGCGAAGATACAGCACGCTGATGATCACATGCATGATGGCTGAAGTATTCGTATTGGTAATGTAACAGAACATCGTGTACATTGTGTACATTGTATACGCAGTACTTGCAGTCGATAGCTGATAGTTGAAAGCTGTAGGACTGCGCAGCAGAATGAAGTGGAGTAGAGTACTCAAGAGCAGACTAGAGTGTGTGCAGGTCAAGTCAAGGAAGAATTGGCATGATGTAGACGTCCTGACCAAGGACAGACGGAAGGAAAAAGCCCACACGCCTGACGGACAGACTGAACGTGTGTCGGTACTGACCAATTGATGCACGATTCCACTCCCTCTCCTCCCAATCGTACTAGTTCACCTCCAGCTGTACGACTATGCGTGCACATATTCGGATGCGGAATGCTGCAACAAGATGCATATCACCTTCTAGACATGTTCAGTGCAGGAACAGTATCACAATCCATATCACAGATGTATCACACAAGATGTCATCATGCATGTTACGTACGATTCCAACCAGAACCCGGCAGACAAGAGAGAGAGAGATCAGCAGTGTGGCTGATCTACACAGAGAGACTATAGAAGCAGCAGTAGAAACCAACAGAAAGGAGCAGAGCAGACAGCAATACAAGACAGAAGCTCATAAGTTGATTAGACCATGGAAACTAAACCCACAATCAATGCCCCATCAGTCTTCATGTTATCAACCTGTACCACAAGCAAACGCACGACGTACAGACAATTGAACATGGACATTTCAGCAAGAAAGCGAACATCTTTCTTGTTTGCGTTCTTTCAGCATCACAACGGCCCAACACAACATGGCTCAGGCAAAGTCCAGACACCGCTGCACCCTTTCCTCTGTTGGAATCGCTGTCACAATCACACAAATCTGACCTATCACAGTGCTCTCTAGAAATGTGAGTGGCAAATGGCGTGGCGTGGTGTCTCTGTGTGAGAGATGGAATGGATGCCATAGTGCTCTGCTCTACTGTTGTAGTAATCACTCCAGGATACACCATTGGCGAGTCCGCCGATGCTTGAGCATTCCCACAAGTATGCGGCTGAGTTTCCACCAGCATTCATACCCATGTGCGATGGCATTCTGAAGATAAACCATGATGCGTTCTTTACAATGTGGAGGAACACCGCATGTCACGCGTGTGCGTGTGTTGTGGAGATCCAGCTTCAATGTCAAGAGCAAGGGAACCCATCACATCACATGGCATGATATGATCCGTGTTGCATTCAACTTCGCTTCCCCGTTGCTCATGGAACTCTTCTTCCGCGCTATTCTGCTGTGCTCGTGCTCGTGCTCTCCGTTACCAACTCTCTGCGGCGGTGTTCTATGTGGGTGCCTTTGGCCCTTCACTCTGGCATGCCGCTCCTGTTGCTCGACGCGCCATCATACCGCATCCCATAATCAACTCCATTTGCCTGCTCATGTTGCTCTTCGAACATAAATTCTGAACAGAGCATTCTTCACGAACGCATACAACAACCACGGCAGTAGCTCCTATTGGAACACATTCATCACATCATTCTCACCATGCCAGGCCTGACCATCAACGACAAGGTAAGTCTGGTGTCTTTTGGTATCACATTGCACCGATGCGTTGCTCATCTGAAGACGTTGTGCGCAAGAGGAGAGCCAACATGATGCTGCGTACATGAAAGTTCGAACATCTTGACAGCTTACGAAGACCCACCAATGACGATGTGCCTTCTGCTTCTTTGCATTGTAAAACACACACACACATACACACACAGTTCCCCAACCTCAAGGGTGCCGCCAGCACCACCGACGACTTCGATCTCTTCAAATACCTGGGCGACGCCTGGGGCATCATTTTCATGCACCCCGCCGACTTCACACCAGTCTGTACGACGGAACTGGGCACAGCCGCCAAACTCGCGCCCGAATTCGAAAAACGCGGCGTCAAGCTGTGCGGATTCTCCTGCTCCAGCAAGAGCGATCATGATAAGTGGATCGCCGACATTGACTGCGCCACAGGTGGCAAGGTCCGGTTCCCCATCTTCTGCGATCCCAAACGCTCTGCGGCCGTGGAGCTGGGCATCCTCGATGTCACCAATGCCGATGCCAAGGGCCTCCCCTTGACAGTGCGGTCGGTGTACGTGCTGAAGCCCGATCGCACCATCGCCTTGATGATGACGTACCCGGCATCGACCGGACGCAACTTTGATGAGATCCTGCGTGTCGTGGATTCGTTGCAGTTGACGGCCACGAAGAAGCTTGCGACGCCGGCAGATTGGAAGCGCGGCGAGGATTGCATCGTGAACTTTCCGTTGACGGACGCCATGGCCGATGAGGCGTTTGGAAAGGATGGGTACCGCGTCGTGGAATTGCCGTCAGAAAAGGGGAAGGATTTGGAACGCCATTACTTGCGATACACGAAGGATCCATCAAAGTAATCGAGCATGATGCTCTGCTTGAAGCCTCTGATCGGAGTGTTACTCTGGATTCACCATGATCAAATGTTTGCAAGTCAGGATGCGGTGGACTTAGAAACTGCACAATACGAACGTGCGAGTGTATTCATCAGAGAGTGCTCGTATGTACAGCACAGACTCAAAAAGAATTGCATTACAGTTAGAGCCATACTACGATTAGTATTACCTTACTGTTCCGTTATCTCTCATTAGTCTTCAGAATTAGCAACGCGAACGCACAGAGCCCTCCTGCTCAGTCCTTCATTCGCTCACTCACTCACTCACTCACTAATCCATTCGCTCACTCATTCTTCTTGCGGAACGTCGCCGCCATCGCAAGTCCCAAGAAATTGAGAATGCCGATTCCGATCAGTATGAGGACGATGCTATCTTCGCCAGTCGGCACGCTGGACAATCGAATCATGGCTGGGATTCCGCATGCGCTGAAGAACAATCCCGCCATGTTGCCAATGTGAAATTGTAGGCACGTGTGTTGCTCGGCTTTCAATGCCTCCTTGTCATCGTCCTCCGTCACGCTGCCGTCCTCCAACCGAGCCTTGATTTGCTGATAGCGCCGGATGCTTCTGTATCCAAAAAACTGCGCCATGAGCTGAAAGATCCCACCGGACGTGATGGCGATCGCAAAGGTGGGGTCGATGTAGATGAATCGCCCCAGCGCGAGGATGGCGCCAAACACAAATCCCACGATGCCCATGACCATGCCCATGCGTCCCATCCAGACATGCAAGTGGCGTTGCAAGGAAGGCGTGATCATGCTGTTGTGGATGCAGGCAAGGTACAGACCGTAGGCACCGACGAGATGGATGTAGAACAAGGAATCCGCCTCGTGCTTGCGAATGTAGGGCGGTGCGTGGATGCCGAGGAACCAGACGGCCAGCGCGGTGCCGACCGTCCAGTAGGCGATGCGGGCGAGAGGGATCTTGGCGGATGGTCGTTGTTGTTGTTGATTTGGGACACCATCGTTGGTGGATGCTGTCATACCCAGCAGTGGCGAGGAACTGTTCGGCGGCATCGTGTTGTGTTGCTGCTTGCGAAAAATCGATCGGAAAGGTTGCAGGATGGAGCGCTTTGATCTTGTGGAAGTGGCCAATGATGATGCATTTGCGGGATATGGCATGGACAGCGCGTAGCAAGCACCGGGTGATGATCGATGTGGTTGATGGATCGGGGAGTAGAAGGCTGGAACAGCAGCGATGGCGATGACAACGCAGAGCCAAATACGACGGAGAGGATTGCGTCCTTTGTGAAACATGAGTTGTGGATGTTGATGGGTGCTGATGGATCGTGATCCGAGTTTATGACAGTGTCGTTGTACGAGTGGACTGCATCACACAGCCATTGCACAACCACCACACAACCTGCGGCATTTGTTGGGCGCGATGATCATCAATTGCTGATCCCACAACGTCCTCTCTCAACCATTGCATGAGGGGCGGCTGCGGAGCGCGAAGAGCGATGTGCCATACGATCCATTATACGTACCAAGTAGGTATGTGATGTTGGCAGATCATCTTCCCCCTCATCGCTCTCGCGGACCACTCGTGGTTCCCTTCACATCACCAAACGGAACATTCCTGGATGCCCTGTCCGATCCGCCCCTTGCGTGCACTGTCCAATCCGCCCCTTGCGTGAACGAGAACTTCAATGAGAACAACCGAGTCGCGGATCGATGTGGAGTCGAAGGGATCGACACAAAGACCCAGCAATGACTTTTGCCCAAAGATCCGGATACGTTTGATCGTGCGGACATCTTGCGCGTCACGACAATCCATCACAACATGACACATGATGCACAAGAACAACAACGTTCCCTTCTCGGCACAGAGAAAGGAAGGGAGAGGCGAAGAAGAACTGTCGTCGTTGTTGTTGCTGTTGTTGCCGTGCGCGACCTCTCTGTTCGCACCCAAGATGGACAGAGAGAAAGAGAAAGAGAGAGAGCCAACGAGAGGCACACACACTCACACATTCACACTTTCACACACATCATCCACAATTTGTCACCACTGGCGACTAGACTTCTCGCCACCATCGCCAGCATCGACAATAGCATCGACTCTATCGCAGACAGTTGCCCTACTCGCACCAATTCCATACTATTCCATACTATACCTTTGAAGCCATCCATCACATAGAATAGTATTGCGCAATACGATCCAAGTGCCAGTAGGCCGTACTCGAGACAATACTCATACTCCAACACACACGCCAGCATACCCGTAGTAACACGTTATACATCTATATATCTATATATATTATTCTAATACAATGGCAGACACAGACGACGAATACATTGTGGAGGAGGTGCTGCTGGACCCCAAGCCAGCGCTGCTGCTGATCGACCTGAGCATCGAGCAGCTGGATGATGTGCAGGACGGACAGGTGAAGAAGAACATCATCCAGAACGCCAAGGAGCTGGCCGACTCCCAGTTCTTCCAGCTCGTCATCGACTGCCGCATGTGGGTGGAGCCTGGACAGGACACCTCGCTGGCCTGGGTCAACCGCGAGGTCGGCAGCTCCAAGTACGTGGCCAACACTCCTGGCGCCGCCCTCACGCCCGAGCTGGCCTCCATCCCCTCCACCTTCTTCCCCAAGCAGAACTACAGCGCCTTCGCCAGCTCCAAGCTGCACGACTTCCTGCAGGAGCAGAACGTCACGCACATATGCATCTGCGGCCTGCACACCGACTCCAGCATCGCTGCGACGGCCACGGACTCCTTCTCCAACCACTTCGAGACCTACGTCGTCACGGATGCCATCGCCACGTCCGCTGGCAAGGAGGCCCACGACGCTGCTCTCAACGGCCTCGTGCGCAACATCGGCCAGGACGTGCTGGTCGAGGCATCCGATCTGCTGGCCGACGACTACGTGGAGGAGATCATCATCGATGATGATGACGACGAGGAGTTTGAGGAGGAGATCATCGTGGATGACGACGAGTTCGTGGAGGAAGAAATCGTGGGCGAAGAAGGGCAGGCTCCCGTCTCCTCTCTGGTCAAGGCTGCCGGTGGAGCGGCGGTTCCTACCAGCACCGCTGCCGCACCACAAGCGGCCCAGACCAAAACCACCACCACTGTGCCCTACGGCGGAGAGGCGCCTGCGAACAAGACGGGCCCTCGTCCATCAAATTCCGTCAAAAGCAGAATCGCAGAACGCAAGGCGCAATTCGAGCGGCAGGCGCAGGCGGATCAGGACAGGCTCAAGAAAATTCGCGAGCGTTCCAGACAGCAGGAGCTGGCACGCACGGCGCAGGCCGCCAAGCAGCGAGAGGACATGGGCCTCAAGCCCGTTGCGCAGTACGATTCGCGATACGGCAAGACCGAGCAGGATTTGCGGGAGGAGGAGCTCGCCAAGCAGAAGCAGCAGCATGCGGAGAGCCAGGCCCGTGCCGATGCCATCAAGAGCAACATGAATGCGGAGAAGGCCAATGCACCGACCACAGTCAGCGCCACCAAGCCTCTCACGCCGGCACCGGCGCCCGCTGCTGCACCAGCTCCTGCACCAGCCCCAACTCCAGCTCCTGCGCCCAAGGTAAAGAAGGAAAAGAAACGATGGGGATTTTTTGGTCGCCGAAAGAACAAAAAGGACAAGGCCAAGCCGGAAGCAGCGCCCACGCCAGCACCTGCACCTTCACCCGTTCCAGCACCGATTCCAGCTCCAGCACCGGCTCCAGCACCAGTCGTCACAGCACCGGTTCCGGCACCCGCACCCGTACCAACACCGGCGCCAGCTTCGTTGCCACAGTCAGGATTCGTCGAACCACCCAGATCGGTCGTGCGGAAGGAGAAGCTACCAGCCTGGGCCAAGCCCAAAGAGCAGTTGGAAAACGAAGAGTCCAAATTCAGCATTACCAGCAAAGCGGCAGCGGGATACCGGCCTCACCAGCCCGGCAACCAGGTCGCATCGCAGATCGGATCGTTACAAAATCAGGGCGTCTTTTCGCAAGATCGTGCCAAGCGACGTGTCATCAAGCCAAAGACCATCACCGACACGAAGGATACATACGACAAGGAGGGCAATTTGACGCGCCTCATCATCAAGACGATCGAAGAGCCGGACGGTTCCAAGCGTCGTGTCAAGACGACCCAGTATATACCAGCGGCGAGGGTGCCCAAGTAGGCAGGCGCGACACACGCTGCTGGAGGCGCAGGTCCATGATTGTTGCTGCTGTCGTTGGTGGAATTACCAGCGCGACGTAACGAACCTGGAGTCCACCAGCTACAATGGTGATGGAAATACGGAATTGTGTCTGTGTGCGTGTGGACAAGACCATCGCTTGTGCCTTCACATTCCGCTTCTCAACTTCTCCAGTAGCGTGTGCCGATGCAATGGCGCAATCTGCTCTTAAAACCGTAATGAATGACTACAGCAATTTTTAAAGAACAGCAGCATCTCCAGTTGTGACTGGCTGATTTATCCATTGGTCAATTAGCTGCTTGAGTACGATCTATTCTGGATCGTAGTTCACTCGTTCATTTATTCATCTCCAAACAGACTCCCAAATGCATGCCCATTCCCATCGCCGTCGTCATATCCATCATTGTCTGCATCTCCGACCGTTTCCATGTCGTACCCATGACGGATACTCCGAAATGTCGGAATCGCCACGCTGTCCGGATAATGCCGTCTCAAAGGTTCCGGTAGTGGCTCAGCCACCATCATCGTCGTCGTTGTCGTCGTTGTCGTCTGCACCCAATACATGACCAGAATTTGACGAAACTGATGCAACTGCGTCAAGTAGGGACGCACCAGGAAGGTCCACAACCGAGATTGCCACGACTTCATATCATCATGGCACTGCAGAACATCACGAAAGATCCAACGCAAATGCTTGCGAATGAACAGCGCGGTGGGCGGTGGATGCGCTGCGCATTCATTGAGGTACGACGCGGCCATGTAAACGCGATTGTGACGACCCATGAACATGCACGGCGTCTGCAAGAAGTTGCGGGCCAGCAGGATGCCGCACGCGCCAGTCTGCTGCAACAACGGCGCAATATCGTCCAACCGTTCGACGTTGGGACCATTGAGCAGGACGGGAATGTGCACGGCTTGCGCGACGGCCTTGCCGGCCTCCAAATCGGCGGCGCCGCGATGTTTGTCATCGCGTATGCGACAATGCAACGCCAGACGATCGCAGCCGGCATCTTGCAACGCTTGAGCGTAGGCGATGGTATCGGTCGGTTGCAATCGGAACTTGCACGACACGGTCATGTGCGGCGGCACGACGCGTTTCAACACGCGGATGCATTGCAAGGCCGCATCGCGCGGCAGGAAGGCCCCGAATCCACCCTCCCTGGCGCACGATTGCGGACAGCCCAAGTTGAGATCGATGCCGGCGATGTGACCGTGCATGGTGAGAATTGCGCGCGCGGCATCCGCTAGTTCGTCGGCGCCGCTCGCGCAGAGCTGCACGATGAGGTTCGTCTCGTGCGGATCAATGTCCAGCAGAGTCAAGAGGATGTCATCGTGATATCCTTGGAGCTCGGCGTGCGAGATGTCCTGTTTGCGTTGCCACATGTCGTAGGCCTGCAGGACGATGTGCGCGCGCAGCATGGGGGTGTAGCACAGCAGAGTGACGCTGTCGGGCGTGTGCTTGCGGACCAGTTGGCGGAAGGCCAGTTCCGATCCACCGACCATCGGTCCCAATGCGACGATCATACGAATATCGTCATCATCGTTGTGGTCTTCCAGCGGGTCTTCGTTCGCTGTTGCTGCCGCGTGTGTTGTCACAGCTCCATGAGGATCATCGAAGCTCTCATTGTCCGCTTCCATGAGGCAGGTGCATCTCGATCATCGCCCAGTGTTTGACTTCTGTCGAGAGTATGATTATGAGTATGATTATGAGTATTTTTCTGTGGTGCGTGCGTACGGTTGGTGTGAAGCAATGGTTTGGTCTTGGAAATGAAATTGTGTTGTGCAATCGTTCCATTTCTAACTTCGAAAACTTAGTATGCAACAGAAGATCAGAACGATCGCGTGTTCACGATTGAAATCGACTACATTGATAGCACAATTGTCAGTCTGGCAGTAGGTTTGACGCATCTGGTGCCCGTTCATCCCATGCAGCGACCAAGATGACACAGAAACACCACCAAACAGGATGACGAGAAGGAAGCGACGATGGCGGTCAGAGACGGAACGGTCAAGTCCTTCGACAAATGTCTGCTGCTTCGCATCTTCCATCCACCTTCCCCTTTCTCTTCCTTGTCCATCATCATCGCCATCATCGCCGTCTGTGTTGGGCATGTGATACGAGCAATAATCCTGCGAATAGTACAAGAGGCGAAGTGAGGCCAACCCTGAGCACCAATTGACAACATTAACGTACACGCGCCAGCACAACATTCAGCACATCAATCAGCACAAGATGACAGACACAGTGACACGACACAGACTGACGGTGCCATCCGGTTCGGAGGCGCTGCGAAGCCTGAGCAACCCCAGCGTCTCCGTCGGCCACCACCACCACCACTCCGCCAACAGCTCCAGCCGCCCCGCGCAGTACCTCAGCCGTCTCCTGGACGTGCGCCAGATGGACATCCAATCGGCGCTGGATCAGATGAAGTCCCTCCTGAGCACCAGACCTGACGTCGTCTACAAGACCAGCTACTACAGGAAACGCACCAAGAACCACTGGGCCCGCGATGACCCGGCTTTCGTCGCCTTGCAAGGCATCTTCCTCGTCATCGCCTGCATAGCCTACAGCGTCAGCTTCAAGGCGCCCATACTGGAAGGCCTCAGCTTCCTCCTCTACTCCGTATTCTTCAATTGGTTGGGCACCGGCTTCCTCATTGCCTCCGTCGGTCGCGAGATCGCCAACCGCCATCTCACCACGGAACGATCGTCCAATCACATCCGGCAGAGCGTGGAATGGCTCTACGCCTTTGATATTCATTGCAACGCCTTCTTTCCCGTCTTCGTCTTGCTTTGTAAGTGCTCAATGTGCTCACAATGCTAACAAAACTCACAATACTCACAATGCTTAAACTGGATACGTGCTGGATGCATCGTGTATACGTGCTGGATGGATTGATTCCATGTGGGCATGGGGGTGGAGTGCTGGTGACTGATGTTGAAAGTGGTACATTTGTATCCTATCGTGTGCCATCTTACCCCATACTGACACCTTCCTCTTCTCCGCGCCTGCTTCCAAACCTACCCACACTCCTCGTGCATACAGACGGAGTCCAATTCTTCATGCTGCCGGTCGTTCTGGGAACGGGTCTCGGCGCATTGATCATCAGCAACATCCTGTATGCTGTGGCATTGAGCTGGTACTGGTACATCACCCATCTTGGATACAGATCACTGCCCTTCCTCAGCCAGACGGAAGTCTTCTTGTTCCCCATTGCCGCAATCGCGCTCATCTTCGTGCTGGATCTTGTGGGACACTTCTTTGATCTGGGATGGAATGCCTCCCGCATCATGGCGCATCTATACTTTGATTGATTCAATTGGAGTTGTCGTCAAGCGATTCTACGTCCGAGCATTGCAGATGGTTCCATCCGCACACTGCCTGCAAGTCGACAAACAAAAGACAGCCAGAATCCAAAATTCAATTGCTCTCCTACATTCAACGATACAAGAACATATTTTCATTAGAATAGGTGCAGAGATGGCAAATACTAAAACTGTAGTATTCCCCCCAAAAGCAGTCCACGCATCCATGATCGCAATTGAGCGGTTTGTCAAGTTGAGAACAATGCCGCTGGTTGCTATCATTACTCGATGTCCTCTTGGTGTTGAAATCATTGATCAATTCGGACCTGCGGGCGCCGCTATCAACGCGATGACGATGGCAGCGAATGATGCCAACCTTGCTCGTTGCACCGTTCCAATCGGCGCAGCGGAACCATCATTGCCGCCAGTTCCCCCATCACCATCGGGGTTTCCCATCGCACCAGGCCCGGACGGACCTTGCACATCGAATGTCGTTGTCTCAAATGGCACGCGTTGGCTGTTGGACCCTTCCCAATTGTCCTGCTTTTGCAGTTGCGCCAACAGTTCCGACTTCGTCCCGGACCGCGGTCCGTTGTAGGCGTAGTTGTCAAAATGTTTGAGCGCCGTTGCCGCACCCTGCAAGGTCTGCGGCAAAGCGCTTTGATCCGTGCCGTACGCATCCTCATCCAGGCCGGGTTCCAAGAAGGATGCTCCGGCATACGAAAAGCCACCTAGCATGGTTGACGCATTGGATGACGTTTCGCAGTAGACAAAAACGGTGTCGCCCGTGGCGGCCAGGGCAAAGTTACCGCTGGATGTTTGCCAGTCAGAGCCGTACAACAGTTGGACGGTGGATGTGTCCTGGCTGTAACCGAACACGGTGCCTCTGCCGATACCCCCCGATGGAATTTTCATCTGATGAATGGTGGGAAGGAATGGGAGAGATGTTGGTGGAAACAGCAGCACACATGGTATGAAACGGAATAGCATAGAACGGGTGGTTTCGTGAGAACTCCACTCGTATCTTGCTGCAGGATATCGTGCTGCATATAGCGTCACAAGTCAATCGACTTGTGCACTGCATCACCCCAACAACGTTCACCACGCGTTGCCCAATAGTTCCGTTCACAGCGTCTCAAAGTATCGGTCGCACTCACCTTCCGCTTGCCCTCGTTAGATCGGAAGGCTTCTCCCATCCAAGCATTGTCGGTCATGCAGAGCTCCATATTTTCCGGCAGGTTTTCCAACGCCACCATGGCCACGACGTCAGGATTGTCAGAATGCACCGCGACGATCTGGACATCGCCAGGCGACAGATCGTCGCAGGAATCAACCTTGGCATCCACGCTCGTAGGACTCGGCGTGGGCGATGTCCCATCTGGCTGGCAATTGGCATACCCATAGTAGTTGGATTCGGTCGATCGCTCCGCCGATTTCGTGGTTTGCGGCCGGCCGTACATGGCCTCCACCAACTCCGGATGATCCACGAAGACGTTGCGATTGCCTTGCCACCGCGTGCAGACTCTGTCATTGCGTGCTTCTTCGGCTGTATCGACGGGATCGGCGTAGTGCCATTCCAACAGCTGCGATAGGTACGCCATCTGGTTCGTACCTTCCTGCGGACAGTCCGTCAATTCCAAATCGACATCGTTGCCATCGCCGTAGTACCGCACATCCATGTAAAAGATGGCGCGAGCAATATCACCTCGCACGGACGGCGGCGGCAGGAACACCACGCTGTCCTTCGAAGTGCCATCGGCGGCTTCTGGTGCGGCCGGCACATCGCACTCACCGCCATCAGCGGCGTCCGCGAAACAGGATCCGAAGTACAGATTGTTGCGCGCGCTGTTGACGTTCCAATCGGCCGGCCGCAGATGATGCACATCGGTGAAATCGGCACCGCTTGTTCCGACGCCCAGCGACTTGGGCCACAGATGTTCGCGGTTCCAGGTGGTAGATGTGCCGTAGTCCTGCGCCGCGACGTCGGCCTGCTTGTAAATGAGGCGCACGGTGCTGGAGGATGTTGCATCCAGATCGATCAGGGCATCCCACACGTCCTCGCGGTTGTTGGCCGTGTACGGAAGGACCTTGACGTGGGTGCTCTTGAGGAGACGCCCGATGTCCAGTTTGTCCCAATCCTTGGGGTTGGTTGAGGGATCGCCATTCATCAGGGGCTTGTAGTAGATATTCGTTGGACAATTTTCAGCGAATGAATCGTTGCCTTGTGCCTGAGCGATCGCGAAGATGAACGTGGTGACTGTTGCGAACTTCATGATGGTTGGCTACGTTTTCCTTGGTTTCTGGTTTTGAAATTGTGAGCGGAATTGCACTCTCCAAGCTCAACCGCACTAGCTACTCGTAGTGCAACAGAAGCGAGGATTGTGCGGATCCGCTGGTGAAGAATGATAGTATATGTGAAAATGATTGCACTAACCAACTATCCAGTGGATGGGCCGACGGATGAAGGCCGATAACGCAGGGGAGCGGGCGATGGAAGCAGCTCGGAGAGGTGCAACCGTTACTCGGAAGAAGCCGGCGATGTTGTGAAACCAAAACGTGGAAGGTCGATGATGCATTGAAAGAGAGAGAGAGAGGAACAGGAAGCTGTCGAACTGGTCACCAAGCGACCGATGCCTCCTCAACACAGCTCTCTGATGTTAATGGAATGAAAACGAGATGCTGGATGAGAGAGGGCGAATAATGCATTGGTTTTGGTTTGGGATTCGGAAGGTTTTTCGTTTTGTGGAGTTTGTTTCTCGCTCTCACGTGGCCAGGGGAAGAGAAGTTGGAAATCTCGGTTGACCAGTTCGAGTAACTACTCCATTTTGGTATCTTTGCGAGCCAACTGATGGGTGCCAATCCTGTTTTTGGAAGAAATGAAGATGAACAGAGGCAAGGGTGGCAGGGGTAGTGCGTAACTAACGAGCAATGTTTGCTTTGAACATTAAGTAATACACTATAAGATTCTCCCAAATTAATCACACGACAGGAGTGTACGTGATGGCGCAATTCTCCACTCCGCGGAGGCTATCAAACGGACCTGTTCGAAGATCATCGCACAGGGCGTTCTCCAACCGCCGATGAGCAACAGCAGATCCATGAATGTGATGGTCATTTTCGCTTTTGTCATCATCATGGTCTTGGACAGTTGCCGCTGTCGCTGTTGTCGTTGTTGTTGTTGTCGTCGTCGTCGTCTTGTCGTCCTCCCCGTTCTCAGTCGACAATCGGCGTGGAGAGGATCGAAGGTTCATGGAGAATGAGTCGGTGGCGATGTGCTGCTCGTCCTCCTCTTCATCTCGTTGCTCCTGCTGATGTTGCTCCTGCTGTTGCCCCTGCTGTTGAAGATATCTCCAGTTGAAGTACCAGTTGGAGAAGTTGTCACGGCCATCGTATCCATCATCATCGTCATCATCACGAAGGTTTGGAAGACGGAAGTAGTAGTCGTCATCATCATCGTCGTCATCATCGTCCATGTGTTGATCCTGTGAAGAAGAAGAAGGTTCAATGGTGGACATCGTTGACGATGGTGTCATGGATGGACTTGCCGTCTGGTTGGATGGACTGGCTTCATCGGTGTCGACATCGATGCTATCCTCATCGTCCATTGATGGCGATGGTGACGACGATGGTGGCACCGATGGCGATGGCACCGATGATGGTTGTGTCGATGTTGAAGGTGTCGTTGGAGATTGCGACGGATGGATCGGTGATGGCGCTGCTGCGGATGGTGTTGCTGATGGTGCCGACGTTGGTGTTGAAGTCGGATGGGAAGTGGGCGTGTCAGTCATCGCCACCCGCACCACGTTGTCATCATCATCGTCGTCGTCGTCGTCGTCGTCGTCAGCGCCGGGCTGGTTTCCACAGAGGAAGCACGATGCATCAAAGATGGCATAGATATTGACATGGTAGTATCCAGTCTGGAAGTTGGGTTTGTACGATCCTCCGCTGTACGACCAATGGAACAACATTCGATCACCTTGGTTGACATCGTTGCCGTCATCACTGCTGTTGACATTGCTGTTGACATTGCTGTTGCTCTCTCCGTTCACATGTCCGCTCGTGGCTGCACCCCCAACAGCATTCATGTCGGAGTTGGAACCGGAGTTGGAAGTCGTTGTGGGAATCACGATGAGGTTGTGAATGTGGGAATCATGATCGCCGAACTCCGACTGGACCGTGTGGAATGCCTTGGTCAATGATTGCTCCACGAAGAGGGTCTCGTCAGGGTTGAGGGTATCCATCGCGATTCCATCAAGCGTAACTCTGGCTTGGAAGACGGTGCGATGGTTGGCAATGTGAGCTGCGGTGGGCTGGTTGCTGTCGTTGATGAGAGCATCATTTGAGGATGATGTATGAACATGTGGGACATCGACCGATGGCTGAGCACTCGAATGGGACTTGGATTTCTTGTGGAGCTTGTGGGCAGACTTTCGAGTTGTCTGCTTTGAAGTCTGCTTTGAAGTTTTGCTCGAAGTGGACTTGGATGATGGCGATGCGTCCCCCAGTCTTGCTGCTCCCGTTGGTGATGGTGATAGTGATGATCTGACTTTGGCTGATGAGGCTCTGAGAGTTCCCGCAGCCACACCTGGTGGAGAGAGGCAGGATAAATCTCCGAAAAGGAGGAGCATGTAGGCCAATGCTGTTGCTGCTTTTGTTGTTGATGGCATCATCGTCGTCATCATCGTCATCGTCTTGGCTGTGATGTTGTGACTGTTGTGACTGTTGTTTCTGTTGTTGATGATGATGTTGGTGAAGTTGACAGTGATGGTGGATGTGGAAGTGCTGCCTCAAATGTTTGTGAGGGAATGAGGTTGCAGCGAAGGAGTGGGCTGCTCGATGATGCATGTGTGCCTGCATTTCCATATCGATGGAACTGTGATGTGTGGCGAGACACCGCATAGTTCGGTGTGGTGTGGTGTGGTACGGCGTGGTTTGATTCAGTTTGATTCAGTTTGATGCCTTCTGATGCCATTCCTTGATTGTTTCTGCCACCGACGGTCCACTCTCATCACGTGTCATCACATCTCATCAGAGAGAGAGAGAACGAAGAGAGACTGAAGAGAGACTGAATCGGTGGGAACCACGGTGACACGTTGCTGTCCATTTCCGTCATTCCTGGGTCGCTGATCATCGATCCATCACCGAGTCCATCATCAGATCAATTCAAATGTTCCTCCTTTGATGATGCAGCGTTCGTTGTCTTCGCCTTCTTCGTTCGCCCTCATCATTGTTCTCATCGTTACCCTCTTCCGAAAGTATGATCGAAAGTATGGTCGTCTCGTTTGTTGTCACATGTTGGTTGTTTTTGTTGGTGTTGTCATTGGTTTTGGCTTTTGTTGTGTTGTGTTGTTTGTGTTGGCATCTCACCATTCCTTGTTGTTCTTTTCATGACGTCATGACACATCACAGTTTCGGTTCTCTTGATCGTGACTCAGATATCTCGTGAATAGATGAATCAATGAAACAACTGACGAACGAACCAAGACCAATGAGATGGAGATCAACTGTGGCACCATAGCTCGTGCCTTTGCGTTCCCACGAGTATTAGTACACGTTGTTTGACGGAGCTACGAGTAGAGTATGTACAATTATAGTATGTATGGCATCACTGTGTTCAACGAACATAGATCTACCTACCTGCGCTTTCAAGACACATAGGTACGAGTACTCAAGGTTCACGTGTATTCATTCGCATCACGCTGCCTGTTCGTACGTTGTCCAAGTATCAGTATGTTGTGTTCCTTTGTGGGCCGCTATCTCTCAACTCCACTCTGATGCTGTCGGCAGCGCCACTCGTCCTGGTGAAGTCTCGCTGTGGTGTTGGCGTTGGTGTTGATTTTGATGCTGTTGGTGGCACAGGTGCAGAATTAGCAGCTCTGTGTCCGTGTGCGGTACGAATACATCGCGGATCTCACCGTGACTTCTTGTGCAGAATCACATGGTATCTGGCGCGTTTGTGATGGACGATCTCTACCTCATCCTCATACACATCCCATTTGTACATGTTGGGTCCCTTCTCTTTCCAAAATTCATGGCTCGCACCACCCCAATCGTGCGGAGCAACGCAGATCGGAAGCGCCACTTGCTGAACGAAAATGTATGCGCCCGGCTTGGCGATTCGCAGCATTTCCTTCACCCACATATTGGCCCATTGCTCTTGCTTCTCTGCTTCTAGTTGGAGAATGATCTTGGTTTTCCAATCGTCCTCTTCTGGATTGCACAATTCTTCCCGCTTGGCAGCGTAGTCGTCGTCACTGTAATTCGCGACCTTGTAGAGTTGCAATGGATCAAACAATGGACTGTATTCGCATGGGTATTCCCGAGTTGCAAAAGAGTGACGGCGGGGCACGAAGATGACAGTGAGTACAGGATCTGGACCGTGACAGCAGAACACATCTCAAATCAGATACAGCTTAATCCGACTTACCTGATGTAGCCAGTGAACACCATATCGAAAGCTTCATTCGGTACGAAGTTCAGGTCGGTCGAATCGCCGGTGCACACGCTACCCTTCCGAAACCTGTGAGCCTTCGCGGCGCCATCACCAACACTTCCAGCTCCCTCGTCTTGTGATCCCACCTGAAAGGCGTCATCCGCAGACAGCAACAGATCCAAGATCTGATCTGCTCGCTTGGCATTGGCATCGATGTATTCGTTTCCATACACGGTGATGTCTGTCGCATTGGAATATTCATGAATGAATTCCAGAGTCATGAACAGCTTCAATCCAATGCCGCAAGCGGATTCATAGATGTGATATCCTGACTCGATGTGTGGAATGATGTTATCAATGTAAAACTGCGACAACCCTTTCTTCTCTTCAGAGTACCTTGACCATCCATCAAACTTGTGATCTCGAAAGGTGCTGAGAAATGCAGCTTCATCGATGAGGAGAGCATCAACAGCAGCCCCATCAGCATCAGCATCAGCATCGACATTATCGGACGCAGGGTTCGCACTCTTTCCCTCATCTTTACTGTCCGACCCAGTGTCGAGATGTGTTTCGAATGGCTGCTTGTCATCTCCAAGGTACGTGACGGTGTTGCAGGGATCGTCCTCGTCGTTCCACCCATGCATCTTGGGATCTGCGGGACACTGGAATAGAATTGCATCTGAGGATTCTGATGGAACCGCATCTGCCTTTGTGTTGGAAAGGTTGGCCAGACCGTTGCCTCCAAGGAAATTGAAATCCAGCGCCAAGTCACAAACCAGCAAGGTCACACAAAGAGTGACGGCCATGCAGCACGTGAACTTGAGAGTTCGTGAGCATCTCTGCTGGCAACTCTCAGCTGATGAATGACCACTGTCGTATCTATTTCTGTTTCTGTTCCCAAGTTTGTGTGCTGATGAAGACGATGACTGTCCATTCTGTCCAGCCATCAACCCCACCATCTCAACATCCTCCATATCATCATGGTATTCATCGAAGTCGCCATCGAAGCCATTATGTGTGTTCGTGTGGCCGTTGTTTTGACGTGGCGGATTGGAGTGGGTAGATTCCTCCTCATCCTCCTCGCCGTATTCTTGTGCGTATCGACCCTGCATGGTGCAATGATTCCTGACTTGTGCTCTGCCAATGGAATAATACAATATAATGGAATCGAGTACAATGGAATGGAATAGAGTACTGTTCTCTCGTACTCGTACTCGTGTGTATTGCAACGCTCCTGCTAACTGTGGACCACTACTTGATTGAACTGAACGGTGACTGCCGACAGTGGAGATTCAGCTTCGTTGTGAAGAATGCTTGTTCTTGACCTGCACCAATGCTCGATCTCGTGCCAACGTCCTTTGTCTTCCTCTTTCTCTGTGTTCCTCGTTTCCTCCTTTCCTTCTTGAGCTGTCTTCTTTGTTCAGGTGGTGATTGGTGTTGTGTTGTCTTTGGTTGGTGACAGATTGTGGCGTTGATGGGAGTTGTGTCTGAGTTGATGTTTTGATGTCCGTTGATTTCTCTTTCTTCCATTTTTTGGTGTTGTTTCGTGTTGTTCGTTTGTGTTGATTCGTTCACGGATGTGACTCATATGTCCGTTTGTCACATTGTCCGATATTGATCACGACTCACTTGACTTCTCGTTTTCCACGATTAATGGTTGAATCGTAATTGATGATGTTGTATTTCACCGCGCCTACTTCAATGGCCTCTCGTTCATCACGTTTCTCCATCTCACATTCTCGGTCTCACTTTTTGCCACAGGCCTCAACTCAGTTCAACTCAGTTCCATTCATCCACTGGGTCTCCGAAAGTGCCTGTCTCATCTTCCCGCTTCTCGTTCTTTGACTTCCCTCCTTCATTCCGCTTGGGCTTTCTTGCTTCTGTTCGCTTTTGCATCAATCAGAACAACCAAGATCAACATCGATCGCGTCTCTCTGTCAACATTCATCATCACTGCCATCACTGCCAACATCGCCACTGCCGTCATTGTCAACATCATCCCCAACGTCATGGTTGGGAGCTCTGTTTGGTTGTCTTCTTTCGTCGCTGTTCTGGTTGGCAACAGCATCATGGTGTCATGATGCAATGATGCTATGAAGAGTCATGGTCTGAAGGCCTTTCATGAGCAAAACGAATTCTCCGTGACCAATTCGTTCGCAGTTTCGTCATCTTCCGTTGACCGCCACCACGAACATGTACCACAGATCGTACTAGCTGCACTCAATGTAAAACGGTGTCGCGATAACGCTAGTTGTAGAGTTTTGGCCCCTTGTTGCCACTGGTTTGCTTGCTTTTGGGAGAAACGGCGATTGGATATTTAGAGCTATTTCGTGTTTACTCTCGCTGATCCGTCTTCTACGTCACATGGAACGGATTCCACGTCATGCAAAACGAGTCACAACAGAGGAAGAGACATCGTGTGACTCTTCCTCCGCAAGACACGATGATGACTGCGCGCGGCAACAACAGAATGTGCCAGGCCAGGACAGCCAACAACACTCCACATTGACCAGTCTCACAATGGAAACCAGCAACATCCAATTGTCTCGGAATTCGACGAAGCGCATTGACGAGCTGTCCGACGCAGACGAAACAGTAGCAGCACAAGCCGCAACCGCTGATGTCTACAATGATGCAGACGATTCCAAATGCGAAGACACATCCTTCCTCACCATCGATCCAAAGGTCATCAATATCATCAACCGTGACGAGCTGGATTGTGATGCAGCGAACGGCTGCGAACTGCCAGAGGGGATGGATGCCAACAGCATCCGAGAATCGACCTTCTGCGACACGTTCCGTGGTTCCGCGAACTACACTGCCAACCATCCCAACACCCTGGCTGTATTCCACATTCCAGGCGATTTGGGCAACGACGTCATCAAGTCCATGGATGTGGCGGATGAATGCCGAAATGTTGATCGGGCGCACCTCGTCGTGCAAAGCCAACTTCGAGTGGCCCACAGCGATCAGCCCATTCGAGAGGGTTACGTCCGCTCCTCAGCCCCATACATGTACAACTTCATCATGGAGCTGTTCGACTTTCATCCCAACACTCTGCTCAAGGTACTCAATGCAGGCCCCGGAACAGGATATCTGATGTGTCTCATGGTGTCCCTCTTCGGGCCTTGCTCGGCACAATATGGTAAGTGATGGTCGTGATTCGTCGCTCTGCTATGACATGCTTTGAAATGATGTGAGCAGGTGGATCTTCGCTCATGCACACCTGAATGTATGGGCCCATGCCTGAATTCTTTCTTTCTTCTTTCTCCTCCTGTCTGAGCAACATGTTGAGATGGTGCAGTTTTTGAGCTGCACACCTGCGAATCACACCAGACACTAGTTGTCATATGATCGGCACCAAGTTCCCTTGCTGCACGACTATGTTCCTATCGCTTCTCACATCTAACTACTTCTCGCCACGTCTCGTCACATCACAACACATCCCGCACCTGGTGCTCCATTCCTCCACCAAATCAAATGACATGCATTGAGCTTCAACAAGAGGTGGTTCAGCGTTGCCACAAGTCATTGCAAAGATGGACGCCGAATAATCTTGGAGCACAGAAGATTGATGACATTCATGTCATCCAGGCAACGCCCTGGAAATAGCCGCAGACAAAGGAGAGGCCCCATTTGTGTTTGACCGGATCTACACCGGGCTGGTATCAATATCGCGTGCATATTGAAAATACAGAATCTCCTCAAACCAGAGACGGTATCTTCATCGCACCAGGTAGGTGCCATGCGGCGACGCTCATGACAAACGGTCTGTTGATAATCGCCCACAACCTTCACCACCATCCGTTCACCTGTTCAAGCCAGCACAGCCCTTCGACGGTCCATTGCTGTCAATTTGCAATGGGCCTGTTGCTCGTCACCCACTGTGCAATTATTGGAGATCATTTTGCTCTGTTCCTTGTGCGAAGCGAACAGTGGACTGCTGTGCGCTGCGCCACAATGCCAACGCTAATTCACCACGATGCAATAGAATCTGACGCCTTGGTACCCACCTCTTGCTCTTCATCGTTGCATTGCAAATGAACAACAAACGAACACATACTTTCGCATCATCCGAATCGATGCAACGATTTGAGTGGATGATGAATTCATCATGGTGTCGCGGAGGGACAACTGTGTGGATCCATCTTCGGTGATCCCGCCGAAGACTCAAGGTTTCGCAAACACTGTTGAATCCGCAGTCCGTTTCAGCGGAATGGTGGAAGATGCCCATGGCACAAATGAAGTTGTCATCCTCAGTCGAATATGGAGCCGTCCTTATCAGCCACTACCGTGATAGCTTCCGAGAGCCGTTCAAATATCTCATGATGTGTGCCAATGCCAACGTCGTGCAGCCAATCGTGCCACAACCAGCACATCATACCAACATTGCGGCTGCCCTCCCCAAGGTCTCGTGGATGGAAATCGCGTCCCACACACCCAAAGATTGTAAGTTGAGATCCGGAGAGATTCCAATTCTGTTTCAGATGCCACTGCCTTGCCATCGCTGAGATTGCCTTCATTGCGTGAAGTGGGGCGATTCGAGATGTCGACCGAACTCTCATTCTATTTTCAAGATTTTGGCACTCTTCCCTTCACTTCTTCAGTTGTGCCGCATGTTCCCTCGCTTTCCTTTCTCACAAAGGACCCATGACTCAACTGCGCAACTTCACAACTCCACCACCATGTGTTCCAAAGACCTCATACCAAGGTTGAGATCCTCAAGCGGAGACTGAAGGAAGCGCGGCAGGAGGACCATGAGGCCAATGAGGCCCGTCCAGCAGCCGAAGTGAGGTATTGTATGGTCGCGCAAGATCGGGATGTTCATCGACTGCTCGCTCGCGCTTCCAGTTGGCTTCACGCTAAATCAGATCCAATCTCTCGCAACGAGGTCGCCAGCAAGGAACCATGTTGAATATTCTGGACTACTGAGAGGTCGATTCACTCTTCGCAGATCAACACATGATCATCTTGATGCCAGAATGTCCAACCAATCCAGAGATTTCGACATTGGCGCGGACAGCTGCGGAGAGGAGGAAGACGATGACATCAGTGACAATGCGGGCAAACAAAACCTTTCCGGCGACATCGCCGAAAAGGTTTGACATTGGCGATGACGAAAGTCATGTTGACAATGGAGATGGCAGAAGCTTGCAGGACGGAAGTGAGATGGATCAGGGATCCACATGAAATGGTCATGAACGAAGTAAGCATGGAGGCCAACGACAACAACAGCGATGACAACAGCAGTGACATGGAATTTTTCGATCCATGTGAGCACATGTCCAACGATGATCTTTTCACATCCGGTGCGCCGATCAGCACATCTCAGAAGTTGCAGACACAAGCGCAGGCACAACAAGGCATGGCAGGGTCCTCAAGCACGCTGAGAGCCATCGCACATCGTCACCAAACAAGAGCGGCGTCGTTCTGCGGAGAGGACGGATGAGGAGAATTCCACTTCCCTGCCGCACGCACATGTGCGTGTGTACTCGCACGAACACATGCTGGCACACAAACACTGAAGAACAGACGGAGGACAGAAAGGCCAACAATGAGAAGATATCTCGATCACATTGCATCGCCACGTATCGATGTGATCCGGAAACGTCATCAAGATAACAAATTAAGAGTACATCTTCACACGTTACAATACGGTAGTTAGGATTCGTGCGTAGGCGTCGCGAATCGGTGGAGAATGCCTCGTGAATCTGCCGGCTTCGGGATAGCCGTGTGATGCAGTTCAAGAGAGGTGTGCTGTTTGAATAGTTATAACTTGTAACGATGAGAAGTAGAGTGCTTTGTGGCTAATCCTAGTCCGTTATTATGAGTTAGCTTATTGGTGTTAGTAGGGTGAAGAAACGATGCCACACAACTTGGCGAGACCCTGCACTGATGCACTTGATTCAGTGCAACAGAGTAGACAGTCAATACAATACCTTGCTCTCCGCACATGTAGTTACACTGCAGTGTAGGTCATGACAATCAGTGGTGACGGTCATGAAGCAGTGGCTGTGGCTGAAGCTGACACTCGGATTCCATTGCTTGAGTTGAAGCAAGTTGGATACGCATGCTGAGACCACGGTGGTAGTGTGGTGGTCATCAGCAATGAAGGAATCGAGATAAGTTTTAGTAAGGAGGATCTGAAGAGCATATAGTTCCCAGGTGGGGTGTGAGTCAGGTCGGTCAGGTTTGAGTCATGACGGATTCGTGAATGGAGGAGAGAAAGGAGGAGAAAAAGGTTTGGTGGTCAATCAAGTCGGAAGATTTCGCGCCAAAACAGGAATTTCTCCCATCGGGTTGATACCGTGTTCGGTACTAGTCTGTCCCTCATTGAATCTCAACTCTCCCTCTCAGTGTTGGGTCGTGATTGGAGTTGTGGTATCGATGAAAACTTCATCCTTCGTTGTTGTTTGTTGTTGTTGGTTATTACCAACCCATGATCTTGAATCGCAGGTATTCGAAGACTGCGATGGACAGTCCTTTGGTGAAGATGTCGGCCAGTTGCTCCGGTGTTGCGATGTGCTGGATGTAGATGAACCCTGCCTTGACCCAGTACCAAAAGAAGTGCCACTTAGTCAGGAAGTGCTTGGTGCGCGCGGTTGGTTGATGATTGGTAGCAAGGGAAATGCAGGCTTGGTTGTCCTCAAACACCGTGCACTGGAGGTTGGTGTGCAGTGGCATGGTGGTGCCGGCATTGTTGATGACTTGGCGGATGAGCTGTTGAATGGGAATCAGCGTGCGCATTGCGAGAGAGAGAGCGGCGTACTCGGACTCCATCGTAGATAGAGCAATCTCAGTTTGGAGTTTGGACTTCCAAATGAGGGGGCACCCTCCCAGCGTAATGAGGTAGCCAGTGCGCGACTTGACTGAGACGGGGTCCTTGCTGTCTTCTCGTCCGTAGAGTCCTGCGAAGTCTGCATCCACGTAGCACTTGAGATCAAGCTGCCCGGTGGGACGCACGATGGTACCCTTGTCCTCAGTGTGCTTGAGATAGCGCATGATGCGCTTGACGGCCTTGGCGTGTGAGCGGCGAGGGTCACTTCCGAAGCGAGCGACTTGGGAGACTGCGAATGCCAGGTCGGGGCGAGTGTTGGTCGTGAGATACAACAGCATGCCGACGACGGAGCGGTAGTTCCATGGTTCGTTCATGGGAGGCTCATGCTTGCATTGTCCCAGTGCGAGCTGCGTAGTTGGTACGGGGCACGGACTGCAGTTCGTCATCTTCGTAGTGGCGAGGATCTTCTTGATTAGTCCTGGTTGGCGGAGATGGACCGTGTCTGCTTTTGGATCACGGCTGAGCTCGATTCCCAGGAACTCGGTGAAGCTTCCTTCTTGGGTGAGCTCAAAGCCGAGGTCGCGCATTGATTTGATGAAGTCGTCGGCGGCTTGCTTGGTCTTGGAGGCGATGCCCGCATCGTCAACGTAGAGGACGATCATGATGTCCTTCTTGATGAACAAGCACTGCTCTTGGTCGCAGGCCTTGAAGCCGATCGTAGTGAGGGCTCGGATGAGGTGTTCATACCAGAGGCGAGGAGCAATCGTCAAGCCGTACAGGCTCTTGCGGAGCTTGAGGCAGGTGTCGGGACCCTTCGTTGATTTGAATCCACGAGGGAGATGAAGGTAGACTGGCTTGTGGATGGATGCTTGCACGAAAGCGTTCGTGAAGTCGATGGACGTTGTTGTCCAACCCATGACGATGGAAGTGCTGAGGAAGATGCGGACGGATGACCATGCGACGACTGGTGCGTAGGTGGAGGAGTCCTCTTGCATGAGGTCTCCACGGCAACACCAGCGTCCCTTGTATTTCTTGATGGTTCCGTCGGGGAGGCGCTTGCGGCGAAAGACCCAGGTTCCTGGAAAGATGCGATCGTTCTTGATGTCGATCTTCTTCACTTCCTCCCACGTGCCCTTTTCCGTGAGATCTCGAATCTCCTTTTCGGCGGCTTGCATCCACTCGTCTTTGTTGTCGTCGCGAATGGCTTCGTCGAAGGAGAGAGTATCCGGGTCGGTGTTGGATGCCTTGTACACCGAGGTGCGTTCGGCGATCTCCAAGTCGCCACCTGCGGCAAAGTAGCTGATCATGCGATTATCGACGTAGGTGGGGTAGTTTGTTGCATCCTTCTGTGGCTCGATGATTGCGACAGAGTAGGCATGCTGTTCGATGTTCGCCCATGTAGTTGGTGGAATGCACTTCGCTGTGTCGAGGATGAACGACGGGTTGATGTCGAGCGTGGATGACGAGTCGATGTCGAGCATGGATCCTTTGTTGGCGGAGCGAGTCGCTGGGGCCGAAGTGAGTGGCGCCGTGTTCGACTCAATCATGCCTTGGACGAATTGCTCAATCTCGTATTCGCTTGGAAGTGGCCACGGTCCTGGTCGGATCGTCGTCACTTGGCGACGGAGTAGCTCGAATGCGAGACGGTAATGATGATTTTCGATCATCGCATTCCACACGGAGCGAGTCCTTTGGACGAACGCTTCTGCGTTGTACGCAGATTTGGGTGGAAGGTACCCTTGGTTCATCAAATGTTCGGGGTCTTGGTAGTACCATGGCCCTGATTTGGCCTTGGACATGAAGTCGAGAGCGTCGAAGTGGGGTTCCATCGTGCCAGTACTGATGAAGGTGCTCAGCTTCTCCACGAATTGCTCGACGGCGTGGTCAGTGGCCAGTCGGAGGAGGTCTTCGTTGAGAAAGACGCTGTTGAGGTCTTTCTCGAAATGGTCCTCCATGTCCGAGTGAAAGTTGTTGTACGTCTCCTGAAATGGAGTCGCTCCTTCCTCGGTCATGTTGTCGGGGTCCGGTTGCCACCAGTCAGCCATGTTGATGCTTGCTTCTTCTACTTCAGCCGCCTTTGGAGCGAACGTTGGGAGGACGACGTTGGTTGGCTGTGGATTCAAGGTGTTGAATCGACCTCGGAGTCTGCGCAACAAGTAGTGAGCGTCCACCTTGAATTGGTGTAGATCGATGGAGAGAGAGTCGCTACCTTTGCGTTGGAGAGGTTCGATTGTATGTAAGCAATCGACGATAGCTTGTGAGAATGTGATGATCGATGATGAGTCGGGGTGCAGTTCCCTGGGTGTTGCGGCCTGTTCGATCTCTTCCAAGGTAGCTACTGCAGGGCAGAAGTAGTAATCATCGGTGTCTTCGTCGTCCAGCCAGGCTGCTTTGCCTCCCATACGTGCGTACGTGAATCGCTTTGGTTGTTTGCGAATTCTCGTGCTTTGAGGTCTTTCTGGCGTTGGCTCAGACTTAGGTATCATGGGTGGCGTGGAGCTCGTCTGAATTGGCGTCGGAGCTGGAAGTGGTAATGGAGTTGCTAATTCCAATGTTGGTGATTCTCGGAGAGGTGAGCTCAATTGCGGTTGAAGTGTTCGCTGATCCGGTGACTCTATAGTAGAGTCAGGTACCGGGGACTCATCGGGAGCTCCCTCTGTCGAGGACATTTGCCTGTTGGCTCCCTCTGAAACTGGCATCGGAGGGGCGAGAGCTTCACTCATGAGATCGGGGATCTGTTGTGTCATTGGTTGCGACCCTTTCGCCAATACCTGTGGCGTTCTTTCACGGATGGTTTGTTGGTTTCGCGTATCAAAACTCGGTGGTGGAGTGTTATCGTCGTTGCGTTGTAACCGGTTGTGGTCTCGCGTGTCTGATGCGAAGATGTCGTCCTGCTCCATTGATTCCACATCGTCGTCATCGAATGGATATTGGAAGGTGGTGTCACCAAACATGCGAGTCCATTCTTCCGATTGATAGCTTGGAAGTTGCTTCAAGTCGGTAGCAATCGTTGCGAACCAGTCATCGAACACGACGTGGAACTGAGGGGTGATTGAACCTGTCCGTGGTGATAGGACTAGAGGTACGGTTGAAGCATGCTTCGTAGAGAGACCCATGTTCACGTATCTCTCTCCTCTTGGTTCCCATCGGGGTATCTTGCGTCCATCGGCCAGCGCTTTGTTAAGGACATAGACTGGACTGCCCCATACGTGCAGGTTATGAAGTTGCTTGAGGGGAAGACGGATGCGTGATAGAACATCGTAGGGTGTGAGACCGGTGGCGGGATTAGGCACGCGATTGTAGATGTACGCGGCGTGTACGACGGCCATTGGCCATAGTTGAGCATCAAACATCGTTGGCCAGTGGATGCTTTGATGCATCATCATGGTTCGGGCCATTGAGACAATTGTTCGAATGCTTCGCTCGGCTATTCCGTTGTGGTGATGTGCGCCGACACCTGCGAATCGATGGACTTGATGGAAGATTTCAAGGTGTTTGGAGTATTCGGGTGAGGTGAAGGTGGTGGCGTTGTCTGATAGATACGATCGTACGGGGACTCCAACATCACGACACATCAGTTCGAACCGTTCCTTGGCTTCGAGGGTGGCGTGCGTGGTTAGCGCTGCCACAGGTTCCACGTGAATGTATCCTGATGCGTGATCGACAAAGATGGCTCCGCCTTTGTACATTTCGTTTGGATCGCCTTTGCCTCGTCCTGAGAAGAGGCGTCCTGGCGTTCGACCGACGAAGTGGTCCACTGATACTTGTTGTCCAGGGAACAAGTGATCGGTGCGCAAAACTCCTTGTTTGTCACGGACGACATGTTGAGTTATTCCTGGGGAAGGGCGACGGTGCAGCTTTCCGAATTGGCATGCAGCGCAAAGCGGGAGGCTTGTGACCCTTGCCGCAGCTGTGTGCATCTTTCTAGACGATTCTGACCCGGTGAGAGTACCCGAACGCAGCAGGAACTTCACTCGACTGAAGGATAAATGTCCGAGACGATAGTGCCACCGAAGAAGTTCCTTTTGCGGTTGGGTGAGGTTCACGTTGTGGTCCGACACGGTGGAGACGATGGAAGTTAGTGCAGCTGGCACGTCATGGATGTTGTCGGCACTGTAGCCGACTGATGTTGGTAGCCTTGTGGACTTCTTGTAATTCGCTACGATTGCGTTGCGATCGTCGTTTCCCAGGATTCCGCTGAGTTTGCAGGAGGATTTGTTGAAAACGATCGTTTCGCCCTGATACTCTTCAAGGAGACTGGAAGTGCTGATTAGCTTGACCTTTGATTCGGGAACATGGAAAGCAGGCAGTCGCAATTTGCGAGGGCTTCCAGTTACATCAAGGACATACCATTCGACGGTTCCCAACGCATTCACTTGGATTTTCTTGAGGAATCCGTTGAGAAAGGTCGGTCTTGGTGGAGGACTTGGAGTAGAACAGAAATCGTTGAGGTCATTTGTCACAGAAATTGATGCTCCGCTGTCCCAAACGAGTTCGAATGGAGCATCGGGTGAGAGATAACTCTCAGCTTTAGCTGGAGATGCGAAAGCATTGCGATTGGAGAAGAAGGAGGCTAGACCTTGCAGAGTGAGTAGTGCGGGCATGTCATTGTCACATTGTTGCTTTTGACTTCGATCATACATCAAGTCAATTCCGCGAGTTGGGTACAGGCTCCAGAGATTTCGTGAGATGGATGAGGTGCGACCTTCTTGGCGGGGCAATTTTGCTGTCGTGGGTGTTTGGTTTTTACCATAAGTGGAATTTTTCGATTGGTTCCAGTGACGACGTTTTGATCTGTGATTGCGAGTTTTGGTCCGAGCCTGGGGACGCCACACACGTTTTGTTCGTGGGGAGTTTCCTTTCGACACGTTCACGGGTTTGGGTCCATCTGGGTCGAGACTTTCCATTACGAGATCGTAGAGACTGCGTTTCACGGCTCCATTGAAGTGTGTTGGACGTTTATGCACTTGCTTGTACCGTTCTTTGACTCGTGCCTTGTTGTAGACTAGATCAGCAGAGTTGATTGAGTCAGGTCTTCGTGGTACGTTCGTGTGGAGGAGTAGTAGAGTTACGGCAATTAGCATCCAGGCATTTGCTGCCGCGATGTACCACCCATACTCTACTCCGATAGTGATGACTTGGAGTGAGGCGAAGAGGAGAACCATTCCAACGATGCTACCGAAGTAGTTGAAGGAGGTGAAGAGGTTCCAGACGAGAGACCACCAGGTGTCTTCGTCTTGACTGGAGGCGGCTGTGAAGCATGTCCACGCAGCCATGTCAATGGAGAGGTTGTCCTGTTTGGGAGCTTGCTTGCCCTTTGCCTTCGCCTTGAACTTGAAGTTGTCCTGATGACTCTCAGTGTTGTGCGAGAGACGCCAGCGGCGGCACTTGGCGCACCACATGAAAGTCTTGTCGTTGACAAGCTTGCGCTGTGGTTCACCGGGCTTGGGAGCTTTGGACGACCAGCCCTGGCTGGCGTTGCGTTTGGCGTCGCGTTCCTTGGGCTTCTTGAAGTTGTTTCTCCTTCCGTCGTTCTTGGAGAAACCCTTGTGTTGCTCGAGAACGTTGGCGCTTGGATTCTGGACGGCGTTGTTGGCGTACGAGTACCTGGGCACGTTGCTGTCTCTGGTACGCCTGATGGCATGCCAGCGATTTCCGCGCACTTCGTTTTCGTACGACGCCTCGGCCTTGTTGCAGATTGCCATCCATGTGAGATCTTTTGCGGCAAGCTGGGGGCGAGCGTACTCGTACGTGAAGACGGGGAGACGCATGAGGATTTCCTCAAGGTTATCCTTCATCACATAGAGAGGACGTCGGTACTGTTCACCAGACCGGATCTGTCCTCCAGCCTGCAGGAAGGCGTCGAGGATCGTTCGGAGGAGACGAAGGTCGAAGCGACCGGCGTCGTCGAGGCGCTTGCAAAGAGCACGGAGGTGGACTGCCATGAGACCAACGTTCTCGTTTGGAAAACGTCTGCAGTTGACTTCGCGGATCTTGGCTGCGAGGGCGTCTTGTTCATCCAAGGAGTTGGCCGAGTTGCTGTTCATGAACTCAACGAAGAGAGTGATGAAGTTATCGTGGAACTTCGGCTCGATTCGGTTCATGAGTTGGTCTTCGAGGGCTGGATCAAGACTGTCACGGAAGAACGCTGAGGCTGTCTCGTTGTTCTGGACGTCGTAGTGATCCCACTTCAGATGGAACTCGTCGAAGTGCTTGGTGGCATCTTCAAGAGTGAAGGCGGCTGGTGAGTCCAAGACGCAAGTCATTCCTGACTCTGCGTTGGCGTCAGCGATGTACGCCATGGTGAGGAGTCCGGTTCTTGCCATGTGGTTTCGCACCAGGCGAATGAACTGCTGGATGTTCCCTCCTTTCTTGAACTTGTCGGTGAGTCCTTGCTCTCGCTTGGACTGGTTGGTTGAGTCAGCACCGTTATGGAGGATTCTCTGTTGTTGAGAGTTGGTCCACCTGGTGTGTGACTCGTCTTGGAGGCCCGTCCAATGCCCGTTCGGCGCGCCTGCGGTCCAGGGCACCCAGTTGCGTCCTTGCTTGAGGATACCTCCCATGATGGGAACGGTTGGTTTCCCAGAGAGGTCGTGGTCGTCGTCTTCGCTGTCCTCTTCTGACTTTCTGCTCTTCTTGGGCATGGGGGTTTCCATGTCGAAGATGCTGTCGCCGAGGAAGGACTGTTCCGTTCGAGGTCTTGTGTCGCCAGCGGAGCGGCTGCGCTCGAGACCGGGACGGCTTGGGGTCGTGGTGGCTGTCGCCGCTGCTTGGGCAGTGGCTATGGCCGCGTTTGCTGCTTCTGCAGCGGCTTCGGCCGCCAACGTCGCCTGTGTGAGGCGAGCGTTCTCGACCGTGATCGCTTCGAGCTGCGCTTGCAGCTCTTCCAGCGTGGCAGGAGTTGTCTCTTCCGCCATGATGGATGACGGGGACTTCTCGAATAGTCTTCGGACTTCGAGGGGATCGATCTGTTTGCCTTCTCTTGCTCTTGCTCGACTTCACTTCGTTGGGAAGGTGTGCACTGAAGTTCGATGCAGGCTTGGAGGGGCTCGCACTCGGTCGGCGAGTGCGGTTATTGCTTGCTTTGGCAGAGGCTACTGAAGTTCGACCTTGGGTCGCTTACCTTCAGCTGGGACTTTTGTCCTCTTGAGTGGCTCGGTTTTCGAGCGGTGGGGATCTGATTTCAGATCAGATGCATGCGGTGAGGACGTGGTCCTTGTTGGAAGCTCGGTCTTCGAGCTGTGCCTTTTGGCTTCGTCTCAGAGAGACTCTTGCGATCGGTTGGCAGAGGAAGATGCTCGGTGGAGTTGATAAGAGAGTATTTGGCAACCACTCGCAGCTACCAGTTAGGATTCGTGCGTAGGCGTCGCGAATCGGTGGAGAATGCCTCGTGAATCTGCCGGCTTCGGGATAGCCGTGTGATGCAGTTCAAGAGAGGTGTGCTGTTTGAATAGTTATAACTTGTAACGATGAGAAGTAGAGTGCTTTGTGGCTAATCCTAGTCCGTTATTATGAGTTAGCTTATTGGTGTTAGTAGGGTGAAGAAACGATGCCACACAACTTGGCGAGACCCTGCACTGATGCACTTGATTCAGTGCAACAGAGTAGACAGTCAATACAATACCTTGCTCTCCGCACATGTAGTTACACTGCAGTGTAGGTCATGACAATCAGTGGTGACGGTCATGAAGCAGTGGCTGTGGCTGAAGCTGACACTCGGATTCCATTGCTTGAGTTGAAGCAAGTTGGATACGCATGCTGAGACCACGGTGGTAGTGTGGTGGTCATCAGCAATGAAGGAATCGAGATAAGTTTTAGTAAGGAGGATCTGAAGAGCATATAGTTCCCAGGTGGGGTGTGAGTCAGGTCGGTCAGGTTTGAGTCATGACGGATTCGTGAATGGAGGAGAGAAAGGAGGAGAAAAAGGTTTGGTGGTCAATCAAGTCGGAAGATTTCGCGCCAAAACAGGAATTTCTCCCATCGGGTTGATACCGTGTTCGGTACTAGTCTGTCCCTCATTGAATCTCAACTACGGTCGTGTAACAATCGCTTGCATCCTGTGCGGCGCCGCGCCTTGCCAGTTGTGCATTCTGGTACTTCCATGTGCTAGTATAGTATGATATGGTACCTTTGCCCATGACTTCAAGGGGGCATATCCAAAGATGAACCACACAACCTGACTGCAGTCTCAACCGCTCTGTCCAGACGTTCATACGAGTGCACTTGCGTGCTCGTCGTTCAACTCGTCGAGTATTCTAAACTTGTCTTGTTCGAGGCCAGCTCATCGAGGAAGCGCTATGTGCGAACTAAAACGAAGACTCGGTGATGCCATGCTTGGCTATCTGGAACGTCTGTGTCTGCAGGAGGGGGCATCCTGTATCTTCGTCTTCAGCACGCAGACGACGGAATGGTTCATCGAATGCGGATTTGACGAGGTCGATGTCAGCTGGCTGTCACCCAGCCATCACAGCGCGTGCGATACCAAGCGCAACAACATGATATGCATCAAGAAGATCACCAATGTTCGGGGTTTGGATGCTTCCGAACTGTGGTGGAATAGATAGATTACACAAGAAAGGTGCAGTGGGTGCAATGGGCACAATGCATAGTCGTATGTAACGTATTATAGGAGCTGCACTAGCACATCACATCACAACACAGCATAGTATAGCATACGAGCATTTTATGGTGTGTATTTGTTGCGCTCTGCTTTGCTCTACTCTACTCTACCAATACATGACGATTGTGCCAGTGGCCGTGCCATTGACAAGGCACCAACAGAGATGAATGATCAGAGGATGCATCGTTGGTGCTCCAGTGACGAGTACGGATGCTTGGACTTGATGGCAGCGAAGATCATGAGGGTTGCACATTTGTGATGAAAAGAAAGCGGAGTACTGGCATGGTACGATGTGGTACAGATATACAAGTGCGGCGACAACAGAGAGAAGCCTTTGCCATTCGATTGGTTTGTGCGACACACACCGATTGTGCTGGCGCTCCGATCGACGCAGTTGAGGCCTTGGAGCGTTTTGTGTGTGTGGTTCGGCTGGAATTTTTCCGACCAGAGCGGCACAACACAACGTGACGGCTTCACAACGCGATGGCTCCACGACGCACACCATTCACGACACAAAAATAACGGTCTGCGTCACAAAATCGCATCACTCATCACAAAACACAAAATACAAAACACAAAACACAAAACACAAAACAAACATCACACACCACACATCACAATCCTCCATGCCATCCAACAGACGATGCGCACACGGGCACTCCAATCACAGGTGTGCCTATAACATATACTACTACTACTTTGATTTGCAGCTACACCTCTGCTGTGTTGGTATCCTGCCCTGCTTTGCTGTGATGCTCGTCCTTGCCAGCGAACATGGCCACGTCGAATGTGTTCATGGCGGGTGCTGCTTTGGCTTTGCTATTGCTGTTGCGAGGCTCAATGATCTCGGCTTTGCTCTTGCTGGGTGTCTTCTTCTTCTTGCCTTTCTTCTGGTGTTCAGCCTCCTCGTTGGCTTTGGTGGTCGCGACGATTTGCTCCTCCAGCAACGGAATGAGGCTGCTGGTTGTTGGCAGGTTCGTTTTCAGGCACTGCAGAGCACTGATAGCCATCACCTTGAGGGCATCATTGTACATACCTTTCATGTCAGGCTTGGCATATTTGAAGCCAGCTGATTTGTCTTTCTTGCCTGTTGCAGTTGGTTTCTTGGTGGTCATGTTGGTTGCCTCATCATCATCCTCCTCCAACGCGAAGTCCATGTGAGACACAGTCACACCGATCTCGTTGCCGTCCTTGTCAGTTTCAGTGAACGTTTGTTTCCGCACATTCATGCTCAGTCCCTTGCGCTCCGTCACAAATTCGTCACCTCCTTCCGCAGCACAAATTGCGTAGGCGATCTGATGGTGACGAACATACGCACGCGCCAGCTTGTCCAGCCCAAATTGCTCCCAACAGGTTTTGCAAGCTTCCCACAACGCATCAGTGGTGAACATGCGACTCCCGTGGTGCTTACCTTGATGTGCTGACACGTGTTTCGACATCGCTGGGAATATCGCATCGTCTTTCACGTTCGTGATGGGAGAATTCGATGGTTGAAATCGTAGATGCCATCCGCGACTGTCGAACTCCTCGTTGATGAACCTGAGTAGTTCCGTGTCTCTGTGTGGCCCTGCGCCATCCATCTGGTACCGAATCACCACGTTCTTGCCCGTTTCGTCCCTGATTTTGTTGGCGAGCGAATCCAGTGCGGGGAGTTCTTTTTCGCGGAAGAATTTCTTGAGGCTGTATTTCGGCTTGGGCTTATCAAGACGACCATCTGTTTCCTTGCTGCCTGTGATCTCCAGTGCTTGGAAGTACAGTTCACCCTTCACACGAGAGATTTTGTTGGGATCAGGAAGGTGCTTGTACTTGGTTGGCGAGACCCAAGTTCGCTGGTACGTATTCTTCTGCGCTGGGACCATGCGCCCAACACGTTCAAAGCTAACCCGATACGCCTTTCCTCCTTTCGCAAAACAGTTATTTGTTGGGGCGAACGCTGTTGATGCAATCGCCATGGTCTTTTCGATGTGGCACTTGTGGTGCACAGCATGGTCAACAGGCTTAACTCCCATCTGGGGCACATGTTTGAGGTTGCGCCGAGCAACAATAGAGTAGAACCACTTTTCGTCCATGTGGACAACAACAACTTGCGTTTTCAGGAACAGCTCCGCTGATTCCCAGAACACACAGAAGTCCTTGGCCCACCTGTCGCGCTTCACCTTGATGTCGCCCTTGATCTTGGGGAGCATCGTTGTAGAACGGTAGTTGCTGCCCTCCAATCCCATCACGTATGTTCGAATGGTGTTCGCGCAAACGCATTGGACATTGCCCCTTCCTGCTAGTTCGCGTGCAATATCGTCCCACGAGATTGCGCCATTGCATCGTTGCAACACATCCTGGAGCTCAAATTGTAGGAACGGACCACGCTCCAACCACGAATCAGACAGGGATTTTGCGGATGCCAGCTCTTCAGGAGAAGCAGAGGCATAGGCATAAGAGATGTCTTCAGGCGGCAACCGTTGTTGTGGATGTTTGAGCTGCAGTTGTTTCGCAAAGATGGCACGCGGCGTGAAGTATTGCTTTTGCTTCTTGGGGCAGGTGAAGATGGTGCTGCCTGCATCACTGCGCTTCTTCCGTTCCAGCTTGTTCTTTTGGAATTTCTTGATGTTGCTTGCAACAGTGGTGGCACCAATATCCCAAGCATGGGCGATCAATTTCGTGTTGGCTGGGATCGCACCCAAGTTGAAGTAGAGAACGATGTAGTTGTGCTTGTCTTGCGTATCAAGTTGTTTCTTTCTATTGGTGGGCTTAGTGTTGCTATGCCCTCCATCCTTTCGCAACCATCCTTTTGTTTTCGCGCCTCTCTTCATCTGCTTGTTGAGACAGTCGATTGCTGTTTCCTTCTGCCGGCATGAGACCTCGAGAAAAGCAGCGATGCTGGCTTCTTGCGATTCCGTGGTAGTTGGGGATGGTGTGGGGGGCTTAGCCTTGTTGTTGACACGCACGGCAGCGATGGAGTGATGCTGGGGAGAAAGGAGGGAAGGCTTAGCAAGGCCACCAGCAGTGCGAGTCCGTGCGAAGGTAGCGAGGCTGTGTGGCGCGCACAGATCCTCACGAACAACATACATTCGGCTCTGCCCCATCACTGGGGTCACCATGACCATTGCCACCTCTCCTGGTGCAAGAGGCCCATCGCGTTTGACTGTAGCACCATCCGTGGTCTGCTTCATTGCAAACTCAACATGACATACGCCCAGGTCACGGAGCTTGCCACCTGAGCGTTGGTGGGGTGCCACCTTCACACAATCACCAGCGCGCAGCATGCTTGCAACGTGAAGAGTTCAGTGGTTGCGGGATGATACAACTACGTCCAATGTGGGTGAAGGTTGATAGAACTGTGTTATTGTGTGTGCTTGTTTGAAGTGATGGTTTACAAAGTTAAGTTTGTTGAGATTATGAGCTCATCAATAAGAGCTCATCATCTTCCTGTTTTCTACTTCTTGGCTCCACTAATGGTGCTATTCACCATTGTCCATCGTGTTGTAACCATGCCAAACTGCTGGTTACTCCTGCTAATTAGTGTATCTGTGTCCAAACATGTGCTATGACACATGTTTGGAGGTCTAATAGAGTCTCTTTGATCCTCTTGGATCATCTTCCTAATTTTGTCTTGGGTCTGAAACCCGCATCACATTTTCCGAATTCTATCGAGTAGTTTTCTTGGATCTTTCGAATCGAAGTGTGATTGACACAAAGGACTCAAGACTCGAACAACGATTGGATTGATTCAGCACACATGGTCTAACAACAAGGGAACTCATGGTGAATACTAGCTGTGTGCCAATAGAGGTTGCAAGCTGATTGTACAAGATTGGCTGGTCATGACGCACACCAGGCACACAAGGAGAACAGCACAGCACAGCACAGCACAGCACAGCGCATCACCAGTCATTGACGCGCAGCACAGCGCAGCGCACCACAGAACGGCATGGACAACACAGGAGGATGGTCACAAGGTGCCTTGTACCATCCACTCTTTCCTTTGTGGGAAGGTCACAGTCATTCTACATTCTGTGTAAGCTATGACTACAAGCAGCAGAGAAACAGGAGGAACTCGTTTGAGATGCGCTGTGTTTCCTCTGTCAACTTTGTGAGGAGGATTTTGTGCCTCCGCTGTGTCGTTGTGGAATGGATTCGCAATTCGGGACTCGCAAAGTGTTCTCATTGATGGGCACATTCGGTAGAATTGTGGTTAATTTCCATGGCCCCCGACAGCAAAAACTGTTTGAGAACACCAAACACAACACAACAACATGACAATGGAGAAACACAACAAAACTCCTCAAGCGCCGCCGAACGGCATCATCGTCACTGCAGCAACCAGTGGTCCATTGCAAGATCCGAGGGCATAGGCGGAACCGCCATGTAAAGATTGGTGGATGAGCGAGAGGGTGATGCCGGAGTGGTTGATTTGGGGCCGTGGCAGGCCCACGCGCAAGCGACACGATTCAGAGGAACATCTGCTCGTTGGATATGGTCTCTGCCTGGAATGCACAGGCCATTCCAACGACTATTGATGGGCAAGACGCATCCAAGAGGATACGATGAAGATGCACACGAAGTTTGAGGGTCGGGGGTGGCCTGGAAGGTGCCCTCCGCAACAAACAAGTGGAGGGCAAGAGTTTTTTGGTGGGTGGCGGCGGACACACCACGTGACTTCGCTCGTGATGGGTGCCATTGGCAAGTCACCCAAATCGCAAAGCCACCCATACAAGATGTGTTCGGAATCAACTCAAGATGACCAGGGCGGAGCCTTCTCCACGGATACGGTCTGTAAGAGGCTGCAAGGTGGGATGCACACAAAATGGTTTTTTTTTGGTATCGCAAAAACTCCATGGTGACATCAGCACATGGAGGTGTACCTTTGGAGGTACGAACTCCCAACCCATTCTGAACACATCAGTGTGTCGCCAGAGAATGTGGGAATGCATGAGGGGCATGTGGAGGAGCTGCAAGGATCGTATCGACGAGATACGGATCCAAATCCGAATGGCATCAGCATCGAAATCGTGTTTTCAAAATTTCTGCTTTTCAGTGCAGGGACAGTTTGGAGTATGAGATGCGGCTATCCGTGGAGAAGCTTCATGGGATGGACAGATGGGGGGTATGCGGAGCTAATGTGGTGCGCAGATTGTGAAAATGCCAGGGATGATAATGGTGATCATGGGTGCTGAAGGGAGGGCAGCATGGTGCCATCGAGAATTTTTGCCACCCACCACCTGACAGACAGCAAGCCAAAACGACATTAAAAATAAAGTTCATACAAATTTAACTTCGATATTCAGAATAAACGATAGCCAAGCGTCCGAATGCACTGTCTAGTTTTAATTTTAAATGGTGCGTTGTTGAGATATAACATCATAAGCAGTTGTTTGGATGGTTTTGGGTGTGCTCTATTTTAGTCTACTTTATCACGACTCATCACGAGTAAAACTCGAAAAACACTCCACAACTAGTGCTATCGCGACACCGTTTTACATTGAGTGCAGGTCGTAATACCATTCCACCAATACTCGCTCCATCAACATGTCGATGTCAGGCCTTTCGTCTTTTTCCGCTTCTTGGGTGTCTCCGTATCTCGGTGCTTCGATGCCGTTCGATGCCTTTCGATGCATCAGCTTCTCTCCATCTCCATACCATGTTCCTCCAGTATTCCAGTATTCCAGCATTCCAGTCTCCTGGTATGTCCTTGTATGTTCTTGTACAGCTATCTACTCGCGCTCACGTGTGTTTATGTTTGTTGATTTGTACCGCGATAGGCCAATCGTTGGCACTTTCGCGATAGTTCATGTCAGATCTCTTCCATTCAGCAATGTTCATCCCTCTCTGTGTCCATGATCATCATCGTTCTCATAAAAACAACTTCAGCACAACTGCAAACACATCAACACATCAGCACACACAGCCCAACCAAACCAAACCAAACCAAACCAAACCAAACAATCAACCACGCAACCATGAGCGAGGACAACAACCAGGACTGGCGCATCGCCCTCTTTGGTCCATCCATCCAGCAAAATCAAAGTGAGTGCCATGCTGAGGAATGTCCCATCACTCTCATCCCAACCCAACAGGCATTCGACACCGACCTCTACGACTACATCGCCGTATTCATCGGTGCCAACTACTGTCCCCACTGCAAGGAATTCGCACCCACCGTCGTATCTGCCGCCCTCAAGACCCTCCAACCACACAAGCGATGCAAGGTCATCTTCGTCAGCAACGACCGCGACGGCCATGACAACTTCCGCCAAAGTTGCAACAAGGTGGCCGGGATCGACGTGATGCCGTACGACCTGGAGAAGACCGCGGCCATGAGAGATCTGTTCGGCCTCAAGACCATCCCTGCCCTGATGATCCTCCGGAATCAGGTGGGACCTGAGTTTGGCATGGACGCCAACGTCAGCTCGGATGACCTGCTGAAGAGCGTGCCAGTGGTGACCAACGCTCGTCACCTCCTGCCCAACGACATCCAATGCGACAACTTCCCATGGGGGGACAAGGATGCTGCTGGTGGAGCTGGCGTTCACGGTCACACCGGCATGGACAAGGCACAGCCCATGTCCAACATGGACAGATTCATCATCCGTGGCAAGTACGGCAACTGGTGGGACCTCGGACACAGCAACGTCAACCCCGACAAGCCGGATGAGATCTACATGGACGAGCACGCGGTGCGCGCCCGAGCTGGTCTCCTCAACGTCATCACGTGGATCGCCCTGATGAACGTATTCTTCTGGAACGACAAGATCTACGTCCAGGTGCTGTTCCCGCTGGTGGCATGGGAGTTCCTGAGCAGCATGGTGTTCGGTCTGACGCCGCTGGCACCGATCGGCATCGCTGGCACCCTTCTCTCCATCCTGCTCCATCCCGAGGGACCGTACTGGAAACCGGCCAGACCAAAGCGCTTTGCTTGGTTGATCGGTCTCACGTTGGCATGCACATGCTTGACGTTGTTCGTGCTCCGCAAGGAGATGGACAAGGACTTGTACAAGCCTTTGATCGCGAGCGTGGTGCTGACATGCAACGTCGCCACCTGGCTGGAATCGAGCGTCGGTTTCTGTCTGGGATGCTTCATCTACAACACGTACCTGGTGAATTGGTTCGAAGGGTTGGAGGAGTGCGAGGAGTGCAAGTTGTGAGCAAGACACTATGGATATGTCGCGGTAGTACATATAGTAGAACTCGAAATGAGATGAGATGAGGTGTGATACACGTACACTTGCTGAACCCCTCTGGATGTCACAAGAGGGGGATCAATACCATACTCGTACCATACATAGTCGTAAAGTGAAGTAACCGAATGAATCACCGTTCTCTACTACACGAAGACCTTCATCGAGTCGCAACAGTGTTGTCGATGAGTGGTCATGTCTTGCGTACCAATGAACGGACGGTTTGGTTTCATACTCGTACTTGCCATGCGCAGTTGCAATTCATGTTCCGCACCATGTCATGCGAACGTCCATCTCTATTTATTCGTATCGTAGTTGTATGACATGGTACACTACTTCTGCGGGGAAGCAGCCGACTCTCTACGCTGTGCCATGCGATGATGATGATGATCACGGAATGCAAAACTGTCAACATGTACCCATGTGGCTCGTACTCTACTCACAAGTACGAGTAATGCACTTGTGTTCGTGCAAGTATGGCATAGGTCGCACCAATACGTCTCGCAAACACAACTCAAGCTGCGAACGCCGGAGATACTGCCGCGGTATCATTGCATGTCGAGATGAGGCCTTGCAGCACGCTCGCTTCGCCGCCTTCCATCTCATCGTCGTCCGCCAACAACACCCGAACCACGTTCCCAACCACGATCGTCGACGGTGCCTGCACATTGTATTCCTTGGCGATAGCACCGATGTTGCTCAGATCACCAACCACCGTTCGTTGCTCGGGACAACCGGCTCGTTCGATGATTCCGACTGCTGTGTCTGCTGGGTATCCCGCGAGTCGCTGCAGCCGTTCCGAAAGCTCCGTGAGACGACCCACGGCCATGAGGAAGACGATGGTCTGTTCTGGATGGTATTGGATGAGATCAGGCGAGGTTCCTTCCCGTCCGTATCCGGTGCACATGACGACCTGGTTGGCGACGCCACGGTGGGTGACAGGGATGGAACCCAGCAATGGTGCCGAGAATGCTGCCGAAACGCCCTGCGATGGAGGGCGACCATGGAATGTGAATATTGGTGGTATGGAACAGCGCGAAGGAGAACGTTGACGTGAACGATAATGTGAGCGTTGATGAGATTGATGGATGGTGAGTGAATGAATGGCAGTCCAACCGCGCTCGACCAACTGGAATACAAGTGGCGAGGCCTTGTGATATCATGCTCGCACATGTGAACACTCACCGGAATGACGCTGGGTTCGATGCCGTAGTCTCGGAATTGCAACACCTCTTCGCCACCACGGCCAAACACGAACGGATCACCGATCTTCAATCGGATCACTTCCATTCCCTTCTGCAACCCTTCATGCGCCCACTTGTAGATCTCATTCTGCGCCAGATTCGCACATCCTGGCAATTTCCGCGCGATCTTCTGCTCCGCATCATCCGAAATCAGATCCAGGATCTCCTTGCTGACCAGCCGATCGCAGATGACGAGCGTGTTGGAAGTTGCCTCGGTGAGCAGCTTGTACGCCGAGACCGTGAGGAGGTTGGGATCGCCTGGTCCCGATCCCACCATGGTGATGGTGCCTCCATTGGGAAGTTGCTTGATGGGTTTGCTGCGACTTTTGCCCTTGCCCTTGTTATTGGCATTTCCATTGGCATTGCTATTCAATGATGATTGGTACAGCGGTGGCAGCGATGATGGATCTGGAATATCCCATCCATTTTCATCTGCCGTTGCCTTGGCAGCATTCATCGCTGTGCTCGTCACACAGTTGTTGTTGGTGATGATACTTGTGGGTTGATCATCGTGTCTGTGATGGCTTGATTGATGTCTTGATTGATGCACGACCATTGGTGACGTGACGATGATGAATGCATCCATCGATGGGATTGTGACCATCAGCGGAATCACCAATGGAGCCACCAACGTGGCCAGGTTGGAAGCAATCGATCTCATGTTGTTGCGTTCTCTGCCACTTTTCTGCGTCTCTGGTGTGCGATGTCTCCACTGTCTCCACTATTTCTCTCTCTACAGCACGCTGCCTTGTGATGTGCTATGCCGTCGTCTTCAAATGAAGATGGGATGGAAGGTGTCGGAGAAGATCGCAAGTTGAGAGATGTGTGTGGAGCCCAACAAGTTGGTCGATTGGTTGGTGGCGCGGAATGAAGCTCGATGGAATGGCGGAAGTGGCTCCGAAGAAGAGATGGAAGAAGAACGAGAAGGAAATGAGAACGAAAGGAGGAGGAACAAGAGGAGAGAGAAGGGCGGAAAAGGGAGGGAGGGTGGTGATGTGTCGTTCGCTTTCTGCTTCTGTTTGTCTCTGTTTGCTTCTGTTTTGGATGTCTGGTTTGGTGATTGGTTGGTCATGAAGGATGGTTGTGCAGAGAGAGAGAGAGAGCTGATGGTGATGTCTCTTGTTCTTGTTCTTCTTCTCTGCCTCCGACGGAAATTGGTGGATGGAATTGGCGGAAAATCGAAGCGGCAGATGGCGGTTGTTGCACATGACGTCACGAATGAATGTTGTCGTCGCAGGCACAGTCGACTCAATTGACCAACAGAACTGTCATGAATGGCTGCCCGCAAGTCGTGTTGGTGGATGATAGTCTCACCACCATCAAAGCCAGTACCCCACCACAGTATTCTATTACATCGTAGAATATTCAATTACATGTGGAGTATGATATTATTGTAGCAACGATCTATGGCGGCGCAGTCTGCTGTTCTGTTCTGCTCTGCTCTACTTCTGTCTCCCCTCCTTCCTCTTCTTCCTCGTCTTCTTCATGCTCTGAAGCAAACCATCCCACGATGTCACATCCTGGAACAATCGGTCCAGATCGATGTTGCAGAATTCGCGTCTCTCGTACGCGATGCGCTGAAAGGACGAGCGGTGCATTGCCTCGCCCTCAGGAGATGCGTACCATTCCGGCATCAGCTTCGCTTCCGTGGCAAGTGACATAGCGAGCAAATACTCCAGATGTCCATCATTGGGACATTTCAACGGGAGATCGGCGATGGTCTTGTTCAGCACGTCGCGGTGATATCGCACCATCTCATCCACCATCTCGATTCTGGTGCGCTGAGTCTGCGTGTCTGCACTGATGAGACCACGTTCGGCAGCTGCGAAGATGATGTCGTTGTAATTGAACCACGCCATGTTGCGCACGTTGCGTGCGACGTTGACCGTCTGGTTCCGAAGATGGTGGCAGGAGTTGGGAGCATCGTCGATGAAGTCGCACATGAGCTGCTGCGTGATGTGCTGCTTGGAATGGAGGTTGAGGGCGTGGACGGCGACGCCACCTTCTCCCCAGTTCTGGACCGTCCCATCCATGTGGACGTACCTCAGCGTCATGGTCTTGCGATGGCGTGGATGTCCAAAGAAGGGACGGGAGCTCGATCGGATCCATTCGTAGATCAACGGCCAGGTTCGGGGATGCGCTTCGCCGCCATCCTTTGGCCATCGGGTGCATTCGTTGTTCTCCTCAGCCGCGCTACCGTTCATCTCCTTCATGGTGCTGAGCATCCATTCGAAGACGCGGCGGTACGTGACGACAACGGTCAGATTCCAGCCAGCCAAGAGGTCCCTGATGTTTTCGAAGAAGACGGGGTTGTCGTAGATGCCGCGCCTGAAACGCTGCAGGTAGGAGTACTTCTCGTCGCTCATGATGGTGGACAGGCCACGCTGCCTCAGTGCATTTAGTAGGTTCTTCATCCTCTTGACGCAATGCGGAATTGGAATCGGAGGTGGCGATGGTGTGACGGCGTCTGTTGTATTGGTTGCATCTGTTGCATTGGTTACATTGGTTACATTGCCTGCGGATTGCAATTGACGTTTCTTGTGCAGGTATGCGGTGTAATCGTCATGCATGCACGTCATGTTCCACATGTCATTGAGATATCCCATCCGATTCCCCCTGAATTGCCCGTTCAGATGGTACCGTCCCCAGTACATGTAGTGATCTTGCCTGAGGATGGTGCTTCTGGACAGATCCGCCAGGCTGGTTTGGATGGTGGTGGTCGCCGTCTTGGATGGTCCAACATGGATGATGAACCGAGGCATCTTCTTTGCGTGCGTTGTTTGTGCTTTGTTTGGTTTTACTTTTGCGTGTGCTTGCGGTGAAGGTGCGGAAACGGGGATCGGCATAGATTCTGGTGCTTTCTCAATCTCAGCAGCCCTTGAAGCTGAAGCCGCAGAAGCCACGGTAGCACTCGTGTTGGGCAGCACCGTCGTTGATCGATCAAAGCGACCATTGGCACGTTGATATTGCTGCTGAGACGGATGTGATGGGTGTTGGGTTGGATCGACAGTCTGAGATAGCTTCCACATGTACATGGCTGAAGTAAGGATCTGAACGATGATGGCGATCACGAACTTCGATGACAGAGAACGCTGTTGTTTGTGTTTGTGTCTGCGTTGTGCTGTGTTTGGTTTCCGTCCATTCTTCACATTCATCATCCTCTTGGATTGATCATGATGGAGTTTGGTAGCATCATCAGCACTATCATGGCCATCGTTGTCACCGACGTTCATACTCGCGTGTATGATTGTGCTCGCGGAGTACTCTGCTTGATGACTCTGTCGATGGCTGCTGGTTGGGTCAGTGTCGCATCTCGAAGGAGATCCTTGTGGTGGCGGCGCAATCACAGCGGAACTTCTGTGTGTTGCGACTGCCACCTTGCGACAGCTGCTGGGCGTGCAACGACACCCCGGTCTGCAGACAATGGATGGGGAATGCCGTGAAGTTTCAGGAATGATGATGACATGAGCGCAGCATGTCTTGTACCATCATCGAAGCATGTTGCTGTCACAACAACGATGAATGATGGAGGAAGAGGAGGAGAGGTTGGCATCAGTTGAAGTGGAGATGGGTGTGGAAATCAACCGTTTTGTTCGTATCGAAACAATGACACGCTGAGTCACGCAGATACAAGATTGAAGTTAACGACGAGTCCACAGTTGTCAACAGACAGCCAAAGTAGTCATAGCGAAAGACAGCCAGGGAACTAACTGACAAAGAAAGCGCGGTAGACAGTCGCATCTGAAATTTTCGAGGAGAGGATGACTGCGTTCCTGTGTTGCCAAGAGTGGTGCTGTTGCTTCTTTGTCGCTCCATCGCACTCTACTCCATTTTACTTCATTGCACGAAATGCTCTTGTTGAGCAGCACAAGGTGCGATACAACCTGCAATGATGGTAGCGCTGATGTTGCTCAAGCTACGAGAGCTCTTTCTGGATCTAGTTTAATCCGTTCCCTTTGATTGAGAGTACGCCGCCCTCGCTATTCTACAAACCGGGATTTGACGATCGTCGTTGTGGTTTGATCAATCTTTCCATGGTGAATTGATGAGCAAAGATCCTCACCATGTCTGGTTTCTGTTGCTCAGCATTATATCTGTATACCAGAAGACCAGACTCTCCTTTCTGCTGCCCCCATGATGTCTTCTCCCTCTCGACAGTGCAATTGATGCGATATTGTTGTTGCTCTCTGGCAACTCGCTGCTGGCGCAATATTTTTGTGTTGACGCGGATGAAGGGTGCGGACGAGTGCATCTGCGGTGGCTTCTCAGCCGATTCGGCCTTGTCGTCGTCGCTCTCGACCATATGATTCATCCCCCACCTGCATGGTCTCCCCTGTCTCATTCCAGCGAGGGATGGCGACAATCTGGTAGTGCTGGCGAGATGTTTCCGTGAACATTGTAATGGCGACGCGTTGCAGCCCATTGCGTCCCATCTTGATGCTCGTTTCTTGCGACTGCTGCAACTGTGATTGTCATCACTACTGTGACTACTTTCGCTGCTTCTGCTGCTGTCGCTGCCATCGCTATGAACAAGCGACGATGAGGCTGGCGGTGGCGGTGATAGTGGCGTTAGCCTGGATGATGATGCCAGCGAACAGGCGCCATGAGACGCCCACAACGGAACATCAGTCGTTGTTGTGAATGAAGAGCGCTGCGATCGGCCTCTTCGGTCGCTGCCCATGACGACGTTGTCTTGAATACACGGAGGAAGCAAGCGCGCATTGTCAACAACAATGGTACACTTGGAGGTGTAGGGATGTTCACTCGACCCCTCCATTGATGCTGATCGTTCTTGAATCAGTTCCTTCATGAAGAAGTCCATGGCGAGGTTTACCATCGTTGATGACTCTTGTCTGAAGGTGACGATTGACGCCCGTGACAAGTCGCTTGTTTTGTCGATGGGTGGATGGGTTGATGATGTTGCGATGTTGCAATGTGATTCTTTGTCAAGCGAGGAGAGGGATTGTTATGGGAGTGATCACTGGGCTTCGGCCATGTTTGGCACTAGAACATTGATGCGAGTATGCTTGTCGGTGTGTACCATTCAGGTTGTTGTCTCCACCATCAATGTATCGGCAGCACCTCCGTGTCATCCTGCTCAGATCAATCCCGGTGATGCTGCTCAGGTCTTTGGATTTGACTGGCTGCTTTGGCGATCGAGGGAACTTTGCTGCTTCGCAAGGAGTTGGGGGATTGGCACCACCAAGAATGTCTACACATCATTATCATGTCTAAGTGTCCCCCCTTGTTCTTTGCCCTGCTTTTGTTGCACCTGCTTCCTCCACTGCAGTGAACGCCAATCCACGAGCTTGATTCTATGTACGTGCGCCGCCCCGCGCTGAAGACCTTCTCGCTTTGTGCGTGACGAAGAACATTAGACAATCCACAACTCGCAATCCACCAGAACTGATCCCCACTAGTTGAGATTCAATGAGGGACAGACTAATACCGAACACGGTATCAACCTGATGGGAGAAATTCCTGTTTTGGCGCGAAATCTTCCGTCCTGATGGACCACCAAATCTTTTCTCCTCCTTTCTCTCCTCCATTCACGAATCCATCATGACTCAACCATGACCGACCTGACTCACACTCCACCTTGGGAACTATATGCTCCTCAGATCCTTTTACTACAACATACCTCGATTCCCTCCATGCTGATGACTACTGCACCACTGCCGTAGTCTTAACGCGTGTATCCAACCTGCTTCAACTCAAGCAATGGAATCCGAGAGCCAGCTCCAACCACAGCCACTGCCTCATGGTCGTCACTGCCATCTGCCATGATCTACACTGCAGTGTATCTACGTGTGTGGAGAGCAAGGCGCTGTAATGACAGTATACCCTGTAGCACTGAACCAAGTACATCAGTGCAGGGTCTCACCAAGTTGTGTGACATCGTTTCTTCACCCTATTAACACCACAAGCTAACTCATAATAAACACAGACAAAGATTAGCTTCAAAGCACTCTTCTACTCATCGTTACAGTTATAACTCTTCAACCAGCACACCTCTCTCTTGAACTGCATCACACGGCTATCCCGAAGCCGGCAGATTCACGAGACATTCTCCACCGATTCGACGCCTACGCTCGAATCCTAACTGGTAGCTGCGAGTGGTTGCCAAATACTCTCAAATCAACCCCACCGAGCATCTTCCTCTGCCAACCGATCGCAAGAGTCTCTCTGAGACCAAGCCAAAAGGCACAGCTCGCAGACCGAGCTTTCAACAAAGGACACAGTCCTCATCGCATGCATCTGATTTGAAATCAGACTCCCAACGCTCGAAAACCGAGCCACTCAAGAGGACAAAAGTCCCAGCTGAAGGTAAGCGACCCAAGGTCGAACTTCAGTAGCCTCTGCTAAAGCAAGCTATAACCATACTCGCTGACCGAGTACGAGCCTCTCAAAACCTGCATCGAACTTCAGTGCACACCTTCTCAACGAAGTGAAGTCGAGCAAGAGCAAGAGAAGGTAAACAGATCGATCCCCTCGACGTCCGAAGACTACTCGAGAAGTCCCTGCTATCCATCATGGCGGAAGAGACAACCCCTGCCACGCTGGAAGAGCTGCAAGCGCAGCTCGAAGCGATCACGGTCGAAAACGCCCGCCTCACACAGGCGACGTTGGCGGCCGAAGCCGCTGCAGAAGCAGCAAATGCGGCTATAGCCACTGCCCAAGCAGCAGCTACAGCCACTACGACCCCAAGCCGTCCCGGTCTCGAGCGCAGCCGTTCCGCTGGCGACACAAGAACCCGGACGGACCAGTCCTTCCTCAACGACAGTATCTTCGACATGGGAACTCCCATGCCCAAGAAGAGCCGAAAGTCAGAAGAGGATAGCGAAGACGACGACCACGACCTCTCAGGGAAACCAACCGTTCCCATCATGGGAGGTATCCTCAAGCAAGGACGCAACTGGGTGCCCTGGACCGCAGGCGCACCAAACGGACATTGGACCGGCCTCCAAGACGAGTCACACACCAGGTGGACTAACTCTCAACAACAGAGAATCCTCCATAACGGTGCTGACTCCACCAACCAGTCCAAGCGAGAGCAAGGACTCACCGACAAGTTCAAGAAGGGAGGGAACATCCAGCAGTTCATCCGCCTGGTGCGAAATCACATGGCAAGAACCGGACTCCTCACCATGGCGTACATTGCTGACGCCAACGCAGAGTCAGGGATGACTTGCGTCCTGGATTCACCAGCCGCCTTCACTCTTGAAGATGCCACCAAGCACTTTGAAGAGTTCCATCTGAAGTGGGATCACTACGACGTCCAGAACAACGAGACAGCCTCAGCGTTCTTCCGTGATAGTCTTGATCCAATCCTCGAAGACCAGCTCATGAACCGAATTGAGCAGAAGTTCCACGATAACTTCATCACTCTCTTCGTTGAGTTCATGAACAGCAACTCAGCCAACTCCTTGGATGAACAAGACGCCCTCGCAGCCAAGATCCGCGAAGTCAACTGCAGACGTTTTCCAAACGAGAACGTTGGACTCATGGCAGTCCACCTCCGTGCTCTTTGCAAGCGCCTCGACGACGCCGGTCGCTTCGACCTCCGTCTCCTCCGAACGATCCTCGATGCCTTCCTACAGGCTGGAGGACAGATCCGGTCTGGTGAACAGTACCGACGTCCTCTCTATGTGATGAAGGATAGCCTTGAGGAAATCCTCATGCGTCTCCCCGTCTTCACATACGAGTACGCTCGCCCCCAGCTTGCCGCAAAAGATCTCACATGGATGGCAATCTGCAACAAGGCCGAGGCGTCGTACGAAAACGAAGTGCGTGGAAATCGCTGGCATGCCATCAGGCGTACCAGAGACAGCAACGTGCCCAAGTACTCGTACGCTAGCAACGTCGCCCAAAACCCAAGCGCCAACGTCCTCGAGCAACACAAGGGTTTCTCCAAGAACGACGGAAAGAGGAACAACTCCAAGAAGCCCAAGGAACGCGACGCCAAACGCAACGCCGGCCAGGGCTGGTCGTCCAAAGCTCCCAAGCCCGGTGAACCACAGCGCAAGCTTGTCAACGACAAGACGTTCATGTGGTGCGCCAAGTGCCGACGCTGGCGTCTCTCGCACAACACCGAGAGCCACCAGGACAACTTCAAGTTCAAGGCGAAGGCAAAGGGCAAGAACGTTCCCAAACAAGAAAACCTCTCCATCGACATGGCTGCCTGGACATGCTTCACAGCCGCCTCCAGCCAAGACGAAGACACCTGGTGGTCCCTCATATGGAACCTCTGCACCTCTTTCAACTACTTCGGTAGCATCGTTGGAACGGTTCTCCTCTTCGCTTCACTCCAAGTCATCACCATCGGAGTAGAGTATGGGTGGTACATCGTGGCAGCTAATGCCTGGATGCTAATCGCCGTAACTCTACTCCTCCTCCACACGAACGTTCCACGAAGACCCAACTTAATCAACTCTACTGATTTAGCCTATAACAAGGCACGAGTCAAGGAACGGTTCAAGCAAGTGCACAAACGTCCCACACATTTCAATGGAGCTGTGAAACGCAGTCTCTACGATCTCGTGATGGAAAGCCTTGACCCAGATGGACCCAAAACTGTGAACGTGTCGAAAGTGAACTCCCCACGAACAAAAAGTGTGTGGCGTCCCCAAACTCGGACCAAAACTCGCAATCACAGATCAAAACGTCGTTACCGGAACCAGTCAAAAACTTCCACTTATGGTAAAAACCAACCATTCACGACTGCAAAATTGCCCCGCCAGGAAGGTCGCACCTCATCCATCTCACGAAACCTCTGGAGCTTGTACCCAACTCGCGGAATCGACTTGATGTATGATCGAAATCAAAAACAACAATGTGACAATGACATGCCAGCACTACTCACTCTACAAGGTCTAGCCTCCTACTTCTCCAATCGCAACGCTTTCGCATCCCCAGCCAAGGCTGAGAGTTATCTCTCGCCTGATGTTCCATTCGAACTCGTATGGGACAGCGGAGCGTCAATCTCTGTGACAAATGACCTCAACGATTTCTGTTCTACTCCAAGTCCTCCACCAAAACCGACCTTTCTCAACGGATTCCTCAAGAAAATCCAAGTGAATGCGTTGGGAACCGTCGAATGGTATGTCCTTGATGTAACTGGAAGCCCTCGCAAATTGCAACTGCCTGCTTTCCATGTTCCCGAATCAAAGGTCAAGCTAATCAGTACATCCAGTCTCCTTGAAGAGTATCAGGGCGAAACGATCGTATTCGACAAGTCCTCCTGTAAACTCAGCGGAATCCTGGGAAACGACGATCGCAATGCAATCGTAGCGAACTACAAGAAGTCCACAAGGCTGCCAACATCCGTCGGCTACAGCGCCGACAACATCCATGATGTGCCAGCTGCACTAACGTCCATCGTCTCTACCGTGTCCGACCACAACGTGAACCTCACCCAACCACAAAAGGAACTTCTTCGGTGGCACTATCGTCTCGGACACTTATCCTTCAGTCGAGTGAAGTTCCTGCTGCGTTCGGGTGCACTCACTGGGTCAGAATCGTCTAGAAAGATGCACACAGCTGCGGCAAAAGTCACGAGCCTCCCGCTCTGCGCCGCATGTCAATTCGGAAAACTGCATCGTCGACCTTCACCAGGAATAACCCAACATGTCATTCGCGACAAACAAGGAGTTCTGCGCACCGATCACTTGTTCCCAGGACAACAGGTATCAGTGGACCATTTCGTCGGTCGAACGCCAGGACGCCTCTTCTCAGGACGAGGCAAAAGCGACCCAAATGAAATGTACAAAGGCGGAGCCATCTTCGTCGACCACGCATCAGGATACATCCATGTGGAACCTGTGGCAGCGCTGACTACGCACGCCACCCTCGAAGCAAAGGAACGGTTCGAACTGATGTGTCGTGATGTGGGGGTCCCCGTACGATCATATCTATCGGATAACGCTACCACCTTCACCTCGCCCGAATACTCCAAACACCTTGAGATATTCCATCAAGTCCATCGATTCGCAGGCGTAGGCGCACATCACCACAATGGAATCGCCGAGCGAAGCATTCGAACAATTGTATCAATGGCCCGAACCATGATGATGCATCAAAGCATTCATTGGCCAACGATGTTCGACGCTCAACTGTGGCCAATGGCCGTAGTGCATGCCGCGTACATCTACAATCGCGTGCCTAACCCCGCCACAGGCCTCACACCTTACGATGTTCTATCACGCATTCGTCTCCCCCTCAAGCAACTTCATAACCTGCACGTGTGGGGTAGTCCAGTCTATGTCCTTAACAAAGCATTGGCCGACGGGCGCAAAATACCCCGATGGGAACCAAGAGGAGAGAGATACGTGAACATGGGTCTCTCCACGAAGCATGCCTCAACCGTACCCTTGGTCCTATCACCACGGACAGGTTCAATCACACCTCAGTTCCATGTTGTATTCGATGACTGGTTCGCAACGATTGCTACCGACTTGAAGCAACTTCCAAGCTATCAATCGGAAGAATGGACTCGCATGTTCGGTGATACCACCTTTCAATACCCATTCGACGACGACGATGTGGAATCAATGGAGCAGGACGACATCTTCGCATCAGACACGCGAGACCACAACCGGTTACAACGCAATGACGACAATACTCCACCACCGATAACTGAAACGCGAAACCAACGAACCATCCGTGAAAGAGCGCCACAGGTATTGGCGAAAGAGTCGCAGCCAACGACACAACAGATCCCGGATCTCATGAGTGAAACTCTCGCCCCTCCGATGCCAGCTTCAGAGGGAGCCAACAAGCAAATGTCTTCGACAGAGGGAGCTCCCTATGAGTCCCCGGTACCTGACTCTACTATAGAGTCACCGGATCAGCGAACACTTCAACCGCAATTGAGTTCACCTCTCCGAGAGTCGCCAATTTCAGGACAGGCAACTCCATTACCACCTTTAGCTCCAACTTCAGTTGATACTAAGTCCACGACAACTACCACGCCGAAGCCCGAGTCAACGCCATCAAGACCTCGAAGCACGAGAAGTCGCAAACAACCAAAGCGATTCACGTACGCGCGTTTGGGAGGCAAAGCAGCCTGGTTGGACGACGAGGACACCGACGATTACTACTTCTGCCCCGCAGTAGCTACCTTGGAAGAGATTGACCAGGCCATGACACCCAGGGAATTGCACCCCGACTCGTCGTCGATCATAACATTCTCACAAGCTATTGTCGATTGCCTACATACAATTGAACCTCTCCAACGCGAAGGCAGCGACTCTCTCTCTATCGACCTACATCAATTCAAGGTGGACGCTCACTACTTGTTGCGCAGACTTCGAGGTCGATTCAATACGTTGAATCCACAACCAACCAACATCGTCCTTCCAACGTTCACCCCAAAGCCGGCTAAAGCAGAAGAAGCAAGCATCAACATGGCCGATTGGTGGCAGCCGGATCCAGACGACATGGTCGAAGAAGGACCAACGCCATTCCAAGACGTCTACGAGGACTTCTACGCGGACATGGAGAGACACTTCGAAGTCGACCTTCACTGCGAGATTCGTTGCGACGACCTCAGGAGACAAGCGACTGACTACGCCGTCGGCCAATTCGTTAACAGACTGAGCGCTTTCATACGAACCGGCATCATGAACCCCAGCTTCGATGCTTTTGACTACATGTCATCGGCCAAACCAGAGCCATGGTCGTATCAGGATCCGGAATACTTGATGATGAAGGGTTTTCTTCCTCCCGAATCCAGAATCAGTGGAAACACATTCTTCAAAAGGACTCGCTCCGTGTGGAACGCCATCTCTGAGAATCATCGCTATCGTCTCGCATTCGAACTACTCCGTCGTCAAGTAAAGACGATTCGTCCAGGGCCATGGCCACAGCCAAGTGCATTCGAAGTCGAGAAGTTTGTCCAAGGGATGATCGAGACCAACACGGCACCTCTCAAGGTGGCTCCAGCAACGCGCGTCTCCGAGAAAATCGGATCGACACTTGAAGTTGACCCATCGTCCATCCTGGACACGGCAACATGCATTCCAGAACACGAGTGGGCTAACATCGAACAGCATGCCTACGCTGTCTCGATCATCGAACCACAACGAGACTCGACAAACTTCCCAACTTACGTTGATGGACACATGATGAGCTACTTCGCAACAGGTGGCGATTTGGATATCGCCGAACGCTCATCCACGTACAAGGCATCCAGCAATGACCCTGATACCCTTTCCTTCGACGAAGCAATTCGCGACGACAACAAGGACGAGTGGATGCAGGCAGCCGAAAAGGAAATCAAGGCACTTACCGAAAAGGGAACATGGGAAGAAATTCAAAAGGCCGACGTCGTCAATGATCGAATCTTCCCAGGGACCTGGGTCTTCCGTCGCAAGCGCTTACCAGATGGTACTATCAAGAAGTACAAGGGTCGCTGGTGTTGCCGCGGAGACCTCATGAATGAGGATGAATCCACCTACGCACCAGTCGTGGCCTGGTCATCGGTTCGCATCTTCCTGAGCACATCCATCGTGATGGGTTGGACAACCACGTCAATCGACTTCACCAACGCCTTCGTGCAGGCCTCCATCCACAAGCCTGTTCATCTTCACCTTCCTCGCGGCTTCAAGTCAAGCAAGGGACCCAACACCTGTCTCCGACTTTGCAAAAGTCTCTACGGATTGACGATCGCCCCGCGCCTGTGGTACGAGCACCTCATACGAGCTCTAATCACAGTTGGCTTCACAGCCTGCGACCAAGAGCAATGCTTGTTCATCAAGCGCAACATCATGATCGTTCTCTACGTTGACGATGCAGGAATTGCCTCCAAGACCAAGAAGGATGCCGACGAATTCATTGCATCAATGCGTGAACTTGGGTTCGAGCTCACTCAGGAAGGCAGCTTCACCGAGTTCCTGGGGATCGAACTCTGCCGCGATCCAAAAGCGGATGTAGTTCATCTCCGACAGCCAGGATTGATCAAAAAGATCCTGGAGACAACGAAGATGTCGAACTGTAATCCATGTCCGGTACCTACTACCCAACTCGCACTCGGACAGTGCAAGGATGAACCAGCCATGAACGAGAAATGGAACTACCGCTCTGTTGTCGGAATGTTGCTCTACCTCACGACGAACACTCGTCCCGATCTCGCCTTCGCAGTCTCCCAAGTCGCTCGCTTCGGACACGATCCCCGCCGATCACATGCCAAAGCGATCAAGCGCATCATGCGCTATCTCAAGCACACTGAAACCATGGGCACCATCGTTCGCCCTACAGGGCAACTCGATCTCAAGTGCTACGTGGACGCTGACTTCGCAGGCCTCTACCAACGTGAGGACAGCAAAGATCCAGTGTCGGTGAAATCACGCACGGGATATCTCATCACATTGGGTGGATGCCCTCTCATTTGGAAGTCGAAACTCCAAACTGAGATCGCGTTATCCACAATGGAGTCCGAATACGCCGCTCTCTCCCTGGCAATGCGAACATTGATTCCCATCCAACAGCTCATTCGCCAAGTGATCAATAACGCCGGCACCGACATGCCGCTGCACACCAACCTCCAGTGCACTGTCTTCGAGGACAACCAAGCTTGCATTTCTCTAGCCACCAATCACCAGCCGACCGCGCGCACCAAGCATTTTCTGACCAAGTGGCATTTCTTTTGGTACTGGGTCAAGGCAGGTTTCATTTGCATCCAGCACATCGCCACTCCGGAGCAGCTTGCAGACATCTTCACCAAAGGATTGTCCATCGCAGTCTTCGAATACCTACGATCCAAAATCATGGGCTGGTAACAACCAGCAAACAACAAACAACAACGAAGGATGAAGTTTTCATCGATACCACAACTCCAATCACGACCCAACACTGAGAGGGAGAGTTGAGATTCAATGAGGGACAGACTAATACCGAACACGGTATCAACCTGATGGGAGAAATTCCTGTTTTGGCGCGAAATCTTCCGTCCTGATGGACCACCAAATCTTTTCTCCTCCTTTCTCTCCTCCATTCACGAATCCATCATGACTCAACCATGACCGACCTGACTCACACTCCACCTTGGGAACTATATGCTCCTCAGATCCTTTTACTACAACATACCTCGATTCCCTCCATGCTGATGACTACTGCACCACTGCCGTAGTCTTAACGCGTGTATCCAACCTGCTTCAACTCAAGCAATGGAATCCGAGAGCCAGCTCCAACCACAGCCACTGCCTCATGGTCGTCACTGCCATCTGCCATGATCTACACTGCAGTGTATCTACGTGTGTGGAGAGCAAGGCGCTGTAATGACAGTATACCCTGTAGCACTGAACCAAGTACATCAGTGCAGGGTCTCACCAAGTTGTGTGACATCGTTTCTTCACCCTATTAACACCACAAGCTAACTCATAATAAACACAGACAAAGATTAGCTTCAAAGCACTCTTCTACTCATCGTTACAGTTATAACTCTTCAACCAGCACACCTCTCTCTTGAACTGCATCACACGGCTATCCCGAAGCCGGCAGATTCACGAGACATTCTCCACCGATTCGACGCCTACGCTCGAATCCTAACTCCACTCAACAAAGCGCTCATGCGCACAGTGCGACTAATGCTTCATTCCCACCTCCGTCCCACCCCCGGAGGTGGACCTACAACTCGTACTCCCTCCTGCATGCGCGTACGTGCAGTGGCCATTTCACGTCCGTTCTTTGGCCATGCAGACAAGGAACTCGCCTACGACTATGCCAGGGACCATGCCGCAGCTGGTGTGCCTCGTAGGTCGTAAACAGCAGTCGCGGATGGAGCTGCCAAGAAGTGTCATGGATGAAATAGAAGACTCTCCACAGACGATTTGTCTTCTCTCCTTGTCAAAGCTAAAGTACTGATTTGGCGCATCGCTATCTTGCTTCTCCCGTTTCGCCAAACGCCTCTCCTCGTTCTCTGTCTTCCTCCCCATCTGGATGTCGAAGATGGGGCGACAAGCAACGAGTATTGACAAAAGGAGACAGCGCAGCAAGATTCAAGAGAGCGGCGGGTTGCGCCAGAGGTTATTTTTGCTCTGCCCATTTCGACTAGTGGTTTCCCACTTCTCGCCATCCCGAAGTTGCTCCAATCGGTGAAGTTGCGGTGACGAGACGCCGTTTGCGCGAACTTGCATCATGTCTGTTGGATGGGGTAGAATCATGACTCCACGACCACAACAAGACAAGTGTTGGCGAAGTTGTGGCGTTTTCGGTTCGGTTCGATTCGAAACAAACAGCGAATAGCCATTCCCGTGATTCGCATCAAAATTCTCCATTTGGCGCGCGTGCTTCTTCATCCTGAGGTCCATTTTCGTCTGATTTCGTCGGACACAGGTGTTTGTAAAATAGCAATGACTAAAATACGTTCATTTCGTGGGACAACTGTATTTTACCAACCATCTACATCCAGCCAAACATCACAAAAGCGTGACAAACGACAGGATCCGCCTCGCCAAGTGCAAACGCACCTCATGAGCCAGGAAAGGTGTGAGGAAGGCATCAGGAAGACATCAGGCAACGAACGCATGCACACACGCAAGTATTATAATCAAATATAATATAATACATGCCAATACGGATGCACTGCTCCTTGGGGATCAAGTCAAGCCAATATCAGTCTGTGGATTAGCTCCAGGAAGTTGTGTGATCATGACAGGGCAGAAACAGTTGGGAACGGACGATGTTGGGCAATCAAAACTCCCAAGGCAGTTGATCAAGCCATCACTGGCTTGGTTGACCGTCTTTCTTCCTGCGCTATGCTATTACATGTCGACGCGGTTGGTCGCGGTAGGCTTGTTTCGATCTTCCAGCATCGGCCAGCTCATACAAGATCGGTTGGACATCCAGATCGATTCAAACGACGCTGCCACCGGCAACACCAATGCAATCCACGCAAAATGCAAGGCATTGGAGTCAATATTCTACATTTCGTGTCCGCATCGGGATGCTCCAGCCTCATCGAAGGACAGCAGCACACGACAGGGTCAAGCATCTTCCGATATCAAAACTGACGACGATGATCGCATTGCTCTGAAACGACCAGTGTACATGGTTCAAGATGGCACATTGGGTGGCCTCGTTGCGACCGCATGGCGTCACGACTCGGAGCTTGGCAGAGGGTACGTGCTGGTGTCCATCTCTGAAGGATCTGGTCGGATTTGGAGATGGGAGACGGGTGGTGGACCGATTGCCATTGGACGATCGCTCAGCGTGGATCAATCTGGATGCAGATCGAGTCAGTACAGACAATGTGGCGCTGGGTCAAAACTGAGCGGCGTTGTTGGGGATGCTGGCCAAATAGACAGATATGGAAGTGGCGGTATCGCAATTGACAGCTCTCATAGCGAAGAACACTTCGCGGAAGGGAATTTGATCGTTGCCGAGTGGGGCGAAGGGCGGATCGTCCGAATGGAAGAGAATGGTGCAAGGACGCCATTGGTCATTCAGGTTCCATCGTTGCGATGTACTCGCGACCCTCCTGACAACGAACATGGGGCTGCGAGTCTTCGGCGTGTCAACCAACCATCGGCGCTACTGTTTACCCCGTTCGGCGACTTGCTGTTTGTGGATTCGAACTCAACGCCAGCTGAACAGTGCAACGGCGGTCAACAGCATGGGATTTACCGTCTCAAACAGATCTCCAACATTGAAGGTCTTCCGTCATTGCCGGCGAGTCGGAAAGCGCATGCGTGGACCGACGTCATGCACAACAAAGAGCTGCCGGATATCATCTATCAGACCACCAGCATTGGTGGGATGGCACTTGCCAAGTCATGGGCAGATATTCTGGTAACGGCAGAAACCGCAAATGCCGACGGGTCCAAGAGCATCGTCGTGGGTTCGCTTTCCATTCAAGATGATGAAGACGATGACGATGATGACGCCATCGATGGAAATGGACATGATGGCGGGGCGACGGCAAAGGGTATTGGTGGCACCCTCAAGGTTTTGCTAGACTTCTCATCTCATGCTGCGAAGCCAGGAGCAGTCGCCATCGATAGCAACAGCAACATCTTCCTCGCTGTGGACCAGGGTGTCCTCATCGCCAACGCAAATAACCAGGTCATTGGCATGTTGGCGCTGCCAATCATCCCAGCGTCGTTGACAGTCGGGGAAGACAACTTCCTATACATCGGAACGTCGGATTCGTTGCTCCGAATCAAAATCCGGCAAGGACCCCTCGTGACGCCAACCAATCTCATCGTGAAAAGGTAGGGAATAGAGCGCAACAGTTCTGCTGTCTTAGTATCGGAGACTGTTCTGATCGGCTTTTCAGCCCTTTTGTTCCAACATGGGGAGACGTCCCCGCCTTTGATCAAATGAGGCGCGTCGTAGGAGAGCAGGCTTCTGCTTGTAGCAGCGGAAGGGCGAAAACCGCTTCGCGAAACGCCCGGAAATACTCATGGAACGGTATTGTTCTTGTACCCCAGAGTACGCTGGATTCTCTCATGGTCTCGCGAGAGTTGTGTCGCCACGTATTACCACAGGCAATAGTGCTCCGCTCGTGAGCGCAATCGTCTTCTACGGATACTCCACTCACTCGTCTCTTTGCTGCAAGCAGTAAGAGCAGAATGGCAAGCCGCGCCAGAGTGCATGGCGGTGTATTGCTCGTGCATTGGCTGAAGTACGAGGAGGATAGGTAGTAGCTGAAGAATGTAGCGGCTCTTTGTGTTCTATTGTTAAAAATCGTTCATCTGGGACGTCCCAGGTGGGAACCAAAACTGCCCTTGTTTCATTGCCGGGCGGTTGCGAAATTGATTGGCCAATACATTAGTCGGCCGAGAAGCTTACATCGGAGAAGCTCAGGAGAGACTCTGTGTCTGAGCAATTGTTAAAGTCCCATCCCTCGTTCCACTTCATGGATTCTGAGTGGGCTCGGTCGCAGTTGGCATTGTTGTCGGCATTGCTGCTAGTCTCATCCTTCTTGCCGAAAGGGTTGTGCAGACTCTGTGTACGTTTGAGCTTCCTCGGTTTGTTCTTGGAACCGTCTTGGGGGATCTTGGCGCAGAGCGCACGAGACGATTGGCTCTTCGTCTTGATGGAGTTGTCGTGCTGCGATCCTTGGTTCTGCTTGCCGGTCTGCTTGGGTCTGCGTCTGCGTGGGCGGTCCACGTTTGGTGGGTCTGGACGTGACATGGGCATGTGGTCGCTGTTGGACCGTCGCAAAGCAATCTCCTTGCGTCTGCCGCGTCTCGCACCACGTGTGTTCGAGGATGAAGTCGCGTGCTGTTCGCCATCAGCGCTGTTTCGGCTGTTGGAAGGTGATGGCATGGACGTCGAGGAATGATTTGACCTTTTCGACGCGCTGTCCCCACGGCGCTTCGAAGGAGACTTAGATCGTGATGATCGCTCGTTGGGGGATTCACCTTTCAGAGGCACGGACGCGTGTCTGCCCTCGGGGTCGAGGGTTTGCCTTCTGCTGCGTCTCTCGGTGCTGGTCGCCCTGCCGGCACATCTAGTCCTCGCACGGGATCGCGAGCGAGAGCGGGAGCGTCTGCCTACCTTTGGCTCGGTGTCGGATCTCCTCCGCCCAGATTCGGCGGTTGGGGTGCGCTTGACGGATGCCGTGCGCCTCTTGGATGGACTTGAGCTGCGCAAGTTGCGCCTTGAGCGTCTCAGCACGCACGGAGACTCGTACTCCTTCCGCGATGACGAGTTGAGCGACTCAATCGACGTCGTTCTCTTGGGTTGCGTTGGAGCGCCCGCAGCCGGTCTTCTTCCACGACGAAGAGGACGAGGGAATGTGCTGCCCGTATCGGCGCCTTGGTTGTCGCCGAGGCTTGATCTTCGAACTGCCTCGCTTTCCGTCGAAGCCGCAGCTGCCGAGCTGGTGCTGGTGGATGAGTTGACAGACGCATCTGATCTGAAACGCAGACTCGAGCTGAGTGCGGATCCATCGCTTGCCACGGTCTCGCTTGACGACAGAGAATGTCGCTGGGCACGTGAAGTTCGGTGGCCGAGATGTCCCAAGCGTCTCGCGGCGTTGATGCTTGGAGGTGACTGCGCGGGAGCTGGAGGAATCGAACTGGGACCAAACCGGGCCGAAGTTGGTCGCCGCAGCCGTTGTCGTTGCTGCTGCAGTTCCTGCTCTGCTGGGCTGCTTCCTGTTGAGGATCTGCGAACCTCGCGCATCGAGGGCGGTTTTGCCTTGACGATATCACCGCTCGCAGACACGTAGTACTGGTCGTCCAACGTCGTCGTCTTGGGCTGCGACTGCGACCGCAACTGTGCCAGTGCCTGCCGCTTGTTGCGTTCGCAGACTGATCGTGGCGATGGTGCTTGATCGTAGTCATACGAGATCTTGCCGAGTGCGCTCGCGTTCAGGCCGATCGTCCGCTCTCCCTTCAGAGTATCGTTCTCGATTTCCGATAGCACACCGAAAACGGATTTGGATGCTTTCAGATCGCTCATGATAGATCGCTTCGAAGATCGTTGCCTGTCCATGTCTACTTTGTTCATCTTCGTTGCTATCTGAATGGGTGTTGCTGCCTTTTTATGACGAGTTGATGGGGAGTGCGTGGTGGTGGTGGTTGTTGGACCAGTGATGAGGTTTCTGGCTGCGATGCGATCAAGTTGTCCCAGTCGCAGAATTTGTGGGCGTTGGTGGTCGTCGACATTTCGATGAGTTCTCCATCATGAGTGTGAGTACGTACCACACAAGTACGAGCACATGTACGACTATGCTTGTGCACGTCTCTCACTCTTTCTCTGTTTGCGCTCTGTCTCGACTTGCGGTTTCGCGCTCTGTTTGGGTTCAGTGGACGCGATGATCTCGCCAGCGCAGGATTGCAGCTCGTACGACTAGTACTCCTGTGAGCAGCGTCGGTGCAGTTTGGAAATGCGGAAGAAGCGCGCAGGACGCAGTTGTTCGACGGAGGAAAGTGGTTGATGCATTTTTCTTTCCTTGTGAGGAGGACAATGTCGAAGTTTGTCTTCCCGCGCGTACTGGACCGGATACGGGAGCTTTTCAGGACCAAAACATCAATTGATCCCATGTGAAGATCTAAATAGCGCCTTTGCGGCAACAGCACAAGATGGACACAATGACAACGAATATGTCGCGTTCACTATCTTGGCTCCAATTCACAAGCCTTTGATAATGCCACCTGTACCGTGGGTCATGAAAGCTTCAAGCTTTGTGCTTGGTTGTGGACATTTCAGTTTGTATCATTGTGATCGGCACCAATCTTGTAGAACCCTGCGCGACCAATCCACGCTCAGTGAAGGAGAGGGAATATCTGCTTCAACCTTCACTTTTAACCTCGGTCGCTTCGCGCAACATAGCACAACAAAGCACAACACAACGCAGACGTGAGAGTTGTGACTACGCCGGTTCGCGAGGTTGGCACCGCCGTGGAACCTGTGCGAATTCAAGACCACCTCGCGCACTGTTCAGCACAAATGATGTGCATTGAGGAAGAGGCCCGATACGAAATGGGCGAAAGCTGCGTGTGCCAATACTCGTACTCTCAAGCCGCGATGCAAGTTCGTGTGGCCGCGAACGCACTTTTGACACAACGATTTTGCACCCAGCTCACGCCCAACCCACCATGCCCATAGTAGTACCCATGTGATTATGACTCCGTCGCATCGTTCTGTGCATCCTCTTTACGTTTAGACTGTCCAACTACGCACTGTTGCGAATGACAAAATATCAAGACAGGGGCCAAGAATCCAAGTAGATTCATTCCACTGACAGCGAAATGCCGGGATTGGATACGACAGATGCGCGACGTTCTGTCTTCACCCGAGATCGTGGATTTCAGGCAACCACGGAGGATATCTCAATTCCCTCTTCCCCCACCGCGTATCTTCCGCACCAACTCACACAAGTAGTGCATGAATGAGAGCACCACAAAGATCGCAGAGCCATCAGCTACGATTATGCAGCACAGAGAGCGTTGCATGGGGCGCACTTGTGGCCAGGTTCGTCGGCTCGAGGGTTCGTTCTTGGAATTCTGGTCTGCCGGGTCAACTGTCAAGCCCGGCAACGCGTCTCTCTTCTGCGCTGCATGCCAACCATCAATAATGTATCCCTAGAGAGTGCGCTTGTGCTTTGTCACACTCTACAATTATTGAGGGATGCAGCAAAGATCGTGGGTCTAACTACAGTGGCATATCTCGGATCGGCATCCGCGGCGCGTGTGAGGTGCTCGGCGTTGCCTCGACATTGTGGAAGATGGTGGCAGGAGATCGTCGCGGTTGCAGTTGATGCAGGAGGGAAGGGTCACCCTTGATTGTATCCAGTACTGAGACGTTTGCCTCCGAGAACAGGCTCATGACTACTGTATCCGCAGCTTCTTGCCCTCCCTGCATCCCGACATCCCATGACAGCCGCGCCATGCGATCACGGATGTTGACGTTGGAGTGAACGACCTCCTCGATGTTGACTGGACTATGCTGCCTTGGCGGAGGTGGTGTCGTCTTGGACTTTCGGCGCTTTTGTTTGGCCTTCGTGCTGGATCGATACTGATCGTGGAGGCTATCTCGCAGGCTTTGCCCGATTTTCTCTATTGCGGAGACGGGGATATTCGTATTGGCAGGTAGACATATTGCAAGTGCATTTGGGTGGAAGAATGGAGCGATAGAGCGATGGATGGGTGCAAGAGATGTCAGGTATTGATCTGCAGTGCAAAACACGATATGCAGCATATGGTGTTGCGTATTGCAGATGGTAGAGACGCGTCGCGAAGCGCGCGGATACTCATCTGTGCTGTGCGCGATGCTCGTTGTTAACAAGATGCAATAGGCCAACAGCCGTATGGTGGGAGGGAGCATCAAGTAGCAAGTAGCAAGACCGTGCGTTCCATTTGTCAAATGCAAACCGCTCTCGATGAGCAAAGGTTGCCGACAAGATCCAGATCTCAACAAAGCAGAGTGGCATATTGCAACGTACCTCTGGCGAAGTGTTCCGTCACTTCCACCCACTGTCCATTCTTCTCTCTCTTCACGAACATGCCATTGTCGATGTTCTCGGTTGACCCAATGCACCTGTACACTGAGTCTGCGATCTGGGACACGATGACGGTCTTCTGCAATTTTGTCATGGCCTTCGAGTAGGCCAGCGATGCCGCAGCAATCAACGATCGATAGCGCACGTTGCCGCCATGATTCCACCAGCTCTTCCCGCGAGCGCAAATCACATCAACCGAACGAGGTTTGTAGTCTTTCGGCAGCAGTGCTTTGCATGACGGGATGTTCTCTTGCCTATACATCACTTGGTAGTTATGAACAGAGAGGCTTTGCACGTGCTTACTCTCGACGTTGCTGTGCATGATCGTATGTGCAACGCCGGTACTCATCATCCCAGCTTCGCCACTGTGCGAGTATTCGCAGCTTTTGTTCAGCATGTTGATATCGTCGTCGGCGAGGTTGAGCGTCATGGTGGTACTTCTTGGAGATTGAATCATTATGACTGACTGTCTTCTTCTCTTTGTTGTTGATGTTGTGTCGCTCACCGTTGACACCAGACAGAGCTGGCTGATGTTGCTGTTACTGTTGCCGTTGCTGTTGTTGCTTGGATTGCTGGTGCTAATGATGCTGATGCGTTGTTGTTTTTGTTGATGTTGGTTTGATGGGACTAATTTCTGAATTGTGAGATTAGATGGTTGATGTATCGCCCCTGTCATCGCCTTTGTGTGCTGTTGCATGGATTGTTTGCAGAACTCGCTGACGCCTGACTAGGTCACAGATGTCGGCCAGAACACCGATGTCGACTGCAACACCAATACACCGAGGTACCGCCGCCTTAAACAAGGAGAAGATGACGGCAGCACGACGTCAAGGAGGCCCGTTGCACTGGCCTAGCGAACAGGTCTGCCCAAGGAATGTACGTGCAAAGGTGAACGCCACAGGATAAGCAGGACTTGGACGTCGTCGCATCTGGACAGATGTCGCACCAGACACACTTGTGCATAGAATACCAAGATCTCGCGGCAACCTACCAGTGTTCAACCAACGAATATCATTCGCAAGGTACTACGGCCTCGGTGGCGCTTCTTGCTCAAGTCGTTTGGTTCCCGACACGTCTTGTTGCTACTTGAATCGGGTAGCTCGTATCGGATCTCACAGGCGTCATTCCTCTGGAGAAGCCGACTTTCTGTTGGAAGTGGTGCATGGTCCGGCGCAGTGGTGAGCTACCACTCCTTGCTGTTCGTGTCGATTTGACACGATTGATGAGAATTGCCGTGGTAGCGAAAACCAAAGCCCACACCATCTCGTGGAGACCGTTGCGGTTCGACTTCAACATCGCCAGGTAAGAAGGAAACCCAACGAAAGCAGTAGAACACCCAAGATGCACGGTCTTCATAAGTCCCCTAGGCGTGCCAACCCACGTACTACTGAAAACGTTGTTCTACTGATACTGGTATTAGGGCCGCCCTTTTCGATGTGAAACAATACCGACAGTTCTGCACACCGTGCTCCCCGCTTCGATCTTCAAGTGTCCAGGCTTGGTTTGTGGCAGTACCAACTCGTGCGAGTTCTTCTATTTGTGATGTGTTAATGGCATGCGGCGGAGACACGCAGGGAGCAATCAAAGGAGGCCTCCCCATCCAGAAAGGACCCGTGTTCTTTGTATGCAGGCGCACGCACGAGCACGTAGGAAGTAGGAGAGAGGAAGCGTGCGGGCGACGTTTCCAATAGCGCCGAGAGTATCATCTGCACGCTGGTGTTGATGAAGGCGCCATCCCATCCCATCCCATCACTTCTCTCTCTCTCTAACAGCGGACCGTGTCGCGTCGGCATTGATCTTGCTCGCATGGATTCACTATCTGACCAGTACTGATGAATTGCGCGACTTGCCTTTGCATCCGTGAATCCATCTTGAGGCAAAGATGTACGTAGTTGCTCGTCCGCGCTTCGTCGTCGATGGGAAGAGAATCGTACTGCGTCTCATACAGCATTTCGGTCAGTGTCACGTGAGGTCCATCGTAGGTTTTGTTCGCAGGCTTGCCTTCAGGAATACCGAACAACTTGCGTGGGTTGTTGGGGAGCGTTCTCGCATCAAATCCTCTCGCCAGAGCCTCGGCTGCTATGGTTGGCACTTCGACATCTCCGAGTCCTGCTTGCATTAGAACCCTCGGAAACGCTTCGGTTTGCGGTCGTGCCAATGTGCCTGCACCCTCGACCGAGTCCCAGGCCATCTGGACAAGACCAAGCAGCAAACGAACATGGCGATTGTTGTAGCTGTTCAGCAACATCAAGGTGTCGTAGTCAGCGAAGTCCAGCGATCTCGTCATGATCAAGGCAAATGGGGTTCCAGGCACACCGAGTACGCTGCGATCAATGAGCTTGGTGGGACCAGAGAGCGCAGTATATCCTGTACCCGAGTGGGAGTGGAGGTTTGCAAAGAGAGAACAAGATGGTGTTTGAACAATCCAAGCAATGCATCTGTTAGTACTCGTAGGTGCTCGTATGTCGTAGTGGTATGAAGGGTTGCACATGCTCGTACTAGCATGCAAGCAGTCGTGATGGAGATGCTAGCAATCGTGATGGCAATGGCGACAGTAATGACGATAGCAATAGTGACTTTGACTCGGCGCGGTAGTTGCGGCAAGTGCATCCAGGTATCCATGCCAACAGCCAACTGCCAACTGCAAACAGCGATATGCCTGAATGCTGCATGCTGATCAAGGCACGCACCCACCAGTGAAGATTATACAACAAGCACTTTGATCTCTCTGTTGCACGTACCGGCCCCAAGGATCCCACCCTGCGAGATCCCGTAAAAGACGTAGCTCGGCTCCCTGCCTTCGAAGGTTGGAATCATGTTGCCGTCAAACTTCATCTCGTCGATGGATAGCAGACCATTTCGCATGAAGTGCTGAAGGGCAAACTTGTTGGCATATCCCTGGATGAGATTGTCTCGGACCGCTTGGAACACTCTGGGCTTTCCAATGAGCGTCTTGATGACAATCGGCAAGTCAAAGCTCGACATGCCTCTCCAATCCATCGCCGTCACGACGTATCCGTTTTCATTCGCCATGCTGTCAGTACATTCAAGTGAGGCGAGGAGCATGAACAGAGAAGAGCAGCGAGAGTGATCCAGACAAGTAAGTCTTCGTACGTTGCAGGTGTGCTCAATACATACGAATTGCAGCCGTGCCAACCCAGCAAACAACAATCAGCAAACAAGACGTAGCACCAGCTGACACCACGCTCAAATACTCGGACGAGACATCATCGCAGAGCGCATCACCGAGCACCGAACAACTTACCTCACCAAGAAGTCGTTCGTGGCCTCAGCGCGGTTGTAGAAGAGTCCGTGGCCGAATTCCATGATTGCCCTCAGGGGCGTTCCTTCGGATGGCCTCAGCGCCGCCTCTCTCACCGAGCATGGCACGACTGTGATGAACTTGGCTTTCCCAACCTTTCGAGATGACCACGAGCGATCGACGATGTCCCTCTTGCTAAGCAGATGAGCTGATCTGCTGTGAGGATGCTCAAGGAACCATGGTACGTTGAGCTCCCCATGGATCGTGCGGGCCGCGACAGTTCCAGCATTTGGCGTGCTGCAAACGCTCGGATTGTCAACGACCTTCACCACCTTCACGTTGTCTGCCCACTCCCATTTGTAGCTCCCGATCTCTTTCATGGTTTGATCTCTCACAGCCCGGACCATGCCCAGCTGCGATTCTGCGCTGATAGTTGTAAAGTCAAATGTCAATTGGATAACCTTCGGGTCTGTTTTCATGTCAACCCACGGTGCCGCTGCTTCGAGGGCTGGCCTCAATTTGCTGCGAAAGCGCTTGCCCGCGAGCCCGCTGCTGTCTGCGAGCAGTTCTTTCATGCCAGATGTTTGCGGCAGGCGCTTGTTGTCCTTGTCGGTGGCATGCACAACGAACAGAGCATAGTGTGCTGCGTGCTTGAGAGGTGCTGCCGGAAACACCTGCACGATAGGTCGGTCAGGATCGAGGTAATCCATGTCAGCAATGTGCGGTACAAGCTGCTGCGATTCCACGTCGAGAAGCAACGTGACCGATTCCTCCGTGATGGATTTCTCGATGTCATCAGCATTGGGGAACTCCAGCGTGGCGTTGCTCTCCTTCCTGGCCACGTGCGCTTCCTTCATTCCGTCCATGTAAAACATCAACGGCCCCATCGTCGAAAAGCCGTCGAGCTCGTTCAGGAAATCGACGTGCATCTTCCACCCTCCGCGCAAAGGAGGCAGGACATTTTTGCGCAAGTTGACCCTCCAGCCTGTTTCTGATTCTGAATCAGTCTTCATGTGATGAAACGATGGGAATGGAAGCATGCATTCCGTTTCATCCATGGCATCGCAGTGGTCCAATGTTGGTTGAATTCGGAAAAAGCCCCCCAAGTGAATCGGCCATGGCCCAAAGTGCGAGACGGCAGAGAGCAGACTCCAGATGTACACCAAAATGGCGACGAGCATGCCGTACAGCAAACACTTCGCCACCCGAGCTCTCCGTTCCAACCATTCCTCAGGGACGGTGCTCACTAGTCCCTCCATGGCCGTGAGTGCGGACGGACGCGTCGTTTGGCTCAGCGAGAGCAGTGACGGCGATGTGATGGATGAGACATCGGAGCAGTTGATTGGGAAAGTTTGGAATGTCGGACGCCAGTTGCGATAGTGATGCGGGTACTTCCATTTGAGGTATCTCACAAACAGCGTCATGCCGCCGACGACACATCGCGACGCCACCGCAAGGTATCCAATCCAAATCGCCACTCGAATTCGAACAACCATCGAATGCCATTCTTCGACGATGGTGTCGTCGATATCGGTGAATAGAGCGCCGATGACGCCCTTCATTATGGAAGGATAGACGATGCCAAGTAATATGATATCGAGCAGTGACGCCAGCGATGAAAATATCCGGCCTTGGCCAGAGCAGCAGCAAAAGCAACTCCTGAGCTGGCGTTCTCCGTCTTCCTCCATGCGCCTGTTGGTCGCCGTCTTCGTCGTGGAGTCCTGATTGGCACGCACCAGGTTGCGAGCATTGGCGATGACGACGACCAGGTGCAAGAGGAAGATGAATCCGGCCCACCACCTCCCACCAGTCCAATCAAACACCACCGTGATGATGTTGATGGTCAGTGCCGGGATGACCAAGAGGATCGATGTGACGACGGAGAGCAACCAAGGTTCCTCCCATCGGAAGAAGGAATCCTGCAACATCATGTCCTCCACGAGCCGAGGGATGCGGATCTGCCCTTGCGAGATGTTCGTCTCGTCTTCGTCGTCCAACGAATTGTCGTCGCGGAATCGTGACGACCCCCGTCGGTCATGTTGCGGGTAGTCGGTCAGTTCCACCTCGTTGGGGGCATCATCGTCCAGGCCCGGCTCGCCGCTTTCGCCATCGATGGAGCCAAGTTCGTCGTCGAAGGATTCGGCGTAATCTTCCTCCTCTTCTTCGATGTCGTCGTCGTCATCGTCGTCGCTGCTTGTGTTGGCAGCAACTTGGGAGTAGAATCCCAGCGGCATGTCGGTATGGTATTGAGTTGAGTGTCTTTGGTGCGCACAGTTCCACAAGTACGAGCTATGTATCGTCGCACGAATGTGGTGGATGGGCGAGTTGCGGCGTGTGTGGTGAAATCCTGCTGAGAGTATCTGCGGATGTGTTTTGGTTGATTGGCCACTCGGCTTTTCGTGTTGGTCGTTTCGTTCGTGGAGGAAAGGGAACGAAATTGTTCCAAGTCATCTGAAGGAAGACAGGCTATGCATGCTAGAGTGTAGATGACACCACCAGTTATAGTAAGTCAAGAACGGTACAGAGCGAGTAGAGAGAGAGAGCATCCGTCGTCTACTTTGTTACGACGGGAAAGTTTGCTAAAGTGTGACGAGATGGCTAACCGGAAAAGAAAAAGAAAATAGTCGAGTAGAGGAAAGCGCATTGCAAGCACAGAAGGCGACTACCATGCTAATCCCACTGATTGGGGCTGACACGCACCGTCATCTCGCCCTCCTTCATGCCAAAGCCGACGATCGATTTGCATGCCAAGCGCCAGCGCGGCGTATCTGCCAACATCTGCTGCTCCGCTAGACGTTGCGGATTCAACAGATCGCTTCCGGATGACACAGAGACCGCGCACGTGCGACACAGTCCACCAGCTCCGCAGTTTCCGCCATTCTTCGTATCGAATCGCTTCGCCAATGGATCGTTGAGCTTTACGCCACGGATTAGCATACCCTGTCGCAGATTCTCGCCTGCGTACATTGTGATGGTTTCGTCAGGGATTTTCTCGCTGGGTGGGTATTGCAGATTAACGGTCACCTTGGGCTTGCGGCGGATTCGTTTCAACGTCACTTCGAATAGCTCCGTCATAGGGCTGGATGCCTTGAGTGGCGGTGGGAGCTCAGATAATGCTTCGACGGTGGCATCGTACGACAGGCACTCCAGATTCACCGTCGTCACGTCGGCGCTCTCAGCGAGCATTCCGTTCGCCGTCTGCGCTTCTGCTTCATCATCTTCGTCGGATGGCGGTGCCAAAGCCGCAGCCTGCTGCGCGGCGGACATGCGGATCAACGCCACCTGCACCAGCGAATCGCCCGGCACTATATCGATATCGCCTGCCGCTGCCGCCGAACCGCCGTCGACCAAGCCGTTCACCAAGGTGATGCCGACCCCATCGTCGCGACCACCGGCCAATTCGAACAGCTCCAATCCGAGACCACCGGTCGGCAATCGCGGGAACACGACCCTCACAACATCGGCGAACAGCTCGCGATCGTTCTTGGCTTGCAGATAGATCTTGCCTTCTTGTTCCGTGGCCTTTTGCACCACCGATGCCGTCCATTCGTTCTGAATGTCTTCTATGGATGGCAGATTGTACTGGTTCAGATCGACCGTGGCCTGTCCAGCACCTTGAAGCACTTGCGTCGCAACGTTCTTTGTCGTTTGACCGAACGGTGTCGACATTGCTTCCGCAACCAAGCTGCTGCTTCTGCTGCCATTATTGCTGTTGCGTGGAGCGCCCCACTGGGTGGCGCACAGGAAAAGTACGCAAAAGGATCGCATGCTCGCTTGTTCAACTGCGATACAGCTGATTGCGTTGAGATGAGATGAGGTAGACCTTGACGCCGCTGCTGCTACTGTGGTGGACTCTGCCGTGCCTTCAAGTCGGCCCTTGCGAATGTGATTGCCTTTCGCTCTGCTTGAGCCTCAACGGACAGCTGGGATTCAATGAATCGAAGGAAGCGGATGCAGGTGAAGATGAAGAATTGACACCACGATCACAGCGGGAAGGAGCAATCAAATGGCAGTGCTGGTGTTGCCGGTGTTGCAATGGGAGTTGCTGTTGTTCAATCCGGTTGGTCCAAGGGAAGTGTTGTTGCCTCAAAGAGGGTGTGTTGTGATTGCCATGGTCATCATGTTCAAGGAGCACAACTGACGCCGACACCTCTTCGTTGCGATTGGGCAAAGATCTCACACTCACGATTGACGTCACCATTGAAGTCGATCATCGCTCGTGAATCAAACCGACACAACAATTTGAATCTGTCCCACATAACCGTTATTTCAATTCCCATACAACCAACCACACACAAAGGAGACGCGCTAACGCAACAGCGCAAATCTCACCACAACAGAACAACAGACAACACAAGAGAGAAACAAGGAAAGCCCAACGCCACAACGTCCCAACATCTCAACATCTCGACATCTCATTGTTCCAGTCTTCATCTTCCATCCTCCTCCATCTCACATCCCACATCTCACGCCACCATCGAGCATCGCGCATCGTGGATCGTTGGTTGCACCAATACTGTAGACATCGATAGGAGTAGCAGGCATCGGATACCACCCAGCAGCCATCAGCCATCAGTCATCAGCCTGCGACCGTCACAGGCAACCTCCTCTGCGACAAACACAAACATGCCTCCAACTCGGCCACGTGGATCGGCATCCAAGTCCACGTCGAAGGCTGCAACGAAGTCCACACCATCTTCTGGTGCGGAAGGTCTCCAGCTCTACAAGGGAACCACTCCACAATGGAGAATCGGGAAGATGCTCGGTGCTGGTGCGTGCGGCACCGTGCATGAGCTTCTGTCACTCAAGCCATCGTCGGCCTTCACCTCAAACGACTTTGCCATCAAGATCGCACCGCTCCCCACCAAGACCACCAAGAAGCGCAACTCGCCTGCTGAGGTCAACGCATCTCGGCTCTACTACGAGCACAACATGTATCACAATCAGTTCCAGACTCTGCAGGGCACCTTCGTTCCTCGTTTGCCACCCAGCAAGGGGCCACAGGCATTCGGTAACATCTCAGGTGAGCACGTAAGGCAGGCATATTGTTGAATGTGCTGAAAGTGATGAGTGTGATGAGTGTGATGGAAATGTTCGATCAGCGGCGTCTGCTTCGTTTGCTGACATTGTTGGATCCTCCATCATACCATGATGCCGTCATGCCATCTCATCATCGCACCAATCTCACGAATCTCACCAATCCCAATTCTCTCTCATGCCATCCATACATCCATCCATACATTCATCCACATGTTCATCTGCACATACGTATTCGTACAAACGTAGGCTTCCGATTCATGGTGATGGAACGGATGCACAGCCCGCTCGAGATGATTGTCCCGCTCCTCCTCGAGCTTGCCACTCCATCCAACAGTGCCACCACCAGAACCTCAAGGAGCTCAAAGAGCCCAAGGAGCAACAGAAGCTCCAAGAGTGACAGCGGAGGTTCCCGCGTGGTGCCATTCGGACCAGTTGCTGCACAGCTGATCAAGTCTATACAAGCCATCCACGAGTGCAGACACATCGTCATCGATGTCAAGACCGACAACTTCATGTTGGCTCCATCCACCACCTCGCCAGCATTCCCAAAGATCAAATCAACCAAGTCTGCAAAGTCTTCGAAATCAACAAAAGCAACCAAATCAACAAAAGCAACTGCAGCAGCAGCTCTCGCTCAACGCATCCGCATCCTCGATCTCGCCCTCGTCCAACCAAGGGCCACCTTCTCTGCTTCGCACAGACCGAACGAGACCGCTGACGGAATCAAGGCAGGCACGCCACTCTACGCATCGCTCAACGTCCATCAAGGACAGACACCGAGTCGCAGGGACGATCTGGAAGCACTCGCGTACATCATCGCAGAGCTCATCATGCAGCTGTCGTCTGGTGGGGACATGTCCCTCACGTTGCCATGGAGCAACGGAAAGTCGGATGAAGACATCGGCAACATCAAGGAATCGCATGTGACCAACCCCGATTCTGACTTCTACAAGATGCTTGGACCGGTTGAGGTGGGCGACACGTTCCGCAAGTTCCTTGATGAGATCAGAGGGTATTCGTACAAGCAGGAGCCTGACTATGATGGCCTTGTGGAGATGCTCCTCGATCTTGATGTGGTGGTGGTTGATGATGGTGGTAGTACTCGTACTAGTGGTGGTGCTATTGGTGGTGCCAATGACGATGGTTTGTCGTCAAAGAAGGCAACGCCGAAGCAGCCATCTGCAACAGCGAAGGAATCGATGGCAACAAGAACGACCAGGGCAACCAGGGCAAGCAGAGCAACCAGATCGAGCAAAGCAGTTAGAGCACCGGCAGAAGAGTCAGCCACAGCTTCAGCCACGGCTACAGCCAAGCGAGCAGGTACCAAGAGAAGAGCAACACGAGCCTCGCAAGCGTCAGAAGTAGCAGCAGCTGCAGCTACGCCTGCTTCATCCTTGGCGCAGCGTGATGGATCACCGACCAAGAGTCAACGACGTCAACAACCGGTACGTCAATCGAAGAGGCTTCAGCAGAGGCAACAACAGCAGCATCAGCAATACATCGATACTATCAACATCGACGACAGCGATGATGATGATGATGATGATCATGATCATGAAGACGATGAAGAGCATTCATTTGAAGATGCACAGGAGGTCATCGGTGTGGATGACGATGCATCCGCCCACGATCATCCGACACCACCATCCCAACAAGATGCGCATGCTGACCAATACGAAGATGCACAAGAGGACATAGACGAGGAGACACAGCAGTACATCCACATCAATACACAAGATACTCATGATGCTCAGGACGATACCGTGTTCGTGACCTGCGCCGAAGGATCGATGGATCACATGATGGGTCAAACCATCGGTGATGCTAGCAACGATGACAATTATGACAACGACGGCGGCGACAGCGATGATGATCAGTACGATGATCCAATGGAATGGGACCCCATCCTCGATGAAGAGAACGTCAAGCCTGCTGCTGGCAACACCATCGACACTCGGACATCTTCCAAACTCAAGGCCACAACCACAACCGCGGCCAAAGCCACGTCAATGACGAAACGCAAACCCAGATCAAGCACAACACGCAACAAGACAAGTACAGGTGTCACCATCACCGTCCATGTAGACCACGGGTACGCATACGATCCCATCCTTCATCAGCAACACCACCAACAGCAACAGCAGTTTCATCTCATCGAAGGAGTGTCCGACACCATCATCGTTGGATCCAAGCCGACGACACTTACACCTGCAGCCGCAGCTCCAAACAATCACACCAGTCATGCCAACCACACATACCACATCGCGCATGGCAGTCATCTCGATGACTCTCATGTGCGGCTGCAGCTCAACATCACCAAGAAGCTCATTTCTGTCACTCTCACTGATCTCAGCTCGACGAGTGGCATCTTTGTGGAAAGTCAGAAGATCGGCAAGACTGGCCGTGTGTTCCTGAATCAATCGTTCCGCATTGGCAGCACGACGTTCAAGGTGAAGCCATTGTCGAAGTCGATACCGAGACAGTCGTTGAAGTCCACAGGCAAAGCACACAGATCAGGTGGACAGGTGGCATCACAGGTGGTATCACAGGTGCCGTCAGGGCCATCGTCGCAAGCCCACGGAGATGATATTGATATGGAGATCATCGATGTGGATGGTAGCGAAGGTGATCACGATGATTCAAAGGTCAACGCAAAGGGCGACGACAGGAAGAACGACACTTCTGGTGATATGGATGAAGAGGCTTCACCAGCGTCCGTTCCATCAACATCAGACCGACCGCAGCAGAAACAGGCACAGCGTCAAGGAGTGCAGCTGGACGTCATCAGCGGTCCACACGAAGGTGAGACCTTCACACTCCAGAAGGGTGGCATCATCAGCCTCACCATCGGCTCCAATGCTTCTTTTCTGCCTTCTGCATCTGCTGATGGATCCGTGAAGGATTCCCTCGTCCAGACGCAGATCTGCACAAGGACCAGCACACGAACCAGAGCACAACAACAAGCGCAACCGCAGGTACCACAGCAAGAGCAGCAGCAACAACAGCAACAGCAGCCTTCGGAGGTGAAGGTGAGGCTGCACAAAGATGCGAGCGTTGCGAAGAACCATGTCCGGCTGGAGCTGAATGCCACGAAGCGCTTGACAACGGTGAAGGTTTTGGATCTAAAGGGAGGATCTACGGTTGTGCGTAATGTGTTGCTTGGGGAGGGCAAGGCCAGCCGCGCGTTCCTGAATGACAAGGTGACGATCGGTGACACGGTGTTGGTGATTCGCAAGCTGTAGAGCCATCATAGTTTTGTGGGTGTCACTGTATCACTGTACCAGTGCATGACCGTGAGCGGGGTTTGTGGAAGGTGAGAATGAGATGGAGGAGGCAGATGATGCGGAGAAGGGCGCGAACACCACTACTCCATTCCAAAAGTACGTTTACGTACGGACAACACCATACAGATCGAGATTTGGAGGAGGAGAACGAATGGCACCAGGCACCATGACGAAGCAGGAGAAGTTCGGAAGGGTGCAAGTTGGGGACGAGGTGGGGTGGCATTCGAAGAGTATCGGGACCAACACCAGCAACAGTACAAGCACACGACGATGAGGATACCCCAAAGAAGGATGCTATCGTCCAATCGTATTCTGCTCTCTAGTTATTTGCTCTCACACAACAGCCGAGTATGAAATCAAATGGTGGTGCCGATCCAGCAATGATGAGAGTTGTGTTGGAATGTGGAGCGGAATGGTCGCAGTACCAAAATGGTGATGAATGTATGTATGTGTGTATGTGTGTAGGTAGATGTAGAGCGATGGCGCAGCATAGTACGAGCTATGTACAACCCACGAAAGTATAATATGTACATACAGTAGTATGCGTGGCATACATAGTGCACCCAAATGTGTTGGTGACGTTGTGAAGCTGATCGAGTTGGTGAGCAAAAGGTTTGGTTCCAACAGAGTCGTAGGTGTTGTGGATGTGTAGCGAAACAAAAAGACAAGCTTCATCGCGGATTCGAACCACGGACCTCCTCATTACTAATGAGGTGCTCTAACCAACTGAGCTAATGGAGCTGTTGCCATCATTGCTGTTGCTGCCGATCTTGGCCAATCTATTGTACAAACTAGCTAATGCAAACAGTTCCTCATATGTTGAACCATTTTGGTCTCATCTCACCAGTCGATCTGCTTCCTGTCCTTCCCGCTGTTCACCTTTTCATGACCGTGTAGATCGTACTCATACAACACAACCGTCTGAATCTTCTGTGTTGCGTGTGATCCTGCTCATTTATGCTTCTGCTCTAATGTGTATTTATGTTCCGGAATGTGTTCCGGAATGTACCGTACATAGAAATGTGTTGTTCCTCCAGCCCAAAGAACTGTTCGATAACGCCTCCAGAAAGTCCATCGTATCACCGCTGATGCGATCCATTCGGCATGGCGCGTCTCGGTGCCTTGCGATGATGACTCATGTGCTGTCTTGTTCACCACGACTGGTCGTGCCGGAATTGATCTCAGGTCCGCAGATGGAAAGGACAACAGGAAGCAAGACGAGGCCATGGCCGATTCCAATCGTCACGAGTCCGATGAAGGCAATAAAGATGGTCGAAAAGATCGTGCTCGTGGAGAAGGCGAGTGGGATGACAGCGAAATCAAAACATTTCAACCCTATGCATGAAATCGTGAGTCATATGTCTCCTCCACCACCTTTTGTGGCTGGGGTGAACGCAGCGCTGCATGCCACGGCTCCCCGTTGCCCGTCGTAAAGAGGAGCAGAAGGTGCGGTCTATCAATGCCAACACCACTTTATCTGTCGTCACCCTGAACTCCATCTACTCCATGCATTATCCAGAACTACTCGAACTGAAGAACCCATCGTTCCAGACACAACTGCCCATACACGATGCCATCCACAGGAGCCGGATGCGGGGAACCTTGCGATCGCCGACTTGGCCCGACGACATACGGACACAAGTCAAACTGATCAGCACAGTGTTCGACAGCAGAGCAGGACAGAACTGTGTTTGTGGAGTATCATGTCTGTAAATCGCCCGTTTCTGCGTTCAGTGGACAGACCGAAACGTGACGCAGGACTCAAGATTCGGGTTTCCGTGAAGAGTGTCCGATTTGTTTTCTTCAAATGGGCGCTTGTGTCGTGGTCAATGAAATGCAAAAGGCTTTTGAAGACCCCAAGTGCTGCTAATTCACCGGTCAATGTCGCACCAGCTGACATCACAGACGTTCTTCAGTTTTTTCTCCGAATGACGACGCGGTAACTCTTGACCAAGAGATCAAACGTGGAGAAACCAAAATGGCCAGTACCCACGTGACGAACACACACCAGCTGAACCAAACCGCGAAGAAGTCATTTTTGATGGCCGCAATCTTCCACATTCCACTGTGTCCCGGTTGATAAGCTGGTTGTTCTTGGCAGGTCTGTCGTGGAGGAACAAGAACCATCTCGAGCCGAGGAGAACTTGAATCAACTCATAATTTTGAACATCAACCATCAGACATTTCACCGTTTCCCATCATCAAGAACACAGATTCCTTCAAACTTCACCCCCAAGCCATTCAATCAAGCCACCAAGTCACCAAGCCAAGCCACGCACATATTTCTAGCCATCTGAACGCACGCACTCATGAGCGAAAGAAAGGAAACATCGTCAGCGCCATCGCGCCATGGAAATGCTTACTATGACGACGACGACACCAGCATCGGTGCCCAATGGTCCAGGGCCATCCTCCGCTTCATCCACGAGCCCATCACTAACGTTCTGCTGAAACTCTCTGGGACGGCCGTCAAGTTCCCAAAGACCACGGTCTCCTTGACCATCTGCTTCGCGCTGTCCATGGTCGTGCTCGGCCTGTTCACCAACTTCTACGTCGAGGTGGACGAGGACATTCTGTACTCGCCCAGCAAGAGCCGCTCGCGGCAGCACAAGGACTGGATCGACGAGTCATCAGGTTTTCCGTTGGATCCGCGCTTCTTCCTCATGACCGTTCACATCGACGGCGACAACGTCCTCGCTGCGGATGGCGTCAAGCGCGTCTTCGAAGCAGTCGATACCGTTCGCAACACGCCCGATTACGAACAGATTTGCCTGGAGGGCGGCGCCACTGAGATGCTCGCAGACGGTACCCAAAGAAGCACCTGCCAGCTCAAAGCCATCACCAACTTCTGGAATCATTCGACGGCCGTGTTCGAAGCCGCAGGTCCTACCGACGAAGAGGTCCTCATCGCCATGTCCGCTAAAAAGTATCCGGACGGGACTGGCGTGGACACCGAAAGCGTGCTGGGGACCAACACCTACGACGAAAACGAGATTCTCGTCTCGTCCAGGATCTTCCTCATCCATTTTGATTTGCCGGAAACTCCCGAAGCTGAAGAGTTTGAATCCAGTGCCTTGGAGAATGTCTTCGATCTGCAGGACGCATGGAATGCCGACAAGAGCAATCCGTACAAGGTGGAGGTCTTCTCTCAACGTTCCTTCTCCGATGAATTCGGACGTGCCATCATGGCTGACATCCCGCTCGTGCCGATGGTCTTCACCGTCATGAGCATCTTCACCTGCATGGTCTTCTTCAAGAAGGACAGAGTCAAGTCACGGACAACCCTGGGCTTTGGTGCTGTCGTCTCCGTCTTCCTCAGCATCATGACTGGATACGGTCTGCTCTTTCTGATCGGTGTCCCGTTCACCTCCATGACGCAGATTCTTCCCTTCATCATGTTCGGCATCGGAATGGACGCAGCGTACATCCTGTCCGGATCCTTCCAACGCACAGATCCAAATCGGTCCGTCGAACAACGCATCGAAGACACCGTCCGAGATGTTGGAGTCAGCATCGCGCTGACCACGACCACTTCATCTGTTGCCTTCGCCATGGGATGCATCTCCACCATTCCCTCTGTCTACTGGTTGTGCATGTACGCGTTCCCCACCATCCTCATCGACTTCTTCTACCAAATGACATTCTATATCGCTCTCATGGCCATCGATGAGCGCCGTATCCAGGACAATCGGCGCGATTGCTGCGTGTGCATCGCTGTTCCGAAAGATGAGGAGGATCAAAACGCTCGTGATGATGACGAGAATGACAACGTCGCGAAGGGAGAAACCCAGCTGCCGATTGAGCCCGAAGAATCCATCATCGACCGCATGATGGTGTCGTATGCAAACTTTCTGCTGCAACCCGCTGTCAAGGTAGTCGTGGTGGTCGTGTTCCTTGCAATCGCATGCGCATGCAGCTACAGCGCCTCCCTTCTAACTCAAGAGTTCGAATTCACTGATGTCGTTCCGTCGGATTCGGTAAGTGGTATCGGACACGATTCTCTCATCGCACGAGTGCCCGTATTCGAGTGACAGCTGTACCATGCTCAATCGTCCTCATCTAACCGCTGCGTATCTGCACATTCTCCTCCCCTGTTTACCCTCCTCTACCATCCGGTCCGCTACTATTCCTTCTTCACTCACAGTACATTAAGCCATACTGGGATTCGTACGATGATTTCACCACTCGTGGTGGATACGTCATCGAAGCGTACTTCCGTAACGTCGATCAAACCTCCGAAGATGTCAGAGAGGAGATGAAGACGTACGTTGACGATCTTGTGGCCATGCATGAAATTTCATATGAGCCGCCATTCTTCTGGATCAAGGACTTCGAAGCGTACGTCAACGAAACCTCCAGCATCCAGGATAAGTCATTCCAGGACCAGTTCGATGCCTTCTTCGCGGAAGAGGCTAGCCAGACGCAGTACCGCAACGACATTGTCGTGGATGAAAACAACAAGATCACTGCATCCCGCGTCAGCATCTACATGGACAACCTCGATAACGACGATGTCGAGGACTTGATTGATGCGTTGCTCAACCAGCGAGAGACGAGCAGGATACAGCCAACCAACAGAGGCCAGAAATATTGGAATTTCTTCACCTACGCATCGCTGTACTCCATCTGGGAATTCTACGCAGTCGCGGTGCAAGAGCTGATTCTGACTACCATCCTGGGTGTCGTCTCTGTCACTGTGCTGAGTATGATCTTTATTCCGCATTGGACTGCCACATTCTTCGTGGCTCCGTTCATTACCATCCTCTACGTCGATCTGCTTGGCTTCCTTCAATTGGCCGGCGTCCACATCAATACCGTCAGCTACGTTTCGTTGGTCATGTCCATCGGTCTGCTGGTCGACTTCCTCATCCATATCCTTCTGCGATACTACGAAATCCCCGGAGATCGTAGAACCAGGGTCGTCGAGCTGCTTCGAACCATGGGATCGTCCGTATTCCTCGGTGGTCTTTCCACATTCCTTGGCGTCATCCCACTCGCCTTCTCCACGAGCACGATCTTTTCGACCATCTTCATTGCCTTCATCGGACTCGTGACCATTGGAATCGGCCATGGCCTCGTCTTGCTTCCTGTTGTCCTTTCCATCTGCGGACCTGAGATCAATTCCGGTACGACCAGTCGTGGCGAACAAGACAGCACATGAGTCATCATCGCAAGGCACCGAGACGCGTCATGCTGAATGGATCGCATCAGCAGTGATACGATGGACTTTCTGGAGGCGGTAGCGAGCAGTTGTTTGGGCTGGAGGAACAACACATTTCTATGTACAGTACATTCCGGAACACATTCCGGAACATAAATACACATTAGAGCAGAAGCATAACTGAGAAGGATCACACGCAACACAGAAGATTCAGAAGGTTGTGTTGTATGAGTACGATCTACACGGTTATGAAAAGGTGAACAGTCGGAAGGACAGGAAGCGGATCGACTGGTGAGATGAGACCAAAATGATGCGACACATGAGTACATGCTTGTATTATAGTATTTGTACAGTGGATTGGCCTAGGATGGCAGCAACAGTAATTGCGGCAACAGCTCCATTAGCTCAGTTGGTTAGAGCACCTCATTAGTAATGAGGAGGTCCGTGGTTCGAATCCGCGATGAAGCTTGTCCTTTTGTTCCGCTACACATCCACAACACCCGCAGCTCTGTTGGAACCTAACCTTTTGCTCGCCAACTCGATCAGCTTCACGATCTCGCCAACACATTTGGGTGCACTATGTATGCCATGCATACTGTATGTACATATTATACTTTCGTAGGTTGTACAATAGCTCGTACTATTCTGCGCCATCGCTCTACATCCACCCACACACATACATTCATCACCATTTTGGTACTGCGACCATGCCGCTCCACATTACAACACAACTCTCATCATTGCTGAATCGGCATCACCATTTGATTTCATACTCGGCTGTTGTGTGAGAGCAAATAACTAGAGAGCAGAATACGATTGGACGATAGCATCCTTCTTTGGGGTATCCTCATCGTCGTGTGCTTGTACTGTTGCTGGTGTTGGTCCCGATACTCTTCGAATGCCACCCCACCTCGTCCCCAACTTGCACCCTTCCGAACTTCTCCTGCTTCGTCATGGTGCCTGTTGCCATTCGTTCTCCTCCTCCAAATCTTGATCTGTATGGTGTTGTCCGTACGTAAACGTACTTTGGAATGGAGTAATGGTGTTCGCATCCTTCATCTACCGCATTTGCTTCCTCCATCTCATTCTCACCTTCCACAAACCCCGCTCACGGTGATGCAGTGATGCAGTGACATCCACAAACTATGATGGCTCTACAGCTTGCGGATCACCAACACCGTCTCACCGATCGTCACCTTGTCATTCAGGAACGCGCGGCTGGCCTTGCCCTTCCCAAGCAACACATCACGCACAACCGTAGATCCTCCCTTCAGATCCAACACCTTCACCGTTGTCAAGCGCTTCGTGGCATTCAGCTCCAGCCGGACATGGTTCTTCGCAACACTCGCATCTTTGTGCAGCCTCACCTTCACCTCCGAAGGCTGTTGTTGTTGCTGCTGCTGCTGATGTTGCTGCTGCTCTTGCTGTGGTACCTGTGGTTGCGCTTGTTGTTGCGCTCTGGTGCGTGTGCTGGTCCTTGTGGAGATCTGCGTCTGGACGAGGGAATCCTTCACGGATACATCAGCAGATGCAGAAGGCAGAAAAGAGGCATTGGAGCCGATGGTGAGGCTGATGATGCCACCCTTCTGGAGTGTGAAGGTCTCACCTTCATGTGGACCGCTGATGACTTCCAGCTGCACTCCTTGACGCTGTGCCTGTTTCTGCTGCGGTCGGTCTGATGTTGATGTTGATGGAACGGACGATGGTGAAGCCTCTTCATCCATATCACCAGAAGTGTCGTTCTTCCTGTCGTCGCCCTTTGCGTTGACCTTTGAATCATCGTGATCACCTTCGCTACCATCCACATCGATGATCTCCATATCAATATCATCTCCGTGGGCTTGCGACGATAACCCTGATGGCACCTGTGATACCACCTGTGATGCCACCTGTCCACCTGATCTGGCTGCTTTGCCTGCGGACTTCAACGACTGTCTCGGTACCGACTTCGACAATGGCTTCACTTTGAACGTCATGTTGCCAATGCGAAACGATTGATTCAGGAACACACGGCCAGTCTTGCCGATCTTCTGACTTTCCACAAAGATGCCACTCGTCGAGCTGAGATCAGTGAGAGTGACAGAAATGAGCTTCTTGGTGATGTTGAGCTGCAGCCGCACATGAGAGTCATCGAGATGACTGCCATGCGCGATGTGGTATGTGTGGTTGGCATGACTGGTGTGATTGCTTGGAGCTGCGGCTGCAGGTGTAAGTGTCGTCGGCTTGGATCCAACGATGATGGTGTCGGACACTCCTTCGATGAGATGAAACTGCTGTTGCTGTTGGTGGTGTTGCTGATGAAGGATGGGATCGTATGCGTACCCGTGGTCTACATGGACGGTGATGGTGACACCTGTACTTGTCTTGTTGCGTGTTGTGCTTGATCTGGGTTTGCGTTTCGTCATTGACGTGGCTTTGGCCGCGGTTGTGGTTGTGGCCTTGAGTTTGGAGGATGTCCGAGTGTCGATGGTGTTGCCAGCAGCAGGCTTGACGTTCTCTTCATCGAGGATGGGGTCCCATTCCATTGGATCATCGTACTGATCATCATCGCTGTCGCCGCCGCCGTCGCTGTCGTTGCCATCGTTGCTAGCATCACCGATGGTTTGACCCATCATGTGATCCATCGATCCTTCGGCGCAGGTCACGAACACGGTATCGTCCTGAGCATCATGAGTATCTTGTGTATTGATGTGGATGTACTGCTGTGTGTCCTCGTACATGTCCTCTTGTGCATCTTCGTATTGGCCAGCATGCGCATCTTGTTGGGATGGTGGTGTCGGATGATCGTGGGCGGATGCATTGTCATCCACACTGATGATCTCCTGTGCATCTTCAAATGAATGATCTTCATCGTCTTCATGATCATCATCATCATTGCCATCATCTTCATCATCATCATCATCATCATCATCGCTGTCGTCGACGTTGATAGTATCGATGTATTGCTGCTGCTGTTGCTCCTGCTGTTGCTCCTGATGTTGCTGTTGCTGATGCTGTTGTTGTTGCCTCTGCTGAAGCCTCTTCGATTGACGTACCGGTTGTTGACGTCGTTGACTCTTGGTCGGTGATTCATGACTCTGCGCCAAGGATGAAGCAGGCGTAGCTGCAGCTGCTGCTACTTCTGACGCTTGCGAGGCTCGTGTTGCTCTTCTCTTGGTACCTGCTCGCTTGGCTGTAGCCGTGGCTGGAGCTGTGGCTGGAGCCGTGGCTGGCTCTTCTGCCGGTGCTCTAACTGCTTTGCTCGATCTGGTTGCTCTGCTTGCCCTGGTTGCCCTGGTCGTTCTTGTTGCCATCGATGCCATCGATTCCTTCGCTGTTGCAGATGGCTGCTTCGGTGTTGCCTTCTTTGACGACAAACCATCGTCATTAGCACCACCAATAGCACCACCACTAGTACGAGTACTACCATCACCATCAACCACCACCACATCAAGATCGAGGAGCATCTCCACAAGACCATCATAGTCAGGCTCCTGCTTGTACGAATACCCTCTGATCTCATCAAGGAACTTGCGGAACGTGTCGCCCACCTCAACCGGTCCAAGCATCTTGTAGAAGTCAGAATCGGGGTTGGTCACATGCGATTCCTTGATGTTGCCGATGTCTTCATCCGACTTTCCGTTGCTCCATGGCAACGTGAGGGACATGTCCCCGCCAGACGACAGCTGCATGATGAGCTCTGCGATGATGTACGCGAGTGCTTCCAGATCGTCCCTGCGACTCGGTGTCTGTCCTTGATGGACGTTGAGCGATGCGTAGAGTGGCGTGCCTGCCTTGATTCCATCAGCGGTCTCGTTCGGTCTGTGTGAAGCAGAGAAGGTGGCCCTTGGTTGGACGAGGGCGAGATCGAGGATGCGGATGCGTTGAGCGAGAGCTGCTGCTGCTGCAGTTGCTTTTGTTGATTTGGTTGCTTTTGTTGATTTCGAAGACTTTGCAGACTTGGTTGATTTGATCTTTGGGAATGCTGGTGAGGTAGTGGATGGAGCCAACATGAAGTTGTCGGTCTTGACATCGATGACGATGTGTCTGCACTCGTGGATGGCTTGTATAGACTTGATCAGCTGTGCAGCAACTGGTCCGAATGGCACCACGCGGGAACCTCCGCTGTCACTCTTGGAGCTTCTGTTGCTCCTTGAGCTCTTTGAGCTCCTTGAGGTTTTGGTGGTGGCACTGTTGGATGGAGTGGCAAGTTCGAGGAGGAGCGGGACAATCATCTCGAGCGGGCTGTGCATCCGTTCCATCACCATGAATCGGAAGCCTACGTTTGTACGAATACGTATGTGCAGATGAACATGTGGATGAATGAAGGGATGGATGAAGGTATGTATGTATGGATGGCATGAGAGAGAATTGGGCTTGGTGAGATTAGTGAGATTAGTACGATGATGAGATGGCATGACGGCATCATGGTATGATGGAGGATCCAACAATGTCAGCAAACGAAGCAGACGCCACTGATCGAACATATCCATCACACTTATCACTCATCACTCATCACTTTCAGCACAGTCAACAATATGCCTGCCTCACAAGCTCACCTGAGATGTCACCGAATGCCTGCGGCCCTTTGCTGGGTGGCAAACGAGGAACGAAGGTGCCCTGCAGAGTCTGGAACTGATTGTGATACATGTTGTGCTCGTAGTAGAGCCGAGATGCGTTGACCTCAGCAGGCGAGTTGCGCTTCTTCGTGGTCTTGGTGGGGAGCGGTGCGATCTTGATGGCAAAGTCGTTGGAGGTGAAGGCCGACGATGGCTTGAGTGACAGAAGCTCATGCACGGTGCCGCACGCACCAGCACCGAGCATCTTCCCGATTCTCCATTGTGGAGTGGTTCCCTTGTAGAGCTGGAGACCTTCCGCACCAGAAGATGATGTGGACTTCGTTGCAGCCTTCGACGTGGACTTGGATGCCGATCCACGTGGCCGAGTTGGAGGCATGTTTGTGTTTGTCGCAGAGGAGGTTGCCTGTGACGGTCGCAGGCTGATGACTGATGGCTGATGGCTGCTGGGTGGTATCCGATGCCTGCTACTCCTATCGATGTCTACAGTATTGGTGCAACCAACGATCCACGATGCGCGATGCTCGATGGTGGCGTGAGATGTGGGATGTGAGATGGAGGAGGATGGAAGATGCAGACTGGAACAATGAGATGTCGAGATGTTGTGACGTTGAGACGTTGTGGCGTTGGGGTTTTCCTTGTTTCTCTCCTTGTGTTGTCTGTTGTTCTGTTATTGTTGTGGTGAGATTTGCACTGTTGTGTTAGCGTGTCTTCTTTGTGTGTGGTTGGTTGTATGGGAATTGAAATAACGGTTATGTGGGACAGATTCAAATTGTTGTGTCGGTTTGATTCACGAGTGATGATCGACTTCAATGGTGACGTCAATCATGGGTGTGAGATCTTCACGAAAGATACCCCATGCTGCGCGAAGAAGAGTGATTCCTCTCCCTCTCCCCTCAACCCTCAGAGGTGCCACAAAGATGCCTTGTGCAAAGACAAGCACAAGAGCGCCCTTGCAGATACCAATCCATGCTCAACAATCCTGTGATTCTTTCTGCAACATCCCTCATGTCATTGGTGCTTTCGCATTGACGATGTCGACTTGCTTCGCAAAGTCGTTGCCATGTCATTTCTGACACCTCCTGAGAATTTCCGCAGAAGAACCGCATGGCGATCTTTCGATTTGAAGAACCGCATGGGAAGAACCGCGTCGACATACGATGGATGTGAAGTATCGACAGCGGGTTCATGCGCAGAGGCATGATGGGGCTGTGTTTCCAAGCACTGTGTATGGCATACTTCGTTCACAAATTCGGTGTGGACAGTTGCATCAACAGTTGTCATCACAGCAGCACAACAGTATAACAACACAACAGCACCGACAGACGCGTCCGCGATTCCATTCTGTCCCAATACACCACACCACACCACAACACAACGCAACCTACCATAGCATAGCAGAGCAGAGCAGAGCAAAACAACATGAGATCCCTTTCTTTCCTGATCCTATGCGCCATCCATTGGGGCACTCCACGTGGCACACGATATGGCAGTCGCAGTTTCATTGTGGAAGCAATGTCCACGCCATTCGGTGACACCACTAGGAACGTTGCCACGCAGGTGCTCCAAGGGACGGGACAGCCTGCCGTCGATGTCAATCAGTACAATTTGCCATCGCTGCAAGAGATTCAGGATGAATGGACGGCATCGAGAGTTCAAAAGGCCACGCAGCAAACCGGCACCGTCTATCTACGAACCAAGAACGATCGCGAGCTGTTTGCCGACGTGGTGCGTGTCACGTATCCTCGATTGCCCAATGGCGGTCTCGGGTTGGAGTTGTTCGAATTGGCCGGAGGTCGTGACGACGGAGTTGGTATCACGTTGGTGAAGGGTCTCGTGGAGGGTGGTTCGGCGGCTGCATCGGGCGACATCGATATCCTGCCGGGCGATTCGCTTGTGCAGGTGGCGTTGATCCGCGCATCCAACATCTCGACGGTCAACTTGGAGTGCCTCTCCTACGATGGCACAGTGGAGGCCTTATCCAAGCTACCGCTCGCATTACCACGCAAAGCAACGGCGCCGGACATCTTCGAAGTGACACTGAAACGAATCCGTCGCATCCCCAAGATCACCGTCCACTTGCAATACCCACCCAGCGAAAATATCCCAGACGAGACCATCACGATGTACGCTGGAGAGAATTTACGCCACGGCATGCTGATCCGCGGCGTGCAACTGAATGATCGCTTGGCCAAACGATTCGACACGGCGAATGGTGGGAATTGTGGAGCTGGCGGATTGTGCCGCACTTGCGTGGTGTCGGTGTCGTCAGGTAGCGATCTGCTGAATCCACAGCGATTGTCAGAACAGCAGATGCTAGCGGACGTGCCGCGTCAACGTTTGGCATGCAAGGCGATAGTCGGGTATGGTATGAAGGAAGGCGAACTGACCGTGCGCGTCAATCCCAATCAATGGGATTAGAGTTACGTATGGTAGTTGCTCTCCACGGCGTTGATCAGGTGGAGTGTTGTTTACGCGACTTCTGCATATCACGCCGTATCTTTAGCTTTTGGTGAACTTTGCTCTATCTTTACTTTAGGAAATTCATTTCAATCGAGTACATCATCGTTTTGTTTCAATCGTCTCATTCATCAGTGTGGACATCATCATTCTGCTCCTTCTCCTTCTCGCCATCATCCTTACCATCATCGTCATCATTACGAGCGCTGTCATCTTGCTCGTTTTCGACAGTGGAACCAACAGGTGTGATGGTGATCGTTCCATCAATATCGATATCCAATTCCTCCAGATCGTCATGTTGCTGTGGAGACGCTTCACTTGGGGAGTCGTTCGACGCATCCGGTTCCTGTGGATCCTTCGCTGTACCGCCGTCATCCTGCGATGATTGCGTTTCACTGAGTGCGTCTTCCATGGGTGTGGAGACTTCGGATGCTGTCGTCGTCGTCGTCGTCGTCGTCTGCAACTCGATCGCAGGTGCTTCCATATGTCTCTCGGATCCTTCGCTGGTTTGTCGCGCCAATTGACCAAGCTGCGACAGCAGCGCCACAATCTGCAGCTGGTGCATGTCGGTGGCACGATCGTCGTCATCGGCGTCGTCATCGTTGTGGAGTTGGATTCTGCGCGTGCTGGCGTTGGCACTTCTGCGCCCATTCAAAGCGCGGCTGCTGGAGGATAGTCCCCCGAGATGCGGTGAGATGACAGTCGGGATATGCGTCGTGCGAATGATGCCCGTCGACCTGTTTTGGTTGTTTTGCGCCTGACCGAGCCACAGCGCCGTCGAATGCAAGACGCGGTTGCTATTTCTGCGCGCGCCCAAGGAGCGGTCGGATCGTGCGCGTCTGCGGATTTCCAAGTCGGTGGCGTCTGGTGCCTCCGATGTGGATTGTGGCTGTCGTTCTGCGTCTGCTGTGGAAGTCTCCCGATTTCGGCGTCTGGCTGTTCTACCACGGTTGTTGTTGTTACCGCCATTGTTGTTGTTGTTGTTGTTGTCATTGTTGTTGTTTTCATCAACTTCATCATCCTCACCACCCAACGACAAGTAATTGTGCCTGCAGCACGGACATTCCTCATGCTTGAGCAACCATTCCTCCATGCAATCTCTGTGAAACACGTGCGTGCACTTCTCCGATTGGGACCAGCAGAGGATGTCATCCTTCTCATAATCCGTCAAGCAAATTGCGCATGGTTCCACGGCCACATATTTCGTGATTTCTTTGGGATCACCGACATCGGACAGTATCATGTTGTATTGCATCATGGGCATCTGAGTGGCAACGGGCTTCGTGACCTCAGTCGGGTCTTCCTTGTCATCCTCCGTCGCTGCAGGCGTCGACTTGCTGATCGAAGAAATTTCCATAATTCTCTGTTCGATTGCAAGTGTGGATTGGGAGCGTGATTATGGATTGGAAGAAATATGGAGAAGAAGATGTGTGAAATGGGATGGATCGGGTGAGTGAAGGGATTCGCGCGAGCAGCCTATGGACAGCATTTCACGAGGAGGACGGAAGACGACCATGGCGATGACGGAGCGCAAACGCTCCTGCAGCAGCGTCTCGAGTCTTCTTATAACACAGCACAGCACAACACATCGCATAACATCAATAAAATATCAAGCAACCACAATATTCTGCTCTTCGTGCTTCCATATGATACTCACCCTCGAGACCAAGACGTTCTGGATGAATTCGCGGCGATCGTCGGGACTCCACCGAAAGGCGCCGGCCCCAAAGAAGGAATGCGTATCCGCAGATGCATCCAATGCAGCTGCCGTGGCGCGCTGTTCCAACGAGGCCAGGATGTTGAGGTTTCCGAGACTGGCGCGGATGATCTCCTCGGCCTGGCTTTCCGCGCGGCGACGATTGGATCGACGGCAATGCCGCTGGCAGATGATGGGCGTCCAGATGCAGCAGAACAGGATGCAGACGACGATGAGGACCCAGATGGGGCCGTCGAGTCCGCTGTCGTTCGTTTGCAGCGATCGCCGCAGCATGGTGGACGGCTGCGGCATTGTCGTCAGTGCTGGTGTCTCGATTTGCTCTTGTGGCGGCGCAGATGAATACGGGTATGCCATTGGCAAGGCCTCCTCTGATGCTAGGGCTCCTGCGCTTGTCGCTGTCTGTTCATGCGCAGCTGTGCGGAGGCTGCCTCGCTCATGCAGCTGGTGTTGGAGACGCTCCGGTTCGATTCCGTTCTTGTTCTTTTCCTCATCGAAGAGGGAGGCCAGCTGGGCGCTCATGGTGGCACGCCTCTTGCTGTTGCTATTGCTGTTGCTACTGCTATTGCTATTGCTGTTGTTGCGAGTCTGCCTGCCTCTCTTCTGTTCGCAACTCAGCCAAGCCCAACTCAACTCGTTCCGGCCTGGATTGCAATGAATGCGACCTTCGCTCAGACGTTTCTGAACCGTTGTTGCCTTGTGCTATCCACGAGGGTGTGTTTGTGCACTCGTCCGCATGTGCGAGGACTCTTCCAGCATGTACCTCCCGAGAGTCTGCTCCGCGAGTATGGGATGCTGCAGAGCCGAGTCGAACAGCGCGGAGCAGAACGAGGCCGTTTCTCTGTTTCCTTCGTTTCCGGTTTTGGCGCAAATCAAGTTCCGATTGCAGGAGTTCCACAAAAGATTAAACCGAGGATTATTGTCGTGTCATGTGTGACATCGGAACGGGTGCCTTCGTCCTTTCTCCGCTGCAAAAATCGTCAGGGATGTGACCCGTTCGCTCTTCCTGAAGGCGCTGTGTGTCACGGAGCTGATTTTCACGAACACATGACGCAAGCCGTGCCGCAGTCACAACAACTACACTTATGCTGGGTCTTTTTCGTTCCCATCACATGAATGCAATGACGGACACACTGTCACAAAGAGGCCAACGCCACGACGGCCACGGGCGGCTGTTTGTTCCCTCCGCTTGGCAAGACCAGTAAGACAAACAAGCCCGAGCTCGAATGCACCAAGAAAGCAAGACTGAGGAGGACTTCGGTAGCTCCTTATCTGCACCAACAAGTCCATGCAAGCAGGCAAGCTTGGAGATGTAGAAATTGCATACTCTGCTCTCTCTCTCTCTCTCTAGAGGGACAGAGAATAGTCTCTGGGCGGTAGCCTATCACACCTCTTCATATTAGTAGTCACACTGCATCGGCTTGCTCTACAACTTGTACAAATCGCTGTACTTGTCGGTCAGGTACTTGATGAAGTACTTGGGGTTGAGGGCTTCGCCGAGCTCCTGCCCGAACATCTCATCCAACGACGTGTATCTGCGTCCATGCCGATGCACCTTCTCGACCAGCCAGCTCTTGATGGAGCCAAATTCGCCACGTTCGATGCAACCTTCAAAGTCCTCCACCTCGGCTTCGCAGTAATGCGCGAGCTGCGCCGCCGCGATGGCGCCGATCAGGTAGGTGGGAAAGTACCCGATGGCCAACGCGCTCCAGTGCACGTCCTGCAGGCATCCTTGATCGTCGGATGGCACCGTGATGTCCAGCAATTCCTTCATGCCGTCGTTCCAGCGTTGCGGCATGTCCTTCACATCCATCTTGCCTGCCACGACGTCCGACTCGATCTGGTACCGCAGGATCACGTGCAGCGGGTACGTCAATTCATCGGCTTCGACGCGGATCAAGGATTGGGAGACCGCGTTGACGGCGCCGTACACGTCTTCGGCCGTCACGTCCGACGCGTTGTCGTCCAGCAAGTGCGATTTCAATTTCGGTGTGGCCCATCGCCAGAACGGCTTGGAAAGGCCGATGTGACGTTCCCAAAACAACGACTGGCTCTCGTGCGTTCCCATGCTCAAGTACTGATCGATGGACAGGCCGGACGACAAGGACTGCGCGTTGTTGTCTTCGCTGTTGCTGCTCACACCGCCGCCCATGTTCTGCTCGTACATGGCATGTCCGCCTTCGTGGATGGTCCCGGCCAAACCTTGGTACCATTCATCGTCGCGGAACCGGCTCGTGATGCGCACGTCGGAAGGACTGAAGCTGTTGGTGAAGGGATGCACGGAGACGTCGATGCGACCGCGGTCCAGCTCGAATCCCAACGTCGTCACGATTTCTTGCGACAGCTTCTGCTGCGCATCGACTGGAAACGTGCCATGCAGCACGTCGGTGGACGGCGGCGTCTCACTGGCCATGACCTTGGCGATGAGCGGCACGAGGGCCTCCTGCACTTCCTGAAAGATATCGTCGATGCGGGTCTTGGACATGCCGCGTTCGAATTGATCCAGCATCTTGGTGTACAAAGCCGCGCGCGATGCATCCGGATCGCCCAACTTGGCCGCAGCAATGTCGGCGGCCGTTTCGAAACAATCCTGCAGGACGGGCCGGAACGCATCGAAGTCCTTATCCGTGCGCGCCTGCACCCACGCCGCGTAGGCGCTCGATGATAATTCCGCCGATTTGGTGGCCAGCGCGGCCGGAACACGCGCATTCTCTTCGAAGGATTTGCGTTCCAGCTGCAGCAGCCGCGTTTTATCGGCGTCGTTGGCCGACAGCTCCTTCTGCGCCGCGTCCATGAGTTGCAGCAATTCGGGATCGGTGGATTGGGCATGCACGACGCTGGCCAGCGCGGCCAGCTGTGCACCGCGTTCTTGCGCCGTGAGGGGGTTGGACTGCGGCATGAAGACGAGCTGGTCGTAGCTGAGGACGGCCTGGGCGCGTTCCAAGTGCGTGATCGTTTGCAGCTTCTTGACGAGCTTGGCGTAGTTGGGAGACGTCGCCTCCAACGTGGGTTCTGCTGATTCGACGCTTTCGGCTGTTGCCGATGATGACATCGATCGTGCAGTGCCGCTGGTTGTTGCGGATCCACCACGCATTGTCATGGCGGAACGTCCCACGAATGGCAGAGACGACGCCGGTGCAGTCACCTCAGCCGTCGACGGCATTCGTCGGAAGGAGGCGCCGCTCGTTGACACGCTGGCAGACTGCTGCGCAAAGGCATGGCACATGCCAGCTCCGCCACTTGGATTGTTTGTGTTGCCAGACAGGACAACCGCTGGAAGCACCAGCATGGATACGGCAGATTGCGTGAACTTCATCGTTTCGTTTGCAATGCTGTGCGTGGCTTGGGCTTGGATCTGGATCTGGACTTGATTGTGCAGACTCTCCTCGTTGACAAGTCTCGAATTCGTGGTTGTGAGACAGTGAATGCGACGTGCTCTCGTTGCTGTTGCTTTCGATGTAATGGCACGAAGGCATGCGTTCGAATGAGGCCGGACCGTCGTCGAGATCATCTTTGTGGCCGTCATCATCGGCAAAGAAGATCTCTTGGAGTTGCCACACACGCTTTTTGTGACGAAAGATCTCCTTGATGATGTCACGAAACTGATGTGTTCTGTCGTTTGTGCGGTTGTGCGAAATAAAGTACTGCGATAGTCTGTAATGACCAAAATGAAACAAGATCGGCAAATCCAGTTCCTCTGCTGGATGCAGGATACCGATGACGACTCAGGACGAAATAAGAGAAAACAATGACTTTGGTGTTGCAACCAGAGAGCCACAGAACAAAAACAAGAGAGAAGGTACGAACCGCAGACACGCCCACCGCCGACAACCTCAGCAAGAGGAACATCCGACATCTCCATCTGCATCCACATGAATGACAGCGACCTGCTGCTGCCATCCTCCTCCTTCAAGAGGCATTCCCACTTCCATTCGTCCTCGCTGCGTATTTGCGACCAATCCGCCGACCGAACAACAGCGAGCGCCAAAAGCTTCCGCTCGTTCGGATTGGGCGAAGCCATCACCACACAAGTTACCATCATACGAAGTACTCGTACCAGACTGTAGAGTACTCACAGTTGGTCGCACCACGATCAGAAAAGAGAACTTCTTCCTCGCTTGGTCGCTAAAGTTGGCGTGAAGCATCACTTTGATCACTGCGGACGAGGCTGGAACTGTATCTGCGATCTGTGTGCTCCCGGGCATCGCGCGCAGCAAACACAAACCAAGAAGACACCGGTCAGCCAGCATGCTTGGCCGTAGCAATGGTGACGCACCGTCGGGGCAGCCTCAAGAAACCAAGGAGGGCGGCAACCAACGCCACCACCACAATCATCACACTGGCACCGTGGAAGGCAGCCATGGCAACCAGAACAAGGCAGTTCAAGAATCGACCATTCGAAAAATGACGCGGCTGGCAGAACAGTACGGCGCCGTCAACTTGTCGCAAGGTTTCCCGAATGAACCACCGCCACGCGCTGTTCGATTGGCGTTGGCACTGGGCGTTCTGACAGGTCAGGCAGTGGATGGACATCAATCCGTTGACCAGCTGATGCAGGCGTTGCGCGTGGTCTGCGACCAGAATGAAGATGGTGACGCAAAGCATGGTAAGGCCGATGTGGTCAACCAGTACAGCCCGCCAATGGGCAGACCGGATGTGCGCAAGGCAATCGCTGATCATTATGGCCAAGTGTACGGTTACGAGGTGGACCATCAAAACGAAATCACCGTGACTTTGGGCGCGACCGAGGCATTGGCATCCGCGCTCAGGACCGTGGGGATGCCAGGCGACAGGATCGCCATGTTTCAACCGTTCCACGAAGCCTATCCAAGCCAATGCAAGATCTTTCATCTCGAATCAACATTCATCACTTTGCGCAGATCGGCGCAGGGCCATGATGGTGGTAAAATGGAGGTTGGCACGGGCACTGACACAGCAGTCGAGTCCCACCCAAAGCCAGCAGCCACGAACCAAGTTGGGAGTGTGGAAGATGGCAAGCAATCTTGGGTGTTTGACAGAGATGAGGTGGAGCAAGCAGTCAAAGGTGCCAAGGCGATTGTTGTCAATTCCCCGCACAACCCCACCGGCAAAGTGTTCACACATGACGAGCTGCAATTTATCGTCGCAGTGTGTCTCAAACACGGCTGCCACATCATCACGGACGAAATATACGAACACATGTGCTACACCAAACCGGCAAAGCCGCACATTCTTGTCTCGCGGGCATTTCCCGAAATCAAGGACCAGCTGCTGGTGTGCAACTCCATCAGCAAATCGGCCAGCGCCACGGGCTGGCGGTTGGGATGGTGCATTCACCCACCCCATCTCTGCACCGAGTACCGTGCCATCCATGACCAGATGGCGGTCATGGCACCTCATCCCGTGCAGCAGGCCATGCTAACTTACCTCGCGCTACCGTTGTCCTTCTTCCAAGAACATCTCGCGACACGATACCTCGATCGTCTGAATCGGTTGACAACCACGCTGCGACAAGTTGGCTTCGATGTCGTCGATCCCGAGGGCGCGTACTATCTGTGGGCAGATTTCCGATCCGTGTCGGCTCTGTCCCAAATGACTCCAACCGATGCTGCTCAGCACCTGCTCGAGCATGTGCGTGTTGCTTGCGTCCCAGGCGACAACTTTTACGGCAACGCCGACATCGAGGCATCCTGCTACCTGCGTTTCGCGGCTTGCCGATCCGATGCGGATATCGATGAGGCCTGTCATCGATTGCTGGCATTCAGTCAGACGTAGGAGCAACTGCAAGCTTCTTGGTGAGTTGGTGAGGATGGCGAATCATCGAAGTTGCAGCAATTCTCGCGATGGCAGCGACAACAGGAATGGCAGGACGGCAGAAAACTCGCAACTTACCAAGCATGACATAGAGTGGTATTATATAACATATTGGAGTACAGAGAGAGCTCTGCCATCCTCAGTCTTGTCTTGAAGTGCTCGTAACGATCTTGGTCTCCGCCATGGTATGTATGTACTGTGTGGTACATGTCATATCTTGCAACAGCGCGTACACACGCATCCTGATTGCTGCAAGAGTATGCACCAAATATAATACAATGATACATATGATGGTCATGCAGGTCACGGCTGCTTTGTGCAACAGGAATTGCACAGCAGTCCAAACTCCCGCAGCGATGTGCCAGGATCTTGACGATCTTGATCACATGTACCGTCCGTATCTGTCGTACCACATCGTGCCACATCGCAATGTTGATGGCCATGGGGATGTGGACGTGGGCGTGGACTAGGAAAGGGACGGGCGGCAACGACTTCAACGAGTTGGGCCATCGTCTGACCCAATCGAACGAGCATGCCATGGCCATCTCAACGAAAGCTCGTCAACGTGGATCCTCTTTCATTGCTGCAGGCGCCATGCAGAAGGTGTCGGCCCCCTCACCACTCGTCACTCGTCCTTCTTGGTGCATCGCCAGGTCCTTGGCTACGTGTCGTGCTGCATGGCACCACACGGCACACCCAACTGCCACATGAATGCACTATCGGTCCACAAGGCACGAGCGCGCAAGCAGCTCGCACTAATACGTAGTATACATACCGTAGATAGGCACACACGTGTTCGAGGACGAGAAGGCATCCCAAACCAACCTGTGAATGACGTAGGTGGGAGAAATGTATGCGCCGTGCGCGCGACATGCAGACTGCGGACCGCGAACTTTGCGTCGGCAGCCACACGAGCCAAGAACTTTCCAAGCCAAGGGCTCTCTTGGCCTCTGGTACGTACTCGTGCCTGTTCTTACCTACGTACGAGCCGTACTGCCTCCCACATACACCTCCTTACGCAGATCCCCAGATGCGCAGATGTTCCTTTCCTTTTGGGTCAGATCCAGAACTCGCGAGTTCTGACATCATCTTCTGACATCGCAAATCACCAAATGGCATTTTGCACCCACATTCATTTGATGTACTGAGACACGAGTATACAATTAATGTGAACCGTCCAATGACTCCGGTCTGACACAAGATGTTGGTGGAGATGTGTCGGGCGATTCTCCTCCGGTACTGGCCTGAGCTCCATTGGCGAACCGCCACGTGGCTGTGAAGCCTTTTTTCACAAATTTGGGAGAAGTTCGTCTGAAGGGAAACAGGTACAACTACCTGTCACCGTTCCCGTGCCAAGCGGTGCCAAATACGTGTCTGGTTCCTTCCAGAGATTGCATGGTTCGAATGACAGGTACATTCGTTGGGCAGAGCGGATCGCTCGCTCTGCCGTGCTCCGCTCTGTTCTCGTCCGTTTGATCGTCGTTGGGACGATGTGGACAATGTGGACCAGAGAGGCGCTCCCCAAGAAACGGAGGCGCCCTTTCCTGAAACCGGATTTTGCGCTCCGTCTCTCCATGCCTTATCACTGCTCGACCGGATGGAGGAAGGAACAAAGACGAGGGTCAGCGCCCTTCAACCTTACAATTGTAACACTGAATGTCAGGCTATTCCGTATGGAGACGTGTTGTGATTCCTTCCCCAGTTGTTTCGTGCGCCTCATTATCCATCGGTAGCTCGCACTCACAGCGCTTTGGTCAGTTTGCGAGGTCTCATGATTGGGCTCAGGCTTGGGCCCAGACTTGGACATGCGCACCTCCGTACCAGCATGAATACAGAAGCGATAGAGCAAAGTGCCCTCCCCTCTGTCTCTCTGTCTCGAGAGAGAGAGAGAGAGAGAGACTTCTTTACGCTGGTGCAGATAAGAGCGGAGTTCTCCTCCCAATAACTAAATGCAGATGATGCAACGCTGTATGCTCCATAGTTCGCTTCCGTGACTGCGTACTCTTGTCCATAAATGAAAGGAAGGAGTCGGGACGAATGGAGAAAGGACGAAGAAGAGCAACCTGGACTGTCTCCAGGTTTCACTACTGTACACTGCTTTTTTGGTCAACCAGCACTACCTTCTTGCGGTTGTCGTTGTTCCTGTGTCTCCACAAAATACAACCCGGCCAAACGGTACCACGTAAAAGAAATAAGGAAGCAGAACACAGCGGCTTGACATCGCACAGTAGTCCAAACAGAGGCAGTTTCAAACGAGACAAAAAATCAGGTGATATGTTTAGCTGTGGGGAAGTGGAGGCATGCGTCAAGAGTGGTGTCCTCTATTCTGCCATGTGCAATACTCTATGATGTTGACCAATGCCTTTGGAAACACAAGCACTTCAGTTTGTTTCACTTCTACTTTCTGCGTGCAAGTTGGTATTGTAAATTCATTGCAGACAACGCCCACCTACAACTACAACTACATTCACACCACATCAACAAAATATAAAACCGTCGTCGTTGCCATTCCTGTCATCTTTCTGGCTGACTCGTGGAACTCTGCACACTCTGGAGTACTTGGTGTGGCAACATTGTACTCGTCTCCAGGTTTCGGAGGAGGACTTGTTATCTCGTCACGCTCCACCTCGCATGAGCATGCCCGTACTGTCCTTGTGTGATGAAAGACAATTCGTGCCCGCACTCTTGCAAATGCAGAACTCCGTCTTGTGACTGGGAAGGTCCCGTCATGCAAGCATCGAAGCTCGAAAGCCGTGAAGGAGCCACTGAGATTGGGAGCTTCCCACAACAGAAGCATAGATGGCTCATGTGTCTCCTGGGGAACGACGAGGAAGCGTCACCATCTGGCTTGTGCGCATGCGCGCGTTGTGCTCCCCCTGCTGTCCATCCCTCAGAGTTCATCAGGGATATAGTAGCGAAGTAAGATACATGGTCCCAGAGCAGGAGTAGATACGAACTTCCCTCAACAAAGCCATATGTACGCACGAAGGATCTACAAGCGCATTGGGTTCCATCACAAAGGTCCAAGCATTTCTCGCGAACGCTGCCGGAGTCCTCCAACCAGTACGAGGGAGCAGTTTTCTCTCTTGCTCTTTCTCTCTCTCTCTGGAGTACTTGAGGAAGACTGACAACAACACGAACCTTCAATGAGGGCAGATCACACCCTCTCTAGTGTACAAGAACATATGACTCGTCATGCCATCATCTGTTGCTCCATACTTCGAGTTGTGCATCATGTCTTGTGAAGGAAGCCGCGCTGACTTCTGCCGACGATGTTCGTGGCGTTTGCTTCACGCTTCCAATTTTGACGTGTTCGTTCTGGTGGTTGCCAAACTTCACAAACGCAGGAAGGGAATCACAGTGGAACACCGAACGAGTATGGCCTACTCTACTCTGCTCTACTGTACTTGTACGCACAACCATACTCGCGGATCGTGGAGTGCCGCGTTTCAGGTGGTGTAGCTTGCGCTCTCTATTCATAGCTCGTACGAATACACCATGCATCTTTGGATTTATTGCTCGCGGAGTGGTGACGCGATACACTCCCTCGAAAGAAAGAGAGAGAAAGAGACCGTCTGTGGTCGTGGCGTGGAGATGATACGAATGCTTTCGTCTCTCTCTCTCTCTCTCTCTCTCGTTGATGAACTGTTGTATCCTCCATCACGCGTTTTCGCCTTCTAAACGTTGCGCGCCGATGATCTCAAACAGGTGGAAGTGACAGCGGGTGAGCCTCCCTCGATGAATGGCATGTGACAATCTCACCAAGAGGCAACGAGTCCTGACGTACGGATGACATGCCTGTGCTGGTACTCGTGCGAGCTACTCTGCTCTCCTCTGTTCTATTCGTACGCCTACCAGTACTCAACCAAAGGAGGCTCTGAAATCGGTACCACTGCTGGTGTGGGTAGTAACTTGACGCAAAGAAGTACAAGTACGAGTACGAGTACGCATGAACAACCCCCGCCACAGATGGTCGTCCCAATTGCGTGGACCCTCGCCTCTCGCTTTCGGATCCTTGCCGCTCTTCTTGGACACACTCCAGGATTGATCAGGTCATCCTCCTTTCCGGCGGAAAAGATCTGCGGTTCTTTTCTTGTTGACACGCATGTTCCGTCCAATAGCCGAATGCGAACCTTCGCACAAGGATTTCAGTACGGAGGTACACGAAAGAATGCTGTAGATTTTGGTCAGCAAAATGACACAAACATCAGATTGGGCATTGGCTTCTCATGGCCGTTGTCACTCTGGTTGATGTTCACAGGTACATACTCGTACCCATAGAGTACTTGAATGCAAGAGTAGCCGTACATATGATACGAGTCTCGGCTGAGCATTCGTCCTTCTTTGAGCAGAGTTCGTGGCAGCCATTTCTCTACGATGCCAGAAAGCGATAGATCATCTTTAGCACAACCACCTGTGCACAGAAAGGGTGTTCACCAAACAAATATCAACAGAGAGAAACCACAGGAACACACAAGAGAAAGAGCAAGCGAGGACACTGCACTCGTATCCAAGGTTATGAGAGGTAGTTCCTGGGTCTGTCTGCCTACCTGCCTACCTGCCTGCCTATCTGTCTGGCTCTGGCGTTTCGTTCCGCGCCTTGATTCTGAATCGCATGACACGGGTGCCTATGCACTTCCGCACTTTGCATTCTGTTCCCATGCACCCAAAGGTCGTAAAAATCCCAAAAAAGTTTGGGCGCTGGGTCACCAACTTCAAACTGCGTTCTTCGCGTGATAATTCTCGGGACCTCCACCGAGAAACGAGAAAAGAGACATCTTGGTGAGAAACGCGAACGAGGAAACGACCTCGCCCCACCATCACATGCGGGAAAAAAGCCTCGGTTCGCACCCAAGGCGGCCTACGTCACACGTACTATAACGAGCGACCACGTCACGCCGCTGCCGAGCGGAAGCATAACGACGACGCGCGGACAGGCAGTTTTGCTGACCACCACTTATTTGCACGCTTCTCGTGTTCTCTTATTTGTGGTACACGCCAGTAGCGTAACTGTACATTACAAGTACAATCGTTTCATGGAACCCACCACGACAAAGAACATGAAAAAGTCTTTGCGCTCAGCGACGAACGAGCAAACTCATCCAAGCCACGCCACCCATCTCAATGTGCGAGCCACAGTGCGTGTGTCAGCAAGTTAGTGGTGAAAGCAGTTTCGGCAGGTCCGCAAAAGGAGCGATTCAGTCCGTCGAGCCCTGGAGTGTCGTCGCCCACTCGACTTTTTCCGATTGGTTTGCATCGCTTTTGGGCTGTTCCGCTTCGTATTCATGCACCAACCCGCGTTGGGATTGGTTTGCATTCCATTCCATTGTGCTTGAGTATATGTATAGCATCAGAAACATGCTATCTGCACTCTCCCTGCTCTGCTCCAGTTTGCGTGTGGCCTTCTTTGCACAAAGCAGTATTTCATGTTTTTGTGTTGGTTTTGTGTTGTCGCGCGTTGTCTGTCGTTATTGGCTCACGCTGGTTCTCAGGGGAACAGGGAAGAGCTGAAGTGTCTGTGATCGCCGGCGCTGATTCTGTCAGCGCCATTGCGCACATCTCATCGTTTTCGTCTCCACTTGCCTGGTGCCATTTTCGTGAGAGATCACGAGAAGCCTGCGTTTCGTCCGTATCGCCCACGGCAAACGAGGCGTGTTCAAATCACCCACACACCAGAGAGGGCGAAACACCAGAGCATCAATGAGTGCTTAGAGGTGTGGTACACAGTACACCCACTTCGGCGTCTTCTATGAGTACCACACTAGCCATGGTACACCCCATCTTTGCAGCTGACGCAGTCTGCGCCCAACGACCAACGGAAGCTGGGTCTTCGCGAACAACAACCATCCACTTGAAGCATGGCCAACAAGGTAGCCACATAGCGGTCATGAGGGGGTGCCGATGATGCCACATTCAGTCATTCCTCAACGAATCGTTCCGATACACGAGTACGAGATGTGGTCCACCTGCAATCAGAGTGCTAAGGCCAATGAGCAGCGCTCACTTCGCCAAAGGCAGAGACAGGCGCAAGAAGACGAAGATTGCAAATGGATTCATAGGATGCATGGGTACATGGCCTGCGAGGGATCATAAAGCAACACTCTCAAAGAAAGAAAGATACAAAAGCAGAAGCAACAGGAGGCGGTGCAGACGAGGGTGGCAATGGTCCATGGCGACGTCTTGATGCCTTGCTGCAATGATGCGATTCCTGGATCATCATCTCCACTACGAGTATGTCTCCACTTGGCTGCCATTGGTCCCACTCCCTCGATCGTCCAAAATCCAACATGACATGCTCAACGGCCAATATCCAATGTCCAACGCCCAACGTCCCGGACCAACTACATCATCACCGAGCAGCAAGGCAGAATCTGGAGACGAGTTGGATGATGCCGAGGCGATGGCAGGAATGGGACAGCCCTTCCTTTTTCATCAACACATCAGGTAAGGTGCACTTCGTCGATTCTCAAACCGGACCGACGTCATTCAGACGATTCTTGTACATGGATGCCTGCAATAACTGAAAATCAATGACAAGACGAAGCTCCCTCTCTGCCATGACTCCCTCTCCACAAGCACCAACATCAGCACCAACATCAGCACCAACACCGCCAGCGGCTTTCTTCGCCCACCGTCTTCGGGTCACAGTTTGGCGTTCGCTCTCCATCGACATCAACAACTCCATCCCCCTTCAACGCTGAGTCTTCCTCACAGACTCCGTTTCCAAACATCGATGACAACACTGCAACCATTATAATCAATATCGTCAATATCGACAACCGCAGCAGTCGTATGTTACAGCCATCGCCATTCTCACCCCACTGCGGCCTCCACCTCCCCCTTGCACGTGGCCATCGCCAGCAGATACGAAAACACAACAACGTCAATGACATCACCACAAGCACAATCATGACGATGACGATGGCGGCCGCGACTGCGAGAATCGTGTGAACCATCCACAAATTCACGATGAAGAGGCTCGCAGCGGCAACAGCGTACCTCTTGCTGTGGTGAAGCTATTGCTTGGCCTTCGCGACGATAGGTGAGTTGCAAGCCAAGGCCACGCCAGCAAGGCTACCCACATCACAAACATGGCGGCACCCTCAATTCCACTGACGAACACCCTTCACTGCACCCCGCATCGTGGTAGCTACGGCTTCGTAGGGTACGCATCGCCCCATTTCACAATGGCGAGAAGCTGCAGTCGGGTTGCGACTAGTGCCGCCCGGTGCAGGTCGAAGTAAATGTAGAGAGTACGCCATGTGTGTCTGCTTCCAGCACGGCATGGCAAATTCTAGCATTCCTACTCACCATCTCACATCCTCCAAGTGAGATCCCCGTTATGATCGTCCTTGGCGCATGCAACAGACCTCAACGAATCCTGGTGCCAGTATGCGACCAAAAGCAATTTGTAACGTGATCAACCAATGTTTCCAGTCCACTTCCTCTCTCGGTTCGTCGCTGGCTTTCCACCTCCCAGCATCACTCCATCCCACACAAGCTGCAGCGTGATGCAACCAAAAACCACCGCTATCTCTGCATCTGACACGCTTTGACTTGACCCGGTCTTGCTCCATTCTCAACGGAGGGTCCCCATGCCACGCGAACAGACTCCTTCCATTCTTCCACGTACGAATACTCGCAATGACGCGTATTCTCACGATGTGTTGAACTGTTGTTATCATAATCGTACGTGGACGCAACAGCACACCAGCAATGGAATGGGACTTGTCAACGTGTGCCATTGACAGCACCTAGCAAGCATCGACCTCTATCTGACGAGATGTGGTATGGAGAACCATAGGACGGTGATAAACTGCAACTCACGGAGTAGTCTCACAAGATCATCGCCAAAATGCAGACGGGGGCAGAGCACTGGCACCGGCATAGCCACCGCTATCATAATCATAATCATCATCACCGCCACCTACAGCAACACCACACCCATACCCACTTCCATCGTCACTGCTGCTTTCATCGTCGACAGTAGCAACAACATCGGCAGCAGCACTACTAAATGTGCTCGCAGCCACAGAATCAGGCACGCTGACAACATGCGACCCGGAGGAGCACCCAACACTCAGTAAGAGTCATCATTGCGGATTGTCTGCCAGCCATGCCGTGCCATACTGCACGGTACGGCACGATTTTGTTTTATGATTCTTATGAATCTACTCTGATGGCTCACGCCGAAAGAAGAGGCTCCCTTCTCGTTCCTCATCCTCGTATAGGCCAGCGAATATAGCAGCAGCCTTCCAATAGCGCTTTCCCACTGAAGCTCTGCTCTTCTCTGACCGAAGCTGCAGCAGCTGCGCTTTTGTTGTTTCGGGGATGCGGGAGCAGCCCTGCAGCAGATGGTTCTTTGCGATGTTTTGCCCTACTTGGTAGATCACGCCAAGTCCGCCAGGGTAGTACACGGACCCAGGTGCTTTCTTCCATTCATCCTCGCGCATGCAATGGCAGCAACGAAGACCTACCTGTTTGAGATGAATCACCCTGTTCAACCGAGCTGTACTGTTCTCCAAGTCCTCCTCAGTTGCCTCGAATACCTCAATCTGCTGTCGCAGCAGGCACTGGTAGGCCGATAGCACAGTCAGATCGGATTCAAGGAACAATAGGGTTGGTAGACTTGTTGGGCGAAGTTTCTTGTCAATCTCGATTCCCTCCACGTTCACGATAGCGGTGAGCCGCGAAGCAGACGCCATCCCCGTGACTCCGCCTTGCAATCCAGAACGAGCTGATGCGTTGATCATATTCGACAACTGGGTCGTGCTATGCGACGTGACAGTCCCCATGGGTGCCAACGTCGATTGCACACCGAGTCTCTGGAGCAATGCGGCCTGTTCCTTCTGTCGCTGCAGCTGCAGGTGCAGCTGATGGTGTTGTTGTTGTTGCTGCTGCTGTTGGGCCAATTGGATGTGTGCAGGCACAGGCTGCAAACGAGCCGCTTGGCCTGTGCTCGCATTCTGCAACATTGCAAGAATCTGCATCGCAGCATCCGCCCCTCCATGCGCATTGGTTGCTCCTGCGATTCGCCAGGCTACATCAGCGTAGCCGCCATGGCTTCCGCCCTGCGCTTGAGGCAATGTTCTCGTTGCCACAACAGCCTGAGTCGGAGATCCGTGGGAATCTCGGGTCTTCAACTGTGATCGAAGCCAGTCCAGGTGAGCCGCCAACTTCATGTCACCGTTCTCGCTCAACGGGTCGTAGTCTCTTGGGAATCCGTATGCGGACATCTCTTCGAGAAATGCGGCGTGTGAGTCTGAGAACAGATCCACGTGCATATGGCAAGCGCGAGAATCGTAGAAACCACAGGAAAAAGATAAAACCAAGAGCAAGAAGAGCATCATTTGTGAGAATAAGCACCGCAGGAATCATGTGAACAAGAGCACCAAACCGAAACAAAGCACATCACGGTATGAGATAGCTTGGCAATAGAAGCATACCAGATGGATGCGATAAATTGGGAGGGGCAAAGGCCCTTCAACATGAAACAGGCAGAACTCACCAACGTGATGCACAACCAAACGCAGCATCAATTCTCTCGATAGTGCCATGTTCATCGTCGGTGTGATCGTGTCCAGTGCCGCCATGCTGTCGCTGGCAACATGTATCCCCACCACCCTGAGCGGCGCAGCAAAGCGCAGGAAGCTCTCCAGTTCGAGCATCGTGCTCACATCCATCATACGATCGGGAGGTATCCCGATGCAGTGCCTCAACGAGACAATTCCCTTGATCTGAACCTCCTCGTCGCGACTTGCCATATCTATCGTATAGAATATCGCGCGCAGCTGCATGGTCGTGGGCCACACGGTGGGTCAGATCATCCATTGACCAGTGTTGTAAGCACAGTAGCAGCAGTAGCAGCAACATAAGTATTGATGGTTGCAGTGACAGAGCCAATCGAGTGAAAAGAGCAAAGGCAAGTGTTAGTGTTGGTGTTATCAACATGTGCACGAATACCTTCAACTTCCCGAGATAGGGACATGGTTGTTGTGGATACCAATTGCCCTGCGAACGTATGAAGATCCATTCGTGTTTGGATGTGCGAGAGTGCGCAACGACGTGACCAGAGTATCACCGCCACCAATGTCACCATCGTCGTCCATTGCCGCCAGTGTCTTCGCCTGTGTCGTACGGCGTCAGTGCGTTCCCAAATCACAGCACAGTTCCGACATGGAGCCGCCACACGAATGACAACGCCTTGCATCGTTTCGCAGCATCGCGGCGGTGTGCAATGTTGTTTTCTGCATTGGGCACACCATCACTGGTGTACCATTGGCAATGTCATTGTCAATGGCCTTGCGACACCCGCGCTGTTGCCAACAAATGCAAGGCACATACTATTTCTACCGTCCTGTGACCCATATTAAGCGGTCGTCCGTGCTCCGTCCATTGCACTCTGCACTCACCATGCTGTCCACGCTCTTATAGTCGCACGCCCACTCTCGATGGAAGCATATCTTCCTCCCCGCTCGATCGGGCCGTTGCAGTATCTGAAAGCCACCAGTTGCGAAAGCTTCTATGTCATCGTCTGTCAGATCTGTGATCTGAATCGGCCTGCCTAGCACCGCGGGGCCGAACAACCTCTTGGCCAGATCGAAATACTGAGTCAGGCGGTGCGCTGCAAGTCCTGCCTGGAATACCTCTGCCCGTAGAAACCGGAGGTAGAGAGCACGGGTGGAACTATCAGAACCATCGGTCGTCCACTGTCGTTTGGCCTGATGATAGGATTCTGTCTCCTGAGCCGTCATCTTCGACAGCACGTCCTCCAGCATGCGGATTCGATCGTCGACGACAGGCGCGTCTTCCTGAAAGATCATCGGCCTTGTCCCGTCGATGTCGGCCAGCAGCGTGTCGCGGGATGCCTTCGAGAGCTTGGCCAGCTCCAGTCGAAGTTGCTTGCAGATTTCGATGTTTGTCGACATCTTGGTGGCTACGAGTGCTCGTATTCGTGTGGATGTTTGTTATTTGTGAGATTGTTTGGGAATTGGTTCGAATCGAAGAGAATGGGTCGAGTAGGCAAAGGAGAGATTTTGTGGCAAGGAAGGGGCAGACCTGACTCTCTCCTGATGTAGACGTGCACCGACAGAGCACTCGGAGAGCGAATGAAAGCACAAGTGTGAGCGCGAGATCGTGAATGTGGACCCACCGTTGGCAGTTGCAGAGCCGAAACTGATAAAAGAGTCTGTCCCGACACTGCGAATGGCGAGCAAGACCACAGCAGGGTCTTGGACGGTTGGTCCAACGACCTTGTCGCCGGTGCTGAAGCTGAAGCTGAGAGCGAGTGTTTGTGTGCGTGGTGCGAATACGAGTACGACTGTTGTCTGTGTGTCTATGTGTGCGCGCTGCCAAGGCTGACTGACGTGCTCTGAGGTTCGATGCAGAGGTGCAGACGCCGGTGCGGACACGAGCCTGGTACAACTTGCGGCGACTCTGTTTTAGATGAAACTCAGGTGTGTGGGATCCGGTCGGACCAGGCGTTCGCCTCGCGCCTCGTAATTTTGGTGCATAGGATACACTAAGCGTGATTGTGCGGGTGCCACTTTGGTCTGGTTGGACCGTACTCGTACGTGAAGAGATGTGGTTCGAACACGGCAACAGGTTCGACCACATGCGCGGGACATGTACTCTACGATCTACGAGCACAGGTACCACGCACACGAACACATTCTCATGCAGAGAGCCTTTTTGTTGTTTTTGCTAGCACGGGTCTCCAGCGCGGAGCCAACCAAATTCGCAGCGTCACCGCGAACGGTCAAGATTTCCGTCTCCGTCCTTCCGTTCCTCGAAGCGGTCAGACACGAGTTGATTTGCGATGGCTGCCTGTTCGTGTGCGGCGAGGGCGAGAGCTTGTTCGTTGGCGGTCGGAAGCTTGACGAATACGGGTAGAGGAACTCCAACGCGCCAAAAAGCCAAAACGTTCTGGAAGTCCGTCAGAATCGACCAGAAAACTGACATTTTTGTTCGGCACTTGGTTTGATTCTGGCCGGCGTCGCGGTTCCCCTTAAATAGCCATTCGAAATTTCATGGGCGATGCCTCGCTCCCCCATTCGCTGACTAAATGGCTGTTTTTGGAACAATCTTGACACGCCAGCACCACCGTTCGCCAGTCCCCAACCACATCGTTCCCCAAGTTCGGTTTCTGCCAACACGTGTCCAGACCAAAAATAGTTGTTCGTGACATTGCCATTCTGGTCCGATTTGCGACCAAATATGCAATGGGAGTTGCTCTTGTGTCGCCTCCTCCTCGGCGCTGTCCCCATGTCTTTCGCGAGAAGCTACGTGAAGAGCTCTCTGCCGAATCAGCACTCTTTTTGGCAATAGAGGAAATTAACCCGCAATAGCCGACGCAGCAGAGCAGAGGAATATATGCAGTCCAGTACAGTACATGACACTACATTAACGTGCAGTGCAGCGCAGTACAGCACTCGTACGTGCCACACAAGCCACCACATAGTCGACGACTCGACGCTTGTGCGGTACCAACAATTTGAGCACAACCAACAACTTGGGGACGCGACTCTGACCGTCTGCCGGCCTCGCAAATCTTGACACACCACACTGCGCAGCTCATCCACAACACAATACTTCACCATATTCTGCCGTTATGGCAACCGAACAGAACACCAGCAAATGGATCACACGGGACGAATCCAAAGACGCGAGTATGTGGGAGTGTGGCCGCCGTGGAAGGGTATTCAGATAATCACCGTGTCAAGGTCCCGTCAAGCAAGATTGCTGCCACGCCATGGCTCAGCCCCTTCTCGTTGGGAACAATGCCTCGTTCTCCGTTGCACTGATGTTGATGTTGATGTTGACGCTCGTAGTCGTGGTTGTGTTTGTTTCGTCCCCATGTCCCTATTCACACGTTGATGTTGACAGTCCCAACATTGGATGTTTTGATCGGGCGATGTTCGCTCTCCTATGCTCTCGCTCACGACATGTCAATCGCCTCTCGCCAACAAAGGCTCGCCGCCCCCACTTGCGGCGTGAGAAGCTCTTCCGTCGCCAACACAACCAAAGTGTCTGCCCCAAGGCGATCTGCATGGTTGGATTTTTCTTCTCTTTCTCCTTCTCGTGAGGTGCTCATTTGGAATTCTAACTGCGCTGCTCTGAAGTTCATCCAGGCGATACCATGAGTCCAGGAAAACGAACCCAGAGGCTGATGCGGTATCATGGTGCGAGTTACTCCAAGCATGTCCCGCGATGTCATGGTTCGTGCGAAGACGTGGCTCCACAATTGCTCGCGCGCATGCACCTGTGCACTCCCCCAAAAGATTCCAAGTTGTCCCTCTTCACGGTTTCATCGCTTCAAATTCGTCTATGCGCATGTTTTTGTGCACAAGTAGAGAAGTTCTGCATTGTTTCGATTTCCACTCAGAGGCCCCCAGACGACGTGTCACATACGACATGGTGCCAACAAGAGTTCTCAAGAATTACTGGTTCGTGGAAGGACTGACGTTAGTCCATCTAGTCATAAATGAAATTCCGCTTTGATTAGAATCTAGATCTTTTAGACCTGGAAGTCTTTGGCGGACGAACAGTGGAGATCAATGGAGATTTTGACAATATATTATTACAATATTGAAGGCTATACTCTAATTGGAGTACATTATGGATCTGTTTATTGAGTCTGTTGTGAGCGACGAAAATACTAGCACTAGCATGGTTTCGAAGCAAGAACTAAACTAGAAATACAATTTATTGTAGACATCGATCAAAGTTCCCTGATTGGATAATCCCAAATCTCCGCGTGGAAGTGACACTTTTGCCGGGACTCTCTGAGTGGAAACGATTTCCATTTCTGCCGCAGAAGTGGAAATCATTTCCACTCAGCGAGGGGGTGATTTCTCGCCACCCCCGAAAAAATGTCTCTATCAGGTTATGACTCCCTCATGGGACTGTTCGTGACTGGGTGAGTGGAATGCAGAACTTCTCTAGTGGCTGTGTTTCTCCACCTAACAACTTATCATCACGGATATTCGTGACTGAAAAGTGAATGTCATCTGAGTCGGTGCAAAATGCGGACGCCTAACAGTCAATGTTTGTGATGAATACATGTCATTGTTGACATTGCAAACAAACAATAGCAATTCAATGAAACTGACAGACAAATGACGGTTGATCTGAACCCAACAAACAGCCAAACATGGATATCGCACGAGAGTACTCGTCCGTAGCCTTGTTCCCAAAAGGGCCTAGAGTATTTGGGACAGCATCTTTCAGGCTCTTGCCTCGATCTCCACACGCTTGCTCACAACAAGGAGAATCATATAATCTGAGAGTACTCCAGGTCTCAACTCTGGAGAGAGAGAGAGAGAGAGAGAGAGAGTGGGTGTGTTCTCTGTACTGTTGTGAGCACAACATGCACGGCTGAGTACTCTACGAACTACTCAACTCTGTCATGATGTGGGTGGCGTGCATTGTGCCATACTACTACAAGAGGGTATTGATGCAGACATCTTGCGTGTATCCATCATCTTTGTTGCCTTGATTCTCTGTTTCCCTTGGTTGGTTGGTTCTTCTTCTCGTGCTTGGTGGCGTGCTTGTGTTGCCTTTTCTTCTTGTCGGCGCACGTCTGCAATCGTACCATAGATTTTGTTGCACCAGTGGTCGCACATGCACAAGCAGAGTATTCCAGCCCGGAGAGTGGAGGGTACAGTCTGCTCGTCATGATGGTGTTGCGTACGATACTCAACTGCAGAGTCGGAAGATCACCATCTTCAGTGTGCGTCCACGTTCCTGCAGATTCACTGTCAGAGAACTGCCGTTCTTGGCGAAGAGGAAAGTCAACAGGATCCTCTCTTGGCCCGACACCAGCAAACGCATGCGGCGTAGATTGGAGCGAAACTGGCCGCTTGGGCGTAAACTTCTGCTCACGAAGCCGGCAGAGGGCACAGTTGATGGGAATTGCGAAGTTTCTCATGTGACGTCGATCATTTTCCCTTTCGGGTTCGTCTTCCAACGCCACGAACACGGTGCAAAAGTGCACATTTCTCTGTAGTTCCCGAGCTCCACGATTGGGCCTTGGACAAGAAACCAAAGAACGAACCAGCACAACAGTGTTGGCTTTGGCGCGAAACCTTGCCGCATCGCAAACAACGCAGCACGTGATGCACACAGCAACAACAAAAGAACATTGGAGTGCTCTCTGCTCATAATTCTTCATTGCAACTGGACAGATAGCCGACGGCGGCGATGTGCAAGCCTACTCGCCCGCGTCCATGAAACCTTGCGCTGCTATTGCGTGTTACACATCGTATAATAATGTACAAGCCATTGCATAATATTGCATACTAGAATACATATTCTTTCCTCAACCCTTCATTACATGCAAAGTCACAAGCACATGCATCACAACGAGCACCAGCATACGCACCAACGATAAGAGGAAGCCCAAGAAAGCAGTCGCTCTCTCTCCAGAGAAACCGCAACGACGCTCTCCTCGTGCTACTCACAGCCACTCACAGCCATTGGCAGCCATTCACAGCCACCCACAAGCGCGCGCATTGACAATCATGAGCGCGGCTGGAGAATCGAGCAGCGAGACAATGGCGGTTGTCGGCGGCAAGGACGAGAACGACGCGCTGCTGCCGCGCCATGATGCATCGCCGCCATCTGCCCGTCGGTGGCATGGCGGCCGCAATGCCCACAAGTACGGAAGCAGCTGCAGCGACAGCGACAGCAGCAGTCTGGACAAGCACGCGCCATTGACGATGCAGGATGACGACGCGCGCAGAACGTGGTGCGAAGTGATGGGCATGCTCAATACATGGACCACGATTTGCCTCGCGGTGCCCGCCATCCTGCTGTGCGCTGCGCATGCCACCGACTTGACGCGGCAGATCTGGCCGTGCCTCGTCTTCAGCCTGCATGCCAGCCTGCTGCTGATCGCCACGGGACATCCCCACCAAGAGAAGAGAAGTAACGCGGAGGTCTGCGTCATCATCCTTGTCTGCGTCTTCGACGTGGCCTTGCTGCATCGTGGCTACCTTCCCGCGGTGCGCATTCTCGTCCATGATTTCTACGGCGACGTCGATGGAACGGTGGTGGCGGAATGGTGGTGGCAGTGGGCGTGCTGCATCCTCATCTTGCGGATGCTGCAGCTGGTCTACGCGCTGCGAACCTTGGTGCTTGCGAGCATCATGCTCTGCATGCTCTTCAATTCCTGGTGCGTCTCCTTCGCCGGGCTTGCGAAAGCGGCGCCTATCCAGTGGTTGGAATCCAAGGCCGCGGCGGTGCGCATGAGGATGAGCGCTATGCGCAAGAACAGGCAGGACGCGCTGCAACTCGCGTGGATGGCAGAGCTGGCCATCGCCGCGGTGCTCGTCACCATCTCCTTCACCGTCTGCGTGCAGCGCTTCGCCATGGCATCACGGTACGAGCGGCCGGGGTACTACGACCACTGCGATCCGCTCGACGACACCGAATGCGCGTTCCCCTACCCCTCATTCCATCACATGCAGCGCGACGATTCCACGGCAACGGGCTGGCGCATCAACCTCGAGCAGTCGGCCTTGCCGGTGCTGCGGGATGGTTACCACGTGTCGGTGGATTTCCTCAACGAACAGTTCGACGGCTTCAGCACGATGTCCCCGATCCTGTTCTACATGGACGGTCTCATGGAGGCAGACGAGCATCTGCGCGGAACCCAAACACACGGCCTTCAGGGCGTCGACCAAATACCTCTCTCCACCACGGATAAGTCCTGGACGTTGCTGCTCAACGTTGACACTTCGACGCTGGTGCCGCACGCGGCGGAGATAGACTACTCCGATCCCCACCACCCATCCGTCACCCTCACGCCGGCTCAACCGCTCGATCATTCCAGCCACTACGCCGTCGTCCTGTACAATGCGACGGACAAATATGGCGACAGGCTGCCGCCCACGAGAGGCATGTTGCAGCTCCTCCGGGATGGCATCGATCTCAGCCATGATCAAGGCAACCGTTTGCACAGATACCAAACCGACGTCATCCCCGTTCTCGAGCAGGCAGCGCCGTGGATCGACCATGCGGACGATCCCATGGGCCTGCAGCTGTTGTTTGACTTCGTCACCGTCAGCGAAACGGCGCAGCTTGGACCGCTGATGAAGATCCGAGACGACGCCTTGCGCACGATCGAAGACGAATGGAACGGCGATTGGTCGGGCCACGTACGAACGGTCAAGATGGATAATTTCAATTGCGCGGAGAAATTCAGGGACGCGAGCGGCACACTGACGACCCGGTTGATGGCCAGGGTCGTCCACGGTGAGATCGATGTGCCGTGGTATCTGGAAGCTCAAGGCCAAGGGCAAAGGCATGCCATCCTTCGCGAACCGTTGGAGCAGGACGCCACGACGATCGGGAAGGCAAAATTCACCATGCAGATTCCATGCACCGTGCGGGACGAGATCTTGAAGGCACAGGCAAGCAATTCCGCAACCTCCGATCATTTCGCCATCCCGAAGGCGATCATCGATTACGGCCACGGGCTGTTCTTCAATCGCTGGGAAGCCACCATCCACGCTGTCCAGGAGCAAGCCTACCGTGAGAAGTACGTTGTGATGGCCATGGAGTGGCGTGGTATGTCCTCATTCGATCTCGGGGTCGTCATGAAGGCCATCCTATCAAAGCCTCAAATATTTCAGGCCATGCGCGACAACCTCATGCAGGGTTTCGTGGCCAAGCTGTGCCTTCAGCATTTCGTCCACAGCGGCCAGCTATCGCAAACCGATTTCCTCACCTTCCGCGACAAGACGCAGCGAACATCGGGCACGCAGCGTCTCAACCAAGCAGCAGCAGCAGCAGCAGCAACGGTACCGGCGACGCTACCAGCGACGCTACCAGCGACGCTACCAGCACAAGCACCAGCCAAAAAGCCCACGAACGTGTACTACGGTAATTCACAAGGTTCGATTCTGGGCGCGGGATACACTTCGTGGATGGCGCCCCTCGAGCTCATCGAGAGAGTCATCTTGGGAGTCCCAGGCATATCCCTCGGCTTCACCATGAACCATTCGCCAGCCTTCGGAACGTTCGAAATGCTGCTGACCTGCACGTTCCTTCACAGGCGGCACATCCGCATCATCGTTTCCATCATGCAATCGTCGTGGGATGCGGTGGAAGGTGCGGGATGGTTGGCATCGCAAGGCGCCGCATTGAGCGGCCAGCACCGACCGCCCGTGCTGCTGCAGGCAGGACTGGGCGATCCCGTCATCCCCAACTTCGCGTCCGAATCGCTGGCGCGTGCCTTCAACGCAACCGTCGTGCCGCACAATCCCAAGAAGAACATCGTGGGGGTCCCCGTGGCTTCCAAGTCCACCCTGCAGTCGCCATCTCTGATATCGCAACCAGGCAGCACGGTCGTTCTGACGGAAGTCCTGTACACGCACGAATACGCGGCGTTGCGCGACGACTCGCGACCACTGCCCGAGGACAGCCACATCAGGCGAGTGAATCACGTGCATTTTTGCCTGCGACAGAACTGCAACGCGATGGATCAACTTGCCACCTTTGTGAACAGTGGCGTCATCGTGGACCCCTGCGCCAACGGTGGCTGCGTCGTGGACCATGCCGAGTGCTACATGTTCTGGCAGAAGGACAACACGAGGTCGAGCAACTGGACCTGTCCGGCATAGAGCATGATATGAATACCATTGGATGTTCGAGCAGCGCTATCAATCACCAAGAGTAGAGAGGTACCTACCAACTCGTACAGTAGAACCCAAGGACGCAAAATAGAATGGATTTCGTTATGACCAACATGCGGCGCAGTCTGGTGAAGTACAATCTTCGTATGGTGTGAGTAGTCTATTGTCGGGCAGCGCGATATGCCGAAAGAATGGATTTGCCCAGCGTCGGAAGGATGCACCCCTGAAGCGCATGAACCAGAGTCACACATCTGTGCGGCAATGGACAACTCAGGGGTGCGCGGATGATGCAATTGGAGCTGGTACGATCGAGCAGAGCTGAGCGGATCCACAGTTGCCCGTGATGGACGAAGCAGAATGCTCTCGAGAGGTCACCCGGACGGATTTGGAGACAAACATCATCATCGAGCGAACAACTTGACACATCTAATCATTCATCGTGACACGCAACCACCCGTGAGACTACTACCATCATCATCATCAGCAGCATCAAGAGCGCGGAGCAACACAGGAGGAGAGGATCAGTTGACACCACAAGGGAGGGGAAGACGTGGTGGATGCAAAACCGCACATTCCTTTTCTGGCATCAAGGAAGTGAACCGACAACCACTCACAATTTCCCCTTTGGTCATCTCAGTTGCGCACGCAAAACGAGTCATGGATACCTACAGGCTCCGCCCAAACCGCCAATCCAGGAACTGCATGTGCAACGATCGGAAGAGAGACAAAGTCGACATTTGTGTTTGTTGAACAAAAGGAACAGACCAACGCGACACCACAAAAGGAAGGAAGACCAGTCGACAGGGGGCAAATCAATCTGTCGGCGGCTTCGTTGGTGTGCGACGACTTGAGTTGAGCGGCCGCGTGATTGGCGGCGTGGTGCGTTGCGTTGCGATGTGAGCGCCATCGTCGCTGTTTTCTTATCGTTGGCTGTGTTGGGAGAGTTGCGGAAAGGAGCCCGCCGCCGTTTTGGTTCGTTGGATGTGCAAAGGGAATGGGAGATTGAAATGCAAAGAGCGAAGGGGGAGAGAGGAGACACAGATTCGTGCAAGTGTGCGTGCTGTCGCCGATGATGATGATGATGGTCGACGTCGATGATTATGATTGTGATGGTGGTGGACAGATTCCGTATCCACTCGGCGAAGATGCAAATACAGGCATTCAACCACTATTTGTTTACTCTAAAACTGTCATATCTTGCTCTACAGAAACGGGGACGACGATGAACATCGAGATCAAATAGGGAGATTGTTCACGGCACCACAGCGCACGCTTGTACACCGATGCATTCTCCATCGGGGATGGCGTCAATGTTGTTGTAACACGAGGAATTGCCACGGCAGGCTCCGTCCCCTACCATTCCGGTCTTGAGATAGCATGCTGCATATTCGTAGCACGAACCCATGCCCACGTCGGCCTTGTTCTTTAAGCAGGCGTATGGGCCTTGGCAGGAGCCCTGGCCGATGGCACCATCCTGCTGGGCGCATGCGACCATTCCAATGCAGGATTCCATGCTGATAGCACCAGCCTGCTGGATGCATGCTCTCGTTCCAATACAGGATCCCATGCTGATGGCACCAGTGTTTCGGTCGCATGCTGCTTCTCCTCCGCAGGATCCGGCGTCGACGTTTCCCTTGTTGAGGAAGCAAGCATACTCTCCAATGCAGGACCTGTCACTGACGTTGGCCAGGTTCGTCAAGCAAGCATTCTCGCCGAGGCAAGCGCCAGTTCCGATTGCTCCTTCGTTGAAAACGCATGCACCTTCGCCAACGCAAGAGTTTTTCTGGATGTTGCCTCGGTTGCGGAAACATGCTTCGCCTGTGGTGCAGGACTCCTCGCCAATGTCCCCTGTATTTTCCAGACACGAATTCTCCCCAATGCATGAGAATGCGGAGATATCGCCTGAGTTTCCGTAGCAAGTTGCCTCACCGTTGCAAGAATGCTCGCTGATTTTGCCAGAGTTTCCGTCGCAAGAATTCTCACCGTTGCAAGAATGCTCACCGATTTCGCCGGAGTTGCTGAAGCAAGCGTTGTAGCCGTTGCAAGAATGCTCACTGATTTTGCCGGTGTTGTATGAGCAACTGAGGTTGCCATTGCAAGCATAAGAAGGAATTGGCACCTCGATGCCGTAGCAGGCGTACAAATCGTTGCAAGCGTAGGGAGCAATCGTGATGGCCGTTGTCTCGTTGGGACTGAATTCGCAAGCGTATTTGCCATTGCAGGAGTCAGGGCACACCGTCACGTGTCGGTCGCTGCCCCACACACACGCGGGAGCTATCTCATTGTCTGGTGCTTGACAGCAATTAGCCTCCTTGTCTGCGCACTTCGCGGTGACATCTTCTGCTGTTCCAGTGAAGCAGGACTTGAATGCCTTGTTGGACTTGGAAGACTTCTCAGACTTGGCTCCCTTTGATGACGATTTCTCAGACTTGGTGGACTTGAGCTGGCGGTTGTGAACATCGAGGGTTTCGGTTGTTTTCTCATGACGAAGTTCTGCGATGGACTCAGGCGACACGGACTTCTCGGCATCGTGAGTGGTGCCTTGAAGACGGCCAAGATCGGTGAACTTGTGCTCAAGCTTGTTCTTGTCCTCGCTTTTGGTGTTGGTGGAAGAGGCGGCACGTCGACGACGAAAGTTGCTTCCCTTGGTGTTGGTGTTGGCGTTGCTGTCCCTCAAGTTAGGAACAATATCATCAATGTTGGGCATGGAGCTAGTGGCAGAGAGGAGCATGGTCTCCTTGTCCTCGGTGTCCTGTGCTGTGATCTTGGTGTTGTCACCGTGTGCGGAGTTGAACGCCAAGATCTTGGCCTTGCGCTCAGCTGCCAGCTTGCCGAACTTCGCTTGAAGAGCGTCGATGTCAACATCGATGTTGAGATCGGTGGCGACCTTGGTGCGACCGCTCGTGTCGAGCACGGCATCGACGCCGTTGCAGATGATGCTCTGTGCGATGACGAGAGCGAGGATGTCTTTCTTCATGGGTGGCATGGTTGCGTGTTGGTGTTGTCGGTGTTGTTGTTACTTGTTGTGTGTGCGCTTTGGCCTTGAGTCAAGTTGAGTTGAGTTGAGTTGGTCTGTTCTCGATTTTGTGGGTGATGGCAAGCAATCGCTTGAAGGGTGAAACTCTTTGGATGCTATTTGTATCATCCCCTGCTGTTGTTTGGGTGTGTTTGGCAACAACATCTTCACCAAAATAGACAGTGGAGAGCGGGCGATCCAACAACTTCGGAAACTTTCAACTTCGCGGAGGTGGCAGCAACAGCGAAGCCACAGTTGGACGCGGGACATTGTGGCGCTAATTTCATTTCGCCTCGCCATTTTTGCTCAGCGTTCTGCGGGCAACGGAAGATTTCTTCGACCCTCACCGTCTCAGCGGACGCCACAAGATCCTGCACAAATGTGCTCCAGTGACAACGGCCGTCTGGGCGTTGAGGGAAATATGCATATATGCCATTTATATGGAAAATACGTTGTGTCACTGTCCCACCAACAAACCCCGTTCGTGTTTGATTTCTGCTCGTCAGTCCAATGTCGAACGCATACTGTAGTCTACGAAAAGGCAGCGCAGCTGTTATCGACACAATAAAGTGATTGTGGCATTCAATAGGATGTGGATCACTCTTGAAACTAGTAATTAACTTGGTATGGACTAAAGCCTCCAGATTGAATAGACAGTTGTGTGAGAAAGGCAATTGTTTTGAACACCTCCTTCTGGCGTTCTCTATCTGACCTGTATGTGTTGGCAAGTTCCAGTCACGGAAGCCTACGATCGTGGAAGACGGTGTTGTTGATAGTCGGTATGTTTGCTATTTCATTTGTTGAGACTCCAATCCTCTTGGTGTCTCCGTTGTCTTGCCCAATGCTCTTGGCATGTTTGTCTATCTCATAGATTGGATCTCTGACTATGAGTCGGTACATGAGATACTCTCTTGCTACTATTCGTATGCTCTCTCTCTCTCTCTTTCCTCAATGTTGCATGTCCATGCTACACGATACTCCATGTTTGATGTGTACTCTGCATTTGACACTCTGTTCATTCACTACTGACTTCTACTCCATGAGTGCTTGCCACTTGAACTCCACCTCGTGTATCCATGATCTCGATGCCCTTCAGTCATCGAATCTTCACCTTCTGCTCCTGACATGGAGACAGATGTCGACATGGTGACATGATGACATCCTGTCTATGTCAGCTGGTGTCTTCCTTGTTCCTCCAGATGTCACATTCCATCAATGATGCGATGGTCTGTCAGATGATATTGTCATCTGGGGTTTAGTTGGGAGGTACATCGAGCTTTGCTCGATACCATACGTTTCCATTGATGGATGGACGGACGATGTTCCTGATTCTCTCAGAAATCGTTGATTGCAAATTTCCTTCAGAAATTCTACTCATTTTCGTGTGTTCCATTTCCACTGTAATTCTGACGAATCACATCATACTATTGACACGAGTGTAGTTTTACCGTCTGTACATGTATAAGAGCATAGCGGGTGAACGATGCACATATACACGTACATCTCGGCATATACTCACATATACATCTCGATATTGCTGGTGGGATAGGCGCGACAGGTGATGCAACATCAGGCGCAGCAGAGGGTGACACGTTCACGACAACGCTCACCAAAGTCCCATCGCCGACACCTTGTCCTTCCGAGCGCACCCTGATGTTGGAGTCGTCAAAGGCACCTCTGTTGTTGTTGAGGATGTGTACAAACATGTGCAGCTCGCGAGTGTGTGCATGCATACTGTTCGGTACGAGGCCTCCATCCGTTGCATGCATCGGCTTCACATCAATCAATTGCATGATGGTGGTCGGCTTCCTCAATGTAGTGGATGGCTTGTCAGGCAACAGTTGCTCTGCAGTTGGCAGCAAGTTCCCTTTCGAATCGACAGGAGGAGCAGACACAGGGTGAGCGCGAGGTTTCTTACTGGGGGAGGGGTTGCCATCCTTGGAGAGGGCCTTGGTGGTAGAGAAAGGCATGATGCAGTTGTTTCTGTGGAGTAGTGTGGTTTGCTGGTTGGATGTGACGAACTGCACTGGTGTGAGACGAAGTGAGAAAAGGAGAGCATTGAATGAAGGCCGATCATTCAGCAACAATGACAACTACTACCACTACTACTACTCTGACGAGAACAGGCATTGAGCGAAAGGGCGAGTGTGCATGGCATTGGCAAGGAAAGTTGTGAATGAAGCCAAAGTGTGGCACAATTTTATGAAATGATGGCGATGATGTGTTTTGTGTGATGTGTTTTGTGACGAGCAGAACGTGGAATCATGTGCTGCATACTAACGTGTAATTAACGCGTACCAAACGACCGACACCTTCGGGAGGATGTCCGTGACTGATCACCTCACGGTAAATACACGAGAACATTATCGAACCTTCGGCAGAAACGAACAAATTTGCTGCTGTTGGATCAACGCGACTGCAATGCACACATAGATCACTCCATAAAAGTTAAAATGAAACCAAGTACAAGCTGAAAGGGTCCACCATATGTAAATAGACTACGAGGATTATATATGTAATTAGTTTTAAACTCCCAGAAAAACGACTAGACTCTTCATTTCAAACAGTTGGTCGACTCGCTCAAGTGGGTCATGGATACTCCGCACAAACAGCCAATCCCGCAATTGCATGTGCAACGATCGGAAGAGAGATAAGACCCACTTGAGTGACGGGACCTGCAGTCGGTCCTGAGGGGGTGGGAAGATACGGGGCTTTCGACCCAGACACCCACATATTCATAAACTAGAAACAAATATAAGAATCATAGTGGACGCCGATTTTGGTTTAATGTCTTAGTTTAATTTTTATCCACCTTTGTAGATTTACGGTCCTCTTGGTCGAATATGCACACTGATCCGTAATGATCGCAAGGCATTGATTAGCTTTTACGATGCAAACAACGGAATGTGCCCAGACACGTTCGGGAAAGAACTTTTTTTGACGGGTTGCGTACGGAATTTGACATTTCAGCGACGTCATTGTTTGGCCTGTCCGAACACGTTTTCGAAATAACTATCCGTTATTAGACGTTATCATTCAAATTCAAAATTTGACTCTCGTCACATGCCACAAATCTCCTCGCATTTTGCCACTAAATCGCGTTTTGCTTTTCGTGGTGGTGTGCAGTGCTTGTTGCATGTTCATGTAGTGTTTGCATCGGCACCTTCTTGCGTCCCTCCTGCTCAGTTCACTTCCATCACTAGTAGTCTTCTCCATCTACCCATCAGTACCAATCAGCATCATGCTCGTCTCTACCTCGAAAGCTGCGTCGAAGGACGCCAATCCTTCTCCCTCCAAGAAGCAGCATTTGCCATCCTCTCCATCCGTGCGCCTCTTCCCATCCGATCCGAATGATCACAAAGAACTGTTTGCGCCATTTGCTGCTGAGAATCTGTTGCCTCCACTGGATGTAGATGGTAAGCAGCACATTACGACATCTACAACAGACAAGCTTTTGCCTCCTGTGCTGAAAGGCACGACCTTCGACTACGAGTGTGACGTTCAGATCCAAACCAACAACGACCAGAATCGCACACTTCATGCAACCAACGAGAAATTCTTCGTTCGCGTGCACATCACCACCAACAATGGCATGATTCTTGACACCTCCAAGGTCACAGTGTAGGCCTTTGGACAGGGCTCCAACACCGGGACAAAAGTGCAGGTCAAAGTCTGTGTCCTGACTCCTCCAACTTTCCCTGCACTCCTTCCTGCACCCCTTCCCGCACCAACTATCCAAACCAGCAACGAAAGGCAAGTGCATGCAACGCCGCAAGGCTGACAACGACAAAGCCTTCCGCCCCAACGGACGCAAGAAAGTCAAGAGCGGGAAATCTAACTCCGGAAGATTCCAACCCAAGCACAACATGAACAAGACAGATGCGTTTCAAATCATGTGTGAGGTATTGCAGGAGCTCGGAGTGAAACAACTTGCGACTATGCTGGCCGACTTTCCTCGTTGCGGATTTGTATTGGGGCGCAAATCCGACAAGCAAGTGTGGAGCAAAGCGAAGAAGATCTTCGTGGTGGCCTCCAATGCGCTGTGGAAAGCCCTGATTCCGGCAATGAACTTGCCAGTTCCTCAAATGGAACAGGTGGTGGCATTCGTGCGCGCGGGGGTAGACTTGCTTCCTATCAAGCTGGCTCCCAACCTCTACACGATTTGCCTCGTCGGCGAGAAGAACATTGCACGCACAGCAAGGTGCATTCTTGCCATGTCTGCCTCGCCACGCCAATGTACTAACCTCCTCTAGCGACACAAGAGCGAACTTCCTGACGTTCAGCATCTCGGCCTCTTGCCAGAGCAATACACCATCACGTGGGGCCAGCTCCTCACTCTGCGCAACTACTACGAGCTCTTGCGCAAGGGCAACGTGCTTGGTGCTGCTGTTCATGACTATCGCGTCAGCGCATACAGCTTGGCCTGCGTGGTGTCCTTCATCAGCAACACAACCACATACAAGTCAGGCCTTTGTCACAGCATCAAGTGGGGAGGGGTGATATTTGAAAACATGCCAGTATTCGAATGTGGCAGAACGAGTGTGGGCGAGCTGTTCCACATGTACAAGACTACGACGAACATTCCAGTCGGTGAGCCAGCATTCCGAGCAATGACGGGCCTGCTCACACGCAGAGGCAAAGTGATTACTGGTCTCTCCTCTTTTGAAAACTACTTCTGGATGGCAACCAAGACGCTGAAGGAGATGCTCGTGTGCTTGAATACCCTACTCGAGGATTCATTCAACGGTGATGACGGACATGACGACCTAACCGTGGAGCATATTCAAACCTGTGAGAAATTGTTGCGCGATCTGGACCTTATGATCACATTCCTCAAGTGGGAGTATACCACGCCGCACATGCAGATCAAGTGCGAAGAAGACCCGATGCACTGCACTCATTTCGCCCTTCGCAAGGATTCAAAAATGAAGCAGGCTAAGTCTACACTCGGCACCGAAAACACAACAGCGCCTGCCAGCACCACACAACATGCACGGTCATTGATCCTCCTACAGTAACCACAGAGTGTGATGCCAACGCCCTTCCTCTCATCGCTCATGATCAACAAGGCAAAGTATGCAACAGATGTGGACAAGTGATGCGATTCATGGATGATCGCATCGCACCATTCATCGAGACGCTCAAGGCCAATCATCTATGCGACCACGCAGATGAACTACACACGATGCTGGAAGCGGTACCAGGCTTCAACAACGAGATCACTGCGTACATGGCACACCAAGTTCGAGCAAAGGTTCAATTTGATCAGATGAACAAGTACAAGGCCAAGATCAACAACAATGATAAGTGTGCCTACGTCGTCATCGACCATAAGCAGAAGATTCTGCCGATGGCACAAGGAGAATCGCAGACAGAGTACTGGGGCAAGAAGGGCATGTCGCTGCTTGGTGTCATGATTGTCGCTTGCAAAAATGACAAATTCACCTATCGCTTTGTGGACATAATTGTTCATGGCCGTCCCACCCAAGACACGCTTCAAGTTGGAGGACTACTCAAAATCATCCAGAAGAAGGTACGCGATCTCCTGCCATCAGTGACAGAAATTATCCTGCAGTCGGACAACGCAGGCTGCTTCGCCAGCCACGAGCACATCGCGCTTGTCTCATCACGGATTAACAAGGATGCGGCAGCCAAAGGGCTTCCCCAATTCATCGTTTGGATCTACACAGAAACCCAAACTGGCAATGGGCGAATCGACACTCACTTCGCCTACATCGCTATCATGCCACGATCCTACATGCAAAACGGTGGCAAAATTCAAACCGAACATGAGATCTTCGACGCATTGCAAATGGGAAATATCAGAGGTACTACAACTGTCTTGGTTGACACGTCGGATTTGGAAGGTTGCTGTGTGATGCACAAGACGAATGCACACATGAGGTTCCGCGCAAAAGGCATGAATGTGCGATCAACCCACGAGGTCCGGCACGGAAACGGCTACTCAGACTTGCTTGTGGCTTCAAATGTCACTGCTCCAGTACGTGTGGAGGAAGCTAAATGGGAAGACTATGACATCATGAATTCTGACGTTCCTATCATGATAGAACGCCAGTCCACACAGGAGCCGCTCGCAGCAACATCACCGAGGAAGGAGAAAAAGACTCTCAGGTTCGCGAAGAGTGCCACCGAAAGCAAGGCACTGACGTACCTCGAAGCAATCAACATGGCAGCCTTGGAGACCCCTGATGTAAGTACTGTGCTACAGGACACCACAGCAACAATAGAACACCCGCAATTGGCTGAACCTGGCTGGGCTGCAAAAGCTGTACAACGAAACGAGCCCATTCGCCCCTGCCTTGTGAACGTGCTGGAAGAGGTTTGCAGAGTGGCATGCGCGGATCCGAAGAACAGGCCAACGGAGTACAAGGGATACCAGCGGTGCATGGAGACCACGGAAATGAAGACTGACTGGTATGCACGGGTACACGTGAACCCAATGCGAGTGAAGCAGTACATGTCCGCTTCATATCAGCGCACGAAACCGAAGCCCGCGAACATCCGTACCCCGGAAAGTACGATCAAACGAAACGCAACGAACGCATCGAACACATCGAACACAAAAATCCCCCCACTCCCAACGAACGCAAACAATGCTGATGCAGGAATCGTGCCTGCACAACAAACAAGATCAGAAGAGGAGGAAATCGTGCTGCGACAAGAAGAAAACGAAGCCTCGGAGCGAATTGCGTGCGAGACACACACAATGAAGGAAAATACGGAATCTCCTGACTTGGTGGAACAAAATGTGAGGACACAATTGTTGGAACGTGTCAGAGCCGCAATGGAGGGACTAAAAAAATAAATTAGTCCTGCAATTGACATCGATAACTTGTCTTTTGGCGACACGAATCAAGGCACCAAGACACCGAATCTGGCCGTAGTGCGCTAGTCGTGTCTAGATGAGGGCAAAATCGAGGTGTCCATAAAAATTAAAATAAGACATTAAACCAAAATCCGCGTCCACTATGATTCTTATATTTTGTTGTAGTTTATGAATATGTGGGTGGCTTGGTCGAAAGCCCCGTATCTTCCCACCCCCTCAGGACCGACTGCAGGTCCCGTCACTCAAGTGGGTCATAAAATCGGCATTTGTGTTTGCTGAACAAAAGGAGCGGAACAACGCGACACCACAAAGGAAGCAAGACCAATGAATAGGGGCAAAACAATCCGTCAGCGGCTTTGTTGGTGCGTGGCAGAGTGGCTACGTGATTGGTGGTGTGGTGCGTTGCGTTGCGATGTGAGCGCCATCGTTGCTGCTTTCTTGTCGTTGGCTGTGTTGGGAGAGTTGCGGAAAGGAGCCCGCCGCCGTTTTGGTTCGTTGGATGTGCAAAGGGAATGGGAGATTGAAATACAAAGAGCGAAGGAGGAGGAGACACAGGTTCGTGCAAGTGTGCGTGCTGTCGCTGATGATGATGATGATGATGATGGTCGACGTCGATGATTATGATTATGATGGTGGCAGTGACAGATTCCGTATCCACTCGGCGAAGGTTGTGGGCGCGGAGACGCAAATACATGCATCCAACTATTGCGAACACGAATAGGGTCAAAACGAGGAAGACACGACACTTGCGAAGATTCTCTTCTGCCTGCCTCCGAAATTGCCATCACAAGGAACGAGGACTGATCCAGGTTGTGTTCTTGTTTCGCTCGGATTCATTTCTTTGTTCTCGATGCCCTTCGCTGCTCGTGCTTTGTCTTCGCGTTTCTCCCTTTGTTACGGCCTGTAGCTACCACGTACTCGTGCTCGAACCCGTATCTGGATGCAGGCGCACAAAGTTCAGACAAACACACGCCCGCCCACACAACCAGAAGACGAGACAGAGATCCGCATCACAAGTGCAGCATCAGCGTAAACATCTCGTCCGAAGAAGTCATCGCTGACAGTCTTCGCGTTGGTTGTGTGCTTGTTCAACACCGTATCGAGTCGTGGTGAAAGACGGACGAGGAAAGAACAACGAGCGTCAAAAAGCGAGAGAGCCGAACAACACTTGCCTCTGCGCCCCCAAAATCCGATCAGCGGCTGCCACGGTCACAATTGAGAACATCATCCCCTCAGCCACCACATTCAGACAACGCAACCACTCCATTGAGACAACACAACCACAACCACACATTCAAACAACCACACATTCAAACAACCACACAACAAAAACAACAACGATGGGAGACCCAGCAACACAGAAGCGCGGGCTGTTCAAACGCAAAAAGAAGAAGGGCGGCAACGATGACACCAGCATCGACAGCAGCGTCGTCTCCGACGATGTCTCCACCAGCAGCAGCGTCCGCAAGAAGCGGTTCGGCCGCGTGAAGCGCTTCTTCAAGGGCAGGAGCAAGACGTCCAGCAGCTCCGTCGCCTCCGAATCCACCAAGAAGAGGAGGTTCTCGCGCAAGAAGAAGAACAAGGCCGCCGCGGACGGCACGGCCAATGGCGCCAACGGCAAGCCCAGTCCGCAGGGCGCCAAGGAGCAGTACCCCTCCAACGAGATGAAGCGCAGGGACATGCTCAAGATCCCGGAGGAGGTGCTCGAGGACCTGCAGGAGGTGGACGAGGAGGAGGAGGAGATCTACAACAACGGCGTGGCCGCTGCCGCCGCTGCCAAGCGCAAGCCCAAGAAGAAGGCGACCGGCAGCGGCAACGCCCTCCTGCACATCGTCCTGCTGCTCATCGACCCCAAGACGCGACGCTTCGAACTGCTGCAGCTCGAGTACGACTCGGACAAGGCCAAGGTCAGCGACACGCTCGCGCAGATCCCCAAGTCGGTCACGGAGAAGTCCATACAGATCACCAACTACCACGGCGTCGTCGATGCCTCCGGAAAGGTCTTTGATGCCAAGACTCGTCTCGCGACCATCGTGGAGACCGGTATCAAGACCATCCTGGTTGGCGTGCCGCAGAATGTTCATGGGACTGACGCCGTGCGTCTGGCGAGGCCCATCATCAATGATTCCAAGGTCTGCAACATGGTACGTACAATATTGCACAGACGCGCACAACATATGCAATACTCGTCGTGCGGTTCGATGCTTGCTTTGCACATTGATCGTGGATTATGCACAGTCCAGAAATTGCTGCCTGCCGAGTTGCTCTGGTTGTTCTATTTGCTCTACCCTCTTCTGTCAACCTCAATTGACCAACTCCATGAACCAACCTCAATTGACCAACTCACCTTTTCTCTATTGCACTCGACGCGACCACACAATGGATTATTCTCCGCGAATTTCACAACAGCTCACCGCCAACAACATCGAGATCGAAGGATGGGTGGCGGGCCGCACCAAACGATCCTCCAAGACCAGCCGCGATCTCAGCATCGAAGTCACCGACGGCGATCACAGCGACGCCACGCTGGAGAATGACAACACCACGGCGCCCGTCACCAAAAAGATGCCGCCCTCCAACCTGCAGAAGATCATGCTCGCCGTCTTCACCGCGCTGCTCGTGAGCGCCACTATCTACTTCGTCCTCTACCGCGATTCCATCATCCCGCAGCAGTACCATACCGTCATTGACGGCGTCAGCAATGCCATCTCGAGCCGATGGGCCGCTGTTGCGGGGTCCATCAGTTACGTGCGATCCAAAATTCCAACTCCACCGCCGCTGTACAAATTCGTTCCCAGCATGGCCTTGAAGAAACCAATCGAGTAGAGCATTGCTTGCTGGTACTTGTACTGCAACCTAGGGGAATAAATGACTGACTGACTGACTATTTGATTGTATGCATAATCATGGATGTGATGCACGAATACTTGCACAACACACAACTGTCCACAGCGTGGTGGAATATTGAATAATTTTTGTAGAGGAATACATTACATAAAACTACTATACATCGCATTGGATCGGACAGCGCACTCTTCTCACCACCGCGAGGATGATGCCGACGACGACGAAATGATGGACCGTTGTCCGCCCGTGCTGTGGATCGTCTTCGGCGCAGCGTAAGCGCTACCCTTTCTTTGCCCCAACATGGCGACGCGCGGCAACCGGCTGCCTTCACGACGCGATGCCATCCCCCTCCCCGTATCTGGCGGATTCCTCGATTCCATCCACTTCAGGTACCCGTCCGAGCTGCTGTCCGATTTCAGCACGTGCGTCAGCTTCGAACCGAAACGGATGGATTCCTTCTCGGGCGGAATCTTCGGCGGCGGTGGTCGCGTCATGCTCTTGGGGAATTGCAGCGGCTCGTAGCTGCTATTCCTCTCTTGTTGTTGCGGCGTGCTCCTGCTGTACTGTGGCTGCGGCGGTGGTGGCGAACGGTACGAATGTTGCGATCGATTGTTCGGGCGCCGCTGCGTGGATGGTGACGGTATCGCTGAGGATGGCGACTGCTTCGTGCGTGCTGGACTTGCCGCAGCCTGATTCCCGGTCTTCGATCCCAGTGAGAAGTCCATGGCGCTGTCGAATGTCGATTCCCTTGACCTTGACGACAGCGACGTTTCACGACGCGATGGTGGCGAACGGATCATCACCGATTTCGTAGGCGGCGATGCCATCGATGGTCGATTCGGGGTTGCCTTAACTTGGCCATGGCTCTTCCTCAGTTTCTTCTTGCGCTGTGCCTCGCGTCGGCGCAGGTACTCCATCTCCTTCACTGTCACCAACCGAATATCCTGCAAGGATTCCTTGTAGTGCTCGTGATCCGTTCCCACCAACGTCTGCCACAACGTGCAGGACTTCGAGAAGGTCTCCAACGCCGAATCGAACTGCTCCAGCTTCAGATGCAGGCTGCCCATCTTGCTCAGACACTTTGCCACGACGCCATGATGCACCAGGATCGGTGGCCAGCACTTGGACGCGTGAGCTTGACGTATCTGTGGAGGCGGCCAGCCCTTCGTCGGGCTGTGTCGCTGCTCCTTGCCTCGGAACGCCAATGCCGTCACATCTTCCTTGTATTCGTCGTACGGGTTGCCCTCCCTGTGAATGCTGTATTCGAATTGGTACATGTCCACCACCTTGCCGTACTCTTCAATTGCACTTTCGTAATCCTGCAGCAACGTCAAGCACTCGCCCATCTTGTAGTGCAGATCGGCCTGATCCAACACGTTGCGCGCATACGCCGTGGTTTCAATAGTCAATGCGCAGTTGTACTGCGAAAGCGCCAGTGCAGCCTCGTTGTACGAAAAGTGCTTGTCCCCCAGCCGTTCGTACTCGATGGATTGCAGCAGCTTTTCGCAGTACCAATCCTGCTCACGTTCGTGTGCAGTGCCGAACCGTTGGATGCGCAGATGTTTCTTGTAATGCGTCAGCAACATAGGGTCCACCACCTCCAGATCCTCCAGCACACGGTGCATCCATTGTATCCTCCCGATCAACCAGTCGTCATCCACCTCCCTCTTGTGAAACCGTTGCATCAACTCCGCGTCCAACGGTTCGTCGCCCTTGTCCTGTCTTCGTGGGACGAGATGACGCCCATCAACCTCGTCACCATCATCATTGTCATTGTCCTCGTCGACGCCGTCGCGGTCGTTAAAGTAGTCATCATTCTCGTCGTCATCATTGATGTCATCGAGACCGTAGTCGTTGTTGCGATTCCCCTTCGCATCACCGTATCGATTCGGCGACGGCGCTCTGCTCGACATCATGGAGAATATCGTGTCCTCTTCGTCGTTGGAGGATGACGATTCAGACGAACGCGCCGCGACGTACCCGACGAAGAAGATATGAGACGATATGCGCATCTCGCGACGTGCTGCAACCAGAGCCGCCTTCAGCACCGTCTTGGATTGCAATCTATCGAACGGTTTGCGCTGCTGCTGCTGCTGCTGGTCGTCTTCTTCCGATCGCCGACGATGGATCGTATCGGCATACTCGCGCAGCACGCACGCCAACCGAAAGTATGATATCGCTGTGTCGTTGTGATACTTGTCGACGACCGATTCGCGGATCATGATGGCCCGTCGCAGATTCGTCACGGCTTCTGTGTGGTCCTCATGGATGTAGCATTCGTCGATGCCTCGGTCGTGACATTGCCTGGCAACTTCTCTCCATTCTTCTGCTGGCGAGGCAGGCTTCTTGGGGCGTTTCGCCATGATGTCGGGCGACGGCGATCTGTAGCCCGTTGATGAGTACGCCGTTGATGTTGTCGGGGTGCCTCGTTGATGCGTTGGACGGCGGTATGGGCTTGGGCTCGTCATGGTCAGGCACTGAGTTCGTGAGCATTGGCCATGGAGTTCACGCTTCCGTTGATGTTGCTTGTTGCTTGCCTGTTGTCTGGTTGCTCGGGTGGTTGTTGAATCCGTCGTTCCTCGATCTCCCACTTCGCATCAGTAGTAGGTATTGCCTTTCTGTCTTGGTTGTCTCTATCATGAATGCAACGACTATTCTACGACATCCACGAGCATCACCAGCAACATCAACACAACCATCAGGAACACCACAGAGGCACAAATTTCTCGGCCATCCTTGAGACAAGGGTAGAAACAAACGGCAGTCCGTTTTCCAATTTTGAACCGTAACGGTCAAACTTTATTTCGGATTTTGCGACCACTTCGATCAAAACTATTGAAAGGAACTAAACGAGCACTTTTGAATGTCAATTGAGCAAGAGAACGATGATGTCACACCAGACGTCACAAGATGGAGTTCTTCTTTGCACAAATGCAAACTGCTTTCGTTGTTGCGGGAACGTCGAAAGAACTTGTCGTTGTGCACACGCGAAGGTTGCTCTCAACGCTGTGCGTCATCGTTCGTGTCGTTGTTGATGTGTCGTTGATGTGTTGATGTGGTGGTGAGCTGTGCGAGATGTGTGAGACGTGTGAGTTGCGGCATCAACAAAGTGGAAAAAGAGACACGGCATCACACGGGTTTTGTTGTATCGTGTCAACAGGCGCGGTGTCAGTTCACGGATGACCTGTATTCTAATCGTGGTCTTGAATGTGGTGGTGTTCTTCCTTGTGTTCGTGCTTGTGTTGATACCTTGCGAACTTGTGAGGTGACGCAGCGTGGTGTCAAGAAGTCGGTGAAGAGGATGCAAGAGAGATGGACAACACCAAGAAGTGTGTGAGTGTATCGCGCTCGTACCGTAGATGTGACTCGCATCAACATCGCCATCACATCACATCAACAACGTCGACATCGACATCGACATCCGCAACACGAGCACCAACAGCAAGGGAGCAAAGAGAGCCCTGAACATCAAAAGATGAAGGAATTGAAATCGAACACGTCCATCAACCTCATCGATGTGGGAGGGCATTGTCGTTGACACAGATCACACCACTCAATCAGCATGAACCACGATGAACTCGTCAGTGTGGGCGAACCTCAAGCAATGCAATTAACGCGCAGTGATGTGCCATGATGGAAAAGATACCTTTTCTCATTCGAGAACGAAGAACTGTTTGTTGGTCTTCCTCTTCTTGTCGTGTTCTTGCGACACATCCTAGCTGGTTCTGTTCCTCAGCTCCGCAAGTACTATGAGTCTTTGTCTCCACCCACGTTCCTCAACTCTGTTCCTCGAACAATTGTATGTATTGCCCGTTCGCCCTCCACCATGCGACCTGCTACTCACACAGCAAACTCGGAGGGCACGATTGCGCTGATGTGCTCCTTCTGATGGTGGCCATCAACAATGACAACGAGAGCAAAAGTGAGGTGACACCACCTCGTTGAAAGGCGAAGAGATGGTGATGTGGACATTTGTTTCTCATAAAATGCATTCTTCTGCGTCTCCAGCAGCGCGTTCTTCTCTTACCCACGATTCCTTCCACAAACGCAGTTAATTCCTCAACACTGTCGTGTCAACAGAACTTCTCAGAGGAATTCAGAACTACAGTACTTACAGGCGGATACGATCCCACGCTCTCGTGCGACCCCACACAACACCAATACTCGTCCATAACCATAACCTTTGCTCGCCCATCAACAAACGCATCAGCATAGTCGCATTAGCACCATACGTAGCTATAACATCCAGCGTGCCCCACCTCGACCTCTATCCCGAACAACCCCAACCGCTGCTGGACGAACGACGATCAACCTCCAGCGTTCCGTTTCTCTCCTGTCTCATAAACTCCCAAACCCCCTCTCCAAGCCTCAACAGGCACAACCGCCCCGCTTACCCATCCACCATCGATCCTTGCATCAACTCATCTATCTGCCATAACCAGATCACCACCATGACCACTTCAACCATCGAGAACCAGCGTCCATGCGGACTTGACCAAGTCAACGTGTCCTTCCTCAACGACACCTGCAGCGCAGTTGCGTCGCCAGCGCCAGCACCAGCATCAACGCTGAACAATCCAAGCACGGGAGATCACCCACCTCAGCAGCACTCCTCAAAGACCCTCCCCCTTGTGATCTCCCCGCGTTGGGATAGCTCCATCGACTTTCTGCACCGCTTCTTGGAAACCAACAACGCCTGGGTCAACGAACAAATCATCAAGTACGGGGCCGTCCTCATCCGCGGATTCGACATCGACGACGCCGTGGCATTTGAGAACGCAGTTCTGGCCGTCCAGCCCAACCTCTGTGATGCCTACCGTGGGACGTCGCCCCGGTCTGTGATGCCGGGCACGAAGTACGCCTTTTCGGCCGCGGATGTACCCGTCACCTACCCTATCGCACAGCATCTCGAGATGAGCTTCCTCAAGTCACCTCCGCGCAACCTGTACTTTGGATGCATGAAGGCATCCTCCAAACCAGGCGGGGAGACGTCCCTCTGCGACTTCCGGAAGGTGTTCCAGGCCCTGTCGCCGCAATTGAGAGAGAAGGTATGTCACATCTCATCCAGGTGACCATTCACGCGTTGCTGGCAAGCACGGCGACCCGACACGATGCGCATGAACAGCCCCTCTCGATTCATTTGCGATACTCACCTTTCGAGCCCTTCGTTTTGTGCACCTTCTTTTTGCCCCGCACTGTATCGAAACATCGATGGACTGGTCCCGTGTCGACCGCCCAAATCCTACTGACATCCGCAGCTTCGGACAAAGAAGATCAAGTACACCCGCAAGCACTACGTTGAAGGCGAGTCTTTCACCTACGACGTCGGTGCCATGCTCAGCTGGCCACAGTTGTTCGGCACCACCTCCAAGCAAGACGTTGAGACCATTGTGAAGGAAGAAGAAGCCGCACCAGTGAAATGGATCGGTCCCAACGAGGACACCTTCCTGCAAGAATGGGTTGACGAACCCTTCCAAGTCCACCCAGACACAGGAGAAGACGTCTGGTTCAACCATTCCCAGGTCTTCCATTGGACCACCTTCCCTTGCGAGCTATGGTACGCCTTCGTTCGAGTCGGCGACTGGCATTTGCTGGTGCACTTCATCTTCCTCTCCATCTACTGCGTCATCAAGTACGGACTCTTGGGATACACCATGGCGCTGAACACCACGTTCGGTGACGACGAACCGATCTCATTTGCCGAGATGAACGAGGTCCGCGCGGCGATTCACAAGAACATGGTCTTCTCACGCTGGAGGAAGGGCGATATCTTGTGCATCGACAACTTCTCCACCAGCCATGGACGGCAACCAACCTACGACAAGGGACGCAAGGTGGTGGTCGCCTGGAGCCATCCGATCGACAAGACCTCGTCCGCAGTCGTCGCGGCGGAGACGAATACAACAGCGCCTGTGGTGACGTCGTCTGTAGCCGAAACGGATGCAATCAAGCATATCCCTGTCAACAAGATCACTAACGACGAAGGAGACGATGTGCCTGGCCTTGCCTCCATCTCCCCCGACAGCTCTCCCGAATCCACATTGAACTCTTCCGAGGCACGATCGTTGCAAGAGTCGTTGCAGGCCCAATTCTTGGCGAGCGCGTTGGCGGGAGCCTTGGCAAAGGGAACGTCCATGAAGCTATGTGATGCGTCAGCCGCAAAAGGAGCGCCCCATCATCCACAACGTCGTTCCATGAAATCGTGCCCCGACTTGTTCCGTGCTGGATCCGACTTTTGGTCCAACAACGTCTTGGATGCCGCGCCAAATACCGCTGATGGCAAAACCACCAAGGTGGAGTAGAGGTGCGTCGAATGAATGAGACAGGTCCCAAAGCGTGAGGCACGTGCAGAGGAAACGTGAGGAGAGGACGGAATTGAGAATGAAACGGAGCCTGCTGGAGCAGATGAGATACGATTGTAATACAACTCGAAGGACGTGGGGGTGTTGCGAATGTATGAATAGATAATATACCAAATGTTGTGCATGATGCCATACCATTCACCACACTCATGCTGGAAACCGATAGCACCAGTTGTAGACCTGTTGCTGTTTTCCTGGTCAGATTGACTCGTGTTTGGATGATCCCGGGAGTATCGGTAATGCTCTTCACACTAGAGTTTCTAGAACCAATGCGTGTTTGGTGACGTCACTGGTTGTAGCTTTCACACAGAAATTCGTACTGGACTCACCAGACTCAAGATTTGTGGTGAAGGTTTGGAGGCATTTGTTGGAATTCTGTTCCAATTTCCCACACCCCAGTGGCAAGAAAAGATCGTCGCCAACAACTCCAACCACGACAAATAACCCAATGGTGATGATTCGAAGTGGCAGCAACGCGTTCAGTGCTCATTCTGTCGACAGGACGATACGATCGATGCCATGGATGCGACGATGCGCGGCGAGATCTGCGCAAGCAGCGGTGGCAAGGGAGGGGCTGAGAGTCCATCATCATCATCGATGCTGCCGACGCTCCTTCTCAATGGGCCATCATTGCCGTCGGACTACGACCATGCGCATGACACCACAGTTGCTGCCGTCGAACACATCCACGCTCAACTCCATGAGCACGATGGCACCGCACAAGACGGATGCAGGTGGAGGTGATGCCTTGGTTTCCGATGAAGAGGCTTCCGCCACGCGCACAAATTCCGCCGGCGTTGCCGCTCCGTAGACGTGGAGGAACTTGCTCGGACCGTCGGCCAGAGCATCGTGGAGGGTCTCCGATCCCAAGCTGCCCGAACATCTGGAATCCACCATTGCTGGGCATTCTCAAGGATGGACAGCGCACAAAGCGCCAGCTGCGACGCAACTACGAGCGTGTGCTCAAGACGCAGCGCAGATTGTCGGTCTTCCGCGAACGCGACCGGCGTGCCATGGTCAATCCTGGTGACAAAAGCAGTGCCAGCAACCACCAGCTTGATCCTGCCAAGTTCCCGCCGGTGTATTATGGGCCGGACCAAACCCTCGCGGACCTCACCTTCCGCTTCGATTCCAACTACGCCATCGCCAAGAGGGTGCTCCAAGAGGCCAAGAGCCTCACGCAGTGCAAACCGCAGCGGGTGCTGGATTTCGGAATTGGATGCGGCGCGGCATCGGCGGCGGCCCTGGAGGTCTTTGGCGGTTCTATCGATTGGATCCATGGCATAGAACCATCGCACAGCATGAGAGAATGCTCGGAGCGTCTTTTGGAGCATTCCAGAAACAGCGGCAGCAGCAGCGGTCACAATCAAGACAACGGCGGCACCATTCGCACAACCTTCAGTAGCAGCCTCTCTGCCGAGTCCACCAGCACGGGCGGATTCGATCTCATCCTCGCCTCGTACACGGCATCGGAGATACCTCACGTCACGGCCAATTTGACCGCCGCCGCCATCCTGTTCCAGCGATGCAATCCAGGCGGCATCGTCGTCTTCATCGAACCTGGCACGCCGGATGGATTCAACACTCTGCGTGCCACGCGCAACATGCTTCTGGATTGCTGTCCGCCGGAGGATCCGGATTTCGAATGGGAGGAACGTCATCGCGCCCTGCACGCACAATGGACAATGCCCCATGGAACGTCACAAGAAGAATTCCTCGCGACCATCGTCCGTCCAGCTGGCGGGTGGCAAAGATATCGAGCAAGACTTTTTGACGGTGACGATTTCGAAGAGATCGAAGATGACAACGACGTCGATGGTATGGATGGATTCGAAAGTGACGACAACGATTATGATGATGATGATTATGACCATGATGACAAGGATGATGATTTCTTCGATGGTACGGACAAGAGTGACGATGATGACAGGGAACAAGGCGCAATCGAAGATGCCGACTACATTGACCTGATGGCCAATTCTGCTGGACTGATGTCGGAAACGGAATTGTACGATTCTTCATTTTGCAGCTTCGTGCAAACCATGCCTGGCAAGGGACGCAAACGAAAAGGCGAGAAGTTTTCCTATTTGGTGGTCCAAAAGCGGCTGGCGAACAAGGGCGCGAAGACTGCAACGAATGCGCGCCATGGCAATGATGATGATGATGATGATGATGCTGCCCAGCATCACGAAAGCAAGATGGAGAATGCCACCAAGATCCTTGCCAACTTGCACCGGGGCGCGAAAGATCAGCACATCCCGACGTTGGAGAAGTACTATCAGCAGGCGATCGATTTGGAAGAGGAATTTGTGGAGGTGGACGATGACGAGTTGGGATTGGAGCTGTTACACGGCGACGACAACCGCGGGGCATTCGGCCGCATCGTCCATGCGCCATTGAAGAAGCGCGGTCATGTGTACATTGACTACTGCGCTGCTCCGGGACGCATCATCTGTGGTCGGGTCACGAAGAGCATGAACGACTACGCGCCAGGCATCTACGCGTCCGCGCGCAAGAGCAGGTGGGGTTGATACTGGCCAGACACCATGGAGAAGGTATTCTCCCAAGAACAGAAGCAGCAGCAAGATGAAGATGAACGGAGTACGAGCCGGTCGTGCAAGTGAGAAACGCTTGTACGAGTAAGAGTATTGGGAGAATGTGGTAGTCTATCTGCACTTGGACGACTTGAGTTCAACATGGCATCATGGCATGTGAAGCGCAGTGACCCCATCGTTGTTTTTCAGATCAATCTTGATGTCAGCTCCGTCCAGTTCTAACAAATATTCAGAAATGTTGGCGTAGCCCTTTGCGCAAGCAATGTGCAGCGGCGTGTTGCCGTCATTGTTTTGGATGTTGAAGTCCCAGTGATCTTGTTTGTATTTCGATAGAGCCCTGACAATGCCAATGTCTCCACGCGCACAAGCAGCATGAAGGGCAGTGTCCCCGTTGGCGTTTTGAATGTCCACCCTGACAGTCCTTGGGAACAGTTCCATGACTCCGTCAACTTTTGTCTCGTAGCAAATGCGCAAGAGAACATGAAGCGCCGTGTCTCCCTTCTTGTTTTGCACGTTGAAGTTAATGCTTGCCCGATTCTGGTACATCAGAGATTCGAGTCCTCTGTTATCGATCTTGTTCCAAAATTTCTTTCTGTGGAACGGCGCATCATCGTCGGTGAATGGTATGCTTGGGTCGATGTTCCCACCACAGGACTCTGATAAAAAGTCTCTGAAGTCTTCCCGGTCGATTTTCTTCACGGCAATGTGAAACGGGGTCTTACCTTGGTGGTTCCGCAAGTTGAAGTCGAATCTGTCTCGACCTCCTCTGAGCACAAGCCCGATCCCGGCGCCATATCCCCGAACCGCAATATGAAGCGGAGTGTCGCCATCGTTGTTTTGGATGTTCACGTCGACATGTGACTCCTTGAGATAAACGATATCGCTAGCGATATCTGCGTAAGAACCCGAATGTTCGCAAGCAACATGGAGCGGGGCGTTCCCTTCGTTGTTTCGGATGTTCCAGTCGATGTTGCCCTTGGACGCTTCCACCAACTTACGGAAGGTATCTTCACACTTACGTCTGCATGCGATATGAACAGGAGTATCACCCTTGTTGTTTTGGATGTTGAAGTCAATCGCGTCTGCGTATGTTGACAGCAAGAGACGGCAGGAGGCGTGCTGTAAGGCAAGATGGATAGGAGTGTCGCCGTCGTTGTTTCGAACATTGACATCCAGTAAACCTTTGCTTGATGCAAGCAAAGCTTCGAGTTGCCGCGAGCAATCCTTTCGACAGGCATAGTGAAGGGCTGTGTTTCCATCATTGTCTTTGATGTTGACATCAATCATGTCGTTGCGACGTTCCAACAATGAAGACAGCATGGACGCGGCACCGTACCGGCATGCTAGGTGGAGCACTGTTCTGCCTCCATTGTCTTTCAGGTTGACACTATCGTTGAATTGGTCAAACTTCTGAAGGTGTTCCATCGCATCCAAAGAATCAGAGTGCACGACTTGGTGAAGCGGAGTTTGTCCGCAATTGTTTTGGATCTTGATGCTGGAGTTCGCTGGATCCGACTCTACCATGCACTTCACCACGGTACTCATTTTCTCGCGGCAGGCAACGTGCAACGCTGTCTCCCCGTACGTATTCCTGGCGCTGAAATCAAGACCGACTCTCTCAGACTCGATCAGCCACTTGAAAACATCTACATGGCCACCCCGGCAAGCATGATGAAACGCTGTGTCATTGTTTCGCCCGCTTCTTCCATTCACATCAATATCCAATTGCTCTGTTTCAATCAAATATTTCACCAAGTCCACATGGCCATGACTGCAAGCAGCATGAAAAGGGGACAACGCATCTTCGCCATGCAGGTTGACATCCACATTGAGCACGCCCGATTCAGTCAAGTACCCAGCAATCTCTTGCCATCCAAGTGCGCAGGCACATCCGAATGGAGTCTCGCCAGCTTTGTTCAACACGTTGATGTTCAAGGTGTCATCGTGTGACTCAACCAAGAATCTCACCATGTCCGTGCTCCCGCGGCGACATACAAGATGCAGGACTGTGTCACCATTTGCGTCTTGCGAGTTGATATCCATATTGAAGCGCGCTGATTTGGCCAGATACTGAGCCACACTAGTGTGCCCCATCGCACAAACGACTTGCCATGGTGTTTGACCATTTGTATTCTTGATGGTGAAGTCGATGCTCTCTGGAATGGACTCAACCAAGTGCTCAACCACGCCCAAATGCCCCTCCATGCAAGCGAGATGAAATGGGGTATTGCCTTGTTCGTCTTTGGTGTTTATGCTGTCGTTGTGTTGGCCAGCCGGGACCAGGAGCCGGACTCTGTCCAGTTTGCCTGATCGACAAGCATTGTGAAGGACAGAAAAGGCACGATCCGGTGGACGCGGCATGATGATGGGGGAAACAGTCGTGGAAAATGCGTGGACTCGACGTGCGTGCTGTGGTGGAAGGTTTGGTTGTGTTTGGTGGTGTTATCAGTGCGTGCATAGTAATATGAGGTATCAAGGGGAACGAAGGTGGAGGATCAAGGTGCAAAGTGAGGAACCGCGTGCAATCAGCAGCGCATGTGAATGATTCTAAAGCATGGCTCTTGGACAGACTACCTGTGAGATGATTGAACTCACTGGTTTGATGGGGGATGGGGGGTGGAATGTGGTTGGTTCTGGCGATGAGCTGCCACCTACTGCTGCTGCTTCTGCTCTCGAGTTCCTTGGGTCCTCAAGCTCGATGACTACTTGGCTCAATTTATGAGATTGATTTGTGAGTTTGTCAATCGCAACACCCAAATCGATGTTGCACGCCTTGATAACGTGTTGTGTGCTCGTTGATTCCAAACATCGTGGTCTCCACGATGTTCACAAGACATGACAAACGTGACGGTGACACGATGTTTGTGTTTGTGATGTGCGCACATCTCAGGTTTTGATTGGAACCACATCGTGGAAGAATCTGTGACAGAATCAACGACTGAAACAACCTGATCAGTTGGAATATACCATGACGTCACTAAAACTTGCGAAAAATGGTATTTCCCCTCATATGACCGTCGACCGGTGACTGTGTTGTCTGTACTACCATCAGCACATACGATTGAACAACAAATGGACGGGCACAGTTGAAGTTCACTTAAGAACAGACTACTTTCCATTTCAGTGTGTCCCAGATTGCCGCGCGAAATTCACTTCGGCGCGAAATCTTCCAGCTACAACAACAGCAAATCCTCCATTCTTTTTTCCTCCTTTTTCCATTCACTGATCATCACTGACTCAAACTACTCAAATGACTCGATCCAAGCTGTTCTGGTAACTGTATGCTCCCCTGAATCCTTGAATTGCAACTTGCCTCAATTCCCTTGTCAGCTATGACACCTACTACCACTACTCGACAACAATGAAGAGATCCGCCCTGCTTCAACACAAGCAGGGAATCCAACTGTAATTCCTATCACCTGCCCTCCTGTGTTCTCAATCGCAACCTCAATCAAGATGTCAAGGCTTTGTACTTGAGTGCAGAACAACTACTACAGATAGTGGAGAGAGTGAGAGAGAGGAGCTTCGTCTGTTCTCAGCACTGAACCTCTGAGGGTCAGTGCAGAGCCGCACCATCCAACTGAACATCGTTTCTTCATCCTACATCTTAAACTGATCAACTCACAATGCAGATTATTCAATGTAACAAATAGCACAACTCAAGATCAGCACATCAGCACTAATCTACTCATTGTCACCTACTACCATCTTCCCAGACAGCCATCCCTAGCTAACTGCATCAACAGCTTCACTGAGTCTGGCAGTCAGCTAGGCCTTCCCTTCCGGATCGTGCCACAACAGGACATGAAAATCGAACTCGTAGTCTGTTCTTAAGTGAACTTCAACTCGCGAGAACAACGGGAACTTACGAAATTCAACTCGGACAGTTGGTATTCCGTGTCTTTTGCACGCTGTCAGGAGGATGATCTGTCCTTCAACCGGCTTTGGCACCGTTTGATGTTGAGGACAAAGCTATGTCAGACGATGATGTAACTCTAGTAGACTTGGAAGTAAGCTGTGAAGAGTGTTTCTGATTGCTTGTTTTATGTGTTAAGCTTGCTATTGACAGGACAATCGAGTAAAAAGGTAGGGAGTCATGCTGTCGTGCTTCAGCCGTTCTCTGTTGCTCAGTGACATGTCGTGGAAATCTTGCACACACGCACACAGTCAGTAGTGGATGCCATCTGCAGAGCAGGCTTGTTCTGTGACATAGATATGCTTCAAGACATACGCAGGTTCTGCAAGATGGCGGATTTGGCAGATGGCAGGAGTGCATGAGCTGGAGGATGAGCTGAGCGTGGATTGTGGTTCAACTACACACCATGCATGTGGTAGCCTTTCATCACGGTATCGGGTTGGGATACCAAGTACCATGTACGCGACAAGAATAATTGAGTCCCGTAACGTTTTGGGATCAAGCCTGTCCCAACTCGGACCATCTTGTATTCCACGATTCGCTCGACCGATACATCACCATTAAGTCGTGCGTGACTTGAATCCCGAACCACATCAAGAAATCCAACAACAAACGAGAACGCTGCGTTTGGCGCCACAACACGAAGATCGTTGCCACCACCACCGAAGCGCAAATACATCTCACTCAGCTCAGCCTCCCACACTCCACAGACCACGTTCATCTCTACAAGGTGATCAGGACCACAAAAGGAACACCCGCGCCAACAACTCCAACAACTCCAACCACGACAAAGAACACAATGGTGATTATTCGAAGTGGCAGCAACGCGTTCAGTGCTCATTCTGTCGACAGGACGATACGATCGATACCATGGATGCGACGATGCGCGGCGAGATCTGCGCAAGCAGCGGTGGCAAGGGAGGGGCTGAGACTCCATCATCATCATCATCATCGATGCTGCCGACGCTCCTTCTCAATGGGTCGTCATTGCCGTCGGACTACGACCATGCGTATGACAACGGAGTTGCTGCCATCGAACACATCCACGCTCAACTCCATGAGCACGATGGCACCGCGCGGGACGGATGCAGGTGGAGGTGACGCCTTGGTATCCGATGAAGAGGCGTCCGCCACGCGCACAACTTCCGCCGGCGTTGCCGCTCCGTACACGTGGAGGAACTTACTCGGACCGTCAGCCAGAGCATCGTGGAGGGTCTCCGATCCCAAGCTGCCCGAACATCTGGAATCCACCATTGCTGACATTCTCAAGGACGGACAGCGCACAAAGCGCCAGCTGCGACGCAACTACGAGCGTGTGCTCAAGACGCAGCGCAGATTGTCGGTCTTCCGCGAACGCGACCGCCGTGCCATGGTCAATCCTGGTGACAAAAGCAGTGCCAGCAACCACCAGCTTGATCCCGCCAAGTTCCCGCCGGTGTATTATGGGCCGGACCAAACCCTCGCGGACCTCACCTTCCGCTTCGATTCCAACTACGCCATCGCCAAGAGGGTGCTCCAAGAGGCCAAGAGCCTCACGCAGTGCAAACCGCAGCGGGTGCTGGATTTCGGAATTGGATGCGGCGCGGCATCGGCGGCAGCCCTGGAGGTCTTTGGCGGTTCCATCGATTGGATCCATGGCATAGAACCATCGCACAGCATGAGAGAATGCTCGGAGCGTCTTTTGGAGCATTCCAGAAACAGCGGCAGCAGCAGCGGTCACAATCAAGACAACGGCGGCACCATTCGCACAACCTTCAGTAGCAGCCTCTCTGCCGAGTCCACCAGCACGGGCGGATTCGATCTCATCCTCGCCTCGTACACGGCATCGGAGATACCTCACGTCACGGCCAATTTGACCGCCGCCGCCATCCTGTTCCAGCGATGCAATCCAGGCGGCATCGTCGTCTTCATCGAACCTGGCACGCCGGATGGATTCAACACTCTGCGCGCCACGCGCAACATGCTTCTGGATTGCTGCCCGCCGGAGGATCCGGATTTCGAATGGGAGGAACGTCATCGCGCCCTGCACGCACAATGGACAATGCCCCATGGAACGTCACAAGAAGAATTCCTCGCGACCATCGTCCGTCCAGCTGACGGGTGGCAAAGATATCGAGCAAGACTTTTTTGACGGTGACGATTTCGAAGAGATCGAAGATGACAACGACGTCGATGGTATGGATGGATTCGAAAGTGACGACAACGACAGCGATTATGATGATGAGGGTGATGCTGATTTCTTCGATGGTACGGACGAGAGTGACGATGATGACAGGGAACAAGGCTCAATCGAAGATGCAGACTATATTGACCTGATGGCCAATTCTGCTGGATTGATGTCGGAAACGGAATTGTACGATTCCTCATTTTGCAGCTTCGTGCAAACCATGCCTGGCAAGGGACACAAACGAAAAGGCGAGAAGTTTTCCTATTTGGTGGTCCAAAAGCGGCTGGCGAACAAGGGCGCGAAGACTGCAACGAATGCGGGCCATGACAATGACGACGATGATGATGCTGCCCAGCATCACGAAAGCAAGATGGAGAATGCCACCAAGATCCTTGCCAACTTGCACCGGGGCGCGAAAGATCAGCACATCCCGACGTTGGAGAAGTACTATCAGCAGGCGATCGATTTGGAAGAGGAATTTGTGGAGGTGGACGATGACGAGTTGGGATTGGAGCTGCTACACGGCGACGACAACCGCGGGGCATTCGGCCGCATCGTCCATGCGCCATTGAAGAAGCGCGGTCATGTGTACATTGACTACTGCGCTGCTCCGGGACGCATCATCCGTGGTCGGGTCACGAAGAGCATGAACGACTACGCGCCAGGCATCTACGCGTCGGCGCGCAAGAGCAGGTGGGGTTGATACTGGCCAGACACCATGGAGAAGGTATTCTCCCAAGAACAGAAGCAGCAGCAAGATGAAGATGAACGGAGTGCGAGCCGGTCGTGCAAGTGAGAAACGCTTGTACGAGTAAGAGTATTGGGAGAATGTGGTAGTCTATCTGCACTTGGACGACTTGAGTTCAACATGGCATCATGGCATGTGAAGCGCAGTGACCCCATCGTTGTTTTTCAGATCAATCTTGATGTCAGCTCCGTCCAGTTCTAGCAAATATTCAGAAATGTTGGCGTAACCCTTTGCGCAAGCAATGTGCAGCGGCGTGTTGCCGTCATTGTTTTGGATGTTGAAGTCCCAGTGATCTTGTTTGTATTTCGATAGAGCCCTGACAATGCCAATGTCTCCACGCGCACAAGCAGCATGAAGGGCAGTGTCCCCGTTGGCGTTTTGAATGTCCACCCTGACAGTCCTTGGGAACAGTTCCATGACTCCGTCAACTTTTGTCTCGTAGCAAATGCGCAAGAGAACATGAAGCGCCGTGTCTCCCTTCTTGTTTTGCACGTTGAAGTTAATGCTTGCCCGATTCTGGTACATCAGAGATTCGAGTCCTCTGTTATCGATCTTGTTCCAAAATTTCTTTCTGTGGAACGGCGCATCATCGTCGGTGAATGGTATGCTTGGGTCGATGTTCCCACCACAGGACTCTGATAAAAAGTCTCTGAAGTCTTCCCGGTCGATTTTCTTCACGGCAATGTGAAACGGGGTCTTACCTTGGTGGTTCCGCAAGTTGAAGTCGAATCTGTCTCGACCTCCTCTGAGCACAAGCCCGATCCCGGCGCCATATCCCCGAACCGCAATATGAAGCGGAGTGTCGCCATCGTTGTTTTGGATGTTCACGTCGACATGTGACTCCTTGAGATAAACGATATCGCTAGCGATATCTGCGTAAGAACCCGAATGTTCGCAAGCAACATGGAGCGGGGCGTTCCCTTCGTTGTTTCGGATGTTCCAGTCGATGTTGCCCTTGGACGCTTCCACCAACTTACGGAAGGTATCTTCACACTTACGTCTGCATGCGATATGAACAGGAGTATCACCCTTGTTGTTTTGGATGTTGAAGTCAATCGCGTCTGCGTATGTTGACAGCAAGAGACGGCAGGAGGCGTGCTGTAAGGCAAGATGGATAGGAGTGTCGCCGTCGTTGTTTCGAACATTGACATCCAGTAAACCTTTGCTTGATGCAACCAAAGGTTCCAGTTGTCGCGAGCTATCTTTTCCACAGGCATGGTGAAGGGCTGTTTTTCCATCATTGTCTTGGATGTTGACGTCAATCACGTCGTTGCGACGTTCCAACAATGAAGACGGCATGGATCTGCTACCGTACTGGCATGCTAGGTGGAGCACTGTTCTGCCTCCATTGTCTTTCAGGTTGACACTATCGTTGAATTGGTCAAACTTCTGAAGGTGTTCCATCGCATCCAAAGAATCAGAGTGCACGACTTGGTGAAGCGGAGTTTGTCCATAATTGTTTTGGATCTTGATGCTGGAGTTCGCTGGATCCGACTCTACCATGCACTTCACCACGGTACTACTTTTCTCGCGGCAGGCAACGTGCAACGCTGTCTCCCCGTACGTATTCCTGGCGCTGAAATCAAGACCGACTCTCTCAGACTCGATCAGCCACTTGAAAACATCTACATGGCCACCCCGGCAAGCATGATGAACCGCTGTGTCGTTGTTTCGCCCGCTGCTTCCATTCACATCAATATCCAATTGCTCTGTTTCAATCAAATATTTCACCAAGTCCACATGGCCATGACTGCAAGCAGCATGAAAAGGGGACAACGCATCTTCGCCATGCAGGTTGACATCCACATTGAGCACGCCCGATTCAGTCAAGTACCCAGCAATCTCTTGCCATCCAAGTGCGCAGGCACATCCGAATGGAGTCTCGCCAGCTTTGTTCATCACGTTGATGTCCAAGGTGTCATCGTGTGACTCAACCAAGAATCTCACCATGTCCGTGCTCCCGCGGCGACACGCAAGATGCAGAACTGTGTCACCATTTGCCTCTTGCGAGTTGATATCCATATTGAAGCGCGCTGATTTGGCCAGATACTGAGCCACACTAGTGTGCCCCATCGCACAAACGACTTGCCATGGTGTTTGACCATTTGTATTCTTGATGGTGAAGTCGATGCTCTCTGGAATGGACTCAACCAAGTGCTCAACCACGCCCAAATGCCCCTCCATGCAAGCGAGATGAAATGGGGTATTGCCTTGTTCGTCTTTGGTGTTTATGCTGTCGTTGTGTTGGTCAGCCGGGACCAGGAGCCGGACTCTGTCCAGTTTGCCTGATCGACAAGCATTGTGAAGGACAGAAAAGGCACGACCCAGTGGACGCGACATGATGATGGGGGAAGCAGTCGCAGAAAATGCGTGGACTCGACGTGCGTGCTGTGGTGGAAGGTTTGGTTGTGTTTGGTGGTGTTATCAGTGCGTGCATAGTAATATGAGGTATCAAGGGGAACGAAGGTGGAGGATCAAGGTGCAAAGTGAGGAACCGCGTGCAATCAGCAGCGCATGTGAATGATTCTAAAGCATGGCTCTTGGACAGACTACCTGTGAGATGATTGAACTCACTGGTTTGATGGAGAGATAGTGGAATGTGGTTGGTTCTGGCGATGGGCTGTCACCTACTTCTGCTGCTTCTGCTCTCGAGTTCCTTGAGTCCTCAAGCTCGATGACTACTTGGCTCAATTTATGAGATTGATTTGTGAGTTTGTCAATCACAACACCCAAATCGATGCTGCACGCCTTGACAACGTGTTGTGTGCTCGTTGGTTCCAAACATCGTGGTCTCCACGATGTTCACAAGACATGACAAACGTGACGGTGACATGATGTTTTGTGCCTGTGATGTGCGCACATCTCAGGTTTTGATTGGAACCGCATCGTGGAAGAATCTGTGTTGGAATCAACGGCTGAAACAACATGATCCGTATCAACCGTTGGACGAATGGCAGCGACTCAAATTTTGGAGAATGAAAGTTCGAGAGACTGATTGCAGTCACCTTCGTGGGTACGAGTGTGTGCGAGCGGAGCAAGTCGGCCAAAGCACGTCGAACCACCATTCTTTCAGAACCAAACGTCGGTCTATTTGTAGATCTCTGTTGGGACGTTGGGCGCTGTCTGGTTGTCTGGAAGAGCGACGACATCGTCGCGATCGACTCGATGCCTCGATTCAACTGAGTCTCTCTCTCGTTCTCTCTGTCTGTCTTCCTGAAGGATGCAATCTCTATTCTCAAGGGAGAGCGAGCGAGAGAGAGAGCGTGTGTACACTCCGATGCATTAAGCCTACATGGAGATGCGGAAGCAACGACGCTCTCTGTTGACTTGTGTCCTGTTTGTTGAGTCGAAGGAGTGGGTGTCTGCCTCCACAGTGTTGATGTGTCAGACGCCTCGAAGCAATCACGGAGATGGCGCCAACACAATTCACCACCAACCAAATCTGAATCCCGCCACGAACAACCAAAGAAGGCAACCCGAAGGCAAAAGATACCCCGATGTCAATGAGAGAAGGCATCAAGAACAAGGGACAGCCTGTATCAGAAATCACAGTCGTACATTTCATATCCATGAGGAAATTCGTCCACGATAAAAGTCCAAAATTGTCTCAGGAGACCAAGCGGATTCGAGGGGTGCCAAAATCGGTCTCCTCAGACCAAAATCAAGTAACGCGATGTTTTATCGCGATGGCATTTTCTTCGACCACCTCGACTAAGACTATTTGTTCGTGCTCACTTTTTCCCCCCCCTCATATCGTTTTTTCCGATTTCTCAATGTCCTGGCATGCCCTCCTGTTTCTATGGCTCAATGCTTCTCTGGATGCATTGAGCCACTTGCATCTCATCACAGTTCTTCGTATACATCCGTTCATTGCATGCTTATCCATGTCCTCCACGCTCTTTACAGGACATGATCGTTCCGCAGCGTTCTTCCTCTTGCATCACAATGATTTGTGACCACGCCTCTTCACAGGAACGATACACCACCCCGTATTTGATGGATGTTTGTGTGCTATTACTTTGCTATATGTTACATCTTGACCCATTCCCATGGCTGTACTTTCCTTGTTGAGCTGCTGCACGCGTTCGCGGTCGTTGTGGAGTTGTCTCCGAGCGCGTCCGCCGTCTCTGTGGTGCTGGTGAAGTCTCAGCAGGAGTCTGGGATGAGGGTTTCGCTCGTTTCCTTCCTTGGCTCGATTGGATATCTTTGCTTGTTTGCACTGCTGACGGAGTCTTGCGCTTCCCTCCCTTCCTGTCCGGTTGCTTCGCACTCCACTCAGTGTAATCCGCCTTGGTCTTCCTTGTCCATGATCTGTTGCTTCCGTGGAGCATTCGGAAACATGTGTTGCTTGCAATGATTTTTTCGTTCGCCTTCTTTCGTAGATTTGACATTGCGATGCTGGTATGCACTCCATTTGCAACTCCCCATCTCTTGTGATTTGCAGTGGGAGGCACGCAGGCAAAAAAGTGACACTGCATGCACATCCATTTCGTTACAACCCCACATACAACGCAGGGTTTCTTCACGTTTTCACAAAAGATGGGCTCATGGCTGCCCGTGCGGAGACGTCGTTCGAGCGCAACCATGGCGGGCGTTGGGGCAGCTGGATTCCCAGACAGCAGGTTCCGGATGCTCTTTCCGTCCCTCTCCTCGCCTTCAACAGTTGGTCTACCATCGTAGATTTGATTGTCTGTATCCGAATCTGTGTCTTCTGTGTTGTTGATTGCTCCCTGAATAAACCAGTTTGCGCGTTCGCCGTCATCAGCTGCTTCTCTGTTGCTGCCAGCAGCTTGGGCGACGATGACTCCAAATGCCCCTCGCAATGTTTCCAACGAAACCGAAACACTGCTGCGATGATTCAGCATGTTACGGTAGGTCTGCAGCACCGTTGCGTTGTCCAGGTCTCTATTCGTGTGAACATCGTCTGTGCAACAGTAGTGCATTAGCTTGTGCAGAAACAGAAGGATGACTTCCAAAATCCGTACCACTGCTTGGCATTGGAAGGTTGCGAATGGCGGCTGCACCTTGTGCTGCCTCATCATCCTGGTCATCAAATCAGAGCCGCCCTTGAATGAATTCCAACGGGCTACAAACGATGGAACCAAGGTGTGGACCTTTGGCACCGGCATTGGTAGTTCCTGGCATGCCTTCCATATCATCAATTGGTGGAATACATCCTCTTCTGTCAATGCCGCAATGTGTCGCCCCCCGGTTGAGCCCCTGTGGGGGTTGCGTTTCGAATTCAGATACTTTCGCAGCGTCTTGCCTGACGCTGCCTCGCGGGACGCGGCAGTGGAGTGCGCATATGCAAACTCCAACTTCAGCTTGTACAGATTTTGTAGCACGATTCCGTATGATTGAAGTACATTGGGTTGGAAGTGTGTGGACATTGATCTTATGGTGTTAGCAGTTGCATCACCTGGTGGTAGGAGGAGGTTGGTTCGAGAGCATCAGTGGAGAAAAGCAAGAACAGTTGGAGTGAGCACCGCGTATCGACTTTTGAAATTCATGACAGGAGCTCCATCCATTACATACAAGGACGTACCAATTACAATCATCGCCCCTGTCACCCCAAAGACGAAGGCATGATGAAGCAGTTGAATCATCTCTGATTTCTTTTCGAATAATGTCCTCCACTTGTCGTCTTGGAGATCCACGAACACATGGCTCTTTCCCTCTGTCCCATGCTCCCAATCGGCCTTCCGCTGGTGCCGTCTTTCGAGGTCTTCTGTGTCTGTCGTTGCCCGAGTCTTGATCTCCACAACAAAGACTTCATCGTTGCTGTCGTCCTCTGGATCACCGATGATTGCAAGGAAGTCGACGGAGGCGCGGGCGTACGGTGCATCGGTGTTTCGCACCACCCCCACTTGGTACGTCGCCTTCACTTGCCTTCCCTCGCCGCCCACTCCAACACAGCGGAGGGCCTGCTTCATGAGGGGAGCTTCGTTTTTGTGGCCCAGCTTGGCGAGCTTTCCAGCCTTGCCCCGAACCGACTTCATGAACCACGATTGTAACATGAGAGTCGTGAGGTCGTGGTCAAGCTTGTGCATCCACTCTGAAGTGGTGCTTCCTGCCTGGAAACTGGATGGATGGCCAGGCTCCTGCTCGATCTCCTTCATCACCAGGGCAACCAATCTCTCCACAACCTTCTCTCGTGGCATTTTTGTTATGTTGGTCTTGGGGAGACGAGCTTTAAGGTCTTTCTTGAGGGAGGCGTCGCTGATGGCCAGGAATCGCCGACGAACCTTGTCGTCATCAGCAAGAATGGTGCGGAGCATTTTGCATCGTGTGGCTTTGCTCCGCTGGGCCTTGCTGCGGTAAAAAATAGCCATGAGTTCGATGAAGTCTTTGTCAGGGAAGGCATCCTCTTCAGGGGCATCGTCGCGGAGAGAGGAGAGAAGTGCAATTTCAACATGACGGGAATCGAAGGTGGGAGATGTGAGTTTGGAGTATAAATCAAGTGCTCGCAATCTCGCCTTTTCTGCTTGCAATGCTTGGAGGTACTTCGCCTTCCGGCCAAGCACGTCATATCCCAAGTAGCAGCCAATGCACTCCCATGCAGGTTGATTGAATATTGTGGCGTTGTCAGCATTGCACCACTCTCCGCTTTCAAGCACCTTCTGTATCATGCTGTAGGTGGAGGTGCTCGTGAACGCGAAGCGGCGGTGGACGAACCACAGATGGTCACCCTGGCCACAGGTGAGTCCATCCACAGGTAGATCCCACACCATGTCTGCCCAACGCTGTTTCACATTCTTGGATGCGGCAGCCACAATGCCGGTTGCGCCAAGGGGAGTTTGGGATATGGCAGCTCTGACTGCCGACGAGCGTGTTGGATTGACAGTGCATGTTTGGAAGAAGTGTGGGTAGTGTGGGGATCTTCGATTGTTCCCATGCTTGTCCTCCACCATGTCTTGGTACTTTTTCTGGTCACTGGCGTTGGTGAGGGTGAGGTCCCACTCAAAGCCACTCGATCTTGTGGAGAGTGCAAGTACAGTTTGTTCGTTGAGACGGTATCCATAGCATGTCAATTGTCGTTTGCCGATGCTGTTGGTGACAGCGCTATGCACCATCCTTGGCCCCTTCCTCCCAATATTCATCTGGAGTGCACCCTTGCCAATGGATGGGCCGAAGGTGAATGGTAGGTATCCAGCTCGCATGTGTGTACCCTCCAGATTGGCACCCCTGGTAGTGAGGAAGACGGTAGTGCTGTGGCAGTTGTATCCTCGATCTGTCATGAGGGTTAGATTTCGAAAAGAACCATCTGGTTCTTTTAGTTGGGTGAACAACCGATAGGTGTCGTCATCCAACCCATCTCGGCAAGCAGCCAACCCCACAACAAGTCCAGAAGCAGACTGGACAAGAGTGTTCAGGGTTAATCTGAAGGAACGCAGAAGACGGAAACGAGACGGAGACCTGAGGTGAGGAATTGAAATATGCAATGGAGATGCCACCCCTCTGCAACAAAACACACAATGCTGTTCGTCACTTACCCATTACGATTTGCATGAGTATGTCTCATGCCAAGCAGATAGCTGCTCTCCGCACGGCTGCTGCAATGGACCTTGTCATCATCCAATGTGACAATCCGATTCGGGCAACGATGCCGAAGACAAAGAATCTCAAGCGTCAAGTTGAAAGCACTTTCCAATTCGGTCCAAACAAAGCGATGACCATTCCGAGAGACAGGGTTTCCATTGCGTCGAATACGATCCCAGAGATTGACGTAGTGCTGTCTGGCAGGAAAGCTGGGAAGCGTGGTAGTGTTGCCGCCATCGTAGAGCCGACGAACGGTGCAGCCTTCCACCATCTGTGATGTGATGGCATAGAGGAACTCCATGTACTCAGCATATGAGAAACCCAGCCCGCTTGGGCCAAATGCACGGATGAAAATGGGAGATGTGGGGCCCAGCACATCGTGGATCAAGTCATGGGGTGTTGGCACGTATGGTGGAGACCCAGGAGGACTCTTGGGGAAGCGTTGCAAGACGGCTGTTCGCAGTGAACGAATCTCTTCCTTTGCATGGAGGAGAGCGAGCTTGTGGGCTTCTCCAACAGTCACTTTTGTTGCATGCTCATAGGCCGAGAGCACCTTCCACTCCACAGAGATCTCCCTACTCCCCTTCTTCGGAGGGAGGACGATGCGATGGCTGTAGCCAGGAAGCGAGCACGGTTGGACTCCAAAATCGCCAACAGGATCTGGAGGCACCACTGTAGGCACCGCACCCTCGCCATCACTGTTGACACAGATGCCATCTCCTTCTTCTTCATGGGTGTGTTTGCCTGCATCACCCATTCCATCATCCAAAACTTGTCCAAAGGGATGAAGCTGCTCGGATGGAGAGACGTTGCCATGGCCGATTGTTGCAACTGGAGTGGAAGCTGTGGGCAAGTCATCATTGGCATTGGGAGCATTGGGCGGACGAGAAGATGCCATGATGAAGGTGATGTATCGAAGAAGGCAAGCTGGAAGAAGAAGGCAGTATGGGGGATGCTGCGAATGACAAGCAAGGAGGTGCGAGGTTGGTGATGGAATGAAATGAACCACAGCAGGCAAGGAGGTTGGAGGGGGAGGGTTGTTGCCATGCGGAGGAAAGCGAAGAAACAATGACGATGAAGAAAATCTTGGAGGAGGAGATGTCAGAACAAAAAGCTGGCAGAATTTCTTTTAGTCGAAGTATTCGACCGAAAAATCCTATCGTGGAGATTTATCACGTGGACTTGAAAATTGTCTCCTCAGACCGGATTTTGGCGAACCTCCGGGTAACTTTGTCTCCTGAGCCCAAAATGGCCATTTTTGGTCTCCCCAGACAGAATCTGTCCTCATGGATATTGCTATGTAGCTCGTACCCACAGCTCTCTTGCTCGATACAACTGGACAGCACTCGCAGCAGGTCTCAAGCAAGATGACATCGTCGGGCTCATCTTCCAGCAGCAACAGCAGCAGGGTGCATCGGTACAAACCAGGCCGCAGGAGGGGATCAGGGCGTAAAAGATGGTGTCATGAACGGAGCGACAATGAGTCTGACTTGAGCTCGCCTGATGACTCCATTTCGGATTCTTCTTCATCCGACGATAGCAGCAGCAGCAGCAGTGGCTCAAGTTCTCGTCATCATCGTCAGTCCAGAAAGCGCAAGCGCAAACGCAAAGCGAGACGCGAACGAAGCAGAAGCAGGAAGAAATCAAAGAAGAAGAGCAAGAAGAAGAAGGACAAGAAGCAGAAGAAGACGAAACGGAAGAAATCCAATAAGGAAGCCACTGGTGGTGACGACGCTACAAAGACAGCCTCTTCATCAAATACTGCTGATCCAACGAAACGCGAAGAAAAGGATGCAGACAACATTCCGAATATCGCAACGGCCACCCAAGCTACAGCACCTCAAACGGAAGCAGCCGAGCAACGGCGCAGGGCCATGGTACCAATGTCTCGGGAGCAATACGAAGCACAGCAGAAGCAAGTTCGGCAGGTGTACGATGAAAGCACCGGTCGAATGCGTCTGGTGCGTGGTACGGGAGAAATCATCGAGCAGATCGTGACGCGTGACATGCACTCCCAGATCAATCAACTGGCCACACGTGGGGATGGATCGAGCTTCGCGCGGGATATTTTCAAGACGCAAGGCGGCAATCCGAGATAGAAGAGTAGCTCCTAGTTGTTGCCACAAGATGGTATTCGTAGCACCATACTGTGACGATGTTGGCCTGTCTACACAAAGCGGCTCACCCACTTGTGCATCAACGCACATCAACGCGCGCAAAGCGCATCACACGGCATCCCCTGGCGCTGCCGCGAACATTATCGGCTCCTCGCTTTGCATCCTGACCTGCAACGATTCCAAGATCCCTCGTAACCGCCCGTGCGAATCCTTGACGTAGTTGTGATAGACCTCGAGGACCTTCTTCTGCTTGGCGCAGATCTGCTCCGCTGTGAAGGATTTTAGAATGTCCATGGTCTGATTGACATCGTCCTGCGCGATGAGGACACCCACCTCGTTCCAATCCACGACCTGCGGCAAAAACGGCAGCACCCAACCATCGGCGTACACGACGGGGATGCTGCCGGCCGAGAGGATCTCCGCGAATCGGTACGCGAACAAGTTGTCGCCGCGCGGGCATCCCGCAAAGACGGTGTCCCTCAGAATATTGTAGTAATCGTCCGATCGTTGCTGCTGCGCGTCCAGGCCTCCCAGGACTTTGCCACCCCATGCGTTGGAATGATTGGATCGTTGGTAATGACCGAACGTGAAGACGGCATGCACACCGTTTTTGCCATGCATCGGCTTGAAATACTCCGTGTACTTGGGAAACGGAATGCGCGGTCGCCCTTGAAACGAAAAGAAGTAGGAGCGATTCTGCGCCGCGCGGCACGAATCAATGTCGTCTAGCTCCGTCTCGCTCAAAGACACGGGCCGCACCGGCAACGGCGCCATACCAAAATCGTCGTGCGGATGCGCCTGATCCTTGTGCGCCGTGAGATGCACGACGACCATCTTGCTGTACAACGCCGCGTCGCGATCCGCGAAGGCGCAGTCGGGAAAGACTGCCTTGTTGCCAGGCGCCGGTTCGCCGCAGCTCAGGACGACCAGCCGCGAGTGTGGCGATGCTGACAGGGCCGGTAACGCCAGGGCCTGTTCTGCAGTCTTGCAGATGGAAGGCTTCTTTCCCCCGTTCCACGGCAAGCGACCCCCGCTCCTATCGCTGGCCAGACCGAAGTCGCCACCCATCTTGGGCCAGTTGATTTCTTTGCACGTTTCAATATCCAGGAATGCCACGACGGGACGGTCGGGATCGGGATGGGCGTTGAGATCGTCCCAGGCGGAGGCGTTGTACCACGGATGCTGCTGCACGGCCTCCGTGAGATTGCTCAAGGTCCACAACCGCGGATGCTTCAAACCATGGCTGCGATCCTCGTGGAACCATCCGAATCTCGTGAACGTCAGTTCTGGCTCAAATGGCGGTGCGGTGGATGCAGTTCCATCCACGGCGGTGGTGGTCGCAAGGATCTCCTGGAACACGTCGCCGCCCTGCTTCATGATTTGCTCGAAGATCGGCGACGTGTTCTGTATCTGCACCATCGTCATGATGGAGAAGCCTGCCAAGGGCAGCACGATCCACAACAGCCGGTTGGACCTTCGCTGAGAACCATTGCTCTCGCTATTCTCCATTTGTGCTTTCGTCTCCGACATCGTGCTGGTCTTCGACACTCCAACGCTTTGACAATGCGATGTGTGCGTGAGTGGTGTAGGTGCTCTGGTTGTTCTTGTTCTTGTTGTTGTTGTTGTCAGAGTATGATCTATTCTGTGTCCTTGTTCGCATAGCCCTAATGAGATTTTGGGCCCCCGATGTGACAAATTTGGCACTTCACATTGATGTGACAAATTTGGATCGATGTGCCACATTTGTCACATCCTGTGTGTTCGCATCGGCCAGCTGAGGTGGTACTGATAATGTGTTTTCGACTTCCACACAGCGTTATCGTGCAGAGGCGCTTTTGTGTCCTCAAAACTCTTGATTGTTGTTTCTCCAGGATTGGCGTTTGTGCTTCTGTTGGTTTCCGACGACGGTGAGACTATTCGATGCTTCACGGAACTTGTTTCAGTGCTATTTCCAAGCGAAGTCTGTGATTTTCATCCAATCATTGTCTTTCAACAGTGTCTATGCACGAAGCGTTCCGGCTTGTTGATAAATAATTCATTTATGTGGTATGTCCTTAGGGTTCTGAATTCCTTATGTGGCCTTGTCTGCAGCAGAAATTGCCTGCGCCAGAAGGCTCCAGTTAAACAATGAGAGAAGCCACCACACTGGAGGACCATGTTGGTCTGGCAGGCGATCTTGCCACCTACACGTGGAGGCCAACGTGCGCTGTTGATGCGAACCCAAAAGAAGTGACAAATTTGGCACATGTGCCAAATTTGTCAGCAAAAAACTCATTAGGGATAGTGGCTACTTCCGAGCCATGAGAAGGTATCTCGAGGAGGAGGATCGACAGGGATCGACATGATGGCGCTCAACCAGATTTCGAAGAACAAGTGGGGTCATTTGGGCTTTTCTTTCGACTCGTGAATGGACTCACGAAACAGGAATGAACGAAACACGACCAAATTGATATTATTGATATTTGGCTGCTGTACTTCTTTTGCAACGCATGTTTCTGATGACAGACAGACAGACGGGTGGATGATTGGCAATGAACATGATTGGCTCACAAGTGTCATGACGTGTCCACAGTCGCACAAATGATACCTTTTCTTGCGACACAAAAGTTGTCTGTCTGAGAATTCAGAAAAAGAAAAAGAAGAAAATGGTGGTGGGTGATGTGAGTCCTTCGTGACCATTGGCATCATTGGTTCTTTGCGGAACAATGCTCATTCCACACGCAGCAGCGACAACATCTTCATCAGCACCATCAACATCATCATCGTACTGCATCAGAACAAAGAGGAGTGGTGTCATCACCGTGCGGCGTCCACGAGCAGTGCTACACCAATAGAGCATTCGAGTCTCGCCCATTCTGGATGCAACGATCATCACACCTGAACGCGAAGGCATCGACAGATTCATCCATTGGCCATCAATCACGCGTGTCATTGCAAACGGTTGCAAACACAAAAGAAAGCAAGACGAAGCAAAAGACACGAGACAACTCTACCCAATCTTGATCATTCCAAATCGATTGCAGTCATGTCAACGTCAACGTCGACAACATCCGCAGGATCAGCAGCAACCGTTGCTGCACAAGAGCAGACGACTCAGAACGCAGCCATGAATCGCACGTCTGCTGCAGCAATGACCAATCGCATTGCCTGCAGTCGCAATAGACGCAATGCCTGCAGACGTGGCAACTGTCCACCCTCATCGCAATTGACAGGCAGCACCGCGCAACACGAACCAGCAAATGCCGATGACGGACTCCTCAAGCAACGCAATCGTTTGGATGAATTGTTCTGGAAGTTGAATCAACCGACCGTTGGTGCGAGAAATGACGCATTCGAGCAGGCCGCTAATGTCAACGATGGCGGTATTGCAAATCATAACGATGGCAACAACAACGATATTGCCAATCACATTGACAACGGCAACGGCAATGGCAACAACACTGAGAATGGTACGGATGACGACCGCGACGTCGTGATTTCACAAATCAATGATATCCTCACAGCACACCCAGACATTCTCGCAATGCCAAACGAATTTGGCAATCTTCCATTTCATTCCGCATGCCAATGGGGATGCCCGCTGGAGATCGTGCGGCGTCTCTTCGATCTGCATCCCAAGGCCATCGCCATCGCAACGACATCGAATGGGCGCTTGCCCTTGCATCTGGTCTGCACAGTGCCGATCGCACTGTTTTCATGGGAGGTTATGCGATTCGTTATTGCGATGCATCCCGAGGCACGCACCTGCCGTGATGCTGATGGGTGCCTGCCTTTGCATCTCCTGTGCCAGCGCAAGTCGCTGCCACCGCCTGGCTGCCTACATTTGCTGGTGAATGGATGTCCAGAAACGCTGTTGGAGCGAGCAGGGATGAGATTCCTACCGCTCACGATGACCATCCGGTATGCCAACATCGACAGCAATTGCAGACAGCTGCAGAAGGAGATGCGACGGTTCGTGCTGCAGCATGCCCGACAGATGTACCGCCAAAGTCGAGCCCTGGCAGCGAAGAGATCGAGCGGAAAAGCAGTTTTTGACCAAACCAGCAGCAACCGCAGCAGTATCAGCATTGACGCTGGCGCTGACCACACTCATGATGAACAGGCTTCAACAGATGCCAAGACAGGCGCCAGCAGCGATCCATTCATCCGCAATCTCCGTCGTTGGTTCCTTGCCTACTGCTGGGATATTCACATGGTCCGAATGTTCCTGGAGGAATGGAAGGGCTTTTGCTACGAGGATCTGGGCGGTGGCCAGCTCCCAATCCACGTCATGTGCACGATGAGACCTCACGTCAACGTCGTCCAGCTCATGATCCGCAAGGCGCCAAAGACCATCCTCTGGCAGGACGAGCAGGGATTCACCCCGTTGCATCAGCTCCTCTCTCAGAGCTCACCAAATATCAGCATCGTGCGTCTGCTTTGCACAAGTGCAACAACGATGTTGCATTCGCAAAGCGCGGTCGCTCGATTCTCATGCCCGCCATCTGGCCCAACATCTTCACCACACAAACCAGCATCATCCGTAACGAAGATGAAGAATGCGTCTAAACCAACAGTCTGCCCCAACGATTCATCGCTGTTGCTGCGCATCCAGGACACCCGCGGTCGCACTCCGCTTCACATGGCGTGCCAGAACCATCCCAGCATCCAATGGAACATCATCGATTGTTTGTTGCAGCGATTTCCAGACAGCATCCACATCCTCGACGAATCTGGGCTCACTCCATTCCTGCTGTCGTGCACGTTGGATCGACGCTTGGAGACGATCTTTGATCTGCTCTGCTACGATCCATCACGCATCATCCAAAGGTTGTGAGTGTCTCTGATCACTCGACGAGAACGAAGAGTCCTCGCGCAAGTGGAACCAAAGCACCACTAACATTGAAGCATCGCAACTACAGACACTCCAACTCCTTTTCCCTCTTATTGCTGTCGCAGATACTCTGCACGACTCTACTATACATGTGTCAGGGTAACTGCGAGTACTAGAGCACACTGCTTAGGTGCTTATCGTGGAGTTGGACGCAACCTTTCACATAGCGCCTTGACCCACATCCTTACTCGTATCCCAGCCACGCTGCCGCGATCTTGTCTTGTCTTGCTCCCTCCTTCTGGTCCGCCTGGATGGGGATGGGGGAGCTGTTTGGCTGGCCCTGTCCTTCTCAACGTGCTTGTCACTCACGTGGTCGCTGTTCCTGCCCACGTCCAAATCGATGGACGGTAATCCACCGACCAGAGGAGAGGTGGCTGCCTTGCTCCTGGGCCCCCTCGATGAGACTCTTCGGCTGTGCTGCGACCGTTTGTTGCTTAAGGTTTCACTGTTGCTTTGTGGGCTATCTGCCATACGCACGTTCTTCGCGACGGAGCGTTTCGAACGCTCACGTCTCATTGTGCGGGAGCTGGATGGCTTCTTTGGAGACGCGTGATGCAGGCCGACATGAGACGTGCGATCCATGGAGGACCTCGGCCGAGGCACGGAGGCGCTGCGAGATCTGTACTTTCGGCTGGAGTTGTCAGCCGAGTTCAGTGGACCCACCGACGCCAGCGTCGATCGAGGGCTCGTGTGCGTGTTGGGTGAGTGGTTGCGATGAGGTTGGTTGCCCCGAGTGCGATTGCTTTTGTGAGCAGGCGCCCCGTTCCGGTTGCGGGAGCGATGGTGGCTGCTGCTGCTTAACTTATCATGCCTGCTGCTCTTTCCATTGTCCAGATCATCGTTGCGCCGGGCTGAGCGGACTTTGCTCTTGCTGGCATGCTTGGGGGACAATTCAGCAAGGATGCTGGATATCAAGGACCGTCCCAGCGATCTGGATCGAGTCTTGGATGCGCTGGATTGATCGAAGTCGACCAGGTCCGGCATTTCGTTCGGCTCGGAACTTGCCGAGTGCCTTTTCGACTTCGGAGGTTCTGTGTGTTGGCAGTCCGTAACATTGCCGTGCGATTTGCTGCGTCTGTACCAATTCGAAGCGAGCTCTCGCAGTCCATGTTTGCTCGCGCCGCCCTCCGGAGCTGATGACTTGCCCGGGCTATCAGTTAATCCGCTTGGCTTGTTTGATCGTTGGGACCGATGGCGGTTTGATGGCTTGGTCCCCGAGGCAGGTGGTTTGCGTGATGACGTCCTGGTTGATCTTGATGACTTCTTCGATTCACGAGTGCTGCTCTTTGGGTCATCACCCATGTGGTCAGCTCCCTCGTGCGCGGACTTGCTGTCCACTCCATCCATGCGGTTGATGTTGTGGAGGAAAGTTGGATCCGTTTTGGCAGATTGGACGAGGGACAGCGACTTCATCGGCTTCGTGCCCAATTGAGACGTGGAGGTTGGTCGTCGATAATCAGCATCCGCGCTTTTCGGGTTGGGAACGTGACGAGGTGGTTCATGCAGCGACTTTGACAGCGCGACATTCCTGGACGATCTCGGCCTGTACTTCTTCATTCGCACTCTTGCGATTGGTCCGTTCTTGCCTTCGTTGGAGGAATCCGACAAAGACCGTGCGCTCGCCGCCTTTCGAAGCGGCCTTTCCACCTTGGTGTTTCTCAGCACCCGCGCAGATCTCTGCTTCACCACCCGAATTTCATCGTTGTGCAGTACGTGCGCATCGTTGCTGGATCTATTCTGTGAGGTGGATACCGGTTGCACGTTCTGTTTGTCATGTGAAGGGCGCCCCGCGTGCCGAGCCTTCTCACGCTGCTGCTGTTTGCTTGGAAGGCTCTTGGCTCGCCTGCGCCTGGTCGAGTGCGAGCCTGTGGGAGACTCATGCAGGACTCGATTGCTTGCATCCGAGACGCGGTCCTCGGGGGTGTTGCTCTTTCGTCTCGTCGACCTGTTGCTGCCGCGACTTCGCAGGGACCTCCCGGACCTTGTGTTCGTGCGCGTGCTCGCAGTATTGGGCGCATCGAGCAAGTCCTCCTTTCGTGTCTTGCTGCTTTTATTGGTGTGATGGCCTCGGTGTGATCGCCCCTTGTTGGAATTGTGCTGCGCCTTCGATCTTGAAGCCGCCTGCTTGTGAAGGTCGCTTGCGTGCACGGATTTGTGCACCGATAACTTTTGGCCCAAGGGATCCTTCGATGGTTTCTTGTCACGTTTGATAGTGGCATTGTCCCGCTCGCGCTCCTGTTGCGGCGACGCGAGCTTCATCAAGAGAGTCTTGACATCGGCCACCCACGAATCACCCGCCATCGAGTTCATCGAATCGCCCAAAGTCAGGGATGCGCTCATGCTGGATTGGTACTCGGCGAGATCGGCCATGGATCTGCTCTTCTTGCGGAAGGCAGGTCGCGGCGGTTGATCCATCCGCCTCGCGGAGTCATTGGGGAACATGTCCATGTCATCCATCGAGGAACTTCTCACTGGCATCATGGACCGGGTGCTTGTCATCGCGTCATTCCTCGATAGATTGAAGGGACGCATGTTGGTGCTGTTGACAGGCTGCATGTAGTCGTAGTTCGCAGAAGCGGATTGCGGTGCCTGCTTGAACTGCCTCGTGCTTTGAATTCGTTTTCTGGAGCCACTGTTGAATGGCGAGGGCTGACGCACAGGCAGCGAAGGTGCGGCTCTCAGCGTGTGTCGTTTCTGCTCATACAAACTTGCCCGCACCTTCTCTCGCAGCGATGCCTCCGAGCCCGTTTGGTTGTCATCGATGGCGCCGTCATCATCATTCACATCGAAGGCGGGATCGACGAGGCTGCTTTGGATGAAGCTGTCGAGGGCTGTGCGGCCCAGAGTATTTTGGTTGCCTGCAGGTTGCGACTGCTGCATTGCGAGAGCCAGAGCGCTGACGTTCGCGTTGGAGTGTGTTGATAGCTGCGCGACGACAGCGGCAACGACGGCGTTGGTTGCATCCACATCAGCAACGTATCGTTCGTTGGTGGTGGTTGCAATCTGTCGTGATCGGGCATTGGATGCTCTGTTCTGATTGTTGTTGTTGTTGCGATGCTGTTGTTGATTGGGAGTCGTGAGGGTCTCAGCATCCCCGCTGTGCAGCGATACCAACGATGGCATCGTGAAGTGTGTTAGTTCCCCGTGGCTTTGGTTCCAGCTTTCGGACAGTTCCGAAATGCACGAACGCATACTGCTGGGGATGGCGACGGACTTGATGCCTTGCGCGGCATCGATGATGAGGCTCTCGTCATCGAGGCATATCGAAACTGGCTGCGGCATCTGGTCTTGGGCCCGTGGCAAAGGCGTATCGCACAATGGTGGTGGAGGATGCAGGGGTGGCATCAAGTCCATCACGGGCGGTGTTTGGTGGCTGGATCTGGTGGCGCTTGTTGGAGTGATGGTCGGAACCGTGAATGCTCCCGACTCGTCGGCTGGTGTCTTGGATTCATCATGTGATTGGAACGAAGACATCAATGATAACTGAGGCGAGTGCAAAGGTGAATGCATTGGAGACGATGATGATGACGACGAAGATGATGATAGGGTGGAAGCTGTTGCCACGGCTGCCGCGACGACTTGTTGCGTTGTCGCTACTCTGTTTTCCGTGACAACTGCGTCCGTGTTGGAATCGAAGACGAGTTGCGCGTAGGTGGTGGGTTCGTGCGTTAGAAATCCCGATGAACCGACCTGTCTGCGATTGCCTCTGTCACGTTCAGTGTCGCGTTGATCTCCAGCATCGTGATTGGTATCATCCAAAGCATCGAGCTTGCCGTGGCCGCTAGCTTGGTCCAGCTTTCTGCGGTTGTTGGGGTAGGGAGATCGTAGCGCCATGGTGACGGTGGCGAGGGCACCTCGGAATCCCTTCTTGGATGAGATGCTGGCGTGGGTTGATTTGGGGGAGGGCATCATCTCCCCGTTGCACTGCGTGGTGAGCTGGAATCGCCTCTTTTGGAAGCGCGGCGATAGCGTGAGGCCGTTGAAGGCACTGAGACGACTCTGTTTCGGGGGTCCTGATGACAACGACGACATTGGTGGTAGTGGACAGTTGGCCAGGGCAGTTGGCATACCCGTCGCCTCACCAGCAGATTGTTTGCTGTCTGTGCTCGAGTTCGTGTTGCCGTAGCCTCTGCCAGTATCATCCACGTCATGATCATCATGAGCTGCCGCTGATGCTGTGTTGTCGCCGTTATCGTTGTCTCCAAAGGTCTCATTGAGCATACGGCCCATGTGGCTGCTCGTTGAGTGGTCGAGCGATGAGTACATGGTGGGTGTGGAGACGGATCTCCGTTTATGCAACATCATGAGCGGACGTCTGAATTCTCCATTCTCTCTGCGCGGTATCAAAGCCGGGCCTCCCATCCAATTGGATGTCGCTGCTGGTGCTGCTGTGAGCGGCGTTGTTGTTGTTGTTGTTGTTGTTGCGTCGCGGGACATGTTCTTCCTCCGGATGATGGCTGGCGATTTTCGAAATAACGAGGACAGTTTGTGGCCTGATGCATGCAACGAGGAAGACAAGGAGCGCGATGACAAGGCCGATGTCGATGGAAAATGAGCAGAGGCTGTAGACACGCTCGCCTTCTCGTACTTGGTGCTGTTGTCACCGCTGCTGCTGGTGGATTCGTGGTCCTGCCGTCGCAGCTTGTGCGGATGCTGGTTCCTTTCCAGAAATGTGTCATTCATCGCAGCAGATGTCAAGATGCGAAATTGTCCGCTTTGGCTTCTGAGAGAGCGGCCCGCGCTTTGCCTCCTTCCTCGAGCAGCTTCAGACAGAGGGATGGTGCGGTTCTGTTCTTTCGGAATCACGGTGTGGGGAGAAGAGTGGAGACGAGTCTTGTGCGTGAGAGGATGCTGCGATAGGTGCGGGGTTTGGCGTCATGGGCGTCACAGGTGGCATAGGTGTGGCTGTCACTATGGTTGCCATGGGGGCGCTGATGTTGATGGCGATGTTATCGCTGATGCGCAATGGGAAAAGCTGGTTCTCCTGTGTTGCCCCGCACAATGGCCAGAACAACGACAGCACTCTCCAAGAGTGTGCGGTGTGGGTGCGTGCAGAGCGACGTATCCTGTGGCCGTACTCACATTGCCTCTTCCTTCTTCTGCTCCACTCTACTCTACTCTTTTGATGGTTGCGGTGATGTGATCAATCGAGATGATACCTCCTTTGTGTTCCAAAGAGCATCGGCACAAGGATTGCAATCGCTATGAACTATGGTGATACACGTACGCACTTGCAGAGCAGATGCGTCTGTGTGGAGCGTGGATGGATGGCTCGGTTTTCCTCCTTCTGGTCTCTCTCCTGAGGGTAGTCAGTGGAGTAGTCGGAGTAGTTGGAGTTGCTGATCTGTTTGTTGGCCTACTACTACTTCTTGGCCTCCTTGTGTAGCCAACAATCGATTCCACGACATCCAGAGGCACGTCTCTCACTCTCTGACGATCCCTTTCTGTGTGGTGCGTTTCATTGAGCAGTTCAGCAACGGTGTTGGGCTTCGACTTCGGTTTCGTTGGGCGTTGTTGGTGTCGTGGTGTTCTTCTTTGTGTGGCGTTTCTGGCGGACTGTGTGGCTCACTGGTTCATTGGCTGTCACGAGACAGCGGCGGAGTCGTCCATCGATGTCGCGAACGCAATTGCACTTGGCGCGTAACTGTGTCTTTGGTCCCAAACAGGGTTCCCTACGTCCGACACGGAGACATATTGTCCGTGTTCCATGCTTAACACAAAATGTCCCATGCGACGATTCTTGCGCTTGGAGGATTAAGTGCGTGATTCACGAATTCTTCTCGTAGCATGATTCACAGGCGTTACCTTTCCCTTTCGCATTCGTGAACAACTCAACCACATGGATGTCACACAGAATCGGCCACAAGACCATCTGTCCAACACACAACCACAACCGCTTCTCACTGTTTTCCTCACTTTGGCGCCCGCCCGTGCTTTGTGCCAGCGTGCGAAAAAAGGAACGTTTGAATTGCCCTGTGCTTGTCCTTGACTTTGTTCGTGATGATGGTTGGATCGTTCTTCCGGCACAGCGAACAGCTCTGTCGATTTGGCGAAATGATCTCAGCTACACTGTATCTGCGCATCATTGTATGGTTTAGAAGGCATTCTTAATGTAGACAAGACCTATAGAAAAAGCGACTAGTAGGACTAATCCAATTCTGTCTAGTCTCATATATTAGACTCGTTCGAGTCGACTTGGTTCAATCATCGTCAATCCATGAAAAAGTGCCCTCTGTCGTCGAGCAAAGGAGAGTAGAGTAGAGTAGAGTATAATGCTCTCCTCGCACAGGCTACACCTGAACAACACTGCTGCCAGGACGAGTACGATCATTGAATGCACCGACGATGATCGTCACCGGGATGGCCATGACGAGACAGCTCCACGGAGGACCCATCAGCAAGCTGAGCAGATTATGGCACTTTCCATGTTCCGGCCCATGTCGTCTCCAACTCGTCTGCACAGGTACACATGGTCCATGTGGAATAGAATACTCGCAAGCAAGTTCGCAAGGGTCGATCTCTTTGCGATTGATGCTGCGGACGACGTGATCGCCGGTGCAATTGGTCTTTCTCGCTGTGCGCCTTTCTTTCCTTCTGTGAGAGATGGCGCTGTTCCTGTTTCTGTCGAAAGGAAAGCGTGATCATGCTAGGAAGGGAAAGGGCGATGCTGATGCTGGTGGTGCTGACACTGTCATGGTACTGGTATGAGTCGGCACCCTGCCACAATCACACTTGCTCCTCCGTCGACAGCCGATGCCGTATCCACCAAGCGGAGACTTGTCTGTGGGCGATGAGACTGCTCGTGTGCACACCAAAGACGAAGGGGCGAATGTGGAGAGCATGTCGTCGCATGAGGCAGCGCCAACAATCACGACCGCCTTCTCGCATGCTTCTACCTCGTGCATCATGCGAACATCCCTATCCCTTCGCCACTTGTGAGATGGTGCCAAATGCGGTGTCAGTATCTCGTATTGATCACATATCCTCGGGTGTAGATTCGCACTCCTCAGCTACATGGCTCTGCTTGGGCTGCGGAGAACTCGTACTCAAGCGAATCGCGAGTGCTCCCTTGCTGTCATCTATCTACGATCACGGACCTTGCCGCACGCATTGCGAAAAGAAGTAGAGTAAAAGTTGCAATAGCCCCTGCGCTTTGTTCATGAACTGTTCATGTTGCGCCTACTTTGCAGTACGCTGACACAACACCAAGATCTTGCATTGCATTCCATCCCATCGTGTACGTTGTGTTGCATTGCGATGCGGTTGGTATCTGTATCATGCCAAATGTTAGGCCACCGAGATGGAGGGTTGCCTTAGCGGAACGCGAGTCCGTGGTTGGCAAGTTGGTATGACATTTTGCTCAGGCGCCTGTCTCTCTCTCTCTTCGGGACAAGTCGTACTCGTGCGGGTGGGTCTCTGTGATGAATTGTGCGGCCAGGGCGATGGATTCGTCAAGGAGGTGCGAGAAGGTACAACACAAACATAAATGAAGTCCGAATCGCCACCAGCCACCACGGACGAGCACAATCGTCCACGCCAAGGCGGACGGATGTTGCGCGCTACTCGGGCTAGTACAATGCAAATACCGATTCCCCCTGGACTAAAAGCCGCGGCGCAGTCAGTTTCACCGAATTCCGTCTTGCTGAGTACAACCTCCGCTCGTCGCATGGCGAGTTGCATGGTACTACGTTCGTGCTCCTGTTGGAGCATGGATTCTCATGTGCGAACCGCCAACTTCCCATTCATTTCCCATCCTCGAGGGACATGATGTTCCCTCTGACCTTGCGAAACTGGCGAATGGCGCCATCGTTGTCGTCATTGTCATCGTCGTTAGCGCGCAGACCAGTGCCATCACCACCAGGCACAATCGTTCGCAACACCTCACTACTCTACAGTGGATATTCTACTATACAAAGGTACATGCCTGTACAATCGATCCGTACTCGTGTTCGACTGGTACTTGGGCTGCCACCAAGTCGGCCAAATTCACGATTGTAAATGTGACCAGAAGCAGCCACATTCCTGCTTGCGCATTTGTGCATGGCGAGGTGAAACAATCAAAGCGTGATGGCAACGACGTGGTCAGAGGTGTCGCCAATTGGTTTCTCGAAGTTGGACATTGTCGTGCCAGATTTAGCTGAGGTGCGTCGTGTGCGGAGCAAATCTACATTGTCCTAAGACCAGGTGAAGAGTCGGATGGGGTTTGTGATCATACTCGTGGAGTGCTTGGGAGTCCCTCTCGCAAGCATGATACTTTCTCCTCGCCTTGTCTGTGCAGAGTTGGGTTGTCGCTGTGGGACTGCAACCTACAAGTTGCCCTCTGCAATCGATACGACTACTCAACCCTTCCGACATGAACCGCACAAGGCCTCGACAGCGTATTCGTAGAGCATGCTGAGGGATCGTTTGGCATTAGATTCAACCGCAAGATGCGGATCAAACTGCAGGCTGCACCCTGTCACTTTGTAATGCTTAGGTCGTACTTCGCCTTGCCATGCTGGCACCTTCCTGTCGATTTCAGAGACTTTGCCATCGTGCTGCGTGTAGTACGAGCTATCGTGTTTGCAGTATCCACAAGTACTCGTGCAGGATTGATGAAGTTGTTGTTGGAGTTGTGATGTCCAACGACACAATCAAACTGGTCGCCATGGATTGAGGAACACCTCTTTTCCATCCTCTTTTGCGTCCACAGCTCCTTCCTCTTCGCATTCGTCATGTTGGTAGAATGCGTTTGAGGTGTCCAAGAACGCGCGGGTGTGGGTATGTTACTGCGTTTGTGCACGGAATGATCGTTCTCCACATTGTCATCCATGTCATCCTGTTCCCGGTCATCAAAGGTATTGGCCAACGGCGCGGCGTTTGTGGATGTGCATCAGAGCGGGCGTGAACGATTCGCACGGTATTCCACGGTTTGCGGCAATTCGACGTTGTTGTTGTGTCTCTCCTGGGAGCAGGGGAAATAGACGACATTTTCCCGGATGTAGGGAAAATGTCAGCATTTCCTGTTATTGCTTTCCCATATTTCCCAAGATTGCAAAACGAGTCCCATTGCATCTGTTTGGCATCATGTGTAGTGCTTTGTAAGAACTTCACATGTACCATGTCGACTGCTCCATGTGTTGTACAATGATACCATCAACTTTGTGTATCGCGATTTCCGAGACACGTTCAAGTCGTGTTGTTTTCGCTGTTCCAACAAACAGTTGCCGGTTGTGCAATTCTACTCGCATTTGCAAAGAGCGTTTTTGGATTGTTCTCATTTAGTCGCTTCGCCCACGCACGTTTCTTCGCAAATCCGATTGCTGTTGCGCGATACACAGATGGCACTCATTGGTGGTGGATTGCTGCAAGCAGAGCAAGTGTGCGCATCCAAGTGCGTCATGCGGAGAACAGAGCAGTTGTGATTCGAAGACGGCGGAGCGGTCTATTTACACTCATGACTGCACACCTGGTTGTCTGATGTTTGCTTGTATTCATAAGGGAAGAGAGATACAGAGTATGTGGGAGTGCAGTAGAGTGGAGGAGTACAGCGCCTGTGTTCTGATACGAATGCGAATGTGAAGAGTGCCAGCATGAGCATTCATGGTGCTGCGTATCGGTTTTGGGGTTGGTGCTGACGCATCGCGGCGCACCAATGTGGTGCTGCGTACTCAAGGTGCATGCGGAGAAATGTGCTGTTTCATTGCATTGCCGCATACCCAGCACTGTTGGAATGTGTGGTGAAGTGCGAGCACGCTCTTCTCCTTCCACCACACAGAGAAAGTTCTGGCATTCCCGTTCTCAGCCTCAACTTGGCATCCTGATGCAAGGCGAGACCCGATGTGGAGGATGCGAATGCAGAACACCATTGTTACAGACGTGGTAACAAAGAACAATGTCCTGTGCATACTTATCCTGAGAATGACGACAACATGTTTGCGACAATTGCAGTGTTGCTCTTCTCCGCTCGCACTTGGGCTTGTTCCTTGACAACGGAATAGTGGCGTGCGCTATTTGCATCCAAGCAATGGAGCAACATCTGACATTCGTGTTCGTTTCAGCAGAGCATCACAGGTCTGGAGGACAGCGTGCAATGATTCTTGTATGGAAGCATGCATTTGTTTCCGCCACAAGCATAAATGTCATTCGCAAACTGGTTGGTCATGATGCATCAACAAACGCGATTATCGATGTGCTCCAACAGTGTGCGACGGACCTGCGCCGGTGTGCAATTTGCTGTCCATGTGTCGCCCCGCGCGTCTGATCGCTGCGTCATTGCACATGGAAAGTGGATGCGCAAGCGCAGCCAAAATGCACGTGCAGCGGATGTCCGGCGGACGTGCAACGCATGTGCATTGCAGTTGTGCGCACTGCACATGGACTTCGACTGCACATGCGCATGTACATGCACTTCGGCTGCACTGTACTGTACTGCACTGCACATGCACATGCACTTGCACTTTCCGAGCACATGCACTTCACATGCAGATTAACACGCACTTTTCATGCACATGCACTTCACATGCAGATGCACTTTTCATGCACATGCACTTTCCGCACACATGCACTTCACATGCAGATGCACACGCACTTTTCATGCACATGCACTGCACTGCACATGCACTTCGACTGCGCATGCACTTCGACTGCGCGTGCACATGCACATGCACTGCACTGCACTGCACTGCACATGCACTTTTCCAGCGCCTGCATTTTCCCTGCTCGTGCGCATGCACTGCACTTCGACTGAACATGCACATGCACATGCACTGCACTTTTCCAGCGCCTGCATTTTCCCTGCTCATGCACATGCACATGCACTGCACTTTTCCTGCGCCTGCATTTTCCCTGCTCGTGCGCATGCACTGCACTTCGACTGCGCTTTTCCTTGCGCCTGCATTTTCCCTGCGCATGCACTGCACCTGCACATGCACTGCACTGCACTGCACTTTTCCTGCACATGCATTTTCCCTGCGCATGCATTTTCCCCTGTGCATGCATTTTCCCCTGTGCATGCATTTTCCCCTGTGCATGCATTTTCCCCTGCGCATGCATTTTCCCTGCACAACCACAATTCCCAAGACATAACTACGACATGATTCGGTCCTCACTGAGACATAAATCATATTCTATTTCTAGTCAATACTGCATAGACTAACATCATTGATCACACGAAAGAATCATACCAAAGAAGAAAAGGATGATTTAATGCAATTGAGGCGTTATCTATTTCCCCAATACACTAGTATGGACCTTATTCCTCTGTTGTTTGTTGCTAATTAGTACTAAAATTAAAGTGGAAGTGATGCTGTGATGGCCAAGAGGCAGGATCGTGTTCATGTCCTATCGGACATAACACAGACATAAATAAGACATAAATACGCATCAGAATGTGAGATGACCCGGATGTGCAGAGAATGTGCAGCTTGCAGGGAAGTTGTCGGCAAATGCGTGGATGCGCGGGGAATGTGCAGTTTGCGGGGAAGATGTCGACGCATGCAGTGATGCGCAGAAAATGTGCGGGTTGTGGTGAAGATGTTGGAAAATGTGCGTGATGCGCGGGGAATGTGCAGTTTGCAGGGAAGATGTCGACGCATGCAGTGATGCGCAGAAAATGCGCGGTTTGTGGCGAAGATGTTGGGAAATGTGCGTGATGTGCAGTGCATGCGCGAGGAAAGATGCGTGAAGGATGTTGTCTTGATGGACGTGCACTCCTTGCACAGGCCTCGTTGTGCGCGCGAAGGATGTGCTTCGCAGAGCGCGCATTGGCATCATGCAGACGCAATTGGAATTGTCGGTGGGGCACGCGCATGCGGACAGGCACATGACATCAAAAACGCGCATGCGAATACGTAAAGCCGGACCAACAACTGCATGTGACGGCGTTTCGTTGCGGAAATTGCGCAGACTAAGAGTTGATTCACGATGCGCGCCTGTTCTGCAACAAGCCACGGAGCAACGGTTCGCATCTCTTGTGGCTGCTCCATGACGCCATCACTGACAGGTAATTGCGCAACAGCGGTTTGATGGAAGCGCTGTTCTGCACTGAAACAGAGAATACGATCAGTTCAATCGCGCACCATCAACACATCCGCGCCTTGACGAAGGGAGATCCGTCTTCACTGCACTTGCCCGCACTTTTCATCCAGTCATTGCAAATGCAGTAGCAAAAATACAGAAGTGCAACACCCCTCTTGTGCTGTGGTGACCTGTTGATGCTGATCCAGCTTCTGCCAATGGTGCATGTGGTGACTCCCCATTGTCCAAACCTGCCGTTGCTGTTTTTCTCACGAAAAGAGGGAGAACTGTTCAGGTTGCCGCAATGATCGTGTGCATGACATCATTGTGATATTTTTGTATGGATGCCGGGCGCAACTTCGATCGGAGGAGAAAGAAAGAGATCGCGATGATGTTGATGTGGTTGGACTTGCTCGATTTCTCCAACTCCTCGTGCGCGTGTCAGCTCCAATCCAGTCGCCGCCGCCCACGTCATACCATCCGCATGCATCGATGTACGACTAACACAGAACCTCCTTGTGTCTGGTCATTGGCATCTTGATCACTGTTTGCCAGTATCGACCGCGCGCGAGGATTGCAGAAGTACGCGCTGTCTCGCAGAACAAAACAGAGGAGAGCCAACGCCCGCAGTCACACTGCGTTGTGCTCTGCAGTGGTACGCGAACGATCATGCCCTTGCGACCATACCAGTGCCATACGAGCCAAGATGAGCAGTGCTATTCGAATGACAATCATCTTGCTATTGCAACACACAAGTGCAAAAGTGTCTCAATGAAACACTACATCAATGACAACTGGTTTGTGAACTGAATAGAGTGCGAGCAGAGCAAGGTGGAGTAGAGTATTGTAGGAGTAGAGCAGTAGCTATCAGTGCAACAATGCACGAATGTGCCAACAACAACGGTTCACTTCCATTTTGTGACGACAGCAGCAGCATGTTTGTGTGGTTCTTCTCGCATGGCACGTTGTGTGTTGTGTTCTTTGGCGCACACTGAGATGGACAAAGTCGCACCACGGAGAACACACGCTTTGTCGCCCTCTTCAAAATCGAAGAACACTTTTCGTGACCAAAGGGTTTGCGTGAGAGGAGTATTAGTTGCAGTTCGCCGGACATTGTTGTCACCGCAAAATGGACTGCAACCTGGCATGGCAAATGACACAGAAACGAGACAGCAAGCGCGCGCTTGTGAGTTCACAGAAGGATGACCAGGAACCACGAGCAGTCGATTCCTCTATTTGTGTTGGCGATTTGCGTGGATGGAACAGAGACACCGAGTGCGTGACTGTGGGTGTCGCGCCCGTCGAATGACAACGAAAGCGGGCCCAACGCCGAGAAACACTCGGTGCTGTGTGAAGGACATGGACGACGCAGAAACCAACGCAGAACCAAACGACCACACCAGTCACCACCAAAACCAAGGAGCACAAACGCCAACAACAACTCCCATTGGAGTACTATCGATACCACTTGCGTTTGTTTTGCATTGTCCTGACAGCATTGGTCGTATCAGTCTGATGCGGGGAAAATGCCCGTGAACAAGTGCATAAAAACATCCTTTTTTTTGAGCGACGACTATTTCCCCTGCTCCCTGCGCTAACAACCACACCACAACGCCAACAACACCAGCAATGGCGCAGGTTCCTCCTTGACTTTCGCGCTTGCGTGGATGCTCTGACCGCTTTGGCGGCTGATCGAAGCATAAATGATGATTGAAAGGAAGTGAGCCGGCGCTTTCACGAGCAGTCTATTGCACCCTTCACGTTTGTGCTGAACATGAAGCGTCTTTTCAACTTATGTGGTATTGGACCAGGACACTTTCTTATGCTGTATACGCTTTGGTTGATCCATTCACCGATCGCCACCTGACTTCGCGTTGGGACTCCACAAATTCCGTCCTTCGTTTGAGAAACGATGAGGTTGTCTGCGTCAAACACGCCAAAACGAGCGTTTGCCATGTCCCTCCAGCTTTTGCGTCAACGAAGAGGTGGTGAACGAAATTGAAATTTGCATCCCCGAGGTTGTACTGTGTGATGATTGGGATGGAAGGGCACATAGTTCGTACCACGAGTAGGAGCGTATCCGCGTACCTCAACAAAACGTGGTGGCAGACGCGATCTCGACCTCTCGCTTCCTTCACACATCCATCGCCGGGGCAGTTTCCTCTCTGCGGGTCTCTCCTCTCTCTTGCGCCCATCCTGCCGCTTGTTGTAGTCACAACCCGAATCCAAGACCAAATTCATCTGCTCTGAACAGCCCTGAATGCAAGTATCAAGCGCAAGTCGAAAGAAACAGCAACATCACCATAAAATCAAGCATCACCACGGCATCACCAAAGACCATCAACCGGCCACCGCAGGTCTCAATGACTCCCTCTTCTTCCACCGCCGTCATGTCACCGCTTTCTCCACAACCTTTCCCTCAACAACAGGGGCGGCAACAGGAGCAGGAGCAGCCACAGGAGCGGCAACAAGATTGCGAGATCATCATGGCGCCAGACGAGATCCTAATCCAGGACTTCAGCAAACGTGTTGCCATGGCACGCCGGCGAAGCAGCACCTGCAGCAGCACTGCAAGCATCAGTACGTGCAGCACGACCAGCCGAGAATCCCTTCGCAAGCAGAACCACCTCGAGCTGCTGAGCCTGCTGGACGATGAGAGCTACTCATCTGTGGAGTCGGAGTACGAATCTTCTCCGCTCCAGATCTACCAGCGGAAGCAGCTGAGTCAGTCGATCCCGTCCACAACGCTGCTCTCCGCGATGGCGGCAGCATCAGCGACAGGCACGCCGCTGCGAACGCGCAACAGTGCCGCAGGCGTGCGCAGCGTCATCCACTCCTTCTTCCGAACTCCGACAGAGTCCGAGCTGCAGCAGTACCACGCACAGGACCAGACCGGTGGCGTGCCTCCATTCTGCCCATCCCTGGCGCACGACCCCTTCGGAGACTCGGATTCGCAGAGCGGTTGCCGCGACGCATCTGCGAAGCAAGTCACCTTTTCTCACATCGGACCAACCATGGTGACGGCCATCCATCACAACGACTACACCCACGAGGAACGCGAATCATCGTGGTACTCCGCGGCGGAACTCAAGCGAATTCAACGACACGCTGCGCGGTTGGCCCGCCAGCAGCAACACGGTGGCAGCCTCACGCCTGAGCAGAAGCAATCCTTGCGCGGTTTGGAAGCGCGCATCTCGTCAGCGCACAAGCGTCAGACGCAGCAACGACGCCAGGATGTGATGAATGCGGTGTTTGACGAGCAGGAACGCCAATGGAAGGAATCCTACGAACATGAGGCCGCAGCAGCAGAAGAAGAGGACAAGGGTGCCGATGGCGACGACATATCGTACATCTTTGAGTACGATGATGATCTCGTCGCCGAGGCTTCCAAGACCATCACAAGGCAGGCCATGAAGGTCGCCTACAAATTCGCAAAGATGGATGCTCGTAATGCTCGTTACTGAGCACAGCCAGCCTCTGCCGACTCCACGTCCGATTGTCGTGGTGGATGTTCAAGCGAAGTGGGCACTGCCATGAAGGCATCCTGTAGCTTCTCGCTTGATCGACCCATCCCGTCGGGTTCGCTCATAGGCCCTTTCATCCTTCACAGATCTTCAATGGATCAGGTGTTGTCCGTAACAGTACGATTACATAGTTGGACAGTTTTGCAGATGCTCTCTCTCCGTACTCTCTGCTAGTGGGTACTGGGCAAAGCACACTATTCTACTCTATGTATTCTGTACTTGTGCAAGTACGCCATTGACAGTGCAGCGGCCCCAAGGCTCCACCCTCGCAACACAATGCACAAGCTACTTGACTGTGGGATGCTTGGGCTGTTGTCGTCGTGGCTGCGATCGTGTCAAGTTGGTGTCAAGCTATTCGTGATTACGTCAGATGAATGATACGAAGGTAGACGCAAGTCTATTCTTCTGCAACTCTCTAGAAACTGATTCGCCGCGTTTGGTTCGTCCGCCGACCGTCAAACTAGAACAACCAACCAAAAAACGCGCGAAAACAAATGAACGCAAAACTGGAACTTGATGGTTCACGATCATGGGCTGCAGTTGGCCATCAGCAACAACCTCATCGGCAACACTTCGAACAGTTCAGCTTTCCGCTCCAGTATCGCAAAAGATCCAACTTGAAAGCGCTGCTGTTTCGTGTCAATTGTGCAAAGAAGAGGCAAGGGAAGACAACACAAGGCCAGGCAAGGCAAGGCATCAACTACTCGCCCTGCAGAAGCAGTGACTCTGCACGCGCTCTACGCATATTTCCACATCATCAAGAAGGGACGCCAACATGAGGTTGATGACAGGCGATGAGTGCGGCTTGCTGAAGGAAACGATTCCTGAAATATCCCGCGACAAGATGAAGGCTATGGGCATCGGTGAAGGTGATGATCAGTTCAAGAGCGATCTGGCGCGCGTTGCCAAGGATGGCGTCTCACGCATCGATGCGACGGAAGAGCAGACGAGAAGACGAGGAGTTGTCGACATGGTGTTCGTGAGTTCACCGAATGCAGGGAGCAGCGGTGATGGCACTGATGCAACGTCACAACGCACATCGTTTGCGAATCTGCGCGTGGATGGCACGGTGGAGCTTTGGAAGCAGGAGCCGAAGAAGGACGATGGGTTGCAAACGTTCGGGCTGTACGAACGCGAGTACGCTTCCACCAACGTCTTTGCGAAATGCCAGGAGGACGGCATTGCACGCCCGCTGGGGTTGGGGTACATCAGCGAGGATAGGTTGTGCGCCGCCGACAAGGCCGGAAACGTGTGCATTCTCAACACCAACAAGCAGGCGACCGTCGTGCAGCAGTACAACGCGTACCACAAATCCAAGCGATCGTCGACGATATCGTACACGCCCGGAAAATGGGAAAACAAACATCTGGCCACGGCATTCTGTTGCGACCACGTGCACAACCGCATCGCCGTTGGCGGGAGGGAGCGCGAGACGACGCTGATCGATGCGCAAACTGGCAAGCAGGTATTCAAGGCGAAGAATCTGCCGCCGGATCCGCAAACGCTGCTGCAACAACCCGTGTGGCCATCCGCGGTCGCATTTTGGAATCCGGAGACGGAAGCGAACATCATGGCGGTCGGCACGGCCTACAAGCAGGTGCGGCTGTACGATGTCCGCGAGCAGTCCAAAGTCCGTCGACCCGTCGCCGCCACGCCCGAAGGGTTGTTCGAATACCGCATCACCAGCCTCTGTCAAACCGGCCCGTACGATCTGGTCGTTGGCGATGCGGCCGGGTACGCGTACTCGTTGGATATCCGCAAGATGAAGCGAGATTTGAAAACCAATTTCAGCAACGTCATGAATCGCTACGTCGGTCCCGCTGGGTCCATCCGACAAATGAAGAAGCACCCGACATTGCCGCGACTTGCCATTGTGGGATTGGATCGCATGCTGCGCATCTACGACACCAACGATCAGCGGCAGCTGCATTGCATCTACCTCAAACAACGTCTGAATTGCGTGCTGTTTGGCAACGACGAATCGTGGGATGTAGGCAACGTTCCGATGGGAAATCCGGACAAGTACGATCGCGATGAGGATGACGTCGTTGAAGACTACGTCAACTCGGACGATGAAGGCAACGATGACGACGACTACAGCGACGCAGGTATGAACGGTATGCTCAACCCATCCACGTCGGTCAAGAATGATAGTGACAGCGATGAAAGTAGTGATGATGATGATGATGATGATGATGACGACGACGATAGCGACGAGGATGCAAGCAGCGATGCGTCCGCTGACAATATGGGGGGTCGGCAACCACAGCGCCGTGGTGGCAGCGATGACGAAGACAGCGACGAGGCGAGCGACGACGGCGATGACAACGAAGAGAGCGACGGTGACGACGAAGTTCAGAACGATGCGTCGTCAGATGAAGAGGACGAGGAGATCATCATCAAGGTCCCAAAGCGGAAGAAGCGGAGGCGATGATTCACATCCAACACTACCAGCATGCGAGTGAGTGAGAGGTGGCCATTACCGTAGTCTCCGCCAAATTCTAATACCTTGATCACTTAACATAGGAGCACAAGTACGTTTACTCTACCACAACTACATACCAGTCAACAACTCGTGCACTCCCTTTCATCCCCTGGACAAACACCAAACCATACTCTCGTACTGGGGGCAACCTAACCTCCATCATGATTCAATGTCCACTGACAGACGCTGCTTCACATACTCATGGTAGTATGAGAGATCAGGTGGTGAGCGTTCATCATTTTCGTATCTCTCTGCCGATTCCATGTCCTTCATGGTGACCACTTGCTTGTCTTCATCTTGACGACCACCAACATGTTCGTGTGAAGAGCCACGCCCAACCACATGCGATGCTGCCAACACCATGCCGTCCAATTGCTGCGCGGTGATCATATGCAACGTTTTCCACTTGGGCAAGAATTTGTGCAGAATCAGGTGCTGGTGGTTGCTCATGTGATGGACCAGAAGGTCATGAAAGCTGGATGACAGCGGGAAGAGCTGCGTGACGTTGCAACCCTTGTTGCGATTGTACAGATGCAGGCTGCTGCCGTGTTCTCTGGGATTGCCCGATGACACGGTCTCATTGAAGCGACAGCTCGGTGGCCGGTCTCTCCATGCTCGCAACAAGGGAGGCGTGGCCATGTACATCCCCTGATGGTGGTCACCCTTGGGACTGAAGTAATATCGCATATCGCCGTTGGCATTGGTGATTGCGATCACGTGTTGCTCCAGGAACGCCTCGGTGGATGATATATTCCAGTTGTGCTCCCATATCATTTGGTTAGGGAATCGAGCTGGGTGGTCGTCTTTGTCGTCCTCCTTTCCCGTCTTGATCAGCTCCCATTCAAATCGCATGAAGCCGATGCTATAATCCTGGTATTGAGGTCCTGCAGCGGTGAGCGAGTTGGTGCCAGTTCCTGCTAGTTCGGAATCAAGCACGCCATCGTTCGTGTCGATATCTGCATCGGCCTCTCGTGCAGCTGGGATCGCTGTATCTGTACCCGTGCGCGCACTTGTTGTTGTGGCTGACAAGAAGGCTTCCAATTGGCGCGTCTCTCTCAAGTAGGCGGATACATGCCGCGGACTGATCAATTGGTCCTCCTCGGTGTAAACATACAGCGTGTAGGGATGCTGTTGATACGCCGCACCCTCCAATCTGTCATAAAATAGCTGCTTGTGCACATTCACCAACCGCTTGGCACGGCGTGGAGAGTAGAGCTGGATTTCGAGGGTGATGGACGGAGTGTCAGCGATATCCACTCCACCCCGATGACATTGCAACGTCGATTCCGCCAACCGGATCCGCTCCAAAGGCCATGGAATCGTCGAAAGGATGAGGACATCGAGAGACGCACCAGCTTCGCAGATGGATCGGACTGATTCCAGCAGACGATGCAGACGTCTGGCCTGGCCGTGATCGTACGACAGGACCGTCATGAGTATCCTCTCCCCGCTCAGCGCTCTTGGTCCTCCCACCTCAGAGCTGGATGCGGAGGTCAACCCAAGACCATCGGATGCTTGCTGCGCGATGCTCTGATAGGCCACCGTGGGAGAGAGGGAGACGACGCGCAAGGAGAAGTTCTGGCAGATCGAAACGATCAGCGCGAGACCAACGAAAGCCAGTCGCCATCGGCAGCGATGACGCTTGGGCTGGCTGTCCATGTTCGGAGGTTCAACATCGGCCTAGCGTAGGAGGCGTGTGCGATTGGAGATCAGCCTTTCTAGTCGTACGAATGGGACGACGTTCAATGCTGATGCAGCGCGCCCTATCCTTTGTGAAGAATGCGCAATGAAGGGTGTCTGGATCCCGGTCTTTGAAGCCTGCGTCGAGGTATCTTCTCTCTGTGTTTGCTTTGTGTTTTCTATTACGGACTTTCTTCCGCTCTGCCCCTTGGTTGTGTGTGTCGTTTTGGCCATTGTGATGTGGTTGCGTGGTCACCATGATTGTTTGTGAATTGTGCCTAAGTTAGACCCCTTGGAGAACCGTTCTCGCGCGACTACGCATGTGTAGACAGACTGTCTTGAACGGACAATTTGCATGCGGAGAATTGTCGTGCTAACTGAACGGCCTACTGCTCTGCTCATAATAGAGGGGTTCGAGTGGCCCCAGAACTTGGGTACTGGGACACGCCGGGCTGTCCGAATTCCAGGGGGAGCCCCGCTATTGAAACTTGTCTGGACGCAATGGAGACAGCCACTTTCGTGGGGATTTAGGTCTTTGCAATGCCCATGTGACGTCACGATTCGCTTTCTTCCTTCCCTGTTTCTCGCACTGTTTCGTCAAACTGTTTGTTTCCTCATGGTACCAACATGGTTTTTTCGCTTTTTTGCCCAATCTGAACCAAAATGATTGATTCGATTGTCAAGATCTCTCTCTTTTTGCATCTCTTGTACGCGAATCATCTCATGATTCTTGTCTCTTCTTGTTTATTTCTGTCAAAACAGTGGCCACTGTTCAAAAATAAGGACGATAATGCCAAAACTTGAGTACTTTGATCTGTGGTCTATTCGCGTTGTTGGCAACGAGGAGGAGCGTTGGTTTCTTGTGTGGCAATCCATGCTCGACTCTCAACACAACTCATTCAGAAACTTGTTGACAACACTGCCAATTGACACTACCTCCTCCCTCCCTTCCTTCCAAGTCAACTTCATCTACAGAGCAAGTATGTAGCTCATGTGGAAGTGGGATCGAGAGTGGAAGAAGAAGCATGTCACGCCAAGAACCCAAGCCATGCCAACAAACAACCCCCAACAACAAATAGACTCCAACACAACAGTCTCCCACCCTCTCATACTCAGCCATGCCAGACTTGGCATTCAACAAACACCCATCCATCTATCCATCCCTGCCACGCCATGCCATGCCAATGTGCCTCTAGAGATAGATAGTATCGACACCTGGGGGATGCTCCATCCTGTCTCACATCACACCAAACAAAGACTGTCCCAGCTGTAGTGGACAACCTGATGGGATCCGTCACACATTTCCTCACTGTAGCAAAGCAACAAAGTTGTCATTCATTGCAGAACCTCCTGACTGTCGCAGATGTGTGGAGCACCGAGTCATGGACTTGGCATGCTATGAATACATCACTGATCATTTCAGCAATGACACCATCATCCTTTGCAACAATCGAAGTGGGCATGCATGGTGTATACATTGTTCCTTTGCTCTGTCTTCGCCATCTCATCAGACCACACATTGCCAATGCAAAAACAGCAGGCAAAGCATCCAGCGAAGCATCTGCCAGACACCAATGTACAATGAATTTGTCAGCATTATTCAACATGCAGACTGCATCCTGTATTCTGAAACAACTCGCCAATCAGAACACAGCATGCGGCAGGAGCTGAAACATCTGCCAACGATCAGCAATGAGTGGGCGGCTCCAGACAGCAGCTGGAGAGCTTCTGATCACACCCAACAACTTCACACACGGCTGAGCATAAATCAGAGTATTCTGCCACCACCAACTATCAATGCATCAGCTGTGATCCTTGCCAGATGTCATTTGGCAAGCAGTAGTGAATTGGCAGTGATGATTTACAAGAGAGAGAGAGAGAGAGGGAGGAGCATCCAGCACACCTCTTGACCCAACCAGAGAATCCACAGTTTACCCAACCAAGAGATTCCAGAAAAGCATATCCAGAAGAGAGCTGAGCATGCAGCCACAAACAACAAATCCATGGAAAGGATCCAGGAGAAAGCAACCAGTGTTGGCAAGTTCCGCTCACGGTAACCTGCGATCGTGGAAGATGGTGTTGGTTGATAGTCGTTCGTTTGCTATTTCATTACTTGGCTACTCCGATGCTCTCGGTGTACGCCCGTTCTCTTGCCCGATGCTCTCGGTGCTTCAATCTGTTTCGTAGATTCGGTCTCCGACTATGAGTCGGTACGCGAGATGCTCTCTCGCTCCTCTCTGTATTCTCTCTCTCTCTCAGCATCGTGTGCTCGTCGCGCACGATACTCCGTGTTCGATACGTACTCCGTATTCGACGCTCCGTTCATTCAGTACTGGCTCCTACTCCATGAGTACTTGCCATTTGAAGTTCACCTTCTGTATCCATGATGCTGATGCCCTTCGGTCATCGGATCTTCGCCTCCTGCTCTGAGTTGGAGACAGATGTCGACGTGGTGACATGATGACATCCTGTCAACGTCAGTAGGCATCCTTCTGCTCTCCAGATGTCACGTTCCATTGGTGATGCAGTGGTCTGTCAGATGATATCGTCATCTGAGGTTTAGTTGGGAAGTACCTCAAGATTCTCTTGGTACCATTGATGGATGGACGGACGATCTTCCAATTCTCTCAGAAATCGTCATTTGCAAATTTCCTCCAGAAATCTTGCCCCTTTGCGTGTGTTCCGTTTCCCCTGTAATTCTGACGAATCACAGCATACTATTGACACGAATGTAGTTATACCGTCCAAGTGCGTATGAGAGAATAACGGGTGAACGATGCACATATACTCGTACATCTCGACATATACTCACATGTACATCTCGACAAACCAGCAGCAGGCAAGGCATCGAGCATTGAACATCGAACCTACTGCAAAGCAATCAGCAATCAGCAACAACCAACAAGCTACAAATCTGCAACACCAGAGTATCCAGAGAACAGAGCACACATGTTGGCAAGTTCCGTGGACGGATAACTTGCGATTGTGGAAGACGGTGTTGGTTGATAGTCGTTCTGTTTGCTATTTCATTCCTTGAGCACTCCGATCCTCGTTGTGTCTCTGTTCTCTTGCCCAATGCTCTTGGCGCGTCTCTGTGTTTCGTAGATTGGTCTCCGACTATGAGTTGGTACGCAAGATGCTCTCTCGCTGCTATTTGTATTCTCTCTCTTCTCAATGTTGCATGTTCATGCTACATGATACTCTGTGTTCAATGCATACTCCGCATTCGACACTCCGTTTGTTCACTACTGACTTCTACTCCATGAGTGCTTGCCACTTGAACTCCATCTTGTGTATCCATGATCTTGATGCCCTTTGGTCATCAAATCTTCACCTTCTGCTTCTGACATGGAGACAGATGTTGACGTGGTGACACAATGACATCTTGTCTATGTCAGCTGTCGTCTTCCTGTTCCTCCAGATGTCATGTTCCATCAGTGATGCGGTGGTCTGTCAGATGATATCATCATCTGGGGCGTAGTTGGGAGGTACATTGAGCTTCACTCGATACCATACATTTCCATTGATGAATGGACGGACGATGTTCCTGATTCTCTCAGAAATCGTTGATTGCAAATTTCCTCCAGAAAATCTGCTCATTTTTGTGTATTCCATTTCCACTGTGATTCTGACAAATCACAGCATACAATTGACACGAATGTAGTTGTACCATCCGTACATAAATAAGAGAATAACAGGTGAACGATGCACATATACATGTACATCTTGACATATACACGCATGTACATCTCAACACAGCTGGATGCTTGGGGTTGAATGGAGTCCAATGGTGTCAATGCTTCCTGTTGCTTGCACAAGGCCACCACAACATTGCTCCAACACTCTTTCCAATACTAACAATCATACACTTTTCAAAGGATCTCTGCCCATTGAATGTAGAGGAAAGATCCCAACCTGGATGCCAATGCCGGAACTGGTACAAGGATGGATGATCTTCATGGATGAATAGATGGGTGGGTGGGTCCTGTGCTGCGGCCAATATGGCATGCCCACCACCAAATCAGATGCCCCATCAGTGAAGTTGCAAAAGCTGCAATCCTGAATTCAACCCATATTGCAGGCCACAGTGGTGACTGTGACCGACAGCAGCATGTTTACGCCATTGTAATCATCATTGTCATTTTTGCTATTGGTTTGCTGTGATGTGCACATGTGTTGCATATGACCGGTGTGCCAAGTATTGTGTACATTTGTAGCGTGAGCTCATCCTGCTAGCTAACACAGACCTGTGGGTACTTGTACTTGGCGACAGCACTGATGCCATTGTCGATCTTGATGCCGATGTTGTTGTTGTTGTTGTTGTTGTTGTTGTTGTTGTTTTCTGGTGTCACACAAAGACCCAGAATCTCACTCACAACTGTGTTCACAAAGTCACAGCCGACGACATGATACCAAAACGGATACTACCGACAGAAGTATCTCAACAGCCAACTGCTGTGTCGCCGTTCACATCAAAGGAACACTTCTGTCCTTGTTTTGTTGGGATTTTGTAGAAAACAATTTTGTCAATTTTGCGTATGTCTTGGTACTATTGCGGTAATACTAGTAATAAGCGACAACAATACTGAGCATACGATAGTACCATCGTAACGATATCATGAACGTATCGGTCGGAATCGTTGTTCAGTTACGACAATGGAGTTTGTCACCTCGAGATACTCAAACGGAGATACTGCATGTAAATAATTACACTTAATTTGTTCAATACGTGATTTCTTAGAAAGTTTCAAAGTTCCACAATTCCTCGTGCGAAACCAACCACGCAATCCCACCGCCTCTGCCAGCGCTCACAACGAGAATCGATCCGACAGGGAACAGATCGTCTGCGTCACATGGTTCCAAATGAGAACCCCAAGCGCAACAAAGCTCGGGAAAATTGACCCAAACTCCCCTCAATTCACCCTTCAATGGGATGGCTTGCTCGTGGAAGTGATAAAGTCTAAGCCATTTGATTGGCTGGGGTCGCCGGCCATGCCAAAAAATAGCCACTCGAACCCCTCTAATGTTACGCTGTGTACCATAGGTACAAGCCTGATCCATTCATTTGTTTGTCTATTTGCATGTTTGGGACAATGTGGTACTTTGGTCGTCTGGTTCGCTCCGGATAACCTGAAGGGAGGGTCGAGCGTTTCAAGTGATGGAACGCACAGAATCAGCCATCCGTTAACATCGAGACGGTGTCGTTGTCCAAGTTCCCGGTTATTCGCCCTGTACTCAGGATTGGTGGCTTGATTCCATCAAATGCGATTGGGCGATGATCCATGGGTCCGAGACGTGCAATTTCCTGAGGCTGCGTTTCGCAGGCAGGCCGTGGGTCGAATCCTGCTCCCGCCAAGCCCTCCCGCTGCGTGTTTGCAGGGTGATCGATGTCATGGCCGTCAGGATTCAGCACGTTGGGGAGCAAATACATCGATCTCCGCTCTTTCAGCAGCTTCACTTTCACCATGCAGCCCCATTCGGCGTAATATGCAACGGCTCGTGTCAGGTACCTGCGGGCGTCTTCGGTCATCTTGTCTCTCGTGTGCTGTCCTTTGGAGTTGTTGTCACCGTTCTGGGCCACCGAAGGTGCGTCCAGGTTTCGCAGCAGGTATTCGCCTGCTAGCTCGCACCCCATTGCACAGTGATTCGTCATCGTTGATTGAATGGCGAGCGCGATGGCGCTGTCGTAGGCTTCCTGGATGCGACGGATCGTCGCGTGGTCGGGGGTCATGTCCTTCAACGAAAGGTACTCAGCATGAAGCAAGCGAAACAGAGGCTTGAAGTTCTCTGCCCTGTTGGAAATGAAGGCTTGAAGTAGCTTGATCTGTGCCTTCAACTCTCGCATGTACTTGCGTTTTTTGGTTTGCCGGTACAATGCTGCTGCTGAAATGCCAAGGCAGTGGGTCCGATTCGAAATGAAGACGAAGGCTGTGTTGTGCTTCGACAAGCTCGCGAAGTGTTGGGCAAGACGGTATGCCATCTTGTTCTTCCCGAAATACAAAGAGATAGTAGACTCCCCGAGCTTGGCTTCGGCCATCATGGTGACATCGGCTGGAATCGGCGGGTCCTCTCTCAGATTCTCCTCGGAAGACTTCTGGATCACATCCCAATCGATCTCACGGCTACCGGTCAACCACTGCACGTATTGCAGCAAAACACGCGCGGTACCGTGCAGTGCTATAATCCTGTACCTTCTGTATTGCTTGTTTGTCTTTGTCATGGCCTTTTCCAGCTTGAAGAGGTTGCCTCCGGTGCAATAGATCATGGAGTCATGGGTGAGTTGGTTGATCAAGCCTTGCTCGAACTCGCCTGCCTCCATGGCAACGGCGTATCCTTGCTTGAACTTGTTGATGACCTCCCCAAGTGGTTTGCTGAAGGCGTAGATGTTGAAGGCGGCCATCACGTACACCCACCCTGCGAGCCTTGTGGCCTGAGTCCTCTCGAGCAGCCTGAGCGCAATATCTGCGCAGCGAACCACCAAGTCATGAGCCTGGTTGGTCGTGCTCCAAATTGTGCCAAGGATGATGAATGCGTTGGAGGATTCTTCGCAGATGCCGTATTGCATCGTCATCCGAACGAGCCTGCACATCTGGAGGACCCACTGTGTCAGATCGCCGCCCATGAAAGATCGGACTCCAATCTCCACGATGAACTGCATGGCCATCGCCTTTTGGTAGTCTTGTTGGGGTGGAAGATTGACGATCTCGTCGTTTGTTTTGGACAGCATGTATGCCTTGATCTTGTATAGGTCCCTCGCGATGCGAAACAGGTAGAAGCGTTTGGGGAACTCCCCGAGCTTGCGCGCCACGGACGTAGCCAGCGACAGCGACTCGGCGATCCTGCTTTGGCGTCCAAGTGCGACCGCCATGGACAAGTACGTTGGCAGCTTCTCATCCAGCGACTCCGCCTGCTGCAGCAGATCATGGCCAAGTCTATACCCGATCTCGAAGTGGCCAAGTGATAGCTCAACCTCCGACCGTGCCCGAAAGAGACGCAGGCAGATCTCGTGCTGTTCTTGCCATGGATTCCGCACTTTCTTTAGTGCATCGGACGCCTTTTTCAAATACATCGCGGAAGGTGCCAGAGCTGCAAGCTCGAGCGCTCGCTCTCCAACCTCCACGTTCAAGAAGACGAGGAAGAGGTGATCCTTGGTGGGGACGTGATTGAGATGGTCGGCCGCGATGAAAAGCAAGCCGCTTCCGTCTCTTTGGCTTTCCTTTGCTGCTCCTACCGATCGTTTGATTAGTTTCGGAGTGACCGAAGGCTTGGAACTGGATTGCTTTTGCCGTTCGATGTATTGCTGGGTGTATGCACTGGAGATTTGCGAGCGTCCACCCGCCTCGCTTCCGCCGCCGGAACCTGTCGATGTGACTGCAGTTATGGCCGTGCCTGTACTGATGCTGAATTCGTTCCCATCCTCATCCAGCGAACCTTCGTTGTCGTTCATCCTGCGATATAGGCCCAGCAGGCAGAGGCCGATGTGCTTCCTCAGCTTGTGACGGGTCTCACCGGCTGGGACTAATCCTTGCGCAGCCTGCTGGACGCGGTCGTGGGCGAAATGGTACACGCTCTCACCGATTGCGTTGGTAATGAGGTTCTCCAGGACGGCGAGCTCCATAACTTTGGATACCCTGTCCATGGTCCACGTCGAAGTTGCTGGTGGTGGATGGTGTGACTTTCTTTGGGCTGATGACGCATGTGGCTTTTGCTGCGTTGACATCAACTCGATGCCCCCTGCGTCGTCGACGTATCTCAAGACGGCATATAGCAAGCGCAGATCGAATGCGGATCGGATGTATGCAGCGATGGAGAGGATGTGCTGAAGGTCCAGCGGCAGTGCCTTGAACTGCGATTCGATGACGGCCACGATATTGTCGCTGACTGGCAGATCGGCTTCTTCGCTGATGTAGCCTTTCAAGTCCCATTCCCAACGATGCAGCCCCTCGTTGTAAAAGAGCATGCCCATGCGTTTCAACTCCTCGATGGCCTGCAACGTGAAGTAGGTGTTGCCGCGAGTTTTCTTGTGGATCTTCGCGGACAGCAATCCAAGGTCGGCGTCATTGGAGGGACGACCGAACAAGATGGAAAGCCAATGTGCTACCTCCGACGCGGACAGGTTTTGAGCAGTGATTTGTTCAAGATGCTTGCCCTCTGCCGCCAAGTGGTGGGTGCCGTTGATGCTCCTGGTGCTTATGTCGTGGCTGCCATGCTTCCTGAGTCCTTTCTCGGTAGTGCCATGGAATTGGTCCGACTGTGTCAATGGATCCAGAAGGTAGGTGCGCAGCGGTGCATCGGGCGTGAGCTCCGTGGCGAGGTTATTGTGCACGTCCGTCTCCTGCCGGATGGCGCCGATGAACATGAGGTTTTGAAGGTCAGGGTCAGAGATGAGCATGGCCAGCAGCTCGAGGCCAGCTGAAGACGACCATTGCAAGTCATCCAGGAATAGGTAGACAGGTCGTTCGGGGGTTGAAACGGCCTTCATGAACTGTATGAAGATGTAGCGCAATCGATTCCACGAACTCGTTGTGTTCATGTTCGCTGAGCCGTTGGCTTTGATGAGCCTGGCCAGGTCTTGGACCGTCGCGCTGTTGGCGCTCATGAGAGAAGACGTGCTGACGTTGGCCACGGAATCGTCGCCGCCTTGCAGCAGCCTCGGCGCCAAGAGCAGTGCGAGGGATGGGACAACTGCGATGAGGGTGGAGATGGCGGAACGATTGAACCTCGATCCTCTGCTGTCGGAGCGGGTTCTAGTCGTAGTGCCCGTGTGAAAGTTGGCCTGAACCAGCTCCTGGATGCGGTCCAGCTCTTCGGGCTCTCCGGTCTGGAGCTGCGTTGCGAAGTCGTCCAGTGCCTGTGCGATGGCGGAGAATGGATCGCTGCTTCCATTGTATTCGTCGTACTTGCCGCGCAGGATGTAGCAACACGAACAGCTCCGACGTTGGCCGCTCTGCGTCCCGTCTTCCGTATGTTGCAGCGATCGAGTTGCTGCGCTACCGGCATCCGAAGACCGTTGGGTCTGTTCGTGGTGGTCGGCTCTGACGCCGCACGTGCAGCATGTTCTATTGAGGAAGTGATCGACCAGCATGGACTTGCCCGTTCCGCTCGTTCCCCACACCAGCACCGCCGGATAGATCGGGCGGGAATCATCGGCATCCGAAGTCTCTGGTGGCAGGGTCTGCTCCAGGTTGCTGAGACTATCGCTAAGGCTTGGATTGATGGCGTCGTCCTGATCAGCCGTACTTGAATACAATGCCGCGGATGGCTCCGTCGCCCGAGGCTCGGTCTCGTTCTGCTGTTCCCGCGTTGGATTAGGAGATTGTTCACCGATAACTCGGTTGCGGATGCTGGAGAGTTGTTGCAGTTCCTTCTGGCGCCCGAAGAAGACCTCTTCAGGACATTCCAGTGGGTCAAATGAGAGGGATCCAGACATGGATGAGGCATGGGATGACAATGCCGACGATGAGGTATGGGATGAACGAATCGATGCTGCCAACGATGATGACGCTTGCGATGAAGCCTTCGATGAGGCCTTCGATGAAGCCTGTGATGATGAGGATGACAACGACGACGATCGCACGGACAATTGCATTGATGTCGATGTCAAAGCCGAGCCTGCCCCTGAGTGCGACGATGGCAGCGACGCGTTTCCTTCAGCTGTCTGTCTTTGTGTTCGCGAGGAGATGGATGCTGGGGTGTGATCGGATATCTCCCAGTCGGAGGAGAAGTCCACAGGCTTTGATCGTAAAGTGATGGTGCCAGTCTCGTCGATGGCAGGTAACGCGGGGAAAGTCATGGTGAATGCAGACTCTCCGTTGTCTTGTTCTGTATTGCGTTGATTGCGTTGATTGATGGCCGATGGCTGATGGATGTGTCCTTTTGTATTATGTCGGTGCTCCGAATGGAGAGTGAGTATGGACTGGTGATTGCCACTCTTGCTCGTTACCGTGCGTTGAGAGATGGGTTGTCGTTGAATGGGAATCTGGTGCAACGGTGCTTCTCGACGCCACTCAACTAAATGCTATTCTATGACAATACTCCGGCGATGCTTCGGCTTGTGGTGCTCCTCCAATGCTACGACACGCCCCTGATGCGCCTCCGTGTTTACTGCTCTGGTCGCTTCGTTTGTGTTTGCTGTTGTTGGTGGATGCTGGTCGTTGTTTTCTGCACGATGATGGGTGTGGCGTGGACTGTTTCTGTCTTTGTCCTTTGTGCTTTTGGCCTGCGAACGACAAAAAGGCATCAGTGGCGACAGTACAGAGCCCACGCAGTCGATTGTGGTTTGATTCATGTTCGCATCCTCTGCGTCCACTACCCAACAAGGAGCCAAAAACTCGCGATGCTGTTTTGTTTCTCTCTCGCTCGTGGCCATACGTACGTGCTCGTACTCGAACCCACACCTGTGGATCGCACAGCGCAAGACAACGGCATTGCACGAAGCCCAACACGAGCCGCCACCGCGAGTGCCGCTGCCGCGATCAGGAAATACAAGAATCTTCGTACTTGCCACTCGCGTTCCAAATTCGCACAACCCAAGGCTTAGAGGCCCGAACGAACCCTGCGCTGCCCCACTGGCGGATTAGCAGGGAAAACTGGGACATTTTGCTTCTTCCGATCAATGCCCGCGCACCAACGTTCAAGTTCCGAGCTCCACACTCCCTGAAAAACGCATACTGGTTGTTGTGCTGTGCGAGTATGCGCGGACGGCACCACCCCAAGTACCAAAAGAAGACCTGGCATCCTTGTTTTGCTCTCTATTTTCCGCCGCGTTTGTGCCTCGTGCGCCTTTTTTGCCTTTTGGGATCACCACGCCGACATTCGGAGGCCATGGTGCGTGTCACGTTGAGACACATATGCCAAGAATTCACGATCTGCGGTGCCAACACCGAAAGCCCAAACACCACCGGTATCTGCTACCAAGTCGAGAATTGTACGCCTTGTTGTCAGTGACTTTCTGAGCAAGAACTCCGGCAATAGTGTCATCCGCGTGATGCGCGAAAACGAAGCGAAGCTGTCGCACAGGCGTTTGACGCAGTGCGCACTCACGAGAGATGAAGCACCGAAAACGGGTTTATATCACGTCTCTGCGCGTTGCGGATGCTCCCATCGAACCGGCGCAGTATAGCCCGTGGTTGCCAACGCGTGTCTGGTAAACACCCAACAGTATTTCCCACACTGGTCTTTGGTCGCAATTGCGTTTTTCGTTTCTGACGAAACAGCATCTCAAAGGCAGCGTCACGTTGGTTGATACGAAGCGCCTTCCTCGTCACCTTCAGGGGACCAGACAAGGCAACCATCTGCAATTCGAGTGGCGGCCAACAGCGGTGGTGTCGAGTAGAGCCGAGCACGAAATGACACATGGTGATCTGCATTCTGGAAGTCAGAGAGGGAGCAGCGCAAACAGGACATTCTCCTCGGATGCACGGGTATGGTAAGATTCGGTGGAGTGCAATACGTCGCCGTACGACTGAGCATGCAAGAGTGGAGCAATAGGTACAAGCGCAGAACGGAAAAGAAAAGGAGTCAGCACTCCATGAGCACTTGCAGGAGAATGCTCCTTTCTCGGAGGTGACCTCTGCCCCTTTTTGTCACATCAAGCTGATTTCTTACACGTAGGAAATGGAGAGAGACTGAAGGGACACCTGTGTTCACGCTCTGTTGCATTCTGGGGAACTACCGCGGAGAGTAGGATGGAAGCACGTCACTATCCGCGGGTTGTCTGTCAACAAGATTCTTCCGTGCCCCCCCTGCCGCCCACACAATGTATCTGTCTGCACCTGCGAGAAAGCAACATTCAGACGCACACACAAGCTGCCTCCGATTCGCATGAATGTACGTGGAAGAATGCATTCCGTTCCTCCTTCGATCGCAATCGTTGTACTATACCTCGTCTTTGCGATTGTCAGCAACGGACAGCGCCAGCCATCGGTCTACCAATACGATGCGTACCACGCAGAGCACTCGAGCCGATGCCTTCCTGCGCTGATTGTTGCAGTTCGAGCATTCGGGCATTTGGGCCTGACAATGACAGTGACAGCGCTTTGGTACACCGCACGATACAAGACAAGGTTGCAAAGTGCGAAGCACAGAGTGTGCAATGGGTGGCAAGTGGCAAACAGCAGCTGCCCTGTTCTTCAGAGACAAATGTGGATGATAAAGTAGCTGTGCACATGCATGTATCCTACACCATGCAATGCATTTGTACTAGAGTGATTTTGTGATGTTGATTCGGCCGTGTTGTTCCTCCTTTGTTCATCCTATAGTCTTGTAATGGCTCTCTGCGGATGACACGGTGCCTGGAATGACTTGCGACGGAGATGCTCTCTTGGAGCTGAAAAGGCATCAGACCGCTACACAGAATAGCGAGATTCGGCGAAGCCGAGGGAGGCCATGTATCAGCATCTACTATACCCAACATTTGATTCCGTACTATTCTATTATAGTATGCTGCACATATTCGTACGTACCCGCGAGAATCACAATCATCCACACCTACTCGTGAAGTCAAGAACGGTGTAATCATTGTCGTCCATGAAGACAAGATGAATCCAGCGAAGATGAAAAAGTGTGCTGAAAAAGTGAGCCATGGGGCTGCGATCCTTGATGCGCAAGACTGACGAAAGCGAGGAGACGCGCAGCAAGTATTCCACCAACGACGTACTCGTCCTCAGCCTCACCCACGTCTCCACATCACTCGCTCTGCAAGAGTATGGCATTCGAGCCCAGAGAAAGTGAATTGGCGGGTAACAACATGAGGCTCAAGGTCACAGATACCGCCCGTTACCAACCAGAGAACGAACATGTGGAATGGAGGAAGTGTGATCGTATCTCTCTCTCTTTCTCTCTGCTATTCGAATAGTCGAGAGAGACTTGTCGGCACTCTGCAAACGGCTGATTGTATGTGTTCATTTAAAAGGCAACCACTGAGTCTGTCCGTCTATCAGTCCAACGTGTCTGGAACTGAATAAGAAGCTATTCCAGTAGCTTGTGTTGTCCGTTCGCAATATCTTGTCCGATTAAAAACGTATTTGTCCGTTTAATTTCGTCCGATTAATACATTGTTCCAAACGTGGACTGTATTTTTGCGCATCACGTATCCAGTCTGTCCCTGCGTACATGGAAGGGTTGCTGTCTGGTGCTGTCGTCCTCTTTGTTCTTGGCTTGCTTCGGACTACGAAGCAAACACTCTTCATCTCCTCATTCATTCACAAGCAACATTATGTTTCACATAACGTGTGGTAGGACTATATCATGTTCAGTTCGCTCTCGTCTCGGTTTGATGTCCATGACATGATTCGAAGCCATGCACGTTGACCACATGTCCTTGCGGCTGTCCGCCTTTCAGCCTTCGTTGGACGTATCAGGTCCGCTCCAGTGGATGGCGACATTGCGCCCGTCGAACGGAAGCACTGATTGCTGGAAATCTGGGTGCTTTTGTTGCAAATACGCGCAGAACTGTTCATGATTCCGCACTGGCACCAACGCTCCAGCCTCATTCTTGATGCGGCGTTGATGAAACAGGTTTGGAAAGACGCAGCATGGAACCACGACGAAGGGCTTCCCAAACTTGAGCGCCGCATCCACAATGGCCTCCGTTGCCCCATCCGCATGCAAGCCAACCAGCAGCGACGCCTTCTGCACGGCTTGTCTGAGATCAGGACTCATCTCGATGTCATGGTCAGTGAAGTTCATGACGAGCTGTGTGCACCGTGCGTTGACGATGCTTCCCGGAAAAGACTCGTCCTGCGAGATCCGATCTTTGAATCGCTGCTGCCACTTTTTGGGAAGTTTGGGAACGACGTCCTTGGCATAGCAGTCGGCGACGTCCGCCTTCCTTGGATCTACCATGACGACTTCGACCTTGTAGCACATCGTCAGTCGCGCCGCTGTTTCTCCTTTTCCACCGGCAACATCCAAGATATGGAGCGGCTGCTTGGGACGAGGAGGAGGTGATGGCGAATGTTGTTCCTGTCCCTGTTCCTGCTCCTCTTCCTTGTGTTGGTCGCTGGATTGGTCCCCAGTCTCTACAATCGATTGTTTGCTTCCACCAGCGCTGTCATCATGAATCTTCGCTTCCTTGAAGGATTCCGGAAACGTGCACTCCAACCACTTGGTGAATGCCTTGTGTCTATGCTGGTTGCGTGCCCCGTGGCGCTTTCGTTTGGGGTTGTTGAGCTTGCGCCATTCTTTCGTCGACAGCTGTCGCGTTTGCCCTCGTTGCTGCTGCTGCGTCTGTTCTCCGACGAGTGCATGTTGTTCTTCATACTGCTCTCCATGCGGCTCTTTCTGCTGCTCCCGCAACTTCGCGTCATCGTCTGCCGCATGATCCATTTCGATTTTGGCTTTGCCTTGATGTTGCCTTGATGTTGCGCTGGCGTTGATGTTGGGATGTCCAGGTCATTGTGGATGTTGTTCTTGGATGCTCTGTTCCGCGAAGATCATTACGTTGGTTGGTGTGTCTTGCTGCGTCATTTTTGTTGTTCGGTGCACGTCACTTGTTGGGTGATGCTGACCTCAGTCACGACCAATCATTTGGTTTGATCATGTCTGTCGAATCACGAATCATTGTCGAAACCGATTTGGAAAAAAGGGTGGACGCGACGTGGCACCCAAAAAATCTGAGTTCTTGCATCCGTATCCATCGGCATCAGACAGGCAATTCGCGCCACCTTGACGGACTTTTGCCAACCTTTTCACACATCTCTTTGTGTGTGCGACTGTTGTCGGACACCAGCAACATCGCGGTTCTGATCGAGTTTCGTCCCGATGACATCGTGATGGGAGGAGGTGCCGACGGCCATTGGTTCCTGCTCACCTGTTCTTAGGTACCTCTGTTGACCGGCTGTCTGTGCTTCTCCCTCCACCCAACACGGCTGTGCGCAAGAACACGAAGGAAGCACAAGTGAGAGATCTTTGGCGAGGCCGACTTTGGAAGATTTGCACCGACGCAGGCACTCACTGACGATACTCACAAATACTTCGCCATACATTCTCGACTCAGCTTGTATTGCCGAAGAGCTAACTGGCGAGAACATCAACAGGAACATACCGACCACAAGAAGCGACAGAACACCAGCCTTCCGTCCCTCTACACGAAGAAACCAAACCATCCTACTCCACGAGTGCTCTGGAGCATTGCTCAATTCAAAGTGGAAATCGACCCTTCGAATACATTCATGCGACCAGTTGTATAATACCATACAGAGACAGAGACAGCAGCATCATGTTCAGCAGAGAATATGAACGGATCTTCGTGACCTTGGATGGCTTCAGCGAATTGGAGTATCTGGCCAGCATCGCCTTCATGTCGGTGCTCGTTTGGGAGTCGTTGTACCAGTTCCTCAGCACGGCCGTCATTCCGAACCTGGTCACGACGTGGGCGCTGGACAAGTCCAACCTGCCCGTGCTGCTGCGGGAGGGGCCTTCGTACGGATGCAGCATCGTTCACAGCACCTTCACGGGTATCTGCGCCATCATCTTCTTCGTCCAATGCATCCCCATGGACGCAGCTGTCAAATACAGCGTCATACCCTTCGGCATGATGGAAGTCAACTGCATATTCATGGGCTACCTCATCTACGACTTCTTCCATGTCGTATCGCAGTACCCCAAGCTGGGCGGCATGGACTTGCTGGCCCATCACGTCGTCTTCATGATCTGCAGCGTCGCCAACGGCGCCTACACCATGATGGCGTATCCCTTCTCCTGGCTGCTGCTCGGCGAGATATCCACCATCTTCCTCAGCTTGCGCTGGATCCTCATCAAATGCGGACGCGGTTCGTCTCCCGAATTCACCGCCGTCCAGAATGCCTTCGCCGCCACCTTCTTCCTCACGAGGGTCGCCATTTACGACCTGGGCCTCTTCCATATCGTGTACAACTGGGACGCCATCATCCAGGGCGTGACGACGGTCTGCGGAACACCCAAGCCGCTGCTTCTCACCAGCATCATTCTGGTCTTTGTCGGCGGCCTCCTCAACTGGATTTGGATCGTCAAGATTTATCAGCTCGCAACACGACCTACCCGTTCCGCAAAGGGGCCATGAATGTTCCATGCGAGAAATGGCTGAGAGAGCACGAGGCTCTATCTGGGTGCTGCTGACGGTGCCAACCGTCCACGTGGAGTTGTCGACTGGATGGAAGTAGAATCATTGATATAATTTTGGATAGACACTGCTGTCGTCTTTGTCACTGGAGTACTCGACTGGCTTCATGGATTACCGCACTCTGCACCCCATTGATGCTGTTGTTGCAATCCAATTTCCTTGTCAGGTGTCGTCTCTCTCTCTGGAGTTTGGACAGCAACCAACTGTGCAGCAAACACTTATATGCACTAGTGACAGGGAGCACCACGGCATGTAACTATGTACGCTAACTGCATTGCCTCTTCTGTGTTGCCTTTACTCATGGAAGGCTTGCTCCGATACTGCAGCTTGGAACGAGCGTAGCAATATGAACTATTCTAGACGAGACTAAACGCACCACGCCGTGCTGTGGAAGTGCTGTCGAGTATCTGTTGTCGACTGGAACGATAACGATCACTTCTTGGCCTGGATGACGAAGATATGCTCCCACAAGGAATCCAAACCAGCATATCGTTCCTTCCGATCAGGGTTGTCGACGAACGTGTCTTCGGACTCCAGCAACGCGATGGACTCGACCCAATCCAACGCACCGTACATCTCTCGTACCATCGCCTCCGAAATGGAGAATGGCGGACCCTTCTTCGTCGCCTCCAAGTCGGTCGCAGATTGCCGCTCCATTGCGCACAGAAGGATGCGTGCACCAGGCGCCACGACCTTGGTCATCACTTCCAGATACTTGTCCCTCATCGAGGGGTCGATGGCAACCAAAGAACCGCGATCAAACATGGCGTCGAATTTAACGCCATCCACAGCGTGCGGCCCGAAATCGAAAAAGTCACCCTTGAGCAGCGTCATCTTGGGACCCACGAAGCGCTCATAGCCCTCACTTGCGGGCTGTTCTGCAATCTTCATTTGAGGTTGTTCCTTGCCGAAGTCTTCCAGCGATTTGCGGATCCCATCAACACCAACAAGGTGGACGTCGTCGCCAGCAGCCGATTTCTCGGCGATGTACACCATATCCAGCGTCTTTCCGCACAGAGGCACGAAGCATTGGACGGTGCCGGCAGATGCAGCGTCCTTACGCTCGTCGAGCAACGGTTGGATGATGTTGGCGTTCCAGTACTTGAGAATGGCAGGGTTGACCTCATCGAGGTGGAATCCGATCTTGTTGCTGTCCCACCGATCCAACCATGGCTGGAGATTGGCGGAGTCTTCCTTGGCAACTTCTTGCGTCATGTCTGCTGTTGAAGCGTCACAGGATCCTGGATCCTCTGCGTCTGCTGCTGATTTGCAGATCTGGAGGCTGTTCTGTGTGGAACCAGCGGAAGCCCGACGCGTTTTCGATTTGCTGGGTACGGCCAGGTTGGATTCGAACGAGGTCACAGCCACGATGTACAACGCGATCAGATACAAGCAAGCGAGTAGAGGTGGTTGGTAGGGGCTCTTCTTCATTGTCTGGACGACGAGGACTGTGTCTGGTGTTGAAGGGAGCACGGATAGTGCACAATTGTGGGTGCATCGTCCTCCAGCTCCTCATGTACCACTTTTGGAGTGAAGGGTTCTCTGCGAGTCCGGAACGACAGAGAAGCACATCGAAACCCTTTCGTTTTGACACCTTTCTCTTGTTTCGCTTCCAAAATGGTACTCAGTAGATTTCTCCTGTTATTCATGCTATCATTGTAAATGTAGATCACGGCGTTGTTTACAACATGTGAGGCTTGTAGCCATCCTAGCAGATGCAACGCGATCATTTCTTGGCCTGGATGACGAAGGTGTGTCCTCACAAGAAATGCAATTCAGGGAACCATTTCTCTTTTACACCATCATAGGCGAGGAAGTCGTCGGACTCGAGGAACGTGATGGATTCGACCCAATCCAACGCATCGTACATGTCTCGCACTGCCGCCTCCGGTATGGAGATTGGCGGAGTCTTCTTTGGCGACTTCTTGCACCTAGGTTGTCGATGAATCGTCGCGGGATCTTGAAGGCATTGCGTCTGTTGCTGGTTTTCAAGTTTTGGAATCATGATTATGAGCACAACCAGAGTATGAACGCTGCGTCGTGGAGATGCCTGGAACTGCAACGGTGGATCCAAACGATGCCACAACCAAGATGCGCAAAGCGATCGGATACCATGCTCGGAGACAGGCCAACGACTGGGGAGAGGGGGCGTTCCATGCAGCGTTGAGGCTCTTCATTGTTCCGGTAGCGAACGCCGTCTTCTGTTCGGAGGAGGGTTGCTTGCGTGCGTGTCCGTTCGCTTTTGGTATGCACCTGAGTTGGTATACTCTCCATGGAGCATTGATGTGGGAGCGATACTGATACCATCGTCTATGAATCTGTTCGGTCTAAAGTAATTTGTAGAGACTGAAACATTTTGGCTGGACCTTCCGCCCTGCCTCGTACACAGACGGTTGGACGATCGCGCATCGTCGCGTCACCATAGCCTTCCAGAATCAATCTGCGTACCGCCGCTGAGTTGATCCGGCTTCATGAATTCTTTCGCAACCACGATGTACGATGCCATGTACGTGAAGTAGTCCCTCAATGCCGAGATCGCTTCTTCGTCATCCTGCAGCATCGGATGCTCCTCCACAGCAGCGTGCATGTGAAAGACCCACCGCTCCGCCGCGCGATCGCCGATCGGATAGGCGGCGTGCCGTCCCACCAATCTGGTGTACTTGCCCTTCTTCTGGCGATAAAGATCCGGGCCTCCGAAGGTTTGGACGAAGAATCGATACTGATTCTCGATGGCCTCCGCCTTGGAGCTTGATGCGAAGATGCTGAGGAACCACGGATTGAGCTTGTCGGCGAAGACGCGGTCGTAGAACAGCGTCGACAGCTGCTCCCAACCATCCTCGCCGAGGCGCTCGAAGAGGTTCGGCGATAGATTCAGAGCCCGTTCCGACTGTTTGAACGAGATCCCGCACTTGTCCAGTGCCCGCTTCTGCAGCGCCAGCTTGCTCATCGTTGATTGTGTATTGACTGTGTATTGACTGTGTATTGACTGTGTACTTGGTGTCGCCCTGTTCTCCGTTTCCGATTCTCTGCTCTTGCGCTTTATGATTCCGGGTATGATGACCTCGAGATGCAAACGAATGAAGTTGATCAGCTTCCGCAATTGATCCGCGTGCGAGTGGTATCGTCTTCTTTCTGCTGTTGCGCACTCCCGTTCCTTCACACCACACCCATGCTCACGCGGGTACGGGTATGAAGAATGAGGATGTTCCTGGAAGCAAAGCAACGAAGTGGGAAAGTGCCGAGGGTATCTCGATTCATGTGATATCTGCCCAGGGTGCGAGCAGGTCGTAAGCACTTGTGCGACTATTCTCAGTTCGATCCATCAAGGCAGAACATTCTGCCTCATGAAAATGCCGGAATGGGCCTTTGTTCTCTTCGTGCGATGGCGATGTGGATGGATGTTGGTGGCGGCGATTGTGATTCCGATTGTGGAGGTCATGCTTTGTCCGTTCATTTCCCTCGACATCGTCAAGGTTAGCAAACACATCCTGGCCTGCCTCAGCCGATTCGGACAGAATGGCGGTGTAATTGTCCGATTTTTCCTTCGGACAAAAAAGCGGACAGTCGAAGCAGAAAAGATACGAATCGAATCGAATCGAAGTCAAAGATACCGATCCTTCTGGGAGTGGCAAGAGAGAGAGCGCACAAAATGTGATGACCACACACAGCACCACCAGTACCATCACCACCACTACCAGCAACAACAGCAGCAGTATCTATCGCAGATCAGAGCAGGCGCACTCGTACTCGTACTCGTGCTCGTAATTCTCACCACCAGTTCCCACGAAGTCGATCATGAAGCTGTACGATCACCTGCTCCACATCCTGGCAGGCATTGCTGGACTGACGACGCGTGAGCCAGCGGCAACTCACAGTGCCACCACTTCTTCCAACATTCGGACAGGAAACTCCTCTCCTTCTTCTTCTTCTGCCCATCCGAGCACTCATGCATCTGCGACGTCTTCAGGCATGCCGCAAGCACCGCCTCTCAAGGTGATCCTCATGACGGGCCAGTCCAACATGGTGGGACATGGCTACATCGACAGAACCAACGATGATGGGAACTTCAAGAACGGAACGCTGGAGAAGATGGTGCAGGACGAGCCGGGCACGTACGGCTTCCTCAAGGATCCCGAGACGCAGGAATGGGCAGAATTCCAGAACGTTTGGATCGCCTACAACCGCCAAATTGCAGACAGGCACGACCCTGTCATCAACAAGTTCGGCAACCTCACAACCGGCTACGGTGGCGACAGGGGAGGCGACGACCAAATGGGCCCGGAACTGGGTTTCGGAGTGACGCTTTCCAAGTTGCTCAACAGGAACATCCACGGCGATGTTCACAGTGACAACTTGGATAGATCCCACAACGCCCACGACGAGATTGGTGATGGCGATTCAACGCAGCAGGTGCTGCTGGTGAAGGTTGCCTGGGGCGGTCTGAGCTTGGCGGTAGACTTTCGACCACCATCCTCGGGTGGCACGGTCGGCGTCTTCTACAATGCATTCGTCGCGGCGGTCAACAACGCGCTGTCCAATCTGGATGACTTTTTCCCAGACTACAGCACCACCATCGGCAGCTACGAATTGGCGGGACTCGCGTGGCACCAGGGTTGGAACGACGGCGGCAACGACGACATGGCGAACGAGTACGAGTTCAACCTCGCCAATTTCATCCGGGATCTGCGCAAGGACTTCGATGCACCGCGGATGAAGGTTGTGGTTGCCGTGAGCGGTCTCAGCGGGTACGCTGGCCAACCGCCGCGACGCAGGGCGGTGATCAATGCCCAGTTTGCAGTGTCAGACGCCGACAAGTATCCCGAATTCGCTGGCAACGTCGCGTCGGTGGAGACGCGGGGCTTCAAACGCGAGCCCGATCCGCTGTCGCCGGGAAATCAGGGATACCACTGGAACAACAACTGCATGACCTACTGGCTCATCGGCGAGTCCATGGCGCGTGCGATGGTTGCCTTGCTTCCCAACACGAAGAAAGAGACTGAGTAGTCTAATACCATCGAATGCAGACAGTCTCCCTAACTCAATTTTATGGTAATTTGACAGGCTTGCGTAACATACACGTACACGAACCGGAACATGGATAGCATAAGTGTGTCTGAAAAAGGTGGCAGTGACAATGGCAATGGCGATGCTAGACTAGAGCAAGAGGCACGCCTGAGATTTGCAACGATGTGGCCGCTGCGTTCCCACGGACTTGGGCCAAATTGACTGAAACCGTCCTGTGCACGATTGACGAACCACCATGTCTGGCCCGAGCATTTCGAACGCTCCCGAACTGATCGAATTTGACGAACAACAAACAAGGCCCTGCGTTGCACAAAGATGAACAGCGAACTGCAATTGGCGAAGATCGCCGCCGCGAAGATTTCACATAAAACACAAACAGCATCACAGCACAAAGCAATCAACGCATCAACACCCAACGCACCAACTCTAACTCAAACACCAAAGCAATTTCCAACATGGTCCGCTTCCTCAACACTATGGATGACTTCAACGCAGTCGTCGAGCAGTCCAAGACCAAGCTGGTCGTCATCGACTTCACCGCTTCGTGGTAAGTTTGCGAGACCGTGTCACACCATCCCGAAGATCCGCTTGCGAACCACCCGAATCTGCGCGAGTATTGGCCTATTTCCGCGTGTTGTTTGCGTGCATGGGCCGCACATTGTCTCCTGCTCCCGACCTCCGGTTGCACGCGCAATGGCTTCACATCACGCAAATGCATGAACATGAATTTCAACGCTTCATGGTGCTTCCTTGATCATTGCATACACCACTCACTGGGACGCGACGTTGAACAATCGTTCATTTGTTCAATCGATCACTACAACTCAATGCAATACAACTCATGCCGTCTCATCTCATTTCATCTGTTCTCTGGGATCAACACAATCAGGTGCGGACCATGCCGATTCATCGGCCCAATCTTCGAGCAAATGAGCGAAGAGTTCTCGGCCGTTGAATTCGTCAAGGTCGATGTCGACGAGGCTGACACCATCGCCGCCAAGTGCGGCATCAGAGCCATGCCAACCTTCCAATTCTACAAGGGCGGCGAGAAGGTCAAGGAGGTCCAAGGTGCCAACCAAGAAGCCCTGCGTGCCGCCATCACAGAACTCATGTAAGCGCTTTTGGGGGACAGAGAAGATAAACACACTCGAAAGCCGCATCATGTTTCTCCCACTCGAAGACAGCGGCAATTGATGTTGCAAGGTTGACCCATCTACATGACACCTTGCATCAGTGCTCACCATCTCGCGGGGCTTGGAAGCACTTCGATTCGGAAGATTCAACTTCAAAAACAAAGCCGTAACAGTAATTTACACCATGTTCATTTCAATTCCAATTTCCGTTGACGAATGATGTGCCGCAAGCACGATAGTGTATTCGAACAGGCGGCTTTGGAGCATGAACACCGATTTATTCACGCGAGTGTCTATGTAGTAGCTCGTACTTGAGTTTACTCTCTAGTCGTTTCTGTTGGCGATTTCCAATTCCAGTATGCCTTGATCCTTCATGAGCAGGTAGACGATCGTGCCGTACCCGCTCAAGCAATCGCGTTCCAGCGCCGACTGAAATGCCATCCCGCAAACGCGCGCCAATTCCATGGGTTCCAAACCTGGCCGCCACAATGCCTCGGCGGTTCCGTACAATGAATCGGACGCCGTTCCGCACACGACGAATGCGTCCGATTTGGATTGGGCGCCGATGAGATCCATGCCGCAGAGGAATGGGACCACTGCTCCGGCTTTTCGTTCTGATGCGCTCGGCATGAGACCCGCCACAACCGGTTCCACGTAGTACGGTGAATTCCGGCGATTATACAGGACGTGGCTCGTCAAGGATGCCATCGCTCTCGCCGAAACACTCCGATGTATCGATGCGGCACGTTGCGATCGCGAACCCATTCCTGCCGTCGCGGCTTGCTGGCCCGCAATTGGACTTTGTGAGAGTTGGGGATTCAGTCCATTGCCTCCATCCAGAATCAAATCATCGTATCCTCTCCGTTGCATTCCATCACTGCTTCTGGATTCATCAATGTCTACCAGCTTGTCCTGTTCATCCTCGCGACGTGTCGCGAAACCCAAGGAACGACCCAATTTGGATTGTATCTGCAGATCCAATTCTTGATACAGGGTTTGGACGTCGCCTTCCAAACCTGTAAATCCAACCAGCAGATGAGAATGCGGCGTCAGCACCTTGCGCGGAGCCAGCGTCACCATCTGGGCTCGTCGAAAACCGAAGAGAATGGATGATAACAGAACAAATGAAGAAATGACCACCGATGAGAATGATGGCACATGATTGAGTGCAGATGCAAAGATGTTGACGAATACTCGCGATTCATCATGAAGGAGAGAGAATGGCAATCAAGGCTGTTGACGAGCAAGTTCACAGCAGCAACATAGCCTATGTACCTGCGGACCGCTGCCGAACCGCCTATCCACGGCCACCGCCACGCATTCCCTGCCGGCCATCGCAAGAATGGAGCCACCGTTCATTGTCGTTGGATCCTGCTGCTCTTGTGCAGCGATCTGGCAGATGGACGATGCCAGCAAGCACACCACCATTGCCCATGATCGAACGAAGCCTGTCTGCGGAGGATTGGGGTGTATCGCGATGCGATGGAAGGGTTGTCTCTCTCTGCGCATGTTCGATCTCATCGTCACTGCTTTCGTGTGGGAATGTGATCAACTCGCGCGGACGTATAGTAGAGGTGGGACATGCACAAGTCTTCCTTCGGAATTGTGGATGTGGAACAGAGATGTGTTGGGATCTTTTCCTCCTCGTATTGTGTTTTCGACATCAGCTCTTTGGTAAAAACGGAGACGGACATCTCCTTCAATTCGAGAAAATTCCACAACACCTATCTTAGACTGCTCATGCGATGTCTAGAGACAGAGAGAGAGAGGGAAAGAGCGGATATGGACTACTCACAGAAAACAAGTTCATGTTCCATCCAATCACCGTCGTGTCGATCAATGTTCCGAGACGTTACGCTTGTGTATGCAATATGTACCTATCAATACATTATGCCAGAGTATGACAATCATGTTACCTTGGGTGATCTACACGTCCAGCTGGTACGTCATTGCAACACTTCATTTCTCTGGTGTGGTCTCAGCGTGAGTGGGGAACTTGACGCTGCGTTGCGACTGCTGCAGCCGTCTGGACGAACCTCTGGATCGTGATCCACGCCTTCTGCTGGAACTATTCGTCGCCGCCGTCGTCGGATCTGTAGCGGCGACAGGAAAGCCGGCACTCTCGTTGCCATTCTCCCCCAGGTTTCTGCCATTCGAGGGTGGTGTTTGCCGCCGTGGTTGAAAGATAAAGCCAGAAGGCAAAGCGTCGCGTTTTGCTGCTGGCGATGACGATGGTGATGTTGGGAAGATGGGACCGATATCCTTGATAACAGTCTCGCCTCCAGCGCTCGACGGCTTCAGGCCGGGCGAACGGGTCGGCTGTGGCACGGGAGCAGTCGGCAGAGACGACGGTGACACGGAGGGAACGAATATGGTCGGGGTTTGACTTGGAAGTCGAGACGGCGAGATGGTTGGGATTATGGTGGATGGGCTAGAGCTCGGGATCTGTGACGGCGATCGGGTCGGCATCGAGGTGGTGGGAGGCTGGGTCGGCACCATCGATGGTGAGACGGAAGGTGCGGCAGTCGTAGGAGCCTGCGATGGTGCGGCGCTTGTCGCGGCGATCGTCGGGACGGATGACGTGGTTGGCGCTGCACTTGGCACAGCACTCGGACTTTCCATAGTCATCATATTCAGGGTTGGCTTGTCCGATGGTGTGCTGGATGGAGACGACGAAGGCACAGCGCTTGCGGCCTGCGCAGAGGGAGTGCTGGACGCTGCGTCAGTCGCTGCGGTGGGGACAATCGATGGACTCGCTGATGTCGCAACTGACACTTCCGTTGGAACCTGCGATGGTGAGGAGCTTGGTGGAACGGATGGGCTTGCCGACACTTCTGCACCACCTGTCGTGGGAACCTGAGAAGGAGAAAGCGAAGGTGACTCCGTTATCACCGAAGCCGCGGTGGGCACCTGACTAGGAACATCCGAAGGTTCGACGGCAGTTGGGGTTTGGCTTGGACTCTCTGATGCTGCATCTGCAGTCGGGGTTTGGCTTGGAATCTCTGACGCTACAACTGCAGATGGAACTTGGCTTGGGGCAGCCGACGGTACTGCGCTTGGTTGTTCGGTTGTCGGCGAGGCCGACGGCGACGCGCTTGGGTTTGGGGTTTCACCAGCAAGAAGACCAACAACATCAAACATGTATGTGTACGGGCCTTCGCTTTGGCCCGGCATTCGTCGGAAGTTGTTGACCGTCACTCCGCTCACCCCGAGCCCGGTTGCACTGCTGTAAAGGTCGGTGTTGGGGAATATATCGGCGGATGCCAAGTCCTCTGCGGTGCCAGGTCCCAGAGATTGAGTATCCGAGATCCATAGGTCCTCGTCTCCGCCGCCGCTTGTGTACTGCTCGAGCTGGTACCCCATTCTGCCGCCTGGGGTACCAATCGAGTCTGCTTGCAACACCGCGACTCCATAATGGTTGAAGGAGCTGGGCCAATCTGCGAGTGCGTTGTATAGAAAGAGTAAGGCGCGTATGGTTTGGTCGTGGAGATGGAAAGAGCGAGTTCGTGGTCAGGTGGTGTCAGGAACAGTGGGGAGATCATTGTGAGAAAATAGTTGTGTTGCAAATTGCAGGAATGTGGCCGGCAATGGGAGTACATGGGTAAGAATCGTCCATACTCGGAGAGTGCGAATACATTGGCACGACCGCACAATTCCGAACGCGGAGAACGCCGTTCTTATACTTCAACCATAATTCATGCTTGACGAGATGCTTCGTCTTCACACTCCGGCGGGTGAATGGCATCTTTGCGTGCCAGCATGGTTCAAGATATCATTTTGCAACGCTTGCAATGCGACGGTGGAGCACCCGTATGATTCAGCGTACCTCCTTGCGCGGGAAATCCGCGGTCTCTGTTGCCTCTGAATCCCCCTCTCCTCGGCTCCGTTCTGCAAGGTTGGATAGATGGGTACCGTTCGGTGTGCGCAACCCCAGATGGTAGCATTCCACCGTATTGCAGACAATGTTGTGGATGGGTTGAAACAACATTTGTTGTGAGGAATGGTCATGGATGGGTTTGGACAGGATGCAACACAGCGCATTTTCAGGTTGTATTGGACTATGTACATCGATCTGCCAAAGGCGAGTATCAGCACCAGCATCAGCATGCATTGTGCCGCTCATTCATTTCAATGTATGGCGAATATTCCCCACAGACACTCCGTCACATACATAGGCACACACTTACATTGCTTTGTCGATCTTGTAGATGACGATTCCTGGATGGCGCCAAAACAATTCAAAAGAGTGAAGTTGAAGATGTCACGAAACAAATAGAGCAGAGCAAGTTTGATGTGAGCGGGCATTCGTATGGGACGAGTGCATTTGCAAGGAGTTGTGACGAGTTCACGTAATTCCTACGTGAGTCCATGATTGTACACTCAAGTGTTGGTGGAAACGTGGAGTGATCATCAACATCGTATGAGTGGAGCAGTGATACCTTGTCATGTTCTCCAAGTTCATTCATCCTCTCAGATCAAGCATTTCGGTACGTACCTCCTTCACCGAAAAAGAACTCATCGAAGTCATCTGGGATTGGTTGCCGATTCTCAATCAGCAGATACTCCGAGTCTGACAGATCGACGCGGAAGATATCCGGCTGCAGCTCCACGGGCCTCGCGGTATAGGTTCCGTCGGTCGTTATCATAGTAGGCTCCACAAAACCCAGCCGTTCCTTCGACCATGCGCTGAGATGGCCAGGCCTGGACTTATTGTTCCTCTGTCCTGCAGTGTTGGCCATGAGACCAAATCGATCAATACCTCCAATGTTGCCGGACGTTTGCAAGTCCGGCGAGACGTCGTTATCGTACAAATCGAGGAGACCGAAGTTGTGGAACATCTCGTGCGTTGGAACTCCCAGGCGAGCAATATTGGCGTCGCATCTGAGACGGAACGCCGAGGCGAAGGCGTACTGTCCAACCCGCAGGCCGCTCAAAGAACGCCACGTCAGAGTGGTCTCCGTCGCTGCGGTGGAGTGAGATTGGATGCGGTCGTCTGGAACGGTGCCGAATCGGCAGTCCGTGCCACCTTCTTCCGAGGCATACCCGGAATGCAGCACGACTATGAGGTCGATGATGCCGTCACCATCGCCATCGACGGTGTTGAAATCAAATCCGTTGCTTTCAATATTCTCAAGTATTGGCACCATCGACTGCTGGAGGTTGGGGTTGAGACCGCGGTTGGGGCCTGCGTAGAACGCTTCCGTATTATCCGTCGTCTGCCAATCAATGACCTCCGCCTCGAATGTCAGCTTGCCGTACGAGCTGGTCTCAAAGTAGCGGCGCACAGATCCCGTTGGGATCACTCTGGATCCGATATCGTCCGGTTCGGCGTTGAACATGCGGTCGTAGTCCTGGCGCTGAACAGTTTCCACGGATGCATGATCGGACCATCGCATGAGCAGCACCAGCACCTTGAACGACCCCACCGGCGTGAGGAGTTGCAAATTGCGTTGCTCGTCGTCGTTTGTCGCAGCTTCTCCATCTACCTGCGTCCTCCTCTGACGTCTCCGTTGCTCGTTGATGTCTCGGATGATCTTCTGCTTCTTCTGGACTTCGACCCCGTAGGCTTCGTCGATTTGTTGGCATGCCTGTTCATCAATTGTGGCGCAGAATTCTTGATCGATCCACTGCGCTCGGTAGCCGTATGGGGCATTCATGTTGACCTGCGTGCCCGTAGCGGGGTGATGATGCTGGCTGACTGTGTCAGTGGTATCGGATGGGATAGGCTGTGTCGCATGAACGCTGCGCATCGCAGCTCCTGCAATAAGAGCGGCAAGGCTACGCGTTACGATTGCACGGGAATGCATGTTGGAAGTCCGTTCTGTTGGTTCTGTGAGTGTTGATGTTGGTGTGATTCTTCGATGACCCTCTTTGATGTCGATGTTACCGTTGCGATTGTGTCGCAATGCTGATACCTTTTCGTTGAATGTGTCGAAATGCGATGAGAGACAACGGCTTGTGATACTGTGGGGAGCTCTGTGAGACTTCCCGTAGTTGTGTCAGAGTGCGAGCACTGTCGTCATGGAAGTACCGACCACACGAGTATGCATGTACATAGTATGATGTCTTTGCCTGACCACAACTTGGCTAACCACAACTTGAACCCTCTCTTTCTCTCTCGCATCTGTACCGTTCACACCGTGCATGTGGTAGGCGGACGACATGCATGTTCTCGTACGATTCCCCAGTACACACATGCTGGCCTTGATCGTTCGAGGTGATGTACCATACCACGCCTATTCGTGGGATTGATGATGGCGGATTCATCGTCGGCGTGGACGGGAAGATTGGGAGTGCAGACTTGTGCTGCCGTCAACAAGTCTTGTGCAACCGCCAAAACTCGCTCTCGTTGGTCTTGTTGCCGTTGAACCTTCACGCGTTTTTGTTTCGTTTCGTCGACGGAACAAAAGATACCTTTTGTCGGCCAAAAAACGACTGCTTTGATCGTGAGGGAAAGTCTAGTGTACTTAAACTAGATAAACACACATTCCGAACTTTCGCGACAGTGTTGGCTTGCACGTTTGATTGTGGATATGTAATCAAAGGAGTCATAAGTTGCACGTTTGGAACGCATGCCTCCGCAAAACTGGAATGGTGTGGAATGGTGATGGCAATCACCCTTCTGCGAGAAACGCACATGACATGAGCACAAGCACAAGCAGATCGTACTCTGCGAACAATACCATACGGGTGCACCCGCTCCGAACATACTCGCACCATACAGAGATCATACACATACAATCATACCATATAATAGTACCTGCTGATCAAAGAGCGCAGCAACGATAACAGCAGGCACCACACGAACGCATCACAGCAACATCATGCGTGAACAAGACAAGATCACGCTGACATCGAAGCTCGCTGGGCTTCTGGGGTTTGAAGATGGTGCATCCGACGTCTTGGAGCATCTCATCACGATCGACAGCAAAGAGGTTCGTGACGAGGATGATCGCCGACAGCACCTCAGAAATTTGTGTCTGTGTGATCCTGTGCGCACAGATGTGTGCGTGTGGAGGAGTGCCGCACATTGTTGCACATTGTTGCTGCACGCCGCTGCATGTTCATGGCCCCTCATTTCTTCGCACACATATTCTCACTCGCTTCGGCCCTCTCGGCTTGGTCGTATCCTCATCCATTCTCCCTCAATTTCGCTTCTACCATACATACTCGTGCACGGAATGAATTCGGTCGTTCGATGATCGCAGGATCTGTCAGAGTACTTGTCGCAGCTGCTTGGCGACCAATCCAAGGAAATAGCTACGTTTTCGGACAATGTCCATCGCTTCCAGAAAGGACTTCCGTTGACATACCCAGCAGTGAAGATGACTGCTGCAGGTTCAGCAGCGACAGCAACCACCGCCAAACCTGCTTCAGCAACAAGAGCATCAACGTCGGCAACAACGGCAAAGGCTGCGACGAAGAAGCCGCAATCCAAGCAGGCGGCACGATTACAGGCGCGAAAGAATAAAAATGGCAACCAACCAAAGCAGCAGAAGCAGCAAAAGTCCAGAGTCCCACCACCGAAGAAACAGGCCAAGCCGCCGCCACCACAGGCAGCACCAGCACCAACATCGACATCAGCAGCACTCACGACGACAGAAGAGACCAAGTCCGACCCTTCACCACCCGCAGCGGCGGTCGCAAAGCCCGCAGAGCCAATCCAAAAGTTTCATCCCACACGCGGCAAGCCCGATATCATTTGCGGATGCTTCGGCACGCAGCACAAGGCTTTGACGAATTGCTTGTACTGTGGACGCATATCATGTGAGAAGGAGGGGCGTACCTACTGTGCATACTGCGGTTTCCAACTGGACGATGGAATATCGGGCAAGAAGTACGTGCTCTGCTGCCAAATGAAGGCACTTGGTGCATCGTACGCGTGCATCGAGCGAGAGGAAACGCAGCGGTTGCCATCGCGTTTGCATTTGTATCAGGATGCATGGACGAGACGACTCAAGGTGGAAAGACTGGCATTACACAGCAAAGAACAACACCTCGCAATACAGCACAGGCATACACTTTCATGCCCACTGTCTCACTTGCATTGCCCTTTCACGACGTTCCGTTTCGGTCCGTTTCATTCTATTTCTTCTTCTTCAACTTCCTTTTTGCATTCATTCCACTCTATCACTCTATGGCGTTTTATCGCATTTACAGCGACAATATTTCAGACGAAGCCTACCTCCAAAAGAACCGACTATTGCGCTTCGATCGGGTAAGTTGGATCATGTGTTTCTCACGCGTTCGTTCTTGTTCTTCCTCGTGTTATGGCGGACTGTTCTTGCAGCATGGGTGAAAGATGATGCGCGCATACGTCGCGTTGGGACGAGAGTGTCTGCCATGCCATACTGCTTGTAGCACTAATACTTTCCTACTGTGCCATCATGGTCGTATGTAACCGTGCCTCTTCTATCCATAATCCTATTCTCCCACTGCAATCGCATCTGCCGCAATCATAGGAATTTGCCCAACGGACGCAGGTGTTCGACGATCAAGCGGATTTCCAAGGAAGCACGAAATGGATGTCGGAAGAAGAGCGTCAGGAAGCCGAAGAGAAGGAGGAGGCACAAACCACGATCCTGCGACGAAAGAAGCAAACGCTAAACATTGCACTGTGATCGGGATGCGCCGAGTGCGGTATGCCATACTATTCTACCAATGCAGAGAATTTTGGTAAATTTGGAAATGGGTACTCTCTACTTACTTTGCATACGATCGAACATGTGTTCATGTCGAGAAGTGTAGTCGCAGAGTCCCCCCTTTTGAAACGACATGATACATTCACCTTTGTTCCTGTCTCATCCATCGCAGTTTGATCACGCTGCCATTTGTCATCACTGTGCGTATGGCTTAGCTTTCGCCTGCACCTGCGCCTCCGCCGTAACTTCACGAAATCGATAGCATTTCCGCACCAGTACCTCGACAGTAATACAACGTGCTAGGAGCGTTACAATAGTATTCTACGCAGCCCGAGTTGATACTGCGACTGCGGCCGTCGTTTCTGGTGCTTCGCCGTTCGATCATCCGAAGAGGTACGCTAGCACCCTTGCTGTTTGTCGATCACTCGATCGCTCGCTTAGTGGGCGGCGGCGGTTTCCTCTGGTGGGATGCTGAGGACCTTGAAGAAGAGTCCAAGATCCTTGATGTAGTAGGTGTTATCATCGTTGTGGATGGTGAACCAAAACATGGCGTGGGACTCAGGGTCCTGGTATCCGACCACGCGGGATGCTTTTCGCGATGGAATGAGGATTGGGGAGCTGAATGTGCCAGATCCCTCCGGTGGCACCAAACCCAAATCGTTGTATCCCTCCGTGTTCTTGGCCTCGAGCTCGTCGAGCTCTTCGATGCCCTCCAAACCGAGCTCCTTCATGTCCTTCTTGACATCCTCTGGCACGAAGTCAGGGATGTGGTGTGGCTTTGTGGTGCGGTCTCTGTCGGTTGGGATCAGGTTGTCTGGCTCCTCTCCGAGGAACTTGCCGATTCCAAATGGCAGGGTTGGCTTGGAGAGCCAGTCGGTGGAACCTTTGTCCTCTTCATCCTTCTTGGACGAGGAGAGCAATCGCACCGAAGAACCCTTCAGGCGGCGGCTCGCAATTCGTGTGACGCTGCCGTGCCGCAATTCGTCGCATTGCATCACATTGCATGGAGCCGTATCGCGTTACGTCACATTTCGATGAGCAGCGTTCATGCGAGTGTGCAGAGGAGCATGATGGTTGTTAGTCCAAGTGAAGTTGGGGAGATGTTAGGGCATTGGTGCGGGACAGCGCAATACAGAACATTATAGATGCAATCTCCCAACACCAGAAGCAACACCAACAGCTTGTTGCTGCGATTGCGGAGGTCTTGTTGGAGCTCTTTCCGGTTGTGCTTGGGTTGTTACTGTTGTTGCGTGAAAACAGTGTGGGCGACTCGTTTGACCAACGAAAATGTGGACAAACCGAACGCTGTTTTACGCGTTGCGTGAACTGCCGAAGCCAACAATCCGAACAAAGGAGGGCCGAGCTGACGGCATCAACCTGGCGCTCGTTGGATGCTGTCCGTGGCGTTATCACGAGACATTCGCCGTGAAATGCACGAAGACAGGAAGGACAGAAGCCTCTCTCCTTTCCCTGACATTCCGAGGGATTGTTGCATGGGACGGTGGCCTTTCGAAGACTTACGATCGTGCAGTAGAGGCCAACATGGTGATGACGACAGGCGATGCTTGGTTTTGAGGTGGGCGCTGTGGTTGTCCTGTTGTGGATGTTCCTGTGCATCTTTGTTGTTGTCCTGCGGAGAGGCAAAACAGCCACTGCGCCTTGCCTCCGTGTTGTTGGTTTGTCGCTGTTCGTTGTGTTGTGTGTTGCGTGTTCAATGGTTGTTGGCGTTGCTGTTTCCTCCTCCAGATCGCCTGTTGTGGAACGATCAGCATTTCGACTCCATCGACCAATCAAAACGGACACTTTTCCGAATTTGACTGGCGCGACCAATTATCTCGATTCGACTGGTACGAACCACATCAACGATCCACACAGGGACACTCCTTGAGCGGTGCAGAAATTGGGACATCATCAGCCTGTTCATCATCCAGTCTATTCATCCGGTTGATCGAAGATGAGGAAGAGGAAGATAACGACACTGTGCCCCTCTCAATTGGATGAGAGGATGATTGAGTTGATTGACAGAGTAGCTCGTGCTCGTAAGCATCACACCTGCAAACAACGGCACCTGATTTAAGACATAGGAATGCTGTGGAGTACTCCACTCCACTCTCATCTTCTCTCCCCTCTATGCAGTGTACATCGGCACTAGCACTCCTGATCCTCGTTGTCGCAGTCGCACCAACCGCGTCGTCCGGTCATACCCGTGTCCGTCCAAACTATGGCCGGTCTTCGCTGGAGATTTGCAAAACTAGAATGGGGCTGAGCGGTTTAAAGCTTTGCCACTCGTGAGATGTTGTTGTGGCGTTCGTCTCGGTGATGGCATAATTAGCGAAATATGCGCGAACCCAGCCAGCAAGAAAGGCACAAAGTTTCTCCTATTCTGTAGCAAACTGTTAGGGATATGGAACAAGCTAACACCTGAAAAGAGGTCTCTATCATAGACTTCTATGCTGAGAATACACGCATTGGAGCAGAAGGGCTGTTTTGTCTTGTGCATTTTCATCCATCATCTCCAACAGGGTCATGTCGACACAATTAGGTGGATTCTACAGCGTGATACTTTGCCAAAATGATCAGATTGGAGTTCATGATGCAGGTTTCTGATTTGCGCCCACACGATGATGCCTTGGTCTTTGGTGAAACAAAGTCGAACAGAAGTGACAAGTTTGAAGACCCAATCCACCTGCAAACATGCAACATTAGCAGCCACCGTTGAGCCCCACTGGTGTTGGCAAGTTCCGCTCATGGAAGCCTATGATCATGGAAGATGGTGTTGGTTGATAGTTGTTCTGTTTGCTATTTCATTTTGTAGACACTCCAATCCTCTTGGTGTCTGTTCTCTTGCCCAATGCTCTTGGCAAGTCTCTCTGTTTTGTAGATTGGTCTCCGACTATGAGTTGGTACGCGAGATGCTCTCTTGCTGCTATTCATTTTCTCTCTCAATATTCTGTATTCATGTTACACAATGCTCCGTGTTTGATGTGTACTCTGCATTCAACACTCCATTCATTCACTACTGACTTCCTACTCCACAGGTGCTTGCCACTTGAACTCTTTCTCAATTATCCATGATCTTGATGCCCTTTGGTCATTGAATCTTCACCTTCTGGTTCTGACATGGAGACAGATGTCAACGTGGTGACACCTTGACATCTTGTTGACATCAGCTGTCAGCTTCCACGGTCCTTCAGATTCCATGTTCCATCAGTGATGCGATGGTCTGGCAAGGATGTCGTCATTTGAGGTTTAGTTGGGAGACACATCAAGCCTCGCTTGATGTCATGCATTTCCATTGATGGATGGACGGACGATGTTCCTGATGCTCTCAGAAATCGTTGCTTGCAAATTTCCTCCAGAAATTCTGCTCATTTTCGTGTGTTTGATTTGGTGACGTGATTTTGACAAATCACAGTGCACTATTGACATGAATGTAGCTGTACTGTCCATGCATGAGTATATGAGAAGAACGGGTGAACAATGCACATACACACATGTACATCTTGACAGCTGAACAAGCAGATGCAATCATGAGGATTCCAGCAGGAGATTGACCTTCAGGAGATAAGAGCAATGAAGAGCTCACAGTTCGAAGAAGTAGATTCAAATATCGATTTGCTTTCTACTACTAACACCACCCCGGATTTCCAACGCGAATCAAAGGTATCACTTCAAATGGCTTCACATCACATGACATCGAAGACATGGTGCTGTGTGGTCGTAGTATAGTACAATGGTGCAGATTCAATGCCTCGACTTGACTTGTCTATTCCATGATTACATTCCAAGAACTTCCCATTGCGGAATGTGCACGCATTCAGCTGCACATGCACTTTTGTCCAACGTGCGGCCATGATACGACATCTTGCCATCACCCCTTGCAACCAGCTGGTTGCCCCATCATCGACTCGAAATTGGATCCTTACCAGAGTGGCGAGCGGTGGCATCTCCAGTTGACCCACGATGGCACGCTCCTCAACTGACGATTAAGTACTACTTGGCACATCATCTTCCTCCTTCTCTTCTCCCTCAGGATTCTCAGGATCGGCTGTCGCTGCAGCATCGGCAGCTTGGCCTGCAGCGTCTTCCTCGATCTGCGACAGGCGCATGGAGAAGCGACGGGACAAGCGCTCCGCCATCAACGTGCGATTGTCGCGAGCATTGTCATATTCCTCATGACACTGCACAGTCGAAGAAGCAACCAAAGATCGTAGCGGAAAGGGATGGATGGTTTCGGAACAAAGACATCATGTGAGATGCGAGTACGATAGCGTGACGAATGAATGAATGAATGGATAGATGGATGGATGGCTGAATGGTCGGCAACACAGATGTACCATACACGCGCACCATCATGCCAGCTGCGCATACTATCCATGCAAACCGCCCACCCATACCAAATGAAACACACCTGTTGGAAATCCGGGGTAACCCAGTCTCTAGTAGTAGTATCTGATTACCTATTCCTGTTGTTGCATTGTTGGAACTGTGAGTACAACATCTCCATCTCTTTCAATTCCATTTGCCATAGCATACATAATCCACAGTAGCACACAGTCTTGCCCTTGCTCATGTGGTGCTGTCTCCTGCTTCATCATGTCATGCATCATGCACTTCATGTACATCTCATCTTGCAGTATCGATGCATCTCATCATTCATCTCAGATATTCCATCTCCTGCTCTCTGCATGCATCTCATCATGTATTTCAGTAGTTTCATTTCGCTCTACGCTCATGCAGTACATCTCGTAGTCATCTCGGTATCTCCTCACAGGTTTCGTATCGATCGATCCCACATCGTCCTCGATTCCTCAGAATTCCTCTCACACGACCATCATGTCACCTGTCGTTTCTCTTTCGTGCTCTTGGGTGACTGGGGGATCGCCTCTGTTTCTCCTTCTCACCGTTTCTCCCTTTCAGGTGACTCCGGTGTGTCTCTGTCCGTAGAGGCGCGTCGACTTGGTTGGGATTTATTGTTCGCGTTGTCCATAGTTGTTGGCCCATGCGCGGATGCATCCCTAGTGGTAAAATCATAGGTTCGCCCTCACTTCCATGACGGACCATGGACAGACCCTGTGATGCAAGACACGATTGGTTGCGTGAGGTGGGACAGGCTTACAAGGTTGTCCGAGTGTGATCAACAATGTTGAATCCATTGAGTCGTGAAGATATTATTGGGAGGTGCGGCAATCATGGGTATCTTGACAAAGTCGTACCCCCGATTCCTGACACCCTTCCATTGTCGCATCGACAATATATCATTCTGACTCCACACTCCCTTGTCTCCCATCACCACCATCCTTCTCGCCATCCCATCAGTCCATTGCCGACTGCGGCTGGATGAATCGCTCTTGTGTCTGTCACATACCTCCTTCTTGGTGTTCTTTGTGAACTCTGTCTGTGATGTTGTCTCCTGAACGTACGAACCGGGCTCTAGCCTCTCTGTTCGCAATCAGTTCTCGAATGAATTGATGTCGTGTGTCGATGTGTCTCGTTTTCGTTGATGTCGATGGATTGGTAGCGATGTAGATTGCTCCCACATTATCAACCATCACATCTGCTGGTCCGTGCGTCTCCAACCCGATGTCTCTCATCAGTTGAGTCAGGAAGCGGATCTTGTTTCCGGCCTCCAATAGTGCCATGTACTCTGTCTTTGTTGAGCTGAGTGTCACGCTGCGTTGTGCCTTCGATCTCCAGATGATTGGCACTCCTTGTAGCAGGACGACATGCCCTCCCACGCTGATGCGATTGTCCTTGTCACCAGCGAACTCGCTGTCGGTGTACACCACAATCTTCCATGCATCGTTCTCCAATGGACTCGGTCTCATCTTCAGTTCATACTCTCTCGTATCCGACACGAACTCCATGACCCTCGGCACCTCCTTGTATGCTGCGGCTGTTGGTCCATCCAACACCTTGGTCAGTTCTCGCACTGCGTTTGCGATGTCGGGTCGTGAGTGCTTCACCAGGTACAGCAGCATGCCTACTCCACTTCGGTAGCTGCTGTGTCGCTGCTTGTCGACCTTTGGTGAATCACTCTCTCTCTCTCTGGATGCCTTGTCCTGGCGTCCCTGGTGTTCCGTATTGTTGCAGCTTCATCACATCGTCCTTGAAAGTGCTGACGATATTGTTGGTGATGTGCGGTTGGTCCACCCAGCAGTTCGCGTAGTCGTGGTTCAATATGATCTTGCAACTGAGGTAGTCTTCGAGATCCTCTTCCACCTTGATTCCAAAACTTCTCTGCCTTGATATCCCCTACGAGTCTCTTCAACTCCTGTTCATCTCCGATGCATAGGCAGTCGTCAACGTAGGTTCCGATCAGCAGTAGTCTCCCTTCCTGATCCCGAATCAGGAGGCATTAATCCGTTCTGCTTTGTCTGAATCCCAATTTGATTAGGATGTCGACCAGCTTCTTGTTCCATTGTCTTGCGCGCTCTGCGAGTCCGTAGATCACCTTCTTGAGCATCAGGCATTCGTTATCACCATGCTCCATGCCCTTCTGGCAAAGCATGTAGGTCTCCTCTTCGAGGTCTCCATGTAGGAATGCTGTCTCAAGGTCGATAGTGATGCTGCCCAATGTTCAGTAGCATCCTCATTGTGAGCATTGCGCGGAAGGTTGCGTCGTGTATCACGGTGCGCGTTGCATTGAGAGGTCGACTCCTAATATCTGCGAGTATCCGCATGCAACGAGTCTGGCGCGGAATACGCCGTTCCTCTTCTCCTTGAATACCCATTTGATCTTCACGCACTGCCGGTCTCTCGGCATCTGATCCTTCTTGATCTCCTGCCATACACTCCTTTTCTGGCCATGTCATTGGACTCTTTGTTGATAGCGTCGTTTTGTTGCTTCCGCTCGTCAGGATCCACATGATCCTAGCACTCCTCAGGCGTACGTAGACTCAGCATCATTTCGGTGTTGATGTGCTCGAATCTCTCGCCGTCGCGCGCTCTCTCTCTCTCTCTCTCTCTCATCATCATCATTATCCTGACTCGCAGCAATGAAGTCGATCGCTCTCATCCTTCATTGGGAAGTACCGATCCTCATGCCTGCGACGTTGTTGTTGATGATTGACCCGTCCGTTTCAAAGTTGGGCCTGTCTGTTGCCACTGGAGCGTTCATTGTCTCCCGTTCAGTTGTGTAGCCATCGTTATCTCCTGATTCTGATGCTTTGTTCGCCACCCTCGTTGGGCGTTCGCATATTGCGGTCAGCTGCCAGCTCTGCCGTCGAGTTTCTTACAACCGTGTCATCGATCGCCTCCATCCTTCATGGTGGATAGCATCGATTCATCATGCTGCAGCTTCTCTGTCATGGGAGTTGTTGGTGGCCTCCTGCCAATCCTTCTCCATTCATTTGGGGTTTCTCCCTTCCGGATCTGTCATTGGATTCTTCATCCGACATGCCCGCGTCTCTCATTGATCGTATATCGATGCGTCTTGGCTCACTGTATCTGGAGTCCGCCCTTCATGGCTCTCGCTATCATAGCTGTGTCCTTTCCATATTCTAGTCTCTCTCGTAGACTTCATGCTCGTTGCGCACCGATCTCATCTCTCCGCTTGACGTATCTCGTCGATCATTTTGGCGTTCGGTTCCTCTTGATCATCTGCCATGCTCATGCTGTGGCCATATCGCTGAACCGTTCCGTCATGGCCTCCCGCCATTCATTGCTCTTCTTGGGATCCACATGACCCCGTCATTCGTCAATTGTGGTCGGATCCGGCATCATTGCGACATTTGCTTGCTCGGATCCCTCTTCGTCTTGTATGTAGTTCAATGCTTGGTTCACAGTGATGAAGTCACCCAGGCTCATCCTCTCATGAGTGGTGCCAATCATCATGCCTGCGATATCTCTGTTGAATGTTGACCCATCTATATGATGGTTGGGTCCTCCTGTCGCCGGTAGTGTGGTGGTCATCTCTTGAGTGGTTTCATACCCCTCATCATTCTCTGATTCTGATTCTCCACTTGATCCAAGTTCTCGCTCCTCCTTCGGAATGGGCATATCATAGTATCCCTCGAGAGCACTCAGCATCCTCGGCATGTGCACGACAGGTTCTGCGATTGGGACTGTGTTTGGTGCGTTCTCGACCAAATCGTCTCGTCCCGTCTCATTGTCCCTTCCAGATTCATCGTCGTCGTCATCGTCCGATGGTTCATCCCCTTGGGTAGGGAGCAAGTCATCTTGCCCTCGAGCAGCGTCTTCTGTATCTGTATCGTCTCCGGCTCTTCTGCTCTGATCAGCGTCGTCGGTCTCCATGCTTCGGATGGTATCCGCACGTCGCTCCCAAGTCACTCTTCTATCTGGGGAAGTCATCCCTGAAGTAGAGTCGTCATCTCCCAGGTCTATCAGTACTGACCTGTTGGCATTCTCAATACTCTCGAATTGCCTATACGACTGATCCATCCATGTCACGTTTCTCGTGATTAGGATCCTGGTCACCGCCAGGTTCACTGTGCGGTCCATACCGCTTGCATGCAACTCCTGTGTCCAATCAGCATCTGTTGGATTGGAGTTAGGTTGTTGTTCTCCAACATGTCGTTGATTGCGTGCACGTTGCGAGCCACGTCGAGTGCACTCCGCACGCCAATCTCATGCATTCTGTAGTGCAACGCGTGTGGGTATGCGCATCTGCATAGTCGACTTTCGAAGTCGTCGATCGCATCGTAGCAGATCCTCGAGACCTCGAAGCGCACATCATTGGCAGACATCATGTTGCTCAACGAGTATCGACATAAGAGGCAGATCGGACCTGCGTTCATGAGCAGTCCTCTGCGCTCCTCCCTTTCCGCTTTGGTCCGTGGGATTGCTCCTCTTGGGCCGTCCGGAATCTGGGTGAGGACTGCAGTTTCTTGGCAGTCCATGCACCATGCATTCAATGGGCCGCGCTTCGAGCGCAACGGATACCATGCGTTGTTCATGCCCTGACGTGACGCCTCTTCAGTCTTTCTGTCGAAGTAGCTCCAAATTAGGGTGAGATATTGTACCAGCTCATGGATAGTGCTGTCAATCTCCTCGTCGGCGTCCACTCCGGTCATTGTCATTTCGTTGACGCTGACATCCTGTTTGATTGCTTTGCCGTCGCGCATCATCGCGTAGTTTCCGATGGTCACATTTTGTTGTTGTTCGCGATTTCGGTGATGGCCACGAATTTCGTGTTGGTCACAATTTTGATGCCGACCACATTTTCGTTGATGGGCATGGACATCGGCTCGTCGTTTGCGATGAGAGCGATGTCATCCATCCCGTCCATCCCGTCTGTCGCGACCTTGGCCAACCCGGCTACCTTCATCTCACTATCGTGGGCATCGTGGTTAGGACAGTTGATCCTGAACCGATCGATCCGTAGTCAACGCAATCTCGCTCTCACCGCTGTTGCCTCGTGCGCATTTATAACCGTTTTTGATACGGTGGCGGTCGTAGATGAGGCTCACAGCTCCGCGGATGTCTTGAGTCATCATCTTCATTGATGGCGAGGATACCTCCTGTTCCTCGTCTTCCGTCTTGAGTTTGGGGATCGAAGCGCGGTGGGACCTCCTGTCCAGCTTTGTTACAGCGCTTTCCCTGCTCACCGCAGCATACACTTCTTGTGTTGCTATTTTCGTTGTTGTCGCCAATTCATGGCTGGTAGATTGCATTCTTACCTCCTCGATCATATCGCAGTAGGAATCGCAGCCAACAATCGAGCTCCGTATCACACAATGGCAATCGGCGCCATGTGATCGTCTTGATGCTTCCATTGCTGCTCCTCACGTCACTCTTGATATGATGACGACTATGGGCCACGCCCATCTCTGCGTAGATCTTGATCATTCTGGATCGCGCCGCGTATGCCATGCGCGCAGACGTTCAGCATCGGCGATCTGTGTTGCTCCTTATCCATCTTGGCTTTCATATCGACCGAGTGGATCTGAGCTCGCTCCGTGCCTTGCACGGGTAGGTTGGAAGCTCTCATTGCTTCCTCGATTGCATCTCGTTGAGCTCCTTCAGCTATCTCGCCTTCATAGCGCAGTCTGCTGAATACGATGCATCCGAGAGCGTGGTCTGCTGCGTCCGAATCTCTTCTTGCGTACAGCTTGCTCTCGTACTCCAACACAGCCTCGAAGGTCTCTGTGTGCCTTCCTTGACTTCATGGTCCTATGACCATGGACAGTTCTTCCAATGCGCGTGTTCCGAGCGCCTCCTTGCTTCCAGCAATACTTGTTGTGCTTGTAGTTGCTTCAGCTGCGGTCTCCACTCTGCTGGTGGACTGGCGGTGGTGCTTGACTCGATCATCATCGTCTCGACATCGTCGTTCATGTGGGGGTTGCCATGCCGTTCTTGGCGTCCATTGACAAGGAGCGTCATGCTCCAGAACCTCTTGTTCTCCTCTCTCTTGACACAGGGGACCATTATTCGCGATGGTCCTGGGTGTGGTTGATGGTCATGTCGATGATGATGATGTGGGCTAGTGTTGGTGGTGGTGGAAACGTTGGATTTCAATCATAACGTTTCGAAACGTGTTGGAAATCCGGGGTAACCCAGTCTCTAGTAGTAGTATCTGATTACCTATTCCTGTTGTTGCATTGTTGGAACTGTGAGTACAACATCTCCATCTCTTTCAATTCCATTTGCCATAGCATACATAATCCACAGTAGCACACAGTCTTGCCCTTGCTCATGTGGTGCTGTCTCCTGCTTCATCATGTCATGCATCATGCACTTCATGTACATCTCATCTTGCAGTATCGATGCATCTCATCATTCATCTCAGATATTCCATCTCCTGCTCTCTGCATGCATCTCATCATGTATTTCAGTAGTTTCATTTCGCTCTACGCTCATGCAGTACATCTCGTAGTCATCTCGGTATCTCCTCACAGGTTTCGTATCGATCGATCCCACATCGTCCTCGATTCCTCAGAATTCCTCTCACACGACCATCATGTCACCTGTCGTTTCTCTTTCGTGCTCTTGGGTGACTGGGGGATCGCCTCTGTTTCTCCTTCTCACCGTTTCTCCCTTTCAGGTGACTCCGGTGTGTCTCTGTCCGTAGAGGCGCGTCGACTTGGTTGGGATTTATTGTTCGCGTTGTCCATAGTTGTTGGCCCATGCGCGGATGCATCCCTAGTGGTAAAATCATAGGTTCGCCCTCACTTCCATGACGGACCATGGACAGACCCTGTGATGCAAGACACGATTGGTTGCGTGAGGTGGGACAGGCTTACAAGGTTGTCCGAGTGTGATCAACAATGTTGAATCCATTGAGTCGTGAAGATATTATTGGGAGGTGCGGCAATCATGGGTATCTTGACAAAGTCGTACCCCCGATTCCTGACACACACCGCGCCACCCCGCAGAACAGGAAGCACACTCACCTGACCCATGAAAGCACAGAACTCAAGGAAGTCGACATATCCGCTGCCATCGGCATCCATCACCGCCCACAACGCTTCGAAGTCATGACGGTTCATTTCAACAGCCTTTCCAGAGCTCAAGAACTCCCACATGCCCTCCTTTGTGATGTTGCCAACGGAGCTCGCACGTCGATCACTCTTGTCGGCCGTGGATTGGGCGTCGATCTTCTGGAACTCGCGAGCCAATGCCGCGGCATCCATGCGTCTGGCCGGTACGCGGATGCTCATGGTCTGTGCAACACGTGCGGCGAATACGGCGCGGTATCTCTTTGCCTGTTGTTTGTTGTATATGTAGACTGCGATAGCGACTACGATGAGGAAGAAGAGGACACCGCCGATGGTGAATCCAGCAATGACTCCTGCCTTGACGGGTGTGGTTGGCTCTTGATATGGGTTTGTGGCACAGTTGGGGTCGTACTGTGTCGTCCATTGATTGATTGATTGATTGATTGATGGGATGCATAGAGGGAAGCGAGAGATGGCAAATGAAAGAAGATCGAGAATGTGAGAGGGGGGAAGCAGTGGCAGATTTGTGAGGACAAAAAGGATCGCCGATGCCAATTGCACTCTGAAAATATAGGCCGTGGCATCGGTAGAATTCAGAATAGATGTACTTGCCTCACACCATTGCTCCTCTGATGGGAATACACCAGCCAGCGAAGTGTTGGTCATGGGCACCTCAACACGGAGCACTTCAGGGACGGCGAACTCGTCATAGGTGCTCCTGATGCCCGCAATGAACTCGTCCTCTGTGATGCGCTGGCTGTGGCAGCTAATGAAAACGAGCAACTTGGAGCTGTTGTAAATAGAACTAATCTCTCTTTGAGCATTGCAGGCTGCATCGAGGCATGTGATTGTGTTCACGACGGTCACGAAGCTCAGACCCGCCACAACTCCCTTGGTTACAGTGGTGTCATTTCCAACTGTGTATGTGATCGTGTTTTCTTCACCCCCCTCGGGGCGAAAGGAACCCAGGTTTTGTTGCAAGGGCAAGGCGACAGTTCTCCCATCCAGCTCAAAGGTTGACGTTCCATATATGTCCAAGGCCTGTGCCACCCCGATCGTGCCGACCTCTGGTGCTGGGGGAATGATTCTATATCGATGCTGGATTGTTCTTGTCCCTGAGTTCGTGTGGTTGGTGTACGTCTTTGATGGGAACTCACCCGTCAAGATGGTTCCTAGTCCGTCAATGGAGGCTGGTACCACCACGAGAGGCTGGGAGTCTGGTCCGTAAGTGTACGAATCACAGACGAAGAATCCAGCAAAGGCGGGCTTGAGAGAGAGAGAGAAAGAAGCAGAAGCATGCGATTGGTATGCGCGGGGATATGCCAAACAGCAAATTGGCCACGCACCGGAGAATAGGAAGAAAGGTGAGGCGAGGCGAGGACAAAGGGGGTGGGCAGTACTGGCAGAGGTGCGAGCATGATCATGCTCCCCTCGTTGTGTTGCAAAGACGTACAAAGATTCCTGGCTGATCGGCGATGTCATACTTGGCATCATCCTTGTAGCGAGGATCTGAATCAGAGAGGCAGGGTTCGCGCCATGGATTGCCGCATTTGGCACCAGCCACCATGTTGCCCGTCATGGCCGCGGCGGCAGTGATGCTTGCGAAGAGGAAGCGCGAGGTCATTCTGAATTCGTTGGTCTCGTGGAGACTGAATTTCTGGCCAGATCAGAATTTGTGAGAACATCGACAGTTCGTTTCCCAACGGCAGAGCTTCAATGCGCCTTGCCTGCAACTTGTTGCGGTCGTGATGCGGTTCATCAGTTGCGGCTGCGGTCGCGGCTGTCACCGTGACCATGCTTCAACGCCCATCTGCCAATAGCGCGTACACACACATACACACACATACACACACGTCTATACAGAGCAGCGCAGAGCGGCGCAGCACAAGCCAGGCACCCATCACGAGAAGAAATTGGAGCAGCAAATCCGTGTCCACTGTTCTCATTTCCCCTGTTTTCAACACTCCATCATCGTGGGACATGGTGTCAGCTCTCTACCAATCAGTGCTCGCGCTCCTTGAAGACTGGACAAAGTGGGAAGAGCCAAGACCGGACAAACCTCCAGCAATCAGTGAGCCTTCGCACCTCGAATGCACAGTCGTTCTGGGATGTGTGACTGGCGCACCAAGTCACACATTCACCTCTGTGCCGATGTTTGTCATCTCATGGGAGAAACCGTGATTCGTGAACACAAGAATAGATACGGGGTTCCGGCAAAAGCGTATTATTTCATGTTTGCAAGTAGTTGATCGTGGCTTCGCCTTCGCCGAGTTGGATTCGTGTGCTGTCTGCTGACACGAATCGGTGAGAAAATCCTTGCGAACCATTTCGCAATTCGTTGGCGAAACGATTTTGCTTCCCGCAACGCCGAAACAAGTAAAACTAGTGCACCAATGTCCTGCAAAGCACAAATACGCCGCATGGGACCTCTTCCTAGTTGCCATCGGCAGACGATGCCTGAGATTTAGATTGGGCACCGGCAACTGCTCGTACTCAAACGACAGCATCAACAACAAAGCCCAAGCAAGTCAAGGCCGAGCCACGTCGACAGCCACAAGCCACAATACAGAAACACAACACAGGAAGCACACTCTTCGCTCCCAACCATGACCATTCGTGCGCCCGTCCGCAAGTCAGTGTACGACGTCAGGACGGCAAAGCGTCTTCCTATAAGGTATCAGCGCCTCACGACGACGAAAGCAGATCTTTAAGTGAGGCGGTACCAGCAGCAGTGGAAAAAGCGTCCGCAGTTGCACTGCCAGCACCCACAACCATCGAATCCCCGGCCTTCATGCGGCAATGGAAGCTTCCACCGAAAAGCGAGCGCATCATGACCGCAAAGGGATACAACAGCAACATCCACAACACCAGCATGTCATACCTTCACGTCACGGCCAATCATCAAACTTCGTACAACCTCACCGACGTCTTCGATGGCGTGTCTGCTAACTTTGCACAAGCGTGGCGAGACCACGACATGACGAACAGATATGCAGGTCAGTCCATGCCACGTCTTGCTCGTCCAGGTGCGCACATCACTGCATCTGTGAATGCTTCTACGACAGCGCAGTCTTCAGCCAACAGTTCTGAGATCAAGGTTGCGACGTGTTCTGTTGCGAGGTACTGGGCTACGTTACAGTTTCCGCATCAGATGCAACACATCTTGCCATGCTGGTCCTTCTGGCAACATTTCCCGAACACGAAGCATGTTCTCAACCTCCACAAAGGCCGCATCGTCGAGTTCACAAGCTCTTCGACATTCAGCAGGGGAATGAAGGATGTGTTGGAGGCCAGCGGCGTCTCCATAGTTTCCATGAAACCGCACGCATTTCTTACAAGTAAGTATACGGGAAATCAGAGGTGGTGTACGCAGCGACCCGTATCGACAATTTCTTCGGATATGGCAACTCATCAAGACGCTATCAGGAGTTTGAGAAGCAGTGCGTTGGCCGCAATGGGGTTGAATCAATACCAACAAGTGTACTGCTCGGCCGACCACGCGGATGACGTCAAGGACGAAATCGTCGCTGCTCCAACGCCACGCAAGGAACCGCGCATTGTCGTTGTCGACCATACAAAAGCAGGACACTGATCGACGCATACGACATCGCATTCCTTCTACAAAAAGAAATGGTTCTCTCTTACGTGCCCCCAGTCGTCTACTTCGAGGACGCAGGAACCGGGCACTGCAGGCACGAAGGCGCATGCAGTTGTGGATGTGCCTTTCCAGCCCGATCACAACTCTGCCTCGCAACGCAATGTATTTAGCGAAGTCCGAACATTCTACAGGGACGCAGTCCAACGCCATTTGTTGGACTTGCGCTTCGTCTTCACCTTTTGCTTCCGTCTCTTTGCCAGTCCGAAGACTGACCATACTGAGCGAATCGACCAAGCGGAGAGTGCGGATCAAACAACCCTCGAGGCATCTCATGGTGCACAATGCAGAGTGCGGAGGGACCGTAATAGCAGTATTGGCAGGATAGAAAGAGAGGGAGAGGTAGAGGCGACCCAACACGTGACACAATCTAACTTTCCCAGAGTAGGCACAGACCGTTATTTGGTGCGTTCAATCGCACCGCTCAAAACCTCGAGTTCGGTGCGAATGCGGTGTGGAGGTGTTTGTGTCATACCTCAACAGAAAGATACTTTTTGTGGGCAGCAGCAATCGCACGTGTCCTGGACGAAGGCCATCGACGCCTCTCCGCGACCATCGTCCGAGAGGGAGAGGAGACGGACGACCGCATCCGCAATCGCGGCAGCAAGAAGAGAGAAGACATTTTGTGACTGACAGAATCAGAACACGTTCGAAGATGTTCGTGCCTTTGCGAGTTCACGCTACCAACAGCGGAGTCTTTGCCAGTCACCAGCGAACATGCAGGAGATGTGAAAGCGAATCCAACGAGAACCAGACTCCACAACCTATTGGCAACCTCATGCAACTGCAACATCGAAGAAGCATCAATGGGCAGAACTCGAGCGACGAATTGATCCCAACGACAACATCACAGAGAAAGAGTTGGTTTTTGCGGAGATCGAGGTAGCGGCACGACTTGACCAGCAACACCAACGACATCATCGACATCATCGACATCAAAAGCCACGATTGTATCCGTATGGTGCTCCCCATGGTTCGCGATCGTCGTTCATCACTGCCTACCCAACCAAAGAGGCGTGATCAAACCAACGAGCTTCCGCAATCACATGTACATACCCAAAGATGAAGAGCGAGAGAGATGGGAATCAAGCACAAGATCATGCCATAGTCTCCGCATTTGTCTCTCCAGTCCTCATCATCTCAATTGTGCTCACGAATCCAAACCAGTCTCGATCTGAACCTGGACAACCACAAATCGCAGCACACAACACAATACAACACAACCCAAACAATTCGATACGATACATCTTCTCGGTGACATCTTCCACCACAAGATATGACATACCACACGACCAACCACGCCACAGCCGTGGCTGCTGCCATAGCGATCGCGGCGTCTCTGTTCATGGCATGCTGCATCCCGACAGTCGCTGCTGCCGACGGCGACCCAGCCCCGTCCATCCCGTGCCCCGGAGTCGAAGATGAAGCGTCCTTCAACAATATCGCACTCAAGGATCGTCCCAAGCTCGCAAAGATACTGCAACACGGGTACCGCATGGATCTGCAAAAGGCCACCATGCCATCCTTCGAAGTCCCTGGCAACCAGGTAGATTTGCACAACGCCTTTGTTGATCGCCGCTTTCGACTCATCGATGCCGAGCACTGCAATCCCATCTACGCAACGGTGCCGGGCCAGTACGTGACGTGCTCGAAGCAGACAAGCTCTTCCTTCGCATCGACGAATGGTCGATCTCTCAACGTTCTGTTGGAGAAGCAGTTGCTGCTGCAGGCGTCGGCTCAATACGACGGGTGGCATATGTCCACCCATGGCATCAGGAGTGCATCCGATGAAGTCAAGGCATCATACAATGAGTGGGTCGCCTCCACCACTCAGATCCTGGAGAACAGCTACACGTGCGACGATTGGGAATACCTGCATATCTTTCACACAAAGTTCGTCTGCAATTACATTCCGGCGTGCATGAAGCTGGAACCAGAGTTCCTGGAGGATCTGAAAGCTTTGCCCACGGCTTCCATCGTCGAACCGCCGACATCGGTCAGTAGCATCTCCAACGCTGCCGACGTGTTGAACCAACTTGACGCGACCCTCTCCAAACCCTACTTTGACTTTGTCGACAAGTGGGGACACGGGTTGGTGGAAAGTTTCAGTCTAGGCTCTGCTGTTCTTGAGGTTAGAAGCAGCGCGTCGGAACCCGTCAGCAACAGCGACAGCACGTTGTACATGGGATACGTTGGCGGTTCTGGAATCAAAGAAATCCGACAGGGCAACCTCGATGCCGATCTCTACACGCAGGACGAGTGCAACGACCCCGAACCCATGCAGTTGTTCTACGGAAGCTGGAGCACCTTTCTGACCATACAGAGCTACTTTGGTCACATCCTGCCGCCGGCCGATCGCGTTGACAACCGCGAGGATCTGATCCGCAACTTCCAGTTCCTGTATCTGTACGGCTTCGACCTGAGCGGCGCCGACAGCGTGAGCCGTGATATCGTCGACGGTGATGCGTGGCAGTGTCCCTGCAATGCGACGTCACCGGACTCAAATTGCACGGATCCTGTGGTCGATCCACCCACGCAAGCTCCGGACAATGGGACGACGGATGGACCGACCGCAGCGCCAAGTGGCCAGGACGGGAATGTCACAAGCAGCGAAGATGATGAGGACAGCGATGATTCTGCCGCAGTCAGTCTGGGTGCGCTGTCTTCCGTTGGTCTCAAGTTCATCACGGCAGTCGCCACATTCCTGGCGATGATGGCAGCAACAGCATGAGCGCACGAGTAAGCTATGCCAGTCAGACAGTCAGGCAGATACATAGAGAGATACATATTTAATCCACGATCCAAAGCTCCATCAAGAGTTCAAGGTAGCATAATAGCTCATCGTGCAATTTCAATGGAGTATGGCAATTGGAGTCGCGCTTGATCGTTGTTGCATGTTGGATGGAGAGTTCTTGTGGATCATGTCCGGAGCGTGCTGTACTCGTAGCAGCGCGACGAATTAGCCAAGATTGGTGTTGCTGATGCGAGGTTGTGCTCGAAGCAAGATCGGTTTTCTGGATACGATCTGCTATCAACGCATCCCTCTCTCCCTCTCCGTTTGCCATCCTCCTCTTTGACGATAAGCAGCATTCTGCCCACCTTCATCATGTCACTCGCGCAAGCTTTTCACACGACTCTCGGCAATCTCGATCAATCAGTCAATCAATCGTCTCTAAATCTCATTGCGCAGCTCCGTGAATTCGTTGAGGATGCTGACGAGCTTCTGATTGTACTTGAGGAACTCGGAGGCATTCTGGGCACTGGTGGGTCCATCCCCGGCTTTGGTAGTGCGCTTCATGTCATCTACCAACTGGAGCCCACACTTGTGCTTGGCAGCATCCGGCATGGTGTTCACGATGTCCTTCATGTCTCAATCGAACATCATTTGAACCGATAGAAAACAACATAGGTAAGCAACAACCATAGCAGACAACAAACACAGAAACAACAATCATCTCACTTCTATAGAGGACTTTATCAACCTGGCCATTAGTGAGTAGAACACAACCCCCTATTGAGAACAACCTATCAGACTACAAGCAGGTATGCAGGCAATCAAGATGCCCAATCTTGCAGCCATCCTACTGCGCACTATTTGACATCCAATACGAATATGATAGTGGCAATGGCAATGGTTGCCTTGATTGTCATGAAAGATTTGTATAGTGTGTCTGCTTGGACCATAGTTTGCACCGCAGCATTGGCGAGTACTCTTGCGACTGCGAACCAGGTTCGAAACATCATGACCATGGTGCCTGTTACCCTTTGACTCTCTTTGCTCCAACCTGATGCATGAAAACATGCAATCTAGTGTACCTCCAATGAACACTGCCGTATCTCTTGTGCTGTGTAGATCGTACTAGTATGCACTTGTATGTTGTTCCACAGTGCGATTCTATCGTGCGTACTGGATGAGGCAATCCCGCATGGTGATCTTGTGTTTGCAATGAATGAATCTCCAGAGTACTCTGATCCAGTTGAATCTCCAGTACTCGACTGGGCTCAACTTTACCTGGTTCTACATCAAGCCACTCGTCTCCGTTCTGCCTTCCTTCAACATTGTAGATTGTCAAAAAGACACGACTTCAAATCGTTGATCCATCGACTATTCCGACTCGACCTGTTTAGTCCTATGGATCAAATGTGTGCTTGTGTTCTTCGCGCGAAGGTTCGCAAAAACGAAACAACGAAACAGGATCCAACGCCTCCTCATTCGTCAACCTTCTCCACACCAACACACGGACACACCGAACCGCGCCGCAGTTGCGCCATGACGCCAAGGGTGTGTGCGTTTGTGTGGGAGGGAGGTCGTTGTCCCAACAGCTTGGTTGTGCCATACCTACGAGTTCACAACAAATACAATTGCTCTGCTCTGCAAGTTGTGACATTATTCCACTCCAGAGCACCACACCATACCGTAGTCCACACTCGAGTCGGAAGTAAGAATGGCATCCGCAGCAGCAGAGGACGGCACCTGCGCCGCCGCTTTGGCCGCCGCAACAGATGCCTCGTCCTCCTCGTCGTGGACGATGATCTTGTTGGCCGTTCTGGCCATCCCGACGATCGTGTGGTTGCTGACGTACACCATCCCGCAGCTGATCATGGCCTTCCGCGCCGTGCCTGATCTGAAGAAGAAGTACGACGCCGAGTGGGCCTTGGTGACTGGTGGTGGCAGCGGCATCGGCAAATCGCTGGCGTTCAAGCTCGCCAGCCAGGGCCTCAACGTGGTCATCGTCTCGTTGGATGACGACTTCCTCAAGGAGACCATGAAGCAGCTCAAGGACAAGTACCCTGACCTCAAGTTCCGCAGCGTCGGGGTCAACTTCGCGCCCAACACGGACTACATGAAGCCGATTCGCGAGGCGACCGATGACCTCCACATCCAATGCATCTTCAACAACGCGGGATTCCTCGTCACCGGATTCTTCGATCAGGCGCCCTTGCCCAAGCTCATGGTTAACATGGAATGCAACGCCACGGCAGCCTTCCAGATCACGCATCACTTTGTCGGCAAGCTGGTCTCCAAGAAGTCTCGCGGTTGCGTCGTCTTCACCTCCAGCGTGGCGGGCTACGTCCCCACTCCCTTCTCCTCCAGCTATGGTGCCACCAAGGCCTTCATCAGCCAGCTGGCATGCTGCTTGCATATTGAGCTCAAGTCGTTGGGCATCGATGTTTGCGCGGTCAACCCATCGCCGGTTGCCAGCAACTTCTACGCCAAGCTGGATCACAAGATCGATCTGCTCGAGAGTGCCAGGAAGCAGGCCGTGACGCCGGATGCCTTGCCAGATGAGATGTTCAAGAGCATCGGAATGTGCGCGCTGCGTGATGTCGGAGGTACGTGACCTTTGTGTTGACATCAGCAGCATCACAAGAGCAAGAACTTGATGATCTGCCTCTGGGGGTGTTTGCATTGAACGCTTCGTGGCGGGTGCGGAGTATTGTGATGTGTGTGCATGAATACCTGAGAGGCGAATTGCACCAGACTTACGTCCTACTCGTACTATTGCACTCGAGTGTACCGCCGATCTAACATCATCACTCACCCATGGATTCCGAACCACAAATCTCAACTCTTTTCGCATCATATCTATTTTCAAAACACGCACGCGCATACTCGGACATCAGGCATGGCGCTCGGAACCAGGATGGGAACCTTCTTCATCGCCTACAACTTCTTTACGGGAATCTTCGCAGCGGCAGCTCCCTACCTTCCAGACTACAAGACCCACAGCAAGACGAGAAAGTAAAGCAACATAAAAATTGATGCCAATTGAGCACGAGCAGGAATGCAGTCTGGTAGACTATACTTTGATGATAGAACGTCTTTGAGCTCGTACTCTGGAAGATTCCGTAGTGTAACAGCAACATTTGCAGGTACGGCTATTCCATTATTTCGTCACGAGGAGAGCAGGTACGAATAATACAATAGATCAAACTTTGACGTCTCATGCGCCATTAGTTTTCTGCTGAGAAGCCTGAATGGGTTTGAGAAAAGCTCTCGTGTGTCACATTCACATGGTGGATATGCCAATGTTCCGCTCATCTGTATCGATCATTCTTTGCATTCGGGCTTGCCATGCCTCCTCCTCCTTCCGCATCTGTTCGTAACGCTCATCGCGTTTCTTCTCCCAGTCCGCCCTGTCGACTCCTTCGCCCGCCCATGCTGGAAAGTCGTCGCCAAGCCACCTCGTCAGCACCGGAACACCGACATCCTTGCCTTGCGCTTGTCTTTCCATCAGCTCCTTCAGCTTCTTCTTCAGCTTGCGCTCGCCGTCCACCCATCCACCGCTGCCTTGCGACATCATGGCTTCAGTCGCATCCATCTCTATCCTCCGGTTCATGCCAGCGCTTGCGCCACCATCCCCAGTCGCACCGTGGCCTTGATGCAGCCAGGTCTCCACGCGATGCTCCGCATCCACCGCCTTGCGTGCGTACAGCTTGGCCTCATTCACAACTTCATGTTCCACCGTGGCCACTTGGTTGGGGAAGAGGTAGAAGGAGAGACCCGAAATGGACAGCGCCAATGCGATCAGTATGTACGCCGGGTGCTTCAGAAAGTTGGCGGAACGCTTCCGTTTGCGGATCTGCGACGAGGCGGGACCCTGTGTGGTGCCGCCGGATGACAGCGACGAAAATGACTGATTGTGCGAGGCCGCGGCGGTTCGTCTTTGCATCATCTCTGCTTGTCGAGAGCTGTTGTTGTGTTATTGCGAAGGTGGATGTGAATGTGGATGTGGATGTGGATGTGAATGTGGATGTGAATGTGAATGTTCAGATGGAACCAGTTTGGAAGTTGCTGGTCTTCCCCCTGCGAGGTTCCTTTGGTGCGATGCGTATGGTACTCTGTTCGATGTGTCGATCTACAACATGATGGAGAGACGACATGACATCGCGAGAACGACGGTCATTCTCTCGCCTTCTCTCTCTGTCGTGTTGTTTCAGCCCAAATCGCCGTTGTCGTTGTTGTTGTTCCTGTTGGTGTCGACTACTTCGAATGCTGGTTGTTGATTTTTTCCGCCAGAGCTTACTTACGGGAGACGAAACTAGACCACAACACATGCCAACACTCCGCAAGTTGCATGTTCGTTCTGCGCTGATGGCCGGATTTTTGTATCGTCCTAATACTGTAGACTCCTATTATATTACATTATCATATAATACTATCCGCAGTTAACTCCTCAATGGGTGCCGCTCTGACTGATGCTGTTTTCGTCGATGCTGCAGGGTGTCTCACCTGGCGTATCCTGCAAATGGTGGAACATGGATTCGATCTCCTCCGCTTCACCGCCGTTCTTGTGGTGGTTGATGACGCTGCGGATGAAGTGCATCCTCCCGAGACCTGCTTGGGAATTGGACGTCGACGGCGGCGTTTCCTCGTCCCTTCGCATCCTGCGGTTCAGGATCGGCGTGCTGAACAGCTGCTGCCTCTGCATCTCGATATCCAGCTTGCGGTGGTTGTTCATGACGTTGCCGTCGTGGCGCTCGATGCAATCGGGATCGATGGCATCGAGTGCGTTGTCTTGCGAGAAGTGCTGCGTGAGGTGAGCGTTGTCGTTGATGAAGCTGTCGTGGGAGGCTTCGTCATCTTCCAATCGTCGCGCTTCTTCCTCTTCGTCCGTGTCTCCATCAAAATCATCCGCGCCATCCACCCCTGCCTCTTGGTCCACGAATCGAGCGATCGCTGCCTGTCGCTTCCTGCGTCTTTGCAATTTTGCCTCCTCTTCAGAACCGCCGCCATCGTCATCATCGTCGTCATCATGATTAGTTTCACCACCGTTGTCGTCGTTGAAACGTACGCCCAGGGTCTCTTTGCATTTCCTATCGCCTCCATTGGATGCTGTCGTTTTGGGATCTATCGATTTTGTCTTGCGCAACTTCTTCAACTTCGATCGTTCCTTCGTTCCATCGGTTCCACTCTCCCCACTGCTGGACTTTGCAGAATTTCCTCCATCTCTTCTGTTGCTGGGTTCTTGTTTCTGTATGGTTTGCAGTATGGATATTGTTGGCATCTCTTCGTTCGGATGGCAATCCATCCTCGTCGCGATGAAGGCATCAACATTCGTCACGTGCTTGGGACAGAACATGGCGACAGCAGCGACAGGTGCGTGCTCCATCGTGGTCATATCCAAGGGATGCGATTTGTTGTTTTGCACGTTCTCCGCAGAATCGGTTTGAACACGAACCAACGACCAGCATCCCCGGGATGCATCATGCAACGCGCAGTGTGGGTGTGCTGCCACTTTACATGAATGGCACTGCGTGGCATCATACTCTGAGCACAGAACGCACTTTGTGGTCGGGTCGATGCAACGCCATGTGTTGCATGTCGTGTGTCTCCACATGCCGTTCATGGATCGCTTCATTGGCCCTGTGCTCAGTTTGCAGCTGGCACAGAGGAGCTCCGACGATCCCGGGCTTGATGGCTTGTAGCTGCATTCGGCGCATTTCCAAATCTCATCCGATGATACATCAGCCTTGTCATTGTAGCATGACATGTGGAAACCAAGGTTGCACGTTCCATCACACAGGACAATGGGATCAGAATCGGTCGAAGTCTTTTCAAAACAGACAGCGCAGCATATATCGTCGATGTCCAGCGATGTCATTGTGGATGGGGCGTGTGCCTGCCGGTTCTGCGGGAATATCCGGGGTGGAGTGTCCAGCAAAAATTGGCTGGGACCCATGCTACTGGGGTGTTGCGGACTGCCCAACTGAGATACAACATCATCGCTTGGCGTCTGTTTGGCGTCGCTGATCTGGGTGTCAAGAAGCAGTTGAGATGCTGCTGGGTGGCTCCGTCTCGATGGACTCTTCGTGGGGGTTGCGAATATGGACATGCTGGATTGGCAGTCGTTTGTCTTGTCTGGTGTTTCATCGATGACCATGCGTCGCTTGGCAGGTCTCCTGACAACGACAATGCCCGAATCTTGTGATGGCGATGGGTTGAATGGTGCCGGGGATAGACTTTGGTGTTGGCTTTGATGCTGGCTTGGACTTCCAAGATTCTCGTTTGCCTGAAGACCGACTGTCGACTTTGGCTTGCCGACTATTCCGTTGGGCACCAGCGGTGGTTTGCCAGGATCTGCCTGGGTTGTAAATGGCGAAGGCGACTCTGGAGGACTCTTGCTGTTGTTGCTGCTGTTGTTGTTGTTAATGTTGCCGCTACCGATGCTGGCGGCAGCATTTGGGTGAGAGATGGACGCGCAGTTGTTGCCGTCAATGTCGCCACAATCATCAATACCACCGTTCTCGGCGTTGTCATCCCTTGCGATGCTACGCTCTTCTGCTAGCGCCGTCGTCGTTGGGTTATGCACCACCGTCGTTGGTGAATCTTCGAATGAGTCAGGCGGGTCCTTCCTCTTGATATCCTTTTTGTTTGGGCCATGGGATAGCAAGGAGATGATTGGTGGGTCGTAGTCTGCCTTGGCTCGCTTGGGTGAAACCAACGACATCAGAGTTTCTTCGTCTTCCGATTGCACGGGCGATGAACGCAGCAGACGCAGGTTCGTTCGTGCACTCGCAGACTGGCCTTTTTCTTCATCACGCTGTTTCTGTCTCTTCTGTTGCAGCTGTTTCGGTGTTGGTTTGTGCTTCGCCAACTTTTCCCGCAGCTCGATCAAAGGGAAATCGGGTTGGCTTAGATCGTTGGCGTCCTCGTAGACGGTGTCGTTTTGCATCGTAGGCGGGACCTGGTTGCTCACCTTCTTCTCTTCCTTTTCATGCTGAGCTTTGTCGGCGCCTTGCTCTATCATGGTGCCATTCGAATCATCGATTCCACCAGCATCCGATTGCGCCGTTGTTGCTACTATTGCTGTTGTTGGTGGTGGTGGGGCTGGTGACAGTGGCGACATTTCAGTGGGTTGGTTGGCGGCAATCGACAACACAATGCCATCGGTTTGGGAAGGCGATTCTTCGATTGGAAGTTGAATATTTTGGGGTGGCCCTCCATCCTTTCCACCATTAATCGCGCCTTCTCCATCGATGCCAAAGCTGGCATTGTGGTTGATGAAGCCATTTTCGTCGTTGTAGCTGTCTTCATCTTCGCCGTCGCTGCTGCTGCTGGACGAGGAGGCGACGGGGGCATCAAAGTAGATCCCCATCATTCCTTCATCAATGTTCATCTCATCCACATCATGTTGATTCGATGGGACTTCAGCGTCTTCATTCGATTCTGCTTGATTTAGGGGTGATGCTTCGCTGGTGTTTGGGATGTCCTCGCTGCGCAGAATACTCAAACGACCTTCAGGCTCTAATGCTGGAACTTGTTCTGTGCGCGGTTGCTCTATCGATGTTGGAACGACTCCGTGCTGCTGTTCAACACCAGCACCGTCGCCACCGCCATCGCCAATACCGGGACACTTATGCGTACCATCACGAACACCATTATCATGACCAGGACCTGCCCCCGCACTGTTTTCACGACGACTCTGGAGCCCAGTGTCGTGGTTGACTACTGGGATCACAGGGTCTGATATTTCGTCCGCATAATCGAATTCAGCATATCCGGACTGTGAAAGGCCTTCGTCCGGTGGATCCGGTCGTTTGTCTTCCGCAGGCTTGTCGCTTGACTGACCCTGTGCGCGAGTTGTGTTCTGCGCCGTTTCCTGCACTTGCACTTGCACTTGCCTTACTTCCTTCGCCTGGATGGGTGCACTCGTAACAGATTCCTTTTGCGTCTGGTGTTGTCCAATTTCGTGTGCGGTAGTTGTTGTAGAAGAATCGTTGACATGAGCGTTAAGGACAGGTCCGTCTCTTGCACTGTCCGATGCTGAAGCGGTCTGATTATGTTGTCGGTGCTGCTGCCGATGCTGGCTTTTGTTTGCTTCGTGGTCTGTTTGGTGACTCGTACGATGAGCTTGTTCAGGTCGTGCATTTGACGGTGGTTGGTTGATCATCCGTACTTTCGTAGCTGCCGTGAGCTTTGACGTCGCATCTGCTGGTGTCAAGTCTTGTTCAGTTTGCGTGGTTGACGCTGAGAAAGCAGCAAGTTTGTTGGCTTCATTCAGCTTGTCTGCGCTCTCGATGTCATGACAAGGAAACGTGGAGAGCCATTCTTCCGCTCCTCTGTGTGAAATCCGCGGACGACCAGAAACTCTTCCGTGCGACCTCCTGCTCTTCGTCGAGGCGGCTGCTTGATCTCCCAACCCCGCGTCCACGAAGTTGCACGCAATCACAGCCTGCAACGCGATCATGGACGATCCTCTCGTTGGCATCTTCGCTGCACCACGATTGTCCAGATTGCAATCTGTCTTGCTGTCGGCATTCCCCATGGCAGTGCTTATTCGCAGGAAATGCCTGCGCAATGGATCCGGGAACATCGAGGCAGGGTCTGGCAACGGATTGTCTTCCTCTTGGCGCTGGGTGATTCCCAGCAAGAATCGACGCCGGAGCTGCGTGTCTTCATCCAACTTCCAGGGGCGCCGTCGATGCCGTCGACTTCCTGCGTTCCCATCCCCAACACCACCACCGCCACCACTTTTGCCCCTGCTGGAAGTCTTTCCAATACCGGCGACCTGCGAGAGCGGGTACGACTCGGGAATGCTGACTTGCAAATCGATGCGCTTTGGCAGCGGATTAAGGGGCAGTACGTTGGCTTTCGGAATCACCATCTTGAATTTAGCAGGCTGTTGCAAGGCCCGGCTCAGTCTCTTCTGGTCGTTGATCTGCTTGTGGTACGTTGTCTCCTCCAAACCTTTCGCAATCAGCGAAATCACACGCCCATCTCGTTTGCGCCCTGTCCGCCCGTTGCGTTGGATTGATCGGATGGGTGACCTCAGGATGTCGTAGTTGATTGTGAGATCGACATCGCCAATATCCAACCCCTCCTCGCCTATGCAAGTGCATACGAGGACGTTGAAAGTACCTCGTCGAAATTCTGCCAACGCCTGCTGCTGTTCCGCCTGCTTCATTCCTCGCAAGGGGGTGCCGGATATCGTGAGCTGGCCCATTGCGGCTCCTTGAGCTGATCGTGGTGGCGGCTTTGCCTTCACCATACCCGTGGCGTAGGATGGTCGATACGTCTGCAACTTCGCAGTTGATGGCCCACCGACAGCCGAAGTGTCATTGGTTGTCGATGACGATGATGATGCTGCAGTTCCTGCTTCCGATTGACCCACGAAGTGACGCGGTCGGAGGTTGACATCGTCCAGGTTGCGCAACACCTTGGTGATTTCACCCACGGAGTCTCTTGAATGTGAAAAGACGATGGCCCGTGTTGATGCTTCTTTGCCGACTGCACGAGAACGTGCAAAGTGCTCCCGCAGCAAATCGACGAGCTTTTTCAGCTTGGGGGATTGCAGGATCCTGGCTTTGACGGGAGATTGGAACCTTCCGTTGGTGCTGGTGCTGGCTTCCGTCGACGTTGCTGCGGCGGAGGCGCTCAGGATCTTGTCCCACAGCTGCTTCCATTCATCGGATAGGATGATCTTCTTGAGCGAACCCAGCTTGGATGAAGCCTTGCCCTTGGAGTGCGCCAGCTGGTTGTACTCCATCATCTTCTGCCGCACCAGCCCGATCGATTGACGCGCGGATCCTCGCAACGACACCAGCTTCTGCAGGGTGAGGAAGTTGTGGATCATGCCATTGTTGGAGCTTGGTCGTTTCTTGTACTGCTCCATGAATCGGAACAGCGCGTTGGGGCTCAAGGCGACGATATCCATGGATTTGGGGAGGGCGCCAAAGCGCCGCAGATTGGCCAGAATTGGACCGATCAGGTCCATGTTGATGATGCGATCGATTTCTGATTGCAGCGCATTGGGCTCGACGATGACGACCTCGATGTGACGTTGGTGGACGTACTTTTCGACGGAGGGATCGTCTTCGGTCCGGGCAGCGAGCTGGGCGACGTGCAGGCGATCGATGATTTCCTGGATGGCCTTGATGGACGTGCCCGGCGTGGCGCTCAACCCAACGAGGCGGAAGTTGGATTCGCCATCGCGTAAGGAGTGGACGACTTTCATGTAGGCGTAGTCACCGCGCGCCTTGTGCACTTCGTCAAGCACGAGGCAGACGATGCGCTTGGGACTGCAAATGCCTGACGCCAGATCATTCGCCAGCGTTTGCGGCGTGCCGTAGAGTATGCGCTTGGTTTGGTACCACCGAGAGCGTTCGGCAGGCGACGACTTGCCAGTGACGACGGCGGTGTCATTCAGGGACAGACCTAGAATCTTGGAGCAGGCCTGTGCCTGTTGTGCGACGAGGGGCACAGTGGGAGCGAGGAATACGACGGTTCCTGTTGGGAACCAACGGTGGAAGTTGTATAGCACGACGGCGGCGATGAGCGTTTTGCCCAGTCCGGTGGGAAGGCTGACGAGCGTGTTGGACCACAACGCGGTTTCGGCCAGTTCCAGCTGGTAGTCTCGGACTGGGAAGTCGTCGTGCTTTGGGTATACCCACGTATTGATGGTTGCTGGATCGTACGGAATTGCGCCTTGTTCTGTTGGCAACTTGGATATCACATTGAGCATGGCCACGCGATGTCGTTTGGTCGGTGAATCAGGCACCCTCTTGGGCCTTGGTTTTGGCTTGGCTGCAGGCTTGCCATTCTTGGCTATACTGTTGTTGTCGTTGGTGGTAGTTGATAGAGCTTTTGGTGTTTTTGAATCGACAGTTTTGGATGGATGGGCGGTCGCGGGTGCCGTTGCAGATGATTGTCGATGGACGGAGGATGATTGGAAGCGTTGGAATGGATTGGTCGGTGCAGCTGTTGCGACTGGTGTAGGTGTTGTGGCCGTTACGGCTGATCCCCGAGGCCGATCGGGTGACTTTCCAGCTGCGAACATTGCCATGTTTAACGATTGCGATGGCAACGGTGGTGCGACTCGTTTCGTTGCCGCAGGTTTCTTGTCGCTGCTGCTTGGTGGTGGTTTCTTTGCTTTGCTGGCGTATGGATTGCGAGCGAATGGCGTTCTGCTTTGTGATGGCGGCCTCTTGGCTGGCAAAGCAGCAGAGGCCGATACCCAGCTCGGACGGTACGACCCCATTGTCCGTACACGCCGCAACGGTTGATCTGGCGCGTGCACACTTGTGCTTGCGCTAGCGTCGTGATTGTGTTGGTCGGAGGCAGATTCCGCTGTGTTTGTTGCTGTCGCTGCTGCTCCTGCTGCGATCCCTGATGTTTGGCCAGTGTTTGTTTGAACTGCTGATGGATTGGCTTGTGAATCGCAAGCAGCAGCCATTCCCAATGCCTCTCTTGCCATCGTGAGGTTGATCGCATCATGGAGTGATCTTGTGGTGCTGCTTTTGTCTGGTGAAGTTTTGGAGTGTGCGCCCGTATTTGCGCCCTTACTTGCCCCCGTATTTGTGCTTGTATTTGTGCGAAGTTTCGAAGACGAGGTCGGCTTCAAGTATGGATTGGTTCTTGCTGGCTTTGATCTAGGCTGCTGCTGCTGTTGTTGCGCTGGCCCTGCGTTTGTGCTCGGCGCATTGCCCTTCGTGCCATTGCCGTCCGCATCATCCTCCAGGAGATTGACGACGTTGCCTTCATGCCGCGAACGCACGGGCTTCCCGAGCACAAAGTCGTGCATCTCCTGACGCGATGCTGTGCGCAGGGCATTGCACATGACGCATCGGTTGCCTGGGACGCTGTGTCGAAACGTGCATTCGTGGCAGCTCCACGCAATCAACGACGGCTTCTGGGAGCATGATGCGGACGATTGGGAAGACGCAACCGAATGGCTTGCACCATCCTGTCTGGGCCTCTTCGTCTGGCACTCGAACTGCTGGGATCTGGTGCTTCGTGCCGCTGCTGCGCTTGATCCCGTCGCCGCCGCGCGTCTCTTCATTTCCGACGCAGTGGCTGCGCTGCCTTCCTCGCCTTGGGATTCGCGTGGTTGGTATCGTCTCTCCCCAACACGCTGGTCTTCTTGCTCAGTTGTTCTTATTGTTGTCGTTGTCGTTGCCGTTGTTGTCCCTTTTGCTGATGTGTCTGCCTGTCCTCAATGATCCTTCACCACTTCCAACCGAAACATCCCGCGTTCCTTGCCTCCCACCAGCTCCTCCGACTGCCACAACACGACACAGTACAACACCCCTCTGGTGTTCGATTGGCTGGTACCAGCAGAGTACGGGATGACGAAGGAGTATGTGGGAGCATTCGTTGGGTTCGTGGTCAGTGTGGAAGCAAGTTTTGTGTCGTCTTGTTATTGTCAACGTGTGTTTGATTTTTGGCGCGACGTTCAGCGAGAGGTCTGTCCGCCTCCATTGCACTACGCATTCTAAGCTAGAGACAAGAAACAGAAAAACTGGAGACTTCGCCAACGCACAACGAGTCCATTTGTCCTGCTCGTGGACACGTGGTGCTATCGGAACTATCATGCTGGCTGGCAGGAGCATTGTCCTTTGGTGTACGGATCATGGTGACTTATTGAACTTGGATTAGTTTGTACTTGTGCTCGCAAGCATAGTATGGAAATATATTTGTGAAGAGCGTGATGCTCACAGTATGGAAAATCACATGCATGAAGATGACACCCTGACTTCTCTCATCTCCCATGGAGTCCGGGGCTCGTCATCTTTCTCAATTTGGGTTGCCGAGGATCGCCTTGGCGGCTGGGGATACCTGCGCGTGAGCGCGGCAGTCCTCGCTGAAATGTTGGACGGATACTAGGGGACTGTGTGGTACGCTGACGACCTCTAATAGTAACGCATCCAGTTGTGCGCTCCGCGAGGGATCATCTCTGGGACCTGGACGCGAAGGCGTTCCCACATGACGGCGTCGACGTTGCGGTAGACGATCATTCCGATCTGCTGGGCGCGCTCGGGCAGGGCCCACATCAACACCTTGAGGTACCGGACGCGCTGTGGGTGGCGGGTCAGGTTCTGCAGCACGAACGGGATGATGATGTTCCACCGTTCGGCCTCTGTGATCTCGAAGACCTTGCGCGACATCTGCTTCTGCAGCTCCAGCGGAATGTGCTTGCGTCCGATGCACACGAGGTTGTCCTCCTCGCCGCGGAGATGCTCCTCGAAGTCATCGAAGAACGGTGGCAGGATGCGCTTGAGGACGTCGAGGGCGTCTTGGCGCACGCCAAGGCTCAGCGAGCTGTCCAGAAGCTGATTGGCGGCCTGGTTCACCTCCTCGAAGACGCGGTGGTATCCATCATGGTCGTTGTTGTACTTCTTGGCGTGCTCCGGGAACCAGTCGTTGAACATCTTGAAGATGACTTCGTCCTCGTGCTTGGAGTGCTCGTCGTGCAGGATGGAGAAGCGGTTGAGATGGACGGCGAACAGCGAGAGGTTGTCGCGCATCTCGGCGCTGTCCGTGTTGACATCGAGAACCTCCAACGAGATCCTCATCGTCTCCATGTTGCCCCGGAATGCTTCGTGGGTCAGCTTCATGAAGGACAGTGGTCCCCACTTGACTTCCGGAGTGAAGACGGTGCGGCGGTTCAGCATGCCGAACATGGTGTGGAGGAAGTTGACGAACGTGGCGAAGCTCGCGATGACCAGGAACATGAAGGACAGGGTCTCTGCGGAGCGGAATCCCGTCAACGAGTAAAACGCCGCACCACATGCCGCCAGCACGTCCAGCGAGAAGCAACCGATCCAGTAGTGCATGCCCCATGAATCGTTGCCCATGAAGGCAAGGTGTGGCAGCGACGAAACGACGATGCCAAAGAAGATGAAGATGCCGGCGAAGTAGTAGCTCGAGAATCGGATGGCGCACTCGTCGTTGCTGAAGCCGGCGCCCGCGATGCAGATGGGGAAGTCCGCAAGTCCCACGACGCATGGGGCTGCCAGCCAAACCCAGATGCCGTGGCGCACGCGGTTGTCGGAGTTGTGCGTGGTGACGGTCTTGAAGAATGTGATCGTGAACAGGACCAGCCACATTAGCTGGGCGAATGACTGGAAGAACGTGCCGACGAATACGAGTCCCACGATGTCGCTGTTGTCGGCAGCAAAGAATGGGATGACGGGAGCGACGAGCGCGGCGACGCTGAGGCCGACTGGGAGGATCAGCCAGTGAGCGTGAACGTGCTCCATCTCCATGCGGCGGCCGATCCATTCGCCGAACTTGGTAACCGTCAGGATGACGTGAAGGATGGACCCCATCCAGAAGAAGACTCTGGCAGCCTTCTGCGCGGGCTCTTCGTCGAGGCTTGGGTAGTTGTTGTTGAATTCAACCTCGTCGTAGAGCAAGAAGGCGAGGAGCATGATCGTGATGGTGATCATGCCGAAGGAGGGTGATGCCAATGGGCTGTCCCATTCGAGCTGGACCTTGTGGAAATAGAACACGGCGCGGGCGGCGTAGAGCGCGAGGAAGGCGAGGAAGATCATGGCACCAAAGAACGAGATCACGTGGTGCCAGCTGTCATCGACGATGATGCTGCGCGTTCCGAGTCCCAAAACGAGAGGAGAGAAGCGCGACGTGGACCAAGACGAGGCCATCTTGAATGCAACGGCAAGTCCGTTGATGGCAAGCGGCATGGAGAAGTAGGAGACCTGCATGTTCCGGATGAGGTGGAAGTCATCCTTGGTCCATTCGTCGCTCTTCTTCTTGTACTTGAGAGCGATGGCGGAGCTGGGGTCGGTGTTGACCTTGACCGGTTCCGGGGCGTTGCTATCAGTGAATTTGTACTCCCACGATTCCTCCACCTCCTGACGTGTGGAGGTGTAGATGCGGTACACGTGGTCGGGGATGAGGCCAAGATAGATGCCGATGGCGAAGAACTCGCAGCCGAGGCAGAAGTCGAATGCCCATTCGAGGAACGAGGCACCGGCCAGGCCGATCATGAAGACCATGCCCAGGTATTCATGCCCGTCAAAGTCCACGAAGTAGAAAAGGGTTCCGAAGCCAGAGAACATGATGCCGCAGAAGGAGGCGAACTGCTTGGGTGGGCCGGGACGGAACTGTGGCTTGAACTTGGATGTGGCGACATTGGCGATCATGCCGCAGGCGGATGCGGACGCTCCCGCGACGAATCGAAGACAGAAGTCCGCGAGCACGAATGCCGCAGTGTATCGTCCCCACTTCTTGTTCCAAAAGGCCGCGGAAAGGATGGACAGGACGAAGGTTTGGAAGCCGATGACGCGAACCGCGTAGTTGTTGACGACGTTGGGGAAGAAGAAGAGCGGGTGGCATGCGCGGCTTCGCGGAGGTGGCAAGAGACGGGCCGTCTCCAGCTGGTCGGTGCCTTCGAAGCGGGGGCGCGTGTGTTCGACTCCCTTGAGGAGGGTCTGCTCCAATGTTCCCTTGGCATGGAGTCCCTTGAGATCGTCGCACCCGCCGATGAAGTTGCCCTTGATGTAGATCATGGGGACCGTTTTGTGCTCGGTCTGCTCGCGCAGATGCTCGAAGATCAATGCCCCATCAGGGTGTTCATTGATCTCGACAACGTGAACAGGCACGCCCAGCTGCACCGCCAGGAGATCCTTGGCATCGCGACAGAAGGGGCAGTGAGTTTTGGAGAACATGACGACGTCGTGGTCTTCGATGATCGAAGCGACCTGCTCCTCCAGCGAAGCTCCCTTGTACGCGGAGAGATCGTTGAGGACCGTCACATTTTTGGAGTCTGAGGATTCGCCCCGGGTGTTGCCTCCGGTGGTCGTGACCTGCGGTCCTTCGACTTCGAGGTCGGCTTCCACGCCGCCCGTTTCGGGATCTGGATAAGTGGTCATCTTGGACGATCACTTGGTTGCCTATGGGCTTGTTGCTGCTGTTGCTGTTGCCTTGATGGGTATGTATTGAGTCTGTGTTGGGCGGCAATTGTTGGCAGGAGTGCACAATAGGCAGGCATGGATCGATGAGGATGGCACGACAATGGCATGAGAAGGGATCGGTGAGTGGCTTCATCGCAATACGAGTGGATGCCTTGAGGTACTTAGTTTGGAAGAGATCGAGGCCTTCGTTGCTGCGCGTGGAACTCTCAACGAAGACACAAAGCAACGACCGAGATTCAGGAGCCACCGTAACCCGCCATTGTCACATTGTCACCATTGTCAGCATCGCCACCGTCGTTGCCGCCAGCAAAGTGTTGGCCATTGCCCTTGGTTGCAAGACGAAGCGCAAGCAGGAGTACTGCCTGACAGCAAAGCGAGCAATCGTATCCAAGCTGTGCGTTGTCACCATACTCACCCGCAGAGTAAAGTCTTCGTATTGCCGGACTATTCTGATTTGATGTGACACGGAACTGTTGCTTCGCAGTCGAGGTCGATGTCGAAATTATGAGATCTTTGGGTGAGTTGCTTGATGTTTGTCAGCGCGATGTTTGTTGATGTTGGTATCGTGGTTGCGGTAACATCACCGCAAGGCAGACAGTGTTCTCATGCCCTCTTGAAACACGCAACATCAACACTGCAACCACGCAGCGAATCTTTAAAGCTGATCATTCCTTCGTGGTTGTGACTCCGCGTGTTTGGGAATTCAGGCGTCGGTCTGCGTGTTCCATTCCCACAGGAAGAGGAAGACAGCGTCAACCGTTCTGGTTGATGTCGTTGGTGTTGTGGGTGTCAACATTTTCAAGTGTCAAAGAAGTGTTCCTTTCTTGTGGTTGCACGGAATTGGCCTGTTGCGATGCGCTTTGCCGGTTACTTGGTGGCGTTCGGGCGCTCAAAGAGCCTTGGTTCCCTCTCTCTCTCTGTGTTTGCGCGGGCGTGTGCCAACTTCCGAGCGGTTGTTTCGTGGCCACAATTGGCGAAATTGAAGTCGACAGTCGCCACAGAGAGAACAGGGCAGATGTCGCAGCCGAAACGATACAATGGATTGTATCACGTCACCATGTTGCGGAACGTGAGTTTTATCTCTTGGTGATCGTGACATTCCAAGCAGTATCGCATGGTTATGGGACTTGGCCATTCCTGCATGGAATTGCATGGCACACGAACCAGTTGTGCGTGGGGATCGGCATCACATGAAGTTTCAGCACAGTTGCATGCAGTGAGCTGACCGATTCATGACCAATGGACGTTAACAAGAGGTGATACTCCACTCTTGCTCTGTCTCGGTTCTCGAAGACAAATTTGGTCTCCACACTCCACACTTCTGCACCCAAGAGCGCGGAAGGGCGGCAAGATCCCATGTAGAGAAGGACGAAGAGAAACGATGAGACCCACCGAACACAACGACATCACGACATCACGACATCACGACATCACGAGGGAACAACAAGGAACAAGGAACAAGGAACAAGAACAGTGGGGACACAAGGAAGGAGAGAACGTCCCGTGTTGTTGGCTGCACAATCCACCAGATACAAGATTTCGACCAGATTGTTCGTCGCAGTCATGAAGTGCGTTCTCATGCGTGAAACGGAGACGTCGGAGATGTCGGAGACGCAACGGAGTTCGTGTAAAATATTCATTTCACACATAAATGATAGCTTTGTGAGAGTGGAATGATTGTGGTCGGTTTGATCATGACATCAAGAACCGGCTACGAACTCAAATCTAGAGAGAGAGAAAGAGGATAGCATCATGGATTCGTCCATGTGCAGTATCAAAGATGCGAGTACAGATCAAGAGGTACCTCACTCTGTTGAATAACATGGACTATCATGAAACGCACACCGCATGCGCATGTATGTGTCAAACGTGACATGAAGTAGAGACTTTCATTCTGGTAGCTTGTGGTGACTATTTACCCAACAATCGATTGATCCCATGACACCACTCGACGGCAGAGTACTTGTGGAGCAGATCGGACTGGTCTATCCCAGTCTGTATGCAATCGCGGTTAATGTGCATTCGTTGTGTTGAGAAATCAGCTGAACAAAAGTGGTTAGAGCACAACAGAACGGAGAGAGAGAGATACAAGCTCTGTGAGTCATTCATGTTTGGATGCTCTGAAGCACAGGGCTGATAACCATCATATGTGCTGATGTCGCTGCTGTTCCACCACCATCCACATTGTGGAGTGATGAAAGAATGTGCGTGCTACGGTTATCTCCCAACACGTAATAGCGCCAGAGCGCTCGCCAAGGAGTGGGAATGTAGCTCTGAGGAGGAGGAGAAACGTCAGGACGAACCCGAGCAAGCCCCTCAACTCCCCTCTTGTAATCTGGAGCCTTTTGCAGTCGCATATACGTCAGATATCCACCCGGTAGATGCCAGGTGGTCGGCGCGAGGTGCGGAGGACGCTGCTGAAATGCGCACACACTGTGAATGCAGTGTACGCTCGCAGGTCCGGCTCGTGTGTGCATGTATGTCATGCACGTATGCATCACATCGGACAAGATAAGGCAAGGATAGAACATGCGGTTCAATCAGGTCCATGGAATTGGTTAACTCACCTTGAATGGTCGTGGAAGCAATATCAATATCATCGTCAGCAGCAGCAGCACCACCACCAATGCCAAGCTCCTCGAGAAGGTGGGTATCATCAAATCAATTAGCAACGGCGTCAAGAGCTGCAACTTTGGGGTCGTACAGACTCCTCTTCCATCGCGGGATCATCATGCGTGGGATGTAAGGGATCTCCTGCTGAAAGAGGTCGTACTCTTTCGGTTGGGAGCTGACGGCTTCGTGCATGCCCACCAGATGGAGACGAGAGTCGAAGAGCCCCAAATTCATGAGGATCTTGTTGCTGAAGGACTTTTGTTCCTTGGAATCGACAACCTCCGCGATGGATGGCACCAGCAGCCGGTTCTCCGTGTCCATCATCCAACTCGTGTTTGCGACGAGCGCTGATGAGTCCACGGCGATGCTTTGGATGATGCGGTACTGGTCGTCTGCCTTGCTATCAGACATGCTGGAGAGACGTTCCACCTTCTTGGCCTGCATCATTGTGACACGCAATGGCCAGCGCGTATGGCACATTGAGGGATGGTTTGGTACGGCGGTACGATAAGTGCAAAGATACCGCGTGAGTTGACTGAGCATTGATTCAAAGAAGCGAATGCTCTGGATTCCACCCCTGTGGCACAGCAAAGCGAGGCGCGCAGTTGGTAGCCTTTCGCATCATCCACGCCGATGCTCGAAGCAGTCATAGACTTACAATGGAATTCCCAAGGTTGGATACCTCCCGCCTCCGTTCCTCCAAACGCTCCATGACATGGCCGTACGCCTCCCTCAGTTGTTCCTGCTGTTGCGTGTCGCCGCTTGGATGCCGGGCGGTTGTGAGCTTCTTCTTCACCCATGGAAAGAAGGTGTGCTCCTCAATGCGGTGCAGACCCTTGAGGTTGAATCCGATGACGTAATCACTTGCCTGTTGCAGCTTGGCCGCCGCGTCTGGCTGCTTTGGATTGCGCAATTGGGACTGCACCAGCGCATCCAATCTCTGGGACTCCCGCACCAAGGACAAGGTGTGCCATCTCCAGCCTTGGATGTGGAAGTTGCCGATTGATGCTTTGGGCGACGCAAGGAAGGTTCGGATCCTGTCCTCTGCCCAATCGGACACGAAACCACCACTGACGCGGATGGCATCGCACGAGGCGTCTTCGATGGGCTTCGATTGAGCCCCATCTGCCGATGCTGATCTTGCTGCCGTTGCAGCGGTTGCGACACCCTCACCATGGTCCTTATCCAGGTTTGCCAGACACGCAGGGATAAGTCGAAGTTTCGGAAAGCCTGCGGAGACTACTGCAGCTACGCAGAAGAGAGACCATAGCGATAGAAGGCGGCGGCCTGACAACATGATGGTGGGACAAGCTGCAAAGTCGCAGCAAGCGTGTATCACAACGGTACTAACGGAAGGGAGTTGTGGTGAGGTCTGTGCGATTGTGGTTGTGATGGAGTAGGGTACGTTGTTTGGAAGACGGTCACCTTCTGCCCTTGAGCGCCCTGCGTTCAGTGTGAACTGTTGCCATGGTGCTGATGTGGATCGTCGTGATCATGGATCGAACCAGTGATGTGTTCATGATGCGTGCCGACACGGATACACCTGTGCGTGTTTTTGTGGTGGCAGTGGTGGCTCCGCAGAAGCGAAGCTCGTGGAATTGGTGGATTGCGTCGTTGACACGCACAACATGCAACCAGCAACATCGTGACAAATCCAACCGACAGGCATCACGAACGCTGTATCCTCAAACTAGACCAAATTGGTGGTGGAGAATCAATCACGAACATGTCATGTTCACAACAACGATGACATCGATCCCGTATAAAAACCTTCATTAGTCCTTAATCGACAGTTTGAGGTTCTCGATTTCTGAATTTCGTGCCACTCATCAAAGTTCGTGACATTTTCAGTTGCAAACAGGCTGGCGTGCGCGAACGAGAACACATGTGATGGGTCGTGACAATCAACAGAACATCAACAACGACACGAGACATCAACCGCGTGATGGGGCAAATGCAACCAACAACAAAAAAGGGACGCTGCGTTCTCGCACACGAACGGCATCAAAAAGCCTGTTGGTACCACACAAGCCTGCTTCGCCCAGCACCTCTCTGGACCGGGAGATGGTGCTGTGTGTCCGGATCTCTCCACCACCAAAGTGCCCAAGAATCTCGCTGAATTTGTGTTCAATCTTTTCGCACCTCGCATCAACGCATCACTGACGAAGCACCCTCCCCGTTCTCGGACGAGTGACGAACCTCCAGCCGAGGAAATGAATGAAGCGCATTGGCAGAGCCAAGCACAGAACGCCACAACAACAGCGAAACGGTTCTCCGGCGCAACCGGAGCCTGTCAGGAGGCAGCGCCAACAGCCGACGCAATACTCGTAATAATAACGAAGCAACGACCAATCCAGATCCGCGTCCACATCGCACATCCCTACACGACTGCACACACTTGTCGAGGACGGCGACAGCGACAGCACAAAGAGGCAGAGGCAAAGACTGAACGAACACACAAACTCGCATCCATTTCATTCCTTGCATTGCTTGCATTATTTGCATTGCTTATTCAGCACATCATTGGTAAGCTCTTGATTACTCACTTCGCTCTGACACATTCACACCATACATCCGAGGAGTACACGAGCAGCACACCACTCTATATCTCTCTAGAGTAGACATCTTTGCAAAATGGGATCAGCACAGAGCAACGATATCGGATCGATCGGCGGGAACAGCGAAGCGTTCGATGTGGACCTGTACGCGCAGGTCGAGAACCTCCCGAAGCTCCTCAAGCAGCGCCAGCGTCAGTTGGATGCGAGAGAGAAGGAGCTGGAACGAGCGCTCAAGGCGCTGGAGAGAGAGAAGAAGATGCTGATTGGTGCCGCAGATCCTGGCGACATCATCCATCTCAATGTTGGTGGCACATATATAGCCGTTCTGCGACAGACCATCACCAGCATTCCTGGATCGATGCTGGCCAGCCGCTTCTCCGGACGCTTCGACTCCACCATGGTCAAGGACGCGCAGGGCAGATTCTTCATCGAGCATCCCATTGAGCTATTTGCCCCTCTCGTCAATTTCTTGCGGGCCAAGCGATGTCAGACGGCTCGTGCAGCGCCTGTCCTGCCTCCCATCTTTGACGAGAAGCGCAAGCAGGATGATTTCAATCGCATGGTGGAATACTTCGGCATGACGCTCGGCATGTATCCCGTGCAGATCGACACCATTGTTGGCAACCCAGACACTGTCACGGTCAGCGACGATCGAATGGTGGCTGCCAAGGAATGGGCCACGATCGACATCAAGCAGCAGGGGCATAAGCGCGTCATCAATTCCTTCGAAGTCACCATCATCGACGCGGAGCGCATCCAAATCGGCTGGGCCAACCCAAAGAACACGGAGCTTGGCAACAACGGTTCCGGGGTGGGCGATGTGAGCAACACCATCTCCCTCGACTTTATCCGCGGAGGCATCATCATCGGCGGAGAGTTCTTGGAGATCAATGGGCTGGAGCTCAAGGGGACCAGAACTGTCGTGCGTTCGGAAGAATTCGGGTCCACCTGGTTCGTCGACGACCTCCTCGTGGCTTCCCTGGATCCCAAGGAGGAGGATGAGATGGCGGTCAAGATTCCATCCTCCTACAACACCAAAAACAAAAAGCCGACCATCTCCGTCAAGGGGCAGATCCAGATCACAGACATTGCCTACCAGATTTAATCACATCTGTTGTTGTCATGATGGACGGGCGCGTTGGATACTGAAATTTGGCATTGGAAGGGGGATGGAAGGGAAGGATGAACGAAGCTATGCCGATGAAAACTACGCAACATTGCTCGTACGTATTATATGTAGGCTACCATGTTGACACCTTTTGCGGAACATGATGGACTGGGAATATCGCCGTTTTGGGCTGCAGACATGTTTCCGAGGCAAGCAACGAACGACTCTTCATTTCTGTGCGTATGGTACTCCTACAGCTAAACACTCAATAGAGGACCATTATTGTTATTGTTCTTATTGTTGTCTGCGACTTTGTCTGTGCCGATGCCTTTGTCTTCGTTTGGTGAACGTCGGATGGTGTGTTGTGACCATACATCGGACGCCTGATGGCAGAGTGTCATGGGGTGGCTTGCCTCGCAGAAGAAGACATGGGGATCGATGACAAGATGAATCAAACATCAGCGACGGGCACTGACTCTCACTTCTGCAGCACGATGCTGGACACAACCGCATTGCTATGCCGTCGCATGTACATATACTTGCTTGTACTGGCTAACCAAACTAAGATCGTGGCTATTTATGTAAAATACACACATGTAACATATTAGTACGGAGACTAAGGCTCTCTCTCTCTCTCTGCGTGTGTCCAGCTAATGCTGTATCGCTCATTCGAGTTGAAAAGCATTTCCTGGTATGCTGTCACCTGATCGATCTTACAGGATCGACGCTGTCCCCAGCAATGTGAACAACACGGCTGCAACATTCGCGACAATAGTTGTGCGCGTGAAAGACCGCGATTCGGCCGGCGACTGCGTGGGAGGTAACGTCTGCATGTCCGTTTGAAGTTTGGCGGAATAATCGATCTCGTCGCCCACTATCTTCTCGTCGTAGTCAATGAAGATGTCGTACGGGTGACCATGCACGCTGTCGTACTTCACGTCAATGTTGAAAGCCTTGCGCGCGACGGCGTCGTCGATCAAGGCGAAGAGCTCCTCTACCGTGGGGATCTTCTGCAGCGTGCCATCGGTAGACGCGGCGGAAACCGAGACTGATTCCGGTTCTTCGCCGTTGACGGAAGTGACGACGCCATTCGTGACAATGACCTCATAGGGGAGGTTGGAGTCGATGCACTGGCACGTTCGTCGGAAGGTGTACGTGTACGTATCAAACGCATTGGCAGTCCACTGACTCTCCTTCGCTTCCGCAGTTTGCTGAATCGCCGTGAAAGGGACGAGAAAGTCGACCAGGTAGGTCATCTCATCATCCGCCTTCGTGTACTGCTCATCGATGTAAACCTTCGTGGGATACCCGAACGTGCTGTGGTATTTGATCGACAGCTCGTTAACTTCGCGATCGATGGCGGACCCGATGATGAGGAAGAGCTCATCGATGGTTTTGACTACGTTCGCCACGTCCTTCGCGGCATCGTTTCCGGATGACCGAACCTTGACATCACCAACCGTGTTGTCCACCACACTCGCGGTGAGCTGGACGACGAAGTCCGCAAAGCATCGGCATTGGTTCTGAAAGCCGAGGTCGTACGTGTGTATGTCATGCGATTCCCACAGCTCTCTGGCGTCCTCCATCTGCCGTCTCTCCACCTGGTACCGCTTGACGATGCTGGAATCTGACAGCCGCGATGTTGCTTCGCAGACCCGTTCGCCCTGCGCGTCAAAGTGAAGGGCGACGCATCCACCGCAGTAATAGTTGGTGCATCGCTGGCTCGAAGGGCACGGCAGCATGTTGCAGGCGCTCTCCCGGCATGTGACGAAGTTGGACGAGTCGGGGCAATCCCTGCCCGTGCATTCTCTCATGCACAGGCCGGCGACGCAGTCAATGGGACCCGTACAATCATCAACGCTGTACTCGTTGGATGGGTTGAAACAGTCGTACCGGGTCTGGCATTGCGAGAGTCCCATGCATGTGCCGGCAGCGCAGTAGGCCGGCTTGCCGTCGCCGTTCACTCCGTTCGAACAGTCGGCATCGCTGGAGCATGCCGCGGTGTCCGGATCTGGATCGACGGTCGTTTCGTCGGGGAAGTTCTCGCAGCCTCCGAAACCACCAACGCTGAAGTGCACGGCCTGGCACTTGTCGCAGTAGATGTTGGCGCAGTTGACTGCGGTGGCGCAAGACTGCAAGACGCAGGGCGCGATGAAGCAGTCGATCACCTTCTGGCCTTCGGGGCACTTCTCGCCGCAGTTCGAAAAGCAGCTGCCATTCTCGCAGGTGCGGTGTCCGAAGCAGGTGCTGCCGGTGATGTAGTCGTTGGAGGGGTTGATGCAATCGTAGTCGTTCCCGCAGTCACCGTGCGGCATGCACTTGCCGTGGCCGCAGTACTCCTGACCCTGGACGCAATCCAGATCGCTGCCGCACGCTTCTCCCTCCAATCGTCGCGTCTGTGCCATTGATGATGGCTGTGGGAGTGGCAGTGGCATTGCCGACGTTGCGGAAGCCCCCGCTGCCTCAGCACCGAAAAGGAACGCAAAGGCAGAAGCCGAGAAGAGCAACGCCATCATCTGAGCGTGTCTTTGCATTCGAATCTGCACCATCTTTTCATTGAACGGCAGCATTCGCTGCGATTCTTGTGTGCTGTTTGTCTGTTTGCAATGATGAACCTCTCCGCGTGAGGACGTGCTATGGCACAACAACGACAAAAACGATGATGCTGGCGCCAAATGAGAGGCCGAAGGTTGATGGATTGTACTGCGCAGAGCGTGGCTTTCGGTAGGCGACGAGTGTGGTGTCTGTGCAGTGTTTTCACCAGTCCGCAATCGGAATTGTTACTCCTTTGCTGGTCAGCACCTCGTGATTTGAACCTCCTGTGTCACCAAAACGACATTCAAATGGTCCGATCATTCACTCTGTGACACGATGCGCTTAAATCAATGACGATCTATTCACGGGTTGGCCCTAATTGCGATGTCGTTGCCATGTCTGGGAACGATGACGATTGGATCAAACCAACAAATCACGAGCTGAACCCTCCATCCTATCGATGGAGACTAGAACTATACAAGCGTCAGCTATCCAGAACCTCTTCGTGAGAAATGAAATTATAGGTGGTAATGTATGAATTGAGCGCCACGCTACGAGCATGAACCACATCGCGTTCAAACAAAGTGCGAGACCAAGAATGTCACGGCAGCCAACAACAGCAGGCATTTGGATTGAGCTGCCCCGGCTCCGCTTGGATCATCTTCGTCGCTGGCTTCCTCCAAGGTGTCTTTGTCCCTGCCATTTTCTGGAACGGGGAATTGCTTCAAAGTTGCGGCGACGTTGTAAGCACCATCGGCGATCACTTCGCTGTCGCTGATGCTCACGCCCTTGGGGTATCCATAGTCGGCGTCGTACGTGACTCCAAGGAAAACGGAGCCGTCGTTCATGGCCTGTTCGATCTTGCCAAACAGATCATCGAGGGTTGGGAAGTATGATGGCTGCAGTTGCAGTGTTGCCGTCTTCGAGGAAGAGACGGACACGGCCGAATCTGGGGTGGCGCTGATGACCACGCCATCTCTCACCGTGACGTCGTACGGGACACCGTCATGAGCGCATTCGCAGGACTGGACGAAGCTGTACGTGTACCTTCCGATCTGGGTATCAGCCCACTGCTTCTTCTTCACAGCGTGTTCGTTGCGGAGCTTGGTAACTGGCACGAGGAAACGAACGTCGTAGGTTGCTTCATCGTCCGCCACCATTTCTCGTTCATCCACGAAGATGTACTTGGGGTATCCGTATAGTTCGTGGTACCTCACGCTAATGGAAGCAGCAGAGTCGTCGATTTGCGCCTGGATGAGGTCGAACAGACTTTCGACAGTCAGCACGCTGGCCTTGACGTCATCTGACACATCCTCGCCGTATTGTGTGGTGACCTTGCTGAGCGCACCGTCTTCGACGCGAGCGACAAGCGGCTGTCTGAACTCTTCCGTGCAAAAGCATGACTTGGCAAAGCCATAGTCGTACGTCGTCAGTCCGAAAGATGTCCACAGCGCCTTGGCATCGTCCAACGCCTCCTGAGGTGTCTTGGAGTTGTGGATGCCATCATCCTTGCAGGTTTGGAATCCAGCCGTGTCGAAGTAGATTCGCTTGCAGCCTCCGCAGTAGTCATTGACGCAGACGGGGCCTCCGATGCAGGCCACCCTCGCATTGCATGGCTCCACATCGCACTGCACGCGTTCGAGGCCTGCGGGGCACATGGACGAGCCGCATTCCACTTCGCACTTTCCCTCTGCGTTGCAGGTCGGAGGGCCCAAGCAGTCGACCGATGGGTAATCGTTGGAGGGGTTGTAGCAATCGACGTCCAAAGAGCAGCCGCCCTTCTCGTGGCACTTGCCTTGGCCGCAGTACTGGGTTTCGAGACAGTCGCCGTTGCTGAGGCAGGTGCCATCAGCAGGGCCGGCGCTCGATTGGCCGTCATCGAAGGTACCTGGTTTGCAGATGTTGTGCCCGGCCGCATCGAAGTGCAACGCGTTGCACCCACCGCAGTACTCGTCGACGCAGCTCACGGCTCCTTCGCATAGGTCGCCTTGACATGGAGCATTGAAGCAATTGACGAAGTCCGTGCCATCCAGACACGAGTATGGTCTGCAGTACCTCGTGCACTGACCGCCATCGCAATCGATGGGTCCTTCACATTCGATGATTCCGTAGCTGTTGGATGGGTTGAAGCAATCCGCCCTGGTCATGCACTTGCTTTGCTCCAGGCAGACACCCTGCGCGCAGTACTCGGTTGATGTGTTGCAGTCAGCATCGGAAAGGCACGTGGTGGTGGTCTGGTCGGCAGCGCCGAGGAAACGGAGGTTGGTGTGTTCGCGAGCGTCTGCAGCGACGCGGGAGGCCGTTGCAACGCCCCAAGACGCCGAGAGCAGCGGGAGGAAGAGCTTCGATACCTTCATCTGGTGATTGCTGATGGTTGTGGATTGCAGTCGTGATGGAGGTTGCCAAAGCGGAGAGGCTTGCTGTCGTTGCTGGTTTATGTGCTCCTTTTGTGTCGATGTCGATGTTGGTTGTGATGCCAGCGTGATTTTGTGAACAAATCTGAACAAGACCGACACGGAACCAAATCAAACAGCTCTTTGGGGCGGAGGAGGCGCCCTCTCCTCTCATGTGTGTGCCTCTTCTCGGAGTCGTCCCACATTCTGCGTTCTGCTCGTTGCTTGTGGCTTCATGATGTGGGATCATTTGATGTTCATGGTCACCCATTTGGCACGATTCCAGAGTTGCCTATGTTGATGTCGCTGGAATGTCGCACGTCATGTTTCGACTTCATGCGAGAGGTACTATCTCCACGCATTGGTCGTGCGATAACCGCACTGCATGGATGCGTTCTAATCCGAGATGGTCGTCACATGGTGAGGACACACGATCCGCACAATTCTCACCGCAGAGGGCCGTTCGTTGAGACTCCAGAAATCGCTTCTCTTCGGGTAGAAGTCAAGAAGTGAGAGCACCGGTACGTGTACTTACGACTACTCTACGGAACAGATAGGCAGGACCAGGAGATTTAACACCGATCGCGCACCAATCTGCACCGTCTGAGGTGAATACTTGTGGTGTGAGTACCCTCCGTTCTGCTTCTCCCTGCTGTCTACGTGACGCCACTCCACACTGGTCTGTAGTCTTCCATCTTGACACGATCTGGCCCCTCTGTATGCATCGCACCCCCTCGAGTTCATGTTACCAATCCAAACGATCGTGCACAATTGGTTCCCAACATTGAGATGCACAGCACAAGTGCAAGCATCCCGCAGCATGCCACAGCATACAATAGCATGCACGAGTACGACATGCACGATACATAGCATAACAGTAGGCTATGGGGAAGATGCAGAATGGATGAAAAGATCGTGAATCCTTCGCAAGATACCGCTGCATGCAACCTTTCGCACGATTGGTGATGGCGCATCTGTTGACACCAGACGTCACGATTGCCATGCAGTGCAGTCTGCATTTCACGCGTGATCTCCTTTGGCTGTTGCTATGCGCCTGCAATCATAAGTGCGAGTAGGTATGGATAGGGTGAACTGGTTGAGGTTGGAATGAAGCTTTGATTTGCCCTCCGAATGCACACAAAATAGCGCGTTTGGGGAGGCTTGAATTCTAGATATTGTGTCTAGTTTGTTGTTCATGGTGTCTGGCAGTCGTTCAAAGGGGTGTGTTGTCATATCTGGGGTACTATTTGGGGAAATGTCGCATATGCCCCCTAAGTAAAGGGGGTAGTGTTCTGGATCTGAAGCATTTGGGGGATTGGCGCCAGAAAATCAAGAGTGGATCAGCAACTTCGTCGGAGGCAACCGTATCACCAAGGACGCTTCCCACATGAGGAGAGGTGCTGATGCTGACGGAGACGCACACAAGATGTGCACGAAGATGAGGAAATCGACAGCGATGATGACGAGTACGAGATGGTTTTGTTGGACGAAGGATTTGTCCTTGCTTCTGATCTGCGTTGCGATCTTGTGCGACAGCACCTCCGGATTCCAAGTTGGCAGCACAAAGGGATTTGGCGTCCGAACAACACACAGTCCAGGCCTTCTGCATGGGGTTGGGACGATGCGGTTCGCCGCACCGGGAGGTGGAGACCAGCCTCCGGCGGAGAATGAGAAGAGCACCGGCAACAACGTGGAGGTGGGATCGAAGGAGTATCTTGAAGGCTTCCTATCCACGCCGGTCGAGGAGCAGCGAGGTGATGGGCTGGAGCAGGCTCTGAAATTGGGAGGAGGTTTCGCAGTTGGTCTCGCCGTGCTCTTTCTCGGCTTCATGGCGAGCAACGGTCTTCTCTAAAACAAGCTCACAAGCACTCTGGAGAGACCTCTCTAGAACAACCTTAGCTATGGATAGTACATGAATGTAGCGATTACAACGTAGACAGAGACTTTTCAATGTGGGCCCCGCATACCATACTCGTGCGTTGCTGACAAAGAAAATCAGCAAGGAGATCCGCAGCAGAATCGCGACGCCGTCATGCGTTTTAATTTTCGTTTTTCACATTGTTTACATCAAGCTGTCTTGCCATCCATGTTATCATTTCATTTTCATCCATTTTTCCACCTCCTGCCCGTTGTGTTTTTTCGCGACGCGACACGTTGGATGGATTTCAGGGCCAAAACTGCCCATCTTCTTCGTTTGGCCATTGCCATCCAGCTGCGACGGATTGCCCCGTTTCCCCGAGCGTAGCAAGAGCAGAAGAGCCAGCACGCACAAAGAGAGGGTATCTCCCTTTTTCAGAATGACGCTGTACAAATACAAGAATACACAGTGCGCATCTGGACGTGCCGTCGCATATGGAGCCTTTTGTTTCTGTTCTGCCTCGTCCGTTTCTCTCTCGCTCCCTCTTTCTGTCTTTCATCCATTCCTTCATTATCTCTTTTTGTTCTTTCTTTCTCTCTCTCTCGTTCTATGATTCTTCCTTCTTCGACTTTGTGCGCTGTGCGCCATGTGCTGTTGATGCAGGAACCTCCCACCGCCCTGCCTGCCTGATCCAGAAAACAAAGCCATGGCCGACTGCGAGGACAAGATCGCAGCTCCACGGGCTTTAGTTTTTGACATCCTTCCTGAAGTATTCGCCTAACGACGTGAGCTTGTTGGCGGCGATGACAGTGGACACGGCAGCCTTGAATTTCCTCTTGGCGTTGAACTTCTTGAACTGCTCCAAGTTGACTCCAAGGTCGTTGGCAAGCAACTTCTTGTCGTCTGCCACAACCCACGTGTCTCTCAGCGCGTCCTTGGCTGTGTATCGTTTGGTGGGGGAGACAGTCAGCAGTCTGGAGATGAGGTTCTTGGCATCATCGGACACCTGACCCCAGTACTCGTCGTGGAACTCGTACTGACCCTTGCGGATCTTTCGGAAGAGCTCCCGCTGGTTCTGCTCGATGAAGGGCGGGTATCCACCGAGCAGAATGTACACGATCACACCCAGCGACCACATATCCGCCTGCGTGTCGTACTTCTTGCCCTCCAGGATCTCCGGAGCGACGTAGCCTGGTGTCCCGCACTGCGTCGATAGCGAATTCGGCTCTCTGCACTTCTTGGCGAAACCGAAATCAGCGATCTTGATGTCGGAATCATCATTTTCGCTCTGTCATTTGCAAAAGTTTGTCGTTGTCGTGATAATGGTGGTGGTGGTGGTAATGACGATGAAGGCAATTGGGCATCGGTAATGTGGCAATAGGAATTGGAATAAGACAAGGTATACGTGCATGTGTGTGTGTGAGTGAATCATGACAATGAGGATGATATGTTCCGCTCGATGATGATCCTCTTCTGATTTTGGTTTGAGCATCACCGCAAGACACGCAGTTTTGTCCTGCAACAAAGGTTATCGACTGAGGCTGCATCATTGTGAATCAAGTTGAATCGCCGGAATGATTGGTACGCACCGTGAGCAGCAAGTTCTCTGGCTTCAAGTCGCGATGCGCGACCTGATGATCATGACAGTACTTCATGGCCTGGAACAGAATTTTGCAGACGTCGCGCGCCTCCTTCTCGTTGTAGTAACTCTTCTGGACGATACGATCGAAGAGTTCTCCGCCCATCATCTTCTCTGTGATGAGGTAGTAGAATTGCGACTCGTCGAAGACATCGTAGAGACGGATGATGTGCTTGTGCTTGAGTTCCGCGAGCACATCGATCTCATCCTTGAGCGCCACCTCGTCCTCCTTGGAGAGCTTGGACTTGGTGACGATTTTGATGGCGAAGGATTCGGTGCTCTGCCTGTGGCTTCCCTCCTTCACGATAGAGAATGCACCTTCACCCAACTGCATGATTGGTATCGTTGACAAGAGTGGCCGAATATGGAGGAGGAGGAGGAGGAAGATAGTGTGACCAAAGGTGGAAGCATGAAAGGATGACGAAGGAAGGGTGAGATACCGAACGTGGACCTAAGCACGCAGCCAAGTGCTCCAGGCGGAATACAGGTAAGAAGCGCATGGATGCGGTTTGATGGGCAGAATGGAAACGAGGGAACGCACCTTCTTGCCCAATTTGTAGAGTTCGTTGAAGCTCTTTCCGCTGGAGGAATCTTCGACCTTTCGTCCTGGTGCACCACCCGAAGACGATGGCTTGGAAGATGGCTTCGATGATGGCTTGGAGGAGGCATGCTTGGGCGATGACTTCGTTGCTTGGCTGGTTTCTTTTCCAGAAGAGCTGTTGGCCTGTTTGCTGGTCTCCTTCGTCTATGGATATAGAATTGTGCATGTGCGTATGCGTGTGTGTATGCGTATGCGTATCAGGGTTGGTGTGACGAAGTTGAAATCGAAGCCGATGCGTGTGGGTACGGATACCAAATGGGGAGACGGAAAGAGAGAGAGAGAAAGATTGGAAAAAGAGCGCGATCAGAAATGCGAACAAGACGGCAACGATGGATTCGGCACAACATCGCCAATTGACAGGCACGTTCACCGCTATTGCTGATGCGTAGTATCCATCTCTGTATGGAAAGTCACGCTCCGAAATCGCCAGAGGCTGAACCGCTTCGGCATCTTTCAAGGCGATGGCCCACAGTCAGGTCAAGATTGGCGCGCAGAGACGATCAACTGTATTGGTATGTGTGCGTGTATGTGTGCGTGTATCTGCGCGCGTGCTTGTGCTTTGCTTACAGATGCAGGTTGGGACTGTGACTGGACTGGTTCCGCGTCCTCCTTCGAACTGCCGCAACCCATGATTCGTCTTGTTGTTGTTGTAGTTGTTGTTTTACTTCTGGACAGGGAGTACTTGGTTCAAAGATTCAGTGCGCGACAGATTGTTGATACGAGAGCTGTGTTTGCTGTTGCTGTTGCTGTTGCTGTTGCTGTTGCTGTTGCTGTTGCTGTTGCTGTGTTTGTTGTGGATGGTTTGGATTGGAGGTGGTTCCGATTTCGGCTTTCTCTTCCTTCACCTTCTCTGTTGGTCTGCAGTGCTGCTGCTGTTGGAGTTGTTGGGGTCGTTGGTGATGCTGGCAATGGTGCTGACAATGGTGCTGACAATGGTGCTGCTCTGATGGATCCTCGTCTGTGATGTTGATGACACTCGCGATAGAGGCAGAGGTGATGTGATTCGGTGCTGCTTCTCTTGGTACCTGTCGTCGTAGACGTCGGCTGTGCAGTGTGAAGCGTGTTGTTGCGGCGTGTACCACTGTGTTAGCGGCGCAGCTTTTGTTGTTGTTGTGCTTGTAGCTGTTGCTGTTGACCTTTGTCTGCTGATTGCGGTGTGTTCTCTCCCCTTGGTCATGGGCTACCCTTTTCTCCCCTTGATGTCTCTCTCTCTGTTGGTGGTTTCGCACTCCATCCGGCTTCCACACGAGTCCACCAGATCCGCATCTTTTCGCGCTGCAACATCACGATTGTTGTCTGCTCGTGTTCTCTCTGCGACCGCAGTCATGTCAACACACGGAATCGCGTAACAACACGAGAACGCACGGTGTTCGACTAGGACACGAATGCACACACAAAGCCCCAAGGCGACACAACACGACACAAAGATACTCTGATTTCGTTTCCACAAAAATACAATCACGAATTCGACAAAGTAGTTTCTGTTTACGGTTATGCGTAACGGCAATGACCCATGTTCGACGAATGAAAGGTACTCAGACAGATGGCAGATTTCCGATGGTGATGTCGTTGAACACGGTTGGGATACTACGTTCGGCTTGGTAGTATTATGACAGTACCATTCTCGAATGCCCGATGTACCATTCGCATGCACGACTAACATACAGACTGCAGAAAATATCAATCGCGCCGACGTTCTGTCGCGACGGGAAACACAAGACACGAGATGAAAAGGCATGACACAAGTAAAATGAGCAGTCCAGCTCGTAAATCAGTGCCGAATCAAGAGAGAATCAGCGCCACCACCCACCAACGATGACACGAATAGCGCGCTGACGAACGAGACAACAGGGGAACAAAGACAACAACCAGACGACGGTCTGCCACCACAATCTCAGAAGCAAGACAGGGAGAGAGAGAAGCAGAGCACTTCAACCATGCGATGTCTGCACCAGTGACGACGTGTGAGCTACCATACTATACCCTTCAGCATAGTCGTACGAGTACCCACCCGTACGTGTACACTTCAAGCATCCAACCATTCAAGCCTTCAAGCAGTTGCTCTTGCAGCCAGCCAAGCAGCCAACCAATCGAACATCCGATCATACTCCACACGAAAACCGCAAGTCAGGCAGTTCATCAGTTGGGCATTCAGCCCATGTGCTGTTGGTGGCAACAAAGAGAGGTGCATGTGTGCTAAAATCCCGGTCGCACGGCAACACACAATAATACTGATTGTGCATGAAGCACTGAGAGGAGCGAAGCCCCATCATTGTCGGCAGAAGCCAACGGCAGGATGGCAGCGGATGAGCATGACGGGACGCGCCCACCTCGGTCAGGCTCAAGGAGGCTGTCCGCAGATACGAGCAGATCGTCCATGAGAGGCAAACGAAGCAGCAGCAGCAACAATGCCGGCAACAATGGCAGCAACAATGGCAACAACAATGGCAACAACAATGGCAACAACAGTGGAAGTGAGAGCGGCAGCGCGAGTGGCAGAGGCAGACGATCAGCTTCACGTCGCACCAGCAACGACAACAACAACGGCGAAGGCAGGGCCCACAACGCTCCGCATTCTCCGTCCAGAATGATTTCCCCAGGCGCCGCGTCGCAATCACAAACCAGGTCTCGCCCCAAATCCTCTCAGCGTCGCGGTAGCAATGAAGGCCATCTCGCTTCGCCAACGAATGAGGGTCCCTCTGGTCCACCGGCGAAGTCAACGTCGGTCACGTCTGTCTCATCATCCATCCTCGGTTCCGGCATTCGCTCCATCTTCGGGAGGGGCAGTTCCGCCAAGGACCCCAATGCCGGCCACGTAGGTGAGCTCAAGTCCAAGCAGATGAAGAAGATTCAGAAAAAGTCCAAGATCAAGCAATCGCAGATGGTGGATATCGTGCAGCATGGTGGCAAGGCCGTCCCTGTCTCCAAGATCAAGGATACCCGCACCACGACCTCGGTCAGTCCTCAGAAGAAGCGGGCGGCATCCGCGTCCATGTTTTCGCCAGGATCATCTGTCAACCACCCGCAGCATGCGTCCGCATCGGCATCGTCTCTCTTGGCCTGGGCGCGGTTTGACGACGTGCGTCCCAAGCTGCTCACGGACGATGACAACAACAAAGATGCTAGCGCTAATGCTGGCGGTGGCGCTGGCCCAAGTCAAACCGGAAATGATCATGGGAATACGGCCGCTCATCATCACAAAGACAATCACAATCATCACCAAAGTCACAAGGACAAGGACATCCAGAGTCCCCCAAGTAGTGTGGCGAAGTCAACGAGCAGGAAATCAAAATCAACATCAAAGAAGAAGTCGAAGAAAGACAAAAGGTCATCATCCAAGAAGAAGACAAATGGCAAGGATGATGGAATGAACGAGCATGAGGATCAGGACATGTATGCAGGTCCCAATCAACAATCGAACATCGAGATACCGCAGCCATCTCCCCAAAACCAAGTATTCAAAACATCTCAATCCAATGCAGCAAACGCCGCTGCGCCCATCGGCACGCCGACCACAACATCCACCCACAATACAAATGAAAGTGCACCGCCCGCGCAATCGCCGAGAGACGGGAGTGCGAGCACGCACAATGGTTCCACCAGCAGCAAACGAAGAGACGTCCACTCGCACGAATCCGCCAAACCTACGACAACGAAACAGACGACTACAGCAAAGTCGGCTCCGTCCGTGTCTCCTTCCCATGGAAACAGATACGATGATATGTTCATTCCGTCATATTCGTCTCCCACTAATCCTCCTTCTCAGTTCGAATCCAATGGACAGCGTCATGCACCGAACAGACCGGCACAAGCGCTTCATGACGACCACGCCCATACCCAGCCTGCTTTCGATGACATTGACAGCGCGTCGACATCGCAGCACTCATCATCCTCTTCTTCCTCCTCCTCGTCAGCAGAATATTCATCCACATCGTCATCGTCGTCGCCACCATCCTCATCAGCAAGCCAGGATATCGATCAACGACGGCAACATCCAAGACGACAAACACAACAGCACGCAGCGAGTTCATATCGAATGAATCACTCAGACGCATTGCACAAGCAAAGAACCAGCCCGCACCAGAACGATCGCAAGAACAACCCAAAACCGATCCCCGTTCGCGGCATCACGAAATCATCCAGCGCTCGTTCGTCGAGGCCCAAGCGACTTTCGACGCACACAGCCCCACCAAAGCAACGCAGTCTCAGAAGCCACGAGGCCAGAGCGCAGGCTCGAAAGAATTTGGACACGCCCAAGCAATCGCAGCCCAGCACCAGATTTCGACCGAATTCATCGAAGCGGAGCCTCCTGGCCTCGAGAGCCAACGGGTCGACAGCAAGCGTCACCAGCGGTGTTGACGCTGCTGCCTCTGTGGGATCCAGGCGCCACTCTGGTGGCAGACAGAGTGCGGCAACTTCGTTCGAGATCATCCCAGATCCCGCACCGCCGCCACCGGTTATGACGCCGCAGATGGATTCTCGACGACGCGGATCCGGTGATTCATTATCCTCCAATACACGCACCCCGTCCACCACGGGACACTCTCGTGTGCGGATGGAGATTAAAAAAGTTGCAGTCGATCCTCACAAGTCATTCAACCACAAGAATAACACATCTCTCCGCATTGGACAAGAAGGACAAGCCATTCCACGCCTTGCTGATGATAATAACGACGATGACGACGACAATGACGGCGAAAATAACGATTCTTCGCCCAACTTTCCTCAGATCCATTCCTTCGATTCTTCTGAAAGCAACATGAGTAACTTCAATCTATCTCAACCGCACGACCTGGACGCACCGGTGTCACCTTCGGTCCAATGGTGCCGCGTTCCCACCCACAACAAGATGCACACGCTATCCACGAGCAAGCCCATCGCGCCGATTGCAGAGAATCACAGTTCCAGCAGCCGCCCCGTTAGCCTAGCCCTGATGTCACCGACTGGATCGCTGTCCAAGTCTCGAAGGAGCCGACGGCCGTCTCCGGCGGGGCTGGATTTTGGGAATGAATTGGACACCTTTCACAAACGCGCACAGGATGACAACAAGGATGCAAACCAAACAATGATGGAAGCCGGCCATAACAGCTCGAATATCAGAACGAATCATGGCAATGGAGTTACGCAACGCCAGCAGCAGCATCAACATCGACAACGCCACCATCTCAAGGCAAAGCTAGGCACCAAGTCTTTGCATTCAGAAGATGATAGCATAGCATCGACCGTGATGCATTCTGTGACTCACAACGAAGACGAACACCATGGCGAGAGCGATGACATGCATGCGAATGTGAATGAATCTCATCCAAAGGCAATGCCAAGTTCCACCAAATCACGAACTGAATACGCCTCGCAGCATGACACGACAGAGTCGGCGTACGAAGAAGAGTCGTCATCCTCCGAAGCCGAAGGCGGCGGCGCTAGCCACAAGGGTCCATGGCATGAGCCGCATGTAGGTCAGTTCGAGGACTCTGATTACGAAGTCATGTCGGAAGAGGAAGTTGAAGACGATGATATGCGAGACCATGAAAACCTAGGAGACATCCACATGTACAACCATGCTCATGACAGCAACAGCAACAGCGACAACAATCACGGCGCTCATGGTCAAGGGCAAGAGCAAGGACACATACAGCAGTTGGGGTTTCTATCACCGGTGAAAATGGATTGGAGCAAGGCCCGAAGCATCGCTCAGTCGAGTCGAGACCGCGGCAATTTGCACACTGCCATCCATCCGTCCCTCGAGAATTCACCTGGCGAAAGCATCATGAGCGAAATGTCCGATGTTAACTCGGCGGGTTCGAAACCAAACATTTCTGCCACACTCTTCCATTCGCAACATCGTCCAGCGAAACAAGAGACAATGATCGTCAAAAAGAAACCCCCTTCTCTGGATAGTCACGTTGCGAAGCAACAGTTGTCGGAGGATTCATTGCATTCCTACGATTCCAATCTCGAGGGCAGCTCTCGCATCGACGACACTTCCAACCGTTTGACGTCCATGGGGTTGCCTGTGGTTACGGAAGAAGACGGTTCGGAACATCGGAGCGCTTCGTTCCACCAGACAGCGTCAGATGCGTGGAACAAAAATGATACGACCCCAATGTACAAGCAAGCAAAAGAAAGACAAACGAATGGAATGCGATCCATTCTTGATGAAATGGCGACACGAGGATTTGGTGCGAAACTTGGGCCGGTCGATGAAGGTGTGGATCCGCACGACGACATGCATGAATCAAATGGAACAACCACGCCGCACCCTCATAACAATGGAGATCAAACCATTCCTTTGCCGGAGAAGCCTCAATCGCAACGTAATACGAGTGCGCATTCCGAACGCTCACACCAGAGTGGAAATGCTTCTGAGAATGGCATCGAGAGCAGTCGGCAGCTGTCTCCACAAGGCGCCACGCCACGAAAGGCGAACACAGGTGACAGGGGGATTGAGAATGAGAGTATCAACAAGCACGCCACAGGGACATCAGGTGATGGCGTGATCGATGGATCGGCTTCGCAGAAGGTGATTGGCAATGGTTCAACTGCTGCTGAAAATGATGATCATGATGATGGCAAGATGAATGGCGCAGGCACAAGCGCAAGCGCAAAGCAATCCAATGGTCACATCGTGCAGGTTGGACATGGCGATCTGGAACACGGAACTGATGTGCTGCGTGATGCAGAACACTCGATGATGTCTTCCCATCGAAGCTCAACAGAAATCAAGGCTTTATCACACGATCACGAAGAACCACTGCAGAATAATAACGACGGGGACGACGTGCCCGTAGCCAGAAGGAACAGTGGCGAAAATGGACACGACAGAACTTCCTTCACTTCAACCGAAGCTGCTGCCGCACCTTGTGATTTGTCGACCAGGTCGATGGATCGTAACTCCATGCTGACGACGCCCAAAGGCAGAAGGGCGAGCGAGTTAAAGCGCCGCGTGCAAAAGCGTCGAGACGCGTTGACGTCCATGTTCGAAACCTCAAAACGCAAATCCATGGATGACGAGAGCGAGATCCTGGAACTCAAGCGCAAGCTCGCGCTGAGCCAGGCGCTCGTTCAGAATCTGGAGGTGGAGAACACTTTCCTGCAGCGCGAGGCGATCCTGAACCACAAGAGCGTCGAGCTCAGGATGATGCAAGCGGTCCATGAGACGGAGTCGAGGATGGAAGATCGCTTGAAGGTTGTGCAGATCGAACGTGACGAAGCGATACAGGAATGTCACGCGTTGCGTCACATCGGTCTGGACGACACCTGCCCTACGTGCCGTCACATCTTTCAAGACAGGACGGATTCCATCATGGATCGGCCCGTGCAAAACACGATCTTGGCACGGCGGAAGCTGTTGCTGTTTGGGCATCCACCATCAACAGCGGCAACGAATGGGCACTTTGTCCGTCCCAGTACTCGTCCGAGCCGCTCTGATGATGGCAGTGGCGACGGCAACGACGGTGGCGGTGACAGCCGCACGGGTGCGCACGAAGTTGACGACATGCAATCCATGCCAACGCGATTGTTGCGGCAACGTCGAGGCAGCATCTTTTCGGAAGGTGTGATTGATGACATTGGGTCAATCGCCACGACGCTGCCGGATACGAATTCCATCATCGGAGGAACCGGTGGGTATCAGATTCATCACGGTGGAGTTGGCAGCTTCACGGAACCGCTGTCAAGTTGGAACTCTTCATCGGATCGATTCCATCTGCCATCCACGTCAGACATCCCAACGACGAACGGAGCAGGACAAGATGGGGGAGCAGGAAATGGAAGTGGCCGGGCCAGATACTCGGATGTTCCCACAGTGATTGAAGGTGCCAGCCAACACGAACCGATCCGTCAACATCACTTCGACAATGACTTCCCCACAATGGAATCGGACTTTCATGCCGACGACTTCTCCAGCGACACCCTCGGCGACGGTTCGTATGACGACAGTGCTGAATAATGATACTCGTACGAACGTGGTCCATACACACCAACATGGAGTGACGATCATGGATAAACCAGAGTGAAACAGAGTTGCAGAAGAGTGTGTTTTATGTTGCATACCACCGTTCTGGATTATTTGATGTTAGATTTGATAGGTGGGTGGTTCGTTCGTCCTCATCTTGCTATGGGTGTGTTGTTGCATCGTATCTGGTTGGATTTTGTTTCATGCGATAATCCTCACAGGTCCATTGACATGAATCCAACTTCTCGTTCTGAGAGTGCGGGCGGCTGCCGTCGACAAACGATCTGGCGCCAACTCCGCATGGATACGAGCTCTCGTGATCATTCTCAACATGACCATCTCTGGGTGCGCTGCGCTCTTGCTGCTATGCATCCCTCTGTTCTGTTCTTTGCTGTTCTGCGCTGCGTTGTGCTGCGTTGTGCTCATAAGAATACGTGTGTACGGTCGATGGACTTGCGCGGTTCGTTTCTGCAATAACTTACCGTTCGTCGTTGACGTCGTCGCATCTCCGCTGTTTGATGCACCTCCTCACGATTGGAGGTGTTCAAGTTTCAAAATGATTTGTGATGGGGTGGACTCGCAGAGTACAGTTGGGTACTCGTGCCATCACTCCCTCTTGATGGAATCCAGTCTGGTTTCATGATCGCCCGTTCACACGGGCTGTGCGATCCGTCGTCGCTTACTGGACGAAGGACAGCCCGGTGCGGGCACCAGATGGATTCCATCCCTTGGTGGTGCCTTTGTTGAGGCTGTTGGTGTTGTTGTTGTTGTTGTTCATGGTGTTGAAGTTGCGCACGGACAATCCGCGACTCTTCTGTGCCGACAATCCCTTGCCGTTTGGCTTGCGGGCAGAGTCGTTCTCCTTCGCCGCTGCGGCGAGCTGGCGCCACTTGCGCGCCTCGCCTGGCGTGTTCTGGGCTGGGGCCTGGTTCTCGCCGTCCTGGTGGATGTTGGAGTGGAAGCGCTGCATCTGCTCCACCGGCTTCACGGTCTTGTTGCTCTGGCGGAATGGCATGGCGTTGGCATTCTCCTTGTCCAAGATGGCGGACATGGTCGTGCTCTCTCCGGAGGACGCGAGGGAGTAGCGGGTCGATGCTCCGGTGGAGTAGGTGCCTTGGATCATGGCCAAGGTATCGCTGCTCTCTCTTCTGTCACGGAAGACATCGTTGCGGAGGCTGCTGATTCTGGACGATGCCATGGTGGACACGGATCCGGTGCTCTCGCGGTGGCCTGCGAAGCGAGCGTTCAAGGCGCTGCTTCGGTCCTGGCGGATGGTGGACACAGTGGACATGGTGGCGTGGGACGAACGGGTGTGGTCGTCGCTGAAATCGCCCTCGGTATCCATGAGCACGCTGTGCCCAGCCACATAGTGAGAGTTCTCGACCTCGGCATCCTCAGCCTCTGGTGATTCTGGGATGCTGTTGATGCGGTACAAGATGTCGGATGCGGCCGACATGACGGAGATGTCTTGCGCGTTGGTGTGTCCCAGGTACTGCAACTGAGAGCGAGAATGCTGCGACGAGGCGCAGGATTCTTCGTCGACGGAGATGGAGTCATCCTGCGACGACATGCCGAAGCTTCCCGTAGCCAAGGCGTCGATCTTGTAGTTCATGATCACCTGGGTGCGGATGAGCGGGGGGTTCATGCAGGAACCGTTCTGCTCCACTCCGGTGGACGAATGGCGCTTGCGTCTCAGCTTGCGCATGTCGGACACGCGCTTGTTGAGCTCCGAGATGCGGGTAGAGACGACACTGGATGCGGCGCTGCTGGAGCTGGTGCGGCGGTTCTTTCTCTTCACCTGCGCCTTGCTCTTCTTTGCCACGACAGGGCTCTCCTTCTTGCCCATGGCAGCCTTGGCCTGGCTCTGCTTCTTCAAGCTGCTGCGGCTGTGGCTGCTGACGCTGTCTGCGCCGAAGCTCGGTGCCTGCACGACAGGGGCAGGTGCTGGAGCAGCTTCCACAGAAGCAGCAGCAGCAGCAGGTGCCGGGGCCGTAGCGTCGCTGAAGATGTTCTTGGCCGCCTTGAAGCGGAGGAACGGAGAGTTGGTTGCGTTCGCGGTGGGCTGGTACTGGGACTTCTTGCCCTTGCCGAATGGTGTAGCCGTGACCTGATCACCATCCTTGCGGTACACCCAGTGGAAGGTTTGCTCGGAGCTGTTGGTGGTGCCGCTTGCTCCAGAGTTGGCGCTCTCCAATGATTCACGGTTGACGGATTGCGTCGCTGATTCTCCCTCCTCAGGGATGATCACGAAGTCCTGTTCACGCGGGCTGTTGGTTGGAGCAAAATGAACTCTGGACTGGCGTTTGAGCGCTTCATTCAAGCTGCGCATGTCCTCTGCCAACACCGTTTCATTTCCTTCATCGTCCTCGACTGGCTGATCGATCTTGTCGACGGATGTGCCAGCGCCGGTGACAGTTGCATCCTCGTTGTCGTCCAAATAGGTACTTTCGTTGACCATCTCTTCGATGATTTCCTGTGGTTCGACCAACGTGCTGGCATGGTGATGAGCAATGCTGCTGGTTGGAAGGCTCGTCAGGCTGAAGGTATCCGTGAGGTCAGACATCTTGGATTCGATGCCTGGGATCTCGAGAGTGGATCCTGTTGCCGTTGCTTGGACCTTGCTGGTCGTTCTGGATCCGTAGTGCTCACCCTGTCCGAGAGTCAGGAGCTCGACACGGTCCGCGAGCTCATCGTGGGCGGACGACTGCGGGCTCGGGGCGCGGTAGTCGATCAGCTGCTTCTTGACAGGGATCTTGGCGGCCTCGGAACGAGATGACACCACGGTTCGCGACGCGATGGTGGCGATGGAAAAGATGTCGCTGTCGCGTCGTCGGCTGGTCTTCGCCTTCTTCTGTTGCAAGGCCTCGAGCAGGAAGGTTGGGTCTGCCTCGGCGTACTTCTCCTGGAACAGGAAAGCGCCGTTGGTCATGGCCTGTCCGGACACGGGTCCCTTGATAGTGGAGGATGGTGCCGGTGCCTGGGAGTCGATGGACATCATGGATGGGCTGATGAGCGGGATGATGGCCGTGATGTTCTTGCTGTTTGCCAATCGAAGGCTGTTGGCTGGGGAGTCCGCATCCCAAGCGATGCGCTCGAAGTTCTGCGACTCCATCATGCTTGGGGCGCTCTCAGTGACCTTGATCTCGTACGGGTCGAAGCTGCCGAGACTCTCGGCATCGTCGGCGGACATGGTGGGGAGGATTGGGCGGAAGAGCGACTCGAGCTTGCTGCGCTTGTCATTTTGCGGTCCTCCCGTGTTGATCTTGAGGCTGGCCACCTGCTGGATGGGGTTGAGGGGCATGTTGGCCACTGCTGTGGACTGGCGCTTCTTGACCTCCTCTGGCTTGAAGTAGCTTTCGGCATCGGATTCCGCATCGGATTCATCATCGAGGTTGTGGTTTCCGACGGCGAGCGCCTGCTGGAGGTGGGAGTCATCATGACTGAAGGCCTGTTGGATGGCGAAGCTGCCAAGAGTCAGAGCGGACAGCTTCAGCTGGCTTTCCTCCTGCTCTTCGGGCTTGCTGGCGGATTGGCTGCCCACGCTGCGGCTGGCGCTGGATGCATCGTTGGACTCGAGCGAGACCCTTGTCTTCGGCAGGAGGGTGTCGAGGTTGGCCATGACATGCTCGATGGATTTCTTGGACGATGGCAGCTCGCCGACGACGTCGTCGGCCTCCGACTCTTCGATGTCATCGGTGGATGCCTCATCCTGGAAGACTTCGACATCGTCGGACTTGTCAATATCTCCCACCATCGGCTCGAACATAGGCGAGCTGAATGGCAGGGACGCTGGGGGTCCGTCGGCCTTTGGTTCCTCCTCCACAGGCTTGTTGTTCGTGGCGGTTGAAGCAATATTGAAGAGGTCAAGGGAGATGTTGCTGGACTCGTCACCGACATCACCCAGCATGGTTGGTGGCGCTGCTGCTGCTGCCTTGGTGTTGAAGTGAGCTGGTGCCAGGAGGGTGGCGCTTTGCATCGGAGTCGCTGCCTTGGGCTGGTTGGCTTCGAGATGCTCCTGCGTCAGGGTGGAGTAGGAGGAGATGGACCCTTCCTTGGCCACAACGTACGGCGAAGGGTGCGGTTGCTTGGTGGCGCTGACGAATCCATTCTGCGCGAGGCGGTCGAAGTACTCGTCGGCCTGGTGCACGGCACCGTTGGAGTAGATCATGTGGTGCGGCGTGGATTGCGGAGCGTCGGTGGCCATCTTGGGCATGACGAGCTCGTGGACGTCCTCCTTGAACGCGAATGGCATGTTCTGCATCCACATCTGCTGCAGATCCTCGTTCTCGTCGTTGAATTGGGCGGCGTCCTTGTTCTGGGCGGTATCCGAGCCACGGCTCTTGCGACGATCATCGCCGGCGTTGGCCTTGGACTTGGCGTTGGCGTTGTTGAAATCGCCAAAGGCGTTGTCCTCGGCAAGCTCCGCGAGTGGCCTCTGCGCCTTGCGCTCCTCGAGCGATTTCTTGCGGCTGGCCTTGCTGTTGTTGGAGCGTCTCTTGCTGCGCTCTTCCATGATGGGCTCGAGGAGACCGCCATCGACGTCCTTGGAGATGCACTGGCCGAAGATCTGCTTGACCTTGCGGAAGCCCTTGCTGTCCTCCTCGAAGTACATGTCGGGATCGGCGTTGGCCTGTTGGTTCTCCTTGTCGAAGCTGATGCTCTGGAGATTGTCGATGCCGTCATTCGCGTGCTTGTGGTTGGCACGCTTTTGGCGCTGTCTGCCGTTCTTGGTGCGTCCGCCCTTGCCGGATCCGCCCGACTGCTGCTTCTGATGCTGCTGCTCATTGTGCTGTTTCACACCGTTGGATGCGAACTGATTCTTGTGGCGCTGCTTCATGTCTGGAATGGACTTGGTGATGACGCGGGATGTGCGACGTCTGTCCTGGGCGGAGGTGGGGACCGTGACCTTCTGCTGGTTGCGTCTCCTGTTGGACTTGGATCCGTTCTTGCCACCGTTGCCACGCCGCTTGTTCTTCTTGCTGGGCTGCGGCTGCGGGCGGATGACATGGTGAAAGTCGGAGGGGTTGGAAAGGTCGGAGGTCGGCGAGATGATGCGGAACTCGTTTGGGTCATGGTGGGAATACTCATCCGCTTGTCGCTGATGCTCCCGCGCCGGTTTGGAGGTGTCGCTGCCCATGATGAAGATGCGGTGTGATGTGCAAGAAACCACGTATGAGGGAGGAAGCTTCAAACGATGTTCGTACTGGTGTTGTGTGAATGTCGGAAGGGTTGCTGTGCAGAACGCTTGTTTCTTGTGTGATGTTGTTGTTGTTGTTCTTCTTTGTCTTCTCGGTTGCAGACCGGGAAGATTGTGTGCTTGATGCTTGATGCTCGTTGCTTGTGTGGTTGCTGCTTGTGTGGTTGCTGCTTGTGTGGTTGCTGCTTGTTGTGAGGAGTAGGAGGATGTCGATGTCGATCAATCTGGCAAGGAAGAAGGACGCGGTGGTCGTGAGAATGGCACCACGAAACAGGAATTGGTCGTTGTTGTGGCTGATGTCAACGTTCCGAAAATGTGACGGGCGGAAGGTGACCGTTGCTCGTTGTTGCACGCCGGCACGTGGATGTTGTTAAGTGGACCTTGGAAAACCGTTGTTTCACGAAGAGCGCGTCGAGCTCGATTGGGTCGTACCATGTGTGATGACCTTGACCACATGAACCAAATGTCGTTGTTGCGGCATGTTGAGTCTGTTGAATCAAACGGCCTGTGCGTCGTCCGCGGTCCAATGATTTGAACCAAGACATCCACCAAACCCGCATTGCACGCTGATTGTGAGGAGCGTGGACAACACAGCAGCACCCACAGCATCCACACCGATCAACACAGAGGCCACGACAAACCAAGAGCGCGACAAGAGCAAGACAACCACCAAAGTCAGGGGCATCGGTTGGCAAGACGAACACCGAATAGATCGTACATGTAGTCGTACAGGTGGACGATAGCATCTGTATCCTGACAGCTATTACTATAATACGTACCAACGTCCTCATACTCGTGCCCAGCACACTCCCAAGCACCGATAGTCACGAACCATCACATTCCTGCCAGTCTCCTGACGCCACATCCGCAACATATTAGTAGTACTGTGTATTGTATGTAAGAGGAGAGAGCGAAGATTCGGCAACGCAGGTGACCCCAAACAGGCATCCACCGGATCCTCCTTCTGATTTGGCGCCATTGACGATTCAAATTTGACAACGACCATCATCGCAATCGCAGACAAGTACAGTATAGTGCAGTATAGTACAATAGCATAGTGCGAGCTACGATCACTCACCATGAGCACACCAGCCAGAGCATCGAAGCCATCCACGCCGGCAAAGACCCCCGGGTGGGGGGCCATGCTGTTTCCCTTCAGCACCGCCAAGAAGGAGCGACCGCAGCCATCGCCGCAGGAGAGAGAGATCGATCCCATCGCGACGCAGGATCGTCCAAGACGAAAGCCGGCATCCTCCACCCCGCATCCATCGGCAATCAACGGAGGTCGCAACGGAAGGCACCCGGGGAGGATCGACTTCGGAGCGGCAACGGCGCCATCGCCGCATCAGATCACCAGTCCGCTGGCCGGCGGAACCTCTGTCAGATTTGGAAGCGGGGGCAGCAACCGAAGCAACCGCAGCAGCCAGGGAGCCTCGTTCGACCTCTCTGCGACGATGAACCCTGGACCGTCGCCTGCGCCGCAAGGCTGGAGAAAGAGGGAAAACTCCGCTGTGGCCTTCAGCGACGACACGATGGGTGGCGACAACGACAGAAGCAACGCAACCGGCCTCGGCCCCAACAAGCGCGCCAAGCAGTCCAACGACAGCTTCAGATCGCCGTGGAAGTCTCAGGCTCGCAATCCCATGCAGTTCTCTCTGGGAGCCAAGCAACGATCCAGCCAGCGTGGGGCCCGACCGCGCCAAACCAGATCCACGCTGCAGGGTAGTGGCGTGGCAAAGCTCAAGTCGCGGCATTCCAAGTACAGAGCCAATTGCATGTTTTTGCAACGCGGGGCCCGTGCGGTGGATACGCCCCTCAACGTTTCCAAGGCACTGCAGGCGCTGCAGCAGACTGGACCTCTCCTTTCGCGGAAGGTGCAACGCACGAATCAGACGAAGCAACAAATGACCGCGCTGCGTTTGCGGACAGGCGACAGGATCCTGGGGTCCAACCAGACTGGCGGTTCGCGGTTGCCACCGGCTCTTCCACCTTCGCAGCACCACAATCAGCACCAGCAACAGCAACAATCGAGACTCACGCACAACAATGCAACCGCAGCTTCCTCGTCGACCATGATATCGTCCTCCTCCGTGCCAGTGGCAACAGACATCAACGGCGAAGCAAAACGCAAGTCAGCGGCGGGAGTCTCACGACAGCAGCAGCGGCAACCCAGCGCAAGATCGAGCGCCAATGGAGGAGGCGTGCGCATGGCACCGTCGGTCGGCTTCGCAACTAGACGCAACGAAACCATCATGGCGGTCGATAAGACACCAAAGACACGCCATCTTCCAGCTACAGGCACTCCCTACAGACCAGCAGGAGCCGACAGCACTTCCATCACGTCGCCCCGAACCATCGGCAGCCACAGCTCTCCATACAACAGCTCTGCATATTCGCAAAAGTCAGGGCAGAAATTCGCCCCACTCCCACCAGTGGAAAAGCGGATACTCCTCAGTGACGATGCCGTTGACGCACCGCAAGAAATGGGAGAGCTCGAAACTCTCTTCAATATCCGAAAGGGCATATTCCCACCCAACCCCATCCGCTTGGTTCGTCGTGCCCAGCAAGCCGAAAGCACAACGCATACGTTTGATGAAAACGAGTACGAGCAGATCGTCAGCGAGTCCAGACGCAAGGCGGAGAGCAACAAGTCATCCGAACCAACGTACAAGACCGCTGAATTTGGATTCGCACGAGCCGATCAGGGCGGTACGCAAGCACCCAAGCGAACGAGACGCAAAGACAGTCCCGCTCCGACCATGTGGAAATGCACCAAGGAAACGGATGGCGTCCCTTGCAACACAATGAATCCGGATGACGAGTCTCGATGTGTCAAGTGCAAATCTGGCCGCCCGAAGCCGAAGGCTCCGCAGGGTTGGGGAAATCTATTCGCAGATATGTACGCAGGCAAATGGAGATGCGATGCGTGCGGTGTCCACAATGATGACAACTTGGACAAGTGTGCATCGTGTGAGACGCCCAGGGCCACCGGGGAAAGTCCCAGCAAGGCATCTGGCAAGAAAGCCGGGGGTGGCGCGTCCAAACCATCGCAGAAGCCTGCGGCAGCAGCGCCAGGTTCCATTGGATCGGGCGGGTTCAGCTTTGGAGGTGCTAGCTCAAGCACCAGCAAGGCAGCCTTCAGCTTCGGTCGACCACCAGCCGCTGCATCGTCGTCATCTTCTCCTGCACCAGCGAAGACAGGTGGATTCACCTTTGGTGGAGCAGCGACGGCACCGTCTTCGAAATCGCCAACCACCCAGCCTGCAGATTCGTCATTCCAGTTCTCCTTTGGTTCCTCCTCATCGAAGACGGAAGCACAGTCTATTGCAGGGTTCACTTTCAGCGCAGCACGCAAAACGGACAATGGCGACAAGGCGAAGCCAACGCCAGCCATCCAGTTCGGATCTTCTGCACCCAGCGCGAAGTCGCCGGCAGTGGCAACGGAAACAACCAAGCCAGCCTTCACGTTTGGCGCCACGAAGCCGGCAGGAGGAAATGCAGCAACACCGAAAGACAGCCCAGCCAAAATATCCGGGTTTAACTTTGGAGGCACAGCCGCATCCAGCGATGCAGCAATACCGAAAGACAGCTCAGCCAAAACATCCGGGTTCAGCTTTGGAGGCACAGCCGCATCCAGCGATGCAGCAAAGAAGACGCCAGCCATCCAGTTCGGTGGAGGCACAAAGACGCCTCCTGTTCCTGCTCCAACAGAGGGCCTCGCGACGCAGAAATCGAAGCGATCCCGTGATGACAGCGGAGGTGCGAACGGTGGTAGCAGTAGCGCCACTTCTGCGCCTGCAACAGGCTTTTCGTTTGGATCCGCGATTCAGAAGCCTGCGACTGACGACAAGGCACAAGCCAAGACTTCTGCACCAACATTCTCGTTTGGATCAGCACCATCGAGCAGCCAAATTTCAGCACCGGCTCCAGCGCCAACACCAACACCGAAGTTCAGTTTCGGTGCAAGCGGCGACAAAGCGTCCACGACAACGCCGTCGTCGTCCTCCTCCTCGAGGGTCGTGCCCGCGGCAAAGATTGCTTTCGGAAGCGTTGCAAGCGCAGACTCCGGTGCAAGCGGCCAAGATGCGAGCGACAATTCCAAGAGACGGAAATCAGGTGCTGGCATGGCTGCATTGGGGGCAGCGGCATCATCAGCGCAGACCTCAATGGCTCCTGTTGCGCCTGTGCCGGCGTCAACACCTGGATTTTCATTCGGCGGCTCGCTGCCAGCACCTCCAGCTCCGGCGCCTGCCACAACCAACGGAACTCCGGCTTTCAGCTTTGGTTCTGCTGCTCCGCCAGCAGCAGCACCTGGAACGGGGATGTTCGGCGCTCCCACTCCCGCCCCCAGCACAGATGGTGCCTCCAAGCCAGCCTTCTCCTTTGGGTCGACACCTGCACCGGCACCAGTCGCTCCTGCAGGAAGTGGCTTCTCTTTCGGCAGCGCTCCAACGCCAGCTGCTCCTGCGGCGCCTGCATTTGGGTCATCGACATCTTCGGGGTCCATGTTCGGTGCACCTGCACCAGCTCCGGCCTTCGGTAGTGCCGCGACACCAGCGGCGAATCCAACAAGCATGTTTGGTTCCGCCCCCGCCGTGACGCCAGCAGCGACTGGTACTCCAGCATTCACGTTCGGAGCGTCGACGCCCGCTCCTCCAGCCACGACCCCAGGAGCCTTCGGTGCTTCGGCATCAGCTGCCGGAACGCCATTCGGGGGACAGACACCCATGCCCTCCACACCCGGGTTTGGAGGTGGATTTGGAGCCCCCGCAGCGCCAACTCCCGGGACGACTTCTGGATTTGGAGGTGGGTTCGGAGCACCGGCAGCGCCAGCGGCAGGAGGTTTCGGACAGCCCGCGCCGGGTGGTGGTTTCGGGGCTGCACCCGCGGGAGGCACCAGCTTTGGCACTCCTGCAGCACCGCCAGCAAACGGCGGGGCAATGTTCAGTGTGGGCTCCGGAGTCAGAACTCGACGAACGCCTGCCAGCGGCGGTCGCCGCGTCATTCGGGCCAAGCGTCCCGGGCGCACTGGGTAGGCATGGCCATGTACTCCGCACGGCATGTTCGCGCGGGTGCAGTGCACGAGTCTGATCGTTGACGCAACTGCCTTGGGCTGGCGACTGCATTCGATCAATCATTCAATCAATAGCAAAATTCTAACAACGAGAACATAGACACATGTTTCATTCGGAGTTGTTTGTTGGACAAGAATTCTCCAGAGAGCTTTGTAGTGACGCTGGAAGAGCATATAGTAGTGATTTAACTTGATGTACTACTCTACCATCGTTGTTGTTGGTTGAGTGTTGCTTGTCTGTCTGTCTGTTTTGTTTTACATAGTGCTTGTTTGAAAGTGAATACTACGACCGCTCACTGCTGAACCGCGAGTTTCATGAGATGCTCCATGAAGACGCGCAGGGAGACATCGTCGGTGTTGACCTGCGTGCCGGTGACGCCATCGAGGTTGCTGTTGTGCGTGGTGCTGGGGTTGAGCTTGGCCATGAGGAAACGCGCCTCGGACTTGTGCTGATCGCAGACGATGTAACGCGGGACGGGGAACCTGGCATCCATGATGAGCTGGGCGTCGGATTGCGGTGCCTCGAGGAGGGAACGGAAGGCCGCGTGCTCCTCCTGTTCGTGGTATCCCTGCTCGCGCCATGCCGCGATGGTCTCGCCGTGGAAGACGACGACGTGGAAGAATGTGTCGAGGAGGAGGATGGTGTCCGCGCGGACGCTTTCGGAATCGAGCAAGGCGGCCTGCGGCGGTCCGTTGAAGGAGTAGGAGAGCAGGGTGGGTTGGATCATGACGAGCGAGTTGGTCGTGTTTTCGCGCGAGAGGATGTAGCGGTAGTAGATGGCCTCGTCTGGACTGGAGTTGAAGAGCTGGAGGAATTGGGATCGACGCAGGTGGAACATGAACTGTGGGTAGAGGGAGAACTCGGGTGGGAGTCGGAAGGAGTTTGGATCGTCGACGTTGTACTCGGCGAATTTCGCGCAGAGACGGATGAGGGATCGATCGAGCCATCGCAGGATGTCGGCGACGTCGTCGTTGTGCGATTGCTGCACGGCCATGCGGGCGGCGAGCACCGCGGCCGCCTCCTGGTCAAAGGAGGCCCGGACCGGGCTGTGCATCATGCCAGCATTGGAAGGGCCGCCGTCCTTGGGACCAGCGGGAGGGTTGTGCCACGGACCGCAGAGCGTGGTGGCGCGCAGCCTGGTGCGTCCCGAGGAATGCTGGTACTTGGTGAGGAATTGGATGTAACGTCTCTTGCCTTCCGGCAAGGGCGTGTTGCCTGGGTTGGTGACGTCGAAGTAGATGGCGATGGTGGTGTTTGGGTCCGCACCGCCCAATCCCCAGGCGCTGGTGCCTCCGGTGCCGATCTCCATGTCGCTGACGTTGGGGCCGCGCTTGTTGAGGGAGGTGACGGGTCCGATGGCACCGGAGACCTTGAATTCTCTGGAGCAGAAGACCTCGAGGGAGGTGCCGAAGACCATGGACATCTTGCCGGTGTTTGGGTCCTGCGGATTCTGCGGGTCCTCGGGGTAACGGTTGAAGACGCGACGCAGGGACTCCTTGAAGACGGACTGTCCGAATGAGTCACCGAGCACCATGAGACCGCCTGTGGCCTGCACGAGGTTTGACATCTCGAGCAATCCGACCTGATCCAGGGAGCAGGCGAAGATGTCGACGACGTGGTAGGCAGCGGTGTGCTGTTGCTGCTTGGCCGACTTGGCGGGCTTCTTTTTGGTATTGGCGGCGTTTGCGTTGGCGCCCGGAGTCGCGAGGCTGGTGTAGTAGTCGCAGGCCGGCTGATGCAGCGGTTCCGCCTTCTTGGCGAGATCCGCGTGGGAGCGCATGTCGTCCTCCTTGAGACGCGAGACGACGGCGCCCGGTCCGGATGTGCAGGGACCGCCCGTGAAGAGCATGATGCGCGCACCGCGGCGCGGGATGGCCATGTGGAGCAGGGAGGTGGCGACGGAGAGGGCGCAGCCGGTGGCGCGGGCGGGCCGCTTGTCGTTGGAGCAGGGCCACGGGTCCTTGCGCAGGTCCTCGAGGATGCTCTCGACCACGAAGGAGCAGTCCGCCACCGGCAGGAGGAAGCGCTCCAGGACTTCCTGGGCTGGGCCTGGTGGTCCCTGCTGTTGTTGCTGCTGCTGCTGTTGTTGTTGCTGTTGCTGCATGGCACGCGGCGAACACCCCAGGAGCTCACCGACCTTGGCAGGCGCGTACTCCTTGTTGCCGCGCAGTATGAAGGCCTTGGAGATGGACTCGCTGGCCAGTTCGTAGACGCTGACGTTGGTGCCGAAGGTGATGAGGCCAACCAGCGCATCCGGCGGCATGAGGTTGAGGGCCTGCGTGAGGGAGTCCGCCAGCTCGCTGAGCTCCTCCTTGGCCCCGGAGCAGGTGTCGATGACGAAGAGGAAGCAGGGCGGGCCCTGGTCCGGCACGGTCTGCAGCTCGTACTCGATGGTGGTGTACTGCGAGATGAGCTCCGCCGGCAGGTTGGTCTCCGAGATGGCGTCCGCGTAGTGCGGCGGGAAGTGGTTGCGCGTGAGGCAGAACGGACACGTCCACAGCTTGGAGAGGAAGTCCACCTGGCAGTACGCGTTCAGCACGGCGTGGCAGTTGGCGGAGGCGCAGCGCACGGGGTCGTACGGCAGCGTGGGAGCGGACGGCAGCTGCTTCAGCGGAGTGTACAAGGCTCCGATGGGCGCGACGCATCGCGTGGCCTCCAACCGCGACGATGGCCAGCAGTGGAAGCTCAGCCGGGTGCCGGAGAGCTCCTCCAGCGCTGCGACGTCCCATGATCCTTCTTGCATTGTTGCTACTTGTTTGTTTGTTGCTAGTGGTTGGTTGGTTGCTACTTGCTACTTGCTAGTGGTATTGTCAGTGGTAGTCGTATTGTCTATGCTACTGCTACCACTAGTTTCGTCGGAGGGTCTTTATGGTGCGAAGTCTTGTCTTTTGTGACTCTTCTTGGCGCAAATTCGCTTTCTTGCTCTGTTTCTTGCTCTGTCTCTTGCTTCTGCTTGTTGCGTTGATGACAATGATGACAAATGACAACGATGATGATGATCAACCCTGTCTTGTTTCACGTCTGGTCTTCCTCGTTGGTGATGGAGTGTGTGGGACTTGTGCACGACAGCGAGTTGCCTTCTCTTCTTCTATTGTCCTGTCTTGTCTTGTCTTGTCTTGCCTTGTCTTGTGGAGTCGGGTAGTGGAGGGAGCGGTTGTGGTGTCTCTCTCTCTCTCTCTCGCTTGGTGGATCTGCAATGCTGCGTTGCGACCCACGATCTGCACCCACTCCCAATTCATCCAAGTGGCCGTTGGCTCAACAGATTTGCCCATCGGAGGATCCACCGCCATGATCATTGTCGCACACGCGTCGACAACGCAGTGTGCGTTGAGTCTGATGTCGGTCGCATGCCAGACGCCCATGGTCATTGACGATGACCCACACGACAAAAAATGTGAACGCTCACAAATCGAACCCAATTCGATGTTGCTCGTCTTCCTTCCATCACAAAGAACACCTCACATCACAACGCACACGCAGAAAGCAATCATGATACGATCGTCGCTGCGCCTCACAGCGCTGCTGTCGCTCTGTCTCGTGACACCGGCGCGCGCATTCGCGGCATGGTTGAAGTGCTACGTCGAGCTGGACGTGGAGGAAGTCATCATGAATCAGTACATCGTCCCATTCCAGGATGTTGAGGAGACCATGCTGTGGCAGATACGCTTCGATGCCGACGACGCGTGGCGAACGGTGACGGCGGATACAGCCGTGCCCATCGACTCGTACCCCACCGCGTTGCAGATACGCTTGCAGTTGGCCGATGCCAGCGTGGATCTGCAGTACGTTGCGGATATTCTCGGATCGCCGACGGCGCAATTCGCACATGGGATGTGTGACGACAAGAGGCGTGCGGTGGGCAGGAACCGGGCAGGCGTGGATGTGCTGCTGCGGAGTCCCACGAGGATACTGGCAGGTTGGGCGGTGGGCCATGAAGCTGTCAAATTGACGTCCGTTCTCAGTTTGGGCGATGATGATGATAATACTGATGATGATGATGGTGACGATGATGGCGACGAAGAAGAACAGGAGAAGGAGGAACAAGATCTGTAGCGGGGTAAACTTGGAAATTACAATACCAAGTTTGCTCTTGTGTACAACATGGTTCGGCTGTGCACTGTTTGCGATCTGTGCAGTCAGTGCGATTCTGCTCTGGGCTCCTTTGCTCCTGCGATTGGTTCGTGCACGCAATGTTCGGAATGTGGTAGAGCACATAGACCTGGTGAATAGTCCATCTGCAGTTCCGTCAATCGTAATCACGGCACGGTGCAAAATCCTGAATTTCTTCATGAACAATTCTGTTGCTGATCATGTGAATCCTTTCAAACTGCAGTACGTCCTTGGACTGCTTGGGATCTCAAACAACGTCGCATCCGCTGAACACACAGAGAGAGCTTGCGACGAAACGGATGAAGTGAAGCGCATATCGATGGGGCGCATTCTCTCTGTAGTCACCATCTCGTTCCTCTCAGTGTCCCCCCTTCTGCAATCGGCAACCGTAACAGTGATCGCAGTTCCAACAAATATTTCATCGTCCCACCTCCAATACTGCTGATCCACAACCTTCTCTACCGAACCGGTGCATGGTACTAGTGCATATAAAAATCTTTCCACCAAGTACTTATTTCGCTGAACTCATTCCGTATTATCCTCTCCCGGGTGAAGCAGAGCACTCTAGTCTGCTACTGTCTATATACGTCACATCTAGAGAGTCCGACTGTTCCGTGTTGAAATTGTTCGTGATTGGATCTTGCAACGAACAGCAGAATGGACCGTCTGTATCCACGGTCCTATTTGTATTAACGATCATATCTCTTCAACGATCCAATGACCTTCACGGTCATCCGCGAAAACACAATCAATATGCACCAACACGGACAAGCTAATAACGCACGTCACGACGCAACATAGTGACGTAGAAGACGGATCGTGGACATCAAGCATGAAATAGACATGAATACGCAATCGCCGATGCTCCCAACGGCTATCAAAACGGAGCAAACCACCAACCAAAAGGAGCAAAAACTCAACGAGTCATGCCACCGTTGATGCATCGGATGCCACTTGAACCATCGTACCTACCTGCTCACAAAAATGCACACTTCTCTCAAGAGAGCATTGTGCCAGTAACTGTGCTTCGCTATTCTGTGTTGGAAGGGGGAACAAGCATTGTGCTGCATTGGACCTTTGCTGCGTGCGTATCCAAGCAAGAGAGCTCACCCTGTCTGCAGGCGTGAGAGCACATGCCCGAGACCAAGTCGAACATACCGACAGAAGGAGACGCAGGAGTCATGACGAGAGATGACCACATCCACCATCGAGTATCGGCACCATCTGCGGCCGATCTGGAGGACGTCCCGTCGTCCAACGCGATCGAGTTGACGAGGTTGCCGAATGGACAGCATTCGCAGCAGCACGGACACAATGGACACAGTGGACACAATGGACTCGATCATGAAGTAGCGGACAATGACAAGGGAGAAGAGAATCTGCACGAGAAGCTTCTGTCGCCGAACAGCGCCCTTGGCATCGATTTGGACGACGACGATGATGACAATAACAACGGCAAGTCGCATGACGACAGCCACCGCCACCATCAGCACAAGGAGGACGGGCACGGCAGCCTCCCGCCAGGCAGCGCATCGACGACGCAGCTCATCATCAACATCGTCATCAGCTTCATTGGGGCGGGCATCTTGGGGATACCGTACGCGATGCGACAGGCCGGATGGCTGCTGGGATCCATCACTCTGCTCGTCATTTCCGCTCTCAATCTATACGCCATGCTGCTGCTGCCGCAAATCAAGGCCGCGATCATGTCCGGAAGGGGCACCGTCGATGCCCAAGTCGTCCACACCTACGGTGACGTCGGCAGGTGTTTGCTGGGACCCAGAGGAGAGACCTTCGTCAATGTCTGCCTAGGCATCTCGCAGGCCGGATTCGCGACGGCCTACGTCATCTTCATCGCTGCCAACATACACAAAATCTGTGGCCTGCCGCGCAGCGTGGTCTGCGCGGCCTGCATACCGGGCTTGGCCGGTCTCGTCCAGTTCCGTTCCATGACGCAGCTGGCGCCGTTCTCATTGCTGGCCAACGTTTCCAATTTTCTGGCGCTCTCGGCGGTGCTCTTCCATGACTTCGAAGCTTACGAACCGCACAACGACACCATACACCCCGTCAAGTGGAAGGGATTCATCTACGTTGTCGCTGTCACGCTCTACAGTATGGAAGGTATCGGCCTCATCCTCTCTCTTCAATCCTCGGCAGCCAACCAATCCAAATTCAACCCCACGCTCACCAGCGTCATCACCTGCATATCCATCTTCATGGCCTTCTTCGGCACCATGGGATACTGGGCCTTCGGCGACCAGACCGAGGCGCCCATCACCGGCAACCTCACCGGCCACTGGTCCTCCACCGTTGTCAAGCTGGCGCTCTCCCTCGGACTCTACCTCACCTACCCCATCATGATGTTCCCCATCTGGTCCATCAGCGAGACCATCTATCCGGTTCTGTCCGAAAGCACCTCCCTGCGCATCGCCTTCCGTGGCCTCCTCGTCCTTATGTCCGTCTGCGTCGCGTGGCTCGTGCCCAACTTCGGAGAGTTCCTGTCCTTGGTCGGTTCCTCCATCTGCAACGTCCTCGGATTCATCCTGCCCTGCTACTTCCACCTGCGCGTCTTTGGCAAGGAGGTCACGTACACGCAGGCTGCGTTGGATTACTTCCTCATGATCGGCGGCGTCCTCTTCGGCATCGTCGGCACGTACAACAGCTTCATGGCCATGCTGCATCCCGAGGAGTTGCATGTGGATATCGTGGCGAACATTACGGATGCGGAAGATGCCTCCAATTCCACGGGCTTGCGGTGGTGAGGGTGCTTACTTACTACTCGCACGAATAGATCGTGCGTATCCCAATCTAAGTCCACCCACAACAACGGAGTAGGTACAGACTCTTCAATAGTATTCGCACGAGTAGACCGTGCCCACACAAACTGCTCCGTTAGTTTATCCTGCAGCACTCAAACAGCATGGCATGCTATTCTTCTTACGTCTTTTCGTTAGCTAGCTAGCTACCTCGTTGCAACTCCTCTCTCTCCCTCCCTCTAGAGTGTCGTACTATTGTACTGATAGTGCATCGTGTGGTCGAGCCCTTCCTGCTGCTGAGTACCCGTATGTGGCACTCTATCTGTTCGCTTGTTCGTTCTTGCAATGTCATCTATTGTGTCTTTTATTTCTTTCTTTTTTCTTTCTGTGTTCATGGCAGGCAGGGAAGTCGGATCAACACCGCCACCTCATCTCGGAGGTGCGCGTATTGCGACGGCATCCTGATACACTGCTGCCGTTTCATGCTACGACCATAACGTGGCCGATGCTAGTTCAGTTGTAGCGCCTTGCTGAGCATGGCACGCAGCTCTGCCTGTTGCTGGTCGTCGTAGGTGGCGAACGCCTTCGTGATGCCTTCCACGATGCCGTTGGTACCGACCTTGGCCGTTCCGCCTCCGGCAGTCATGACCTGGAACACTTCCTGGACGACGCAGTTCTTGGTGTACTCGACTACCTTCTGCTCCAACAACGCGTTGTTCTGGCCCATCCACATCAGCACCTCCTTGTCGTCCTTCCATTGCGCCTCGTCCATGCCCGTGTTCACGAACCACGTCTTGATTCGGTCGGTCGCCTCCAATGGCGTCGGTGCCTTGATGCCACGCCCCACACTGGATGCGTCCACAATCTTCTTGCGCAGGTCGAACTCGGCGAGCTTGCGACGCAGCCTCCAGTAGAAGTACGTGCGGGAGTGCTCCCACTCCACCTGCTTCTCGATCACGCCCACGGCCTGCATACGTCCTGGGGTGTCGTGCAACTCGCAGAACTGCACGGAGATCTGCTCGTATACTGGTAGCAGGGCGCTTTCTCGCTGCGCGATCTGTCGCTTGATCTCAGCCTGCTTCTCGGCGTCGCCCTCGACCTCGAGCTGCGAATCGAGCTGCACCAAGGTATCGTCCAATCGGTGCATCGTTGTGATGAGGTCCTTCGTGCGGTACTTCACGGAGGCAGCTCCGTTGGCCTCCAGAACACCTCCGCGAGCGCTGCCCTTGGCTGCGTACATCTCCATCACGTTGGCGTTGATGGATGCATCCAGCACCACCCATGCACCACCGCGGATCTCCGCGAACGGCGGGATGAACACAAACACGGGCTGTTCGTACGCCACGAAGGCATCCACGATCAGCGATCCGTACTTCAACACCTCGTCGAACATATCACGTTGGCCACCGCTGAATCCTCTCCAGTTGGCGAACACGATGAGCGGCAGGTCCTCCGTGCGGAAGTCATTGATGGCCTGCGCGGTCTTGTAGGCGCTGTTGGGGAACCAGACACAACCGGCCTCCTGGATGACCGCTTCGGATGCCTTCAGATCTGCTGGATCGGCCGGCTTCACATTCTCGGCCGTTCGATTCTCCGTGATAATGACACCCATCGGGATGCCACCCAACCTGGCGCGACCGACGACGACCGTCTTGGCCCAACCAGACAGAGTCTCGCTGAAGCTTCCACGATCGAAGAAACCGCTCTTCCAAACTCCCATGTCGTCTTCGCCGCCCGCGATCAACATGCGAGGATCGTACGGCGTCCCTGCCGATGGAGAGAAGGCGATGGGACGTTCGATCTCGTCGATGCCGCGAATGTCAGTGATCGGCAAGAGCCCGCCTCTCGCGGATGGGACGTAGGACAACCATTCAATGGATGCCTTGACGGAGCTCAGATGATCTGGCTTGATGATGTGAGAGATTCCATTGGGATACATGATTCCCGGCCCTCCGAGCTGGTCGTTGGTGGAGTACACGTCAGTTCCCATCAGCTTGTTCAAGGCCTGGTATCCTGTCAGGATGATTGGCGATGAGGAAGTCTTCTGGATGGTGCGCTGTCCCAAACGTACGAGGTAGGCACCGATTCCGACGGTGCGGCCCAGCACGATCGTCATGGTGAAGATGTCTTCGTAGGCGGCGCTGGTTTCGCCGGCAATGAGACCGGATCCCTTCAAGTTCTCCACACCAAGGTCTGGTTCGGAGCCGATGATGTCCGTTATTCTGTAAATGTCCTGGCCGTTGAAGGTGTCTGGCTGCGCGATGAGACGCTGCTTGTCGGTCGTGAGGGTGTCGTAGTCGTCCTTGGTGACGTACAGAAAGTCGAATCCATTCTCAGGCTTCGAAGTATCCTTGAATGCCACCTTGAACACCTTCTTTACGCTGTCGGCAAGGCCGATGCGGGCACCGGAGTTGGCAGCCACGAACAGGCGCGGGATGCGCTTGTCTCTGGCGTATTCGGACGCAAGCTTGAACACGACGTCTTCGCGTGTTCCAAAGCTACCGGCTTTGAAGGTGATGTCGTTAGCAATCAGAATCACCTGTCGGCCTTCTGGATACTCCACAGTCTTCAGGGACATCAGCCATGCCACCATGCCGACATCGTTGGCGCCCGCACCGCGGTTCATCTGGACCAGCTCCAGGTTTCCACCGAGGTAGTCCTTCATGGTCCATGGCGCGCTCACCGATGCGTCCTTCAGTTTGACCACCAGTTCTGTGGTGTACATGACCATTAACGGACGCGAACCTAGACCAAGACCCTTGCCTGCTGCCTCGGCCCACTGCTGCTCGACGGCAGTCTCGAAGAGAGCTGGCAGGTCGTAGCAATAGAGGGTGTCGGAGTACCGCGCTGCTGTCTTTCGTTGCGCATCGAATGGTCTGGTGAGAGGGTATGGCGTGTTGACGCTCAATCCCTCCCACGAACTGTCTCCGGTGGATGCCAGGCTTGCCTTGGTACCACCGATGAGCTTGAACACTCGGTCGTCGCTGGTCTCGTCGGCTGCTTCGACGTACGTGTTCATGACGTGGACGTATCCCGTGGGGTTACTGGCAACCAGACGCAACGCAAGCGGCGGCGAATCAGCGCTCAACGCGCACACGATCTTGGTCTCCACTTCGACGATTCCGAGCGACAGGACGCGGTGTCCGTGGCGCTTCAGGATGTCCATGATCACTTGCTCCACGACGACTGGGTCCAGCACGGACTTCTCGAAGTCGCTGACCAGGTTGATGAAGAGGTGATTGTCCGACCGCTTGTTTTGGGAACACAGGTCGATCGCATTGAGCGCATCGACCAGAATGCGTTCGTAGTTGGCAGACGAGAATTCAAGCGAGAAGCTGACGGCGCGCACAAAGATGCGCGGCGCTTTGTTCGCCTTCTTGTCCTTCTCCAATGCCGATGACTTCGGCGTGCACTCGTACAGGTGGGTGTGAGAGATGGAGGTATGGGTCACGCCACGGGTGCGGATCTTGAAATTTGCAGCGGCGCGTGGAAGATCGAGGTGGATGGCATGGCTTGGGTCGATGCCTCGGATCAGCGACTCCTCCTTGAGCTCTGGAGTGCTGAAGGTGAATGTGGCTGGCGCGACGTACTCATTGAAGTCGTCGCCTTGGTTGCGCCTGAAGGAAAACGTGATGCGTCGGATGGCGCTCTTTTCGATGCTCGCCTTCACACTGCCCAAGATACCGTGGCATCGCTCAGCCATGACGTCGCTGGAAGATTCCTCGATGCCAATGGTGTCATTGACGACCACGACGTTCAGCACGTTGATTGGTGCGTTGGCGCCGCTTGGAAATTGAGACAGGATGCTCTCCATCTTGTTTGCATCCGTCAGGTCCTCGATGGAGTCCACCAGGGCGAACACGCCCGTGCGGACGGTTTGGGAGGAAATCTTCTCCTTGTTTTCCACGGGCAGGAGGGTGGCGCTGGTGCTGTCATTGTCGCTCTCAGACCCTTCACCCAGCTTGTTCAACGAGCTCGAGCTGCTGACGATGCGGGTCAGATCCTTCATGCTGTTGACGGATGTCATTCTGTTCAGAACTCGTTCGGCTGGCTTGTTCAGGAAGGTGAAGACGATGGATCGGTTGTCGTACTTCTGATTGATGTCCATCAGTGTGTAGGTTCTGTACAACCGACGCGCGTACAGCTCGAGGAGACCGATTTCATTCTTTGTTGATGCGACGCTGGTGAGCAGCGGGTAGAAGATGTCGAGGAGCGGCACCTGATCACCTAGCAAACGATCGGCTTCAGTCGAGGATTGGCCGGAGGTGAGCTTGCTTGCTGCGTCGAGGACCTGCTGCTTGCGCTGGTCGAGGTTTGGCATGCTCTCCTGCATCATGATCTTTCTGGCCAGCAGGGCCGTCTTGGCATGCCCTTCCGTGTGTCCCATGGACCCGATCTCTGTGATTGCTGGGATGGCATTCGACAATCCCTCTGCACCTGCGACGCAGGAAACGCGTTTGCCGATGGGTGACGATGTGCTCGTGGTGGGGTCGATGCGAGATCCGTCTCCAATCGCCTGCATCAGCTGGGAAATGATATGAGATGTTGTGGGGAGCTGCTCGTGAGTGCGGCAGATCGTCAGCACGGTGTTGGGGTCGTCCTTGTGACCCTTTCGCACGCTGTCCAGGCAATCCGCGTACGAACGACCATCGCAGAACCAACGCTCGACGTTGATCCAGTTACGGATGATGTCCATGAAGGCCAACAGCGCGCGTTCGGCTCCAGGAACGCCCTGGGCCTTGCTTCTGGTGTACGGCAGAACGGTGGCTCTCAGCAAGCTTGTCAATGACATGAACGCGGTCTTTTCCGATTGGTCAGAGATGGCGTCCGTGGCTTCGTCAATCAACCTGAGCACATGCTCCGATGGGAATCTGCGCCAAGCGAATAAGTGTCAAGGATGGTGATTGTGAAAGGAGGAATGGAGAATGAGTTGGTTAGCTTGCCAATTTCATCCAAAAGTATCCCGAGGTGCGAATGATGATGATGATGATACCGCTGATACAGCACATAGAGCGAACCACAATGGTTGAAAGGCAGGCAGCTTCTTTGCCGATCCCCAATTCGCATCAACAAATTCAAACCATGACGTACCGAAGGATGGCCTCGCCGCTGTGCGATGCGATGGATTCACGGAAGGGGGTCACCAACTCGTTGATGCTTTGAAATAGCGGTGCTGGGATTCTGCCACTCAGCACGGACAGCTGCTCATCAATTTCCAACGCTGGAAGGGAAGCATCGGTGACAGCCTTGGTGACGTTGTCTAATGCCTTCTCCACATCCTGGACGCTCACGGCGTATCCGGAGAGGGCGCCGTTCAATTTATCCAACGACGAGCGCAGCGCCAGATGCGGTCGCCACGTCTCGTTGGCGGGTGATCCACCGTCCTGGACCTGCAACATTTTGTCGAAGATGGCCACCATCGTGACGTTGTCGGGATTGTCAAGCACGAGGTTGGCCAGGAGATCGCCTGCTCCTAGGGAGGCACCTTCGTTGGAGCACCATTGCACGATGCCGGCTTCCTCGACCTTGAGAGGCATGAACATCTTCATCACTTCAATCTCGGCGTACGCCTCACCCTTCTTCACGTGCGCACCGTCCGGCACGAGCTTCTTGACGAGCTTGCCGGCCACATCGGTACGGAGGGACGTTGGGTCGTAGTCCGGAGAGAATGCGACGTCGCTGCCGGCAACACTGAGACGCATGCCCGTGGCGGCATCGCTCTTGCTGGTGAGGTACACGACGTGGCTGGTTCCATCAATCTCAATTAAGAACCCGCCATCGCTGAGCACGCGCACATTGGCTTGCACCGACTCGTTGTCTCGGCCCTGCAAGGCGATGGAGAATCTGTGGAGTCCATGGCGCGTGCACGTGAGTCTGTACTTGACACCAGACAGGATGAGCTCCACGTCGTGCTGCATCTTGAGCAAGGAACGCGGTGGGAGCTGTCCCTTGCCCAGGAGGTCGGTGAATTGCTTCTCGCCCTCGATGCAGACCTCGTAGGCCACCACGGTTGCGCCCATGACGACGTACATGTGATTCTCGGCATCCGAAATCTTCGAAAGGGATTGACATCGGCCCAGTCCCCCGGGTGCTGCCGATCCCAACCCGTCGACGTTGGCCATGATGATGCCATCCAGCCAGGAGGTGTCGATGCAATTGCCGACGTAATCATCGAGCTCGATGAGCTTGGATATGTAGTCGACCGTCGTGCTGATATCACCACGGATGGAAAGCTCCTTGAGCGCCAGGACCATGCTGCGGCGTGCCTGTTCACGGTCCGCGCCGTTGGCGAAGAGATGGCCGAACTGCGAATCGGCGAATTCGTGGATGGAGCCGGAGCTGTCCATACTGAAGTATCCCCAGACGCTGGGAGTCGACCGGAAGTTGAGTTCCTGGATGCCTCCGCTGGTGGGCTTGAAACCGGCGGCAGCATTCTCGGCTGTGATACGCACGGCGATGCAGTGGCCGTTTGCTGGACGGCGTTGTGCCGTGTCGAAATCGATGATGGTGTCAGCCTGATCCGGGGCTTCCTCGAATCGGTTTCTGCCGTACATCTCTCTGATCTCCGGGATGTTGTTGAGCGGGATTCCCATCGCGACCTGCAGCTGGCAGGCGGGGAGGTTGACGCCGGTGATCATTTCCGTGACGGGGTGCTCCACCTGCAGTCGCGGGTTCAGCTCGAGGAAATAGAACTTGGCCTCGCTTTCGGAGTAGAGGTACTCCACGGTTCCAGCGTTGGCGTAGCCGACGGCCTTGGCCAACGCGACGGCTGCCTTCTCCATCTGCAACCAGACATCCGGCGCTGCTGCGACGGGCGGTCCTTCCTCGATGATCTTTTGATGGCGTCGTTGCACGGAACAATCGCGTCCGTTCAAGGCCACCGCGTTTCCATACTCGTCGGCCATGAGCTGCACCTCCAAGTGCCTCGCTCCCTGCGACAGCTTCATGATGAAGATGGGGCTGCCGGGCACTTCGCCGCAGACCTGACGGAAGGCGTTTGGCACGTCCTCCAGCTTTTCTACCTTGCGGATACCCTTGCCGCCGCCACCTTCGGATGCCTTGATCATGATGGGGAAGCCGATTTTCTTGGCGGCTTCGCTGGCCTCCTCGGCCGAATGGATGGTGGCCTCGTCGAAGACGCCATCGGGCAGGCTTCCTTTGTGAATGTCGTACTCGGCCGTGACATCGGAACCGTTCCAGGCGATGCAAGGAACGCCGGCGGATTGGGCGATGATGGTGCTGCCAATCTTGTCACCCAGCGCCTGCATGGAGGGTCCTGCCGGACCGATGAACTTGATGGGCGGGGTACTGCTCGCGAGGGTGCTGGGGAGCAGCGGGTTTTCGCTGGCGTGCCCCCATCCGGCCCAGACTGCGTTGACTCCGTGCAATCGCGCCAGTTCGACGATGAGGGTCACGTTGGCGTAGTTGTGATTGTTGGAACCTCCTGGCACATCCACGATGACATCCGCCATTCGAATGTATTCTGCGTTGGCTCTGCAGTTGGATATTGTTTGATCATGGTGATATTGGTAATATTGATGTGTTTGGGAGGTGGATGGATGGATGGATGGGACATGTGTGAGCGTGGGTGAATGGCATTGAGTGTGGATTCATTTGACAGCGTTCTACGATTGCAAACCGATGATTGTTGGACGAGAGAGAGCGAGAGGAATTGAAATGGAATTGCACAATAAATACAGAAAAAGGAACCACAAATCACGCACATTCGCGCACTCGCACATACCTCATATCCTCGGGAGTCGCCATGATGACGAATTTGATGGCACGTTCATCTCCAAAGATCTCGTAGGCCCATCTTCGGATGGAACGAATCGCCTTAACGGCGGCAACTCCATTATTCGCAATGAGAACCTTTTCGATTGGAAATCCCTTGTTGCCACCGAGCTCCTTCACGAAGGCTCCGACATTTGGAAACCTCCTGTGCGATGTCTGCGATACGGCTCCCGCATTGCGCGACTTGGCAGCGCCCGACGGGCTGGAGAATTGAATGTCGACTTCCGCCATGTTGGCTGCGTGTTTGGTAAGCGTGGGTTGTGCTGCTGTTGCGCCGATTGTCACAATGATGATGATGGTGATGATGACAATGAGATGGAAGCAATGGAATGCGAAAGGAATGAGTGATTGAATTGAAATGAAGGGAAGGATTAGGTGAGAAGGAATCCAATTTCGAAGCCTCCAGCACATGGATAGAACGCAACGCAATGCTGATTCCATCATGTGTTCTGTGCAAATCATATTGAAAGACTCCGTGAATGGCGTTTGCACTTGCGTGTGCCATGTTGATGTGCTTTGCTGTGTTCTGGTGTGATGAGTATCAAGCGGTGCAGAGCACCAAACTTCGGTGCATGACACCACCATGCTGTGTCGTGGCTTGAGATGACATCACGTTGCATCGCATGACGGATCGCATTTTCGTTCGTCTGAGCGATCGAAATCATTGCCATCACCGTCATCGTCGCCATTTCCATCACACTGGAGATGGACTGCAGGATTGGGATAAACCCCACATCATCAATCGTGGCACCAAAGGTAATGACATCAATACTGATGCCATTGAACCCAAAGATTGCATCCCAACATCCAATCACCCTCCAACCAAGGTCGTGATCAACTCACACTGTATCCAATGCAATCAAATGCAAATGTCAAGCCAGGCCGATCCAATCTCTCTCGTTGCTCTTGGGGAGATGAAGTCAAGTCAAGTCAAGTCAAGTCAAGGCCAAGGAAGGCAAATCAAGATGATGTGAGCTGAGGCCTCTCCTTTCTCTCTCAAACTTGATACTCGTAAAATGGCGATCGTCCGCTTAGTATGGCAACTCTTGTTGCTTGTTTGTTGTCTTTGTTGTTGTCTTTGTTGGATGTCACATCGATTGCGATCTGCCTCCACGAAGTCTTGTGCGTCGGGGATTGTCGCTCGCGCTTTGCGGTACGGTATCTTCTCGTGCTCTTTGTGATGCACAATGGTACGTACTCGAACAGGGCTCTCTCTGGATTCGAGACGTCGTTGATGTCACATGGGCGTGTGTGTGGCTGTGTTGACGTACGAAAAAATGTGAGGTTGGTCGATTGACCCGGGACCAAATCATTCGTGGATGGATTATTTATGGACCAACGCCGTGATGCGATGACGACGTGCGATTCTCATCGAGTCGTCACCTGGGACATGACACGACGTGGAAGTTGGTGGTGGAAAACGCGATAATTCGTAACCGCGTTTCCCACGAAAACACAACGAGTGGGGTGGGATCTATTAGTACGCCTCTCTGACTAGACGGATAGGAAGAGACAGAGAAGGAGAGAAAGGCAGCGAGGAGAGGACGTGAACGTGAACGTGCTTCAACATCATCACTCTTCCTTGTCCTAATCGTCGACATGCTTGTCGTTGTACTTACTCGTAGTTGTCCCCGTGACTCCAACCACTCATGTTCTCGCTGTTGGCACATAGCGCTGCAATCTGGAGTCGAGTAGGTCATAGTCGTGTTATGGAACATTCTGAAAGAAAGTGGAAACATGAAAGGGATTACTTTTGGAGTTGATTTGAGTAGGAGCATCTGTGGAGTACTCCGCCCATCTAATTGGTTTGCGGCTGGAAGTCTCGTCATGTTCGTACTGGCATTGTTGCTGTGTTGTACGACTAGCTGTCCCAGCACGCTAACTTTGGAGCTTGTTCCTGTCGCTGCGCTCCACGAGTATCCAGAGTCTAGATGAAGCCGGTCTCAACCATCGCTTGGGCTGCCTCAGCTTCGGATGATGCAATGGCAGTATCATCATCATCATCAGCAGCGACAGCCTCAGGTGCAGCGACTTCTTGTTGAGGCACAGCAGGCTCTGCAGCGGCGGCTGCAGACTGAGCCGGAACAACGGCTGGTGCAGCCTCTGCGACGGGAACGGGAGCGGGAACAGTCAGAGCTTCAGTTGGGGCAACAGCTTGTACAACCTCTGCGACAGCAGCGGCAGGCGCAACCGCAGGCTCGGTCGGGGCCAACGCTTGAACGGCTTCCGCAGCAGCGGTGACAGGCGCAGGCGCATGGCCGGCCGTCTGCACAGCCACAGCTTGCGGCTGTTCGTGTGCCACCGGGGCCTGCACTTCGGCATGGCCTGTCTCCTGCAAAGGGACACCTGCTGGTTCTTGGACTGCTGGAACGGGCGCTTCAGCGTGAACTTGTGGTGGAGCCTGTGCTTGCGCCACTGGTTGTGCAGGTGCTGGAGCTTGCTCGTGTGGCTGCGCATGCATCTCAACCTGCATTTGGCTCTCATCCTGCGCTGGGTTGTGCGCAGCAGCGATCTGGGTCTCAGTCTGGACAGGAGGTGGTGCGACAGCCGCCACAGGCACGGATGCTTGCACTTGGACGGGGGGCTGGACTTGGGCCTGAACTGGGGCGCCAACCTGCGCCTGCACAACTTGCATTTCGACGTCCGCAGGCGCCGCACTTGGTGCATGCGGCTGGACCTCAACCTGCATTTGGTTGGGGTCATGAACGGTGGTCTGTGCCACCGGAGCGTGTGCTTGAACCTGGACAGCAGGTTGTGCTTGGACCAGAGGATGGTGATGGGCCACTGCCTCCTGCACGTGGACCTGTGCTTGGACAGGAGCATGAGGGTCCACATGCGCGTGCGGATGTGCCTGCACGTGCGTTTGGACATGAGTCTGAGGTTGCATGTGGCCTTGCGCATGACCTTGCACTTGCACCTGTTCCTGCACATGAGCGTGGGCATGGACTTGGTGCTGAACTGCAGGCTGAGCCTGGACTTGGACCTGGTTTGGATCGTGCGCCACGTGGGCGTGGGCCGTCGCGGGAGCCTGCCCCTGGACATGCATCTGGGCGTGCATGTCGGGTTGCCCATGAGGTGCGGCAGCGACGGCAGCTGCAGCTGCTGCCGCGACAACATGCTGGACTTGGGCTTGGGCGGCCGGGTCCCTGGCCTGGTCGAGCGCCTCCTCAGTTGCTGCGACGGCCTCGTCGACGGCCGCCTTCTCTGCCACGGTCGACTCGGCCAGCACTGCAAGCGATTCCGCTGTGTCCTTCTTGGCCTCGTGCTCGTTGATCGCGACGGCGGCAGCAGCCGGGACGCCGTCGATCTTCATAACTACGTGAGCAGGGTCCGACTTCAGCCTCTTCGCTTGGCGCCTCTCTTCTCGATCCTTGCGGTCGGGGCGGTCGATGTCACGCATCACTTGGCAGGCTTTGTGAATGGCCTTTTCATCGGACAGCTCCTCCCACGTCTCCGACGCAGTCGCCTTGCCTCCGGATACATCTTCAGGTTTCTTGTTCTTAACGAGCTTCAAGAAACGACCAGGCGGGTCCAGCGACTTGATGTTGTTGACGATCTCAGTCGCGAGCGCGCGCTTCTCGGTGTAGTTGGCCGTATCGAACGCCGGCTTGCGTTCCAGCGCGAGCTTGCGCAGACGCTTGTTGCCGATGTGGCCGTTGACGAACGCTCCTCGTCCTGACAGGATGTCATGATCGTGGACTCCGTATGGATTCTCGATGATTGGCTCGAGCGGGGTGGACGCTGGGAGCGGGACGCCGTCCATGGGCGTCGACTCCTGACTGCGCTGCCTCTTGCGGGCACTGCCGTTCTGCACCATCATTTCTCGCAACGCCATTCTGTCCGGGCGTTTGTAATCACGCATGACCTGACACGCCTTGAGGATGGCCTGGTTATGCGTCATTTGGAACCATGGCCCCTTGTCGTCCTTGCGGCGCAAGAATCGAGCCCCGTGGCCATCCACGACAGCGTCCACGATCCTGCAACAAGTCGTAGAGTAGATGCGATTGTACCATAAGTGTATGTAAGTATTTCCGGTTGTACAAATCGAAGATATATATGAGTGGAGCAGGCGTTTCAAAATTGGAGAAGCAACATGGCAGGTTAGTATTCGTGAGAGGAGTCGAAAACCGATCACATGAACGATGCGACCAACAGAATTGAACAGTGTGATAAAGTGGAACACACGTTTCAAAAACAACAACCGACAACCAACAACCAGCATGCGCCGACACGAACGATGATGACTTACTCCGTGGCGATACGACGCTTAGCCGCATGGTTCCCAGCCTCAAACTCAGGCTTGCGCGAGAAGCACAAGGCACGGAACTTCTTGTTGCCTTGATGCGCATTCACAGAGGCGCCACGACCAGAGAGCACATCCGGATCCTTGGGATCCCAGATTGCGCCAGGCTGGAGACCGGCGGGTGCTTCGCCTTGGATGGCGGCCTGCGCTGGAATGCCAGCAGTGGCGGCCACCGCGGCAGCTGTGGCAGCCGCCATCACATCGTGCTTCTTCGATTCGTCCACGGCCATGGCCACAGCCTGCTTCGCGCCATCCTTGGAGGTACCAGCAACGGTGACCATGCCATCGGTTTGATGTTGCATGGTGACTTGGTGTGCAACCGCGGTGGGATCGACGACGCCCTGTGCTGCGACAGCAGCGCTGGCAGCTGCCGCGGCCGCTGCAGCAGCAGCTTCCGGACTGCCCACAGGGGCGGCAGCTGTGACGGGCACTGCCGCTGGCACTTGATGTACGACCACTCCACCGTGGGTTGGGACATGCATGTATTGCTGAACGACAGTTCCGCCAGCTGCGTTCATGGGGACTGCATGCGGTGCGTGGCCAGGCGCAACGACAAGGACCACCGTTTGCTCAGTGGTCGGTGCTGCGTTTGTGTGCGCCTGCGCTTGAACTGGGATGTGTAGCTGACCTGGCGCATGTGCCACAGCCTGGGCTGGGACTTGAGTGCCAGCAGTTGCTTGAACCGGCACAACGACTGGCTCTTGTCCTGGTGCTGCTGCTACCGCTGTCGCTGTTGCCGGCACTGTCACTTGCAGGTGTTCTTGTGGCAGCGGAACTGATGCCTGTACCACCTGAACCTCGCCATGTGGCTGCGCATGCGCGTGCGCAATTACGCCGGTAGCGACTGGAGTAGCCTCGGCAGGTTGCGCTGCTGTTGCTGTTGCAACGGCCGCCACAGCTGGCACAGGCACTTCCGCAACGGTTGCTTGCACCACTGTGTTGGCTGGCACGGTTTGCACTGGCACATGTGCAGCCGCAGGTGCAGCCACGTGTGCGGGTGTCGGCACTGCTGCTACCACTGTCGCTGCTGCTGGTGCAACAGTTGCGAGTGCTGCGGGTTGTGCTTCAGGGGCAGGTGCGACGGCTGGTGCTGGTGGCGCGGGAGTTGCCACTGCTGGTGCCGCAACCGGGGGCTGCGCAGGAGGGGCGACCGCAACCGACGCATCTTGGGCAGGTGGAGCTTCTGTTGCTGCCGCTACGACTGCTGCAAGTCCTGTTGCTGGCGGCGGTGGCTGCGTCTGCAACTGGGATTCCTCGGGTTCAAGGTTTGGTTGCACTTGAGCTGGGGCGGGAACCGTGGCCACGGGAGCTGGTGCAACTGCGGCTTCTGCAGGCACGAGCGTCGCCGCCGCAACTGGAGCTGCTACAGCTGGTGCTGGTGCATCCGTGAGTCCAGTTGCTGGTGTGGGAACTTGCTCTTGAGTCTCTGGGGCGTCTTCTGCTACGTCCGCCTCTGTTGTTGCCTCCGTCGTCGCCACTGCCGTTGCGAGACTCGTGGAAGGCTGCTCTGAGACAGCAGTTGGCTGGGTAGCCGTTTCCTCCACCTCCGGGGCCACGTTTGGTGGCGCTTCTGCTTCCATTCCTCCGGTTGAGTTGCGATCAGCGAGTTGTTGGGTATCTTCGCTTTGTTGGTTGTTGGTGATGGTGGTCGGATGGAGATCTTGATGTGCCGAATTCGATTGCAGCTCTTGCGTTGGCATCCACGGTCGAGCTTGTCGAGGGTTGCCAAGGTCGTCGTTGTCGTCGATGTTGTCGTGGTTGTCGAGGCCGGCTGGGTCGAACCACTCGGTCGTGATTTGTGTGCTCCCTCCGACTTTTGTGATTTTGTGGCGTTTCAGGGTGTGTTTGCGCATTCGATTGATCAGAGCTACTGGATTCACACGATGCAATCGACCAAGCGGATCATGATCGCACTTCATCGCGTCCCATCGCGGCGGCAATTTTGGGCGCGCAAAACGAGCCACACACAAAGAGTACGGGTGAACCATCCGTAACAACAAAACGTATGAATCCATGTATGTAGAAACTGAGTACGAAAATCACGTAGAAAATGAGACACAACACATCCAATCAATTTCGAGCTTCCCAGAGAGAGATTTCTGTGGCGCGCAGATTCGTGGTTGAAGTCCAACTGGTCAATGCAGTGTTACTCTCCAGTATTGAGTCGTGATTGCTCATGACACAAATGATCACCTTCAGCTCGCTTCGATGGCGCCATTTCCTTGTCGTATCGCCTCCACCACTCCACGAGATGGGCAAACCGTCGCGATCAAGCACCAAACTCATAGTGTTTTGCGCGCACTCTCTCTCTCTCTCTCTCTCTAGCATAGTGTCCTCGTGCAATCTCCGCACTTCTCTACAACCTTCACGTTCCTCAATCTGCCGAGGCATTCTTGCTGCGATCCTTCTTGAGCATCTCCAGACGCAGGTTGGTGCCCTCCTCGCCATACACCGTCGACGGCCGGCGTTTCCTCCTTGCCCTCGTGACGGCGAGCTCCACCTCGCTCATGCTGACAAAGACGCTGTTGGTTTCCGACTTGCGGTACTTCGACACCACGAGCTTGCCATCAATGAGGACCTCGAACGTGGAGACATCATCGTCACCGTGCTCCGACGTGTCGGCCGGCAGTATCACCTTGTCCAGAATGACGTCCGGGAATTCTTCCTTGATTCTTTTCGCGACGGTCAGGTAGAACGGCTTGAGGCCGGAACCGGCGCTGTATCGAATGACGACAGGCACTCTCTTTCGCTGAAAATGCCAACATTAATTTGAGGATGGATGGTGCAGGATGGAGAGTGCAGCATGGATGAATGGTCGAAACCGTGCGGAGAGGCACGAATGACCCACACATGCGGCACATCGGTGACACAGAAGTAACAAGTTCGTTGGAAGCGCAAGATCAAAGATACCAGCAGGCCGCAAAGGTGATGACGTGAGATGACACTCGTGGGTTGGAATTCAACAACAGAAGAAAGACATTGCAGGTTCAATCAACTAAGCAACATGCAACAAGCGAAGCAATCAGCTGTTCGCACGTGAACACATTCCTTGTTGATTGACCAGGGGTAACCATCGCAAAAGAAGAAGAATTGCAATCGATGCATGCCAGAATAGAGTACGCAAAGCACAACACCGCATCAACCAGCTATCAATACAAAATACAAGCAGCACTTCACAATCACTGTCGCGAAATAGAATCCGTACCTGCATGGTGACGTATTTGGAGAATTTGAGCGCAGGCGCGAAGGTCTCCACCAGCTGATCATCACTTACAAGGAACTCTGCGTCCTCCAGCGTTGCTTCGTCTTTGATGATCTCTTGGTACGTTTCACCGTTGACGGCTTCCGCAACTTCCCCCACGGTGCTACTCACGGCGAGCGCCTTGGCACGGATCTCTTTGCCCATTCCAAATGCTTCCGCCTGATGGCAAAGGAGGGCGACGATGGCCAAGAGTTTCCATCGCCGAAGGTGGAAAGACGGTGGCGAGGCCATTGTGGTTTGTGATGTTGGGAGAGTATCTGCGTCTGTATGAGGATGAGTAGTATGGCTGCTTTTGGAGCACTTGCACACTTTTCTGTCTTGGCTTCTCGTTCTATGTATTGCCTCTGCTCTGCTCTTGATGCTCTTGCGTCTTGCTGGTGCAGATAGGTTCGCATGCACGAGGATGGTGCTCGGAATTGTGCGTTAGTCAGACTTGATTGCGCTCGACGCAGTCTTCCGGTGTTGCTGTTGTTGTGGATGTTGTTGTGGATGCTGCAGTGCCCATTCCGTCTCCAGAGTGAGTGCGTGTGAATGCTCTTTGTGGACAGAGGACATCAATGAGGCTGATGCCGACGCTGGAGATGACGTTGTTGTCGGTGGTTCTGGCGAATTGCCTCGTTGGTGTTGTTCTGTTGTTCGATTTCCGAGTTTCAGACCCGAGTTCGTTTTTGTGGCGGGACCCAATGACGGTCAGACAGCCGACAGTGTTCATTCCATCGCAAACAACAATGATGGCGCCAAAAGGCCAACGTCCAAGATCCTCGACGCTCATGCTACCACTCTGCACAACTCCGCATTCTACTCAAATCTATTTTATTATCCTGCTCCTATTCCTTGTATTCCTTGTTTCCACCACTCTCTACGACTATGGTGTACTCAGACCATCCATCGTGACGCCCTGATGACAGGTGGCCGCCAAACCTCCTCTTGATTGTTTGTTTGGCTGGAGCATCCACACGTCCACACTCTCCTTGCTGCGAGAATTGCGGAATCCGTTTCGCATCGTGTTCGCTTTTAGTTCGTTCAGCATGATCTGCGCGAGAAAGTATGACCATTCGATTTGCTTGGAAGTGTCACCATTGGCGATACCCATCTGACGTCGCTGTTGTTTGTTTCGCTGTTGCCTTTGCAAATCAAGTTCTTGATCCACCCTTTTGGTGATCTCGGATCGTCCATTCCCTGCCACGCAGTACACGTCGCACTCTTCCACAATCCCACCTGGATCAGTGTTGAAGATTCTGGGTTTATCCATTCTGTCTGCGACTTTCACAGATTGCGCCTGTGCTGTTGATGATGATGACGCCGCCTGCGATGGTGATGACGACGATGATTCATCCACCAGCTCATCGGAAGAGGCAGCACTAGGATGAACAGCAGTGTCAACACTCTCACCTGCATCCTCTTCGTAGCACGGATCCATTCCGACAAGGATCGCCGTACACCCCAGCGGCCTCGCCCCTGCCGTTCTCGTCAACTCGTGCTGGAGATCGGCAGCCATCTTGGCAGCTTGCTCGACCGTGGGCACCTCACCGCACGAAAGCCGCGCACTCTGACACTTCACGCGCACTGCGTTGGCCAGAGCACGTCCATCCCCGCCCAACCCAGCCGTGATCATCCACAGATGGTGATCGATGCGATGGATCTTGCCGAACGAGCTGGGGACGACGATGCAGACGGCGCCGTCCGGATCCACAGCGACAATGGCGGGAGATCCGCGCGACGATGCCTCCATTCCGTACTCCACCTGCGCCAGACGTCCATCCTCCGCAAAAGTGCTGATGGATCGGTCATATCGCGGGGTGCCGCCCGCGCCCATTCGCACTACCACGCGTCGACGAGAATGGGCGGCGGAGACGACGCGTGCTTGGCACAGCAGCGCGAACGTCAATAGTTGCACTAACAGTGGAAGCCGGCGTCGTAGCTGCATGTTGACGTTGTTGTTGTTGTTGTTGATGTTGATGTTGATATTGATTCCGGTGCGCTTTGATGTGGAGTCATGTGATGCGTTCCAATGTGATGTGGATCTTTGTGTCTGCAACAACGGTTTGGTGCAAAGATCGGTTGCGTTTGGTGGGAGAGATGTGATTTCTGTCACGTTGTCACATTGCGGACACGATACGCCTCATCTAATTACGCTTCGCGCATGTGCTGACAGAATAACATGCAAATCAGAAGTTCACAAGAGGTAGATATGTCACCGAAGGCGAAAGCAGTTTTCTGTGGCTTTCCAATCCGTTCTCCAATCCTCTCTGGTTCGTTGCGCCGCGCTAGCCTGTCCACGATTAAATTGCGTGTGTGTTGCGCAACGTGGTAATAAATTTCAGCCACTTCAAACCGTTCGTGGCAACTCTGCAAGTCTACCGGGATTTGTTGATTGCTGGAGAGACAGAGAGATGGAGATAGAGAGACTTCACTCGCTGGAAGTGAAGCAATAAAGACAATGCAAGAGAGGCAGCAAATAAAGTATATTGTTGTCATGGCTGTAGCAGTTCCAAGTCCTTTGACCGCGATGCGCACTACTATACTATGGAGAGTAAGGTCAGATCAGTTGTGAATCAACCTCTATCCGACTTTGGCCGGAGCACGTGGAGGTCATTCCAATACTCTCATGTGCGTGTCCATTTCGAAACCAGCCACGTCTGCGATCCGCGAATGGCCAACAGAAAATGAAGGAGTGAAGCGTGGGTACTCAACGGCCGCATTGTTGTTATCGGCACGAGCATCTCTTTTGAAGCCACATGCCGAAAAAGTAGGTCGAAGATTGTGCAAAGCCCACCGGAATGGTGCTACACTTGGATTGATGGAGATGTTATCAATGCTTCAATCAATAGTGCCGCAAGCATCATGCACCACCCAACTTGTTGTTGCTTAAGTTCGAGTTCGCCGCCGAGTTGTTGCTTCGAACCACATCTCTCTCTAGATAGATCCGACCAGGCTATCTACGACAATGTTTGCTTTTGTGCTGTTGGCGCACGCCAGCAAGGCAAGACCAGCGCGCAGGCATGGATTTTACATCCGTTGAAACAAGATCCCACGCGTCGGTTGATAAGTCCGTGAGTTAAATATCGGGTGGTCAACCGCCAAGTGTCGGTTGAAGCGTCTAACTAATTTAGTACATAGGGGCGCCGTGGCGCTCTTTTCGGCAAGTTGGACAGTGAAGAGCACCAACCAAGGTCCGCATGGACATTGTACGGCAGCAACGTCGTTTGCGGTCGCCACGGGAAAGAATCGGGATGGAGCGTTCCACACAAACGATGGCGACCTCCGCTCTTCCTTTGCCACACATCTCACATCGAACAACCACTGTGCAGAGACGGGAGACAGCCACCAACACGACACCAACAAGGAGAGCACCAACGAAGGCCACAAAATAGACTGCTTGATTCATCCATCCGACCATCCATTCGTCGTTGCAATTGACTGCTGAAAGGCCGTGAAAGACAGAAGGAAACGGCAGCACTTGCATTGAGACAGAGAGGAGCAGGGGTACGACTGCGAACATTGATCGAAGGAGCATGACAGGTAAGGCAATTCAATGCAACGCAAAGGGACGCACAGAGGCAACAACACGGGCTGATTCGAGGCACCGGCGATGATAATTGCATGGGAGCACGATGCCAACAGCACGGACAACAACAAGGACAATCACAGAAACGGCGACGACGTTGCTAAAAACGGAGACGGCGACAATGAGAAGGGGCCATTTCGGCGGCATCCATTCCGCATCATGAACCCGAAACGGTCCGCGTCAGGCATCCATCAACGCAACAAGCACAATTCACCCTGGAGCCTCACATGACGACAGCGTCGACATGAGGTGACAACACCCGAGAGATGCATCTCTCCCGACACGACGAAATTCCAGGAGAGACAAGGCGAACAATTCCTCGTGCGATCACATCCGAACACCTCGAATTTTTGTGATGGAGACTTGGCGCCCACAATCAATTCCGAAAGTATCATCCAGAAATTTATCGGCCACCGCTCTCGGAACAACAGGGGAGGAACAGAAAGAGTCTCCCGTCGATGTGATTGTGCCTCTCCGCAAGGCCAACGGTCCGAAGCCAAGCAACAAGGCGAGATGCCAGTTAGTCTTGCTTTCGAACATCACCCTTCGTTGATCACCGGAAAGAAGAGAAGAGGATGTCTCCAACGCGAAAGAAGGCATCAAGCAAAGCCAAACCGTTCTTGAATTCCGCATCAGCGACAACAACCAAGAGAGACGACGAAGCCCTGCGTTACGATCGCCCAGATCAACCTGATGCTTGTACCAATACTCACTCGTTCTCTGTTCTCCTCCTCGCCACCATCTCTGGGTCCGTTACACATCGACCACGACTGCTCTCAATCCCCACACTCGCGATCATCCATACTCGCACCCCACAACCACAACCCATGAACGCGACTGGACAACTTCGCTGACGATCATCTCTGGATGCGAACTGACACAACCTGCGCCTCTGCAACTCTGGCGTCATCAACTGCTCCTGGCTTCCCCCGTCCTCTGTCCACTTCCACCTTGGGAACTTTAACTGTCGCCACCGAATCGCATGATCAAACTCGCACCACACTCGAACAACGACAACCGACAGGCATCGAACCAATCCGCATCCAGCAGCAGCCGCAGCAGCATTCACAGCAGAACAGCAGGTCGGTCCGAGTGGCATACCGCGAGGCGGGACCATTGCAGGACACATCGGCGTCAGCACTGTCGCAACCAAAGGACGTGAGGATCATCAAAGTGCGAAAGTCGCCTTCCAGACGGCACCGCGTCCACCCCGCCGCGGTCTCGGCACGCGGTCAGCAGCGCGCGCAGAGTCGTCGACAGATGGACGGAAGAAGCAATGGCGTCGAGCAACCAAAGAGTCGTCGCAACAGCAAAACGAGGGGCTTGAGAGTTGAGACATGCCCGGCTCCTCAAGACGAACGTGCGCAGTCGCAGACACCGCGTTCGGATCTCACCACAACACCGAGGACGCCAGCCAATGTGAGGGGATCGTCTGATCTGCGCTCTCCGGGCGCCAACAAGACACCCGTCGCCATGGCAGCGAACCTTCCAGCCAACAACACCGCCATTCCGGATTTCATCACGCAGACGGACGCGAACGGAAATGCTACCACGCCACGCTCTGCAGGTGCGATCCAGAAGGCTGGAGGAAAGCAGGCTGGCCATCCAACATACGGCGCCACACGTCTCCCAGGAGATGAGGGCAACAACGGTGGTGGAATGTCACCATCTGGGAACGGCGGCGATGGATTGCCAGCCACAGGCAACGACGCATGCGACAGTCTCTTGGAGAGCTTCCGCATGATGTGTTGCTGTCTGGTGCCGGACTCTGTGATCAATAGCCATTCGCATGTCATCAAGGAAGCACCGACGCATGACAGCTCCGTTAGCGGGCAGATGGAGCGCCCCGCCCTCCTTGGACCAATCCACCCAGACGACAAGGGGAAAAAGTGTCTGGTGTTGGATTTGGATGAAACTTTGGTTCATTCCAGCTTCCGTGCAGTCCCCGGAGCTGACTTTGTCATTCCTGTTCAGGTACGTTCTTTCCAATTGATGCACATACTTGGACATGCGAGTGTGGAATCAGCCATCGACTTGTTTTGCACTTGGTACACTGCTTGTCGAAGCTTTCTGATGCATCACATGTCGGACGCTGTGTGACACGCACATACGCACATACTTTATCACCAGTCATTCATCTTACACGCATTCTTTTGTTCCTTCGTTTTTGGCAACCCACTCATCACATACACATGATGCATTACAGATCGAAGATGTTGTTCACTTCGTCTACGTCATGAAGAGACCAGGCGTCGACGAGTTCCTGGTCGAGATGGCGAAGCATTACGAGATCGTCATCTACACCGCCAGTCTCAACAAGTACGCTGATCCCCTGTTGGATTTGCTCGACCCGCACAAGACCATCCGAGCGAGACTCTTCCGCGAATCCTGCGTCTTCTACGAGGGCAACTACGTCAAGGACCTCAACCTCATCGGCCGCGACCTCACGCAATCCATCATCATTGACAATTCCCCCAACTCCTACCTCTTCCATCCGGACAACGCCATTGACTGCTCCTCCTTCATCGACGATCCGAGAGACAGGGAGCTCGATCAGATCGGAGGATTCCTCAAAGACATTAAGGATATCAAGGACGTCCGCGGGCGCTGCCATGAATGGAAGCAATGGCCAGCAGGCGACAGATGATGACTGGCCAGGAGCGCCAACATCTCCAGTCGCTCAAGGGGAAAGACAGCGTAACATGCGACAGACACACCGCGAAATATACTGCAACGAGTACAGCAGCAGAGATGAGACACTCTGGCAGACTCTGCTCGATGCAACAACCAATTGAAATGCAATAATAAGTGATGCGACAACGTAAAACTAAACACCGTGAAGACAATGTGATAGATACTCATACTCTGGCACAGATCGTTTCCGGTGTCTGCCTTGGAGAGTGTACACATGTTCGTGCGTGCATTTGGGCACAGCGGAGCAAGTGTTTTCAGTGGATTAATTCATCCGATTCCCTATTGCTTAATTGTGTAAAGTTACTGACGTGGAGTAGACCGTCACGGACTACACTACCATGGTACCAGCGTGTGCAGACTAGCTCATTTCTTCATAGACTTTACGTTGATCTTCTTCTTGATGCGGGCGCCGTTGGTTGCACCCTTCTTGAGTGCAGCTGCCTGCTTCAATATCTCGTCACTCTCCTTCTCCTCCGTTGTCTTTTTCTTTTTGCGTCGGCATCCCAGAAGGTAGAGCGGGATGGACAAGATACCGAGCGGCAGCGTGATGAACACCCACCAGAGGGTGCGGAAGATGAATCTGCGGAAGATGATCGCCAGCACGAGGGCCACGACCTGAAGTGCGGTGATTGTGGATTCGCGTGGCTTCTTGCAGATATTCTGCCATGTGCCGACGAAGGACTTCGAGAGCTGAAAGTCCTGCTTCTTGGCAAGGTTCTGGGTGGTCTTCAGCACCTTGGGGCACTGCTCGCCGAAGGTTTGGACGAGTCCATCGAATTCGGCATTGACGAAATCCTTGACCGCGATCCAGACCTCGGCAACCTTGTTGTTGGTCTTCTCCAGCGCCGGGATGGCATACTCTCGGTTGTACTGATCGCCCAGGACGGCCGCCTTGCTCACCACGGGCGCAGCGTACTGATCGTAGTGCGGCTTGACGTAGGCATTGTAGTGCGGCTCGATGTTCTCCCTGAGGATCTTCTTCGACTTTTCGATGTGCGGCGAGGCCGTCTTGACGGTAACGTCGTAGGCCTGCTTGGCCTGTTCCTGTGCCGTCTTGGCAGCAGCGGAGAGCTTGACGGTTGCCTGTTCCGATGCCACGTAGGCAGTAGCGATGACGTCCTCTCCCATGTGCGTCATGTTGCAGTACGATCGCTTTGCGTGCGTCGCCTCCCAAGTTTCAATTTCCTATTTGTATTGGTATTGGCATTGGCATTTGTACGAGGGAATAGCATAGTTTCAGAGTCGTTGTCATGGTTAGATGCATGGAGCAAATGCAGAAACGGCGGCATTGGCAGGGATAGCAGGAGTGAGTGAGTTGACGAATCGTTGGGCATCGTTTTGTGCAAATTCATCACAAACAACCACCCGCCCGGTCAGCCACCGGGCCAGTTGTCGGATCCGTCGTTCGTTGGTCTCCCCAATCAATCAATCAATCAATCAATCAATCAATCAATCATACCTCTTTCATCCGCCCAATTCTCTCTTCGAGCAACTGGCGCATGCGCTTGAGCTTTTTGTAGTCCTCGTTGATAGTTTCAAGCTTGTTCTGGCGCAACTTGAGCTCCGCGAAGGCTTCGTCCTTGAACTTTTCAAACTGGGCCTCAATATCCGCAACGGCTTTGGCCTTTTCAAGCTTGGCATCCTTGGCGGCGCGTTCCATCTCCTTCTGCAGTTCGACGATGGAGGCGTTGTGTGATTTGGTCAGGGCATCGATCTTGGTGGAATACGATTTGACCTGATCCTCGATCTTTTCGCCCATCTTGGACTCGAGGTCTGCGATCTTTTTCTCCAGGTCCTTGACGGCGTCATCGTGGTCATCATTGAGTTTGACGATGGTGGCGTTGTGATCCTGCTTGAGCTGGTCCGCGTCGCGGTCCTTCTTCTCCAAGTCCTTCACGTGCTTGGCCTTTAGATCCGCAATGTCTTCGTCTTTCTCATCCAGGTCGTCCTTGTGCGCCTTCTTGAGATCGGCAATGTCGGTATCCTTCCTTTGCAGCTGCTTCTTGTAAGCCTCCTTAATTTCCTCAATGTCCTCATCCTTGTTCTCCAAATCCTTGACGTGGGACGCCTTGAGGGCCTCGATGGCCTCATCCTTGCGCTCGAGGTCCATCTTGTGACTTTCCACAACGGCCTCGATGTGCTCCTCATGTGCCTTCTGCAGAGCAGCCGAGGAGCTGTCCTTAGTGACGAGATCCTTGGCGTGCTCATCCTTGAGATCAACGATGAGCTGCTCGTGGTTCTCCTTGAGAAGGTTGCTGGCCGCCTCCAATTTTTTGACGGCATCGCTGTGCTTGTCTTCCATCACCTCGATCTCATCCTTGTAGTCAGATTTGAGCTTATCCTGAGCATCGGCGGCCTGCTGCTTGGTTTCCTTGAGGAGCTTGGCAGCCTCCTCCAACGCCAGCTCGTGCTTATCCTCCAATGCATCAATCGTCTGCGCGTGCTTGGCCTCCATCTCCTCGATCTTGCGCTCGAAATCTCTCATGGTCTTCGTGAGGGTCTTGGCAGCGGTCTCCTCGCTCTGATCCAATTCCTTCTCGAGCTCGATGAGCTGCGTGCCGACGACTTTCTGCGTCTTGGCCAGCTCATCCTCGGCTTCTTCCGCCATCTTCTTCCACGTCTTCATTTCGAGCTGCGCCTCATCCCTGGCCCTGTTGGCTTTTTCCATCTTCTCGTTGGCGCGCACGAGGGACTTGGCGAGGTAGCCGTCGCATGCGGCAGTGTCCTCGGCCGTCTCGTCCTTCGCATCAGAAACAGCATCTGGGGCAGTAGTGGCAGCACTGTCATCTGCGGTAGTCTCCACATGGCGCGTCGTGATGGTGCCCGTCGCGGCATCATCCATGGCCTGCTGCTGCGCTGCCGCCTCAGCTGGGTTGTCGTTGGCTGCGCTGCGAGCACGGCCGCGTGCTTTGTTGACATCGTCGTCATTCTTGTTGTCACGCGAAAAGAAACCGGCATGAACAGGTGTCACGACGCAGGCAAGCAACAGAACCAACGCAGTTAGCACGATCAGCGAACCGGCGCGTTTGGACGGTCGTCGTCGGTGCTTTTGCTGGGCCGTTTGCGCGTTCATGTTCGCACCCTCATTCGCAGGAGCCGACCTCATCGTGAGTGATGTTGTGGCTGAGTATGGCATGTATTGTTGCAACGTATGATGGATCTTTGGGAGTGTCTATCGTTGTTGTCTTGCAAAAATGTTGCGTTTGTGATTGTGGCTGTGTTTGTGGTTGTGAGGAATCGAGATCTCGTTCAACGCGAATCGTGGGGGCCGCCAATGACCAACGACGATCACTTCGGATGATGGTGGAGTATTTGAATTTATGTTCGCGAGGAGAGGTGATGCGCATCGTGATGACGCTGATACGTCACCTCAACCGCACTCAATTTCTCCGCGTGTAATCGAGTTAGTCGTGACTATAACATTCAAGTGTGTTGAACCTAACGCTATAATAACGGTTGTTGCGAAAGTGAAAGGGTCGAATCACGGGTGCGACTTCTCTCGTGACTGACCACATCCATCCAAAAGACGTGATTCTGGGAGACATCACGTCATGTTGATGCAATGGTCGTTGTGTGAAGTGCCAAGAGAAGAAACCATGATCGGAGGCCTCCGAAGTGCCAAGGGACCTGATGCGCAACATGCATCTCCACACATACTCATAGTACCAGCACACCCAACTGTTGTACACCGCCCGAATAGATCAGTAACATTGTACCGTACTCATACAGTGTGCTATCACAACAGAAACCAGCGGAATACTTGTGCCATAAAAAATACGTGCAAATATGAATGCGACTGTGATCGGCCTTCTGCTTGCGTTGGCTGCCAGCGGCAGCAACCTCGTCAGGTGCTTCCAACCAACCCCGCTCGTCCCAACATCAGGAAGTACATCATCGAGGCTGTCACAAACAGCACCAGCACCACCACAGCCTATATCAACCACATCGGCGCCATTCGATTTCTCGTTGCACGCCAAAAAGAAAAAGAAGTCTTCCTCCAAATCCAAGAGCTACAGCAACAAGAAGGCCACCACCTTTGGCGGCGCCGTCCTCGAGACGTGTCCGTGCGGCAGCGAGGAGGTCTACGGCAAATGCTGCGGCAAGATCCACACCGACGTCAACGCCTACAAATCGGCCACGGCCGAACAGATCGTGAGGGCGCGCTATTCGGCCTACGCCAAACGCCAGGTCGATTTCATCATCGCCTCGACGCATCCGCTCAACAAGAATTTCGAGACGGACATGGCGCACTGGAAGGAGACCATTAAGACCAACATGTACGACAACTTTGAGCTGACCAAGTGCACCATCGTCGATGAGGAATATAACGATGCCGACGACAAGGCCACGGTGCGGTTCATCGCGGAGCTCGTGCAGCGCGATTCGCAGGAGCGCACGGGGTTCATGGAGGTCTCGTCCTTCGAGCGGGCCAAGACGCATGGCGGGTGGCTCTATCTGGACGGCAAGATTGAGCCTGTGCCGGGGTCGGTGCCGGTAAACGCGACCGTAGAAGTTGAGGTTGAGGATGCGGATGGGGATGCAAAAGAGGAAGTGATCACTCAAGCAGAAGGAGATGCCGTTAAGGCTGAGAAGTAAACCGCCGGATACTACACGATGCGTTATTTGTGGAGTGTGTCACCATTGGTGGATACATTGTTGAAGGTGCGAGAGTGCTGGTGCGAGTACACGTAGCTATTATATTTGGCACATAGTCGTACCGGTGCTCGTGCATCGATCGTTGAATGCAGCCAACTTCGTTCAAATCATTTCTTCGACATCAGTTGCGACTGTCCTTCATCCGATTTCAAATTTGCGCGCCAAATCTGCGCGAAACACAACGCGTTGACCATGGCGAAATGCGCTTCGTCGACAATTCGGGCAACGCTGAACACAAAAACACACTCGTATCCGACCTGCTCAATCGCCACGGCCATACGAGTACTATTGCTCTACTACTCGACTGCTCTACTACTCTATTGCTCTCCAAGGAGAAGGCCTCATTCTTACTCACATTGCGACATAGCCACATTCCATCACAGAATCGACGACAGCATCGGCAAATATGGCGGATCCCAAGACAGACACCGCGATGGAGGAGAACGACGCCACGACGCAGAATGACACCAACGGCGACGCGCCAGCATCCACATCAGCATCCGCAGCAGCGCAACCCAAGGAAGGCATTCCCTCCGCCGTGGAATTCGAACCACCGCTGGCCTGCGTGCGAAGGATCCTCAAGAACTCCTTGCCCAAGGCCACGGCGGTGGGCAAGGATGCCTCCTCCGCATTCGCCAGAGCCAGCGGCATCTTCATCATCTATCTCACAGCATGCGCCAATGACTATGCGAGGGAGAATCGGAGGCAAACGATCACGGCGAACGATGTTCTAGCGGCGGTCAAGGTGAGTGAGTTGGATTGCAGTAAACGCGCCTGCATGTGCCTTGTTTGTCTTTGTTGCTGGTGCATCAATGCGAAAAGTGTGACGGAGTACGATAGAATAATACTTCATCGCAGTTCTGTTCTTTCAGTTTTGCCTCCGTCACCACCGGCTCATCACTCTATCTCGTCATCACTATCACCATCAACAAAAACAAAACACTGCCATTCTAATGGACGATAACCCCAGGAACTGGAATTCGATGAGTTCACGCCCGAGTTGAAAGCCTTCTTGGAGCTCTACCGCGAGAATGAGAAGACCAAGAAGGAAGCCAAGCTCAAGGCGGCTACCGCCAAGAAGGAGGCCGAAGACGAAGCAGCTGCGGCGGCCGCGACCTCCAAATCAGGCGAAGAGGAGGAGAGCAAAGCAGATGCCATGGATGTGGACGCAGCCGCGGGTGACAACGACAATGAGAAAGCCCAAACGAATGAGGAAGAGGGATCCAACGTTGAAGAAGAAGACGAAGACGATGAAGCAAATGCAGATGATGCCGACGACATGGCGTCGCAGAAAGGGGAAGAAGATGATGCAGCACCCGCAAGCGCGGACATGGACGCTGCCGATGACGAAGGCAAAGACATGGAGCCTTGATCATCTCATTGAATATGGTTAGTTTGGTGGTGGCTTGAACGCTCTACGATACTATTATACATTGGAGAACAACAACAGATGAATATGGAGCGGGAGAAGTTGAAAGCATCACTACGAGTCATCCGAATGGTGTGTTCATGGGTGCCAGCATGCCTACCATCGTTAGTCTATATCCTCCTGCTCGTTGAATACGTAGAAGAACCCGTTGCTGAATTGGGGCAGATTCATGCTGTAGACTGGCATTGCTCTTGGTTGTCGAAAGGGGTTCATTTCCAAGCTCTCCCTGGATTTGGGACCTCCCAGGCTGGCGCAGTTCACCCCGCTGTACTCATTGTAATCCGTGAAAACCCCGACGACGTTGGGATGGTCATGCAAATACGTCACGACAGTCCGCCAGCTGGGATACGCGAACAGACCGGCGTTGAGCGCCATGACCACATCGGGTGGCCCGCTACCAACATCAAAGTTGGGATCTAACGAATCACCGTACGTTCCTGCCACGACGCCGACTCTCAGATTGTCGGTCAGCCGTTCCTTCAGAGCGAAACGCGCATCATCGGAGGCCGATTCTTTGCATTTGTCTGGCAGCATATCCTCTCGCACGATGAAGACCAGCTCGACCTGTGGTCGTCATGTTGAGAATGTGTCGAAATTCAACGACGTACATCGTGAAAGCACGATGGTGAGAGGATCATTACAGATCGACAGGGCATCCATTCAACAGGATTGTATTCCACCCACCGACTCACCTGAATGAACTCTGGCAACAAGAAGCCAACCTCCGCAAAGAGATCCAAGAAATTCAATTCCTTTTCCGCCCCCACAACATGCACCCGCATGGACCGACGCAGCATCTGACTAACGGTCATGGCTGCCTGCGCATACCGCATGATACCGTAGTAGATCGTCAAGGGGAATGTGCACAGCAATGCCACTGGGCTGGAGGGTGAAAGCTTACGCAACTCGTAGTACTCTTGCCATGATTGTAGCAGCGTACCATCAGCACTGCGCTCATCCTGCGTTGGTCTGCGTTGCGGTGGGATGTCTTTGATCGGTGAGAAGCCTTCGCGGTATGTCAATCTGCGCGTCGCATCGACCGTTGATGCGCTGGTGCTTTGGCCACCGCTCCATCCACCCATTTCGGTCGTCCACCAAGATGATGCATCTTCCTTCACGCCAACAGCATTGAGCAGGAAGTCGCTGTACGGCTGTTCGCTGACTTGAAATTGCGGCTCCACAAGAAGTCGCTGCCAATCTCCCAAACCGTGAAAGGTGGATAGCGTCGTTCGATGACTGGTGTAGATCTTCCACGTATCACATTGGCATCGATGCGCCCACGCAATCTCCTGGCACGATGCTGGTGGTGCACAAAAGTAAGCACCGTCACATGCGCAGCTGTTGGATGATGGTCCCCGGCAGTGCAGACAGAGCGTGGCTTTGGCGATGAAATGGTTGTCGTTTGTGTCCTCTTTCGCTTGGGCTGATTCATCACGGCTTGGTTGCTGCCCTTCATCCTTATCATCTTCATCACCGGTGTTATCGCTATCGTCACTGCCATCTTGTTCGTCTTCGTCTTCGTCTTCATCGGACACAGCATTCTCGCTCATCATGACGGAAGCGATCTTTTGCAAGGCCCCGCCGTCTTGATAGTTCTGACGCGCTGCATCCAGCAGCCATTCTGGAGCTGGCGTCTCATCCGATCCATCCCGCCGTAAATCAAATGACACCGTCGCCGCAGCATGAATCTCTGACATCGCCAACGACTGCCACCGACCGCCCGTGGAACGCACGATGAGCACGTCGGCCCAGAATCGGTGCGCGAACAATCCGCACGCCATTGCCAATCGCGTGGCCCGCACGTTGGGGCAGGATCTGCGGCGTTGTGGGTTGTTGTGGTAGGCGTAGAGTCCGGCGGTGCCATCGGAGCGTGGTCGCAGCAAGGGCGTCTCGAGGTAGAACGGCTGCCGGATGAGGGATGTGATGTTCTGTGCGAAGGATTGGCTGTCCTCGTTCCAATCAACATGATGCGTTTGCAATGGTTTGGAGTCGTGGTGCGGGATGAGGATGACGGAGATGCTCATTGTGATGTGTTGTGCTGTGCTTGGAGGTGTAGTAGATTATTTGGAATGAAGAGTGGTGGATGCTTGATGTCCCTCATCTTTGCGCTCGTACGAGTGTAGCACTTGCATGAACTTCGAACCTTGATCGTTGATTGATGTGATGGATGATGGGAGGTTGGCGCCAAAAGTTGAATGGATGATGAGTGACATCGTATCACGTTTTATGACGCCACGCGTGACTGGCACGAACTAGCGCGAAGCGGCGGAATAGATTTTCGCATGCTGTTCACTCCTCGTATCTGTGCGGCTTGGTTGTCATACGCAACTTCATTCAATCGACTCGCCGATAATGGAGTAGAACAGAGCACTGGAAACTTCACCTATTGATTTGCATTTTACATATATAATAAAGTAGAGAAGGAAGAGCCTGTCATGAATATCACAGAGGTGTGTGTGTGTGTCAATGCAATGGTATCGCACTGACCACTGAATCATCCTGGAGTCGCTCCATCTTGACGACATCGAATTCCGCGCACTACACCGCTGTGCTGTGACCGTTGAAATGTGACAAGAAGGAGCGGATGGCATGCGCGCATACAGCTGCGCTATACCAGCTCGATATTCTTGACTCTCTCGTCACCAGCCTCGCCATCTTCCGTCTGATCATCAGCATCATCTCCACCGTTATTGCCACCAGCATGATTGTAGTCCTCCGAATCTCGTCGTCGATCCTTCTCCTGCTGCTTGACGCTGCGCATCGACGTTTCATTGTAATCGTAGGGTTTGTTGACATCATCTTCCTTCTGTTGAAAGCACTTGCGACCCACGACGGGATGGTTGATGGCGCCTTCTCCATTCTTCAGGCTCCACAGCCGCCGAATGCACTGCAGCAGCAGCACTGGAAAGACGCAGAGATGAAAGACGCCGATGCCGTTGCCATCATCCCAGAACGTCTCGCGGATGCCGACGACAGTGAGGATGATGCACATGAGGGATCCCCATATGTCAGTGAGGAAGGCGACGGATCGCAGGCTCGACGATGGAAAGCAGGTGATGAGGGCGGCCGCGACGAGGGATGCTGCGTCAGAAGGGAAGGCGGAGTCGATGAGGTTGATCGCCATGATGTTGATGTTGATGTACATGGCCTGGGCGCAGAGGTTCTGCAGCAGCGTGTTGAAGGAGTCCATGGTCGTGACGCCGTCCGTGAGGGTCTCATCGAAGGCGGCGCCCGAGAAGATGATGTAGAGGAGGAGCCAGAAGACGGCCTGGATGGCATGGCTGATGGGACCCGTGGCGGCGACCTTGACCTCGTCGCTCAGCGAGGTGGTGGTGTGCACCGTGTCTCCACCGGATGGGAAGAGGACGATGGGCGACAACGTGGCACCGACACGCTTGGCCATGAGGACGTGCGCCATCTGGTTGATGGCCATGGCGACGAGCAGGATGGGACCATGCAGGAGGATGATGTAGGTCAAGTACAGCTGCTCATCCTTGTGCTGGATCGTCGCATTGATGACCTGCGCGAGGAGGTGGACGAAGAAAAGCGGATGGATGTAGTCCGATTGCCCTTCCACCGTCCAGGATCCGATTGGTACCAGGCACTTCAGCATGGTGGATTTGCTCGCACTCGGATGTATAATACTTGTACTAACTGCAGTGCTCGCACAATGTATGGCTCTCCTGCACAATGAAAGAGTTGGAAGTATAATCGGTGGCTTCGATGGAGAGGGTTGATACGGGAGCTCTGTTCGAGAAGATACGAGTGTGCAGAGGAGAGTATGCAATTGCCGCTGCCGGATACTGGTTCACTGCCGTTGATCGATCGAATGGCTGTTTCTCTTCTCTTGTGTGTCGGGAATGATGTTGAAGAGGGTGTGTGCAGTTTTGTGGACGGATCAGCTTCCGTTTCTGTGTTGCGGTTTGTGATTTTTGCTTTCCACGTTTGTGGTGGTGGCAGATTTTGTTCACGGCATTGGTCGGAGTGAACTCTGTCGTGTTTGAGTGGACCAATGAGACGTCGCATAAGACATCTTGTGCGACATTGAGTCCATTTCCGCCGAAGCAGACGGCCTTCGCGGCACCACGTTCGCACAACGGTGTTTGGCACCAAAGAACTCGATTTTGTCGTGAAGATTTGGGAACTGTGCGTGTGAAGCAGCGACAGTTCGCATCTGGGAGGATTCGAACGCCGTGCTCCACGAGCTACAAGTATCGCACGCGTTGCGGCAAACAAACCGACCTCTCTGCACGCTCCCAGCCAAGGGGATGGAGCAGAACCTCACCAAGACTGCCAAGAAGAGATCAAACATCACCATCACCATCGACATCAGAATCAGCATCGCTGCGGCTGCCACGAATCAGGGAGTCGACCATTGACCTCTGTGGTCGTGAACACAGACACGAACAAGAGCAATACCAGCATCAACGGCATCGACGGCACTCACGGCATCGACGCCATCAACGACATCAACGGTGCAAGAATAGCAGGCACGACTTGGAGCAAGAGAAGGATCTGATCTGCTGCCTGCCTGCCCTCTGGTCCTGCGATCCTGTGATCTTTGGTTGATTTGAGTTCTGAGATCAAACAAGAGGACGGAAGGGATCAAGGAGAAGAACAGGAACAAGACGAAGTCAGGAAGAAGTGAGGAAGAAGTCAGGAAAGAGTCAACACTCCAAGAGGCATAATCAGACAACAAACAGACCGCACCCGACAACGAACAAAGAGACCATGGAAGATCCAGACCAATCCAACAAGATGCAGCGGCAAGCCAGCAGCCCGGACATCAGCCACAGACCGCTGCTGGTCACGGCCAAGCGACCATCGCAGGTCTTTGGCTCGACGCGCGCCGCAACCTTCCAGGGCGAACGCGTCACGGAGGAAGAGGCCGATGCCATCCTGCAGGAGTTTGCGGATGCGGATAAGTTGTCCAAGAAGACGCTGTCCAGAATGTTCGTGGAGAATGTCCTCATGAATGTAAGTGTGTGTGCATTCGTGTGGATGTGGACTTGGATGTGTATTTGGATGTGTATTTGGATGTGTATTTAGGTGTCTATTTAGGTGTGGATTTGGATGGAAGCGTGCACAACAGCCACCATGTTCACAACATACTCTTGCTCACATTAACGTCTCCATTAACGTCGACATCAACATCAACGACAATATGCATATGACCACCGCCCGCAACTTCCATCCCTGCAACACGATGCAACACCGCAGAAACGTTGGTACTTCCCAAAGCGAGAGAATGGACCATCGCTGTCGAAGGCATGGGCGTACTACGAGCACGTCACGCTGCCGCGCCACTTCGTCGGTGATGGTCAGGCATCCAGCGTAATGCGTCGGTGCGAACCGGGTGAGCACGACCAAGAAACGGAACTCTACAGTCCCATGCGCACGCCGCAGGCCTCCCTCATCGAATGGGGCACAGGCGTGGACCTCTACTTTATCAGCCTGCGCTTCTTTGCCTTCATCATGCTCCTCGCTGGCTTGATCAATATCTTCGCCATCGACTTCTACAACTCATCAAAATACAGAGGCGACACGCAGCTCGATTCCTCATTCGAACTCCTGAAGGGTTCCGCCATTTGTTCCAACACCCGATGGGTTGTGTGTCGGTGAGTTGCCTTCATCTGCGCTTGCTTGCTTTCTTGCTTGCATCATGTCTGTCTCGCATGCTCCACCTACGAGGAAGCTTTGTCGCATGCTGAAGAACGATGCCGGGCTGCACCTTTTCCTTCGTTGCCGCGACGGTCGTCTTTCGGCATGCGCTCGACCTGCATCATCAGAAATACCATGCAATTACTCCATGTTCCAACTCTCCGCTCAACCACCCACTCACCCACATTGAACCAAACCAACCAACCGCAAACCCAACCGCAACAACACATGACGAACAAACGAACGACGATCTGCAGTGACTGCAACCCAAGCGACTGGGACAGGGACAAGCAACGATTCGCGACAGGCACCAGCCCCTCCGGCGAGACGCTGCAACTCGTCTTGCGTAACTTCTGTCCCGGAGCAAAGGAGGAAACGGGATACGTCAACTTCGCCACCCTCATCTTCCTCATCATCACCGTGGGGATATTCTCGTACTACCTGCGCTTGCGGGAAATCCGATTCGATGAGGACAAGGTCACCACCACCGACTACTCCGTCATGGTCACTAACCCACCGCCCGATGCATTGGACATCGACGAATGGAGAGCCTTCTTCGACCAGTACAGCTACACCCAGGTCACCTGCGTCACGATCGCCTTGAACAACGAACAGCTCATCCGCAAGCTCATCGCTCGCCGCACCTTCCGAAACCAGCTCAGGATCATCCTACCCAAGTCCGTCGACCTCGACGATGAGAGTGCCGTGCGCGTGGCGATCGACCTCTACCAACGCGAACAGAACGAGGAGGAGGTCGGCATCATCGGCGGCTTCCTCAACTGCTGCGTCTTCCCAATTCTCAGAGTCTTCAACATGTTCCTCGAGCCTCATGTTTTGGTAGAGAAGGTCGCCACGCTCACTGATGAGATCAAAGAACTACAGGAGGAAAAGTACGATGCGACTGCCGTCTACGTCACCTTCGAAACCGAGGAGGGACAGCGCGCCGCATTATCCGCCCTCACGACCGGCAAGGTCAACATCCGAATGAACAACACCAGCGCTCTCGCGCCAGGCACCATCTTCCGTGACCGCGTCCTGAATGTCCGCGAACCGCCGGAGCCGGATGCTGTCCGGTGGCTCGATCTCTCTGCATCATCTACGTACAAGATCGTTGCAAGAGTCATCACATTTTTCATCACTATCGGTCTGGTGGGCATCGCATCAGTTTCCATCAACGGGGCACGCGCCACCGTCGGTCCATTCCTCTCCGGTCCGCTCACCACCATTTGGAACTCGATAATTCCCGTCGTCATTAAGATCGCCATGATCTTCGAGCGCCATTCGACTGAGGGAAGCAACCAGGCATCGCTGTATCTCAAAATTACGCTTTTCCGTTGGATGCTGTCTGCAATCCTCGTGCAGGTCATCACGCCGTTCACGTCCACCTTGGGAGACGAGAAGACGGATATGATCCCAACCATCTACGCCATCCTGCTCTCCGATGTCTGGCTCGCACCTTTGCTGCGAATGATCGACATCATGTCCAACCTCAAGAAGCACATCTTGGCACCGCGCGCAATGACACAGGAAGGCATGAACCTCAGCTTTCAGGGAACCTTCTACAACCTCGGCGAACGCTACACAGATTTCACAAAGGTCCTCTTCGTGTGCTTCTTCTATTCCGCGGTGTTCCCAGCTGGCTTCTTCTTCGGCGCAGTCATCCTCTTCTTTCAATACATGGTGGACAAGTACTGCCTCATGAGGATTTGGGGCTGGACACCTTCCATCGGAAGCCAGCTTGCGGAATTCAGCCGCCAGTACTTCTTCACCGGAGCTTTGCTGGCCTACGCTGTCACGTCCGCATTCGCCTTTCTCCAGTTCCCATACGACAACTTGTGCGTACCACCGTCGAATCCTGCCACCGGCTTCAGCGGGACGTACACCAACGTGTGCAACAATAATGATTTCTGCTTTCCGGATCCGGTGGAAGTGGTGGAGGATGAGGAGTTCATCTACTGCGATCAAAGCTGGCAAGGCTTCAAATTCTTCCCATTTCCATCAACGTCCCGAATCCAAACCAACAGCCCGGCATGGATTGCCCGCGCCGACGCGAGCGACGTGAAATGGATGACCGAGTTCCAAGAAGATCTGACTGATCTGTACGGATGGTTCTCATTTGTGCTGATCATCCTGTTCATCATCACCTACTTCGGCAAGCGATCATATGACTACTTCATCTCCATCTTTATTGGCACATATGAGGTACGTCGCAATATTGTGGGAAGAGTATGCTGTGGAATAGCGCGGATTCTGCAGTTCCATCATACAATGGATCATGTTTGTGCATGGACCGCAGTCGAATAATGGGTCAGGAACGACAGACATGGAACAACGGAACCAATTGTTGTGTCGCACGAATACAACTACACTCTACATGACATGGCACTCACCTTTACCTGCCGTTCCCCACGAAATTGGCTCTGTTCTCTACTCTTCCACATTATTTCTTCGGGGAATACTTCGACAATGCTCGTCCTGCCGATACACTGGACTGCACTGCGCCGCACTGTGCTGCAACATACCTAATACGATCGACAATCCGCACTGCGTTGCCTGGTATCGTCGTGGAATCGATGCACCTTGCTGGGTTTCTTTGTTCTGTCTTCAACAGCCGGAGGGAAGCAGCCAGCACATCGACTTCAGTTCTAACCCAGAGATCTATGCCTTCGTCCCACAAATAAAGCTGGTCGGCAATCCGTTCCCATTCTTGGCGTGCGACATCGACAACATCGACCAAGGCATGATCGGCTGGAATGATCCCGCCAAGAGCTACGACTACTACAATCTCATCTTCGACATCCCGCACAAGTCCCTGCGGCGTAAGAAGAGGATAACCATCAACACCCGCAACCTCACGACGATAGCCGAACACGAAGACTATGTGGAGAACTCTGACAGGGTTGCGGTCGGCCCCAACGGTCGGAAGATCGAGGTCGAGCATCTCGATGCGGACAAGCCATTCGCAGGCGCACGCCCAATCTACAGCATCGTCAAGCATTATCCGACCAAGTGGCAGATCGAGCTCATGAAGAAGGATCAGTAGAAGACACCAGAGTAGCTCTGCTCTCACATCCGTGCATATAACTGCCAGCTCCGTTTATATTGGAGCTCAGCAAAGTAAGAGGCATTTCGTTGTGGCTTCAGAAGAGTCCGTGTCTTCAAGTGCATTGCTCTCGCGCCATCCTCACTGTGCGAAGCAAATCCATGCTCGAGCAGACTATACTGGACGTCGTCGGGGTGGAGCTGTGGAATGTGCTGGCGAACAAGCATGATGATGATTTAATGTTCATTGTTTCACTCTCCTTCTCTCCTCTCGTCCAACTCGAATTTGGTCCAGTTGGTGAGAGTTGGTAATACATCGTAGTGTATACACGCTCTCGCTCCCTTGAGAATAGAGATTGCATCCTTCAGGAAGACAGAGAGAGAGAGAGACCCAGTCGAATCGAGGTATCGAGTCGATCGCGACGATGGCGTCGTTCTTCCAGACAACCAGGCAGCGCCCAACGTCCCAACGTCCCAACAGAGATCAACAAATAGACCGACGTTTGGTTCTGAAAGAATGGTGGTTCAACGTGCTTTGGCCGACTTGCTCCGCTCGCACATACTCGTACCCACGAAGGTGGATGCAATCAGTCTCTCGAACTTTCATTCTCCACAATTTGAGTCGCAACCATTCGTCCAACGGTTGATACGGATCATGTCGTTTCGGCCGTTGATTCCTGCACGGATTCTTCCGCGATGTGGTTCCAATCAAAACCTGAGATGTGCGCACATCACAGAAACACAACATCATGTCACCGTCACGTTTGTCATGTCTTGTGAACATCGTGGAGACCACGATGTTTGGAATCAACGAGCACACAACACGCTATCAAGGCGTGCAACATCGATTTGGGTGTTGCGATTGACAAACTCGCAAATCAATCTCATAAATTGAGCCAGGTAGTCATCGAGCTTGAGGACTCAAGGGACTCGAGAGCAGAAGCAGCAGAAGTAGGTGGCAGCTCATCGCCAGAACCAACCACGTTCCACCCCCCATCCCCCATCAAACCAGTGAGTTCAATCATCTCACAGGTAGTATGTCCAAGCGCCATGCTTTAGAATCGTTCACATGCGCTGCTGATTGCACGCGATTCCTCACTTTGCACCTTGATCCTCCACCTTCGTTCCCCTTGATACCTCATATTATTATGCACGCACGGATAACACCACCAAACACAATCAAACCTTTCACCACAGCACGCACGTCGAGTCCACACGTTTTCTACGACTGTGTTCCTCATCATCATGTCGTTTCCACTGGGTCGATGGGCTCGTGCCTTTTCTGTCCTTCACAATGCTTGCCGATCAGGCAAACTGGACAGAGTCCGGCTCCTGGTCCCGGCTGACCAACACAACGGCAGCATAATCACCAAAGACGAACAAGGCAATACCCCATTTCATCTCGCTTGCATGGAGGGGCACTTGGGCGTGGTTGAGCACTTGGTTGAGTCCATTCCAGAGAGCATCGACTTCACCATCAAGAATACAAATGGCCAAACACCATGGCAAGTCGTTTGTGCGATGGGGCACACTAGTGTGGCTCAGTATCTGGCCAAATCAGCCCGCTTCAATATGGATATCAACTCGCAAGGCGCGAATGGTGACACAGCTCTGCATCTTGCATGTCGCCGCGGGAGCATGGACATGGTGAGATTCTTGGTTGAGTCACACGATGACACCATTGACATCAACGTGATGAACAAAGCTGGTGAGACTCCATTCGGATGTGCCTGCGCACTTGGATGGCAAGAGATTGTTGAGTACTTGACTGAATCGGGCGCGTTCCATGTGGATGTCAACCTGCATGGCGAAGATGCGTTGTCCCCTTTTCATGCTGCTTGCAGTCATGGCCATGTGGACTTGGTGAAATACTTGATTGAAACAGAGCAATTGGATATTGATGTGAATGAAAGAAGCGGACGAAACAACGACACAGCGTTTCATCATGCTTGCCGGGGTGGCCATGTGGATGTTTTCAAGTGGCTGATCGAGGCTGAGAGAGTCAGTCTCGATTTCAGCGCCAGGAATACGCAAGAGGAGACTGCGTTGCACGTTGCCTGCCACGGGAAAATGAGTACCATGGTGAAGTGCATGGTAGAGTCGGATCCAGCGGACTCCAGCATCAAGATCCAAAACAATTACGGACAAACTCCGCTTCACCAAGTCGTGTACTCTGATTCTTTGGATGCGATGGAACACCTTCAGAAGTTTGACCAATTCAACGATAGCGTCAACCTGAAAGACAATGGAGGCGGAACAGTGCTCCACCTAGCATGCTGGTACGGCGGCGAATCCATTCTGTCTTCATTGTTGGAACATCGCAACGACGTGATTGACGTCAACATCCAAGACAATGATGGAAATACAGCCCTTCACTATGCCTGTGGAAAGGATAGATCGCGGCAACTCGAAGCTTTGCTTGCATCAAGCAAAGGCTTACTGGATGTCAATGTTCGAAACAACGACGGCGACACTCCTATGCATCTTGCCTTACAGATTGGAACGCACTACTCCGACGATCTCTTGCTGTCCACATACGCAAACGCGATTGACTTTAACATCCAAAACAACAAGGGCGATACTCCTGTTCATGTCGCATGCAGACGTAAGTGTGAAGATACCTTCCATGAGTTGCTGGAAGCGTCCAAGGGCAACATCGACTGGAACATCCGAAACAACGAAGGGAACGCCCCGCTCCATCTTGCTTGCGAACATCGGGGTTATCGCGCAGATATTGCTTACGCTATCGTTTCTCTCAAGGAGTCACATGTCGACGTGAACATCCAAAACAACGATGGCGACACTCCGCTTCATATTGCGGTTCGGAGATATTATGGCACTGGGATCTGGTGTTTGCTCAGAGGAGGTCGGGACAGATTCGACTTCAACTTGCGGAACCACCAAGGTGAGACCCCGTTTCATATTGCCTTACAGCGCCTCGACCGGGAAGATTTCAGAGACTTTTTGAAGGAGTCCTGCGGTGGGAACATTGACCCAAGCATACCATTCACCGACGATGATGCGCCGTTCCACACAGAGACATTTTGGAACAAGATCGATAACAGAGGACTCGAATCTCTGATATCCAAGAATCGTGCAAGCATTAACTTCAACCTGCAAAACAAGAAGGGAGACACGGCGCTTCATGTTCTCTTGCGCATTTGCGACGAGATAGAAGTTGACGAAACCATGAAACTGTTCCCAAGGACTGTCAGGGTGAACATTCAAAACGCCAACGGCGACACTGCGCTTCATGTTGCTTGTGAACGTGGAGACATTGGCATTGTCAGGGCTCTATCGAAACACAAACAAGATCACTGGGACTTCAACATCCAAAACAATGACGGCAACACGCCGCTGCACATTGCTTGCGCAAAGGGCTACGCCAACATTTCTGAATATTTGTTAGAACTGGATGGAACTGACATCAAGATTGATCTCAAAAACAACGAAGGGGTCACTGCGCTTCACATGCCATGATGCCATGTTGAACTTAAGTCGTCCAAGTGCAGATAGACTACCATATTCTCCCAATACTCTTGCTCGTACAAGCGTTTCTCACTTGCACGACTGGCTCGTACTCCGTTCATCTTCATCTTGTTGCTGCTTCTGTTCTTGGGAGAATACCTTCTCCATGGTGTCTGGCCAGTATCCACCCCACCTGCTCTTGCGCGCGGACGCGTAGATGCCTGGCGCGTAGTCGTTCATGCTCTTCGTGACCCGACCACGGATGATGCGTCCCGGAGCAGCGCAGTAGTCAATGTACACATGACCGCGCTTCTTCAATGGCGCATGGACGATACGGCCGAATGCCCCGCGGTTGTCGTCGCCGTGTAACAGTTCCAATCCCAACTCGTCATCGTCCACCTCCACAAATTCCTCTTCCAAATCGATCGCCTGCTGATAGTACTTCTCCAACGTCGGGATGTGTTGATCTTTCGCGCCCCGGTGCAAGTTGGCAAGGATCTTGGTGGCATTCTCCATCTTGCTTTCGTGATGCTGGACAGCATCATCATCGTCATTGTCATTGCCATGGCGCGCATTCGTTGCAGTCTTCGCGCCCTTGTTCGCCAGCCGCTTTTGGACCACCAAATAGGAAAACTTCTCGCCTTTTCGTTTGTGTCCCTTGCCAGGCATGGTTTGCACGAAGCTGCAAAATGAGGAATCGTACAATTCCGTTTCCGACATCAATCCAGCAGAATTGGCCATCAGGTCAATGTAGTCGGCATCTTCGATGGAGCCTTGTTCCCTGTCACCATCGTCACTCTCGTCGGTACCATCGAAGAAATCATCATCCTCGTCATCATGGTCATAATCATCATCATCATCATCATAATCGTTGTCGTCACTTTCGAATCCATCCATACCATCGACGTCGTTGTCATCTTCGATCTCTTCGAAATCGTCACCGTCAAAAAAGTCTTGCTCGATATCTTTGCCACCCGCCAGCTGGACGGACGATGGTCGCGAGGAATTCTTCTTGTGACGTTCCATGGGGCATTTTCCATTGTGCGTGCAGGGCGCGATGACGTGACAGCGTTCCTCCCATTCGAAATCCGGATCCCCCGGCGGGCAGCAATCCAGAAGCATGTTGCGCGTGGCACGCAGAGTGTTGAATCCATCCGGCGTGCCAGGTTCGATGAAGACGACGATACCGCCTGGATTGCATCGCTGGAACAGGATGGCGGCGGCGGTCAAATTGGCCGTGACGTGAGGTATCTCCGATGCCGTGTACGAGGCGAGGATGAGATCGAATCCGCCCGTGCTGGTGGACTCGGCAGAGAGGCTGCTGCTGAAGGTTGTGCGAATAGCGCCGCCGTTGTCTTGATTGTGACCGCTGCTGCTGCCGCTGTTTCTGGAATGCTCCAAAAGACGTTCCGAGCATTCTCGCATGCTGTGCGATGGTTCTATGCCATGAATCCAATCGATGGAACCGCCAAAGACCTCCAGGGCCGCCGCCGATGCCGCGCCGCATCCGATTCCGAAATCCAGCACCCGCTGCGGTTTGCACTGCGTGAGGCTCTTGGCCTCTTGGAGCACCCTCTTGGCGATGGCGTAGTTGGAATCGAAGCGGAAGGTGAGGTCCGCGAGGGTTTGATCCGGCCCATAATACACCGGCGGGAACTTGGCAGGATCAAGCTGGTGGTTGCTGGCACTGCTTTTGTCACCAGGATTGACCATGGCACGCCGGTCGCGTTCGCGGAAGACCGACAATCTGCGCTGCGTCTTGAGCACACGCTCGTAGTTGCGTCGCAGCTGGCGCTTTGTGCGCTGTCCGTCCTTGAGAATGTCAGCAATGGTGGATTCCAGATGTTCGGGCAGCTTGGGATCGGAGGCCCTCCACGATGCTCTGGCCGACGGTCCGAGTAAGTTCCTCCACGTGTACGGAGCGGCAACGCCCGCGGGATTTGTGCGCGTGACGGAAGCCTCTTCATCGGACACCAAGGCGTCACCTCCACCTGCATCCGTCCCGCGCGGTGCCATCGTGCTCATGGAGTTGAGCGTGGATGTGTTCGACGGCAGCAACTGCGTTGTCATACGCATGGTCGTAGTCCGACGGCAATGACGACCCATTGAGAAGGAGCGTCGGCAGTATCGATGATGATGATGATGGACTCTCAGCCCCTCCCTTGCCACCGCTGCTTGCGCAGATCTCGCCGCGCATCGTCGCATCCATGGCATCGATCGTATCGTCCTGTCGACAGAATGAGCACTGAACGCGTTGCTGCCACTTCGAATCATTACCATTGTGTTCTTCGCCGTGGTTGGAGTTGTTGGAGTCGTGGTTGGAGTTGTTCCTTTTGTGGTCCTGATCACCTTTCAGAGATGGACGCGGTCTGCAGAGTGTGAGAGGCTGAGCTGAGTGAGATGCATTTGTGCTTTGGTGGTGGCGCCAAACGCAGCGTTCTCGTTTGTTGTTGGATTTCTTGATGTGGTTCGGGATTCAACTCATGCACGACTTAATGGTGATGTATCGGTCGAGCGAATCGTGGAATACAAGATGATCCGAGTTGGGACATACTTGATCCCAAAACGTTACCGGACTCAATTGTTGTTGTCGCGTACATGGTATTTGGTATCCCAACCCGATACCGGGATGAAAGGCTACCACATGCATGGTGTGTAGTTGAACCACAATCCACGCTCAGCTCATCCTCCAGCTCATGCACTCCTGCCACCTGCCAAATCTGCCATCTTGCAGAACCTGCGCGTGTCTTGAAGCATATCCATGTCACAGAACAAGCCTGCTCTGCAGATGGCATCCACTACTGACTGTGTGCGTGTGTGCAAGATTTCCACGACATGTCACTGAGCAACAGAGAATGGCTGAAGCACGACAGCATGACTCCCTACCTTTTTCCTCAATCGTCCTATCAATAGCAAGCTTAACACATAAAACAAGCAATCAGAAACACTCTTCACAGCTTACTTCCAAGTCTACTAGAGTTACATCATCGTCTGACATAGCTTTGTCCTCAACATCAAACGGCGTCAACACCGGTTGAAGGACAGACCATCCTCCTGACAACGTCCAAAAGACACGGAATACCGACTGTCTGAGTTGAATTTCGTAAGTTCCCGTTGTTCTCGCGAGTTGAAGTTCACTTAAGAACAGACTACAAGTTCGATTTTCATGTACTGTTGTGACACGATCCGGAAGGGAAGGCCTAGCTGACTGCCAGTGTCAGTGAAGCTGTTGATGCAGTTAGCGAGGGCTGACCGTCTGGGAAGATGGTAGTAGGTGACAATGAGTAGATTAGTGCTGTTGTGCTGATCTTGAGTTGTGCTATTTGTTGTATTGAATAATCTGCATTGTGAGTTGATCAGTTCAAGATGTAGGATGAAGAAACGATGTTCAGTTGGATGGTGTGGTGCTGCACTGACCCTCAGAGGTTCAGTGCTGAGAACGGACGAAGATCCTCTCTCTCTCTCTCTCTCCACTATCTGTAGTAGTTGTTCTACGCTCGAGTACAAAGCCTTGACATCTTGATTGAGGTTGTGATTGAGAACACAGGAGGGCAGGTGATAGGAATTACAGTTGGATTCCCTGCTCATGTTGAAGCAGGGCGGATCTCCTCATTGATGTCGAGTAGTGGTAGTAGGTGTCATAGCTGACAAGGGAATTGAGGCAAGTTGCAATTCAAGGATTCAGGGGAGCATACAGTTACCAGAACAGCTTGGATCGAGTCATTTGAGTAGTTTGAGTCAGTGATGATCAGTGAATGGAAAAAGGAGGAAAAAAGAATGGAGGATTTGCTGTTGCCGTAGCTGGAAGATTTCGCGCCGAAGTGAATTTCGCGTGGCAATCTGGGACACACTGAAATGGAAAGTAGTCTGTTCTTAAGTGAACTTCAACTGTGCTCGCCCATTTGTTGTTCAATCGTGTGTACTGATGGTAGTACAGACAACACAGTCACCGGTCAACAGTTATATGAGGGGAAATACCGTTTTTCGCAAGTTTTAGTGATGTCATGTTTTTTTAACTGATCAGGTTGTTTCAGTCGTTGATTCTGTCACAGATTCTTCCACAATGTGGTTCCTGTTGGCATACTGCCCACGGACGATGACAGACGCCGTGGCAATCACAGGACAGCACAGAAGAGATCGTCCCTTCCGGTCATAAATCACATTAGTAATCATCCACACACACACACACACAGTTCCCCTCAGATACTGACAGGTTATAGCCTTTCGCGCTCTCCTCTCCTCGCGCTTTGTGTTCAAGGACGTCCCATTCCCTTACACTCAGTGGTATCTCTTCCCTGCCCCTTCTCCTCTTCCCTTCGCTTCGCTCCAACATGACCTCCGACGACGACGTGCTTTCTGATGCTCACACCATCTCGAAGCGGCTCGGTTGGCGTTGGTTCGACTCCATGCTCGAGGCCCTTGGTCTTGCCACTGACGGCGAGCTGTGCGATCTTCTCGACTCCCCCGATGACCTCTTCCATCAGCGCATGCTTGCGTGGGGCGACGATGATGGGGTTCGCATCCGTGGCATGTGGAAACTTCGCGCGTGGTACGTGCTGCATGCCGATTCGGATGGTTGGGCCGGCGAGATCACCCCACGGGTGTTTCGGTCCTTCCTTCGCAAGGAGCGTGTAATTCCTGAGGCGTTCGCTCCATCCCAGGGCCGCCGCGCCCCTGCGACAAGCACTCCGCCTACTCCTACTGACGACGACCGTGCCAGTGGCGATGACCGTGCCCGTGACGGCGGTGACGCGCTCCCAGTGGTGCTAGAGGGTGAGATGACACCTGCTACGCCTACTGATGGTGTCGACGCGCTGCCCTCGGATGCTCCTCGCGTGCCTGAGTCTTCGACGTCTCCTGCCGCTGGTGATGCTCCTGAGTGGTGTGCTGCTGGGGGCGAGGACTTCGACTACATCACGGCATCTGGAGTTCCCTACGGCCTTGCCAATGCCAGTCCGTCGCTCCGCCGCCATGACACCTACCACATTGGCCCTTCTCTTGATCGCCTTGAGTACGGCGCCCAACAGACTTGGGATAAGTGGGCGCTGAAGCTTGTGGATGACGATCCGCATCGAGTCTTCCAGTGGTATGCTCAGTTCCAGGCAGCGGCTCTCTGCGTCGATCTCCACGTCTGCCCCTTGGATCTCTTCCGACCCCATCTGTCGGTCATCCCTGGCAATGTGGTGGGTCGCCGCGTCTTCGAGATGAACTCCAAGCTCGTTGTCAAGCTTCAAGCTGATGGCGTCATCAATTCCAGCCATGCCGGCTTGCAGCTCAAGTATGCTGGCAGTTTTGGTGTTCTTCCCCACCAGCTGTCGGCGTACATGTTCCTGCACAAGATCCTTGCTGGGGCGTTCGACCAGGTGCAATCTCAGGTCCACAAGCATCCCACCTTCGAGGGGTCTGTGTCTGAGTTTGCCACTCGCCTCCTTGGGTTCCAGCATGTGGAAGGACTCGTTTTTCACCGTACGGTGACCGACATGGAGGTCAGCCGTCTCTTCCTTGAGGAGCTCCGGTCTCATGGGTACTCCCTTGATCACTACCGCACGGCCATTCGCTCCGTGACCTCGCCCAAGTCCTTGCCGTTCAATCTCCACATTGAGCAGCTTGCTCAGGAGATTCCGGATCCTCCTGGATCTGGCGTGCAACCACTTGCTCATCGTGCTCAAACCCGGTCCCAACGGGCTCCGCGCGATGGTGGACGTGGCCAACGCCCTGAGCGCCCACGCCATGCGTTCTACAAGCCTGATCCGGGTGCGTACTGCGAGGCGTGCTGCTCTATGGGCCACCGGGCCGCCACGTGCAAGATGTTTGGGCGCACTGCTCACCTCATCCAGTATGTGGCCGACCATCCTGACGATGCCCGGCGCATTCGCGAGAGCTACCGCGAACACTTTGGCCCTGACAAGTTCAAGTCTACTGCTCGTGCCATCCAGCGCTTCGGCACTGTTGAGGACGCCCGAGTTGAGGATCTTCTGGTGTCCGATGACGTCGTTCATTCGCTCGACCTGGATTTTTGGTCCGCCGGTCAGGAGTAGATGCATCTCCTGATGAACGGCGTTCTCTCATGCATCGTCGCAGCGGGGCACATGCAGGCCATCACTCTGGTGGGGTGTCCGCGCTTACCATACCTGCTTACGCTGGCGTTCCGCCAATCAAGATGGCCAGCGTTGCCATTGCACATGCGTGTCGCGTCCACTCTGCCCGGCATTCGAGTGGTCCTGAGCGTGCGTGGGATCCTGGTGGCGGTCCTGGACAGTGCGATGTTGGCGCCAACGTCAGCGCCACGCCTGAGCGGTCCATCATCAGCCGGTACCGGGAGTATGCCCAGCCTGTGCTGCTCGCCGCTGCCAATGCTGGGTCGCCGTGCATGACATGCCCTGGGGGTGGCGTCATCTACGTCCCCAATGATGATGGTGGGGTCATCCACGTTGAGGCCATGTACTGCCCTGGGCTGTCCACTACGCTCATTTCGCCTCAGGCGGTCGTCCGACAGACTGACAACGACTTCGAGCGCTTTGTTCTCAGCTGTGGTCTGCACGATGCCACCATCACCTTTTGTGGACCTGGTGCACCTGTGTCCGCTACCATGCGACAGCACAATGGCCTCTACTTCTTCGATGATGGTGGTGTCCGTGCTCCCACGGCGTTTGCGCTGCAAGGATCTTCACCTGCACTGCGTGCTGAACTTTGGCATATGCGGCTGGGTCATTCTGGCATGCAGCAGCTTGCTCAGTTGCCCAAGCACTGCACTGGGTTACCTTCGCGGCTGTCCCAAGGTGCTCATCCCATGCGTCATTGCACTGCTTGCAGTCAGGCGCAGCGGCAAAAGGCAGCGCGTGGGCCCAACGATCCTGATGTGGTGGCCGTCGCTGGTGCCCGTTTCCATGCGGATTTTGGGTTCATGCGGTCTTCTGATCCCCGATATGGTCGGTCTTCGTCTCGAGGCAGCGCCAAGCATCATCGTGTGGTCCAGTCGTTAGAGGGATTCACATCCTACCTGTTGGTGACAGATGCATACACTCGGTACACGTGGGTATTCCCCACCAAGGATCGGTCGCCGCCTGTGGACATCTTTTCGAAGCTCTTGCGCGACTTTGGGCGGCGCGATGGTCACCGTGCGGTGCGAGTCGACACCGGTGGAGAACTCGCTCGGTCCAGTGCGTTCCAAGAGATTGTACAGTCTGCTGGGTACAACCTCGAACCCACCGGTGCTGGCTGCTCGTGGATGAACGGCAAGGTGGAACGTCTCAACCGCACCTTTGGTGTCATGACTCGAGCGCTGCTGTACTCCTCTGGACTTCATCCGCGCTTCTGGGCCAGAGCTCTTGTACATGCCGTGTATATCAAGAACCGCTTGTGGCACAAATCCATCGACGCTACACCCTACGAGCTCCAACATGGTGTGAAGCCCGACGTCAGTCACTTGCGGGTGTTTGGATCACGTGTGACGGTTCGCAAACCTGGGTATCCCGCAGCCAAGCTGGATGTGCACACTTATGATGGCATATTTGTGGGGCACACAGCTACTCCATCGCTTCATGAGTACTACGACCTGGACTCAGGACGGATCAAGACTGCGGGCAACATCGTCTTTGACGAGGCTCACTTCTCTTCCACTGAGCGCCCACCTGGACCTCAATTGCTCTTCGAGCTTGGCTTCGAGATGGAAGTCGAGTCTGATGGTGTCAAGGTACCGGACAAACATGAACCAGGTCGCACCAGTCTACCTCTTGAGTGCATCGAGTCCATCACTCGCGACACAGATGATATCCATGCTGCGGCTGCTGCCTGTTCTATTCCGGCATCGCCCAGTTCGGACATTGTTGTCATGGCAGGTGATCCGTTCGACCTTGCTTTTGCTCAGACCATCGACATCACCGGCGACGATGACACGGCTGGCTTGGAGTTTTCCTACGATGACGCTCGCGGCCGTCTGCAGCTGGTGCGGTGCCGTCCAGGGTCCAAAGCTGCGCGCATTCCTCGCTGGCGCACTCGCATGCGGAATGCGCATCTGCTGCAGTTCCATGACAGCCCGGTGCACACCATGGAAGACCTCGCTCTCGCTGTGGCCAATGCTCGTAAGGGTGGCTTGACTCAGTGCGACGCCATCTTCGCCTTTGATGAGGTGCGCAATGCGCTGTCGCAGCGAGGGGTCCCTCAGCTGTACTTTGATCAGCTCCGGCATATTCGCGGGATTCTTGATGATGTGCAGCCTGCGGCGAATCAGGTGCATGCAGCTCCCAAGCTGAGCCGCCGAATGCTCCTTCAACGTGATGACTGGGAGGAATGGCAACAGGCTGAGTTCAAGCAGTTGGATCAGTATCATCATCAAGGCATGTTTGGGACTCCTGTTGACGCGCCGCGCGATGCTGCCATCTTCAATTGGGTCTGGGTCTACGTGGTCAAAACGCACGAGAACAATCGCAAGAAGGCTCGAGCAGTTTGCGACGGATCCACCCGCGGCGGCAGCGTCCGAGTGTTTGGCCATACTTATGCGGCGACACCTGATCTCACCGAATTCAGGCTCCTGGTGGCAATTGCTGCTATTCAAGGGCTCCTTGTCTTTGGTGCGGATGTTGCGAATGCTTTTGCAGAGGCACCCGCCAGTGCTCAGCGGTACTACATGCGTGCGGATGCTCCCTTTCGCAGCTGGTGGCAACACAAACATGGGGTTCACCTTGGCCGCAATGCAGTGGTGCCTGTTCTCAAGAACTTGCAGGGCCACCCGGAAGCACCTCGACAGTGGAGTCTCCACGTTAATGGGATGCTCAAGGAGATGGGGTTTGCTGCCACCACTCATGCTCCGTGCCTATACACTGGGTCCATTGATGGGCACAAACTCTACGTCCTACGGCAGGTGGACGACTTTGCTGTTGCGACGGCAATGGAACATTCGTTCCAAGTCTTTTGCGACATGCTCGATCAACGGCTGCATCAACCTATCACACGTCATGGCCTTTTCTCTCACTACAATGGCCTGGACCTTACGCAGGGGCGCCATCACATCACTGTCCATTGCACTACGTATATCAACAAAGTGCTGGCACGCCACGATTGGAGTGACCTGAGGTCATCGCAACGCCTTCCCATGCGGTCTGACAGTGGGTATATCCGCAAGCTTGACCAAGGTGTGGGTCCTGATGACGATGGCGAGCGTGCTGCACTTCAGTCTGAATTTTTCAGCTATCGGCAGGCTATCGGTGAACTCATCTGGGCGATGGTGTCATGCAGACCTGACATCTCCTTTCCGGTTGTCAAGCTCAGTCAGTTCTCCATCAACCCTGCCAGAATCCACTACGAGGCTGTGAAATATCTCTTTCGGTATGTGGCTGCTACTCGCACACATGGCATCACCTACTGGCGTGCACAGCCGGTTCTGCAGCTACCTCAGGTTCCTGATCCGCGACGAATGTCCCCTTCTGCTGACAAGTCGCACCAGGTGGCTGACCAAGACACCATACAGGCGTCGTCCTTGTACGGGTACGTTGACGCGGATTGGGGCTCCGACACGCGCCACCGGCGGTCGACCACTGGCATCGTATATCTCTTTGGCGGCGCTGCCATTGCTTGGAAGACTCGGATCCAGCCTACCATTGCTCTCAGCAGCTCTGAGGCCGAGTTTGTTGCGGCCAGCGATGCTGGCAGGATGGCACTCTGGCTCCGCTCAATCCTCGACGAAATTGGCGTGCCCCAACAGCACGCCACGCTTCTTTACGAGGATAACAGGGGAGCTCGGATGATGGCGAATGCCAGCCAGCCCACGAAGAACTCAAGACACATCGACATTCGCACGTTTGCAGTCTGCGACTGGGTGGAGCGTGATCTCATACTCATCGCGGACGTGGCTTCGGATCTGAATGCGTCGGACGTGTGCACCAAACAGACGTCGATTGTCTTGTTCCATCGACATACCGACCTCATCATGGGTCGGGTTAGGCCGTTTTATGTCGGAGGTTGACGGTTACCCGTCCTCTCTGTTACGACAGAGTCGATTCTTTCCGCTAGCTTACGCTAGCGTGGGGGGGGGGTGTTGGCATACTGCCCACGGACGATGACAGACGCCGTGGCAATCACAGGACAGCACAGAAGAGATCGTCCCTTCCGGTCATAAATCACATTAGTAATCATCCACACACACACACACACAGTTCCCCTCAGATACTGACAGTTCCAATCAAAACCTGAGATGTGCGCACATCACAGAAACACAACATCATGTCACCGTCACGTTTGTCATGTCTTGTGAACATCGTGGAGACCACGATGTTTGGAATCAACGAGCACACAACACGCTATCAAGGCGTGCAACATCGATTTGGGTGTTGCGATTGACAAACTCGCAAATCAATCTCATAAATTGAGCCAGGTAGTCATCGAGCTTGAGGACTCAAGGGACTCGAGAGCAGAAGCAGCAGAAGTAGGTGGCAGCTCATCGCCAGAACCAACCACATTCCACTATCTCTCCATGAAACCAGTGAGTTCAATCATCTCACAGGTAGTATGTTCAAGCGCCATGGTTTAGAATCATTCACATGCGCTGCTGATTGCACGCGATTCCTCACTTTGCACCTTGATCCTCCACCTTCGTTCCCCTTGATACCTCATATTACTATGCACGCACTGACAACACCACCAAACACAATCAAACCTTTCACCACAGCACGCACGTCGAGTCCACACGTTTTCTACGACTGTGTTCCTCATCATCATGTCGTTTCCACTGGGTCGATGGGCTCGTGCCTTTTCTGTCCTTCACAATGCTTGTCGATCAGGCAAACTGGACAGAGTCCGGCTCCTGGTCCCGGCTGACCAACACAACGACAACATAAACACCAAAGACGAACAAGGCAACACACCATTTCATCTCGCTTGCATGGAGGGGCACTTGGGCGTGGTTGAGCACTTGATTGAGTCCATTCCAGAGAGCATCGACTTCACCATCAAGAATACAAGTGGCCAAACACCATGGCAAGTCGTTTGTGCGATGGGGCACACTAGTGTGGCTCAGTATCTGGCCAAATCAGTGCGCTTCAATATGGATATCAACTCGCAAGACGCAAATGGTGACACAGTCCTGCATCTTGCATGTCGCCGCGGGAGCACGGGCATGGTGAGCTTCTTGGTTGAGTCACACGATGACACCTTGGACGTCAACGTGATGAACAAAGCTGGCGAGACTCCATTCGGATGTGCCTGCGCACTTGGATGGCAAGAGATTGTTGAGTACTTGACTGAATCGGGCGTGCTCAATGTGGATGTCAACCTGCATGGCGAAGATGCGTTGTCCCCTTTCCATGCTGCTTGCAGTCATGGCCATGTGGACTTGGTGAAACATTTGATTGAAACAGAGCAATTGGATATTGATGCGAATGGAAGAAGCGGGCGAGACAACGACACAGCGTTTCATCATGCTTGCCGGGGTGGCCATGTGGATGTTTTCAAGTGGCTAACCAAGTCCGAGAGAGTCAGTCTCGATTTCAGCGCCAGGAATACGTACGGGGAGACTGCGTTGCACGTTGCCTGCCGCGAGAAAAGTAGTACCATGGTGAAGTGCATGGTAGAGTCGGATCCAGCGAGCTCCAGCATCAAGATCCAAAACAAATACGGACAAACTCCGCTTCACCAAGTCGTGCACTACGTTCCTTTGGATGCGATGGAATACCTTCAGAAGTTTGACCAATTCAACGATAGCGTCAACCTGAAAGACAATGGAGGCAGAACAGTGCTCCACCTAGCATGCCGGTACGGTGACGCATCCATGCTGTCTTCATTGTTGGAACGTCGCAACGACGTGATTGACGTCAACATCAAAGACAATGATGGAAATACAGCCCTTCACTATGCGTGTGGAAACGATTGCTCGCGACAACTGGAAGTTTTGGTTGCATCAAGCAAAGGCTTACTGGATGTCAATGTTCGAAACAACGACGGCGACACTCCTATCCATCTTGCCTTACAGCACGCCTCCTGCCGTCTCTTGCTGTCCACATACGCAAACGCGATTGACTTTAACATCCAAAACAACAAGGGTGATACTCCTGTTCATGTCGCATGCAGACGTGAGTGTCGAGACACCTTTCGTAAGTTGCTGGAAGCGTCCAAGGGCAACATCGACTGGAACATCCGAAACAACGAAGGGAACGCCCTGCTCCATGTTGCTTGCAAACATCAGGGTTATCGCGCAGATATTGCTTACGCTATCGTTTCTCTCAAGGAGTCACATGTCGACGTGAACATCCAAAACAACGATGGCGACGCTCCGCTTCATATTGCGGTTCGGGGATATTATGGCACCAACATCTGGTGTTTGCTAGGAAGAGGTCGGGACAGATTCGACTTCAACTTGCGGAACCACCAAGGTGAGACCCCGTTTCATATTGCCTTACAGCGTCTCGACCGGGGAGACTTCAGGTACTTTTTATCAGAGTGCCGCGGTGGGAACATTGACCCAAGCATACCATTCACCGACGATGATGCGCCGTTCCACACAGAGACATTTTGGAACAAGATCGATGGCAGAGGACTTGAATCTCTGATATCCAAGAATCGGGCAAGCATTAACTTCAACAGGCAAAACAAGAAGGGAGACACGGCGCTTCATGTTCTCTTGCGCATTTGCGACGAGAGGAAAGTTGACGAAGCCATGAAACTGTTCCCAAGGACTGTCAGGGTGAACATTCAAAACGCCAACGGCGACACTGCCCTTCATGCTGCTTGTGAGCGTGGAGACATTCGCATTGTCAGGGCTCTATCGAAATACAAACAAGATCACTGGGACTTCAACATCCAAAATAATGACGGCAACACGCCGCTGCACATTGCTTGCGCAAAGGGCTACGCCAACATTTCTGAATATTTGTTAGAACTGGACGGAGCTGACATCAAGATTGATCTAAAAAACAGCGATGGGGTCACTGCGCTTCACATGCCATGACGCCATGTTGAATTTAAGTCGTCCAAGTGCAGATAGATTACCATATTCTCCCAATACACTTACTCGTACAAGCGTTTCTCACTTGCACGACTGGCTCGTGCTCTGGTCATCTTCATCTTGCTGCTGTTTTTGTTCTTGGGAGAATACCTTCTCCATGGTGTCTGGCCAGTATCCACCCCACCTGCTCTTGCGCGCGGACGCGTAGATGCCTGGCGCGTAGTCGTTCATGCTCTTCGTGACCCGACCACGGATGATGCGTCCCGGAGCAGCGCAGTAGTCAATGTACACATGACCGCGCTTCTTCAATGGCGCATGGACGATGCGGCCGAATGCCCCGCGGTTGTCGTCGCCGTGTAACAGTTCCAATCCCAACTCGTCATCGTCCACCTCCACAAATTCCTCTTCCAAATCGATCGCCTGCTGATAGTACTTCTCCAACGTCGGGATGTGTTGATCTTTCGCGCCCCGGTGCAAGTTGGCAAGGATCTTGGTGGCATTCTCCATCTTGCTTTCGTGATGCTGGACAGCATCATCATCGTCATTGTCATTGCCATGGCGCGCATTCGTTGCAGTCTTCGCGCCCTTGTTCGCCAGCCGCTTTTGGACCACCAAATAGGAAAACTTCTCGCCTTTTCGTTTGTGTCCCTTGCCAGGCATGGTTTGCACGAAGCTGCAAAATGAGGAATCGTACAATTCCGTTTCCGACATCAATCCAGCAGAATTGGCCATCAGGTCAATGTAGTCGGCATCTTCGATGGAGCCTTGTTCCCTGTCATCATCGTCACTCTCGTCAGTACCATCGAAGAAATCATCATCCTCGTCATCATCATAATCGTTGTCGTCACTTTCGAATCCATCCATACCATCGACGTCGTTGTCATCTTCGATCTCTTCGAAATCGTCACCGTCAAAAAAGTCTTGCTCGATATCTTTGCCACCCGCCAGCTGGACGGACGATGGTCGCGAGGAATTCTTCTTGTGACGTTCCATGGGGCATTGTCCATTGTGCGTGCAGGGCGCGATGACGTGACAGCGTTCCTCCCATTCGAAATCCGGATCCTCCGGCGGGCAGCAATCCAGAAGCATGTTGCGCGTGGCGCGCAGAGTGTTGAATCCATCCGGCGTGCCAGGTTCGATGAAGACGACGATGCCGCCTGGATTGCATCGCTGGAACAGGATGGCGGCGGCGGTCAAATTGGCCGTGACGTGAGGTATCTCCGATGCCGTGTACGAGGCGAGGATGAGATCGAATCCGCCCGTGCTGGTGGACTCGGCAGAGAGGCTGCTGCTGAAGGTTGTGCGAATAGCGCCGCCGTTGTCTTGATTGTGACCGCTGCTGCTGCCGCTGTTTCTGGAATGCTCCAAAAGACGTTCCGAGCATTCTCTCATGCTGTGCGATGGTTCTATGCCATGGATCCAATCGATAGAACCGCCAAAGACCTCCAGGGCCGCCGCCGATGCCGCGCCGCATCCAATTCCGAAATCCAGCACCCGCTGCGGTTTGCACTGCGTGAGGCTCTTGGCCTCTTGGAGCACCCTCTTGGCGATGGCGTAGTTGGAATCGAAGCGGAAGGTGAGGTCCGCGAGGGTTTGGTCCGGCCCATAATACACCGGCGGGAACTTGGCGGGATCAAGTTGGTGGTTGCTGGCGCTGCTTTTGTCACCAGGATTGACCATGGCGCGCCGGTCGCGTTCGCGGAAGACCGACAATCTGCGCTGCGTCTTGAGCACACGCTCGTAGTTGCGTCGCAGCTGGCGCTTTGTGCGCTGTCCGTCCTTGAGAATGTCAGCAATGGTGGATTCCAGATGTTCGGGCAGCTTGGGATCGGAGGCCCTCCACGATGCTCTGGCTGACGGTCCGAGTAAGTTCCTCCACGTGTACGGAGCGGCAACGCCGGCGGGATTTGTGCGCGTGACGGACGCCTCTTCATCGGATACCAAGGCATCACCTCCACCTGCATCCGTCCCGCGCGGTGCCATCGTGCTCATGAAAGTGAGCGTGGATGTGTTCGACGGCAGCAACTGCGTTGTCATACGCATGGTCGTAGTCCGACGGCAATGACGACCCATTGAGAAGGAGCGTCGGCAGTATCGATGATGATGATGGACTCTCAGCCCCTCCCTTGCCACCGCTGCTTGCGCAGATCTCGCCGCGCATCGTCGCATCCATGGCATCGATCGTATCGTCCTGTCGACAGAGTGAGCACTGAACGCGTTGCTGCCACTTCGAATCATCACCATTGGGTTCTTTGTCGTGGTTGGAGTTGTTCCTTTTGCGGTCCTGATCACCTTGTAGAGATGGACGCGGTCTGCAGAGTGTGGGAGGTTGAGCTGAGTGAGATGTATTTGCGCTTCGGTGGTGGTGGCAACGATCTTCGTGTTGTGGCGCCAAACGCAGCGTTCTCGTTCGTTGTTGGATTTCTTGATGTGGTTCGGGATTCAAGTCACGCACGAATGAATGAATGGTGATGTATTGATCGAGTGAATCGTACGAAAGAAGCGATCTGTCTGCCGACTTTTGAAATTGTCCAAGACACAAAACAACCACCAAGAAGGATTCGACAAGTCGGTCGTTGGTGGGCATCAGACATGAAGCAGGAACCACAACAGTAGCTCCTCGTAGTCATACGACTAGTCGTAGTCGTAGTAGACTTGCAACCGCGCCATCGGCTTCGTCTGTCCCCATGCTTTCCATGTGCCACCATAGTCGCACGATATCAAGCAGTGCGCTGCGACGGAACAACATGGCTCTCCTGACGTCAATATCGACCACATTGACGTCCACAATGAGGCTTCGACGAGCACTGGCTCCGCCACCATCGTTGATCATGTCGCAGCAGACGAGGCAGTACATCTTCTTTCCAACGTCCTGGGTGGACTTCAAGGAACGCACCAAGCGGTGGTGGCTCAAGGCGAAGCCCACGACGATCCGTGTGGAGCTTGCCATGCAGAGGCTGCGTGTTTCGTCACGCAAGGCACGCAAGCTCGTGCTCTATAGGTACAGAGAGAAAGCAGCCAACTTGCTCACCAACTACTCTTCTGCCAAGCAACGGTACCGCAAGTTCAGGAAGCGGCGCAAGCTGCAGCGCTTGTCGAAGCTGCTCAATCAATTCAAGGCCGCGCGGTCATCGTCTCTATCGTCGCTTTCGTCATCGCTCTCGGCGTCTTTGCCGTCCCTTTCATCGTCGGCGGCGCCATCGTTGTCCAAAGCAAAAACGAAACCGGACTCGAAGGCATTGCAACCATCGCTGTCGTCGTCGTCGTCCCCACTGCCTGTACCGCTAGCGAATCGACGAATTCGATGGAGGGAGCGCATCAGAGCCTACTTCAAGAACCGCATCCAATGGGCGCAGGCAAAGTATTACCGCAAGGTTCAGCTCGATGAATACACCCAGCCAACATGGTTCGATGCCAGGACTGGGCGTCCTTTGGCATCGCGCGACAGCACCGGCCGTTTCGTCAATCCTTGGCATTCTCAATCCACCAACGGCATTCACTCGCTGTCCACGATCATGACATGGAGGATGGCTCGCTTATTCCGAAACCTCAAGGAGCGCAGTGTTTTGGCATCATTGACGCCGCGTCTTCCCTGGATTGCCGATCCCAAGGCGCACGAGCAATCGAAAATCAAGTCCTTGCCGCTCCCATCTTCCACGAGTGACAGTGAGGACTCCATCCATTACACGTGGATCGGCCATTCCACATGCTGGGTGCAGATGGAATGCCGATCGTCGCCATCGAACGACTGGACCATCCTCACGGATCCCATCTTCAGCCTGCGCGCCTCGCCTTTCCAGAACATGCCAATCGGTGTGTCGCGCGATGTGCCCCCATCTCATTCCATAGATCAGCTCGCAGAACATTGTCGTAAGCTATATGAAAACGAAGATGCGAAGATCGATATCGCTTGCATATCGCATGATCATTACGATCATATGGATGAAAACAGCATCCTGCAGCTCAAGGATCGTGTTCAATTGTGGGTGGTCCCGTTGGGGATCAAGCAATGGCTGGACGAAAAGTGCGGCATTCAAAATGTCCTGGAGTTGGAATGGTGGCAGCAGGCCAAGCTACGGAAAGGCCCAACCATCGAAGTCGTCTCGATTGAATCTATGAACGATGCTGGATCGAACGACAAGACGAGCAAAAGCACCGGCAGAAGCAACAGCGTGAATGATGATCAAAGTGATGTTTTCGAGATTGTTGATGCGAACGGAACTGCCAACGATGATACCGCATACAACAATTGCATGACGATCACATGCTGCCCAGTCCAGCACTGGGCGAGCCGGACCATGATGGACCGCAACATCAGGCTATGGGCATCCTTCGCATTCAAGGACCAATCCTCGTTCTTCTTTTGCGGTGACACGGCCTACCCGCAGAACGAATTCCCCCTATTCCGCCAGATCGGCGACGCGCTCGGTGGATTCGATTTGGCGGCCATCCCGATCGGTGCCTACGAACCGGACTACATGATGAAGGATTCCCACGTCAACCCCATGGAGGCCGTGCGCATTCATCGCGATATCCGCGCCAAGCAAAGCGTCGGCATCCACTGGGGGACCTTCGCGTTGAGCGAGGAAGGCATGTCGGCCCCGCCCAAGGAATTGCAGGAGCATCTCAAAATGAAGGAGAACTTTGTGACGATCCAGCATGGCGAGACGTTGGCGGTGTCGTGCGACGCTGTAGTCGAGCGCGCGCCGACCGTTCCGCCCATGAGGTTGGTAGGCTCGTCGTCGCCGACGCCGACGAACAAGCAGGCGAGAATGGCATGAGTTTGTGGGCAAGTTGGAGATTTCATTGCTCAGACGAAGACAATACTCTTACAATTCAAAGCTACAACGATTGGATGCTACCATCGTCCTCTCGCAATACTCGTACACGTGTCAGTTGTCACTGTTCTACCATCGTTTGACGGCGATTTCTTTGAGTTGTTTTATTGTTGTTGTCGTTGTTGCAATTTTGTGCATGCGTGGTAGTGGCATGGTAGTGGCATGGCAGAGAGTGAATGAACGAGCACGAGACCCGTTTACTGTGCTCTGCTCCTGTCTATGGATTCTTCAGATTTTCCAACCGCGCTTGGAGGCTGTCCTTCTCTTCCTCCACTGGATTTTTGGCGGCCGGCGTCTTGCGTCCCACAGGCCCGGCGTCATTAAAGGCCGCGCCCAGCTGCAGATTGTTATCATCCGCCACCTTGCCAATGAGCTCGTCGACCTGATCGACGGGCGTCGCGGTGGCCGTCGTGGCGTTCATGGCGCCTTCCATGTACTGCGTCTTGACGTCGAGGTTTTCAAACTGCTGCTCGAACTTGTCCATGATCTTCGATATCTTGTCAACATCCATGGCGGCCAGTCCCTTGTCCATGCCCTTGACGACGCCTTGCATGCCCTTCGTGAGTTGCCCCATCCGCACGGCCGTCTCGATGCGCGAGCTGCAGGCGTCGATGCGTGACGACATGCGTAAATGGTTGAGGGCCTGGTTCTTTTCTCGTATGGCGTCCTGTCCGTAAATTCGGGCGCCTTCCTGGTTGCCTTGTTGGATGGCCTGCGTCGAGTAGTAGAGTAGGGCAGAAGTGTGCATTTCGATGGTGCGTGTTGGTTGGAATGGAAGGGTGAAGCAGGGGTGAGAAGCACGAATCAAGTGTTTTGGGCAGAATTGTTGGGAGAATCATGGTGTGCGATCAAAAGCTGAGGCGAAGCACTTCGAACGGGTCATCGCACGCTCTTCCATCTGCCGAACGGGGCAAGTGCCATTGCATTGCATTGCTGTCTATTGCATGGAGTCTCCTGTTGCTGACCTTCTTGAGCTTCGCCAACGCTGCCTTTTCATTCTTCTCGCATTTCTTCGCCGAGCGCAGCATCTGCTTGCTCGTCATGCGCAAGTTGATCATTTCATCTTCTAGCGAGACCTTGTTTCCCATCTTGTCTGTTTCTTGTGTATGGGCAATGTGCGTAGGCAATGTAAGTCTGTGTGTGAGATGTAAGTGCTCTCTGTTCTCGATGGATGCGCTTGATGCAGGGTGTGGTTGGATACGGTAGTTGCAAGTACAATCTGTCGGATTGTGGCGAAATGAGATACGGTCTCTGCAAATGAGGAAACAAAGTCGAAGCCAAACGGTCGTTCGTGTGGATGAATTCTCGTCATGGTGTTTCGTTTGTGCGCGTTCTGCCGCGTTGTGGAGAGGCGATGTTTGTTGGCCGTGAATCAGTTCGGTCGTGCAAGAAGCACGAATCCACTCGAAACACGATTCGACCCAAACGATTTTCTTGGTTTGGACACATTCGTTTGTTCATGAAATGTTGTTTCACCGTACCTCCCGATGCAACAGCATTGTTGTCGACAAACGCAAAACCACGATCGACTTCGACTTCCAACTCACGCAAAACACAAACAAGCAAGTCAACGTCAAGTCAAGCCAACTCAGATCAAGTTCACACAGAGCAAGACCCGACGACTCACACTGTTCCCACCAACGCTCGACATCGCGTCCATCATCCTTTCTTTCACGACACCTTCTGACTCTTCCCGCATCCACCTTGCAGAGCAGACCCTTCAGCAACCGCCGTTCGCAGCCACAGCTTCCATCCGCATTCCTTGGTGTGCCTCCAAGACACGCACTCGCGCAAACAATAGAGCAGAAACAATACTGACAAAGCACTGACACAACCACAAGCGCAATCCACAATGTCATCAACGCAACGCCGTAACAAGAAGCTGACGAATCACAACACGGACGTGATGTGCCGCGATGCCAAGACGGACTCGTGGCTGCAGACCACGATCTACCGCATCCATCTGTGGACGGGCCTTTACATGCTCAACGCTTGGGAACGTGCCGCCTTTCAGATATTCGGTTGCATATCGGGCCTGGCCTTCCTCCTTTACGTGGGGGTCTTTGTCAGCGGAGTCATCGAGGGCATTCGGCAGGCCGCGGGCGATGTCGCGGATGATGGTACGGCCTCCGAGCTGTAGTCGATCAGGGCGTCTGCACTCTCCGGAGAGTATCGGAGTGAGGTATTCCATTCCAGAGAATCATTGTGCGAGCCCAGATGAGAGAAGATCAGGACAGTGTGATGAAACACAAGCACCAAGATGACACGGCCACACACTCGTACACTCTCATAACTCGATGGTCTTCATCATTCTGTTTTATGTGGTTAGTAACACTCGTAGTATTTCGTTTCATCGTTGAGTATTCACAAGATCATCATTTTGCTGTGGCTGTATTTTTCTTGTGCTGTGCATCGCTTGTGTGCCTGCTGGAGAGCACCGTGGATTTACTTGGGCATATCCTGCAATTCGGGAAAGGCCGTGTTGAACGCCTCCAAGGTGGATTCCCAGATGGCCTGGCGTTCCTTGTGCGACTCGCGGCACGATATGGCGATCTTCTTCATGCTCGATTGCCAATCGTTGCGACGGTTGTAGGCCACCCGATTGACCTCTTCTCGCAGCACCCCGGCGACGTCGTCGGCACCGCTGGCGGCACCCATGGCCATCTCGTCACCGCGGATGGCGGCGCGTTGCAAGTTGTCGAGGGCCCCGAACTGTCCCGAGACCTGGAGCTGACGCTGCTGCTGCATGAGCTGCGTGGCGCGGTAGTCGGCGCCGCGTCGTTCCTTCAGCTTGCGCGTCAGGGCCGCCTTGCGATCCCCGAAGGCCATCTTCTCGTACTTGACGAGCTTGTACTGCAGCATGAATGGTTCCAAGGCGGCCGACAGCTCCAGCGCCAATCGCTTCGTGCGCCGCGCATCGCGCAGCAACCCGTTCGACATGATCTCCTTGGCCTGCTTCTCGTTCTGCTCGTCGATCTTGGAGAGCTTGGCGTATTCCATGCCGAGGCCGCCCACGATATCGCCGTGGTCGCGGATGAGGGTGACGGTGCCCTCGAGCTTGGGCACGGCCTGCGAGACGGCTCCCATGCGCAGTTCTTCGGAGGATTGCAGGGCGAGGATGTCGGCGTGGTCCTCCCACTCGTGCGGTGTCATGCCGGTCATGTTGCCGGGCACAGAATCCGCCACCTTGATGGACATGCCGGCACTCTTGGCACCCAGCCTGGTGAAAGCGTTGTTGCTGACTTCGGGCCAGGCCGTGCCGATGTCATCCTGAAGGCCGAGGAAGAGCTGCAGGATGAAGGAATGTCCCGCGATGGGGTGGCAGGCGCACTGGTTGAGGTAGGTCTCGATCTCCTTGGCTCGCTGCAGGGCGAACTCTGGCGACTGCTGCGCGCTGGCCTCCTCGATGGCGCGGGTGGCGTGCTTCTCCGGTCTTGGCGGGAGGATGCTGCCGGGACAGTCCAGTCGCAACCGATCCTCGAATGCCACGATGTGTCGGAATCGACGTCGCACCAACCAGGTTCCACCGTTGTTGGCCAACGTGGATGTGATCTGGTAGGACCAGTAGGGTGGCTTCGTGATGAGGAAGTTTGACTCCTGAATGAGCATGGGCTCGGTGACTGCTATTCGGATGTATTTTGGGTTGACTTCGGGCGGCTTCGTGATGAGGAATTTGCGCGGCTTGCCCATGCTGCCCATTCCCATGTTGCCGTTGCCGTTGTACATGCCCGCCGTGGTCGTGCCTGGGCCGACAGTTGGCTGCGTCACGGATGCGCGGAACTGTTGCTGCTGCTGCTGCTGCTGTGGTTGCTGCGGCTGCTGTTGAGTGGCGTAGAAGTAGTTGCCGGTGCTCGCAGATGGCAGAGTGGGTGTGCTGGCGGCCATCATATTTTGCTGCGCCGGAGCGTAGGAGTTGCTTGGCGTTGCCGATGCGCCAGGACGAGCATTTGATTGCGCGGAATGATCGCGGTAGAATCCACCCACGGTGCCGGCATTCTGGTTGTGCAAAGTCATGGACTGCATGTTCTGGTTGAGGGTCGCAGCCGATGTGGGCGTTGCTGCCATCATGGAATGCATCATTGGATTCTGCTGCGGCTGCATCTGCGGTTGGAGCTGTTGCTGATTCATCATGGGCGCTGGCATGGACATGGCCATTGGGTTCTGCTGCATCAAGGCGGCCTGCTGCTGTTGCTGCTGCTGGAGAAGGAGCTGTTGCTGTCGTTGTTGCTGTTGTTGAAGGTGCTGTTGCTCCAGACGCGCACGTTCGGCCGCTGCGGCAGCCTCCTCCTGCTGCTTCCGCAATCGGTCGGCTGCCTCCTGCTCCTTGCGTTTCCTCTGTTCCTCAGCCAGCCTCTTGTCTTCCTCCTCCTTGTCGACTGCTGCGAAGAGACCGCCATCATCGTCGTCGTCGCCGTTGGCAGCATCCCCAGCCCCAAGTCCAAGGGTGCCATCCCCTCCCCCAACCAGGTCATCCAAGAGGCCGCTCTGGGCCAGCAAGCCGGACTGAGGCTCAGGCGTTGGCGCAGCTGCTGGTTGTGGCGGTGGAGGCGCAGCAGCTGGAGGCGGAGCCATGGCGGTCGGCACCGATGGAGGTGGTGTCAGCGGTGGAGCGACTCCAACGGGTGGTGTCAGGTTGGCGCCGTTCGTGACCGCGTTGGAAACGGGCTCATCCTGGAACAACGGAGCTGGCTTGGCATCGTCCAGAGGGACGTCTCCGAAGAGATCCTGGTCGGGACTGTCGCTGCGTTCCTCGTTATCGGCTGCGCCGTTGGCAGTTGCTTCGTCGTCGCCTGACATCATCAGCGACGCCATCAACGTGTCCGCGGTGCTTGTGGTCGTCATGTTGCGTTGTGTTATGCTGTGCTGTGGTCGCCTTCGCGAGAATCTCAACGGCAGATTCTTGTGTGTGATTGTGTGCGGTCACTTGGATCGTGCTTCGGTTCTCAAGTGTCTGTCGTGTGATGTTGTGTGATGTCGTGTCGTGTTGCGTTGACACGAGTATTGTCTCTTGTCCGATGGCTTGGCCACCAACGTGGAAGCTCTCTGTGTGTCCTCTCTACTCAACTGCTGTTGCGAGAGTTCCTGTCGCAAGGATTGCTCTGATCCAACCCGCGAGTTGTCGAGTCAACGAGGATGCAACGAGAATGAAGGCTGCGTCTCACGATGATGCGGTCGCCTTCGGTTGTGGCAACATCTTCGTGGAATTCTCGTGCCAGATACACACGACGATGGCGAAGGTTTCTTCTTCTTGTCATCGTTGCGGTTGCCACCTGCAAAGATCCTTCGCTGCGTCAACGCGGCGGTCATGCGAAGAATGTTATCGAACATTGCGGTACTTGCGGACGAAGCAAGACGACAGACAAAGCACGAGTCGACCCATTGGACTTTACACACTCTGTCCATATTGCATTTTGTGACAAAATTGCCGCAGCTTCTTTTCTGATTGGCATTCGTCTGTCCGGAGATGTGCGCCACACAAGATCTGCCAACAAAGCGCAAGCCAAGATGGAATGCACTCGACAGCAGATCAAAGCACAACACAACACAACACATCACAACACATCACAACATACAAGAAATCGCCCACCAGTGCTACAACGATGCAGCTCTTCAGCCGGTTCAGTTCCATCCCTTCCGCTGCGATCCTGATTGCAATCGCTGTTGCTTGTGGCAACAATGTCAGCGGAGTGACCGCATTCCAATCACAACATCGGCTGCAGCACAAAGTTCAGCACCACTCTGCAGCACTCGCGAAATCATCACCCGCGTTCCACACGAGATCACAACGCGTCAATGACGTCAGCAGCGACAACCCCGTTCGGACCCATTCCAGATCCACGACGCACCGCAATGCCGTCATGGAAATCATTGGCGTTTCGCCCGAACCAATCCACACGGCCTTCGCTGTCGCCACCTTCCTACCACAGCCGTTCTGGCTCCTCATCACCCTCCTGCCCGACAAACAGATCACGAAGCAGATCATGGGTTCCCTCAACGCCATTCTGCTATGCGCGTTGCTCCACTTCACCATCGTCGTCGCCTCCGTCGTCATCGCGTCCGATTTCACGGCGCCCCTCGACGAATTCAACAACGTCTTCGATCTCGACAAGGACACGCAGGCGGCCTTCATGAATATGGTCACGAATTACCCAAACTTCGTCGCGGAGGAATGGCCGCACGTGCTCACGTGGGATCTCTTCGTGGGACGCTGGATCTGGTTGGACGGATTGAAGCGCGGCGTCTTCACGGGGCATTCCGTCCTTCTCACCAACCTCATCGGGCCGCCGGGGTTGTTGGCGCATTTCGTCACTTGCTTGGTCACCGGCAGCGGGTTCGTGGAGAATGAAGCCGACGAGTTGTGAGCGCATCAGCACGTAGCAGTATGTGGGCGCAGGGGATTTCGTTGCGTGCTTCTGTCACTGCAGGTCAGGGTTACCGATCCATCAATGATCTACGACACACTTTACGAAAAACAACATATAGCCATTGGAAGGGAGGATGGAAGAAGTGGTGAAATATACGAGTGGCTAGGTGCACCGATGTCATACGAACAACAACTTTTCATCTTTCCTTGAAAGTCACAAGGATGTCTGCATGGGATGGTTCTCTCTGCAGACAGTAGAGAGGAGTTCACCACTTCAATCGGAGGACTTTACGAAAGTAGAGCAGAAGACCTGTAACATAGAGTAGTACGCTGTCGGGTGCTGCTCATTTGCACTGATGATGCTAACGCTGGACAGCAGAGAAATGCGGTGTGCACGACCTGCAGAAGTCAAACAACCACAGAACTGTTGACGACAACGCCAGTCACGTTGCGGACATTCATTCACGGATATTTTGGCGCGAAAATCAGAAGCAGCCATCCACAATCGCAAACAACCCATCGTATCCATCCGTTCTCCATCCATCAATCGCATTCATCAAGCACACATGCGTAGAGTGGAGCAGAGTAATCTCCAGCCTCTACAAATCATTGCCACCATCACAATCATCAGTAAACCATGAGCGAGCAGAATGACTGGAGGATCACGCTGGGCAACGCCTCACTAATCGATCAGCTGGAGCAGCAGAGCGTCAACAACAAGGTCACATTCAAAGTTGCAGAGTTGAAAGATCCGGCCACATCGGAATCCAGGGATTACATGCTTCTCAATGACGGCAGCGCAAGCAACGACAGCAACAACGCAAACAAAAGGAGCATTGTCGAATTCCAATGCATCTCCAACGACTTCGCCGCCTACATCCACGAACGCAGGGTGATCGGCGACAGCAACCTCTACGTCATGAACAAGGTGGATCCCTTGTATTTTGTCCTGGCAGCCAACGAAACGCCCGCCGCCAACTTCCAACCGTACGACCAGCTCGTCTGCAATCTCCCCGACCACGTGCAGCATGCCGTCGCGCAGGAACAGCTCAAGCATCTGTGCCAGATCTTCTGCAACGATCAGACGCTATACTTCAAATTCTGCGACGACCGCGCCATGCGTTGGTTGCAGCGCAAACAAGAATGCGTCGAAGCCACGTTGGTGCGGCAAAGGAAGCGTTCCGTCGCGCAGGCTCGGCACAGGGAGAAGCATCTCAAGACGATCTGCGGCGGATCGCGGAGCCTCACGTTCTTCAATCCGGATGACGAGCAAGATGATGCCAACGACGCGCCTGCGAATGAGAAGACGGAAAATCAAAAGAAGGGCGACAGCAGCAATGAAGAGGAAAAGGCAAGCCACGCGTGGCAAGATATAAAACTCCCAAAATCAGATCTCGACGAGATCAACATCGAGAGCATCCAAGCGGTTTGCAATTACCTCACGCCTCACTGGGTGGATCTATTTCTGAAGCATCTGCAGAAATCGCGCAAGGATGTTCTGGAACCAAGCCAATCGCAGGCGCAGAAACCATCCTTCACGACGCCTCCGCCATCGGCGTCGTCAGCAGGAATCGCCGCCGATACGGCATTCAGCCCCGCAAAATCGCCACCCAAGAAGCAGGCGTCGGCACGCACCGCGAATAACAAGAGGCTGGACAAGGTCAACAAGAAGGGGATGAAGTCGATCGCGAGCTTCTTCGGCGCACCCAAGGCGAAGAAGCCAAAGACGAAGTAAGTGTACGAGAGGCTTGGCTTGCCTTGGCTTGGCTTGTGTGGAAACATCTCAGGGGATCTCATCGACGCAAACACACACCAACAACATCATCGTTATACAGGAGAACATCATTAACAAAAGGGAAAGAAAAATCAACAGCGGTGGTGGCAGCAAGAACTGGAATAAAGCTTCAACTCTGATCGTGCAAGATCAGCACGTGGCGGGCTGGATTGATTGCGTAAGCGAAGCACGTTTGGAACGCGTCGTCTTGACACGATCCGTGTAACGTTAGTGTGTCCACAGTGATTGTTGTCGTTTCTTTCTCCAGTTTTTTACTCGAAGTAATCAATAGAGAAGTTTCGTACCGTTTCGATTTCCAGGCTGAATCCCATGAAGAATACGACTCACAGCACGCAAACAACAACAAGATCATTCCGTTTCGCACGAACGCAAACACCAACGTGCTCGTTCGCACAAGAAGGAGATCTCAGAGAACTCAACGCAGGACGATGTGGCTTGTTGGGAAACAGGTTTGCTCTTGTGCTCAGCGATCCTTCATCAACATTGAGAGGCTGAGGAGTCCATCACATCAGGTCATTGTGGATCATACCGTTGCACTCTACTCCAGACAATATCGCATAGGATCATTGTGCCACACACACAAACACACACACAAAGACACACACAAACACACCATGAGCGTGAACAAAGGCAAAGCTAAGCCCAACCCGTTCTTTGCGGGCGTCTCGTCGTTGGTGGGTCAGGCCCAGCGCGTGACGGCGGAGATGCGCAAGGATTGGGAGGCCAGCCAGCAGGCCAAGCAGGCTGGGATGGTGTGGGATGCCAAGACGAAGGAGTGGAAGTTCTACTTCATCGATGAGGAGTGGAAGGAGGTGCTCAAGAAGGAGAAGGAGATGGATCTCGAAGGAGGGGATGGCAGCGCTGCGCCGTCGGGTGAAGAACGGCCAGTCAAGGACCGCGAGTACTACGACTTGCTGGGGGTTTCCACCAACGCCAATTCAGGCGAGATCAAGAAGGCGTACTACAAGAAGGCTCGCTTGTGCCAGTGAGTCTACGTACATGTGTATTGCGTGAAGTCTGCGTTGCGTGGAACCTGTCCTTTTCGTCTTCTGCTGCTCCTTCCAACGTTTCCAGTTCCATCAATTTCACTCACAATCTTGTGCGGGCAATCTCGTTTGCGTTCATAACATGTCTGTGGATAATGATTCATTCATACATGTACTCATTCACACACTAATGTATGCTCCACTCTCACGACAAACAGCCCTGACAAGAATCCAAATGATCCAGAAGCGGCAAAGAAGTTTCAGGAACTCGGTCAGGCCTACAACACCCTCAGCAACGACCAGCTCCGAGCCGCGTACGACAAGAACGGAAAGCCGGAGAATGGACAGGATGAGAATTCGCAGCAGCTGGATCCGATGGTCTTCTTCAATGTCATGTTCGGAAGCACGTTGGTCGAGCCTTACATCGGCGAGCTGTGGATCGCCCACACGGCAGACTCCATGATGAAGGATGACAGCCCGGAGCTGCCGAAGGAGATGGAGGACATGACGGAGGAAGAGAGGAAGGAAGTTCTCAAGGAGCAAGAGGCGATCATGGAGGAGAAGATGGCGAAGATGCAGAAGGAATCGGACTTCAAGAAGCAGAAGCGGCAGGTGAAGTGCGCCATGAACATCCGCAAGCGCGTCTCGGAGTACGAGAATATCGATTTTGGGGACGAGGATCTCGTGCCGCAGAAGGAAGCCGAATTCATCAAGAGCTGTCATGACGAGGCCGTCAAGATCACGGAGGGTGCGCAGGGCGATTTGTACTGCAGAACGATCGGTTTCAATCTGGAGGTCGCCGCGGAGGAATACATCGGTGCGCAGTCCACATTCATGGGTCTCGGCAGCCAAGTGGCGAAGGCCAAACATTCCGGCAGCGCCTTCATGGGCAACATGAAGCTCTTCGGTGCCGGCATCCGGGCCGCCAGCGCTGGCATCGGCGCCATGCAAAAAGCGGAGGCCTTGCAAAAGGACATGGAAGAGCGCGGCGTCGACGAGGAAGCGGCCGCGCAGCACATGCAGGAATCCATCGACGACAGCTTGCCGGTCTTTCTGGAATTCGCATGGGCCATCAACAAGCGCGACATCCAATCCACCCTCAAGGCAGTATGCAAGAAGCTCTTTGACGATGCCTCCGTCCCCAAGGAAATGCGCCTGATCCGTGCCAAGGCCGTGCAGCTGCTGGGACGCGAATTCCGTTTGGTGGGCAAGGAAGCCAACAAGGTGCGCAAGCTGGAGAATGGCGGAAAGAAGAAGCGCTTCGATGCCGAAGAGATCAAGGCGCAGGTCTCGGTCGCGACGATGGCCACCATGGCCAAGGCGCAAGGACAGGAGATGACGAAGGAGGACCAGGAGGAGATGATGCGCCAGGCCAAGGAACATAGGCATGCGGGTGGCGCGGCGGCAGCATCGCCGGATGCGCAGCAACCAGCGCCAACTGCGAGCACCGCGGCGCCAGTCAAGGAGAACAAGCCGCAACCCGCATCCGAATCAGGCGATATTGATTGAGAAATGATTGTATTGCAGCAATTGAGTGCACGTATGGTAGAGTGCTCGAATACAATATTATATTGCATTATATGGAATTGTTGAAGTATAATTACACGATTAGCAGTATCATGCGTCCATGATGGAGAGATAGCCACCGCGATTGTCTAGCCTTCGCCTTTCTGGTCAACAGAGTTTGTTCTCTGAAGTTCTGTGTTGTGAGTTGCAATGTCATGTTCTTCTGTTGCAGTTCAATCGCAACAGTTCGAATGCAGGAGGGCATGATTATCCCGTTTCGAGTTCTGTTCTGTCATCAATCCGTTGAGTCGATGTGATGCCAAAAAATCGGATGACCATGGAGATGTCTCCCGTTTTCTGTTTGTTGCACAGCCGTCGTTCTTGTTGTCTTTGGCACATCATTGTGGAGAGAGACATCCTTGCTTGGCCTGATCGTTGAACAAGAAGAAGTCGTAGAGAGAGTCCCTGACGCACGTATCTGCAACATTACATGATTGGAAAGACAGATAGAGGAACAAGTTCTGCTGCATCGTGAGCTGAACCATCCAAACGACGAGTACGAGCAGAGAGGTGTCAACGACATTCTTCCAAAACGGAGGTTGCTGACAGACAGCGCTTTGACGCATCAACACGATCAATCACCGTGCTGCGTAGCCTGTGTTTACGTACCAGCACGCGAATTCTCCGCGAAAGACTAGAATGGTGAGGGGGTACACGAGCAGAGAGAGGACGACCTACCTGCCATCCACAATCGATTCCGATGACGACGAGAAGTACAGAAAACGGAGGATACAGGACGAGGAGCAGCGCAACTTCGCCATGGTCTCGGTCGGTGCGATAAGCCTCATCGGCGGCCTCATCCTGCTCTGCATGTTCTGCATATTCCAATCCCAACTACAGCAGGATCAATACAAGCACGCATCGCAGCATACGTACTACGCAGAAACGTCGCACACGCAGGATGGACAGCAAGTGCCGCTGCACCAACAGCGACCCGCCGATGACGACGCACGGTTATCCGCGCATCTCTACGCATCGGAGTACCAAACGATGAATGAAGTCAATCGTCGCAAACGCCATGATCATCACAATCAAAGTCACGCCTCGCACCGTCCGTCGACGTTACGCAACAAACGAGGAGAACGTGCCGCCAAACGGCATATTACGCATTTCGTGCAGGACGATGCGGCGCAGCCGCAACATTCCAACGATCCTACCAAGGAACGCATCCAGCAGCTGCAGGAGCAATTCGAGCAAGATCATCCGGAAGAATTCGATGAAGAGTTGGTGGCGGCGGCGGAGGTTGGTGTGGATTCCGTGCTAGAGAAGGAAAAGGTACTGCAAAGAATGGAGGAGAAGCTAAAGAAAGAGGTGGGCGGCGGTGGCGGGTGACAAATGACGCATCGTGTGCCATACCACGAGTAGCTCGCACGAGTATGCTATCCTCTTCTAATCAGTTGATGGAATGGTGTTGTGCTGCTGCTGTTGAGTTTGATGGCGATGTCAGGTGGGTGACGGCTATTAAGATTAGACGGTGATAGAGCGAGAATTTGATTTTTGATCTGCGTTTCGTAACTTGTGTTGATGAGGCATCAACAACATGCTCGTGCGAGCTGGACTATGACCACAGAGTCGAGATTGCGGCATCATGTAGTGTTTGAATAGAACACACTGTTTTTGGCGCCAAAATTGTGACGGCCAAATTCGCGATTGTGCCGGCACCATGACGGCGATGACCCCAGCCGTGGACATCGATGTAGGATTTATGACCCCAACGAAACGAGGAGCGTTCGGAGAATTCCAAAGCCACCCATGGCCACAGCTGGTTTCATCGACGAACAAATGTGCCAGAGGCCAGGCATGCCACAGGTCTTTGATGCAACTGCCTTCACTCCTCAGACGGATTCAATGGGAGCGGTCACAAGGTATTTGAGGCGGTTTCATGCCATCATGCATATCTTCTCGCCGCGAGATGAACTGTGAACTGTCGCCAGGCATGGTACTCGTACCATACGCTATGTATTGTTAGTATGGCACCAAGATTCAACAGGCGAGAGCAACTTATGAATAGCGATGATGCCGTTTGTGCACTTTGCCGATGCAAGTGTGTACGGTAGCATACGCATTATACGTACTCCTAGGCAAGTGTGCTGACGGAAGGGAACGAGAGTATGTGTGGGTATCCCCAGCTTTGCTGCAGATTGAATTTTCGCTCCTGGTTTCAATAATGCTCGTGCGATCGATACCGTTTGAGATGCGATGTCTCCTTGGTTGGCATCCTACCATGTGTACCGTACAAGATGGCACGTGGAGGTATGCTGCGGGGATGAAACGGCGGTGGTTTGCATGCGCTACGTGCCAAGCAACCTTCAGTCGGCAATCGCACAAGAGACTTTCGCTCCGTGAGCATTTAACGCTGATTTTCGCCCCGGTGCCCGACAGCTTTTCCTACGGCGCGCCTGTTGGATCGGGGTAACGTGGCGGGCCGTGGTGGGCGCGTGCATGGATGTGTGCTTGCTTTCGTTGTGATCGGCACACTGTTAGCCTCCGAACATGAATGACTGGAGCATTGAAATTGCGGGCTGGATGCATGAGACATGCCAGGTACATCTATGAGTTAGGATCCCTAATTGCAGCAACACACATGGAGCATTTTAATGGTCCAGTCTGTACCATGGATGGTTTATCACCAATCTGGTCGTACAGTATCTTGCTTCGTCCACTGCAACGAAAGAGACGTCCACAGAGCATAGTGGACGAAACAGGTCGCAGTCCGTACCTATCCACAGAGAATTGGGGCACAGGTCGTAAAATATGGTCACGGTGGAGTCTGTACTAATAAGACTGTGTGGGAGTGAATCGGCGATTTGTGTTCCCAGGTAAGGGTAAGCGTATGCGACCACGTGGACTCAAGGCTCATATCCTTTCTGTGGTGGGAAATTCGTTTGCATTCCTGGTGATGAAGTAGTCAAGTGTTGCCTGATTGTGAGCCACGATCAAAGTAATAGAAAATGGCGAAATGTTTCCATGGCATCGACCATGTTCGAAGCATGCGCCACAATTGTTCCCGGTCAAAAAGGAGAATTCGGCGTTGCAACAATGCGCAGAGGCCCTCGGCGAAACTTGTGTTTCAATTCCACGCTGGTATGTCTGTGGTACTCGTGGGGGTGCCACAGAAGCGCTTTACGAGATGCACTTTGGCATTCGCGGGGAGCCAATGCCATCTCGAAGGACTACAAAGCCGCCATCCGTGGCAGTGGGAACAGACAAACAAGTGTTTACAAGTGCTCACAAATGCCGACAAATCGAGACAGAACCCGAGAGAGGAAGTGCGAAAGCGAGGGAACGAGAAAGATTGAGAAGAGACAACACCAGACAGTCTCATAATTCCACAAGCCACAGCTTTGCAATCCACAACACTGCTCCACTCTAGCACAAAGACATCATCATGTTCCCAAAATCAGCATCAGCACCAGCATTGCGATCGAGATCAACTGCGGCACGGTCATGCCTGCAGCCTCCACCACCACCGGCAGTGTCGCCCGCACTCTCGCGCATGTCCACATCTTCCTCCAGAGACTCTCTATCGGTCTCCTTCCATGAGAAGAACGTCGTCATCACCGCCAACGCCACGTTCGACACCATCGACGACGACGACGACGACGAATTCACATCGGACGCCCGCACATGGTACACGAAACATGAACTGCGTTCGTTCCGCCAATCGGCCGATCCTCACGACGCCGCGCCGCGCAAGAATCTCATCCACAGCGTCCTCGATCTGCAGACGGAACAACGCGAGCATGGTATCGCATGCGATATCAAGGGATTGGCCAAGATCTCCAAATCGTGCAGCAAGGAGGCGCGGTATCGTGCCTTCGATGCAGCGCGCAAGGCGCAATGGGAATTGGCCAATCCCCAGACGCCGTATCGCCCCCATGTGAAGCCGTCGTCCATGCGGTCGCTGACGCGGTCGCCGATGCGCAAGCGGTACGGCGTCTCCAATCCATCGTCGTGAAGTGGCGCAGGCAGCGGTAACGCGACTCCTTGCAACTGCCACGATGTTGTTGCACGACACGGGGCACGTATTGCACCTTAGAGACATTAGCACATAATATTATATCACTACTTTAGAGAATGCAAACATTCAGCAATATCACAAGTACGTGCGTGTTGAATGGAATACGTGTACTGGAATGAATCCTGTAATAACTTCTTCATGATATATTACACAATATGTGTATCAAGCTTGTATCATATCTACGGCGGTATTAGTAGAATAGTGTACACGCCCAACATTGTATTGGACAATACCAATCCCCCGGTATCACACCGCATCCCGCAACGGATCGCAATCTTCCGTCACGCTCTGCAATCCGCCATGTTCCGGCGTGCCTTCGCGATCGATACCGCTGCGCACGTTGCATTGCGCGCTCTTTTGCAAACTCGTGATGTAATGAAACCAATGCGACGGAATGTAGAGCACTTCACCCGCTTTCAAGACCGTCTCGACGGACTGCGCCGACGCGCTGCGTTGCAACCATTGCGATTCGAGCGGCGGCGTCTTGTCGTACTGCATGTGTCCAAAGTTGAGAAGGGAATGGCGATAGACGGGATTGCCGCGCTGCGTGACGATGCCGAGCTTGGGACACTGATCGGGCGGACTGAGGATGTACCTTTTGGCGCCTTGGATCATGGCGACCATGTTGCGACCGCCGTCGTAATGCGTGGCCGCCGTGACGCCGCGTTCTCCGAATCGGCACTGGATGCCCTTCTGTTCCTCCGGCACGAATTGAAAGAACGTGGCGTCGCGCGCGCTGAAGGAGGGCAGATCGCGCGAGATGAAGTTCCACTGGCTGTAGGGCTGATACCGCTCTTCCTTGTCGACGCCGGCCTGGAAGTAAAAGTGAGGTTGATCGGCCTGCAGCTTCGTGACGTCGGCGAAGCGTGCGTGCTTGACCCATCTCTCAAAGTCCCAATCGTTCTGGCGGGTCGGCGGCAGTCCCAGTTTGTCGACCTCCCATCGCGGCGGCGTGAAGAAGGAGAAGAAGTTGTTGCGCGATTCCTGGCAGCTGCCCGATGCGAGCGGCACGCCGTTGTTGCCCCAGGCTTGGAACATGCTGCCCTTGCGACCGAAGTTGTCGGCCAGGTAGGTGTCCGTCCACTTCTCGCCGGCCGCAAGCAGCTCCGGGACGTTGGTGACCTTGAACGGGAGCTTGGCGTCGCGGTACTTGATGGCAGCCTCGCGGTGCTCCTGGTTGGTGAAGTCGAAGTGCATGAGCCTCTCCTGGATGACCGGCGGCGGCGTGTCCAGATTGTCCTGCGGCCAGTTCTTCTGCAGGTCCCCCATCGTGCTGAGCTGCGGATAGTCCTTCTGCGGCTCCATCTGCAACGGCACGTAGTCATAGTTGTGGCGCGTGTAGTCCACGAGCGGCAGCTGCAGGTCGGGATCCTGATTGCTCAGGTGCTCCATCATCTTCTCCCAGCGCATCGGCGGATGGTTGGGCCGCTCGACGCGGAAGAACTTGGCGTTGCTGCTGCTGCTGCGATCGCCGAACATCATGGCGGCCTTGTGCATCTTGGCGCCGGCGCCGAGCAGGACGTTGTTGGGACGGTCCTTGTCCAGGCTGATGAGATGATGGTCCGGGATCCATCGCGGACCGCCCCTCGCGTTGTCGCGAATGTCGTGATCCAGCTCGTCCAGCAACGTCATCAGCGCGTCCTGTTTGTCGTCTCTGTTGCCGTCCGCGTGGGGATAGACGTCCGCTGCCTTGCCAATGGCCTTGCGCTTGCGTTTGCCGCGCAGCTGCTTGATGCGCTGGAAGGAGGCGTCGTCCGTCGCAGCATGCGCAGGCTTGTCTCGCTGGCGATGCGACTCTTCGAAGGTCATGCGATGCGCCTGCAGCTGATCTGTGAGGGGCGGCGCAGCCGTGTGCAACGACAGCCACGTCCAAGTCAGAACGAAGGTCACGATGCCCGCGATCTGCAGGATCCGCCGACGCCGCGAGGCCTTCTGCTGTTGGTGCTTGTGGTACTTGGAGTCGTCCATGGCTGCAGCTGCATTCAACTGCATTCAACTGACTTGAATTGAGTTCAATTGAATGGAATTGAATGGAGTTGAATTGAATGGGGTTGAATTGAATGGGGTTGAATGGAATGAAGGTGCGGATAGAGAGAGAGAGACAGAGATGATCTCTCTGGAAGACAACCCACAACAATACAATTCAATGCGATCCAATGCGAACCAAGAAAGCCAACAAGAACTCCTTCTCTCTCTTTTTGTGTTGTTTTCGCGTGTTGTGGGTGTCGTCATTGTCGCGCCAACCAACAGCAACAGAAGAAACGCGAACGTTCGCCAAAAAAATGACGCCAATTTTGGCCGTTACTTGTTGTGCCATCACGAATCATCAAGTCTACGGCATGGAACATAGATTACAGCAGAGCAGTGGAGAGCGATACTTGTGGAGAGGGGATGGAGTGTCGACTACTATACTACCATGCCCTACATAAGACAGAATATAAATTAGCATAACATAAAACGAGGAGATCCTCCACACACACTGTAGGAACGAAAGAAGTATTATACTTGCATTCTATTCTAATACCAACTGTTATTGAATAAAGCACAACATCCCAATGAAGTGTCATTCATGCTTATTGGTCTTTACGAGCATCGCTGATGTCATTCTTCATGCTCGCGCCGTCACCCTGCGGCCATATGCACAGAGTCCAAATACTCGAAAGCAACGGAAACAGCCGATGCTTGTAGAAGGACCTCCAAAAACCCTGCGTCCCGGTGAGGCGTGCCATCTGGTTGAAGTACACGATGAAACCAGGTATCAACTGCATGCTATCCTGCGTGGCATCGTCTTTGCGTGCGTCGATTTCCTTTTGCATGGTCTCCTTGCTCAAATCGCAGCTCCCTTGTCGCACGTACCAATGCATCTGGGTTTCGATCATCATCATGGGGCTCATGACTTGCGTCGGTATGCCGATAAATCCCAACGAAGGATCGTCACGATGCAGCATGCGCAGGTACAGATCCTTCATCTTGAATCCATCCGCCTCGCAGACCGCGTCGTGATGCCGCGTGGAGAGGAAGGGATACGCGTACCGATACCCCGTGGCGAACAGGATGATATCTGGTCGAAAGGGATGTTGCATCATGTCACTGTCGTCGTCGCCATTGTTGAAATGAACAACGCCATCCTCGTCGATGTGCGAGATCCCTGTGCGGATCTTGCCTTGCTTACGAAAGGACGATAACAGCAGCTTGTGCGGTATGGTGCGCCATCGTCGCACCGATACCGCCACGTCCATCGTCTTGGCGCATGTTTTCGCAATGTCCGCTCCCGAGATGGATCCACCAACGATCAGAAGTTTGAGTGCTGGGGGACTGTTCCGTCGTTGACTCCCGATGGAGGCAATGCACGCCTCCGGACTTTGGAACGCGGAGGAATGCAGGGCGATGCCGCGAAAGTGACGAATGCCCGCAATGGTCGATGGCACGAAGGCCTTGCGGTGGTGTCCCGTGCAGACCAACACGCGCTTGCTTGTGTAGAACCGGGTCTGGCTCGTTTCCTTCGCGTTTTCAGTGTCCATCGTGTCATTCTCGTGCTCCAGCTGCGTATTCCGACTGGGCGTAACCATGATGGTCCACGCACCACCAGATGCACCCTCTCTTTGGCTGTCTCCATCGTCTTGCTGCTGTTTCGTGCATTCCACAACCGTGGTATGAAACTGAATGAATGGGGACAACTCGAATCGTTTGGCATATTCACGAAAGTAGGTCCCCAGTTGATGCGGCTTGGGAAACATGGGAACATCGCGAGGGAACGGCATGTCCTGGAAGTTGAGCAAGTCTCTCGGAACGTTCGCCGACAGATCCTCGTAGATCGGTTGCGTTGAAGATGCGACGGGCAGAGTGAATGGTGGTGCTTGCTTCGATGCAGCATCGGCGATGTGCAGATCGGGCGTGTAGTTCCCGCGTTGATTGCGGCCGTCCCTGTTCCATATCCCGCCGACGTCGCCCGATTCTTCAAAGACCGCGATCGCAGCCTCTTCGCGCCATTTGGGGAATGCCTCCAGAATAGCTTTGGCAGCCTGGATGCCGGATGGTCCAGCGCCGATGATGGCGACCTCCAGGTCCTTGCTCGTCCGATCGGTCATTGTCGTTTGTTTCGTTTGTTCGTTCTTTGATTTGTGATAGGAAAGTGAGCGATTCTATTGCTGCTGCTATTGCTGCTGATGATGCTGACTGATGGTGATGACTGGCCTCTGCGAGTATTGGTATTCACAGGCGATTCTGCTGCGGGGACAGGAGGGCAACTTGTGTTGATGCAATGTTTCCTGTTCCACACAGAAGGCAGCTTGTTGTTGTGCTTTGTTGTTGGTTGCGAACAGCTGAAGTGGAAAAAGATACGAAACGGGAATGAGGAAGGAGACATCCAGTCGTGTCTACAAGTGGTCGGAGGAATCGAATCGGTTGAGACAGATGTTGTCTCTCTCAAGTGCGATGCTAACGTTCGAGCTAGAGAATACATGTCACAAGTGTTCATTGTGTAGTGTGTTTGTATGGCACAGTACCAGATAGAGCTACAGGCACAGACGTTGGCACCATCGTGGACACAAGAGCAGGACACCCACCATGCTATATGGTCCAAATGACCACAGCTGACCGCCTGCGATCACCTGTACCCATTCAAGGACTTACTCCGCGACCTTTAGACTGGCAGCTTGGTAGGGAAAGAGGGAGGGCGAGGATTCCTCATTGCTCATCCTGCCTGCATGTCTCCATGTGCGCAGGAAAATCAGTGGTCTCACATACGAGTACGGATGTTCCACATGGCTACAAGAACGGATACGAGTATCATGCATGTTTGTACAACACGACCATGCGCACTGTCGATGCCGAGGGAACTTATGCCAACAAGAAGCTTTCCAAACGAGCGGTCGGCTTCCTGCATGCGGCACCGATCAATGTGGACTACGCCTGCGACTGGCAAGGGGCCAACACGCACGGCGTTGTACTCGTGTTCACACTCGTATGTTGGTCTTCATCGCTGGAGTGTGTCTGCGAACAATGTCTCTGGATCGTATTGTGTTGTGCTTGTATTGTTGTGTTCTATTCTATTCGTTTGTACTTTGTACATTTTATGCTGTATTTGTCTATGTTCATGGCCAGTGGCGTTTGCTTGGCGTTTGTTGTTGCTGCCTGCGCGTCCACTCGCGTGTGATCCACCTCGGATTCCCCCTTTGAACCCGGAGTAATCTGCGCAGACGCGGAAAAGGCTCGGCGATCACCGCTCTTCACTCATGGCGACATCCTGCCGAAGAAGGAAGAGGATCGATCATCCGGTACGATGAGACTGGATCGACGGCGAGGCTGACGCATGAGATACATGGAGGAACCGCCGCATGTTTCCTTGGAGCGTTGCAGAAGGCCCTCAATGTCGGTCGATAGTTTGCGAATGGGCGATGCCAAGGCTTGCACCTTGTTGGTGTGCGAACACCATCGGTTGTTGCGTCGGCGGCCTTGTCGTTGCTGCTGCCGTTGCTGGGAAGGGCACGTTGTGCAGGATGTTCGTGGACCGCAGCAGCTGCAGACGGAAGGTTGATTGTCGGTGCGCAAGTGGGCGGGTGCGTTGCCGTGCGCTTTCGCGTTGTCGCTGACGACTTCTTGCTGCGCCGCGATGTTTTGCTGTTGCAGGAGGGTGGCCATGAATCCTTGGAGTGCGGACATGATTGATGTTGATTGCTGTAGAGTAGTTTGAATGGTATGTCAAGAGTGGTTGCTGAGTGTTGTGCGTTTGCTTGGGTATGGTTTTCTTTTATGAGTGAGTGCTTGGTGGTTGCTGTCGTTCTTGTTTGATCGATGCTGGAAATTATGTGGATGGCACGAGTGTATTGGTGGCTGCCTCCTTTGTTGTCATTCCTGGTGCGTCAGTTGTGGCTCCTGAGCTGGAATAGTCGTGCTGGATTGCTCTCTCTCCGTCTTCGCTCGTTTCGCTGTCGTCGTTTTGTTGTCTCTTGCCGGTTTTGTTTTGTGGTTTCGTCTTCGTTTGGACTCTTCTGGGTGTCTGGTTTTGTGAGCGGGTGGTTGCCACCATCGACGAAGCGAAGTCCGTTTGGGGAGTTTTTTTTTTGTGTGCAGTCACTGGTAATCGCGGAAAATCGCATCCGGAAAACAAACGAATCATGATGCCATGCAGTATTCGTTTCATTTAATCGAGGGTCATGGCAACGCCCCTTTGATAAATGCACAAGCGAAGGTGTGCGACAACATCTATGGCGACGATGCCTGCATACATGCGACGCAACTTTCCCACCACGATTCGCATGAACCTCGGAAAACTGCTTGGTTTCTTGGATCGGCTCCAGCCATAGTTAGTCCGACGAGTCGAAGCTATACCAGGAACGACTCATGCGCTTGGTGCTTGAGAACGGTAATGAACTCCGGAAGGCGAATAGTATCATTGCGTCGCAGAGACGAGCATCCACGACAAGGGGAGAAGGAGGAAACGGGGAAGGACAGAGAACGATTGTGTCGCGTCGGGTGGAACCGCAGCCGAAGTCGCGGTCATGGTGATGACAGCGATGACCACAAGAGAACGGCACGACGACCAAGAACGGTCTTGGTTGTCGTCGATACTGGGACAAGACAGACAGAGACAGAGGGGGAAGCAGACATACTAGTAGTAGGATCGCCATCTGGATCCGCCTCCCAAAGTCGCAGACATCGAATGCAACACAGCCACCGATCCACGGGAAATAAGAGAACACTACAACTACGACTACGACTGCGCGTGCAAGTAGGATTGCTCACACCTGCAATTGGAGTACCAGCCACAACATTGCATCCTCGTACGAGTACATGCCATACCGGTAGCAGTAGTCGTACGGCTCTCGAGCACTATACTCTACTCCACTCTCTCGAACGAAGGTCTCCCATGGAATGACCAGAGCGAAGCAATGGGTTGCCCGCGACGGTAGCTGCGGATGCAGCCATGGCCGTGCGACGCTCGTGCTGGGCTTCCTGGTGTGCTTCGCCGGCTTCTTCTTCAACCTCAAGCAGAGTCTCCGGCTGGTTGACCTTCAGCCGCAGCCAACGCCTTGTGACGGATCGGGGACTGCCGATGGCAATCTTCCCGTTGTCAACGACGATGTTGGCTCCGCGCAGGATGCAATGGCAGGATCCGCGGTTCCATGGCAACGCCGGGTGGACCAGAAGACCACCGTCGTCGTCTTCGCCTGCGATTCACGATATTGCGATGCGGTTGCGTCGTCCGTCGTTTCCGTCCGTTTGGATGGACGGTATCGTGGCGATATAGCCGTCATCACACGCGATGTTGCATCGCAGCACATCATCGCGCGCATCCAAAGTGAATGGAAGCAACATCCTCGCGCAGCGGAGCAGCCTGATGATGGCAGCGATCTGCTGCAGAGACTGTACTTCTTTCGACAGGAGGACATGCTGCCGGATGGTGACTATCGCCGCAATGCGCCGCCGGAAGTATCATGCGTCCCACCGAAGCGCAAGCTCGGCAGGCAGGGATACTACATCAAGGCCTTCATCTTTCATCCTGCAATCGTCAAACGGTGGGACTTGGTCATGTGTGAGTTTATGAATGCCATCGGTATGCTCGAGTGTACTCGTGCAAAATGTATTATACTTCATGCGTATCGTGCGTGTGCTTTCATAAGTCAAACACATGCGATTGCTCGACTGTGATGTTGTTGGCCTTTTTCAGTTGGAATATCGTGCCGTACCCTGTTCCCGCAAGAGTTGGCTGCAAACTCATCCCATTCATGCGTTCATCTTTGCATCCATCTGCTCGCATGCGCGTATTGCTTCCTCTTGCTCCACTCTATTCTTCTTGTTACAAACATCTATCCAACGCACGCATCCGCATACATGAATTGCAAACGTTGAATAATCGAACAGTCATGGATGCCTGCATGACGATCCATGCACCACGTTTGCGGCAGATCTTTCGAATGCCCGAGGTCGAACATCACATCCTCGCATTGCCGGATCCTTGGAAATGGGGACAGCACATGCTGGAGGGACGGTTATTATCTTGTGCCAACGAAACTCTCGTCGAAGAACTGTCAACTCTCATCCAAACCAATCTGCGGCAGGCGACCTACTTCACAACTGCATTCCTTGTCTTCGATACCAGCGCCGTCGTGCGCAGGCAGCAAGGATCCATCGCGACTGCCGATGACTCAGCCTTCTTCTTGGAATTGCTCGATTTGTACCACAAATTCGGCGTCATCTTTCCGGGTGATCAGATCATTCTTTCCATCTACTGGTTCCACCTGCGGGATGTCATGAGGAGCCTGCCGCTGTCCATGATCGGTTCCAACCATGTGCCCTACGAGTGGTTGCCCCGCGTCAAAGGACCGCACATCGTGACGGCCGGCAACGAGGAACGGGAGCAGTGCAAGGCTCGACCGAAGAATGATTTTGGCCAACACAAACAACGCAAGCTCAATGACGATGATGAATCGGAGCCGCACACGGATTGAAGCGTGGGTGTTCCACAACAACGCAAAGTGATTGCGTATTTGTACCTATGCATGGTCGATGGATAGTCTTCCTTTTGGGGGGATGAAGGAGCAAGGAAGTCCTGGGGAGAGGTGGAGCACTCGAGTATCTGCCAGGCCTATATCTGCATTTCGATGTTATTGATCAAATTCACCATGCTTGGTCATGCTGGAGCGACAGACTGACTATCTTGCCGGACCCCGTGGACATCTCGATGATGGCATTCGCAGATTGGACTTTATCGACGATGTCGCGTTGGTGGGAACGCAGTCGGAACGTCATTGCTCATCTTGAGAGAGGCTTGCCGCTGCTCGTGTTCACACTCATACAGTGTGTATGGCAACACTGCGTGAATGTGATGCGCGAGTCGCCAGGTGGGTTGTCTTGGAACATCAATGATGCCGTTGACTTGAGGAACTGGTGAACATGTGGATCACGCTGTCCGGACCGCTTGCGATGCGCTTGAGGGCGTGATCGCTGTCTTAGTTGAGTGAAACCTTGCGTTGGAGGGCGAGTCTGAGATAAAACTGTTCAATGTAAGAACGGAAGGCAGATGCAAAAACGCAACGAAGAACACCGCTACAAAGGACAAATTGAGTAGAGTGACAGCCGCACAAGATGGCGAGATGCATCTCTCCAACCTGGATGACAGGAAGAATTTCGATCCTGGAGTTGTTTCGGAGAGCAACGAAGAAACCCTCATCATGGACAAAGACCTGATGGTGGCACTGGACCAAATGAAGCGCAACATGGAGATGGGAGGCGACCCAAGCAGAGACAATTTCACTCCAGCCCTCACAGCCGTGGCCGAAGGCAGTTGCAACCTGGTCGGCGGAACTGTATCCTTCATTGGGACAAAGCGAGATGCGCAGGGCTACTTGGTGGACTATGCCTTATACGCCATCTGTATTCAAGCCAAGGATTTCTTCAGTTCCTCCCTGAATAACAACGGCGTTCGACAGAACAAGGACAGAGTGTACCACAAGCACGTGGATCTCCCATTCGGGGAAGGACTGCGTGCACTGTGTGACGTGCAGGCAGGAGAAGTTACCGACAGAATTGCTGGAGCCGAAAATAGGGGGTAAAGACGAAGGGAAAGATAGGAAACCTGATAAAGAATACAGCGAGAAGGAAAAGCAGTCTGTGGCAACCATGCGCCAGGAGTCAAATACTGGCAGAGCAGAGTATGGGCATTCCGTCCGGCCGAGTGGTGACCCTTTGCTTCGCCGAGAGACGGGCTACAGACCAGCCCCGCAGGCAGACAAGGAAGGGAAAGGAGGGGGAGTTTCAGATTGGAGCACCATCCTCGTACAAGTATAATACTAGTAGACATCTGGACCGCTCGTACTTGTACTCGTATTCGTACCAACCCGGTGTATCCAACGAATTCATAGACGGCAACATGACGTGCTATGGACTTGGAGATGCGGCTGGGGGTCGCTGGGTGGGCTTGATGGTTGTGAGTGCCGATGCGAGCACACTCACTCGTAGCTCGTACGTGTACCACGAGTGCTCGTCGTATGGTATGAGTGTCGTATGCAACAACTACCGCTGCCATCACCCTCACCGTTGCTGCTGCTGCTGCTGCTGCTGCTATTGACGCCGGAGTGCTGAAGCTGACCTCGTTCGCATTCCACACTCGACTCCTGCGTTCCAACACTCGCCATCATGCTGGTTCAACTGGAGCACGAATACTCTGCCATACTCGTAGATAATAAAAAGAGCATCATACTCTTCGCAATCTACAGTGGTATCCCTAGTGTTTCAAACCTAAGACTGGTCTCCATACTTCGCAAACAACAGAAGCAGACAATCTCTGTACAACTATTGGTACTCCGTCTTGATACGTACGAGTACTCTAAACTTGTCTTGAGTGCTCTCGCGTGCTCTTCTTCGAGCATACTTCTCTACTCTAACTACGAAGGACGGACTCGATAGCGGCCTTGGCGAGAGAGGCGTATGGAGAATTCTCCGTCTTCAGACACATCTTGCAGGCTGGCAGGCCCTGCTTGAAGGTCAGTTCCGTAAGGAATTCCATATTGGTCGCTGTGCGCATGGAGAAGTAGACGACCTCCTGGCCCTCCGTGTTCGGTACGGGACGGCGAGCGATGAAGAAGATGTTGTAAGCCTTGAACTTCTGGATCACGGCATCAATGTCCACGGAGGCCGGCGATAAATCTCCGATGGTCGCGTTGACCTCGTTCTGATCGCTGATCGACTTCCATGACTCGATGAACGTTGACTTTTCCAGCTGACCATCCTTGCTGAACAGGGCCTCGAGGTTGAAGTTCGCCGCGAAGTAGAACACCTTGCTGGTCTGCATGTTCTTGATGGCAACTTGGACCTGCGGATTGGCCTTGCCTTGGGCTGGTGCGAGCATCGCTGGCGTGGCGACCAATTCCACAAATGTCTGACCTGAGGATCCCTGCGACACCGGCGGGTCCAGAATGATTTGCTGACTGGCTGGAGACAAGCCGAAGGAGTTCTTGTTGAGCTGGATGGCAAGTGCAACAACGTCCTGCGCCCCTGCATTGCGAACATCCATCTCCATGCGGATCGTGCCGTTGATCTGGCGGAAACCGGCGTAGATTTCGATCCCCTGTGACTTGTCAGGTCCGCAGACCTTGTTCATTGGTGCCTTTGTTTCGTACTGCGATGCATGGAGGCATGAGGCACGGGTGACAGGAAGGCAAGTGGGAAGGAATGCATGGAGTACGGAGGGGCGGGTGATTGTGTGAGTGGTTTTGTGCCGGACAAACAGGACCGAGCAGGAATAAATGAATGAACGAATGGCCACTTTGGAGATGACAGGAGTGGAGTCCTGTTGCTGGCACCGAAGGAACGACGTTTCTCTTTGCTTCAATCCACGAGATATTGTGGAGCAGTGTATTGTGCGCAGCGTGAAACGGCACAGGGATTCCATCGTCTTCCCATGCCACAACTACCGTATCCCACCCCACCCTATCGGTCACAACCACAACCACAATCACAGCCCAACAAGACACAGACGGATCGAAAGACATCGCACTTACCATTCCAGCTGGAGAGTCGTTGACGCTGAGCGCGCCAATATCCAAGAGGTCGCCATCGCCACCAACGTCGGTTTCTGCGGCGTAGTTCTCCTCCGCATCATTGTCCTCGTCATCGTCGTCCATGCCGACTCCGCCCAGTCCGGCTCCACGGCGCACGACGAAGGCTTCGGGTGGTTTGTGGTACACACTTGAGAGAGTAGCGATCTGGCCGATGAGCACGTTGAGGAGGGATGGGTCGAGACGGAAGGTGTCATCCTCGATCACGGGCTTGTCACCGAGCACGACCATCTTGGCCGCCTCGGGGTCGGTGCTGAGCAGACGCCAGTAGATGAAGCCGCGGTCGCGCAAGTCGGGATTGTCAGATTCTTCGGTGGCCATGTCCAGAACGCGCTGGACCATCTCCTGTGTGTCCTCCGGATTCTTGAGGAAGCACTTGACTGTGGCAGTCAGGAGCTGCAGCTGCACGGCGGGGTCCTCCTCCTCGAACGTTTCCAGGAAGTTGTCCAGAAGTTCGTCGGCGTTGTCGATACGTTCTGCGTACTCGCCGATGATCCAGATCATGCTGGCCTTCGCAAGCGGTTCGTCCAAGGTGTCGAGGTTGTCGCACAGAGTGGCGATGATGCTCTCGTAGCGGTTGGGGTAGCGACGGAAGATGTCCTTGATGACGATGACGGACTCCTGGACGACGTAGTTGACCTTGGTCTGGATGAGCTCGAGGAGGACGCCGATGCAACGTTCGGCGGCGCTCTCAAGCTTGACGGCGCAGCGCCCGATCGCGCTGACGGATTTGCGCACGAAGTCCACGTCGACCTCGGTTGCGTACTCCTTCATCTCGAGCAGCACCTGGTCGATGTTGCGTTCGCTGACGAGCTTGATGATGATCTCGAGCTTCTCCATCTTGACGTAGATGGGGTCGTTGTACTTGCAGAAGAAGACCTTGATCTCGTTCTCGAGGATGTGCGGTCGCTTCTGGACGATGAGGTTGATGTTGCGCAGTGCGACGTACTGGATCTCCGGCTCGCTGTTGAGGAGGGTGACCAGCGGCGGCGCGAGCTTGCGCGTGAGCGCTCGGATGGCGTCGCTGCTTGAGCTGCCCATGAGCTCCATGTAGCTGAGGATGACCTTGACTGCGCTCATGACGACGGCGGAGTTGGAATGCTTCAAGCGCGGCGTGACGCGCTCGATGATGCCCTCGGCTTCGCGCCCATCGGTGGGCGTGTACTTGGCCAAGGAATCGAGGATGAAGACCTGTCCCCACTCGGTGCATTCGTTGAGCGCGGCCAGGAGCTTCTGCAACACGGCGGCCGAAATCTTCATGACGTCCTTGCCGGACGCCTCGGCGATCTCAGACAGGGCGGCGACGGCGTTGGCAACGACGGACGGGTTGGAGTCGCTGATGAGGTCGTGCAGGGTCTCGAGGAAGCCTCGTTCCTGCACCAAGTCGGGCGCGATGTCGTAGAGCTTGGCGACGCAGACGGCGGCGGTCTTGCGCACGTAGGGATCGTCGTCGCGCAGGGCACGCGAGAGCGGTTCGCAAAGGTACTCCGTGATGCGGTCCACGCGGATGCAGCCCATGGTGCGCACGGCCAAGGCGCGGATGAGGGGGTTGGAGTCGTTGGAGTCCTTCACGAAGGTGTTGACGGCCAGCAGCGTGAGCTCCGGCTGCGTCTTGGCGTAGTTGATGAGGTAGAGGTAGACGAGCTTCTTGAGCTCGATGTTTCCGGTCTGGGCGCAGTTGAGGACGTCTGTGAAGAGGGTGCTGACATCCTTTCCGACCGTCATGAACGCGATGACCTTCTTGACGGCATCGACCTTGACGTGCTTGTCGGTGTCATGCAGCTCCTGGCGCAGCTCGTGCATCTCTCCCTTCTTTTGCGTCGTGAAGAAACGACTGTCGTTGGCGTTGCCGCCATCCTTCTTCGGCATGGTTCCTGTGGCTGTTGCTGTTGCTGTTACTGTTGGTGGTGGTTATTGGTTATTGGATGGCGGGAGCAGGGTTTATCTGGCTTGCTTCCGTGCGGGCTGTCTACGAGTACTGTGGACTGTGGACTGTGTATTGTGATGGTAGTGTAGCATCAGGAATGAATACGAGCATACGAGGATTCGTGGAGAGCACGTGTATGGTGGAGCATCATTATGAGTTCATCGTGGGTGTTGGGTTGGGCCCGTCGCGTATGGAGAGCGTTGCATGGTAGGCATTGTGTGAGCAATGGATCATCAAGATGTGGCGCCAAACGGAGCGAATCGTTGGTGTTCATCAAATAGCGACCAACATGTCCATGACCGCGCCACAGCGGTTTGACCTGTGCACCGAAGTGGAGCGGAGCACATGCAGATGGAACCACCAATGTGGCTGCGCCGAGACGTCTCCTTTTACTCCATTGGTATTCGCGATGATCGCTTGCCATGAAGGTTGAGGCGGAGGCAGATAGCTGCGTCTACGAGCATGATCAAAGCAGGCATGCTTGGAGAATGGCGAAACTGCCACCAAGACATGCTCTGGTGCGGCAATCAGGAGAAGATCCGAAGCAAGACAAACAGATCGTGCTTCACTCTACGCGATCCCATCATGGAGAACGTACCGTGTTGAGATCGATTTCGTCGTTTGACTCTGCTGTCGCTGGTGCTGTTGTCGGTGATCAGATCGAGGTATCCAAGTATCAAATAGCAAGGAGCAAGGAGCAACAAGCACGAAGAAGAGCAGAAGCAAAGACGAAGACACAACACAACACAACGCACAACAAAACACACACAACAAAACAGAGAACGGAGGATCTGCTCGGAACCCCAAACACAACGGCAGATGCGCCATGGTGAAGTCATTTGTTTTGTTGCTGTGGTGCTTCGTTGTTTGCTGCGCGAGAATCACATACGATTCAACGGACCACAGCGACGCTATTGACCCATTCGACTCATACTGCTCTTGGCAATGTTTGTCCGTTTGATGGTCTGATTCAACAAGATGGGATAAAAGGACTATTAACTGACATATAATATCCATAATGATTTTGGCCTGGTACTGGCCTACGTAGCTTGCGTCCGGACGCAAATTGGACGCTCAGTTTGCGTCCCCACGCAAATTGGGCCAATTTGCGTCCGGACGCAAGCGGCGACTCAACGGACTCGCCCAAATACGCTTTATGAGAAGCCGTTTTTTTTTTCAAACCCTTTTTCGCTGGCCATCTCGACTCACGACATGACTCATGTCTTAGTTCTATAATAATCGCTGCAGTTGTGGTAATTGAACAAACAATAATCATGATTCGTGCTCCACCCTCCTTGTTGTGTTACACCGTTGCCAGGATTTTGGTGTTGTTGTCAGGAGCGTGGTGGATGACATCGAAATCAAAAAGTAAAAGCTCATTACCTCAGATCCCATGACGTCAGAAAAGCAAGTCAGGCGCACGGAAAGGAACCCCTGAGACATGACCAATGACGCCGTGCTGCATCGCGAGGTTTTTTTTTTTTAAATCGCCAAATAAATGTGTTACTCGAAGGAGTCAGAAAAAAAAACAACCCACTTTCGGGTTTCGGACCGAAATCGGTTTTTTTTTTCTGCAACACGGGACATCGTGGAGGAACATGGGACTTAAGTAGTACAAGTGGTATTTTCGGCGAGCTTGCATTTGCGTCCCCACGCAAATTGGCCCAATTTGCGTCCGGACGCAAACTGAGCGTTCAATTTGCGTCCGGACGCAAGCTACGTAGAGAATGCGTCCGGACGCAAGAAAAACGTCATTATGGATATGTGCGCCCACCGTCAGCGTTCGAAAGATACGAAAATGAGGCAATCCGATTCTGCCACACCACCAACATCAGAATCTTCACACCATGATGTCAACAACACGGACAGTGACGAAGGCCATTCTTCAATATCCACACAGTCTTCCATCTTTCCTACAGACTTACACTCTGTGATGCGGATGACGATCATCCGCGATGGCTGTGATGGGGCGATGCTCCCTTGGAGTGTTCCTGGCCGCGCCGAACATGGTGCTTTGGTCAACGACGATCCTGCTGATTGGGAGTCTTCATGCCAACGTGGTGAAGGCATGGTCCGCACCTGCGATTGATGATTGGTTGTCGCGATCGACCTTCTTCAGCAAGGTTGGCCAAGGGCTGCTGTTGACGACCACGACCACGACCACCAGAATGAGCACAGCGTCACCATCGCTGTCACTGTCTGATCCATCGGATTCCGGTTTCGGTGCGGGTGCCCTCCTGACCGATGAATGCACAGTGACATTGCCACTGCGGTTCCTGCCGAAGGGTGGCTGCTGGGCGTTGCGGGCAACGATATGGAACAAGTCGATGACCAGCTCGTTCTCCTACTACGCCATTTTGGATACTGGGTCCCCGTTCGTCATGATCCCCTCGATGGTGCTTGCGAAGCGATCGGAGGGGTTGGCTGTTGCGTGGCCGCCACCCGCCCGAGCACGCTCGAGGTCAATAGTCTCGTGGCTGACGTCGTCGTCGTCACCGTCGCTGCTCTCGCCCTTGCTATCGGCCGCCGCGGCCACGGCAACAACGTCTGGTTCATCGCAATCGACGGAGCAGTACGGATCTGTGCAGGGAACGATGGACTGGTACCAAACGCCATCGTATTCGCTGGCTGGGTTGGGTTTGGATCCGCTTCGGGATGTTGTGGTGGGTGTGGCATCCGATGATATGGCCAGCCAAGCTGGTGGTGTGTTCTTGGGATTGATGCCAAATCATGATAGCCGCCCCACCTTCCTGCAGCAGCTTTCGGCCAACTCGCATCACAACTTCACATCCTTCCGCATCCATTTTGGAACGGCGAAGGCCGTATCGCTGGCGAGCACGCAGCGAGAGAATTGCCGCCTCGTCATTTCCACTCAGTCCATGCTGCCCTCTTCTCGCCGTGATACAAATGAGCAGAACGCTCTGTTGCTACCGTTGTACGATCTGTCGAGATTCGGTCTTGATCTATACCACTACGCCGCGCGATGTGTGGGTGTGATCGAGCTGGCATTCCCGGCCCTTTTTCTGAATGGCAGCAAATCTAACGATATGGATCTGACCGCCAGCAGCAGCAGTATCGACGCTAGCAACAATAGGACTAATACCATCAGGATCGACGTCTCGAAGCTGTCGAGGCCGGTGGCCGTGGTCTTGGATACCGGACTCACCGGTTGCATCTTTTCCGATTCGTTGACCAACGAGATCCTGCAGCAAAAGCCGCAGATGCTCGATACGAAACTGGCAAAGACAGAAGCCTTTGACGCATTCGTTGCGTCGATGCAAGGCGTGAAGCTGCAATTGGAGACGCTGGACGAGGTGCCACTGGAACTGGCATCCGGTGCACAGTACTGGGATTTCTCGTCCTTCTACCTGCCGTGGTTCAATGGTGATCGCAGCAAGTACGATGATCACTTCCCTCACATCATCGCGGTTGGCAACACGTTCTGGGTGGGCACAGAATCGCTCACCGTGGATTCCAAGGCGGGGCTCGCCATGATAGAACAAACGTTGGAGGCGTGATTGTGGGCAAAAGATGGTTGCGTTGCCAACGAATCAACGCGCAGACGAATCTACGAGTGCTATGCGTCTTACATTCGAGTACTGGCATCGAGTATGGTATAGTATGGCATGGTGGGTAGATTGAACAGAGTACCTCGAGCAATAGACCACATGATAATATGAATATTACTGTGTTGAAGTACTCGCATCGGCGCAACCGTCCCTCACCATTTACAGTGCCATTAATTGGTCTCGTCGTTGCTCCTGACGTGGCTGCTATCCGCGACAACGTACTCGTAGACCAGCTGCTCAATGTTGGAAGAATGGAGTGTCCCATCTCTCTGGAGAGAGAGAGAGAGAGAGAGAGAGAGAGAGAGAGTCTTCGTGCAGTGGGCTCCATCCCATTGATAACGACCCCTCCCTTTTGCGCCTCTCATTGAATGGCGCACATTCCACCACACAGACCAACGTTGCCGTCATTGTCCAACCCGCGCCGCAGCATATTCGTGTTGGCACCCATGAAGGAACCCTTGCGTTCGCCGTTGCGGAAGAAGACGAAGGTTGGCATGGCCCACACGCTCAAGACCTTGCCCAGCGAGGGGGCGGCATCCACGTCGACCTTGATGAAGAGGTAGCTGCTGGAGTCGTACTCGTTCGATAGCATCTCGAAGAATGGCGCGATTTGCTGGCACGGCGGACACCACGGGGCAAAGCAATCGACGACGACGAGCCGGTTGCCGGCGGTGCTCATTGCGTCGTAGTACGCGTCCTCCGTCTTGCATTCAATTACGGTCATTATGAAGGTGTTTGCTTGTTGGTTGTTGGTTTGTTTGCTTATTTGTTTGTTTGCTTGTTTGTTTGGCTTCCTTCGTTCCTCCTTCTTTTCCTTGTGATGGTGTCTGGTCCAACAAGGCGGCGAAGGTTCGCGAATGGGTGGATTGCGAGGTGCAGAAGGAAAGCGACGCCACAGAGAAACTACCACCAACCAGAAAGGGTGAGGGATCGCTTCTGCAGACATGTTGTGCAAGGCGCCTGTTCGGTTCCTGATCGCTCGTTAGATTCGCGGAAGTAGTCTCCTCTTAGTGCTCCGATGATTTACTCCTCGACCACGATGGAGCAATTCTTCCCGCCCTGCTGTTCTCCGACTAATGTTCATGGTCCAACACCAACTGGTTGCATTCCAACAGAGTCCTAGCCCTCTACAGTAGACTATGGTCTCTCTCTCTCTCTCTCTCTCCAGAGAGACACAGAACATCGCCATTCGGCTGATCAAAATTGTCGTCTCATGTCTATCATTATTCTCTATCGTTTGCCTTGCTCTGCTGCCACCGCACGATTACGAAGACTACACATGCTATCCCCTTTTAAAGTGTCGTGTATCTACCCTACAACACATCGAGGTTGATCTTGTCGAACATCTTGTGCGCGGCGGAGACGCAGAGGCGGGCTTCTGCGGTGTGTCCCTTGGTTTTCTTCCCCTTCGAGGAATCTTCGACCAACGAGGCCAGCTCCGGGAATTTCGTCAAGTACTTGCTCAGCATGCGACCGACCTTGGCCTTAGCGCCCCATTCATCGTACAGCGACACAGAGTTGGACAGGTAGTCCTTGATGATGTCGTTTGTGATGCATTGGGGAGAACTTGCCTTGGCCCGGTCCTTGTTCGTTTGCTGCTTCTTGTTCGATGACGGTTTCTTCGCCGACGCTGCGGACCCCGGATGCGTTTGCCGCTGCTGCTCTTGCACCGACAAAAAGTACTCGGCCGCCAGCTCGTATCCCAACGCGGTGTCGTGGACGTATCCTGATCGCGCGCAGCAGGCAATGGCATTGTCGTACTCCCGCTTCACGGTCGGTATCTTCTCCTTGCCACTGGCCGCCATCGCATCCGCCTTCATCAGGAGGTACCGATGCAGGTTGTTGCCGCCGCGTGTCTTCGTCACATGCGACATCTTGGAGACCATCTGCTTGGCTCGCTTCAGGTACTTGCGTTGCTTCGTCTTGCGGGCCAACCGTGAGTAGATGAGAGATGAGTGGAACAGCTTGATAGACTCGGTCATGAAGCCGTTGTCCATCTTGGACACATCGCAGCACGGCTGGATCATGCGCTTGCCCATCTCCAGCTCGCCGAAGTATGTGGCGAGCTGGAGGCATCGCCAGTAATAGAAGCCCCATTCGGCATGCTCTGATGGATCCATGGCGCTGGTCTGTGGGACATTGGCGTCGTCCTCCCAACGGGTTGCGGGGTCCTCGTAGTCCATCAGGTGACCCAGCATGTTTTGAACGAATTGGTAGGACTTCGTCACGGAAGAGAGCCTGTAGTGGTTGCCCTGCGCGAGGAGGTTCTTTCCCGCGTCGTAGATGCGCTGCAGCGGCATGCCCAGGACGTATGCCATCAGCAACGAGCTCGACCAGCACAGGTAGGCGTTCTTGAGATCGCCTGTCTCCATCCCGCTCATCTGCCCTCTTCGGAAGTGCAGGAGAGAAGCGTGCGGCGACTCGCGCCAGCACGTTACGTTTGGGAATCTCGACAGCACGAAGAATGCCTCGGCCTGTTTGCTTTTGGTGACATCGAACACCTTCTGCGAAAGCAACGAGACCCGGGTGCCTCGTTCGGGATCATTCGTCAAGTTCATGAAAAAGCTGCCGAGTGATGCCAGCGCACATGCGCTTTCCGCAGTCAGACCATGCTTGAATGTCATCTTGATCTGACGCAGGAATGACAGGAAGGTTGTGCCGGACTGACCCGAGAAGAAAGCAGACGAGGTGATCAAACTGAGCACGCTCATTGTGTACTTGATCTTTCCGTCTGGAATGATGGGGAGGTTCAGAATGTCTTCATCCGTATGCTTGTCCAGGTACTTCTTAATGGACGAAAGGTCTCGGATCGCCAACAGCAAATGATTTCGTGCAGGAAACTTGTGCAGCATGCGCATCGACTTGACTGTCAACTTCAACGCCTCCTGATGTCGTCGCGCGCGGGCGAAGGCGTTTGCAAGAGCCACGTTGACCATGACGCGCTCCGACACGGTGTTGGCGTGCTCCAGGATGGTGTTGGAGACGATTGAACCGGCCTCGTAGTTGCCTAGACAAAGTTCCGTATCGGCCAGGGCGCGGTGCACTTCCAGCGTGAGGCCGTGGCATGTCTTCCACGGATCCGGGATGAACAGCTGCAGGCACTTGAGCGCGCGGTTCAGGTACTTGGCCGCAGGCACGAATGCCGACACCCTGACCGCCATTTGTCCGGCGATGAGATTGAGCTGAATGAGTTGCTCCGATGTGATCATGAGATCGCGCCTCTCTTCGTTGCCCACCATGGAGGTCATTTCTGGTTCTTCGAACTGGTCCGCGGCGACAAACCACATCCACTCTTGACCGAGCACAGGATGGGAGGCGAGTTCCATGAGGTACATTCCCATGCGTGCACGCAGGTAATCGGCTTCGCTACCGGACGGGATCAGCGACATGGCAGCCTGCTTGATCCGGTCATGAACGAAGCGATATCTCGTCCTCACGATGGAAATGGCGCTGCTGTCTTGTTCTTCCTGTGACGAAGACTCGCTCTGCGTATCGATCTGCTGCTGTGGCGTTTGCGGCTGGTGTTGGTGTTGCTGCATCTGATCGGTGGCACCGTTCGTGATCTCCTCGAGGAGTCCCTCTTGGACGGCACGGTTCAGATAATCGTCAAGATCGGTGTCCTCACTAGTGAATATGGCGGATCCGCTCGCCGACTGCTTGCGATAATCGTTCTCCCGTTCTATCAACACCTCCAGAACAGCCTGGCTGAATGTGGATCGCAGGAAGGATGCGATCATGAGGAATTCCTGAAGCTCCAGCGGCAGCTCGTGCAGTTTCGCCGTGATGAGATCCACAATGTTGGCCGCCAGACTGAGTTCCGCGGAGACACGTTGCTCATCCCATTCCCATTGCATCGAATGGATGTTGCGCTTCAGGATATCGCGACGTCGGAGTTCGTCGATGGACTGCCGGATGTAGAGGATGTTGCCGCCCGTTTTGGTGTGCAGCGTTTTGGCCAGCACCCTCGTCTTGCGCGTTTCGAGTCGGAGGCTTTGGGCCAGGAATTCTGACACCTGCCTCTTGTTGAGGTTGTCCAGATGGATCTCATGGATGGCCTTCCCGGTATCTTTCCACTGCAATAGAGCCGTATTGAGTGGATGCTGCGGGTTGCCCTCCACCTCGTTGGAGCGGTACGATCCGATCAGGAGCATATTTTGAATCGAGGAGTCCACGAGGATGTCGGCAATGAGCGTCATGGACAGCTCGTCAGCCCATTGTAAATCTGCGAGTGGAGAGCGAGTAGATAGATAGATCGATAGATAGAATCGCAACATTGGTTACAGTGAGAAATGACAAGGTGAGATTTTGATAATGAGAAGATGTGAAAGAGTTGGAAGGACCATAGCCTGCCTCACAAGTTAGCAGACCCTGCACCGGTAGTCACCAATCGAAACGCGACTTACCATCGAGGTAAAATACCAGCGGCTTCTCCACCCTACAGATAATCTTGATGATCGTCTTGAGCCCGTACACAATTTGTGCCCAGCTGGAGTCACCCGTATCTCTCTGCATGAGAGCATTTTGGGTCACGTTGGAGTTGCTCATGACCGTGTGCAGGTAGGATCCCGTCTCGGTGTGGCCCATGAAGTAGCTGTCGGATACTTGGCTGGCCGTCTCGATGACGTCCTGCGCATCATCGTGCTGTTGCTTCTTCAAGAGGGAACCAAAGTGCGGGATCATGCGACATAGGAGGCCTCGTCGCTTGTGGTCGAGACGCTGCTTGATGCGGTGGACGATGCGCTCGCGCTCGGCGATGTCGGCGGTATCCGCGGCAAGCTGTTGGAAGAACTGGGAGAAGGCATCAACGACGGCCGATAGATGGCCTCCGGAGGTGTACTGGTCGTACTTGCCGTGGAAGTAGTGGCATGGTTTGATGGATGATCCCGTTCGTGTCCCTGGGACGTTTCTGGGGAGACAATTGTCCTTTGCGGAAATGTGGGTATGAGTACTTCTGCGAGGTTTGGGAATGCCCGAGTTGTGATTTGGGGTGCATCTGTGGCTGTGCGAGTAACTGTGACTCTCCTTCCCCTCATCAACCTCACCCGGTTCTTCCTGTCGCCGAGAATTTGTGAAGGCAGTTGCCGAACTTGAAGTGGTTTCGTTGGTTTCGTTGGTGGCGCCCATGTTGGTGGCGACATCGGCATCATCGCGAGGCCGAATCAGCGGCCGCGTGAAGCGATCGACCAGCGCGGACTTGCCCGTCCCAGAGTATCCATGGATAAGGACGAGCTTGACGTCCTTGCCGTTCGAGGCTGCCGTCGTGGAAGACCTGCGGCACAGCCTGCCGTAGATGGAGTAGAGCCGTTCGAGCTCCTCCTCGCGACCGACGAAGTTGCAAGGGTCAAAGTCGAGCTGATTGAGCTCGTTGTCCTCATGCTGGTCGAGCAGATCGTCTTCCCCAAGGTCGTGGCTCTCCTCGTTGCTTTCGCAGGTGCTGCTGGGCGCGAAGAACTCATCCTCCGTGATGGACTCGATGGAGATTGCCGACGCGTGCTTGTTCCGTGATCGTCGCTGATCTACTCTTCTGAATGCAAAGCTCATCGTAGCGCTCGTCTTCTGTGTTCGTCTTCTATGGCTACCAACTTGGATGAGAATGGGATGAGTACCTGTTGTTTGTCTTGACTTGTCTTGGCTTGTGATGTCTCGGCCTGTGAGTGAGTTGGATTGGTGTCTTTGTGTGTGGCTTCGGTTTTGGTTGTTGCTTGTGCTCTTTCGCGCTCCGCTGGTTGCCCAAAGTACCAGCCACAAATGTTGGTGGCGATGTCTTGTCGAGAGTGTTTCCCCACTTGTACCCGCCAGTTACTTTGCCGCGTCGTGTTTAGCGCGTTGGTTATTCCTGCGTGTGAAGCGCCCACGCGGAGAATCGTGAAGTACTTGTACCGCAATCTGTTTTGCCTTGTGTTTGTACATCCTGCTAGTACTCTACGAGTAGGTATGGCACATCAGCGACTGATGAGTGACCACAGCGTAAGAGTCGTCCATCTGTCCCCACTGTTCTGCCAAACCAAAACAACGCAAAGAAACTGTTGTTGACAACAACAACAACAACAACAACAACAACAACAACAACAACATCGGCGGCGACGCTCGGCGCGCTTTCAATCCCCTTGGTCTTGGAGGTAGTCCGTCATCCGCGTTGATCAAACAGAGAGAAAAGTCGAAACAGGAAACAATTAAGCGCTGTGTCAAGATTGGGACGCTCTTGTTCTTGTTGCTGGGCGAAGAAGATATCGTGTCCACAACACTGTTCTTGTGTGAAGAAGCTATTTGGAGTAATTGGGTCGTCACATTCGCGCAAGGAAATGTCCTCCTCCAGAACAAACTCGCACATGTGAGCAGAATTGGTTGCAACTGTATTTCGTTGGCACTCCGAACCCGCGCGGGTCTGCACCAATGAAGGTCCGGGCGGAGAAATATGTGCATGAAAACGTCAATTGCGCCCGGTAGAACAGCAAGGCGTGGAATGGCGCCGTGCCATAGTACTTCGTACGCTACAACTGTGCTGCTCGTCTTTGATAGTGACACTTCCCTATGCGTCAGTGACAGAAGCGATACATGTGCCGCGCACGTGTGCGATACCGCCGCTTCCAGACGATGCGCGAAGTGTGGCAAGAAACTAACAGGACAAGAACGCCCAAGACATCGCAAGCCAAGAATGGCTTGTCCCCCAATCTCTTCATCAACGACACATGATGACAGGCACAAAGTGCCGACGAGTCCGAGGTGCGAGCAGAAAATGCATAAAAAATGCACGGCGAACTCCCCTCCTGATGCGAGGACAGGTGGGGTGAAAGAAAAGTTATTCCACGATCCACGAGCAGTTCCGGTTGGCCTTCTGGTGGATGTCACCGATCTGTTTGGTTGTTGGCATAGTACGACCTATCGGCGTTGATGTTGGTGTCGATGATGTTTGGTTGCTTGTCCATCAGCAGCGTTTGGCATCGTGGCGGGGATTGAAGCCAGGAGGGGCGGCCAAACTGACATTTCCAAGTGCTGCAGACAATTCCTGATCATGCCCTGCGAGCATCATCCGAGCCCTCTCATCGCAGGCGGTCCTTCACCGCTTCTTTGGAAACGCGCATCCGCCGAGGATGCAAACGCCGATGCTCGTTACGTTTCCAGCCGCAACAAACAACAACTCTCGCGACTGCATTTCTTCCTCGTTTCGTCACCTCTTCGAAAGATCGCGATCCACCTCTCTGTCACCGCGGCATCATGCTGCATCTACATGAGATGCGCAGCCGCCCATGGGAATTATGAGCCCTGTAGCTCGAACAATAGATCGCACGAGTGGGGATGTCGGTGAGTGAGACAGACCACAAGGAAGACCAAGACGACGACAGTGATCGCGACAGGAGCGATAGAGAAGCAAGACGATCCCTTCCCCAAAGACACAAAGACACCCAGATTGGGTAGGGAGCTCGCGATGGTTCCCTGCGCCGGCACTCCAACCCAACATTGTCTCTCACTCGCTTGCTTGCTTCGAATGCTATCCGATCACGTAGAATGCATCTGGAATGACGAGTGAAGCGATGACAGCAAGTGTCGTGAAATGCTCTGTCATGATGCCACACCACTACTATAGGTACACACAGCTCGTAGCTCGTGCTTGATTGATTCGCAGTTGGGAGTTCCAACAGGGATTCGTTTTGGCGCGATCCCTCGCTCTTGCACCGGTCTTGCGCGAGAATTGCGACACCGACTAACCAACCAACCAACCAGGGGAGACAGGTTCACGCCTACCCGCCTGCGTGTTCTGCGACCGACAGTTTCTCATTTCCTCGAGCGCGTGACATGATTGGGAAGCGTGAGAGCATTGTTGCGCAGAAGAGGACCAACAGGGGCGCGGTCACGTTCCGTCTGTGTTCCTGCGACGTTGAAGCCTTGGTGCCACCGGTTGCAAACAGAGCGATGCGATTCGCGCACATGTCTCGCATGCACATCTTGTGTGCATGGAATGCATTATGGTTTTGCACATGTACGGATAGAGTACACACTCATAGCGCCATGGTGTGGTCGTGATGAGCAGGTCCCCCTTCTGGCGCTGCGGTAGGCGAGCCTCGCCAGTACCGTACAAAGATACATCCCGCAATGAGAAGACCAGCACTGGTTACGCATGGCATGGTGCCATACCATCGCTCGTAGGAGAGAGTAAGCATTGACATTCGCTAACAACTTCAGACAATTGCGCCGTGCACTTCTACTCTGCCAATGTCACCGTGTAGTTCTGTATTTCAATCCCATCAACCGGTTGCGGTATCCATGCTCCGACCTCCTCCGTATTATACTTGTACATGATCGCCGTACATTGGAGACACCGACGGCAGGGAGCACCACTAACACTCATGTGGAAAGCAGTCCGATTGGTTGCCATTCGTCACAAACAGAAGCCAATTCGTCGAATGAGCCATGTCTGCAGCTGGCTTCAGGAGCTGGTAGAGTACAAGCTCCACGGTACTATATCTGCATGCATGTATCCTGGGCGCCGGCATCTCGACTTTTGATTTCTGCAGCCAGTACAACTTGATCCACGCAAACTAAAAGACAATGTCAGAGTAGTCGTGCAGTACACAGCAGCTCGGTTCACACAACACCCACTGAAGCATTGACACACGGCGATGATACGCACATATCACCAAGGCCTCCCACAGAATTTGAACGTCGGAACGATGGCGACATTGGTGGCGCCGAGGACGACGAGGTGTCCGTGCTGACTGACGTATCGCACCTCTAGAGCATGAATGAAACGCGCTGATTTATAATACGGTATAGCATCATACTCGAAAATGTAGAATTGTAGAATTAGGATGCTGCCCTGCATACCGTCAAGAAAGAGGAGACGAGAGAGGTGGGCGGAAGAAGAGCGAGAGACAAAACTGCGCTTGATGATATTCCATAATTTGAATATAACGTTTTATAACGGTTCTATCCACAACTTGTCGCCGTCACAAAATCGCACGCCGCAACCAAAAGGCGAAACCATCACCAGCGCTGCGCCGCCAGGCTTGTGCTCATGCTCCCGCCGCGACTTCGAAACGACGATCCTCTTTCGGCTTCATACGCTTTGATCATCCATCACTGTGGCGTCGCAAGATGCTGACCGCATCATGCATCACGCATCGCACGGGGTGCGAAAACGATGCCAGAGTCGCAACATTTCAGTGTTTCGGTTCACGTGTTGCACACGTTGCTCAAACGATCTCGCGCTCTACGTCGTCGTTTTACAGCTGTGAGCGGATGTCTGTCGCTGCCCTTGTGCGAATGACGATGGGAGCATCGGGTTATCGCCTTTGCCTTCTTGTTCCACGCATGTATGCCTCGCTCTTGTATCCGCTATTGACCAACAGCTACGCGTTCTCGGGATCGGTGAGGCTTGGCAAGTCCATGCACTTGGTAGCAGCATCGCATCGCATCACGGAATTGGGGTCGGAACGCCTCCGGAGCATCCGAACGAGCAAAGCAATACAGTGACTCTTTTAACTCCGGCGTCGTATCACAGCGCCTACGACAAGGTTGTGCTGCCCCAAACGCAGACGATCGGCGGAAGCACTTGTCGAGACAGATGCAAGCATCACGAGGCAACACACCTGTTGCGTCAAGATGAATGGATGGAAGAGGTGATCCGCAATACCGGGAGTCACCATCAGAAAGGAAATACCATGTCTTTCGAGGCCATCTCATCAGGATCGCCCGATTGATTCTTCCATTACTCTATTCGGCTGTGAGTTGGTCCATCACATTCTGCCCATCGATTGCTGAGTTTGATTGTTGTTGTTGTTGTTGTTGTTGTTGTTCGTGTTCCATCAACGGCCCATTTCAATCCACGGCCACATCTCATCAACAGTCACATTTGATCAACTGGCTACCAACTTACACGGTCACATCTGGAACAACACAAACCACAAACACAAGAAAGGACAGACTGACAAACAGACAGACAACTCATCGCCCAACAGCGACTCGCTACTGTTACACATGCATACCCCAGTGCGCGAAAGGCAAGTGCGCGCATGCACGCACACGTGACAATCACCGTTTGGCTCACAACACATCCTTCTCACAACAAACAATGCGATGATCCGTTGTGATTGGCATCACTCCGCTCTCTCAAAACGTGACACCGAGCAGGACCGATCCCACAAACGAGCGAGCACGTTCATTCGACCATATCGACCCGGTAGTGGGATCTTGGCTCCAACAGCTATTTAGGCCAGACACGATGTCGCACGACATACCGGTCAATCTTGGAAAGCATGACACGCTGTCGCCAAAGTCAACCGTACTCACAAATTCCGTCACAAAGGTGAAGACGATCATCAAAAGGCAGAACAGTGGCAGCAACAATGACAGTCCGCAACCCACCAAAATCAAAGATGCGGAGCCAAACCATCGCTGATGCTTCATCTCTCATGTTTCATGTTTGTTTTCTGTCAGACCATGGGTGAAGGCGAGTTGCGCCGAAGGTAAAGGTGAGTATCTTCTCTGCTGTAGTCCGAGAAATAGGAACATTGGAGAAGTGTGGAGTGGGGTATCCACACCATCTCCACTCCACCGCAACGAGAACATCCACAACTCCAACACCAGCATCAACCGTGTCAACAGTGTCAACGGTATCGACGGTGTCAATAACGGACTACCACAACGCAAACGCCACACACACAACACACAAACAACACACAAACACCAACAAAGATCGTCAACTCAAATCGACTTCCACTCTTCACTCCTCATTCATCTCACAATCTCACAATCTTGCAATCTCTGCAATCTCTGCAACGCTCAATCACAGCAACAACCAGAGTATCAACAACAACAACAAGCAAACAAACAAACAAGCAAAATGGATCCCGTTCAGCTCGTCAAGTCGGTGTACTCCACCGGACTCCTCATCTTCTCGATCACCATCGTCTGCGGACTCATCTTCAATGAGCAGACCAAGGTCTCGTCCGAGGTCCACCCAGCCGTTGCCCTGATCGTCATGATCACGGCCCTTGTCTGGCTCAACATGGTTGAGGGAGGACAGGGTTCCCTCGTCGGTCTCCCACCAGTCGACCGTGACCTCTACGTCGAATCCCACCCAACCGCTCACCAGTGCACCTCCCTCGCCCACAAGGGTGACAACCTCGATCGCTACCTCATGGGACGTCAGTTCATGGTCCTCCTCATGGTCTTCACCATCAACCAGTGCGGTGCCCCACTCGCCGATGCCGAGGTCTTCGGACTCCCAGACATCATCATCCAGATCTTCCTCGGATCCGGAGCCGCCATGATCCTCATGACCGCTCAAGCCGGACAGCTCAACTCCCAAGTCAACGCCTCCCTCTGCATGCTTGACTACATCAACAACTTCTTCGCCGTCTTCACCCTCTACGTCGCCCTCGCCATCGAGTTCTCCGGACTCCTGCATTCGTGCTACCTCGTCCAGATGTTCTTCGTCTGGGCCTCCGGCAAGGAAATCGAGTCCAAGGAACCACCACGCGACGGTGCCCAGAACCTCTTCTACTGGGGCCGCATCCTCATCTCCCTCGCCATCCTGTGCTACGCCATGGCTGTCACCCTCGTCGCCCTGTTCGATGGAAAGACCACCATGTGGGCCGGAGTGCCAAACGGAGTCGCCGTCATCCTCTTCTTCCTCTTCATGTCCATCGTCGGTATGCTCGAGGGTATGCAGATCGCCTTCTTCGCCGTCGCCAAGCTTCCAAAGGAGGACCGTGGAGACCACCCAATGGCCCGCAAGACCTGCGAGCTCCTCTTCCGCGGTGACGGACGCAACCTTCCAGGATTCATGATCGGACGTCAGATCTGCGTGACCATGTGCTTCTTCATCATCGCCCGCGTCACCACCCTCGATGTCGAGGTCGGAACCGGCGAGAACATCTTCGGAGTCTCCGACAGCACCCAGGAATTCTTCAACACCGGACTTCTCGGAGCCCTGATCACCACCATCATCGCCTCCATCACATGGCAGCTGGTTGCATCCGTCTTCCCCATCGCCTTCCTCTCCAACCCAATCGTCTACATCTTCCTCCAGTTCTGTCTGTTGTTGGAAGCCACCGGTATCTGCTCCGGAGCCTGGGTCCTTGCCTCCATCCACAAGGCCGTCTCTGGCTTCCAGCTCGATGAGGTGTACATCGGCACCCCAGAGGAGCGCGCCGCCGGCATGAAGCCAGACCACCAGAGCAACCGCAACATGCATTTGGGAACCAACGTGCTTGTCGGTGAGGCCGGTTCCACCGCCGTCCCACGCGAGTACCTCGAGCTCCAGAAGGCCTTGGCCACACAGAACGAGTCTTACTCCGTCCGTCGCGAGCGCATCCTGTCTAACATCAAGGGGCTTCGCGAGGAGATCAACGCCTGCAGCAACGAGGAGGATGCCTCCGTCTTCGAGTCTGCCCTTCGCATGGAGACTGCTGCCATGGACAAGCTGAACCAGGCTGAGAACGACAGCGTTGGCGAGAGCGATGAAGAGATGGGTGTGCAGAAGTAAGCGCTTTGCGCTGAACGCCATCGACATCATCATCATCTGCAGTGCATCAGGCAGGTCACCTACCACGACAGCCAAACAGCCACACGACAGATCGATTGCCCCTCTTCCCCTACCTCCCACGATGGAGACACTTTTGGGGGACCAGATTTTATGTAACAGCAACGTGACAACGAATTGTACGCAAAGTAAAGCTAAATTAGCAAATGAATACTCTGCAACAACACAGGACAAGAAGCCGTCTCACCATTAGCATGGACCAACATACTCCAGCGTGTAATAGTTGCGGCACCAGCAAACGGATCGCTCTGGGAATGTCTGCAATAGTGTGTCCGAGATGTATGCATCCGAAACCTTGTGTTGCTTTTCACAATTCGCCATGTGGGATTCGCCAACCCTGCCGTCCCAATTGTACTAGGAGCCCCCCGAGTGAGTCGACCTGCACTCCGTTATTGGCATCTATAAAATTTGTCTTCGATATCCAAACCAAGCACATATTCATAATCCTCGTAGTCTCCATATAAATAATTAACCGATGGATTTTTTAGTTAGATCCTATTTTAAGTTTTATGGATAGTCAAAAATATGATAAAGTCGTATGGGTCGACCCCGTGAAACTACTTGTTGTTTTTCAGAAGGTTCCATGCTGTTCCGATGCATTTATCATGAGGCAGTCAGTCATGGACCGGACGCAGAAAATGTCGTTCGTTTGGTACGCGTTAAATACACGTTAGCCTGCGCCACATGATCTCACATTTTGATCGTCACAAAACACATCACACAAAACACATCACACAAAACACATCACACATCCAACATCATCGCCATCCGCTCACAATTCCGCAAATCATCGCCACTCTTTCGCTCCATTTCACAACTTTCCTCGCCAATGCCATGCGCACTCGCTGTTGTGTTCCATGCTTGTGCTCGCCCTATTAGTGTAGTAGTAGTAGTAGTAGTAGTAGTAGTTGTTGTTGTTGTTGTTGTCAACAAATGGTCGACCTTGCATTGTATGCTCTCCGTCGTCACTTCGTCTCATACCAGTGCAGTTCATGACATCAAACCAAGTATCAACTATACCCTACACCAACAACTACAACATGCCTCTCTCCACCACCGCCAAGGCCAAGGATGCCAACCCCTCCCCCTGTAAGAAACCGCGCTCTGCTTACCCTGTGTCTGCTCCTCCTGTTGACTCCAAGGGAAACTTGCTCCCTACCGCGGAGCAACTGTTGCCCGACAAGCCATCCCCTGCAGTCCAGAAGCCAACCACCATCACGCAAGTGATTGATGTGGAGCCGATGCATGCAGCGGATGGCAGCCTCGTCCCGAACAGTACGGATGCGCACGCTCGCGTGCTGCATGTGTTCGTTCACATCCTCGATGACAACGGAGGCGTCTTCGACGACTCCAACGTCAGGGTGCGATCCGAGGGACGAGGTGTCGGCGATGGAGCAGTGGTGAGCGTTATCGTGAACGCGCCACCCCCTGCTGTGCCTGACGTTGCACCACCTGTCGAGCCTGCCCCACCAGCGAGGCTCCCTCGTCGCTGCAATGCTGTTGTAGCTGGTGGCTATGCAGACACCTCCAATGACAGCGACACCACCTACGACGACAACGACAGGGGGGAAGGAACGCGTGCCAGCAGGAACAGGAGAGGAGGTCAGTTCGGGTATGATCCGCAAGAGGGGGAGAACTGGAGGCGCCCTGCTGTGATTCGCGTGATGGAGTTGCTCACGGATCACTTCGACATGAACGTGTTTACTTCCATGCCTCCCAAGGGATTCGTGCTTGGCTGGAATTGCGACAGGCACACATGGTGGAATGTAACACGTGTGTGGGTCAACGTGGCTTCTGCGCTCTGGGGTGTCTTGCTCCCCCAGGAGGAGTTGCCAACACGCCAGATGCAGCAGGTCGTGGAGTTTGTCCGCGCGCGCGCGGATCTACCGCCGCCTGCACTCGGTCCAAATCTGTACACCCTATGTGTTGGGGGGGAACAGACACTGGCTATCGCAGCTAGAGCTGTCCTCGCTGCATCTACGTCATTCACTAACAGCTCCGCAATCCTCTCTCGTCACCTGGAGACCATGTCAGAGGAACAGCGTATTCGTGTCGAGCCTGCACGCACTGCAATCACCCGGAGTCAATTAACAACATTGCGACGCGCCTATGACATGTTCAGCCGTGGCGAACTCATCCCGCCAAAGGTTCTCCAGTATCGTGTGCGTGCTTGCAATCTGTCTGGTGTGGCATCATTTCTCATGACCACCGCTACGTACAAGGCAGGCCTGAGTCACACGGTACAGTTCGGAGGCATCAAATTTGAAAATGTCCCCGTCTTCGATCGTGGAAGCACGTCAATCGAACAACTATTCGACATGTACGCGTCAACGACTAACAACCCAGTTGGAATGCCTGCATTCACCCTCATGACTAACCTGCTCACACGCAAAAGTAAGATCAAGACGGGCCTTTCTTCCTTCGAGAGTTACTTCTGGATGGCGACGGAGAAACTCAAACAGGCAATTTCGCGCCTAGTAGACCTCCTGAAGGCTAAGTATGAAACAGACGGAGAGGAACAAAACGATGCCAATGACGAGAGCGACAACGACAACGACAACGACGAGCCCAATGACGTCATCTCTCCACATGTGCGCACGGCCGATTCCCTCTTGAATGCACTCGAACTGCTTGTTGTGTTCCTCAAATGGGAGTTCACCGCCTCCCACATGCAGCTTCAGTGCGACGATCCAATGCATTCGGCCGCGTTCGCTCTCACCACCAAAAAGGAGAAGAAGAAGAAGGCAACAACCACCTCAACCAACCAACGCAAAGCACGCACCAACAAGCACAAACGCAAGAAGACCACTCTCAAAAGCGACACGCCAACCATCACAAATGACATTCCAGTGGTCACAACAAACGAACAACCGCGTAAAGTATGCAACCGTTGTGGATCAGCAATGCGATTTGTGAATGATCGTTTTGTCCCATTCGTCGAAATGCTTAAGGACAACGAACTCGCAGAACACAAGGACGAATTGCAATCAATGCTTGCGGCGGCGCCGGGATTCGCTGATGAAATCACTAATTACATGGCTCACAAAGTGCGTGCCAAAGTGCAATTCCGACAAATCGCTTTTTATCAATCCGAACTCAATGATAAGCCTGAAAGAGCCTATGTGGTACTTGACCATAAGCAAAAAATTCTACCAACAGGCCAAAGCGAAGCCCAACAAGAATATTGGGGGAAAAAGGGAATGTCACTGCTTGGGGCGATGGTCATCACGTGTCGCAACGACATTTTTACTTATCGGTTCATTGACATTGTGGTCGGTGGAAGACCGACACAAGACACTCTTCAAGTTGGTGCACTGCTTGACATTGTGCAAAAAAAGGTCAAAGACATTCACCCATCCGTGACTGAGATCATCCTACAGAGCGATAACGCGTGTTGTTTCGCCAGTCACGAGCACATCGCGCTCATCACATCGGTACTCAACAAGAACCTTGCAACACGAAAGGCCGCCAAAATCATCGCATGGATTTACACGGAGGCCCAAACCGGTAAGAGCATGCTGGACACCCACTTCGCGTACATCACCCGTGTACTGCGAAAATACGTGCAAAGTGGCAAGGACATCAAGACCCCGTTCCAACTCTTCCTCGCGCTCCAAGCCGGTAACATCGCAGGTACGACAACGGTACTGGTCAACGCAGAGACCCTCGAAGGCAACATCACGACGCTTCCTGGCGCACCAAAACGACGATTCCGCGCGAACGGGCAACAGGTGCGTCAAACTCACGAGGTGAAGTATGATGATGACCAGGCGCGATTGGTGGCTGCATCTGGCATCACGGAAGACGTCGTTGTGAAGAGCGCTGAATGGGACGGCTGGATCATCAACCAGCTGGGCGTTGCCGATGTTCACACACACAAGTCCGACAAGCTGCCGATAACGTCCGAATCGTTCAGGAAGACGGACAAGACGCGAAAACTCGGGCGCACAGCGGCAGAGAGCAAGGGGCTGGTGTTCGGCAAAGCGATCCAAGACGTACAAGGATGCGTGCCGACCGACCGCACCGCGGAGTTGAAGGACAAGACCGCAGAAACCGAACACCCACCACTCGCAGTGCCAGGCTGGGCGAGCAAAACCGTACGGATCAACGCGAAACTACCAGACTACATCGCGGACAAATTGAAGGACATCAGTGAAGCGTCCGCGAAGGACTCGAAAAACAGACCGTCCGAACATGAAGCACACGAACAATTGATGGCCAACGAAAGAACGAAAACTGACTGGTACGTACAACTGCACGCTAATCCCATGCGGGTGAAAGCATCGCTGTCTGCAGCGTACAACGCCAAACAACGCAAAGAAAAGAAGCAGGCTGCCCTCATCAAGGCAGAAACCAACACCAACACCAACCCAACAAACAAAGCAACAGCATCTGCAATCATGGCGACCCACAATGCGCCAGCTGCAACAGAGGAGGAACGAAGAGAAGAAGAGTTGCAGAGAGAAGAAGAGGAGCTGAATCATCAGATGTGGTGTGATGCTCACACAATGAAGGCCAATGCAGAAAGTGAGGCTGTGTTGGATGATGAGACGGAAAATTGTGATGGGCATGAACTGCCGCGATAACACTAGTTGTGGAGTTTTGTGGGTGGCAGACCATGCTACTAAAACGAGTCTAGAGGCCATCCAAAAAGCACATCCAATATCTGCTTGTCATGCCATATCTCAACAACACATCGCTTAAAATTAAAACTAAACATTGCGCTCAGACGCCTGGCTATCTGTTGATCAGAATATCGAAGTTAAATGAGTATTGAAAATATTTTGGAAGTCATGTTGGTTTCCTGTGTGTTGTGTGGTGGATTCGGAAAAAAAAATGGTCGATGGCACAATGTTGCCCTCCAATGAGCACACATGATCATCATCATCATCCTTGCATTTCAGCAAACTGATCAGATCATTCGCTCTGCATACCCCCCAGCTATCCGCTCCATGAAGGTTGGCCTCAGACATCGGCTCTGCATGCAGCAATGCAGCCACACACTGAAACAGAGCGATTTCGAAAAATCATTTTCAATCCGGATGCGGTATGGATACGGGTCCATACCTCATCCATACGATCCTTGCAGCCCCTCCTTGTGCCCCTCGTGCATTACCACGCTCCATGGCGACAGGCAGATGCATCCAGAATGGGCTGGGAGTGCATGGCTGACGCGGTACACCTCCATATGATGATGTGGTTGGGCATTTTTTGCTCCCACCAACAACGACCATTCTGCAGATATGGTCGGCTGCAGCCTCTTGTACACCGTCTCTGTGGCGCACGCTTCACGACGTGCATCTTCAAATGATGCCGCACGCATCTTGTATGGGTACCTTGGCGATTGAGGGGCGTCTTCCCATCGCCCCTCACCGCCAAAGCCACGCGACTGGTGCCAGGCGAGCCCCAACCAAAACTCCCAAAAACCACCTTTCTCTCCGCGCGGAGACCTTCCCGGTGCTCTGCGAGCCTCGAACTTCGAGGGGGCCTTCTTCTTGCCCTTCCTGAGGCGTCTTGCCCATCTGTAGGCGCTGATATGACCTGTGTGTGGCGTACACAGGCCAAAACCAACGAGCCGATTTGGAGCCAAATTGTGGCCGTATTTCTGGGGCCTACGACGGCCCCAAATCAACCCCTCTTCCCGCCTCCGTTCGTCCACCCACCAAACGCTGCGTGGAGATGACGGCGATGTGCTTGGATCTTGAATTGGCCGGCTGGTTGGTGCGGCGCCAAGCATACCGTTCGACGGCCATTGTGGTATTTTTGTTGGTGTTGCGCCATTGTCATGTTGGTGTGTCGAGTTTGCCACTCTCAACTGGCCTCACATGTTGGGGGATGCGGGGGTTTACCTCCAATTGTAGTAACTCTCCGAAAGGAGCACAACACAAAACACTTGAGGAGTACCAACCCCACTCAACCACTTCGCCACGACGAAGCAGACCTGATGATGTTGCGCATCGTGATATCATTGGTGTTTCGTGACGACGTATCTAGTTGGGTGACGTCGATGACGGATCGGCCGAGCACATGGTTGAATGCATGTAAACGCGCATGCACCGCTTCTCCCAAAACTCCACAACTAGTGCTATCGTGGATGGACTGTTGGGTGGTCCCATCCGAACACCTGAAAAAGAGACTAAACAATTCAAAATCAGAACAATGTCGCTGAAACAAAGAACAGCAAAGGGTTAAATTGGATCGATGTAGTCGGTTGTCAAAGGCTGAAACCCGAAAGAGATCGAAAATTGCGCATATCCATCGGTCCATAAAACTTAAAATAGGATCTAACTCAAAAATCCATCGGTTAATTATTTGTATTAGACCTACAAGGATTACAAATATGTGGTTGGTTAGTATGTAGGAGAGAAAATTTCTGGAGGCCAATAACGGAGTGCAGGTCGACTCACTCGGGGGGCTCCTAGAATGTAGCAACCCATCCCTGCATGCGCGTCCATGCCATGAGCATCTTCGAGTCTTTGTCACTTCCAGTTTCTGCAACTTCCAACTTTTTCCCAAATCGACAGACGATGCTGCCCGGTTCAGATCAGCTATGATATCTGCCACCAGGGCTCTTCCCTTCATCATCAATCAGCCACTTCCAAGAATAGGACGATAGCATCAATAGACAGCAACACATCAACATGTATTCTCTCACTTGGTTACTTCCGCAACCGGAGTTGCCTGAGAAGGCTGGCAGTCTAAGTACACGGCAAGAACGGCTGCGATTCACGCCGGTAACTGGATACCTACTATATGACGCTAAAGCCACATGTTGGCATTCATCTGGTGATACGAAGATACTCTCTCCGATGCCATACGACTAGAGCAGAGCGGTACTGAAGCTCGTATCATACCATGCAGAATACCATACCATTGAAGCGCGGTCTCCATACTCCTCCAGAGAGAAGTGTATTCTTGCTGATGGCCACAAGTACGAGCAGATGCGAGTTCGGATCTGGAATGATGCATCCTAAGAGTACTATTGATAGTGTATACTTGTTAGGAATCGCGGGTATAACTTTGTCAAGATATAAATGATTATCGCACCTCCCAATATTATTCGTCACACCTTTGGATACTATTCGTCACACCTTTGAATTTTATTCATCACGGCCATGAATAAAGACGAACGTGATTGATATCAGTCTTACTAACAAGAAAGGGTAGCCTGTCCTCTGACAATATAAGAACCTCACCAAACCCAGATCAGGAGGTCCTGATACCAAACCAACCATGGCAACCATGCAGACAGCAATGTCAGTCAGAACAGACAGCAGGGCAATGGGCAAGTGATGCACCCCCTCTGGGGAGCAGCACACACCCCTCCTATGGACAAGAAACGCCACAGGTTTGGAACATCAGAAAGGATCAGAACATCCACAGGTTTGGAACATCACCAAGGATGACACCAATCGTGAGATGAGGTGTCACGGGATGAAGGATCGAAACATATGGCAGACAAGCACACAGGACTGCAGATTCCTACCATGCGAACGTGGACAGCTACGAATATGCAGATACAAACTATCAGCACAAATACATATAGTGCAAATTACGTTACTCCCATAGCCCCCACTATCTATAGATTTCACTTGTGTTCGGATCAGCAATCGCAACGCCTGTAGCTCAACAGTAGAGCATCAGTATTTCTCACTGAGGTTCCGGGTTCGAATCACGGCATGGTAATTTGCTTTTGCTCTCCCCTCGTGATTTTTTGATAGTGCTCTTTCACAAACGATGAGATGCCAAGACGAGGACGCAGAGGAAAACAAACAAAGATTCACAAGCAAGGCATGATGAATGAAGAGGGAAGTACCTGAGGAACATCATGATACCCCATGATGCCACCGCAACAAATGCCTGCTATGAAAATGAATTTGGAAGAGAACATGAGATTGAGCTCACAGTTCTAAAATGGTACAGTTTCTAACAGCAGATTAGATTCTAGTACTAAGTATAACCCTGGATTTCCAACAGATCCTGCCCAAGAAAGGAAGCATGGCAATAACACTCATAATCTGCATGTTTCTTCACCATCTACCAGTATTCTCAGTTGACTACTTGTGGAACAGAAGACTCCCATCTGGACCACTTGCAATCAAGCTCCCACAGCCAACAACAGCTAACAAGTGAAAACCAGTATGTTTGGGCTCTATAAATTGGTGTGCGTTGTCACGCGATTGGTGTGTTGTGGCGCGGAGCTGTCACGTTGTGTTGTGGCGCTACTGGTGCGTGCCGCACAGCCATCACGTTGTGTTGTGGAGCAAGAGTCACGTGTTGCGACACAATTTCACTCGCTGTTGTGAATGGTTTTGCATTACAATCCGTTCCCTGTGACGTAGAAGACGGATCGGAGAGAGACAACGCTAAATCGCTCTGAATATGAAATCGCCGCTTCTCCCAAAAGCAAGCAAGCCAGTGCGAAAAAGGGGCCAAAACCCGACAACTTGTGTTGTCGTTGGTGCGTCAAATGTGATCTGCAGGTCGTATCGTGCGGGTACGAGTACACATGACACTTGGACAGAAAACGGGACGAGGACCCTTGCTGCGATCTTCGAATGCCGCACAGCGATCCGCTTTGTGTCATGGGCGAATTCGTCCAGGAACAGGTGTGTGCGACCTCTGGATGCAGCAGTCCATCCACTGGACAAGAAAAGACGCCGCCAGAGAAATGAAGTTTCGGATTGCTTCATGACCATGGCGTCATTTTCAACAACATCGACCATGGCTTGGATTGATTTCTCTCTCTCTCTCTTGTTTGCATGTTGAGCAAACGAAACGCGCGCCAACAAAACGTGCGCCAACAAAACAAACGCGAACTCGCAGCTGTTCATCAAGACAATAACCGGCGACTGTGTCTCGTTACCGTTTGCGCGATCGCAAGGAAACGGGCACTTCGCTCCCAAGAACTCTGGAAGGGCTTGCGCTCCTGTAGCCCTGATGGTCACACATGACATAGTCATGAGGAGTCTTGCTGCGCAAGTAGAACCATGGTGAACGCAGTGCAGAGGCGCGCTTGAAGGCAAAAAGAGTGCCTTCACTTCGCAAACATCTTCAAGATTTATTCGCTCGTATTCCAAACTGTTCTGCACGTAGCAGTCGGTCTGGAGATAGGTACTTTTAGGGTCTTGCTATTCCCTGTCTTTTTTGCTGTTCTAGCCAAGGGTCACAACGACGGGCAAAAAGACGACGAGACAATGACAGTTTGAGATGGCACAAGATTTGTTGGTTGGGTGCGGAACAATCACAGAGGTTACACAGAGATGGATGATGACCAGGACGAAAACGAACCACGACCTTCGCTCTCTCTCTCTCTCTCTCTCTCTTTGGCACCAAAGCAAATCATGGTCGATCAAGAGTGAATGCATGAGCAGATGCCCGATCCAACACTGCGGGAACGCAAACATCTCCAGGGGGAACGCAAACATCTCGGAAGTACCCAGGGAGAGAAGTAGGTGACGCTGTGCCTTCCTTTGGGGGAGCCATTTTGGCATGCGCTGTGCCTCGCGTGAGCCGCCCCTCCGCGTTGCACTTCCTTGTGCGTGATTCATCGTATATACCCGTAAGCATGGCTTGGCACGAACATAGTAGTAGCGCAGATAGTTGTCCGGCTACGAGTAGTAGCACGAGTACAAGTACTTGCACGAGTGTGTTCGGATGTGGCCAACAAGTACTCATGGGAACGCGAGGAGGAGCCGCGCCCAGGCAGAGTTGGTTGCGCCAGCGCCGCAAAATGGTCACCAACACTCTCCTCAAATGCCAACACCAACGCTCGTGTTGGCACGCCACCACTTCCAAAAGCAAGCCACAACCAAGGCTGACCCAATCAACACAAAAAGATCAGCAGCACCAAGAACGACGGCATCCCTCAGTAAATGCACAATCGCTGACATCCGAGGCAAGACCATAATATAATTTTACAGAACATTACATCACATAATATTAGAGTACCAATGAGCAAAACGATGACAACTGCAATGAGCATGGACAAAGCCATGACTGCGGTCGCAGATGGACGAGTCCTCGCAGAGACAGGGTCTGACACTGACACTGACACCAGTCCTATTGCTATTACTAGGAATGCATCACACACAACGGATATATCAAAGATGTTTACGTCAGGCAAGGACTTCTACGATGATGGGTACAATGAGGAGGAACTCAGCGCCAAGCTCGAGACCAAACTCAACCTCTCCAACATCCCGTTGATGGGACGTCAAGCTGAACTCAAGAAGCTTCGCAATGCGTATCAGTGCATGCTGGAACGGAGTAACGAGGCAGAGAACGGCAATAGCAGCAACAACAACAACAACAGCAACAATGATGCCTACCCCAATTCAGGATCTCCGACCGCCGGCCAATCTACGAATACATATGAGGGTGCTTCGTGCTCCACCCCTGTGGTCTTCGTGCGAGGAGCCAGCGGAACCGGAAAGACGAAGATGATCAACCAGTTTGTCAAGGATCTGCAACAGGATGCAGACAATGGAGACAATGCAGACAATGGAGACATCCCATCGCTTCCTTACTTCATCCAAGGCAAGACCGATGAGCACATCCAGGACAGCGACCCTTTCTCCGCCATCATCCAGGCCCTGAACGACTTCTGCCGGCAGGTTGGGAACAGCCCCAGTGCAGAGCGACAGCGGATCCGACGCCGCATTCGCAAGCATCTCGGTTCCAAAGCAAACATCGTCAGCAAGCTGGTCCCGGCTATTCACACCTTGCTTTCCTCCGGCAACGCCAAGATCAGCAGCGTGCCACAATCCCAGTTGAACCCAGCCACTGACGAATCAGCTTCTCAGCAGCACCCGTCGCAACCTTCAGCAAAAGGTGCCCCGATTGATGACATCAAACAACAGCAATCTGTGGCATCGGTGTCCGCCAGTGATGCTCCCGATTCCGCTCAGATGAAACGTCTAGTGGAACAGCTCGGGGCCAAGGTCGACGTCGCGTGGAATCAACTAAGGTACACCTTGACAACGTTGCTCCACGCCATCTCGACGAAGCAGCGACCGGTCATCCTCTTCCTGGATGACCTGCAATGGTCTTCGCAAGTCAGCATCGATCTCATCTCGACCTTCCTCTGCGACAAGAATTTGAAGTACTTCCTCATGATCGGTGCCGTTCGCCAGGACACCAATCCTCACAGCCCAGGTGAGCTCTTGGATCTCAACGACGACAACCCGCTCAGGAAGATGATTGAGAGTTTGTGCACGCCAGCAGGCTCCAACCTTCAACATGAATCCGCGACCAAGACGTCTGCTTCCAAACATCAAGTGTCCTCGCCATGGACGGACCTGGTGCTGGCTCATCACACGAAGCATGAGATTGCGGAGTGCCTCTCGATCCTCCTCAACCGCACCGTCGAGGATCTGGAACCGTTCACGTCCAGGATCTACGGACGTGCGGAGGGAAACATCTTCTTCACCCTCCAGCTGGTGGAGCAGCTGCAAGAAACCAACATTCTTGCGTACAGCCACATCACCTTCCAGTGGGAATGGCACTGGCCCCAAAGCAACGCCTCTAGAAGCAGCGCCAGCAGTGCCCGGAGCGTAGGCAGCGACAGCTACGCCTTGCCTTTCGCAAGGAACATCGTCGAGCTCATGTCTCACAAGCTCAGTCGGCTCTCCCCGCAGCTCAAGGCAGCTCTCGCCTGTGCCGCTTACATCCGCGCCACATTCGACCTATCCACGCTCCGAATGGTCCTCAATGCGCAACCAGCTTCATTCATGTCTCTCGGAGACGACGCGTGCGCGACAGCTGAGCCAACCATCTCCGCGGAGAAGCTCGAGCATCTTCTGGAGGAGGCCGTGCTGCAAGGATTCCTGACCAATTTTACCGGAGGCAGCACGTACTGCTTCGCCCACGATCGCATCCAGCAGGCAGCATACGAGTCGGTCCCGTTCGGGGAGGATCGCTGCAAGCTCAAATCAAGAATCGGCAAGTGTCTCTTCGAGTACTGCCGTCCATCGACGCGCTCCACTATCAATAAGGATGATGATACTGATGATGTGACCGCCGCTAATGAACTCGGAGACGACGAGTACAACGATGATAACAGCAATGCATACCCATTGCTAAGCGCGGGCGGCCAAGTCATCGATCAGACGCTGCTGTACGTTGCCGCGGATCACCTGAACAGTGTGCCGACGAAGGATCATCTCTTCATCGCCAAGCTCAATCTGCAAGCCGGGGACTTGGCTCTGTCCATGGCGGCCCTGGCGCAGGCCTCGGTGTACTACAGATCGGCATCTACTGCCGTGAGGAAGATCCGCGAACCTTGGAATCGTCAGTACAAGCTCAACCTTCGGCTGCATACATCCAGAGCGAGGATTGAGTTGGCGCTGGGTCGGTACGAGCTGGGATACGAATTGAGCCAAGCTGTGTTGGACCACGCTAAGACGCTCAATGAAAAGCTGCCGACCTACGTCTCCATGATCCAAGCCCTGGGAGCTCAAGACAGGCACCAGGAAAGCCTCCGATTGGGACGCAAGGTGACCCAGTCGCTGCGCAGCTACCCCAAAGGGTCGTACGGGCTGCACGTCCTGAGGAAGATGATGATGGTGCGCAGGTACGCGAAGCGAGTATCGGATGAAGAGATCATGTGCCAACCCCTCGCGACCAACTCCACCGACATCCTCCCCCTCGTCTTTCTCCGCGAGGTATCCATCCGAAGCTTCTTCTGCCAAAATACCGTTCATTTCCTGCTTTCCACCTTCAGCATCATGCTTTGGTCGAAAAAGAATGGTATCACAGAGGATGTAGGCTTGGCATTCGCAAACTACGGTCTCTTCATGGGAAAGCTGGGAGACGAACAAAGCGCCTTGCGGTTCGGGAGGCTTTCAGTGAAGATCATGAAGAGGACGAAGAGTCCATCCCTCAGAGGGATTGCACATATCCTCTGCGCACTCTATATTCATCCATGGAGCGAGCCAATAGGACCTCTCGTAAATGGCTACATCCCATGCTACATCTCCAGCATGGAGCACGGCACCTTCAGCGATGCGCTGACATGCTGGCAGACAAGCAACTTCCTTGCGCAGGCCGAAGGCTATCCGCTCCAAGACATCTATCGTTCCTACACCGAACTCGTCGATCAGATGCGACTGTACAAGATCTCATCAGCCACCGGCTTTGTCAAGCAAGGTATACGATTTTCATCCGTCCTGTTGGGTCGTGAGGCCGTGGATTGGGAAGAGTTCAGAGATTTCGGCGAGTCTGGCGACATCAGCTCACTCGGTAGTCTCGAAGTTCAGATGGCTTTCACCATAATTTTACAGCTCTGCGTCATGTTCCACAAGTATGACATTGCTGAAGCAATCATCACGAGACACAAGAAGGTTGTGGCTGGCGATACCTCTTACGCAAGGGTGGTTCAGCGCGTCGTGTGCACTGGACTGACAGCGGCTGCCCTGTACCGTCAAACAAGGCAGAAGAAGTACATGAAGCGGCTGAACGAGATGAGGAAGATGATCAGAACGATGTGCCGCAAGAAGGGACTTTCAAGCATCAACCGTTCGTTGCTGCTTCGAGCGGAGCTGCTCTCAGTCACGAATGCATCATCGACAGCACAGCAACTGAACAAGGTGAAGCAAGCGTATGAGGATGCCGCCGTGTCTTCCATTGACTGCGGACACGTTCATGACGCGGCGTTGGCGTGTGAGTTGGCAGGTGAGTACATGCTGGCCAACGCAAAGCTGTGCAGGAAAAGTGACATCGTTGAAATGTTCACTCGCTCCTACGAGTACTACGGGCAGTGGGGTGCTGTCCTCAAACTGGAGCATCTGAAACAAGAAAGAGGAGAGTTCATCAACGAGAAGCTATATGTGAGGCAGAATGGCGACCAGGGCAACAAGATGGTGGTCATCAACTCGGGCACCGGCATCATCCGGAATACCATCACAGGCAAGGTGCTCCCAACGTTTGATTACCGCAGCCACTACAACTTGATCTACGCAAACCAAAAGACAATGGCATCAGCACACAGCAGCTCGGTTCACACGGCCCCGACTGAAGCATTGACACACGGCGATGATACGCACATATCACCAAGGCCTCCCACAGGATTGGAACGTCGGAACGATGGCGACACTGGTGACGCCGAGGACGACGAGGTTTCCGTGCTTACTGATGTATCACACCTCTAGAGCATGAATAAAAGGCACTGATTTATAATACGGTATAGCATCATACTCGAAAATGTAGAATTGTAGAATTAGGATGGTGCCCTACATACCGTCAAGAAAGAAGAGACTGAAGAGGTGGGCGGAAGAAGAGCGAGAGACAAAAACCGCGATTGATGATATTCCATAATTTGAATATAACGTTTTATAACGGTTGTATTCACAACTTGTTGTCGTCACAAAATCGCACGCCGCAACCAAAAGGCGAAACCATCACCAGCGCTGCGCCGCCAGGCTTGTGCTCATGCTCCCGCCGCGACTTCGAAACGACGATCCTCTTTCGGCTTCATACGCTTTGATCATCCATCACTGTGGCGTCGCAAGATGCTGACCGCATCATGCATCACGCATCGCACGGGGTGCGAAAACGATGCCAGAGTCGCAACATTTCAGTGTTTCGGTTCACGTGTTGCACACGTTGCTCAAACGATCTCGCGCTCTACGTCGTCGTTTTACAGCTGTGAGCGGATGTCTGTCGCTGCCCTTGTGCGAATGACGATGGGAGCATCGGGTTATCGCCTTTGCCTTCTTGTTCCACGCATGTATGCCTCGCTCTTGTTTCCGCTATTGACCAACAGCTACGCGTTCTCGGGATTGGCAAGTCCATGCACTTGGTAGCAGCATCGCATCGCATCGCATCACGGAATTGGGGTCGGAACGCCTCCGGAGCATCCGAACGAGCAAAGCAATACAGTGACTCTTTTAACTCCGGCGTCGTATCACAGCGCCTACGACAAGGTTGTGCTGTCCCCGACGCAGACGATCGGCAGAAGCATATGTTGAGACAGATGCAAACATCACCAGCAAAACACCTGTTGCGTCAAGATGAATGGATGGAAGAGGTGATCCGCAATACCGGGAGTCACCATCGTAAGGAAAACACCATGTCTTTCGAGGCCATCTCATAGGGAGCGCCCGATTGATTCTTCCATTGCTCTATTCGGCTGTGAGTTGGTCCATCACATTCTGCCCATCGATTGCTGAGTTTGATTGTTGTTGTTGTTCGTGTTCCATCAACGGCCCATGTCAATCCACGGCCACATCTCATCAACAGTCACATTTGATCAACTGGCTACCAACTTACACGGTCACATCTGGAACAACACAAACCACAAACACAAGAAAGGACAGACTGACAAACGGACAAACAACTCATCGCCCAACAGCGACTCGCTACTGTTACACATGCATACCCCAGTGCGCGAAAGGCAAGTGCGCGCATGCACGCACACGTGACAATCACCGTTTGGCTGACAACACATCTTTCTCACAACAACCAATGCGGATGATCCGTTGTGATTGGCATCACTCCGCTCTCTCAAAACGTGACACCGAGCAGGACCGATCCCACAAACGAGCGTGCACGTTCATTCGACCACATCGACCCAGTAGTGGGATCTTGGCTCCAACGATCATTTAGGTCAGACACGATGTCGCACGACATACCGGTCAATCTTGGAAAGCATGACACGCTGTCGCCAAAGTCAACCGTACTCACAAATTCCGTCACAAAGGTGAAGACGATCATCAAAAGGCAGAACAGTGGCAGCAACAATGACAGTCCGCAACCCACCAAAATCAAAGATGCGGAGCCAAACCATCGCTGATGCTTCATCTCTCATGTTTCATGTTTGTTTTCTGTCAGACCATGGGTGAAGGCGAGTTGCGCCGAAGGTAAAGGTGAGTATCTTCTCTGCTGTAGTCCGAGAAATAGGAACATTGGAGAAGTGTGGAGTGGGGTATCCACACCATCTCCACTCCACCGCAACGAGAACATCCACAACTCCAACACCAGCATCAACCGTGTCAACAGTGTCAACGGTATCGACGGTGTCAATAACGGACTACCACAACGCAAACGCCACACACACAACACACAAACAACACACAAACACCAACAAAGATCGTCAACTCAAATCGACTTCCACTCTTCACTCCTCATTCATCTCACAATCTCACAATCTTGCAATCTCTGCAACGCTCAATCACAGCAACAACCAGGGTATCAACACAACAGCAGCAGCAACAACGAACAAACAAACAAGATGGATCCTGTTCAGCTCGTCAAGTCGGTGTACTCCACCGGACTCCTCATCTTCTCGATCACCATCGTCTGCGGACTCATCTTCAATGAGCAGACCAAGGTCTCGTCCGAGGTCCACCCAGCCGTTGCCCTGATCGTCATGATCACGGCCCTTGTCTGGCTCAACATGGTTGAGGGAGGACAGGGTTCCCTCGTCGGTCTCCCACCAGTCGACCGTGACCTCTACGTCGAATCCCACCCAACCGCTCACCAGTGCACCTCCCTCGCCCACAAGGGTGACAACCTCGACCGCTACCTCATGGGACGTCAGTTCATGGTCCTCCTCATGGTCTTCACCATCAACCAGTGCGGTGCCCCGCTCGCCGATGCCGAGGTCTTCGGACTCCCAGACATCATCATCCAGATCTTCCTTGGATCCGGAGCCGCCATGATCCTCATGACTGCCCAAGCCGGACAGCTCAACTCCCAAGTCAACGCCTCCCTCTGCATGCTTGACTACATCAACAACTTCTTCGCCGTCTTCACCCTCTACGTCGCCCTCGCCATCGAGTTCTCCGGACTTCTGCATTCGTGCTACCTCGTCCAGATGTTCTTCGTCTGGGCCTCAGGCAAGGAAACTGAGTCTAAGGAACCACCACGCGACGGTGCCCAGAACCTCTTCTACTGGGGCCGCATCCTCATCTCTCTCGCCATCCTGTGCTACGCCATGGCCGTCACCCTCGTCGCCCTGTTCGATGGAAAGACCACCATGTGGGCCGGAGTGCCAAACGGAGTCGCCGTCATCCTCTTCTTCCTCTTCATGTCCATCGTCGGTATGCTCGAGGGTATGCAGATCGCCTTCTTCGCCGTCGCCAAGCTTCCAAAGGAGGACCGTGGAGACCACCCAATGGCCCGCAAGACCTGCGAGCTCCTCTTCCGCGGTGACGGACGCAACCTTCCAGGATTCATGATCGGGCGTCAGATCTGCGTGACCATGTGCTTCTTCATCATCGCCCGTGTCACCACCCTCGATGTCGAGGTCGGAACCGGCGAGAACATCTTCGGAGTCTCCGACAGCACCCAGGAATTCTTCAACACCGGACTTCTCGGAGCCCTGATCACCACCATCATCGCCTCCATCACATGGCAGCTGGTTGCATCCGTCTTCCCAATCGCCTTCCTCTCCAACCCAATCGTCTACATCTTCCTCCAGTTCTGTCTGTTGTTGGAAGCCACCGGTATCTGCTCCGGAGCCTGGGTCCTTGCCTCCATCCACAAGGCCGTCTCTGGCTTCCAGCTCGATGAGGTGTACATCGGTACCCCAGAGGAGCGCGCAGCCGGCATGAAGCCAGACCACCAGAGCAACCGCAACATGCACTTGGGAACCAACGTGCTTGTCGGTGAGGCCGGTTCCACCGCCGTCCCACGCGAGTACCTCGAGCTCCAGAAGGCCTTGGCCACACAGAACGAGTCTTACTCCGTCCGTCGCGAGCGCATCCTGTCTAACATCAAGGGACTTCGCGAGGAGATCAACGCCTGCAGCAACGAGGAGGATGCCGCCGTCTTCGAGTCTGCCCTTCGCATGGAGACTGCTGCCATGGACAAGCTGAACCAGGCTGAGAACGACAGCGTTGGCGAGAGCGATGAAGAGATGGGTGTGCAGAAGTAAGCGCTTTGCGCTGAACGCCATCATCAGCCTCATCATCATCTGCAGTGCATCAGGCAGGTCGTCTACCACGACAGCCAAACAGCCACAGGACAGATCGATCACCCCTGTTCCCCTATCTCCCACGATGGAGACACTTTTGGGGGACCAGATTTTATGTAACAGCAACGTGACAACGAATTGTACGCAAAGTAAAGCTAAATTAGCAAATGAATACTCTGCAACAACACAGGACAAGAAGCCGTCTCACCATTAGCATGGACCAACATACTCCAGCGTGTAATAGTTGCGGCACCAGCAAACGGATCGCTCTGAGAATGTCTGCAATAGTGTGTCCGAGATGTATGCATCCGAAACCTTGTGTTGCTTTTCACAATTCGCCATGTGGGATTCGCCAACCCTACCATCCCAATTGTGCTAGAATGCAGCAACCCATCCCTGCATGCGCGTCCATGCCATGAGCATCTTCGAGTCTTTGTCACTTCCAGTTTCTGCAACTTCCAACTTTTTCCCAAATCGACAGACGATGCTGCCCGGTTCAGATCAGCTATGATATCTGCCACCAGGGCTCTTCCCTTCATCATCAATCAGCCACTTCCAAGAATAGGACGATGGCATCAATAGACAGCAACACATCAACATGTATTCTCTCACTTGGTTACTTCCGCAACCGGAGTTGCCTGAGAAGGCTGGCAGTCTAAGTACACGGCAAGAACGGCTGCGATTCACGCCGGTAACTGGATACCTACTATATGACGCTAAAGCCACATGTTGGCATTCATCTGGTGATACGAAGATACTCTCTCCGATGCCATATGACTAGAGCAGAGCGGTACTGAAGCTCGTATCATACCATGCAGAATACCATATCATTGAAGCGTGGTCTCCATACTCCTCCAGAGAGAAGAGCATTCTTGCTGATGGCCACAAGTACGAGCAGATGCGAGTTCGGATCTGGAATGATGCATCCTAAGAGTACTATTAATAATGTATAACAAAATACATATTGGTCCAAGAGCATTCTACAACTCCACGATGCAGGAAGGTACCGAGCTAAGCTGGTGCATCGGCACAGCCTGAGTGTCGCTGTACGAGCAAGTGCTTACTGGCACCGGCAAGGCATCATCCAGCAAGAATGGTCCTTTCTGGATATCCATGTCATCGTCACCATCGCCATTGGAATTACCGTTGGTATCACCATCCCAGGCGGGCTCCTTCACAGTATCAATAACTTCATCCCACCCTTCTAGTGACACCAAGCTTGGTCGACGCTCTTCTTTTCCGGCCTCGATATCCTGTTCGGTACCAGCCAACGGGAAGATATTAGGCAACGCCAAACTCTCATGGCGGCTCAACAATGTGTCGATGCTGCTGCCCGTGGTGGCGCATGGGATTGGGAAGTAACCCTGGCCTTCAAAGTCGTCTCTTTGCGTGGTGGCGCTGTTGTAACAAGATGGTCTCACAGGGCCACATGCCACCGCGGACTGTTTGCGCGCGATGTGGGTTGCATCTAACGTTGACAGGCCATCAACATCCAGCGGCGCTTTCATTGACGTGCAGTCTTGCATGGAACAAGCTTGGCTGGCATCGTCGTTCTCTGGATCGGATGCGATCTGCTGGCTTGGAGGAGGAAGAACGGATACGCTGGAAGATGAGGCATCGCTCACCCGCTTGCTGAAGATCTGAACGATTGAGTTGATGGGGACAACGGAAGATGGAAGAGCGTCGTCGGCTTGAACGCTCCTGTTGCCGACCTTCGCGTTGGAGAGCACCGCTGATGCGATCATGTCGCTGTACGTCTTCTCGCTGAGCGTCGTCAAGGGACACGCTGACTGTCTAATAGGTGCGAACTTGGGCATCTTCTTGAGTTTCTGGACAGTCTTCGACACCGCCGATGCAGCCTTCGCCGAGGATGGCGATGTATCAGCGGATGCGACGGCGGCATTGTGGCGAGAGTTGAGGTTGCCGACGCGCTTTGCGGACTCGAAGTCGTTGCGGCAGAATTGCTCATGGTGGTATGCGCTGTTCTTGCCCCTGCCACGCGTCATCCTCACGAAACCGTAGTTCCTCAGCTGTCTGGTGAAGGACCGCATGTGCGTCTGGCGGAAGTACCTTGGCATGACGAGTTCCACAAACCGCTTTCGATCATGGACGCGGAATGCGTTCTCGTTGTCAGGCATCCAAGAAATGATGTCCTCGAAACCTTGTTCTTCGACGTCGGTGAGGAGCTGGTGGAGCTTGATTGGGAATGGGAGATATGGAATCTTGTGCTGGTTGCTGCGCTGGATGGTCTTGATCTTGTTCAGATCGAGGTTATGGAGGAAGGCGCTCATGTTGCGTGTGGTTCTGCCTTGTCTGCCTTGCTTTGTTGTGGAGTGCTTTGGGTTGGTTTGATGAGCTGTGGTTGTGTTGAGAGCTGATCGATACGATTTTTATGAGACCGATCAATTGGCTGCCTGATTGGTCTGTCTGTATGGTGGGCTGCTGATCGTACGCAGAGTGCTCGTAGAGTTTGTACGAGCATTGGTATGTATGGAGAGTGTATTATGATGGTATTGAACAATGGAATAGAGTACATCGGTGACTGCGGTGACTGCGATGACTGCGGTGAATGCTGAGACGAGAAACCGAGGCTACGCTGTACGAGCGCTGCGGAGAGCAAAGATTTGATTTCGCGGTTGCTGTCTGCCTGCCGTGTGTGATTGATGCGCGTTGGTCGCCACCAGCACAGCGGTTTCCGCGTTTCTCGGACCAACGAATCGAGTCGCTGCTTGGAAGTGCGCCTACTCCACACTCCACGGGAGTACGAGTAGGAGCCACACCTGCAGCGGTACCAGCAGCGTTGGGACCACAGGACATGGATTCTGTGATGAACATGCACCAGGAGCGTCAGCAACACTCACATTGCAGTTCTACCCAAGAAGAAGCCGCGCGTGCTGGCAGTTCGTCACTTGCGTTCCTCTTGATACGTAAATCGACATCGTTCGCACTACCCTAACTGCTCGTACGTTGCGTGTGGCTCTTAGCTCGTTGATGATTGAACGATGGGTCACAGCATCCGTTTGGCGTTAAATGCCCAGAACGCCCCTATTCTGCAGCTATCGCCATGCGAAGCACGAACATCTTCCCCCTCTGTCGCCACAAATAGACGAAGCCAACGCGTCGACGTGGGTCACTGCGACATGAACAGACTTCATCAATCATTCGCGAACGTCCGTGCACAAGAAATGGAACGCACATCTGTGCCGAGGTAAATGGTGGTCGATTGAGTCGTTTGCAAACATCTGTGCCCAAATCGAGCAAAGTTGTGCGTTCTTTCCCGCGAAACAACGTGTCGTGATGGACGGACAGACGGAATTATCGGCGATGCCGCGCCCTCTTGTCGAATTCGCAACAGAGCACGTGTCCACGCGACGCACCATTCATTGCTATGCGAAACCGCGAGGACGCCACAAACAGGGAGGAGAAAGTTGGAGGATTGGAGCAAACATCTGAGCAACCGCGAGTCACAGCCATCTGGGACATGGGTTCCACGGATGCGAATGGGTAACCTCGCCCAGGTATCTGTTGTGGCGGCTCCAAGTAATGGAAGACAAACAGCAAACACAGAAAGAGAAAGATCCGTGGCGCAGGGATGCTCAGCTGACAGGCCGAGTTGGATTGTGCAATCACTGATCGAATGGAAATGGAGGGATCGCTTGGTTCGAGTAGGCACCGTGCAAATTACATGCATGATATGTATGATAGGTGTCAGTGGGAGTAGATCATTCCACAAACAAGCAGATATTATACTTGCATGAGAGTGATCCGCGTGCACCCTGCCTGCTTGTAAATGGAACTTTATGAACATCACAGCAAAGTGGTGTGCTTTTCCAATCGGTTGCCGATCTATGTGCGACACGAGCGCAGCTCTTCCCTTGCTTACCATCATGATGTGCTCGCACTCGCACTTGTACTCTAACATCTTGGATGTACCAACAGTCTGGCAACTTCCGTTGTGATGTGAGACCACCATGGAGTACGCTCGCCACAACTCCATGTCTCTGGCGTATTGGACAGCGAGCGCTTCATGACGCCATGCATCCATTGCGAGTGTTGCGGAGGCATCTTGGTTGATCTTCTGTTCTTGTGGGAGATGCTCTTTGGGTTTGAATCATGTTTGGATGTCTGTCTGTTAGCTTCTGTTTTGTTTGTTTGTTCCTGGAAGACAGCCAATAGTGTGTTCATACAATTGATGTTGTCAAACAGTCACAACCCGAGTTCAGTCGTCCTTGTCACCACACGAGGAAACTAATAGTTGGACTCAGAGGAGCCTCCATTTCACGACCAACCACATTCGCAAGGAGTCGTGCATAAATCGTTCGCCTGAAGAGCTGAGAAAGGCCCAGTTGCGTGTGTTGGCACGAGCTTTGTGTGCATGACTCTCATGACTTCTTGTGGTCACAGTCATCTCAAAGGATTTTCGCGATTTGGTTCGATCTTTCCCAGAATGATCCGTGTGGCGCAACGGTGCTTCTTGGCGTGTGTGGAGATGGGGTGCAAGAGGCAAGAGGGAGAGACTGGTTGTGTTGCCCTTGCCACCACCACCAATCATAGCAACAACAATCACGACAACGACGACAGGTGCGACAACAGAAACTGGCCGAACCCTTTGCTGTCGATGCTGTGCCAATAAAACCACGCTCCAACTCCATAGAAGAAGCCATCGGAAGGACGGATCCGACAATCATCCATTGTCATCACCCCTCCCGTTAGCTCTCCCATCAGCTCTCCCTGCTCGTGCTAATAGTGCAACTAGTGTTAATAGTGCAAACACAACAGCGCGCAGAACAACACAAGCAACCATGGCCAAGGACGAGGAAAAGAAGAAGAAGAAGGACAAGAAGAAGGATAAGTCGGAGGACGGCAGCGGCGGCGAAGAAAAGAAGAAGAAGAAGGATAAGAAGAAGAGCAGCAGCTCCCACGGCGACTCCGACGATGACGCCGCCCTGGGGGCCAGCGCCCAGGTGAAGAAGAGCAAGAAGGAGAGGCCCACGGACGACAAGGCGGCCAAGAAGAAGAAAAAGAAGAGCACCAGCGTGATCAGCGCCGCGACCGACGAGGACGAAGAGGCGGTGGACGTGCCGGACGAAAAGAAGAAGAAGAAGAAGGACAAGAAGCTGGCCTCGAAGCACAGCGGCTCCGAGTCGGAGGAGGACCTCGGCAGCGGCGACGACGCCAAGAAGAAGAAGAAAGACAAGAAGAAGAAGGACAAGAAGAAGAAGAGCAAGGCCAGCGACACCGACGAGGACAGCGACGAGCCGGAGCCGGATCTGGAGGATGAGGAGTCCGCCTCTGAGGCGGCCGAGCCCGAGCCTGTGGCTCCAGAACCCGCCGCTCCTGCTGTGCCCGCCTACAAAATGCCTCCCCCGCCTGCCAAAGTCAAGGTGGAGCTCTTCGAGCCCAACGAGGCCGCGACGCCGTCCCAGGACGCCAAGTCCTTCGCCGAGATCACGGACGACGCCACCAAGAAGCTCTGCAAGAAGCTGTACAAGCTCCTCAACCTGGACCCCTGGAACGAAAAGACTCGCTACGATGACGACGACACGTGCGATCTCATAATCGAGCACCCGGAGACCTGCCACTACAAGTACGAATTCGAAGGCTTCTCGGGGCGCATCTACCCGCTCAGCATGCTGTGCGCCCTCGAGGCCTCCAAGGACGCCGTGGAGCTCGCCTACGACGCCTTCCCTGCCGCCATCCGCGAGACAGATCTCTGGGTCGGCACGCCCATGCACTACGCCTGCGCCTACAAATCCAAGCCGGAGGTCGTGGAGTACCTGGTCCAGAAGGACCCCAAGGGCGTGGAGGCCACCAACTACTACGGCCGAACGCCGCTGCACATGGGCGCCCTCTTCAAGGCACCAGAAAAGACCATGGCCATCCTTCTCAGGAAGTACCCCACCGCTGCCCAGATCAAGGACAAGGAGGGCTACACGCCGTTGCACCTCGCCTGCGAGAACGGCGCAGCGCCGGAAGTCATCGGCCTGCTCACCAAGACCTTCCCCGACGCCGTCCACGCCACGAGCCAGTACGACATGACGCCGCTGCACTTTGCCTGCTCCCAGAACGCCAACCTCGAGACCATCAAGGTCTTGCTCGTCGAGGGTGACACGGCCGTCTGCCGCCTCACCGACATGCTCGGCCACACACCCCTCCACATGGCGCTCATGGGATTGGCATCGTACGACATCGTCGAATTGCTGGTCGCCAGTTCGCCCGAGACCTGCATGGCCAAGACGCAGAAGGGCGAGTATCCGCTAGACATCGCCTTGCGCAAGCGCGCCCCAGGCGAAGTCCTGGAGCTGCTGGAGAAGATGATCGACCGGTTACGAAACGGATAAGCAGGGTACAGCGCATCGTGTCCTTGTGCAAATCGTGCTAGCACCCAAATCCGCCCTCGCATCCTCCAGCGCTTCGTGTCACAACATCGATCCCAACAATTGCGATGGGAGGCAACGACGCCGCGTAGGCCTCGCCTTTGCCGATTTGCTTTTGGACGAAAACCGGGCACAGTAGCACGGTGCGCACCCTTGTCACGCTCCGGTGGTATCTCCTGATGGAACAGTAAGCGCAAAAATTAAAAAAAAACATTAGGCGACAAACTTACTCGTACGAGGAGAACAAAAGAAGCTCTCTGTGGGCGACACGAGCACCCGTTTGCCGGCATGGAAGAGTGCCACAGATTGTGCGTGAGTTTGCCTTTTGCTTGTTGACATCATTGTGATCTTCGTCGTCGCTGCTACCATCACTCTCGTCATCGCTCTCGTCATCGTTTCTCTCTCTCTTGTTTGGCACAAGATCTGGCAATACCAACACAACAGTACCTCTTTGCCCAACAGTACTCGTATCTGCCCACACTCCGAAAATCACCCACTGTGTCTTTCTCATGACTCTGCTGGTCCTTCACGAGAATGGGATGCGCTCCCGATCCCCACAAACTGCTGCGCCGGTCAGCGTTGGGACAAATGACTTCGCGCCATGTCCCAACTGATCCATACGCTCGCCATCGCATGCCTCGCCACCACTTGCACTCCCCAAGCATGCCCAATGCAGTCCCCACTCGTCAACAGAACAACGAACCTGGACAACAAGAGGCCCCGTGGTGCGGGGCCACTTTCTCCAGGGTGGCAACACGTACTGAAGCGAGACATCAAGACCAGAGTACGAATACGTTGCCCAATACGTTGCGTCTCATCTTCCTCAGACCTCGTGTGGTGTTATACATTCCTCACTTTGTTCTATTCACGATGCCATGTCCTCCTGCATCCAATGTTACATACAAACATCGCCGCACTACCACTGCTGTGTGTGTTTCGAAAAATCCTGGATCTGTTAATTTAGAATAAAATGGAATTTCGAAACTTGCCTGTGAATCCTCGCCTAACCTGCGGCGGCGGCAACTATGTTCATGTGCTGCATCAGCATGATGTTCATCAGCATCTTGTTCATTTCGTGGACCTCCAACATTGGCGGCGACTGTTGCAGCAGGAGCGCCTTCAACAACGACGACAACCGTTCAAAATCTTGTCTCGATGCATCGATGTCCCCGATCTGGTATTTGATGTAAGACGTGTTGTGCATCAGCAGCATCTGGAACGTCCGCATGGTGGCAGCATGGTTGCTGTCCAACTGGGTTCGATGCATTCCTTGCGGATGCTCCGAAGGACCGCCTTGCGTTATGCTTTGCAGCACGGCACATGACTTGTCGTAGAGCTGTTGAGCCTTTCGCAACACAAAGGTTTCGGAGCCGTTCGGACTCGTGCTGGCCACCGCTGTTGCGTTGCAAAACTTGAGATGGTAGACAACGGCCGTATTGTAAATAATGCACGCCGTGATCAATCGCAGATCATCCGGCTCCCAACTCACCTGTTGCTCCTGCTGTGGCGCGAAAGGGGACGGATCGGAGTGGATGGTATGTGGTGAAAATCGTAGCAGGCTCTCCATAATCTGATCGTCGTGTCCTGGTCCGCGAGGATCCTGTGCTTGTCCCTTCTGGGAGAGCGTCTTGCTTTCCATGGAGCATTCCGTGTGCCTCGATGGCGTGGCAGCATAGAAGGAGAAGAGCACACCTCCATGCTGACTTGGATACAATCCAGAATTGTGCCCATCCTCATTAGTTGGCTGTTCAGGGTCGCAGATCATGCCATTGCTGTATGCCGAAGGATCTGACCGCCCATAGTTCGTTGGGCATGCTGAGCTCGTCAAGAGGCTCTTGAGGATGCCGAGGGATGCAACGAAACAGTCCACAGCCTTGGCCTCGTTGCCTCGTTGGAGCTGCTCGATACCTCGATCATTGAGAAATGATGCTTCCTGCATGGCTTCTTTCCCGTGTTGTGGGTCAGCTTTCGTTGTTGGCAACATTGCTGTGTTCGAGGGTTTGAGTCGGCGGTTGTACTTGTGTTTTGTGAGAGGAGTCTCGTGAGGATCCTTCGCTGTGTGTGTTCGTGTCGACGTTGTGATTGTGATTGTGATTGTGATTGTGATACTTCACGAGTTTGAGTTTGGATGGTGCTTCTTTTTATGCGCTGTTTCTCAGACTCTTCCGATGGGTCGATGAGCGTGTGCGAATGTGAGTGCGGCTGCGACTGTTGCCTCCGATTCATTTCGTTGTCGACCAGCGTTCAATGCACCAGGTATCACAAGTCTGCTTACGGATGCGCAGATATCTTGAGTACTGGTGTTCACATGCTCTGCCACTAATTCTGCTGAAATCGAAGAAGTCTGGTGGATCTGAGAAAGCCAGATGATGTGAGGCAGCTCGTGGAGTAGTCGTTGCGGCCGCAGTTTGGACTTCGGCTGATTGGTGGTTGCTGACTTTCTCTCGCCCCAGAGCACAGCACAGAGAAGGAAGCCCCATGTGCGCTCAAGCGTTGCCGTCGCTTGTGATCTCCCAAAAGTGGATATGTCTTGGGTCATTTTGGATGTGGCGAGGGGCGAAGGATCATTCACGTTTGCAGCTGCTTTGGCGAAACGTTATTGCCCAGCAAAAAGAAGCGAGTGTCAAAAGTACAAAAAGGCTCGTATCCGTCTCAGACACACAATCCGTGTTCGCCTTTCTCCGAAGGAGGGTTCGTCGCCGATCCGCGACGAGGGCGAGTATTCGTAGATGCACCCTGGGTTCACAGAAGCGCAGAATGCACACACCACCGCGAATGCATGTACTTGAACTCTCTGGATCCAATCCAAACAACGCGCCCACTTCTACACGTACCCATGAGTGTGTCCACCCAACGAGGACTGACACAAAGAATCGACGATGGTGCTCTGCTGAGGTGACATGAATCACCTTTCTCGTTTCGCAAAAAGAGACAACTTAGAGAGTCCGCTCTCTCCAGTCTATGACTTTGATCACTGTATCTTAAGCCACCTCGAGTAAGCACAGATCTGCGTCACTTCATTTTGTCACCTCAAACAGTTCTCCACTACGCCTTGGAATAGCCAGAACCATCGAAGGGATATTCAGCTTTACCCGCCCCCTACGGTACACGCTGCCGTCCGTGACTTTTCATCGAGTGTCCACTTCACGAACCAAAAGACCCAGGCGAAAAAAGCGGAATGGAGAACGAGCGGATAGAGTTGGTTGCGTGGGAGTTGCAATTGGTGACACCACCCACCGTTCCGGAGCGCAGAATGATCACGCAGGGATCACATACGGTATTCGCCCGGGTCTTCGTTGACTGGAGACATCGCATGACCTCGCCTCACGTCACCTCACCTCAGTGGGTGACGAGGTAGTTCCTGGCACATCCACATGCGCGAGGTGTGGCCTAAAAGTCTGGTGAGCCGGCACAATGATAGAGTATCACTTTTCTACGTGGTATGAGCCACGAGTATTGTACAGAGGATCAATCCCCGTCACTGCCAAGGACTGGAGGATGATACACGCACACGGAAAGACGGAAGAGGAACTCCTGAAAGTCTCAGGCACCAGTGCGAACGAATCGAAAGTGTGGTAGATTGGGCTGTTCAAGGATGGTTCATGAGGAACACGTTGAAATCTCGAATGAATGCTGTACGAGCTGCTATACTTGACTCCCGAGCATGTGGCGTACGAATACACCTTTGGATATCTCCTCCAAAGAGGATCGGGTGAGGTGGTGAGATGAAGAAGTGCCTACCTCTTCGAGTCTCCGTTTTCCAAGTAGCCCAGTACCCGCTCCACGCACCCACACATCGCAGGAGTACGAATACCAATTGAGCAGTCCCCGGTTGAAGCGAATAGGATGAGGAGAAGTGAGCATTCGTCACCCCCCACCAAAATCCATTTCATCTTTCTCCTCTCCAGGGCCAACATCTATGACATCCTGCGAAGTCTGTACGGTATTGGCCCTCCCCCTTGGAACAAGGAATACGAAGAAGGGAGATCCTTCTCACCCTGAGCATTTCATCAAATGCAGTCTCCCCTGCAGACTTCCTGCTTGCCGTCTCCGAAAGAACGAAATGACTGTGCAGAGTGGTGAGAGAGGGACTCGCCAAGAGTGTATGGCCGAAACCGCGAACACAGCTAAGATCTCAAAATCCTCCCCCGCACCGACAGCCGATCGAGTGATGCGAGACCAATCAGCGATAGGTGAAACAATGCATTCACAGGGCTGATGCGCTGCGATTGCGAGTGGACATCCACAGCCTGCTTTGCTTGTCCTGCCCCAATCCATAGATCGCAATCCACCAGCTCCTCTCCTCAGCTTCAACATCCTGAAATGGCACCCACATCTCGATCATGAATTCACAACTCATCGCAAGCCATGTAGTCCATTGAGTCGGAGACTGTGTCATCAAATCCAGGATTTGCTGAAAAGGATGCATTCCCTGAGCTCCAATAGAACCCACGTTTCGACAAAGACATCAACACGTTGGCGCATCAAAAATGACAAGGAGGCATCACAAGATCAGCCCTGCGCAAGGCGACAGCATCGCAACTGGCGCATCCACACTCCACCCTCCACCGTGCCGTGCTTTGCCGTCCCTCCCATACTCACGAGTATAGATATGAAAATAGCGTGGTTGTCTCAGTCCTTCAGGTCCAGTAGCCGCCGGTTTCGCATCACGTGTCGGCTGGCTCGATCTCTCTCCAGAAGTAGCCACTGTGGTTCTCAGCGATGCTTGGAGCCCAGCGTTGCAACATCTGGATGCACGAACATGCACAAACGCAAGAACTTGGTCAGGATGATGTCATCCGTGAGCGCAAAGATCGTTGGGACGATTCCAGAGCATGGTGAGGGCCTTGTTGTTGGTCAATTCGCGGAGGTGAGTGCCATGTGATTGTTGCTTTCATTCTGTCCGGATTTGAAGCCACAGCGCACTCACCCAATGCAAGTGTTTTCCCTACTATTCTTTCGTGACATCACTTGGGTAACCGCCGACCCAAACCTCCGCTCTCCTCAAAAGGTCCAACGCCGCTATCTGGAGCAGGACGTGCGGGCATTTGGCCGATTGATCGATGATCAAAACATCTTGCATCAAAGCATGCAGTGGGATGTCAGCAACAACAACGAGGTTGATGCTGATGAAATTATCGATCGGCGAAGACTGCAACGTCATGTGGACATGGGCTTTCTACGCTTGGACGAGACGAAGCAACGGACTGTGCCCATTGTGCACGGCATCATGCTCTCGAGCATGTTCTCCAGCATATTCGCGAATCTTGCGCCTGGCGCCGTGTACTTGAAGCAATCTCTTGATTTTGTCAAGCCAGCGTATGTTGGTGATATCGTGGTCGGACGCGTCGATATCGAACGGTTTCGGAGTGCACCTGGTGGTGGGTTGCTGGTCCAATGTACCACTACCGTTCGGAGGTTGGAGGATGGTAGGGTGCTGCCGGATGATGAAGACGGCGATACGGGTTGTGAAACATCTCACATCATCGAGGCTGGAAACGATCAGCATGAGAACGGGGATGGTGTAGAGGCTGTATTGAGCCCAGATGATCGCGGAGGGTTGGCAGAACAGGAGGATAGAGCTGATGTCGGCGCTCCGACAAAATTGCAAGACGATATCTTGGTGCGAGGTTCGGCCAAGGTGTGGCTGCCGACCGCGTATGCAATCAAAGAGTGATTACGATGGTTCTTTCGTAAAGACAAGAAGCGAGGCTCTGATAAGCACATCAACGTTTTGCATCTGCGCTGTCAATTTGCACAAATGAATTTGCCATCACACATGAATGCATTGGTAGACATGAATGTATGGGGACGGACACTGCTGGAAAATACGCGCAATGATCCATTGGAGATTTGACCATCGGCATGTTCCGGATGATGCGATTCCAACCGCGCAGTGTCTTCCCAGGAAGCGACGGGCTTCCCAATCATTCCACGGCCCTCCAGAGCGCTCGACTACATCCGCATCAACTGACTGCGTCTCATTCTCTTCCAGGGGGTATCATGTTCCTCCGTCCATGCAATGCGGACGTCATTCATGAAACTTGCGCACGCGGTATCTCTTCCACTGATACCGCAAAGCTGAACACCAATTCGAGACTGAAGAGCGTACTGCGGTGAATATTCGAGTTCAATGGGGCTGGCCGAGCAGCTTCTTGCGGGAATGTTTGGGGGACGCATCACCGCAGAGGGAACGCATGTGCCAACTCACTGACGAATTCGCGACCAGCTTGAGTGTTGGGCGGTGTTCATGTTGCGCGGGAAGACTACCGCCAATCACATCGGCACAGTCGCACGCTGCGGTCAACATAGATACACTGCTGTCCCCTCACCCAAGGTGTCATCGTCTCTCGTGCAGTAGCTCCTCTTGTTCCGCTGAAGCGTTCCCGACGATGATTGATGTGGACAGCATCCAACCACTACTGCTGGTTCAGCGTACTTGTGTGGTAGATCACCGTCGCAACGATGATCATCGCTGGGAGATCACAGCTTCGCTACTCTGGAGAGAGCGTGGCGATGATACCCCACTTTTGCTCGCAGGTGTCCACATGTGATGTCCGCGCCATTTCTTGCCATCCCATCCCATCTGTACCAAAGCTCCTCACGATCAGCTGCATCAACGGGTGCGCTCGAGTTGTATCGATTGATTTCGGCCGCCACTTTTTCGCTGGCAGAAACATGTTCAAATCCATTTCAGTCATGCTTACCTCCATTTGATCGAAGTTGTCCTCGAGTCGTACCCGTGACTTGGACGCATCGTCGATGATCACAAGCGGGAATCGATCGTGTTTCATTGTCTTTCTCTTCTTCCTTGTTTGTTGCTTGCGCGGTTTCTGTTCCCACAAAAACGCAAGGAACACAACAAACTTCCTGCCTGCGCACCATCCAACCACAAAAAGATCGCCGTCGGTGAGGTTTCCCTCACGTCTCGGGCATCTTCGCTCTCACAGACAAGAACATCCTGTGATGTGGATCGCGCGTGCGCTGTATTGCAGCATCAGGGTTGTGCCATCGGCGTTGCAGATCCACAAGAGTGTGGTATGGTGCGGATATACCGTGTCCATCGGTCGTTGTGGTTTGCGAGAGAGTGTCTCCTATTGTACTTTGGATCTCATGTCCAAGGGTGGAACATGCCTGATCAATCTCATAAAAACAAATCCACATCAAAGAACAACTGCAATCGCAATCGCATCACCATCACATCATCACACCACAACACTGCAGCACCCAAGCAACTCCACAACACACTAATTCACATCATCAACATCCAACATTAACATTAACACTCACACCAACACCAACATGACAGACCAGGAACAAATGCAGCAACCATCATCCAACATGCACCAAGAGGATCTTGAGATGGCATCCGGACACATGGATTCGGAAAAGCCCGCTGCCTCCAACAACGCCAATGACAACGGCAACAGCAGCGACAACGACAACGACAGCAATACCGACGCGGATTCGTCGTCGGCATCATCGGATGAGGAAAGCGCAAGCAAGGGCGACTTCGCAAAGAAGGTCATCATCGCCTTGTTCTTGATCGGATTCGTCGTATTCGTCATCGCGGATTCGCTGACCACCAGCTACATCCGCGATGGCTTGGAATCGTTCCTGGAATGGATCGAGGACAATCCGACGGGAGGATTCTTCGCCTTCATGTTGGTGTACACATTCGCGACCATCTTCTTCGTCCCAGGATCCATCCTCACACTCGGGGCAGGATTCGTCTTTGCCAACGCCTTTGGATTGGGAGTGGGTGTTCTCGTCGGCAGCCTCGCGGTCTTCATCGGAGCAAGCGTGGGAGCCATCGCATCGTTCCTGCTGGGCCGTTTCCTGCTGCGCGACTGGGTCAGCAACACCCTGACGAGCAAGTACACGCTCTTCAAGGCCCTGGATGCAGCGCTCGAGGAGAAGGGATTCCGCATCATGGCGTTGCTGCGACTGTCACCCATCATCCCATTCAATGCCATCAACTACATCGCGGGCGTCACGGCCATCGGATTCTGGTCGTACGTCTGGGCCATGTTCGCCATCCTTCCGGGCACCATCCTCTACGTCTTCCTCGGCGCTTCTGCTGGATCGTTGGCCGATTCTGCCGGCAGCGGAGGTGATTCCACGGTGACAATCATCGTGGTGATCGTGGGTGTCATCTTCGGCATCGGCGCCATCGCTTTGACATCCTACTACGCAAAGGCGGAGCTCAACAAGGTCGTTGCCGAGCAGGAAGGCCAGGAGGAGGACGCTGAAGCTGGAGTCGAGATCGAAGCCCAGCCAAACAGCCAAGAACAATCCGCCTGAGCGGCATCCTCACTGGTCCCAATCCACTGCAAATACCCACAGATAGAACATGATACAGCGCACAGTCAACGTACTCGTAATGTGATTCAGCAATAGATAATATTACACATAATACGATTCCAATACCGCACAATACATCGATCTACGGTTACTCATACTCTGTCCTTTGGGTCTCCACTCAATCAGCGCCCGTCTGCCAAAGCATTGAGGCCATCGCAGGTTGTGAAGAACCATTGCACGAGCGGGCACTAGTAGAGTAAAAATGTTGTCTATTGTAATGGTGTCGCTGTATCAAAATCCCCACGTCGAAAGCTGCAGAGAGCGCCAAAATCGCGGACCTCCTTTGTTTTTGAGCCGATCGTATGGACACGTATGTGTGCTGGCGTCGAGGTGGCACCGACGAGTACCATGCCATACTTTACCGTCTTGATGATGGCCCATCACATGTTGAGGATGTCATCGACGTCATCCAAGACATCCAGCAGATCGCCCGCCGTCATTTTTGGACCATCAAATGCAAGTGGATGGTCCTGCCACACAAACCGCGAGGCAACGCTGGATGGGCTGCACCGGAATTCAAGTTGGGACGAATTCAAGACGCTTGGTGCTGCCGGTGTCGTCCATGACGATGATCGATCGATAGCGACGTGCTTGTGGGTTGGCGCGGAAGCGTCCGCACGAGTTGGATCGGAAACCATCATTCCATCTGACTGTCCTCGTTGTTCTTGTTGCTGATGTTGTTCTGCACTGTGGTGCTCTGGGAGAATTCTGTTGGAGCATTCGGCCGTCCGTGTCTGGGTGTCTTCTTCTTCTGCTGCTGCTGCTGCTGCTGCTGCTGCGAGTTGATGTCCGTGCGAGGACATCCATTCTTGGACCCTGGCTTGATGTTCCTCGTCGAATGTGAGATCGCAGGAACGAAGGGATCTGAGCGTTATTGGGCAATGAACATGCCCGGCATCCAACCACGAGAGAATCGCATTTCTCTCGAAATGAATACCATGTCGAGTGACAACTGGATGTGTCATGAGTTGACCTGTTAAAGGGCAGATGAGGTCGACCGGTGGTTGTGCCTGGGAGCTTCCGCAAGCGGTGGGACGAGCGTTGGTAGAAGTGGACATGTTAGTAGTGGTGATGTTGCTGAGGTGCTTGCGATTATCGATGATGGGCTTTGAGTGTCTTGGTTTCTTTGGAGTTTCTGCACGGTTTCTGTGAAGTTGCGTTTGCGTTTGCGTTGCTTCGTTGGTGTCTTTTGAAATTGTGAGGAGATGACCCAGCATCGAGACCAACATGGGTAACTTTCGCGATTGGTGCGGTTTCTACGTGATGGTGGCCATCACTGTTCGTGGGCGACATCATTGTAGGGGTTCTGAGAACGCGAGTTGTGACCAGCTCAACGCGTCCGTGTGCGTGGCCGAAGGGTGGGTTCCACAACTCCGGACCAGCCTGGTTGCTCTGCTCTGCGCTCTGCGTGCTCTGCTCTTGCCTTCGTCACCTTTGCTTCCAAAAACTGAAAGATGTGGCGAACAAATGAAGACTGTGCTGTGCATAAATACTGATGTTACGATCAAGATGAATGATGGCACAATGCACGTTTGCAGCAGAATGGACAAAGATGTATGAACAAATCACGACCAAGGCATACACCCCAGTGGCTTGTGTCTTTAGCGCTTATAATACGTGTGCAGAATGTATGGTGCTATTACATCTGCGTATGATGTACATGTACAGGATCCTGGTTTGATCAGTTCGTGCCATCACACCAATACTCTCTCCAGTAGCTTTCACAAGGAGAAGATGACAATGCAGAGAGGACACGTATCTGTTGTGCTGAGGTGGACAATGAAAACTATCCGCGGCAACCACCACGCCGTTCCCCTATTCGATTCTATCTATACCCGGACTTGGATTGTTTGCCCTCCTTGATCTTGCTTTGTGCTTCGTTTAGACGAGTCGACACCAGAATAGAGCCACGACAAATCCGGATCATCCGTTCTGTGGACCATCATTTCTGTTAGTCGGACGGTTTTACTCGCATACCACTTGTGTTGGTGACAATCTCACATCACAAATAAACTAGTTAGTCCATTCATTGCACCGGGTCTCGCCTGCGTGGATTCCAAAGACAAACGAGAGTGCAGAACCGGCGCCCTGGCGCAACTGCTATTACACGATGGTCGCAATAATCTTACTCGTATTCTTGCTGCATCATGATCCACAATGACCCGCACCGTTCCATCGGTAGTGGCGTATCCATATGTACTAATACATCAGAGACCTTCTTCTACCGTTTGTCTTGTGCATGGCTGGCACGGTCTTGGAAACAAAGGAGAGCAAGACCTCGAAGAAGACCCCTGTGTTGCTCGGTTCTCTTGACGAATGCTTCATTTTTTGTCTTGGATGAAATACCATTCAGCACATACTCCGTCTGCCATTGGCCCGCTCTTGGTTTGTACATCTAGTCTGCTGTGATCTAGACTACGGATATGGCCTATCTCTGTATCTGCGATCACTATCCGATTCCGACTCCCAACAGAAGACGAAGTGCAGTGCACCATTATCGGCAGGATGGGAAGCTGCGTGTGTACAACGGTTTCTCTATCCGTATGCAGCTTGGCGAATGGCCATTCAATGGTCTTGATGGCGGGGAGCATCCATCTGAAGCTTGATGGAAACCAAGTCGATTGGACGCTCATACCATGGCGACTTTGGCCGTGGCACTTCGCTTTGTCTGTTCTTGCTGTTTTTGTTCGCCGGTATCACCGCCAGCAGGAATCACCCCTTCCGCATCATCGAGCATGCCCTCCTCACCTTCGTCGTCGTCGTCATCATCATCATGATCGTCGTCGCCATCATGGTCGCCGTTTTTCAGCGCGCAGCTCGTGCCCGTTTGCTTGTTCTGAACAATCGCCATCGCGATACTTTGCGATTCCGGATTGTCGTCCTCACCCACGATGTAACCGGTCTCCGTGTACTGGTCGAACAGGCGCCCCATGAAGCGCGCATTCCAAATCAAGAAGCTGGCGACGCAGATGCCCACCAGGCTGCCGTTCTCCACGAGGACCTTGGCGGAGTACGAGAAGGCGTTCGTGACGACGCTGCCCAGGGCCTTGCTGCCTCTGGCGCCGAATATGTCGATCCACGATTTGGCCTTGTACCGCACGGCCGGGCTGGTGGGTTGGTACAGGATTTCCTTCGTGGGATTGTTGAGCGCGTAGCTGCAGGCCTTGAGCATGATCATGGCCGCGAAGACGACTTGCAACGTTGGTCGTAACCGCACGCAGATGATGACGATGAGGCACAGCGATGGGAAGAGGAGCAGGGTGGTGCGCAGGCCGAGATACCGAATGACCGCGGACGTTCCCAGGAGGCTGAAGAGGAAGCTGAGGCTGTTGGTGGCGACGCCGAACAATCCCATGAAGGACGCGATGGCGTTGGTGGCCTCCTTGGTGAGACCGAATTCGCCCGTCTCGGCGTCGTAGCACGGATCGGACATGTCGCACGGGTACTCGGTGGAGAAGAATTCCTTGGCCAGGACCTTGAGCATGAAGTCGATGATGGTGACCTCCACCATGAAGAGGCAGCTGATGGCGAAGATACCCTTGACGTAATTGTGCTTGTAGAAGAGGACGAGGCCCTCCAGGATGCCTGCCTTTTGCTTCTTCGCGGGTTTGCTGCCGGCCGGCGATCCCGCCGCTTGCTCCTCCTTCTCCTGCCTCTGCTCGGCGGAGCCGTAGTTCTGGATGTAGTTGTACATGCTGGCCTGCAGCAGCAGCATGCACATGGCACCCAGCATGTAGCAGTTGGCCGGTCCCCAGACCTCTGCATAGCGATTGACGATGGCCGGTCCGATGATGGATCCTATCTGCGCCGTCGCCACCATGACGCCGTAGCTGGCCTTGGCGGTCTCCAGGGAAATATTGGAGTTGGCGAAGGACCAGAAGAGGCTGACCATGACGCTTCCGAAGCTCTCGATGGAGCAGTAGCTGATCCAACCCAGCAGCCTGGCCTCCGACTGGATCTGGTTGTCAATGCCGATGGTGGGGTGCCTGAGCAAGAGAGCGATGACCGTGAAGAGGCAGAAGTAGAAGGATCCGAAGATGTAGAAGAGCTGATGCTTGGGCAGGCTGCTGTCGAGGAGGTGATTGTAGATGGAAACGACGCCCAGCACGACGAAGACGGAGAGCATCTTCGCCTTGGGGATGGCCTGGACGCCACACAGCGTCATGAGCACGGTGTCCTTGAGCGAACGCAGCAACCAGTAGCCACCGATCATGAAGAAGAGCGTCATTGCCAGCGTGAGCGTTCGGATCATCTCCGACGGCGGCAACTTGTCACCGTATAGACGCTTGTAGATTTTCAGCAGCTTTCGCTCGCCGGATCCCATCAGCCGATCGAACCGCGATCCCCTGAGCTCATCCAGCGGAACGTCCAGCACTTCATCGTCCTTGTCGTGAACATTTTTGGGCAATACGTCGAGGTGGCTGTAGATGTCGCCTCCCTTGCTCACTTTGCCCGTGAGGTTGGCGGCTCCTTCATCACCGAATCCCTCCGCATCGGTATGTTCAGGCGGAGCATTGGCCGATTCCAGGGCCATCGTCGTCCACTGCTTGTCGGAGCTGCCGCCTTCATTTTCGCTTTGCGGACGCAGGGAGTCGGACATCCTCTTTGCCTCAGGGGAACTCATGGGGTACGGATCCCTCCGCTCCAATGGCGACGGTGATTGCGATGATGATGCCATGATGGAGCTGGTAGCACACGCAGAGTATGGTATGATATGATGCGATCGTGTGATGCGATCGTGTGATATGAGCAGGAAGACAGGAAAAATGACTGTTCCCACTGGAGAGCAAGTTGAATGACCGTGTCTCAACGCTTGTGCTCAATGTCTCAAGATTCGTCGGCTCTTGACGATCGTGGCTCCTGTTGTCGCTTCCCTCCAATCCTTGCTGTTGTCACAATCGCTTCCTCTCTTCTGTGATGCGCAGGTATCACGCTTTCGCTCTTCCAATGGACCTCAGGTGGTCTCCTCGTGCGAGTACGGTTGCAAGGCGCGAACCGATGTTGCCTTGGGAGTTGTGCCTGATTGGTGGGTGCGGTGGTGTTGGACACAAAGCCATCATTGTGACGTGCCGAAGCCACGGTTTCGCGTTGGCGGTGGGAAGAGGAAAACAGATGGGCGTTGGATCGAAACAGGTCACGAATTGATATTATTCGTGATTGAGGGGTGGTGTAAGACTGGATATGGTCTGGCAAGTCCATTGGTCTTTTCTCGACAGAATGGGGAGGTGGCGCATGATAAGTGGAGGCCATGACCTGTTCCATTGTCATGGTGTTTCATGTGTTTTGATTGGTCTCCAGGTGTTGTCGTAGGCTGATTGAGTTTATCATTCTGATCTGCGCCACTCAGGAGAGACAAAATGTTGCTTGGTGGTGAACGCGCCTGTTCAGGTACGTCATCAGCACCAAGGAAATGTGCCAACACGAAACCTGCACGCGGTTATCGCTTCTGTGCAGGCTCTGCTTCTCTTGTGTTCATTCCGTTGTCGCATGATTCAATCCGCTTCGGTTGGAGTTGTTTGGTCCCATCATAGAATTGAGCACACACATGAATACTTGTTGCTCGCAGGCTGGCATCCATCCCCGAAGTCGCATTTGACGACAGGATGAAGCGCGCACTGCAGGAGGATGATGATGTTCTGGAATCCCTGGCCATGATGGTCCATGATGGCAACGCGACGGATGGCAACGCGACGAATGACAACGGCAGCAACAACGGCAAGACTCAGACGCAATGGACATCCAACGACGACAACCAGCCCGGGCAGTTCGTTCCGACATCACCATCGCCGTCGCCGCCGCCATGCCTCAATATCTGCCACTTCCCACCTGCCTTCTGTCCTGCCTCCGCGCATCGGCGGTATTCCTCCACGGAGGGTTCCGACGCAGAGTCTGGCAGGGATGATGCAGGTCGAGATACTCTGCTGGCAGCGTACTACAAGCACACGGGCACCCGCGGGCGGCGCACGGGCCAACGGCGCAAGCGTCAGCGCAATGACGAGCAAATGATGAACGGCGAGCAGCTGCTGGCCAATGAGCTCAATGAACTGTCGTTGGATGAGCGCGAGAAGGTCTACGACGAGATCCACGGCGTCAGCAAGGCGGTGGAGGAGACTGAGGAACTCGTGGAGGCCCGGATGGCCGAGTTGGAGCATCAGATCACGACGATCCACAAGAAGGATGCCTACAGCAAGGTGGCCTTCTTGTCACCGCGCGCCGTACAGGATCGCCGTCTGCGACTCAAGGTGATGCGCAAGACGAAGTGGATTCCGAGGGAAGCCGCCAAGCTCATCGTCAAGTACTTCGAGGCCAAGACGAACATCTACGGCGCAGAGAAGGCCGCTCAGCCCATTCGGTACGAGGATCTGCCGAGCGATGCCAGACGGTCGTTGGAGTACGGCGCGATCATTCGCCATGACAACTGCGTCGATCTATCCGGACGAAGCATCCTCATTTTCAACTACACCCGATTCTTCTTCGAGTCCGGGCGTTCCTTGGTCCAGGCCTTGTGGTACATGAACACCAACTCGCCGCAACAGCTAACACAGACGGGGCAGAAAGGATTGGTGGTCATCCTCAACACGATCGGCACCACGATTGCGGACATGATGCACAAGCTGAAGCAGACCAAATCCGCCAAGGAGATGGAGATCTCGGGCGCTCTTCCTGTCCAGCTATCGAGCATGCATATCTGTTGCGAGAACAACGGCATGAAGCCGCTGGCCAATGTCATGCTCTTGGGCTTGCCCAAGGAGATGAGGCTTCGGAGTAAGATTCATTTCGGTTCCCACATCGAGTGTCTGTACGAATTGCGATCGTACGGCATCCCCACCAGGCTGCTGCAGCTGGATCTGGATCGCAACCCTGATCAGGATAAGATGATGGCCTATCTGCGGCGCACGCAGGACGTGGAAGCGGTATTCTGCAAAGAGTACGAGGAGGCCCTCCCGTCGAAAGATTGCATCCACTTTCCATCGGCAAAGGACGTCGTACTGGGACGTGGTCGGCCATTCCAGTCGCACACGGGCAACATCCGGTTCATGGAGTTCCTGGAATCGCGCAAGGCGGAGTACGATGCCATATCGAGCCGTTCCGGCAAGACTTCCTTCTCCACAGCCCTCGTGCAGGAACTCAAGGACCAAGGTGTGCGGTTCCTGAAGCGCGATGATGGCACCGGTCTGTTCTGGACGCAAGTCACCGACACCGCCGCCCGTCAAAAGATCGCCATGAGTTTGCGCAACCTCTCCAGAAATAGCGCGCGTATGTGAGAGCGTGTCAGATGGATGTAGCTCGCGTACGGGTTCGATCTGCACGCGTGGGACAATCGGAGATCCGATGGTGATTGTCGTCTTGCCAATGAATGGAACACAATGCGTGAATGGTGAAGATGAATGAAGACTTCCACCATTCGGAACAGCGGAGAATGAGATCTTGCCACCGACTTGCGCTTCACTGTTTCCATGCTATGCAATACCACACTACTGTTATAGTACAGCGTGAGATGCAAGCGAGGCGTCCACAAAGATGATGAAGCGAGCGAGATGACATTGATTTTCATTTTTAAGGTTGCTGGCATTTGATTGAAAGACAGTTGCATCGTAAGAGTGGCACTATCATCCACACCAATAACAATGAGACATGCTCCATCGTGGTTTCAGTTACCGGACCATGTTTGGTGACATTGACTTTTGTGGCACGATGTCGACGACAGATTGCGTAGGTATCGCACGTACGGCAAGTGATGTTGACATAGCGCATGGAGACAGAGCGCAGCGATTGCTATCATCCGCGATTTCAGATTTCAGCAGAATGGCGTGTTGGTTTTAATTCACTGTTTACATGTAAAGTGGTATTACCCTTATCTTGTCACATGTTCATGTACACCGCTGATTTGCAGTGTTCGTTGTTGTTTTCACATTGCTGTTGAATACATATAATAGAATTGGTTGCGTCCGTGCATTGGTTCATGCTGCGTTCTCCCAATCGTTGAAGTTTCAAAATGGCTGCGGCATTCAGCCGGTCGTCATGGTAGATGACCTGCCTGATGCACTGCAGATGATGATGATGTCGATGATGGCGTTCAGCGCAAAGCGCTTACTTCTGCACACCCATCTCTTCATCGCTCTCGCCAACGCTGTCGTTCTCAGCCTGGTTCAGCTTGTCCATGGCAGCGGTCTCCATGCGAAGGGCAGACTCGAAGACGGAGGCATCCTCCTCGTTGCTGCAGGCGTTGATCTCCTCGCGAAGTCCCTTGATGTTAGACAGGATGCGTTCGCGACGGACGGAGTAAGACTCGTTCTGTGTGGCCAAGGCCTTCTGGAGCTCGAGGTACTCGCGTGGGACGGCGGTGGAACCGGCCTCACCGACAAGCACGTTGGTTCCCAAATGCATGTTGCGGTTGCTCTGGTGGTCTGGCTTCATGCCGGCTGCGCGCTCCTCTGGGGTACCGATGTACACCTCATCGAGCTGGAAGCCAGAGACGGCCTTGTGGATGGAAGCGAGAACCCAGGCTCCGGAGCAGATACCGGTGGCTTCCAACAACAGACAGAACTGGAGGAAGATGTAGACGATTGGGTTGGAGAGGAAGGCGATTGGGAAGACGGATGCAACCAGCTGCCATGTGATGGAGGCGATGATGGTGGTGATCAGGGCTCCGAGAAGTCCGGTGTTGAAGAATTCCTGGGTGCTGTCGGAGACTCCGAAGATGTTCTCGCCGGTTCCGACCTCGACATCGAGGGTGGTGACACGGGCGATGATGAAGAAGCACATGGTCACGCAGATCTGACGTCCGATCATGAATCCTGGAAGGTTGCGTCCGTCACCGCGGAAGAGGAGTTCGCAGGTCTTGCGGGCCATTGGGTGGTCTCCACGGTCCTCCTTTGGAAGCTTGGCGACGGCGAAGAAGGCGATCTGCATACCCTCGAGCATACCGACGATGGACATGAAGAGGAAGAAGAGGATGACGGCGACTCCGTTTGGCACTCCGGCCCACATGGTGGTCTTTCCATCGAAGAGGGCGACGAGGGTGACGGCCATGGCATAGCACAGGATGGCGAGAGAGATGAGGATGCGGCCCCAGTAGAAGAGGTTCTGGGCACCGTCGCGTGGTGGTTCCTTGGACTCGATTTCCTTGCCTGAGGCCCAGACGAAGAACATCTGGACGAGGTAGCACGAGTGCAGAAGTCCGGAGAACTCGATGGCGAGGGCGACGTAGAGGGTGAAGACGGCGAAGAAGTTGTTGATGTAGTCAAGCATGCAGAGGGAGGCGTTGACTTGGGAGTTGAGCTGTCCGGCTTGGGCAGTCATGAGGATCATGGCGGCTCCGGATCCGAGGAAGATCTGGATGATGATGTCTGGGAGTCCGAAGACTTCGGCATCGGCGAGCGGGGCACCGCACTGGTTGATGGTGAAGACCATGAGGAGGACCATGAACTGACGTCCCATGAGGTAGCGGTCGAGGTTGTCACCCTTGTGGGCGAGGGAGGTGCACTGGTGGGCGGTTGGGTGGGATTCGACGTAGAGGTCACGGTCGACTGGTGGGAGACCGACGAGGGAACCCTGTCCTCCCTCAACCATGTTGAGCCAGACAAGGGCCGTGATCATGACGATCAGGGCAACGGCTGGGTGGACCTCGGACGAGACCTTGGTCTGCTCATTGAAGATGAGTCCGCAGACGATGGTGATCGAGAAGATGAGGAGTCCGGTGGAGTACACCGACTTGACGAGCTGAACGGGATCCATTTTGCTTGTTTGTTTGTTTGCTTGTTTGTTTGTTGTTGTGTTGATACTCTGGTTGTTGCTGTGATTGAGCGTTGCAGAGATTGCAAGATTGTGAGATTGTGAGATGAATGAGGAGTGAAGAGTGGAAGTCGATTTGAGTTGACGATCTTTGTTGGTGTTTGGGTGTTGTTTGTGTGGCGTTTGCGTTGTGGTAGTCCGTTATTGACACCGTCGATACCGTTGACACTGGTCCTCCAATCCTCGTTTCGTTTTGCCGATCACTTGTCCACTCTCGCACGAGTGTTGTTGTTGGAGTTGTCACCACGCAATTCCTTTCATGGATCTTGTTGAAGTCGAGCGTTGTTGTCATTGTTCTGTGTTGTGTTGGTTGTCATTTGATGTGTTGGTGCTGATGTCGGGTGTTGAGTTGCTGTTGCGGACAACAGCGTTTCGTGGCAAAATGTGAAGGGAATCGACTTTGGCGACAGCGTGCCCGTCTTTCCAAGAATAGCCGGCGCGTCGGAACAACCACTCTTTCACGATTGTTCGCTAGTCCCTTTTCGTAGAAACATGGTAGGGCCCACGTGGCGCATCTGCATTATTCGCGAAAGGTCGTTCAGCTTTGTGGACGTGCACGCGTGTTTTGTGGGACAAGGGTGCACGCTTATCGCCCGTTGTGGAAGAAGCCGCAGTTTCATTGTCATTGCCAAAGATCCAAACTGCAACTAGATGGATCTGCGGTAAATGTATATCAACTGTTTTAACGAAGATGTTGAGGCAGAAAATAGACACAAATCGGCTGAGAGAGCAGAGTACGCTGCTCCAGTATAGGGATGATGGCAGATGGATCATGAGCACTCGGTGGGGTTAGAATCCGCAATGGTATTTGTCCTGCATAACAGGCAAATGGATAGTGAGGGAGCGAGGAAGGGTGTGCATGGATTTACACACGGCATCATTCTCTTTTTCTTTCTCATGCCTGGCCACTGCGGAGCTTTGACAGAGACAAGCGCGGCACCTGTTTGTGTGTAACCTCTCCATCAACGCATAGATAGATTCAGAAGGACCTGTTGTCTGAACCGATTCAGAACGGGCATGGCACAGTATTGCGTGGTATGGTGTGGCGTGGGTTGTGAGAAGAACGATTAAACTCGTGCTTTGACTGTTTGACAACTCAATTGTATGAACAGACGACTGGCCGTATTCTGCGAACAACCAAACAAGACAGAAACTAACAGACAGACATCCAAACATGATTCAAACCCAAAGAGCATCTTTCACAAGAACAGAAGATCAACCAAGATGCCTCCGCAACACTCGCAATGGATGCATGGCGTCATGAAGCGCTCGCTGTCCAATACGCCAGAGACATGGAGTTGTGGCGAGCGTACTCCATGGTGGTCTCACATCACAACGGAAGTTGCCAGACTGTTGGTACATCCAAGATGTTAGAGTACAAGTGCGAGTGCGAGCACATCATGACAAGCAAGGGAAGAGCTGCGCTCGTGTCGCACATAGATGGGCAACCGATTGGAAAAGCACACCACTTTGCTGTGATGTTCATAAAGTTCCATTTACAAGCAGGCAGGGCGCACTCGGATCACTTTCATGCAAGTATAATATCTGCTTGTTTGTGGAATGATCTACTCCCACTGACACATATCATACATATCATGCATGTAATTTGCACGGTGCCTACTCGAACCAAGCGATCCCTCCATTTCCATTCGATCAGTGATTGCGCGATCCAACTCGGGTTGTCAGCTGAGCATCCGTGCGCCACGGATCTTTCTCTTTCTGTGTTTGCTGTTTGTCTTCCATTACTTGGAGCCGCCACAACAGATACCTGGGCGAGGTTACCCATTCGCATCCGTGGGACCCATGTCCCAGATGGCCGTAATTCGCTGTTGCTCAGATGTTTGCTCCAATCCTCCAACTTTCTCCTCCCTGTTTGTGCCATCCTCACGCTTTCGCATAGTCATGAATGGTGCGTCGTGTGGACACGCGCTCTGTTGCGAATTCGACAAGATGGTGTGACATCGCCGATGATTCCGTCTGTCCGTCCATCACGACACGTTGTTTCGCACCAAAGAATGCCCAACTTTGCTCGATTTGGGCACAGATGTTTGCAAACGACTCAATCGACCAAGATTTACCTCAGCACAGATGTGCGTTCCATTTCTTGTGCACGGACGTTCGCGAATGATTGATGAAGTCTGTTCATGTCGCAGTGACCCACGTCGACGCGTTGGCTTCGGGGGAAGATGTTCGTGCTTCGTATGAGAGAGTCGTCGAATAGGGGCGTTCTGGGCCTTTAAATGCCAAACGGGTGCTGTGACCCATCGTTCAATCATCAACGAGCTAAGAGCCACACGCAACCCATGAGTATTTAGAGTAGTGTGAACGATGTCGATTTACGTATCAAGAGGAACGCAAGTGACGAACTGCCAGCAGGCGCGGCTTCTTCTTGGGTAGAACTGCAATGTGGGTGTTGCTGACGCTCCTGGTGCATGTTCATCACAGAATCCATGTCATGTGGTCCCAACGCTGCTGGTACCGCTGCAGGTGTGGCTCCTACTCGTACTGCCGTGGAGTGTGGAGTAGGCGCACTTCCAAGCAGCGACCTCGATTCGTTGGTCCGAGAAACGCAGAAACCGCTGTGATGGTGGCGACCAACGCTCATCAATCACACACGGCAAGCAGACAGCAACCGCGAAATCAAATCGTTGCTCTCCGCAGCGCTCGCGCAGCGTAGCCTCGGTTTCTCGTCTCAGCATTCACCGCAGTCATCGCAGTCACCGATGTACTCTATTCCATTGTACCGTCATAATACACTCTCCATACATACCAATGCTCGTACAAACTCTACGAGCACTCTGCGTACGATCAGCAGCCCACCAGACAGACAGACCAATCAGGCAGCCAATTGATCGGTCTCATAAAAATCGTATCGATCAGCTCTCAACACAAACACAGCTCATCAAACCAACCCAAAGCACTCCACAACAAAGCAATCCACAACAAAGCAATCCACAGCAAGACAGACAAGACAGAACCACACGCAACATGAGCGCCTTCCTCCATAACCTCGATCTGAACAAGATCAAGACCATCCAGCGCAGCAACCAGCACAAGATTCCATATCTCCCATTCCCAATCAAGCTCCACCAGCTCCTCACCGACGTCGAAGAACAAGGTTTCGAGGACATCATTTCATGGATGCCTGACAACGAGAACGCCTTCCGCGTCCATGATCGAAAGCGGTTTGTGGAGCTCGTCATGCCAAGGTACTTCCGCCAGACGCACATGCGGTCCTTCACCAGACAGCTGAGGAACTACGGTTTCGTGAGGATGACGCGTGGCAGGGGCAAGAACAGCGCATACCACCATGAGCAATTCTGCCGCAACGACTTCGAGTCCGCAAAACGTGTCGGCAACCTCAACTCTCGCCACAATGCCGCCGTCGCATCCGCTGATACATCGCCATCCTCGGCGAAGGCTGCATCGGCGGTGTCGAAGAATGTCCAGAAACTCAAGAAGATGCCCAAGTTCGCACCTATTAGACAGTCAGCGTGTCCCTTGACGACGCTCAGCGAGAAGACGTACAGCGACATGATCGCATCAGCGGTGCTCTCCAACGCGAAGGTCGGCAACGGGAGCGTTCAAGCCGTCGACGCTCTTCCATCTTCTGTTGTCCCCATCAACTCAATCGTTCAGATCTTCAGCAAGCGGGTGAGCGATGCCTCATCTTCCAGCGCATCCGTTCTTCCTCCTCCAAGCCAGCAGATCGCATCCGATCCAGAGAACGACGATGCCAGCCAAGCTTGTTCCATGCAAGACTGCACGTCAATGAAAGCGCCGCTGGATGTTGATGGCCTGTCAACGCTAGATGCAACCCACATCGCGCGCAAACAGTCCGCGGTGGCATGTGGCCCTGTGAGACCGTCTTGTTACAACAGCACCACCACGCAAAGAGACGACTTTGAAGGCCAGGGTTACTTCCCAATCCCATGCACCACCACGGGCAGCAGCATCGACACATTGTTGAGCCGCCATGAGAGTTTGGCGTTGCCCAATATCTTCCCGTTGGCTGGTACCGAACAGGATATCGAGGCCGGAAAAGAAGAGCGTCGACCAAGCTTGGTGTCACTGGAAGGGTGGGATGAAGTTCTTGATACTGTGAAGGAGCCCGCCTGGGATAGTGATACCAACGGTAATTCCAATGGCGATGGTGACGATGACATGGATATCCAGAAAGGACCATTCTTGCTGGATGATGCCTTGCCGGTGCCAGTAAGCACTTGCTCGTACAGCGACACTCAGGCTGTGCCGATGCACCAGCTTAGCTCGGTACCTTCCTGCATCGTGGAGTTGTAGAATGCTCTTGGACCAATATGTATTTTGTTATACATTATTAATAGTACTCATAGGATGCATCATTCCAGATCCGAACTCGTATCTGCTCGTACTTGTGGCCATCAGCAAGAATGCTCTTCTCTCTGGAGGAGTATGGAGACCGCGCTTCAATGGTATGGTATTCTGCATGGTATGATACGAGCTTCAGTACCGCTCTGCTCTAGTCGTATGGCATCGGAGAGAGTATCTTCGTATCACCAGATGAATGCCAACATGTGGCTTTAGCGTCATATAGTAGGTATCCAGTTACCGGCGTGAATCGCAGCCGTTCTTGCCGTGTACTTAGACTGCTAGCCTTCCAGGCAACTCCGCTTGCAGAAGTAACTAAGTGAGAGAATACATTTTGGTGTGTTGCTGTCTATTGATGCCATCGTCCTATTCTTGGAAGTTGCAGATTGATGATGAAGGGAAGAGCCCTGGTGGCAGATATCATAGCTGATCTGAACCGGGCAGCATCGTCTGTCGATTTGGGAAAAAGTTGGAAGTTGCAGAAACTGGAAGTGACAAAGACTGGAAGATGCTCATGGCATGGACGCGCATGCAGCAGAGATGGGTTGTTACATTCTAGTACAACTGGGACGGCAGGGTTGGCGAATCCCACATGGCGAATTGTGAAAAGCAACACAAGGTTTCGGATGCATACATCTCGGACACACTATTGCAGACATTCTCCGAGCGATCCGTTTGCTGGTGCCGCAACTATTACACGTTGGAGTATGTTGGTCCATGCTAATGGTGAGACGGCTTCTCGTCCTGTGTTGTTGCGGAGTATTCATTTGCTAATTTAGCTTTACTTTGCGTACAATTCGTTGTCACGTTGCTGTTACATAAAATCTGGTCCCCCAAAAGTGTCTCCATCGTGGGAGATAGGGGAAGAGGGGCGATCGATCTGCCGTGTGGCTGTTTGGCTGTCGTGGTAGACGACCTGCCTGATGCACTGCAGATGATGATGATGTCGATGATGGCGTTCAGCGCAAAGCGCTTACTTCTGCACACCCATCTCTTCATCGCTCTCGCCAACGCTGTCGTTCTCAGCCTGGTTCAGCTTGTCCATGGCAGCGGTCTCCATGCGAAGGGCAGACTCGAAGACGGAGGCATCCTCCTCGTTGCTGCAGGCGTTGATCTCCTCGCGAAGTCCCTTGATGTTAGACAGGATGCGTTCGCGACGGACGGAGTAAGACTCGTTCTGTGTGGCCAAGGCCTTCTGGAGCTCGAGGTACTCGCGTGGGACGGCGGTGGAACCGGCCTCACCGACAAGCACGTTGGTTCCCAAATGCATGTTGCGGTTGCTCTGGTGGTCTGGCTTCATGCCGGCTGCGCGCTCCTCTGGGGTACCGATGTACACCTCATCGAGCTGGAAGCCAGAGACGGCCTTGTGGATGGAGGCAAGGACCCAGGCTCCGGAGCAGATACCGGTGGCTTCCAACAACAGACAGAACTGGAGGAAGATGTAGACGATTGGGTTGGAGAGGAAGGCGATTGGGAAGACGGATGCAACCAGCTGCCATGTGATGGAGGCGATGATGGTGGTGATGAGGGCTCCGAGAAGTCCGGTGTTGAAGAATTCCTGGGTGCTGTCAGAGACTCCGAAGATGTTCTCGCCGGTTCCGACCTCGACATCGAGGGTGGTGACACGGGCGATGATGAAGAAGCACATGGTCACGCAGATCTGACGTCCGATCATGAATCCTGGAAGGTTGCGTCCGTCACCGCGGAAGAGGAGCTCGCAGGTCTTGCGGGCCATTGGGTGGTCTCCACGGTCCTCCTTTGGAAGCTTGGCGACGGCGAAGAAGGCGATCTGCATACCCTCGAGCATACCGACGATGGACATGAAGAGGAAGAAGAGGATGACGGCGACTCCGTTTGGCACTCCGGCCCACATGGTGGTCTTTCCATCGAACAGGGCGACGAGGGTGACGGCCATGGCGTAGCACAGGATGGCGAGAGAGATGAGGATGCGGCCCCAGTAGAAGAGGTTCTGGGCACCGTCGCGTGGCGGTTCCTTGGATTCGATTTCCTTGCCTGAGGCCCAGACGAAGAACATCTGGACGAGGTAGCACGAGTGCAGGAGTCCGGAGAACTCGATGGCGAGTGCGACGTAGAGGGTGAAGACGGCGAAGAAGTTGTTGATGTAGTCAAGCATGCAGAGGGAGGCGTTGACTTGGGAGTTGAGCTGTCCGGCTTGAGCGGTCATGAGGATCATGGCGGCTCCGGATCCGAGGAAGATCTGGATGATGATGTCTGGGAGGCCGAAGACTTCGGCATCGGCGAGTGGGGCACCGCACTGGTTGATGGTGAAGACCATGAGGAGGACCATGAACTGGCGTCCCATGAGGTAGCGGTCGAGGTTGTCACCCTTGTGGGCGAGGGAGGTGCACTGGTGGGCGGTTGGGTGGGATTCGACGTAGAGGTCGCGGTCGACTGGTGGGAGACCGACGAGGGAACCCTGTCCTCCTTCAACCATGTTGAGCCACACGAGGGCCGTGATCATGACGATCAGGGCAACGGCTGGGTGGACCTCGGACGAGACCTTGGTCTGCTCATTGAAGATGAGTCCGCAGACGATGGTGATCGAGAAGATGAGGAGTCCGGTGGAGTACACCGACTTGACGAGCTGAACGGGATCCATCTTGTTTGTTTGTTGTTGTTGTTGTTGTTGTTGTTGTGTTGATACTCTGGTTGTTGCTGTGATTGAGCGTTGCAGAGATTGCAAGATTGTGAGATTGTGAGATGAATGAGGAGTGAAGAGTGGAAGTCGATCCGAGTTGACGATCTTTGTTGGTGTTTGTGTGTTGTTTGTGTGGCGTTTGCGTTGTGGTAGTCCGTTATTGACACCGTCGATACCGTTGACACTGTTGACACGGCTGATGCTGGTGTTGGAGTTGTGGATGTTCTCGTTGCGGTGGAGTGGAGATGGTGTGGATACCCCACTCCACACTTCTCCAATGTTCCTATTTCTCGTACTACAGCAGAGAAGATACTCACCTTTACCTTCGGCGCAACTCACCTTCACCCATGTCTGACAGAAAACAAACATGAAAGATGAAAGATGAAGCATCAGCGATGGATTGGCTCCGTGTCGTTGATTTTGGTGGGTTGCGGACTGTCATTGTTGCTGCCACTGTTCTGTGTTTTGATGATCGTCTTCACCTTTGTGACGGAATTGTGAGTACGGTTGACTTTGGCGACAGCGTGTCATGCTTTCCAAGATTGCCCGGTGTGTCGTGCGACATCGTGTCTGGCCTAAATAGCTGTAGGATGCAAGATCTCACTACTGGGTCGATGTGGTCGAATGAACGTGCACGCTCGTTTGTGGGATCGGTCCTGCTCGGTGTCACGTTTTGAGAGAGCGGAGTGATGCCGATCACAACGGATCATCGCATTGGTTGTTGTGAGAAGGATGTGTTGTCAGCCAAACGGTGATTGTCACGTGTGCGTGCATGCGCGCACTTGCTTTTCGCGCACTGGGGTATGCATGTGTAACAGTAGGGAGTCGCTGTTGGGCGATGAATTGTGTGTCCGTTTGTCAGTCTGTCCTTTCTTGTGTTTGTGGTTTGTGTTGTGCCAGATGTGACCGTGTAAGTTGGTAGCCAGTTGATCAATTGTGACTGTTGATGAGATGTGGCCGTAGATTGAAATGGACCGTTTATTGCTTCATTGGCCACGTCAGTAAAGTCGATCCAAGTCATGTCTGTAGGGGTTGAATCCAACGAATCGAATTTTCAACGTTTTGCCAAAAACTCGAAGAAAATGGCGACAAGAGCAACAAGAGCGAAAACGATGAGGGTGTGCCGCTGACAGAAACCTGAATAGCGTGACAGATTGGCGCCTGTGGAGTGTGCACCTCTGTTTCGTTCCTCAGCACTTCGTTCATTCTTCATCTGTGCCCTCGAAGTTTGTGCACAAACAAGCCACAAAGGTCATAGCCGTTGCCATACCAGCTTTGGCCTTCGCACGCTGCGAGTTCACAGTGTCATACAAGCTCACATCCATCCTCATCGCCACAGAGGAGAGGCAGAAGCGGAGGCAACAAGAGGTCGGAGCACCATACTAAACGAGCCCTCCCAAAGATCAGATCCAACCAGAAGCTGACAGCGACGCCACACAACAGCACAACTTGTGTTGGTGGAGGATCGCTGATTCGACGCTTCCCATCTTGTCGCTTGATTGCTTGGTTGGTGGGTTTATTGAATTTGCGCGCGAACATTGTCACCAAGTCAACACCACCGTTGAACACCACTGCGCAACACCACTGTGCAACACCACTGTGCAACACCACTGTGCAACACCACTGTCCAAGGCAGTTCGTCTGAGGTGGATGCACCATGGGATCATGCGTCTCCAAGGCGCCGTCGGCGGTGAATGAGAGCACCGCCAAGAGCGTCCATCATGGCCACCAACGCCCAAGGCAGCTGTCGCCGAAGCGAAAGCAGCGAAGGCAGACGAGCAGAGAGAGCAAGGTGAGGCTGGAGATGGCAAACAACATGGACATGCCATTCAGCCTTGCCAATGACACGGAGTCGTCCCACACCGACTCTTCGCAGACAACCAAGCCAGAGGAAGGCAACGAAGATCTCCACAACGACAGCAGTGATACCAACAGCGAAGAAAACAGCGATGGCAACGATGTTGGCAATGACACTGGCAATGGCAATGGCAACAAGAGAGGCGTTTCTCCAGATGCTTCTTCCGATGAGCAAGTTTCCGAGGCAACCAAGGACACATCTCCTTCAAGCACTGCCCAAGACTCTGCGCAACCCAGTCGATCCAAAGATCATGTGACAGCTGCAGACACAACTGCAATTCAAGCAGGAGCTACAACTGCAAGCAATGACGACAGCACAAACAAGCCTTCGCTTTCAATGAGCGAGAGGATCAGATCCACCTTGCCTCCCTCAATCTCGATTCCTGTGACACAGCGATCACAAGACATCGGCCTTTCTCCACCACCACCCTCACACACAGTGACAGCAACTCTACGAAGCCGCATGGTAGCATCCGCACCGCCCGATACGCTGGACTCCTCGAACGAACTGCAAAGAGGCAGAGAAGCGGACGCAGGCATAGACCTGCCCATGGGTGGGATGCTCACGTCACCTCGCGCCGGTCTCAGGAAAAAGCTCAGCTACATCGAGGAGGACATGGACGAAGACGAAGATAGCGAGGATGATGAGACCAGCGATGGCAAACACCAAGGCCAGAACTATGAGCTGTCATCCAGCATCGCATACAGTACCGATGGCAACATCCTGCCGGCTGTTCCTATCTGTTATGAGAACATCCCCAAGGACTCCACGCTGCACCAGCTGGCATCCAAATTCATCGAGATGATCAACTTCGATCCATGGGACAAGCAGCCCTTCTCCTCCTCCTCCTCCTCCTCGAATCACAACCATCAGCATCGGCACAGCCATTCGCGTGCCCGGCGCCACTTCCACAAAGCACCGTACTATTCCGAGACAGCAGTCTACCAATTCATCGCCAAGTACCCTTACCTTTGCCGCATACGGTACCACTTGGAAGAGCATTTCGCATCTCACATGCTCCCGCTCTCCATCCTGTGCTGCCTTTCGACGCACAGCCGCACTGCAAAGACGGTCGAGGCATGCTACTGGGCCTACCCTCGCGCAATCCATGAGTGCGATGAGTGGGTTGGCACACCCCTGCATTATGCCTGCTCCTACCAGGCCAGCCCGGCGGTGCTTCGCTTCCTGACTCGTGCCGACCCTCACATGATATCAACGCCCAATGCATGCGGAAGGCTGCCCCTGCACATGCTCGCGCTCTTCCCGACGCAGCAGCAGGAAGATCAAACACAGCACAGCATGCCAACAGCGGCTGCCACCACCACCACCACCACCAACGCATTGCCCTCACTGACAGCACAGTGCGTGGACCTCCTTCTGCAGCAGTACCCAAAGGCTGCGTCGCGCAAAGATACAAACGGATACCTGCCACTCCACCTCGCGTGCGAGAACGGTGCAGACAAGGACGTGCTGCGGCACCTCCTTTCTGTTTTCCCAGATTCCGTCCAAGCCAAATCCAATCACGGCTCCACTCCTTTGCACCTCGCCTGCCTGCACGGTGCCCCGCTGTCGGTCGTCGATCTCCTTCTCATCGCAGCGATCATCGCGCATCCCACAGCGAACACTGGCGAATGGACCAACAAACGCAACACAGACGCAGCGAGAACCGCGCTGTCGCTGTGCTGTACCATGGACTCGATGGGACAGCTTCCGCTTCACATGGCGATCATGGGAGGCGCTGCGATCGAGGTGGTGCGCCGTCTGCTGCAACTGCACCCGGCCTCCAACACCGTTCGGACGGATCGTGGCGAAACGCCCTGGCACTTGGCGTGTCGGGCGCGGGCGTCAGAAAGTCTCCTCGACATCCTTCGTCAACCAAGCGATGTGTGAATCATTCAGCTTCCGAGTTACATCCGCTGTGGCAGTTGCATCGCGTTGCGTTGCAGAGAGGCCATGAGCATTGCATAACAGTCATAGTAGTACATTCTGAGCTTCCCCTGCTCTACCAACTCAGATTATTCATAATACACGATGTCACAAGCCTTCCGTTGCAATAATAGAATCGTGCTCTGCTCGCGATGCTTTCGTCCTCTATCGGATTGGATGCGTCTGTGTGTGGTTGTTCGTTTGTGTCAGCTGCTCTCTCTCTGTGCTTGTGCCCATAGACTGTTGTGCGCCATCTTTAGGCCTGTACTGCGTCCGTGTGGACCGGAATACCACAGTTCTCACAAAGTCTTTTCCATTCATGAATGGCTCGGAGGTCACCTCTCGAAGTCCAAGTTGCCCAATCCTGTATACAACGGTGAGGTGTCGTAGCCATGACAACTCACAAGATCGCGGGGGACAACCACCAGCACAATTCGTGAAGCAGAACAGAACAAGACATATCATCATCGAGCGCCCAGAACGGTGACTTCAACCCATGGAAGAGAATAGTGCCAACCCCCGTGACAAAGCGACGTTCTCTGATGTCTCCAATCCGATACGAACTCACATGATCGGAGCTTTCTTCGTCACCTGACCAAGAAGCATCGTCAAGAGGAATGCAAGCCGCCACCTTGAGAACGACCTCACGCACGTTGTTGCGGCAAGGCAAGGGAGTGCAGTGCAGCTGCCCGCGTCAAGGGAGGCGACTCGCCACCACCATCCGAATTGATTCATCCATCGCATCTTGTCATCCCCTGCTACATCTCATAAAACCAGAAAGCAGATCTTCAGACATATCATAAAACACATTCACATCACACCTAAACGAACAGAGCGTTGAGACACCGCCGATCTTCATCAGCCCAACACATCACATCACATCACATCACCGGATCCACCCACCCACCAAACAAAGCACAAAGAAAACAGAAATCATGGCAACCGCAGTCATTGTCAACAACTCCAATACCTTGACCACTGGAGCCGGAGATCCGGCCCTTGGTGCAAGCAGCACGAAGAAACACTTCGATCCCACGGATCCCAGCTTTCAGGTGAACCCGCAGTTCCTGCCCGACAAGGAAAAGACCTGGACACACCCCAAGGAGACCGACGGTTGGATGCACGCCCACAACTCGCTGCGGCGCGAAATGAAGTTCATGGTCAGGGCTCTGAAGGCAGCAAAGTCCCGCAACGCTGAGCTCAGGAACTGGGAGGTCAGCAGCATCCAGCTCTTTTGGGATACTCATTTCGCCCACGTCCATGCGCATCATCACAACGAAGATGACATCATGGTTCCCTACCTCAAAACTCGCTTCCATTACCCGGAAAAGGTACGTGCCATTTGGCTTCGATTATGCGATAAGTCGTCCTGCAATGTTGCAACAGCACACTGCCGTTGTGGATGATACCAAGATGGTCGCCCCCATTCTGCAACATTTATTTGTGCCGGCACTTCCATGCCTGAATGGATTTTGTGCAAGCTGCTGCGATGACTGCATCGTGCCATGGTGAAAATTGATGCGGTGTGGCGCGGCGCAGCGCTGTCTGCCAACCTTGACCCCACTCACTTGTCCCACAACCCTTCTTCTTTCTCCGTCAACGTACTCGAATCATATCAACTGCTCTATCGCCATTCGCCTGCTTCAGGCCATCACGGACCACGAGGGACTCGAGAGACAGTTGGATAAGCTCTCCGATGCCATCAAGGCGTTGAAGCCGGGAGATATGATTGATGAGATCGCCCGGTACATGGAGGAGTATGAGAACATGATGTTGCCACATCTGAAGGAGGAGGAAGACGAGTGCCTCCCGCTCCTTCGTGCGTACTTCACCGCGAAGGACGTCGCCCCAAAGGTTCAGGAAATCATCGGTAAAGGACCGAAGGTTGAAATTGGATCACTCGTTGCTTGCATGGGCGTCGATCGCTGGCGCAAGGAGTTCATGCCGCAGGAGGGCATTCCTGGATTTGGTAAGTCCTGATCCCTTCTTTTTGCATCGTTTCTGTCTTTGATCCATTGCTTTCCACATGAGCATCGTTCTCACCAAAACCTCCTTGTATTCTCCGTTCTTTTCGTCCATACGTGGTACCATACTGCCCGTCCGCATGTTGATTTGTATCCGCAGTGTGGTTTCTGGATTTCAAGGCTCGCTTCAAGCTGTTCCAGAAGAACTTCGAAACCCCGATCGATGCCGTCACGACTGGTGTCCAGGCCGAGGCAGCGAGCGGATGCTGCGCCTGAGTCCTGCAGGGGCCATGATGGCCCGGCGCCCACAACCACTTGACATTGCTCCTGTCCAGCCCTTTGTTTCGGCAGAGCTGCAACAAATCTTCAAGGTAGAGCAGAGCATTGCCACGCGTGCGGCAAGGCGCCCTCCTGGACGGGGTCACACTCGTGCGTCAAGAGGAAGCAAACAAGCACCATGATGGATCGATGCAGGTTCGGACAGCCGCATCCCATCATACTCTACATGTTATCATGTTCATGTTGGGTACAACCCACGACGCAGTAGCTCAGTAAAGAGTAAATATAATACAGATTAGTCAATCATTTCGGTATTCTCCGACCACGTACTTGTCTGAGCTTTGAAGGATGGTGTGAGTGCTCCATGGAAAATGGACAACCAGAGCTATCGCGGCTCGTCTCTTGCGGTGCGTTGCATCGTTGAGGACCCATGGCGCCAACCAATGGCGCCGGACGACAAGGCGAAACAAAGTACTCTGCGGATGGTTGTCTGCATCTTGTTGCAAGCGGCTCACAGTGCTTACATCGACATCGATGCTGGCAACCGGCGTGAGAGACATGAACAGATGCCAGCCGTAGTTGTTGGTGTTGATTTGTCGAAATGTGTGTGTTCAATGCTTCGCTCCAATCACCGTGACACTGATGTGTGTGTCGGTGACGACCAAACGAGAAAATGTGAGACTGTGAACTCGTGACTCATAACTCGTGACTCAAGGAGGAAAACAACAAAAGGTGACCAAGACGACCATGTGACGTGGTATGAAGAAGATTCCAATTCTGACGTGGAATCTTCGTGTCAAGAGAAGAACAATGACTTAGTACTGAAGTCTACAGAAGAATGAAACTTTTAATGTTGATGCGAATCTCAGAAGAAATTGATGAAGAAACAACACGGAAATGTGCGATGAACAGACCGAAACAACACGCAACATCATGGAGGAATTGTCGAGTGAAAGAGCAATTCGAGATGGTTGTGAACCGCACCAAATTCAGGAAAGATGTGTGCCATCCGCAATATGACGTGTGTTGGAAATCCGGGGTATAGATACTGTAGTTTAATGTTTATCAAACTGTACCGTTTTAGAACTGTGAGAACAACATATTCATTTCTCAAGTCCTCGACTCGTTTGCCCATGATGATGCTGGTGGGCCTCCTGTAGTTGCCCCTCACAATCATCATTACAGACTCTCTCCATCATGCACATCTTATTGCTCATGACAGGTGCATCTTCACCATGCTTGTCTGTTGAGGTGTCCGTCTACTCTCCTGAGATACATGCATGCCGATGCTTGATTCATTCTCTTCTCATCAGGCATCCATCATTCATTCAGTACACTCTTCCGTGTTGTTCACTCACTCTTCTCACATGTTCACTGACAATCACACTTGGTCAGAACATGGAGTTCTGGCACGATCAGTCCAGTCCTTCGATGTTGTTCCAGTCCGCGCTTTGTTCTCCTTCGCTGGTTCTCTGTCAGTCACGTAATCATGTTCTGGGTTCCGAGCGACTCAACCGTGATAGCACTTTCGCATAGATGTTTCAGGTCAACCGGTTAACACTCATGCTTGGAACACTTCGGTGTTCCAGTCTCCCTTTCGCATCCATCATTCACCATGCCAGTTCGTCAATCCCCTCAAGCCATGTCACATCATTAGTCTGTCCTTCGTCTGTCATACTCTTGACACACAGAGGAGGAGGTCCACAATCGACTTGGGAGTGTGTCCGACTTTGGTAGATTGGTCAGTCTATTTTTGGTATTATGGGAGGTGCGGCAATCTAGGATAACACGACATAGTCGCACCCTCGATTCCTGACAGACGTGATGACAACAATGCAAAGAAGAGGTGCTAATCTGTTTGTCTCATAACACCTGTCGTCCTACAACCAATAACAACTAACAAACAACAGAACAGCAAGACTTCAGTCCATCTCCGTGCGCGGAGTTTTCTAACACGTTTATAAACGATAGGTCGAGAGAGCCCTGCGTGACGGAACCGAATGGCTGAATGAGCGAAGAGTCCGAAGAGACTGAATACCCTCTCACACCGGTGATCGAGGAAGAGACAGAAGGAGAGCAAGGCGCGCCAACACTCCCAACACCAATCCAAGAAGCAGCGATTGACGAGACAGAACAAGAGAGAGCACGGCGTATCGCGGATACGGCTGGCAGACGACAGAGAGAAGAGCCAAGACCGGCAGCAAGAACCGAGACAGAAGAGACACCGAGAGCAGAGGCAACAGCAATTAAGATCGAAGCCTACGAACAAGAGACGAGCAGACAGACAGAGAGAGAAGGCCAGCAGACAGCCAAGCAACCATCAACAGCAACACCCGGCGCGAGCGCACGGACAGGAACATCAACCATGACAACAGAGACGAACAGGAGACGCAACAAGGCGCCTCTGTTCAGTGGCAAGAAGGAGGACTTCAATGATTGGGAGACGCAAGCCAAGGCGTACGCGCGAGCGCAGCGCACGAAGAACATCATGATCGGGCTGACGCCGATCCCAACCCAAGCTGAGGTGGCCGCGGCCGAAGGCGGCGAGAAGGAGACCCTCTCTAAGACCCACGAGTTGGCCGGCGACTGCTTCGGAGACCTCGTGCTGATGATGGACACGACAAAGGGAACGGGCAAGAAGGCCCTCCAAATGATCACGAAATGTGTCACCACCGACTATCCGGACGGCAATCCAGCTGAGGCTTGGAAGTTGCTGATGGCGAAGTTCAAGCCAATCGACACTTCGACCAAGATGCGATTGAAGTACCAATTCAATGCTGAGAAGATGAAGCGTGACACTGACCCCGACGACTACATCACGCAACTGGAGCTACTTCGAACCCGACTTGAAGAAGTCAATCACACCATCGACGATGACGAACTGATCATGCAGGTGCTGAACACCGTGAGCGGTGAGTACCGTCCAGATGTGCGAACCATCGAACAACAGCTTCGCCTCGACCCAACCAAGGTGACCATCGAAACCATCCGGTCCCTGTTCAACCTGACCTACTCCCGCAAAACTGGAGGCAAGGCTTATGTGGATGACTTCGCGAGCGAGGAGTCCAACCAAGATGATACCGGCCTGACAACCACAGACGGCTTCAGAGGAAACTGCTACAACTGTGGCGCACAGGGCCACACCGCAAACAACTGTCCCAACAAGAAACAAGACAATGACGCCAAGGGCCGCAGTGGCAGACAGAAAGGCAACACCGGAGGCAGAGGCCGCAACGGTGGCAGAGGCAAGGGCTGTGGCTTCAAGGGCAACTGTCACTACTGTGGGATTGCCTACCATCGAGAGTCAGAATGCAGAAAGAAGAAATACGACGAGCGCATGAAGAAAGAACAAGAAAATGCAAACACGACTTGCGACTCGAGCGACGAAGACTCGAACGACATCGTCTTTACGATGATCGACGAACCATACTGCGTGGAGGTAACAGGGGAGATCGACGACTCCTTCTTTGACTCCTTCACCTACTCCAGCAAACCTGAAGAATTCCATGACAACAACTCCACCCCTGAGTGGCTGCACAAACCAATCATCCACGAGGTGGATCCCAGCCGAGGCCTCGACTTCGACTTCAACTTCGAGTTCTGCATGAATGCTCAAGACGATTCAGATGAAGAAGAAATGGGCGGTGACACCAACGAGAGCGACAGTCGCGCAGCGACTGACCATCGTCCCAACAGAAGACAAGGCATCTTCGATGAGACCGACAGCGGCTCGGAATCGAGTGCATCCAACTTCGACGTGGATGGCTCGCAGAGCAACATCGAACCAGACGAGGATTCGGCATCAGACAACGACAACTACAGCAACAACGATGCCACTTTCGACCCTAACGAGAGGGTTCAATACCCAACACAGGTGATCCTCGAATCCCTTGCGCCGTACTTCGAGCAAGGACGGACCGGCCGACACCAGATCCTCCCGGATCCGAGTCCAACCGCCAGGACTATGCAGCGACAACACATCGCGAACGCAGCATTCGCCGCGGCAATGTACCTCTTCCCAGACGACCCAGGGAACCAGAGCGCCTGGATGAGCAACATGGTCTCACTCTTCACAGCGGCAGGATTGTTCTCCATCGAACATATCCTAGCGAACGGCGCCATCCTTCCCGACATCTTCGAACTACGAGGAATTCAGAGAATGGCTGACCTCGAGCACCACCTCATCCTAGGCAGCTGCATGGCCGAGCTACTTGTACAACGACCGCATCCACAACATGGGATGGTGTTGAACCCAGACCAAGGTCAAGCCGAAGACCAGAACAATATGGACATCAACCATGCCATCGACGACATGGCCATCATGGCGATTGGCAATAACCTTCGAACCGTCGGACCAAGAGACGCACCTGACGAACACACATGGCTAGCTGACAGCGGCGCATTGTGCCACATCACAAACTCGGACAAAGGGATGTTCAACATCCGCCATGTTAAGTCGCATGTGAGAGTTGGCAACAACACCCAGTTGAGCTCGCCCAAAATTGGTTCGATGCTCCTGGAAGTCACACAGAAGGACAACACGAAAACAACGATTCGCCTTGATGATGTGAAGGTCGCACCGAAAATGTGGGTGAATTTATTCTCCACCAACAAGGCCCTGCAAAAAGGGTACCGGATCAACAACAACAGAATCATCATGAACATCGCGAAGAACAACGGAAATCGAATCGTGTTCGACCGTGTGTTCCCAACGAAGAATGGTTTCATCACCGGAGTGCAGATGCGGCCAATCAACCCGAACAATGACGTGGCCGCACTATCCATCGTGTCTAGCAACAAGCAGACAATCAATGCCACGACACTTCACCGTATCCTCGGACACGCACCGCTTGCAACTATGAAGCGTACCGCAGCCGAATATGGATGGAAGATGATCGGAGATCTGCCCACGTGCCACGATTGCGCCACTGCGAATGCGCGCGTGAAGAACCTGGCCAAGGCAACCATCCCAAGAGCAACAAAGAGCTTCGAACGGCTCTTCATCGACATCAGCTACACCAAGCACACGAGCTTTGGGAACAAGAGGTACTGGATACTGGTCGTCGACGACCACAACAACTTCGCGTGGAGCTTCTTCACCAAGAACAAGAGCGACCAACCAATCCACCTCAAGACACTCCTCCAACAGATGAGTCCTCACATCAAGGACCATCGAGTGATCTTCCGTGGGGACAACAGCGGAGAGAACAAAGCAACAGAGGCCCAGCTGATCGAAGCCGGCCTCAATGTGTCATTCGAGTACACCGCTCCCAACACTCCACAGCAGAATGGGAGAGTCGAACGCAAGTTCGCATATCTTTACACGAAGGTACGGTCCATGCTGAATGGAGCACAGTTGAACGAAGAGCATCGACATGGACTGTGGGCGGCAGCAGCGAACGTCGCCACAGCAGTGTCCAACATCATCGTACCCAAGGGGAAGAAGTGTTCGCCCCATCGGCTTCTTTTCGGAAACGACCCGAAATACCTGAATGGACTTCGCACATTTGGCGAAGTGGGAGTTGTGAAAATGGCACACGGCAACACAACAGCAAAACTCCAGAACAGAGGCGAAGAGATGATTTTCATCGGCTACGCCCTGCAACATGGAACAGGGGTGTACAACATGTTTCGCCCAACCACCAAGACAGTCATCCGCAGTCGAGACGTGCGATGGCTGAACCGAACCTACAGCCACATCATGAAGTGGACCTATGGACCAGAGGGAACCCCTGTTGGAATGTGTGTACTCGGATGTGTATGCATCAGTCACACTTGCGCGCCATCATCCAGAATATTTGGTGGCGGAATCACGACCCAAAACTATGACGTCACAGCGATGCCACCTCGATACCACAAGGATACTGCGATACTACGATGACAGGATACCGCGATACCAGCAGATACCACAGTATCCACCACATGTGACGTCACCTCAAGGCCTTACCTACCAGGTCTACAGGAATGAAATATGTTTTAAATATTCCATCAGATTCGATCAATCATCAGATTCAACAAAACCCAAGAACGGAACAACGACAAGACAACGAGAGAGAAATGACAACATTGACAATCAAGTCAACATCAACGAGCAACATGAGAGCAATGTGCATGGAGGTGCAAGAGGATTGCACCAAGCAATGAGAGCAAGGAAGAGATGGATCAAGAGAGCATCTTGATCATCTCATTCCCCATGCTCGCTCATCAACAATCAATAGCAACATCAGTAACAGTAACAGAAACACTTTGAGAAAGAGTGTTGACTACTACCGATTCTCCGTGCGCGGAGCCTTCCAACACGTTTATAAACGTTAGCACCAGGGAAGCCCTGTGCAAGGAGAGATCGAAGAGCGAGAGACGCTGCATGAGCGACGAGAAAGAGACAAGCTAGCATACCCTCTCACGCGCGTGATCGAGGACGAGACGAAGAGACAGAGTACCCTCTCACACGAGTGATCGAGGACGAGACGAGAAGCGAGACGAGCGCTGAATGAGCAAAGAAACCGAAGAGACTGCATTCCCTCTCACACCAGTGATCGAGGACGAGACCGAGGGAGACGAGGACGAGACTCTGAACCTCGCGCGAGAAGGAGCGGGTGCGCCCATCCAACAACCAAGCGCTCAGCAAGGAGCCATCATCGAAACGGAAGCAGAGCAAGCTGCACGAAGAGCCGGCGCAGAGACGCGACAGAGAGGCCAGCCGAGACCGACATCGGCATCGACAGAGCCACCAACATCGACTCCACCACAGCGAGTGTTCAAAGTGGAAGCGTACGAGACAGAAGTACAGCAGACGGAAACAGAAGGCAGGGGTAGCGCGTCAGAGAGAGACAGCGGCATCGATCCCCTCGCATCCAACGACAACGAGGAGTCAGAGAGAGAAGAAGAGAGAGAAGAGAGCCAATCAACAGGCGGCACACAAGACACGAGCAAGCAGGCAACAACGAGAAAGAAGATGACGAAGGAAACGTACAAGAGGCGCAAGGCCCCACTCTTCAGTGGCAAGAAGGAAGACTACAACGCGTGGGAATCGCAGGCAAAAGCGTACGCGCGTACGCAGCGATTCAAGGACATCATGATGGGAGAGAAGACCATCCCAACCAAAGAAGACATCGAGAGAGAGAGTGACGAAGAGAAGAGGGAGGCCCTCGAAGAGACGCGCGAACTGGCGCTGGACTGCTTCAGCGATCTGATCCTGATGATGGATGCAGAGCAAGGCACTGGAAAGCAGGCGATCCAGCTGATCAACCAATGCTGCGACGAGCAGCACCCCGAGGGGAACCCAGCGGCAGCATGGAAGATGCTGAAGGAGAAATACCAGCCAACCGACGCATCCACGGTGCTGCAGCTGAAGCGCCAATTCAACACCGAGCGCATGGCGAGGGATACGGATCCCGACATCTACGTCACGAGACTTGAGCTGCTTCGCACTCGTCTCCAGGATGTGAGCTACGAGATCAGCGAGAGAGAACTGATCATGCAAGTGCTCAGCAGCCTCAGCAAGGAATACGACGATGAAGTGAGCAACTTCGAATACCAGCTGCAGATCGGTCCAGAGAAGGTGACGATCGAGGCCATCCGGAGTGTACTCAACTTCCGGTACTCCAAGCTCCAAAGTGGAAAGGCGTACGTGGACGACTTCGCGGATACGGGCAGCAAGCGCGACGACGCGGCGATGGCTGCGACAGGCGGATTCAAGGGCAACTGTCACAACTGCGGAAAGTACGGCCATTGGTCTGCGAATTGTCCAGACAGAAAGCAAGCGGCCGGCAACAACAACAACCATCAATCCAACAACGGCCGACGAGGAGGCTACAACAACAGAGGCAACCGAAGAGATCAGCACGGCAATCAAGGCAACCGCGGCAACAGAGGAAGAGGTCGTGGCAGCGGCTTCCGTGGGAAGTGCCACTACTGTGGCATCCCAGGACATCGAGAAGCAGACTGCAGGAAGAAAAAGTTCAACGAAAAGAGAAAACAGGAAGAGCAAGGAAGCACGGCGCATGACGGCGCCGATGACAGATTCGAGATGGTGATGACCATGCTCGACACACCCACACAAACTCACACCGCCTACACCGTCGATGATTCATTCTTTGATACCTTCCAACACTTTCCAGGAACAGACGAGGTCCACGACGACACGAGCATCCCAGCATGGCTCAACAACGGACCAATCATCCACGAGGTGACGCTCGACAACGAACCTCGATTCGACCTCGACTTCGATTACTGCCTCAACGTGCATGATTTGCCAAGCAACGGCAACCGAGAAGAAGATCCCGAGGAGGACATTGATATCCTCGCCATGGAGGAAGCCGGGGAGCCCCCGATTGAGCAAGACATGCTACTTGACGACCACCTCTTTGAAGAGGCGTCAGCCGCTGGCTCCGCCGAAGAAGAGATCGCTCAAGATGACGGAGATGACGACAGCGACGCAACTTGGCAACCAGCCGTCCGGTACAGATTCCGTCCTCCCAGACCAGAAGGTCAGCGAGTCTTTCGCGACCACGAAGATGTTATCTTCCCAACCGGCCTACGCTTCGGGCCCACGGATTTCTTCAATCAACGAGGAGCGCACGGCAGGCACGACACTGTGCCGTACCCAACATTCACGGCCGAGATCAGACAACGCGAACTGATCGGCAACGCCATCCTCAACGCGGCCTGCAACCTGTTCCCGAACAATCGACGTGTCCAGATGGCATTCGTTGGACGAGTGTCAACAATGTTCGTCAGGGCAGAGCTTCTGTCCATCGAAGAGATCCTGGCCAACAGCATGATTCTCAACAGGATCCTCGAACAATACCGCCAACCACCACTGAGCATCATGGAGCGGCACTTCATCCTCGGAGGATGCATGGTGACACTCCTTCACCACCGACCACAGGAGAGGAGGCCTGAGCCACCAAGACAAGCAAGACCGGAACCGCCACAGCAAGCAGAAACAATGCGCCCTCCAATCGATTGGGGCGATTGCAGCACGGGCGAATCATCCAACGACGACGAGTCCTCCGATGACGACGAGTTGGCAATCATGGTTGTGGATCGCACGCGCTTTCGTGCATCCAACCACCACACCGACACACCCGATGAACACACATGGCTCACCGACAGTGGAGCCTCATGCCACATTGTGAATTCGGACAAGGGGATGTTCAACATCCGCCACATCCAATCCCTTGTGAAGGTCGGTGACAACACGCAACTCAATTCACCAAAGATGGGATCCATCTATCTCCGAGTGAAGCAACGCGACAACACACAGCGCACCATCAGACTGAACGACGTCAAGTTCGCACCCAAGATGTGGGTGAACCTGTTCTCAACGAACAAGGCGCTGGAGAATGGATACCAGATTGGCAACAATGGTATCATCATGGACATCGCAAACGGCAACGGGAACAAGATCGTGTTCGATCGAGTGTTCCGCACGCGAAATGGTTTCGTGACTGGCGTGCAGATACATGCAGTCAAGCCACGCACAGACATCACAGCTGCGGCCGTCACATCGGATCCACCGAAGGGCATCAACGCGTCCACACTCCATCGCATGTTGGGACACGCCCCACTCGAAGCAATGCAACGGACCGCATCGCATCATGGATGGAGTATCATCGGCACCATGCCACCATGCAAGCACTGCGCCATCGCCAACACACGAGTGAAGAACGTCCTGAAGGCGACCATCGCGAGAGCATCGCGACGATGTGAGCGATTCTTCATCGACATCAGCTACACAAAGCACACGAGCTTCGGAAACAAGCGGTACTGGGTGTTGATCGTAGACGACCACACAGATTACTGCTGGAGCATCTTCCTCACCAACAAGAGCGACCAACCGGCCTTCCTGAAACAGTTCCTTCAGAAGATCCGTCCGCACACCGACGGCCAACCAATCATCTTTCGCGGAGACAACAGCGGAGAGAACAAGGCATCGGAGGCCCATCTGCTCGAAGCTGGATTCGATGTCTCATTCGAATACACGGCATCCAACACGCCACAGCAGAACGGCAGAGTCGAGCGCAAGTTCGCATACTTGTACACGAAGCTGCGATCAATGCTGAATGGCGCCCAGCTCAACGAGGAGCACAGACATGGTCTATGGGCTGCAGCAGCCAACGTCGCGACCGTGGTCGCCAACATCACCGTGGCGAAGGGACAGACCAAGTCGCCACACAACCTATTCTTCGGAGAGGATCCGAAGTATGCAAGCGGACTTCGCACCTTTGGTGAAGTCGGAGTCGTCAAGACAGCCTACGGAGGCATGATGGCGAAACTCCAGAACAGAGGCGAGGCGATGTTATTTGTTGGATATGCTCCACAGCATGGATCCGGCGCCTACAACATGTACCGTCCATCCACCAAGTCCATCGTCTGCACCAGAGATGTGAAGTGGCTCAACAGATCGTATGGGCACTTCAAGGGTTGGACCTACGGCACGGACGATGGGAAGCCGGAAGGGAGTCAGATCGCCGCAACCGATGCCGAGCGCCCAACGGAGACCGACGATGACGGGTTCATCCTGGTCGGAAGGGAAGGAACAGCGCCGTCCCACACAGCTCGAACCAAGCCAAAGCGACGCTCTGTGTCATTCGCCAACGCGAACTCCTACCACGTCCTCTCGGATGACGACGATGAGGACGATGACGACACCGACAACAACACGAGTGCAAAGAAGGACTCACCAGGTCTCGCGAGCGAGACGGCGACCACACCAGTGGACGAAAGGACTGCGTCCGAAGAAGAGGTTGACGCGATTCCTGTCAACGACGACACGGTCACTGACATTGAAGATGTCGCCCCACCGAGTGTCCTGCCAAGCATCCTCCGCACTCCACCAACATCACGCAAGCGTTCGCACGAAGCGAACGATGACCCGAAAGCTAATCGCACCACGACAGCTGATCCCCCACGACGACCAAGCAAGCGCGATACCGCTCGCAGCGAACGACAACAGCGATACATCGAGCGAAGCAAGCATCAAGCAAAAACGAATGCGAAGTCGCGTGCGTCGCTGCCATCCAACATGAAAGGAAAGAGCGAATTGCGCAACCTTGCGAACTACAACAAGCCAGGAAAGAAAGAGAAGCATGAAGGCAAGCGGTTCACAACCAACCTATCCGTCTTCAACAAGGAAGGCGACAGCGACAACGACAAAAGCGACACAGACCGAATGATTCTGGCCTGCTTGCGTGCTCAGGATGCGAAGTGAAGCACTCTCAGGCACACAGATGACAGTCTTCTATTGCTTATCTGTTGTTGGTGTATTGCTGATACACTCCTTGTTGTGAACCAGATTGTGACCGCATGCCATGAATCCAACAAAGACACATGCTCTGTTTGTTTTTTTTTCCTTTGTGTTGTTTCAGCCACAAACACTCCGCCTCGGTTGCTTATGACTGTACGGTCACAGAATCTTTGATCAATACGAGCTACGCGACTCGTTTGACCCTAAAACTTTCTCTAGACCATGAACAGGACAGCAGCGAGGAGACCAACGACGATGAAGAAACCAATGGCGACACCACCGACGAGAATGAGGAGAACGGCGAAGCTACGGACGACGAAGACAGCGATTCTCCTCCATCAGACATCACCAACGCAGTCACCGATGCTCTATTCGGTAACAACGCGATCAGCACCGACGATTTCGAGATAGAGATCTGCGCAACCACCCAAGATGAGACAGGAGAGACATCGACACACATTGAGCCATCAACCTTCGACCAAGCATTCAACCATCCGAATGCAACACATCGAAAGGGCTACAGAGCTGCCATCGCAAAGGAGTTCAGCTCGATGGATGCTCGATCCGTCTACAGCAAGATCAAGCGCTCATCGATTCCAAGGGACCGCAGATGCTGCAAGTGCAAATGGGTGTTTAAATTAAAGCGCAATGGAACCTATCGAGCGCGTCTGGTGGCGTGTGGCTACTCGCAGATCACAGGAGTGGACTACCAAGAGCACCACTCGCCTGTCATCCACGACGTCACGTACCGTGTGATGATGGTGATCATGATACTGCAGAAGATGGACTGCGCACTCGTGGACGTCGTCACAGCATTCTTGTACGGCGATCTCGAAGAAGAGGTGTACATGAATTGTCCAAGCGGAATGGACAGCACACCGGATGAAGCGCTGCTGCTACACAAGCCAATCTACGGGCTGGTCCAAAGCGCACGCCAGTGGTACATGTCAGGAATCGAGGGTACGATTATGTCGTATTATCCTAGATTGCCGCACCTCCCATAATACCAAAATTAGACTGACCGATCTATCAAAGTCGGACACGCTCCCAAGTCTATTGTGGACCTCCTCCTCTGTGTGTCAAGAGTATGACGGACGACGGACAGACTAATCGTGAGACATGGTTTGAGTGGATTGACGAACTGGTATGGCGAACAATGGATGTGAAAGGGAGACCGGAACACCGAAGTGTTCCAAGCATGAGGGTTGACCGGTTAACCTGAAACATCTATGCGAAAACGCTATCACGGTTGAGTCGCTTGGAACCCAGAACATGATTACGTGACTGACAGAGAACCAGCGAAGGAGAACAAAGCGCGGACTGGAACAGCATCGAAGGACTGGACTGATCGTGCCAGAACTCCATGTTCTGAGCAAGTGTGATTGTTGGTGAACATGTGAGAAGAGTGAGTGAACAACACGGAAGAGTGCACTGAATGAGTGATGGATGTCTGATGAGAAGAGAATGCATCAAGCATCGGCATGCATGCACCTCAGGAATGTAGACCGATCTCTCAACAGCTGAGCATGATGAAATGCACTTGTCATGAGCAATGAAATGGACATGACGGAGGGAGAGATTGCGATGATGATTATGAGGGGCGACCACAGGAGGCCATCAGCATTATCATGGGCAAACGAGTTGAGGATTTGAGAAATGAGTGTGTTGTTCTCACAGTTCTAAAACGGTACAGTTTAATAAGCATTAGACTATATCTATACCCCAGATTTCCAACACGTTTCGAAACGTTACGATTGAAATCCTACGTTTCCACCACCATCAGCACAGCAACACTCGCCATCACCCTTACCACCACCATCATCATGAGCTCCTTTTTAGGCAAGTCCGATCGTTACCCCATCGTGTTCGACGGAAAGAAGTCCAACTGGAACGCATGGAGCGCTAAGTTCCTCACCCGCGCTGACCGCAAGGGCTACGGGAACTTTTACCTCCAAGCTGCGGATGCCGTGGTGGTGAAGGATGAGCCTCTCGGACCATCTGGTCTTGCCCCGACGACGGGCGGAGATTCAGGCACGGGAGAAGCCAAGAAGGTGTCAGCCATGACCTACTCGGAGAAGGCTGAATACCGGAAGGCGTTGGCGAAGTACGCGTTTGAAGAACTGACCATGGCAATTAACCATGAAACTCCGGAAGGCAATGTTGCCTTCATGGCTGTGCTGGGATGCAAGAGCGGTACCTACGAGGCAGGTGACCCACGCAAGGCGTGGAAGGCGCTCGAGCGCATCTACGAGCAACGTACTGCACCAGTGAAGGCGCAGTTGCTGGCTCAACTCAATGGAATGCGGTTGAAGAAGGGCGAGCGCCCTGATTCGTTCCTCACCGAGATGGAGGTGCTCCGCAACCGTTTGGGGAATGCTGGCGTCAAGATGGACGTCGAGCAATACAACATGCTTGTGCTCAACGCTCTCGGGAGAGACTACGAGATGGACGTGAAGCTCATAGAGCTCAAGTTCGCAGGCAAAGAAGACAAGATGACAGTTGAAGACATCCGCGAGGCCGTGTGCCTCACCTACGACCGCCACCATACCAAACATGGTTCTAAGCGCGAAGGAGGCAACCATGGCAAGGAGGAGATGGCCTTGGCCGCGATCGGCGGGTTCAAGGGCAACTGTCGCAACTGTGGCGTCTACGGGCACAAGAAGGCGGACTGTCGTTCCCCTACCAAGAGCGGCAACGGCAAGCAAGGCGGTGGCGCCAAGAAGAACGGCAACCGCGGCAACGGCAACCGCAACAACGGCAACTTCAGCGCCGGAGGCTTCAACGGCAAATGCAAGTTCTGTGGCAAGACAGGCCACAAGATCCTGCAGTGCTTCAAGTTGAAAGCAGCGATGAAGGACGCAGACTCAGCCAATGTGGCTACTGACGGGATGGACGGCATGGACGACGTCGCGCTGGTCACCGTCGATGATGTGATGTTGTGTCACGAAATCGCAGAGGATGGAGGAATCGCGCGCAACATCGAAAATGTGAGCGAAACCAAAATTCTCACCAACCACGAAATCGCGACAACACGCACCCACGACACGGAGAGCAACATCGAAAGCCTCATGGAGGACATGGCTCTCATGGTCGTCGACGGAGACTTGGGTGCAGGGTTCTACAACGGAACCAACAACAACAACGACGAGGAATCGATCGAAGTGGTTGGGATTCGCAGCCCGAACGACTACGGTTACTACGGACCGCAAGTCGACGCGGAGCGCATGATGAGCGACAACTTGTTCTCGTCTGATGATAGCGAAGCTGACGAAACCGAAAACAACGAGATCGCAATGCCCGGCATCGACCTCCGCGCGACGGCCTCAGCAAGGCGACCAGAGCCGATCTACAACGTGCGCCCCATCCGCTCCTACTTGGACGGATTGATCGAGACCGCGTCTCGACGTGACAACGACAACGCGTGGTGCCCACTGTGCCTGACCAAAGGGCCTTTGTTCTCGTGGTGTGTTGACTGCCCATTCTGCCCATTCTTGATCCTCATCCCAGGAGGACCGAAGGGAGACGTGCCTGTGACACCAGCCGAGAAGCTCCAACGCCGCCAAATCCTTGGAAGCGACAGCCCTCCCTATGCGGTGAGATGCTCGCTGTCCAACGTGATGCCTGCGAATGATGTTCGTTCCGACCTCTCGCTCATCTGCTATGACGCGATGGAGGCATACCAAGGCATCGACGAAAACCGCATGGAAGTGCGGAGCGTGTACTTCATGCTGATGACCATCGGCGTGATAGGCGCATACGACGTGGCGAGCAAGGCAATCGACATCAACGATTTGCTTGAGGAGAATCGTCTCCCGCCACTCCCGAAGAACCTGATCTCGCGTATGAGCGCCATGGCTGCGGATCGCCTGCTCTGGATTCATCATCCATCCGATAACGGCGTGCGCGACGGGCACATGTTCGACGAGTTGCCTATCTACGGATACAACCATGCGCATGAGCTAGCCATGGTGATCAGCGACATGTACGACGCGGGCGAACACAAGAAGACCATCGCACCAGATCGCCACGAAGCAAACACCTGGCTTGGCGACTCGGGGGCATCCTGCCACCTCACTAACAGCGACGAGGGCATGACGAATGTGCGCCTCGCGAGCTTTGCAGTCAAGGTGGGAAGCGGACGCTACCTCAAAGCAACGAAGGTGGGCGACAAACGCATGAAGGTGATGCAGAAGGATGGCTCGGAGGTCATCATCATCCTCAAGGCGGTCAAGTTCGTCCCCAAGCTTTGGGTCAATCTCCTGAGCATCACGAAGGCACTCGAAAGCGGATTCGACATCAGCAACAAGGGTGTGGTGATGGCTCTCGAGAAGAACGGACTGCGCATCCGTTTCGACCGCATCATGGCGACTCACAGCGGATTCGTTTCCGGCGTGAACATGGTGGCGGTCCCAGCTGAACATGAGATGGCAAACATTGGTGTGTCCACCGGCAAGGCGGTCGACATCAATCAAATCCATAAAATGTCAGGCCACGTTGACACTTACACTATCTCGCGCACTGCTGCGCGATACGGATGGAATGTCATAGGACGAATGAATCCATGTGAGGACTGTGCTATCGGCAAATCTCGACAAAAGTGTTTGTCGAAGATGTCACAGCCAAAGGCGAACAGAGTTGGCGAACGGCTGTTCATGGATACCTCCAGTGTCCAGATGTACAGTTTTGGTCGCGGGAAATTCTGGCTCCTGATCATCGACGACTACAGCGACTACTGCTGGAGCTACTTCATCAAAGAGAAGAGTGAAGTGGGATCGAAGATGATGTCGCTCTTGAGATGGCTCAAGGCGAATCAGAACATGACTGTCAAGAATATCAGATGTGACAACGCAGGCGAGAACTACAGCGCAGAGGCGCAGCTACTCAAGGAGGGATTCGGCCCGACGTTCGAATACACGGCAGCTTCAACTCCACAGCAGAATGGTCGCGTGGAACGAAAGTTCGCTGTGCTATACGGAAAGGTCAGGGCGATGCTCAACCAGACCCACCTACCAAAGCACCTACGAGGAAAGCTATGGGCTGAAGCAGCAAGAACAGCAACGCAACTCGAGAACATCATTGGAACGAAGTCGAGAGAACCGGCTTGCGCACTATTCAATGGGCAGATACCCACATACGTGGACGGACTGCGTTTGTTCGGCGAGATTGGCATGGTGTTCATCGGAGGCCGAGTGATCAAGGCGAAGCTGGACGATCGGTCCAAGCCTGCGATGTTCGTCGGATACGGACAGTCACATGCGAGCGGAGTATACCGAATGATGAACCTCGCAACGGCAAGGATCCTAATCACGCGAGACGTGACGTGGATGAACCAGTCGTATGGGCAATTCAAGGGTGTTGAGAATGCCAACAGATCGGTGATATATGATCTGGATGACGACGACTCTGAGACTGGAGATGCATTCCAGAGAAAAAGAGTGACTTGGGGGCGAAGCTCGAATATCGCGAGGAACGCGAAGATCGGCATCGCAGAGAGGAGCGGAAGAGCCGGACACACAAAGGGAGACACAAATGACACCGCTCACGAGCAAGATGACTTGCTACCTACCCAAGGGGAAGAACCATCGTACAATGATGAGGGCGATGAATCCGGAAGGGACAATGACCGTGCGGGGCGGATCGATTCGGCTATTGAGCAATCGACTGCTCGCACTCCCATGAGACCGTTAGCGCGCGTACCGAGGATGGTGAGTGGCCTGGCAGGCTACAACAACTCACCGATTCCCCAAGAGGAGAGGGAACGAGAATCAGAATCAGATTCGGAATCGGAGGCAGGCGAAGCATCAGCATCAGGAGATGAGGATGGCTATGACACTGCGCAGGAGACGATGATAGTCCCCGCGGCTACTGGAGGACCCAACTTCCACACAGATGGGTCGATGTTCAACAGGGACGTCGCCAGCATGATGATCGATACTACCCAAGGGAGGATGAGACTTATCGACTTCATTGCTGCGAGTCAGGATGTTGAGAACGAACGGAATGGTGAATGGTCCGAACAAGCCAACACGGCTGTGATGTTGGATCCAACAACGTTCGAGGAGTGCTGGGATCATGCGGATCCCAAGAAGAGAGAGAAGTGGCGTGGAGCCATCAACAAGGAATTCACCGACATGGCCAGAAGAGGAGTGTGGCAGAAGATCAAGAAGAGCGAGATGCCAGACGATCGGCGATGCGTGAAGACCAAATGGGTGTTCAAGGAGAAGAGGAACGGCGTATTCCGCGCCCGACTGGTTGCATGTGGGTACTCCCAGATTGCAGGAGTCGACTTCTCAGCGCATCATGCACCGGTGATCCACGACGCAACCTACCGAGTGATGCTAACCATGAAGATGCTTCTTCGAATGGACTGCATCATCATTGACTTCGAGACAGCGTTCTTGCATGGGGATCTCGAAGAGGAGATTTACATGCAATGCCCGAAAGGCATGAGGCATGAGGCCGATGAATGCTTGCTGCTCAAGAAGACAATCTATGGGCTCGTGCAGAGCGCCAGGCAATGGAACAAGAAGCTGGTCGACATCATGATCGAAATGGGATTCAGACAAAGCAAGGTGGATCCATGCCTCCTGATTCGGAATCAGGAAGGGAGAATGCTACTGATCGGAACCTACGTCGACGACTGCCTGTGCATCGGGGATGAACAGGAGCTGAAGAACCTCGTGGGGGACATCAAGGCGAAGCGATTTGGTATCAAAGTGGAGGAAGATCTCGACGACTATCTCAGTTGCAAGATCAACTTCAACCACGACGAAACCAACTGCTGGGTGAACCAACCGCACATCATCAACAACATCGTCAGTACCTTCAAGGACGATGTGATGAAGCTGCAACGATACGGAACACCAGGGACGCCAGGGCAAGGCATCCAGAGAGAGAGAGTGACTCACCAAAGGTCGACAAGCAGCGACACAGCAACTACCGAAGCGGAGTGGGAATGCTGCTGTACCTGGTGAAGCACTCACGACCCGACATCGCCAATGCAGTGCGAGAACTGACCAAGGTGTTGGATGGACCAACAGCCGCAGCGTACAAGGAGATGCTGAGAGTCATGAAGTTCGTGTCGGATACTAGAGAGTACGGTCTGAAGATGAGACCGAAACCCCTGGAGAACGATGCATGGAAGATTGTGGTGTACACCGACAGCGAGTTCGCTGGTGACAAGGACAATCGCATCAGTGTGGGAGGACACCTCGTCCTACTACAAGGAGTGCCTATCATCTGGAGATCGAAGGCACAGCGCAGCGTGACGCTGAGCTCAACGGAGGCAGAGTACGTTGCACTGTCGGAAGCAGGCAAGGAGATCCGCTTCCTGACGCAACTGATGAGTGACATTGGGTTGGAGATACACAGGCCGACAGACGTGATGGTTGACAACGTGGGAGCAATCTTCATCGCTTCCAACCCATCTACATCGGCCAGAACCAGACACATCGATATCCGACATCACTTCATCCGAGAGCTGATTGCGAACAAAGAGGCTAGAGCCCGGTTCGTACGTTCAGAGGACAACATCGCAGACGGCTTCACCAAGAACACGAAGAAGGAGATCTACGACAGACACAAGGGAGATATCATCCAGCCTCGGTCAGCAGTGGACAGAGAAGAGTGAGAGGGATGGTGGTGCAAGAGAGTGATGGAGTGTGAAGTCTATGGTATGATGTCGATGCGACAATGGAAGGGTGTCAGGAATCGAGGGTACGATTATGTCGTATTATCCTAGATTGCCGCACCTCCCATAATACCAAAATTAGACTGACCGATCTATCAAAGTCGGACACGCTCCCAAGTCTATTGTGGACCTCCTCCTCTGTGTGTCAAGAGTATGACGGACGACGGACAGACTAATCGTGAGACATGGTTTGAGTGGATTGACGAACTGGTATGGCGAACAATGGATGTGAAAGGGAGACCGGAACACCGAAGTGTTCCAAGCATGAGGGTTGACCGGTTAACCTGAAACATCTATGCGAAAACGCTATCACGGTTGAGTCGCTTGGAACCCAGAACATGATTACGTGACTGACAGAGAACCAGCGAAGGAGAACAAAGCGCGGACTGGAACAGCATCGAAGGACTGGACTGATCGTGCCAGAACTCCATGTTCTGAGCAAGTGTGATTGTTGGTGAACATGTGAGAAGAGTGAGTGAACAACACGGAAGAGTGCACTGAATGAGTGATGGATGTCTGATGAGAAGAGAATGCATCAAGCATCGGCATGCATGCACCTCAGGAATGTAGACCGATCTCTCAACAGCTGAGCATGATGAAATGCACTTGTCATGAGCAATGAAATGGACATGACGGAGGGAGAGATTGCGATGATGATTATGAGGGGCGACCACAGGAGGCCATCAGCATTATCATGGGCAAACGAGTTGAGGATTTGAGAAATGAGTGTGTTGTTCTCACAGTTCTAAAACGGTACAGTTTAATAAGCATTAGACTATATCTATACCCCGGATTTCCAACAGGTACAAGATGCTGGTGTCAACGCTGAAGGGAATGCGATTCGACCAGAGCGCGGCAGATCCGTGCCTCTTCCATCGCAAGATGAAGAACGGAACAGTCATCGTGGCGATCTACGTTGACGACTGCTTCTGCTGCGGTCATCAGAAGGCACTCGAGCAATTCATGATTGACATCCAAAAGAGCAAGTTCAAGGTCACCATCGAGAAGGGTTTGGGTGACTACCTCAGCTGCAACATCCAGCTCAACGCAGACAAGACGGGAGCCGTCCTACGCCAGCCACATCTGATCCGAAACCTGATCACCGAGTTTGGTGCAGAGGTGGAGAAGATGCAGCGCTACGCGACGCCAGGGACGTCAAGCCAGAGCATCGTTCGCCCATCCGAAGAGAACGGATTGCAGAAGGTGGATGCAGCAGAGCATGCTGACTATCGCAAGGGAGTGGGAATGCTTCTATTCCTGATCAAGCATTCGCGTCCTGACATCGCCAACCCTGTCAGAGAGCTGACGAAGGTACTGGATGGACCGACCAAGGCTGCAACCAAGGAGATGCGGCGTATCATCAAATACGTCATCGACACGAAGCACTACGGTCTGAGGATCCATCCCGTCATGACAGACAGCAGCACATGGAACATGGAGATGTTCTGCGACAGCGAATACGCCGGAGACAAAGACACTCACATCAGTGTCGGCGAATTCATTCTCTACCTCTGTCAAGTCCCTATCCTCTGGCGATCCAAGGCACAGAAGGCAGTGACCCTCAGTTCATCAGAGGCAGAGTACATCGCGCTATCCGAAGCGGCGAAGGAGATCTTCTTTGTGATGCAACTCTTGGAGAGTGTGGGAGTGCCAGTGAAGACTCCAATCACTGTGAGAGTCGACAATGTTGGAGCGATCTTCATCGCGAAGAATCCCTCAACATTGCAACACTCCCGCCATATCGGCGTACGCCATCATTACGTCCGCAACATGGTGAATGACAAGCTCATCGAAATCATCTTCGTCAAGTCAGAGAACAATCGAAGCGACGGCTTCACGAAGAACATCAAGTCAGAGCTACAGCGCGAGCACGAGAAGACCTACCTACACACTGGCAACAGCAGCGAGTGACTGACGCCTACAGGAAGGGTGTCGGAATGTGTGTACTCGGATGTGTATGCATCAGTCACACTTGCGCGCCATCATCCAGAATATTTGGTGGCGGAATCACGACCCAAAACTATGACGTCACAGCGATGCCACCTCGATACCACAAGGATACTGCGATACTACGATGACAGGATACCGCGATACCAGCGGATACCACAGTATCCACCACACGTGACGTCACCTCAAGGCCTTACCTACCAGGTCTACAGGAATGAAATATGTTTTAAATATTTCCATCAGATTCGATCAATCATCAGATTCAACAAAACCCGAGAACGGAACAACGACAAGACAACGAGAGAGAAATGACAACATTGACAATCAAGTCAACATCAACGAGCAACATGAGAGCAATGTGCATGGAGGTGCAAGAGGATTGCACCAAGCAATGAGAGCAAGGAAGAGATGGATCAAGAGAGCATCTTGATCATCTCATTCCCCACGCTCGCTCATCAACAATCAATAGCAACATCAGTAACAGTAACAGAAACACTTTGAGAAAGAGTGTTGACTACTACCGATTCTCCATGCGCGGAGCCTTCCAACAAACCCCGCCGAGCGACAACCAGATTGCAATGACCAATGGTGACCAATCAACCAAAGTCAGCGATGACGGATTCATCAGGATTGGAAGGGAGAGAACCGTCCCAAGAAGAATCGCCAAGGCGAACCGGAAGGAGAAGCGTGTCTCATTCGCAGACCAGAACAGCTACCAAGTGCTGTCCGACGATGACGATGATAAAGAATTCAACGATCCCATCGAAGACAAAGAGAGCGATGTACTCGCACCAGATGATCCTGACGAACCACCCGCAGATGATGAAGAGAATGTCAGCACCAAAGCTCCACCAAGTATTCTCCGCACACCAACTGCGTCGAGAAAGCAACCGAGAGTTGACGATGCCGAGGAACCAGCAAACACCTCGCCAACGATCACAGCTCCGCCAAGACCAAGGAAGCAGGACATCGAGAGAACTGAACGGATGCGACGCCACTAAGCACGCAGCAGGAAGGGACCCCGTCCAGTGAAGAAGACACCAGAAGCAATGAATGTGAAAACTCGGAACGCGCTCAAGAAACTCGCCAACCACAACATTCCAGGCAAGAAATTCTCGAGCGACCTTTCTGTGTTCAACAGCGACCATGCAAGATCTGAAACATCAAACTCAGATGATGAAGACAACGAAGCAGGAAGGGAGGATGATGACAAGAGCAAAACTGAGGGAGACGAGGCCAAGAACGACGAAACTACCACCGAAGACGAACCACCGGAACAACTAGACTCAGGCAGCTCAATCATCGACGCGCTATACGGCAACAACGCAGTCTACACAAACGACTCTACCGCGGAATTCGGTATGACAAGTGAAGACCATCCAACAGAATACACCGAACCGAACACATTCAACGAAGCATACCACCACCCAATCGAAGAACACCGAAATGGATTCAGAGTGCCTTATGCCGGCGTACGATTGAAGTTGTATTTTTTTCTACGATTGATTTTGTACTTGATACGATTGAGGTTGTTGTTGATGATGTAATTCCAAAAAAAAATTATGATTACTTGAGCTATCTCTCTCTCTTCTGCTGTCTGCACCTCTTGGTCGATCGTATCTCAAGATGATTCGGTTTGCACCTCTTGGTCAATTGTATTCATGCATTTCGAGATTATTCGGTTTGCACCTCTTGGTCAATTTCTATTAGCCTTCTTGTTTTGAATGGAGGTCAATGGTTGGTTGAAGAGGTGTCTTCTCATATGCAAATATTTCTTTACGATTGAATCTTGACTCATCTGACTTCAGTTTGAGTCTTGACTAATACGACTTCAGTTCGAATCTTGACTGATCCGACTGGATGGATTGTTAACACGACTTGTAGGTGAGACTAACAATGTGATTGCTTGGGTGACATTATTCATGACTAGTATCTATTGTGCACAAGTCTAGGTCTTGTGTCACCAATAGTCTATCTAGCCAGCCGTCTAGGGCACAGAGCCGCAATCAAGAAGGAGCTGAAGTCCATGATCGATCGGGGTGTCTACAGGAAGATCAAGAGATCTGCTATCCCTCGCGACAGACGATGCTGCAAATGCAACTGGGTGTTCAAGCTCAAGCGGAATGTCATGTACCGCGCCAGACTTGTGGCATGCGGATACTCGCAGATCGGAGGGATCGACTACCAAGAGCACACTCCCCAGTGATCCACGACGTCACCTATCGAATTATGATGGTGGTCATGCTGCTGAAGCAGATGGACTGCGCACTGGTCGATGTCGTTGGCGCCTTCCTTCATGGCAAACTGGAAGAGGAGGTATACATGAACTGCCCACAAGGAATGGACAGTACCAGAGAGGAAGCGCTCCTCCTACTGAAGCCAATCTACAGGCTTGTCCAGAGCGCGCGACAGTGGTACAAGCTACTCGTCGCCACACTCAAGAACATTGGATTCAACCAGAGCCCAGCGGATCCATGCTTGTTCCACCAATCCACCAACGAAGGAACAGTGATCGTTGCCATCTACGTGGATGATTGCTTCTGTTGCGGAGACCAGAAAGCATTGGAGACCTTCCTTACCAACATCCAGAAGAGCAAGTTTGGTGTGACCATCGAACGAGGACTTGGCGACTACCTCAGCTGCAACATCGAGCTGAACGTCGACAAGACCAAGGCCGTCCTTCGGCAACCGCATCTGATCAAGAACCTGATCGCAGAGTTTGGTGAAGCAGTGAGCAAGCTGCAACGCTACAACACACCAGGAACACCAAACCAAGGAATTGTTCGACCATCAGAGACCAATGGCCTTGAGAAGGTGAACGAGGCCGACCACGCGAACTACCGGAAGGGCGTGGGGATGCTGCTGTTCCTCATCAAGCACTCACGGCCGGACATCGCCAACCCAGTCAGAGAATTAACCAAGGTGCTAGATGGACCGACTCTAGCAGCCACGAAGGAGATGCACCGTATCATCAAATACGTCATCGATACCAAGCACTACGGTCTCAAGATCTATCCAATCAAACCGGATGAGGACGCATGGAGCATGGAAATGTTCTGCAACAGTGAGTATGCAGGAGACAGAGATACCCGCATCAGTGTGGGAGGGTTCATCCTGTACTTGTGCGGAGTACCAATCCTGTGGAGATCCAAGGCCCAGAAGGCGGTCACACTGAGCTTATCGGAGGCAGAGTACGTCGCCTTGTCTGAGGCAGCCAAGGAGATCTTCTTCGTTGTGCAATTGCTTGAAAGCATTGACATGAAAGTGAAGACACCGGTCAAGGTCAGAGTTGACAACATCGGCGCGATCTTCATCGCAAAGAATCCATCGACATCACAGCGCTCTCGCCATATCGACGTCCGGCACCACTACGTGCGGAACATGGTGACCAAGCGCATCATCGAGATCATCTTCGTACGATCGGAGAACAACAACAGCGACGGCTTCACAAAGAACATCAAAGGAGAGTTGCAACGAGAGCACGAGAAGACGTACTTACACACAGGCAACGAAGGCAATTGAAGCGACGCAGGAAGGGTGTCGAAATGTGTGTGTTCAATGCTTCGCTCCAATCACCGTGACACTGATGTGTGTGTCGGTGACGACCAAACGAGAAAATGTGAGACTGTGAACTCGTGACTCATAACTCGTGACTCAAGGAGGAAAACAACAAAAGGTGACCAAGACGACCATGTGACGTGGTATGAAGAAGATTCCAATCCTGACGTGGAATCTTCGTGTCAAGAGAAGAACAATGACTTAGTACTGAAGTCTACAGAAGAATGAAACTTTTAATGTTGATGCGAATCTCAGAAGAAATTGATGAAGAAACAACACGGAAATGTGCGATGAACAGACCGAAACAACACGCAACATCATGGAGGAATTGTCGAGTGAAAGAGCAATTCGAGATGGTTGTGAACCGCACCAAATTCAGGAAAGATGTGTGCCATCCGCAATATGACGTGTGTTGGAAATCCGGGGTATAGATACTGTAGTTTAATGTTTATCAAACTGTACCGTTTTAGAACTGTGAGAACAACATATTCATTTCTCAAGTCCTCGACTCGTTTGCCCATGATGATGCTGGTGGGCCTCCTGTAGTTGCCCCTCACAATCATCATTACAGACTCTCTCCATCATGCACATCTTATTGCTCATGACAGGTGCATCTTCACCATGCTTGTCTGTTGAGGTGTCCGTCTACTCTCCTGAGATACATGCATGCCGATGCTTGATTCATTCTCTTCTCATCAGGCATCCATCATTCATTCAGTACACTCTTCCGTGTTGTTCACTCACTCTTCTCACATGTTCACTGACAATCACACTTGGTCAGAACATGGAGTTCTGGCACGATCAGTCCAGTCCTTCGATGTTGTTCCAGTCCGCGCTTTGTTCTCCTTCGCTGGTTCTCTGTCAGTCACGTAATCATGTTCTGGGTTCCGAGCGACTCAACCGTGATAGCGCTTTCGCATAGATGTTTCAGGTCAACCGGTTAACACTCATGCTTGGAACACTTCGGTGTTCCAGTCTCCCTTTCGCATCCATCATTCACCATGCCAGTTCGTCAATCCCCTCAAGCCATGTCACATCATTAGTCTGTCCTTCGTCTGTCATACTCTTGACACACAGAGGAGGAGGTCCACAATCGACTTGGGAGTGTGTCCGACTTTGGTAGATTGGTCAGTCTATTTTTGGTATTATGGGAGGTGCGGCAATCTAGGATAACACGACATAGTCGCACCCTCGATTCCTGACAGACGTGATGACAACAATGCAAAGAAGAGGTGCTAATCTGTTTGTCTCATAACACCTGTCGTCCTACAACCAATAACAACTAACAAACAACAGAACAGCAAGACTTCAGTCCATCTCCGTGCGCGGAGTTTTCTAACATTGATTGTCAAGGGTGTGAAGGTTGCTCGATAGAGGAGGCGTCATTTCCGATGGAGCACGGAGGGTACTCGTCATGCGGTTGTTTGTGTCAACATTGACCTTACTTGGCTGTGCTTGGCTCGGTTCGTCTCTACATGGCAAACTTCTGGAGCCACAATGTGAACATAGGGCAGGCACATCGATAATGCGGCGCCATCATGCTTTGGCTCTTTTGTGACAAGCATCGCACAACATGTGACCACCCACATGCCTTGCGTCTGGACACACTCCCACAACGAAGATGAAAACCCAATGTCATCGGAAGGAATGCGGCGTGCCCGGCCCTTACCTCAGCTGCGACAAAGGAAGATGACTCCGTTTCCGAAGGAGGACGACGGTGCGTCCATGTTTTGATGCCCCCGGCATTCCAGGACGGCGGGTGGGCATTTCCAACCACCAGGGAACACCAAGTGATATAACTCTTGCCTGCGTTGGTATTGGGAGGAATGTTGTGTTGCACATTCATTGTTTGCACATTCATTGATGATTGCTCCGATCACCAGGTTCTATCTCTTCGTATCACTCTGTACCTTCACTCTGTACCTTCACTCTGTACCTTCACTCTGTACCTTCTGTACCTTCACTCTGCACCTTCACTCTGCACCTTCACTCTGTACCTTCACTCTGCACCTTCACTCTGCACCTTCACTCTGTACCTTCACTCTGTAGCTTCACTCTGTACCTTCACTCTGTACCTTCACTCTGTACCTTCACTCTGCACCTTCACTCTGCACCTTCACTCTGCACCTTCACTCTGTACCTTCACTCTGTAGCTTCACTCTGTACCTTCACTCTGTACCTTCACTCTGTACCTTCACTCTGCACCTTCACTCTGCACCTTCACTCTGTAGCTTCACTCTGCACCTTCACTCTGCACCTTCACTCTGCACCTTCACTCTGTACCTTCACTCTGTACCTTCACTCTGTACCTTCACTCTGCACCTTCACTCTGTAGCTTCACTCTGCACCTTCACTCTGTACCTTCACTCTGCACCTTCACTCTGTACCTTCACTCTGTAGCTTCACTCTGTACCTTCACTCTGTAGCTTCACTCTGTACCTTCACTCTGTACCTTCACTCTGCACCTTCACTCTGTAGCTTCACTCTGCACCTTCACTCTGCACCTTCACTCTGTACCTTCACTCTGTAGCTTCACTCTGTACCTTCACTCTGTACCTTCACTCTGTACCTTCACTCTGCACCTTCACTCTGCACCTTCACTCTGCACCTTCACTCTGTACCTTCACTCTGTAGCTTCACTCTGTACCTTCACTCTGTACCTTCACTCTGCACCTTCACTCTGCACCTTCACTCTGTAGCTTCACTCTGCACCTTCACTCTGTACCTTCACTCTGTAGCTTCACTCTGTAGCTTCACTCTGCACCTTCACTCTGCACCTTCACTCTGTACCTTCACTCTGCACCTTCACTCTGCACCTTCACTCTGTACCTTCACTCTGTAGCTTCACTCTGTACCTTCACTCTGTACCTTCACTCTGTACCTTCACTCTGCACCTTCACTCTGCACCTTCACTCTGCACCTTCACTCTGTACCTTCACTCTGTAGCTTCACTCTGTACCTTCACTCTGTACCTTCACTCTGTACCTTCACTCTGCACCTTCACTCTGCACCTTCACTCTGTAGCTTCACTCTGCACCTTCACTCTGCACCTTCACTCTGCACCTTCACTCTGTACCTTCACTCTGTACCTTCACTCTGTAGCTTCACTCTGCACCTTCACTCTGCACCTTCACTCTGTACCTTCACTCTGTACCTTCTGTACCTTCACTCTGCACCTTCACTCTGCACCTTCACTCTGTACCTTCACTCTGCACCTTCACTCTGCACCTTCACTCTGTACCTTCACTCTGTAGCTTCACTCTGTACCTTCACTCTGTACCTTCACTCTGTACCTTCACTCTGCACCTTCACTCTGTAGCTTCACTCTGCACCTTCACTCTGTACCTTCACTCTGCACCTTCACTCTGTACCTTCACTCTGTAGCTTCACTCTGCACCTTCACTCTGTACCTTCACTCTGCACCTTCACTCTGTACCTTCACTCTGTAGCTTCACTCTGTAGCTTCACTCTGCACCTTCACTCTGTACCTTCACTCTGTAGCTTCACTCTGTACCTTCACTCTGTACCTTCACTCTGTACCTTCACTCTGCACCTTCACTCTGCACCTTCACTCTGCACCTTCACTCTGCACCTTCACTCTGCACCTTCACTCTGCACCTTCACTCTGTACCTTCACTCTGTAGCTTCACTCTGTACCTTCACTCTGTACCTTCACTCTGTACCTTCACTCTGCACCTTCACTCTGCACCTTCACTCTGCACCTTCACTCTGTACCTTCACTCTGTACCTTCACTCTGTACCTTCACTCTGCACCTTCACTCTGTACCTTCACTCTGTACCTTCACTCTGCACCTTCACTCTGCACCTTCACTCTGTACCTTCACTCTGTAGCTTCACTCTGTACCTTCACTCTGTACCTTCACTCTGTACCTTCACTCTGCACCTTCACTCTGCACCTTCACTCTGTAGCTTCACTCTGCACCTTCACTCTGCACCTTCACTCTGTACCTTCACTCTGTAGCTTCACTCTGCACCTTCACTCTGTACCTTCACTCTGTAGCTTCACTCTGTACCTTCACTCTGCACCTTCACTCTGTAGCTTCACTCTGTACCTTCACTCTGTACCTTCACTCTGCACCTTCACTCTGCACCTTCACTCTGTACCTTCACTCTGTAGCTTCACTCTGTAGCTTCACTCTGCACCTTCACTCTGTACCTTCACTCTGTAGCTTCACTCTGTACCTTCACTCTGTACCTTCACTCTGTACCTTCACTCTGCACCTTCACTCTGCACCTTCACTCTGCACCTTCACTCTGTACCTTCACTCTGTAGCTTCACTCTGTACCTTCACTCTGTAGCTTCACTCTGTAGCTTCACTCTGTACCTTCACTCTGTACCTTCACTCTGCACCTTCACTCTGTAGCTTCACTCTGTACCTTCACTCTGTAGCTTCACTCTGTAGCTTCACTCTGTACCTTCACTCTGCACCTTCACTCTGTACCTTCACTCTGCACCTTCACTCTGCACCTTCACTCTGCACCTTCACTCTGTACCTTCACTCTGTAGCTTCACTCTGTAGCTTCACTCTGCACCTTCACTCTGTACCTTCACTCTGTAGCTTCACTCTGTACCTTCACTCTGTACCTTCACTCTGTACCTTCACTCTGCACCTTCACTCTGCACCTTCACTCTGCACCTTCACTCTGTACCTTCACTCTGTAGCTTCACTCTGTACCTTCACTCTGTAGCTTCACTCTGCACCTTCACTCTGCACCTTCACTCTGCACCTTCACTCTGTACCTTCACTCTGTAGCTTCACTCTGTAGCTTCACTCTGCACCTTCACTCTGTACCTTCACTCTGTACCTTCACTCTGTACCTTCACTCTGTACCTTCACTCTGTACCTTCACTCTGCACCTTCACTCTGCACCTTCACTCTGTAGCTTCACTCTGCACCTTCACTCTGCACCTTCACTCTGTACCTTCACTCTGTAGCTTCACTCTGCACCTTCACTCTGTACCTTCACTCTGTAGCTTCACTCTGTACCTTCACTCTGCACCTTCACTCTGCACCTTCACTCTGCACCTTCACTCTGTAGCTTCACTCTGCACCTTCACTCTGCACCTTCACTCTGTACCTTCACTCTGTAGCTTCACTCTGCACCTTCACTCTGCACCTTCACTCTGTACCTTCACTCTGTACCTTCACTCTGTACCTTCACTCTGTACCTTCACTCTGTACCTTCACTCTGCACCTTCACTCTGCACCTTCACTCTGCACCTTCACTCTGTACCTTCACTCTGTAGCTTCACTCTGTACCTTCACTCTGTAGCTTCACTCTGTAGCTTCACTCTGTACCTTCACTCTGTACCTTCACTCTGCACCTTCACTCTGTAGCTTCACTCTGTACCTTCACTCTGTAGCTTCACTCTGTAGCTTCACTCTGTACCTTCACTCTGCACCTTCACTCTGTACCTTCACTCTGCACCTTCACTCTGCACCTTCACTCTGCACCTTCACTCTGTACCTTCACTCTGTAGCTTCACTCTGTAGCTTCACTCTGCACCTTCACTCTGTACCTTCACTCTGTAGCTTCACTCTGTACCTTCACTCTGTACCTTCACTCTGTACCTTCACTCTGCACCTTCACTCTGCACCTTCACTCTGCACCTTCACTCTGTACCTTCACTCTGTAGCTTCACTCTGTACCTTCACTCTGTACCTTCACTCTGTAGCTTCACTCTGCACCTTCACTCTGCACCTTCACTCTGTACCTTCACTCTGTAGCTTCACTCTGTAGCTTCACTCTGCACCTTCACTCTGTACCTTCACTCTGTACCTTCACTCTGTACCTTCACTCTGTACCTTCACTCTGTACCTTCACTCTGTACCTTCACTCTGTAGCTTCACTCTGTAGCTTCACTCTGTACCTTCACTCTGCACCTTCACTCTGTACCTTCACTCTGCACCTTCACTCTGCACCTTCACTCTGTACCTTCACTCTGTACCTTCACTCTGTACCTTCACTCTGCACCTTCACTCTGCACCTTCACTCTGCACCTTCACTCTGCACCTTCACTCTGTACCTTCACTCTGTAGCTTCACTCTGTACCTTCACTCTGTAGCTTCACTCTGTACCTTCACTCTGCACCTTCACTCTGTAGCTTCACTCTGCACCTTCACTCTGCACCTTCACTCTGCACCTTCACTCTGTACCTTCACTCTGTAGCTTCACTCTGTAGCTTCACTCTGCACCTTCACTCTGTAGCTTCACTCTGTACCTTCACTCTGTACCTTCACTCTGCACCTTCACTCTGCACCTTCACTCTGTACCTTCACTCTGTACCTTCACTCTGTAGCTTCACTCTGTACCTTCACTCTGTAGCTTCACTCTGCACCTTCACTCTGCACCTTCACTCTGCACCTTCACTCTGTACCTTCACTCTGTAGCTTCACTCTGTAGCTTCACTCTGCACCTTCACTCTGTACCTTCACTCTGTACCTTCACTCTGTACCTTCACTCTGTACCTTCACTCTGTACCTTCACTCTGTAGCTTCACTCTGTAGCTTCACTCTGTACCTTCACTCTGCACCTTCACTCTGTACCTTCACTCTGCACCTTCACTCTGCACCTTCACTCTGTACCTTCACTCTGTACCTTCACTCTGTACCTTCACTCTGCACCTTCACTCTGCACCTTCACTCTGCACCTTCACTCTGCACCTTCACTCTGTACCTTCACTCTGTACCTTCACTCTGTAGCTTCACTCTGTAGCTTCACTCTGTACCTTCACTCTGCACCTTCACTCTGTAGCTTCACTCTGCACCTTCACTCTGCACCTTCACTCTGCACCTTCACTCTGTACCTTCACTCTGTAGCTTCACTCTGTAGCTTCACTCTGCACCTTCACTCTGTACCTTCACTCTGTACCTTCACTCTGTACCTTCACTCTGCACCTTCACTCTGCACCTTCACTCTGTACCTTCACTCTGTAGCTTCACTCTGTAGCTTCACTCTGTACCTTCACTCTGTAGCTTCACTCTGTACCTTCACTCTGTAGCTTCACTCTTCTACCATACATCACATCTATTCCCAACACTCTAATCTTCCATGTTGTCGCCAGGGAGGCATGGTAATCCCCATCATTGGTGCATCAGAAAAGTACTTTTTCATACAAAAACGGTGTTCTCCACCTCATTTCTTGTGTTTTTCCGCGCGATTTCCGATGCTTTAACGCGCCACATTCTCTTGGAGTCAATATGACGCTGGTGTGTCACCATCGTGCTTCAGCTTGTTCATCGCGTGCCACTTACTGTGTTGCCACCGCGTCGCCGTGGTGTTCCATTCTTCCTCAGGTCTTCCGTTTGTCTCCGCCAGTGAGGTTGGAATGGTTGCAGGTGCCACCTCCCTTTCATTGCACGAACTGATGCCGAGACTTAATCATCATGCCGTGGTCATTTTAGTCCAACCCACACACAGCTCCTCCTCCCCTGCATGGTCGGCGTGACTGATCAGCCACATTTTCCGTCGAACGGAGACACACGACAGGCAGCTGTGCACACTTGTCGTTTGTTCCGCATCATCGCTCCTTCCACTGTTTCGTCTTGCCTTTCCGTTGCTCCGTCTCCGCCTTCTGACTCCCAGTGGTCGCACAATCATTCGTCTTTGTTCCCGTCATTCCCAACCTTCCAGCGTGGGAGTCTGTTCTGGCAACCGGCGTCGTGCCCCTCATGCTTCCAACACACTTAAGCGCAACATGGACACAACACACGCGATAGCCCAACATTGTTTGTGCTTTCTTGACTGCAGGTGTTTCCTGTTCATCGCGCCTCCCCAACAAACATTGTTATGCCCCCCATTTCGTTCCAACACACACAACAAAGCCACTTCAGTGTATTTATTGAAGCGTGGATGTCTTTGGTATGAAGTGATGTGTACTAAGTTATCGATTTGGGATTGTGAGCTTGATGTGTTGATGTGATTTCTTTTGTTGCTCCTTTTTGTTTTCGTGCTGCTGTCTGTCACAGTCTGTTGCTGTGTTCCCGACTACTTGGACTCGGGTGGTGCCTTCGCTCCAATAGTATTGCTTGCCTGTTCGACGAAGTTTTGCCATTTGACATGACAAACAAGCGTTTGTAGAGACGGAACTTAATCGAACAGGTTAGTACTCTCCTCTATCCCATTCGTGTGGTGCCAACTCGCAGAGACGTTCAATTATTAGACTGATACATTCCATACGACACGTGTGTTTAATTCAATGAAATGTACAGTTTAGTCATGACCCATTTGCTGTCGGGCTGTGGCCAGCGCCTTGTCGGCGTCGAATGCTGGATAGCCGTTAGAGAGCTCGATTTGGGTGATGACCACCACTGCATGAAGGGCTGTGTGATGCTTGTCCACGTGGTGACGCCACTTCTGCCCCAAACAGCCCCACTGCTTCAATCTGCCGTTAATCGTTTCATGGCGAGCACAAAGAATGCCATCCGCTTTGTATGTCGGAGGAAATACTTTGTCATCTCCTCTGTAGCTGTTATCAGCAATCATGACCTTGTCTGCCCGAATTGCTTGCTTGAGGTCAGAGCGGAAGATGGACAGGTCATTCTTGTATCCACACGGAAAGGGGCCATTCACCCAAACAATGTCTCCTCTACTGATGGAAACAGCCACTTCATACCTAACACCAGCAGCTTTGAACTTGTATGAGAACCACACTCTGTTGAACGGTTTGGGGTCGTTAGTGCGAAAGTCAGTGCCGTCTACAGTTAAGAAAGCGCTGCCATCTCTGTCTGCATCGATGAAGCGATTGTCTAGGTCGATCTGTAGGCAAACAAGATGGATACGATCAGTCACGAATGGAAATTGTGAGTGAGTCGTGGTAGGCGAAAAAAGAGAGTTCGCATCGTTCGGGCTTCTCATGTGCTGCACTTACGATGTCATGACGCAACTCGGCAACCGCTCGGGCCATGACCCACGCCCACTTGCGGAAAGTTTTCGCGCTGGTGTTCATCATCCGCGCCACCACTGTCTCCGCCAAATACATTCGGAGGAACGCGCACATCCAAAGGAGGTGCTTCGGCTTTGCATCGAAGGGGAGAAGACCTGTGCCAATCAGGTCTTCCCAGAGGAGGTGAGTGATCGATGGATCCGTGCCAAACATTCCACGAAACTCTCGCAGCTGTGAGTCATTCAGTTTGTTGGCATCATGACGGTCCATGTCGCGTCCCATCAACAAAAAGCCTTCCACTGCGAATTCACCTGCGTAGCTGCCCTGCGACACGACATCCATGTCTGTGAGTCTTGTGTTGGCGCTGCTTCGACTACGTGGAGTACAAGTTGGTGCAGAGTTGTTCCAAGACAGCGTTTTTGTGTGATGACAGCGACAACGGCGAGTCCACTGGTCGTGGAGGGAGTGTCTGGGCTCCATCTCGTTGTCGCCAGCGTTGTACACTGTCGACTACAACATAGTCTACAAATTAGCTCCTCCAGTTTGTGCCAACTAGTAGCATGTCGGTGTGGCATGCGCTGTACAAGTAGTGCTTCACCCTCCCATGACTTCGATTGCATCGGATGGTGTTTCATGTCCCACTTGATGTAATCCGTCTCTACTGTGTGGCTTACATGTGGCTACAACAATGCAATTTGCAACAGCCACGGTTGTAGACATACTAGAGCAACGCGCGATGCATTGGACTGTCTGCTGTACGCATGCCAATAGAGGAATGATTGTGGCATGGTGCGACCTATACAAGCATACAAACGTGCCTACATAGTGAAGCTACGGTTATCATTAGGGATCTGTTGTCCTCCAATGCAATGCAGGACTTATACAGTATGAAAGGTAGACTGCTTCACTCAACTTCGTTGCAGCAGTCCATGCTGTCGGCTTGCTTGTCGCGTTCGATCAACACGTGACGATCAAACGACCGCGCATTTGGGTTCCGGGCGTGCGCTGCAGCGGGGTGCGTGACTTGAGTGGGACGCGGGAACGCGAAGAGAAACGAAGAACGTGCCTTCTCGTGGTGGAGCTTTTTAGGCATGCAGCGCAGTTCGTGACCTTCATCAGGTAGGGAATTTACATCAGTTCTACGTGGGGATGTGGAAAGATTCCCATCCAACATGGAAATACTACGAGGTCGAACAGAATTGTATTATAATTTAATTTAAATTATAATTCCGGCCCTCTCCCCCCAGCAATTCCACCAAAAAAGGGAAAAACCTCACACTGCCGTCATGGTCACATGAAGAATACGTTGAGAATTCCAAAATAATTTAAATTATAATTCCGGGTGGAATTACAATTTATTTCTTTGGGAAGGAGGAACAATCCCTTCAACAATGAAGTGGGATTTCATTTAACTATTGTACAGGGAGGAGCTCTTGCTGGCACTTGCGTCGATAGTGTTGTGCGACCCGCCATCGTCTACGTGGGACACCGCTGAACAAATGCCATGTAATATGCTACATAGAGGTTGGACTTTATTAGTTCCGCTGGAAGTACAGAACGAAGCGGGAATACCATGACTATTACCACCAGTACTATCAGGCAGGCAGGCAGGCAGGCCAATACACAACTCGTTTGTTTGTACCGCAAATGAGACCGTGTGCACATCAGGATGCACCACAAGAGTGTTTGGTGGAAAGGAGACACAAAACAGAAACATGGCTAAGCCTAAACGTTGGGTATGACCCGTGTGAGTCAATAGCGGTGCGGTCCCTCCAGGATTCTTTGATTTTGGACCTTTAATTCAGATGAAACTTGGCACAAATACACTTTAACATACTTAGATTCATAATCCGAGATTAAAGCTCCAGGAAGGTCTTACTTATAAAGTTATGAGGTGATGAAGTTGGGCAGGCTACCTCTAATGGAGCCCACGATCTGTCGTGTTGTTTTTCTCGAGTTTGGGACTATCTCATGACATTTTGGTTTGTTCACGAGTTCGAGAATCGGTTTTTGGTGGTCGGAGGCAAAACTTGATGCCGATTGCCGCACAGACGGGCAGACGACAAAATTTGTGGGCGCTCACAACATGGTCAACTCGCGGTGTCAACGTGTGCAGTTGCCCCAACTGCTCTTCCCCTCCTCATTCTCGTTTCACTGCGTACAGGATTATGATGGTGAAGGCGGTACTTCCAATGGACAGGGGGTAATCGAGTATAATAGCTTCTGAAAGAGCGAGGCGACGATGGAGAATGGGGTTGACATCCTCAGTCTCGTGCATCGCCGTGTTGTACTGTGGCGAATGTCCTTGTTCACATGTGTTCGATCTCAGTCGTCCAATTCAACCCTTGTCGAAGAAATCGTCCCAAGTGTTTGAAGGAAATCATATATGAAGTATTGAAGTACATGTAGTCTTCTGGGTGGCAGTGAGTAAGCTGGAGAAGAAGCAATGGTGGAACCCCTTTAGTCACCATAAATTCAAAGCGGGAGAGGCCATTTTAAATATTGGCTCGCTTAACCCTCATTAACGTTACTCGTGTTTCATGGCAACGATCTACGCAATTTCGACTACTGAGAAATGTGAACGTTTGAAATTCAAATTTGAAAATATCCGTTGGTACTTGTATTTTATCATTGACATTTGTCAAACGTCATCAGCAGTATTCCTTGTCCAATCACTTCGTCTCATTATCATGACGTATGTATGCGGGTACACGGACAGACAGTATCTGGTTCTCGCAAAGCATTCGAACGCAACAAATTCAACGCATGGTTTGGTGGGAGGCGTTGGGTGGACCAACAGATTCGTCCCAACAACACCATCCACCACAGAAACTGAACAACAACACAATTGCATCCAGCACAGCAAGTCAACCAGGGCCGCAGGTCAACCTCACCATCAACAACGACTCCATTGTGGCTGTCGAAGATATGCTCAGTGTGTGCTGAGCAGAATGACACTGCGTAGTTCAGTATCGACAGCATCGTCGACGACCATGAGACACCACCATCTCATGAACACACCAGCGGAGAAATCTACCAAGCTACTCCACCAACGCCTACTGCAGCATCGTCAGCGGATGCAGCAACCATTATTAGCTCAAACTAGTATTCCTATTAGTCGTGTTAAGATTTAGTCGAGTTAGTCAAATGACCAACTGCTCAGAGTTTGAGCGGGATTGAAGTGTGACTCGATGTCGGTGGGATGGGGTCCCACCCTCGAATCGTGCTCTACTTAAGACGATGTCGCGTGTCCGCTGAATTTTGGGTTTGGGCGATCGGGCCATCCCACGCCACTTATGGGCGTGACATGACCTGTCCAGAACGGACAATCGGGTCAAACCGTTGGATGAACCTTGTTCCCCCAAATTGATCGGAAGAGAGTGAACAACAAACTCTCTCTCCGACCGTCACGAAATTGATGTCTCCTCTTGGAAATGGCAACATCGACACCGCGATGATTGCACGTACGGAGACTCAACGCTCCACTATACTACTACTAATAGAGATGTTGCAGATCCAACTATAATGGATGCTGCACATCACATGCTCACAATCCAATTGAAAGTCTCATTTGGATTCGTACAGCTCTAAAGACTAAGACACACTCTTGCAATCAAACTCACCAACCTACTGCACTACCACGGATTGATCACCCTTCGGCGTTCAGTAAGTTCACCTCGTTTTCATTATCGTTTTATCAACCATCGTCAACACTCTGTACCAACACACAAGGAATACAAGTATGGTTGAAGGGCAATGGTGGATCTGGAGCTTCATCTCCTTGCACTCCCACTGCGGGCCAAATTCTCATCCTACATGATGTCAATGGGCAAAGGGCAGTGAAAAGCAGTTGGCAATGCACAACAAGCTGCAAACGCTGTGAATCAGGACAACAACAGCCTCAACAACACTGACATCACAGCGGCAAGGACAATGCTCAGTGAGTTGGTGCATTCAGAGCCTTGTGGATGGCTGAGCATTGAGCCTGTGGAATGAACATCACAGTAGTCTTCAGAAGTTGTATATTTGGCTGATGGTCAATAGCAGAGCATCTGGCTGGAAGCAACTGATGGGCAGAGAGCACAGCATACAGTACAGATCTCATCAATGTATGTCGCAACAGACAGAGAGCACCACATCCCGTCGAAAGCATGAAAGGCAACATCCGGCAGACACCAACACACATACTAATCACCGGCACCACACAGAATGCAGAGTGCAGACTGCTTCCTGAAACAACCAACTGATGAGAAGACTGCATTTAGCAAGATCCAGGAATATTGTTATTGATCAACAAGTAGTAGGCAGTTTCCAGAAGAAGCAACAGGGCTTCCAACCACAGCCAATGAATTCATACACAGCTCATTATCAAGAAGAGTATCTGGCTTCAACCAGGTACTAGTGGGTTAGTAGTGAGCACCACCACATGACATTTGGCAACCAGTAGTGAAGCAATGAAGAACATTCAGAACGAGGAGCATCCAACCACAACCAAATTCACAGAGAAGATCCAACAGGAAGCAACCAGCAGCAGAAAAGGATCAAGCATCAAATATACTGCAAAGTAATTGGCAACAATCAAGAAACTACAAATCCCCAACACCAGAGTACCCAACAAAGAGCATAGTACATGAAGCAAAGTATCTCAAAATGATCAACAGATCACTCTGCATCATTTGGCAGAGAGCAGAGCCCACAGGTCACAGCTGCAGAGCCTGCAGGGTACATAACAGAGAACACCCAACTGAGTTCTGTTGGCTGCAACCAACGAATCAGCAGAGTATTTGGCAACAATCACTTGTTCCAGTTTGATTTGTCATCACCTACATCAATGCCACTCATTGATCATTGTGCTCTAATTGATGTTGCTCCTCTGGCATCCCACGGAATGCTGTCTGATGCGGATGCGCACCCGCACACACTACAGATTCTGCGTGGCTCAAATGTCAAACAGCATGAGCATCGTACGATCTACAATTCCATCCACAAAATCCATTCCAAACTGTCACCGCTCCCAAATGCACGAACAAACCAACACAAACGAACGCAAATGAATGGGCAGACAAGTGATCACTCCGCACAACAAACAAAATCCACAATTCAGCAGCGCAAATCAACCAACAGACAAACAGCCGAATCCACGAATGGCAGAACACACAGAATGGACAAACTGCTGCACCAATAGATGCCAACCAAACATACGATACCGCTCTTCGCATCTGAAGATCTTTTGCAGCAATGGTCAACTACTGTGCTCATCGGCCAGTCCCCCACAGCCGTCAATGCCATCAATGCCATCAACAACCGACCAAATCCTCCTGCATGTCCAGCGAGAAATGATGGAATGCATGGTACCATCAATGTGTCGAAGCCATCATGTCATACCAAAGGATATCCACTGTGGCTAAATCACAAAGATCATCTGTGCCTGTGTTGTCCTCGAGAGTCCGTACCATGCCTTCCACACCACTGCCACTGTCGCACACATGAAAGGATTCTCTGAGAACATGATCATGGGATGTGTGGAGTGCGCAGGGTAACTCCTCGAGGAGCTCTGCAATGGCCATGCTGACAAGCAGTTCATGAAGAATGTTGCCAAGGACCCAGGCATCCTTGTCTGCATCATCAGGTTGATTTGCGCCAACCTGGATGAAGTTCTTGTCTTCTCATCCATCCAATCGTGGAGGTCATGTGCTTCCAGTACATGCGCTGGCTTGGAGGTAAGTGTTGACGCACAACCGCAGTCGCAGCAACCCATCACCATCACTGCAGCAATTGCCCATCATGTGTTTGTGTGCTGCACTTCAAACACTTGCACACCAACACAATCACACCCATTCTCTCCTTCTCCTTTTCTCTTCATCCATACTATTCATCCACTCCACATCATCCTGATGGAACCAAATGCAATGCAATACACAATCGCAGGGCTTCCAGACAACCTCCAGTTCCTTGTCGCCACAGTCATGCAGCACGCAACTCACCGCACTCTTCACGCAGCACACAGTACACAGGCCTACTCATAAGAACTACTTTGCCTCAATCAATACCAGCTTCTGTCCATATGCTGGCATCAACCCAACTGTTGCTACAATCATGCGCAAGCCAGGCGTTGATACCACCATGAACCTCATCGATTTCGCCCACTTTGCGGGAGTATCCTTTCAGAACATGGAAGAGCCACCAGATGCAGCGTTCCACATGCTGAGAGCAGAATGAAGTGAGCTACTCCCGAGTGCAAAGAGAATCAGCAGAAGAAGATCGCCATTGCCACCTTCTCCTTCCCATCCTGCAAGATCAACGTTGATACTGCCACCTCCTTCAACACCTTCAACGTGGCCAAGGCTATCCTGCAACAGCTCAAGAGCAAGGGATGCGATGTCAGTGGTGGCAACAACATTGACAAAGCCACCAAGGAGGATATGCTGAAGGCCATCCTGAAGGATATCGTCAACAACATCATCAACACTCTGGAAGCAATGCTCTCCTTTCCAGAGCTCAATTTTCCCACCACAGGGATCCAGGCAAGTACTATTCATGATGATGTTTTGAATGCAAGCAAGATCCCAACTGCCTCCTCTTTACCAATTCCGTCAACACTGCTAGCCTACATCACAGACTCATGGCCTACCCGTACCCATCACCCAATTCTCTGTTGAAATTCCCTGTTGTCCCAAAAGGAACATGCTCCTGTAACGCTCAGGAGTGATGATCCTACACTTGCCATGTTGAAAGTGAGGGGGATTTTGTTATTTCTGTCCTCTGTTCTGGTCCAGTCCTGTACGATCAGGAATTTCTGATGTCACACATTTCGACAAGGGTCGTCAGGTTTTGCAGATGAATAACTGCCCTTTGCTGTGCGCGGTAATGTGGCACTTGAGTTACCCTCTCCTGTTTGCACATGTTTAGACCTCTCCTGTTGAGTTGCAAGCACCGAGTCCCAGAGTTCAATGTTTGGATGACCAACTGGGGATGAATACAATGTGAATGACCAAGTTGTGGACTTGCTCATTGCTCAGATCAACGTCCCAGAACTTGGCACTTGTGAACTATTGTAGAGATTGTCAGCAATGTCCTCCATCACCTCTTCCTTGACTTGGTCCACTGTTGTTTATTTGACGTTATTGCCTTCTATGTTTTGGGTTGGTGTGTTGCTGCCATGGGACTGTGCACGGACACCAGAACCAGACCACCATCATTGCAGTTGGCAAAGCTGACCCCAATGGGCAAGGATGAGGGTGGTGCTAGTGCAACAGACATCAATGAGATGAATCTGGAGGCAGTGGATGGTTGCTGCAAGAATAGCAAAGGTGGAGCTGAAGGGGAAGGTCCCAGCATGGGGCCTTGAATCACCATGGTCATGGGAGGGAGAAGCTTGTTGGCCATGTTCGAGAATGTATGTGAGTTGGGCACATGAGTTGTCCTGGTCAAGGTGGGGAAAGACAGCCATGGATACAGTTCTGGCTGCCTCTGTTATCATCCTGGTTTGGATCATTGTCTTGCTGGCTTCTGTATTCTGGACATTCACTCTTTGTTGGTTGCTTGTGGTTGGCTCCTGAATTTGGTTTTTGGTGTTGATGGGTAGGCTGTCTCAATGCTTGATGGGTGGATTTGTGGGTATGGTGGGTATTGCCCTGAAGGGATTGCTGTTGGAGTCACGATGGAGCTGCAATGAATTTGTCTCTGCTGAGAGGGAAGGGAATGGCGTTTTCCAGCCCCTGGACGCCCGGGTGACCACGGGTAACCCCCAAGTGTAAGTGTTGGTAGGCAGATACATTCAGAGGCCATTCAGATAGTGGTGGGAGAGCAGAGTAGTTTGGGACATCAGCATTTCCTTCAGTTGGTTCTCTCTTGGGTTTACTCACACTTGGGAGTTCGGACTGCCCTCCTGAGCATGTTCGGGCGTTTGGGTGAATGTGTTGATGTTTGTGCTTGCGAGTGTGTGATTTTGGATGTGGTGATGTGTACAATCTGCGTCATTTGTTGACATGAATGATCACAACATGACTTAGTCGGAGGGGTGAGCAATCGCTTGGACATGCACAAACTACACAGGAACAAGAATCCACAAAAAAATCATACTCGTTCCCATTCAGCAGCGCAGGTGAATGCATGTGCTACGTTAGTATGGCAAGATAACAGTTGGCAAACAATCCAGATCTATTCTACACAGAAAATCAAAATCATGCAGAGTAGAATAGTAGGGTGCGAGTCGAGCCTGCAGCGCACATGATGTTGTGACGAATGTAGAAGAGTATGATACGAGATCGCTCAGCAAAAACGTGCGGTGCAAAAAGGAAGAAAAAGCGAGAATCGAACCGAAGCAAAATAATATCGCAAGTGTCCTCTCACAGTGACCACAATGCATTGCTGCAGCAGAGCATACAAACTTCAAATACCGTCGATTGCATTCGCACGCCGCAACCAGTGTCGCAAACACACACTTCGAGATGGATTGGCAAACGCACGCTTCTGTAACCAAAACACACGCGAAAATCAGCTCTGATCTGAACCAGGTGGAATGAAGACGTCAATTCGAACGTCTGTCCAACCACACGCAACTTTGGCCATGTCACGCACCACGGATCATGTGACATCACACCGTACTTAAGAACGACGTCATGGCAGGTTCGACTCCGATTAACGTCTGTAACGTTCAAATGAGCACACATTCTTGTCCCAAATCAAGCTTCCCACCAAGCAAAACACAAAGAAAGCGAAAATCAGATAGAAATGGGTTCCACGTGTCGTGACATTATCCCCCCACAATTCAAAGTCTGTCCGCTTGCACTTTATTTTGCCTCTAAAACAGTAAACTGCCACCCTTATAATTTTATAACTAAGACCTGGACTCACCATCTAACACCTGAATCATGTTAACAGTATGATAAAGTATATAAATGTAGGTTGCGTTTTCTATGAGGGGCCGTACAAGCTTGGGCCAAAATGCAGTCTGGATGGACCGCACCGCTTTTCGCTCACACGGGTCGTATACAGTTGCTCACAGGTGCAACTCCTTAAAACGCAGATCCAGACTGGAGTCATCCGACCCAAGTGGACCGCAAAAGAGTGTTGAAATGTCCGGGTGCTGTAGACTTGTTGGTAAAAGTAGACTGTTTCTGTTGAGGGTTGGTAACCTTTTCTCTGTCAGTTTTATGAGCTATTCTATTTCCGATTCTGCTCTCTCTCTCTGCTGCTCTGCTCATCGTGATCTCGTGTTGTACATCAGCCACTCTGCTGATCTTATCTTGTGTATCCATGTTGCTTCCGTCTATGGAGCAATCCCATTCGTACTCGGAACCATTGGCGCATTCATCTGTCATTCCATCTTGCTCACAGATTGCAATGTTGATGTTCCGAATCTGAACACATAAGGACACACATGGGGAGTCCTCCAATGTCAAGGTGTTTGCAAGTGTCATGTTCAATCTTGCATTCTGCACACTGGGGTAAAGTATTGAGACCACTACATTCGGTCACAGTTTCGGTCGTGGTACAGACACACGATTCATCTGACCTCCGTGAGTTTTCAGTCTCGATTCGAGTCCCGCCTTCGCCTGGTCGGTGACGTCATGCCAAATCTCGACAAAAGAGGTGTGGAACAACTCCGAAGTCGCACACCAATTCATCCCAACCGAATTTGCACGGAATCTGTCGAATCTGCGTGCGAAGGTCAGACAGGAGCAAAGTAAGTACCTTGGATCCATGACGTATGCAATCATGATTTGCTCGACTACTGTGTGCGTGACTCATACAACGTGACTCAATTTTTTACTCGTGATTGGGTTTTTCAGTCCAGAGAGACGCCAACGAATCTCCAACCGTGTCGGAGCTTGCTGCGAACGTGAAATCGATTCGAGAAGCTTCTCGAATGGTCCGGAACGACACCAACCTGACGAACCTAGACAACAACAACAACAACAACGCAACAACGCAGCCACCACCACCATCGCAACAAACAAACACCATGAAACACCCTCCTTCACCACCAGTCGCCACCACTGACGCCGATGTCATGAAGTGGCTCGACGCCAACAACAACCACGCTCTGCCTGTCACGCGCACATTCTACCGCAACGCGAATGGCGAGCGTATCATCGACCCCACCTTCGAACTCACTGGTGGCACTTGCCACAAAGACCTTCGTGTGCATGTTGCGCCTGGGGGCATGTCTGTTGTGCTTGAAGTTGCACAAAATGCTGCTCTCGCAAACATCGAACGTGTTCACAACCATTTGCGCGATGAGTTTACGGTTGCGAACGGTCTTTGGGTGTCGCCCTTCAACGACAAAAAGGCGCGTGCGGATGCAAGCATGAAATCATTGTCGCGTATGAAACAGCGCGATGGAGCACCAGTGCGCACACAGACTGTCGATTTGCCGTTCGCTGTGACAAATCGATGGGAACGCGCTGACGATCGCGTTCTCAACGGAATTAACTACCTTGAACTTGAAGTTCCAACGAACGATAAAGAAGCATTGGTGCGGGCGCCTGTGCTGATCGTCCGTGTTGTTGAGCAAAACAGTTCTCATCCCATCGTTTCTATCGTTCCGAAAGCTCGTTCTCCACATAATCGCCCCGTGTTCGCTGGCTTGTCGCGGGTTGGGGCGACTAAGCCCCAATTCCGTGTTGACATCAACACGCGTCATACATGTCTGCCCTCACGTTGCGATGACTCCAGCATCGGTACTGGGACATTCCTTCAAGCGAAAACGTACAAGAAGCCAGCCGCGACAGAGGTAAGTCAAAGCACAATGACCCGATGACTTTCACGATCACCCACGATTCGATGGGTGACAAAAGCACACGGACTAACACACGCAACTTTCTTCCACTTTGCCAACTTCTTCTTCCAACAGCACGGTGTGTTTGGGAAGGCTTTTCCCGAGGGTCCGGACGTGGTGAGCCTGTCCGGAAAAAGCCTGAGTGCCACCAGCAGCCGCTTTGCTGCATCCAACAGCAAACACTCCAAATAAATAAATAACGCAAGGATTAGATTACCACTGTGGCATCTGCGCCGTAGGTGCTTTTCTCTGCCTCCTTTAATCTTCCTGCCAGGCGGGAAGAGAGCACGGAATCTACGTTGCTGTTTGTATATGTATGCTGGCTCCATTGTGCAGGTTGCCGCGTCGCCGTTAGCCGTCCGGGTGGGCTGGTTGAACTTGCTGCTTGTACCGTAGCCAGCGACTCAGCGTGCCGTGGGCAGCTGGCTTGCCTAGCAATCAAGCAGCCTGTTCTAGCCACACTGCGGTTTGCGGCACTGACGCGCTTGCTCCTGGGGAGGTGCTGATGATTCGTTGGTTGCTGACTGGGGATCCCTCAAGGCGATGCCGGATTGAAGCCACGCGTGTTCGCAGCACTTGCTCCATTTCGGCGTCGGCCGAGTCATCTTGATGAAATAACGCCTCGTTGCGTATCTGCCATTGTTCCCATGCTATTTTCCATATGCGTCGAACCAACTGTATAGACCACTTTTTGGCCGTCTTTCTTGTATCCTGTTGCGCCAAGAAGGCGTTTTGCAGCTCTCGCCATGTGGTGGACAGCAAGCCCTTCCGAAGGGCCATGCGTCCCACTGATGCTTGACTCTGAGTCGCCGCTTGCATTCCGACACTCATGTCTGCTGACTGCAATAGAACTGTTCCTCTGATTTGACTGCGTAGCGTCGAGACGATGGCGTGCGAGACCCCCGGGCTGGTGGGGTATCGCTGCATCCAACTCCGGATATCCTTGACATGCCGGCTGGCCGCCTGGACTCGGACGGGGTCCTTGCATTCCCAGAAGTGAGCGCTGCTCTCCGGTTCCCCACAATTGGGACACTTATTGGAGTCGCGCAGGCCCCACCGCTTCATGCGTTGGCCTGTTGCTGCCTCTCCTGTCACTAGTTTGAAAGTGAGAATGCGCTTGGCGTGTTCCAGAGACCGGAGACCTCCTGCCACCGCATCCCAAAGGACTTGATCCCCTTGGTTGATGACTTTCCGCTCCGCCAAAGTAACGATTGCAGAGCTTGCGGTGGTCGCTCCAAAGATGCTGTCATATCGAATCGACGTCAACTTCGACCTGCCATGAATGGACACTCGCTCGCCATGTATAGCTCCGCTATAGACGCACTCCTCCGAAAGAGACGTGCGCGCCGAGCCTGCGAGCTTGTCCGCCTCGACGTTGAGAAGGCCCAGTCGTCGAGAACGGCCCATTCTGTCGTTGCGTCCTGATGCCCTTTGACATGCTTGCCTGTTACGGTAACTGGGAGACTCTGACTGAGGTTTCGAACCGCTCTCTGCAAATCGGCGTCCGAGGATCGCGGGGACAGATGCCATGCACCGTCGAGCGCCTTGAGCGCGCCGACGTTATCGCACCCTAGTATCATCGAGCCTTGCGTCACTTGGCATGCATTGCAGATGGCCTCTGTCGGAATGTGTGTACTCGGATGTGTATGCATCAGTCACACTTGCTTGCCGCCATCTAGACTATTCGGTGGCGGAATCACGACACAAAACTATGACGTCACAGCGATACCATCGCTATACCACGAAGACACCGCGATACTACGACGCCACGATACCGCGATACCAGCGGATACCACAGTATCCATCACACGTGACGTCACATCGAGACCTTAACTACCAGGTCTACAGGAATGAAATATGTTGTGAATATTCCGTCAGATTCGATCAATCATCAGATTCAACAAAACCCGAGAATGGAACAACGACGAGACAACGAGAGAGAAACGACGAGGTTGACGATCAAGTCAACATCAACGAGCAACATGAGAGCAATGTGCATGGAGGTGCAAGAGGATTGCACCAAGCAATGAGAGCAAGGAAGAGATGGATCAAGAGAGCATCTTGATCATCTCATACCCCACGCTCGCTCACCAACAATCAATAGCAACAACAGTAACAGTAACAGAAACACTTTCGACAAAGAGTGTGACTACTACCGATTCTCCGTGCGCGGAGCCTTCCAACAGGCCTCGATGATCACAAGCACACCATAGATTCCGGCGAGTTCCGCACAATGTGATTGCATCACTTCGTTGGTGGCTGGAGTTCTGTTAGCGAGCCAGAGCCGCGCCACTTGGTCCGCCTGGACGGCGTGAATAACAGCTCCCGCTGCTCCTCGACCTTCCGCAACAGATCCGTCGCTTGTCAGGAATCGGGTGTTATGAAACGCGTGATTGCCGCACCTCCCAAGAGTGAGGAGACAAATGTCATGAAACACTATATTACCGCACCTCCCACTGTGACATTGTGAACACCAAAATGTGAGGTACGTGACAGGGCGAATGGTATCCTGAGACAAATGGTGAATGGCAAGTGTGGATCGAATGATGACTGTGAAGGGTAATACAATCATCCAATGCACGGTTGCATGTCACACGTGGCTGCAATGATGCATTCGTGACCATCATCAGGTACAAGCGAATACAGCCCTCATGTAATGACGAACGAAGAACCGAGGAGTCGGAATATCCCATTACCACGAAGTACAAAAAGGACCGTGAGAGAACTCTCCGGTGATAATGGATGAAGCTGGTAACGGACCAGCAAAAGGAAAGTGATAAGGGATGGCTGCCTCAACACGAGACATCGTGTGAGAAATCGTGAGAACAACGGTTCAACCGTGAGAACAGTTGTGTCTCTTGTGTTTTGTGAAAAACACGAAGATGATGATCCGACTGAGTGAATCGAATCGGTAACGCCTGTGAATCAACGATGTCTACGATGATGAATCTAACAGAAGAAAGACAGGGTGAATTCACAAGATGGGCAACCTTGCAAGACGAATGCATGGTAGACCAGCAGATGCAACCATGGGGATTGCAGCAGGTGATCGATCATCAAGATGAAAGAGCAATGAAGAGCTCACAGTTCGAAAGAGTAGATTCTAATAACGATTAGTCTCCTACTACTAACACCACCCCGGATTTCCAACAGTCGCTACACGCCGTAAGAGTACCGTCTCTCAGTGAGTTGGCGATGGTATCCACGTCCCCCATGATTTCATGAACTCGTATCGCCCATGACTTGGACGGTGCCATCCGGCTGACGAGATCGCCAAACTGCAGTGCTGGCGCTGAGTGCGGCGTCAACCCTGGGCCCGAGCCTTCCACCACTATTCGTCCTTGGTGTAGGTAGCCATCGACCACCCCCTGACCTGGGATGATTGCGCCGTCCGATTCCTCGTATACTTGCTGTCTTCGACGTCGTGGCACTCTGCGAAAGTGTTTGTTGGGCCATTGAGAGTAGTAAAGCCGGTCTTCAATAGCACTTTGGAAGACCAGGGGCCTCATCGAGGAGAACTCTATCCAGCTCCCTAGAGGCCGCTCCAGAGCGATGGTACGCGTTCGTGATGCCGGGAAACACTGGCTGATCGCCTGCTGCCATTGCCGCCATTTCGCCGAGCTGATGTCCCCCATTGCTGGCCATGCCATGACTGACTGCCTGAGATTGGTCGGTCCTGGATCGAGTACGTCAGGGACCAAGGAGTCGCTCGAGGCGTTTACGATGTCCGAGAGCCAAAACACCTGCTTCTTCTGCCGGCACAGGTTGACCGCCCGTAGCGTTGCCGTGGGCAGGCCCAACCTCATCACGAGGTCCATGACTGTGATGTCATGCTGGCGCGGAGGTGCGACAATGGGTGTTTCGTACTGTATTCGGACACCGGCTGCGTGGGCTTCGCCCCAGACTGACTTCATCCAGGAGCCTTCCGCGAGCAGACTCCATTTGTCGAAGTCCAGCTCCATAGCTCTGGGCATTCCCGCTTGGAGCGTGAGCATCTCCACCTGAGTTCGCATCAGTCTTCCAGTGAGGGTGGGTGCTGTCCAGTGCCGGACGACTGCCTCGATGTGTCGCATGGTTTGAGTGTTGTAAATGTGTGGCACCCCGAGACCGAAGCCTTGAGGCGCGCCGAACACCAGCGCTCGAGAAACATTCCGCTGTATGCCAGACGCAGGCAGTGCGGCCTGAAGTATTGGCCGCATTATGCGCTCCGTCGCTGCCTTGGAAAAGGTGGAGCTCAGAAGAGGATACTCGACCGTTTTCCATATCGTGGCCTTCATCGCGATCCACGCGTGCATACGTAGTAGCTTTCCTTGACGCATTTTGTCCGCCCACTGTTGTGCCTTCTTGAAATAGTACGCCTCATTGCTTTCCTGATTGCCGTCGTGCCGGACCATCACCCCCAATGCCTTTCTGGCCTGATCCACATGCAGGCGTTGTAGCTTCGACTTCACGTCACTGTCAGGCTGGCGGATGCTGATGTCGCCTGGCTGTTCCTCCACTGTCTTGTATTGCCAGCGCTCTCCGTCCCAGCGAAATGCCATAAGGTACCAGTAACTTTTCCGTGGTTCCAAGGCCCCGCCGGTCGCCCGGAGCATGCCCTCCCACGAATCCACCACTGCTTGTATTTCGGTGATACATGCATTTGAGTCGGACGCATCACTGCGGACTGAGTGGATCAGGTTGGTATCATCGACAAAGGAAAAGCACACTAGTCTTGTCGTCGTCTTGGTGATCGGGCTGGTAGATCGAAAACCGTACCCTTGCCGCTGCATGGCCTGCATGAGAGGGGAGCTCATCGCCACCCATCCTGCTGGAGAGATGCCAAGCCCTTGGAGCAGTCCTTGCAGTTTGTCACCTTTGACAGGGTACGTTCTCAGAGACTTCCCAAAGCTGGTAAGGACATGGTGTTTCATTCCTTCCACTGCGTCGGTCACACTGTGACTTATCCACGAAGGGACCCCGATTCTGCCCATGCTCATCCGTAGTGGATTGTGTGCCATGCGGTCGTAACAGATTTTCGCGTCATTGGAGCATATGGCGTTGGTTGTCCCTGTGATATGGACAATGTCGTCAATCATTCGGTTGTCGAGGCTGACTTCCGCCGCGCTTCTTTGCTTCCGACTGCCATATTGTTCTTCCGGTAGCATGTCGTGCTGCTCCGCGTGCTGCATCATTATTTTTCCCACCCACTTCAGGTTTGCGTTGAAATCACCTTCCACGAGACTTATGGTACGAAACCGCGTCACCCTGTAGTTGCCTGGCTCCTTGAGCAGTGTCACGTCTTCACATCTCAGCCACCTGCGCAGGTTGTATCCGGACCGAAGAGAGATTTCCCTCATTACCGCGTCCACCTCAGCCAGCTGATCGTCCTTCGCATTGGCTTTCCAGAGACCGAAGTGTAGTCCAGATGGCCCCGACGTGGTGCGTTCTCTAGCCTTGGACCAGAGCTTTTGATGGCTCTCCACCGTGATGCGCAGAAAGTCATCTGGCCATGGAATGGGTTGTCCTGACAAAAGCTGATCCATCAGCATGTCGTCAAACGGGCCAAGCTTGTGTTGGTGTCGCTGGTGCGCTCGCGCTGCCCCGTGCTGTTTCACATCATGTTCAAATGCGCGTCCCTGCAGAGGAGTGATGTATGCCTGCCTGTATTTCGCTTCGTTGGCCTTCATGCATTGTGTTATCACTGCTTGCTCAGTGTCATACACCTCTTCCTCTCCGTTATCGTTTGTCGCGACTACCAGCGCCACTTTACCGTTGGCGTCGAAGTTGCCAGTCACCCTGCGGATGGCTTGAAATGTGTGCACCACTTCTTCCCGTTTGACAATATTGGATAACGTCGTGGCCACCGTTGTGTTTCCTGCGCGAGCCACTTCTTCCGCCCTTTCTTCCAGAAATGTTTTCCGGTCTGCTGCCGCGTTGCGCTTGGCCTGCTTCCACTGTTGTTGTGCCGTCTTGCGCCGCTCTTGTATCTCCTCCACTGTCAGCGTTGCCGTGTGTACTGTTAAGTGCGCTTTCTTTTTGGCTCGATTGTACCATCTGGAGCTGACCGTCTTTCCTTGCCGCTTCTTCCACGCCAGGTCCCAGAATTTTTTTCCATCGCCTTGCGTTTTATCTCGGGGGAAATGGAACATTGCCCAGGAATATCCGCCGCGCTCTTTTTTCTGCATTTAGCATCATTTGCGTCCTGTCTGCGTCGATGGACTCAGCTTCGTCGACTTGCTTTGCCGTGAGAGGCGCGCCTGCTATTGTCGTTTGTCGTAGAGTTCGCACACGCTGCCCTATTTGCTTTGATTGGTACTGTTGTCGCAGTTGGTCCTGGTAGCGAGACACCATGTTGGGTCGATTGAGTTGCACTCTTCTACCGCTAAACGTTGGTGTAGGTTTGCTGTGCGCGCCGAAGATTGACTCCGATGTGACTTCAACCCACGCGGTTCGATGGTCCCAAGGTCCAAAGGCACTGTACCCCGCTCGTATGATGTTCAGCGACGCCGATACCCATATGCCGTCTATGACCCGGTCAGACTGCGCTCTGATGTTGGTAGAGACGCCGGGAGCGTTGGGGTGTCGGCTCAATATGGCCTCTTTCATGCCTTGGCGTTTCATCATTTCTGCCATTTGCGACTTGTTCACGTGCATGTTGATGTCGCCGCCAATCACGATGGTCTCTCCCGCCCTTATCCATTCTTGCAGGGCCTCTTCGAGGTCTTGTATGAACTGTTTTATGGGTGGAGTGCTGACTCCTTGTGATTCCAACCACAATGCTTGTTGGTTGTACACCGTGCCTGCGCTCTTCCCACCTTTGGACAGGATGTATATGCTGACCATCCGAACAGTTGTGTCTTGTTTACCTCGCAGTGTCAGGCTTGCCCACCTGCCTAACCCCCTCAGGTCTTTCTCCTGTGTGGTGACTCTCCCTGTCGAGTGCCCTGTGGCCGTGCATGCCGTACCTCCCCACTGCCGTCTGTTCCCGTATTGTTCGTGTTCATTGTAGGACAGGGCATGGCGCTCGGTATGCATGTGTTGCTTGGCTGTAGCGCTCCAGGCCCTGGTTCCTCCCACCTTCGACCAATTGATCCCTATTTCTGACAATAGTGCCACGTCAATCTTCATCTGCTTTATCCATTGCCACATATCTCGGTTCTTCCAATGGTTGGACTCGCTATGGAGACACCCCACGTTTAGTGCCGCTATTCTCAATATCGAGAGGCCCTTTGTTGCTGTGGAGTCGCCCCAATGCTTATCCTGGAGGTGTCGCCCTTCCTGGCGTGTCGCCCTTCCTGGCGTGTCGCCTCCTGGGATGCATCCATTTGGCTTGCGGGGGTGGTGGACGATGCTTCGCCTGCCCCCAGCCCTGCATTATTCATTGGTTGTGCCCCCTCCCTTGCTTGAGTCGGGGGGAGCCGAGCCGGACGCCTGTAGTTGGGCGCGCAGCGCTGCGATGATGGAGTCTTTGCTGGCGATCGCGTTCGATTGTTCTTGCACTCTCTTGTGATTAAACTCTGCCTCTTGGTCTTTTCTTGCTTCTCTCATTACTGCTTCCATTTCATTCTCTATTTCCTCTGCCTCCGTCTGCGAATCCAGTTGGGTGTAGCGCGATGACGCCACTGACTTGCCAAGCTCGGTGGTGAAAGTGTAGACCGATTCATCTTCCAACCTTGGCTTCTTTCGCCTGGGAGAGGGCTCTCGGTCGTCATTCACCATCCCCATGCCGTCAATTTGTACCTCGCCAAAGCCTTTGTCAAGCAGGAAGTCCATCTCCAGCTCCATCTCCGCGTCCACGTAGTCGCCGCTGTCATCCTTCTGCATTAGACAGCTCATCTCTACGATGTCGTCTGAGAACCACTCGTTGGTTGATGCGTTGATCTCCGTGGCACATCGGACTGCGATGGTGTGGATGATTCCGACTGCTTCTGGGAATCTTTCACCGAAGGCAACAATGTGGATGGCGTCATCTTTTCCGTCTGCCATGTGCGTTGTGCTCACGTCGTGAATGAGGGGGCATCCGTCTTTGGTCTGCTTTGCAAGGAACTGCCGTAGGGTGATCTGCTTGGTCTCCGGATCTTTCTCGTCGAGCGCGAAATCGCCTTTCAGCTGTTCGTATTTGAGCTGCCGCACGTGTCGTTGGTGCTTTTTGATCATGGCCTTGACCTTGGTGGCGGTTTTGGCCCCCATGACGGATGTGCCCGGTTTGGGAACGTAGCGGTAGTTCAAACCCCCACGGTGTGCGTCGCTTTTGTTGAAGATTTGACCCAGCATTTTTGATGCCCTCCGTGCGTCCTTGACGTCGGCATGGATGTGCAGAGCCATCCAAGGAGCATTGTACCAACTGCCTCCATTGGCTCTGTGCGCGTCTTGGACGTCCTCCTGTACTTTCCCGATGAATTTGACTCTCCCGCCCACTTTGATCTTTGCTCTGTTTTCTTCCAGCAGCTGGCTGATGACTTCGAGGGTTTGCTTGGCCTTCGTGAAGTTGCCGGAGTACACCATGAATCCTATTTCCGTGATGTGCTCCGCGTCCCACAGATCTTGAATGTAGGCGTACTCGCCTTCTGCGTAGGACCCTTCCATCTTGTTGCTTCGGCTGGTGAAGATTTGCATTCCGACGTTGGATGCCAGCAGGATCTGCATGTACACATCCTCGCTCCTTGAGCTTGGGTTGGCTTTACCCACATAGATTCTGAGGTCTTTCCATTGTGCTGGAACTCCTTCTGTTGTTGAAATGCATCCTTTCTTCTTGTTCTTGTACCATGGGCGTATGACAAGGCTCTTGTCCATTTCCTTGGCCTCCTCCCACCATTGCGCGAATCTGGCCTGAAAGTCCCGGACTGGCTTGCGAGATTCTTTTGGGATCTTCAAACGCATCTCGAATCGCTCGTAGTGGCGTCGTTTGATGTTGCCAATTTGCATTTCTCTGGCTTCCACCGTCGTCCACCCCTGCTTTTTTGCGGCGTCCTCTCCTGTTTCCCCGTCCCCTGGTTGCCCAGTATCTTGGGCGTGGTTTGGCATTGCTGCTGCGGCCGGCGGGGACTTGACTGTTTTGGGTCGTTTCGATTTGCCATCCTTGACTGTCGTGGTGAACGCCGTGAGATTTGACTGGCATAGGGGCCGCTTGGTGATGAGGGCCTTGAGGTCATGACTGCTGTTGTCGCTGTCTTCCTCCATTGGCTCTGCTGCCAAGTCAACCTCTGGTGGGCTTATCTCTTCTTGATACTGGCTGCCCATGTAGTTGATTGCAGCAGCCCACATGATAGACATCTGGTTTGCCATTGTTGTCTGTCGATTCTCTTGCGTGGATGGGCCAAAGCATTTGCGTGGATCCGTGAGAGATAGATCTGCTATCATCTGCTTGACCCCGGTTCGTTTGGGGTCATCTGGAGAAACTTTGGCCTTCCCAATGTTGGTGATTCTGCCGTCCATCACTGCTTGGAAGAACTTGGTGATCTCTTGAACTGAGGGGACCATGGCCAAGACTAGCAAAGTGTCGTTGCCTTCCCATAGTGCTTTTTGGGTTAGCACCTGTTTCACCTTGTTGTGCATCGATCGCCCTGCCTCTCCGAAGATTTCCTCTGCTGTGTATCCTTTGGCTTGTGTGATGACACTCAGGGGGAGTTTTTTCCAACGAGAAGCGTTGGGCGTTTGCCATGCGGTGGCTATCAATCCTTGTTTCTCCAGCTCTGCTGCCTCGTTTGCTTTCGGATCTGGCTCTGGCGGTGGCTTCGTCTGTTGGGTTGGTGCTCCGTTGGTTGTTGCTTCGACCTCCATGTTGTCAACAGATTTGTGGATTACGATGCGGACCTGCTTTGTGGTCTTTTTCGCTTGCTGTTTGCGATCCATGGTTGCGTACAAACTTCTGTAGACTTAGTACCGTGAAATTGTTGATGTGTTCTGTTTTGGATTTTATTGTTGTTACTGTGTGTTTTGGATTTGAGGAAATTCATTAACCAGCCCTTTTGAAGTGCCGATTTGCATCAACCAGCCTGTTTTTTGTGACTTAAAGTATCAAAACGTCCAAATGTCGATGCGACGTCCTATCGACAGAGAGGTTTCGCATCGACTTCCAAGGTTAGCGCATAAATGTAGATTACCTGCAACACGCACGAAAAAGACAAACCACATCACATAAATATGACACACTCATCATAGAATGCAAGTAAATAGTCCATACGAATATGTGACATGCAATGAAGGGAATTAACGCCTACTTTAGTCATAGATATGTGCATCATCCATCCATTTGCTCCGATTCTTTGCGCCATGGATCGTGTTCTGGCCAAACCTTCATAGCATGGCTCCATACCAATGCACTGTGTCCTTCTGAGCATGCGAAACAACAGGCTGCCGAACCATAACATAAATTACATCCAACGTAGCAAACACAACAATCGCATCAAACTGTTCAACAACCAGCATGTCCAGCAACAACAAATCGTTCATCACCCTTGCAAAGGGAGCGGAAAAGGAAGGAGTGGACTTCATTCATGTTTGCGCGGCTGTATTGTCGCACAGCTTGTCTGTTGGTGCCGGATACATTCAAAAGAAGAGGTCAGGCGATGCAATCAAGCTCGTGTGCTCTGTTTCTACTGACTGTCCCTTCGACTGCCGTGCTCGTCTCTTGCCGAATGGCAAAGGGGTCCGCATCACGCACTTCGTTGGCCATGCTTGTCAGGGCACATGCACCCGCAAGAAAAGCTACAAAACTGCCATCTTGGACGAGATGACTGACATCGTTGGGAAGTATCAAGTTCCTGCTGCGGGTGGACGTCAGCAACTGGGCAACATGATCAAGAACGAATTGTCCATCACGCTGAAAAAGGGGCAGCTCTACAATATCATCAGGGACAAAGGAGTTACAATTGAGAAGCACTTGGCTGAGTGCAAGTTGATTCGGTCCTACATCGGTGCTGTGGCTGAGAAAGACAGTGGAGGAGTGTACAAAGTTGACATTGGTCCAGTCCAAGGTGACATCAATGGTGACGATGGAATGCAATTGCGCCGCGTCTTTTGTGCACTTGGTGGAAGCATCAAGACATTCTCTCATTTCGATGGTATGGTGTGCGTGGATGCCACTCACCTTCGATCTGCAGTGAAGGGTTACATGTGCCTCCTGACCGCTTATGACGCTTCACGCCAACTCGTCAGTCTTGCATTGGGCATTCTCCCTGTTGAAACAGCAAGCAACTGGAAATGGTTCCTCGATCATGTGAGGGACAGCTTTCCAAAGGTGCGCCTGCTCATGAGCGATGGTGCGAAGGGCCTTGAGAGTGGCGAAGTGCAAACGATGTTGGCAGGATGGGGCGTCACTCACACGCGTTGCATGTACCACATCTTGGAAAAGAATGTTTCATCCAACAAGCAGCTGACAATGACCTCAAGACAGCACAAGCTCCTCAAGTCAGCTGTGTATGCCTGCAATGAGAATCATGCAGATCAGAAGTTGAGCCAAGTCCAGGCACAGAATCCAAAACTCCACGAATGGTTTATTCAATGCCAACATAAATGCCTGACACATTTGTTGCTTCGCAAACCCAATCAACATCGCTTCGGTATTGTCACGTCTAATTCTTCCGAGCAGGCCAATGCGGCCCTCGAACACATCAGGGACAAGCCACTTTGCACCCTGGTGGCAGGTGTTATCAAGTACATGGCTGACAAGCGCATGGAGAAAGCCATGAAGGCAGAAGAACACTGGAACGCTGGAAATGTCTTGACTCCTCGTTGCATGTCTGACATGGAAATGCTGAACAAAAAATCCGGGAAACTAAACGTGCTCGTGGACAGTGTACATGACTCTGAGATCAAAGCGAGTGTCATGTGGTATGACAGCCCTACCATTTCTGAGGAAGTGACTCTCAGATCGGACTTTGCAATGACCTGCACCTGCGGTGCTCCATTGGAGTACAAGAGACCCTGTCTCCACAATTTCCAAAAGGAACCAAACTTCCGGAAGAAATTGTCGCAGCAAACAAACACGAATAAACAAATCAAAGAAAGACAACAGACAGCAAAAATAACTAGTAAAACAACGAACCAACGATGACGACACCGAGGAGCAAGATGACGAGACCGTCGGGCCAAATGCCGATGGAAGCATATGTCCGAGGAGCAATCAACAACAACAAAACAACAGGAGCAGAGAGAAGAGAGGGAGAGGCGCAAGATGGATTGAGCAGAAGAAGAATCGGGAAAGAGACGGGCGAGAACGATGGGAAACAAGGGAGAGGAGCACGAAAGGTCGAGTGCGCAGCAGGGAAGTATTGCAAGGGAAGAGGAAGGGCAGCAGCGGCAGTCAGATGCATCGCGTGTGGAGATCCGGCACACAGAGAGTGCAGGGCATGGATCAGGCCAGAGGAAGGGCTGACAACACCGAGAGGGTTCCCGGTGGTCTACAAACAATGCATCGCAAAAGAAGGCATCAACGTCCAAGAAGAAAAAACAGGACAGCAATACATGGGGTCATCGGAAGACGCCATCCGAAGAGCACTGAGCAAGAAGTGGGGAAAGATGAAGAACGCGAAAGGCAACGATGAAGGCATGGCAAAGGATGATGGAGAAAAGCAAGGAGAAGAGAGTGAGAAGGCAGCGCGGGTACAGGAACCGACAGCAAACAACGAGGACGAGGGCACAGGGGCAGAAACACGAGACAAGACGGGGGAGAAGAAGAGGGATGTAGAGGGAGCTGACGACAGCAGTGAAGATGAGAACGAATGGGCCGACGAATGGGAAGAGACTACAAAAGGAGGAGGAGGAGACGCGCAACAAGAGAAAGGAGGTGCAGCAGGAGGGAACAAGAAGAGGACGGCGAGGAGCCCACGACACGCGATGCAAGAGGAACAACCACACAAAAGGACGGACCTGCGTAGAATGGGAGAAGAGAAGGAAGCAGAGGAAGCCAAACAAGACGACGACAGAGAGAACAAGGAGCAAGAAGGACCAAAGGAGAACGCAATCGGCAGCAGGGGAGACGAGGCACAACAGGAGAAAGAGCCAGAACCCCACAAACCGGAAGAAAGCATGGACTGTGACAATGCCACACAGGCAGGCAGCAACGAAAGCGGCTTGAACTGGAGACGAACGGGTCGCGACGAGGCGGTGGAGACGAGGTACTGCGATGTACAGATGATGATCGAAGGAGGAGACGGGGCAAACGATGCAGGAACGGTGATCGACGCGGCCATTGCGTCATGCAAGGAGTTTCTACAATCGATTCAAAGAGTGAATGCAACAGCAAAGCTTATCCCATGGAATCCCTATGAAGATCAGACTATCGTCCACGCCATGGAGTCATTCCCCACCGACATGACCAACCTGAAGAAATTCTTCAAAGGCGTACGACCGATCTACAAGGTAGCACAAGAGAAAGGATACCTGAAGGTGAAGATCAAAGCAAAAGGGCAGATCAGCAAAATCACAACGGAGCTGACTGACTACTTCCAACACGTGGGAGGAAGATTTGAAGTAGCCAAAATCCAGGCACCATCCACAACGACGCTTGGTTGGTTGCTGTACTCCACACGACAGATTGACGCAGATGCCCTGGAAGAAGAGCTCACCAAGCTCGCGAAGACACAGGTCGCAATCACGTGGAAACGGATCTCGGATGGTGAGAAGTACGACCCGAACCGGGATACAAAGAAAGATCCCCGGGAGTTACACGTGGAGTCAAGCACAGAAGACAGAGCTTTGGTGGCGAAGGTACTCGAAGTGTACTACAGCACACAGGCGAAGAAGTTCCCACTGGGGGTACGAATGCGGATCATCACACCTCTCTCAGGAATCGTCAATACCGACATGAGGAAAGGGTGGTTTGAGTTGAGAGAACGGCAGATGGAATGGTGCCTGAACGTGGTCGCAATGACAACATACGACATCATCCCAGAGTGCCTGCAGGAGATCCCAGAAGGATCGCACCTAACACTTCGGGAGATGATCATGAGAATCAAGTCGACTTCAGGCAACGTTCGAACGCCTCTGTTCACCTCGGTGGACAAGCAGTGGAGAGGAAACGGTTACGTGTTCCAATTTCACCCGGACAAAGCAGCGGAAGTCAGATTGGTGGTGAAAGGACTGCTGGTCAAACTGACTGCTGATTACGGGAGTGACGTGGAACGAGTATTCACTTCAATGGCCCGAGTGGAATCAAGGACGATGCGATGGGATGAAGAGACCAAGAGAGTGATCTCGGAAAAAGACAAAGAGGTCGAAGCCGCGATGACCATAGACGAGGACATGCATTTCGTGACAGACAAGACACAGGAAGAGTCCAGCGACAAGGAGGAGGAGAGATTCGAGAGCAACGTCAGAAAAGAGAAAGACTACGGAGAAGAGGATACTATTCCATCCATGAGGGATAAGAAAGCATGGCGAAAAATCAAGGAGACGAAGACAGCACAAAGAAAGAAAGCACAGAAGAAGAAGGAGGAGGAGGCTTCGGTAGCATCATCTATCACAGAAGGAAGCAGACAGACCACAGGAACACAAAGAGAGAAAGTGGTGATGCTGCAAGAACAGATGGGGAAAATCCTGGAAGCGAGAGCACAAGGGTCAGTAACATCGACACTCTCGGGAAGCACAGGCCGAACAACGGGAACGACAAGGGCGATGATGGCATCGATGCAGAGACAGATGGAGGAGATGCAAAGAATGTTGATATCAACGAATGAGGAGAATGCAAGACTCAGGTCCGAGAGGCAAGAAGTGCAAGAACGGACGGATGTAAGACCACCGACGGTCCAGTGCGATACACCAGCCATCAGAATGGGCGACAACCAGGACGAGGTGCACGACAATGAAGGGAACGGGGAACCGCAAGGTGACCCGGAGAAGGGTTAGACCCGCAGGGCAAGATCGATAGCCAGTGGCAGCACAGCGACTGCATCAGAGCCCGCAACAAGCGCCCACGGACGACAATGTTATACCGCAACAGCAAGACCGTGGAAATGATGAGGGAAGTAGAGGGGGAAGGATGATCAGGGTGAGGAGGAACATGCTGCGAAAGCAGACAGGGCAACTAAGGATCGGACTACAGAACTTCGGAGGGTTGAGAAGCAAAGCAGGCAATGTAGATGAAGGGCTGAAGAGATGGATGAATGAAGGGGAGTTTGATATCTTTGGGCTAACGGAGGTGAATGTGGATTGGAGAACGACGACGACAGAGAACTCACTCAAAGGAAGGATACAAGAGTGGTGGCCCACGGGAACGGCAGTGGCAAGAACGGCGAACAATCAAACGAGCGAACCGATCCATGGGAAACAATGGGGAGGAGTCGCTATGATTAGCAGATTCCAGGCCGCAATTAGAATAATGGAGCAAGGAGAAGACAGCACGAGATTAGGAAGATGGGTCTGGCAACGATACCGAGGAGCACAACAACAAACACTACGAGTGGTGACGGCATACCGACCGTGCAGGCCACGAAGCAAAGGGTTCCTGAATACACACGCACAGCAACGAAGATATTTCAACGAGCGGGATAAGGACAGGGAGCCAAGGACAGCGATGATTGAGGATCTGCAGAAGGAGATAATAAAGTGGCGAAGCGATGGAGATCACATTGTAGTAATAATGGACTGCAATGAAGACACAGATTCAACCACAATGACGAGATTCAGGGCAGCCACCGGGCTTCGCAACACAATGGCGAATGCAGGCAACGACGTGCGACGGATGCCGACTCACCGCCTTGGGAAGGTACCGATCGACGGGATATTCGCAACAGCAGCAGTGAAAGTGGAAGGGGCCGGAATGAGCAACTGGGACGAAGGAATACAGATGCGACAGGCAGATCATCGATGCCTGTGGGTAGATATAAGCATGGCGGCAGTGCTGGGACAATCGATGGCGCAGCTGAGGAAAGCAGTGACAAGAAGAGTGAAGACGGAAGACCCAAGGATAGTCGAGCGGTTCAATATAGCATACGCGAAGCACCTGAAAATGCACAAAGCAAAGAAGAGAGCATTCCGGCTGGAACGACAAGCAGCAACAGAATGGACTGCGGACATGGAGAAAGAAGCAGAACGGTTGGATAGAATCCGGGTCGAAGGGATTTGGAAAGCCGACAAAGCTTGCCGAAGGCTGAGCATGGGAGGAATCCCGTATTCCAGGGAGTATAAGGTCGTCGAAGCCCGGATAGGCATGTGGAACAACATCGTCAGAAAAAGGAAAGAAGCCAACGTCTCGTCCACCACCATCGTACGGCTTGCAAAGCGAGCCCAAGAAGACAGGCAAGTGAAGGAACTAATGCGAGTGAACGATGGGGAATTGGAGAAGGAACAGCAAGCAGCGTATGAGGCATTGCGAATGTTCCGAACAAGAGCTACGAGGGCAAGAGAGAACTGGCTGGAGGGGCTAGCGACAGCAAGAGGGAGAGCGGGGTTACAACAACAATCGAACACAGATGGGAAATCTGAGAAGCAAAGACAGCAGAGGAGCGCAAAGGAGGCTACGGAGCAGCAAATACGACAGCTACGCAAGAAAGAGAGGGTGAGGGCAACGTACAAAAGGATCAGAACAGCTACGGGAAGCAATACAGCGGCGGGTATATCAATGGTGATAGCCCCGGACGGCCAAGGGAATTGGGTAGAGCGGACGGGCAAGGAAGAAATCGAGAAGGGATGTATGGAAGAGAACAAGAGGAGGTTCAGGCAAACGGAGGAGACGCCATTCATGCATGGAGTTCTGGCGAAGGAATTCGGGTATCTGGGAGTGACTGAGGCAGCCGAGAGAACGCTGAAGGGAGACTATAAACCGAAACCATGGGTCGATGAAGGAGCACGGAAGCTACTGCAAGGGTTGAAATCAGTGGCCAACCAACAAATCCCAGCAGGAATGACAACCGACGAATTCCAGCAAGGGTGGAAGAAGGTCAAGGAAGATACCTCCGCATGGCCATCAGGACTACACTTCGGTCACTTCAAGGCCATCGCTTACCATCGATCCAACTCGGACTTCGAAGCCAGCATGACGTCGGTGGCGATGAAGAGTGGGTACTCGTACAAGCGATGGCGTAGAGGAACCGATGTGGAGATCATGAAGAAGGCCAACAACTTTCGAGTGGACAAACTCAGAACAATTGTTCTGTTCGAAGCCGATTTCAATTTCGCGAACAAAGCCATCGGAAGGAAGGCGGCGAAGCAGGCGAAGCAACAGAAGGGCTTCGCAGAAGAACAATACGGCAGCCGGAAAAGACACCGCGCCATTGATCACGCGCTGAACAAGCAACTCACAATGGACTGGGCAAGACAAACAAGAACCCCGACCGTCCTGTGCACAAATGACCTAAAGAGCTGTTACAATAGGATCGTGCACTCGATAGCGTCGTTAGGATTGCAGCGACAAGGGATAGCGCAGTCGGAAGTGGTGTGCATGTTCAGCACACTCCAACACCTTGAGCATTACATCCGCACGGCGTATGGCGAATCCAAGCATACGTACGGAGGAAGTGGATGGGTGGTGCCTATGCAAGGTATTTACCAAGGAAATGGAGCAGGGCCTGTCATATGGGCAGTGATCTCATCGCCTATATTGGAAGTGATGAAGAAGGAAGGGCATACCGCGCGGTTTACGACAGCGGTGAGCGGCGAAGAAGTGCAGATGGTAGGATACGCATTCGTGGATGACACGGACCTTGTGGTGAACGCACGAGAAGGAGAAGGCATACAGGAGGCAATCCAGCGCATGCAACAAAGCGTGACGAGGTGGGAAAGCCTAGCGAGGGCGACAGGAGGAGCGCTAGTCGTCGACAAATGCATGTGGTGGGCGATCGATTTCAGATGGGAAGAAGATGGATCATGGAGGTACGCAGAGGATGATGAGAACCCTGCAAGTTTGATGATGCGCGGGACGACCGGGAAGTTGCAGAAGATGCCAAGAAGCGCGGCGAGTCAGGCATTCGAGACACTCGGCGTCAAACTCGCCCCGGATGGAAACGGGTCTGCGATTGAATCGACGCTGCAGGGCAAGGCCGAGAAATGGGTAGAAACGGTACGGGCATGGCGAATGAGGAAAGAGGATGCGGAGGTGGCAATGAGAACCGTATTGATGAAGAAGCTGGAATACGTCCTGCCGGTGGCGCAGCTCTCACGAACGCAATGCGACAATGTGATGCGCCCAGTGTGGAGCACGATGATGTCAAAAATCGGATTCAATAAAGGGTTCCCCAGAGCAATGGCGTACGCGTCGCATGAGTGGCTTGGGGCCAATATGCATGAGCTACACACAACACAGGTGGTAGAACACGTGAAGATGGTATTGGAGCACGGAAGCAGGGACAACATGACAGGCCGGCTGCTAAGAGGCAGCATACAGGCAATGAAAACCGAAGTGGGTGTAGGCAGCTCGGCGTTCGAGATTGATTTCAACCAGTGGGCATTCCTAGCGACAGATTGCTGGATCAAGACGGTCTGGCGAGAAACGCATGAGTGCAATATAAGGTTGAAAGAAAAAACGGACACGGCTCGGCTGGTCCATGAAAGAGACGAGTGGTTGATGGTGGCGCTAACGAGAGCAGGATATAGCAGGGAGCAACGGATCCGATTGAACAGGTGCAGAATAGTGATGAAGGTGGTTAGCGTGGCAGATGTGGTCGAAGCAAGGAGCCGGCGAGTAGTGGCGAGAAGTCCAATGGAAGAAGGAAGCAAGTGGAGAGGAAGAGAGCACATCCAATGGCTGAGACAGGGACCGCTGCCGCGGAAAGACTGGGCGTTGTGGAAACAAGCTATGACGCGTATAGCAAAGAAAGCAAGGCATAGTGAGGAATGGGAACTGGAGCAGGCTAGCGCGGTACGGGCCGAGAATGGAAGAAAGCTGTGGACGCGCGATGGGCCGAAGGAGTGGACCGAATGGAGAGGCAGGGAAGGAATGATTCCGGGCATGGAACGATACCAACGTACGCAACGAGCATCGAGTGGGCCACCGGAAGGCGGGCGAGCGGTGTTTGTGCGAGAAATGCGTCAGGAGCTACACGTGGTTGGGACAGGAGGCAGGGTCCAGCGGAGTCAGCCAAAGTCAGACAAGCGACTGAGCAGGGCAGAAAAGCAATGGCTGGAGGCAGTGGCCGCAGGGGATGCAGTGGTGAGTACAGATGGGTCGTTCAAAAACGGAAGAAGCACGGCGGCGTACTCACTCAACAGGCATGGACGGCGCAAGGGGTTGGTGGCAGCGGCAGCAGCGGTGCAAGGTCGCAAACAAGTGCAGAGTGCGTACCGTGCAGAGCTCGGAGGGATTCTCCAGGCGTTGCGAAGAGTCGAGAGCATCATGAAGCGCGACCGCCAACGACATGACACAGCTGGTAAAACAGTGGTGGTGGCGTGCGACAACAAAATGGCAGGCATCCACGCAGTCCAATACACACAAGATGTCAGTACAGCAGTTCAGCACTTCGACATCCTCCGGGAGATACGGGGTATACAACGCAGACTACCAGTACAGCTACGGTACAAGCACGTATATGGCCACCAGCTGGAAAGAGACCGAGGCGTTGCACAGGATGAGTTCGCGTTTTGGAACGATGAAGTCGACAAGCAGGCCGGAGCAGCGCAGTCGAGCGAAGCGGATTGCGGTGACAATGAGTGGGGAGCCAATGAGTGGTCGGTGTGGTTGGACGGCAAGAAGGTATGCACGAGTTTGACGGAGACGCTCCGCAACTACGTACAAGGCCAACGGACCACAGGATGGCAACGCAAAGTGGGTCGTATCCGTAAGGAACAGATGTCAGCAGTGGATGTTGCGGCGGCGAGATTAGCCATGGGACGAATCACGACAAGGCGCAGGCAGTGGGTGGCAAAGCATGCGTGCAGCTTCGGGCCCGTCGGCAGAAATATGCACAAATGGAAATTCTGGGCGACTAGTGATAATCAGCAATTCGATACAGGATAGGGCACCAAACACTGCACTTACTACGCCGCCAGGGTGATCAAGCCAAGAGGTGGAGTCGGTGTGTTTGGTGTTGTTGTTGTTGCTATTAGTTGTATCAATTGATGATTGAGTTTGGATTATGAGATGATGATCTCATCATTCTAAAGATGGTGCCTATTGCACGGTTGCTATCGTGCTGCTCGATTACCTCGTGGTTTCTCTCACAGTCTTTCCTAAAACATTGCCCAAGATGGCATGTCGATCTACACGATATCTTGTGTTATTCTCGCCTTTGGGTCTTTCTTCATCTCTGTCTGATCTTGTCTGCCTTGATCTCTGTTTGATTACATAAGAGTTGATCCGTCTACGTCGGCGGGGTGCTTGCATCATCCCTGACGATGTTGTTCTGGATCCTAAGTATTGTTGCCACGTGCTCAATGATGCACTCGGTCTTGCTAGACAGGTCAGCATACCATGACTAAGATATAATCTCGATTCCGAGGATCACACTGACTGATCCTCTGATGTCATTGATGATGTCAGTGACTACGTCAGGATCGATGACAGTAGTGACTGGATATCATCCGTGTAATCAAGACTCATCCGACTATACTCTCAAATCGAGTCGAATAAAAAAATATTGAGTCACGTTTTAGTCATGGGAGATGGGTACCTTAATTTCGATCTAGATGTTGATAACTAGTCTGTGCCCAATATGCGGGCAATGCGAGGAAACGACGGATCATGTCATGCAATGCCAGCAGCTATGAAAGAGTGGGAAACAGGAATGCTGGCAGGGCGCGGAAGCGGATTGATGGTGCACGGACTAGTCCGGCAGGTTGGAGCATGGTGCGATGGGCTGAGGCTGGAGAGTGAGCAAGGGCCACAATTGAGCCAGGCAGTCGATGAGCAGGCAAGTATAGGATGGAATATGATGGTGAGGGGCCAGTGGTCTAAGAAATGGGGACTAATGCAAGAGCAGATGATGGAGCTCCACGAACAGCCAGGGACAGCGGCGAACTGGATTGCAAGAGCAATAGTGGGGTTGTGGGAAGTCCGGTGGAAAGCGTGGGAAGCGAGAAACAAGGTGTTGCACGAAAGCGAGTCCGGGATCGCGGCAGCGAAGTTGACGCGGGAGGCGGCGCGTGCAGTACGCAAAGAATGGAGGAAGGGAGTGGGCAACCTAACGGGAGATGACGCGTGGCTGTTGACCCTCACAACGGAGGCGGCGGTGAGGCGACAGTCGGCAGCGAATCAGCTGACGTGGGTGAAGCACGTGCAGGCGGCACGGGCGGCCAGCGCTAGACGGAAAAGGAAGAGGTCCGATTCGACAACAACAGTGGCAGGAAGGGCACGGCGAGTCCGATCGTGGCGTTAAGCGCGACAGCAGGCAAGCAGCCCCTCGGCCTTACAAAAAGAGAGTGAAGAGCATAGCGGAGGATTCCGGATGCCCAGTGCGGTACGTTTTATGGCCCGGTGGAGTGGCAACCAGCGGTAGACCCAGGAGTGAGAGGCCTAGGTAGGTCGTTCGAGCGCAGTCGGCCCGTATGGGTTCGCTGTGTGCCGGCGACGTTAAAGCTTTCGAGGCAACCCTCCGATGAGGGGATAATCAGTGTGTTATTATTATTATTACAAGAGACCCTGTCTCCACATCCTCGCAGTGTTCCGCACAGATGCTGCCAAGCCCAGGAATGCACCACCAGGTGTCTTTCACTACAAGAACGTTGGCTGGTACAGCAAGGAATGGCATACTGCCACATGGTTGGAGCAACACGGAAAAAAGATGGTGCCCATTCAACGAGCAAGGGTGGAACGAAGACAATTGGTGGCAGAGAACGTGGCACCCATGGTGATTTCCGCGAAGTCTGGTCGAAAGCGCAAAACTACCAACAGCGACAATCCATCAACAGCCGGAGGAGTGCGACTGTGCCCAGGATGCGGCGAGCTCGGTCACTTCCTTCACAGTTGCCCAAAACCAATTCCATCCACCCTTGTGAAGAGCAAAAAGAAACAAGTTGATAAGATTCTGCCCCAAGTGATGGAACAACTGGGAGGCAGCGTGCAGGATGAAGAATAGACTAACCCATCATAGCACAATGGCATAGTTCGCCATAACATTCCCTGTAGATAACACTCTGCAATGCAATGCTGATGTATAGTAGTCTGTTGCATCATCATGGCTCCAAAAGTGTCTCATGCTGTCCACAGTGTGCCATGAATTGGCAAGGTATGCATTAGAAGGCCCAAGATGATGGCATTTGAACACTTGGAGAGCATCAAGGGCGTTCGACTGGGTACACTCCCAGCTTACCAGGACCAGGATCCTTCTGGAAGGTATTCAAATCTGAGTTTGTAGATATCGAGTGCTGTGGGTGACAGTACTGTGACCTACGCATCGAACTGTACAGTAGATTGTCAAAATGTGCATATAAAATGTCAATCACAATCAAATTCAACCCGACTCCCACTTACAACACACCCCAAAGCGTCTGGTCACGAAGTATGAGGTCTCCAGTCCATCTGGAAGGTAGTCAAATCTGAGAATCTAGATTTCGAGTGGTGTTGTGGGTGGTCGTGCGATGGCCTACGCACATTACTGTGCAGTAGATTGCCCATATGTGCATATAAAATGTCAATCACCATGAAATCCAACCCGACTCCCACTTACAACACACCCCAAAGCGTCTGGTCACGAAGCATGAGGTCTTAGATCCGTCTGGAAGGTAGTCAAATCTGAGAATCTAGATTTCGAGTGGTGCTGTGGGTGGTCGTGCGATGGCCTACGCGCCATAGTGTACAGTAGATTGCCCATATGTGCATATAAAATGTCAATCACAATCAAATCCAACCTGGCGCGCACTTACAACACACCCCAAAGTGTCTGGTCACGAAGTATGAGGTCTCCAGTCCATCTGGAAGGCATCCATATCCGTAAGGAAAGTTTCGGTCCTCAGGAGGACATTTAGTGTTATCTGTCCTCCTGAGGACATTTATTTTTGACATGCATCGTAACTGTCCTCAGGAAGACAGAAAACTTATCTGTCCTCCTGAGGACATTTAATTTTGGCGTTTGACTGGCTGGAACACGTATCCACGACACAAATTATGAGTGTCGGGACAATTCATCGCGTTGTGGCTGGTGTCATCTGCTCCGTTCTTTTTTGCCATCTGCACATCCACATGCCAATCTGTTCAATACTATTCCAGAATACTATTCTATACTATTATATTATATTATTATATTATATTCTACAGCATCTGCTTTCAGTTGCATCACTTACGGGTGTTGGGGGATCTCTAATTGTGTTCTAGAACTTGTGTGTCCTGGTTATGTTTCCTCTTTCATCAATGGAGCCATGTAACTGTGTGTCCATTTTTAAAAAGCTTGGTTGATTTCTCGTTGTTGCGATAGAGGACTCTCGCACTCCGCTCAGCCCTTCACAAGCAAGCCTGCAAGGGAGCCACAGCCCGATAGCCACACCTTTCGAGGGGCGGCATCCGAGCTTCTCCCTTGGCGCAAGCCGAATAGATTTAAGTTCGTGTGCTCCAAGCTGATATGTTCTAAGCTTGCACAGTTCCAGCAAACTAGCAGCTCCATGCGTTAACCGAACATTAGCCAATCATGGTGCTTTATTCTGCGTTGTTTTATTGTTCTTGTCGTCTTCGTTGCTCCATGCTTGTCGCTGGGCTATCTCATTTGCATTCCATTTCAAACCACGACGTCAAGGAGAACCACCGCAACACATCCATGTCATGGGATTACATCGCATCACATGCTTCCTCTGCATCATCCGCATCATCCACACCACTCTACCTTTTTGCTTTCCTCTGATCCACACCCACCTACAACAGCCAATTCATCCATACCCCACCCCACTGTGCATCTTCTTGCCAAATCAACAAGCCATATTCTTCCATCATTGATCCTGTTGGTACACGGTCGGATGACAGACGGAGCAGCAGCAAATCCCATGTTCACAGTCTCTGCGGAGACAATCAGAGTCTCCATAATAATCTCACATCATCACACACACACAACACATCCGTATCGTCTCCCGATCATCACAGATCCATCCCATCCTTTCGATTATCTCTCCACCCCTCGCCTCAACAACAACAGTGACCATCCTGATGGGACTGCAGCGCAGTCTCCCGCACCATCCACTTGCACAATACAACCACCTTCCTATGCCGACAATGTGAAGCAGCCACCAACCATCACATGGTGTCCCAATGTATTCATGTTGGTGCAGTCTCCTCAGGACGCAGGTGTTGCCTACACGGAATGCAACAGCAACGAATCCCGCACCATGTCTGTCACTGATGGCTTACCCTGCACAACACCGCCATCTACGGACCAGACGAACAATAAGAGGGCATGCCATTGCAAGAAGCCACCAGCTCCTCCTACCTCAGTCTTCAAAATTGTGATGGTTGGTAGCAACAGTAATCAGCCCACTTCATGGCCTGATCCCACCACCACTGTTGGCAAGGCCGCATAGCATTTCCCTCCAATGTACTACAAACTGAAGGGAAAGGTGGACTGCTTGCCTTGGCTGCACATACCACAACCATGCAACGGAATCCCCATGAATGTGATGATCAGGCTTCCAAACCAGCCATGGATACCACTCATTGGCACAGCATGGACAATCATCTGCAACGAACTACACCAGCAGAACTCCACGGTGTTTCCGAATATGCCACAAGAGTCTGCATTGGCCAACCGATTCAAAAACTTCCTGGAGCTCACCAAAACTCTCCTGAAGCGCACCCCTTGCTGCAGCGGCATGACGGAGAATATGAAGCAGTGGCTCAATGAGCTCACCAACCTGATACAGGAGCGCAAGGACTACGCCAAGGATTGTGTCACCTTGGAGCAAAGAATTCAAGGATGCAATAGCATCACCAACAAGCAAAGGTCCCACATGCTCGCCCTGCGCCCTGCAATATCAAAGGAATAGGCTGGCAAAGCCGCGCGCAAACAGAAGGCAGCAGGAAATGAAGAGAATGCCTCATCTTTCTGCATGTCATCCACCACAACGAAGCCTGAGAAGAAGCCACGCGTGAGTATGGAACAGAAGATGCAGAACACTGCAAGCCTCCTCAACAGGCTGAACAAAATCGAAACAAACTCGCAGATTGGCTGCATGTGGCAATGCCTCCTGCTCCCACCCAAGCCGGACTTCATCCAATCATGGTGGTCTGGTCTGCTTCCCCCCTTTCAGTACCAGCTGTGGAGGCAAGCGCACACATCCACAATAGCGGCAATGGCAATGGCAACAGAAATGGCAGCAAGGACAGGGACAGTAGCAATGACAATAACAACAACAGCAACAACAGCCAATTCATCCAGCACATGTTGAATCAGCAACAGAAAATGCGCGATACATGCCACCGCTAGGAGGAGGATCGTGACAGCGTGGAGCAAGAAACTTCTCAGTTGCGCTACACCCAAGATAGGCTCTCTGCTGATATGAGGTCTCTTGCGGACCTCATGTTCCAAAACTACCACACCAGCAATGGCACTGTCAGCGGCAATAGCAATGGCAACATCAACAGCCACTGCGATGGCAACAACAACCACGATGGCAGTGGCAGTGGCAGTGGCAGTTGCAACCGAAACAGAAACGGAAGTGACAGCGATTCCGCAATCACTGTCTCCCAACAAGATTCAGATTGCGGTGACAGGGAATACCACAGCGACCATGATGGACATCCTCCCCGAGTCGCGAGGACGGAGTCCACCGAATTGTTTACGAACATAGAGTGAGACAAGCATGATAGCAGCAATGACGAAGACAAAGATGAAAGAACGGATACAGCAGCTGCAACAATCAACAAGAAAAGGTCTGAACAAAACAGCCACCTCGAAAGAGAGAGAGAGATACATTAGAAATCTGCATTGGCAGTATAATGGAGAGATGCGGCGGAAACTCGAATGAAAGAAAGAATTGCAAATGGGGTAGAACGTAGTTGCAGTGGAAGACAAGGTAAAAACAAACGCAAAGCATCCGCTAAGAAAAGACTGTAAAATAGACGTAGCCAAGCTTGTCGGACAGTAGACACACATTAGCATGGTTTTGTTGACGCAGGAGACAAAACTAGAACAAGCAAGTACCGCGATGCAAGTGGAGGTGCGCTAACACCCAGAACAAGCGCACAGAAAAGAACGAAGCAGATGGCGCCAGCCAACAACGCGATGAATTGTCGCGACACTCATAATTTGTGTCGTGGATACGTGTTCCAGCCAGTCAAACGCCAAAATTAAATGTCCTCAGGAGGACAGATAATTTATCTGTCCTCCTCAGGACAGTTGTGGGAAAAACATCGACAGGAAGCGATAAATGTCCTCCTCAGGACATTTACGAAAACGCCCACACAAAATTTTCCTTACGGATATCTGAGAATCTAGATTTCGAGCGGTGCCTTGTGAGGCCGCACGGTGACCTTGGCATCAGGCTAGACTGATCCTTCCACACGGATACATTCCTGACAGATTGGAGACCTCATACTTCGTGACCAGACACTTTGGGGTGTGTTGTAAGTTCCCACCAGGTTCGATTTGATTGTGATTGACATTTTATATGCACATATGGGCAATCTACTGCACAGTATTGTGTGTAGGTCACAGTACTACCACCCACAGCACCACTCGAAATCTAGATTCTCAGATTTGACTACCTTCCAGATGGACTGGAGACCTCATACTTCGTGACCAGACACTTTGGGGTGTGTTGTAAGTGCGCGCCAGGTTGGATTTGATTGTGATTGACATTTTATATGCACATATGTGTTGGAAATCCGGGGTGGTGTGATAGTAGAAAGCTAATCGTTTGTTAGAATCTACTTCTCTGAACTGTGAGCTCTTCATTGCTCTCAACTTCAAAGTCTGATCTCCTTCTGAGATCACCATGGGTTCCTCTGTTGGTCTAGCAGGCATCCATCTTGCATTCATCGCAAATTCATCATGGACATGCAAGCACCACCGAGTACCCCATGTTCGTGCACACAAGCACGTTGTCCTCCGCTGATAGTTTCGATGCCTTAGACATCGCCGAGTCGTAGGCATCACACAGATCGGTTCATTCCATCAGATCACGGTCTCCCACTCGTCACGGAAACACCTTGGTTGGGAGCTCATTCAGCTCCTCGACCATCTCACATCTCCGACCATCTCCGATCATCTCCGATGCTTCTCCTGTCGTTTCTGATTGTTTCTTCGCCGATCACTTCACCGGCTTCCTGGATGTTCCTCATCTCAGGTTCGTTCACAGGCCATCTCACACTTCGTGACATCGGCCTTCCTCCAGTACTCTTTTCTCATTGGTTGCGACATGGGGGCCGTAGTTACTCATGTCGTGATGTTGGTCACGATTCCAACATCCCTGCCCCCTGCGACATACATATGTGATTCGCATTCCTGCATTGGAGTCATGAACGTCAAGGTATGGTTCGCATTTGGCACGTGGCGTTCTCCACCGCGAGTTACGTGCAGCTCACATTTTTCTGTGTCACAATGATCAAACGTGGGAGTTGCGGTAATGTAGAATATCACGACGTTCGGCTCCTTACTCTTGGGAGGTGCGGCAATATGGTGTTTCAGAACACACGATTCCTGACACATATGGGCAATCTACTGCACAGTATGGTGCGTAGGTCACAGTACTGTCACCCACAACACCACTCGATATCTAGATTCTCAGATTTGACTCCCTTCCAGATGGATTGGAGACCTCATACTTCGTGACCAGATCCTTTGGAGTGTGTTGGAAGTGGGCGCCGGGTTGGTTTGGATTCCGGTTGACATTTTCTATGCACGCATGTTCGAAGTTCTGTGCAACGAGATGTGTTCCGCACAGCATCACTCGAATCATGGATTTGGATAGGGGCACCCCTTCCAGAATGTTAATGATCCTTGTAATCCACCCACTGTACCCACTTTCGCGCGGTTGCTGTGATGATGCTTGCAAATTTTGATGTATTGGATCTTTCAGATGAAGGTTTGGTCGAAGTTCTTTGTGAAGTACACAGTCACCGTGGCGTAAGCCGTGATATGACAGCATGTGATCTGTGACACCTTCCAGATGGCTATAGACACTCGCAAGCTGGTAGTATACCGATTGGAATGCTTTCGATTCGCTGGTCTTGTTTAGATGGAATATGTATGGAGCCATGCTATGAAGGTTTGGCCAGAACATGATCCATGGCGCAAAGAATCGGAGCAAATGGATGGATGATGCACATATCTATGACTAAAGTAGGCGTTAATTCCCTTCATTGCATGTCACATATTCGTATGGACTATTTACTTGCATTCTATGATGAGTGTGTCATATTTATGTGATGTGGTTTGTCTTTTTCGTGCATGTTACAGGTAATCTACATTTATGCGCTAACCTTGGAAGTCGATGCGAAACCTCTCTGTCGATAGGACGTCGCATCGACATTTGGACGTTTTGATACTTTAAGTCACAAAAAACAGGCTGGTTGATGCAAATCGGCACTTCAAAAGGGCTGGTTAATAGAGGGATATCGCATTTCACATTCACACCCCTCCATTCATGTCACATGTGGCACTCACGTTCGGATTTCACATTGGTACTCGTGACTCGTTCGTGACCTACACAGAAAGACGACCAATATGACTGAATCGGCTTCTCTTCTGTAGAATATAGTTCGAGTTTAGACTGATATGATCTGAATGCTTCGTTGCAGGTTATCGCATCACTTGTTGAGACCAAAGGATGGTAGGATCGTTAATGGGTGTGCTCTGAGTTGTACGCAACACACATCCCTCTTTCTCCTCTTAGGAGTTTCGTGTTGTGAGAGGTTCGTTGCCATCTCTTCTGTCTCAACTTTGCCACCAACAGAGGTCCGGCAACAGATGCGCAAGCACTTTGTCCCTGCTAATTCACGGCTTGTTCAAGGCTCTGTTGCCAATGTCGATGGCAGAGACCTCTTGATCACCGTATTATGGAGATAGACCAGCAGTTTGTTGTCCAATAGAAGCTCTTCACGCAGTCTACACAGAACTATTGCGATTTCATGTTGGGGTGATTGGAGACCACCAACGACTTCTGATATGGCATTCAGGATCTCCAAAGGATGCAAAATGTCCGTTGGTCGAAGTCCCTGGTCGTATCTGACTACACTAATCCTCAGAGCATCAGGAACACGCCGCGGATGTTGCATCGGGTGAAATAGGATATGAGCAAAGATTCCTCAGCTGTATCATGAAGGGGGCCTTTGATACTTGCGCGCAGATATCATATGTGAAGCTTACAAGCATATTCGACATCGCAATCACTCTCTATCGCTCCATGCACCCCTCATTCGGAATGCTAGTTTCATCATCATTAGCATCTCATAAAAACTATCATCAGCACGACAAGGACGACTCAACATTGCTGCAAATGAAGAGAAATGATTGGCCATTCGTTTCGTTCCAACACGTGGAAGGTTGGATTGCCGGGACTGCAATGTGAAACTCAATTGTGTTTTTGGCTCCTAAAACGCAATCGAGTTTCACTTTCCGAGGGGGAAGTTCGCATGTTGCCCCTCTAAAAATGTCATTATCAGGTTATTTTGTACCGTGGGACTCGCAATGTGAAATGCGATATCCCCCTAGTTGAGATTCAATGAGGGACAGACTAATACCGAACACGGTATCAACCTGATGGGAGAAATTCTTGTTTTGGCGCGAAATCTTCCGACCTGATCGACCACCAAATCTTTTCTCCTCCTTTCTCTCCTCCATTCACGAATCCATCATGACTCAACCATGACCGACCTGACTCACATTCCACCTTGGGAACTATATGCTCCTCAGATCCTTTTACTACAACATACCTCGATTCCCTCCATGCTGATGACTACTGCACCACTGCCGTAGTCTTAACGCGTGTATCCAACCTGCTTCAACTCAAGCAATGGAATCCGAGAGCCAGCTCCAACCACAGCCACTGCCTCATGGTCGTCACTGCTATGTGCCATGATCTACACTGCAGTGTATCTACGTGTGTGGAGAGCAAGGCGCTGTAATGACAGTATACCCTGTAGCACTGAACCAAGTACATCAGTGCAGGGTCTCACCAAGTTGTGTGACATCGTTTCTTCACCCTATTAACACCACAAGCTAACTCATAATAAACACAGACAAAGATTAGCTTCAAAGCACTCTTCTACGCATCGTTACAGTTATAACTCTTCAACCAGCACACCTCTCTCTTGAACTGCATCACACGGCTATCCCGAAGCCGGCAGATTCACGAGGCATTCTCCACCGATTCGACGCCTACGCTCGAATCCTAACTGGTAGCTGCGAGTGGTTGCCAAATACTCTCAAATCAACTCCACCGAGCATCTTCCTCTGCCAACCGATCGCAAGAGTCTCTCTGAGACCAAGCCAAAAGGCACAGCTCGCAGACCGAGCTTTCAACAAAGGACACAGTCCTCATCGCATGCATCTGATTTGAAATCAGACACCCAACGCTCGAAAACCGAGCCACTCAAGAGGACAAAAGTCCCAGCTGAAGGTAAGCGACCCAAGGTCGAACTTCAGTAGCCTCTGCTAAAGCAAGCTATAACCATACTCGCTGACCGAGTACGAGCCTCTCAAAACCTGCATCGAACTTCAGTGCACACCTTCTCAACGAAGTGAAGTCGAGCAAGAGCAAGAGAAGGTAAACAGATCGATCCCCTCGACGTCCGAAGACTACTCGAGAAGTCCCTGCTATCCATCATGGCGGAAGAGACAACCCCTGCCACGCTGGAAGAGCTGCAAGCGCAGCTCGAAGCGATCACGGTCGAAAACGCCCGCCTCACACAGGCGACGTTGGCGGCCGAAGCCGCTGCAGAAGCAGCAAATGCGGCTATAGCCACTGCCCAAGCAGCAGCTACAGCCACTACGACCCCAAGCCGTCCCGGTCTCGAGCGCAGCCGTTCCGCTGGCGACACAAGAACCCGGACGGACCAGTCCTTCCTCAACGACAGTATCTTCGACATGGGAACTCCCATGCCCAAGAAGAGCAGAAAGTCAGAAGAGGATAGCGAAGACGACGACCACGACCTCTCAGGGAAACCAACCGTTCCCATCATGGGAGGTATCCTCAAGCAAGGACGCAACTGGGTGCCCTGGACCGCAGGCGCACCAAACGGACATTGGACCGGCCTCCAAGACGAGTCACACACCAGGTGGACTAACTCTCAACAACAGAGAATCCTCCATAACGGTGCTGACTCCACCAACCAGTCCAAGCGAGAGCAAGGACTCACCGACAAGTTCAAGAAGGGAGGGAACATCCAGCAGTTCATCCGCCTGGTGCGAAATCACATGGCAAGAACCGGACTCCTCACCATGGCGTACATTGCTGACGCCAACGCAGAGTCAGGGATGACTTGCGTCCTGGATTCACCAGCCGCCTTCACTCTTGAAGATGCCACCAAGCACTTTGAAGAGTTCCATCTGAAGTGGGATCACTACGACGTCCAGAACAACGAGACAGCCTCAGCGTTCTTCCGTGACAGTCTTGATCCAATCCTCGAAGACCAGCTCATGAACCGAATTGAGCCGAAGTTCCACGATAACTTCATCACTCTCTTCGTTGAGTTCATGAACAGCAACTCAGCCAACTCCTTGGATGAACAAGACGCCCTCGCAGCCAAGATCCGCGAAGTCAACTGCAGACGTTTTCCAAACGAGAACGTTGGACTCATGGCAGTCCACCTCCGTGCTCTTTGCAAGCGCCTCGACGACGCCGGTCGCTTCGACCTCCGTCTCCTCCGAACGATCCTCGATGCCTTCCTACAGGCTGGAGGACAGATCCGGTCTGGTGAACAGTACCGACGTCCTCTCTATGTGATGAAGGATAGCCTTGAGGAAATCCTCATGCGTCTCCCCGTCTTCACATACGAGTACGCTCGCCCCCAGCTTGCCGCAAAAGATCTCACATGGATGGCAATCTGCAACAAGGCCGAGGCGTCGTACGAAAACGAAGTGCGTGGAAATCGCTGGCATGCCATCAGGCGTACCAGAGACAGCAACGTGCCCAAGTACTCGTACGCTAGCAACGTCGCCCAAAACCCAAGCGCCAACGTCCTCGAGCAACACAAGGGTTTCTCCAAGAACGACGGAAAGAGGAACAACTCCAAGAAGCCCAAGGAACGCGACGCCAAACGCAACGCCGGCCAGGGCTGGTCGTCCAAAGCTCCCAAGCCCGGTGAACCACAGCGCAAGCTTGTCAACGACAAGACGTTCATGTGGTGCGCCAAGTGCCGATGCTGGCGTCTCTCGCACAACACCGAGAGCCACCAGGACAACTTCAAGTTCAAGGCGAAGGCAAAGGGCAAGAACGTTCCCAAACAAGAAAACCTCTCCATCGACATGGCTGCCTGGACATGCTTCACAGCCGCCTCCAGCCAAGACGAAGACACCTGGTGGTCCCTCATATGGAACCTCTGCACCTCTTTCAACTACTTCGGTAGCATCGTTGGAACGGTTCTCCTCTTCGCTTCACTCCAAGTCATCACCATCGGAGTAGAGTATGGGTGGTACATCGTGGCAGCTAATGCCTGGATGCTAATCGCCGTAACTCTACTCCTCCTGCACACGAACGTTCCACGAAGACCCAACTTAATCAACTCTACTGATTTAGCCTATAACAAGGCACGAGTCAAGGAACGGTTCAAGCAAGTGCACAAACGTCCCACACATTTCAATGGAGCTGTGAAACGCAGTCTCTACGATCTCGTGATGGAAAGCCTTGACCCAGATGGACCCAAAACTGTGAACGTGTCGAAAGTGAACTCCCCACGAACAAAACGTGTGTGGCGTCCCCAAACTCGGACCAAAACTCGCAATCACAGATCAAAACGTCGTTACCGGAACCAGTCGAAAACTTCCACTTATGGTAAAAACCAACCATTCACGACTGCAAAATTGCCCCGCCAGGAAGGTCGCACCTCATCCATCTCACGAAACCTCTGGAGCTTGTACCCAACTCGCGGAATCGACTTGATGTATGATCGAAATCAAAAACAACAATGTGACAATGACATGCCAGCACTACTCACTCTGCAAGGTCTAGCCTCCTACTTCTCCAATCGCAACGCTTTCGCATCCCCAGCCAAGGCTGAGAGTTATCTCTCGCCTGATGTTCCATTCGAACTCGTATGGGACAGCGGAGCGTCAATCTCTGTGACAAATGACCTCAACGATTTCTGTTCTACTCCAAGTCCTCCACCAAAACCGACCTTTCTCAACGGATTCCTCAAGAAAATCCAAGTGAATGCGTTGGGAACCGTCGAATGGTATGTCCTTGATGTAACTGGAAGCCCTCGCAAGTTGCAACTGCCTGCTTTCCATGTTCCCGAATCAAAGGTCAAGCTAATCAGTACATCCAGTCTCCTTGAAGAGTATCAGGGCGAAACGATCGTATTCGACAAGTCCTCCTGTAAACTCAGCGGAATCCTGGGAAACGACGATCGCAATGCAATCGTAGCGAACTACAAGAAGTCCACAAGGCTGCCAACATCCGTCGGCTACAGCGCCGACAACATCCATGATGTGCCAGCTGCACTAACGTCCATCGTCTCTACCGTGTCCGACCACAACGTGAACCTCACCCAACCACAAAAGGAACTTCTTCGGTGGCACTATCGTCTCGGACACTTATCCTTCAGTCGAGTGAAGTTCCTGCTGCGTTCGGGTGCACTCACTGGGTCAGAATCGTCTAGAAAGATGCACACAGCTGCGGCAAAAGTCACGAGCCTCCCGCTCTGCGCCGCATGTCAATTCGGAAAACTGCATCGTCGATCTTCACCAGGAATAACCCAACATGTCATTCGCGACAAACAAGGAGTTCTGCGCACCGATCACTTGTTCCCAGGACAACAGGTATCAGTGGACCATTTCGTCGGTCGAACGCCAGGACGCCTCTTCTCAGGACGAGGCAAAAGCGACCCAAATGAAATGTACAAAGGCGGAGCCATCTTCGTCGACCACGCATCAGGATACATCCATGTGGAACCTGTGGCAGCGCTGACTACGCACGCCACCCTCGAAGCAAAGGAACGGTTCGAACTGATGTGTCGTGATGTGGGGGTCCCCGTACGATCCTATCTATCGGATAACGCTACCACCTTCACCTCGCCCGAATACTCCAAACACCTTGAGATATTCCATCAAGTCCATCGATTCGCAGGCGTAGGCGCACATCACCACAATGGAATCGCCGAGCGAAGCATTCGAACAATTGTATCAATGGCCCGAACCATGATGATGCATCAAAGCATTCATTGGCCAACGATGTTCGACGCTCAACTGTGGCCAATGGCCGTAGTGCATGCCGCGTACATCTACAATCGCGTGCCTAACCCCGCCACAGGCCTCACACCTTACGATGTTCTATCACGCATTCGTCTCCCCCTCAAGCAACTTCATAACCTGCACGTGTGGGGTAGTCCAGTCTATGTCCTTAACAAAGCATTGGCCGACGGGCGCAAAATACCCCGATGGGAACCAAGAGGAGAGAGATACGTGAACATGGGTCTCTCCACGAAGCATGCCTCAACCGTACCCTTGGTCCTATCACCACGGACAGGTTCAATCACACCTCAGTTCCATGTTGTATTCGATGACTGGTTCGCAACGATTGCTACCGACTTGAAGCAACTTCCAAGCTATCAATCGGAAGAATGGACTCGCATGTTCGGTGATACCACCTTTCAATACCCATTCGACGACGACGATGTGGAATCAATGGAGCAGGACGACATCTTCGCATCAGACACGCGAGACCACAACCGGTTACAACGCAATGACGACAATACTCCACCACCGATAACTGAAACGCGAAACCAACGAACCATCCGTGAAAGAGCGCCACAGGTATTGGCGAAAGAGTCGCAGCCAACGACACAACAGATCCCGGATCTCATGAGTGAAACTCTCGCCCCTCCGATGCCAGCTTCAGAGGGAGCCAACAAGCAAATGTCTTCGACAGAGGGAGCTCCCTATGAGTCCCCGGTACCTGACCCTACTATAGAGTCACCGGATCAGCGAACACTTCAACCGCAATTGAGTTCACCTCTCCGAGAGTCGCCAATTTCAGAACAGGCAACTCCATTACCACCTTTAGCTCCAACGCCAGTTGATACTAAGTCCACGACAACTACCACGCCGAAGCCCGAGTCAACGCCATCAAGACCTCGAAGCACGAGAAGTCGCAAACAACCAAAGCGATTCACGTACGCGCGTTTGGGAGGCAAAGCAGCCTGGTTGGACGACGAGGACACCGACGATTACTACTTCTGCCCCGCAGTAGCTACCTTGGAAGAGATTGACCAGGCCATGACACCCAGGGAATTGCACCCCGACTCGTCGTCGATCATAACATTCTCACAAGCTATTGTCGATTGCCTACATACAATCGAACCTCTCCAACGCGAAGGCAGCGACTCTCTCTCCATCGACCTACATCAATTCAAGGTGGACGCTCACTACTTGTTGCGCAGACTTCGAGGTCGATTCAATACGTTGAATCCACAACCAACCAACATCGTCCTTCCAACGTTCACCCCAAAGCCGGCTAAAGCAGAAGAAGCAAGCATCAACATGGCCGATTGGTGGCAGCCGGATCCAGACGACATGGTCGAAGAAGGACCAACGCCATTCCAAGACGTCTACGAGGACTTCTACGCGGACATGGAGAGACACTTCGAAGTCGACCTTCACTGCGAGATTCGTTGCGACGACCTCAGGAGACAAGCGACTGACTACGCCGTCGGCCAATTCGTCAACAGACTGAGCGCTTTCATACGAACTGGCATCATGAACCCCAGCTTCGATGCTTTTGACTACATGTCATCGGCCAAACCAGAGCCATGGTCGTATCAGGATCCGGAATACTTGATGATGAAGGGTTTTCTTCCTCCCGAATCCAGAATCAGTGGAAACACATTCTTCAAAAGGACTCGCTCCGTGTGGAACGCCATCTCTGAGAATCATCGCTATCGTCTCGCATTCGAACTACTCCGTCGTCAAGTCACGACGATTCGTCCAGGGCCATGGCCACAGCCAAGTGCATTCGAAGTCGAGAAGTTTGTCCAAGGGATGATCGAGACCAACACAGCACCTCTCAAGGTGGCTCCAGCAACGCGCGTCTCCGACAAAATCGGATCGACACTTGAAGTTGACCCATCGTCCATCCTGGACACAGCAACATGCATTCCAGAACACGAGTGGGCTAACATCGAACAGCATGCCTACGCTGTCTCGATCATCGAACCACAACGAGACTCGACAAACTTCCCAACTTACGTTGATGGACACATGATGAGCTACTTCGCAACAGGTGGCGATCTGGATATCGCCGAACGCTCATCCACGTACAAGGCATCCAGCAATGACCCTGACACCCTTTCCTTCGACGAAGCAATTCGCGACGACAACAAGGACGAGTGGATGCAGGCAGCCGAAAAGGAAATCAAGGCACTTACCGAAAAGGGAACATGGGAAGAAATTCAAAAGGCCGACGTCGTCAATGATCGAATCTTCCCAGGGACCTGGGTCTTCCGTCGCAAGCGCTTACCAGATGGTACTATCAAGAAGTACAAGGGTCGCTGGTGTTGCCGCGGAGACCTCATGAATGAGGATGCATCCACCTACGCACCAGTCGTGGCCTGGTCATCGGTTCGCATCTTCCTGAGCACATCCATCGTGATGGGTTGGACAACCACGTCAATCGACTTCACCAACGCCTTCGTGCAGGCCTCCATCCACAAGCCTGTTCATCTTCACCTTCCTCGCGGCTTCAAGTCAAGCAAGGGACCCAACACCTGTCTCCGACTTTGCAAAAGTCTCTACGGATTGACGATCGCCCCGCGCCTGTGGTACGAGCACCTCATACGAGCTCTAATCACAGTTGGCTTCACAGCCTGCGACCAAGAGCAATGCTTGTTCATCAAGCGCAACATCATGATCGTTCTCTACGTTGACGATGCAGGAATTGCCTCCAAGACCAAGAAGGATGCCGACGAATTCATTGCATCAATGCGTGAACTTGGGTTCGAGCTCACTCAGGAAGGCAGCTTCACCGAGTTCCTGGGGATCGAACTCTGCCGCGATCCAAAAGCGGATGTAGTTCATCTCCGACAGCCAGGATTGATCAAAAAGATCCTGGAGACAACGAAGATGTCGAACTGCAATCCATGTCCGGTACCTACTACCCAACTCGCACTCGGACAGTGCAAGGACGAACCAGCCATGAACGAGAAATGGAACTACCGCTCTGTTGTCGGAATGTTGCTCTACCTCACGACGAACACTCGTCCCGATCTCGCCTTCGCAGTCTCCCAAGTCGCTCGCTTCGGACACGATCCCCGCCGATCACATGCCAAAGCGATCAAGCGCATCATGCGCTATCTCAAGCACACTGAAACCATGGGCACCATCGTTCGCCCTACAGGGCAACTCGATCTCAAGTGCTACGTGGACGCTGACTTCGCAGGCCTCTACCAACGTGAGGACAGCAAAGATCCAGTGTCGGTGAAATCACGCACGGGATATCTCATCACATTGGGTGGATGCCCTCTCATTTGGAAGTCGAAACTCCAAACTGAGATCGCGTTATCCACAATGGAGTCCGAATACGCCGCTCTCTCCCTGGCAATGCGAACATTGATTCCCATCCAACAGCTCATTCGCCAAGTGATCAATAACGCCGGCACCGACATGCCGCTGCACACCAACCTCCAGTGCACTGTCTTCGAGGACAACCAAGCTTGCATTTCTCTAGCCACCAATCACCAGCCGACCGCGCGCACCAAGCATTTTCTGACCAAGTGGCATTTCTTTTGGTACTGGGTCAAGGCAGGTTTCATTTGCATCCAGCACATCGCCACTCCGGAGCAGCTTGCAGACATCTTCACCAAAGGATTGTCCATCGCAGTCTTCGAATACCTACGATCCAAAATCATGGGCTGGTAACAACCAGCAAACAACAAACAACAACGAAGGATGAAGTTTTCATCGATACCACAACTCCAATCACGACCCAACACTGAGAGGGAGAGTTGAGATTCAATGAGGGACAGACTAATACCGAACACGGTATCAACCTGATGGGAGAAATTCTTGTTTTGGCGCGAAATCTTCCGACCTGATCGACCACCAAATCTTTTCTCCTCCTTTCTCTCCTCCATTCACGAATCCATCATGACTCAACCATGACCGACCTGACTCACATTCCACCTTGGGAACTATATGCTCCTCAGATCCTTTTACTACAACATACCTCGATTCCCTCCATGCTGATGACTACTGCACCACTGCCGTAGTCTTAACGCGTGTATCCAACCTGCTTCAACTCAAGCAATGGAATCCGAGAGCCAGCTCCAACCACAGCCACTGCCTCATGGTCGTCACTGCTATGTGCCATGATCTACACTGCAGTGTATCTACGTGTGTGGAGAGCAAGGCGCTGTAATGACAGTATACCCTGTAGCACTGAACCAAGTACATCAGTGCAGGGTCTCACCAAGTTGTGTGACATCGTTTCTTCACCCTATTAACACCACAAGCTAACTCATAATAAACACAGACAAAGATTAGCTTCAAAGCACTCTTCTACGCATCGTTACAGTTATAACTCTTCAACCAGCACACCTCTCTCTTGAACTGCATCACACGGCTATCCCGAAGCCGGCAGATTCACGAGGCATTCTCCACCGATTCGACGCCTACGCTCGAATCCTAACTCCCCTAATGAATTTCCTCTTTGGATTTTCGGGTTCTGGTATTATGAGCAAACACTCCAAGACCAAAAGCAAAGCGCACAAGAAAAAGCGGAAGGACAAGAAACACAAATCACCCACAAAAACAAAAAAAACGCCATCCACCACACCGAACCAACACCCGCACCAACCAGGCGCGGTGTTGATGCCGCGATCGCCCATGGCGTCGCGATGGCAGCGGCCCGCTCCCCCCAACCGCCAAGGAGAGCCACTACGGAGCTCTGCGGTGGGGTGATCAATTGCTCTTTGTCGCCGCCGGGGAAATCCCCACGCGTCAAACCATCAGCAGCGGCGAGAGCCCGAGCGTTTGCGGTGAAGACCGCGGCTGTGGCGGCACGAGCCAAGAGGGAAGCTGATGCTGCAGCACAAGACGAAGCTGCTGCACGAGCCAAACAACAACAAGAAGAAGAAGAAGAAGCTGCTGCTGCACAAGAAGGCCAGGGCCTCCTGTGGGTTGCAGGTGGCGGTATTGATGCACCTCCCCCAGAGTACGCATTAGATGAATTCGACGGCCTCGACCTACTTGGAGACCACTTGTTGGGGACCAGCCAGAATGAGCCAAGGGATGACGAGGACAGCAGCGACGAGGACAGCAGCGACGATGAGGAGTGATGACATCGTACCAACATACATATAACAGTAAACAAGCCACACACACACTCTTGTACGCAGTAGCAAATAGTAAACCAGTAATTCGCCGCATACAAATAAGCAGCAAACATCAGTACTGTATGACAATGGAGCAAAATTCTGTTGTTTCACCCACTTAAAGGTCACGAAATGAATAGAAATATCGGGCATGGCAGTTTGCTCGCCTTTTCGCGGTATTTTGATATTGATGCAATTATATTTCAACACATGGCATTACCGCGCCTCCCAGCGACATCACCATCACCATCCTCCTCGATAACTTCCATGCCTTCCCCTTCTTCGTCCTCATCTTCTTCCTGCTCCTCATCCATGAGACGCAGCTTCTCCGCCAGCTCCGCCCGATCCGTCTTGATCTCCGGGACCTCCTGCTCCAGCTTGTCCAGCACCACTTGGCACTGGCTCACGAGCGTCTCGCACGCCTCCTGCAGAGCATCCAGCGCCGTCACGTCCGAACCCTTGTGCGTCTGAACGCGGATGTGGACCACGGGTTCGGAAGGATGCGGCACGGAGTACCCCGCGAATCCGACCTTGGCGTTGTTGACCAGGACGTGCCGCAGCGAGTTGCCCAGCGTGTGATCCTCATTGCCGATGGCAAATGTTCGATTCGTGGGTGCCCCCGTCCCTCGGACCTCCAAGGTCATGGGGGCGATCTGGAGCTTGACTTCATTCACGGACATGATACCAACGGTGCGTGTGCGCGTGTATGCGTGTATGTGAACTCTCTTGGGTGTGAGTGCGTATTGCGTGATGGGAAAGGTGATTCGTGAGGTTGTGGAAGTCTGGGTGGCCAGGCCTGAGAGTGGTGATGTCGGTGGTGATGGCACCATGAAGAGGGATGAATCTGGGTGTTCCGACCAAGATTTTCCATTTGGTTGGTTGTGGGAATGGTGGCAAATAAGCACAGGCACCAAATACGCATAACTTTTGAGGCTTGGCTGAATTTTTGAAAATGATGGATCGATCGAGTCATGATTGAAACAAGACACGCCGGCGCGCACCTGTTGCCTTTGACGAGAACACGAACGGTTACGCGGAAGATACGACCGACAAAAACACGACAAGGCAATCCACGGTCATCGAACAGAAGCTGGCAACAGCAGCGTGGAGACACACCCAACGATCGAGGACAACGCGGCAACAGCAACAACAGGTTTGGCAACAAGAACGGAAGCAGCAACAGCTACGAAGGTCATAAAAACAACTGGTTGATCTCTTGTCGCGAGAGTAATACCTCCTTTCAGCGTTTGCATCCAACACCACCAAGCCTCTCAAGCCAACCTTCCAACTTTCATCATGCGTGGTACGTTCGATACGGCTGTCACAGGATGACCACGGTGACGGCATTGCGGCGACCTGCGCCCAAATGCCAAGGCGGATCTTTGGAGGATACATGGCATCGTGAATGCGGAGCTTGCTGGTGTTGCCTCGCCAGCCTGGTGTTCCCTTTGCGCGGTACTCGCGTCTGCGTGTACCCGCGTGGTTGGATTAAAGATACAGTACGAAGATTGCCGACCATGGCGAAAAAACCTGACGGTGATGAAGAACGGCCCAACTTCCACGATGTGATTAGATGGCAGTGCACACGCAACAGACAACCAACTCTACCATCACGCAATGTCTCACCTTCCTGCCTTGCTCTTGCCTTCGCCGTTGTCGATTTTTCATTCGCGATGTCGCCATGATGCGCAACCGTAACAAACCGCACACGCCCAACGCATCCCTACCATGACATGAACGATAACAACAACAACAACAAATCCTCATACGATACGTACAGAGTGCATCTCCATCCATCTGGGACAAGCCGGTATCCAGGCCGGAAACAACTGCTGGGAGCTTTACTGCCTCGAGCACGGCATCACGCCAGATGGTTCCATGCCATCCGACAAGTCCGTCGGTGTCGCCGATGACTCCTTCAACACCTTCTTCTCTGAGACCCAGTCCGGAAAGCACGTCCCACGTGCCGTCTACGTCGATCTGGAGCCAACCGTGTGCGATGAAGTCCGCTCCGGAGCCTACGCCAAGCTCTACCACCCTGAGCAGATCATCTCTGGAAAGGAGGATGCCGCCAACAACTACGCCCGTGGTCACTACACCATCGGAAAGGAGATCGTCGATCTCGTCCTCGACCGCATCCGCAAGCTCGCCGACAACTGTACCGGCCTTCAGGGATTCCTCGTCCACCACGCCACCGGAGGAGGAACAGGATCCGGTCTCGGATCTCTCCTCTTGGAGCGCCTCAGCGTCGACTACGGCCGCAAGTCCAAGCTCTCCTTCGCCGTCTCGCCATCCCCACAGGTCTCCACTGCCGTGGTGGAGCCATACAACAGCGTCCTCTCCACCCACGCCCTCCTCGAGCACACCGACTGCACCTTCTGCCTTGACAACGAGGCCCTGTACGATGTCTGCCGTCGCAACCTCGACATTGAGCGCCCAACCTACACCAACTTGAACCGCCTCATCGCCCAGGTCATCTCCTCCCTGACCGCCTCCCTCCGTTTCGATGGTGCGCTCAACGTCGATGTCACCGAGTTCCAGACCAACTTGGTGCCATACCCACGCATCCACTTCATGCTGACCTCGTACGCTCCGGTCATCTCCGCCGAGAAGGCCTTCCACGAGTCCCTCTCCGTCTCCGAGATCACCAACTCTGTCTTCGAGCCGACCAACATGATGACCAAGTGCGACCCACGCCACGGAAAGTACATGGCATGCTGCCTCATGTACCGCGGAGACGTCGTCCCCAAGGACGTCAACGCCGCTGTCGCCACCATCAAGACCAAGCGCACCATCCAGTTCGTCGACTGGTGCCCAACCGGCTTCAAGTGCGGAATCAACTACCAGCCACCAAAGCAGGTCCCAGGCGGCGACTTGGCCGAGGTCAAGCGTGCCGTTTGCATGGTCGCCAACACCACCGCCATCGCCGAGGCCCTGTCTCGCATCGACCACAAGTTCGACCTCATGTACGCCAAGCGTGCATTCGTCCACTGGTACGTCGGTGAGGGTATGGAGGAAGGTGAATTCTCCGAGGCCCGTGAGGATCTTGCCGCCCTCGAGAAGGATTACGAGGAGGTCGGCGCCGACTCCGGAGAGAACAAGGAGGGAGGCTTCGACGAGGAGTACTAAGCGCAGCGCTTTCCTATCCCGTGCTCGTACGCCATACCACACTTTGTTGCCAGCGATGGGTTGCCGCATCCTGTGGAAAGGCTGTTCACAACACAACCGCAGCGTGCGCAAGTCATTTCGTCATCATAATCTCGCTCGTAGATAGCATAATGGCATGTCAACCATGAACTATTATACAGCCCAATAACAACAAGACTCTACACCTATTCGTGCTCTGCTTGCGCTTGCACGTATCGTGGGCGGCGAACGGTTGATGTCATGCAAGAAGCGTCAGTCTGAAGTGCAATTTGCTGCCTTTTTGTCCTATTTCATGGGTCGCCAAACTCTAAAATAGCATCCAGCAAACAGCACTAATAGCGTGACATGAAGCTGAGCCTTCCGGAGTACTGGCACTTGTACGATGTATTCGCTTTGCTCCTCGCACATCCACCGGTCTAGTTGAGTCGAGCGCGGCACAGACGGTGCTCTCGTTGTCAAGTGCTACCATCTGATAGCGGTATCGTGCTGTCTATCCTTCGGAAGAACGCAACGCTGGCCGCGTCACGAGCGTGCAGCGCACTTCAAAATCAAGCCACTTTGAATGTTTTGCCACCAGCATCCGCCGTGAGTCGTTGGGCTTGGAGGCGGGCAAAGGACTCATCAATGAAGTCCAAGTATACCTGGAGGGAGCGGATGTATTTGTGGTCGCGTGGCGACAGCGCACCATAATGGTCCAAGTGTCATGGTGGACAGGTTGGGATGAGAGAAACACGAAGAAGGGTTGGTGTGGCCGGGTTAGTTGTGGTCCATGCAGAGCACATGATGTTCCCACCCTTTTGCCCACATGAATAACCACACTCATGGCATGCAAACAACGACATCAACATCAAAGACGAACTTCCATGATCGCGATTCCAGACACCTTGGCCCCGTGGGCCCTTTTCGCCTGCGAAAGAACAAGCGCGTTTGCGTTCGCCCTCCTTCCATCAAAAATGCAGATGCAGACCCCAAAGCGGATAGACCAACAAGGGTCGCAAGTTGAAGCGCGTGCGGGAAATGTCAACATTGCAATGTTTGCATGCATGTGGTACCACGAAGCGAAGAACATGACGATGGATGGATGAATTGGTATGGAACCGAGGGCTCCAGCCCCAAGGACATTGTGGAATGGCAAACGTCCCATCTGATCTGTGTGGCGCCAACCACGATGACAAAACAAACGACCAAGTATGCCTGCATGCATGCAACGAACGTACCTTGAGATCGAATGATCCGCGGAAAAAGTTGCAAGACAGATTCACTTCGAGGAGGCAGACAGGAAGAGCCGGATCGGAGCTGAGCACAACGTCCCATCCTGCCATCGGGACGTCTGGGCACATGCTGAGATGAGCATCTTCAACCAACGCTAGCATGGCCTTGATGTCGGGCACGTAGTTACCCGACACCGCGATGTCGCCATCTGGATGGGCCTTGTATCCATGGTGCGACCTCCAAGGACAGCGTCCCGGCAACGCCTCGTGCAGCCCGAGCCGGTACCAGTGCGCGTTCGTCGTTCCGCCCTTGATAAGGCCCGTGTTGACATCGACGTCGAAGAGGATGGAATCGTGATCCGTCGCGGCTCCTGCGCGGCCGGCACGGAAGACGCAGGACAGGGCCGTGACGTCCGCGAAGCTGGGTTTCTTGTTGATGTCGAGCGAGGCCCTGCTCTGCGTGATGACGCGGAAGGTGGACAGAGGCGCGTTGGATGGGAGGAGGGTGGAGACCCATTCCGAGTTGGCAATGACCTTCTGGATGATCCAGTCACCGCCGTCGGTTGCATTCTTGTAGAAGTGGATTCCCATCCCGCCCTCCTCGTTCCTGTGCTTCACCACGATGCCCGGCGTCTTGAGGTACGGGCTGACGGGGACGCCGAGCTGATCGCCTTCCTCCAGGAAGGTCCATTTGTTCTCCATGCCGTACCCGGTCGGCATGTCATTCAGCAGCGCGTGCAGGCCGACCACGTTGCAATTGAGCCTCCAGTAGGTGAACCAATCATCGGGGGCCAGCAATCGCGTCGCAAATTCGGAGCTCAGCGAGTTCTGGAACTTGGAGAGGAACCATTTCTGAAGAGACGACACCAGGCTGACGGCAGGGTAGGCCGTCATCAGAAATCCCATGGCAACCCACCTGCTCCTGACGAAGAGCGAGAGGGGGATTCCAGTTCCTGGGATGGCCACATTGCGTAGATTGTCGATCAGATCATCCCTGTAACTGCCTTTGCGGTAGTGCGGCTTGTTGTAGAGGTAGAACGCGGACGCCAGACTGAAGAGGTGGATGCGAGCATGCTGCTTGAAGAGCTTGGTCTCAGCGGAGTCCGACGCCTTGGTTTGCAGCCCGGGGGGCAGCTTGGCGTCATCGCCCTTGATGGAGTACTGCCCGTGCCGACCTGCGCCCGCCAAGTAGTAGAGGAATCCCCTGTAGTAGGTGGACGTGTGGGAAAGAACGGAGATGATTTGACCCATGATGGCTGTTGCTGTCGCTGTCGCTGTGTTTCTCAATAGCTCTGTCCGTCTCTCCAACGAGATCGTCTGTCTTTACTGATACGAGTTCGCTTCGTTCTTGCTTTCTGTCTGCGTGATGTGCTGATTGTTCGTTCGGTCGTTGAATCCTCCTCTATTGGTGGTGGTGGTGGTGGTGGTGGTGTGGGTGCAGGCAGGGGTACAGGTGGCCGCAGGGGTACGAGGAGTAGTGTTCCTCGATCTCGCTTTCTCTCGCATGCGACGTGGACAAGATACGAACGTCAATGGTAGCGCCCTCAGTTGCTGTTGTTGGCGAGGTTGTTGGCGGAGTTGTTCGCGGAGTGTGTGTGGTATGTCTGGTATGTATTATACCAATATGGTACAATAGGTGGAGGCGTTGTTGATGACCACGAATACTCGTACGAGAGTATGGTACGACTCAAGTGCGAGGGTGGTGTGATGATGGGTGTGACAGCGGATGTGGGTGGATGCGATGATGATGATGATGATGTCGATGACGATGTGGTGATGTGTTCGATCTGTTTGATGTGTTTTCTCGCTGCAGCATGACGAAACGGTGTTGCGGTGTCAGATTCTGACGACGGTGTCCCGCTGCGAGTGGGAATGTATCCACGACCGAAAGCATCCTTGGTTGGTTGGGAAATGATGGTCCTCCCACGTCTGGTCGCCCTTCCGTATCAACACATATGTGTCAAACATGTCACTGAGCCCAAGAGAGTCATCGCGTGTCTGCAAAAGGCGCTTGGAGAATCGGACGAATGCGGCTCGTGCCACAAGAGCACGACCAACTCAGACGTACAAGTGCAAGGGGTGGAATCTTCTGCCAGTTGTTGGTGTGCCCCCTCTCTTTCTCTTTCTCTTTCTGGGGAGAGGCAAGCGCTGTCTGTGTCGTGTGATGCCATGCCTCTAGTTTACGGATACGAGAACGAGTCGAGTTGATGAGGCGTCCCGGAGGGATCATGTTGGAGTTCCGTGTTCGAATAGTACGGCCACTTCCACCTTTGAGCCGAGTTGGACGCCAATTCCGACCTTGGCTTCGATGGCAAAGCTCGCGATGCGATGGCATGGAGCAGCATCGCAACAGCGCTCAAGGACAATCCAACTCCATCCCTTTCCAGATACAGAAAACACTTTCTACCTGTATGTACCGCACAAGAACACGAAACGACAAGAGATCCCATCAAATCCGAGTCTTGGCGTTGCCGTGCGTCTCCTTTCTGCCGCGTCATGCATCCAACTTGAATCTGATCCAAGTGCCGACTCTCCACCTCACAGGCAACTTCAGCAAATCGGCTGGTTCTGCGCCATCATTTGGATCGGCACTTCCTCCCTGTTGTGCTGCTCCTGGTGTGTTGTCATGCGCTGGTGCATTTGCGTGAATGATCACGCACAAGTATGAGTTCGCGCGGCCACCTGCTCGATGGCCAATTGCATCCATTGGAATAGCTCTGCCGACCACGCAGAGTATCATGCCGCCAGAGTACGAGCCATACCTCCATGATCCAACTGCTCGACGAGCAGAAAATCGGAGGATCACTCTCCTCTCTTGTGCCAAACGGGTGCATGCATGTATTTTCGTTCCAGCGGTCTTCGGGGTTCTGTCGTTGTCTTCGTTGTGCTGAAATGGATCAGTTCCAACGATGCAGCTATCGTCCAATGCCTGTTGCGCTCCAGAGATCCACTGCACCATAGTAAATCTTTGGATGAAGAACTTGTCAGATCGATTCTACGGAACTGTTAGGAATGATTAGAGTGGTACTTTCGCTTGTACTACATGTCTAATATTATGCTCTACATGTACGTACTCGTACCATCTTGCATTCCAAGAACGGTCCCCTCTAACGAAGCATGTCTGTCATCACAATCACCGCCACTGTCGCCGCCACCACCATCATTGTCAACTGCTCATCTTTGCCATGAAGTGAAGCAATGAAGTATGACGTAGAGCATGGAAATGAGCATACTCTACGACTCCACGAGTAGAGTAGAGCAAGCACTTTCCCATACATATACATCGGGCACATGTAGGCAACACCGCTCACCCCCTAGACTGCGGCGGTTTGTTGGCAAGGTGAGGTGGCCTCTTGCAGCTGAGATTCGATCCCACGCAAGGTCTCTCGCATCGTGTCCAAGATGCTGTCGCAGTCATTCAGCAGCTCTTGTAGCTGCTTGTCTTTCAGGGAATTGTCGTCCGCGTCGATCGATTGAGCCGAAATCTGGCTTTCTTCTTCATCTTGGCGCATGCTGTCCATGACATTGCTGCCAGTGGCAGACGTGAACAGGATGGTTGACGTTGGCAATGACGGCAGCGGGGAAGACAATTTCCACGATGACTCAGTGGATGCGGATGAAGCCGTGGACTGAGGACTCTGTGGACAAGCCGTAGCTGCATGGACGGGGCCCACACCTGCCGAATTGCTCCTCTGCCTGCATCCCGTCGTTGCTGGCTTGGTTGCCTTTGTTGCTGTTGGGGATGCCGCAGATCTTTTCTTCCGAGTAGCAGGGCCAGTTGCGGTGGTAGCAGCGTGGACACCAGTCGTTGCACGGGCCGCGCTCTTCCGTTTGGACTTGGTTTTAGCAGTGATTTTGCTCTGAGCTGTCTTTCCCTTCGATTTCGTCTTCGTCTTTGACTTCTTAGCCGAGCCACCTGCACTGGCCACGCGACCCGCTTCCATGACAGCCTTAGCCGCTAAGGCTGCTGCTTTCTGCCCTCTCTTCGCGGCAGAAAGCGCCTTGGCCGCTCGCCGTGGGTAGGACGGCTTGTCTGGCTTGCGCTGGATCGTTAGGCACTTGTCCTTGTTGTCGCGGAGGAACGAGGGGTGGTAGAAGGCACCCTTCTCAGGTCCGGCCCCCTGGCATTTCTGAAAGCCGTACATGTACAGCTGCCTGGTAAAGCTGGTGATCTTGGACTGGTTGAAGTACATGGGCATAATGTGCTCCACGAACTCCTTTTGGTTGTAGATCTTGAAGGACTTGCCATGCGGCAGCCAAGACACCACATTCTCCAGATGCTGACTCGAGCAGTGCTCTAGCATCTCCTGGACCTTCCATGGGAATGGCAGCTTCACCGAGTCCACGAACCGGCGCTTGCTGGGCTCGGACGAGGTCCTGGCAGTGCCCCCGATACCGCTCTTAATGCTTGCGGAGGCAACATGGTCGGTCATGCTCCTCGAAGCATCTGCCGTCCCGCCCCTCGAAGGACTCATCGCTGACTCTGATTCCGACTCTGATGAGGAAGAGTATTGGTGGCCACACAGCTGAGCGTGGGGCGACGATGACGTCACATGACTCATGACGGTTGCCGGATCCTCAGGCAAACACCCCCACGGGGCCCTTGGCATGTTGCCACCAGCAGCCCTGTCCCTGTTGTGAAACGAGGCATCAGGAGATGCAGCGAAGGAATGCGAGCCGTGGAAATGGTGTCCGGTGGTGTGATGCTGTTCTTCGTTCAGATCCATACCCAGCGCAATGTCAGTGTCCAGGTGCATGGCAAGATCTGCGTCCATGCTCACATCCAGATTGGTAGTGAAAATATCGCTGCTTGTTCCGCCGGTTGCATTTCGGTCGTTGGCTTCGTTGTTGTGGCTGGAGGCCCCAGAGACCCTCATTTCGGCTGATGGTATGTCTCTCATGGTCAGAATTTTGTTGGAGTCGTTCGAGTTGACAATTGGCTGGTTCATGCTCAGTTCTCGATTCTCAGATGTAAAAGTTCGTGGCGGTCTCTCGTTGCTTTCTCGATGCTTTCTGGAGTATTATTAGTATGGTGTGGTGTGGTGTGGTAGGCTATGTCACTCTTGTTGCTTGCGCTCGGCCTTTGCTACGCTGCCTGAGTGTTGGTGCAGTTGGAAAGGAGGATTGGATGTCCCGGAGAGTACTTGTATGTGCAGCAGCTGTGCTGTGTGGTCCGAGTATGTATGTCTGTGCTCGGTTTGGCGCTCTCGTTGATCTGGTCGTCGATCGCGATCTTCACGGAGTCTGACAGAATGCCCTCGATTGCAAATGGATGGCAAAGACGAGTGTCGCGATGCCTCTATCTATGTGATGGGTGATGGGTGATGGGTGATGATGGAGGGGCGATGCAGGCACCGAAATTGTGATTCAGAGGCGAGAACAAGGACGATGACGAGAGAGAGAGAGTGTGTGTGTGATGCCAGGTGCTTGACGCTGAAGCTGATCGCAGTGCCGAAGATGGCTGAGAAAATATCAGGGAGTTGGTGTTGATTCCGACTGGTGAGTCAGTCTCGAGATGTTTGCTTCCGCTTTGGTCACAAGAGGCGACACAGGTGAGTGACTGCTGGTTGTGGGCTGTTCTGGATGAAACTGCAGCGCGCGACTTCGTGATTCCTGGCGGTGGAGGCTCTCGTGGGTGGTTGTCGCTGATTGCTGGAGGTGAATTTGTGTGGGTGTGTGTGCTCTGGTGCAGTCACTTTATGATACCTCTGATCGAAATGTTCTGCAAGGTGATGACGATTGTTTCGCTTTGCCACCCCAGCATGCAAGTACTCCCTGACAACTGGGTGGTAGTGCGCGACGAAATACGACGAAAATCAAGGTGGTGGAGAGCAACAAGGACAAGATCAAGAAGCGGATGGCGACAAGGATCGCAGATAGAAAAACGCGCTGACTGTGGTACTACTCGTAGCTCGTCGTATGTACGAGTCAACGACGTTTCCGGTAACAGTGCAGTAGTGGCGCCAGCACCAACAACGACAACAACAGCAGCGACATTTCCAAAAGAGCACAACATGTAGCGGTGGTGTGCGGTGAATCTTTCCAACACACCCCCGCTGCGTTCCTGCGCAAGGATGTGACTTGTGCACAACTAATCGCTACGCAACACAAGAAGAACGAATGCCGCGACAAGCCCCCAAAACAGGCACAATGCGACACGGACAAAAACGCGATGTCTCTTGGAAGCGTTGTTGATCTCATGAAGAGTACTTCTTTGTACAGGGAGGCTGGCGCGTTGGCTTCAACCACACAGACAGATAACGCATCCGCATATAAGCCCGTCCAGACATCACGCACATATAGAGGTTGAAAATCGTTCGTGAACACAAACAAGCAAAAACTCCGATTACCAAGCCAACTGCCTGAGAACAGAAGAGAACTTTCCCTCCACGTACTCTCAGCGTGGACGGACAGGTCGGGTCACAGATCCAACAACACGAGTCATGAAGTCGCTATTCCACAACCTGAAACCGCAGCCGTGTGCAAAGCACGTCTTGGGTTCACACATTCAGTACCGATCCATACAAGTTGGCATCGTCTGTCCTTGGTCAGGAAAGTTCGGATTGGTGACATCGGAAATGTCAACGTGATCAGCCCACGGACATAATTGCCCTCTCGCCAACGAAGCCTTTTGTTTCCATCTGTCCCGCTCTGTTGTTCTCACAATTTCAACAAGCTCTCATCAGCCTTTGTTGTCGTCGACGTCGACATCCACGTCGATGATGTGCAATGTAATTGTTCCTTGGTGATCCTCGGTGTGCCTCATTGTGTCTTGTTCTTGTTCTTCCTCTTGTTCTTGTGGTCGTCCTCGTGCTTGTTCTTCTGGTTTGTTACGGGTGTCCTCACAGTGACATATGAGTATATATGGTGCCGCATCGAAAGGCTTTCAAACTCTACAAGGCGGCTGCTGCCACCACTTCAAACGGCATCACCATCAATCAATCAGCAAAGCACGAATACAGGTATGTGACAGAACGAGCACGAAAACATGCACTGGTCCATGTCGCTCTACTCTGCCCACACAATTACTCTCCTCCGTTTCCTCTTGTCTGTGCGAACCGCGAAGAGCACTCTTGTGGTGTTATCCTCTTTCTTGGTATCGGTACCAGCATTTTGCTGGAACCGTTGTCGTCGCTCCAGGTATTGCCAACGCGTTTCGAATTCAGGATTGTTGGCCTTTGAGGCTGTCCCGTGCTACCATGTTGAGCAAGCCTGCGCATTGTTTGCAAAGAACATTCACAAAGCGGAATGCTCTGCTCTACCTCTGGAACGCAACCCAGAAAGATCTGCGACCGGAACCTGTCTTGTTTCCGACGATTGGTCCTCCGCCCATACGAGTTCAAGGGACGTCAGGTAATGAATAGCAGCTCTACTGGTCGTAGGATGCGGCCACTCCGATGGAGACAGGACCAACTCGGATGTCGGATCCTCACATGTGATCTCCAGCATTTGCGTCGTGCCATCACACCATACGCCGTACTTGAAGCCAACATGGTACAAGCCTGCACGCTGGCTTCGCGTCATACCGTGCGCTTTGGCGAACGCAAGCTGTTTTGTGCGTTTGGGGTTTGGACAGGGTGGGCGTGGACGATTCGTTCGCTTGTGGTGAACGGTGACCATTTGTACTCGTGCAAACTAAAGCGTCAGGGACAGGTACAAGTAGAAGGACAACGGTTCTTCCTGCCACAAGCAGAGGTGGCGAAATGAAATGGGACCATAAGTCAAAACAGCAACATCATCCCATCTTGTCTTGAGGTGCAATATCCGTACCAGCACGAAGGTTAATCATTGATGATCCAACTTCGCTCCTTAGCCGCTGCCTCCTCTTGGGCTATAGTGTCGGTCCGAATGGAAACAGAATATCAACGTGCAAATGAGAACTCGCGCGATATCATGCACGAAGATGGTTGGGAGAATCTCATCGCGAATGTCCGTGGAGGGGACTCAGGGCACTTTGAGCGCCACGAGAGCCATCAAAGGCGCCAACGACAGGCGAATTTGACGGAAGCGAAGATGTCGCGCAATGTCACATGACTTGTGTTTGGATCAGCAAGATCGTCCAACATCACATGATTTTGGCGCAGGATGTGCGAGCAAGAGTGTGGACTTGGATGAGAGCAGGATGCAGATAGAGTAACCTGGACGATCGTGTTCCCAACAAGGCGTGCTACGCGGTGATACGAGGCAGGGTACGGGCGCGCGAGTGTGTGTGTGTGTGTGTGTGTGTGTGTGTGTGTGTGTGTGTGTGTGTGTGTGTGTGTGGACGCTACGTTACGATACGTCGCGTTCAGGCCATGAGATGGGACGGGTACCAAAGGGCTCTGTTCTCTTGGATTGGTGGTTGGACTACAGGGAACAGCGCCGTTGCGTTTTGCTCCAGACACGCCCCCTCATGTTCCTCGCTCACACAACAATGTCGCTGGGGCACGGTTGGAATGTCATGTGGGAGTATGGGAGGCAAAGGCGGAGTCACCTTGTCGATGCTTGCATTCGCTCGGATCTGCTCTCTTCAAACAAGAAGCGAAACGCGCTGGACCAATCCCGTAAGTTGCATTTTGTGAGATTGGCAATCGTGGAAGCGTTGCAATTGCAAAGGGTGACATACATGATGGGGACCACGATCACGACGACGACGACGGCTGCGGCGATGTTCTCTTGTGCGATTCGCCCTCGTCGCACGTGCTTCAAGTTTGTAATTGCATGACGACGAAGCAAAGCTTGTACGCGGACTGCAGAGCAATTGGCGCCCACGACCGCAACCGCAAAATGTGTCTCAACAACCAACACAAAGCAACGCGACACGACAGCTTACAACAGCCAATCACAGCGTGCAGCATCACGCCAAAACCTGTGCAGTTTCAATCTCGGGCAAGGATCAATCGGCATCACCGAACTTCCTTTGGTGTTGTGGGGAAGACGAGATGGTGCGGAGATCGTTGACTTTGCTCGATGCAAGGAGCAAATGAAAGTGCAATGCCATTCATCCTCGTACCATGCGATGTTGTCTCATCGCATGGCGAATCTCGGCTCAGCCCAGTTCCTGGACAAGCCATCTGCGGATAAGTCCAGTTCTGTCCAACTGGGGAGAACAGAGCACAGAAGAGGACTTGCGCTGCGATTGCCTCACATCTCGTGGTTGCTCTTTCCAGTGACAATGGAGTATACCTTGTCTATAACACCATTCTTGCCTTGGTGTAGAAACCAGACTCATTCCGATGGAGTCTCTGTGCGCGGTCCACCAAGTCACTCTGCTCCATTCTCTGGAGAATACTGTAGCAGGAACCCATAACACATCGTCATTTCCACGAGTATGTCCACCAGTTGAGGAATAGTCTAGTATTCGAATGTCTCGTGTTGCATCACAAAATAATATTACGGAATATCCATGTTCTGTTCTGCGCTGTTCCATCCCATCTTGTTATGATTCGGATAGAGTGGTCGATGTTGTGGAAGTTCATGCCGACTCAATCGCAAGTTGCTCCACACATATCCAGACAATACGACTAGCATTGGGGGACGTGCCATTCCTCTCCACGAGTGCTATGGATCGTACTCGGTGGTGGGTCACCTTCGCTTGGATCTAGTATATGTATGCACCGTGCACAGACTGGAGTACTCCAAGCAACCCCATGCAACTCCGTGCGCCGATCGTTCAAGTGCAACACATGTAGGACAGGCACGTAGGTGCATCCGTTCTGTTATATTACATATTCTAGTATTCTATTGTTATGATAGCAGGACTCTCACAAGAACCGAGCCACATCATCTCTTCCCCGCAAGGTGCAGCGGGCAACATCAAATGAGACAGAGTCTATGGTGGAAAGAGGAAGGAGATAACAAATCAAAGTCACATCTGAGATATGCCTCTGGGATACGGAGAGACATAATCTTTGGAGAGAAGAGGCACACCTCCAACATCAGTTCGAGGTTCCTTCAGCATGTTGAATTCACTGAGTTCTTCGTCCAACCTTGCAACGCGTGGAAGAGGATCGAATCGATGATTGGGAAGAGCTTCCAAAATGGCGAATAAGAAAGGGCAGCGATCTCACCGCAGGGGGCATGGGGTGCTCCTGTGGTAAATCGGGAGACGTGCCGTGGAATGCTGCAAACAGGATGGCCGGATCCAGGGGCTTGTTCACTTCGGTTGGGGTATCGATGGATGAGAATCTACGATGCGCGTGCTTGAGGGCAACCGGCGTCCTCCGCTTTCATGCCATGCAGCACATCGCATCAACATGAATGAATATACTAGAATATTGGCAACTCTACCGTATATCCACACCACGGCACAACAATATCCCGCATGTAGTAGGTCCTTATTTTGCCTTTGGTTTTCACATTGTTGTATCGGGCAAATAGTAAACGGACCGTATCCAGGACGTGTTTAAACGAACCAGATTGTTCTTTAGAAATATATAATAGTGTGTCCCTTTACATGAGAAATACATGGATTGGGCAGTTAACAGCCTTTTGATAGGCCTATTGTAACGGTTGATCGAGAGAGAGGCGCAGACGGCAACAGTGTCTGTTCGACAACACGGGTCGCGTAGGCCAGGGGAGCAAAGCGACCCAACAGGAGAACGGCATGCGACAAGGACCAGCCACCACAACCCAATCAACCGTCGACCAAACAAACCGCCTGTCTGATCATTCGCCTTCTGATGTTGGTCCCGAAGGAGTGTCGCTCCACCCTACTCCACTCGTACATGTCCAACGCTCCGCCGTTTCGTTGTCATTCGAGTCCCCACCAAAGGAGCAACACTCGCGTGAGACGGCGAGCTACCCTACCGTACTCTACCTGGCAGTGCGGCATCGCGCGTGCGGGTGCAGCTACCTTCTGGGGAAGCTTCCTCACACCACCTTGTTGTTCCGCCACCTGCTACGTCACGCGCTGTTCTTCAGGAGTGCTCAAACCGCAGCCACATTTGCAGCAATGACAGATGTGCCGCATTTCCAGCCGGTTCTGCAGTACTTCCCCTGTGAATGTTCATGTCATAGTTGACCCTGGGTTCCTTCCAGTTTGGAAAGAGGCAAGACCACACCAATCTCGAACCGCCGCTCTCTCTCTCTCTCTCTGGAGACGAAGAGCAAACAGATCTCGTTCGCAATCGTCATCGCTGGTTTCTGAGGCGCAGAGGACAAAGAGCGCGCATAGTCTATTTGATGCGTCACTAGGTCGTATTCCATGGTGAGAGCATTGAGCAATTGAATCAGACAACCAAGGGCAGATACTACTGTTTATGTTTTGCTGGACTCATGATTTGCCATCCCTGCTCTTGAGCGCACGGCGAGCTATTACGTGATGCAGGTACACCAATGGGCAAACCATGACATGTGGTACAACATTGGTCCTACACGCAGATATACAGCATGGTACGAGTGTGACCAGGGGGAGGATGGGCCGTCCGCCTCCGCCAGGAGCACAGGCAATGGCAATGAGGTGGATTCGATTGGTGTCAATAGCACACCAAACCTCGATTCAATCGATGGTCTGTGGCACAAAACGGCAGGGGTGGGCTCACCGTTACTGCCGCTCCTGCAAGCTGCTCTGGCCGCAGCGCCGCCACTGCTACTCCTACCCCTGTGATACAATCCCATTCCCGTGCCGCCTATAGCGCCAGACTCTCTCCAATACGAGCGCGACAGGTTTCTCGTACTTCCGTACTCCCCGAGCCAGGGTGCAGCGATGGGTACAAAAACGACAGCGCAAAAAAGGCATTCCCGCATTCTTCCTTGACACAAACATGTGTATCCTGGCGGCTACATACTCGTACCTGCGGCGCAGTTGCTGCAGTCGCCGGGCTGCTCTTTGTGCGCCCGATACGGAATTAAAAACCGCGACAACAGCTACCATGGACTGCAGCAATTCCATTACTCTGGTTTGCCAATTCGCTTCCTGGGGCCGCTGCGAAGAACATCGATAGTGCAACAGAACAAGCGCACGCCAACCGTCACGGCCATCATCTTCTACCTTTCGCGGAGAGGCATTCGACTATCCTTGGCGATCTTGGGTGCATTTGGGCCTGTCTCTGGAATGTCTTGTGATAAATACTGCATTGAATCAGGGAACAAATTCGCTATTTCAGCGGTCTTGCCGCATCACTACCAACGATCTAAGCGCAATTCACTCGTCATGTTGTTCTGCGGCTACCAACACAGAATGGTTTCGTCTCACATTTTGGCGACTGCATCACACACTACAAATGCGCCATCGCGAAATGGCAACGAATTCGTGACAAACGAGATCCAACGTCGCGAGCACCTCTGATTTTTGGTACCTGATCGTTTGGATCTGTCGAGGGGGCCCTTGGGTTGTTCGTCTCAGCGACGCATCTGCGCTTCCCATCCGCAGAGAGGGAGCGACTCCAACCAGCCGCAAGAGTGTTGGTGGTGTTTGGCACAAGGTGTCTATCACACACACGAACACAAGTACAAACACGAGTGAAAGTACCCACACAGTGCGCCATTTTACACACACACGCACCCAAAAGGGGACTGCGTGGACACACGACGCACTCCCGAACAGACAAGCATCCTGTTGATTCCGCGCGGACAGCACCCAACGCGCTGGCTGCCTCGCCGCCGTGCCTCCGCCTCCGGATTGGAGACGTTGCCAGGTGGATGCGTCCCAAGCTCAACGCGGCGCACCATACTTCGCCGCCCACAAGAGACGTGACTTCGATTTGTGTGCAGCATTTGCTCAAAACAAAGATCTTTCAGTAGACGAGCTCATAATAACAACCTCGAGAACAGCAGCAGCAACAACAACAACAAATCTACCATTATCATACGTCCAATTCTGCTCACAACTCTACCATCTCACAAGAAAACGAGTCCATTGTCCAGAAGAGCAGACGACACCAGCAACACAAGGCAGTACAAAAGCAAGCCCACACGACACGAGGAGACATATTCCAGCATACTCCACAGCATACTCCACTGCATACTCCACAGCATACTCCACAGCATACTCCGCAGCATACTCGTTGCCCTGAACAAATTTGCCATGTCCCGAAGCACCACCCACGCCAACAGCACCGATCCTGGATCGCTGCCAACACCGCAAGACGGAGCATTCCCATGGAGGCTCCATGACCTGCTCGAGGCTGCGGACGCAAAGGGCTTTGATGACATCATCAGCTGGCTCCCGGACAGCAACAAGTCGTTCCAAGTCCACGACATCAAGGCGTTCGAAGCCAACATCATTCCAAAGTACATGTCCTCCATGTCCAAGTACAAGTCCTTCATCCGCCAGCTCAACCTGTACTGCTTCGAACGCCAGACGCAGGGGCCAGATCGCGGCTCCTATAGCCATCCGCTGTTCGTTCGTGACAAGAAGCATCTTTGCAACACGATGTCGCTGACGAAGTTCAAGGGTGGCCCCAAACGGGGTGGCTCCGCACCGTCCCCGCGTACCAAGAAAAGCCAAGGCCAATGCCAGCGCAAGGGCGCAGCCGCACGCACAGGCACAGGCACACCTGCAAGCAAGAATGCCAAAGCCAAGAGCAGCACGAGCGCCATCACGACTGCATCCACCAGGAGGAAGAAGCAGGTCAAGCGTAGGACCAAATCAGCCCAACTACGAATGGCAAAGAAGGGGCATCGAGCATCGCTGGCATCACCATCGGCCCAACTGTCGAAAAGGACAGCCGTGACAAAGACAAGAACAGCTAAAAGCACGAAGAAGGGTAGGCGGCGCACTGACAAACCAATCGATGCTGCTGATGCTGCAGACACAAAAGCAATCATCGTTGTCAGTCCTGACCAATCCCCCAGCACAGAACGATGGGTGACGAAGGAGGGAGGGGACATGATGCGAAGAATCTCCATTGTCAGCCTCGGGCCTGCGATCGAACAACATCACTACGCAAGATCACTCCGCGAGGCAACTTATCTCCCGGCAATAGAGCCATACATCTGCCCCTCCTTCTTGAGCGATGCCAGTGACCACAGTGACACTGTGCCAGACGAAGGGATCGAAAGAATACAGGCGATCCTGGGATCTTGCGAGGACACACTTTATCTGAACTTTGATCAAGTTGCAGAAGATCACGATAGCGAGTTCCAGCAGCAGCAGCAGCAGCCGCAGCGGCGGCAAGAGGACTGGCTTGCATCACCGTTTGACTCAGCGTGCGTCGCTACAACCAGCCCAAACTCTTCGCTCTCATCCGAAATCATTTCACCAACCTACGTGGAAGACGTCACCGCAGACGCAGCACCCGTGTCATCTTACGAGGAGGTGTGCAACACACACGGCTCAGAACTGAGTGATTCTGATTTGCTCATCGAAGATGTTGGGGCGGAGATAGAGGCGGCAATAGCCAAGTCCACATTCTTCGAAGGGCGGCCATTCTTCTTGGTGGACCAGGAACAGGGCAAAGGCCAAATCAGAGCTGTAGAGGTGTAGTGTCCCGTCTGCTCCAGGACAAATCGAATGGAATCGAAGCACTGCGTAGTGCTGTCCTTCCCACGTACGAACAGAGTGCTGCATATACAGGTAGAACAATAAATACACCGGACAATAGCGTTGCACGCGTGTTGGATCTCGACAACATCAGGCATTCCATGTACAGCGCCGCGCATGGATGGTACGGCAGAATCGATATCTGTGTGCTCCTGTTCGCACAAGAAGCAGTATTCATGCTACGGGTATTGGGCTACGATCTTGGATTCCGGCACGGAGATGCGAGTACGAGTAGAGCAAAAGTGTATTGCAATGGTATGTTGAGGGCTGTCCATCCTGTTACTCAAGAGGAGAGTCCTCTCTTGGCGCATCATGCGCCCCTGGCATGCTGTTAGAAGCATGGCATCAAGGAGCCCAATCGATGGGAACACATGGTTACTCTTCATCCTGCCGACTGCGTTACGTGAAAGATGGCGCAACCCTAATGTGAAGCACCCATCGCTCGCGGTGGTCATTCTGTCTCGTACCGTACGTACTGATACTTGTGGTTGCGTGTCTCAAGTTGCCCACGGATACCTCCTCCAACTCGTGCAGATGCCAATGTACAATACTACGCTTTTACGATGCTGAATGACAGTCGTCCTCCTTCTCTGGCTCGTGCCGATGCTTTTCTCTCTTGGCTTCATTTGCTTTCCTCGCTGAGAAGGAACTCTTGATCCATCGCAGTATCAGTTCCCTGCGCCACTCTCACATTCGCCAGAATGCATCCTTTGCGCGCCCCATTTGGACACATTGTGCACATCATTGGCGTTCACAATCTTGTTTGGTGTCACCTCCAGAACTTCACATCATTGAAGTGCTCTATTCTGGACCGGAATCGCGTTTTTCGGCGCCTTTGAGTTTCCCACTCGCCGCAACAGGTCCCATTTTGATGTGCTTTTGCTCTGCCATCCTCTGCCATCCTCTGCCTTCATCATCATCACGCATGAAACCCTATTCATTGAATCCCACCCGCTTCAGTCGACTCGCCAACGTGAGGTTGTCGTCCAGTCTTGTCCGGTCCTGGCTTGGTGCTGGCTTGGTGCTGGCTTGGTTCAGAAATTGCGGGATGCCCAGAAATGAAGTTTCGTTTCAATGTCGGCTGCACCACCTTGCTCGTAGTCGTGTTATTCCAAGCTTCACATGACGCTTTTTACATGTACGCATGGCACACGCGCTTGTGCACGCCACGAGTACCATGCGAGTACTCACCCTACATCTCAGAGCTGGGAACGAACCATGGAGCGCTACAGGCATTGGAGCAAGTGTTGCTTCCGCCACAGCCATTCCGCCATCCTGCTCGGCGATGCCCCTTCAACTCTCGGGATACATGGTATGAGCAGCCACACCTTCTAATATGGTGGAGCCATGAGCATGAAAGTTCTGCGGACCGCCACTGCCCATTGCCTTGTATCTTGGCACTGTAGACGAAGCAGAGCACTATTCTTCTCACACGATTTGGGCCGATTTCAAGGCAATGCCAGCATCCATCGCACCTGACGAATGCAAGTTGCCAGACAAGTTCTCTGCTGGACCTTTGGAGCGACTTTGGAGTGCCCTTGTGTTGCAAGTACACTTGTGTTGCGCCAAACGCTGCACGACGACGGAGGAAGAAGTTGGGGTTGCACATATTCGTGTCCTGTCGCAGGAGTCGCAAGATTCCTTCTCCGTCGCTCCTGGCCACTAAATGCGGCTCCTGCTTTTCTATCACCACCGTGCCTTCTCTGGATCCGTGCGCTCAAATTTGCGCACACAAGCGCCATAACAGGACTACACTGAATATACACGCTATTGCGCTTGGAAGGAGACCAGCACTTTCGGTTCCCGTCGGTTGCGTAATACCTTCGCGCCTACGATGTTCCCATGGGCCAATTTGTCTATTTTATCCTACCTACCACAACTGCGAGTATAGCAGAGCCTGGCATGAGCATGCGTGATTATATTATGTATTATTATGTTCTATCTGAGCGGACAATCTGTCGACCTATTCTACTATTCTATAATATTTTCAACATAGTATACATACTATTCTAGAATATATAATAGAATAGATTCTATTATTATTAGGATATAAAATGCATTGGTGCTCTGGATACGAATACCAACCCGTCGTCAGGTACTATTGTTTCATACACCGAATTTCGCTTCAGTGTGACGCGTCATGCAGAACACATCAGGAGGTTCACACACAAGGAGCACGAAGTATGGGTACATGCGAAGCTAGTATGAACGTGTGTGTACGCCTGATTGTGCGAAACGCTGGTGGAATGTTTGCGCAGCACTTCGTGTCTGCGATAATTGCCAACACAAAAACGTGGGTGGAGAAGCCGGATAGCCGTGGGGAGACGGAATCTCCTATCGTGCTCGCTTTTCTTGTGTCATGACTGTCGCTGGAAGAAGGATGGAGCCGCTTGCTGCTGTCATTGGCGGCGATTGGCTTCTTTGTGCTCTCTTCTCTGGTCGTTGTGACATGGCAGGTTGCATCAATAGTCTTACGCCTCCCCGTTACTGTGCACTCACATCTCCTCGTTTTTCTGTGATTTTGCGAAGTGTGACATGGGTCGAAATAGGTGTCCAACAGGTTCGCTTATGTATTGGTATTGAGGTTGAATAAACGTTTCGGTGCATCTGCGAAAGCGGCATTGTTGTGGCGTGGCAAATAGGTCGTAAAAGGCTTCCATGCCGTGGAAGGGGTGAGGCATGGCGAGATTTTAAATTCTGTATTTCGGGGCAAACTTCAAGCAGAGCCAGGGCTGAATGGCTATTGTTGGAAGGGATAGGCACTCGGCTGCGACAGCCACCAACACAAGTCCAGAGTTCGTCCACGCCAGACACACGCGCATGCGCACGTACACTTTCACATAGGAGTATTTGTCCACGCACTGGTGAGTGTTTACTGTACATGTTCGCTCGTACAGCGCTCTACAAGCGAGTATTTGTACGATACCATGCAAACAATCACACTCGCACGCCAGCACCAAACACCAACCTCCACGAGATAACAAAAACCGGACGACAACACTACCACTTGCCATACTGGGACCTACGGACGGCACATACCCTCGTGCTCTTTGAGGTTTCATGCCAGTCGCCGCCTGCTCTGTTGATTTCGCCCGTCAACCAAGTCCATCAGATTCGGGTATCAGAAGAACACAACGGAACGACACCAAGGTCCATCGCGTACCCAGTTCCCAACAAAGCTGTCGCCCGCTTGGTTCGACGTTTCGTCACGCCCGTTGCTGTCAGCGCGCAGCATTCACACAAAAACGCCATCCACACTTCGGACAGAGACCCCCGCCTTGATTCAGAGAGGTGCCTCGATCTGTCACCACTTGTGCGCATGCTCCCACGCACCGACGATTGCCAACTGTACATGGCACCTCGTTCGACAACATTTGAAATCGCGCATTGGTAAGCAGGCGTGGACGAGCCGAGTGCTGCTCTACCGTACTCTGCTGCACCCTGCTGCGCCCTGCTCTATTTTATGAATACTCGAAAAGGGCAAGCACAGGCCCTGGCGTGATCGGAACGATCAACCTAACCACCAAACAGGATCCGGTCGTCTTCACCTACTCACCATACGATTTGAGACGACAGCAGGAGCCCAACAATTCGTGCGAATAGGAGTAGGAGCAGGAGTACGCTCGCACTACGAGTATCACTCGATACTGCCACATTGCAGACCCTGCAACAGACACTCCCTCAACAAGCCAGAAGAAGTCAGCCCAGAGCTCTCCTGTCAGTGAGATTGAGCAACCTCGAGAACGAAAGAAGAAGAAGGGCGAGGGCGGGAGGGAGGCACAAACACTCTCACACATTCGTTGGAGTACAGCTCTCTTCGTTCCCACAATCAGAGCAACACCTTGTTGAACTCCAGCAGCGTTGACGTCGGCAGGCATTGCAATTTCCATCGTTGTAATCCCGATCAACAAAGACAGCGCTGCCATCGGCACTACCAACGGCACAGTGCGATGAAGAGGCACAGGGTTTCGTCCCAAACTTCGCAGGATCAGGAGGAGCAGGACCATCATCCACTGCATCAGGAGGAGCATGAAGACCAACAACAGCAGCAGCAGCAGCAGCAGCAGCAGCAAAACCAACAACAACACCAACGGCGACGTCAACAGCGGGACGCATTGCCACCGGAGGCTGCAACCTTCCCATTGCGCTTGCACAACCTGCTCAGCACGGCACACTCAGAGGGTTTCCATCACATTATCGCGTGGAACGAGGATGGCACGGCTTTCAAAATCCATGACTCTGAGGGTTTCGAGACGCAGGTTATGCCACGTCATCTGTCGTCCATGTCGAAACGAAAGTCGTTCATCAGACAATTAAATCTGTACTGCTTCCAACGCGCGCTCAAAGGCCCAGCAAGCGGTTACTACAGTCATCCGTTGTTCGTGAGGCATGACAAGGAACTGTGCATGACTATGGTGCTGAAGAAAGTGAAGGGGCGTCGCAAGTCGTCATCCGTTGCCAACAGCGCCGGCCAAGAACTTAGCGCATCTACGTCCGCCCAAGAGAATCAGGACGATGAAGCAGCTGCGGCAATTGCAACACCCGGGATGGCTGCGGCAGCAGCCACAGTCACGTCAGAACTGGAAGTCCAACTCTTCGATACTCCACCCAAAATTGAAACTTCTCCAGGTGCGCCCTTTTCACCGATGGAAAACACGCGCAAGAAGAAGCGGAGGAGCGACTCACCGGATAAGGGGGTGGGTGATTGCGACGAAAGTGACGCCCTCGAAAAGTCAGGAGGTGCTGATCTTGACAAGTCTGCATGGGCACCCCACCACGATGACGACAACAACGGCGACAACGACATTGGTGCTCTGCTTGGCCCTAGCTTCAAAGCAAAACGGAAGAGCAAACTGACCAGGATAGCATCAGCGTTGCCGCTAGTGCCAGGGACGACGTTTGCACCATCTCCCATGTCAGTTGGCAATCTTGGAAAGCGCAGTAGCAGGACAAGTCCAACAGCAGCCAAGCATCATGATGACGTTGAGCATGAAAACTACAGCATCCACGACCACGACGATCCATCGATGAGAAGACATCACTTCGATCAATCGGGTCAATATGAGTGGGGTGAACAGGGTATTCACATGAATCACCACGAGCAATATCTTCCCCGGACCCATTACGATGCTTCCTTCGATCCAACATCAACGCCATCGCCTAGAAGACATTATCGTGCGCCTGGCTCACGCTTGAATGATGCCAGTATCAGAGGCAACAAGAACGGTGCAGCCAGGACAGGTCTTCCTCATCATCATGTCAATGAATATGTTGACAGCGCCGATCTCCGACACCAGAATCGTCCAAGATTCGACTTTGATCTGCACAGGCCTCCAGAACTTGCGCCCAACGATGTGAAAGGTCCCATGGCTACGAAGCCTCGCCGATCTCCTCATCCCAGCCCAAGGCCAAGCTCATTAGTACAAGATGGCCAACAGCCGTCTGCGACGTACTTCTTGCCGGCTGCGTCAGCCTCAAGATATCGGCCCTCATCAGCCACGAGAACAGCCTCAGATCCCGCCAAGTCCAGCAAGTCCGACTCGCAAGTCCCTCCAACCATGAGTGACGCCCGGCTCTGGTCCTCCACATTCGCAGGGAGACGCTTCTTCTCCGTCGACTCTGCTGGGATCCAAAATAGAAGACGAAAGAAGAGTGCCACAGAACCAACAAGAACGAAGGCGGAGCGCCGGTGACACTTGCTTTTGCTTCAGATCTCACGCAGTATCTTCGTCAACAGATGATACGAAGGTTCCGAGGATCCTGAGTCTTGGTCATTTCGCACTGCATCAGCTCTAGATGTAGCGACAGGAGTACGGATTCCGCTCCAGGAAGCTTCGGGCAATGCGCAAGCGCTGAGAACACTTTTGTGTCACCTCAGGGGCTACGATGTCGTCGCGGTGCACTCATGATGTGCATACCCGTACTCTGTACAGGCTTCAACTCCAGCTATCGATGTGCATGGGCGCTTCCAGCAGGTTGATTTCTTCTGAGCGGAGTCCGTCCAACCCTGGCAATTCAGCATCTCTGGTCACATCCATCATTGCATTGTCTTGACACTGACATGTCGCGAGAAAGAGAGTTTCAAACACCGTTCACTCGACTCCATCCTCGTATGCCGAGATGAGATCAAGCTATTTCTCGGGGGCGCACTGTGGAAGTGGCCACAGCAGGTTGAGAGATTTGGACAGATGCATCAACATGTACTTGTGGCCGCGGCTTTCAGGGTTGGTTTTTGGAGATGAGATGGTACCGGCACGAGCAATGTTGTGACGACGGGAAAGAATCACGGCTATTGATGGATGGGAACGAAAGTGCGACGTTGTTTCAGGAGACAACGAAAGCATGCATTGCGGCGAGAAACCTCGTGCAAGACGAAGGCAAGTGCTGCACCATGCCTCGTGCTGTTGCTCTTGCTCGTGCACAACACAGGCTATGTTCCAGACTTCGACGGGCATGCTCTTCATCCGATACCAAGAAAGCCAACGACAGCTCTCACGAGAACATGACGGACTGTCTCAGTAGAAGAGTCGCAGAAGCGATCAGCCCACGACATCATATGACGCACTGGGGTTATCCATCCATCCATCCATCCATTCTCGCATCTATCAATTGCCAATGATCAGAAATGCTCGATCTCTTGTGGTTCAGTGGAAGCGTGAGGGGCCCCAGCTATTCTAATTCAACATAAAACCTTGCTATCCATAGCGCGAACATGCAGAGTGCGCGTACATAGAAAAGCATCGGAATATGAGACATGTCATACATCTCGATACGCACACTGCACGCTTCCTCTCCCGACTGCCAGTCTTCGTGGCATTCATCCAAAACACCCGCGCCTGTGCTCGTATGCAAGTCGGCAGGCAAGCAATCACAGATGCGTCTGTAGAAGCATGCGACCAACAATTTGAACAAGTCTTGCCATGCTCGCCGTACCCAGAATTGCCATTGCTGCCACATCTTCACAGTTCTCCTAAAATACAGCTGATCCCAATCCGGTACGGCTGGTTCGATGCATGCGTACACCTCATTCGTAGACTCTTGTGTAGGTATGACTGTCACCGAGAAGATTTCCTCGTTGCTGGCTTGTTGCGAAAGCTCCAGCCAAGGCAACGAAACAGCTCCCGCCCAAGCCATTGCAAAACAAATTTCATCGTCCTTTGCCTCTTGGATCGGCTTCACAGCACTCGGAACACGATCAAGCAAACATTGGCAGCACCGCCGTCGATGCTGGCCAAGTTTCCCTCGAGTTCTCTTTGGTGCTTCGCATGCGCAACCTGCAGTACTATGTCGTTATTGGAACCATGATCATGTGAACGACAGCAGGCACAGAACATAACGGCTGTCATTCCTCCTGTTCGTCCGCTTGGTGACATGCAGGACCAAGAGTTCGAACACGTGCGTACGGCGCTGTCGGTATGTCACGGTTGTGGCGCGATCCGAATAACTTGTACATCAGAGCAGTTCGCAGAGCAGTTCGCAGAGCAGAGCAGGACGCTGCGCCTGGCCTCTGGACGAGTGCCACCGGTCAGACACCACCCGGCATTCACGGTTCCCTGGGTGAAGAGCGGCACCAAAATGGCGAATAACGTCTTTGGGGAACACTTGCGCTCTGCGTGATTTGTGAAGACTGTGTTCGCCTTCGAGCAACAATAGTAATACCAGCTTGAAAGTACTTCTGCGCGTTTGTGTTGCATAGTACTTGTTGGTTGTTTGATGTAGCGTAGACGTGATGTATGATATCTTTATTGATGTATATCTCTCGTGGCGCTCTTGTTGAATTGCAGTAAGAACGAAACCATGTCTGAGATACTCGTTCGCAACCAACACACGAATCCAAAACCACACCAAAAGACGAAAACACAATTCAGCACAGCACAGCACAACACAGCACAACACCAAGACAGAATCGCCAGCACCACCAGAAAAAGAGCGCCAAAGGGCTGCCCAACGAATGCCAACAACAGACACGCATTCAGGCGAAGAACAAAATCCATCACGTCCGGAGCCACCCTTGCGTTCAGCTTCACTCGGAAGCTGGACAGAAGCATCTTCATGCCGACCACCGTGGCTTGGGCAGCCATGCGACGGATCGGACGCGGTTCCATTTCCGTAGGAGCTGTGCTGAATTGCGTCATCTGCGTTGGCGGCTTCACCGTCGGTTTAAGCATTGATCGTGCTGGTCGTCAAAGAGCCGCTATGGCACAGCGTCTTTCATCTCCGTCTTCGCCACCATCTCCAACATCGCCAACAACTTTCTCATTTCCATTGAAATCAACGGACAGCGATGATGACAGCGGTGATGATGACGGCAAACACATCATCTTCATCCGACATGGCAGGACGTACATGAATGACTACCTCAACGGCTTCGAGTTCGGAGGGCCGAACTTCACAGATGTGTTCCCAGATGAGCCTGAGTATACGGAGAGGTTCTACGACTCGCCCCTCGGTCCGACTGGGTTGGAGCAAACAGAGCGCTTGAACGAGAGCCTCTCGGACATTGCTCAGATGGGCCTGTCGGAAGAGGATCAGCATCGCCTGCTCAGCCTGGATCTCGTGGTCGTCAGCCCTCTAACACGGGCCCTGCAGACGATGGAACTCGGGATGCTACCATACCTGAAGAAGCTTCCATCGGCCGTGCCAATCGTGGCGCTCCCAGAAGCAGCAGAGAGGCTGTTCCTGGTTTCAGACATAGGCAAGACGCGATCCGAGCTGGAAAAGCAGTACAGCTACGTTGACTTCACCACGGGATTCGAAACCGTGGCTGCAGACTCGACGAGCGCTCAAGCTGGAGACAAGCCGGAGGCGTCGCGAAGTGACGCTCACAGACATTCTCTCCAGCAAGACCACGACCGCAATGCCGAGACTGGTCTGCAAGAACAGTGGCATTTCACTTTCTCGGAGGAAGCGATCAACAAGTACGAAGAATGGAGACCGCATGGAGACGGGCAGGTTTACGCATGCCCAGGCGAGCCAGAGGCGGACTTCGACCTACGCATGAACCGACTGCACCGGTGGTTGCGTGATCGGCCAGAACGGAGCATCGCGGTGGTCTGCCATTGGGGTATCATCGACTGGATGATCCAAGAAAGCTTCGAGAATTGCGAGCTCCGCGTCGTTCCTTTTCCATCACTGAAGCCACGCTCGCTTGAGCAACATGACAAATGAAATGCGTGAATGGATGCAAGGTATGCATGCATTCAAGGTGCGCAAGTATGCACGGCAGTAATTTGCACGATGTGAGGAGGCAATGTCCACGATGATTGGATTGGTTTTGCAGAAGCACTAGCTGACCTTTGATTGTGATTGCAGGATCTCGCGACGATCACGCCGCAGCTGTCAGCAACAGCGTGGACGAGATGTCGCAAGCATCTGGCGACGGGCGATTGACGTTGATGTTACCCAAGATGACGATACTACTCGTTTACCCATGCGGCGCCCCAGCGCGTTCATAGAAGATCTCTCCCTGCTGTTAAAGTCCGATTTCAGATGTATCTACTCGACGAGCATGCATTCCGTTGCACCAGTACTGCAATCAATGCGGATACTGATACGGATATTGTATCACCGTGCACTCCCCATGATCGCAGTGGTTGACCTTGCATCGTGAGTGACAGCCGATGATGTTGCTCCCATGGTACCAGAACGCCCATTTCGTCGACTCTCCGATCCATCATCTTCCTCACGCGCACCTCTTTCGCCTCATGGCAGCGGCAACAAACATCAAGCGGTGTCGCTACAGATAGAGGACGAGCCAGAGTACTCAGATGGTGTCATCGCCTACAAAAGAAGCCAAGGTGTGACATCGGGAGCACCATAACCTCTTTGAGCTACCACGTCGGTCGACACTCTACTGTGCTCCACTCGAGGCGAAGATCGTACTCAATGAACACTTGCGTCACTCGCCTCACACTTGGGAACAGCTTGCCCCACCAAGTCAAGTACGATCTACGACACGTTCGGCGCTCTTCGCACGTCGCAACGCACGAAGGTCAGAAATCCACCATGACCACCCCACGCCTTGCACCGGCACCACAGCCAATACCACAACCATAATTGTCAATACCGGTGGGATGTGCGCACTTGTATCGTGCTGTGTGGCCACCGTAACAAACCTACTGCCAGACGTACATCTATTCGATGAGTTGATTGAATTTGTCCACAGACGAACATGTCTAAGGAACGTCATCCATTCTTCCCGCGGCGATAGCGAACGAGGGAACATTCACAAGGTTCTTGGTGCTAGCGCTGATGCGCCTGCCGTGATGCATCACCCGGAGTTTACTAAGTAAGGTGTCGGGACAGAGAGACTGATTGCACCCCCAACGGCGAGGAGAACGAACCTTTCCTTGGATACGGGAATGGAGGTGAAGCGAAATGGTTCTCTCTTGCCTGGGCGATGATACTTTGTTGTGGTATCATTGCGAAAGAAAGGAAACTGTGGTGAGCACGTGCCAAGGATGGTTGCTATATTTTTTTGTGATACCGATCTGGTCACGATCAGTTAAATTGAGTGGGTGCCGGTGGCGATATGTTTGGCCTTGTTTCGAACACGCTCGGATGAGGTTGCAGCCATTCGTGTGTCGTCCATCGACACTCGTGGACAATCTCCGCTGCCTTGTCATCGCCTTTCGTTTATTGGAAGCGTTGTGCGCTCACCCGCTCCAATCATACTCGTGCTTCGTGTTCTTGTGGTGCCAAGTGATCGATACTCCACCCAAAAAGATGTTCTGGTCCCGTGGTTCAATCGGCGATCGACAACCACTCACGATCGTACGAGTACGTTGTGCGACAGTAGGCCGAGTATGGGAAAGTGCGGAACAGTGTGGCCTCAGCCAAGGGGACGAAACGTGGAGCGGAGGTTTATGGGTCAGCCTGTGCACACAGTACCATCCACCATGCGCACAACATCTCGTCAAGAGGTGGCAGAATTCGCAGCCGGCTGTCCACCCCTTGCGCGTGCACGAACTGTTTGTGCCTGCCGGAGCAGAACACGATCTATACACGTGATATCACCCCTGCCACCTCTTACCGCACCATACAACCAGTATCGCTACAAACAAGTAGCTCGTATGTACCACACGGATACGCTGCTTCTGCTCACTCTGTCCCACTCCCTCACTCACTCAGCGCCTCTTTCGCATATTCACGCTCGATCAACCAACTGCAGAGGGTCAAGTTCAATCACCCTCTGCGCGGCAGCATCAATTCATTTGTGGTTTGTCGAAGCCAGCGCCATCTTGCGTTGTCTTGTGCGACCTTGTCCAACGAATCTCCGCGCAAAGCAACCAAAAGCACCCAAAGGCGCTCCTCCGAAACTACACTGCGCTCGCACCAAAAGCAAACAACCCCAACAGACACCACGAACGCACGCACTTTTGGAAAAAATTAGCGCGTAAAGCGTTGCATACCATAATATAGTATTATACGTAGCATAGTGCGGCAGCGCTGCGAAGCCATGGGGCAACCGAGTGGCAACGACTTCTGGATCGGCAAAGAAGAAAGCCCACGACGAAATGCTGAGGATAGTGCCAATCAGGAGAGATTAGAGACGGCAACGATGGCAACGATGGCAACACCGCCAGGACATGACGACCGCAGTGTGGTTGCTGACACTGCACCGACATCAGCATCAACAGTAGCAGCAGCGGCAGCGGCGACGGCGACGGTAGCACCACCACCTGCTGGAGGAATGGAGAGCACGGCCTTCCCGTACAAGTTGCATGACCTGCTTGAAGCGGCAGACTACGAAGGGTTCGAGAACATCATCAGCTGGCTTCCTGGCAACAAATCCTTCAAGGTCCACGACAGCAAGACGTTCGAGATCAAGATCATACCCAGGTACCTCTCCTCCATGTCCAAGTACAAGTCGTTCATCCGCCAGCTCAACCTCTACTGCTTCGAGCGCGAGACCAAAGGGCCCGACAGAGGATCGTACCAGCATCCCCGATTCGTGAGAGGAGAGCGTGATTTGTGCGTCGGCATGGTGCCCATCAAGTTCAAGGGTGGCGTGTCCAGACAACCAAAGAACACAGCTTCGGTCGCTGCCTCTCGAGCCAGCAGCGCCGCTAAAGGCAGCACAAAGCGTCACACTGCGACGGGCTCGACGCAGCTTGCCCCGGCTCATATCCGAGTCGACGAAGCAACGCATGGTACCAGCAGTGATAGATACGATCGATTCGATGACGGAAGTAGCTTCGGCTATCGCGATGGACGCAGCCTTGCCAACTTTGATAGCAGTCGCGATGGCCGAGGCGGCCCTACTCATACGACGAACATACCCACATCGCCGATCCCTGTTCCATCACGGTACGCATCTCCAACAAAGGGCTACTTTGGCCACGACATGCCACGCACAGAGACCGAGGCCGATCGCTCGCGAGCACCTCGCGCCTCCATCTTCCATTTCGAGGAGGATGGAAGTTACGGCGATGTGCCTCATCGCAGTCGCGATCGTGATCGGCATCAACATCCACATGATCGGTATCAACATGATCGCGATGCAAGGTACGGCCGAAGACGAAGCGAAGTCTCCAATGAGGGACACAGCTCCGCCATCAACGACAGCGATCGTGTTGAAGCTGCCGAACCTCGATACATGCCGGATGATGCGCGGACCAACAATAGTGCTGATGGACACGTGATACATGGAAGAGAAGGTGGAAGGAAGGACTATGATGAGGTGTATCCGCAGGATGGACCTCGGTATCAGGACGATTTCGCGCGTGCACACAGCAACAACGACGGCGCGGCAATGCCATTCGATCCATCTCAAGCAGGAGGACACACGCCAGCATCTGCGTCTCCGCCATCACCGTCTCGGTCGCCGCTGCGATCCGGCAGCAGGAGAGAGAGAGATGAGGCGATGCCTCACGGAGGGGACGATTTTCATTCGGCCGACAGCGCCCACCCGCCCGCCTACAAGTACGACTATCAACACCAAAACAGATCTCAAGGCTGGTATCTACCTCCGCCTGGTTACGAACATCAGCAACAACACCATGATCACTACGAGCGCCACCAGCAGCACTACCAATACCAACCATACCGAGGCGAGTATCAGTCGAATGCAAACGCACAAGCACAAACACAAGCACAAGCACAAGCATATCCGCCTCCGTATCCACACGATGCGCAACACGCTTGGCATCCGCAGCAAGGTCAGCTGCACTATGGTCAGCATCGGCCGTACTATCCGCAACCTCCATATCCACATGCCTACCCGGCATACCACCACATGCCATCAAGTCTACCCCCATCATCGGGTTATTACCCTCCGGCGGCATATCCGGCAGGACACGCAGGCTCCTCTGGGGCTGTTGCTGCCGCGTGATGGGGGCAGGGCGCTGTGCAATCTGATGCGGCAGCCGATCCAACCAAGTACGGCGGGGTGCAGCATCGTGACCATGACGGCCACGATGATGACAATCGCAAGCACCACCCTGCCGCAGGATCAGGCTTGAGACATGCGTTCAGGAATGCACAGAACGGCGACGGAAGCGACACAGCGACGCAGCCGTGGCACGATCAGTGGTTTGGCAGTAGGGGAGGCGGCAACGATCGCGAGGCTGATCCCGACATGCGACAGCAGTTCGCGCCTCCTGCATCCATGTCACCACTAACTGTACGGTCCTCGGAACCAAACACTGAAAATCGCAGCAGAACACCACCACAGCGCCCGTCATAGCAAGAGGCGGACAGATAGCCACACCCATCTACGCATCCATACCTGTGCCTGCGTACGTATAATATGCGTACCTACGTAGGTAGGGACGTAGGAACAGCCAACACTGCCAACAACGGCAAGAGCAGCAAGAACAGCAATGGCAGCAGCACACGGCAGTCCAGAGACAACCGCGTTCGAAGGAAGACGCCGATGAAGAGATTGGTTGACTCAGAGCAACAGTTGATGTTAATGAAGAATATAGCAGTAGCAACAGTAGAAGTATGCACCATTGCACCCGTACAGAGTTCTGTGGCATTCTGTGTCCATCCATGCGCAAGGCACTCTTCAGGAGGCAGCTTGATGGTGATGCCGCTGATACCATGTGTGCGCTTGTGTGTTTGCGCGTCTGTGCAAGTGTGATTGTTCATGCAATGAACGGTGGATGGATGGATGGATCCCGCGGTCTGAAACTAGTCCGTTCAGAATTGGCCTTGTGCTCTGCTCTGGAGTATTAGCAAGATCAATACGATCGCTATAAGGTGGAGTGCCAGCGCCATCTTCGTGCATACCACGCATTCTGGTGTTGGAACATTCAATCCGTTGTGTTTCCTCGGCCGCTGCGTATCACATCAACGGCATCCATCAGGAGGGCACGAACGACTACAGTCACCACATCGGCGCTCTCTTGACGATCACTTATCTAGCACTCGAGATTTAAGAGATGTGGTAGAACAGTCGTGAGATTTATCGACCATTTTTGTGACGTGTGGGCAAAGATAGCATTCAAACAAACGCGCAAACAAAGAGACGAAGACAGCCGTGGGGATCCGCGCGGTTCGACAAGCCGCATCATGGCTGCACATCTTCGGTCTGGATGGACGAGCCAGTCAAGGCTCTTCATTCTTTCGGCGAGTTGGTGCATGGTTGGCCTCTTCGCTCTGCCGGTGTCCATGAAGTACCGCCCCTGCGCGACACTTCCAAGAAGCAGATCATTGTTCCTTATTTCGTCACCATGATGCACGCCTTGATCGTGGTTTTGGTTGAGCACAACTGAAAATGTGAGAGGTTCGCACATTCCTCGCACCAAAAACCGGCACTTTACAAGCGCGTCCCAGTTTCGTTTTCACGAACAGTCGTCCAAAAACTGTAGTTGCAGCAGTATTGATAGAATAAACCATATGGCCGCACCTCCCAAAAGTCTGAGGATGTCTGGTCGAAAGCAAGACCCGGACGATAACAACACCATCGACGTCATCGTCAGCCATCAACCAACTCTACTTGGAATGTCACGAATATCATCATCGTGCGATACACGCAGAGGGCCATCTGCACGGTACTGTACGAAACATCAGTTCCTCCTAAAGAGTGATGTTCCTATTTCTTGTTTATCCTTTTTGTCGTTTCTTTCCAGTTTACAAATATTTCTCTCGCTTCTGCCAACCGGCAATGTCATCCAAAAGGTTCGGCGCATGTCACCACGTGAGTAGTACAGTTTATTCCCAATCGCAACTGCGGCTGCAATGCATTCTTTTCAATTCATTTTGTTCACTCTTCCATTCGTTCGTGTATTTGTCTATTCAGTGTCGACATGTGCCCCCAATTTGATCACGCTCAGTAGTAGCAGACGTTCCAGATCATTCATTCATTCATCCATTCACCTATCGATGGTTGGTTTGGATGTCAGTGGCGGAGAGCCGCTGCGTTTACCAGGCTCCGTCGCCGAAGTTGCCTCCGCCTCCACCGAAGCCGCTATTTCCCAAAGAAATGAGACGGGTTTGGACATCGCCATTGCAGTATGAGGTAAAGAAGGGAAGCGTTGGGTGTTGTGAGATGATATCTGGATGACTGCTGCAAGGTGACTTCAAGTGATGTGATTTTGCGAATGCCATGATCCAGCTTCAGCACGGTGGCCTCTTCCGCCCGCATACAAGAAGTGGGCAAAACTGGGCAACAATGATTTCATTCGCGCTGGACTTACCCTCCGCCTCCACCACCGCCGCCATATCCTCCACCGCCGCCGAAGTTGCCTCCTCCTCCACCGCCGTATCCACCACCGCCGTAGCCTCCACCACGATTTCCTCCTCCGCCACCACGGTTGTTGCTACGGTAATCACGTCCTCCGAAGCCGTTCTGACGGCCACCGCCGCGACGTCCGCCGCCGCCGCCACCACCTCGGTGCCCAGAGTACTGGCACATCTGCTCGAGCCACGGAGGCACCTCTTGTTTGTTCTCGTCCAACAAGTCACGGAGCTCACGGATAATTCCGGAGTTCTTCTCGTTGACGAAGCTGAGGGCGTTTCCGGTGTTTCCGGCACGTCCGGTACGACCGATACGGTGGACGTAGTCATCGACGTTGCCTGGCAAATCGAAGTTGACGACCTGGGTCACGTTGGGGATGTCGAGACCACGACTTGCCACATCGGTGGCGACCAGGACTGGGCAGCGTCCCGTCTTGAATGCGCGCAGAGCTTCCTCACGTTCGCGTTGGGACTTGTCTCCGTGGATGGAGCATGCTGGGAATCCCTTGTTGCACAGCACATCTTCGATGTAGTCACACGAGCGCTTCGTTTCCACGAAGATGAGGATGAGACCGTCATCGACGGTGAGGAGGAATCGCATGAGAGTTTCGATCTTGTCAGCCTCCTCCACGAACTCGACGGTTTGGGTGACATCCTGCGAGGCGGAACCAACTCGGCCGACCGTCAAGAAGATGTAGTCGGTCAGGAAGTCACCTGCGAGGCGCTGGATGTTCTGTGGGAAAGTGGCACTGAACATCATCGTCTGACGTCCTTCGCCGTACGGCATGCCGCTTTCCTCGACGATGCGTCGGATTTGTGGCTGTTGTTGATTTGGTGGTTCGACACAGATGCAAACACACGAATGGGGTGTGTGATGTGATGCGATGTGAAGCGATACAACGGCATGACATGAAATCGCATGTTGGAATACGAGTGTGAGAATGAGATTGATGTTATTGGAAGGAATTGGCGCAGCAGACAAGTAGCAGATGCCCAGCCAGATACGCAGTCGCATCCGCTTCAAATATCAACTGGGCCGCAATTGACGCCTTTGCTACCTCTGCTGTTGATACCCAAAGGTTGGCAAACAGCAGGAATAGAGACGCCATGTCGACTATGTTTGATCAATGTTTTTGACGATCCAAACATCGCACGTAGCAAAGCATGGCCAAACACAGAACACAGCGCAGCATCGCACGACATTTCAAGTGGTTGTACATACCTCGAAACCCATGTCCAACATACGATCGGCCTCGTCAAGGACGAGGAAACGGATGTTCTCCATGCCGAGTCTTCCGCGCTCGATGAAGTCGACCAACCGTCCTGGGGTTGCCACCAAGAGATCGCATCCACGCTCGGTCTGACGAATCTGCTCGTGGGCAGGGGCACCACCGTAAATGACGACGGATGCAATGCCAGTGCAGTACATGAAGCGACGTCCTTCGTCGTGGATCTGCTGCGCGAGCTCACGGGTTGGGGCCAAGGCCAGAGCGGCTGGGTAGATGCGGCGACGGCCATTCTCCGGTGCTTCCTCGCCTCCACGCTTGATCATGGCCATGATGATGGGGAAGAGGAAACCGGCAGTCTTTCCGGATCCGGTCTGTGCGCATGCCATGAGGTCACGGCCAGCACTTCCGATTGGCACGGAGTACTTTTGCACGGGTGTTGGTCTGGAGTATCCGCAGAGCTGAGTGTTGCGGTACAGGTCCTCGCCGATGGTCTCGGCGGTGTAATCTTCGATGGGATCTGGTGGATTGTCTCCGCTGACCTCGACGGGGATCTTGCTGTAATTGTCAAAGTTGATTCCCGTGGTCTGCTTGTCATCGCGATCGAAGAGCTGGCGCTCGAGGCGCTGGTCCGGTTTCATGTCACCATGGAATCCACGTTCGTTGCGTCGAGATCCGCCTCCGCGGTAGGATCCGCGACGGTCGTCACCTCCGCGACGGTATCCACCGCCACCGCCGCCTCCGCCGCCGTCCATGTCCACGCCGGACCAGCGAGAGTTCTGTTGGGGCGGACCCCGGTTGTCGTTGTTGTAGCCTCCGCGACGATCATCTCCGTACGAAGAGCGACGATCGTTGTTGTAGCCTCCGCCGCCGCCACCACCGCGACGGTCGTTGCGGTAGCCACCGCCACCGCCTCCACCTCCACTGGATGGACGATTTCCTCCGGATGAGTTAGATCCGCCGGCCTGAGAGTTTCTCAGATGCGGCGGTACATACTTGCCACCTGTTTGAGCAGAGCAGAGTGGGGTCCGGGGCGCAGGGATCGCATTTTGATGGCGAGAAATCCATTGGGACGCAGGTCATTTTCGCAGATGAACACATTATATGTGTGTGCGTTGATTGGCCGATTGAATGGTCAGACACAATTCGTGGAGTTCCAGCATGTCAGTTGTGTTGTGTCATGTTGCGTTGTGTGATGTCACGGTATCACGCATCGCATCATTTGTCGATGATTCAATTGCATGAACCACAACACGCAATGCGCCAATCATCCGCATCACGCAGACACATGATGCCGTGATCGCACCGAACCGTATTGCATCACATCATGTGTCGCATTGGCGTTGCGTTTCGTGGCAGTGCGTTGTGGTCAGCACGTCCGATATGTAGAGCCAACGCGATGCATGCATTTAGTTGCCCACCACATCACAAAGCCAAGAGGGGAGAGGATCGGAAAGAGAGATTGTCTGTGTGAGTTGTCGCGTTCTGGCTGATGTTTCATTCCGCACTCTGATTGTGTGTGCAAACGTGCTGCACGAGCCAAGAGCATTGGTGGTTGCCATCGGCGTTTGCATTTGCCACCGCAGAGCTATCGCATGGATCCAATCCATCCAGGAAAGGCCAGATACGATCATCTTCGGGGCATGCAATGTCATGGTGGTTGCGCAAACGGAACGCTGCAGCATTGAGCAATTCACCCGCGCGTCGTGTTTCATCCCACCACGAATTGAAACGTGCGTCCACGACGCTCGTGTGATCGTGGCGGAGTCTTCATGCCACCGGCATGGCTTCGTTGAGCGGCATTCCACCATGACGCATCTTGCCATGCCACCACCAAGCATCATCATGGAGCGCTCTGCTGTGCTCTCCATCACCCTGCTCCCAATCTCAAACGCACCATTTTGCATAACACTATTTTCGTTGCGATCTGAATCGTTCCTTCGTTGTGTGTGGACTGGAATGGAGGAGGTTGACAAATCGACTTCCGGCAACCACCATCACGACGCGACAACTTGTCCCGCCACAAAACTCTTGGTGCTTCTGCTGTTCGGTTCTTGCCTCGTCGCCGTGTCGCTGTGCTTTCTTGGTCTTTGCTGTTGTTGCGTTCGGTGGTTGTGCTGGTCTTGTTTCTGATGGAAGGGGTGTGCGGTGACCGTTCGCGATAGCGTTTGCAGTACTGAGTGTGTAGAAATGTACACAAACTGAATGAATGAGAGTCTGTCCGCCCATCAGCATCCAGCCTTCGCCTCAGAAATAGAAGTGCAGTGGCCAATTTGGAATAATCATTGGGATATGAGCTTGAGTGTTACGACGTGAAGATAGATTTAGAGCACCAAGACTCTGCTATTCCCAAGGGTCCAAGACTTCCGCTTCGCAAACGAGAAGCGACGACGCACAAATTGCCGTTGTGCCGACACGACTATCCAATCCGGTCGAATGACCAAGGCGGCCGTGGGACTGATGTCCCACCTCAGTATGTTTGTTAGGAGAACTACGACACGTGTCGGACCACATTGGCTCGTGGTTAGTCCGTTCTGTTGACTGAACGGCAACGCAGCGTTATGCGGGCGTTAGAAGATCATTCGAGCGCCATTTTGGGAAGTGGAAGCAAGTGAAATTCAAACATGGGGATCACAGAACAAAACGTTGCCGTTTGCCGAAAATGGCGAAGTGCTGAGAGTTGCAACGGAGACCGGAAGCGCCGCAGAGGAAGATCTGTGCATTGACATTCCTGTTGACGTTGGCGTCCACATTGTCGTTTCTTGGTGTCGTTTCTTGGTGTTGGAGTTGGTATTGTTGACGTTGACAGAAGGTGTCCAGAGTGGTTCTGACAGTGGCGTTGACATCGACAGTGCCAACAACTGAACATCGATACTGTGGATACAGCCATTTAAAAGAGAGCAAAGGCAGCAGAGAGGGGTAGAGAGTGGAGCAGCACTGCCATAGCACACCACACCACAAAGCACCGCACCACACCACACCATACAGACACATTCGCAGAAGAGGAGAGGAAAGGAAAGCAAAAAGAGACGCCAGAATCGACAGAACAGAGCACTTCCCTCAACAACGAAGCGTTCATCATACAATTCGAAAGAGAGACAGAGAGCAAAGAACACAAGTTACGCGTGGTGCTTGGAATCCGAAGCGTTACTTCATCATAGTCTCGTCAAAGCCTCAGTCTCATCACAGAGCACCTCCATCGGCAGCACAAACGCTGAGAACGGGTTCACATCGTGACATAGTCAACACCAACACCAATACGCGCGCAAGTACTACTACTACTACTACGCGTACTACCACTACTGCACGCACAAATACTTCTACTGCTATTGCAATAGCTCGTACACGACCTTTAGTAGAATAGCAGAGGAGTTGAAGGATGCCAGCGCAATCATTCCCTGGATGGCAGTCTCTGATGGGACCTGTCTCTGGTGCTCATTCTGCCATGAATGCAGCTCATGCGGTTCATGTTCCCATCGGTGCTACTACTGCTCGCGTGGGCGCCACAACTGCCATTAATGGCATTAACGACATTAACGACAACGGGAACATCGACAGACCAGCTCTGGGTTCCAACTTGCGCAGCAACAACGAAGAAGAAGCACACGAGGCTGGGCATAAAAGAACGGTGGACAACACTCAGAGTCACACAAGCGCAACTGCGAATGCTGGAGGCAAGATGACCATGGCTGCGAGTGGCACGAAGCCGTCGCGGTCAGGATGGAGGTTGCCAGGACGCAAGGCCTTCAGTGGTGCACGCAAGCGATTTGGGGACAAGGCCACCTCCAAGGAGAATGTGGCACCGCAACAACTACAGCCACAACTACAGCCACAACTACAGCCACAAGTACAGCCACATCAGTTGGAAGCAAGGCAAGCATCGGATCCACCGGCCTTCGCAACACCGGAGAGGTACAGAATGCAAGCCATCGCAGCTGCCAACAGCCCGTCTCTGCGCATCGCACAGCAGCAACCCAAGACGCCGACCTCAACGATCCCGGATGAAATACCCATGCCCTCCTCCCTCGATGAGATCAAGCCGTCCATGCTGCTGCATTCTCTCACACACAACGACTTTGAGGGTGGCAACAAGAACTACATCCGCGATCACAGCACCAGCAGTCCCGATGATAAGAAGGCGGCGGCCGTTCGCAAGAGCAGCAAGAAGAAGAAGGATGGAGCCAGTTCTCAGGACGACTCCAACACCTTGCCGCTGCTGGAAGTCTCGATCGATCCCCATTTCCTCGAACGACCGCCGTCGCCCATGAACGAAGATCCCAGATACGACATTGTGCGACATGGCCGGTTCTCCAAAGCCATGGATCCGCCCAAACCCAACCGAGATGCCGCCGCGCAGCTGCCGCGTATCGCACCCGCATCCTCGACTGATCGCAAGAGCAAGATGGAGCTGTGGGATGCGCAGCGCCTGGTCAAGGTCATCTTGGGCACCGACGATCTCGAAGCCACGTCCACGTTGCAGGCCATTCGGGTGTACGCGCTGTTGCGGCAGGAGCTTACGGAGTGCAAGGCCAAACTGTCGCAGGCCAATCGAGATCAAGCGGACGTTGGTGCGGCGTCGCCCACAAGACAAAACGATATGGCGTTGCAGGCCACACCGCCGTCGACGCAACGAATGATGCAGCCCAAGTGGATATCGCAACCGTCTTCTGGTGATGATAATCTTGCAAAGCAGCAGGTGGTGGATGAAGACGCTGTGGAAGGCACAAAGGGCAATATGGACAAGTCGAACAGCGACGAGGATGCGCAGGTCTTTGATGACATGCCCTCAGACGAATCCTGCACTAGCATCCCGCAATCACCCAACGGCAGCAACCCATCGAGCTGTTGCAGAGACGAAGTTGCGCAGACGGTCAACTCCATGAACCGCAAGAATAACAGCGACGACAACAACAACAACAACAATATGGAGTGCAAGCACTGCATGCAGATGGCGCAGGCCGTGACGCAGCTTTCCCACACATGCAAGGCCTACCAGACGCAACAGATGCAGTGGCAGTCCTCCCTCGTGGACGTCATGGGACGTCTGCAGCAAACGCCGCGCAAGTCTCTCACAGAGGAACAGCAGAACATGATCCAGACGCGTGTGCAGGATCTCCTGCATCAGCTTGCGAAGCGGCAACACGTCGAGGAGCTGACCGATCAGCTGCGAGCCAAGGATCTGCGCATTCTCGAGTTGGAAGAGGCCTTGCGCGATGCATCGCAATCACCAACGAATCCGCCGCGCATTCGCAGCCTCATGGATGACAATCATCACGATGAAGAGAAGAAGGACAGTTCCGGCCACATGGTGTCGCCAACAACGATGTCGGACCTGGAGAAGGAACTGGAGGCAAGCCGCCAACGCGAAACCATGTACCGCCAGCAAATCCAGACCATGCATGCCCGACTTCACAACGACGCATCCCAAACGAATGCCACCACACCGCGCGGCGCGTTTTGGACGCCGCGCAAGATGGCAGAACTGCACTCACGTCACTGGGATGCCATCAACATGATGGAATCGCACCGATTCTTGAACGTCAGCTTCACGCCCGACAGCGCGCACGCATCCGACCTCATGGCACACCAATCCATGCAGGTCGCCAATCTGCAGCGCGATCTGCAGGCCTCGCAAGAAGAGCTGCATCAACTGCAATCCAGCGTGTCCCACACGGTGACCACGGATTGCAGTCCAGCACGATCGCCCATGGCGGCAACCGTGTTTCGTCGTTACGACGTCAGTTAAATCATTATTCATAAAATACAATGTATTATATTATTGTAGGATGAATGGTATTGCATAATATGGCATTATATGGAATTGTGAATGATGAAGGTGGCATGAAGTGGTAGTGTTGGTACTTTGCTCTGGCTCGCCGCACGGCAGAAGCGGACGTTTGAATTGATTCGTTCTTGGCGAACAACGAAGAAAGAAACTCTCCGAATTGCGCGCCATCATGGACAACACAAACTTATGGATCAACGTCTCAAATTGACACACAATCTAAACATAGAGACAAACAATCCAATCAATCAATCCAACATATTATAGATAAAGGACACTCCACTCCACTGTATTAGTAGAGTGCAAGAAGAGCACACCACCATGTTCCGACGCCAAACGGGCAAGAAGACCGACGATGCCGTCGCCGTGGCCACCGGAGATGATGCAGCAGGCAGCTCCGCGCGCTCGCAACGGCACCAACGCAAGCGCATCCGCAAGCACAGGACCTGCATCAGCCGCATCTGCGGTCCCGTCTGCTCCTTGGTCACCATCATCGTCGGTGTCGTCCTCGTGGCCCTCGGCATGATCATCGGCCTGCTCGTCTTTCTCATTCCCTCCGAGGAGACGGGGGACGTGCGCAGTGCGGGTGGCGGCATCGCACAATCAAAGTCACAATCAAAGTCACAATCAACGGCAATGACGCCATCATCACCTGCGTCAGGATTGTTTCCGCCAGAATACCCAAAGATCTACTGGGATTCGACTGGTCAGCACAAGGAGCATGTGGAACTGTCTGCGGAGGTCATCCAGATGTGCACCAAGACGCTGTGGCACACCCTCGAAACCACCACCATCGTCCTGCCCGACGATGAGACCTTCATCCACACTGGCGATATCGACGATCTTTGGCTGCGGGACAGCGCGGCCCAGATCCATCCCCTCATCGCGCCCTTGCTTTCCGCCGCCACCTCCAACAACGGCAACAGCTTCTCATGGATCCAGCGCGATCCGCGGCTCGAGCGCATCGTGCGCGGCCTCATCAAACGCTGCGCCATGTACATTCGCCACGATCCCTACGCCAACGCCTTCCGCATCGACGACACCTACGTCTTCTCGGCCGCGCAGAAGCGCATGGGACGACACGATCTCATCTCGACCTGGAATTACGAGCTCGATAGCGGGTGCTACTACATCCGGATGCTCTACTTCTACTGGAAGGCCATGCCGGGACAGGCGCAGTTCCTGCGGATGGACCGCATCCAGCAGGCCGTCACCATCATGGTCGATCTGTGGATCGCCGAACAAAGGCATGAGGATGACGCCTATCCGCAGGGCGAGCTCTTCGATTGCCAGAACTGCAACAAACCCTACCGCTATCCCGGTCTCAAGCGGGCCGGCAAAGGCACGCCCACGAATCCCGAGGCCGGATTGACGTGGACGGGATTCCGGCCCTCCGATGACGAGTGCATGTACGGATACCTCATCCCGGCCAACATGTTCACCGTCGTGGTTCTGGAGTACCTGCTGGAGATGAATGCACAACTGTGGCACAACGACGAACTCAGTACGAAAGCGACGCAGCTCAAGAACGCCATCCAGCACGGCATCGAAACCCACGGCATCGTCGATCATGACAAATACGGCAAGATCTACGCTTACGAAGTCGACGGCCACGGCAACCACCTCCTCATGGACGATGCCAACATCCCGTCCCTGCTCAGCATGCCATACTTGGGATACCGCCACTACGACCCCGCCATCTACGACAACACGAAACGCTTCATCTTCTCCTCTGACAACCCGACCTACCAGAAGGGCACCAACACGCTGACGGGCCCCATCGAGGGATACGGCTCACCGCACATGAACAGGGCCATCCCGCACAACATCTGGCCCATGAGTCTGGCCATGAAGGGCCTCGTCTCTGACGACATCCACGAAAAGGCTGCCATCGCCGAACAGTTAGTGCAGGCATCCGCCCACTTGTCCTACATGCACGAATCCTTCGACGTCTCCAACCCGGCACGCTTTACGCGCTCGCATTTCTGCTGGGCGGACTCCCTGTTCGCCGAGTTAGTTCTCAGTCTCACCAACGACTGTCCCTTGCCGTCGCATAAGTACAAGGTCATGAAATGGAGGGATCCGGCGGGCGTGCCAGCGGGTGGTGAGTTTGCTCTGCAAGATCAGCCCATCGAACGGATATAGTGCGGTAGTTTAGGTTTGGATTGGTTGATGGTACCGCAGTCCATCATAGAATACCTAGTATTCTACTATACGTCTGGTAGCACACCATACTCTACCACATCAATGCGTTGTAATACGCTGCGCGTGAGAGACAAGAAAATCGGATCCTGGAGAGTTTTTGATGCCAGAGAATGACTCCCGCCAATTCATGAATGACTCCATTGCCCAACTTGCGGTTGTTGTGGTGAGAACAGTACTACTAATCACCACAGAGAAGCAGCTTCTCCTGCCGCAATCCCACAACGAAGACCAACAGAGAGAGAAAGCGACGGGCACCAACCTTTTCCAGTCATCAACACTATCGCACAACCAAGGTCCACAGTAATCAATCAACCAACACAACACACACCGCACCATGCTCGGCTTCTACATCCTCTGGATCGGCTTCCTGCTGTACACGTTGCTGGACACGGATCCGGAGCACGCGTTCGATGACGAAATCGCCGCCATGAATGACTCCGATGATCTGGAAGATGGCAACCACAACGATGACGATGGCGACGACGGCGGCGACGGCAAGAAGAAAAAGAAGAAGCGCAAGTCCAGCCGCAAGAGCAAGAAGAACAAGAAGAAGCGCATGATGCGCAACGTGGCCAAGGCCGCCGGTCTCATGGCCGTCATCCTCGTCGTCTACTTCATCTCCGTCAACTACCAGATCAAGACGATGCCCCAGAAGGAGGCCATGCTGGAGACGGCCATCGAAGACGTCCAGGCCAGCGCGAATGCTCACGCCGCGCAGCAGACGGGCAAGCCGACGGCCGTACCAGCGCATGGAGTCAAGGTTGCCAACATGGCGGAGGCGCGTGGTCGGTTGCGAGCGGCCGTGCGGAGAGCTGGAGCCAAATAGGGGCGTGCTGCGAGTCCTTGAGAGCGATGGTCAACGCACGCTCGATTGCGATCCATGTACTCTGGTCACTTCTACTCGTATTTGTAGAGTAACATTCTTCACATCACTGCTCTCTACAGCTCAAGTCATTGCGCAGGTTTCAATGTTCTGCAACACTCTCAACGTTCCATCTTGACTTGAGTTGTGTTCGCCGTCAACTCTATTGTGTTATGCTAGTATGCGCTGCCCTACCGCCGACGCCCCTTCCTGTTTCCCCATGCGGCGGTCTCTCCCCTTGCTCGTTGCATCCGACTCCACACCACATTCTCCGAGTACTTCAGATAGCACTTACGAGCATATGGTCATGCGAGCGTCGCATCTGACCTCTTGGTGTCTCAAGCAATGATTTTGTTGACGGAGTTGGACTGCTTGCTGTCTCCGCCTTCTGTGTTGGATCCTGATTTTGATTCGGAACTGTCTGCCGCGCTCGTGTTCGCTGCAGCTGCGGATGGAGCTTGCGCTTCTTTGTTCGTTGTGGCAGACTTTGGTCCGACATCGCCAGTCGTAGCATCTGCTGCCTGTTCCTTTGGCTGTTGCTCAGAAGATGACGAATTCGGCTGCGTCATAGTGGTCCTCTGTTGAGGCTGAATGGTCGGAGCAGTCTGATCGGCTGGTGCAACAGCCGTTGCGGTTTTGGTTTGGTTTGGATTGCCAACTGATGTTGGTTTGGCATGATCGCCAGCTGGTTGGCTCTGATCGACGTGTTCATCGACGTCGATCACCACGATTTCTGGCGCACCTTTCGCAACATCGACAGGTTTGCTCGTTGCCAGTTTCGCATTGTCGCTAGGACTTCCGTCTGTGTTGGGCTTGCCCGCTGCGTGCAAAGTTCCGATCTGCTGTGTGTCACTTGGTGCGGATTTCGGATTCGACGCAGACGCAGCAACATCCGTGGTGGTGGTTGTTGTTGTTGTTCCGGTCGATGGCAGTGTCGATGGCGCTGGCGTTGCACTCATTGATCCTTCCTTCGGTGGACCTGCGGGTGTCGACGTGATACTATGGCCGGGTTGCTGTTGTCCTTCCGACCCTTTTTGTGGTGCTACGAGTTTGACTGCGATCGATGCTGTTGGTGCAGTGACTTTTGCTGGTGGCGCAAATGCGTTTGCTGATGCGGCTGCGGCTGCCGGTGCTGTTTGTCCATCATTCCTTGCTGATAACACTGTTGGTTGATGAATCCCTGGCGCTGGGTTGGAGTTCGAGCCAACACTTGGTTTCGTCTCCTGTGAGCTTGCTGCCACAACGGTGCCGGCGCTACCGCCAACTCCAGTTTTCTCCACGGTTACTCCTTCCTTGCGATCAGTGTGATGGATAGCCGTCGGAGCCAATGTGGTAGCAGCGATGCTGGTAGCGACAGATTTGGCGCGAGCATCGTGAGCTGAAGGTTGCAAAGCGGGTGTCTGAGCCTTCGGGGCCGCCGTCGTCGTGATCATCACCATTGATGCAGGTTGCTGGACTCGAGCAGGCGAATGATTCGTGGACGATGTGGCACCTGGTGCTGGTTGGTTGGATGTACTTGCAGCTGCATTTGCAGTCGTAGCTGATGCTGTTGGCACTGATGTTGTTGTCAGTGGTGATGTACTTGTCGCTGTGCTTGTCGCTGTAGCGGCGCCTGTAGTTGTGCCTGTAGCTGTCCCTGGCACTGAGACTGTGGCTGTAACCGATCCTCGCACAGTGCTCTCACTTGGTTTTGAAGCCGAGGAGTTTTGCTGCGCTGGTGGGCGCATGCTTGTTGCAGAGTGATTGGACGTCCCCGCATGTATGGCAACACCACCCTGTTGAGTTGCTCCACTCGAATTCCGCAACATTGTTGGCGGTTGCCATGGGTCATTGGGCTGTGTATTGGCTGTGGCCGTATTCATGCTCGTACTAGTACTCGCACTCGCACTCGCTGCTGTTGAGACGTTCGGGGTCGGTGATGGCCTTGTGGCATGCGGACCACGGACGTTTGCGGTGACATTCAAGGGTGCATGCGCTGACACGGAAGATGGTGCGTTTGATGTCATGCTGACATTTGTTCGAACAGGAATAGTGCCAGGCGCAGGACTGGCCACAGAAGCCGGCACATTCGCACGAGCGGCAGGAGCAGCGCCAATCGATGCTGTGGCGGCGGTTGGTACAGGTGTAGCAGTAGTGCCAGGGCCACCACCAACAGATGTTGGGATGGCTGCAGGCGCGGGTGCAGGCGCCGATGCAGGTGTGGGAGCAGGTGCTGGTGCTGGCGTTGATGCAGAGGCTTGTGACAGAGCCCGGACTCGCATCGCAGCAAGGTTCTTCGTGCCGAAACCTTTGCCCTTTCCTTTCACGGCTATGGGCTGTCTTGGCATCTGAGCTGTTGAACTGGTCGGTCGATTGCTGTCGTCCTTTGTCGGGTGAGTAGGTGTGGCGGCAGCGTTGACAGTGGCGTTGGCACTTTCGCCCTGATTCGGCGTGCTGCCAACCGGACGTGCTTGCTGCGACACGGTCGCCATCGTTGCCCTTGCCTTCATCGCGGCAAGATCCTTCGCGCCTTTTCCCAACCCTTTCGTCAATGACACTCTCTGCACGGCCTTGGCAGGAGATCCTGCTGCCCCTTGAGCCTGTGCCGGCTCTGTTGCAGGACGTTGTCCCTGTTGTTGTTGTTGTTGTTGTTGCTGATGCTGAGTTTGTTGTGTCGCCTGTGGTTGTGGATGCGTTGCCTGTTGCTGTGGCATTGTGCGCATGGTGATATTGGAGGCACTGCCCGCAGTTGCTATCGCAGTCGGTTGCGTTTGCATCAAGCTATGAACATTGCCTGCTTGTGATCTGTTCGGTGGGACTGCTACGGGCATCCGCGACGGCAATGTGGATGGAACACCCTGGTGTGGCCGGACAACCGTCGATTGCGCCACTGCTACCGACGCCACTGGCGCTATGGTTGCCTTGGCTACAGTGGCAGTAGGCACTGAGCGCACTGGAGGCACTCGATGCGCTGTAACGACTGTCGGTGCTGTTGCTACCGCCACACGCGCCGGGTGTTGCGATGAACGCACGGGCGCAGATGAAGGCTTCGTCTGTGGCTTTGCTGCGCTCGAAGTCGTGACGGGCGCGGGCGCCGGAGTGATTGCAGGCTTTGGTACGGGTGCGGGTACGGGCACGGGTGTTGATCGTGATACCTTCGTCGTCACAGTTGGTGCAGATGGCACGGATGGTGCAGCAGGTACAACTCGCGTGCTTGTAGGCGCAGATGATGTACTGGCAGCCCGTGCGACACGCGATTTCGGCACCACCTTCTGCTGCTTCATTTTGGGTCGCAGGCTTGCTTGCCTCGTGATCTCGTCCACGAAGAAGCTCCGGACAGCAGAGAAATCGTTCGTTGGAACTGCTGGAAAGGAGTCAAACGGCGACTGTGCGATCTGCTCGTACACCGGGCGAGATATGGACCCGCCCAGCGCTGTTGACGTAACAATAGGTTTATCAGAAACGTACGTCCACACGTCTGCTGGTTGGATCCTGGTTTGCACACCGTCGTCTCGTTTCCGTTTCTTGCCTTCGCCGTCATTGACTTTTTTGTATGCGAAATCTCTTACCAACTTTTTGTAGCTCTCGTTGTGCTCCTTCGCGCTGAACACAATCGGATCATTGTCGTACTTGCCTGGGAGTTTGCCTTCGATGCTGGCTTCTTTTGATGTTACAAGGTCTTGGAGGATGATTTTTGTGCGTTCCTTCATCGCCACAACAAGGAACCAAATGGCATTTTCGGATACCCGCATGTCGCTTTTTTGGGCCATCGTTCGCATTTTCGGATCGATCGTCATTGCAGCTGGAATGGTTGATGAGAATGGCGAAGCAGGAGCCGGTGGTTCGACCAACTTTGATGTTGATGATTTTGGCTTCGAAGTACCCGTGTTCGGCCCTACCTCCGATGCTGGCGGCAGCAGCTCGCTGCACCACGAACCACGGAAGGCACCACCGACTGGTCGCCGCTGCTGCTGCTGTTGCTGCTGCTTCCTCTTCGTCCTCCTGTTTGGGATGATCCGCTCGTCCTCCGCTAGCTTTGGCGGGGCAATGCTCGGCTTTGGTTTTGGCACAACCCGGCGTGGTGCTCGGAACTTAGCTCGCGATCGCCATGATGCGGGCATGGTGGACAGCACTTCGGAACCAACGACCACCTTCTGTGTTGCCTTTTTCATCAGAACTGTTTCAACACGTGAGGCAGTTCACCCGAATCATCACAGTATGGCATGATCAATTGACAAGTAGAAATTGAACATAACGCGAAATGCGGACATGGGTTGAGCCTCGATGGTGGATAGAGCGCATTGCACATTGCACAATCACACACATGGGTGCAGATACGTATCAGGATGATGATGGCACCAAATGATCGAAAATCCAAGCGCGGCGCTTGTCATGAGCAAGTTTTCTTTGTGTTCTCGTTTTGCGCGGCAACATGTTTACTCACCAAGCATAAGTTCGTTGTGCATCCGCCTCAGCTTCTTGGTGCGGAGGAACGTTTTGATAACTTGCCGAGAACGGTTCGTTGCATTCTTGGAGGCTGTTCCCGTCAGGATGACTGCTACGGATTGCCAATACGTGGAAAATTGCTTTTCGCCCACAGGACCGTGCGCAGCCATAGCGCATTTGAAGAGGGCGAGCTTGATCTGTTGCAGTCTGCGAACAGACTCCTTGCTTTCTGCTTCGGTTAAGCTGGCGATGAGACTGCCGTTGTCGCTGCTGCGGTCGCTGCTTGCTGCAGCGTCGTGCGGTTTGATCTGTTCAGGTTTGGATTGTTGTGAAGCTCCTTGGGGCCTGTCCTTTTGGTCGTGACGGCCATCGTCATCATCTTCTTCTTCTTCCATGTCGTCCTCGTCGTTGTCGTCGTCCCTCTCCTCCGTATCCACGCTGAGTTCATCGGATGATACCTTGGTTGGCGCAATTGCTTCGACAGTCGGGCTCGTGAGATTTGGGACTGCGGACAACACCGAATCAATAAGCATTTCTGGTTCCGTCCGATCAGGAAGAACCGCGCTGTCCGCTTCAGACATAGTCTCCTCGGATTTCACCGCCGAGGCTGTTGCTTCAGGTGTACTTGCTGCCGTGGGTGCCGCTGATACCGGTGGTGACGCCGTTGTTGGTGCGACTATCTTCGGCTGCGTCTCCGTCTCCGTCTGAGTCTGTGCAGTTGGTAGAACTCGTGCAGTAGTGCTGGCGACGACGTCTGCTGTTGGCGTCGCAGTTTTGGAGGTGGTTGCTTGACCGTTGGCTTTTGCTTCTGTGTTCTTGGCTTCAGGTTCAACTTCCATCTGCGTTGGTTCTGCAGCGGCCGGTGTGGATGTCGAGGTACGGAAAATGTTGGCTATGGTTGTGGTTGTGGGTTTCGCCGACTGCGCCATCGGTTGAATCATCGGTTGAACCGAAACTCCTGGTGCCACCGCGGTATCTGATTGCGGCTTTGGTGCATTCGATATAGAGGGACTTTTGCCAATGCTTTCCTTCGAAGGTGATGGATCGTTTGCTGTCCCGTTGCTTTTGCTCACACCCAACGCCATTTTCGCACTGCTCGTGGTGTCCACATTGTGCATCATCGATTGTACTGCAGATGTTGATGCTGATAGCATGTGTGCAACAGTGGAAGCATAGGTCTGTGTTGGAAGAATCGACTTCTTCTTGATGTCCGCTTCGGCGGTCGCAGGTGCCTCGAGTTCTTTCTGCTCAACGGTCAGCTTGTTCTGTTCAGACGCGTTCGGTGTTTGCATTGTTGGTGTTGAATGTGCTGAAGGCACGGAAGGCGTTGAACGCGCTGCCGTGGTCTTGAGAGCTTGCTGCTGTTGTGGCGCCTGTTGTTGTGACGCCTGTTGTTGTTGTTGTTGTTGCTGCTGCTGTTCCTCTTTCTGCGTGTGTATCAGACTAACCTCGGCGTTAGATTTCGGTGTCTTATCAGCCACGTTTGGTTTGATCCCTCCAGCTGCCGGGGTAGTTGTGGTAAGTGCTCCGACGCTTGATTCAGCCAGTGCTGCGTCCTTTGTCGCGGTACCTGAGGCAACGACTTCAGCATCGTTTGCGGGCATTGCAGTTGTCGTGTTGTTTGTCACGCTTGCTTGGAGCTTGTCCGTTCCTGCTGTCCGTGGAGGTGCCGCGGATTCTCCGTCAGTCGGAAGAGCATCTGGCTGTGCTGTTGCTTTGTGCTGCGCATCGTCCCGCGTATCGAACGTTGCTTCTGGACGTTGGTGAATAGGGTGAGATTCTTTGGCAACTGATAGTGTCAAATTCTGCTGAGTGGCCGTCGTGCTTGGTTGCGACAACACTGGAACAGGAGCCTGCTTTGGTGCACTGCTGATGGTCTCGACTTGTTGTTCAACTTCCATGTCAACGACCTGTGTGTCAATTTGCGGTTGTGGTTGTGGTTGCGGTTGCAGCTGCGGTTGCTGAGACGGAACGGTGATTGTCCCTGTTGGTACTGAATTCATCTTCGGTGAGACCATTGGCTTGTCTGGTTTGGCTTCTGTTGGGTCGTTGGATGCCAAATCCTTGGTCACAGTTGGATCAATCGCAAGTTCACGAAGTTTCGTGGATGTGCCCTTCTCTTCTTTTTGATGATCTTGAGATGATGTATCTGTGTTCCGACCACGCATTCTGGCTTCGCCGTCAATTTGATCCTCTCCACCTTCGGATGATGGCTCTTGAGCTAAATTGGTTGATGCTTGACCTGCCGACTTCATAGTGGCGGACTCGCACAGTGCTGTCGCCGTTTTGGAAGCGGTCGTCTCAGTTTCCATTTTCGTCGGTTTTGGAAGCGGACTGTCATCCATTTTACTGTTGGATGATGCAACAGCTGGAGGGAGAGCAACCGCCTGACTGTTAGCGACTGTTTCCTTCGGATCGACGCATTCCCCCTTTGCCTGAGCCTTGTCACCAGTAGACTGTTTTGTGTCTTCTGACACTGGAGAGTCGAGGCTGTTGGATGCATGCTTTGTGTCATTGGGTCCGTTGTTCGATTGACTTGGTGCGCTGGTATTCTGTGGCTGCGCTCCTGCCGGTTTCTCGATCGTGGATTTGGCACTCGGGCTTTCCTTCACAGTTTGTGAGCCGTTTGGTGATGACTTGCCGGACGGGTCAGGATTCACGACTTTATGCTGTGGCTTTGTTCCGCCGTCAAGAATTGTGGTGGAGCCTTCTGCAGTATCCGAAGTTGGAGTCTTGCCGTTGGCGCTATCAGTGACAACAGCATCCCCATCTGCGCTATCGGGATTCTTGGTTCTGCCAACATCAGCTGCGCCAATTTGCGTTGCTCCGGTCGCGCTCTTGCTATCTTCAGCTTGCTTTTGCTGCATCTGATTGTACTTTGCCGGAGGAGAATCGACTTCCATCGGACCCAGCCCATTTCGAGATGAGTAATCCACCTTGGACGCAAGTGAGTCAATGTTTGGCTTTGCGATAGCAGAACTATCGCCATGTGCTGTACCTTTGTCTGTAGTCGTGTCTTCCGCCGTTGGTGGTTTTGATATGGGTAATGCATGCGCCTGTGCCTGCTGGGATGGTGTTGGAGTCGATTCATTGGTGACGCTACTCTTACCGCCATCAGACGGTTCCGTCGCAGCAGTTTCCGTAGCTTGCGGTCGTACCTGTGGCTGTGACTGTGCCTTTGGAGAGGCGCCGTCTCGTGGTGGAGATGCATCTTTGTTGGCACCATGAGGAGGTCCAGCCGCTTTGCCATCACTGCTCTTTTGCTCTTCGAGAGCTTTAGTCGCAGACTGCGTCACTGAAGCATCCCGTGGAATGGAAGGCAAACTTGCTACATCACTCGTGCTTGTCATATCTGCTGCATTTGCGGGATCGGCAGAATCAGGAGCACTTGGAGAAGCCGATTCCTCAGGTGGGCGTTGTGGGGCAGTAGAAGCGACAGTGACGGCGACGGCGCCGGTGATGGTGTCAGTGGTATTGGTAGGAGCCGCGTCAACTGCAGCAGCAGTTGGAGATACTGATGTGGATACAGATGGTGCCTGCGTTTTCTGTGTTTCAGTGCTGGTTCCAACAGGCAGAGAAGCTGAATCTCCTGGGTTTGCTTGTTGAGACGTTATTTGTTCAGGTGCAAGCGCAGATGCAGGTATGGTTGAGGTCGCGTCTTTCAGAGTGACGGAGATTGCTTCCACATTGTGATCTGTTGTCGATTGTGGTGCTGATGATGTTGCTGATGATGTTGCTGACGATGTTGCAAAAGACTGTCCCAATTTCGAAGGTGGTGTGTGTGCAGGTGTAGATACAGATGTAGATGTAGATGCAGATTCGTCCTCAACAGGAGATGTGGGTGTCGATGTGCTGCTGGGATCAGTGCTTGTCGTTTCGGCCGCTGTCTTTGACGCTGGCGTAGATTCGGTTTCATCTTTTTCCTTGGACTCCTTCGTGCCTTGTGATTCTGTTGCAGTTGCTGCATCAGTCACACTATCTTTCATTTTCACATCGGCGCCATCCTCAGCCTCAGCCTCTTGCTGAACCTCCTGCTCATCCTTGTCCTTATCCTTGTTTTCACTCCCAGCTGGGCTGCTGGATTCTGTAGTAGCCTTGGCACTAGCTCCCGTGTCTGGTTCAGTACTTTCATCGCCGTCGCCGTCGCCATCATCAACGTCCATCGTGTCATTTTGCTGTTCAGATTTTGCCTCTTTGCGTTTGGCAGGCTCATCGTTTCCGTCCTCGCTCCGTCTCCGTTTTCTTGTTCCGAGCGAACCAGATTGTTCGTTCGCTTCGGCATTGGAATCAAGTTCAAGATCGGGAGCTCGCATGGCGTTGGCAACGTTGTTGTGCGGAGTATCTGCACTGTCATCAGCTGTGACGACTTGCATATCCTCCTCTATTTGGCCTGCCTTTTCCATTGGCTCGACTGCATCGCTTTCCTTTGGCTCTTCATCTTTGGCATCCTCCGCCGTGTCAGCCACGGCCTGCTCTGCAACAACGTCTTTTGGTGTATCAGTCTCGTCGCCCTTCTCTTGTGTGGGTTTCACGGTAGATTTGTTTTCGCTGGGCATTGACGAAGACGATGGCGAGGGTTGTGATGGCGATGCTGCAAGCTTTGAAGGTTCATCGTCTTCCTTCGCGCTTTGCTTCGTGTCGGAAGAGTCACTGTTCGAAGTGGGAAGAGATGTGGTTGATTTCAGCTGATTTGGTGCCGATTCGACTGCATCCTTTGCCACCGATTCCGATTCCGGCTTGTTGTTGGCAGTGTCGGCATCGCTATTGCTTTCTGCCGGTCCATCAACCTCAATTGGTTTTGAATCACCGTCACCGTCATCATCAGTATCGTCTTCGTCTTGATCACTGCCCTTGTCGTTCTCTTTGTTGTTGCGTTTGTCAGACTCGGAATTGGTGTTCTCGCCATCATCATCGCCACTGTGATCTCCACCATCTTCGTCGTCGTTATCCTTTCCCTTGCCCTTGTCGTTCTCGGTAACGTTGCCCCCGTCGCCATCGCTGTAGGGACCAGACGCCTTATCGTTTATGCCGTACCTCGCAGTCGCCCTCGACCTCCTCGTCGATCTGCGGACGGGAATGGGTTTCGGTTTTGCTTCTGGCGACTTCTTGTCCTCATCCTTGCTGTCGCGATTGGGCAACTCGCTCTCCTTCGTTCGTTTGCTGCGTCGCTGAGATTTGGAGGCCTCGTTGGTGGACTTGCGGGTCTCGCTTTCGGCGGCAGACGCGTCGCCGCTGAGTTCCGTGGGCGAGACGACGTGAGTGCCATGCTCGTTGTCGGATTTGCTGCGCTTTGCGTCGTCTCCTTCCTTGTCGTGAGCTTCCGAGGGTGTCGTTCGGGCTGACGTGTCCGTGGCATCGAGGCCTTGGTTGATGGGCGAACGGGTGGCGCTCGGTTGGCCATCGTCGGACTCATCGCCGCTTGCATCGTCGAGTTTCTCCTTTTTGCCAGCGGACAATGGGGCCGCTGCTTGAGGAGCTTGTCGGCTGGTCTGTCTTCGGGGTCGGTCCTTGTCGGAGGAGGAGGAAGTTGGTTGCGTTGAAGTGGATGCAGTAGTGGACGTTTGTGGCAGCGGCGATCGTCTGCCCGACTGCCGTTTCGAGGTTCGTGTCGCTGGTGACTTTTTGCTGTTGGTTGTGGCGGCAACACGAGTGCGAGCATCGGAATTGGTGTTGGTGTTAACTTCGGTATCCTCGTCACTCTCGCTAGGGTTGCCTTTGTTGTCACGTTTGTTGCGGTTACGATCGTTGATGTCGACGTTAGCGCGTTTGGCTTTGCTCTTGCCCTTGTCTTCGCCTTCATCACGATCATCGTTGTTGTTGTCCTTGTCGTTGTCGGCATCGATGTTTCCATCGTCGCGATCACTATCATCTTTGTCATCTTCACCGTCTTCACCGCTATCCTTTCCTATGCCGATGGGCGGAGACGAAGCTCTCTTGCTGGTCGTCTTCCGTCGTGCCTTTTTGGCACCTGCTTTCCGATCTTGTTTTCTCGCGTTCGACGTGTCTGATGATTTGGTTGGAGGTGCTTCGTCCACCTCCGATGCATCATCCGTGCCATCGTCATCGCCGTCGTCTTCTGCGTCCTTTGGCTGTGGTGACTTAGCCGCAGCCTTCTTAACTACTGCCTTAGGTTTCTTGGCAGGCTCTGCTCGTCTCTTCCGAGTTCTGGTGGTTGGAGCGACGGATGGCGCGGACGCAGCCTTGTCAGAGCCACTCTCCTTGTCGCTCTCCTGGTCGTCCTTTGCCTCCTTCTCGGATGCATTAACATCGTCGTTGTTGTCATCCATGGCTTCCTCGTCATCATTGTCGTCATCATTGTCGTTGTCGCCTTCGTTGTCATCGTCGTTGTCATCGTCGTTGTCATCGTCGTTGTCATCGTCGGTGGCGGCAATCTTCTTATCATCGTCGTTGTCGTCGTTGTCGCCGTCGTCTTCACTGTCATTGTCATTATCGCCCTCCGACTTGCGCTTCCTCCGCTTCGTCTGCATGAGCAAAGCATCCTGCTCCTTGAAGAAGGCCTCGTCGCCCCCCGCAGCAGGAGGTCTGCCTGCCGAGGCTCTCGGAACGCCGCGTCTGCGTCGCGACACGCGCAATGCCAGCGGCGAATCCTGGGGTGGATTTGACTTCATGCTGTTTGCTTTGGCTTGATGTTTGTTGCTTTGGGGTTCGTGCCTTGCTCTGTGGCTGCCTCTCAGGTGGATACTCTTGGTGAGCGAGTCAACGAGCGAGGAGGGTGGACACAAGATGGGATCAATGCGCGGCGATGCAGTGCAGAGCAGAGAGTCGAGTACTGCTCGTAGACATGAACAGTCTCCAAAGTGCAACGGTTGGGACGTGGTTTGATGTCTGGGCTCTTGTGGTGTCTCTTGCTTGGTTTTCGACACAACGCTTTCGTCTGGAGTCGCGGCGATGTATTCATTTCGATACCTAATTATGGTTTTGTCGTATTTGGATTGATTTTTATGCTTGATTTGGACAGATTTCGCATTCAGGTTGAATCTGCGCCTAGTCTACTACCTCCGGTGTAGAATAGGGACAGCGTCGATCGATTCGGGTGAGGTTGTCATTGACGAGTACGACACAAAAAACGCGCTTGTTCACGCCCAAAAACATCGTCTTTGCCGCCGTTCTTCTTGTGATACAAGTTCGCGTTGTTGGAGACTTCATGGTAGAACAACCATCGGATTGACAAGTGACATGATCACACATCAATCACCATACCAGCGACTTGTTCCTCCATTCATTCATGTCGGCGTTCCTGACGATTGTTCTGTTTCCACAAATGACCAGTCATTAGCTCCAGCGGCAGTGGCAGTGGCAGTGGCAGTGGCAACAACGACAGCGACGACAAGAGCATCATCCACTGGCGTTGTCTCATCGCATTGGTTCAACACATGGCAAAGTCAACTTGACAAGCGCTCGACACCTCCCAAATTGATGAATGCAACATGATCATCCACAAGATCGCCCGGGCTGTTGTCAAGAAGCATGAACAGCAATGCAGTCATTGCAATATCCAGCAGGCCAAGCACAGACGCAATTGCGGTCACAGTGACATTCATCGGACAGGAATGTGCTTGGATGCAGACGATCATGCAGTCAACATGGCAAGTGCAACATGGACCACATGGACAATGAACAGATGGCCAGCATGCAGCACACCATATCTGTGTCCTCGTTACTCCCTTCTTTTCCGGAGCAGAGTCTGCCAAAGCTGCCAATCGTTATCATTGTGCGTCACATTCTGCCATTCTTGGATCGGCCAACCTGGAACCACGTCGTCACGTGCAGCATCAACATGTGGAAGACCTCCAAGAAGCACATGCTGGGCAAATCGCAGCCAGGATCCAGCCGAATGACCTGCTTTCCGCCATGGCCACAGCGCAACTTTGCGATGCCCCATCGCATCAATGCCATCGTCTTTGCGCCCAAGAGCCAGTGCCAGAGCATTGCCATGGTGCGTCACCAATCCTCCTCCATCCTGCTGTGGGACCAATGGCGCGGCAGCAAGTATCATTCCAAGCTAACAGGCCACAAGCGGGAGGTGCTGCATGTCACCTTCTCGCGAGATGGCAGGTTCTTGGCGTCATCTAGCGTTGACAAGACCATCCGTCTGTGGAGCCAATCAAACACAACCAGTGGCGATGTGTCGTTGCAGTCGCAGTGCACCGGATTTCATAATCTTGTCACTGTGCAGTGCTGGAACACTTCGTCTTTCATCGAGACCCTGTCCTTCCCAGCTGGCGCGTGCAGCAATCAATTGGTAGCTCTGGACTATCAGGATGTTGCCATGGTCTGGAATGTAAGTTCCATCTCGATTCCTGTTGTGTGTGAGCATGATAAATTCCCGTTGCTGAAGATGGATGATGTAATCTACAACTTTGCGACGCTGTTTCCGGATGGCCGGTCGATGGTCGCAGTGCAATGGAAGAATCATCTCACAGTTCAGACCAATCCCGATGACATGGAATCAAGGCACCAGCCTGCAACAGTGACGGTGGTGGGCGACGACACTGACATGCCCGTGCGCATCACGTCTATGGTCGTGACGCGCGATGGTGCCAGCGTCCTTGTGGGATGCAGCGATTGGACCATCCAAGAATTCCAGCTGCCCACCTTGGAGGCGATGCACACCATTGACCTGCTGCATGGTGCCATGGGCAGGAACAAGCAAAGCAAGCCCTACATTTCCGACATGCAGTTCTGCGCCGACGGGACCAAGCTGATGTACTCCTTCTTCCGCACGACCAACGAATGCGTCGTTCAAGTTGTGTCGTTGGGAGTTGGCAAAAAATCCAACAAGCAGGGTGAACCCAGCATCGGTGACAGCGCCAGGATTGCGGACTGCCTCGTCCAAGCGTTCAAAAAGCATGCCAGCAATGCAAGTGGTAGCAGTGCAGGCAACAACGACAGCAACAACAACGAGACTGAAGAGGCTGCCACCAAGATGGAGGTATTTGAGATGCATGTGAGCGACAGTATCGAAGCATTGTCCTTGTTGCCAAACAATGGGAATGTTGTCGCGTATTGCGCAGGTCAACAACTTCACCTGCGACACATCAAGGCTTGAGTCTGCCCAAGTCAAGCTTCGCGCACTATTCCATACATCACCATAGATCATGCAAACAAGAGTATTCTAGAGCACTTGCGTACCTAATTGCACCATTATTCTTCCTCGGAGTATGGTAATACAGAGTCATACTGTGCAGCATTGTATAATACCATCGTACTATATGACACATTCGTCATGCTCCGTCCGCAGCTTTTCGTTTGATTTCAGACCAATGTACTCTCATCTAACTTCCATTCAATAGTTTATGTGATTGGGAGCTGACAGGTTTTTCTGCAGCGTCTGGATCCTTCTGTTGGGTTCGGAGCGCGTCGCCTCTGTAGGTATCTGTCTCATCTGTATCTTCTTTGTGTCTTGTTTGTGTCTCATGAAGTCCTGTCGTGGTTGCTCCATGTGCATTCGATCGCGCACCTGTTGTGCGAACCCTTGAAATGTGTCCCATACATGTCCTTGTTGAGTCTTGTTCTGATATCGCAGCGAATCAAACACCTCGAACGAGCGCGAGCGCGGCCTCGATCGAAGTATCTTGGGCGGTGTCACGATCCTCTGCGTCTTCCGTCACACGACGGATGGAGTTTCGAGGAGAGCAAAGCCGTTGCCGAAACACAAACACGCGCGAAGGTCTCAGCGTTCGCAGCAGCGTGGAAATGCCACACAGCGAACGATACAACGAGAGAGAATGGAGATAACACGGTTTGTGTGACACGACACGGCACAACGTGCACTTGCACGAAGAAAGGCGAAGAAGGAGAAGATCGCACACAGAAACACACAAGAAGAGAGACTGCTAAAAGGCAGAACCACCGCGGCAAAACCACACACCAGGTTCCGCGCTGTTTGGCTCAGCTCCATCCAACAAGAAGCACGACCTTGGAGACACGCACACAAAAAATCGCAGGAAGATGACGGTTGGGACAGGCCCCGGAAATCCTGAACCACCGAACGGCGCAATGGACAACGAAACGAACGAGGACGACGACAAGATGAACAACGACAATGGCGACAACCCGTCCGGGATTGCAGCCGTATCCGACGACGACGAAGACGAGGAGCAACCGCAGGAGGAGGCGGAAGATCCACAACCAAAGGCCTACGAGTGGGAGGATGGCGCGGTGCCTCCGGAAAGTCTTCGTTTGTGGAGCGAAGTCGGAGCAGGGTTGGACAAATCACAGACAGGTGGGTCATTCCGCAGCGTGCGAAAAATTTGGCATACCGTCTTGCGGTCACATCACTCCACGGAAACCAGCCGAAATCTGCGACTATGATCTGCAGCAGCATCCTTTCCTCTTTGCGCCAAGAAGAGGATCAGCAGGAGCTTCGTCTCGTGGCTCGTGGCGTTCCTCATGGTCGCTGCCTGCATGTCAAGCAGCCTGATGATTGCTCTTGTCTTCCCTTCGTTCTTGCTTGCTTGTACGGCTGCTTATACGGCTGCTGGTTGGATGCCTGCCAAGGACACAAGTCCATCTTGTGGCATGCTTTCCCACCAACAGTCAGCCAGCTAGTCGGTCAGCCAGGCAACCAAGCGACCAACCAAACCAACTAGACCTGTCAAAGGCTAGCAACCGACCAAGCCGCGATTGTCTTGCCGTCCAATTGCATTCGTAGCATGGCCTGAATAACTTGGACTGTGCTTGTGGCACTCCATACTCACACATCTTGCATCCTCTGTTGCTGTCGCTCTGTGTCTGCTTCCTTTGGCCATGCCGTTTCTTCCACCTCTGCGCAACTGTTTTCTATCCTCGATCTGCACTCGATCTGTACTCGATCTGCGTCATTGCAACCGCGGCAACAACCAACAACCTCACAACACAATGCAATCCAACACACAACGCAACGCAACGCAACGCAACATCACGACCAACCAACCTACAGTCGTGTGGAAGGCAGCTGTGGATTCGTTGAATGAAGCAAACAAGTACTTCACGCAAAGCCATGAGGCTCGGAGCTTTGTGGAGACGTACATGATGGCCATCATCAGCATCCTGGTGGAGCAGCAACCGGCAAAGATCGGAAATCACGAACGTCAATGCGTCCAGGAGTCGCTGTACCTTGCCATGACTTTGGTTTCGCGCGATTTGGCCATCCAGCTCGACCGTGGCGGGCCCTGCACCCTGCTCACCGTTCTGGCCTGCATCTTCAACAAGAAGAGGACCTTCTACAAGGGCACCAAGGGTAACTGGAACGTCAGCCACCTCAGCGGCCTGCCGGAAGTTCGAATGATCATGATCAACAAATTCAAAAAGCAGGGTGGCTTCAACCACCTGGCCGAATACCTCATCACCAAGGTCGGGACGTCCGACTTCCCAACCCTCGACGTTCTGCACCAGGTCCTGTTCAGTTTGGCGGATGCCTTGCTCAACACCAGCAGATCCGTAGCAATGCAGAATCAGAACAACTGGCCAACCGCGGTCCCTGCCAACAACGCTGCCAACAACCCCAACGCCGGCCAGTCAAGCAGCCATGACCCGATCACGGTCAAGGAATGGGAGGACCAGGCCATCCGCGTGGGCGAGGCTGTCATGCAGTACATCCATTCCTGCTCGGAAGACACGCTCAAGAAGCTTGCGACGGAGCACCTCAACACGATCCAGACCGACTTGAAACGCATCTTCGACCGCCTCATTTCCACGCGACGCGATGCCACCTACCGATTCTACGAATTCTGGAGAGCCTTTGTCCACAAGCTCATCACATCCAAATCACTCCCGCTCAGACTGTTCGGGTGGACCGAAATCGATGCCCTTCTGGAGGCCAGCGCCGAACACCGCCCACCTCCGCGATCATACATGGTCAGCAACGCAGGTTGTACGTTTGTCAACGGCCCGTACGTCTTCGGAGGCCAAACCACGGCGGACGGATACGCGCAGCGCGGGGTGGATATCTCGTACGAGCGCAACATCCCAACCGACGAACCTGACGGCGGAAAGAAGCTCACATTGTTCCGGTGCACCATGCGTTCACAGCAGAAGTGGTGGTTCCTGTCCGAGGCAGATGAAGAGCAGCCCGGTACCGACCGTGACATTGACTACTACCAGCACAAGTCGAAGCAGGAAGAGGAGACGCAACCTCCACCGAGAGGGTGGGCAACCTGCCGCAACTCCGGAATTGACCCGCCACCCCACCTGCTTCGTGAAGGATTGATGGTGCCTCCTGGCCAGGAATTCCAAACCCTGGAGCATCAGCTGGCGAAGTGGGCGATCGAGAACGGCATCATCGAGCTGGTTTTGGGCGACTCGGTGCACCGTGAGATTGTCGCAAGATCTACTGCGCTGATGAAGTTCCTCGCAAGCATGTGCGATCGCGATTCCCACATCCCACCGGACCCCAACTCGCCCGTTCAGCCCAACCAGTTCTGCCTGCAGACTTCCCACTTGCTGCTTGCTTGGAAAACGTGCACGAAGAAGGCCGATGCTGCTGTCGCCACGCAAGTGTACCAGCTCCTCGTGACCATCCTTCCAGCGTGCCCCATCGACAAAGCCGTGCCACTGCTGCAGGCGATCAAGACTTCGTTGAACGATCCCGAACATGACAACTTGAACGAAGTGGCCGAGTTTTGCGCGGCCTTGGCGGCAAGCGCAAGCGAGGCCAACGGTAACAACCCGAAGGCAAGCAGCACCTACTTCCAACCCGAGACCAGAACGCAGATTCTGGAGCTGTTCTGGGCCGTGTTTATACATCCCGAGGCACATTCGCTGAAGACGTATGACTCGCTCAAGGAGTTCGTTACTGCCGAGCTGGGCGTGGAACCAGCCGGTAGATCGCACCGTGAACGATACCTCAAATCCTGCATCGAATCCTTGGAGCAGAGCATCGCGGCAGCCCCCGCACCTGCCAGCGCAACCGCCGAGACCCAGATCTTTCGCATGATCAAGCTCATGCATTTTGTGCTGGAGGCATGTCCTGCGGATCACGCAGCGCAGCTAGTCGAGGCAGACAACGGAACACTGGCAATCCTCTTGTTCAGGGAGCTTGCCGCAGTGCTGGCTCGCCGGAAGCAGAAGTTGGGCGCAGCCGGAGTGGCTGCTCAGAAGGTAAGAAGTGATTGTGTTGGAATTTCGCGGTTGTGCGCGTGTATGTGTGTGTGTACGTGCGCGTTTGTGATGCCTTGCGCGCCCAATGATAGAACGTATCTCTGCGAAGAATCGCACACGGTTTGCACCATGTGCATGCAGCGAGGCTTGCGTTCACTCGTTCACCAGCTGGGCCACAACATCCGTTGCCAATCTTGCTGCTCCACCACACAATACAAGTACATTGCATCTGACTGGCCCTGTCATCATTACTCACATTTCCAAACTTGTTGCGATGTCTATCTGTCTCTCTCTCTCACACACACACATACATTGTGTAATTATGACTCTCGTTTTCTCCGCCTCAGCTCTCCGCCGACGTGAGCGATAGTGACAGACAGCAGGTGTCAGAACGGCTCCGTATCCTTCGCAACGTCTACGGTCTGTCAGGAAAGATCTTCATGTCGAGCGAGCAGCTGCAAGAGCTGTGGCAAAACTGCAGCTCCCCGAATGACTATGAAGAGGTGATGATCTTCGTCGCCAACGCATCCAGACCAACCCGAACTCCTTTGGCGGGCACGTTTGCAGGAGCAGCACCATCAACTGCGGCAGCATCAGCGACGTCAGGAGCATCAGCACCGTCGTCCGCGGTGTCCAACGGAACAGGCCCCGCAGCACAAGGCTCATCAGGTCAGCCTTCGAACAGCAATGCCAACGCGTGTTATCCTGCATTCACTGACGAAGTTTGCAATTTCGCCTTCCTTCAGTTGTTTTGTTCGCCAGCCATGAATTTCGATTCGTTGGAGACCAGCGCATACACCAGCTTCCAATTCATGTTCCAGAAGATCCAGTCTGCGGGTGGTGGGGTGGTTGATGCCGATCGCATTTCCAATGACGCCATCGATGCCATGTGGCGAATCTGTCTTCGCGCCCGAAGCGATGCCGTCGCTGCGCAGGCCATGAATGATCTCCTTGCTGTGTACACCAACCGCAAATCCGTCATTTTGTCCAACGGAGGAGGAGGGCTGCCTGGCAAGGTCGAAGCAGAGCTATCGGCCGTCGTTGCGGATGCGATGCAGACGGAGGGCATGGTCAAAGAGGAGACCAGCTTCGCAAAGCGAGTTTTCGGCTGCCTCGATGATGTGCGGAAAAGCTTGAGCGCCAACGATGCCAACGCAGAACTGGCGGCTGAGCGGTGTTTGCGAATCCTGATCGCTGCTATCGGTCAGAATGCACCTGGAGATTCATCACGATCGTTATCTACTGTGCACAGATTATCGAGCCTTCCACAACCCACGACCTTGGACGTCGCAACGTCGTACCTCCCTCATGGAATGCGAGGCCAATCGCAGTACCGCAAAATCAATGTCACATATCGCCGACCACCTGCCCATGCTCAAACGCAACAGCAGCAGCAGCAACAACACGGACAGCAGTCACAGCAGGCTCCGTTTGAAGCCACGACTCAGAATCGGATGCAAACCACCAAGCTGATCCTTGATGTCCACCCTCTCGAGACCATGGCATCGATCAAGCAGAAGATTGCAGCTCGCAGCGGATGCTCTGTCTCGGCCGTTCGACCTGTGCAGGTTAACGGCAGAGTCGCGCGTCCGGCAGCGAAAGCGGCCGGAGCGGAATCCACATCCAACGGAAATCTCTCGCCGCAGCGCAACGCCGCAATCGTGGACGAAGTGGGCATTGTCGATGGATGCGAGCTCGTTGTTGTGATCACCGAGCGCCCAAATCCGCAGGCGGCTGCCGCAGCCGCTGCCATGCCATCTCAACCAACATCGTTACGAAAAGCTCCAAACCAGAACCTCGGCGATCTGTTCGTCGAGGAGGGCGGGGATTTTGCCGACCGGCTGTTCCAAGCACTTCTGGATGTTTTGGCGGCGTTGCCGTGGAGAGACCCTGATGCCATGACAGATGCCGCCCGACCATCAGTCGATGTCCACGCTCTCGTGTGGGACTTGCTGCTCGCCATGCCCACCAATACGATTGTGGCGTCACGAGTCCGCGTGACTGCGAGTGGTGGTGATCTTTCGGCAGACGGAGTCGATGCCATGGAAGTCGACTCCAAGCAAGATCGATGGGCAAAGCTGTTGGACCTCAATAAATTCCACCGCTCCGTATACGTCCTCTTGGCCATCGATGCGTTCTTGCAGCCGGCACCTGAAGTCTTTTCGTGCCTTCCAGAGGAGCAGAAGGCAGCTCTCGAGACGGAGATGACGGCAACGTCGGCACGCTTTTGCCAGGGTTTCATCGAGTCAGGCGGGTTTGATGCCGTCGTGCGTTTCTTCTCCGATGCCGGGGGTAGACATCAAGGCAAAACTAGAATGGGAAATGCTGTGGCACTCCGAATTCTCAAGTGCTGCCTTTTCGGAGAACCGACGCCGAGGCAGCCACGATCTCCACCAAGAAGCAACGTGCTTGGCGACGTCGGCACCCGATTGTTGCAGTCGCTGGTCAACGCGTCAGGCCTCCTCCAAAGTCTGGCGTCGATGGTCGTTTGCGATCCAGGCATATCAACAGCGACCATCACTGACGTGCTGAAGTTCCTGGAGCTGCTGTTCCGATCCCACGATACAGCGCAGGCCTTCGTTGCGCTGCCCGATTCAACAGCGGAGAAGTTCCTCACCACGTTGCTTCTTTGGGAAGGATCCGATGGCTCGCCACGATCTGTTGCCAGCATCAACGCAGCGCAGAAAGTCCGAAAGAGCGCGCACGACTTGGTTCTCCTCACCCCGCAGCTATCGAGCCATGCACTTCCTTGGCTGATACGTGCCTTGGGTTCTGTGCAGGTGGATGCAGATTCCACGATGGAGTACTTCGACGTCCTGAAGCAGCTTGTCAGCGCCGAGCGATCCAGCCAACGGCCGCCCTCCGTCAACGAATTGACTTCTCTGTCCACCGTGGTGTGCAAGAAGCTGACATCATGCCAACGTCCCACCAAGGAGAGCACTTTGATCGACCATCCCACCGGCGTCCTCAGCGGGTGCTTGGCGTTGCTCCGAGCTCTCATCGAAAGCGGTGGCGGAAACGTCCTCCAGGACGGAACGTCGATCCTACTGAGCGAGCTCAAGACAGACAAATGGTCGCAGCTGTTGGTTCCTGAGGGATTGCATCCCCGCCCTGAAAACATCGTCCTGATCGATCTGATGGGCGTGGTGTTCGATGGGTTCCTTTCGCCTGGCGGATCGACCTCCGTCGTGGCCATATGCTGCGACAAGGAGTCGCGTCAGCACGGATTTGACGTCGTGGGTGCCGCTGCGCGTTCCTGCGGCAACAGCGACGGTTACACAGCCCTCGTTGGCCGAATCAACAACCTCGTCCAATCAGCCGCACCGTATCTCAGACACCGATGGGGGCAGTTCGGCAGCGAGGCAGCTGGACGTCAGAACAGGAACTCCTCGAAGTATTCCGGTCTGCGCAACCAAGGCTGCACATGCTACATGAACTCGGTTCTCCAGCAGCTCTTCATGATGCCGGAGCTCCGGACTTCCATGTGTGCCGCACCCTTGCCCGCTACCCTGCGTTCGGCTGGTGGCGCTGTATCCGCAGAAGGCGCGGCGCTGGTGGGAAAAAAGCTGGCGATGCAATGGGACAACGGGGTGTCGTATGATGCCATGGTGGAAGCGTTCGACGAGCGCACTGGAATGCACACCATTCGTTACTGCCCGATTCACGTGGCGACAGTCACGGGTAACAGCCACACGCAGGTGCAGGCCGATGACGTTGCGAGGCTGCCCATAGGCCTACCGGATGAGCTGTTTCTGTCGGAAGGCCGGCCAGGCAAAGAAACGGGCGTGTTCACAGTCGTCAAGACTTCCGTCGACACCAGCCCCGGTGCAGAGCAGCCGATGAGCGGGAGCAAGAGCATGCAAGTCGAAGAGAGCGAGGACGAGCTCAACTCCCGGCATCTGTTGGAGGAGATGCAGCGCACGTTCATCCACTTGGATGAGGGGTCGAGAGGACGTTGCTTCGATCCGCGAGCCTTAGTGGAGGCCTGCGCCTGTCTCAAGCTCGAGTTCGACGTTTGGCAGCAAAATGACGCATCGGAATTCGCAACGAAGTTGCTGGATCGCCTCGAGACCTCGTTGAAGCGATGGGCGCCGGATCATTTCCGGTACCTGGACCATACGTTCGGCCTGAAGCAGACGAAGCAAAAGATTTGCAAGGAATGTGGCTTGAAGACGAACCGCAAGGAGAAGCTCCTGAGCGTTGACTGCCAGATCCGCGGCAAGGCTGACATCCATGAGGCACTTGCGTCCATGACGGAGGTCGAGATCATGGATGGAAACAACCAGGTCTTCTGCGACAGGTGCAAGAAGAACACCGACACGGTGCTCAAGACCGCCATCTCGTCTCTCCCCAACATGCTCATCCTGTCTCTGAAGCGTTTCGATTTGGATTACAACACCTTCGAGACCGTCAAGCTCAACAGCCGCTGCGCCTTCGGGCAAACGCTGAATTTGAAGCGGTACACCCTGGAAGCGATGGAAGCGGCCGAGGCGACCCAGCAGGCTGCTGATCAGGACGCAGACGCGAGTGCCGACAGCGGCGATGACGCTGAACCGATGGACACGGGCGGCGCCTCAACATCGACATCAACGGCGCCACTCATTCCAGCTGCTGCCGCACAGCAACTGGTCGATGAAGATTACGAGTACAATCTGGCAGGCGTGTTGGTGCATGCAGGTGTGGCTCAAGGTGGACATTACTACAGCTTCATCAAGGATCGCAACGAAGAGACCCAGGGCAAGTGGTTCCGATTCGACGATGAAGATGTGACGCCGTTCGACCCAGCAGCCATCGAGGCGGAGTGCTTCGGCGGCAAGCTGAAGAAAGAAACGAAGTGGCCAAACGGTCAAGTCCAGACCGTCGAAAGCGAGCAATATGCCAACGCGCTGATGCTTTTCTATGAGAAGGTGAAGAAGACCGAAGTCCCGCCGGAGGACGAGGATGATGAAAGCGATGAGGAGACGAACGACGGCGAGAAGGATGAGGAGGACGAAGAAGCCAAGAAGAAGGCGCTCGAAGAAAAGAAGAAGAAGGCCGAAGAGAACAAGCCTCCCCCGATCCCAAAGGATCTCACAATGTCCTCAGGTTTCGACGTGTTCGAGCCCGACGTGCGAAGGTCAAACACGACGCACCGTTGGCAGACGCTGCTGTTCGACAACGAATTCCAGATGTTCCTGAAGGGCCTGCTGGGTCTATGTCGCATGAAGAGCAAGGACGATGTGATGATGGCGGTCTCGCCGGATTCGTCGCCCGTGCAAGAGCCTTCATCCCAGTCATGGCGCTCCACCGTGGTGGACATGCTCCTCTCCTTCGTCTTTGACGTGTTGCTGTACTCGACAGAACGCGTGGCTTTGACAGAATGGGTGCGCATGCTCAACGAGACACTGCGCAGAGATCCGTTGTGCGCGGCCAATTTCATACGCCAGGTGGCAGGCAGAACCCGCACCGTGAGTGCTAACTGGCTGCGAACGTACCTCCTGGACTGTCCCGACAGCAATGCTCGTGACGCTGCTGTGGATCTATTCACGGGTGCTCTGGATGCAGCCTTTGACGACCCCACACGTGTGCAATCCTTGCGCGATTGGACGCAGGCATGGACGCAGCAGATTACGGAGATCGGCATCCCGAAAACAGCAGTGCCGTGTCAGCTGGAGGGCCGGTTCCAAGTCCATGAAGATCTTCGTCTGGAAGCGACCGGCAAAAGTTCATCGATCGGTGTGATCCTGTCTCATCTCAACACTTTGCTGGAGGCATTGCCGAGAACATGGCGGCAGTGCATCGATATCAGCAAGCTGATCCGCAACCTCTCCATGATCAAGTCTGCTGACGGCATGTTCGGGATGACGTCGGCCCTGATCGCCGCGCAAATCCCTGCGCGCTTGATCTGCTTCGTCGCCAGGGACAAGGTCCCTGACAGCCTCAAGGTCGCATTCCCAGGTTCCAGCGTCTCCGTGGAGGTCGCCGAGAGCCAGACACGTGCCGAGCACAACCCAACAGCACATCTGATGCCGTTGGGCGGGGCGGGCCAGGTGATGAACAATTCCGACATGAACTACCGTGGCGGCACCAGCCCGGCCGACAACCTGTACGTGTTCGAAGCTCTGTGCTGCCTCCTCGGAGCTCCAGGTGCTATCCAAGCCGCAGTCGTCGAGGAGCTCCCGCGTGGACGGCAACGCCACAATCTCACGGATGCCGCGAAGAAGGCGCTGGCGGAGATCTTCAATGAGTTCTGCGCACCGGGTGCGCCTGGCATGGGCCATAAGGAGATCGAGGAGTACCTGCAGCGCTGCGGAATGGACTCCGCGGCGATCCCTCCGCAGAAGATCAACGACATCATGAGCCGGTACCCAATCGAGGCTGATGACGAGAGCCAGATATCATCCTACCTCAGCCTCGAAGGGTTCTACGCGTATTACAGAGACGCCACGGCAACCAGCGACGAACGTCTTCGATGCGATTTAAACAGCTTCGGCTTCCGGCCGGATTTGAGTCGCAGACAGCGAGACACGTACATCGTGGAGAACAACAACCATGTGCGATGGCGCAACACCAACGAGAGCGTGGCAAGAGACATGGCGGTGCACTTCAAGGACGGTGCCCCGAGCCTCGGCCAGCTGGCTGACGCGGGCCTTTCTTGCTTCCAGCTCTACGGCATCGCCTCCATGTCCGACATCATGTGCGAGCTTCTGCTCGCGGCTGTCGTCCACGACAGGAACTGCGAGATGCTGATCATGAACACCCTGAGATCGCTCTTCAACGCTCCGTCAGGGTGGGGTGGCAATGAGGTCCTCAACACTTCGCTGCTCGTGCTGCGCGCGCTCGTGTCGTCGTCGGACGACAAGCAGACAGAACGGATCGAGTTGATCATGACCTGCACCGAACGTGGGTCGCAGCATTTGGACAGCGGCATCGGGTTGCTGCTGGCGGTTAGAGCCTTCTTTGAAGCCAGGTCCGACCAGCACTACTCGAATGAATACCACCATGGATACGACCGGTACGTCTCCGTGCTCAAGGAGCTCATGCTGAACGAGGCGTCGTCGATTTGGCTGGAGAGCAACCGCGATCAGTGGAAATGGATGAGCAGCGACTTGCTCGATCACTACACGCAACCGCACTCCCCCAACCACGCCCATCGTGGTGGAGATTACGGCCGTCGCGAGGCGGAGAGCGACGCCGTGCTTGATGGCGACAGGCATTTGGAACCACAGCATCAGCACCAACATCAGCAGCATCAGCATCCGAACCATCCCTCCGATTCGGATGTCCACCCCATGAACGACTCTGAGGAGGAGGACGATGAAGACTCCCAATTCGACGAGCCGCCAGCGTTCCTCATCGTGGAAGATGCCGGCACCGAAGAGATCAACGGACGGTACGCGCAAGATGGCTATTTCGAAAAAATCCAGAAGTACAGCCGCCATGGCCAATACCAAGGTTCGCCGGTCGTGTTCTCAGTGTTCCGATGCAACGTGAGCAATAACACAAGGCACTGGTACATCTCCATTGTGCCCAAAAGCGGTCTGCCAGGGACCTCTGGCGACATTGACTTTTACTCTGCACCAGCCACGGATCACTGCCTGAACTACCCACCTCAGTCAGGATGGACGAGAGCGAACGTCGGTATTGAACCCACCCCAACAATCGTCTACGTTGACCATGATGCCACCGACGGAACCGTGTAGGGTAGGGCAGGCGTCACTGCCTGACCGATTGGCCGATCGGTTGGCTGACACAGTGTGTGCATGTCACATGAACGGGTTGGTGTCCATCGGGCGATGAGGCGGCGGATCAAAATACGATGCAGAGGTCGGCGTCTGCGTCTGCGTCTGCGAGTACCAGCATTCGTGAACGGCTACACTCAAACAAGCGCGCCCAAACAGACGAAGAAAACAAGAACAATTGTAAGAAAATAGAACTATGACGAGAAAAGCAAAGCAAAGCGACGAAAGCAGGTGGGTGCAATCCCTATGCAGAGTGCTGCTGGTACGAGCATGAGCAATTGTTGGGTACCATAAAGTAGACTCCCGGCGTGTTTGTGTGAGCCTACATGGTATGTAGGATTGCAATGTGTGCACGAGGTGAAGATCCTCCGCGAGCATCTGTGAGACTTGTCTTTCCCAATACGATCGTCCATCATCCCCGTCGTGCTTGGCTCATGTTCGTGGCGCATCCATCGTCAGGAAATGATCAACGGTGTGGCAGCAGCATTGACACGAAAGAAGGTGTTGTATAATGCGGGGCTCAATGTTGGTTGTTTGTCTACGATTACAGCAGAGTGCTTCGCTCCTGCTGTGACACGATCGCATCATGACACTCCTGGCGTGATTATTGCTCGTACTCCGCAAGCCACGCGACTATTCAAATCTTGTCGTTCTGCAGGTGCTTGCGATGTTGTTGCCGACCTCCTTATTGCGTCTCGTGTGCTCCCTTGCCGATGCTGTTGCTCGCTGTGTTTTCATTTGTTCCGTCGTGTCCGTACTGTGGCGTTTGGGTGAAAGATCCGACGTCGGCATTGATGCTGTTGTGAGTTGATTCATGGGATTATTAAGCGTGGAAACAAAGTGAAGTGTACTCGCCGCAGCGTGTCGTAAGTGATTGCGCCATGGCGGAGATGGCGGTCCGTCCCGTTGCCGATCAAAAGCGCTACACTCTCTTACGTTCGCACCAGGCTACCTGCCGCTGGGGTGAGCTGCTTGCTTTTCGGTTGGTAGGATGCAAAGGTAAGAGAATCTAACGCTGGTGAAGAGCAAGGGGATAGATCGTCAGCCGCCGATTCGTTTTGCGCATCATGTTGCGTCCATGAGTCTGTTTGACTGCAGACCCCGGTATCAGATGATACTTGCCACGCCATGTCATGGCATGCAACGCGGCGTCATGCGCGCTGGTTCCCCATTCCAGGATGCCATTTTCATTCAGTTCAATGCGGTGTCATGTTCGCGCCTTTGTGTGTGTGTTTTTGTTTGTTTGCTTGTTACGCTCAAACGTATCCATGAATTTCCTCTCTCAACGGCAGATGAAATCCTTCGCCGCATTGTCAGAGCGCGGCAAGCCCCAACAGAGAGCAACGATTTGGGCAGAGCAGCAGAAAAGGGAAAAATTACGCAGTAAGGGGGTTGCAGCGCTGCAGAACGAGAGCGTCGCACAATGAAGATGTTCGCAGAACTTGAGGCAGCGGCAAGAGAAGTTCGCATTTGCGGGTAGCCTTTTGTTACGTGGCGAGCAATGATGAAGTTGAATGAAAAAGGCAGGCAGTTGGGTGAGTTCTGAAGAGACAGGAGGCAAAGGATTCATCATGGCGCACGGCTCTCTCCACGCGATGGATTGTTGCTTCGCACCGGATTGTTTGCATCATTGCGAGGCAGCATTGCTCGGCGATGTGCTCACTCGTACAATCGATGAAGGACGATGGCCATGGTCATGGCCGGTCGGAATGCCCGCCGCAGTTGATCTTGCACGTTGCAATGTTGTCGCGGGTGTGGGTTGCTGCATTCAGGGATGCATGCGCAATGGCCAGAGCGTGCTCCCTTGCATGCTGTACCGGTACTTACTTGTTTGCTTGCGTGCTTGTTCGTGTTGAAGATCTATCAACTTGTTTGCTTTCTCTGTTTTGTGTGCTGATTCATTGACGCAGGTCCGTTTTGTGTCATTTGATGAGGTGCGAAGCGAAACGGTGCGAAACCAAACGGCATGTGAGGAGGCATGAGAACAGGCACAGAATCGAAGTTCTGTTGTTCGTGTTTGTCGCATTTTGTGCGGTGTTTCGCGTGCGGTAGGCACCAGAGTCATTGTTCCGCTGAGCGTGTGTTGTGCGCGTTGAATCGGCGGCCAAGATACCCCACCCAAGCGCCAACCCAAGAGGAACAGATTTAGACCATTTGAGGCTACTTTCGAGCCTAAAAAGGGGCTAAGGCCATTCCGACGCCACGTCAATGGCCGATTTTTCACTCGCCTTGTGAGAAGCATGACAAATAAGCCCCTTTGAGACAGCGCCCTGTTCGCGACTACTCGCCCGCTGCGACATCTTGTGTGGGTGAGTGTATCGAAGAAGGACGCTGGTACACACCCGCGTGATGACTTGGCGCTTAGTCGACCACGGTGTCCATGATTTAAGTACAACCTCGGTTCGCAATGGAATGTTTGGTTGTTTGTGCAACGAGAACGATGTTTGGCAAAGACGATGTTTGGCAAGAACGGTGTTTCGGAGAAATGCCCGCTTCGTTTATGTAACCTGATGAAGGACCAGATCCCCACGTCAGCACCGTCGCAACACGTTGGTACCATGAAGAGCATTGCCATCGAAGAACGCGTGAAAGCAGGAGAGGAGGAATGCATCAGAGGATCTCCACGATGCGAGGCGGGTTGATGGAGTGTTTCCTCGTGCTCGTACCCGCATGGTACCATGCGCTGGGCACCACCATTGGAGATGTTGAGGTGGTCGAAGAGAATGAAGAGAAAGAGAAGAAGCAGGTTGGTGTCAGCTACTGTATTGCTGTTGCCACGGTGTAAATCGCTCCCATTACCAAGATGTACACTTGCGTAGTCTTGCGTACACAATGTTCACACATGCACAGAGTAGTCTACAGAGGAGGGAAGTTCTGCTCATCCAATTCAACTTGGTTGGCGTGCCAGTATTGATCGTAAGAGTCCTCGTCGCTTGGCCTACGGTGCTATACGTACTGATTGTAGCAACACGGCTTGTGTAGAGTAGTGTGTGTAATCGTGTCAAATGCGTGTTGGTGATGTTATCACTTCCCAGTGATGTTTGGATTGAACCAAAGCTCGTACATGATACAAGATTAGATACATCTAACATGTTTCGGGGGGTGCCCGCTGGTCCGCTCCAACCATGTCACCTGATGGTGGTGATAGGTTGAACTATCCTTGAGATAGAGCGCAGCACGTGTGCCCACCCTCAGAAGAGAACAGTCGATGGCGAGCTCGCAAAGTCGCGCTGGAGTATCTCATCGGCATCTTGGTACTTCGCCGGTGCAAGTCGCGATGGTGACGACGACGACCTCGGTACGTTGATGGTGGTCGATGTCTGCGTCGATGGCACGGCCAGCAATCGACCGTTGGAGGCCGCAAGCGTGATGACGAAGAACAGCGATGCTGCTACGGCCAGCAGATTCAGGCTCTGGAAGGCATCGAAGTCGCTGCCATCGTTGGAGGCAGGTGGCGTGTTTCTGCCTGATTGTGGTGATATCCTCCCACCATCGTCATCATCAGTGTCCCAAGAAGGACGGTGGGAACGCAGCAAGAGGGGCGATGCACTTTTTCGAGTCATCAACCTCCCACACCCGCTGCGTTCATCTCGGAATCCTTGCGGCGTCGTCACCGCCGAAGCATACCTTTGTGGGATGAGCGCTGTTCGGGCCGAAGGCATTGGCGATGTCGATGTCAACGGCGATGAAAACGCATCAACCACAACAGCGGCTCGCAGCACCATAGCTGCGAACAAGAGACGCGCAGCGATGCTTAGGCCATTGCGATGAACCGCAACGTGGTGATCATGAAGTGATGACATCATCATCAAGTCTCTTTTTGATGTCTGCAACCTCTTTGTGGCTTCTGTGAGACATCACCAAACCTTCAGCAACTTCGGCCTTTGCTTCCGACCTTCTCTTTCTTTCCGATTGTTAGTTTCGACTTGTTCCTGTCGTGTCTAAAATCTTCGAAAGGACGTCACCATTGACGTCATGCGACGTCTACCATAGCACATTCGCCTATTTGCTGTCGTTGTTTTGGGGGTTGATACGAGTCATTTTGGGGTGCTTCGGTGATGCACGTTTCGTTTAGTCGTACGAATCAACATACGCTGTTTTTGCCGCCAATATCGTTGCCAGAGAAATGAAGCAAGAAGATGGAGTCGACATCGATCCTTGTCGATAGCGACAGCACTCTCTCACGTGCATGCAGCCTGAAGAGGGAGAAGCATGTATGGCCCGTATTGTATTGGGGTGTATGGTCAACGTGCATTCAAAGTATAACTCTATACGTGTCTACTCTACCCGTACTTGAATGGCTCGCACCATGCTGGCACGTCCCCCTGTGCGATGGCTCTACTTTTGTTCGAGAAGTTTCTTGAGTTGGTAGGCATCGGTAGTTTGCATCAATTGGCGAAAGAAGGATGGCTGATTCTTCTTCTGCTTCTCTGGCTTTGGCTGTTGTTCAGGCATGACTTCATCCACTGTCGTTGTTGGTTCTGGATTGGAGATGGCTTTGTCGTCTTCCTTCGGTTCTTGTTGCGGCTGTTCTTGTGGCGAAACTTCATCAGTCATCTCCTGTTGCGGCTCCTGTTGCGGCTCCTGTTGTTCCTGCTGTTCTTGTGGCGTAACTTGATCAGTCTTCTTTGATTCCTGTGGTTGTTCTTGTGGCGTAGCCCCATCAGTCGTCGTCTTCTCCACCTTCAACTCCTCGTGCTGCTGTTGTGGAATTGATGTGGCATTGTCGTTTTCCTTCAAAGTTTCCGTCTGTGACGTCGACACTTCCTGCCTTGGCTGTTGGACCACATCCACCAATTGCTGATTGTCTGACAGCGAGGTATCGGACAACGCCGTCTCGGGTTCGTCAGCTGTGAGATGGCTGACATCGCTGTGATCGAAGGACGTGGTGACGATGGGGACCGCTGGCTGATGATGTTGCACGACGACTGGCGTCTTCTCTGGCGTCACCTTCTCTGGCGTCGTGTGTGGTGTGATCGGTGGCGTGTTTTGCGGCGATACGCATCTGCGTTTCTCTGCAACCGGTGTCTTGGATGAGGCGGTGGCATTGTTGACCGTCGTGGCGGTTGTGGATTCTACTGTCATCGTCGTTGCCTTCTTCTTCTGCTTGGCCTTGTTCCGCCTGCTACCGCCGAACATGGATCGCAGGTTGCGACGAGATGACTTTGTGTTCTTGATTGTCGTCGTCTGGTTCGCTTTTTGCGACGACTCCGGCGTGAGGCCTGTTTGCTGGTACGAGGAGCCGGAGAAAGGCGTTTCGATGGAAGTGTCGGAGAGGTTGCTCATGTTGTCGATCTGCATGGTGAGCGGATACGGTTGATGCAGGAGCAGTTCGTCATCATCGTCGTTGTTGCGAATGTTGCTGTTGTTGCGGGAGTGCAGTGACCGCGGTTTGTTTGTGGCCTGCCTATGCTGCGCGTTGATGGCGTACTCCTTGACGAGCTGCTGCTGATGCAATTTACATTGGTTTGTGAGGATCTCCACCTGCAGCTGCAGATCATCGGCGCGCTTCGTCTGCTTGTCGACGAGTTCCTGTCGCTCCTGCAGCTGGTGCTGCAACCGCCGTTGGAACTTGATGCTGATCTTGAGATCGGACTCCACCGTGCCCAGCGCCTTGAGCCTTGCCGTGAGCATCTGCACCTGGCGTTCGAGGTCGTCGATACGGGATTGCTTGAACTCCATGAGGCGCTCGTGATGATCGGAGGCGCGCTCTAGCTTGTGCAGCAGCTCCTCCTGCACGTCGCGCGCCTGCGTGAGCTCTATCTTGCAGATGGCATGTTGATCGACCATCTGCGACTGGTGCACGACCATCTGGTTGAGCTGGATCGTGCGATCCTCGGCCTCCAGGATGCACATCTCCATCTGCTGCAGCTGCGACATCTTGTTGCGCAGCATCTCCATGCTGCGTTTCATGAGGGCGTCGCGTTTGGACAGCTTGGTCTTTGGCGGTTTGCTGTCATTGCTGCTGCGGCTACGGTTGCTGCGACTGCGTTTGGGCGATCCTGCCGAAGCTCCTGACGTGGATGACACCGATGCAGCCGAAGACAGTGATGAAGACAGTGATGAGGACATTGAGGAGGAGGAGGATTGACGCTTGGATAGCGCCATCCTTTGCTGAGCTTCCGTCAGCGGTTCATCCTCCGAAATGACCGCCAGCGGCAGACCCACCGAAGCGGCCGTGAGCGTGCTGCAGCTGCTGGCACAGTCATCCACGCAGGCATGCTTCGTCATCGTCGTGGCAGACTTGTCCGCATCATCATGATGCTGCCGCCCATCCTGACGCAACAGAGAATCTTCGAGATCCTGAATCTTGATGAGGCTCTTCTTCATGCGCTCCATGATGGGTCCCACCCGCTTGCGAACCTCCATGCTGCGTGACATCTTGCGGCGTTGCCTCTCTTCGGCAGTGTCGATTGATATAGCGGATGCGGAGGACGGCGAAGGAGTTGATGATGATGATGATGATGGAATGGAGCACTTCGCACAACCGGATCTGCGAGAATGTGATCGAACGGATGGCTTGATGGGTTGCACAGTGGTCGTTGCCGGTGGTGCTGCTGCCACTGGTGTGAATGCGGATGCGGAGCTTGCGGACCAGCCTTTGTTCTTGACGCTGCTCTTGACGCTGGTATTGGTTGATGCGTTGGTGTTCACTCTTGTGACTCTTGCGACAGGCCTTGCTCTTGGTCTTGGTCTTGTGGTAGTCTTTGCAACAGTATTCGCAGTTATCTTTGTCTTTGCATTCGCCCGCGCAAGTATGCTGGCCTTCGCTTCGATGTTGGCTTGGATGATGGTCCTTATCTCTGGATGGGTTCGGAGTGCTCTCGCCTCGCTTCGGTTGTCGCATACTCGCACCATCGTCATCATCCTCATCATGTCCTGTCCGACTGTTGCTTGCCTCTTGGAATTGTACCATTCCATACTCAATCCAGTCTCCCTCTTTGTCCCTCTCTCATGCATGCAAACCCACCCAACGGCGTGCGGTCCGCAAAAATACTCGCGACACATTGCCGATTTCGTCACACAAAATTGTGGAATGCGTGACCTCGGGACCATTCTTGTCCCACTTTCCGTTGCGTCATGTTGCCCCAAATTTCTTGGTCTTGGTTCCCGCCAAATCTTTGCCTCCACTTTCACAGTGAGGTTTCAACGCTTTGTAACGGATGGACGAACTGTCCAGTTGCTTTCGCGCTCCTCTCCGAGCGCGGCGATGCGACAACAGTGTTCGCACTTCCATCCCTTGTGTTCTCGTGTTTGGCCGCGCTTTGCTTTCTTGTGCGTGGCGATGATTGTTCATTCCATACACGCAATGCGCGTCTGGTGTGATCGCGCCCATGTGATCGATGGTGTGCGTTGTCGCAACGACGCTGTGGGTCACCAATCACGGACTCCACTAGAGCTCCAAGATTGCAACGCAATAGTACTACGATATCGCATGAGTATCCTTGTAGTATATGTTTGCGTATGAGGTCTATATTTGTTACAATGTGGTGTCATGTGTGCTACTACTGTATAGGGTGGTGCGGGCGCAGCGATCGCCCCGCACCTGGGTGGAGAAAGGTCTGAGCCTCCTGGTGTGGTTTTGAGAACTGAATGGGGGATGATTTGCGAGTATGTACCGCTCTATGCGGAGGCCCCTCGAAGCTTGCGGAATGAAGAAGGCACCGCCTCTGCTGGCGTGTCGCTGTCGGGCACGCACTGGTCGTCGCAGTGCAGGATGAACGTGTACTGCACGGTTGGGCGTGCAATGTCTTCTGGCTCTGGGTGACAGCAATGCGGGATGGTGGCATCGTCAGCGACGGCGTCGAAGTCATCATCTGCGATGAACAGATCAACGACAGTGGTGTTCTTGCAGCTCATGCACGAGGCGGTGTACGTGAACTCATCGGTGGTAAGGACGTCCTCGTTGAGGGCGCAGACATCGGCGTCGAGCCCGTTCTCGTGGTAGACGTAGTACGAGTCGATGCTTGGTGTGGCCCAGGTGTGCTTGACCTTGAAGGTGACGGACTTGCCGGTCTGCTCGATGATCTCGAATGGGAGCTCGCCGGTCCACGTGGTCTGTCCCTGCTGCTTGATGAACTTGACGTTGTTCTCGATTGGGCAGTCGCATTGCGGAAGAGGTGGGAGTGGGCAGGTGTCAACTGGGTCGAATGGGTAGTTGTGGAACTCGGTACCCTGTCTTTCCTGGATGAGGTCACCACCGACGATCACGCGTCCCTGGTGTCCAGGGAAGGAGTAGCGAAGGTCAGATCTTGGAGCAAGGAGGGTTCCCGCGATCTGTCCGTTGCCAATGGCGTTGTTACCGAACTCGACGTATTCAGCGTCTGGGAAGTTCCACAAGATGGAGGCTCCGGTGGCTGGGTCGAGCTGGATGCCGAAATTGCCGTTGGTGTCCAAGAATCCGGCGATGTTGTCCACGAGGGCGACGCGGCGTGGCTCCTGGGGTGTAGGGTCGAAGGCGGCGACGTTGAAGATCATGGTCTTGCCGGCAAGGTTGGCGTTGAGGTCTATGACGAAGCCGAAGGCTTCGCCGTTGAGGAAATCCGCGGGGAAGTTGAAGACCTGGAGGCATTCGTCGTCTCCGGCAGAGAGTCTGTAGTATCCACCAGCTTCGCGGACGAACACTCCGTTGCCTGGGAGGCTGCCGTAGTACTGGGACTTGACGTCGAGCTCGGACATGAGGTTGCTGTATGCGGTGAGGTCGAGGTTGGGGTCATGCACGATGGTGCCTCCCGCGCCGATTTGCCAGCTTCCGCTGCCGACGACCGGTCCCTTGTGGGTGACGGTTCCGGCTCCGTTAGGTCCTGGGAAGGCGACGATGGAGACGAAGCGCTCGAGGGTGACTGAGCCACCGATGCGAAGGATGTCACCTCCGTTTGGGAACACGCCAGATCCCTGTCCGACCTGGACGAGGGAGTTGAGGCCGCTGGGCTCGACCACCATGTCACCCAAGATGACCATGGCGCCCTCGACTTCGGATCCAATGCGGGAGATGAAGTTACCTCCGACGAAGAAGGCAAGGTTGTTGTCGAAGCCGTTGGCGCCAGTGATCCCGTTGGTGAGGGGTGGGTAGGTCACGCCATCTGGAGGGGCGATGGCGTCTCCGAGGTTGGCCTCGCAGGTGGAGCCATCCTGTGCTGTGGCCGTGCTCGCGAAGGTGGCCACGATGGCACCGAACATGGCTGCGATACCTTGGAACTTCATCTTGGGTTTGGGTTGAGTTGAGTGTCTGTGGTTGTGATTGTTGTTGCGCGTTGGTGTGTGCGTGGCTTTGATCAGGTTTGACCAGCTTTGGTTTTTATGGGTGTTGTGATGGGCGAGAGTGGAGGTTTGGTTTTGGTGCGCATTGTGTGCGAGCAAGAACCGCGGGTCCGTGGTCGTTTCTGCTTCTCGGTGATGGATGAACCAGTCGCAAAAGGCAGAGAAAGTGGGTTCAGAACGCCTTGTTCTGACATTCCGCAGGGTGCGGACATGGGCTGCGATCTATGGTGCTCCGCAATGACGGCACCACCACAAGAGCACCAGAATCACAAGCCTCCTCACTCGCAAACACGCGGGCGACTCCTCTCAAAGCGATTGTTCATGTGTTCGTCTTCTCTCTTCGTTGGGTGTGCGCCTCAAAATGGTGCGCGTTACGCAGGAAAGCAACAGCCCACCATCGTCCCCTACCAGAATTCAAGCAAAACGTGAGGGGGCATCACACGGCACCACTTCGCGCTAATTCACATTATCGACAATCCCAAACACAAAATCCATGACCACCCATCACGACTACGCACGTTCAAATCTATTGTGTGCAGTTTTGGCGTGTGTCGCTGCGCGGTCCGAGGCAATGACATTGATTCACGCATCCATAAAAGGTGGACACAGCGACGCTGTGATGAAAACTCGGTTTACGAGTATATATCCCCCCAGTTGTTTCGTATATATGACATGTGACACCCAATGCGCTCTCGCCAATAGATCTGGAGAACTGTGAACGAAGACCACAGACACAATGGTGTATCCCGAATTCTTTTGTTTCTCGCATACATAATCGCAGATGCGACACTCAATCACCTCGGCTCCATCGAAGAGAAAGCGGTATCTGTTGCTATTCTACCTATAATCGTGCGAGCGTGGTGTTCGTTCGGCACAAACTATCACTCGATTGAAGCACAAAGACACAAAGAGCAGCAATCCCAGAAGTGCATGCTACCTGCACTTACCGCGCACGTGTTGACACCACAAATGAGCGATCGACGCAGGTAGTGCAGGCGAAGCGTGATTCTGTTCCGATCACATCGACTTTGCCTTTGTACGTCCGTGTGCGGAATTAATCGGTTTCACGCGGACCTGGCTCCTGTTTACACTTGTGGTGGTGCGATACATACTGGCCTGAGGTGTCGCGGGTCCTGGTGACAACATCACCCTCTTCGCTTGCTCCATGCGGAACAGACATGAAAATTCCTGCACGCTCGCTCTCTTCACCAATGATAGTGTGAGTCCCGATGATTCGTGCAAATGGTCCATCCTGATTCGTCAACGCATTAAAGCCACCTCCGCAATGGATCATCAACGAGCGATGTGGTCGTGCATGTTTCATTTCTTCGTCGCTCTGAAATAGACTTTCTTTACACAAGCGGTGGAATACAAGAATGCTGTATTTTGTTTAGAAGTTGTTGCAACTTACTCGTATGTCTGTCTGTTCGAGTATTGCGTCTGTTTGTCTGCGTCTAGTTGCATTCATGGCTTGCTGTCTGTTGAGAAACTGCACGCGTCGGCACATGCGGAGACACATCGCTTCCATCACCAGTGCTCAGCCCAGCACTCCACTCCGTACTCTACTCAGTACGTGTCATGGATGGATGGACGCAGACAATGTTGCTCTATTGTGCACCACTCTCATCATACTATACATAGAATGCAAGTGATACCCTATGCATATCCCAGCCACATTTGCGCGATTGTGGGCTCCGGGATGGATTGTCGGAGATGTTGCTGTTGCGATCGTTGCTCCTGCTTGCGTTGTCGTTGCTTTTGTTGCTGCCGTGACGTCTTGGATCTGCTCCGCGATGATGACAACGCAGGCTGACGTTGGATGGAGGACAGCCAGTTCGTCAGGACGCATTTGGTGCTGCCTTTGTCGAGATGATCCTTCAGGCTCAGCACGGGAACATGCAGGGCATTCGCGAGCTCGTGCAGCGTCCGGACGGAATCCGAGATGATGATGTGCGTGGCGGTCCTGAAATCGTCGCTGACAACATTGAATCCTTTCCTCACCGCAACACCGCTGAGAATCTTGATGCGCTGCTTCGACATGTCCTGTCCGAAGGGGCAGAAGTACACAGTGACTTCATGTGCGCACAATGATGCTGATGGCACGGACGCTGATGTTATGCGTTCAGGCAAGGCTAGCGAAGCTGATGACGATCTCGCGCATAAGGAGTCTGGGGCGGGTGCTGCTGTTGACGTTGATGCTGGTGCCACAGCTGGAGCTTCGCTTGTGTTGGCTTGGATTGGAGCCTTGCAAGGTTTTCCCGATTGCATCAATTTGATCCGTGGTTGACGAGGTGCCTCTCTGCGAGCATCACCGTGCCCATGTTCGTGCTGCAATTCTTGTGTTGGCTTTTTCTCGCGCGCTGTCTGTTCCACTCGCGGTTGTTCCCGTCGTTGGAGTCCACCTTGATCTCTTGGATCTCTTATCCGCACGCGCTTTGTCGCTCTTGCAGACTCGCGCTGCGCCATGGGCTGCTGTCCGACCTTCCATGCCACCTTCATGATTCCGCGCTTTGGCCGCCGTTCCTGCAATGGTGAATCGGGATACGTTCGAGGCGGTGTGCCTGATGCTGTGCGAGATGCAATGGGACCTTCCCTTGGATCTTCACTTGCAATGCGCTTGTCGCCGTCGCCATCACCGTCTGCGCTATTGCTGCTGTTGCTGTGTTTATCTTGCGTGAAATCCTCGAACGAGGAAAATGATGGCACCGGTGGCCTTCGTCTGCCTCGTCGTGGAATGATGACCTCGTCCTTGGCTGTCATCGATCCATCCCCCGACGACCAATCAAGACCGCCGTGATCGCTTGCCTCTGCTTCTGCTAGTTCCACAACATCCTCCCATGCGCTCGCTTGTTGCGGGAGACGCTCCTCCCGTTCAATATCTGCGACCGCCATTACGAATGCGACCAATCCGCGAGTATTGTTCTCGCTACTGCTGTTGCTGCTCGGCCTGCCGAAGTCTTCACTCGCTCATTCGCTTACTTGATGGCTTGTTTGGTCCTTGGCACCTTGTTGAGATCATTGGGCATCGACAAACCGAGTCTTCGCACCATCGAGCATCGTCAGTCGAGAATTACGCGAGGCAACGAGTTGTTCTGTTTGTTTTCGTCAATTGTTTTTGTGGTGATTACGCTTTTGTCGTCGTGCGTTGTTCGATTTGAATGGGTGAGAAATTTCATCGAAACGTCTGATTAACCGCTACAACAACGTCCATTGATTATTCGCCAAAATGTTAGCCCAACCGCCTGTAGGCCTCGCGACAACACCAGTTGACTCATTCGACAAAACTATCAAACAATCTTCTCTCTCTTGGGGGGAGAGTCAGAGAGGTACCGTACGACTGCGAGTCAAGATCACTCCAACATCTCCTTCCATGCACAAGATCAGGATCCAAGGACGAAATCGCAGAACCCGAATAGGAGTGCGTGGCGACCAAGCAACCACTATGGCAGACTCTGGAGCCAAGGGAGGCGACGGATCACTGAACAAACACCGTGCCGCAGATGTGGAAGTGCGAGTGCTGTGCGGGTACTCGTGTGGTGATCTTGTTGGGGATGGTGGGAGTGTTGTCTGCTGTGAATATTTCTCCTTTGATGATACCAGCGAACGGTTGGAAGCATCGTGCTCGCAGTGCACGTGTCTTGGCGTTGATGGTCTTGGCGTGTGCGGATTCCTCACTTCGTGACTGGCGCCTTCGGTATTTGATATCGCAGCAAGATCGCAGCCCACTTCAAATCAGCGCTCGTTTCTTTCACAAACATTGTGTCAAAACAGCTATGTGCTCGTTCGACTGTTGTGCGCCACAGATGCATTGTGCTGCCCCTTGACGATCGTAACACCAAAGCGTGCCATGGTACCTCGATCCTTCAAATGCTCACTCTCCGCATCACAATCTCACACTTCTTGATTTGGTGATGGATTCGTTGTTTGATTCTCTTTCGTGACTTGCTTGCGCTTCCTCCGTTGTTCGTGTTGAGCTCTCTTTTGGCCTCGGTTCGGCATCAACTTCTCTGTCCGTTTCTCCTTGGGACATCACTCACAATTGCCACAAGCAAGGGAGAGCACCAACTGATTCATCGTGAGGACCATCGTGAATCAAGAATTCGGCCCTTCTTCTTGGGTACTTGCAGATGATGTTTTTGGATTGAGAACACAACAGAGAAGGAGAACGCGCAGCACTCCAGTTGTCCAACTGGAAGTACGCGCAGTATCTCATGCACCCGTAGGGCATGGTGCGCAGAGGTACCAGGACATAGTGTCTTGCCGAACGATCAGACTTCCCACCCGATCAGCCTCGTGGAATGCCAAGATCCAATGATACGCATTCGTGAACGCATCCAACAACAACAACAACTATGTGGATTTATCACATGATGCATCGTCTCACTTTGCGAGCGATCGGAAACCCAAACAGAAATAGGCGCACATCCATGACGAACAGCAAACGCAGAAGGAAGCAAACTGGTTGGCCTATTTCGTGTGTAGATGACGCAGCCATGGGCGTGTAGTCATCACCTCCTGAGGCAGCGGTGTTCACTCCAGCACGCGAATCCATGGGAATGATCCCATCCGAAGTCAATAGATGCTCCAACAGGTATATCAATAGCTATGGTAGCCGCGTGACACGAGGGAACGCATCAAGATGGAAAATGCACAGTGGGCGTTTGCCCCGCGATCTATCAACGAATCACGGGCACTTCGGATTGTACCATACTTCGATGCAAACGTGCACTGTTCTGTGTGTCTGCCCGCGTCCTATCCATTGGCATTGGTTGGCAGTATCAAAAGGAGCACCGTGGCACATTTGTCTTTGACTGCAATGTTTCTCTTCCTCCCATCATCATGGTTGCCGTCGTCGTCGCCGTAGCCCCCCTGGTTGGTGCCACCGATAGGGTGGTTGCGTACCTTTCTGCACGGTGCTTGTTCCAACTTCCAACACCCCAATCTAATGCGATGGATGCTCGTTTGTCCAACTGCAACTGACAAGTTCGAACTGAGACTACGGCTACAGCTTCAAGCGCACCGACATCATCCACCATCAGCAGCAATGGGGGACCGCCACGATGATATTCGCGAGCGTCGCCAGTCTCAGTTCTTGCCCGCGCACCATCCAGGTTGCCGAACGTCACCGTTGCGAGATGGAGAGGAAGAGGCGGCAACAACGTCACCAGACACAGACCAAGACCAAAACGGAGACACAAACCACCACAACGGTCGCCACCACCCCTTCCCTTCATCTATCCTGCCGACACTCCCTGGATACAAAGCGGAGCGGACCACCACTTCGCCAAAGAGAGGCGAAGAGTCTCCGCGTGCGAGCCATGTACGACAACACGACGGATCTACCACAGAGAACGGCAGGTCGCAGCCGAGAGTGGCGCGCATCATCTGGTCGTAGCTCGCGGTTTTGTGTGCGACAATACCCTGTAAGAGTTCTCCACCAGTGACTGGGATGTATCCGTGGACCACTCGTGCGTGATGGGACTGATGCCGGACTATCAGCCATTCCCGCTCTTCATCTATCCCATAAGTAGCTTTTGTCGATAGTCGAACAGAAGCGATAGAGAATGAGCGAAGAACAAGCGCAACTATCAGTCGTGCAACCGCGTTGTGAATCAAAGGTGCTGAAATCGCGACCTGCATCTCAAACCGCTGCAAAATGCCTTCACGCAGATTGATTCGTCCCAGAGCGTTTCTCCGATGTGATGGATCAGGTTGTCGGCGTTTCTGTGCCTCCCTTCACGCTCGCAAGCGTGTTTCGCTGGGCCTTTGACACCGAAAGCCTGGTGGTCCCACGCGGCACACTGTTGCTGATCATCCACCGCCTCACAAGAATTCAAAACGCCTTCCCCAAACCACCGTTGCGGACGCGCAGTCCCACCCACCATGATTTCTCTCCCACAGTTTTTTGACGACTTTGCTCGTGTTATCGTGACGCGATCGTGCACCATTATGCGCTTGTTGGTCTCGGTAGCCGCAACAACGACAAACAACGCTGCTGAGACAACTTCATCCAGCGCAACTGCGCCGTTCCCACCTCAGAAATCAAATCCAACTCTTGAACCACAAAACAGAATCATAATTTCATGCAACAGAACAACAAAAGCAAACATCAAATCACAAGCAAACAACACAATCCAACACAATGATCACCACAACCAACACCCTCCCCCTCCACAGCACCATCCCAGAACAGCGCCAATCAAACCAACGGCCACTCGTTCTGCTACTGGTCGCAATGATTCTGGTATCTGGATTCGGATCCATCATCTCGTCCTGGGACTCCTACGTTGTCCAGCAGAAGATGGGACCTTTCATTCGATCCTCCTCGCCAGCCAACAACGCCAATGCACATGCCAGTGTCAACATCAGCCTCGTCATCGACGATGAGGAGCAGGACATCGCGGACGCCATTTTCTCTGCACCGACACCAAAACAGCAGCAGCAGCAGCAGCAGAGACATTCCAAGAGGCTCGGCCAGCCAGCCCCCGTCGCATCCGCAACACAAGTTCTCGCTTTTGCAGAACCCGTTCCACTTCCACAACAACAACAGCAGCAGCAGCAGCAGCAGCAGCAAGGGCAGAGACAATCACATCTCCGAGTTCAGAAAAAGCAAGAAAGCGCTGCCGATGCCGATACAGACCCCGCCACGGACATTGATGCTGACAACACCAACTCCGACGATGGAGTTCACAGGGTCCCAATCCACAAGGTCGGCCAGAGAGTGTTCAGCTCCATCCGAAGCTTCAAGGCCCAGCAGCAGTCGCAGACAGCCACCAGCTGAGCAGGCAGTCTCGCACCATATCACATCCCATCCCATCTCAAGCGCATTCGTGCGGATGTACATCAATTGATTGGCGCTGACACAGCAATCAACCGACAAGGCCAGCAAACAGGCATGCCAACAAGCAGGCACGATCACATAGATGGCCGAACACGCATCCTTTGAAAGGGCCGTGTCATCGGTATTCTCTCCCCTGAAACCACTCCTACAGCCGCACCGACAGTGACACTTGCAACCATGCCATGAGCACCTGGAACAGACCTGTTGAACAGTTCCATCGTTGGTTATCTTGCCATCACGCCCTTCATCATGATGCCCGCCACAATTGGGTCGGTTCTAACTCGTTCACGAAAGCGAACGACGGAGGCATCATGTCAGGCAGATTCCAGAAGGTACCACGATTAGAATGCTTCTACGTCTCTACCTGCTCCTCTGCATACCATGTAACACTGTCTCACTCACATGGCAGTGTGACAGCAAGACTACTTTTCTTCGGGTGGTGACGGAAAACGAACCTCTGGTGCGTACCCGCCGAGGTACAATCCAGAATGAGCACAAGAGCGCAACATGGGCGCCCCCTGGGAGCCTACTACTCTTCCTGTGTTTCTGAAGTTCGGCGTGACGGCAACTCAAATGGCTCCGAAGTCATCACCTTCGGATTGGAGCAGAGTGAGCTTGTGTTTCCGACAAACGGCAAGTTGCAGCAAACCCGAACCTAACACTAGCCACATAAGAGTTTGACCAATAAATCCAAACACGTTGCTCTCTATAGTATTCTAGTATTATATATAATACTATATGATGTTGTACTATAATATCGCCGAGCGCTGAGATCTATTGCATGATAGTTCGTGGAGCAGTCTCCGTCGGACATTGTAGCGGTGCCTCCAGTTCTGATGGCGAGCATGGCATTGGGCAGGGCAGGGCAGGGCAGGGCAGGGCAGAGTAGAGAGCTCTACTTTCGTACGAGTGTCATCCACTGCAACGAGGATCAACTCAACGCGCATACCCAAGCGATGCTTACCGCATGACGTGTACTCTGCACAATCGTCGAATGCGGTACCTCTATCAGTTTGCACCATACCTACATACACCTCCGTAGTACAAAAGTGTAGTAGAGGAGGAGAGGAGCGCCATCAATACGAGGACAAGCGTAACACCATACGACCTACACCTATCGTACCAACACCAGAATCTGTACTCGTGGGCGAGGTCGCAGTTTGTTAACCAAGCAACTTGTGACCTTTGCCCAGGACTGTAAGCCACGCCGCCGACACTTCGGAATCCCCAGTTGTCGTTCTTCCTTTTGCTGCTGATCCCGTACGGGGATGACAGTAGCACAGCTCGTGCCATACGAGCTATATACCCCAACACTGCGGATCCGGATTTTGCTGCTCGCTTCAAGCATGTCTCGGGAAGGCCACCAGAGCTGGCGAAGGGTTCGGTCCCCCCAACGCAAATGGATCAAAGAGGAGCCACAGAGTCACCATCAACCCCCTCCCGCAATTCAATCTTGGCTCCTTGTTCGTCATTGCGTGTGAAGGTTTCCAACCGAGTGCGCGTCGCACACCAAAAGCACCACAGCTCGCACGAATTTGTCGAGCCGCATATGCAGGCGATATCAATATAATCGTGCCTAGATACGTGCTGTACATAGAGTAGTCGATAGTCGCACTCGCCCTGCGTCACTCTCATCGTGGATTACTGCCACACCGAAGTTCAGTCGCCAGTGGTGACAAGTCTCATCGACAAGACGCGAGGAAACAAATCGATGCTGAGGAGATGTACGACTACGTTCTCTCCCGTCACTTGTACTCTACACATCACCTTCGTCCCAAACAGATTCGCCACCGGTGTTTCATTTTCGCGAAGTCGAAGGGGACGTCTGCCATGGCAGACGTGTCGTGTCGCTGGTGATGTTGCATCACGGCGTAATCGATCGACACGCAATAAGAGCGCGGTGCCTCTGTGCGAATAGTCGTGCTCGTGGTCGTAGGTCGTACCAGTGTTGGTGTGGTTGCATCTTCATTCGCGCCAGGGTGGTGGGCATGGTTGTCCTTTTTGGAGCATGATGGCAGAATGGTGCGACCCCATCCGCGCCTCCGTCGACGGCGCGAGGACAGGTGATCTCGTGCGACCTTGGGAAGAAGAGTGCCGAGAGTTGTGGAGCGATGAACTACAACAGCTCTCGTTTGGCTCATGGGACGCGCTTCGATGACGACGATGTCGGTACGTGGACGAAAGAGACTAGTTTACGACCCACTTGAGTGACGGGACCTGCAGTCCGTCCTGGGATGGTGGCAACATACGGGGTTTTCGACCAAGCCGCCCACATATTAATAAACTAGATAAAAATATAAGATGCACTATGGACGCCGATTTTGCTTTAATGTCTTATTTTAATTTTTATGGATCTTCGTAGATTTACGGTCCACTTGGTCGAATATGCACGCTGCTCCGTGATGATCGCAAGGCATTTATTAGCTTTTCCCATGCAAACAACGCAATGTGCCCAGACACGTTCGGGAAAGGCCATTTTTTGACGGGTTGCGCACGGAATTTGACATTTCAGCGACGTCATTGTTTGGCCCGTCCGAACACGTTTTTGAAATAAGGCGCCGTTGTTGGACGTTACGGTCCAAATTCAAAATTTGACTCTCGTCACAGGTCGCAAATCTCCTCACATTTTGCCACCAAATCGAGTTTTGCTTTTCGTGGTGGTGTGCGGTGCTTGTTGCATGCTCATGCAGCGTCTGTATAGTCGCTCTCTTGCCCTCCTCTTGCTCAGTTCACTTCCATCAATACTACTCATCTCCATCCTCCCATCAGTACCAATCAGCATCATGCCTGTCTCTACCACGAAAGCTGCGTCGAAGGACGCCAATCCTTCTCCCTCCAAGAAGCAACGTATGCAATCCTCTCCATCTGTGCGCCCGTTTCCATTGGATCCGATCGATCGCAAGGAACTGTTTGCGCCATCTACTGGTGAGAAGCTTCTGCCTCCATTGGGTATGGATGGGAAACAACACATTCCACCGCCTACAACAAACAAGGTCTTGCCTCCTGCGCTCAAAGGTGCGACCTTCGACAACGAGTGTGATGTTGAGATCCTCACCAACAACAAACAGGTTCGCGCACTCAATGCAACCAACGAGAAGCTCTTCGTCCGTGTGCACATCACCGCCGACAACGGCATGATTCTTGATACCTCCAAGGTCACTGTGCAGGCCTTCAGACACGGCTCCAATGGAGGGACGAAGGTGCGTGTCAAAGTCTGCGTCTCGACTCTGAAATCCCTCCCCGCACCCCTTTCCGCACCGACTATCCAACCAGCAAAGAAAGGCAAGCGCATCCAACATGGCGACGCTGGCGACTACGAAGCCTACCGCCCCAAGAGACACAACAGAACCAAGACCAGGAAATCAAGCGCGAGAAGGTTCGGATTCAAACCCAACAAGGAGAGGACTGATGCATTTGAAACCATGCACGAGGTCTTGCAGGAGCTCAGAGTGAAGAACCTCGCTTCTGTTCTTGCTGCCTTTCCTCGTTGCGGATTTGTATTGGGGCGCAATTCCGACAGGCAAGTGTGGAGCAAAGCAAAGAAGATCTTTGCGGTGGCCTCCAATGTGCTGTGGAAAGCGCTGATCCCAGCCATGACCTTGCCAGTTCCTCAGATGGAACAGGTGGTGGCGTTCGTGCGCGCGGGAGTGGACTTGCCGCCAGTCAAGCTAGCTCCCAACCTCTACACGATTTGCCTCGTCGGTGAGAAGAACATCGCACGTACAGCAAGGTGCATTCTTGCCATGTCCGCTTCGCCACGCCAGTGCATGAACCTCCTCACCAATACAAGAGCGAACTTCCTGACGTTCAGCGTCTTGGCCTCTTGCCACAGCAATACACCATCACACAGGGCCAGTTCCTCACTCTGTGCAACTACTACAAGCTGTTGAGCAAGGGCAATGTGCTTGGTGCTGCTGTCTACAACTATCGCGTCAGCGCGTACAGCTTGGCCAGTGTGGTGTCCTTCATCAGCAACACTACCACATACAAGGCAGGACTTTGTCACAACATCAAGTGGGGAGGGGTGATATTTGAAAATGTGCCAGTATTCGAATGTGGCAGGACAAGCGTAGACAAGCTGTTCCAAATATACAAGACTAGGACAAACAACCCAGTCGGTGAGCCAGCATTCCAACAAATGACAGGCCTGCTCATGCGCAGAGGCAAAGTGGTTACTGGTCTCTCCTCTTTTGAAAACTACTTCTGGATGGCAACCAAGACGCTGAAGGAGATGCTCGTGCGCTTGAATGCTCTGCTCAAGGATTCATTCAACGGTGAAGACGCACGCGACGATGCAGCGATTGAATATATTCAAACCTGTGAAACACTGGTGCACGATCTGGACCTTATGATCACATTCCTCAAGTGGGAGTATACTGCTTTGCACATGCAGATCAAGTGCAAAGAAGACCCCATGCACTGCGCTCATTTCGCCCTTCGCAAGGATTCAAAAATTCGACAGGCTAAGTCTACACTCAGCACCGAAAACACAACAGTGCCTGCCAACACCAACATGACATACATGGTCATTCATCCTCACACAGCAACCACAGAGTGTGACGCCAACGCCCTTTCTCCCATTGCTCACGATCAACAAGGCAAGGTATGCGACAGATGTGGAGAAGCGATGCGATCCATGGATGATCGCGTTGCACCTTTCATCAAGACGCTCAAGGCCAACCATCTATGCGACCACGCGGATGAACTATGCAGTATGCTGGAGGCAGTACTGGGCTTCAACAACGAGATCACTGTGTACATGGCACACCGAGTGAGAGCAAAGGTCCAATTCGAGCAGATGAACAAGTACAAGGCCAAGCTCAACAACAATGACAAGTGCACCTATGTCGTCATCAACCATAAGCAGAAGATTCTGCCAACAGCGCAAGGAGAATCGCAGACAGAGTATTGGGGCAAGAAGGGCATGTCCCTCCTTGGTGTTATGATTGTCACCTGCAAAGATGACGAATTCACGTATTGCTTTGTTGACATAATTGTTCATGGCCGGCCAACCCAAGACACACTTCAAGTCAGTGGGCTTCTAAAAATAATCCAGAAGAAGGTACGCGATCTCCTACCATCGGTCACAGAAATCATCCTGCAGTCAGACAACGCGGGCTGCTTTGCCAGCCACGAGCGCATCGCGCTTGTCTCATCGCGGATCAACAACAATGCGTCACGCAACGGACTTCCCCAATTTTTCATTTGGATCTACACAGAAGCCCAAACAGGCAAAGGGCGAATCGACACTCACTTCGCCTACATCACTATCGTACTACAATCCTACATGCAAAGCGGCAGCAAAATTCAAACCGAACACGAAATCTTCGACACGATGCGAATGGGAAATATCAGAGGTACTACCACTGTCTTGGTTGATGCATCAGGTTTGGAAGGTTGCTGCGTGATGCACAAGACAAATCCGCGCAACAGGTTCCACGCGAAGGGCATGAATGTACGATCAACGCATGAGGTGCAACATGGAAACGGCTACACAGACTTACTTGCGGCTTCAAATGCCACTGATCCAGTGCGAGTGGAGGAAGCGGAATGGGAAGACTATGACATCATGAATTTCGAGGTTCCCATCATCAACGAACACCAATCAACGCAACAACCTGACCTAGACTGATAACTAGCTAGAATATCCTAGTCTCCCAATTGAGTCCAGTCATGTATCTACTGTTGCCAGCACTGGATCAAGTCCGGTAACGTCCGTGACTGAGACCAGTCAGTTGAGTCCAACCATGCGAGACTCAACTCAGTCGTAACTGCGGGGCCAACATATGGAAAACATGCCACCACCAAACTTGATGCCAAAACATGGAAGCAAGTAAATGAGCGACCAGGTGGCGCAGGTTTGGAATTCAGGCGTGGTTCTTGGAACAGGCACGGAGTAAGCAGAGACGGCATGGCAGAGTGCGCTACTTGTGGAGTAACGCAAAGTAGAGCAGGTGGAGGCAAGAAGGAAGGAAGGTAATCATAATCTACAATTATCCCTCAATCGTCTGCTGGCATAAGGCACAGTGAATTCACTCCTTACGATTGAACATCGTACTCAACAACAACCAACCGCCAAACCGTCCAACGAACAACGATGACTGAAGTCAAGCCCGGGCAAGAGCCTGTCCTCTACTGGGAGAAGGAAGAAGCTCGGACCTACCCACGCAACATGTACGTGAAGATGGACGTATACGAGGATCCAAGTGATCCAGCCAACACCGACACCGTGGAGACTCAAGTACTCAAGTTCGATGACGGAAGCGCTGAAGAATGGCTCCGTTTCCGCCGGGAATTCGACACGCTGATGGCTGCGAAGCGCATGACGACAGCGACCCAGAAGATGGTGCATCTGAACAACCTACTGATGGGAGACGCGCAGAATCGATTCGCAACAGCCGTCCAAGCCGTACCCGGAAACACCGCTGCTGCTGCAGCACGCAAGCTCAAGGAAGGACTTGCGGCAGTTGGAGTGCCATTCTTCGGACACCCATCGAGCGCGTGGAGACGCCAGCGCAACTACATGCGTCAGTATGCAAAGTACGACCATGGTGAGCTGTCTGCCTTCCGTGCGCAGCTGCTGGAGCTCAATCAATACCTCCCATTCATGCCAAGCCCAGGCAATGGCAATGTTGCCGCATCCTTCCCTGACTTCGAGTTGGTGGAGATCCTGGATCGTGCAAGCCCAGAGGAGTACTGCCGTGCCCTGCTCCAAAGCGGGTACCAGGTGTATGAGCACTCCTTTGAGGACCTCTACCGCCGTCTCCTCGACGTGGCAAATAGCTGCCGCCCGGCAAAGAAGAACCACAGTGCCAAAAAGGGCAAGAAGGCCGAGAAGGGCTTGCGTGGCAACCGGAGCAACAAAGGGCGCAACGACCGCAACAATAAGCGCAAGAACCGCGATAGCGGCGATGCCCCACCAAAGTGTGGAAGATGCAGCCGAATTGGGCATAATACCAGCGAGTGCTGGAATGACCCAAAGAACGCGGACAGTCGCCCAAGTGGGTGGCGCGTTCCATACAAGGGCAAAAAGAGTCCTGGCAAGAACGATGAGAGCCTCAACGTGGTCTTGACCCAAGAGGTGTTCAACCAACTTGTCAGCTCCCTGCCAAGCAAGCGCACCAAGAAGAAGAAACGCCGTATCTCCGATGAGGACGACGAAAATGCCAACTACTTGCGCCAGTTGCAGCAAGCCAATAGTGATAACAGCTCTACTAGCAGTGACTCAACCAACTATCCCATGACTACTGTAGTCAGTGATGCGACCTGCTATAGCCTGGCTAGTAGAAAGGCAAAGAAGCGAAAGCAGCATCATGCGTCCACCGAAGTGATCGGTGAGACCGTGAATAGAGCAGGCAACATAGCCCAGCTCCGCATACTGTTGGATTCTGGTACATCCAGCTGCTTGGTACTGCGTGAGTTTGCCCCACGAACATTGAAGAATGGGGATGGGGTGACCAAATGGAAGACCATGGGTGGCAGTTTCTGCACATCGAGCCTAGCTACGATGCAGTTCGTGCTGCCCGAGTTCCACGGGCGCAAGTCCATACGGTGGACAATGCACGTCGATGAAACGACACAAGCCCAACAGTCCCAGTACGACATGATCGTTGGGACCGATCTCATGCATGAGCTTGGAATCGACTTGTCGTTCTCCATGAACTCCATGACATGGGACAACGTCACCATTCCAATGAAGAACAGAGGGGTGCTGACCAACAAGGAAGCGTTGGATGTCGCATACCATGTCGCAATGCAGTCTACACTACTCAATCAAGCAGAAGATAGACAGAAGCGTATCATGGATGCAGACTATAGTGAGATCGCACTAGACACCTATGTGTCCCAACTGAACCACCTCAACCGGTCACAGCAACAACAATTGCTGGCTACCTTGCAACGGACACCACAGACCTTCAAAGGAGGACTTGGTACGTTGAAGATCAAACCTGTTCGTCTAGAGCTCAAGGCAGGGGCCAAGCCATTCCATGGCAAGGCATTCCCTGTTCCAAAGGCATATGAACAAGTGACAAAGAAAGAGAGCAAACGCTTTGAGAGCATTGGTGTGTGGGAGAAGTTCTCCAACAGTGACTGGGCAGCGCCCAGTTTCATCCAACCAAAGAAGACCGGTGATGTGCGAGTACTCACGGACTTTCGCGAGCTCAACAAACACCTTAAACGAAGGCCGTACCCATTACCAAAAATACAGGACATGCTCCAGAAATTGGAACAGTTCAAATACGCGACAGCATTTGATTTGTCCATGGGTTACTACCACATTCCGCTGGACGTCCCCAGCCAAAATCTGTGTACCACGGTGCTGCCGTGGGGCAAGTATAGGTATAAGAAGCTGCCAATGGGCATCTCCACAGCTCCAGATATTTTCCAGCGCATCATGAACGAGTTGCTTAGTGACCTCGAATTTGCCTTGGTCTACCTTGATGACATTTTGGTGCTCTCGGACACCAATGACAGTGACGAAGATCACTTGTCGAAATGTCATGTGGTGCTTGTCCGCCTCCAAGAGGCCGGGTTCGCCGTTAACCTGCGCAAGTCGTTCTTCATGATGAAAGAACTAGACTACCTCGGGTATCACCTGACCCAACGCGGTCTAGAGCCACAGCCCAAGAAAGTGGAAGCGATACAGCGAGTGCTGCCGCCGTCGAATAAACGACAACTAAGACGTTTCTTAGGCATGATTAACTACTACCGCGATATGTGGAAGCGTAGGAGCCACACCTTAGCGCCACTCACGACCCTCGCAGCCAAGAATACGAAATGGCACTGGGGCAAAGCGCAACAAGTAGCATTCTGCGAAGCCAAACAAATGGTGATGCGAGAAGCAGCTCTAGCATACCCGGACTTCTCCAAGGAGTTCCATGTGCATGCGGATGCGAGTGACTACCAACTTGGTGGAGTGATTGCTCAAGAAGGGAAACCCTTGGCATTCTATACTCGCAAACTAAATGCTGCCCAAACTAGATACACCACAGGAGAGAAAGAACTGCTAAGTATAGTCGAAACACTGAAAGCATTCAACAACATTCTCCTTGGTCAGCAAGTAACAATACACACAGATCATCTCAATCTGCTGTACAAGCCGCTATCGTCTAACCGACTCCAGCGATGGCGAATACTACTGGAAGAATACGGACCCACTGTGGTCCATGTGAAGGGAGAGAACAATGTGGTGGCAGATGCCCTCTCACGCCTCCCAATGGAACATCGTGACGACGATGTGTCCAACACTACCGAGGAAGAAAGAACCCCACTATCATACATGTCCACAACAGAGACTGAGAGTGCGGAATTCCCAATGAAACCAACAACAGTCCAGAAGTACCAACAAAAAGATAAGATATTGCAACAACACATGAAAACTAATAGCAACACAGACTACACGACAAAGAATGTCGAAGGAGTCTCCCTCATACATTACAAGGACAAGATATTTGTACCAAAAGGCTTACGTGCACGAATAGCTGAGTGGTATCACCACTATCTGGTACATCCTGGGCAAACCCGGATGGAGGCAACCATTAGACAACTGTTCTATTGGCCTGGACTGAAGGCAGAGATCGCTGACCACTGCAAGTCCTGCAAACAATGCCAACTATCAAAGAAGAATCGAAAGAAGTATGGCCACCTCCCTGCAAAGCAAGCGGAGACCAACCCATGGGAACGGGTCAATGTCGACCTCATTGGACCATACACCATCACCACTCCATCCAAGCAGAAGCATGAGATGAGAGCAATGACGATGATCGACCCCGCAACAGGATGGTTCGAGATCGCCGCAATCAACAAACCAAACAGTGCAGAGACTCAAAGAGCATTCGACAGCCAATGGCTCGCACGCTATCCACGGCCCAGCCAATGTGGATTTGATAATGGAAGCGAATTCAAGCTACTGTTCTCGACGATGTGCGACAACTTCGGCATCAAGAAGAAAACTACCACTAGCCATAACCCACAAGGGAATGCAATACTAGAACGCATTCACCAAGTGCTGGGAGATGCATTCCGGACGTTCCAGCTTGACAAGCAGGAACATAGTGGAACGCAACCGTGGGAACCATTCCTCACAGCAGTGGCATATGCAGTACGCACAACGTACCACACTACTCTCCAGGCCACACCCGGACAGTTGGTGTTTGGTCGCGATATGCTCCTTCCAGTGCGCTTCAAGGTTGATTGGGCTCACATAGCCAAGCGCAAGCAAGAAGCAATCAACTGCTCCAACAATAGGGAGAACTCCAAGCGCATTGCGCACAAGTATAAAATTGGAGACAAGGTACTCGTGACGAAGCCTGGACTCCTACCCAAGATGGCACAGCCACGGGAAGGACCGTTCACCGTCAAGGGAGTCTTTACGAATGGGACACTCCTAGTCCGAAAGGGTATCATCACCGAGCGCATCAACATACGCCGGATCACCCCGTTCTTCGAGTAGTGCCCATCGGGAAGCGAATGACCTAGACTGATAACTAGCTAGAATATCCTAGTCTCCCAATTGAGTCCAGTCATGTATCTACTGTTGCCAGCACTGGATCAAGTCCGGTAACGTCCGTGACTGAGACCAGTCAGTTGAGTCCAACCATGCGAGACTCAACTCAGTCGTAACTGCGGGGCCAACATATGGAAAACATGCCACCACCAAACTTGATGCCAAAACATGGAAGCAAGTAAATGAGCGACCAGGTGGCGCAGGTTTGGAATTCAGGCGTGGTTCTTGGAACAGGCACGGAGTAAGCAGAGACGGCATGGCAGAGTGCGCTACTTGTGGAGTAACGCAAAGTAGAGCAGGTGGAGGCAAGAAGGAAGGAAGGTAATCATAATCTACAATTATCCCTCAATCGTCTGCTGGCATAAGGCAAGCCCATTCGCCCATACCTGGTGGAAGTGTTGGAGGAGGTGTGCAGAGTGGCACGCGCGGACCCCAAGAACAGACCGACCGAGTACGAGGCATTCAGGCGGTGCATGGAGACGACCGAAATGAAGACTGACTGGTATGCGCGGGTACACGTGAACCCAATGCGAGTGAAGCAATACATGTCCGCGTCGTACCAGCGCACGAAACCGAAGGCCGCGAACACGAGAACCCCGGAAACCACGATAAACAAAAACGTGACAAACACAACGAACACAACTAACACCCCACCACCGACGAACACGAACAGCACCGACACAGAGATCGTGCCTGCACAACACACAACAGCAGATGAGGAGGAAATCGCGCTGCAACAAGAAGAAAACGAAGCATCGGAGCAAATTGCGTGCGAGACACAAATAATGAAGGAGAATACGGAATTTCCAGAGTTGGTGGAACAAAATGTGAGGACACAATTGTTGCGGCGAGTCAGAGCTGCAATGGAGACAAGTTATTACACACATGAAACCCAATTAAGATGAAAAGGGGTAAAGATGCAGATTATGAGTCTTATCAATGTCGTACGAGTCTGTGCAACTGCTTCACTGCTGGATCGTCCTTGATTGGTGCACGTGTTCACAGCGTAACGCCAATTCAACGGTTTCACACGTATCACGGTTTGGAGGGACTAAGAAAATAAATTAGCACTGCAATTGACATCGATAATTTTTCTTTTGGCGATACGAATCAAGGCACAAAGACACTGAATCTGGCCGTTGTGCGCTAGTCGTGTCTAGATGAGCGCGAAATCGATGGGTCCATAAAACTTAAAATAAGACATTAAAGCAAAATCGGCGTCCACACAGCATCTTATATTTTTATCTAGTTTATGAATATGTGGGTGGCTTGGTCGAAATCCCCGTATGTTGCCACCATCCCAGGACGGACTGCAGGTCCCGTCACACCAGAAGTAAACTTCTGGTGTTTCTGATAGGTCTGTGCTTCACCGATACGTCGGCGTCGGGCGGATCCGAATTGCGAAGCGGAAGGAAAACGGCAAGGGGAGAGGAAGGTCGGCAACGGAGGTCACGAGCTTCAGTGGCATAAACGCACGTCAATGTTCCACGACCTGATGCCAGTGTTTCGTTGAATTGACTCAATAAATGTCCGAGAACACTTCAATCAGGAAAAGCACGGAATATCTATGTGGGCCTTTGTAGAACATGTTTGGACACGCCCAACCGAATTCCATACCAACCTGGAAGAAAGAAGAAGTCTGTCTTCTCCGAACACGAATTGACGACACAACTGACGAACCGAACAACCGAACACCTCGACAACACGACAACCGAACAACACGACGACAAACAACGAGGTCCAACACGAAGAAAACCACGACGAAACCACGCAGGACCACACAAACACGACGCAGATCCGTCAACTTCTTTTCACTTCACTGTTTGTTTTCCCCATAAATTTCACATTGCTCCAATCGACACTGGCCCTCTGCATTCCACTTCGCTTCATTTTATTTCACTTCACTTCACTTGAACCCAATCCAACTCGCCCATCAATTCAATCACAACAACAACACCATGAACACTACCATGAACAGCACCATGAGCGACAGCAGCTCCACCTGCGCGCAATCGCCGATCATCATCCACCTGCCAATGGGCCAAGAAGAACAAGAACACGAAGCTGCCGCTCCACAGCTGACCTGCAGCGCCTCCAGAAAGGCATCATCATCGTCCAAGATGCTGCTCGGTCTTGTCCTCTTCGCTCTGGTGGCCCTTTTCGGATACGCCACAATGGGGCAGCAAGCAATCCATCCGCCACCATCATCATCATCCATTGCTACCAACAACAGCAACGACGCTGACATCGTCAGCAACCACCTCCGATCGGCATTCCCCAGCACCAAAAGACAGCTGGACGTTGATGGACTTGCCTTCGGCGATCCAAAATACGAAGCCGAGTACAAGGAAAAGCTGAAGAACCGCAACATCGCCAAGGAGCACAAGGCCAAGTTCGAGGCGCCCTCGCTGGCCGACGCAAGCCAGTCGCAGCACGAACATCCACAGTACCAGTCAACGTTCCAAGAGCAAGAGGTGCATTCTCAGTAGAACAGTAGCAGGGCGAGATCAGAGCACAGATCAGGTCAGGTCAGATCAGAGCTGTGCAACAATTCGCAACAATTCAGAGACCGCACATGCTCACAAAAGAATGCAGAAGAAGGGAAGGAGGCTGGACTGAACGAACAGCACCCTCCGGGCAAGACGCTCGCCAACGAGATCATACAACTGCCTGAAGCATTACACACCACTATCCATGCCAGCCACGGCAACAAGAGCACAAGAGCACATAGAAGAAGCAAGAGTAAACGACTAAAGATGTATATATATATACACACACACACACTACAATGAGCATGGACATGGAAATGGTATTGGCGGTGGTGATTGCAGTGGCAGCGAGATCGTGCGCTCTGGAGGCTTAGCAGTTTGATGGTGATCAAGCCAACGGTCACTGCCAGGGGATTGGCCTGTTCTTATGGCACCATAGTACGATCTGCGGGCTGCGAGTATGCACGGGCCACCCCCAGATCCTGTCACCTCCACACTCCATGTTCCAAGAGAAAGAAGCATGACGTGGAACCTTTGACAGCACACCACAACCGCGCGAATGACAGCAACAGTAACCGCAACAGCAACTCTCATTCAACAACAAAACAAGCATACATACACGCAGCTGACTGAGCGCCGCGGCGGTGTATGCGTGTGAAGGTACAAGTAGGGGCGGTACCATTCTACTGGCGCAGCCACAGCGGGTACTCATCTCGACCCGCCCCAACAGGGTATGTACCCGCACCGCACACACAGGAGTGCACATCGCATCACATCGCATGTGTGTGTGCGAGCGACGTGGCTCATACTCCACATCCGCCAACTGCCATCAACACACCTTGACCCAAATGCACCCGAGAATTCAGTCTCGCCGGAAATTCTACCGCATCCTCGTGGTGGAAATGGTGGCGTGACTGTTCACGAAGCCGACGTGACTGGCGGAGATCCCGTGTCTGAACTTTTTTGGTGACAAATTGGGGTCACAAACTCGCAAGGCTCCCGAACAAGATTGCCATCATGGAGGCGAATGCTGACGCCACCAGCCCCAGTTCCAGCTCGCGGAGAGGGAGAGAGAAGTCCAAATGATCGCAGAACGACTCGTTCCCTGCCACACGCATGCGCAGCATCCTCGTATGCAAGACACAGTGAGAATTAGATGCGAATAGAAAGAGATAAGTGTTGAGCAAGCCCCGAAGAAACAGGCATGCCCCACCCATGCCCGCCAACGCGTCAATCAGTCCGATCGAACGCAAGCCTCTTGCCACCTGTTGGTATTCCAATACACTTTCGAAGCCAAGGTGGAGAGGACAATCGATACCCTCCTCACTCTCTCTCTCTCTTGGCAGGCCCAAACCACACTCGACCTCGCTGTGAAAACTCCGGTCCCAAAAGGGGCGTGAAACAAAAAAGACAATGTCTGTTGTCCAAGAGAGAAGCGATGAATGCATCCATCAGTTGTCACTGTCACAGTGCCATACCCGTACTGTGGTGACGCTCCTGCCCTGTCACGAAGTAAGAATGACACCGCCATGGCTGGCGCAGACGGCACAGATGAATGAGAGTGTCAGCCACTATGATGTGGTAGCGACTGTCATGGCTGCGGAACAACTGGCTGGAAGGTTGGATGAGCTGTGGGTGTGATTTGGCTGTGATTTGGCTGTGATAATGACCTGGGCATTGCACACGTGATGTGTTTGCGTACCCAAAAGAGCAAACAAATGAATGACCAAGCCAGCCCACGAAGAAGGGACGAAGTTGGAAAGAAATGCACCCAGTGACCCTCTCCTCACAGAGACGGCGAATACTTGTGCCTGGCCCGAAACGGCGCAGAACGTTCTCATTCCTGATCGACGAGAGAGGAGCTGCAGTGAACGGAAAGCAATCGATTTCCCCGCAATGTTGCCTTCCTCTGCTCTGCTCTGCTTTAGCTGGACGAGCACTTGCACTCATGTGTCGGCTCGGAGTGCGCATTATTGTGCCATGCCTGTGGTTTCGGAAGCACAGAAACCATCGATCCCCAGTCGTTTTTCTCCATGTGTTTTGCCTCCCTTGCGTTCGCCCACGAGCTCCCATCACACAGTAGCGAAGGCCGGAACGACCGAGCATCCAAACGCAGTCTACGCTCTGCGAACGCAACAGGTGCTGATCGCTCGAGTGTGGGAGCCTTGGAGCCTTCTGCACTTTCTTGCCGCCACAAGAGAAGGATCACAAGGGCTCCACGAAAGCTGAGCATAGAGAGGGCTGTGACGCTGTTCCTCGCTGCATCTTGTCTCGCGCATATGCTTCTCCGAATGTCCAAAGGGGCAGAACGCACTGTTGAAGAAAGAGTCCAAACAAGCAGTCTGCTCTGTACCATGTATTCGCATGCGTAGACCGTAAGAATAATAGCCGCAATTGGCATGAACGACTCGGAGTCCCCTGATGTGGATTCGATGGAAGAAAAGCACCGAAGGCAGCAAAACCAATAAAGACGGTGCAATTGAGTTGGGAACTATAGTGAAGGGCAGAAGTAGAGAACATACCTCGTGGAGTAGTGCGGAATGGAATGATCGTTCTGACAGGATCCGATTGACAAGGGTCTTTGTGGTTCCTGCTTGATCTTCTCTCCCCCCTGGTATAGTTTGGTCAGTTTCTGATGCAGCTGCACGGATCATCAGCCGCTGATGTTGTTGGTTACGCTCGTATTCCAGCTGTCGTCTTTTCCCATCCAGAACGAATCGTACTGCTCTGCAATGTTGTCCATTTGATCGCATTCGGGGAATCGGCCGAATCACGACAAAAAGTGAGACAACGCCGAACGGAACGAAATTGGATCTTGGTTGGGCCCGATTGTTCCGTCATTTTATTGCCAGGTCGCTTCTCGTCCTTCGTGGTCGAATTAGTTCCCTTCGAAATTTTAAAACTCACAATGACACTGGCGCCGGCATTAGCCACGGTTCTTCTTTTGTGACCTCGCATCTGCGTTGCTGGTGTTACCATTCGCGAGTATGCCTAACTCGCACACGAGTTGCGGATGCGGATCACCCCTCTCCCGACATTGCTCGCGTCTTGCTGGCACGATTGATTTGTGTCGATTTCCTGCCAGGCAACGACACCACACATGACATGCAACCAACACGTTCTGAAGCGCACCATGCAGCGCGAAATGCATCAACTCTGCTTCATTCAACTCAACTCTATTTGGAGGTATTCAAGGATGGCAGGCATGGTGGGCGCTGAGTTTCCACGACGATGCTCCACTCTTCTGCCATGACAGCCCAGGAAGCTTCCATGAGGCCCACGCCCGCCAGAGTACGAATACGAGTACGAATATGAATAGCAACGCATGCCCTGCGAGTGGCCAAAGTTTGCGGTCGGCACAACCAATTGCGAGATTCCAATGTGTCGCACAATCGTGACATCGAGAAAGCGAAGGTGTTTCCTATGGTGGTCCCGAATGTGTGGACTCGCCCTGACGATCTTCTGTGGTTGTAGGAGCTATACCGGCACCAAAGAGACGGCCGCTCTCGCAAGACTCGGCCAATTGCTCCATTCAGATGATGGTCATCGTCGTTGTTGAACGTGGCAACAATGTCCGTTCGCAGCTTGTGCGGTGGTCACAAAGTCGCCGACGATGCTCGCGCCACAATCCATTTGCGCCATCCGAGGAAGAAAAAAGACGAACATTCTTCCCTTCGGAGTCCCGTGGTTTGCTTTGTTGATGGCAGAATACTTACGCGAGCACTAGTACGAGTACGAGTACGAGCACGAGTACGAGCACGCGGAGGGATCAGTATCGCAGCGAAAGCACCAAACAGGTCACAATATTTGAACGTGATACAACAGAAGACTCCATTCCAAGATAAGAGCATACTCCTTCACTAGCCTCATCTGAGCCACAGCAACAAATACAACCAAACAGCATCAAGCAACAACACACAACACCAGAACTAGCGACCTATTAGGTTCCAATAAAGTCGCGACAATGACGACAATACCGCATCCCTATCTTGTTCAAGAGTTCCCTCCATGTGGCGCTCCACAACACGATAGCAACGATGCGAATATGGATGCCGATACCGACGCCGATATTGAGTCCAAGCCTGAGGGAAGGGAGGGTCGTAGGACTTTGCCGCCTGCACTTGATGACGAGCTCGAGACCAAGACCTTCGCAACGATGCCTCCATCCTCATCGACAACATCTTCTACCTCCACCTTCGTCTGCGTACTTCTGTTCGTGTGCCTTGGGATTGTCACCTTGATCCAAATCACATGGACGAGCAGCGAAGCACCGCTATCACCATTGGCCATCGAATCGCCGTCACGAGTGGATCAGCTCAGATCGCATCTGCGGCAGAGACACGATGGCAAGCCATCGCCCGCACTCGCCGAAGGATTGGATCCTCTCGACAACGGCACGATACGCCGGAACACGAACGTGCGTTCTGCCATTCGAAGCCGGCAAGTACCAAGTGCAATTAGCGACCAACCTGACGAAGAGGACGACGGACCCACTATCACTACTACGAAGGACACCGATGACTCTCTACCAGGTCGACGATCACGCTTTCGACTCTCACCCGAGAATCAGACGCATCGTGCACAGAGACTGCACCAGTTGCGTCACGCGACGCATGGAATCAGTGAAAGAAACCATGACGATGATCGAAGCAGAGATGCTGACGAAGAGGAACGCGAGAATGAGCCGTCCATGATCAGCCTCAACACGAGCAGCTATGACCGTCCCACAAAGACACCAAACGACATTCAGTCATCGACTCTGTTGGCCGAACGCGCAATCCAGCACGAAGGCGTGTCTGCCGTCTACGGAGCGACTGACGTAGATGCCTCAACGACGCACACAGTCCGGTCAAGTCATCAACCCAATCTTCTTCTTCTCAACTCCGTCCGCAAACTCCGATCGGAGACAGTGAGCAGATCGTAGCGTTGCCTACGCACTGTGTTCGGAGATAACTCGTCGCACTCTGGTCTACACGTAGATTCCTACAATAGAATACTATAATATATAATATATAATACAGCATTGGTACAATACAATACAGGTTTATTCCTCCCCACGTGGGGTCAAGTGAAAAGTTATTATTGGTAGGAGAGCCGCATCGCACGATTTCCATGACGATTGTTTCCATTTGGTGGCCTTGGAACAAACCCAAACAACGAAAATGACCATATTAATATTATATACACCTCAAATTTCCAAAACAGTGCAGCAGCGACGGTGTGGCTCAATGGTAGAGCATTGGTCTTCGGAACCAAAGGTTGTGGGTTCGAGCCCCATCATCGTTAGTCGCCTGGTCTTTTTGGCCATTTTGCTTCCACGTGTGCACGTCGCACGTGATGCATCAATTTTTCGTGTTGTTGGTGCTCGTGCATGCAGAAAAGGCAACAGAAAACAATGCATTTTTGGCGCTCTTCTCTTTTGTCTTCACAACAGCCAATGCTCATGCACAAACACAACTGCGACTTGAGGAGACAATAGCAGAGGAGAACAACATTGTCATCATCATCAACATTGTCATCACCAATACTTGGACGCCATAACATTACTTTGCACCAGATGACATCTGCTGATAAGGAGTGCGAGGGAAAGCCGATGGAGGCATCGCAACTGCAAGGCTCGCAGGCCGGTGCTGCAAGTGAAGGCCCGTTGGATTTCAAAACGCCTTCAAACGCAGAATTGCTGGGCAACGAGAAGAACCTGCTCGATGCCGACGTCGAGCTGGAGGGCGTGCGCAAGATCCTGGAGATGCTCAAGGAGGACGAGATTGATCTGATCCCCGATCTGCGCATGCCGATCCGTCATCTGCGAGCCCAGAAGGGTAATGTGAGCAAGGCCGCCGACTCCATTCGCGATACGTTGAAGTGGCGCACGGAGTTCCAGATCCAGCGCCTCCTAAAATGCGTGAGGCCCAAGCAAGCGGCAACGACAGAAGCAGCGAAAGGGGAGGAGCAGGTCGAGGATGACGTGGAGTTCCGAACGATGATGGAGGCAGAGAGCGAGACAGGGAAGAACCAGGTTCGCAACTACACCAAGGAGGGACGCGCCGTCCTCTTCCTCGACAACTCGCGCAACAACACCAAGAATGATGTGCACAACATGCGGGCCCTGGCATGGAACATCGAGAAGGCCGTCGCCTGCACGCGCCGCAAGTCCAAGGAGATCACCGGCAAGGCCTTGGACAAATACTGCATCGTCATCGACTTCAGCGCCTTCAGCTTGCGCGCAGCACCATCCCTGTCCGTCAGCAAGGAGACGCTGACGATCCTGCAGGAACGCTACCCGGAACGCATCTACCGCATCTTCCTCATCCACGTGCCGATGAGCTTCCGCATCTTCTGGAACCTGGTCAAGCCATTCATCGATCCCGTCACGAAGGAGAAGGTCTGCTTCTGCACGCCTGGTTCCAATGACATGAAACGCTACCGTGATGAGTTCACGGAGGAAGGTTTCGCCCAGCTGGAGGCCTGCTGCGGCGGCAATGAATCAGCGAAGGACTTCAACGCGGAAGCCTACCTCGAGCTTCCATTCGATGCTGCCTACGTGGAGATATAATTTTTTCTTGGAGGCCCGAGCTTTGGCTGCGACCACGATGACGCAGCGTTGGGGGCCATGGTGGTCAGCAGGACGTAAACAGCAGGAAGCATCGTCCAACATATTATATTACACTAGTACACAGACACAATCAGCAGCAATGCAATCGCAGGGGATGGATGAATGGGTGATTTGGTGCATGAGTCCATGAAGGATGGTGATTGTGGTATTGGAATGATGATGTTGGCGCCATGGAACAGCACACGAGAACAAAACATAACACGTTCTACTACACCACTCTACTCTTGCATGCATCGTCGTAGTACTCGCATCCTGAACGGGTCGCCTCCACGCTCATGGGATTATTCATCGACGGGGCAGGGGATCCGCAAATATAGCCTGATGGGAGCGCACTCGTAGCCGGGCACCGTGCTTGAGCATGAAATGCCGCCTTGTTCCATTCAGACAAAAAGCACCCGCCTTGTGCTACAGCAGTGCCGATGCGCCGACAATGGCACTCGGGATGACCAAAGATAGCAGCAGACATCCAATGTTGCCAAACCAAGGCCGTATCGTGCTTGATGATGAGTCATCGGCTCTGACACCATCTCTCGTTTGTTTCGAATCGTCCTCGGAACGCTTCGCAGCCTGATCTTCCTGTGAATCGTCTTCGTCGCTCTCACCGTCACCGTTGTCCACGATATCGCCACTTTCCGCTGAGGCTCCACTTCCTCCATCACCAGTGGGCGGTTTGCTGCTGTCCCCGCTCTGGCTTGAATCCACGTCCTTGGTTGGAGGCGTGGTTGGAGATGCCACTGAAGGTGCGGGTTGCGACGAAGTTGGCATCTTGGACGGTGTCGAAGTCGGCATCGCAGTTGGTGTCATGGAGGGAGGAGCACTCGGAGTGCCCAAGTTTGGATCTGGGTTCACGGTGACTTCGGCGCAGTTGAAGAATTGCTGATTGGGATACGAGATGGGAGAGATGATTGTTGCGGTGGTAGTGAAGGGAGCAATAGTGGGCATGCCAATGTTGCGTTTGCAAGTGCAATTTGGACATCATGGCATGGGCAGTGCGATGGCCAATGCATCAACATGTGAGCGAGAAGCATCATGTGCGAACACCGCAATACTACTACGAGTAGGAAGGCAATGGCAACTTCAATCAATATACCGCACCAATGGCGCAACAGCACCATCGCAACAACACTGCAGCAAGACCACAACCATTCGAACTCACCTCAGGTCCGCCGTTCATGACCTCTCCACTGATTTTGTACGGGAATGGACAGACTGGCAGCTGTGACTGCCAAAAGTTGGATGGCAGATGCGAATTGGTGGTGAAGTAATCTTCGTACCCCGGCGGGGAGCAGCTGTTGGCCGTGATATACCTCCATTGGAGCAGCACCGTGTCACCCACCAGATCCACAGGTAATTGAAATTCCATCTTGAAGATCCGTTCCTGATTCCAACCCGCACCGCCGTGGAAGTAGCCTCTGTCTGGATAGTTGGGATCTGCAATATGATTGATGAAGTTGGTTGGAAGAGAGAGAGAGAGAGAGAGAGAGAGAAGACGCAGCATGACGTGGGGCAGGGCCAATTGAGTCAGGCTGATATCCAGTACAATTGCATACCACTCTGCGCCATGAAATCACGCCAGGCAGGAGGCAACACTGGAGATGCGCACGCGCATAGCAATGGGCATGATCGAGTATCTGCACGCACCTTCTGGCATACCATGCGTGACATCCCTCACAAACATCAACGAATGCTCGTCCATGCATTCCTGAGTGGAATCACCGCCCAAGGCACATCCCTTGATCTCAAGATGGCCGCCATGATGCACCCATATATCCGAGGTGACCGTGATGACGTCCCCTTGCGTGTATGTCGACTGCGACTCCCATGGCATACGATGTGGCGGGCTGCGCGCATCGTTCCACACATCGTAGTCCAGTCCACCCTCCGAAACGCCGCACACGCCGTTGTTTCTGTTGAGGCAGTGCGCGCAGTACTCGGCCGGTGGGATGCCGGCTGAATTCTCGCTCCTGTCCTCCGTTCCTTCGAGTTTGGCAACGTAATTGCGTGATCTTGGCGTCATGATATAGCCATGGCCATCGACGCAGGGTATCGTCAACAGTGACAGCCACGATGGTGACATGAGAAGCAGTAGCAGTATTAGCTGCGCCGGCTGGCATGTATTCGGATGAGAAAGCATTCTCAATGTTGCCTGACCGACTTGTCTGGTTGGTCGCAGTGTCCGTTCTTGATTGAAGGATTGAATTGTGGATGACACTAATAATGGTATAATAGCTGTGGCGCTTGCTCGGAAGAGGTTTGGTGTCTTCTTGGTTGCTGCTGAGGTGCGAGCTACGTCAATGGTACAAAGTGATGAGATGTTGCAGTAGAACAGAATCGTGTTGTGTCCTTCGCAGTCCAGGTGCGCAAAGATCCTTGCTTGCCGCTGGTGCGCTTGTTGCTCTTGTCATGTGCGATCCCCATCTGCCCACGATGCTTCCCATCCATCGCCTCAGTCGTACACAACCAACTCCGAGAGAGTGTGCGATCATTCTTCTCTGTCGGCATGTAATTCGTGGGGACAATAGTCGTAGATCGTACTCCCACCATCTTTCCGTTTCTCTCCCTCAAATTCCCACATGCGCCACTTCCACGACCTTTGCATTTGTGTCTGCGCATCGCGGCGCGCTCACGATGCGCCCTGAGGAAATCACCGTCGCCAGCCAAAGAATGAGTCGCTTCGGCCTTATTTGTGGAGACGGGAAACGACGTCCCAGAGACGTCCATCGCCATGAATGTATCGGAAGATCTATCACAGTGACAAACCAGAAACGGCCCTTCTCATTTTTTGGTGAGCGACGAAGCATGAACCACCAACCATCACCAACTTCAGCATCCCACACATTTGTATCGCAGAACTTCACGAGTATGCTACATACCATTCTAAGAATATAATACGAGATGCTATCAATCTAGAATATTGTACTATAATATAATAAGATATAATACCATAGAGAAGTCTACATATCTAAAATATATGTCCATCCACACCCGTGGGTGCGCTCTCGGCCCTATCGAGATCTCAATGTGTGTATGGTATTGCAATGATTGCGACTGCAAATGCAACGCAAATGCAACCGTCGTCGTCCCCAAGCACTTCAAAAATCCAGGATTGCAATTGTCAGAATCCTGCCATCTTACCATACCATACGTACTCTGCCATCGAGAACCTGGCCATGCAGGAATTCGAGCTTCGACTTGCAGCCATGACTCGCCACCCGTTGAGTGAGCATCACGTTCGTCGCACCAAAGCGTACTGCTCCCTGAGCTGCGACGTCTTCCCATCAGCACCCCATTCCGAAAACAATTTGATTGCCTGTTCGAGGTGGTACTTCGCAGCATCCTCATCATCCTCGATCAGCAGATGTATTGCGAGGCGCTCATTCGCCATGGCTTGGTTCTGGATCATCCCTGCTCGCCCCCAGGCGCGGATCACAGCCTGGTACTGCTTCACGGCATCGTTGAAAACATCAGGCTTGTCTTTGCCGTGTGCCTTCAGCGCGGAGCGCTCCGCTTCCAGCATGGCCAGGTAATCCACGGCATTTGGATTGCCCTTCTTCACCACGTTCTGGAGGATCTTGCGTGCTTTCCGCGACAACTTCTTGTATTTGATACGCTTCAATCGGGAAAGTCCATTCGTCTGCTTGGCGACGATCATGGAGGCGAAGGAAGCGAAGAACATGAACGGCATCATTGCGATGTATCCGGTCGAATTCTTCACATCGTCGTCGAACGAGTAATGCGCATGCTTCGCCGCTTTCTCGTAGTCGTTGAAGTATACCGAGACGAACACTTTCGCTCGCAGAACGTTGCGTTCGAAGAATGTGTCATGCGTCGTTTCGATGTGACCTGCCGCAGCAACTTCATCGAATGCATCGCCGACGAGTAGCGTCCGATGCTGTGATCTCCCTTGGAGATTGAGGATCATCTGCCATCGCAAGGCAAGGTTCTCAACGAGCTTCGTTTGGTTGAAATCGATGCTCACGCGCGTGTACTTCGCGTAGTCTGCTTCAACAGTGTTCAGCGACTTCGCCGTGAACCAGCAGAGCTCGAGGTAGAACAGGATGCACCACAGGCCGGTTTGCACGTCACCTGTTGCCATGCTCAATGAGTATGCCTCCAGGAGGGGCTGCTTGCAATCCTCTAACTGCCTCACGCTGTTAAGGACAAAGCCATTCGTGGACAGGGTGGCTCGGGCTACGGCAGATTTGTCCTCAATGTTCATCGTCCTGGTCAAGTTCAGTGCGTAGCTTCCGTACATCTTCGCTGCCTCCATGTCACCCAGGATGGGGCCCAGCATCAGCGACATGTTCGCGATGGCGTTCGGTGCAAAATCGGTCTTGCCTTTCGTCATTGTCCGGTTGATGATGTCCGTCAGGATCAGTGGCTGGAGCCCTTGATCGCAGACGAATGCCATCGACGCAAACTTCCCCAATGTCTTCATGGTGATGGCATCTATCGGGTCCTGCGCAGGCTGCAAGGATTCCAGGTACCCAATCGTCCATTTCTTTGCAGATTTCTTGAGCTGGATCACGCGCATGATGACATGCATCAAGCGAATCTTGCTGTTCCTGGGGTATCGGTATCCGAGCTGCGCCATCACTTCCTCGCCAACCTTCATGGTGTCAGTGGCTTTGCTGCCAGTGGCCGTGGCCAGAGCTCCGTCCATCAGCACGTGGTAGACCCTGATCTTCTCAGTTATCGGCCGGTCCTTCAACGAGACGACTTGCTTGCCGTACTCATTCATCTCTTGAAACTTGTTGCTCACGAAGGCGCATTCGGTAGCGCACGTGAACAGCTCGAGGCTCATTTCGTAGTGCGAGTCCCAGTGACCCTCCGGCATCAAGTTGATCGCCGTACGAAGATACTGGAATGCGGCGACAAACGCTGCATGCGACGCAGCTTTGATCCCCGCCTCGAAGTTCAAGATTGCCATTCGGAAGCGTTTGCACATCGGTGCGATATCCTGGTTTACGGGAGGGTCCGTTTGGGATGTCGGCGACGAAGTCGGGGGCGAAGTCGATGGCGACGATGGATATGGTGGGATCAAATCCATGCGACGGTTCATCAAATTTGCCACAGTGTACAGCGACCGATCGAGGTCGTCTGGCGACAGCTGCTGCATCAGGGTTTCACCTATGTAGAACTGAAGCTGCGATAGCTGTGACTTGGATGGGACCATGTCAAGGGCAGCCTCTTGCACTTTGTCATGAATGAAAGAGTATTCAGACGACACGAGGGTTGGTCTGGACATTCTCTCCTCGCTCCCGTTGTTCCTGGTCGCACCAACGGCCGCGGCAACAGCCTGCTCTGCTTCTGTGCCTGCGCTTGCATCGGTAGCATCGCCATTACTGGCCTTGATGGCGCTTGCAATGTTCACCGCATTGACTTTCGCGGCTACGATCATGGGAGGATTTGATTGATCGTCCGATGCGACATGTTTTGGGCTATCTGAGTATTCATGGCACTCGATGAGACCTTCTTGCTGATACACCTCCAGGATACCAAGCCACTCATCTTCGCTCTGTGGTGGTGGCCCGCCAAACAGCATTTCGTACAATTCACGGTGGCCTGCCATTTGACCTTCCACGAACCCTCTCATCGTCGCCCGCAGCAGCGACCACGAAAAAGTCGATCCCAAGCATGCTGCAATGGGCAGGATGTACTGTGCTGTCTCGATCTGTTGCAGCTTCATCTTCATCAACTCCACCACGTTCATGGTTGCTGGAGTATCGCGTCTGATCCGATCATTGTCCCACACCCACCTCATCGCACCGATGTTGTAGGAGAGGAGGTTGTCATGTGCGAGCATGGTCATGAACTGTTGCACAAAGAAGACGTTCCCGTCCGTCTTCTTGTGCACGATCTCGGCGAGCTCGGAGCTGCTGGAGTTGGGTTTGGCCATGTATTGATGACGGCTGGAGTTGGCTTTGGCCATGTATTGATGACGGCTGTGGCTGCTGTCTGCGTTCAGGCTATCATGGAGATTTAGCAGCTGCTTCAACATTGCGTGGACGTTATCCAACGACAGATTGTTGACTTCGAGGTCCGAGTACCGGATGAACCGTTCCTGCCTGTTCTCTCGGATGCAGTCGAGCATTTGGCTGACATGGTTGCTGCTGCTCGAATTTGAAAGCACGCCTGAAACGTTGGCGTCGTCGCGATTGACGAGGTTGGAGCGGTAACAGACGATGATCATGAGCGAGGAGATGGTCGTATCGAGCATCCATGATTCGATCATGTCCAATGATGCCTTGTCCGCCCATTGGACGTCATCTGACATCCAGACCAACGGGCAGTAGTTGCAGATGATCTTGATGAAGCGACGGAAGGCAAACTTGAGCGCGATCGATTGCTCCTTGAACCCTTGCATGGATTGCGCACGCGCACCGACGGATACCACTGTGCTTTCATCGTCTCGTCTGGATGACGCAGCGACTTCGGGCAACAGTGCGTCGTCACCAATGACGTCCCTGAGGTTGGGAATGAGCTTCATGAGGATCAGCAGTTCATCGGTGTTCAGGTCTCGCAAGATGCACTGTCTGAGCTCATCGTAGCACCGAGTGTCGCCTGTCTCGTTCGATGGTGAGTTCTGCGTCTTCTCGTTTGGGAGGCGGCAAATTTGAGAGCACAGATCGATCATGGCGGTCCTGAACCCTGAGTAGGGTTCGTCCATTTGCTTCAGATCGAACTTGCCCGTGATGTAGAACACGTTGTGCGCTTTGCACTTGGGCTTCAACGTTGCCGCCAAAGCGGACTTGCCAGTTCCAGAGTATCCAGAAATGGCCACAAATGACCGAACCGTCTCGCTGTGAGCGGCAATCTGGATTTGACTTTCGACACTCATTTCATCGTCGATGATGGGCGCTGTTGACTTTGTTTCATCTTCATCTTTGTGCTTCTGCTGCTGATGCTGCTGATGGTGGTGACGGGGTTGCTGTTTGATCGAAGCCCTCTTGTGTTTCTGTACCATCGCAGAACGGGACGACGGGCGTTGAGTGATCGCTGTTGATTGGACGTTCGGCGGCACCCTACCGAGGATCTGTTTGAACGCATGGTCCAGAACCCGCTTCTCCCTCTCTCTGCCAACCAGACCGACCGTGGAGAAGTCCAGCATTTGCATTGTCAATGCCGATAACTTTCCAGCGATGCTCATCCTGTACGTCTCGGTTGCCAATTCCGGTTCCTGTTCGATCGTGGGATCCGCCGTCGATGTCGCCGCGGGTAGCATGCCGCTGTCGCTATGCTCCTCCTCCGTATCATCTGTGGCATCTCTATTTCGTCGTCTGTTCGCAAGGCTTGCAATGCTCAAGAATAACGATGATGAGCCAGTCTCGCTATCGTCGGCGCCAACCGTACGGTCGGTGCGGAAATCACCGCTTCCGTGACTCCCCATGACTTTGGAAAGCTTGATGGCATCTGCGTTTGGGTTTGGACTTGAGGTTGCACCTCCATCAGCGCCTGGGCTTGGGCTTGGGCTTGGGCTTGGACTTGCGGTGCCTTGCTTCCACTTGACCGAAGATGAACCGTTGGCCAAGACAGCGTCCAGGTCTGCAGAACCTCTTGATCCTCGCACGTGCGCTCCACCCGATACCGTGGGGGTACTGTGCTCAACGATGGTTCCGGTGTGATCCACAACGCCGATCATGATCGCTGTTTGATGCTGTAGAGTCGTTGCTCGTCGTTCCCGTTGATGCCGTGAAATTTTCAGCGTGTGTGGTGTTGTGGAGGTTGCTCCAATTATGTCTCGTGGAATGGAATGCTGCTGTTTGATGGATGGTCCGCCTCCATCCGACAATCGGGCAGCCCTGATTTTCGTTGTTGTTTTGATGTTTGGGTCGATGTCCCGTGGGGCCTCGTTCGTTGATGGACGTGGGAATGCACAGTTCCTCTCCTTCAAGGTCTGATCGGGTGGTGGTATCGCTGATTGTGTCTGTTGCGTCGGATTCTCCATCGATCACGATTGCATTTGCGATGCCTGTTGTGACCCGCAAGAGGTAACAACAACATGTGGGGAATGAACACCAATGAAGGCATCTGTCTGAAGGGGAGGCGCTTTCGCATTCCTGGCGAATTGCGGCAAAGCCTTCTTCAACTATGTGTTTTGCACTTTGGTTCGTCATGGACGAACTCAATATTGACAAAAATGTCACTGGCCCACTTATACGACCATCAGACTTTCATAGGTCATAATGACAAAAACTCATGTTTTGGGAGTTGAGTTAATTACGCAATTCAACGAAATCGACAAAACTAACGTCGGAGTCATCCATTCTAGTCATGTATATGAAGAGGAAACAGAAAAGCAAGGAGCGATACTACGAACAAGTGCAGAGCATTCGCTGCGAACAGATGGGTACTACGAATCAGGAGTAGAAACAAACGACAGGCGGAGAGCGTCGCCCAACTCGAGATATTCTATCACACTCGTCTGACATGTTATGACAGAAGAGTTTTGCAACTACGAGTGTGTGCTCTAGCGATAGGCTGTTGCTGCTGCTGCATTGCTGTTGCTGCATTGCTCATGTTGTTTTGTTGGCGCCATTTAAACCCTCATCCTGACGTGTGAAAGTACGTCGCCATACCTTTCCCGCAATCTTTCATGGTCCTTTCTCCCGCTCCCTTGGAAGGAAATGGCCATGGAATTTGTCGCCGTAGTCGAAGAAGAGCTGTGCAATCCAATGCAAACATGGAAGCAAGGCGAGTATTCGTTGGCAGTGCGCCATAACAGAGCATTGCGTGAGTGAGTGAGAGGAGACCAAGAAATGCAGAGAATACTTGCGGATGGCAGATAGAGGAACAAGGGGACGAGGACGAGAAGGAAGATGCGCAGGTGGGACATTCGAGCATCTATTGCTCTTCCCGCAGCACGAATAGCCGAAAAACAAATGGAACGAATGCATTGCGCCAGACAAACAACGGAATGAGCTCACCTCCTCTTGCTTCTTGATGTTCCGATTGGCGTACAGCGCGATCTTGGGATCCCCTTGCACGAACCATGTATCGGGTTGAACATTGTAGGTCTGGCCATCGTGATTGATCCACCGCGCCATGTTCCCCATGCGGAACGCGTCAATCACCATGTCCGACGTCAAGTCGAAGATGTAGCTGTTGTTGATCTCGTCATACACTTTGTTGCCAAGATCATCGGCCTTGTTCTGGCTGAGGAGCTCGCCCTTGTACTGCGCACGGGTCGAAGTGCGGGGCGTGTCGAAGAAGGCAGAACGGGTTGTACGAGTGGTATCCAGTTCCAATATGTTGCGTGCACAAAGATGTGATGTCGATATCGAGGGATGGATGGGTGGGCGGAGCGGAGCGGTCGATAGGTTGAAAGATGGATAGAGAGGTGATTGTGAGAAGATACGCTTCGAGAGATGCGATAATGTCCCTCATGATCTGCGGGAAAATGAGAACATATGATACACATTGATTGAGAGGCGACCGCATCACTGAAGGTTTTTCACTGATGCGCCATCGATATCGCAGCTTCTGCAGAACCTACCGAATCGACAAACTGTCCACGCCGTATGGTCTCCATGGCGAAGCATCCAAAATTGGCCCCAGGAACATCCGATTCACCCTTGCTGAGAAGTGGATGCCTCCTCATCGTGATGTTGTCATTTCGGCATTGCTGCGTCATGATCGGGCGCCCCGCACGCTCTGAACACGCCCCGCACGCCCTGCAGAGGTTGGGATCGCATTCTCGTTTCGCGGCGAAGCATGGACATTGATTGTTGTCGCACCTTGCGTTGCAGGTGCATCCTCTGAAGAAGTTGGGACTGAACTCGGCGAAGCAGCATCGTCTGGTGCAGAAGAAACCATTTTGCATGCATGTGCAATTTTCCAGAGTGCAAAGTCCGCTCTCCACGTGGTTGCAAGGGAATGGATGTGGCCGTTGGCCGATTTCCTGGCAGTACTTCGCCATGTTGCAGTGGTAGTGATTCTTCCTGTTCTTCTTCTTGGACTTCGTCTCCTTGGGATGCTCCAGCGTGTACTGTACCTCTGGCAGCGGCAGGAACTTGATCCGCTGCTCGATGATGCTCAATGGTATCCTAGTCGCTTCGGCTATCTTCGCCAGGTTTCCATCGAACAGATACCACAGCGATTGGCACGTCGTGATTTGTTCTTCTGTCAACGTCTGATCTCGTGGGAACGACGCCGCCGTTTTGTTGCGGGGCTGCAGCGAACTTTGGGAATTGTTGCAATCAGAAGTTTCCGATGCTGCGTTCCCGATGGCCATCGTCCTGGCGGGGGCGGGAGTAGTGGCAAGCATAGAAGGGACAATCGAAGTGGCGCCAACAACGCTTGCAGCGGTCGCCGTAACAACGTTCATGCCTCCCGCTTCGCTTTCCTGAGAGTCAAGTTGTCAAGTATATCACATGTCGAGATGTATCGAGCCACCCCATGACACACCAATGTATTACCGGCACGCAATGCAAGATATGACGTGACATGGCAAGGCGAGACAAGACAAGAGAGAAAAATAACAACAGTAGAGAAATGTGGGGATGCCTTTGAGATGATGGAGAAACGAACGTGTCGAGTCATATTCAGGTGCCATATTGTGCTGTTTCTGTTGCCATGCATGGCATGGTATGAAACGACACTCACATTTGCATTCATATTTGCATTCGCATCTGGATTGGTACGTACCCTGATTTCGTGCCGCTTCTTCGCCAGATGCATCTGATGGATCGGGTCGCTTTCTGGTAAAATGCCATGCTGGGAACAGCAATACTCAAGGCAGATCGGGCAAAACAGCCGAAAGCTACTCATCGTGTCCTCGTAAATCTCGGCGTAGGACGCTTTGTTCAGCTGATGCCTGATGCCGCCATCGGCCGTTAATTGCGCTTGGTTTCGATTTTGCCGTTGCCTTTGCCGCCGCTCCCGTAATCTGCACCGCCTTCGCTCCTCGAAATGATCCGACACCATCTGTTGGACGTAGGAGACCTTGGCCTGCATCAAGAATGCCAAGTAGCGCACGATGCATTCCTGCTTTTGCTGCCAAGTTAGGATCATGTCACCGCGATCCAGATGGAGCTCGTCATCTTGCAGCATGAGGTGGTACTCAGATGACATGTGGTTCGCTGCGACCAATGCCTTGGAGACCTTCTCCATCTCCTCCAGCCGCTCGTAGTAGTACTCCCACGTGTCCATTCGCTCTCTGATGGCGTTCGGCACGTGGAACTGGCCCACTTTCTCATGGAACAGCGCCTCCCTTGGCGACCTTGCCTGTGGCTTCTCTCCATTGCGTCTGTGTCCGTTTGTTCTCTTGCGCTTCCGATTCCGCTTCCGATACGCAGCTGTGGCTTGGCTTGGATTGTGCCAACCTGCACGACTGTTCGGGAACCCATCCCGGTTCTGCGTCATGCCCAACCTGCGGATACTCTCGCCGTCGGAGCGATCCCCACCGCGACGAACTAACAGTTCTGAACTGCCAATGGAATCGTGGGTTTCTGACGACGACGTCGACGAGCTGTCATCTTCTTCGCTTGTCGTTGCGTAAAGTGGATCATCGATGAAGCCACGCTTTCCGTAGCTGCCGATGCCCAGCCGCGCATTCAAGGAATCCTCGTAGCAACGGATGAGCTGCAGGTAGTCATCATCATCAGGCTCCTCGATGTCACCAAACTCAACAAGCCACCGATCAACGGAATCCTTGAGGTACAGCGCTGCCGACTTGACCTGCCCCGTATTGCATGCGGCCATCTCCAATGTCGTCCGTGGCAGATAGCCAGCCAGCTTTCCGCGGCACGGTCCACTCTTGGCCGACGGGAGTTTTCCGTCCGCTCTGTCTTGCCGGATTGCCGTCACTATCGTCTCGACGAATGCACGGATCTGCCGCATTCTCTTCGAATCCTCTAGAATATCGATCTCAACAGAAGCCACGATTCTGAACGATGGGGATGCTGGCGCAGCAGCAGCAGAAGTAGTGGCGGCAGCGGCAGGAGACGATGATGACGATGACGTTGATAATGCTGACGGCGGTGAAGGGCGTGAAGATTCTCGCTTTGAATCATACTCGTCAGCGTGCAGACCCGACGTGGTGGAAAGGCTAGTCGAATCGCTAAGAGTGCTGGAGGAGGAGCCGCGCCTTGTATCGCCGTTTGCATTGCTTTCGTTCGCGTTGGTTCCATCGCGTTCGGGAGCATCGCCGAGGCTGTCAAGATCGCTTTTCGTCAAGTCGATTTCGTCTACACCGACCTGGTCCGGCACATCGCTGCTCATGCTCATGCTGGACTCGTCGGTTGTGTCAACACTGCCATAGTTACGTGGAGGAGCAGGAGCTGGGTCATGGGGAACATTGCGGCGGTGTATTCGTTTGCCTGCATGAACCAAATCCTTCCTTCTTTTCTTCAGAATTCTTTTCCAGCTTTGTGAGCTCGAGCTGCATAGATCTCCTCCATCATCCACTGATGATGAATCCGGTGATTCCATGGCGGCCGATGCCGTTGCCGCTGCAGAAGCTCGACCCGCCGACGATCGGCGTCTTCCGTTCGATCTGGGTCTCTTCTCTCCGTTTGCACCGGGCCTTCGGGATTCAACACCGTCACCAGGAACGCCGCTGCTGCTGCCGCTGGAACCAAGGTCATCGGAGCTGGTGGATTCATCTTGCGAGGCCGCGCCGCTGCCTGCACCCCCATAGCGCAGCAAAGTGGCCGTCTGGTGCAATGGCAAGTACGAGTTGCGCCCAATGCGATTCGCATCGTCGCCGTGACCCACCGTCCTCTTCTTGCGTGTCTTCCTGTCCATGGTTGCGCAGAGGTAGGGCGCCTGGTATCATATCTTCTTGAGCAAGAACTTGTGCGTGGAAATGGTGGTTGCTTGATTGGATGGTTCTGTGGTTGTCACGTTCGGTGTTTTGTGATGTTCTCGGATCGGGTGATTGTGCCTGTCCTCGGAACAGCCTTTTGCCACCGACCGATCGTCGTTTGTGACCTTTTGTGGTTTGTGATCCACACACGACCAGCGCGCAATTGTACCGTTGCGGATTTCGAATTTTGGACACCACCAAAGGTGCATCGTTGACCCGGACCGATGGAGGTTGGGCCTTACTTCTGATGAACAAAATTCCAATCACGCTTTGTCAGTCGTGTTAATAGGCTCATGTATGTATGTCTACATTGACATGAATGTATGTTTGTGTGTATTTATGATTGTATGTGTGTTGATGTCTGTTTGTGTGGAAAATTCAAGTGTGTCCTTTATGATCATTGTTTCGTGTTGTGGTATCAACGAAGGTGTACAATTGATAGTGTATCCGCCTGTGGTATTCGATTATGGCATGAGAGCGGATGTTACTCGGTCGCAAGTGGCTCTCTCTCTCTCTGGGGAGTAGAGGAGAGTAATCCGCTCGGCCGCACCACGTCGCCATGGTGCTTCACCACACCACACTCGACTCTTTCTACGAATCAGAAGCAGGCAGAGCATCCAACTCGTACCAATCCCGAGAGTGCCCCTTCAGTGTCGTGTCGGCGTCCAATCCAGTGCCGACGACCAATGGCGTATTACTCGGAATGCAATACTGAAGGCTCCTCGGCTAACCGAGACGTTCAATCTCCGAGCACCATACCACATAATACAGCACGAGTACATACGGATGCCGCCGGCGATGTTTGCGCTTGGAACCGCATCCGATTGCTCTTGCGATGAAACTGGCGGTCCCAGGTTGTGCAGTGATGGACATCTTCGGTTGGGATACGGCACGGTGCTACTGGCCCTCCGTATTGTGTTGTATTCTATTAGACTATTCACGCAAAAGAACAACCGCAAGGGAGCCACGGGTCCTCCCAAGGGGCCAAGCCCAGAGAAGTCAACTTTCTGCATGTGCAGCCCCCCATCGACATTCTGCACATCACGAATAGAATAAAGGAGTTGAATCGTCGATCTGTGGTCCTGACACAGCGAAGGAACAAGATGTAATGCTTGGACCAAGTCGTAGCGCCATTTCCATAAGTGTTGTGAAGGGTTCTGCCAGACTTTGCTGCCTTCACTGACTGAAAAATGTGGCGCCGTTGTGTTGGGATCAACACTTTCATACATATATACATATCGGTTGCTTGGTTGTGTTGCTGCGCGAACGCGCTTCAATTTGTGAGGAGAAGGACCATGCCGCTGCCACACGACCACGACCACGAGTGTGCTGCTTGTCATGTTCGCGAGGTGTTGAGCATTGTTGGTCCCTCGGATGCTCTTTCTGGGATTCGTCACAACCACCACACGGCGATTCGACAACTTCACACGTATGTAGTCGTGGAGCGCGAAGACAGGCGGATAAGTGTGGGAGACGACATTCTTTGTCTGATCGTCACTCCTTGAACGGACGTCCATCCCTGGACAAAATACAAGTAAGATGGGCACCGGCAGGGTATCTGTGCACGGATGCGATCCAGAAATGATCTTGTGGTTCCATCATGCATTCGAGGTTGGATCTGCGAGAGGATCCACAAAGAGAAGCCAACCCCGTTTGTCGAAATGTGGGCGATCGTTCGTTGGAAATGCCTCTCTCTTGTGTCCCAGGGTTCGTTCTGGGTGGCGCGGTGCGGCCTTCGGTGTGGTCGCGAAATGAGCGCTGTGTGGCGCATGAATCACGATCATAATGAAGCATTCATGACCCAGGGTATCTGTGTGGTGTTTCGTGGTTCGGCCTTTTGTGTTTGTTTTTGCCTTGGCGCGGACTGGGCAGAAAGGTCCAACAAGCACCTTCACAGCGCTCAACCCAACGCGTCCAAGCCAAGAAGGCAACGATGTCGCCACCAATAGCGCCAACAGCACCAACAGCGCCAACAGCATAAAAAACACGATTCTGGAATCTCTAGTAAGCCATCGCCCTCTTTCGTCGCCGGCGCTTTTGTGAGTATTGTCGACATGTGCCGATCTGCTCCTGTTGGATCAGTTTGAGGGTCGAGAGCATTCAGCAAGAGAGTTCCTTGCGCTGACGGGCATGCCATACGTACCATGCTATAGAAATATGCAGGGGGTGTACAATATTGTAAAATGCATATGATCAAAACATGGCATCGCATTCTAGATATTGTATGGTGATGAGCTCTGTGTATGAGCAATATATACGCGCACATGTGTATACTCTATTATGTTCTATTGGAGCAGGAGCAATCGTACGGCGTGGCAGAGGACCGGAATGCTGCCACTCGCCTCTTGTGGCTGCTTCTGCCGTCTGCTCTCGAGCTTGCGGGCAGATCCGCATGAACATGGACGAGTGTGCCTGTCCTTGTTTGTTCGTGTGCGTTGTCGAGCACTCTCCAAGCATAATGATGACACCGGAAGATGTGTCCATTGGCTCATTCGCTCGTTTGCATGCTTGTCTGGTTGTCCACTTGGCTACTACCAAGAATTATTGTGCTCGTATGTATTCCTCCGTTCCGAAATGATTGCAACTTATCGTTTTTGTCATCGGTTCGACGCCGTGTCGTAGTGGCCGACTTTGGGAGCTGCGGGAGACCCTTTTCCCAGTCGCCTCCCACCCTGACCTGACGCATCCTTGTTGACCTTTGGTACCCATCGTAGTATCGTCAATAGTTGATATACTAGTGTATGTAGGTACCAATTAAACCGTGCCATACAAACAGAGGACAGCATCTCCACATTTAGACTGCTTGTCCAGCGCCATGCCTCCGCGTTTCTGTCATTGAAACACTGTGCAAGAGTTGGTTTGTGTGCTTTCACTTGTCCGATTGGTTGGACGGTTAATTCTTATCGTGACGTCACACTCTGTTCCGTAAGTCCAAATCATCCTCCGGTTTCACAGGCGAAATACAACATGGTACAACACGCGAAGAACGACGCAATGACAAAATCACGAAACATCGATTTTCTGTTTGACATTTTGTTTGTGTTCACAAGTACACAATCGATATTTGTTTGAAAGGAAACATGAGAACTCCCCTCGTGTTGTGGACATCGGTGTCTTCGTGACCTGTCGCAGACATCATTGCGTTCCCACCAAATAAGAGCTTTGACATAACGCCACGACCCAACCGGCCAATCATGATGGTCGGTTCATGCAATGCCATAGTTATGGTTGACTGATGACGCCATCGGGCTTCCGAAGGGTTTGTCCAACACGTCACGTTGGTCGTGTTGTGAATTTTCCTTTTCCGTTTTTACGTTTCGAAGCACAATTTTTTGGTGTTGTTGTTGTGGATGCGACTCAACAACGTGATTTCTGACTGATTGCTGCACTCATCCATTTCCCGAATCGTGCAATTCTCGTGTTGTATTTGTATTAAATGGTTTATTATTCCTGTAAAATGCCTGGTGTTGTCCAATTGTTGTTTGAATTTGTCAGTATCGTGAGTGTGTGGTGTGTATGATTTGGTGCTGACGATGGATTCAAGACTACGGAGCTGTGATGTTGTTTGTTGTGTCAGCTATTGCTGCTGTCAATGATGTCTGTCATTGTACATGTGTACAGATGCCAACACCCCCATGCTTGTGGTAGCTAGTGGAACCAATTCACTCTTTCATACAGAGAAGACTGGGATCACCACACTCCACTGGCGGCATTCACCGGCGAACGTAGAATGATGGAATACATCCCATGAGTAGGTCCGTATGTCAAAAGAACAGAATCACAGGCATCTGATTGTTGCACAGATCTGAAGCATTGGGGTTGGATGACACATCAGCGATGAGGATGAGATATCTGCCCACCCAATCGCAGACCGCAAATGTGTGTATATCAATATGCCTGGAGTTCCTCGGCAGTTGGTTGGCGTTTGCCATCATTCTAGCGCCTTGGTTGTCCTTGTAGATAAGTATGGCATGCTGTTGGCACATGCTGATCTTGTCCAGGATGGACCGAAACCAGAGCACCATCTTGCCATTGTTGCTGGTGACATTGAACTTGGCTTTAGAGGTATTGAGAGAAATGGTGGGTTGGACGTGGGCTTTCCACGCGACAGCAGGGCCGCCAAGAAGCAACGCAATGCTGCTGGTGGATTTACGACACCTTGTATCAGCACCCCAATCGGCGTCCATGCATACATGTAGCAAAGTTGCCTGGATGGTGGCCTGGTCTGTTGGGCTGTGGCGCTTCTTGTTGGCAGGCAAGAGGTGTTTCAGTGCTGGCACATCTGCAAGCTGCGGAACAGGAGACTGTCACCAGTAGGTGATCCCAAAGTCCCTGGTGGATGCAACATGCCTGAAGAGGTATTTGACGGCTTTGTAGTGTACACGTGCAGGGTTCATCAAGACTTGGCTCAGCTTCACCACAGGGAAGGAGATGTCAGGGCGACAGGAAACCATGGCCCAGATGAGCTTGCCGATGGCTCAGTGGTAGCTGAAGGACTTGGATTGCAGACCATGATGCTTGGCTTCCATGTTGGGTAAGACTGCCTGATCCAATTGCCACACACATCCATTGTCTGCGCGCATGGGTAGGCGTTGTGTAGACTTCAATCAATGCCAATCGTGTCACCAGAGCACCTTGTCGATGTATGTGGAGCAGTGCTTATTCACATGTCGTCAGGCCTGAGTGAGATCCAGTCCGTTGTAGTGTGCAAACAGACCGTACCAAGTGATGGGATGGTTCAGCCGAGCATCAAGCATGTCACAGAACTCCTCATAAAAGGTCTCATCCTTGGTTGCCACCGCAAAGTTTTCCACCTGCCAGGGCTTGTATGCATTGTGGGCGTGAAGGTTTCCAATGTGCAAACATGGTGCTTGAGTTGTTGTGTGAACCCCATGTCCTTGAGTAGCTGATTGGTATGTGGACTCTGCTGTAGCGGTGCTTCAGGATGCTCTGTAGATTCTTGAGAAAAGCACAACCATGTGTTGACCCAGAGCAACGTCATGATTGTGCTTCCACTAGCTGTGGAACTGATCATCGATTTGCATGTAGTGATGTTGTGCACTGGCAGGTGCTTTGGCGACTGCATTCGCGATGTCAGCTCTGTACATGAGCAGTCCTTGCACTTTAACGATGGCCACCAAGATGCGGAACTCCATGAGGTCGGGAGTAGTAGCATATGTGTGACCAAAGATGTGCACATTGCCACCCCAGGTGGATCCATCACAAATGGCACAAGCTTTTTACAGTTGCTCTCTTGCGTCTATACGACGTAGAACCAAGCCCAGTTGAAGACCGTTGCGCCTGGTAGTGCCTCGATGAGCTCGTGGAACATGCCTTGGTGATGGCATTGCTCCATATTCTTGAGTTTGACTTATTGCTCCTCATCTCAATCATCGCGCTGGAGCAGTTTGCGCCAGGTGAGCTTTGGAGCAGCCTCCACTTGACATGCAGTTGGTGAGATGTGATCGAGGATGGAGCCAATATGCCCAAGTTGGTCAAAGTACATTTGTGGAACACCGTGCTGTGTGAGGGAGTTTCGAACATTGTCGAATGCAGAGACCGCGTCGCTTGCATTCAGTACAGCCTGGGTGAGATCCGGCAGCGAGCAGATATCATGGTCGCCGATGGCCAGCAAGTAGGCGCTCTTGAGCCAGGATCTCCACCGCAGAATGCGCGCTGCAGTCGAGCTTGGCTTGCATTGTGTGGGATGCAGACACCCTCAGAGCTCATCAGGCACAAATTCCAACCCTGCAGTTGGAATGCTGTCAGAGAGGTGGATGTGCTCATGGAATACCCTTTGGTAGGGATCCACAGTCATGCGCATGATGTAGGCACTGTCAACACCGTCAACAGAGCATGCTGCTGCAGCTGCATGGAGCATGTCATTGTCATGTGTACTGTAGTTGGCGCACTTGATACGAAGGCATACGACCATCCATCTTGGCTTTCTCAGCACCTTAACCATGTATGCCATTGCCATTGTGAGACAGTTGGAACCCAAGGTTGAGCAGAAGTTGTGGTCCTGGTGGACGTTCATGGACAGAGAAGTGGGCCTCATCGAAGATCAGGTTGCCAGTGGTCTTGATATGCCCCGGATCCAAGTTGAAATATTCTTGGAGCGAGGGTGTGGCAGTATGACCAACAAAGATGCCGTTGTAGGTGTGGATGTCCAGCTTTGCGGCGGGATGGCCAGGCTTGCACACAACCACTCTGGAACCAAGACTTGCAGGTGGCTCAGGTTGGGCTTGATGCCATGCGGAAGCTGGTATGGAGTGGTGTTAATGATGGAGTGCCAAAGCCTATTCTTGACATACACTGCATGTGCAAGGGCACGAACCTGGAACTTGGGATGCAGGCCTGAGGAGTACATCAGTGATCTGGCCATCACACCAAAGGTGCGGTTGATTCCCTCGACCTTGTCATTCATCCAAGCGCATCTGGCCCCAGTAGGTTCCAGAGTGTATCCCGCAGACCGGACGACCTCCTGGAAGGCACTCGATCATGCAAGTTCGCCACCAGTGTCGACCCTCACCGCCTTGCAACCATCCTTGCAACCAAACTCATGAAGCAGGTTGGCAAACATGTCCACAGGTGGGATATGGTCTTGGTAGGGGAACACCTAAGTGTACCAAGTGCACGCATCAATGACAAGAAAGTACGAGTGTACCCTTCAAGAGGCTGCACCACCTGTTCGACTTGGCAGAGTTGCACGACGACTCCTGTCCGTACTGAGGATCGGACGACCACATGAAACCGTAGTCAGCATGGAATCTTGCGCCAGTGGAGGGAACAGGGCTGCCATCTTGAGGTCCTTGAGGATCTGTCTGACACTGGGCTTGGCTGCATGTAGCACAATGCCGCATTGGATGTGCACAGTGGCGAGGAGGCCTGGAATACCAGAACAGTGCATATGGAGCCACTTCATGTGCGACATACCAGCGCAGCCCAGGCACATATGCCAGAGCTCCGCGTTGAGTGCAGGCGGTGCACGCTGGACAGCGAACACAGCCAGCTTGACATCACCATCGGTATTGAAGAAGTAGAGTCCATTGCGACGACGCATGGGCGCATCAATGGAACAGCTGCGGCCATGGAAGGAGAGAACAGCCCCTGATGGACCGTCATGGAGCACATAGCACACAAAGTCATTGTCCTGCTGGCGAACAATGGCCTGCAACAAGACAACATCTCAACCAGATCAGGGCAGAGCATTGTGTTGGCCTAAATCACTCCACCACACAAGCTGGGAATGGTGAGAGTGCTTTCTCTCTAGCATAGCATACAGGTCGCACTGGCATTGGCTGCAGCCAGTGGGACAACATTGGTGTACCACTGATAGTCTTGGAGGATAGACCAGTCAGGCACAGCACTGACATTTGCGCAAGGATAGAATTCCCCCACATTGTCTATAGGGTTCCATGCATGCACCATACTTCCAGAAGATGGGGCAAGTGAACAGCGCAAGTGTGGGCAACTACAAAGGTGGCCAGCTTCGACAGAGTGATCTCTGGAGGGACAGACTGTGTGAGCGAGGGCACTTCATCACATGGATGTCTTGCCCATGTCCTGCTAGTGCTTGGCGATAAAATATGCCGTTCGTCAAGGATTGCACCCAATCCTCACCAGCAGACCAAAATTGTGTTTGAGGGCATCCTGAATCGCATCAGACAAGATGAGATCAGAGAAGTCACTGTCACCATGGTTCCTGAAGCGCTGTAGAGCATGAGCAGTTGCCTTTGATCTGTTGCAACCAAAGTGGGTGCAATAGCTTTTGTGAATCTTGTTGGCCTCGTCAGGATGCTCTTGCACAAAGTGCATGAGATGGGCGGTGCGCCCAAAGGCTTTGCACGTACATGCCTTGTATCCCATGTAGCAACATGCTTCGCAGAAGGCATCCAGATTTGGCTTGTAGAAGGTATTGTGCCGCCTGCGCAGCCAACTGTTGTCCTGTCGGTCACCTCGTCCGCCACAACTACTGTGGGTTTGAGTGCAGTGGGCCTTGAGTGAAACAGCACTGCCAGGGGGATCTACAATTCTTGGGCAAGCTGCTCGACATGCAGATTGAAAGGCAGTACATTGGGCGATGTCACAGTGCGCAGCATGGTGTGGTAATGCTCCAGCATGTACCCGTGCTCACGCAGATCCTCGAGAGAGATAGGACTCAGGTTGAGGTTGGAGACAGAGCGGTGGAAAACGAGTCCCTTAATGTACGGGAAGCCAAGCAGCTTCATAGCAAAACTCAACAGAGCCTTCAAAGGCCAGCTGAGAGTTCACATGCTGCTGCGCAGTGTTGAAAGCGTTGGTGAGCACTTTGTGGAGGAGCATGTACGCAGAGAGCTGGTGTTGTAGGACATCAAAAACTGCTAGCATACTTGAGCCGGATAGTGGGATGGTCAGGATTGATGATTCCCTTGCCCTGGAGCTTGTCTAACAGCTTGCAGCTCGTGGAGAAGACACAAGAGCCATGGACCTTCCTGGGAATCACTGCTGTGCTGGGGTACAACAAATCCAATGAGCAAAAGAGGACATCCACCAATACCACAGCAGCATGGAGCTGCGCGTACCACAAGAAGACTTGGTCGAGTGTATCATCCGCAAGCTTGATCTGCTGTCAATCCTGCGCCTGCGATGCACCAAAACAGAGCAAATCGAGGGCATCACCAATGATGTAGCAATTGTGCCGACAGAGGGCAGGGGTGGAGTTTGTCACTGTGTAGGAAACACCAGACCCAGCAATGTAGCTGAACTCAAATGGATCTTGGGAAGGAATGGTGTCCTCGACAGGGACAGAAAATACTGTCCTTGTGGAGAAAGCACAGGGGGCATGGCATTGGTGTGTTTGGCACAGCCACTGTTGGCAGCCTCATCAACAGGGGCGTCATCATTGGCAGGAGCCTTGGAAACCTGGCATCACTGTCAGCGGTGGTGTCAACGGCATCAAACATGGGAACTGATGATGGTGCAGTGCGCATTGATGGAGTGATGTTGTAGACATGCAGGACAGTGATGGAGTGGCGCAGAAAATCGCGGAACTCGCAGGCCTGGAGGTTGGTGACCCAATCGTCATTGTCGATGTTGTCTGCACAAGTGCAAACCCACAATCAAACTTTCCACATGCCATGGATGTGGACAAGACTGCCACCCCAATGCACCATTTGGGCATGGAAGAAGGCATCATCACCATTGAGCAAATTGTAGAATTCATGGTTGGTGGTGGTCTTGTTATTGTCCCACATGAGGGGAAACCATGTCCAACTGAGCTGCTCAGAGATCAGGCAGGCATCAACAAGAGCATGGCACTCCATGCTATCATTGTTGGCAGCCATGATAAAAGGAAGAAGGAAGCAAGAACAGAGAGTATGGGGCAAAGAGGTTGAGAGAAGATACTGTGAATGCAACAGAATGTGACATCCCGGAGCACTTAGGAAGAGAGGAAGAAAGGAAAGACTCGTGTGAAGCATGAAAAGGCCATCACCTGTCAATATTGTGTGAGTGTGGTGTGTATGATTTGGTACTATTGGCGGATTTAGAGTATCGAAGATGTGATGATCTCTGTGGCAGCCGGTGTGCCTCCATCAGCGTCTGTCATCATACGGAAGTACGCCTGCCAACAAGCGAGTTTGCAAAAGTTGAACACAACAAATTCAGCTAAAAATACGCAAAATACGCTAACTTCGACCAATTCACACTGTCAGAATCTGCATTTTGGCATACTTCTGCCGCCTACATCATCCAAAACAAGAAAAATTAACAATTATGCACGCTTTCGAACGCGTGATGTGACGTCACGATACAGAATTGCGGGAAGACATCCACGAACAGAAGGGAGGGACGGAACGCATCGATGATAAAAACCTGTCGTAGTGACACACAGGATGGTATCGCATTCTGCTGTCGTGGTACCTGGCACCGACAGAGACGAGAGACAACCACACGAGTTTTGAAGGAAGGAAGAGTCACTAAAAACAGGCAATTTGGTTACCGCTCCCCCCACTTTTGATGACGTCGTTGGTGTCTCAACACATGTCGCAAAAAAGATAAGTTGCAATCATTTCGGAACGGAGGAATATTTTATTATTATTCAAAATTGACTTGATTGTCAACTGTCGCTATACTTGCTTGCGCAAGACAAATTGATTGTTTCGTATATCTGCAGTGTTCCACCCGCCAGACCTAATCATTCGATCACAGGTGTAGTCGTATGCCAGCACGCCAATGCGCGCGTCTCTGTCTGTCTCCCCAGCCTCCAAATCTATTGATCCCTTTGCCAAGCTTTGCGAGCGCAATACTAACTTGTTTGCGCAAGTGATGGTGCATTCAGACCATGCTCTCGTTCCACCATCTATCTGCTTGTCATCTCTATCGCATGTTCGCCAGCCTTCTTCGGCCTCCGGTGGCGAAGCGTCCACTGCAAACCCAAGGCATTCAGCCGACAGATCCTCTCAGGTGTGATCGCTGAGGAGCGTCCCTTTCGGAGCAGGTGGTACTGCCTCCTCTGTCCCTTGAGCCAAACGCCCAAGGGTGGGTTGTTTGCGTACATCGTGGGAACGTTGCAGTGTCCATGGACCTTCTGGAACTCGGCCAGTTCGCTGTATCGCTTCTCCCAGATGGTCTTGTGAGACTCCCAGACGAAACCGATGCTGCTCAGGGCCAGCAGACGGTCATTCGTCAGAGTCGAGTGCTTGCCCATCACTCTCAGCTTGTACTGGTAGCGCTGTCTCTTGGACCATTGAGAGAGGCCAGGATGCTTTTTCACATCCAGCACGCAGTGTCCGTGCTTGGCGCTGAAATGTCGCAATTCCTGGAACCGGCTCACCCACGATCCTCCTTCGTGCGCATCGTGCCATTCCTTCATCTTGTCCACGTCGGAAGTAACGTCAATGGGCTTCGTCGATTCGGAAAAGAGCTCGGCGTTCGGCTCTGTATCTTCCTTGGAAACGATGGAGAGAGCATCGAAGTGGGAACTGGCGCCGAAGTCAGCACCAGCATCGGGGGAGGTAAAATCCCAAAGCGGCAGTGTTGAGGATGTCAACTTGGTGCTTAAGAATTCTTGCGACTTTAAGGCCAGGGTCATAGAAGTTGCCGGGAATTGTTGGACAGGATGTGTCTGAAGCTGGAGCTGGCTTGACATTGAAGATGGCGTCTGTGGCACATGCTGGCATACCTGGGTCGCAGGATCGTTGGTTGTGCTGACCGCTGTGCAAGATTGCGATAAGGTTCCGTAGTTTTTGCTGTCTGGAATGTCAGATGTGCAATCAACGAGAGATGATAGAACCTCCACAATCTCGGCTGACCATTCGGGCCTACTGAAGGTATCTCTGACGGAGACATGGCTGACGATCTGGATGCAGTCGGGATGAATCGGGACGGGGTCCATGGTGCTCGGTGTTGAGGCAGTTTGCCGGGGGGAAGCGCGGAGCTTGTATTCCTGCTGAACGCGTCCCGGACCAAACATTACCTGTGTCCTCATATTGCCTTGGGTGTGATTCGTAACCATTGCAGCACAATACTGCGTTGAGTGGGTGTTGTAGAGCTTCGCCAAGCGACGCGATTGATGGCGTTCTGTTACTGCCACTTTCTTGCTTGTTGGTTGGTTGGTTGGTTGGTTGGTTTGCTTCGCCGATGGCAGATGCTGAATGACGATGCACGTATTGGTACTTGCGATGGTGGTGGTGGTGGTGGTGGTGGTGGTATTGATGGATGGGATGGTCGTGATGGTCGTGATGGTCGTGATGGTCGTGATGGCGTGGAGGTCGAGGCTGAAGTCGAGCTCGTCTGATCTTGATTTTGTGAGCTTGTTGAGTGTGTGGATTATAATGGATTATATTTTATGACAGAATAGGGGGTTGTGCTGTGCTGTGCCGGACTTTTAGTGCTGGTGTCTGGAGAGGGCTCGGCGGTCAGCTCGTTTGCTTGTTTGTTTGTTTGTTTGTTTGCTTGTTTGTTTGCATCTCCTTTGTTGGTACGAGGACGGCGAGGTATGTTTGGTGGTGTGCTTGCTTTTTGGTCTCACAATCCCGGTAGTACTCAGCCCTACACGAAGCTGCGCGCATGATATCCTACGCACAGAACGTCAAGAATGGTATTTCGAAGTTGTCGTTGGTGGTGGCGCTACTGCTGCTGGTTGCGCGAGCTTCGCCGTTACTGCTAATAATGTGGACGGTGCGAGTAGCTCGCACGAGTTCTTGCCACAACAAGGCGACCCGAGTTTTCTTGTTCGAGGGGACGCGCTGCGCGTTTCGTCCTGGAAAGGCAATGACCTTTTTGGATGACCAGACTCAGCGCCGCATCATCCTCGCGCTGACAAAAGGTGCGAGGAAGAAATCAAGTTTCGCTTCAACACTCCGCCTTTGTCACAGAGCCCAGATTTCATCCGTTCGCTACGGTCCCGCCTCCCATTTCCTTCCTCCCGTCGCGAGATGGTGTCGCACAAAATCCGCACCGACAGTCTTGGCATTCCGTCCTTTGCTTGTTGTACATTAGCGTGCTCCGCACGGGCACATCTGGCGGAAGAAGATGTCCCTTTTCGTGGGCACCAAGTTCGACTTGGGCTTCGACTTCGGCTTGACTTGCGCGCCTCAGTGCGTCTTCTGCTTTGTTCTCCAGCAAGCGCTGTGCTGCTGGTCGTCGAGGTGGTACAGACGGATAGCGACGCTCCACGCAAACTTGGTTTGATCAGAAAGAGAACACCCAAACGCAATCCTGGCTTCGCAGAAATCACAAATCATCCGCGTCGCGTTGTGCAGAAGATAGAACACAAACGTCAAATTAGAACAGGGCATACCACTCGTACGTGATACTGTTCTGTAACCGTATTGACGCTACGAATATTCTTGAAGGCTACAAACGAGAACTGGGGCTCACATAGGAGGCAGGCGCAGCAGAATATTCGATTCTATTCTGCTTGGATTCTACTTGCACTTGTAATTGTAATTGACCGAAAGATGACAAGCAACTGGTCTGAACGAGTTGATTCTGGCGCAAGAGCAAACGATGTACGGTACTCATCAGATCTTGCCCTGCTGCATCAACCTGATCCTTGTTCCACTCAGCACTTGGCGTTCGGGGTCTTGGTGTTTTGTACCTTGGTGATCCGGTGCTACAAGTGTGCAAGCATGACATCACACGAGGGCAGAGACGACAGGAAGAGTGCGCATGTGAGGCAGGGCAAGAGCCGCCACCAAAGGACTCCTCGGCAGGCCGGCAACAGGTTTGCACCGGTGGGAGTAGCCGTGGGATGATGAGCAATTCAACTCCGCCAGAAGAATGAATTGTTCTACCTATGTGCTACGATGCGATACGATCCACGCTCGGGTGCTGCCCCACACTAGCTATGAACTCTTCTGCACCCCCACTTGGAAATGGAAACCGGAGATCCGCTGTCTCTCTCTCTCTCGCTCGCTCTCTCTCTCTCTCTCTCTCTCTGGAGAATCGTTCATTTCCTCGCATCAAAGAACAGAGTATTCAGCATCTGCGCATCGCCTACGTGGAATATTTCTCCGCTATGGACTCGTGTGTCGGTAGCGTTGATTGGACCTGAGACGTATGACACGATCACAATTCTGGGAGAGTTGATGGTGGTTCGCGTTCCGGCCTCCATCCTTCACCACATTTGACGACGAGCGCTGCACCAAGCCATTCCCTGAATCTCCCAAGTTGAATGGTTTCTCGCGTTCTGCTCTGCGCTTCACATACTGTCTCCGCCTGTGCTGGCAGTCGTATCGCGAGTCTTGGTGTGAAGCAGAGAAACAGAAACGAGATCTCAGGAATTCGCATTCATGCACCTTCAGTGTCCGGCGTGTCCATCTGGCCACGAGTTTGAGCAACTGCGAGTACCTGGCCACTCGCTCCAGTAGTCAATCGAGAAATGCGCATGGCAGAACAAGCACTCTTGCCCATCAGTCTGTTGCACGACCACTCGTATCCCGTCACGGCATTCCGCCATGCATTATGGAAGAATCTCTGAAGGACTCGTGCTGCAGTCCGGACAGAGTGGAGCACTCTACGGAATAATCTTCTCCTCGTCTGGTCAACCGGACAACTGGGCAACCGGGCAACTGGACAACAGATCATCTACCTCAGCTCGTACCGCATCGGTCTATCCCAACTTCCTCCGGAGAGGGGCGGAGCAACCAGCTCAGACCGGCCGAAGAACAAAGACCCCCGAAGAGGTTTACAAACTGAATAGCTTGTGCTTCACCAAAATCTTCTAGGGAATTCTACCTGGAGCGGAGGGAGATGCTACAGTGATCTACGACCTACGAACAATCTTCCACCGCCCTCGCAGTACCCAGCAATCGTCATCTCGGCAAAGACAGGAGCTGCCCACGCAAGATGAAGAGAGACCGAGTGAAGCAAATTTACAAGGGGTGGCTAACAGGTCGCTTCCGTTGTCTCGGCCATGACTGGAAGAGGGAAGAAGAACTGCGTGCACCGCCCACACTCAGCGATCGATGGACACGAGTGCATATGCCATACGACTGGCGAAGAATAGAAGCAGAAGTGGAAGCGGAAGTAGAAGGAGGAAGAGCGGACGAATGCGTGGGCAGTGTTGAGACACACGCCAACACATATCGCAAGCGGAGGTATGTCGGCAGTGAACTTCTCCGGCCGTCGCCGAATACGAACCCGTTGGATACACCAAGTTTGCAGTTATGCCCCACTCAGCGTTGCTTGCGGAAACCGATGTTATCACGCGAAGGGATTGCCCCAATTGATGTGTAGTAACGCCAAACATCGCAGTCAAGTGCCTCTTCCCCCACTCACTTTCTCACATATCCTCGGGGTTCGTGTTCGTGCTGTCTGATGTGGCACAAGCGCGCGAGTACGAAAAGTGTGAATCTTGCTGCTAGTAGCGTTTTGTTGCTGAGACATGCCCGTGGGTGGAATGCCGGGGGAACATTGGTTCTCATTTGGGTATGTTCTGTGGTTGAATATCCGTTTTTGCGGAAGGAGAACTTTGCCTGGGCGGTTCACAACCACCGCATTCATTTTGCCGCCTCTGCAGTCCAGTACCGTTCGAATGTCTATGTCGTGGCTCGTGGCATATGTGGCAGGACAGAGCATGTAGCGCGTGGCGACAGTAATTGGGTGCATTATTACACTCTTCGCGTGTTTGGAGAAGCGCATGCGGTCCCATGGCCCTTATCAGCAAGCATGAAATAGCAGGGGGGATGGAAAGTGACAATTGCATCCAATCGTCAAGACAAACAAAGAGCGGCGGAAATACCCGACGGAGAAATAACGCGAAAGGCTTCGTACTCGCACAACGCCGCACAACCGAGACAGAGAGGACGAATCCGTCTATCTATTGTTTGCGTACGTGCCTGCAGAGTACTTGTAGGTCGTGAGCCACGCGACCAAGGCCGAATCGCGAAAACGCACAAGTCTCCAATCCGCACCAACGCAGAGTCGTGGCGCAAGTCGGTGCAGGAAGAGCACAATTCTCGCCGAGGAAGGCACATCAAGAGAGGGGACGAAGCATGCATACGACCCCATTCAGGATAGAAACGTACGTTTTTGCGGATTTTTAAGATAAGCACTTAGATCATCCTATTATGTTGCATAGAGTATATGAGTGAAGTTACAAGATCCTGGGCCTTATAGTTAAAAAGTTTATATTTTTCGCATTAGTCTACGACTAGAAACGTTGAGCATGCGGACGTTGAGAGGCACATAGGGTTCGGAATCGCCAGTCGTGCTTCGGCTCGCTGTCCAGTCGTGTCCATCATCGGCGCTCTCGCATTTCGCACGGGTGAGACGGTTGGGTGCGAAGAAATGATGAGGATTGCGCAGTGGCGGCAGGCTTGCTGCGGCCGATGCTTCGTCTGGGCTGCCGATCAGGCATCGCAATCCAGAGTTGTGGGTTGGTGGGTAATCCAGATCTTGATGCCCAGCTTGACTTCCACACTGCTTTGTTCTCTGTTCTGCTGCTATTCACGGCCATCGTTGGCTTCTGGCCGTTGTTCATCTGCTTTGCTCTTGGCTTTTTGTTTCAGTGTCAATTACTTGATTCTTCCGAATTGAACGCAGTTTTGTGTATTTTCCCGTTTCCGGAGACGCATGATTTTCTTGTTCTCAACGTATTTCACGTTTTGGACGAGAACAAAGGCCTGACGTCATCAAATATTGATTCCAAATTTCTGATTTCTGATCATGTGTCGGCGAGAGGTGTTCTCCACGATACTGTTTGAATTTTCAGCGACCAATCATTTCTTCTCGATGTCGCACAATATCTTCACGAAAGAGGGACAGACCTTGTATTTGGCAGTGAATACCAGCAGCAGTTGGGGTCTTGGTGGGAGAGAGTGCAACTCGTGATCCTGTTGTGTTGGGTGCAATCTCTCCAAGTTCGCCAACCTCTATCGCACCCACACACCACAAGCTACGATTCCAACAACAACAACAACAACAACGACAACAACAACAACAATCTAACCACAAAAGCAGCTCCTGAAGAATCTGCGTTGTGACCGCCAGTTGTCATGATCAGAGATTGTTCCATGGAAGCAATTGAAAGTACAACTGGCATTCATTACTGAATTCATTGTTGGGGGCAACACGCATCTTGCACACTCAAAATTTGTCACTCTGCCTGGGAAACCTTTGACCGCGCGAGATGTTTGCGCTCCGCGCGTGCAACACTTGTGATGTTGACATCTGTCGAAGGACCACTTTCGATTTGCATTGTCCACGTCGCGTGCAATGATTGGTGTAAAAACAAGTCCATTTGGTCGAGGGTTGTGACATGTTGGTGATTCCTTCGGTCTCTCTTGGGTCATTCATCCAAGGACTGTCGGATGAAGGATCAGGCATGTGCTGCCGGGATCGATCAGTGTTTGCAGATCAAGATGGTGGCACTCAAGTATCAGATCGGTGTTGCCCCTGGCATCTGGCCTAGCATGAGTATCCATTTGATTTTCATTCTTTCCATGCTTTGTGACCGACGGCAAAGGTATGAGCTTAATGCTCAACTCGATTGCAGCGGACAATGATGGCGATAGTAGTATTCAATGACATGAAAGTTGCTGGATGGTCCAAGTGTTGAGGGTTCGCACACAGCAGTATAGCATGATGCATGCCATGCAACAGAGATGAAGAACAACTCCAACGCAATACGCACCATGTGGTGTCAGAGTCTGAGCCACGAATGCAATGTTCCCATACACGCACAATGCCATCACCGATGCACTTACCTGGTGCAGGGCACCCCATCTTCTGCATGCTTTTTGCAATCCTCCCATCAACCCTCTTCCGGTGTCGCCTTGCGCATGTGGACGACTGACCCATAGAAGCAACGTCTGCACGAGGCAACCGATCTTGCGATCGGCGTATTCCAACAACAATGGACCCCACATGACAGGGTATGTGAGCAGTCATCTCCCCTCTTCCAATATCTTCTCCTCACTTCTTTCCATCGTCAGGCGCACCCTGACACAAAGTCGGCATACGTCTCAAGTCTAGTGTATGCCATCTGGGATCTGTGCGCATGGCCAGAGTAGGAAGGCATAATATGGCCAAGGCCCAAGCTCCAACTACATGGCAACCAACTTGTGTACGTTGCTGCTGCGTATTCTGGTGTATGCAGAGCCTGACAGGACTGTTTCCATGACTGCACCGAATGCTGATCGCTGGATGCACTAAAACACTGACATCGGCGCGTGTGTAGAGGCAGCATCTTTGCCCAGTCGCCAACAGCCAAGTTTTCGCAACCTGGGCACATTCCATGCAGACATATAGATGCGGCGCATCGCTAGTCCCATGCATTGTTGCCTCCTCCTCATGCTTGTAGCCTGTGTTGCAACACATCTCACCTATTCTAGTCATTCAATGCTGCCAACACGGATACCCTGGGCAGCCAACGCGCTCTCGTGGTATGATCGTTGCTCGTTGCATGTGACCTTCGCCGAGTTTCTGCCAAGTATTTGAACGGATTGACTGATGACAATCATGAGCCAAAAGAATTGATTCTGATGGTGCAGAGGCCATCAGCAATGAACCGCGACTGTGCTCATGGCATACCATTTCACTGTTGCCATTGCCCTCGTCATGGCGCATTCGACGTGTTCCATTCTCCAATGATGCAGGTTGGGCATAAAGCCCGACGCACAGGCTCGCATCAGCAATCTGACCACCACACATATGCGAATGAGCTCGGTTGTGATGTGTTTTCCTCAACTCTCGTGTCGGTTGTACTGCATCTTCTTTCGGCTGTCTATCACTGTGGCGAACTCCTCGCACAATGGACACCACAGCTGGTGCTTGAGCTTTGTTCTCCTGATGAGGTGGGGTCAGAGTTTAATAGAGATGGAGGGATTCACAATGACTGCTGCAAGGATAGACTTGAACGGCAGTTGCAAATCTTGCCGTATTCGCTTGTAGGATGGCCAGTCAATCATGAGAGCCTTCATTTCCGTTCGGTGCGCTTACATCAACTACCTTGGCCCCATGTGTTCATCCGCATCCTTGGGGGCATCGTCTGTGCTTTCTTTGTGGGCTACTGCCTGTACTTTTCTTGTCCCCACTTCCGCTTCCACATTCTTCATGATCTTTGCTTTCAGCTTATTCGCACAATGCTTTATTCACCTGATACATTTTCTGATTAGTCCGTCCTGGTATGTGCTGAAACGTCTTTTCCTCCAGACACATGATTATTGGCATAAGAGACACACTAGAGAACATCAGAGATTCGGTCTGGCCACCACCTGGCAATCATGTGACGCCAAGTTTAACTTGATCTACTTCCCAACTAAACCTGAAGTGACACCACCTTCAATGACCTCAAGATTCATCAATGGAATGTGGAATCGACAGAGCCATGGAATGGTGATGAGTGACATGGACACAGGAGACGTCATTGCCACATCATGGGTCATCTCCACATCAGAACAAGATTGCAAAGATGCATGACCGAGAGCTGTCCTTGAACACAGCAACATGAGATACAACTCAATGAAGATAACATAGATTCAGAAGTCACTCTACCCAATCAGTGCCTTCGTTACACCAGCTCATTGCCATCTTCCTGAAAGACTTGATCTCTCTTGACGGATTCGTGTGATTTCGCTGTTTACAATAACAGGATAACACAGCTCCTCCACAGGCTGTTCTGACTCTTGAAGGTGGACAGAGGTGTTCAAATGCTCTCACACATGTGTGTGGATGGTCTTGCTGGACTCGTGAACACAACCACAGATGACCCATCTGGATCCTTCGAGATGGTACGTAACATTTTTGGAATTCACTCTGTGTTGATTGTTGTTGCTGAGCCAAGGCTGCTTCATCTGGAAGGAGAATAAGTTCAAAGAGGATAGGCTTGTTAGACTTGGTGCTTTGAAGATGGTTCTGGACAAGGGGCAAATGAGGGAGGATTCGAATTCATCTTCCATGCTGCGACCATTGAGGTTGGGATCAGCAGGGAAGATGTGAGCTGATGCATCCTGGCAGTTCACATGGAAGACAGCATGACCAGGGGTCTGTGTGGAATGGAATAACACTGTCCCTGGTAGTTTATCATTGTGCACCTGGGACGGAAAGTTGTTGCACAAGTTGCTGTTCAAGGAAATCGCCTCCTTGGCAATGATAGGCGTCTGCATTCGTTCCCCGCGCAACCTTGTGGAAAATGCTACCGACATATGCCGATGAGCATCACGGACAGTGCCAACGTTCTGATTGCCCATGGACCAATTTCAAAGGTTGTACATGGGGGAGAATCCAATTGGCAGTGAGCTCTTGTCATGGTCACAAGGTCACAATCATGTTGGCTGTGGAGGATGGGACCCAGTTTGCTCAAATCCAGCCGACTTGGTGTTGCAAGGCAGTTCAAAGCCATTTCGATTGGCACTCCTTCCTTGTGGTTGTTGGAATCATGATGATATCACCAGTTGCAGGAGTATTAGACCTTGTTTTGACATCTGGTGTCCTGAGCGTATATGGTGCATGGCACGGGCCACTGCTGTAAAAATGGTGGCAGGATGAGGAGGTGTGGCTGCAAGGAACCTTGCACAATGCCTCCTGCCTCCTCTTCTTGTTCCTGTTCCGCTGCTGCTGGAGTTGGCACGCCCTCTGTTGCGGATCGAATTGGTACTGCTGATCCTGATGTAATTAAGGATCCTGGTGCAGCCAAAGATATCAGGATTTGTACCAACAAAGGCACACAGTTCTTGCTGGAACCTGTCTTCTGTTGACACCAATGGCACAATAGCCAGCAACTCTCTCCAGTTTTGTACAGACTGCACAAAAGGGTGCATGGTTGATGTCTTGGCGTGCTCTTCACAACAGGAGTAGATGAGATGATGCTGCTATTGCTGCTACTCAATCCTATTGGTTCTTCTCCAGCAACCTCCACGGTTCTGATGTATGTGCATGTTCCAAGGATGTTGGTGGCTGGAGGCTTTGGATGCAGTCGTCATGATGGCCATGTTGTCTCTTGTGGCCACCTGCTTGCCTGCTGATGGTTGGATGGTTGGAGGGACGGAGGGAGGGACAATGCCATCTATTCGTGCATCGTGCAAGCTCACATGGGATGCTGTGAAAAGCATGGACCTGGCCTGGTAGAAGTATGATGGGTCTGTACATGTATGGGAGAGCAGAATTGATGTGAGGTGTGTCTGTGGACGGATCTTTTCCCAGAGTATACCACGCTCAGCACCAACATTGCAATACGTTGGCAGTGCATGCCAGGTTGACTACTTCCATGGGTGCATGGAAAAGTTGGTGGATGGATGGGCCAGCCCATGTGATAATGCTGGAATAGACTGTATTCCATGTCGAAGGCAAGGATGGCAACAGTCGAGAAAAACTGTCACACTCAACGCACCCTCCCACAGATCACCAGATGCAAAACGTTGAACGGATCATCCGATGTGACCGCAGCAGCCAAAAAAGCTGTCGCGGCTAGTAGCAGTCTGCCCTTGACTTTGCTTCCCCTGCAAAACCAGATACGAAACACTCTTTGGCTGATCTGCACCATCACTGGTTGTCCGATTCTCAGCAGAATGGTTTGACAGTAGAGCCCATTCTCGTGTTGTTTGTCTGCTCGATCCTTCAAAATGACAAATTCAACGTCTGTCCCACCACCAGGATCAGAAGCACCAAAACGTGCTCTGACGCCAGATCATGCAAACGGAACCATGGAATTGGAAAAAATGTGGTCATTTGGTACCTTCTTCCAGCCCAAATCGTGTTGCGATTTGCACAATGATGGCTGCCACAACAGGAAAGGTCAAAATCAACCAACAAGCACTGAAACACAACAAAGGAAACAACACTGCCGCCACCAGTCTCTTTCCGCGTCGTGCCATCAGCTCAGCAAGGGGAGAGATGCAGGTTGCGCAGGACTTTGTATGTACAAACTAAGCTTAACATTAAATAGTATAATATCATACAATATTTTGCATACCACAGGATAAGCCACTGTGATCCATTACATTATAGAATACTGTGTTGTGTGGTATTCGCAAGTGTTGCTGTTGCTGTGAACATGGACGTGCAGGAACGCTGCCACCAACGCTGTGCTGTTTGACACAACACACACACAAACGAGGAAGCACACAACAGAACCAAATCACCAACAACGCAAGGAATCAAGGCAACACCGAATCTGCGACAACGTCACCATCCACAACATTGGATTCCATTGCCGTCTGATATCGACCGTCAAAGACGTCATCAATTCTGTCTATGGCGAAGACAAGTCAGCCAGGTATTTGTGTCGTAGAAGCTAGCTAAATGTATCTAACCCTAATGGACAACACGAAAAATCATGTTCTAAAAATATCACGTGTTACGATGTCAAATCCGCAAAAACGTACGATTCTATCCTGAATGGGGCCATACGTCCGCGTAGTCGTACGCATCAACGTAATCGTGAGGGTGACAGCATGATCACAAGGACATCAACAAGCATGCCTCGAAGTCTGTTTGGTCAGCCGGAGATGGGATGGCATTGATCGTATCCTGTCCTGCTTCTGTCACTGCGCTTGCAGCTTCGCGTGTATGACAACCTTTGGATACGGTTCCTGCTGCTTCGTACCATACCTTGTACTCAACGATCACCACCAATCCCTCCCCACGACGTTCAGGATGGCGTTCGCAATGGAGAGGAGAAGTCATGCATTGTTAGTTTCTGAGGAGGGGTCGTGTTCGACAGAAACCGATGCTCGAGGGGGATGAACGCATAGGGAGTGCAACATCTGCCGACGTCATCGCATGATTGAATTGCCGGTTCTGCTCACCTTTCGTCAGCGTCAGCGCTGTCGAAAGCCCGTGCATCTCTTGCCCCTTGACTCGCTCTTCAATTCACATGCTCATTCAATCATTCAGATTTGCCTTCCTCGCTTGTTTCCTTCTTCCTCGCACCTCGCAGAGAGCTTTGATGAACTCGGTGTGGAACCTGCAAGCTATTCTATTCACCCACCCGCACATCCAATCCACGAGAGTATCCAAAATCCAAGTAGCCACCCAACCCAACAAGCACGCATTCTCACCTATTCTCGAAGAACAAGACTACGACAGGGAGCAGAAACGGGCATTCTACTCTAGTATACGAATGGAGCCGAGCGGAGTACGATCCCGAGTTGAGCAGGATCATGCGCGCACGTCGTAGTGTGGTGTGGTGTGATTTGGCGCCGCTGTGATGAAGATCTAAAATACGCTCGTTTCCTGATCGCCGTCTTCTTCGGGGATGTTCGGTGAGATCGACCACGTGCCGACGACATTGTACTCCTCACCACCGAACAGCTTGGTTCTTCTGACCATGGCGAAGAGCGGCTCGACTGACAGCCATTCGATCTGGCCGGGCCACGGACCTTCGTCGATGGAGAGATCGTCGGCGGACAGCTTCATGGGCGCATCCGGGTTCATCTTCTCCACCCAGCCCAGATCGTTGGGATAGACGCGCATGGCCTCGTCGAATTCATCCCGCGCCGCGTCTCTTGACATGACCAGCTGCGCGGTATCCTTCATTCCCATCAGGGTCTGGATCGGATCCACGCCATCCAACCGGCGGTCGCCCGAGACGTGTTCCAGGGCTTCCTCCAATCGCTCCTGCTTGCGCTGGTAGTTCAATGCGATCGGTTGGAACAGCTTCGCGGCACGCTCCAGCTCCTCCTCTCTCCAGCACTTCGCCGTGAGGTAGATGCGCTCGCCCTTGTTGAGAACGACATCATTCTTCTGAATCCTCGTCTTGAGATCGACGTAGCACATGAGCTTGGCCGCGTGGCCTTGCGCGGAACCGGAGGGCAGACGGATCTTCCACTCTCCCACGTTTCCGAATTGCGCCTCCTTCTCGCCTTCCGTGGTGATGTAGGTCGGCACCGGCGACGTCTGCGGCAGCAGCTGGAAGGTGTTGCGCTGCAGCATGGGATCCTGCTGTCGTGTGTCACCGAGCGGGCGGTCGGGCGACACGATGACGTTCAGAGGCACGGCCAACCGACCTCCGGAGGCACCCCAGTCCTCGGGCATGTTCGTGCCGGCCTCTCTGCCCAAGTTCAGCGTGAATGTCCAGGTGGCCGGAGCCCATGGATCGTCCGAGGCCGTGGCGGCGTCCGATCCGGATTCCGCGGCGGAGGAGGCCAGGCTCACAGTGGACGCGATCGGTGACGCGCGGAAGCCAGGGGAGAAGGCATCGGCGATGGAGGCACCAGCCGTCAGGATGCTCAAACTCAATACTCGGACTCGTAACCGCATCTTCTTTTGGCCTTTGCTTTGCCTTTGCTTGTGCTTGGGATGATCGGTACGCACGTGATGGACTCTTGGCTCTTAACTTGGCTCTTGGTTTGACTTGGCGGAGGTTGGCTTTGATCCATTCGTTGCCTTCCTTGTCATGTTGCTTGCGCTGCTTGTCTCCACTACACACATTGAACGGCTCGTGTTGTGCCCAAAGATCTTCGTGGCCGCCGATGACGCAACCGCAGAAAGCGACAGAACGCAATCCAAGATGTGTTCGGTGCTTTGACTCCTTGGATCCAGCAGAAGTACATGTACAGTGTTTATCGATCACGTGGAACCCATCGTGTTTCCGCTTTATCCACGACTAGAACTTTGCCCACCTTTTGGTATTTCGCCAACAACACCACAGTGGCATCCACAACGTACCCTCTCAAGAGTAGCCAGAGGAGAGGACTTGTACGATACACAATCTCGCTGTCTCCCTGCGTGTGTGCGTCTCTATGGTGTGTGGTTGCTATTTTTTAGTTTTCGATTTGATGGTGATTGATTGGATTGTTTGAAAGTCATGCATGTGCCCCATTCCCTTGCTTTTCAGATGCGTGCATGCCTGTATTGCTGTTGCCGTGACTGTTGTTGCTTGGCTCAAGCTGTGGTTGCCTTGCGGAGGTTCTGAAGACCAGTGATGGCGGCCAAGTGATCCTCGGCCGCAGTGGATCGCGCCTTGGATGGAGTCGCTGCAGACTTCTTGCCCTTACTCTTTGCACCGCCCCGGACGTAACGCTTTGCCTTCGTGCCCCCCTTCTGCATTGCGTACTTCTCGCGCTGGCGTTGACGGCAGCGCACGCACTTGGTGGCGGATCCCTTCTCCCCAAAGGCCGCCCAAGGACGGAAGTTCTTGCATCCCTTGCACCACTTGATCTCCAAGCCGTTCTCCGTGATCACCCACACCGTCACATCGCACGATGTGCAGAGTCCCTTGTTCTGGCGTGGGATGATGTGTCCCGAGCAGTCGGCCTCGTCTTTACCGGCGGAAGCAGCGTTGCTGGAAGCAGCCTTCTTCGACTTGTCCGCATTCTTGCTGACAAGAGATGCAGCGGAGCACACGCGGAGCTTTCCGCACATCACACAGTGCTTCTTGCCATCCGGCGTGGCGAGGTTGTCGGGCTTTGGACCTCCGGGAGTGCGCGACGAGTTGCGCGGTCTGGCGAGGTAATCTGGGAAGTTGACGAGCCGGTGGAAATCTGGAAGGAGCAGGTCCTTGGTCTTGTCCGCCTCACTGCTTAGCATAGCACAAGAGTAACAGTAATGAGTGAATGAATGAGTGAGTGAATGAAATATATGTGTGAGCGGGTTGACGATGGCGATGACGATATGGTGGATAGACATGCGAGCACAAGCGACGCCATGCCAACTTACCCCCAGTACTTGGATGGAATGGGCTCCTTCAATGGCTCGCAACGATTCGTCGATGGTGCTCTGCCGCCGCTCTCGGAGGCAACACGTTGCCATTCCGACACGGAGGCGAACTGCTGCAACGGCGATGCGGCCTGCTTCTTTGCTGCTCCGGATCGCTTGCCCTGGGCTGCGGGTTGCGGCTTCGTGGTTTTGCGAGATGCCGTTGCTTCTTCCTTCTCGGCGCTGGCACGTCTCTCCAACGAGGCATCCGCAGCAACGCCAGGAGCGCTCACTGTGGGGATCGAAGGATAATAGGGATGGGCGTTGGGAACGACCGAAGGATGAGCGGCGTACGGTGGCATGTGACCGTACGGAGACCTGTATGGAGGTGGCACGGCCGCGTACTGGTAGGCGTAGACGTAATGCGAATGGTGGGCACCCGGTGGAGGCAATCCCGGGTGACCATGGGAGACCAGATGATGCATCGGTGGCGATGACTGTGGTGGCACCGCTGCGTGCATCATCGCCGCGGGCCCAGGTGCTGCGTACTGGACCATGGCATGATGCGGAAGATCAGCGTGCACGCCGCTGCGCTTTGCCTTCGAGGCCGCAAGGATGGCAGCGATCGATTCCTCTTCTGCATCATCTCCGGAGTGCGCACCGGGTTCTTCCTGCGCGCTTGCCTCGGCCTCCCGCCGCACTCTGGCGCTGGCCTTCTCAAAGAGCTCGGCGACTGGGCTTGTGTTGGTCGTGGACGACGATGCCGATCCATCGGAGACAACGCGTGCCTTCTTGGATTGTGGAATGTCGGAACCAAGTTGGGGGGAAGGTGACGAAGGACGCTTCTTGCCCAAGGCCGGTGTTGAGGGCGTGACAGGGGATGGAGACGTGATACCACTGCCCATGGCGTAGGTCATGTGATGTGGCAAGGCGCCTGGTGTGCCTGCTGCCGGTGGCATGCGGCCGTAGTACGCCAAGGGCGTGGAGGATGGGTGATGGTACACAAGCCTGGCATGGGGATGAGAGTGTGACATCTCGGACCAGCTGGGTGCGTAGTGCAGGTGGGTTGGATGGGTCATTCTGCGGATGGATGGTGGAGCAGGAGTCTCGAGCATGACGGAAGTCTGCTGCTCGGATGCGAATGGAGGTCTGCCGCTGTGGATGGACTGCTGGTGTTGGTGTGGCTGCTGCTGATGATGATTGCGGTGCGCGTTGTTGTTGCTCTCGCTGTTGTCGGAAGCGGCGCCGGTGTACTTGGATGCTTTCTGAAGTGCCTTTTGGCTTGCCTTTGCGGATCGTTGGGCAGATGATTCCGATGCACTTGTGCGGGTGGCTGCCTTGCGAGAATTGTGAGAGGTTTGTGAAGGTTGGCTTGAGTCGTCCTGTGCGGCGCTGCCGCCATCGTCGCTGCTGGCATCTTCGGCGGCAGGAGGAGGAGGATGAGACGCCCGAGCCTGAGCTTTTGTTGCTGCATCCTTGGTCTTCTTGATCCGTGCCTTGCCACCAGCCTTCTTCACACGAATGGGAGACGTCGTGAGCTTGGACGTCCCGTAAATGGAAAGGTGGGGCGGGCCGGACAGTTCGCTGGTTGGCGGGGTTGGAGGTGTCGTGCGAGGTGCGCCAAAGGGATGAAGCCGCCGGGCTGTCGGAGGGGCATCCTTCTCATCGCCGTGCTTCGTTTCCTTGTTGACATCATCCACAACGCTCTCCGTTGCATCATCGCGGCGCACATCGGCAGATCTGTTCCGCTTCTGCGCCACCTTCGATGCTGGCGATGGTGTGATCATGGCCTTCACAGTGCGACCGGCATCATTCCTCTCATCCTCGGTGCTCTCCCTGAATCGCTTCCCCTCAGCCTGCGAGTTGGCGTGGATCGGAGTCTCCGACAGCGCCTCGTGCTTTCCATTGGACCGTGCGGATGGCATCGGACTTCGCTGCGTCGTCGTCGGCGATGGGGATGGGTTCCTCCCCTCCTTGCCTCGCTTGGGAGACTTGTCGCAAGCGACTGCTGCCGCGAGAGAAAGCAGTCTGCTGGCCTGCATCCTGGCCTTTGGCGACGCCGTCAAACCCACTGGGCTGGAGCGCCGAAGAGCTTCTGGCTGGGCATCGGTCGCAGATGTTTCCAGCTGCAGCGACTCGTTCGATGTCTGATCAGGTCGGTGGGGCATTGTTGCTGAATGGTATTATATTATACTCTATAATAGCTGTAGCTGTAGCTGTAGCTGTAGCTGTGGTTGTGAAGTGGATTAGTCTTGATAGAATATGATACCGGTGATGTTGTCTGGCTTGATGAGGTCAGGAAGTCAACAATGACACAGATGGCAATGTCCGATTATGTGTTGAGTTGGATTGGATTGAGTTGAGATGGATTGGATTGAGTTGGATCGGATGGAGTTGGATTGAGTAGAGTTGCCAAACAGCGAGTGCAAGTACGCTTCTCTCATGTGGTGGGAGTGCTCCCTCGAGGCATGTGCAAGGACGAGGACGAGTCCGACTATGACGGTTGATGGCAATGAATCGGGGTTGGAATTTGGTGAGAGTGCACCCACCTCAAATCCAAACGCCCGCAACAACGAGGACCATCGCGGCGTCTGACAAACGTTGGGCGCTGCCCTTCGGTTGACCGTTTTGTGATGATCGCCATGGCGCAGCTCTCTGCCACCGGGGTGCTCGAACTTTGAGAGAGGAATCAGCGAAGCCGCGCCTTTTTGTGACTTCTAATTTTTGGCACCGGCTCGCCGGCGATTTCACTTAGCGTGCGGCTCCCTGTGATTGTACGCGAAGCAGTTGAATCTTCCATGTGGGTCCGTTGGACGTGCGTTGGGAATCACAAGTGCACGAAACCAGCACTGGCATTGCCTTCGGACGTTACCGCGATGTCGCAGTGCCTATGTCACGCTGGACTTATTTGTCTACAAGGCTGATGGGATCATTGCGTCGAAAATGCCAGGACTTGCAATCACTTTCATTCTTCGCATCGACCGGCGCTTCGCACATGCAATGATGGAGCAGCGCTGGGCGTTGGACAGCTTTTCCACACCAATCAGAACCATGTCACTTTTTGTATTTCATCGCTGCGAAACCACATCATCTTCGTCAGGAGTATCTGTCCGAGTGTGAGAGTAGTCCCGCGTTGTGATGGCGGCTGTGCTTGTGGTCTCCGAATACTCTATTCTGCCATACCTAGACTATGTGTCGTAGCATCATGGTTGCCTCTAACTATGGTAGCTCTTGCATTATTCTCCAAGTTGATGACGGCCGAATCGCAATTGCAGGCAGGGTTGAGTCCTCTGGGGTGCTCTGCTGTGGGATGGCAACAACGTGACTGAGAGAAGAGTTGCGGTAGATCATTGTTTTACAACGTTTTTACGGAGAAAGGAACACTGGCTTTTGAAAACGTGTTTTATTGGAAAAGTCTTCATTTTGAGTGTTTTCAAGTGTTCTCTTTCTCGTGCCGCAAGAATGATAATCCGAACGTATCCTCATTCGAACCGAGGTGATGGGCATGCAGCCTTCATTGTTCCAGCATTGTCACCCCATCACTCCAACCAAGACACCATCCAAGATACGACCTTGCTTTCCGCTGCCCAACCCTCGTTTGAGCGTCACCCATCCTGCTGCTGTGCGAAATGGTGTGGGCAGCGGCAAGGAAGAATGCCAAGATCGTTGTCCCTCGACTTTCATGAGAATGCCGCTTCTCGATACGTGCTCAAGAGTAGTCGTACGCGGTTGTCGCAGCGCACTTCTCATGTCTTGTGACAACTTGTGGTGGAATGACCGGGCCCATCTACTGGCATGGAGGGATATATGGTGCCATACACGAAGCATGATGGGTGTCTGCGGCGATGTACCTATGCCTTGCAGGGTACAAGCAGGTCGCAGCGCAGATCACCGTGGCGCTGTCGGGCCACCGCTTTTCCGCATAGTGTGCTTCTTCTTTGCGTTGTGGCCCCCAAAGAGTTGCGCGACTCTTTTTCTCTGTGGGAGAAGCTGCGCTCCATTATTGCGTACAAGAATTCACCAATCCATCTTTCGTTGCGTCTCCTCGAGCCACGGACACAGGGAACTGTGCAGAAAGTGAAAACGACGATGGCGACGACAGCGGTGACGACGACGAAAGGCGGGAGAGAGAGACCAGAAAGGAACAGGAGTCGGAGATGGATGATCGAATCTCCTGGCAGACCAACTTGCGGCACTGAGTAGTCGCTCTTATGCAATGACCAACAAGGCTTGGGCGGAGTCCCCCACCCCAGCGGCTTTCATTCCCTGAGACGGAAGGCTTCCAAAAGCGCACGCCGAACCATCCTGTTCCGGGCTTGGTTGTCCCCCAAATGGTTCTTGGTCGCCATTCACACAAGAAACAACCGAGCAACGAACAACCACCCAAGCGCTGCTGATGCTTGGGCGCTTATCTTTCGAAGGATAATGCATCATCTCCGTGCTCGTAGCCAGCATCGTGACGCTGTCGGATCGAAACGCGCCAAATGAAGGAGTGAAGGGAGCCAGGCGCTACTCCATTGGAATCCTCTCATCCCTATCCTTCTCTCTGGCATCGGAACCCTCTCTCGTCACCCCAAGAGTGACCAAAACCAAAACAAAGAAGATGATCCATGATCCGAAACATCGGTCATGCTTGCGGCTCCCAGATCCAGCTGTGGTTCATGGCACATGTTCCTATGATGCAACGAGCACCGCGGCGTAGCAGTGTGTTGGAACTTGTATTATATTGTACTCTACGAGATAGAGACAGCATGCATCGGCAGTATGAACCACGGTCAACATCCCGCACACATACATGTGTGCTTCTGTGTCCGCCTCGATGCTCCTCGCCACCTATTCTCGAGGCTGCTCGTGCTCTGCCCGCACCAATCGCAGCATCAACATCTGACACCGGACGACGAATCGATCTTTCACTCTCTTTACAATCGCAAAGTCACGGCACTGACAGCGATACTCGCACAGTAGGTACGAGTATGGTTTGGTAGTCGTATAATACGAGTAGGAGTATGGTACATCTCGTTGGCCCTTGCGTTGGCGACCAAGCTGTCTTTCGGCAACTAAAGCCCCCTTCGGTCTCTCTCTCTCTCTTGTGGTGGTGGTGATGGTGGTGACACCATCGACAACCAACGCAAATCAACGAGCACTGGTGGATCGAAACGGCGCAGGTGCGATGGCTTGGGCATCGTGCTCATTCTGACATCATCTTGAGCGCCACAGACGCCACGATCAGCATATTTGTTGGTTTCGCACGCACAACGGAGCAGCTCGTGCCCGGAAAATGTGGAGTGAAGGAGTTCGTTGTTGTTGGTGTGTGCTCGGGGCGATCACGGAGCTGGTTGACGTGGACTGATGCAGCGTTCTCCTGTGTCACATGCGTCTTCATTTCCTCTAAGACCTATTTTTGTCAGTATCATTTGTTGTCCTGTGGTCATCGTGCGTCAGTCTGACATTCACGATTCGAAGGTGCATTCGATGCAGAGGTTAATTCCAAAAACACCATCACAAACACACAAAGAATAACCAATTCTTGAGCGATGCGAAGTGGTGATGTCTTGCCCAACAAAAGTTCCTGTGGTGGTGACCGAAACGCCGAATGCCTGCGACTCTTTCACCACCATGGACTTTGTGTTGCGTGCCTGTCCTGACCGCCGACGCTTGGTCACATCTTTTGCGATCGTTTGATGTGTGGTCACATCTTTTGTGGTTGTTTGATGTGTGGCCACATTTCATGGGCACCACAGCCGCCGTACAGATCATTCGTTCAGCCAATCGATGAATCCATCAAGCAAACATCCATCTCTGTTAGCCATCGCACATGACGCAGAACATCGCCATAAAATCAGGCCCGCTCATTTCTACATCACCCCAAGCAAGCAAGCAAACGAACGAACGACCGAAGAAGCATCACACAGAATTGCACGATACTCGACTCGTCCCATACTGCTGATAATACACGCCACTCTGCTCCAAATCAAATCACATCACATCATAAAACGCCACATCATATCGCATTGCATCGAATAGAACAAGCATCATGAAACCGAACCAAGTCGAAGCCAAGCCTTGCTCGTTGCACCGCCTCCGGCCGTTGCGCGATCACAGGAACAACTTTGATGCCATTGCCGACACCAACAACGACAACCCCCTTGGCGACTCCCACCGCAATGGCAGGAGAAGCAGCACCAACTTCAATGTCCGGTTCCGACCATTGCATTTGGAACGCTCTGACGAAAGCCGGCCCAGGCGCCAACTTCCATCCACAAGCACGCTCGCGGCCGATGTGAATACCGTGGAGGATACTAGTACATTCGAAGCTCCACACAATGGGATCAATCATGACTCCCCCCATCCAGCGGCTGACCATGACACTCGTACTGGCACAACGTGGATGCCGTCGGTTCAAGCAGCAACCCACACGGTTCGCGGAATCCATCAGTCATGGCTTCTGCAACATCGGCAACAAGCAACGCCTGGTGGAACCAACATTCACGGCGCCATCACCGCCAACAACCGCGACATCGAACGACACATCGCAAGCCGCATCGCCAACAATCCATCTTTGATGAGAGAGCCGCACTCAGCGCTCCGATTCCAGGCGATTTCGGCGACATGTTGCCATCGCGGAATCAGCAGATCCAAGATGCACGCCATCATCACCAACGCTCTGGCGATCCTGAATGAGGAGGAGAATGAAGCTCCCGTGCAGGATTGACGAGAAGGCGCTCCAACGGAGATCGGCACACAGCATTACACGAGCACGAGCACGAGTACGAACACGACCACGACGACACCACCTGCACTTTACAAATACGAATAGATGGATGCATGAGCGCAATCTGATCCAAACAGTCTTGATACACGGAAGAATCCCTACATAGCACGATCGCACTAGTACTATCACCGTACATAGTACTCATACTCTTACTTGTACTCTTGCATGGGAAAGGCATTTTGGCAGATGATGTCCGAACCCAAAGGGAAGCAATGGATTGTTCGGATTTCGTCCATAGGAGCATTGCCTTCCTCCTGCCCGATCTCCCCATGCCATAAATCGAAGGTAAAATAGACGTTTTCGCAACAAGAAATCGTCACACAAGTTTGACATGTGCCCAATCCAGCAGTTCGTGCGAAAAGTCTTCCATTCGATGCATCGGTGAAGTGCTCTCGCCATCAACTTCGATGCTCATCCAAGCACAAGAAGACAAGTGTGGACGAAAAGGAAGCGCCTTGTCTGGTGGCGGTTGTGTCAGGAGCCTCAAGATCCAAAAAAAGAGTACAAAGACCGGGAATCGAACCCGGGACCTCAGCTGTGTGAAAGCCGCGTCATAACCAACTAGACCATCTCTGCTGCTCTGGCCTTTCTGGATAATCTTTGGTACAAGTATGTATGTTTTTGGAAATAGTCCAACCACGTTCTGTTCCAACTTGTCCATCTCCCGCCACAGACACACGTGCTTGCGTCATTTTTCGAAACTAGACCTATCTGTCACGACTTTCATAGGCCGTCGGACATGCTGGATGATGCGTCTCAGCTCACCCTGCCGTGCACTGAACTTGAGTACGCTTCCAATTGCACAGCACGCTCGAATCACGCTTTCGTATCCTTTGGCAATGCTCTTCTTTCCATTCCCGTCGTCCTTGACTGCTCGGTTTGAATCCCTACTGCATGTGTTTTGTTGGCTTGCAGGTCCTATCAAGAGCGTGTAATGATATTGAATGTCAGAACTACTCGACGAGCTATTGTGCCATACATTCTATTATAAAACATTATATTCTATTCTACAATACAATACCATGCAATAGAGAGGAGATTGTTCCGCATCGGATGCAAGATCTCGAAGCCTCTCCGATCATTCATTCCTTGATGACGAATTGTTCGCTGTCATCGAACCTTCCCATATGTATAGTCAACAAGCGGGAGAGTCTCAGCCTCTTCCGAGTACGATGGCAACCGGATCGAGATGTGGTGCACTTCCTGAATGATCGTGGGAGAAAGCCGGAATACATAGTATGTGTAATACTCTGAGCTACGATGATGGACAGAGCAGAAGACACGCTCTTCTTGCCAGCATCCAATCCGAAAGATCTCAACACGTCAGTGCGATCCCGGTATTTTGTCCGCCTTTTCGGTTTCATTTTATTCTCCGTCTGTGCCGAAAAAGTCATGGATGCCACCTGAACTCACACCGTTGGAACGAAGCACAACAAACGAAGGAGGCGGAGGTTGTCGGCGGCACATCTTGGGGGTCATGGCCGCTCACACATTTGCATATGTTCCGTAATGTCCAAAACATCCGCATCAGGGTCGTTGATATCCCATCCACTTTCCACTTCGCCACATCGCCACATCGCGGCCAGGCCATGTCATGCCATCGATGGCTTAGATAATAGCTGTGGTATTGCGTTTCGCAACATTCTATGCCCATGGACCGCCAGCACAACGCAATGCGACGCAATACAATGAGATGCGATGTGAGATGATGCAGCGAAGAGGAAGCCAAAGTGCTTCGTGCGCTGCGCCCTTTGGGACCGACGTCCAAGGATCGCCAGTATGTCTCATAAAACCATAAAGAGCACCAGCTGCAACAATCACTGCAACAACCTGCGAGCCGACTGCCTCAGCAATCGCACTTCCCACCACAGCAACACCAGCAACACCAGCAACAACTCCGCAAAGCTCTCGCAACTTTCGAAAACCCGCTCACAACATGATCCGCAAGGTCGTTCGACGCATGTCCATTGGTAGCATCTCATCACTGTCCAAGTTGGCAAAGAAATCTCGCAACAAGTCGCACGGCAGCAACTCGGACATCAACTTCGACCACGAGGCATTCTCCTGCTCCTCCGACTCCTTCGGATCCATCGATTCATTTTCTTCCAATCCAGAGGGAGACGAGATAGTGCACATCATTCAAATGGACAGCGACGTTGAGGCCCAATCCGAGAACAGTGACGATGTTTCGTACTTCATCGAAGAGGTGGCCAGCCGTGGGAGCCGCAGCGATGGCAGAGACAGAGACAGCGACAGTCACAACGATAGCCACAGTCGCAGCTACACCAACAGTCGCAGCCGTAGCTACACCGGGAGCTACAGCAGCAGCGAAAGCGGCACCGTCTTCTACAGCGACAGCAACAGCAATAGCCACAGCCACAGCCACAGCCGTAGCTACAACCACAGCTATGGCGACAACGAAGAGATGGAGGTAGAAGTAGAGATGGAGAATGAGTCTCCCACGGCCGGTGGTGGTGAACACCCACCAGGCACTCGAAGCAGAGGCCGCATCATGGTCCAAACCGACGATCCTCGCGTCGCAGAGCAACTGCTGTTGGCGGAACAGCAGCTCGAATCCGGAAATCACAGTATGTCCTTGGAGGAGGCGCTCAACCATTCGCAACCGTCCTTCGCGGAATGCACCGTGGAGGACCTGGCCCAGTATTCGTACAACACGGACATCATGGAGGTCGCAGATGCTGACGCCAAGGACAGCAGCAGCAGCAAACGCAAAAGCAAGAACAAGCGCCGCAGCAAGAGCAAGGACAGGTCGAAGAGCAAGCGCGGCAGCAAGGATAAGAAGACGAAGAGGAAAGACAAGAAGAAGAGCAAGCGTAGCAGCCAAGACAGGCACTCCAGGATCACCAGCGATGACGACGACTCTTCGTACATCCTCGCAGTGAAACCCGAGGAGGAGGCATTGTTCCAGCCACACCCCCGCGCCAATGCTAACGCTAGCATGAACTTCAACGCCAACGCCACTGGCACGGGGCATGAGGGTCACAGGACAAAGGACCAGGAGAAGGAAGAGGAAGAGGAAGGGCCAGGCTACAAACGCTTCCTCAAGCCGTCGACCTGTCGCCGGGAAGAGCCCAGCGATGGCAGTGGCGACAAGACCAAGAAACCATCTCGCGATCGCTATGTCATAACGCCATCCCAGTTCTCTCCGGCCTTGCAGGCATTGATCCAGGCAGAGATCTCGGAGGGGACGGCGGCGACGGCACCGACAACCGTTTCCATCCAAGATGACCATCACGACGCTGAACCAAGATCAAAGTCCAAGAAGAAGAGCAAGAAGTCCAAGAAATCCAAGAAAAGCAGCAAGAAGAGCAGCTCGAAAGACAAGAGCAAGCGCAGCGGCGACCATGGCAAGCCGAAGGCCTTGCAGGCACATCCCAGCTCTCATTCCACATTTTCTGCCACCTTCGGATCCAACGATGGACACTATGCCTCCGATCATCACAGCGTTGGAAACCAGAGCGGTGACATGACTGCCGTCACCATGGGAGGACCGAAGAGGGGAAAGAAGCCAAAGAGGAAGATGAAGAGGTCCTCATCAGTGAGCGATATCAATACGACATTCGATAAGCCCACGAACAACATGATGCTCAGCGCCACCACCCACAGCCACGACCACTTCCTTGGCCACAGCCACGATCACAGTCGCAGCCGCAGCCGCAGCCGCAACTCCACCCCAAACTTCGGCATGAGCAAGAGCTGCCATTCCAAAAAGTCCATCTCCACCATGAACAAGCAAAAGCGAGGCAAGCAGAGCAGCAAGTCTGGAAGACGGGTATTGACGAAGTTCGACGTCGACAACTCCGGAGCCATTGGTGGGCATGGCAATAACAACAGCAACAAAAAGAGCCACAGCCAACACCACAGAATCAACAGTAGCAACAATAAAAACAACACCGCACACAAGCGCGGAAAGGTGGAAGCAAAAGCCCACAAACTGCCGATCAGCTCCATCGAGTTCAAGACCGATGCGCAAGACGAAGATGACCTCAGCGACATTGAAAAGGATTTCCGCAACGACGCGAAGGCAGGATTATTCGCACCGATCTCCAACCTTCAGCAACGCCTGTTGTCGCTCGGAGCGCCGATCGAGCACATCCAGCTCCCAGATCAGCAGGGCAACGTCATCAAGAAGCAGCACATCACCCAGAACCAGGTCCTCGTGCGCAAGGTCATGGGACGCAAGCGATCCGGTGGCAACCTGTACGATATGAACGACCTCCCACAGCGCATCGAGAAGAACTCGAGCAAGAACAGCATGAGCAGCTTCCTGCAGGGCGGCACATCGACGGCATCCACCGGCGGTCTCAACGCATCGTGGGCCAGCCCCACACCACGCCACGCACCAAGCAAGAGTGCCATCTGGGACAATATCAATGCCGGCAAGCACAGCACGAACAAGAACGCAAAGATCCCTGGTTGGCTGTACGACGAGATGCACCGCAAGGGTCAACTGACGACGCACAAGCATTCAAGTTCTACCGCCCATGGGATTCGCGCAGATCTGCTCGCACCAAAGCATTCCATGAAAGCAGGATATCACAACAATTAGGTCGCCGGCACCATGCGAGTACACGCATGCGCGCACACGAACATACAGAAGCACGCATGCACGCATACACTGATGCAGAGTTCCCTCGTCGACAACCGTGCGTCGGCCTTGAGGAACAGTTCTTTAGACATATATATATAACACACGGATTATAACTGTTAAGTCATGCGCCGAGGGCGCTTTTATTCCGCCTCGTTGATTCAACGTGTATGCACGCAGCGGGAACGGATTGACACTAGGTGTCGGTGTGTGGAGGCGTCTGCTCTGAGGTCGGGTCAGCATCAGGCTGGGTTCGAGGGGCGAGTGGCTGGTGCTCGGTGGCGACGTCGCTGGTTTTTCATCCAGTTGGTGAGTACGGTCGGGATGTCCGGTGCCGCGGGGCCGAGTCCTTGTTGCATCGCTTGGACCCACGGGACTAGGGCGGCGATTTGGGCTGTTGCTGGTGGGTTGGACCATAGCGGTCGCAGCACTGCTGGGATCGCGTCGGTGGGTGTTGTACGGAGGCGGTGAAGCTGTTGTTGAAGGAGAGCCGTCATGCCTTGCGACGTCTGCTCCGCCTTGGTTTCGTTGCGGTCATGCCACTGTTGCAGGACGGTATGCCACATGAGGTTTGTGATGCTCACTTGCCAGTCTCGGAGCAGCTTGGGAGCACGTCGTCTCCGGTGAGGAGCCATTGGAGGGGCCTGGTCTCGCCACGAGGTGGACCAGCCGCCCCAGATTAGAGCTACCCAACCGATGTTGGCCTGTCTCACCTGGATGTTCTGAGTGGGCGACTTCCTTATGCCTGAGGGAGGAATGCCTCCAGATGTGATGCGCTTGATTGCCGTGCAAACTAGCTGGGCGACTTCGGGTGGGGTGGTGGGCGGTCTCACGATTGACCGCACTTTGAGGATGGCTTTGGCCCAAATGGACTGGCTCGCAGCGCTGGGACACATGAGGATGTGTGTGTTGTCTTCCGGCCTGCCGCACCTGGGGCATTCTGCGGATTGCTCCTGCTGGCGTCGCTGCATGTTCTTGCCACTGGCGCCGGTGCCCGTCATGAGCTTGAGCAACGTTCGCCGCTTGCCTCCGCTCCATCTCCGGGAGACCGAGCGCATGGGCTCCCAATCTACGTTCGTCGGGCTGGAGGCTCCCCATCTTTCGCACCACTTCTTTTTGATGCCGCCATCGTCGATGAGAGACGAGACTGTCCAGTAGTCGAGATCGGTGAGGGGACCGGCAGCGGTGCTTAGGGTCCATCCTTCCGTAGGCACCACCATTGCTGGGGCTCGGGAGCTGCTTGCATAGAACCGATCCCAGTGGTACCCTGCATAGCCGTCGGCGAGGACGTTCAGCGACTCCCAGGCGGTGATGGGTTCACCGGAGTCGTCTGCGTGCCCCTTGACCTCCTGGGGAGTGAATCGGACTCTGGTCTGGCGAAGGTTGCGGACCACCTCGGACCACAGGTCGAAGTCCTTCTTTCGTGGCTCCGGCCACCTGTCAGGGTCTATCGCCTGCAGTGCCCTGTTGTTGTCGCAGGCGACGGTGGCGCTACCTTGGATGTCGGACCACTCTGCTACCGAGGTGATGAGCCAAATGGATATGAGGACCCCCGCAAGCTCCGCTCTGTTGGAGTCGGTTGGGTGAGAGCCCTCGGGAACGGCGGCTGTCGCCACGATCTGGTGCGCATCGTCCTGCAGGCCGCTCTGGATGATAGCCGCGGCAGATCCTTTGTGGTCTTTGGCCGAGGCATCGCTGCATGCCACACAGGTGCCGGCTGCGATGGACCGAACTATTGCATGGACATCGCCTCGGATGTGTATATCGGGGAGCATTGCCTCCGCTGCGGGGCCTTTCCGATGCAGCCATTCTCGTATGGTGGCGGGCGTTGGCGATCTGTCGATTCTCCCGCTGGATGTGATGGCCATGCCGGATCTGCGAAGAGCGCGGTCAACCACGAGGGCCGGGCGAGGGTCCGTGGCCGCTGCTGGGGCCGGTCGGTCGAAGGGGGAGATGGTGCCATCCGGTAGTTGGGTGTCACGCCCTGCCGGCGCGCCTTGCCATGGCCCGAGTTGGGTCCGTAGGTGCCATCCTGGCTGGTCTGGGGCCGCCACTGTTGATAGGACCGCTTCCCACGCCTCCCACGCCGACTTGGTGACCTTGCCAACGCTGGGCCAGGTGATGCCTCTCGATGGCAGCCTTTCGCGTTGTAGGATCGTCAGTCGTATCTGACTTCCGTCGGCCGTGGAGATGTCTGACAGCCAGAGCACTCGCAGGTGTAGTCGAGCAACGTTGGCGAGCGCCAGAGTCTGTCGATGGAGGCCGGAAGTGATGGCGAGGTTCATGATGGGGCTGTCTCCGGTCCGGGGGATTTTGGATGGGTGGGATTGGTCTGTCATCTGGATGCCGAGCTTGGACGCCGATTTGAATGTGTTTTGCCACCACCCGGAGCAGGTCCAGTTTCCCCACGCTTTCTCATGCTGTTGAAGTAGCCCCGGCAATCCCGTCCACAGCTCGAGATGATGCAGTGAGGTGCGTAGTAGTCGTCCTGTTTCTGTGGGGCGTTCAAAGTGCTTGAGAACCATTTCCAAGTGAGACGTCACCTGGGCTGTGTACAGGTGCAGTACTCCCATTCCCATGGCGTCTTTGTGGCCGAACACGTACTGGCGTGCAATGGTGCGGGCGATTCCCATGGCCGGCAGTGCGGTCGTGAGTGCTGTGCTCATCACTTTGTTCCATTGGTCTGTGGACATTGTGGTTGCCGGAGACGAGTATTGCAGCGATGGCCAAAGTACGGATTTGATAGCCACCTCTGTGTCTTGTCGGGTGATGCGAGACGCTCGGATGCGTGCCGCCCAGGTGAGGGATTTCTGGAGCAGATATTGCGTGTGTTCGGACTGGCGTCCGTCTCTCCGGGACACCATGCCAAGGTATTTGGAGGCCGACCTGGGGCCGGTGAGGGCTAGTTGGGTGCGTTCTCCGGTCGGAGTGTTCATGCAGACGTTCGTGGTGGGCATCTTGTTGTCGTAGACCCACTTCGTGCGCTGCCACTTGAACCGTATGAGCTGCCAGAAGCTCTTGGATGGCTCCAGTGCCCCGCCAGTGGCGGTAAGGAGGCCGTCCCAGTGGTCCACGGCTGCCTGGAAGGATTGCGCTTGCTCGTTGGGTGTTGTGGGGGGCAGGCTTTGCATGATGTTGGTGTCGTCGACGTACGCGGTGCCCATGATGGTATGGCCATCGCGAGTGATGGGGTCGGGGAGGTTGAGGCCGTACCCTCTGGCTCTCATGCTATCAATAATGGCGGAGCTGATGAGCAGCCACCCTGTCGGTGCGGATCCGAGCCCTTGGACCAGTCCTTGAAGGTAGTTGTGGCGCTGCTTGCCGGAGTAGGACGAAACTGATGTTCCGGCTGACGTGCGGATGCGGTGGGTCATCGACTGGAGGGTGCGAAGAGTGCTCGTGATGGGTGCTGTAGGCACTCCCTGCCGTTGAAGGGCTAGGCTGAAGATGGGGTGGGCAATGCGGTCGTAGCACCCTTTTGCGTCGTTGGAGCATATGGCATAGTGTGCGCCTGTGATCCTTGCGATGTCGTCGATGAGGACTGTGTTGAGTAGCACTTCTTGGGCTGTGTGCGCCTTGCGGCTGCCGAACTGCTCCGTTGCCAGGGTGAGATTGGATTCTGCATGCGACCTGGCTTGTTTGCCAAGGAGTCGGTTGTTCATGTTGAAGTCGCCTTCCATGAGCCCGATGGTCCTCGTTTTGGTCACTGCCAAGTTGCCTGGCTTTTTCCGGAGCTGTATGTCGATGCACTGCTGCCATCGTTTGAGGCTGTATCCTGTGCGGTACGGGATCGCTCTCATTATGGAGTCGATGGTTGCCAGGGCGGGGATGGTTGCGTTGACCTTCCAGCACCCGAAGTGTATTCCGGAAGGACCCGATGACGTGCTTTCCTTGATGCGTGCCCATCCTCGCGAATGGTCTTCCTGGCTGATATGTAGAAGGTCGGGGGGCCACGGTGTGGCTCTTTGGGGCCGCCGGAGTGAGTGAAGGGTGTCGCTGGTGTTGTTGCGTATCTGCGACGGGATGATGCCGTTGAGTATGGCGGTGGCGGCTGGGCTGGATCCGAATCGCCCCAGGCTGCGCTTAAGTGGTCGCTGGCAGACTTCCGCTTGCCACGCCTGGCTGTACTTGTCAATGTTGGTCTTGCAGCACGCTCGGGCCACTTCTTCGCCTGCGGTTAGCAGATTGTTCTCACCCCCTGGGCCGTCATCTATGACCATGGACACTTGGGCATTGGAGTCATCCGCCTGCAGGGACCACCGGATTCTTCGGTATGTTGCCTTGGTCTCCTCTCGCTGTAGCAGCTGGGCTCGGTATTTGGCTGTGTCGCCTCCGGTGTTGGCCACCTCGTCTTCGTCGTCGGCCAAGAATGACCTCCGGTGTTCAGTGGCGTGTTTCTTCTCTTGTTGATATGCCTTCCACGCCGCGTTGCGGTGCCGGTGCATCTCTGCCGTTGTCATGTGCTTCGTGCGTTGCTGGATGTGGGCCTTCTTCTTCGCCTTGTCGATTGTGCGCCCTTTGATGTTGTGGCCTTGTCTCCTCTTGATGCTGAGAGTCCAGAACTGATGTTCCCACCTCAGCTTGGACACTATCGGTGAGAAGGGCACCTTCCCAGCTTTGATCTTGCGGCACTTGCGTTCTGCTTGGAGTATGGCCTGAGTTCTGTCGTTGTCGATTTTCTCGAGTGTCTGAATCTGCAGCGGTGTCATCTGGTCATTGCTGACTGCTTGGTTCAGAGATTGCGCCCGTTCCAGAAGATGTAGCGAGTTAGCTTGGCTTTCGTATACCTGCACGTATCTTCTGACCGTGGTGGGTTGGCTGAGTTGGAGTCGTCTCCCTCGGAACGGTGGGGTTGGCTGCTTGGTGTGCCCGAATAGGTGGTTCGTGCTGATGTCGAACCACACCATGCGGTGGTCCCAGCTGCCGTACGGTGTCAGCCCCATTTGATTGGGTTGGACGTCGTTCGTGGCCCAGATTCCGTCGATGGGGGTCCGTCGTCTGTTTCTGATCATGGTGGCATACGGGTGTCGTATGTTGTTGGTGTGGTGTTCTTGGAGGCCTTCGGCGAGCAGCATGTTGGTGATCTTGGACCGTCGCACGTCCATGTTGACGTCACCTCCGATGATCACTGTCTCGCCTGCTTGTTGCCATCGTGCTATTTGTGCTTGCAGGTCGGCGATGAGCAGATCGATGGGGTCCAGTGTCGATTGGCGCTGGGCGGCTTTGACAGCTTGTTGGTTGTAGACGGTTCCAGAGGTTTGGGTGGACTTGGTGGGGACGTAAACTGAGGCGATTCGGACTTTGATGCCCTGTCGTCCCTGGAGTAGTACGCTTGCCCATCTGCCGCACTTTCCGGGGTCGTTGCTGCTGGAGAGGACTCGGCCTGCGATGTTTCCGTGGGAAAGTACGGCGGTGCCGCCCCATTGTCGTGGGCTGTCGCTGTCTGTGTGACAGTGTGCTGTGGCAATCTTCGCCATGCGTAGCTGTCTGTCAGCTCTGCGGGCAAGCGTGGAGTCCGACGGGGTCTTGCTCCAGTTGATGCCCACTTCCGTCATCATCAGTATGTCAATGTGGTGTTGGCGTATGGTTTGCCATAGGTCGTCGTTTTTGGGGTCCGTAGGGTCGGTTGGTAGGCTTCCTACGTTCAGGGTGGCGATCCTGATTTGGGTGTTGGCCTTTTGGTTGGTGGTTTGGCCGAGGTGTTGTTGTTGGAGATTCGATTCATCCGAACTCGAATTCCCTGGCGTGTTGGGTCCGTCGGTGTCCGGGCTGGACTGTGCCCGTCTGTGGCTGCCTATCATGGTGACTGGCCTCCATTGGGCTGCGGAGGGTCGCCGTCGGGTTTGCCAAGTTCTCGCCGGAGTGCTTGCACCTGTGCCAGTAGTTGTGCTTCCCTTGTCTGGGGCTGGTTGTATCTTGTGTTGGCGCCGGTACGCAGGATTCCTTCGGTGGTGTGGGAGGTTGTGTTGGGGGTGTTCGGTGCGTTGGATCCGCTGTCTGTTTGGTCTCCTGTGGTCAGATTGGGGGCAGCTGTGTACGCTGAGTCGATGGACCTGTTGGCGGTGCCGATCGTCGAGTTGGGATTGAACAGGCTTCGATTGTCAAGAGCCGCTGGCCTGTGAGTGGTGGGCATCATATCGGGGATATTGGTGATGATCACACTGGCGGGGAACTCTTCATCGGCGATGTCTTCCAGGTTGTGCGTGTCAGGGGACGTGTAGTCGTTGGTCGCTGGGTCGTACACAATGTTGAGGCTGGCAATCCACACCTCCGGACTGAACCACTTTTCGGCTTTGGGGCCTACTTTGTGTCGGGCGATTGCAGGCAGGAGGCTCATGAAATGCTTTGCTGGTTCCAGGTATTCGGGGAATGAGTGCGCCACGACTTGGTCGTCGGTGCCTCGGGCTCTGTCCACACTGTGGAAGATCCGTTTGCCGTCGTTGGTTGTCTCTCGGAGTATGAGTTTACGGAGAGTGATGGAGCGGTTGTCCTTGCCTTTGACTTTCTTGTCCAGGTGCAGTACTCCATCGGAGTCCGAGTACTCAATCACTGCAAGTATGGCCTGGTGTTTTGCCATGAGGCCGTCTCGGAACTCGCTCTTCTTTCGGGACATTTGCTCAAACTTCTTGTCGGGCAAGAACCGGAAGTTGGTGGCTCCCGGTCTCTCCGCTCGTGTGTTAAAGAGGTTTGCGACTTCTTCGACCGCAGCGTAAGCTTGTGATCTTTCGACTTCCAGCTTCACCGCTCTCCAAGGTTGGACTGTCCAGTGTCGCTTGCCTTCTCTGTACTTTTCTCTGGTTTCGTCGCTGACCTGGATGATGTTCTTCATCTTTCCGCCCACTCTGATGTCGCTGTTTGTTCGTCGGAAGCTCCTGTTTATGATTTCCACTGTGCTGTCCACGTCTGTGAATCCTCCAGAGTATAGTAGGAAGCCGATCTCTTTCACCTCTTCTGCGTCTTGGAGCTGGGCTTTGTACAATCCCTCATGCTCGTTGTAGTAGTATGGGTTGAGCTCCGCGTTGCGGTCTGCCGTGATGTCGAAGGGATCATCTCTGGTGGTGATGCGGACTTTCGCGTACGTGATTCCTGTTGCCCCGGATGGCGCTCGCAATCCTTGAAAGAAGGTTCTGAGGTCCTCCATTCTCTCTGGAATTTGTCCTGAGTGGGCGATGTGGGGACCTGTGTTGGCCGACTCTCTCCATGGGAGGATCACCGCTGTAGGATCGATTCGTCGGACCTGCCGGAACCATCGCTTGATGCGCTCTCGCACTGCGGCTGTGGTGTCGTCTTCGGTTCTGTCGACGTTGAGTTTGATTGTGAATCTGGTGGTGTGCTCGTGTCGCGGTGGTGCTATCTTTGCCTGGGATGTGTTGGATTCCTCATCTGAGCTGACGGAGTTGTCGTCTGTGGACGGCTTGCGGTTGGCAGGGTTCCGAGGGCCACTTCTGTGTCTGGTCACGCCTGAGTCAGTTGACGAATCGTTGCTGCTTGTCGTCCCTGAAGATTGCGAGTTGTTCGTGCTGTTCTGGCTGACTCGTGGCATGTCGGTTGTCTGTTTCGGAGATTTGAATCTGGTGCGTTTGGACGGCTGGCGGCTGGTGTACGACTCGCTGTCTGTGCTGATGGATCCCGTGGTTGTGTCGATTGGCATGGCTGCAAATGCTTGGCTTGTGGACATCCTGGCTGTGCTCGCTTCCGCGCCTTCCGTCTGGAGTGTGAGGCCTTCCATTGTGTCGATGTGGATGTCGTTGTCTGCGAGAGGTGCTGCTCCCAGATCGTAGTTGGAGCCCATGAGTCGATTCGCGGCCTTCCATACTTTGACTGCTCTTGCCGTTCGTACCGTGCCGTCGTCGTTGAGATGTACTTTGAATACCTCGTGGGGATCGGTGGATGCAACGTTGATGACGAATTGCAGGAGCCTCATTCTTGTGGGGTCTCTGTTGGGCAGCGTGATGGGCCCGAATGATGTGACCCTTCCGTCTGCGAGATCTCTGAAGAAGTGCTCCCACTGTTTGATGGTCGGGTTTTCGCGGTCGGCCGTCGCCTCATCCTTGTTATACCAGATTGCTCTGGCTCTCCATGCTGCTTTTGCTGATCTGTCGATGGATCCGTCTCCTGTTGCTCGTGCGAATGGCGTGATGTCGATGCCGGTCTTGTTGGCCGCGGTCTTGAACGTGCTGGATCTTGGCTTGTAGGTGATGGACACGTCGTCGGGGTCGTTCTCCTCGGTTCCTCCATCGTAAGGGATGGCTCTTTTTGCTTGTCGTCGGGCGCGATGATGGTTGCCTGTATCGTCCTCTCTTGGGTTCGCAGGTTTGTCAGGTTCCTTGGTGGGAGGTGGCAAGGTTGGGCCATCTTCTGCCTTCGTCTCTTCGCGGTTGCTCGTGTTGGGTTCGTCGTTCGAAGTCATTTTGCTTTGCTGTTGTTTGTGTTGTGTTAGGGTATTAATTAGTTTTTATTTTTCTTTGGTTTGGTTTGTCGGAGTTCCGAAACTATAACAGTTCTTTAGACACACAATACAAGCACAATAGAAAATTGCCTGGAGAGGACACTATTTCTGCGAATGCTTGTCCTTGCCTTCCGACTGCGGTACTAGTATGCTCATGTGTGCTCCTGCAGGCTCCGACATGCGCGCCTGTGGAATATAGTATTATACCATTTGGTAGAATTGCTCATAGGCCATTGCCAGTTCGTGAAACGCAATAATGCGCACAGCCGAGAAGCTCCTGATCGCCCCTTCGCCAATTTACCTACGATCTATGACAACCTGAGTCGCTGTCTTAGTTTCCTCAGTTGCGGCTCATGGCGGCGCCTTTTTGGTCAGTCGACGCTGTCCACGACTACGGGCATGGCGCGACACATGACCAAGGAGGAGTACGGGTATGGACATTACGTGCTCGCTCCACCTTTGGCAGCGCTTCGTTGTGGTGCGATCCCGGCCTTTGAAGATCTTTCGGCCAGGGGGCTTTGCTATACCCAGCCGCATTCCTGTCGCAGCACCGCGAAACCACGCGGCGCCATATTGCTCGGGATGCGGCACGATCAAAGTGCACGGAGTGGAGCAGCGTAGAGTACCAGCTAGGATAATATATATATTATTTATGTTACAGTCACTGTGGCTGCTGTTGTTGCAGCGGTGGCTGACATTTGTGATAGCGATGCTACGATCAATCCGCGCAATCCGAATCCCACGCACCGACCATCTCTCCGTTGACGAGTACCTCTCCCTGTCTGCTTAGAAAGTTGGAACGTCGTCATCGAAGTAGTCATCCTCCTGCTGATTGATTCCCAGGAACTGTCCCAAGCTTGTGCTGATCTTCGTGCTATCGCGTTTGTCGCCAATTTCCATGGCATTCAGACTTGCGGAGGTTGTCAGCTCGGCGTTGTTGCTGTTGTTCGCGTGGTTGGTTTCATCCTCCATGCTGCTTTGTGTGCTGCTCGTGAATCCAGATGCACCCAGCTGCTCTTGGGCAACGAGTCGCAGATCGATTGCCGAGAAGAAGCGATCATCACGGGTGGAAACACGGTTCAGCGCCTCGAGGAGGTCGTGGACTGCATCGACATCGTGCAGGTACGTCGCCGCGGCAGACGGTTTCTTCCCGATGGTGCACGTGAAGACATCCAATTTCGGAGAGACGTACTCGTCGCAAGGCGAAACATCCACGGGGGAGATGGTCGTGGGCAGAGGTGGCAGAGGGTCTTGGATGCCTGAGAGGTTTCGCTTGTTTTGCTCCACGCGTCGGCCGATCTGTCGCATCACGCTGAGCATGGGCTCGTCGCAATGATCATCACCGAGAACCAAGGCGAACTCCACCTTGTTGTGCTGCGCGATCTTCGGGAAGTTGCGAATAACCTTCATCGCCAAAACACCCTTGTTGACGCCCTTTGGCCGGACCTCCACGTACCCGCCTTCTTCCATGCCACCGTGCAGAATGTCCACGGGGAAGCTACGGAGGTACTTGGAGAGATGGTCCTCCAGCTCACGCGCCTGCTGGTATCCGAACTCCAAGTCCGCATCACGGTACTGCCACAGCACCTTCATTTCGGTCTCCTCGATGTAACTGCCATGAGTTCTGGACTTGTACACCTCCATGATGGTGATGGCCAGCGAACGCCAAGTGGTATCAGTGATCGGTACCAGGGTCTCCCAGTGACGCTTCTTGCTGGCCAGCTTGCGCGTCGTTGGCCAGGAGATGAACATACCATGCTCTGCGGCTAGGCCCAGCCTTGGGATCTTGCCGAGGGTTGCTGACAGGGAATGTCGTTCTTTGCCGCTGATGACGAACACGGTGTTGCGCTTGTCGGCACACAGTTCGGTAATGATCTTGATCATCTCCTCATCCGGCTTCGAATGTTGTCGACGTTCGGTCACAAGCTGGAATCGCATGAAGTTGTTCAAGTTGTCGTTGCTCACGATGGTGCCGCCATAGTCCAACAAAATGAGACGGGTGCGAGCATGCTTGTATGACTTGGCCACCGCATTGATATCCAACGACGTGAATCCGGTATCCATTCCGAGCAGGCGGTACGCCAATCCGAGGCCCGCTCCTGAATACTTGATGGGGTTGCTGTTCTTCTGCACGCCCTTCAGGTCCAACATGACCGCGTGCGCCCAGCGTTGCGTCGTGACACGCACGACGAACTCGGACGCGATCCTAATCCTTCTCAGTCGCTCATCTTCGTTCATGATCAACGCCGAGTAGAAAGCGTTGGCGATTTCAGAAATCTGAAAGTCGCAACGGCAGTGGTTGCAGAAGTAAACGAAAGCGGAAACAGCAGAAAACAGGCATCGTTCGAGTGATTGGGGTGAGGTATGATTGCAAGAGCGGTAGGTAGCGATCAATAACGCCACATGCGCAAGTCCAGACAACGATAAAAAGGCGCCACATTCGAACGAACGAATGAATCGAGACACCCACGACGATCAAGCAACCGTGTCCACTGAAGCGAAAACAAAACAAAACACGCCGAGCATAGGCGCTGGACGCAAATGATGACGCGTACCTTCCATGGATTGATGTGCAACGCTCCGCGCATGACTCTTGTGCAGCTGGAGAATTCGGAGAGAATGCAAAGGCCGCGTTTGCGGCCATCGGGAGGCGATGTGGCAGCATCTTGATGTGCGACGGTGAACTCCAGCGGGATCAGGTTCAATCCATCGCGGATGGGTGTCACGAGAACCACGTCTGATGCACGCATAAGCGCCATGCGCTGCTGCAGCCGCATTTCCGATTCTGCGCACTCCTGGAACTGGACCGTGCCCGGCCATGCCTCGTTGATGCGATTGGCGACATCGGCCGCTTCTTTCTTCGTCTTTTCGTAGTCATCTCCGCGCTCGAATGCCGAAATTCCCACCTGGATGAGAACGATCTTTCCGACCCACTCCGGACAGCGTCGAAGCAGGCGTTCGAGACCCAGCATCTTGAGTGGGATTCCCTTCAGGGACTCCAACCGATCAACAGCGCAAAAGATCGTCTTGCCCGCAAATTGGCTCCGGATGGCCGCCGCCTTGTCGACCGTGATTTGGTGGGTAAGGATTTGATTCAGGACCGGTGGTTCTATGCCCGCATGGATGCTTGTCACTGCGACATGACGTCCCTTGTTTTCGATTTTGAGAGTGTGACCTCCCGCGGCATCGGGAATCATGCCGTAGTTGAGCCCCAGCAGACGCCTGCAGCACGTCAGGAAATGTCGAGCGTACTCGAACAGATGGAAACCGACTTGGTCTGCGTTCAGCATGCCGCGCAGCAGATCCTCGCGGCACCAGAGCGTTCGGAAGATCTCGGACGACGGGAAGGGCGTGTGGAGGAAGATGCCCACCTTGGCCATGGGGATCTTTCGCGCCAGGTACGAAGGCAGAATCAAGAGGTGGAAACCGTGGATCCACACCAAGTCTCCTTCGTTGAAGCACTGGACGACAACTTCGGCGAACTTGCGATTGACAGTGTTGTAGGCTGCCCACATTTCGGCTTCGTTGCCTCGTCCTCCATGAATCGGTCCTTGTTCGACATCGTCCATCGAGTACTCGGAGAACTGACCGTCTCCTGCATGGCTGCTGCTGTGGTTGTGAACGTTCCTTTGATCCACCTGAGAGTCGGTCTCCATCCTCGATGTGTAGATGGATGTCACGTTGTGCATAACAGGCCACAAAACACCCTTGCAGAAGCCATTGTACCTGTGGAACAAGCGCAATGATCACAATAGAGATGCCAGAAACGCAAGAGTTGGGATGTTACGTGTATGTGACAAGCGTGTGAGATCTTTATTGCAATCGGGAGCCGGCCAAAGCAAGGCTTCATACAAGTTGTACACAGGCGAAGATTCATCAAATCATGCACATGTTGTTCGTGGTTGTATCAGATGAGTGTACGTACATTTGCCCAAACAGGGATGGCTCGATCCACACGGGAACGCAAGAAAACTGTCGCAGGCATTCTTCGACGAGCGGTTGTTCCCTGACTGGGACACCAGCCTCCGGACTGCCTTCCTTTCCCGTGTGACCGTGCCATCCACGCCACTTGACGATGCCGACCCTCGTAACTCGGAGGTGCGTTTGCATGCTGAGCAGCATCTCGTAGTCCCAGTCTGCTTGCCATCTGATGACGGGCGTCCCGTCTTTCGTTTCCACCGACCGGTGGAGGATCACGGGCAGAAATGCGGAGACGACAACCAGACCATCCGTCGAGTTCAAATGAACTGGTTCGAAGGATCCGTTGCGAGATGAGCGGCCGCCTCCTCCGCCGCCGACACCCGTCGACGAGGCGACAGAGGCAGAGCCTGGACCACTTGGGAGCACGCTGCCGGGGGTGGATGGGATTTGCGATTTGGGTGGGATGGCTGCGAAACCCACGGTCTTTTTCTTTTTGGAACCAAGCATGTCAGTCGCGAGGTTGGTCTTGCTTCCGGTCACGGCCGATGATAGGCTGGTTCTGGAATTGCGAGCAAAGTCGCGAGACGTATGCGAGTGGATGCGGGCCAACGAGGATGATTCTTGGATTCCACCCGATCGCGGAACTCGGATATGGTCGATGTCCGGGTGCGCAGCGGTGGTGAAGCCCAGCACGTCATTGACCGTGTACGTCTCCCGGTTGGCCAAGAAACGCAACGGGAGCGAGTGGCATCCCATCGGTGGGCTGGACTGGTCCGTCACCACATGGGACGCTGCGCCCAAGTCATCATTTCGCGGCACTTCCTCGCTCTGCAAGTCGGCGGGAGTGTCTGACTCGTGTTCCCAACGATGGAACTTGCTCGCACGGTACACAACATAACGGTAGCGATACTTTGGACCATTGTCGTCGTCGTTGTCACCTCCATCCTTCTTCCCAAACGCGGGTCCTGACGAGAACGCCGCGTTGCCTGGCCTTTGCGAAGCTCTCGGCCTTGGGTTGAGGTTCAGCGTGAGCGTGTGGAGTGTGTGATACCATGGATATTGCGACGCAGTTGTGTACATGGGTACCAGCTATTATATTGTATTGTATTGTACGAGCACGAGTGCATATTGAGAATAGGATAGAGTATGGAATAGAGCATGGAACATGACCCTCGTAAGTATGATAGTGAGCGCAGGAGTTGCAGTACAAGGTTGCTTTCGAATTCACAACGAATGAGTGGCAGACAAAGCGATGGACGTCGCGAGTGTGTGCGACACGCAGAGAGAAAGAAGACGAATTGCAGCCGATCCATCGTCCCTGAGAACCGAATGGAGCGGAGCAAACATAGATCAAAGAACACACCATCCCATCGAATTCAACCACATCGAATCCAGTACAGCCATCAAGCGTTGCTTGGTGTGTTCTGCGGTTGTGGCAACGGCCACACCCGAGAAGAGAGGGTATGCGATCAAGTCGCTCGTGACTGCGAGTTGCCTCAAATCACGATTCCCAGCACGACATCAACTGCCTCGTTTGTGCGCCTTCGCAGCGAGTGCTCTGCCTCTTCTCTCTCACCTTGCTCAATCCCTTGTCGTGTTCTTCCACCAAGAAGACATCCTCCCCATGCCCGAGGGTTTCGCATCGCACACGAAAGTTGACATGCGCGATGCTGCCTCCGGCAGCTCTGCCTGAAGGGTTCATCGTCGTGTCTCAGATGGTGGTCAATGTCAATGCCAACGTCGGTGATGGTGATTGATGATGATCCGATCAATGTGAGATCCTGGTGCCTCTCGTTGTGTGCTTTCTTGCTGCCGTCGTTGCCGCTGTTGTTGTTTTTGTGGTGCGCGCCAATTGCGCTGCTGCTGCTTCCACGATCTTTCTTTTCGTTTCTGTCCGTCGAGCGATGACAACCGCAACGACACGGCACCCAAATCTCCGATTGGTCAGTTCCCCAAAATTACTGACACCAACATGTCGCAGCAACGTGGATAAACGCGTGTTTGACTTGACACCGCCAGACACGAAACTCTGCGTAGCCTTTCATCGAGGCTAGTTACGAGATTCATCGCGATTCTTCGGGTCTGCACCGCAAACAGCACTTGTCAAGTATTATAATTTTATATCTGGCGGTATACCAACTCTGTTCTAATCGTCTCCACTTACGGACATATGGACGTGGTGTACTGCAGGCTGTGATTGTACGATCACACATGTCATGAGACAAACGTTGGTGAATGGGGAGCAACCATCCACACAACTCTCCTCTTTCTGCGAAACGGATCCAGAAGAGAGATGGAAAAAACGCAAGGGATTTCAGATCTCATTCTTCTCGTGTGGTTCAGCTGTTCATTACGTTGCCATACCATGGCATGGCATGGCATTCTGCTCGACATACTCTGCTCTACATATAATATATAATATGTGCACCGTGCCGGCCTTGTCGTCCCTTGCCTTGCTTGCTTTTGCCTATTCTTGGCCTTCTCTCCTCCATTGCTGGATGATGCGCGCGACATTCTTCACGTAGATGAAGTTGGGCCGTTTGCGTTGCGGGGGCAAGCTCGCCTCCAGTTGCCCCGCCGCAGCCAATTGGGATCGACGCAGCAGGTTGATCGTCGCGTGAGGAGTCCACCGCACCGCATCGTTCGCCTTGGCGATCTCATCGAACGGCAGAGTTCTCAGTTGCTGCAACGTTCCCTTGCTCGGCACACCACCGCTACCGGCTTGATCCGGACTCTCATCGTCGCTGCTGTACCGTTCAATGAAGGATCGCAGCATCGCCGGCGGCAGCGCGTGCCCTGCCAGCATGCTCGCCTCCGCGCCCATATGTCCTTCGTTCGGCAGCACCAATCGGGAGTCGTAGCTGGGGTGGAACAAGGCCCGCCCCACCAAAGTCTGCGCGCTGGTGGCCTGGATGGACGGTTCCACCAGATTGTCAAAGATGCGGCAGAAGTATGCGAAATCATCATCAAATATCTGCGGTGCGATGATCAACGTCGTCGATATCTTCGTTTCGGGACTTTCCACAACCTCCACGACGCTCTTCCAAAATGCATGCGCCAAGCATGCGGTGGCGAGCCTGCGTGGCTCTACTGTTTGGAAGGACGGCGATCCGGTTTGATGGATTGCGTGCTGCACGATGATCGGTCCTTCTTCGACGCCCACGGATTCCAACCCCACGGCTGCTCGTTGCAACGATGCTGTGTAGGGGCAGAGAGCCAGCTTGCACAGCTTCTCCCTCACCCAGATCTCCGTGGCATCGATGGAGGCTTGGATATCATGCTCACAATCTTTCGACTTTTCGGAGACTTCGTCAATCGCGGTGTCCATACTCCCTGCGAATCTGTTGCTGGAATCATCATCCAAGTCAAATATGATCTCGAGTTTCGTGGATGGCACGTTCGGCCATGAGTCAAGTTTGATCGCAGAGATGCCGAGTTCATCCTTGCAATTGATCAACGTTTCTTGAAGCGCGTCCAGCTTGGATGCCGAGTCCAATCGCGGGAACCACAGGACGACGGGATCTGACGTTGATGCGGCATCGCGTGCTTGCAGCTGCTGCCAGATGGTTTCAAAAACGGCAGCGCCCAAGCGATAATCCGCATCGTCAATCGAATCCATCCATCTCTGCACGCCCCCCTGCGGTACCGTTGCGCTGCAGTCTTCTCGCAATCGTTGACCTTGGCCAATTGCCAATCGGACGGCTGGTGGGAGCATCAGCAGTCCGGACAGAACGAACGGCGCCGTCGCGAAACCGAGGCGTCCCAGCATGGCAAGGCTATCGCCGGCAGCGGCCGTGGAAGAAGCATGGCATATCACGAGGACGAGGCTCAGCAGTATTCTTGTGGTAGATCTGGGCATGTTCTGTGCTGCTGTATAGAGTGATGGGTGTGATCATTACTGCACGTGCGCCGTTGATTGCTGGTCCTTAGTTGTTGGTTGGCAATGTCCAGTCGGGTGGTGGACACGAAACGCGTACTTGTTCTTTGGTTTTGGATCGAGTTGTTGAAGTTGTGGAAACACGTTCCTCTCTCTCTAGACAACTGACCCAACCTAGAGAGAGAGAGAGAGAGAGAGAGGAGCGGGTGGTGTCAGATGACTCTGGACTCTCTTTGGGCAGTAGTAGAACAATACGCTCCAGAGAGGAGTATGACGGAACATGGTAGGGTTTGCGAAGTTCATGCACTCTATGATGTTACACTGTACTATATGTGTACGTTGAGTCTGCTCTACGATATCTATTGCGTGCTTTATGAAATGATCTTTGAAGAAATTTCGCAGCTTGTGCTTCATACGCCAACGACGACGGGTGCCTGATTCTCCTTGTCCCAGGGCAGATTGCTATCTTCGCTACGTCGGTGCGCTGATTCCATTTCAGTTGATACCGAATGCGTTCCTCTGCGGCTGCTGGCCAGAACTTCGCGGTTCCACCGGCGATCCGCAAACTGATTCGTTCTGCTCTTGACCCTCAAAGCATCGCATGATCCATTCATCGCATGCCTCCGAGCATGGTGCGTTGGTTGGAATGGAGCAGCGAATGGCGTATGCGGTCGAAGCGGCTGCGATGATGCCGAGACAGCGCTTGATTTTCGTTGCGTTGCTGCGAGTGTTGCATCACGCTTGTGGCTCGACGTATCTCGGTCGCTGCGATCGAATGTTTGGGTGCGATTGTTGCCGGCTGATGGCGTTGAGCAACGTTGCACGTTCTGCGAACGTCCTCGCTGCATTGCCAGCTTTGATGCGATCATCCTTCGCCTCATCTCCGGTGCAAAGTCTCGGAGGGATTGGCATACCTTCTCGTACGACTTGCGCTCACCGATATCGTACCAGATGTTGCGGGCCTTGTCCTTCTTCATGAACCTGGAACCATCGGATTTGATCATGAACACGATCTTCGTGGCGATCAATGCCTTCTCAGCTCTTCTCGCATGGATGTACTGCACCTGGTGCTGCTTGATCAACGATCGGAAGGCTTCGTTACCGGGGTGATACTGGGTGTTCGTACCTCTGCCGCACACGATGTCAATGTCTCGCAAGACGTCATCGGAGGGCTCTGCGACGGTTTCCGATCCATGAACTTGCGAGTCTTGAGACGTCGTGGAAGATGTGATGGATGCCGCTGCTGGGTGCTCTGATGCTTCGATCTTCACAGGAATCAAAGTGGATTGAGCCGATGGCTGTTCCACCTTCGACAGCTTTGTCGGCGATACATGATTCTGTCGTCCGACTTGCTGACTATTCGATTTTGCACTTGGCTGAGGCGATGGGTAGGGGCGTGACAAGATGATCCGTTGCTTCTGCTTGCTCGCGCCACTGTTTGCAAAAGCATGGCGGGGTGGGAGGAAGGCGCTGCTCCAATCGCTGTGTTCGGATGGGCATGCGGTGTGATTCATGGTTGTTGATATCATCGTCATTATCTTTGGCTGTGTATCAGAGCAGCTGGCTGTTGTGTGATGATTCGAGTTGATGATGTTGGTTTGATTTGGGCTGGTGTTCGTCTTTGACACGATCACTTGTTGAGCTTGCGGTGAATGGGTTGTGATGATGTGGAGTGCGAGTCTGAGTGTTTTGTTTTATGACCAGGTTCGAAGTTGAGAGTGTACGGAATGATCTCTCTCCTTTCCCTCCATGAATGCGTCTCGACGTAGCAACGCTTTTGAAGTTGCAAGTCGTCGTGTTGGTGTCGATGCGGATGCAGATGCGGACACGGATGTGAACTTGTATCGATGATGCCTTGTCTGCATGTGCTCAGGTGGGATTCATCCTTCCGATCTCTTCTCTATGTAGGAGCGATGTACCATAGCTTGGTGGCTTTGCAAGTCTGGTGGCTTTGCATTGGCAGTCCTTGTGGGAATGGAAAGACCGGCAGAGTAGTGCAGCTTGTTCCGATTCGGTATCCGCATGATCATGGCACTCTCATGCATTGCATTGGGCATTCTCCATTCACGGAGAGCCAATGAGATGTCTGGTGGGTTGGAAGGCATCATCCGAATTGTCTTCATGCAATCGTTCCAACTGGGAGGGAACGTGTCAATTGTTTGCTCACTTAAGCATTCAGTCACAAGTCATGGCATGGCATGGCATGATGTGTGGTCGCTCAACTCCTTCCGCTTGGTTTTCAATCGTCACAACCATGCGTCAATTCGTCGAATGATCCATGTCTGCTGCCGGCTTCAGAAGGTGTTGGAGAACTTGTGTCTCGTCGCACTTGTGCCATACTCGCACGTACGAGTATCCCGTAGATTGATCGATGTGATTGAATCGTGGTGATGATCAGTTTGATCGCCTCAAGTTCAGAGGTTGGAGTATGCATGTGGGAGTGTACCAATACATAGCATTCGCCTCAGAGAACTGCATCGTGGCATGCATTCCATCTCCAACACCGTAATACATACGAGTACTGCCAACAATTTGAACCAATCGTGATGCCGAGATGGCGACCGTTGGTTTCGTTGGTGTGTTTGCACTCGATTTGCTGAGTGGCGCTGCTCATTTCATCGTCATCTGTTATCGCGCGATCACTGCTCACGTCCAACACAAGTTTGCATCGTCATCTGATTGGAGCACCGTCTCACTTTCGGTTCAATTCCGAATGGTCCAATTGTTGTCGAGCAGCGCCGAGTGATCGACGAAATTGTGAGTTGGCTGGCATCTGTTCCATTTCTTCTTTTGCTTCTGTGTGTTTGTGTGCATTTTTGTGTGATGGCGCTTTGTCCACCTCGCGCATCTCTTAACGTCTGCCACATGGAAATTGTCCGTGTTATATATTGTTGTTCGTAATAGTCCGTTTAAATGGACTCATGCGATTAATTCATGATCCGATTCACATATGACTCGTTCGACCACAAATGAAGCCAATGAAGACCGGAGTCGTGGAAGGAAGAGGCCAGACAGACGATCGTGGGTCACGGGTTTCACGCGACTACGAAGATCTGTCAAGAGTGTCATCGGTGTCAAACTGCAGGCAATCTTTTCTACTCTAATCGGCCGACTGCGTGATGTTCACCTCTCTGTCTCCGCGGTTCTGTGAGTACGACCGGTGCAAGCGCGTGAGTGACAGGTGAACCGAGACAGTTGTTGAAGACACTTGTCGTGTTTCGATTCTCCATTCGCGCGTGAAGGCATGCCCTTGCCAAAGGATGCTCCGTTTCTGTTTGTTTCGCAATGCAGACACGGGAATGGCAGCAGACGCCGCCTGTTTGTTGGTGTCAATCTCGCTTTGGCAAGGGCGGTGAACGCACATGCGAATATCAACGAAGCCAATATAGCAACAAGGAGGCACTGTTATTAGTGTCATGAGAGGACTACCCATACAAGCTTCGCTCTCTGAGTACTTCCGTGATCGGTCGGATCTATTGGCGCCCCCAAAGGAGATCCACAGAAGGACAGACCCACACATCTGTGGACATCCAAAGGAGGAACGAAAATATCGAAGGGAACGGGAGGATGCAAACAGATTCTCCAACAATACTACTATTTCGCTTGCTTCATCCCGTGAGCTTTCCGGACTGCAACGACTAATACAAACGTGAAAGTCGCTTCCTGTTCCGCGAGAGTATTGACATTTAAGCACCAACATCAAACGGCTTCTTCCAGGTCTTACGGTGCTTTTTACCAAAAGTGCCTCGCAGGGCACCATAAGTGCGATGCAATACAAAGCGCTCCGATGCTGTTCCAGCAACTCCTGGGTGTCAAAGGCGGCCACCGGCGAAGTCCGCCTCCCCCAACGAACATGCAGAAATGTGTGAGCAAGACCCCAAGAGGGACCGTTGTCTTGCTCACCTCGTTTCCGATTCTGGCCTCCGTTTGTTGTTCGTGGGTGCCTTCGCTCGAAGCGCCAAGGCATCAATGGAACAGACAGAGACCTATGGCAGAAGGAGAGAACTCACACGATACTGGTGAGAAGAGCAAGACCATCCAAACATGTCTGGAGATGTGCAACGATAACGCAGGCGATGGGAGGAAAGAGAATGGGCCCAGTGATCTCCGCATGAGGCCACAAAACGGCAACTATTTCGGAAGCAACCGCTCTGTTGTTCAAACACTGGAATCCTCACCCGCAGCCCAAATCAAGGTCTCAAGTCCTCACGCACACAAAATCACAATCGAGACAGAGCAGAGTATGCTCCACATCATTTGCCAACACTGCCAACACTGCCACCACTGCTAACACTGCCAACACTGACATTCATTACACGAACATGAGTACAACCACAGACATGCACAACACTACTGACGCCGGCATGATTGCTGCCCCCATCCAAAGCCGCAGCGATGATTCTTCACGGCCACGTTTGATGGACAATGGTCCTTCCAGCAGCGCATACCACGAAGGAGGAAGTGACACCAAACCGGCGACCAAGATCAACATCTCCACCATCCCATTGCTCGGCCGCGGTAAGGAACTCCAGGCACTCCACGATGGCTACAATCGCATGCTCGCACGCGGCAGCGCCCTGCTCCAACCCGATGCTCCAACCATTCACGGACATAGCACCGACAGCGTTCCGTCCTCCGTCCCAGTGATCTTCGTGCGCGGAGCGAGCGGAACAGGGAAGACAAAGATGATCGACCAATTCGCAACGAATCTGCATCAAGAGGCGACTGCGGACAACCACGCCATGACGCCTTCTCATAAAGGCGGGATCGATGGGAACAGTGAGAGGCCCAAGAAGATCTCTAGCAAGACGAGGGGGAATGCCCGAGGCGACTCTTCTTCGTCTTCGTTCAGATCTGCGCAAGCTGAGGGAATGGCTGGTTCGCCACTCCCCTACTTCATCCGGGGCAAGACCGATGAACACATCCAGGACAGCGACCCATTCTCAGCCATCGTCCAGGCTCTCAACGATTTCTTCCGGCAGGTCGGCGCCACATCGAACGAAGAGCAGGAGCGGATTCGAAAGCGCATCCGGCAGCATCTGGGCTCCCAGGCAACCGTCGTGGGCAAGCTGGTCCCAGCGATTCGTCCCTTCCTCATGTCCAAGTTCTCCAAGAATGGGACTAGTATCGCCGACCACACCCCCAGAGACGAGGCCAACCAGCACCAATCCCTGAGGTCGGGATCTGTACAGTCCATCACCTCCAAACAGATGAACCGTCTCGTTGGGCAGATCGAGGCCAAGGCTGACGTTGTCTGGAACCAGCTGCGATACACCTTCACGACGCTGCTTCACGCCATCTCAACGAAGAAACGGCCAGTCATCCTCTTCTTGGACGACCTGCAATGGTCTTCCCAAGTCAGCATCGATCTCATCTCGATGCTCCTCAGCGACAGCCATCTGAAGTATTTCATGCTGATCGGTGCCATTCGTCAGGACACCAATCCCCACAGTCCAGCCGATCTCCTGGAGCTGGGCGCGGAAGTCCCACTCCGAAGAATGATGGACAGCTTTCGAGCGCCGACGGGGCTGACTGATCATTCTGGCGCCCTCAAGACTCCAGACGCACGCGCGAGCATCACATCCAACGCGTCCACGCCCAAGAAGCCAAAATCTATGGACTGGACCGAACTCGTGCTGTCACATCACACGCACCAGGAGGTTGCGGAATGCCTGTCGTTCCTCCTCAACCGGAGCATCGAAGACCTGGAACCGTTCACATCGAAGATCTACAATCGTTCCCAAGGCAACATGTTCTTCACCCTCCGGCTCCTGGAGCAGATGCAGGACGCCAACATCCTGACTTTCAGTCATGCCGCCTCCCGATGGGAATGGCACTGGCCCGAGCGGAACGACTCGGACAGCAGAAGCATTGGCGATGACAGCCATTCGCTGCCCATGGCACACGATATCGTCGAGCTGATGACCCAAAAGTTGAATCAGCTTTCCCCCGCCCTCCAAGCAGCTCTTTCCTCCGCCGCCTACATCCGCTCCACATTCGACCTGACCACACTCCAAATGGTCCTCAACGCTCAACCAATGGTAGTAGCACTTGTGCTGACCAATCACAAGACAGCCGTGATTGGCGATGGCAACGGCAGCAACACCGCCATGTCTCACGCCGATTCCACAATTTCTGAACAGATACTCTCAGAACTGTTGGAAGACGCCGTGCTCGAAGGATTGCTCACCAATTTCACGGGTGGCTGCACGTACAGCTTTGCGCACGATCGCATCCAGCAGGCAGCGTACGAATCGGTGCCGATTGGCGAAGATCGCAGCAAGCTCAGAACACGTATTGGCACGTGTCTCTACAAGCATTTTCGATCGAATTTGGAGTCCAGCATCGAGGACGACGATGACTGCGACAGCCATCAGGATGGCGATGCTCATGACGAGAATAGCGTTGCCACAAGAATGACCAACGGGAACATCGTGGATGAAACGCTGCTCTTCGTAGCGGCGGATCACTTGAACAGCGTACCAACGAAGGATCATCTTTCCATCGCCAAGCTGAATCTCCACGCAGGCGACCTGGCTTTGTCCATGGCAGCACTTGTGCAGGCCTCGGTGTACTACCAGTCAGCACACACCGCCATGAAGAAGGTACGGGATGCGTGGAAGTCTCACTACAAGCTCAACATCAAGCTGTACACAGCTCGGGCGAAGATCGAATTCGCGCTGGGTCGATTCGAATCGGGCAACGAATTGAGCCAAGTTGTTTTGAACCATGCCAAGACGCTCAACGAAAAGCTCCCAACCTACGCCTCCATGATCCAAGCTCTGGGAGCTCAAGACAAGCAGCACGAAAGCCTTCGATTGGGACGCAAGGTGACTCAGTTGCTGAAGAGCTATCCGAGGGGATCGTACGGGTTGCACATATTCAGGAAGATGCTGATGGTGCGGAAGTACGTCAAGAAAACGACAGACAAGCAGATCATGAGCCAACCGGTCGTGTCCGACTCGAACGACATCCTCCCGCTCGTCTTCCTCCGCGAGATGCTGGTCCGAAGCTTCATCAGTCAGACCATCGTCCACTTCATGCTGGCCACGCTGACGATCCTTCTTCGATCACGGAAGGTTGGCTTGACGGAGGATGTGGGCTTGGCATACGCATGCTACGGATTCTTCGTGGGCAAGATGGGCGATGAAAAAGGTGCTCTACGCTTTGGGAGATTGTCGATGACCATCATGGACAAAACCGGGAGCCAATCCATCAGGGGATTTGCACACATCCTCCGCGCGCTCTTCATCCATCCATGGAGCGAACCCGCAGGACCTCTCGTCAATGCGTACATCCCAATCTACATGTCTAGCATGGAGCACGGGGCCTTCAGCGACGCATTGAGCTACTGGCAGACATGCAACTTCCTCGCGCTGACGGAAGGCTACCCGCTCGGGGACGTCCACCGTTCCTCCGAAGATCTGATCGACCAGATGCACCTCTACAACGTCTCATCGACGACAGGCTACTTGAACCAAGGCATGAAGTTTTCATCCATCCTGCTGGGTCACAACCCAATCGACTGGGAGGCAATCAGAGAGTTCGGTGGCTCAGGCGACATCAAAAGCATGGAGACGCTCGACGTGCGGGTGGCCTACGCCATGCTGCTGCATCTCTGCGTCCTATTTCGAAGGTACGACATCGCCGAAACAATCATCGCGCGGCACAAGCAGACCATGGAAAGTGACAGCTCCTACGCACGCACTGTCCAGCGCCTCCTTTGCACCGGCCTGACAGCTGCTGGACTCTATCGCCAAACAGGAAGGAAGAAGTACTTGCAGCAGGTGAGGGACGCGAGGAGGGTGATGCGGACCCTGTGCAACAAGAAGGGCCAATCCAGCCTAAACCGCTCGCTGCTCCTGCGAGCAGAACTCGATGCCCTCACGACGACAGTGACGAGCAAAGAGCACATCAAGCGCGTGAAGCAGACATACGAAGATGCCATCCTGTCTTCCATCGAGTGTGGCCACGTCCACGACGCGGCGCTTGCCTGCGAATTGGCTGGCGAGTACATGCTGACGAAAGCGTCATTCTGTCGCGAGCGCGTTATCGTCGAGCTCTTCAGCCGATCCTACGAGTACTACAGCCAGTGGGGTGCCACCCTCAAGCTGGATCACCTGAAACGGAGGAGGGGAGAGTACATCAACGAACAGTTGTACTCCGCAGGTCAGGAAGGCAAGCAGGGCAAGGCCACGGTGATCATGAGCCCTGGCTTTGGCACAATCCGCAACACCGTGACGGGGAGGGTGCTCCCGACGTTCGACTACCGCAACGAGTACAGCCTGATCTACGCCAACCAACAATCGGTAGGGTCAGTGGTCGGAGCGGCATCCCCAGGCGAAGCAAAAGACGCCATGACACGAGGCGGCGACACCTGCGCTTCACCGACAGGAACCAAATTCGGCAGCGAAGAAGAAGATGATGAAGTGTCGGTCCTCACCGACGGATCCAATAGTCTATGAGGAAGAAGGAATGCATAGTCTCTGTGTAGTATACGAGATAAGAGTAGAATGCACTCAGTTTTATTATAACGCCATTGGGAAGCAGAGCGGAACACTCTCGCATGCACCACATGGTGCAGTTCTCACACGAGCTGTTGGTGGACTGCAATGGTTTGGTGCTCGTACTCGGGCTCGTACTCGTACGACCTACCGTAGTTCGTACGCTGTTGGCGAGAATGCCCATGCTCCCTTCGAGGGCTGTGCTGCATTATCGCGCTGTCATCTGCCCGCGCCAAAATGCTTCTTCTCGATGAGGACTGTGCCTTTCTGGAATGGGGGTATCGACGATTCGATGGAAGGCTGGAAGTCGTCTCGCAGCACCTCTTGGACGTAGTCCCTGAGAGACCGAGAAACCAACGGCCCCTCTTTCGGAGTGTTGACATTTGCCTTTTCTGCGTTGCGCTGAGCAGCGCTGGCGCTGCCACCTTGGGCAACCGAAGTGATACTTCGGCCGCTGCCATCGGCGTCTGCTTCAGGCTTCGGCCTCGTGTGAGCAACACCGACCCCAGTGATGAATGATACATCGCTGATTTCTTCCGCACGGCCGGCCTTGCCCCGGATCTGATGCACCATGTATCGAACGGCCGCCCGTGCAACCGGAAATGACATCCCCGACAGGTCAATGTCGTAGTCCGAGTCTAGCGAATCATTCGGGCCCTTCAGCACGATGCCGCGCTCGACTGCCTCCGAGAACACTTCATCAATTCGTTCCAGTTGCTCTGCATGGGACAGCGTGCCGACGCAATCGGTCACCGTGATGATGTCGGGGGTAGCAGTGTCTCGGGCTGTTGCGATGGACTTCCTCTGCCCGACTCGGGTCGATGACGACCGATGCCCACACATCTCGCCCCACAGCTCAAACGCCGCGTCCGGTTGTTCAGCGATCCGAAGTGCTGAGAACAGCGCATTGTAAGCCACGCGGTCCGCGGCCAAACCTTCATCCTTCATGCTTCGGAACAGTTCCAGCGCATGCGTGTACTCTCCAGCTCGACCGCAGGCTGTGATGGCTGCCGTGTATGCCATCTTGTTCGGCCGTGTCTTGGGCCCACCTTTTCGCATTTGCCGGATCATATCGAGTGCCTCTTGCCATCTGCCTTCCGCCCCACAGCAGCTGATTGCCGACGTGAAACTGAATCCATCCGGTTCGACGCCATCTTGTTTCATCTGCTTGATAAGCGACATTGATAGATCGAACAGGCTTGTATTTTCATCGTGAGAATGCTCCGTGCCGATGCCGTCGTTCGTGATCGCCTTGTTACCATGCTTTGCGTTGGATGAATATGCCTTCTTCTTGGAACCTCTCTTTGCCATCTTTCTCGATGCTTTCGATAACGCCGTGATGGCATTGTTGTACGTAATGAGGTTGATCTTCATGTTTTGCTCTTTCATCTAAGAGCGTGAGTAGAGAGTCGTATGGTGCATCGTATGGTGCATCGTATGGCGTAGTGCCGCGTAGTGTGGTGAGTAAAAAAGAGAGATGGAGAATGCACATGGAGTGTTGAGTTCCGTGATGTAAGTATGGTGCGCAAGCGTGGCGATTGTACCGGCGCTTTGAATGATTGCACATCGACCGCAAAGCACTGTGGTGTGCTCGATTCGGCTCGACTCTGACCTGATCTATCATGAGTGTGGTAGAGAGACAGAGAGAGAGCGCAACGCGGCATCAAATAAAAAGGAGTAGACTCAAAAGACTCTCAGAGAGACAGAGAAAGAGAGAGAAACACATACCTCATCCAACAATGCGAGTGCCTTCCGCCATTGGTCGCCATTTCCGCAGGCTGAGATCGCGACGCTGTACGTCACCTGGGTTGGCTTGATGCCATTCTCCTTCATTTCATCCAGCAGCGACAGCGCCTTCTTCCACATTCTCGCCTTGGAGCATGCTGTCGATAGAAATGCATAGTACAAGTGCGTGCGTGCATCAGTGCATTTCGTACGTGTTTGAAATGACACAAACAAAGGTGTGACTTGAGCTTGTGAGTGAATGCAAGAGTGATCATCATCCAATCATGGTAGAAATGCAAGGCGCTGTTACGAAGACGAGGGAACAGTAGGAATCGATCAGGCGAAGGAGTCTCGAAGGGGGCCTCGTCGAATATCATATCATATCATACCAGCTCGTATCATACACCATACTCTGCGCAGGACACGTTCACCGGAGACGTACCGTCGATGACTGCTGTGTAGCAGTAGCCGTCCAAAGGAAGCCCTTTGTCCTTGACCACTTCTAGTAGATTCAACGCCCGTCGAGTCAGCCCTCCTTTGGCACATGCGCGCATCGCATTGGTGTATGTGTAAATATCAGGCGTTACACCAGGTTCGCGGTTGCATTGGTCGAGGACCGTCAGCGCATCCCGCCAGCGATTGGTGTTGGCGCATGCACCCATGACGGAGTTGAAGGAAACGACATCCGGTTTTATGCCCTGCTTCCTCATCTTGTACAGCAAGCTCTTGGCGGTGCCCACCTCTCTTGCTTTGGCGCAACTTCCGATGACGGTGTTGTAATGGATGACTGTTCTGGGAACGTCCAATTCCTCCATCATCTGAAGCAGTTGCAGGGCTCGTCGCCACTGCAGTCGTTTTGCAGAGGCCTTGATCACCAAACCAAACAAGTGAGATGTCGGCGTAATCCCAGCATCTCGCATCGATACGATGATCTGAAACGCTGATTCGGGCTTTCCACTTGCCACGCAGGCCTCGATACTAATGAGGTAGCTCGATGAGTGTGGATTTGGATGGACTGATTCACTCTCCATCAAACGCAGCAGTCTGAGAGATTGCTGCCATTGCCTTGTATGGCGTAAACCCGACAGCACGGCGTCGTATGCTTCGATCGGAATGACCGATTCTTCATCAACCACGTTGCTGGAAGATGCCAGCAACAGATCCCAAGCCCTCTGTATCCACTCCTTTGCGCTTCTTTCTTGTTCTCCTTTGGTACCTGCGTTCTTGTTGTTGTTGTTGTTGCTCTTGCCTTTGCTCTTGTTTTTGTTGCGAGTGCTCCTACGGCCACCACCGCTGCCATCACCATCGATGTGCTTTGCATTCCGGCACATGGCTGATATCACCAAAGCAAAATCGGAAGCCTTTGGCAGCACGTACGCGCTTTCCATGGCGGTCAGTATTTCCTCCGCCGATGCACCATTGCCAACCTGATGGCACGCCTGCAAGCATGCCACGTACGTCGAGCGTTCCTGCGTCAATTCGGCCTCCTTCATGATATCTAATATCTCCAGCACAGCATCCCATTCGTTCAAGGACACGCAGATGCCCATCATGGCGTCCACGTACGATTCTGTGTTCGATTCAACGGTGGTTGATTGTTGTGAACATGGAGAAGAGAAATGAGCGAACCTCGGGCAGCAGGGCAAATAGATGGAATTTCTTGATTAGCATGGTGTGTGATGTGTGATGTGTGGCGTGTAGTGCATGGCGTATGGTAGACAACTCTGCGCAATTCCATGGCCATTTCAAGTCTTCGAGGTCATGTGTGACAATACCATATATATCTCTTCGATCTGTGCAGCATCCTGCGTTCACTCACGTGTAAATGGCTTTCCTTCCTTGTGCCATTCTTTCATTTGACCCAATATCTCATTGAACATCGCTTTGGAGATCTTCTTGAATTGAGGCGGCGCGATCTTCGTGTCGTCGCTTTTCCTACCACTGCTGCCACCATCGTCCGCATTTATCGCCACCGCCACCACGGTCGATCCATCATTTGGCTTCGTTGTGTTGAAAGAGGGGCTTGCATCTTGTTGCGTCACCACCTTGCTTCCGGACATGGCCAATGGATGCCGAGAGTACCGTCGATGCTCGTAGTTCGACAGTGCGAATCCGTAGCTAGGCGTCGTTACGGTCGATGGGACGCGTGTCATCATCCGGTCGTCATGATGGTGCGAAGGAAGAATCGTCGCACCACCATGGTAGTGATTGCGAAGAGAACGGCGCGTGGAGAAAGCCAGCGACATACTTGTAGAGCTGGTCACTGCAAACACCAACAACGCCAACTGCAGCGGTTTGGATGCATGGCGGTCTGTCATACTACGAGTACGGGTCGTAGCGTGCATATTCCTTGATGTTTATGGACCGAGACGGCGATGGACAGCCAGCTCGTTTCTGTTTTCGCTGATTGGTGTGGGCATGGACGAAGTAATGAATGCTTCTGACGGGAGTGAGGTAAGGGTATAGTATGACTATGAGACCCTCTTTCTTCTTCCCTCCAAAGATTACTTCTTGTGGAACTTCTCGCTTTTGGCTTTTGGCTTTTGTTGTGGTTGGTACTGTTTGCGTTGGCGTTGGTGGTGTTGGAGTGGTGAGAGTCACGGAGGACGGTCGATGCGAAAGATGGTTGATGTGAAGGGTGGGCAGACTCACAGGAGGAACATCGCCATCAAGATTTTGTGGTGTTCGTTGTGTCTCATGACGTCACAATATTGATGCCAAGATCGAATGAGTCACGAGTACCAAACAAGATCGAAGGAGTCATGTGGAGAAACAAAACGAAGATTTGACAAAACAACAATATAACGTCTAATAACGGCTTGATTCACAATATTCGATATAGCGGAATTGCATGAGCACCCATCTGCCTCGCGTCGTCTCCTGTTCGACCCGCCAGCCACGAGTACGTCTTAGCTCGTATTCTATCATGGAATGGTCCGTTGATTGCAGAACGAGGCACGGAGGCTGCAAATGGTGCCATTCCGGATACTATTTATAGTATAGTCGTATTCTATCACTTTGTGCCCATGTTCACGCGTCTGTGTAAGTGTGTGTGTAAATGTATGTGTACGTTTTCTATATGCGTACGGGTCTGTGTTTTATTGTAGCAGAGTGTATAGATCGTACACGATGTGTATCCATCACAGCACACGTGTGAACGTCCCTGACCACTGTCTCACGACATGTCCGTCAGCACGGACATGTCGTCATCGTCTCGGGTTTCATTTTCTTCTTCACTGCCCCTGTTGTTATCATTCTTGTTGCTGGTCCATGGCGAACCGTGCGAGCTTGCCTTAGATACGATGCTTGTAATGGTTGCGAACTTCTTGGTGACGGGAGTGTACGCCGAGGCCAGCTCACTGCTGATGGCGGACCCATGGTGGCCCTGCAGCTGATTGCCCACCATGACTGCCTGCTCTTGGACAGCGACGGCGCGATTCTGTCTGGAATTTCGCACGCGCTCTTCGTCGATGAAGCTGCCGCGAGTTTCACGCAGATTCTTGCATTTGGCAGCCGCACCCCAAGCCTCGTAGAATTCCATCGCCTGTGTGAAGTAGTGGCGCGCACGATCTTCGTTGTACTCTTTCTTGCGTGTGGATCTCAGCAGGTGCTCGCCCGCCAGTTCGCATGCGATGCCCGCTTCATGAAGGTGCCTCGTCGCTCTGGCTCTATCGATGGCCAGCTCGTGGTAGGCGGCAGTAAGTGCGCCCTTGGCCTTCGTGGCATTGATCAGCTTCATCTCTGCGCGAAGGAGCAGGTATCGGTGAAGTGCGTTGTCGCCCTTGGTCTTCCACACGCTCTTCAGCAGGCGCTTCTGCGTTCGCAGGATGTTGAAGTACTTGCGTTGCTTCGTCTGCCTGTATCGGTTAGCGGCCATCAGACCGCCGAACAGAGCAATGGAGGTCACGAAGACGTAGGCGATATCGTGAGAGCCATTTGTCTCCAGCATATGGAACAGGATCTCTGCGTTCTCGTACTTCCCAAAGAAGACCGCTGCGACCATGCGATGCCAATACACCGCGCTTCGGTAATGCGGATCTTCATCTTTGTGCTTCTTGATGTCCATCATGAAGTCCCAGTCGATCTTGAGGACACCTGACATGTATTTGGCCGCGTTGGCCTGCTCCGCCATCAACTTGGCGTGCGCATCTACCTTGTACAGCTTTAGCTGGTCCAGAAGCGCATCGGCATCTGACATCAAGCTGCTCAACGGACACCCTTCGACGTACCCGTGCTGCAGGGCATTGTTCCAGCAGAGCAGCCCGAGTTCAAAGTCACCGAAGGACATCGCCGAAGCGTGGCCTCGCTGGAATTCGTGGATCACATCTGCGGTCGGCTTGCAGAATGAGTTGATGTACATGGCGCCAGCGACGCATGCCCAGCCTTCGGCGTTCTTTGCCACCTGCAACTTGGTCATGATATCTCCAGCGAGCGCGACGTAGCGTTTCGCGTTCTGGAAGTCACCCAAGCCTAAATGAATCATGGCAAAGGCAACGAGTCCCATCGCTGATTCTCCACAGATGCCGTCTCGGTGGGTGATGTGCACCATGCGCACTGTTGCCAACATCCATCCCAGTGCGTCCTGGCATAGGAAGCCGCGGACCATGATCTGCCGTAGGAAGTTCATCGTCTCCAGTGTTTGCGGATTCGCGGTGACGCGGTTTCGACGGAAGTACTGCTCGTTCGTTGTCCGCTTGAAGTATGCTCTTGCGGAGAAGAGCTGCGATACGACGTGGTATAGGTAGCCGCGCTTGGGATACTCTCCACATAGCAGGGCCCCTTCTTGGCTCAGCTTCATGCTCTCCACAGACTTGCCTTCCTTGCCCAGCGCATCTGCCATGGTGGAAAATGTTGGGAGCTTCTCTTGGACGGTCTTGGCATTGTTCAGCGCCTCATGGCCCAGCGCGTAGCCAAGCTCGAAGCGGCTCAGCGAAAGCTCAACGTCGCATCGTGCACGCACTAGCCGCAGCGTCAGGTCGTAGTGCTCATGCCAGGGATTGCCCCGAACCTTGCCCAGCGAAGCGTGTGCCAGCTTCAGATACTTGGCAGCGGGAGCCAGTGCGGCCATTCGCAAGGCGTGCTCTCCCACCAGCAGATTCCGTCGCGCCGACAGCAGATGGTCTTTGCTGGGGACGCAGTTCAGGTGCTCCACTGCGACAAAGAGCAGACCGCCACTGCTCCCATCATCCACCGCGATAGATGCAACAGCATCACGATCGCTTGGGATGATCTTGTCTTCCTGCGTTGCTCCGTCATGCAATGGCTTGGTGCAGAAGTTCCACAGACACTGGCCGATGCACAGCCGGAGCTTGGCGCGAGTCTCTCCAATTGGCACGAGGTCGTGCGCCGCTTGCTGGATGCGATCATGCGCGAATTGGTAGCTTGTGCCGCCGATGGAGTTCGTCAGCAAACCTTCGAGAACGGCCTGTTCCAACCATTCCGCAAGCGGCTTGGAGCTGTCAGAGTTGTTGTTGCTGTTGTGCGGGGATGTGGAAAGGAGGTTGCGGGTGGATTGGTTCGACTCGTCGAGGAAGATGGTCTCGTCGAATCCGCCATGCTGCTGTTTATGATCCCACACGGCCTGCAGGAGGTCCAGCTTGAATGATGAGCGGATGTACGATGCGAACACCAACGCCTTTTGCAGTGGAAGCGGGAGGGTTCGCAGCTGCGACGAGATGAGCTGCACGATGCTCTTCGATTCGGTGCCTGCACTACGAGTCGTACTACACTTTCGGTCCGAGCCGTTCTGGCTACCCAAGAGATCTTCGGAGGAATTGATTTGCCATTTGTGCATGCTCCGATCGTACACGATGGTTCTTTTCCGTTCCATGCTCTGGAGCAGTTGGATGGTAAAGAAGATGTTTCCTTTGGTCTGCCTATGAAGGAGGTTGGCGACCTCATCCACAGCATCGTCATTCTGCTGCAGTATCTCGGACACCCATTGGCGCAGTTGCTGCGATGTGAAGTTGTTGAGGTGGATGTCCGTGTGCGATGCGGATGTGCGTGAGGTCGATGACTGATCCGAGCCGTTCAAGCGCTGCATGTCTGCAAGCAGCACCATGAACGGTAGCTCGTGATGCAATTCGAGGACTTCTCCGGCGAGATGAGGATTCATTTCTTGACGGACCGTACCGATCCACAGGAAGTGCGATTGATGCACGGCGGTCAGCATAAGGTCCATGCACTCTTGGGATGCCCATTGCAGATCATCCAGGACCAAGATCACTGGGCATTTTGCAGATGAGATGATCGTGAGGAACTGGGTGAATGTGTACTGGAAGCGATTCCATGACATGTCAGTTGTGGACACTTGTGCCGATTGGGACTGTGCGGGTGCAGCAGTGCGTCGTTCGCTTGGAGTAGTTGCCAGGCCTCTGCCAGGCGCATCTTCGTTGAAGAGGATGGAAAGCGACGGCACGAAGGCCAGGAGGAGATTCTTTTGCTGCGACGTGAGGAAACTTGATTTGATTCTGGATCGCACATGGTGCAGCTCTGCGGAAGCTACCGTGTTCGTGTCCTTCTTTGCCTGTTTGGCCGCGTCTGCTGCAGATTCGGCGATGTTGCCGGTAGAATCGGTGTGCTGGTCGTTGCTCCTCGAACGGTCTTTCTCGATGGTACCGCCGCTCTTGTTGTCATGGTGGGTCGAATTGGGCAGGGCTGAAGCAAGGGACATCTCGAGCTCTTTGCACCAATTCGACAGAGCCTGGGTGATGGCAGAGAACGGGTCGCTCTGCTGATGCTCCTCGAATTTGCCCTTGAGGACATGGATGTTGCGTGGTCTGTTGTTGCACTTTGTGCTTTGCAACTTTTGGCGCAGCTGATCGCAGAAGACGTCCACGAGCTGCGATTTGCCAGTGCCGCTTGTCCCCCACACGAATGCGGCAGGAATGAATGGTTGTTCCTCTGCATCGGTTGCATTTGATGATGTTGCTTCTGTTTCTGTTGCTGGTGCGGACGGTTGCTTCGAGTCCGCGCTGGGAACTGACGCCCTTGTCTTCCTCGTTGTCTTTGGTCCTTTGCTGCGTTGCATCATTCGATCGAATGTACGCTGCAGGATTCGTGTCTCCTCATCTCGACCAAAGAAGTTACAGCCGGTACCGTCGAACAGTGTCTTCGGTGCTGCTGCTTCCGCTGCCACTTCTGCTTCTGCTTCTGCTTCTGCTTCATGGTGCTGGTTGCGTTCGTCGCTGCCACCGTCAAAATCACAATTGGAGGTCAGCAGCGCATCGTCCTGCATCGACACCGATCGCGCGGTGGATTGTGGAGATGACCATTCTTGATGGCCTTCCACGGCAACGGAAGCAGAAGCGGAGGAAGTGGCGGATGTGAACGATGTTGCGGAAACACGGGAAGCTTTGGATGCCACCGACTTGCCGGATGCCACGGACATGGACGCAGATGGAGCATCGTGGCGGTGGGCATGTTGGCGGAGCTTGCTGCCATCGTTGCGGAGGGATGGCGCTCTCAATGGGATGATTATTTCGGACATGGTTGGAGATTTTGGTGGAGAGTACTCGCAGAGTTATCGTGATGTATGTATTTATGAGGTAAGGACTTTATTTGTGAGGTTTCTTCGGTGTCCTCGATCCCTTGTGCCCATGGATCCTTCCTGTCTGGCTCTGTGGTAAAATGGCGCGAGCGTTCGTGTGTACCATTGCAGGATGGCCGCAGAGACGGTAACGCCTTTGGATGCCATTTTGTGGCGCTCAGGCACTTCTCATCACCACAAACATGTTGGGTGGATGTGTTAGCGTTCAGTTCGTGACCGAACTCGTTCTCTGCGAAGTATCGATGACTGCGACATGGTGTCACCACTCTTGGTTGCCGACGATTTAGCTCCTTCGGGGGTTCTATTTCGCTAAATACGAAGCAGGCGGAAGACGGAATGAACTCCGCAAAAACAGAAATCACGGAGATACGACCTAACTCATCAACTTTGGTGGCGGCAGCCAATCACTCCGCGCTGCAACTCGTTCGGTTCGAGACGGTTGGGGGAGAGAAAAGAGAAAGCGAGCAAACAAGCAAGCAAGCCGACAAACGAGCAAGAAGAGACCATCCTCCTCGCCGTGAATCTGCGCTCGTGACGATGACGCTATCCATACTCGTAGTGCATGCCCTTGTGGAGGCGTTCTGGTGATAGGCATGATCACTCATTGGTTGAGACCTCATCTAGGTATCCTGTTTGGATCACAAAGAGAGCAATGCGCCTCTCCACCAAACCGAAGTGCCACGACCAGGTGTTCGCTTGTGCGTTGGTTCGCGCCAGTTTCGGATTTCGCAAGCGCAAACACTTCCTTCCTCCATTCCCCCTTGGCGAAGGCGAAGCGCAGAATCGCATCGGCCATAAAGCCCCTCTGCGCGCGAGGCCATCGTGACATGTGATGGTACCTAGTCCACGTAACGTACGATTACCAGTAAGTATGTTGTGGACGAGAAGTGTTGTCGTTGCCACCGCAGGCAAAGGATTTACTCGTCGGTTTGGTACAGTCCTTTCACTCTGATGGTAGCACGCGATCTGAATTGGACCTAATCAACACAAAGAGCACCACATCCATCCGTGGCGACTGTCTCGGAAACATTGTCCATCCTCCGGTTTACCCGAGTATACTATTCGGTTGTGGGCACCATGCGAAAGTCCTCTATTGGGGGGGGGGGGGGGGGGGGGGGGGGGGGGGGGGGTGTAGTTGTATGGTAGGGAATGGAGCAGAGTGTTGCGTGTTCATAAAGTCGAACAGTCTTGTGCTCATGCTTCTTTATGCCAAGACCACTATGGGAACTCCGAGAAAACCAAATCCGAAAGAGCTGACACCTGAGAACACACCGCATCTTGGTGTGCGCGTATTGTCGCTTGTGTCCTCGGCTGCGCCAACGAAACCGGTGCTGGTGGAGTGATTCGGCGGTGCTTTCCATTTGGTATCGTCATAGGTCGTATGTCACTTCCATTCCCAGCCTGCCCCTGCATGCTCGTTTTCATGTTTGATCCATTCGCCTGCAGGCTGACATGTTGAAGAATGCATCGCGCCGCCTTTACGGTCCTCCGTCGACGTCTTGTTGTTGCTGCTGCTTGTCTTTGACCTTGTTGTTATTTCTTCTCTTGTTGTTGGCATTGCCATTGTTGTTGTTGTTGTTGACATTGTTGCCGCGATTCTTGCCGTTGCTCCCACCACCGCCACCCGCAGTGGCTGCATTATTGGCGTTGCGCCGTGCATCTTCGATCCATTTCTGCAGCATGTGCACGGCGGAGCGCACTGACGAATCGTTGGAACCAGTGATGGTGAAATTCCAAGATGTTTCATCGCGTTTCTTCTTGCGTATCGTCGTGTCCGTTCTGCGGGATATCGTTCGCAACTTGTTTGCCGATGGCATCAAGGTGAGCACGATGATCGTGGAGGACTTCTTCGGCGCGGGCGGTTTTGGTGGCGAGGCAGGTTTCGTCTGTGCCTTTCCAGATGACTGTGCTGGCATTGATGCTGCCGCATTGGTGGCGTTGGCAGACATTGCTTCTCTCTTTCCTTGCGGTGTTCTTGGTGCTGTCGTCTCGCCCCCATTGGTTGCCTTGCCTTTCGCTGCTGTGCTTTTCGGATTGCCCGGCGTTTGTGACGCTTGCGATTGCTGTGATGTCCTTGTTGCATTGTTGCCGGCATTATTCAGCTGCTGGGAAGAGCCGCCCTTGCCGTCTGCTTCTCTGTTGGCGCTGTTGTTCGTGGCTGACGCAGCTTCAGAATTTGTATTGGAACCTGCATGCGAAGTAGAAGTGGCGGCCGCAGCGAGACGCTCCCGGATGGGACCGACGATGTAATCGGTGACATGAAAGAAGGACATGGTGCTGGTGGCCGTGAGCTGGAGGATGCGTTCGCAGCACGAAATGACGTTGCCGACATCGCCTTCGAGCTGGATCATGTCATGGCGCACTTGACGTTGCGGGACCATGATGCGGACGTTGCTGTCGGCGGAGAGATGTGCCAGCGTCAAGCCGCGCTTGCCAATGACGTTGGCGTGCTTGGTTTGGGAGAGAGGCACATCGACGACGACCTCGTCCACCATGCGATCCACGAGACCTTCGATCTTCTTGGCAATGAAGAAGGTGGAGGCGGGGTCGCCGTGCAGCACGATGGGCGTCCAGTAGGGTGAGGAGAAGTCCAGCGGGGAGTAGGTGGGGATGTCGACATTGTAATCGTAGACGCTGGAGAATTGGTTGTTTTGCCGAGCCAGCAGGATGACCTGGTGCTGGCTGTAGTTGGAGAGCTGCTCCTCCAGATCGATGATGTTGGGGCGATTATTGGGTTTCGGTGTTGGATCATGAGTTGCTGCAGTGCCTGCGCCTGTGACAGTGCTGATGCCAGTGTCAGCGCCGGCGGTGTGAGGTTGGAAGCTGCCCACGGCGTTCGATGCGTGCAAACCGTTTCCGGCATTGACCGTCGCGATTGAGCTGGCCAACGCGGGGTCGTTGGGCGCAAAGGCAGACGCTGCAACCAATGCCGAAGACAGATGATCATTTGGCATGAGCCCGGCGGCGTACTCATTACCGGGCGCGTAGTACATTTGCCCACCGACAGCATTGAGGCCGACGCCAGGCGTGACGGGCACGGCGGCGGCAGTCCGGTTCGTGGCATTCGCAGTGGCAAAGGCAAACGCAGCAGCGAGACGGGAATTGGTGTCGCGCACCGGAAATGGCGGACGGATGGCGATGCGGATATGGACCTGCGGCGGCAACGTGCCCCCGCCATTCGCGGCCTGGATCTGGGCCTTTTGCTGCAGCGAGGCGATCGTGGCGCCGCCCTTTCCAACGACGGTGCCGACGAAGGCGGTTGGGATGTATATCGTGAGGGTGATGCGCGGCGCGATGAGACCGCAAGGCGAGATGGACCCGGGAGCCACGTCCGGATGATCGTCGGTCTCTTCGTCGTCGTGATTGCTGCTTCCGTCGTTGCCGGTGGCGGATTGCGATGCAGGCGGCTTCGAATTGGGAGCCGTCGCGCTGCCTCCCTTGGCTATATTGTACCGCGCGCGTTTGAGCATGACGGGTGGCATCGCCGCCTCGAAGGCCAGGTTGGCGGCGGCGCTTGAGAATTTGAAGATGGAGGCCAATTCCGGATCTCCTGGGAACGGCTTGGGTATGCAGGAGTCCGGAATGCGCGCCAGCTCCTCCCTCTGCCTCTCGCGCTCCCGTTCCCTCTCCTGCGCTCGCGCCCTTACGGCTTCCCTGTCATAGTTCCTGCTGCGCGCCGTGATCTTGGGACGGCCCGTGAGTCTCCTGCGGAAGTTCTGAGGCTGGTGCTGCTGGTGCGGCTGCTGGAAGTACTGCTGCTGTTCCTGCTGCAGCTGCTTCTGCTGCTTCCTGCTGTTGGGCTTCCCGGCGCCTGACACGGCGGATGCTGTCATGATGATGACGATAGGGTGCTCTACGTAGTGGTAGATGAGATCCTCGACGAAAAACCCAATTGATCTATCTCCCTCCCTCCAACCAATCAAGGAACCAGGGCAAACAAGGGGCAATCAGCCGGCTGGCTGGAAAGATGCCGAATGCGACTGGCTGCAGTGTTGCGCAGCGTCGTGAAATGGTATGATATGGTATCTATTGAGACACCCACACGCAGACTGGCACACACCGACACATGCAGTCGCGACGATCGTCACATGCGATCGTTTGGTGGATCGATCTGATGTGGAGAAGCAATGGTGGTTGTCACTTTTCTCTTCTCTTCTCCACACCCTTGCGTTTCTCCTTTCTTGTTTCTCTGTTTCTCTTTGCCTGCTTGGTTCGTTGTGCAGGCGGAGAGAGTCGTTGTTGTTGTTGTCGTTGTTGTGGATTTTCTCGTTCTTGGCACATGGATCCAGCTGGTCGAACATCAACAAATCAACATTGTTCGTCGTATGACTCAATCGAATCTATGTCGTGTCCAATTTGATTCCTTCGATCCAACGCAACTTCGCGCCATTTCTTCATGCCGACATGATCCAACGTACAGCCCCGGTACCGTGTTTCCGATCACATGATTTTTGAGCGAGGCAGTCGGGTTGGCGCGGTGTGCATTGCGACAAGTCTCCAAAACTGCGTGCCAAAACAGCGAGTGGTGATGTTCGTCAACAAGACAAAGTTCTGTGCTGCGCAATTCCTCACAACACATCCCAACAGCCGTTTCGTCATTCGCCACAACTTTGAGGAAGAAGAAACACAATAACAACAACAACAGTGACACACTGCAACAATCAACAAATTTAAAAACACGAAAAGCATTGAAGGAACAAGTTACGAGTAGAGTAGAGAAGAGAGAAGACAGCATGAAGGCAAGCAAGATGAAGCAGGGAACGCTGTTCTCCTTCTTCTCCAAGAAGCCGGCCAAGACAGCGACAGCAGCAACTGCTTCCGCAGGGGCAATGAAGAAGGCGGCTGGAGGTGTTGGGGGAAAGCAACCATGCAGCCAAGATTCCACAACATCCTCGTTGGGATCGTTCGCCTCCCAACGCACCACCGCGAGCAACAGCAAATCCAACAGCGTCAGCGGCAACGGCAAGAAGAAGACCACCCAGAAGAACGGTCTGTCCCAAGCATCGCCATCGCGATCATCTACTGCGGGAGCTTCGGATAAGCACACCAAGATCCCCATTGGAACTCGTCTCGAAGTCTACTGGCCGGACGATGATCAGTTTTACCCAGGAATCGTGTCGAAGCAAAGGGGTGGAGCATCGCAGTACTTCATTCACTACGACGACGAGACGACGGAATGGATCGATCTGTCCGTGGAGCGGTACCGTCTCCTCAAAAAAGGCAGTACCAGCGCAGCATCGGCGACCAAACGATCTGGAGGACAGAATTCATCCGCGAACAACACGCAAGCATCCCAATCTGCTTCCAAACGACGTCGCATCCAGGACGATGACGTTGGTGATGATGACAATGATGATCTGGAATTCCAATTCACCATGAGCGAGGACAAGGATGATCAGGATGACGATGATGATGGTTCTGTATTTGCGCCAAACGGCGATGATGACGACGACGATGATCACAATGGCGATGACTGGATGGTCACGGATGATGAAGCTGATCTGGAACTATCGCAAGGCAAGAAGAAAAAGAAAAAGAAACGAAGTGGCGATAACGCTGCCGACAAGAAATGGAAGATCACACATCACGATGCGCCATCCACGCCCCAACACAATATCGCATCATCGAAGGCAGCAACGCCAACTGCTGATGACCCCGCCGGTGCTTCGTCTGCGTCCGCTTCGAATGGAAAATCAGCGTTGGGACAGTTCGCCAACACGGTGTCACCATCATCTGTCAACGGTTCTTCTTCTTCTTCTTCTTCTGCGGTGTCTGCCAACACTCCATCAGTTGCAGCATCCATCGCGGCAGCACGAGGCGTTGATGCTGCAGAGCGTACTGCAGCATTGCCATCGCAGCTGGCGACAGCGACATCCAAACCATCGGCAAGACGCCAGATCGGCACGAGCTTTGGCACGGCGAAATCACCGAGCAATCCAGCAACAGCAACAGCAACACCATCTAAATCCAAAACCAATGCACCGCCACCACCTCGACCCAAACCCACAATGTACCAGAAGGGTGCCGTCAATTCCAAGGGCTCCCACGTGCACAACCACTTGAAGTTCCTGCAACAACCCAAGGATGCGAATGGCAAATCCATCAACGACCCGGGCTACAATCCCCGCACGTTGCGCATCGTCCCAAGCGAACTGGAGAGGCATGGAGTCAAACTGACGTCCGCCGTGCAGCAATGGTGGGATCTCAAGGCGCAGTACTTCGACACGGTACTATTGTTCAAAACAGGTGAGTTGATTGTCCTGCGTCGTGAACATGTGATCATATCTTGCCATATATGCGTGCGTGCATGCGTGCGTGCGTGCAATGATTGAATGGAATTTCTGATTCATGAGATACTGTAGTGCTTTGTGCCATCGCCATCCTTTCTCACATTCCGCAATTTCCCTTCTTCCGTTTCATTGTGACGCAACACAATTCTGCTTATCACTTGACCAATTTGCGTACCACACTGTTGATTGTGCGTACCATGTCCTCAGGCAAGTTTTATGAGATGTTCCACATGGATGCCGATATCGGCGTCGACTTGCTGGGCTTCAACTACATGAAGGGACACATCGCCCACGCTGGTTTTCCCGAAATCGGATACGGCAACTTCTCCAACATCCTGGTCAAGGCAGGCTACAAGGTGGCGCGCGTGGAACAGACCGAAACACCCGACATGCTAAAAAAGCGCAAAGCCAACACCAAGCGCGGTCAGAAGAAGCCGCAGGTCGTTAATCGCGAAGTCTGCTCCATCATGACGATGGGAACGCGGACCTTCTGCTACCTCGACGACACCAGCGGACTGACAGAGATGATGAACGGCGTCGGAGATGCTGGCGGCGGCGGTGGCAATGGCGGTCCGTTGCTTGCGATTCGTGAAATTATCAAGGATGCGGATGGCGGTCAGAAGAAGACTGGCAATGCGACGAATGCAATTCCAAATTCGCATGGCGAGAACGGTGCCGACGATGCCAACGACAACGACGATGATGATGAGGTTCGACCAGTTTGTGAATACGGCATCACCCTCATCGATTCTGTGCGTGCGGAGGTCACGCTGGGACAGTTCGCAGATGACGTGCTCCGTTCACGCATGCACACCCTCCTCACAACTTACACACCATCCGAAATCTTGGTGCAGGGCCATCCCAGTACCAGCAGCCAGGGAAGTGCGAGTACGCAGAGCAGCAACGGATCGGGCAAAGACAGCGACGCCAATCAAAGCGCATCCGCGACGTTGCATTCCGTGCTCAAGGCGCATCAGAACTCATGTATCAGCCCATGCCGTGTCGAAGTCATCAACCATGACGAGTTCTTCCCCAAATCGACAGCGTTGGATTCTTCCATCCGCAAACAGCTGGAGCGTGGCGTGCGTGGCAAGGTCCATCCGTGGAACGTCCAGGACACCGTGAAGGAATTGCACCGTCGCGGATACTATCCCCGAGCATCGCGTCAGCACAACACGGCGCCTTCGGTATCACGTTGGCCGTCCGTGCTGAAGGCTGCTGTCGAAGGCAGCGCCGATCTATGTATCTCCAGCTTCGGCGCAGCGCTGTACTACCTCCAACGCAACCTGATCGACGGTGAGATCTTGTCGATGGGGCAAGTGAAGGCGTACATTCCACCATCCGTCATGGCACCACGCCGTGACACCGATCCCCTGCCGATGGGACAGCCATCGCAGCTCACTCAGACGCAGTCGCAATCCCAGTCGCAGACTGTGCTGGAACGCATCATGACGCAACAAAACCGAGCCGAAGCAGGCGACTTTGATTTGAATTCGGTCGGTGACGAAGGCGGCCAGGGTCATGAGGCGAACACCATGACTCAACAACAAACGACACCAGCGGCGGCGGCAGCATCCGTGGCGCCATCCATCATGTCGGGCATTCCACAAATTCACACGGGGACAGCTGCAACAGCGAACAATCCGGAAAGCCACATCAACAACATGGCTTTAGACGGCACAACGTTGCACAATCTGGAGATTCTGACCAATGCCGTGGATCACAAGGTGCAGGGCAGCTTGTGGTCGAAGATCAATCACACCAAGACGCCGCACGGATCGCGTTTGCTGCGTGCCTGGCTGCTCCGTCCCTTGTTCCAAAAGGCCGACATCGACCGTCGTGCGGACGCTGTGGAGGAGCTGAAATCTGGTGCCGCCAGCATGCCGTTGGACGAAGCGCAGCAGCAGGTGCTATCGAAGATCGGTGACCTCGAACGCTTGCTCACGCGTGTGCACAGCTTGTCCGGATGGCAAGCGACTTCCGCAGCGATCAACAGCGGCAACGACAACGGAAGCGCAGATGCGGCCATCCATCCCAACGATCGTGCAGTTCTGTACGAGGGCGATCAGTACACGAAGCGCAAGGTGGGAGACTTTTCGAAGCTCCTCAACGGACTGCGTGTGGCATGCCGCATCCCCGAGCTGTTCGCTGACATTGACATTCAGAGCGGATTGCTCAAGAAGATCGTGCAACTGAAGACCGCCGGCGGTTGCTTCCCGGACATGGTGGAGGAACTGGATTGGTTCTTCGAGAACTTCGATTGCGACAAGGCCGCGAAGGGGACGTTCGAGCCCACGCGCGGCATGGATGACGAATACGACAATGCCTGCGACGAGGTGGCGCGTATTCAGGCACAGCTCGACGACTACAAAGATGAGATGTGCAACAACGTCCTGCAGCCTAGCAGCAAGGCGCTCAGCGCGTGGAAGTACATCAACGTGAAGCCAGAATCGAAGGACAAGTACCTCATCGAGCTGCCGGCAAGCCTCCAGGTGCCCGACGACTTCATTGTGAAAGGCAAGCGCGGTTCTGGCGCCAAGCAGGTCAACAAGTACCGCTCCAGCTTCGTCGCCGAGCTCATGCAGGAGTACGAGACCGTGCTGGACATCCAGAAGAAACGCAAGGCCAAGGGCATGCAGCTCATCTTTGCCAAGTTCGACCAGCAACGCTCCAAGTGGGCGGCGGCAGCACAGGCCACCGCTTTGCTGGACGCGCTGGGTTCGCTGGCCAAGGTCGCATCACGACCAGGCTACTGCCGTGCCACCATCGTGGATTGTCCCGCCAACTGCGACCCATCCATCAAGGTGGTCCAGGGCCGCCACCCGTGCGTGGAGAACACGGCCAGCGGCAGCGAGTTCATTCCAAACGACCTGGCGTTGGGATCGGCGGAAGGTGAGATCGACCAATCCCGCGTCCTGCTGCTGAGTGGGCCGAACATGGGAGGTAAATCGACTCTGCTGCGCCAAACCTGCCTCATCGCCATCCTCGCCCAGATCGGTTGCTTCGTCCCGGCCGAATGCTGCGAATTGACTCCCGTCGATTGCATCTACACCAGGCTGGGTGCGTCCGATCGCATCCTCCTGGGACAGTCGACCTTCTTCGTCGAGCTGGCAGAAACGGCAGCCGCGTTGCGCGGAGCCACGCGACGCAGTCTGGTCATCATGGACGAACTGGGTCGTGGTACGTCGACGTTCGATGGAACGGCCATCGCTGGGGCAACGGTGAAGCATCTTGTGGAACGCAGCAAGTGCCTGGCGTTGTTTGCAACGCATTACCATTCCCTCCTCGATGAATGGAAGGCGGAACCGGAAGTCCGTCTTGGTCACATGGAGTGCTTGGTGGAGGATGCTGATGCTGATGCTGACATGGACGATGACGCGGATATGGATGCGGACGACGGATTTGCCCTGAAGGAGAAGAGCGATGCCGGCGGCAAGACAGATCAGTCCATCACCTTCCTGTACACGTTGGGCGTTGGCACCTGCCCCAAGTCCTTCGGTATCAACGTGGCTCGGTTGGCCAGTCTGCCTGATGAAGTCCTGGTGACGGCCAAGCGTGCAAGTGCGGAGTTTGAGGCGGAAGTGGGCATCACCAGCGGCAACAACAAGCGTCGCAAGCTACTGGTGACGCAAGGCGGGGATGCCGAAAAGTACAAGACGGACATCATGGATCTCGTTCGCAGCGGCAACCTCGATCAACTGAAGATGATTTGGCAGCAGCTCCAGCAGAATTAGCTCGTCGACCACAGCACACTGGCGAGTTTGGTATGGGGAATGCTCTGTAACAGATTGAGACGACATATAATAATATTGTAATACGCGTGTACTAAGGACAGCATAGTAATCCAAAGAATCACCCGATACCGCACCACATCCATCACATGGCAACAGATCATTTCGAGTGGACGTCCGACGAATGAAATCGAGTACAACTGCTCTACTACGTATAACATCTGTGCTTGGCTTAAATTGTGGAGTAGCTCGTACGCGCACGAGACTCTGGTGACACTGCAGTCGCAATCGCCCGAATGTTCAGATAGATGGCGTAGATCGTACGAGTAGCAAGACAACACGGCACCATCATCAGATCATCGTGATTGCGTGGCTTGGGTATCTATTAGTAGTAGTGGTCGTACCATAGCTCTTGGCAGTACCGCGTTTGCTGAATCTTGTCGCCCTTGTCGGAGTGGTCTCGCGGTGAAGAGAATGTGAAGAGATGCAAGACCACAACAAACGAAACAACTATGGGATTGGGCGATGTCTCGTGCTTGTAATTGTGACTGCGAAGCGCAGCCGGATAAAAACCAGGGAACGAACACATCACCGTGTCCAAACCAGCCTCCTCGGGGGCGATAGGTCGCGCCGTATTGGTACTCCGCACCCACGTTCTCTTTTCTGGCGGATCGCCGCCATCGTCTCCCTTCCCTATTGCCAGTGTTGGCGTTGTTGTGAGTGTCGCTGACATCATCGTTCGGGTGTTCACGTAGATTCTCTTTGTCAAAGATACGTGGAACGACCAAAACAGAAACATCATTTCGGGCCACGATCAAGACACCCGAAGACCACGTTCGATGCTGTGAATCTTGGAAAGGAACGAGAAACCAGACAAGCGAGCATTGCATCACCAAGGGTCGCGATAGATGTACGACCCAGGGTAGACTACCATAACTGTTGGCACAGGAGCACTACCTGCCGACGATGCGGCTACTCCACACACCTCTGAACAACTATACAGATATGCTTACGACCTATACCACTCCAGATTTATGGAAGCATTCATTGTATCAACGGAGACTCACCCTTTCCTATCCTGTCCTTTCCCGCACTACACCACGTGATGCTTGCTGTTTGGAGCGAATCTGCACTGCGAGACCCCTCGTGCAGGCGACACCGAAAGAGAGAGAGAGAGAAAGAAGGAAGAGAGAAAAGGAGGCACCAACAAACGAAATCCTGGACACCCCATGTCCATGTATAAAACATAGAATACAAGCCACACCCCATTCTCGGACATGGGTGTGAGGCCGATGGACAACATCCATGGACCTCCGAGGGAAAGGCAGCTTATTCCCGAAAAGGTGGGCACCGCCCTCGTAGCCCGCGCAAGAGTACCTCGAATGCGTGCTGTGGGACGGCCCTTTGCGCAGTGGCAGTCCCTGGAAACTCCCTTTCCGTGCACAGCATTTCTAGTATAGTATCTTTGTGCAACGCTTTGAGAGTAGCGTTTCTGTTTTCGCAGGGTCGTGTTAACTGCTTTTCAGTACGGAGAGAACGTGTGTGTCAGGCATCTTGCTTGCACGTACATGTGACATGCTATTGGTCACAACATCACCTGTGATTACGGTAGCACAGCTCGTACCTATCGCACCAGCAACAGAACAAGACCGAGTACGCGAGAGAGTATTAGCACAGTACGCACAGGTATGCACCTCTCTCTACTACGTTTATTCGTAGTTTTGGAGCTACGTGCACGCGCTCTCTCTCTGGTGGGAGTATCGCAGAGACGAGTGCTTCTACGCTTTCTGTAATCGTGCAAGTTGTGGGCGTACGAGCAGGGTGATGGCTCATGGGTTTCGCAACTCGAAATGGATGTTTTTTTTTCGCAAACGACGTGGCTATCCGCATGCTGCTGCCTCGGAGCCTGTCCACAGGTTGGTTCTCGCGGCGTTTTGCAAATTACGGCGATGATGTCACCAATTGCACGAGCAACCCAGACGCAAATAGCATATGCTATGATAATCGCAGAGAATACCTCCTGCAAGTACGAGGATTGCTGATCGATTGCAATGGTGCACGGGTATGAGTACAAGTATGCTACATCAACTAGAGCACAACTAAAGCATTGCTCTCTTTACTTGAATACTGTTGCTGAACCACGGAACTTCTGGGGAGAGAGAGAGAGAGAGAGAGCGTCAACGTCACATGCATGATAATCTATCAAACTGCTCATATGTCCCGTGAGAAGAGGGTAGAGAGCAGGCAAGAGTACAGCTCACCAACCATCCTGTCCTTCTCTTTGGTCTTGATCCAATCTTGAAACGTGGAAGCGTATGGCATGTAGTAGAATCTGTCGTTGGTATTGGTGGCATCATCTTGGCCGTGCTTCCCTCCGTTTGTCTCGGTTTTCGTCTCTCTCTCTCTCTCTCTCTCTCACTCTCTGCCTAGTGTCTTCCACCTTTCATGCTTTGGCGGCATTGACGCCATGATTGGTGCTTCACTTCGCTGCGTTCATTTCATTTCGCTTCACTTCAATTGACATCGCTTCACCTCAGATTTTGGTGTTTGATCTTGATCTTGGTTTTGTACTATACTACCACTTGGTGACCTTCTCGTTGGCAAAGAATTCACCGTCCGGCAGATCTTGTTCGAGGGCAAGCATGACGGCTGTCCTGGCACCTTGTTCCGGTGAGAATGTGCCGCGCTGTGATGTCATGGAGGTCTTGCAGTAGCCGGGATCGCAGCAATTGACAGTGATACCATTCCCAGCCTCTGCCCTTGCCAGGACCCTGGTGGCAGCCGTGATCGCAAGCTTGCTCATTCCGTAGTTCGTGTTGGACCAGCCTTTCTCTGCATACGTGCCATCCTTGACATCCCGCTCGTACGCGTCCATCATCTTCCGCAAGTCCTCCATAGTGAGATCGTCCGACGAGAACCGCTTCTGCAATTCTGGCGAGACCTGATCCAACCGCGCCGTGGACGAGGAGAGGTTGACGATGCGGGCATCCTCACCCTTGCGGATCAGCGGCAGCATCTTCTCCGTGAAGTCCACCGTGCCACGAAAGTTGATATCCAGAGTGGGCGTGCACTGCTCCTCGTGCGGTGTGGGATCGGTGGTCTTGAAGGCCATGGCAGCGTTGTTGACCAAGCAATCGACCTTGCCGAAGTTCTCCTCCATCCTCTTGACGAACTGCTGGTGGCTGGTGCTGTTGCCAAGTTCCAAGGTCTCATAGGAGACGCAGCAGGCGCCGTTCGTGTCAGCCGTGAGCTTTGGCTGCATCGATGCGACGGCCTGCATCGCGCGGCTCTCATTGCGGCATGCAAGCACGACGTCCTGGAACCTCCCGGACATGGCCAGCTGCAGGGCGATGAAGTAGCCGATGCCTTGGTTGCTGCCTGTGACCACGGCGACCCTGCGAATTCCGTCGATGGCTGGAATCATGATGAAAATGTGTTGCTGTTACTGCTGCTGCTGCTGTCACTGATGGTGCTGCTGATGCTGTTACCTTGATGGACTGAAGGATGTGTGAGAGATTGATGGAATGCGGATGATTTCTGATGTTTCGCGAAATTATGGCTGTTGTTCCGGATGCTTGTGCGATGGCACTGTTGGATTGTCAGCGTGGGTCTGAATGTGAAAGTGAATGTGAAAGTGGACGTCGGGATGACACTGTGATCGTTTACCTACGACTTTGTATTGTGATGTGATGCGACGTGATTGTGTTGAGCTGCGGTGGTGAATAGTGTACAGTTGTGTCAAGATGCCTGACCTTTTTTGTTACGAGCAATGGTTGGAAACACAAGAGCTCAGCTCGTAGATGAGGGGTCGTATGGTATCTGCTCGTGTTGTTCGTAGAATTAGTATTATCGTGGCAGCATTGATGGCGATGGTGTCTCTTGGAGTGAATTCGGGGTGGAGCGGAGTCGAGTGGACGAAGAAGTCGGTGAAGCGAGAACGTCTTCGGCAGACGCAGAACACAAGAAACAGATGCACAAGGAGGGAATGGCCACGAAAATAGAGCGGCGGATGGTGGCCAGTCAAGAGTGCATGTGGTGTGGTGTGATGTGCTGTGCTGTGCTGTGCTGTGCAACCACCGTATTGGTACCGTGCCTGTGATCGCGGGACGTGCACGCGCAGAGATGCGCATGGTTGGCATTGTGAACGAGGTCCAAGAGGGAAATGGCAATTGACGCGTACGGACACGACAAGGGGAGAGGAGAAGCAGGCGATCGCGACAGGATGCAGCGCGCGCTGCCTCCATGGTATGGTTGCTCTGGCTTCTTCGCCAACCCTTCTATCAACGAGACCACTTCTGAAGCACCGAGAAGGCGGCTGGCGTCCTCCCCAGAACCACAAATAACCCCGATGAAGTGTTTCGTGGTTCGGGGGATAGTGTCAATTGCGGTCGATGCCGCCCGTGGGGAAGTTCTACCGACGTGATGGACGCTGGAGAGTATCTTTGTTCGTGAATGAGAGCTACATTTCTGCTCCAACAGCGCAGCGCGTTCTGCAACAGAACCACACATACCACCGGTCGTACTCGTACCTCGCACACGTACGAACACCCTGCTCTCTGATCGGAAGGCTGCTGTGAAGGCTGGGAGCGGATGAGGTTCCAGTTGTGCGCGCGAACTGTTTGGCACGAACGACCGTGTCCACACAGAAGGAGAAATCAATCAGAATCGGACACAACGAGAAACAGAGAAAGGAGAACAACAATCGCTTCCACGGCGACACGGAGGACACAAATGTTCGCTGTACTCCATATCCGGCATGAACAATCATTAAAGCCCCTCCAAAAAACACCGAACACGATTCGATTGATTTGTCCGAAGATGATGATGATGGTACGTAAATAGTTGTTATTGTAAGTAGCGGTGATGTTTGTATATAAAGATACTTACGTTTGTATTATTACGGTAATACTCTAACATATTCGTGTACTCGACCAGGATCAGCGAACAGGACCAGTGAATACCACACTGGTACATGTCTAGTAATCTCATTCATCTTGTGGTTTGTGAGCGCAGCATTGCAGTTAACTACGCATTGCTCATGGGATGCAGAAGCAGCCCCGTGGGAACGTCTTGGTCTTCTGCCAACCATCATAGTCGGATGACCAGGTCGTACGTATTATACCTCCAGACACCTTTGGCCCACTTACTACATCGGGTTCTCTATAGTCCGTGTGACCCTTCCACCGAGAAGACGTACGTAGGACCGGTACTAAAAAATTTACGTAGAACGTGTACAATTACTACCGCAGAAAAAACATCGACCATGGTGCGCACCGACGCAACAAACACCTCCAGCGGAGCCAGCCCCAAGCACCCCCGAGGTCAGCAGAGGGCACAGGGACGATCAGGACGAGGAGGCCGTCACAATGGTACCAAGGCCGCAGCGGGGCATGGAGGAGGAGGCCGGAAACAGGCCAGAGAAGTGAGCAAAAAAAAGGGAGCAAAAAACAACACGAGGTCGGGTGACATCCGTTGGATTTGGAGCCATGACCATGAGAAATCGTGGGGAGACATTCTCCTTGAAAGAAATCTTTTGACGCGCGACGCCGAACCCTTCACTGCGGCCACCGGCGAGGACGGGGCACTCGATGAAACCATTGCCCACCTCAAGGAAGGAGCACAAGACATCAACCGAGGCGTGACCCTCGAAGAGTGGATCGACGCATTCCAAGACGCTTACGACAATAAGCTTCACCCAGATAACAACATCAACATCGTGGAACTCATGGTGCGACTGGTGGCAACCCCCAACATCTTCCCCAGACTGTGGGAAGCCGGTAGCATCAAGTCTACGCACGAGACGGCAGCATGGGTGGCGGCTCGGATTGTGTTCATGCGTTCCAAGGGCATCGAGTTCGACGGAGAGGAAGAGACGACAACATCCCCTAACCCAAAGAAAAAGAAGAAGCAACGCAAATCAAGACGCAAGGTCGTGGCATTTCCAAGGAAAGCGCCTAAGCCAGCACAGCTCCTCAGTGTGAATGACGTCCTAAGCAAATTCCACAAGACCTTTTTCGACATCCGCCTGCCAATGGCGAGGGAATCCAACGACCCTCTAATCAACCAAGTCATTGAAGGACTCAACAAAGTAAGGGCCTTCATCTTCCGGGCTGATCCCAAAGCACAGATAGTTGCCTGGAGAAAGATCAAAGAGATGCGACCATGGACGTCCAAGGACGTCCCATGGACCGCCCGAGAGACGGTCAAACAGTTCACGGAGAGCTTGTACGCACGCACCGGGTTCAGCACGTACACAAGGATCTGGGTGGCCCACAAGGCTGACGTGGAAGTATTCGACGACGACGGCACTCTACAGATGGCAGCTATCACGTTCTCCAAGTCAGTCATCCAAGAGCACAACATTGTGACGGCAGGGTGGTTGTTCGGGAGTCACAGTACTACCAACAACGACGATCTGGCAGAGGTCATTAATACGAGCAATCTGGTGAAGGGGAACTTCAAGGTTCAGCTGCGAATGAAGGAGATACAACTGGTCAGCAAAAGGAACCGTCCAAAAGACACAAGTGACTATTGCAGTCGACCCCGCGCCCCCCATGTGATGAGCGGGTCCACGAAGACACAAATGTGCCGAGTCGCAATGAAGGAGCTCTTCAATAACCGGTCGGAGACCGTGCGACTGTTGGGCAAACAGATGCGATTCATGCCGGACGCGATGGATGCCAGGTTCGAGCACCCCCCATCCGAATTGGCCAGCCTGAGCAAGATGGCGGCACACCAACGAGAGTTCGAGAAAGAGATGAAGGTCCAAGGAGTACACTCCATCATGCAGTTGGATGTGGAGATCCCCATCTGGAGATTGACTCTCCGCAAAGTGATCATGAATCTCAGGTCGTTCGACGACCCGGACTACTCCCTGTTCGTGTCTGTCGATACGGATAGAAGCGATTGGTCTCAAACTTTCTTCGTCTTTCACCCGAAACGGAGAGTCGAAGCACAGGAGCTGATCTCGAAGCTGCCGTTCTTCTGTTACAAGAAACTGGACTACCGCTGCCAAGGATGGTTCACCCCCCATGCGTGGGCTCAGAACGAGCACTATGACGTGGACTGGGAGACAGGGCTCGTTCTCAGTAAGGAAGAACAAGAAATGGGACAAATGGTTCAAGCCGGTCCCAGATTCTTGGACCTGGATGCTGAAGAGGCCGCAGGCATGACTCCAGCTGAGATGGGATGGGAAGGATACGTGGACAAGGCAGGCAAGATGAAGCCCGTCCCGCTTCTTCATTTCGAAGTGGAGCTCACAACAAACCCAAGAACACAGAACGGGGACAATTACACTGTGGGCACGTTCGCCACAGCCTCCCCAGCTCAACAGGCGAGTCATGTGGCTCAAGCCATATCGAAGGCAGCTACGAACAAGAACGACAACCCAGACGCATTCGTGTCAGACCCCACGGCCAAGACCGACTTTGACGTGGACCACCCCCAACCAATTGTGGAAGAGGAGGAAGGCGATGAACAGCCAAGCGCTGACGACTCCCAATCAAACGACGACGCGGTCGGGAAAAGCAGCGATAACATGGACACAAGTTCCGACAAATCTGATAGCGGTGGCGAGGCCACAATCCAAGCATAGTCGGCGAAGGAACGGAGGGCGCACCATACCCGCAAGAGTAAGGAGCGACCGCAAACGAGTCGCCAGCAACAAAGGCGAGAGGCCCGACGAGGTCAGTAACGAAAGACTATAGCAACCAAAGGTACCAACACAACAAAGTCCAACAAGTCAGAGACCGCCGCAACCGCCACATCAAAGATCACAGCATTGAAGATACAAGGCAAGCGCGCGACAGCGACAACACAACAACGATCACAGAGTCAAGCACAGACGGGCCAGGTGACGACAAAAAGCTTAAAAAAAGGGAAGGAAGGGAAAGTCGACAACGGCAAAGACGACAGCGACGACGACGATAACGGCGACAGCAAAAGTGTTGCGACACAACAACAATAACCGCAACAACGCCATCAACGACGATAACACCACCAACCGCAACAGCAACAACAACATCATCAACGTCAATATCAACAACAACAACAACAACAACAACAGCTACCAGCCGCAACGGCAACAGCAACAGCAACAGCGATAACAGCAGCAATAGCAAAAGCAACAGCTACTGCGACGACACCGGCAGCGGCGTTCACAGTCACAACGACAACGACTACAACAGCGACAACGTCAACGTCAACGACGACGACACAACCAGCATGAGTGCGACGGCGGCCGGCCAAACGGCAAGAGAGGAGGCAGCAAGTAAGCTAAACGATGCTTGCGGAGATGTGATGAACACGAAGACAGACAACGAAATCAGAGTGGTCTTCCAGAATGCGTCTCAAATCCCTCAACACACGTACCAGCAAAAGAACGAGGAGATCATCGAATTCATACGGCGGTCCCAATTGGACGTGCTGACAATGGCGGAGACCAACCTGCGATGGAACCACGTTCAGCCCGCCGACCAATGGGAAGAAAGGGTACGTGGGAAGGTCAAGCGATCCAAACACGTGTTCTCGTATAACCTACATGAGCCAGGCCGAGAACCATGTCTCTACGGAGGCACGGGCATTGTTCTGACCGAACAACTGGCCGCAAGAACATTCAACTACGGTGTGGACACTACGGGGCTGGGGAGATGGTCATGGTCCAGAGTGGAAGGCAAGCGGAGCAAGACGGTGAGAATAATTGCGGCCTACAGGCCCTGCAAGTCCACCTCAGGGGACACCACAGTGTGGAACCAACAAGCACGCGCACTACAAGCTCAAGGCAGAACCAAGGACCCACATGAAGCGTGGATCAAGGACCTCCAACATCAAGTGAGAGCATGGACGGTGGCAGGTGACTCGATAGTTCTCGGAGTCGATCTAAATGAAGACACGGATGAAGGGGGCACAGCTCAGGCCCTTATGGCCGTTGGATTGAAGAACGCAGTCTTAGAACGCATCGGTGACGGCGCCAGAAGAGCCACGCAACAGCGGAACCAAACCAATACGCCCATCGACGCGATTTACGTGTCGGAAGGTGTCGAGATCGTACGCGCAGGTTATTCAGGGTTTGGCAAGGCCATTCCCTCAGACCACAGGGCGATTTGGGTGGACCTCAGCTTTTCCCAGTTACTGGGGATAGGGGTCCAACGAGTGAAGTCTCCTTCGCCAAGACGGTTGGTGCTCAGCAACCCTAACGTGGTACGCAAGTACAACGAGATGGTTCTTCAAGAATACGGGAAACACAACGTGCACCAGCGGGCTATGCATCTGTTCACCAAAGCCAAGGCACAAGGGTGGCAACTAAGCCCCTCCCAACAACGGGCCTTCGATGGACTAATGACCCAGATCTTCCAAATCAGACGCTATGCTGAAAAGCGGAGTCGGAAGTTGACCATGGGAGAAGTTGCCTGGTCACCCGAGATGCAGGCCGCTCGACACCAAGTGCGGCACTGGTCCATTGAGGTGAAACACTGGCGAGGAGTGAAGACAAGCTTGTCTCTCAGAGCTCGACTTCGGCTACAGGCCGGTAGCGAGGGGGCTGAGTCCCTGGAAGCGGCCTTACAAGCCCAAGTGGAGGCGTACAAAGCCTATTACCGAATGAAGAAGGAGCACAAGCAGGCCCAACAAAACCACCTGGTTGACCTCGCCCGACAACGGCACGACAGCCGCGAACAGGAGTATGAGACAGCCATCAACACTCCCATGAACCGGGAGCGCCAACGAGAACAGGCCGGACGTCTCCGAACCGTATTCGGTGGAGGCAAGTCGATGACTACGAAAGTTCTATTTACAGACGTAGACGGAGCGATACACGAGTGCACAGAGCAAGACGAAATTGTGGAGGCGTGCGTCATTGAGAACAAGCGGAGGTTCTCGCAAGCCAAGGACACCCCGTGTATGACAGGACGAGGCCGGCAATTGATGGACAAGATCTGGAACCCGGCGACGGCCCCGGAGCTTCTGCGAGGGGATGCCCGTTCGCAATTTGACCACCCGCTCTGGAACTGTCTCATGCAGGCCTTGGAGTCAGTGCCGTACCAAACGGACGAGCTGACGGTGAAAGAGCATGTCAAGGCGTGGCGCAAGCAGACGGAACTAACTAACTCCAAGCCAAGCGGACCCCATTTCGGTCACTACAAGGCGGCATCATACGACACCACCCTCTCTGAAGTGGACATGGCCATGCAGGAAATACCATATCAGACGGGCTACTCCCCAACAGAGTGGCAGCGCATCACAGATGTGGAGATCCTGAAGAAGGCTCAAGTTTTCAACATTGAAAAAATGAGGACCATACAGTTGATGGACTTGCAGTTCAACTTGAATAATAAGCGTCTGGGGAAGCAAATGATGGCCACAGCGGAAGCACAAGGGTGGCTCTCGGACTTCCAATTCGGGAGCCGCAAGCGACGATCGGCCATAAGCGCAGCCTTGAACAAGCGACTGACGATCGACATCGGCAAGCAAAAGAAAGTGCCCATATGGTTCTGCTCGAACGACGCCAAGTCATGCTACGACCGTATAGTGCCCAACTTCGCGGCCACCGCGATGATGGCGGCAGGTGCCAATCCAGCGGCGACGAGGTGCATGTTCCAAACGCTACGAGACACAAGTCACCGCATCAGTACGGCCTTTGGAGTATCCAGTAGGTCCTACCAAAGTGGACCGGACTGCAGTATGCATGGCATAGGACAAGGCAACGGGGCGGGACCCGCCATATGGGCGGTGATCAGCTCGGTCATGTTCAAAGCCATGGAGCTTCGGGGGCACAAGCAGACCATCGAATACCCTGAAGGGGTTGGTGCTTTTGACTTGCTGGGATCGGCCTTTGTGGACGACACCGACCTTGTGACCCTAGGCATTCGGGAAAGCACTACCCCCGCGAGCTTCGCCCGGATGGTGCAAGACTGGAGCGGCCTATTGCGGGTTACTGGCGGTGCTATTGTCCCCTCGAAGTCGGCGTGGTGGTCCATGCGGCCACGGTTCGAGGAAGGACGGTGGACATGGGGCGACGGGGATGAGCAAGAGGAAATTGTCATTGTCGACGGTGACGGCGCCAACAGCGCGATCCCTCGCAAGACAATTGCTGAACCCTTGTTCACCCTCGGCGTGTTCCTGACATTTGACAGCGTCGATGACCAACAGGTCCAGGTGCTGCGGAAGAAGTCGGAGGACTTCGCGGGACGGATGCGTCACGCTCAGCTGTCTCCGGAAGACGCCAAGTCGGCCCTTACGTTGCGCTTCATCAAGTCCATTGAGTACGTGATGGGGGTTTCTCAACTCACGCGCCATCAGTGGCGGCGCATCATGGCCCCAGCACTCTTGGCGGCCCTCCCAAAGATGGGATGCGCAAGAACGTTCCCACGGGATCTGGTGTACGCTCCAGTCTCCCTCTGTTGGAAAGTTCCGCTCACGGAAGCCTACGATCGTGGAAGATGGTGTTGGTTGATAGTCGTCTGTTTGCTATTTCATTACTTGGCTACTCCAATCCTCTTGGTGTACGCCGTTCTCTTGCCCGATGCTCTCGGCGCTTCAATCTGTTTTGTAGATTCAGTCTCCGACTATGAGTCGGTACGCGAGATCCTCTCTCGCTCCTCTCTGTATTCTCTCTCTCTCTTTCTCTCTCAACATCGTGTGCTCATGCTACACGATACTCCGTGTTCGATGCGTACTCTGCATTCGACACTCCGTTTGTTCAGTACTGGTTCCTACTCCATGAGTACTTACCATTTGAAGTTCACCTTCAGTATCCATGATCTTCATGGGTCATCTGATCTTCGCCTCCTGCTCTGACTTGGAGACAGATGTCGACGTGGTGACATGTTGACATCCTGTCGACGTCAGTAGGCGTTCTTCTGCTCTCCAGATGTCACGTTCCATTGGTGATGCAGCAGTCTGTCAGATGATATCGTCATCTGAGGGTTAGTTGGGAAGTACCTCGAGATTCTCTTGGTACCATTGGTGGATGGACGGACGATCTTCCAATTCTCTCAGAAATTGTAATTTGCAAATTTCCTCCAGAAATCTTGCCCCTTTTCGTGTGTTCCATTTCCCCTGTAATTCTGACGAATCACAGCATACTATTGACACGAGTGTAGTTATACCGTCCAAGTGCGTATGAGAGAATAGCGGGTGAACGATGCACATATACACGTACATCTTGACATATACTCACATGTACATCTCGACATCCCTCGGGGGATTGGGAGTTCCAAATCCTGTCCATCGGCAAGTGATCAAGCAACTGCAATTGCTTTTTGACGAGGTGCATGGCGACACGTCTACAGGGTGCATGCTCGTGTGCTCAATACAGGCGATCAAGGCAGAGCTGGGTATCGGAGGGTCTCTGTTCTCACAACCGTTCGACCAGCTGCACCAGTGCGTGACGCCCTGCTGGGTTAAAGGTCTGTGGCAACAACTCCAGGACACAGGGATTGGAGTCATTGAGACCACGGAATCGATAGCTTTACAGCGTGATGGGGACGAGTTCCTCGTCCAAGTGTGGTTGCGTATGGGCCTGAAAGGCGCCAAGCTTTATCACCTGAACATGTGCCGACGACAGCTCGGGATTGCACGAATGTCCGACATCGTTACTGCTGCAGGATCTGCGCTGGTGGTCGGGGCCATGGAAGGTCAAGACGTTCCAGTCCGAGGACAGCTGTGGGCGCGGCGGCCGGATCGGCTGCCCAGTGGATGGTGGAAGGAGTGGCGGAGGTGGTGCAAGTCTTTGTGCTATCGAGGACGCATGCTCCAGAGCCCTCTTGGAAAGTGGTACGGGGACGATGGATCGTGGCAGTGGTGGAAGGCGGCCTTGACTGAAGAGATCTACGACTCCTACTCGGACCCTGTACGGGTGTTCGTGCCGGTGACCAGACGCCGGACAAGGCAGGCCATGTACCGGCTACAAGGATCCGTCCAGGGCATCCCGGAGCTAGTTCACCGGGTGTCAGTCGTCGTCACCGAACGAGGGATCACTTGGGACCGCAGGATTGGTCTGCATCGTGAGCCGGATGCACAGCCATCGAGCTACGATCCGGTGGAAGATCTCGGAGGGGATGCCGATTTTGGCCAGATGCTGGCGGCGGCGAGGGACCACAAGCTGGTGGTGGTGAGTGACGGGTCGTTCAAGGATGCAAGGGGCACCTCTTGCTCCATAATGTTCGACCTTCGTTCCCAACAACACGTGGCGTGTAATACCTTTGTGCCAGGCCCAGCGTCGGTCCACAGCTCTTACCGCAGCGAACTCGCCGGGATCTGGGCCTCATTGGAAATGCTTGCTATGATTCCGGAGCTGAACGAAGTGTGCACAGTGACGCTGGCACTCGACGGTCTTCAGGCCCTCCGTCAAGCCCAATCCGACTCCATCAGTCCAGGCCAACGCGACTGGGACATCCTCGTCGAAATACGCCGGTTGAGGCAACGCATACGGGCAACCCTCAAATGGGTGTGGGTCCGCGGACACCAAGACGACACGGGTAAAGACCTTACAACGTTGGAGAAGCTCAATGTGGAATGCGACAAACGCGCCAAGGCGTTTTGGGGAGCGACAGTCTCTCGACGACGAGCCCGGCAGTGGTCGTCAACAACAAGTCGATGGACCCTAACGGTCAGCGATCAACACTACTCCCACGTGGGTCAAAGTGAGCTTTACAAGACGCTGCAGGCGTCTGACTCTCTTCGATACTGGACGAAGAAGTTCGAATGGACGAAGGGTGCAACCAAACAAGTCGATTGGGAAGTATACCAAGGCGCTAGGGCAGCAAGGAAGAACCAGGCCGTGTCGAAATTCGTTACCAAGTGGTCCTCTGGCTTTGTGGGCGTCGGGCGGAAGATGCAGCAGATGGGCCAGCAAGAGTCCTCCACCTGCCAGTTCTGTGGCGCCAAGGAGACGACACACCACGTCCTGCGCTGTAAGGAGCACGAGACAGCGTGGAACCTTGCGACCGAGGAACTTATCGATCGCATGGTGACTATTGGGTCAGCCCCAAGGCTGGTGTCAGGAATGAGGGTGGGAATGGCCCGCTGGCGGCGGCGCCAGAAGCCGCAGAGCACCCAGGGCGACATTGGGTGGTATCCCTTGTTGCTGGGGTTCCTACACAAGGATTGGCGGAAACAGCAGTCTCAGTGGATGGAGCATCATGAGTGCGTCTTCCCGGACGCGGCAGCATGGACGAAGGAAGTGGTCCGGTGGGTTTGGAAAGTTCCCTGGGGCGTTTGGGTGGCGCGCAACGAGAAGGTGCACGACGGCGAGCAGCACCCGTCATTGGCGGAGCTGCGGAAGCAAGTGCGGCGGATCGCGGCAAGCGCCAGCCAGGACATGAACGAGTCAGAGATGGTCCTTCTGCGGGAGGGCTATCAGATGGAATACGGAACGGAGTCGCAGATGCGGCAGTGGATACATGACATGCGGGAGGTGCATTCCAGGGTGGCCGCCCGGCGACGGGCGCGCACCATGCAGAATGAGCGGCGGCTGATGAGTCGCTGGCTGGACCTAGCATGATTCAGGTGTTCGACGGCTCGCTCGAAACCCGGTCCTACGGGGCCGGCGGAGGCGAGGGTAAAGCTTACAGGGCACATTCCTAATGTAATCATTGAGTTATTATTATTACTACATCGGGTTCTTCTTCATTCAACCACTGGATTCCCACCCTGTCATAGGTGCTGGCATCAGCTTCGTCTGTGGCAGTTGGGTGTTGATGCAAGAAGGGATTTAGTGGCGCCAGCTTCATTCGCGCCGGACCTGTTGTTGCGGTTGGTCGATGCAATAGATGCTGCGAAATGCGGCGTCGTACGTCATTGGCAGAACTTGTTTCAGCAACTTCGCAACCTTGATGCTCACACACAGGATGTTGCGATCCTCAATGTCTGTCGCTCCACTGCGCGATGTCGAGTTTGAGACTGTTGTGTTCTGCCGGTGTTCCGAGTATGGGATGCTGACAATGTGTGTACATGGGTGCAGGTGTGTGCAGGCATGCCTTCCCACGGCAGCACACGGACCCGGTGGTCTGACATCGTCCTCTTCCAGCAACTTCGATCGTCATGACCTCGTGCCCGCACAAAAGTTCGGACAGAGTATCAGGCTGCCCGCTTTGCTGTGGCAACTCCCAGAGTAGATCATACTCATGGAAGCTTCCATACTCATAGTCGTACGGCAGGTGGGTGAAGGTGCGGAGAAACTGGCGAGCCTTCCCACAGTTCCTCTTGGATGTTGATGCCTCATCATCTTGTCTGATTGTTGGTGTTGGTGTTTGCGTTGGTGTTTGCGTTGGTGTTTGCGTTGATGGTATCAATGTGAAGGGATGTGGTGCTGTTGGAATGGTCACCATTGCCATCGCCATCACCATCATCGAACAGAGTTGTGTCGTATGAAGAGATGCTGGTTTGCGTCATCATCATCGGTGTCGTCATGAGTGTTGTTGTTGAAGGATATCTTGCCTGTGTAGATGCATTGGAGGATGTATCGGACGTGTTTTGGTTGAAGGTTGAGAAGAGGGACAGTTACTTGCATGGGGGGCCGTGCCGTCTTCAGCGCCATCATTTGCGTGGTGATGTCGGATTGCTTTGTCGATCAGTGTCTGAATGGATGGGACGGTGATCATGAGGACTTCGGCGTTTGTCTTGATTGGTTGCTGTTAGTTGCCCTGTCCACACAAGAAGATGGTGTCTGTCCTGTTCTTGGTTTAGAAGGATTTGAGTTGGTCTTATCCAATGCTGATGTTGGTCCTCTTGTGGCTACCGTGTTTGTGTTCATTCTCTTTCTTCTTCCGCTTCAACTGCTGTCTCAACTGTTCTTGTGGTTGTTCATTTGCTTGTTCGTTTTGTTGTAAGTGTTGCTGCAGTTGTTGCAGTTGTGGGTGAGCTGAAGGTGAAAGTCCTCTGATGAGGGACTCCATACACTCCAAGTGGCCGTTGGCGCATGCCTGATGAAGGGGAGTTTCACCTCGGTTGTTTTGGCAGTTGATGTTCGCCCCACATGATTCGATGAGGTACTCCGCACACTTCAGCTGGCCACGCATGCATGCGAAATGAAGGGGAGTGTAATCAGCACTGGTTTTGCAGTTGATGTTCGCCTCACATGATTCGATGAGGTACTTCACACACTCCAGGTGGCCGTTGTCGCATGCCCAATGAAGGGGAGTGTAACCATAGTTGGTTTTGCAGTTGATGTTCGCCCCACATGATTCGATGAGGTACTTCACACACTCCAGGTGGCCGTTGATGCATGCACAATGAAGGGGAGTGATACGTCCCTCGCCTGTAACCTTGTTGACATCAACTCCTTCCTTCTGCGTCTTGTTCTGCTTCTTCCATTCCTTCAACACCGACAAATCACCGTTCGTGGCAGCAATCCTGAGTTGTTGGTTCATAACATTCTCCATTTTGAGAGGATGGTCGATGGTTGCTGGACGATTGACGTTGGACGTTGAACGATTGGCGTTGGATTGACTGTCGAGGAAGTGTGCTGTTCGAGCTACCCATGACATGTCTGTTGTTGATGTGTTGGAGTGTGGGGTTGAGCGGTGTGTGCGGTTGCCTCGTTTCAATGTTCTCCCGTTCCTCTCCTCGTTTCTCTGTTTGTGTACTTCTTGATCCCACCCTGGTTTGGGAGAGGGCACCACCGCTGTCCGGAGAGTGCGGATCCTTCCTTTTGCTGACTACGAACTGGCGCACACAACAACGAGAAGAAGGAACAGAACACCCCACACCCCACAACATCGCTGTTGCGAACACGAGAACACCACAAATGGGAATCGTCCATTCTCGCTTCACCACTTTTGCGCGTGCAGAGATGTTCCCAATTCCACGAATTCTGTGTGTCAATGAAGTACTTTATTAGCTTCTTTCATGAGAAGGACACGTCAGAAAGGCGTTCAAATGAGATCTCTGATCGTCAACTCGAAACAACCACGAAAGTGATGATGACGCCAACAGCGATGATGCGATGGGGAGAACACCAAGATGATCACAATCTCAATTGCAACCATCGCACGTCACGATGTACGCGTATCCCCCAAGGAGTCCAATCGGCAACATGGTTGCCTGAGAACCGCACATGGGAAATGCACGATGTGTTGTACTACTACGAGTATGCATGAAGGCGGTGGATTGAACGATCATGTTCCCAACAAGTTTGACCAGCAAGTCATCGGCGCTCCTTGTCAAACAGTGCAAGTAACTACAGAAGACGTATTGGCCCGTTGTTGCGTGCCCTGGTCGGAGCTCTTGTTGTTTATTTGTGAGTGCTGTCTGAAGACAGCCCCCAACCAGTATTTGACTAGTACGATCAGTAAAGAAGTAAGAAGTAAGAAGTAAGAAGTAAGGAATTCTGTGAGAATTGTCACACCCCCTGATCTCGAGGTAGACCTGCATAGAACAGAGTTGTGACAAATGATGTGAGTTCTGGCTTTGCCAGTGCCTTTGTGAGCATATCCGCAAAGTTCTGCTTCGATGGGACATATACTGGAACAAGGATTCCAGCTCCCACCGCTTCGCGGACTCTGTGGAATGATATTGCCACATGCTTCTTTTGTAGCAAGCTGTCTGCAATGGTCGTGTTTGATATCACTGCAGCATTGTCGCCAAACGTGATCGTTGGCGCTTTGACTGTGACTCCCAGCAATCGGAGTGCGTATCGGAGTGCGTATCGGAGCGCAATGATTTCCTCGGTAGCCGAGCGCATTGCATTGAATTCTGCTCCGTACGTTGATGTTGCGACTGATGTCTGGCGTTTGCTGGAGAAGTGCACTGGGGTGCGCCCCAGGAATATGATGATGCCGGTGTTCGATCTCCGCGTGACCAGATCATGTGCGTGGTCCGCATCGACGAATGCGCACATCTGGATCTCAGGATATATCGCTGCCGGTGCCTGATCGTCAATGTCCTCGGCCGCTTCGGGGTACTCTTCCTTCATCTGTGCAACCATCTCCGGGTTGGGCGATTCTGGATTGAAGTTCTCGAATGCGATGGGCTTTGAGTCAATCATGGTTCTCAGCATTGATTTGTTCTTGAGGTATCCCCATATCTTAAGTGCTTGTGTGAGATGCCCTTTTCGTGGTGTCGACGTGAAACGCGAGAGAGAAGAGGTTGCAAATGCGACGTCGAAACGTCCAAGCTGTACAACCCAGTTCAGCATGCCAATGAGCTGCTGGAACTGTTGTTGCTTGTCAGGTGTTAGTAGTGGTGTATCATCCGTTTCCGGGTGATCCTTGCTCTTCATGGGTACATGTTGATCATGCAGTTCCCCATGGAGCCGTTCGATCTTGTCCAGAGCATTGGAAATGTATTTGTCGCATCCGACGCTCCATTTTCCTTTTGCGTTCCTGGAATAATCGTTGCCGAAATAGTACTTTGGTGGTCCAATGTCTTTGACTGTGTAGACTTGTTGGATCGCTTTCATGTACTGATCTGGGTCTTTGGCGACTATCTTGAAGTCGTCCACATGGGTGCAGATGTAGTTGTAGCCAGAGTCATCTCTGCGCTGGATCCATACATCTTGATCATGCCGAGATGGCGTGAATCCCATTGATGAGAGAGTGTTAGCGAAGTGTGCATGGAATCATTGTGCGCTCGACCAAAGACCGTACAGTGCTTTCTTGAGCACAATGACTTGTCCTTCTTTGTCGTCGAATGCCTTTCCTGCTGTCGCGTAGATCTTCTCATTGGTGTACGCATTGACGAATGCGTTGCCGACGTCGCCACATAGCTGTTGCAGGTTGTTTGCATCTGCGATTGCATCGAGGATGCGGACGCTTGTCGACTTGACGGTTGATGAGTAGACTCGGATGTTGTCCGCCAGCTCGATGAGATGCCCGCCTGCTACCAAGCGCCCCTTACGTCGCAGATCTTGCTTGACCGCGAATATGAGTCGGAGTTTCGTGCTCTGGTAGTCTGGTGGTGGTTGGTACGTTGATGGGTGGAACGTGAAGCAGTCGAGTTTGATCAATGCGTCGATCTCTTTCTTCGCTGCATCTCTCCATTGGTGATCCCCATTGGCTTCATCCAGTTGCAATGCATGTTTCATGTTGCGTGGGACCTCGACACCGTATTGATATACAGTGGCGAAGTAGTCTCGTTTCGGCTTCTTCTTGCCTGGACGGATTCGTCTGACGATGATGATGTTGTCATTCTCATCCATTGCGAAGGCTTGAGTCTGCTCGATTCGTCGGATTCTGGCCTGATGACTCGCAGTGCATGTTTTGCCCACTTGAGTAGGACTTGCGATTGTCGATTGTGTCGATCGTTGCGTCGTGGTTCGTTGTCGATGATGTATCGTGCTACCATTTCGGGATGGTCAGCTCGGATCACGTCGTAGCGGAACCATTGCGTTTCAGTGTTGGACCCTTGCACATTGAAGTGTAGATGTCCGTCTCTGAATGCGTGGCTGAGGATGGATTGGACTGCCAAGTCGTCAGATTTCTCGTTTTCGACCTGATTTCGGAACAGCTCGTCATGCTCTCTCTCTCGATGAGAGAGGACTCACGCCCCTGAGAGCGGTGCTCCGGAGGATCTGGCATTGCCGTGACTTCGGAGTCATCGGTCTCCTCAGAGATGTTACCCGTGGATGCGTCGCCGTTGTCATCTGAGATGACGCCGTGTGCATTCTGTTCTGGCCTGTCGCCGTCGTTGGGAATTATGTTGGGTTGACCGAACCATCGGTCAGCCGTGCCTGCTGGCGTATTAGTCTCGGATACGCCCCTGACCTCCTGCGTCTCCGGCTCCGGTGGACCCGCTGCCGCCCCTGATTGCACAGCAATCGCGTCGATGGCCTCGCGGACCTGTCGAGCGAGTTCCGCCGGCAATGTCTTGGTTTGGGCGCGTTCGCCGGACTCGCCGCGCGTAGTGGTGTGGATGATATCGAGTCGAGCGATGCGGTCGACCTCCGCGTCGGTGATGCGTGGAGGAACGGCGTCTTCGACGACATGCGGCTTGACGATGTTTCGCACAAGCGCGGTGCCCTTCGTGACGTCGTCGCCTCGTGGCGACCAGATGTGGTAGGTGAATGGATCGCCGTGATTCCATGCGATGCCAAGGAAGTACCCTGGCTTGAATGGATGGTTGGGAAATTTGGTCATGGGTTCGAAGAACCATACGGGTTGGAAGAACGTGAAGCGAAACATCGAGATGTCGGGAGTATGGCCGCGAAGAATCTCGATTGGTGTACGCCATTGGAGGCTCGCCTTCGCCGTGTAGTTCCATGTGTCGATGGCGTGTTGCACAGCATAGCACCAGAATGAGAGTGGCGCCAAGGCCGCCCACAGTAGCTGGTATGCATGCCGCTTGACATCGCCGATTGCCCGTTCTGCGTGGTTCTGGTTCTGTTTCATTGGCACGGTGAATTGATGCTTGATGAGATATCTCGCCGTCACCGCTTTCCATGCCTTTCCTGACTGCACCTGCGAATTATCTGACACGAGTAGATCCGGAGCGCCGACGCGGACGATGAAGTCCGTGAGCGCCCCTGGCGCCATGGCCTCGCGGCTCAGTGGCTTCGCCCAGATGAATTTCGATTGGTTGTGCGAGAAGAGCTGGAAACACTTGTAGTGCCGGATGGACTGGACGGTGGAGAAGAACGTGTCCGTGTCAACTCTGCCGTCGATTCTGTTGGGTTGCAGCACTCCTGCTCGCTGCGCTCGATACTGCTGCGGGATAAGCCTTGACTCTGCCTCGATCGGAGTATCCGCCAGCTGAGTGGATGCCGCCATGGTTTTCTCCACCACGTGTGGTGGAAGGTGTCGGAAGATTCGCGTGAAATCGATCCGACCCGCATTGCGTCGTAGACGCTGGTGTCTGTCGCATATGATGATATGCTGTGCCGTCGCCATCTCGTGGGCTGTTGGCTTTCTGATGGGAATTCGGAGCGTGTTGCCGTCATGGTTGTCCAGTGGTAAGCTGATATCACCCGATGAGACCCGCTGCTGTCCCTGATGTTCAAGTAGGCGATCGTAGACGTTCAGTCCGGACGCGTGCATATGATGTGTGTTAAACAGTGATTCCGTCTGCTGTGGATGCTTGTCGAGAGCCACGTAGTTCGCTTGTATGAGGATCACGCCGCCTGATGGGGGCTCGTATGCTGCCACCGCGTCGACCATCTGGAATGTCTCGATTGGTGAGTCCATCGTCGCCCCTCAGGCACGAAACTCTTGTTGGTGTGTGTGGGTCACCTCCCAGCCCGACGCATGAACGATGTCTCCGTCCGCCCCTGAGTCTAGGATGATAAAGCCTTGGCTATTCGTTACTCTCGCCCTTCAGATGCAATGCTCCACTGTTGGGTGGGTTGTGCACGGACGGGACTCTTGTGGCGCCTCCGGACGTGCACGTCCGGGCATTCCCGCTGCGGTCGTCACGCTCGCCCCCCTACAGTCGCGGGGTTTGAGGTGGATGACAATCTCCGACTGACGGCGAGTTGTGCCCGTCTTTGATTGTCAAGAACCGGCGTTCCATGGTCCTTGGGTGCCGGGTTGTCCAGTCTTGTGTTCGCCCGTGCGGGGCCGCTTGGGCCCGTGCTGGGTCATTGGCAACTCGAGGTTGCGCGCGTACTCTGTCGGTTTGTTGCGCTTGAGGGTTTCCTCATCGATTGGTTTCCCGGTAGTGCGGAAGTGGCAAGACGTTTTGACAAGGAGCACTTGAGTGCTCACCGGCATGCGGCGGAAGACGGAGTCCGGCAACCGAAACGATGCGGTGCCCTTGCGATCCCACTTGGAGGATTCGCGTGGCCTCTTGCGGTCGTTCTTGGTGTCCTTCTGCTGGTAGCGACGGTTGCGCTTGGGAGAGTAGTGTCCTTCCGACTTCGTGAGGAGCGCGTCATGTTGCATGAACGCCTCACGGATTGCGCTGAAGGAGTGTTCCGTGTTACGGAACCTGGACACCTCGCTTGTGAAGCGATCGTCTGTGATACTGCAAAAGAACTTCGCGATCTTCTGCTGGTCGGTCATCTGCTTCCCGTTTTGCTCCATGACGCGGATGCATTTGGAGAAAGCAATGACGAATACTGGGAATGGCTCGGATCCGTCGTAACGGAGCTCGGCAATCTTCTGTTCTTCCTCGACGATGGCCTCAGCTTTGTTGTCGACGGATTCATACATGCGTATGAGTGCCTGGTATGCATCATGGCCGTTGGGTTCATATGCTTCCACTATGAATGCTGCGCATCCCTTCTCTGTCTTGGTGTGCAGGACAGTGTATAGCTGCGCGTCGATCTCCACACTGAAGTGCGATGGCTTGTCGACATCGAGGTACGCGGCATACCTGGATGTGACCAGCTGGCGCTTGAACGTGATCTTCCAGTCATACCAGTCGCAGTTCATGCCGGTGAATTCGGGTGCTTCTGGCATGCTGATCTTGTTGAACTTCCATCCTGATGGAGTCCTTGGAGTTCGTGGTGATCAGGCGGTGCGTGTCACGCGGCTCGGTGAGCTGATTGTGATCTCGCGACCCGTTGTGTCAGTGGCATCCGCTGCTGCGGCTTCCTCTCTGATCGCCATCTCCGACCGTACTTGAGCAGCTGCGTTCGCGACTGGCGTGCTGACTTCTGGTGGCACGTAGCTGTTCACTTTGTTGAACAAGTTGATTGCTGCCCAATCGGTTCGCGCGGTGATGGTATTGGATCTCGCGTATGCGAAGATGCGCAGGATGTTGGTGATGTTGATTGATGACAGCATTGGCAAGAGCACCAAAGCCGCCACGATGGTGGTGTCCGAATTGCGGATGACACGATCGATTCTCCCGAGTTTCTTGCCGATGAACGCCATCTCTTCGTCATCGAGCTGAACCAGCTCTTGGATGATCTTGTTGAAGGTGTTGATGTTGGTTGGTCGGTCCATGATGGTAACTCGTAAGATGGTAAAAGGTGGTGTGGTGTTGGGTGTTGCTCAGTGTTGGTAAGCACGACTCTTAATCTGTCAAACAGTGCAAGTAACTACAGAAGACGTATTGGCCCGTTGTTTCGTGCCCTGGTCGGAGCTCTGGTTGTTTATTTGTGAGTGCTGTCCGAAGACAGCCCCCGACCAGTATTTGACTAGTACGATTAGTAAAGAAGTAAGAAGTAAGGAATTCTGTGAGAATTGTCACTCCTGATGATGGAGGGATAGGATGATCCCCATTTCCATATGCTGATACTCCAGCATTCCATCACTCATATTGCCATGGTGGTTGTCCCATGAGCCATCGATAGACGAGACCACCAACATCCACGGATACTTCCAACAACAACACAAAATGGCCCCTCCACAACAGGAGGTGCTTTTGTAGTTGAGAACCTGCGACGTTCCTGAAGATGCCGAACAAGATTGATTTCTCGTGGCGAACGCCTGCACAACATCCAAACGATCGTGCCAGGGTGTTCATGTGTATATGGATGCTACTCTCAGCATTGGCGATGAATCCCATCCATCTTGTGGCATCCATATCATGTGAGATCCTCAAGTCTCTTCGTTCCCACCAGTCCTCATCTCACAAATCAGCATCTGCATCAGCATCACCAACAACTCAGATGCAAGCAACTCAGCAAATCAATGAATATCATGCACAGCACCCACATCACAAACAAGAGCAACACCAACAGCAGCAGCATGATCAGCCAAGAACGATGCAAGAGAGCAACAAGCGTCAGCTTGGTGGACTCTGGTGCTTCACGGAATGATCACCTTCGTCGGTCCCGATGGCACCACAGCCTCCGGAGGCACCCCCCTCTCTTCCTTGGTCAACTCCGTCTTCACTATCCTCATGGGAGTCATGAAGTCACCCTCGAGCAGCTCCAAACGGTGCACACCATTGTTTACAACTACAATAGCTCACTGCAACAATGCTGCCAACATGGATGAATTAGCCTGCAATGGTGAGTATTCGTTCAATCAATCATCGCTGGACATGCTTGAGACGATCCCCCTGAGGGAGGAGCGAGATAACTATGACTACGTACGATACTACCATGTAAGCTGTGGATGCAAAATGTGTTGGACAACCAGAAATCTCCATATTGATTCCAGTCCTGCACATGACCCAACTGACCTACGTAGGCAAAGTGCACACCTTGTGCCCACTTTCCTCCTAGAGCAGAGCAAGACACTAGCAGGAGCTAAGACCGCAACTCCTCAGCTCATCAATGCAATAGCTCATAATATTAGCGAACAACATTGATTTACACACTACTCATCTTATTCACAGGATTCCTTTGTCCATCAGTGTCTGAATGGATGGGACGGTGATCATCAGGACTTTGGCATTTGCCTTGATTGGTTGCTGTTAGTTGCCCTGTCCACACAAGAAGATGGTGTCTGTCCTGTTCTCCGTTTGGAAGGATTTGAGCTAGTCTTCTCCAATGCTGATGTTGGTCCTCTTGTGGCTGCTGTGTTTGTGTTCATTCTCTTCCTTCTTCCGCTTCAACTGCTGTCTCAACTGTTCTTGTGGTTGTTCATTTGCTTGTTCATTTTGTTGTAAGTGTTGCTGCAGTTGTTGCAGTTGTGGGTGAGCTGAAGGTGAAAGTCCTCTAATGAGGGACTCGATACAGTCCAGCTGGTTGTTGTGGCATGCCACATGAAGGGGAGTGTAACCATGGTTGTTTTGGCAGTTGATGTTCGCCCCACATGATTCGATGAGGTACTCCGCACACTTCAGCTGGCCACGCATGCATGCCTTATGGAGGGGAGTGTAACCAGCGCTGGTTTTGCAGTTGATGTTCGCCTCACATGATTCGATGAGGTACTTCACACACTCCAGCTTGTCAAAGTAGCATGCCCCATGAAGGGGAGTGTAACCAGCGCTGATTTTGCAGTTGGCATTGGCCCCACATGATTCGATGAGGTACTTCACACACTCCAGGTGGCCGTTGATGCATGCCACATGAAGGGGAGTGAAACCATGGTTGTTTTTGCAGTTGATGTTTGCCCCACATGATTTGATGAGGTACCCGATACACTCCAGCTGGCCACGCATGCATGCCACATGAAGGGGAGTGGAACCATTGTTGTCTTTGCAGTTGATGTTTGCCCCACATGATTCGATGAGGTACTCCGCACACTCCAGCTGGCCACGCATGCATGCCTGATGAAGCAGAGTCCAACCATGCTTGGCTTTGCAGTTGATGTTTGCCCCACATGATTCGATGAGGTACTTCACACACTCCAGGTGGCCTTTGCGGCATGCCAAATGAAGGGGAATCTGACCAAGCCAGTCTTTACCCTTGTTGACATCAACTCCTTTGTTCTGAGTATCGTTCTGCTTCTTCCATTCCTTCAACACCGACAAGTCACCTGCACGGGCAGCATCAAGGAGTTGGTCGTCCGTAACATTCTCCATTTTGAGAGGATGGTTGATGGTTGCTGGATGATCGACGTTGAACAATTGACGTTGGACGATTGGCGTTGGATTGGCTGTTGAGGAAGTGTGTGGTCTGAGCTATTATACCTCTGGCAGAGATATCGATGATGGTGTCTTCAATGGCTTGTATTGGTATTATATGAGTACCATGCACTGTGTGATGAATACGAGTGGCAATTCGATGTCTGTATTGAAACGGTGGCGGTAGTTGGGTATGAGTTCGTATCCAATGTGTTGTTTGATGGATTGTGTCTTCTGTGTTTTGGTTTCTCTTTCTTTGCGTTGAGTCTTCTGTGTCTGTTTCTGTGGGTGTTGTTGTTGTCTGCTGATCGTGACTCATTCGAGTCCTCGTGACTGGTTTCGCTCCAATACAAAGCAACAACAATTTGGAGTGAAACGGTCGAAAGTGACGAAAATGGATCGAAACACGACAAAATCTTGTGCACACACTCATGATGCACAACACAACACAATACAGCTCGTCAGAATACAACCGACAATGGGACTATCCCAAGGAGGGCGGAGGGCAATGACGATGACAGAAGCGATAGGCACTCGTGTGGTATGAGCTGAAGCCACCGAGCACCTTCTGCCGCATCCCATCGCTCCGCAGCAATGACTTTGAACACGCCGTTCACTGCCGTCGCACCTGGCAGGGTGTGCTTGTTTGGCGAGCATCAGGACTACCTCGATCTGCCGGTCATCGCCTGCGCCATTCCGCTGACATGCCGGATCGAGGTGACGCCCACCCCAGATTCTGCATGCATCGAGCTGACCGTGCCGCAGCTGGATCAGCACTTCACTTACGATCTGCACGCGATCTCATCACAGGTGTCACCATGCAGGAACAATGGCAAAGACGGTGAAAGCAACGACGGTGAAAGCAACGACGGTGATGATGATGATGACGGCGAGGCCATGGATTTTGCGTTATCCGCATTGCAGGAGGCCTTCCAGGACGGATGGGAGTTCCGCAACGGCGGTGCCAGATGCGTTTCCACAACCGACATCCCGTTGCAATCGGGTTGCAGCAGCTCGACGGCCTTCGTCGCGGCATGGATCCTGGTGCTGTCGCGATTGGCGTCACAACCCCGCCACAACGACGATGATTTGGCCCGGCTTGCGCATCGCGCGGAAGTCACGCACTTCGGCGCACCGGGCGGCACGATGGATCATGTGTCGATCTGCTGCAGTCGCGGCACGTGTCTGCGTATTGCTCCGGACGCCGTCGTGAAGTTGCCGCCCGTCGATGGCGTGTGGGTGCTGGCGGACTCGGGCCAGCCCAAGGACACGATGCGGCATCTCAAACGCTGCAAGTACGATCGGTTGGAACTGTACGCGACCAAGCTGAATGGTGATTGGGATACGCAGGATGCGGATCTGGACGATACCGAACGCACGTTGTTGCAGGTGACGCGCACGAATCGTGATGTGGAAGCGGAAGCCGCGAAACTGTGGATGTCCAACGCAACCGGCAGCGGTCGGCAACTCGCCAAGCTGATGGACGTGCATCATTGTGCGTTGCGGGATGGATTGCAGTTGTCGACGCCTCGCATTGAGGATATGCACACCGCAGCCCTGCATACGGGAGCGTGGGGTTTCAAGATCGTGGGTTCCGGTGGTGGTGGATGTGGCGTTGCTTGGTGTTCCGCAGACAAGGCACAGGAGGTATCGAATGCAATGGAGACTGCGGGCGCCGTCAAGACCTGGATCTTTCAAATTGGGGGTGATTCATCGATTCATTCGCAGTGCAGGATACTATGATAGATTCTGCTCTCTGGAGAGCACTCGTACTTGTATACGTGGTCGTACACTACTATTATATATACCTCGAGACACCTTTGGCCCACTTACTACATCGGGTTCTTCTTCATTCAACCACTGGATTCCCACCCTGTCATAGGTGCTGGCATCAGCTTCGTCTGTGGCAGTTGGGTGTTGATGCATGAAGGGATTTAGTGGAGCCAGCTTCATTCGCGCCGGACCTGTTGTTGCGGTTGGTCGATGCAATAGATGCTGCGAAATGCGGTGTTGTACGTCATTGGCAGAACTTGTTTCAGCAACTTCGCAACCTTGATGCTCACACACACAGGATGTTGCGATCCTCAATGTCTGTCGCTCCACTGCACGATATCGAGTTTGAGACTGTTGTGTTCTGCCAGTTTTACGAGTATGGGATGCTGACGATGTGTGTACATGGGTGCAGATGTGTGCAGGCGTGCTTTCCACGGCAGCACACAGACCTGGTGGTCTGACATCGTCCTCTTCCAGCAACTTCGATCGTCATGACCTCGTGCCCGCACAAAGGTTCGGACAGAGTATCAGGCTGCCCGTTTGGCTGTGGCAACTCCCAGAGTAGATCATACTCATGGTAGGTTCCATTCTCATAGTCGCACAACGGGTGGGTGAAGGTGCGGAGAAACTGGCGAGCCTTCCCACAGTTCCTCTTGGATGTTGATGCCTCATCATCTTGTCTGATTGTTTGTGTTGGTGTTTGTGTGGATGGTATCAATGTGAAGGGATGCGGCGCCGTTGGAGTGGTCACCATTGCCATCGCCATCATCATCATCGAACAGAGTTGCGTTGCATGAAGAGATGCTGGTTTGCGTCATCAACATCGGTGTCGTCATGAGTGTTGTTGTTGAAGGATATCTTGCCTGTGTAGATGCATTGGAGGATGTATCGGATGTGTTTTGGTTGAAGGTTGGGAAGAGGGACAGTTACTTGCATGGGGGGCCGTGCCGTCTTCAGCGCCATCATTTGCGTGGTGATGTCGGATTGCTTTGTCGATCAGTGTCTGAATGGATGGGAGTGTGATCATGAGGACTTCAGCATTTGTCTTGATTGGTTGTTTTTGGTCACCCTGTCCACACAAGAAGATGGTGTCTGTCCTGTTCTCCGTTTGGAAGAATCTGAGCTAGTCTTATTCAATGCTGATGTTGGTCCTCTTGTGGCTGCTGTGTTTGTGTTCATTCTCTTCCTTCTTCCGCTTCAACTGCTGTCTCAACTGTTCTTGTGGTTGTTCATTTGCTTGTTCGTTTTGTTGTAAGTGTTGCTGCAATTGTTGCAGTTGTGGGTGAGCTGAAGGCGAAAGTCCTCTGATGAGGGACTCCATACACTCCAAGTGGCCGTTGGCGCATGCCTTATGAAGGGGAGTCCAACCATTGTTGTCTTTGCAGTTGATGTTCGCCTCACATGATTCAATGAGGTACTCCACACACTCCAGGTGGCCGTAAACGCATGCGCAATGAAGGGGAGTCCAACCACCGTCTTCTTTGCAGTTGATGTTCGCCTCACATGATTCGATGAGGTACTTCACACACTCCAGGTGGCCGTTGTGGCATGCGTAATGAAGGGGAGTGTCACCATCGTTGTCTTTGCAGTTGATGTTCGCCCCACATGAGTCGATGAGGTACTTCACACACTCCAGCTGGCCTTTTTCGCATGTGTAATGAAGGGGAGTGTCACCATCGTTGTCTTTGCAGTTGATGTTCGCCCCACATGAGTCGATGAGGTACTTCACACACTCCAGGCGGCCTTCGTAGCATGCGTAATGAAGGGGAGTGGAACCGACCCAGTCTGTAACCTCGTTGACATCAACTCCTTCATTCTGCGTCTTGTTCTGCTTCTTCCATTCCTTCAACACCGACAAGTCACCTGCCCCGGCAGCAATAATGAGTTGTTGGTTCGTAACATTCGGCATTTTGGGAGGATGGTCGATGGTTGGTGGACGTTGGACGTTGGACGTTGAACGATTGGCATTGGATTGGCTGTTGAGGAAGTGTGTTGTCTGAGCAATTACACCTTTGGCGGAGATCTCGATCGTGGTGTCTTCAATGGCTTGTATTGGTTTAATATGAGTACCATGCACTGTGTGATGAATGCGAGTGGGAATTCGATGTCTGTATTGAAACGGTGGCGGTAGTTGGGTATATGTTCGTATCCAATGTGTTGTTTGATGGATTACTCTTCTGGAATCGCTGAATTAAAAAGGCGTACGTAGACCCAGTAGGTTTGAATTCACGTAAGAGTCAGTACTGAAACTACGGTTATCGCCAACGGTTTCGGAACTCGTGAACGTACGTTGCAACAATGACAAAACACATAAAATTTAAAAAGAAGCAGAGCGTTTACAAGACCAGCATGACGCCAGTGACAAAGAACGACGATGGTGACCCCTCCCGCAACAAACAGCGGAAGAAACAAGTGAATTTCGGAGGAGTTGAAATCTCGGGCACACCCAACGACGGTATCGCCAAAAAGCAGGCAACGTGGACGGAAGCGGAAGAGAAGGAAGTCAAGAGGAAGATGGAGATGAGCAACGCCAAGCCGTACCCGGAGTGCGTGGGAGCAGGAGACTCTATCAACACAGCATGGAAGGTGGTCCGCAACTACCTCGAATGCGAAAGAGGAGATCTAGAGACAATGGAGGAATGGACCGAGGTATTCAAGAAAGGGAAAGCCTGCCATTGGGACGCAGCCACGAACCAGAAGGTGCAACAGATGGAGGCTCGACTCCTGGCCACGAAAGCCGATATGTTCCCACCAGTATTCTGGGAAGAAGGGAACATCATGGGTAGCATCATGACCAACCCTTGGATAGCCGCCCGAGTAGTCCACAAAGCCACATCGACCGAATCACCGGAGAAGCGACGCAGAATCGGCGGAGACAACAAGCCGAAAACGACCGCGACGAAGACAACCAAAGCAGGAACCCAACAAACAAGCAAAACAAAGCAAAAGCAAAAGTTACAGCCCAAGCCTGACAAGGATACACAGCGCCAACCAGTCAACACCACCGATAAGGAGAAGCAAGAGAGCACGGCCACAAACCCATACAAGAAAAACTCTCCATCGTTCGCGGAAGCCCTGAAATCAACCCCGATTACGGCAGGCAAAGATGGGCCAACGCTCCTCCCAGCCAGCCAGTTCTTCCTCAGCAAGCCAATGGTGAAAAAAGACCACAAGCGCAACGTCAACGAGGCGTTGGGACGGAAGTTCAGCACCTACTGCACCTTCCGTAGCCCCACATTGAAAGGGAAAGACAAATCCGTGGAGAAAGAAGTGACCGAGGCAATGGCCACCCTAATGGCGCACCTATTCACGCAAGACCCAGACCTGATCATACACCGATGGGACGGACAAGGCCAAGGATTGACAGCCGACAGCGACAAAGTGACCTCGGTTTCCAAAATCAGGAACTACGTGAACAAGATGTACACAAAGGCGGGCAAGCAGACATGGTGCCGGTTCTACTTCTCACACAACAAGGAGTGGGCAGAACTGCAGGACGACGGACGCCTCCAGGACAACGACATCATACTTTCCAAGTGCACAGTACAAGCAAGAGAAGAAGTGCCAGTAGGATGGTTCTGCGCCAGCCACAGATCGACCAACTGCAATGACTTAACCGAGGCCATCAACAACCTGGAGGATATGGTGAAGGCAAAAGTCAAGGTGGGTATACGTATGCAGTCAATCAAACTGGACAAGTACGAAAAGGTGAAGAAAGAGGACCAGGTTTATGCAGCGCACATCCTTGCAAGTAAGGAAGATGCCATCAAGTGTGAACAACTCATGGGGAAACTGTTTGCGGCAGGCAAGAACAGGATCCTAGGCAAGCGCCTCCGTTTCATATCCGACCTCACCGATGAACAGCGCCCAGCAACACACGAGGACAGGCGCAACGCGATGCTGTACAAAAAGAAACAGAAAGAATTCCTGGAGAACACAAAGACCACCATCGTTTCCTTTATCCACGGCCTCGACTACGTCGAACCCAAGAACAAGGTATCCCTGCGCAACGTCCTCTCCAAGCTCATGTCGACCTCAGGAGACAAGGACGGGTCAGCGCTGTTCCTGGCCGTTGAGAACGGCAGGAATTGGGGCGACACAGTGTTTGTGTACAGCCAGGACGTTGCTGAGGAAGCCAGCATGATAATCCCACTGCTGCCCACGGTGGTGTACAAGTACTGTGGCGGCAAAGCAGCCACCTGGTTCACAGATTACATCTGGGATGCCAACACAAGCTACGAGATGAATATGCACGGCGAGGTAATCAAAGCGGATTGGGAGCGGGACATTCTCAAGAAGCAAGTGGACAACGAATGGTACGCCAGCATGGGACTGCAACGCCCGGAAGAGGACAAAGAGGAACCTGAAAACAAACAGCCCAAGATGACCTTTGCGATCGACTTTGGGACCATACCCAAAACCATGGACGGGGACCACGGATCCGTGGGAGTGATGCGAAGGTGGCACAACTGCGACGACGCGTCCCTGAGGTCCGCCATCACTTCAATGAAGTCGCAATGTCCAGAAGCAAAAAAAGAGACAATGAGAGTGGTGAGTGAAGCAATGAAAAAGCTAGAAGTGATCGACCCGGAGGCCAGGGCCCAATGGATGGAAGCTATTCTTGGTCCCGGTGCAGCAGGCACGGCCAAATCCGCGGCAGGTACAGCGGCATCCCAACCCAACAGCGACGGAACCGATAACCCCCCGGAAGGAAAGGACGTCGACCGGGCCACCCAGACGCTTGAGGAACTGCAAGGCAGGAGCAAAGCCAAGGACTTTATGGAAACTGAGGACGACGGTTCAATGTCCGACGTGTCGATGGGATCAGGCCCTTCCTATCAGGTGCAGAACAACGTCACCTCCGCCGAAGTAGTCAACCTGGTCGACCTTTCATCAGACGATGAATCAGGGGCCCCGTTCCCTCGACTGACCACCAGGAAAATGAGGACCAGAGCGCAAGCCAAAAAGAAAGAGAAGGAAGCGTGCATCTCCAAGGTAAAGGAGCGCCACCATAATGATGCAACCATGAAGCGCGCGGTCAGCCCGATGAAGAAAGCCAGACCCAAAACTGACATCCCAGCAACAGACGACAACAGGCCACTCGTGCGGCCAACAAAGCAGACAGAACTATCTGCACCCACAAACGGTTCAACCGCCAGCGACTCGAAGATCGCAGGCCAAGAATGAGGGTACCCTCAGGACAAACCAAGGGTGGTGAACCAAGACCGGAATCCACCCAACTGGTTAGAGGGAGGACGAATGGGGTAGAAACCCCACTAAGCGAAGGGAGGCAGCAATCAAAGGAAGAAGGCCAACAAGAAATTCAGACAAGGGAGGACGAACGGGAAGGCACGGAGCCGAGTAGGGAGACCTTGCACACCGAGGAACGAACGGAGACCGGCGTACGTGAGAACCAACGACCGTTACAGAGGGTTAAGATACCTAACAGCCAAAAAAATAAAAAGAGAGCGACAACGTTTCAGCCCGCCCAAAAAGGCCACGACAGGCGAACAAACGGGACAAGACAAGAGACACGCGAAACAGACGACAGCAACACTCAGGCCCCAACGGAAAAGGACCCAACATCAACAAACACAACACAGACCATGCCCGAAGACGGTATTTTTGGCAACACAATGAGGCAACCGCGAGCAGGTACAATCAGGCTCGCGTTCCAAAACATTGGGAGGTTACCAGTGGAACCATGGAAACGCAAGAACGGCCAAATTGGAGAAGAAGTAAAACGAAGACACATTCACGTGCTCATGATGGCGGAAATTGGACTCAACTGGAAGTCGATGAAGACCGGGGATTCATGGTCCAGAAGAGCAGTGAAATGGGGCGGGCACACCAAGGCTAGCGCGGCCTACAACCGCAACAGCCCACATGCAAACAAAGTGCAGTTCGGAGGCACAGGAATTGCAACGTCAAAATATCTCGCCAAGCGAGTGGTCGACGAAGGGGAGGACCCGGACAACCTGGGACGATGGGTGTGGCAGAGGATAGAAGGGCGCAAGGGCAAGCACATACGAGTGGTGGCAGCCTATCGAGCATGCACATCAAGCCGACCAACTTCCACTTGGGCCCAGCAGCGTACCTATCTCCTTGGGCGAGGGGACACAAGGGAACCCAGGGAGGCAATGCTGCTCGACCTCGCGCAGAGTATACGGGAGTGGAAGCAGGACGGCGATAGTGTGGTAGTCGGCATAGACGCAAACCAAGATGTCAACGAAGGCAGATGCGCCGAAGTGTTCAGCGAGCTGGGCATGCGTGAGGCAATCACGGATATGCACCCCAACCTCCAAAGACAAGCAACCCAGCACCGCAACAGGAACCATGTCCCGATCGACGGCATTTACGTGACGAGCGACGTCGAACTTATGGAGGCCGGCTACTTGGGCTTTGGAGAAGCTATTGACTCCGACCACAGGATGCTGTGGGCCGACATCAAAGAGGCAAGCACCATCGGCATCTTGAACCCGCTGGTGGGAGTGGAGCCACGACGTCTACGAATGGTGGACCAAACGGCGGTGGGCAAGTACCAGGAAGCGCTGTGGTGCAAGGCGCAACAAAGAGGGTACCACTGGAGAATTGAGGAGCTCGAGAAGGCCGTCCGTACCCAGGGTAGGGTCACCACAGAGCTGGCCAAGGAGTACAACGCCATTGATGCGGGGATGGACCAGCTCCGAGTAGAAGCAGAGGCGGAATGCAGGAAGCTGAGAATGGGGGCACTAGAATGGTCACCGACACTGAAGCGGCTCAGAGACGAGGTCAGGCTTTGGACATCGGTATGGAAAAAACAGAACAACATTCACATCAGCTCGTCCCTCATAAAGCGGCTGGCCAAACGACTGCGGATCCACAGGCCACGCCAGCTATGCCCGGAGCAAGTAAGAGAGAAGATGGATGCCGCCAGGCAGGCCTATGCAGCCGCAAAACCAACCGCATCTCAAATGCGGGACGATTTCATGCTACACAAAGGAGTGGAAGAATCAGCAAGGTGGGGTACGGCACTGGAGAACACGGCGAGCCATATTCGCAGAATGAGGGAACGCCAGATTCGAGACAACCGGCGTCTCAAGGCGTGCCTCAAGCCCAAGCAAACGCTAGCCACAAAGGTCACAGTTACTGGGGACGACGGGGAGTTGACAGTGTGCGATACGAAGCACGCCATCGAAAAGGCGTGCATTGTGGAGAACAAGAAACGCTTCCTCCAAACATCGTGTACCCCATTCATGACCGGCGAACTGCGGCGTCGCTTTGGTTTCCTCGCGGACACCGCAGACGCCAACCGAGTATGTGAAGGGAAGTGGAAGCCCACACAACTGACGGACGAGTACCCACGTATGCTGCTGACGCAAGTAGGATCGACCCCTTCAGCGCCGCCCAATACCTCGTTTACAGTACAAGACCACGTTGATGGATGGGCAAAACAGAAGGAACGAACATCGTCCGAACCGTCGGCCCCCCACTTTGGTCACTTCAAGGCGGCGGCTCAACACGAAGGACTTGCGGCGATCGACTGTCGACTGCGAAGGATTCCATATGAGACAGGGTTCTCCCCCACATCGTGGAGAGTGATGACCGACTTCCAGATCCTCAAGAAAGCTGGAGTGTTCGATGTCGCAAAGATGCGAACCATCCAGCTGTTCCACCCCGCCTTCAACATGAATAACAAGAAACTGGGAAGAGATCTGATGCAAACGGCTGAAAGCAACGGCCGAATGGCAACAGAACAGTTTGGGAGCCGTAAAGGCCACAAGGCGTCAACAGCCGCTCTGTGTAAGAGAGTGGTGGTCGACGTCATGAGGCAAAAGCGGCAGAATGGGGCCATATGCTCCAACGACGCAAAGTCATGCTATGACAGGGTGGTTCACAGTGTGGCATCGATGGCCATGGTGCATGCAGGCGGAAGGCGATCGGCAGTGAAGTCCATGTTTGGCACTCTGCAACAGGCAGAACATCACATACGCACAGCATACGGGGTGTCCTCCAGGACCTACGGAAACACGGGATGGGTGCCAATGCAGGGCTTAGCCCAGGGCAACGGCTGTGGGCCAGCGGCTTGGGCCGCCATCAGTTCACCTATGTTCGAGGCCATGCGCGCCCAGCGTCATGGGGCGAACTTCGTTTCGGTTCTCAGCAACAAGAAAGTGAACTTGGTGGGTCTTAGCTTCGTTGACGACGCAGACCTGGTGGTATCAAGACCGGGTGAGTCCTTCGAAACGGTGACGCAAAGAACACAAAAGGCACTGGAGGATTGGGAAGGGGTACTACGGTCTACGGGAGGGGCCTTAGTTCCGGCCAAAAGCTTCTGGTGGGGCTTGTCATTTGACTACGTAGCCGGGCAATGGAGGATGAAGACAGCAAGGGCAGCGCCGGCACAAGTGCAGGTACGCGACGCACACGGTGTCAGCAGGGAGCTGAGGCGACTCGATCCCGGCGAGTCTGAACAAACCTTGGGAGTGTTTATGAACATGACAGGCACGTCGGAGGCCCAAGTCCGTTACCTACGGCGGAAGTCCGAGGAATTCGCAGACAGGGTGGTCTCGGGTGGGCTGCAGCATGACCTCGTATGGATGGCGATCACCACGCGGATAACCAAGACACTGGAATACCCTATGGAGGCTGTGACGCTCAATCAACGTCAGTGGGACTTCGTGTACGCACCAATATGGTCCAAAGCCCTGCCGCGCGGTGGTGTGGCCCGAACATTTCCGCGTGCGGTACTGTTTGGGCCCAGGGCGAATGGGGGTATTGGCATGCGAAATCCCATGGTGTGGCAGCTGGCTACTCAGATCCAAGCCATGGCACATGAGGTCAGCACAAGGTCGATAACGGGAAGAATGATTGAGCTATCGATAGAGCAAGCAAAGATGGAAACCGCAGGCGGGGGATCTCTGTTCAAGCAAAGTTTTGCCGCCTGCGGTCACTACGTCACAGCGTCGTGGGTGACGCAAGTGTGGGCGAACGCACAGAAGTTTGGCGTGTCGATTGAAGAGACGGGGCCATCTGTCCGGAAGCAGCGAGTGGGAGACGTATTTCTCTTGGACAGTTGGCGCTGCCAGGGGTACAACAACAAGCAAAAAGGGATGCTGAACGAGTGTCGTTTGTTACTAAAAGTCAGGACACTTTCGGATATGGTGACGGCGGATGGCACCAGAGTCATGAGGATCGCGTTCCTGGGTAAGAACGGAGGAGTCACAGCGTCAGCAGGACACCCACGCATGCCAGGGAGGCTAACGCGGCGACACTGGCTATTGTGGCAAGAGTGGATAGAAGGCTTCACGGAGGACCGCCACCTGAGGCTCCGGCGGCGTATGCAAGCTTGGATCCACGATGACCACGGCTGGGTGTGGTGGCGGGATCCTGACGACGAGTACACGGCATGGCGACGGGTGGGTCAGAGTTTCCAAGTATGGCGAAGTCCCCCGGGCAGGCGGGGGCGACGATCGGAGTTTGAGGCTACGGCCACGGCGATACGGAATCTTCCGGCAAGGGCTCGGCGCACCTCTCCACTGAACGAGGGTCATCGTGCGGTGTGGCTCGAGGCATTGGAGCGGCCACGTGTGGGTGAAACGTTGCCCTCAACGCCCAGGAGGGTAGCGTTCGATTCAGGGCGGTGTTGGGAGCGTGGCCATATATCAGGCGACGCAACGGACTCGGAATTGCGCGCAGCGGTGCGAAGAGGCGATGTGTTGGCCGTCAGTGATGGGTCGTTCAAAATGGGCTTTGGTACGTCAGCGTACGTCCTGAGCGTGTTGGACTCCGGCGTGCAGAGCACAGGGTGCAACGTGGTTCCAGGGGGGTCAGCAGTGCAGTCGGCATACCGCAGTGAGTTGGCCGGTGTGGCTGGGATACTACGAGAACTGCTGGAACTAGAGAAGGGCGGGAGTCTGGGGCAGGGCCCGGTGGTCGTTGGTCTCGACGGGATGAAGGCCATGGAGAACTGTCGTGACGGGGTGGCGCAGGTAAACCAGCCGTCCTATGACATGCTCGGTCACATCAAGGCTATGCGTGAGCGGTTGTCAGTGGAGGTAAGGTTCCGCTGGGTCCGGGGGCACCAAGATGATGGACCAGGGCGGTTGGACCGGTGGGCGCTCCTCAACGTCTACTGCGACGGAGAGGCCAAGAGATACTGGGAGGCTTCGGTGGGCAAGCCGAAGCCTGTGTGGCGTGGTGAAGGGTCCTTTCAATGGAGTCTGAGGATACAGGACACCAAGTCTTCGTGGGCAGCGTCGGGCATCCATGACGACATCGTGGGTGCTACGGTAGAAGGTTATTGGGGCAGGAAGCTAGGAGTGGTCAGGCAAGCCCGCGGGTCCACGGCCTGTCTAGGGCGCCGCAAGGCGCAAGGCAAGGCGTCTTGGCGACAACGCGTCTTTGTGTCCAAGATGGCCACCGGGTTCATCGGGGTGGGAGCAAAACTCAAACAGTACGGGGTCGAGGAGCAATGTCCATGGTGTGGGCAATCCGAGACGGCGGTGCACGTGGTTCAGTGTGCGGAGTCAGGACAGGCGTGGGAGGCCTGCTTCCAGCAGTACGTGGAGGAGTTGGAGCTCATCGGAACGAGCGGGCCTATGGTGAGCTACATATTTGCGAGCCTGAGGTCATACTGTGGGCGATCGGTGCGCGATGGTTTCAGCGAGGAGGCGCCCGTACAGTGGTGGCCCATACTGTTGGGCTGGATTCCGCAGGAGTGGTGCGACCAGCAAGCGGAGTGGTTTGAGCAGTACGGCACAGGGCGGCGGTTCTACACGATTGAGTCTTGGGCCCGCGACGCGGTGCTAGCGGGCTGGCGGTTCGTGCACGGCGTGTGGAGGTGCCGTAACAGGGTCAAAAGTGCGGCAGTCAAGGCTCTTGCTGTGGCGCAGGCGTCGATGGACGCGGTGACAGAGGAGGCTGAGCGTTCCCGTGGGTTCGTGGGCTGGAACCGTCTCGACAGGGCGGTGGCAGCGCAGGGGTCTGACGCAGTCTCGATGGCCGGCGAACATACAAGGTCGGCGTGGCTGCAGTTCGTACGAGCGGTTCGAACAGGTGGACCCGAAGCGTGGGTTGGCGACGGCATCGACGACCTGGGTCCGACTGCCGGCCATCCGGTACCAGCGACAGGAAATCAAGGAGCGGCACCTACAGACGCGAGTGCACAGGGTCAGTGTTCTGCGGTGGTGGCCAGTAACCCAGCCGAAGGCACCCAAGCCCAAACACAGGCCGCCTGCGGCGGCCTGTGTAGGGCAGAGCGCCTTCGGCTGGGTACGATAGGTGATTAGCAAGGAATGCGGTCGTTGCTGGCCGGTTTCGCGAGCCAACGCCCCATCCGAAGGCTCTCTGCCCATACACAGGCCGCCTTTGGCGGCCTGTGTATGGGCTTGAGAGCCTTCGGATGGGGCTGGTGAGCGCCAGCGGTTCGGCGATCTGGAAGGAAGCGTGGTGGGCGCGATTATCTGTACTATACTCGACCTAGCCGGAGCCGTGTGGCGTGTGCGGGCGAGTCTAAAGCCCTCGGGGCATTCCCTTCTATGGGTTTAGTCATTGTGAGTTATTGTTATTGTTATTATTGTGTTGTTTGATGGATTGTGTCTTCTGTGTTTTGGTTTCTCTTTCTTTGCGTTGAGTCTTCTGTGTCTGTTTCTGTGGGTGTTGTTGTTTTCTGATGTCCCCGATTCGATTTGAATTTCTTAGCTGACTCCATCCAAGTGTCGCACATTTGCTTTGTGTTTCTTGGTGTTTTCTTGGTTCGTGTCCCACCGTCTTGTTTTGCGTGTTGGTTGGATGTTCATCACGGCCACCACCACAACGGCATTTGCTCATATTTCTTGCTCACACCAACTGATCATACCTGTTGATCATACTCTGACCAAAAGACGACCAAGAGCAAGAAGACAGTGCAGCTCATAACTCAACGCGATTGCTCTCGATAGCAACATGGCAACCAAGGAAGAGATCCCGCGCGTGCTGGGCAACAGCAACAGCAGCAACAACAAGACGGCGAAGCAACACAAACAACGCATCTCCAAGACGGAGCTGCTGCAGCAGATCCGCAGCAACTTGCAGCGGCTGGAGCACCTGGAGGACAACCTCAGCGCGTCGTCTGTCCACTGGCGTCAGCAGAACGACGGCAACACGAGCGCCGATGCGCTGAACCGCACGACATCCGGCAACAGCCGCGGTCTGCTCGAGCTGCACACGCTGCTGGAACGCTACCAGAAGGCGCGATCGATGTACCTGCAGCGCCGGCGCAAGCAGCTCTTCATGGAGCAGGTCGTCACGACGTACGACGGCACCGCCGTGCAACCGCCCACGATGGATGCGGTCAACAAGGAGAACCACGGGCATCTCATCACGTCGGTCATGAAGAAGGCCACGGACGTGAAGCAGCGGTGCGAAGATCTCTACGATCTGTATCAGGCCGTGGCGAGTCGGCGCGACGAGCTGGAGTGGATGTTTCAGGATGTGCAGCAGGATGCCGGCGATAACCAGGATGAGGATCGTGACAACCACAACTATCTGCCGGCGATGAAGAAAGGGGCTGGTGAAGACGATAATGACGATAATGACGATACTGAGGATGATGAGGATGTCACCATGATGACGATCGGAGTTGACGTCAACAGCATCCTCAGTGGCGCGAATGATGGCGGGATGGACAGCAGCGACGACATGGACGAAGGTGCCGAGTCTCGCATGGCCATGTCTGCGCCCAACGAAGCAAAAGCAGACGCAAGCGCCGATGAATGCAAAGACAAGGACAACGACGACGATCTCGATCGAACGCAACAGCGTCTCGAGATGCTGCAGCAGAAGAAGCGCAAGCTGCAGAAGGAGCTCGACAGCATCTGCCAAGAAACGCGCAAGGTCGAGCAGCGATCGGCGGACCACAGGCAGGAGTTGCTTCAGTTGCAGCATCAGGTGGGCGTGTACAGAGAGCAGCAGCAGGGTCTCCTTGAATCCGCGGACAGCAACAACAACAACAACAACAATAGCATCAACATGGATGAGAAGGAAGATGATGCGAATGCACTTCAAGCATCGGTCGCCGTGCAGGACCTGCCTGCCAAGATCCAGCAATTACAGGAGATGCAGCTTTGGTACGACAGCATGAAGCAAGTCATGGAGGAATTGAGCGGCATCAAGATTGACAAGGTCACGGAGGCACCGGATCATCAGCTTGCGCTGCATCTCATCCTGCTCGATGAGCACACCATTGAAGTCATCCTCAATCCCATCCACTCGAAGCAGGCTTCCGAAGCTGTCGTCAAGTTGGTGTCGGCCAAGTGGACGTCGTCGCCTGTCATCCATTACCGCGATGAACGCACGACGAGCGATGCCACCCCGGATGGCTCAGACTTCTCCCTCGCCATGCCGCCCTTGGACGACATCGTTGCAACGGCCACCACGTTTTGCAAGCCCCTGTTTGATGTTCGCTACCTCATCGTCGAGGCGCAGAACCGAATCACGACCTACGAAGAACGTGTCCAGGAGCTTGGGTTGCTACGCCAAGACGTGCTGTGCAAATTCGTGCATCCCGACTCACCCACGGCCAACTGGATTCAGATCATCTGCAGCTTGAACACGGGTCTCATCATCATCCTCAAGTACCACGACTCCAACATCCTCGTCTTGGAGGACATCGTGGGAGTGAGCGGATGGAAGAACGGCGTCGTGGAGGTGCTCAAAACGAAAATCACCAAAATGATGAAACAACGCACAACGCCAAGACAAGTCGTGGCGCTGGTGCAACAAGAATGCCAACACAATCATCCTCAACCGCCAACACCGCGACTGCCGCTGAAACGCGAACCCACAGAAGAGTAGAGCAGAGACTGCATGTCGCAACTCAACATCACACGCGCACAAATTCACAAAGGACCAACTCTTCCGAGCCGCATGGGATGGCAACATCCAAACGATCCGAGCATGGCAGCAGGAGAATCCCCGATGTGTTATTTCAAACATAACCAATGAGTATGATGAAACATTGCTGATCTACGCTTGCCGCGAGGCCCAAAACCTAAAGGCCATCCAGTACCTGGTAGAGACGTGTCACGTCGATGTCAATCAGCCCGACGTCGGAGGATGGACGCCGTTGCATCGCGTGAGCTGCGTGCATGGACTGGGCATGTACCCTCATCTCATAGAATCGTGTCCACCCGATTTCAAATATCCACAACGGCAGTTCAGCGCGAAGCCAGCCTGGATGAGCCGATCCAGGACCATGGCGACGGCGCGGTATCTCATCGAATCATGCGGCGCTAATGTCCGGGCTGTCAACAAGGACGGTGAGACGCCCTTCCACCTGGCCTGCTACTGTGGCAAGCTGTATCTGGTCAAGTACCTCTTCGCGAACAGCATTGTCGATGCACCACGCGCGGATGGCTTGACGCCCTTGCACATGGCGATTCAAGTCGGCGAACTCCACATCGTGCGCTATCTCATGGACCACACGCCTGTGGTGGATTCCAATCTGTTTGGTTTCGCCTGCAGGACGGCGCATGTGCATATCCTCAAGTACCTCGTGGCACGTGGTCTTTGCAATCTCAAGCTGGACAAGGAGACCGGCCGCACACCTCTGCACGAGGCAGTTGAGTACTGTTCCCTTGAGGCCGCGCAATATCTGATCGAGGTGTGCGGCGCCGATGTCTTCGCGATCAATGCCGAAGGCCACACGCCGTTGCAAGCCGCCCGAGACTGGTGCGGGCGACCATTTCCGCCCTTGATGGAGTACTTGGAGCGGATTGAGTACTTGAGGAAGCAGCCAACAACAAACACCACATGGGTGGATATATTCGAATCTTTGCTGCCCTATTAGAATACTGTAATCTATAATAGTCAATGTGGAATATCATTGCCAATCATTGAGTTAGAACGTAGGAGATGGTGAAACTACTGCACTCTGAATGCACGGATCCTCTCCGGAGAGCAGTTTGGGATGGTCGTCTTGGGACCAATATCTGTGGATGACTAAACTTACGTCAGTATCTACCATAAGTACACGCCGTTACGAGGCAACAGCAAGTCTGGAATGGAGCGACTCTCTGGTTGGTTGCGATTAGTTTGGCAGTTGTCTTCCTCAAGCGAAGGTGCTATACTTGTAACGTCAACTGCAACGCCATTGACGATATCATTTAGCTCGTACTCGCAGTTATGGTGCGCACTGGCAGCTCGCAGGCATCGGTGGGACCTGTACTGCTCGCTGGCGCTATAAAGAGGGGAAGCTTCGCCATGCGATTCAAAAAATGAGTGAGGACAAAATTCAAATCTTGCGACTGCAGTTATTTCGCAACGGCCGAAGTCTTGATTACGGCGATAGCGTTCGTGTCGCAAGAAGGCCAAGCCTGCTGACATCCACCCCACAAGATCATCACCCAACAACGGTTTTTTCGTTTGTTTTCAGCAGTGTATTTTGTGCGCGCAATTGCGTGGTATGCTCGCTTGTGCATGCGCGTTTGCTCCTTGACGCGAACAAGCGATGATGCCTCTAAACAGGATGAATTTTTGGAGGCACTCGTGGAAGATTGCATTCATTGACATCATCACTGTGCACTCACATCAACAACAACCATTGTCATCGACAACATCTCAATGCTTCAGGAGGCTTGGGTTTAATGACAGAACGTTGCTTCATCGTCCGTTGCCGTTGGATAACCTCACCATCCATTGAACATCAATCATCTCTCATTCATCATCCCATCATCAACGATCGGCGGGTTGCACTCACAAATAGCAGCCACCAAAGGAGACTTCGGAGGTTCCCATCACAGCACAGCTCGGCATTGTATCATACGACTTCCTCACAAAGATTCGATGCCTCTCCCTCTCCAATCATAACACTCATCCGCAAGCAAACCACAACAACGACAGCAACTACCAGCAGTGACACACTCAAGTCGTCGATCTCAAGCCTCATTCATTCTTGCACACCGGAAGTCATCACAAGAACCGAAGCAATCAGAACGAACAACGAATACTGCGAATCACTTTGACAACAGCTTCCGCAGCCACCTCCCTTGTTGAACTGGTCCATCTATCTAATACAGTCATCCAATCATCAGGCTTGTTCTGACTTGCTTGCGCCTCGTGAAGGAGCATGGCATCGATGGCGGCATCCGTACCAGAAGCTGCTGCTGCTTCACATGCAGCTGACCCTGAAGATGAAGAAGTCCAGCACCATCCCCAGTGGGATGAGCAGTATCACGAGGACAAACTTGGCAACGATGTCAAAAGCCTCAGGAACAGCTTGCAGTTGATCGATGGAGAACACGCAAATGAGCACAGCGATGCTACTCCACACATTTCAATGGAATTCATGCATGCGAGAGAAGAAGAGCAGACCAGCGACTCCAACTTCAACTCCGACCACAAGCAGGCCGGCGAGTGGGTGCTGCCGCAACGGCATCATCAATCTCAACCGTCTTCGTCGGCATCGGATGATGACTCCAGTTCGGACGGGAGCAACGTTCATCACCAGCATTCGTCGGACGACGCGGAAGAGCAACAATCACAGAGACGGACCGTCTTCTACACCAACACCCAATCGTCCAACGAGGAACCGAACAAGTACCGTCCCATTCGCACGGTGAACGGCAAGTACATCGACTCGTACTCCTGCCAACATGCCCTGCAGGACAACGTCCCAACCCAATCGTTGATCTTGGAGTTCGATTACGAAGTATCCATGGAACGCGGCACGTCGTTGGATGACAACATTCAAGCGTTGGAATGGAACCTGTTGGAACGGTTGGTTAACGTCATGAACCTGAACCGTTGCGATCCCTCCATGACCTTCACGGACGGTGATGTAGCGAGCGTCAATCGCGGCACGGGGAATAATGGAAGACGGTTGAATTTTCTCAATTCCGTCATGGAACTTTCCAGCTTTCCCAAGGATCGCATCTTCATCACAGGTAAGTTTGTGCTTGTTCCAATGCTTGTGTGCGTGGATGAAATGTGGCGCGTCACTTGCACGCGTGATGAAACGCCGCCATCTTCAGTATCATTGTTATCTGACCCTTTCTCTCTCGCTGACCCCAACACTCGCACATCCACACATACATGCACATCGATATCCACATTCACATTCACACGCACCAATAGAAACCTGCCAATGGATCCAAGTGGATGAACAGGTAAATGAATGCTACGCTATCAAAGGCCTGATGTCTCTTGGCATGAGAACGGACTTCGGTATCTCAACGGATGAGATGAACACCTTCTTCCAAGCCGCGACCGAATTCGAGATGAAACAGGATACCATCTTCGTTGGGCACATCAACGGGGTGGGGTACGTGGGAGATCGAGCAACGGGTACGCCTCCATTCCCTGAGATCCCAAGCACCGGTCCCGACAATGCGGGTCCTCCTCTTCTGCCAACAACAAAGTCGAGAGGTGGGTTGGAATCCAGCGTGCCTCTTCTGAGCGCCGTGCTGTCCGTCTCTGTCATCTCGGTGCTGGCAGCGACGATCTTCCTGGTGTTCCGCATCCGCAAGGAAGGCGAGAAGGATGAGAACGAGGACGATCTCAGCCTGGTGGCGCTGGAGGATGACCCTGCAGCGGCACCGGGGATGGACATCGAGGGTGGCGTGGTTGCCAACAAACGATCAGTTACGCCGATGACCGGCGCGGAACCAGCGCTCTTGGAGCTTTCCTCGTCCAGCTCTGGCGAGGACAACACCAGAAGTGCATTCGTGAACGGTGCATCGTCCGCAAGCCGCAATGCCATGTACATTGGGACGCTGGGAGCCATCGACACTAGCATGTACCCTTCCAACAGCATCGACAGCGATGACGTGCCATCCAGGATGATCTCCCCGACGTCCGCCGTGGTGGCCGGCTCCTCGATCACGCCCAACTCGAATGGATTGCCTCCGCGACCTCCCATGGCCCGTCGGCACTCCCAAAAGCTGAAGAAGCGTCGCAAGCGCAAGAAGAAGAAGAAGAAGGTCGTGCTGAAGCGCGTCAACTCGAAGGACAACATCCGCGTCATGGAGACGATCTCCGAGAGCGAGGATTCGGAGTTCACCGACTCTGAGTACTCCACCGACGACGACTACGGCGCCGATCTGACGCCGCGCACCAAAATGCAAGAGCTGTATCCGGGTGACGTCTTTCCGGAATGGAATTACACGGAAGACGATGATGACGACGACGATGATGATACGATGCAGCGAAAGAAGCGACGCAGCAAGAACTACTTTGCCAAGAAGGACAGCAACGAGGATGCGGTGGACGTATCCTTTGGTGACATGCAGTGGCCCTAAATAAAATGGTGATGGATTTTAACCAACTTGTGAACGTTCATTTTGTGTGTACAAGTAAGTAAGATCATGAGCGTGATGGGAAGTGACAGGCGGAATCATGATGGGAGTAGGCAGAGCACTGTGGATGTTGATCAGGGTAGGATGAACGCGGAGTTCCACAAAAGACGCACTGCCATCGAAGCACTCATGGATGGATCGTCCTGGTAGTTTTAAAGTAATTTTGTTTTAGTTGCGTATTTGTTTATTTCTTGGCCATCATTTTCTGGTAGAAGACGAGTTCCTTGCCCTCCAGGATGTATCCGTCGCAGCGTCCGGACTGTCCTGGTCGCGATGTGATCTTGGCGTACATACGTCCGGAGGCGAACTGGTGGTCAAGTGCTGGCTCCAGTGTTCTGTTGGCCTGGCGCTTCTTGAACTTATCTTGGATCTGCTTGGACTTGTCGGAGATGTCGGCGACGTCCTGCTTGGACTCGCCGCTCTTCTTGTTTCCGATCTTGACGCCGTAGTGTGACTCGTACCAGGCCTTGAATGGGTGGGCATCGATGACGATGATGGAACCCTTCACCAGTGTCTTGGTACGGACCAACTCGTTATTGGAGGCATTGTAAGTGACGTCGAGGACGCGGACCTTGCGTGTGCAGACCTCAGTGCCCCATGAGAAGTTGCCGGACTCCAATTTGAGGGCACGGAACTTGCGGTTTCCACCTCGCGCGCGGACGTGGTGAATTCGCTGCTCGCCAATTCGGGTGTTGGCGGCTGGTCGGCCGAGTTCGAACTTGCGCTTCTTGCGGAACTTGGAGCGACGGCCTCCTGTCTCGCGACGCTTGTGCTTGCCCTCACGTGTGATACCCTGTTGGTTATCAAACAAAGCGGCGGTGACGATTGCATGGATGTTCGAGTTGGATCATTTGGGAATGAAGTGATTGTGCAGCACAAGACAAGAGACAAACAATGAACGATGTTAGCATCATCGTGGTTCAGAAATCATATCCGTACGTGTTTTCAAGTGCGCACCCGCAATTGGGATAGGTTTGCTGCTGGAATGAAGTGGAATGGGCTGATGGATGTGTGGGAGTAGTGGTGTCGGTGGGATGGTATGTGGTGGCTGCTTTGTTGTGGGGCGTCCGCGCTGCGGTGCCAATGTCGGCGCTTGCCTGAGCTCGACGCAACGCCTCACAGACAATCAAGTGGTGGTGCGCTAGTCGATATCGGGATGCTTCTGATGCCGCAATCCTTTGCTTTCGCATCCGCAGCTTCTGCTGAGGGATCATCTACTTGCTCTGCGATTGCCAGAGGTGTTGTGGATGCCGTTCTTCATGTTGCAGAAGAGTTGGTTGACTCTTCAGCAAGGCAACGAAGCGTCCAACTGATTGGCCCTTTCCCACTGCGTCGCGCCGCTCCGCTATCTCAAACCACTGCCGTCCCCCACCACATTCCCAACAACAGCCGCTTCTATCCATGTCAACATCTCGTCGCATTATCGCCGCCATGGTCGTCTTCCTCCGCGTTGCAAGCCGTCATCGTTGACCCACCATCTTGCCTCTCTGCGTTTTGTTCGGGTTGTTGAGAACGGGCTGATGAAGATGGGTTGCCTGATTGGCGTTGGCCACAAAAGGCGCGCCGCAACTCAACCACAACACAGCGTTGTCACGAGATCGGCGTCTGTCTGTCCACCGTATGCACAAGTAAGTGGTAAAACTGGTACATCTACGATTCACTCGATTGGTTTTCATTTTTGTCTGCCATTCGTGCGTCGGCGTAATTGAGCTTCGATTTGTTTCGTTTTTGGTTGGTGCGGTGTGAAAAAAGGGGTTTTGTGATGTTGGTGGTTTGGTGCCGAGCAAAAGAGGAGGCAGCACGACTGCAACAACACCAATCTCATCCCAGCCGTCCTCACCACCATCCTCATCTTGTTTATTGGCGAAGTTGTGCATGACCATCCGAGACAACAAGTCGACAAGAGACGAGATCGGAAGCAACAACCGAGCGTCCAAGGTGGACTAGAGACGAAGGAGTCCTCTCATATAAACAGGAACAAGCAATCAGCACCAAAGAAAGAACAGGAGATTCAAGATGCCAAAGCCAAAAGGTGAGTGATGAGAGTTGAAGAAGGACTGGATGTTGCAATGGGCATGGTTGCGGTCTGTGGTGATGACCATGGCGACACCAGGAACGACGGCGGAAACATGTCATGCGACAAATCGTTTCATTTCGCGTGCTGAAATCATTGCATGGGATCTGCATAGGATCATCGCTCACCTCGCCCATCTTCAAACCAAATGATAATGACAATCATACTCACAACATGATGACTGGTTCTCGATAAACAGGAAAGGGTGGCAAGAACAGAAGAAGAGGAAAGGGCGACGGAGAGGAAAGCAAACGCGAATTGGAATTCAAGGAGGATGGACAGGAATACGCGCAGGTCGTGAAGATGCTGGGCAACGGCCGCTGCGAATGCTTCTGCTTCGATGGTGTGACGCGGCTGGGACACATCCGCGGCAAGATGCGGAAGAAGGTGTGGATCACGGCCGGTGACATCGTCCTGGTGGGCAAGCGTGACTTCCAGGACGAGAAGGTCGACATCGTGCACAAGTACACCGCCGACGAGGCGCGTAACCTCAAGCAGTACGGCGAGCTGCCGGAGAATGCGAGGATCAATGAGACGGCCGTCGATATGGCCATGGCGGGAGATGATGACGATGATGACATTGGTATTGCGTTCGACGATATCTAGACTATTATACAATAGCATTCAAATTGTATCCTAGTCTATTGAAATACTCCGTAGAGACTATTGTTCCATTGGCTGGAGAGTATAGCTCTATTGTCGGACCACTCGTATCGTTTCATTGCAAGCGGTCTGTGGAATGTGCGATCGGTGCGGTGACTGAATGCAACAACACCATTAGTACACGACGACCAAGACAGAAGGAGGACGCCCAGAAGAGAGAGAGAGTCTACATGATGCAACTGACGTGCAATACGCATCGCGCATTGTGCACCACGCAGTATTTGTTCTGACGCACACTAGAATCTCCTGATATGTTACGCTGTGCAAAGTGGATTCCCCCTCTAGAGTACTCTAATCTGCTCTACTGCATTGTATTGTGTTGTGTAGCTAATTGTTGATATGTTATGAGGTGTATGTATGCTGCCGTGTTGTACTCGTCATGACTTCTTGGACGACGAACCAAACAGTCCCTTGACCTTGGACATGAGACCGCTGCGCCGTTCGCTGGTGGACTTGCTATCGCTTTTCTTGGAGCGCGACGACTTTCGATCGACCGACGAGGATCGTCCGGATGTCGCGGATTTGCCAGGTGCATCGCTGCGCCGTCGTTCGCTGCGTCGCTTCTCCGTGTCCAAGGAATGGCTGCGTTTCTTCGTCTTCTTGTCGTCGTCGGTGCTGCTCGATGTCTTCTGCTTGCGGCCGGATCTGGGTTTGGACGACGATGATGATGATAACGATGACGATGGTATAGACGTTTCCAACACGGCGCGTGATGATCGAGATTTGACACGCAAGCCGTCTTCCTTGCTGCTCTTCTCTTTGGTCTTACGGGATGACGACGGCTTGCTCGATGACGATTCGGTGATCGATCTGGTCGACTTGCTGCTCTTCTTGCTCGACTTCTTCTTCTTCTTGGTCGTTCCGGATGCCAACGATTTGGAGCTCGTGTTGGCGGCATCCATGTCCACCTTGCTGACGGACGATGACTTCTTGCGCGAACTCTTGGGCTTCTTGGATGATTTGGGCTTGTCTTCCTGCTTTCTGCTGGACGATGGCTTGCGTGACGATGATGAGTCGGATCGTCTCTTGCTGCTGCGAGGTTTGGCCGGTGCAGCTTCGTCGTCATCTGTCTTGGCAGATGCCGTCACTGTCGTTACCGGAGGTGCAGTACTTTGCGGCGTCTGAGATGCTGTGCCAGGCTCTTCCATGGAGATCATCGAGATCATGGAGATATCTCCAATGCTGGTGGGTTGCGAGATGAGGGACTGCATGGACCTCCCGATACTGCTGGCGGTGCGCTCGGACACCTCCTCGATCGTTTCCATCTTGACCATCGGACGGATCTTGTGCTTCTTCTTGCTCTTCTTTTTCTTTTTCTTCTTGCCGAGCGGTCCGATCTTGGAGGTCGATGATGGCTTTTTGGAGGACGACGATGATGATGACTTTTTGGAAGATGACGACGACGATTTCTTGCGTGCCTTGCGCAATGCTTCGAGATCTCCGGTGCTCTTGGGACGCTTTTCTTCTTTGTCGTCTACTTCTTTGGCAGTCTTGGCATCGTCCATTTTCGCCGACGCTTCACCAATCTTGGAAGTTGACGATGATGCAGCGCCATCCACATCCAGAAGGCTCTTTCTACTTTTCGATTTGCTCTTGCCGTCGCTGGTGCTCGATTTGTCCTTGCTCTTGCTTTTGCTGCTCTTCGACTTGCTGCTCGTCTTGTCGCGGCTGCTCGAACTCTTCTTGGATGACGACGTCTTTGTCTCCACCTTGCTCGCATCCGAACTCTTGCTGCGCGATGACGACGACGATTTCTTGTCGCTGCTGCGCCCCCGGCTCTTCTTGCGATCCTTCTTCCGCCGCTCGCGCTGCAACAGATCGCTATCGGACCGCGACTCCTCCTTCGACGACTCGCCCGAGATCTGCTCATGCCCGCGTTCCCGAATCTTCAATTCCGGCAGAATGATCTTGGTCTGCTCCGGGATGGGATCCGTGTTGTAGTAATCGTCGGCATCCGTCTCGCGGTCCGGCGATTTGACGTTCTTGGGCACCGCCTTGAGACGGCTCGGCTTCAGCTTCTGCTTCGTGCGGATATCATGCACGGACGATTGCAAGAATTCCGATTGCTTCATGAGCTCCTCGGATGAGTTGCGCTGGTAGACGCCCTCCGTCCAACCCGGGCTCGCCGTCATGCGCGTCAGGGAAGGACGGCAGTTGACTTGCGATCCCGAGGCTTCCGAGTTGTCGCCTGGGGAACCTCTCGGTTTTTCTTTGATGGCGGGCGATCGCGATTTGCGGACGGATGACAGCTTCTGCGATAACGACTTGCTCATGGATTTGCGCGGCACCGTGCTGCGACCGCGCGTCGTCTTCTTCGCTGATGCGAGAGGCGTGTCGCCAAAGTCCGACAGATTGCCCCAGAAGAACTTCTTGAGATGGTACCGTGCCGGCGAGCCAATGTCAATGCCCACCGCATTTGCGTTCGATTCCAATTCAGATGACGACGATGACGACGACGCTTCGGCCTCATCGACGTTGAGCTTGCTGGAACTGGTGCCGCCGATCATGATCTGCTTGAGACGCTTCCTCGTTTGCTTGTTGACGTGTATTTTGTTGTCGGACTTATCCTTGAGGGCGTCCTTGAGCTTGATTCGGGTGGGCGAGTCTAGGGCATGCTTGGACCGCGGTTTGGGTGGCGGCGACGGTGATCTGTCGGTCCTCTTTCCCTTGCGCAAGGTCTTGATGTCGGGCGGTGCGCTGCTGCGGCTCTTGGCGTCGTTGTCGTCGCTGTCGTAGCCATGTCCCGTGCTGCTGCGCTTGCCACCATCGCGTTCCATCATGCGCTCCAAACTGGTGCCGCGACGAGCGTAGTCCTTGAGAGCGACGTGACGGCGATTGAGCTGGCATTGCGGGACGATCTCGGTGAGGGAGTAGCCCAGAGCGATGAGCTGATCGATGGTCATGGATGGGAGGTTCTCGTCTTGGTCGTCGTCGTCGTCCTGGTTGGGGTTGCCGGCCGTGGAGCCGAAGCGGAAGTTGGACATGTCCATGTCTGCATCGTCATCGTCGTCCGTGTTGTCGTCGCTGCTGCTGGTGATGTCCGCGGTTGTGTCTGTTTTGGTGTCAGCCGTGCTGTCATCGACGGAGCTGCCGCGCTGCGCTGCCTTGGACTTGGCAAACATCATCATTCCCTTGATTGGTTGGTTGGTTGATTAGTTGGTTGCTTGTGCTGTTTGGTTGCATGAGCTGTTGCCACTGGCTTTCAAATGCGCTCTTCCCAACTCAATTTAACGCAATTGGACACAGTTGGACTTGATGCTGGTCGACGCTCTGAAAGCGAGAATGGAATCAGCGCAACAATGGCATGAAAGGCTGCTGTATTGCCTCTGTCGATGCCTGCTGATGCCTGTCAAGTGATCTTTTGGAGGTCGCTCGTGTGAGTACGCGCACTCGTAACTGCCTTCTTGTTTGATGCGCAATTGCAAGAGCGTGTGTGAGTATGAGTATGACCGATGAGTATGAGCCTGCCAACACAGCCAGCAACGAGAAAGGCCGAGACACGGACCGTCCCAAGGACACCGCCAACTCTCTTTTGAATCCTCCCAACCGCGCAAGGAGCGTGTTCGTGAAGGAGCAAGACAGGAGCGGCCAAATTGTCAGTTGGACTAATTGATCGGTGTCTCCGCACTCTCGTTCTCTTTGATTGACCAATTCGGTGATTCCAGGGAGGGTGGAACCAACGCTGTGCCTTTGTTGGTGCTGCGCCTTTCCCGTCTGCGGACTCTTTCCACCAACCCTCTTCGTGTTCTCCCTCGTCCCTCTTTGTCGCACCTCTCTTGTGTGTGATGGTCCGAAATGGTCACTGACACATCGGGTGCGACCCACCCTCCTCCCTCCCTCTTGCTCTCTCTTGCTCTCTCTTTTGGACTTCCTCTCGTTCGGTTCGGATGGAGGTTGGTCGTGACAGACATTCCTGCCTTCACGTTCTCTCCATCTTGCCACCACTCTTGCCGCCACCTCGCAACCAACATCATGACAGTCGTCTTGTGATCAACCTCGCCCCGCCAAATTCATGGCGCACATGTCACGCAATTTATCCCTAATCGTGGAAGACTGCGACATGGGTCAGACACAAAATTGTGATTAGACGAGAATACAAAGAGGTTCGGTTGAGTCCAAACGTGGCAGGACTCGACACATCAAGAATCTGGAAACGAACACAACAGAAGAGCGAAGAGAAGCCTTTGGATACACCCAAACGAAGGCTCGCATCGTGGCATCTTCCACATCTCAAACACATCCGGATTGCAAGAGAACAACGACAGAGAAAGAGAGAGGGGGTGATCGCAGGCTGAAGCATCCACAACTGCATTCATTCGAGCCTTGTGAATCTTGATTCATATTATAGAATACAACATAAATATAATCGACTCCAACACTCCATCCATCCATCCTCTGACAGAGAACCATAGACGCCAACAACTTCTTTCCCGCACAACATGTCGACGATCGGATACCTCCGCGACCTGCGCGAGTGGGCATCTCCCACCCTCAAGAACTCCGCCTTCCTCAACAAGGGACAGCTGACGCCGGAGGAGTTCGTTCAGGCGGGGGACGAGCTGGTCTTTCGATGTCCCACGTGGAGCTGGGAGAGCGGGGATCCCGCCAAGCTCAAGCCGCATCTGCCGCCCAACAAGCAGTACCTCATCACGCGCAGCGTCCCGTGTCAGCAGCGCGTGGCGTCCATGGAGACCGGCATGGAGATGCTCAGCACCGGCGATGATGATGCGGACGTGGGCGATTGGCTCATCTCCAACGTCATTCGCAACGATGCGGCGGCCGATGCCAAGAACACCAGCAGCAACGACGATGGCAACGACCACGATTCCATAGAGGACGACTTTGATCTCGTGGATGCGGATGGTGAGATCATGGAGAAACCGGCTGCGACGACTCCCACATCAGCTGCCGCCACCGCAGGCGACGCCAAAGACGACGACGACGACGACGAATTCGCCGACATGGAGGACTATTTCCAGGATGACACCTTGATCCAAGACGACGCGGCGGCCAGCAGCTCACCACAAGACGACACCAACCAGCTTCTCGTCAAAGTCCGAACGTACGATCTATCCATCACCTACGACAAGTACTACAACACGCCGCGCGTCTGGATGGTCGGCAAATCGACGCAAGGACAGCCCCTCACGGGACAGCAGATGATGGAGGACGTCATCTCCGACTACGCCAACCGCACCGTCACGATTGAGAACCATCCACACGTCTCGGGACCGCATGCCAGCATACATCCTTGCAAGCACGGCGCGGTTATGAAGGCGATCGTGCGCAATCTCGTCAGCAAGGACACCATTCAAGGGGAAGGCGAAGAGGAGAAGCTGCCGACGGTGGAGATGTACCTCTTCATCTTCCTCAAGTTCGTCAGCTCCATGATACCGACCATCAACTACGACTTCACCATGGACGTCACGGCGGATACCAGCAAGTAGGATGCTACAACCACGTATCACATCATATAGTACGTGGGATGGCAGTATGGCAGTATGGCAGTATGATATGGCTGACAGAAGTACCATACAGCACGAATGGAGTAGGCCACCTCATAGAGCACTGACAGCACAAAGGATAAACACTACTCCACATTAGATTGCTCCACTCTGCAACTATTCAAGGAACATACAGATGCACACTCGCACGAGTACCCACAACAGTACTTTTCTACTCTTGTGCTTGTATTAATATGAGACGACCCTGTACATTAATGACGTTCAATTGATCGACGGCGGCGACCCACCCAACCAATTGATGACGGACGACGGCCACCGCGTGCGCACGACGTCACCAAGATCCGTCTCCCCCGCGACGCTGTTGCCGCGTCCCAGAGCGATGCTAGCCCCCACGGCTTCTTCCGCGCTCAATCGTGTCACGCGAAAGGCATGCAACGTGCCGCCGCGCAGGCCGTTGTAGTGATACAGCTGGATGGTGCGGTCGCTGCGTTCGTAGTCCTGGATCAGCGGTTTCTTGCTCTTGTCGTCGTCGTGCGGCGCGTTGGTGAGCAGCAACGGTGCTTGCTGTTGCGACGTGGTCGTGGCGATGGTGGCATCGTCTGCTTCGGCTTTGCTCATCGTCGCGGCGGCTGTCGAGGAGGAGGCCATGCCGGTTGCGGCGGCGGTCTGATCCCATTGTTGTTGCAGCTGTCGAGCGAAGTCTTCGTCACTGAGAGGACCCTCATCTTTTTTGGGAGCAGACGCCGCCTCGGGAATCGTCGCGACCACTTTGGCGGGCACGAACTGAGGGCCGTTCAATTCGGCAGCGAGACGTCGCGCCATCTCCTCATCGGTTTCCGCAGCATCCGTCTTCGCAGGCGGTTTGGCGGCGACTGGTGCTGGCTTCACGGCTGGTGCTTGCGACGCCGGATTCACAGCCGGTTTCATCTGCGCTTGCGGAGCCTTCCCCGACGTATCCGTCATTTGCAACACCACTCTCAACGACGCGCCCATGAGCAACCGGCTCGTGTGCTTCCACAGATCGTCCCACAGGATGATGCCTGCCCCCGGCACCTCCAACGTGGCCGACAACGTGGCGATCTCGGAATCCGTAATGCCGCCGTAATCGACCGAATTAAAGAACTGGCGCAACGACGTGGCCGCGATGAAACCATTCTCCTCGCCGCCTTCGATGGATTTGAAGGCGCGGCGGCACTTTTCGAGGAGGGCGTCGGACTTGCTCTCCTTGAGGGCTATGGCGTCGCCGAACATGACGGTGAAGTGGCTCGTGGAACCGACGACCCAGATGGGGAAGCGCGGCGATTTGTAAAACCCACCGACCTCGACGTAGCGCATGGCTTCGAGCTGCGTGAGATATCCGATGGCCGGGCGCATTTGGACGCCGCGGCACGTGATGCCTTCGGACGGCGAGAGGGTGTTGTCAAAGACGTTGGAGACGGACTGGCCTGTGAGCAGGAGGTTGATGAGTTCCTGGTTGCAATGTCCGAACCGTCCCGTGAGTCTGGCCGTGGTGTCGTCCATATCCTGCTGGACGAGCTGCGCGCCGCGCGATGTCGCCAGGGACATGACGAGGAGCACGACGCCTCCCGGTTGTCGAAAGCAATCCAGCGGTGGTCTTCCAACAAGCGGCCGTTGCAACAGGAATTTGGTGACAGCACGGGCCAATGCGAATATCTGATTGTCCAACTGCGACAGCAACGGAGACGACGCAATAGGAGATGGCGCCGCGCTGGATACAGCAGCACTCTGCGGGTTCGCAGCATCGGCAACAACAGTACCAGCAACAGCTGATGATGGTGAGTTGTTCTGCGTGTCTTCCATCGTGTCGAGATCCACAGTGTACACCATCAAGGTCGCGGATAGATTGCTGCCACTCGCATTGGTTCCCCACGGCGCAAAAGCATCCATACCCAGCGATTCGGATGCCGTCGACGTCGTTTGCGACTTGGGCAGCACGAGGCGAACCTGCTGGGGACGATCATTCGTTGCTTCGGATGCCGCCGGCGCCAAGGCCGCCCTTGCCAAGATGACGGCGATCGCCATGGCCATGCTGCGCAGGACGGTGGGTTCGGACAGATCGGGCTTGGCCAACACGCGCTTGTTGCTCAATCGATCCGGGAATTGGGGACCGTCATCCGATGGATTGGACGTCGTGCCGAAAAGGAGCAATCGCAAGAACTCGGCCTGCACGGCCGCCAACACGCCGCACGGACCGCCATGGGCCTGCGTCAATCCCCAAGGACCGTGATTCGTGATGAGGGCGGCCAGCATGGAGTCCATCGCTGCGACGTGATCGAGCTGCGCCTGCTGCGGATCGTGATCGCGGAAATTGATGCCCTGCGAGACCCATCGCTTGCGGTCGTTCTGCGTGCTGATGACGGGATCCCACATGATGTTGTGAAAGTCGTGCATATCGCAGGGCTGCGCGGTGGCGTACCATGCTTGCACATCTGCAGACAGCGGTCCGGCGGGCAGCCAGTCGTAGGATGTGGTGGCAACCAGAGGTGCGACAGGACTTGGCTTTGCGGCTGGTTTCCTGTCATCTTCTTCATCCACCACATCTACAGCTGTTGTTGTTGCTGCTGTTGCTGTTGTTGTTGGTCCGGGTTCGGGCGTTATTGTGCCTGGTTGTACTCCTGGTGGCGATGCTTCGAGTGTACTTGTATCTCCTCCATTGGCTGCTGCCGCTGCCGCCGCTTTGGCTGGACTGACGTCCATCGAGTTGATGGTGTCGTTTCCGTCGCCATCGTTGACCGCCACAGCCGCACTCGCAGCAGCACCATCGCTCTGCATCGACAGCGACAAGGCGGCCCGGAGATCCTCATCATCATCATCCACGATATCCATGGCAGTGTCCGCACCGCTGGCACCGCCGGCCTGCAGGGACATGGTCAGCGCCAGCTGCATGTCCAGATCGACGTTGCTCGCTGGAGCGGGCTGAGGCGCCTGCGCCTTCAACGACATGGCCAACGCCGCCTGCAGCTGCGCGTCTTCGTCGTCGCTATTTCTCATCGTGTTATGTCAAGTGTTGTGTGGTAATGCAATGCAATTGGATGTGCTGGGATGGAGTGTGTGGGTGTGTGATTCCACAAGTATAATGATATGATTGTGATTGTGAACCGATGGACAAGTGGTCTGTTGTGTTGATGTGTGTTGATATGTGTTGATGTGCACAATACCCATCCCACGCATCTCCCTTGTGCAGACTATGCGAATAGCCGCACACGACCCATTCCACGCACTCTGTCAGTGATGATCATGGGCGAAGATGGAACAGAGGAGCACAAAGGGCCTTCGCTTGCGATCTTGGTTGGCGAGAGGATACGAATCCTCGTTCTTTCCGAAATCAAGCTAACACAGACAAAGCTAGAGAGTATGTGCATGGCGAGTGAGCAGTTTGGAGAGTAGAATGGAATACGTACGTGCAGAGCAACCAATTTACTCTGCGAGTAGCAAGCTATCCACCGCGTGTACTATACGCTTGTAACTATGCATGCCTGTCACACAGCCCGCACCACCTGCTCCATCTTAATAATCATCGCCGCGACTCACGACCTCCTTGCAAGTCGGCCGCATGATGATGGTATGCTCGTACTGCGCCGTGTAACAGCCTTGCACGTCGCACAAGGGCGGGTAGGCCTGCACGATACCGACGTCGCACAGATTCTTGAGCGCGCCCATGTACTTCTCCTGCTTGCCGCCCTTGGGATGTGCCGTGGCGGACCCGCCGTCGTCGCGATCGAGCCATCGTCGGCAGAAGGCCAGCGTGCCGAACGTGCGGTTGATGTGGCCCAAAAGACGCTTGGAGCTTTGCATGCGCAGCGGGACGTGCGGCGCGTCGAAGCGTTTCATGTAGTGGCTGCATTCCATGTCTTCGATGACGTAGCCGCGGCCCGTCGAACCGAAGGTCTCGATGGCGTAGACCTCGCCCTCCTCCATCTTGATGGACTCCTCGCAACCGCCCTTGACGATGGGGACGCTCTTGCCGGCGTGGATCTGGTACGGTCCGATGGAGTGGCCGTTGAGGTTGCGGATGGCCTTGACGGGGTACGTGGTGCCGTCGAGCTCGACCTCGTACGACTCCATGACCTCCTGGATGGACTCGCCGATGTCGCAAAGGCGCACGTCGATGCCGGCAGCGCGGATACCAGCGTCCGTGGCCTCCTGCACGGACTTGAGGAGGTTGTCGTACTTGTGGTTGAAGCTGACGGTCCACGCGCTGTCGATGATGCGGCCTTCGATCTGCACGCCGAAGTCGACCTTCATCACGTCGTCGAAGGAGAGGCAGGTCTTGTCGCCCGTGTTGGGCGTGTAATGCGCCGCGACGTGGTTCAGGGAGCATCCCGTGGGGAAGGCGATGCCGCGTCCCACGCCGGCCTCCTGCGTCAGCTCGCGGTTCTTGTTCTCCAAACGCGCGCACATGTCGGCCAGTTCGATGCCGGGCTTGATGAAGGACTGCGAGTAGGAGCGCACCTGGCGATGGATCTCTGCGCCGAGGCGCAATTTGGCGTACAGATCCTCCTGCAGGCGATCGCGGTTGCGGCATTCCTCCGAGGTCTCCCGGTAGGTCTGCGATTCGAGGCGATGCTGCTGGATCTCACCCACGGGCAGGACCTTGCCGGCGAACAGCGTCTCGACGGGGATCGTGGGCGGTTCCGTCTGACCGTACTTGGCGTAGTAGTCGGTGAAGGCCGTGTCCTTCAATCCCAGAGCAGGCGGCTTCAGCGATGGCTCCCGCACCCCGCCTGCCGCACCGGCTCCCTTCTTCTTCTTTTTCTTTTTGCGCTTCTTCCTCTTCTTCTTCTTGGCGGCGCCGTCGCCGTTGTCTCCACCTGCGGCATCGTCCTCCTCGTCTTCGTCATCATCATCGTCCTCTTTGACATCGCCGGCGTCATTCATCTTCTTCTCCTCTTCCACGGCCTGGGTTTCATTCTCTGCCTCGGCTGTCATGTTGCAATCTTCTCCCTTGTTTTCCGTCTTGGCAATGCACTCCCTACAATGCAATGCTATGCTATGCTTTGCTAGTCTGTGCTATGCTATGAATGCCATCAATGATTCCTACGAGGGTGTAGGCTATTGATCAATGGTCGGAGTTGATGGATGAGTACCGACACAGAGCATCATGACAAGACGGCGCCAACAGTGCGATTGAATCACAAATGCTACCATGTGTCGACGAGATCGAGTCGAGAAAGCTGTTCGCGCTCGCACAAGAAAGGCCATTGCGTGTTGTCAAGGGGTGATTCGGTTTGTTGGTGTGAATCGTCTGTCCGTTCATCCTGTTGGGATTGATCGTTCGTGGTTCGGTATTCCAATGTCCTTTTATGTGGGTGTGCAGCACTCCATCCAAAACGCGCTTTGGACACAGACACGTTTTCTCTTCTTCCAATTCTTCCACAACGATTCTTCTTTTGGCTTCCGTCACACGCCCATCACGACCAACGTCGCACACACAAAAACTCCAACAAGGAGACAGGCGAAAAACGAAAGGAAAACAAAGACGCACACGAAAAGACGGTCATCCACGAGAGGCTCTTTGGCACAAGAAACGAGAGAAAAGCAGAAGAGCACATAATCGAAACAGTACAGAGACGATCGTCACCAAACAACAACAAGAACAAGACAACAACAACCATGGTGCTCCGATTATCATCCGAATGCTCCAACCCTGTGCAGATCATCGTTCAGGATGGTGCCATGCCAGCGCAGCAGAAGATTGACTGCGTACGTCTTCCAACATTCTCCACGTTCTTGGTCGCTGGTCTTGCTCGTGCCGATGTTTGATGGATGGTCGCGGTTGGGCATTGCCGAACAATGGTCTCTGCTTCAAGATCATCATATTATATCCACGTATGGCCTCTTCATGCGTCTGAGCAAGCCAATGAGACAACTGGAAGAGCATCGCAACAACAGTAGACGCAGGTGTGGTTGGGTGATTCAAGACGTCTTCTTTGCTAACTTGATACCACGTTCTCTCTTCGTCGACGACTCCTGTTCTTAATTCCATGTTTCTCTCTTCCCTCGTACCGCTGCTCCTTTGGTGGACATTGATCGCACATCGGGAATTCGCTGCGTTGCATGGTAACGTATTGCACATACATCGGCGGCCTGCCTCCATTTCCATTTCCACGATGCGCACACAACAACTCAATGACGGCCATCCACTGCTCGATTACGACTGCCGAATGATGGCTTGATGATCAATGCGCAGCTCAAATTGCTCAAAGTGGTGCTGAAGAACCTGGCAGATCCAGCCAAGGCGCAGGACATCAAGTACCGTCAGCTGAGACTGGAGAATGAAAAGATCAAAAGCCGATTGGCCGTCCATCCGCCGGCCATGGAAATCCTCAAGAGTGTGGGGTTCGTCGAGTCGCAGCAGCCCAACCAGGAGACAGCACAGCCAGAGGCCATTCTCGTCATTGCGGAACCAACCTCCATCGTCACAACCCAGGTGCAAACATCGCTGCAGCACGTTACGGATGCTCTCGCGACCATGACAGCAGCCACTGCGGCAACCACCACGACCCATGCTACTGCCAAAAAGCCAGCGCCGGATGAAAAACTGTCCGAAAAGCAGAAGGCGCGACGGCTGCTGGAACAAAAGAAGGAGCAGGAACGTGAGCAGGCCAAGCTGCAGCGCAAACGCAACGTCGAGCTCCTCAAGAGGGACAAGTTCGTCCGCGAGAATGATGAGAATTGGACGTCGGGCGTCTCGGCTGCGGCTGGCAAATCCGGAAGCAGTATCTCCACATTCCGCGACAAGTATGGTGAATAGAGCAGATGCAACGCAGGGAAGATGGAGGCGGAACACAGATGTAACATGCGAATGATAGAGAGATGGGACGTCACCAAATAATGCAATCCAATGTTTGTCGATGGTGTGCGAGTATTCTGGTTGTGCGTTCCAGTTTGGATCCGGCTGTGTGACCTTGTTTTGTGAAAGATCGAGCGAGTCGACCTGCACTTTGAAATGTACAGTCTAACCTTTTTCCTGGGATTTCAAAACTAAGTACTTATTCATGGTTCTAGCGCCTCAAACAAACATACCCCAACAATTGGCAATTTTTAGCGGTGTTTGGCTACAGTTGGCTACAGATATTGGACCTGATCATCCCAACCTCAGACTTGATTTTGTAGACACTCAATCCAACATCTCTTTACATCAATGTAAACTTAAGAGTCAGGGCTATCCAGGCAAGTAATAACATTACCTTGTTGTTACCACTATCTCATCGATCTTGATGTGTTTGTTGACCCCCTCTGGGTTTTGTTTGGATATGTTTGGCCACACGTAGGATTCTACAGGAGTTCAGTAGGATCTTGCCTCTTTTTCGAGAAATTCGACTCTCCATCTTTGATGTCTCCGGACTTAGAAGTCTTTGGCTCAATCTTCACAATATATATCATTTCAGAATCCCCTCGTCGAGTTTGTCACAACCATATCCATAATGATTTCGGCCTGGTACTGGCCTACGTGGCTTGTCTCCCCAGGCAAATTGGAGGTGCAATTTGTCTCCACAGGCAAATTGGGGTCCATTTGTCTCCACAGACAAACTGCGACTCAACGGACTAGCCCAAATACGCTTTACGAGAAGCCGTTTTTTTTTCAAACCCTTTTTCGCTGGCCAGGTCGACTCACGACATGCCTCATGTCTTAAATTTATAATAATCGTTGCAGTTGTGGGAATTGAACAAAAAATGATCATGCGTCGTGCGTCACCCTCCTTGTCGTGTCGCACCGTTGCTGTGAATTTTGTGTTGTTGTCAGGAGCGTGGTGGATGACATCAAAATCAAAAAGTAAAAGCTCATTACCTTAGATCCCATGACGTCAGAAAAGCAAGACAGGCGCACGGAAAGGAACCCCTGAGACATGACCAATGACGCCGTGCTGCATCGCGACGTTTTTTTTTTTGAAATCGCCAAATAAATGAGTTACTCGAAGGAGTCAGAAAAAAAAACAACCCACTTTCGGGTTTCGGACCGAAATCGGGTTTTTTTTTTCTGCAACACGGGACATCGTGAAGGAATATGGGACTTAAGTAGTACATTGACATTTTCGGCGACCTTCCGTTTGTCTCCACAGGCAAATGGGGGTCAATTTGTCTGTGGAGGCAAATTGAGACTTCAATTTGCCTGTGGAGACAAGCTACGTAGAGTTTGTCTCCACAGACATGAAAACCCTCATTATGGATATGGTCTATATCCATAATGATTTTGGCCTGGTACTGGCCTACGTAGCTTGCGTCCGGACGCAAGCGGCGACTCAACGGACTCGCCCAAATACGCTTTATGAGAAGCCGTTTTTTTTTTCAAACCCTTTTTCGCTGGCCATCTCGACTCACGACATGACTCATGTCTTAGTTCTATAATAATCGCTGCAGTTGTGGTAATTGAACAAACAATGATCATGCGTTGTGCGTCACCCTCCTTGTCGTGTCGCACCGTTGCTGTGATTTTGCATTTGCTGTCATCGTGGGTTGATGTTTTGCATGCACTCACGCACACCTGTTCCGCCAATTCCGTTGCTTTCACTGTTGCTCGTGGATACTCGCCAACGAAATCCACAACCTCGTCGTTTCTCCATCGCCACTCCACTGATCTTCCCATCACACACATCACTTCCCCATCTTCCTCCACATCAACACATGTTCAACATGCACTTGCAATCTGCCCATCCCACACTTCGACATGCCAACATTGCAATGACACTGGCTTCTTCTGCTGTTGCAAAACACAATTGAAGCATGCCTTCTTTCCAGTTCTCACAAAAAACAGCAGCAGCACACTCGAGCAACTTCCACCCCAGCGACGGACAGCATCATCAATGCGAACAACTCACCAAACCAACAGCAGCAGCACCATGCTCGATCAACTTCCACTCCAGCGACGGACAGCATCATCAATACAAACAAGTCACCAAACCAACGGCACCGTGCTCGATCAACTTCCACCCCAGCAACGGACAGCATCATCAATGCTAACAAGTCACCAAACCAACAGCACCGTGCTCGATCAACTTCCACCCCAGTGATGGACAGCATCATCAATGCAAACAAGTCACCAAACTCACGGCACTGTGCTCAATCAACTTCCACCCCAGCAACGGACAGCATCATCAATGCGAACAACTCACCAAACCAACAGCACCGTGCTCGATCAACTTCCACTTCAGTGACAGACAGCATCATCAATGCAAACAACTCACCAAACCAACGGCAGCATGCTCGATCAAATTCCACTCTGGTGACAGACAGCATCATCAATGCAAACAACTCACCAAACCAACGGCACCGTGCTCGATCAACTTCCACCCCAGCAACGGACAGCATCATCAATGCGCGCAACTCACCAAACCAACGGCATCATGCTTGATCAACTTCCACTCCAGTGACAGACAGCATCATCAATGCGAACAACTCACCAAACCAACGGCACCGTGCTCGATCAACTTCCATCCCAGTGATGGACAGCATCATCAATGCGAACAACTCACCAAACCAACAGCAGCAGCACCGTGCTCGATCAACTTCCACCCCAGCGACGGACAGCATCATCAATGCGAACAACTCACCAAACCAACGGCACCGTGCTCAATCAACTTCCACTCCGGTGACAGACAGCATCATCAATGCGAGCACCTACGGGCAGGGTGTCAGCACTGGCGCATTCAGCATGCATAATGCAACACAAGACCCAAATCCACAGCCAGCCACAGCACCTGCCAATGGTGACATCCATCAAGTGTCCCCGAGTCCACCTCGACATATTTCAGTTGCGCCAAACCAATCCTTGATTGGTGTTGCCACTGGCCTCGGTGTATGCCTCAACAGTGGCGACGACAACACCAGCAACAACAATGTTGACCACAACAATGCCAACACCAACTCCAACAATGATGACAATGGCAATGTTGGCTTCAATATTGACAGCATAAGCAATGGAGATGACAACGGTAATGGAGATGAAAATGGCAATGATGGCTACCTTGTCACTTTGCCTTCGCAGACTCTCCATGACAACAACGCCTCTGGAATCAAAACTATGCCGATGAAGTGGGACCTTCTGCCTTGGCGTACAGCCAAATTCTCTGTCTCTGTCAGCGCTGCACAGCGGCTTTGCCACAAGCTCATGGTGGCTGAGGTTCTTCAGATTCGTGCTCGTGCAGTACTCAACACCAAGAAACACAGCCCAACCACAGATGACTTCACAAAGTTTGTCTTTGGAGGCCACTCCATCATCTTCTCTTCAGCCTTTGGTCCAGCAGGGTTGGGCATGGGGTTCAAGAACTTTGTGCAGTTCATGGTTGGCTTCACAACTCAGGCATGCTTCAATCTGTCGGTGAAGGAGATGTACTCCACCAAAATTCTGCAAACTGGCAGTGGATTTCCAACCAGGGAGGAGTACATGCAGGATGGGACCTCATTTCAGATGATGGTGAAGTACCAGAAAGTGACCGACCAACTTACCTATGGTTCACTCTGGAGAAGTGCTGCAATGAAGTCCTCGATCACATGGTGCTACGAAACATGACATCCAAGAGGTACATCACCCTTGACGATGACAAAGTCCAATGCGGAAGTCGTGGCAGCAAGAGCAACCTTCGCAGAGTACGACACATCCAAAAAAATCGGTTTGGGTACGTGTGCGATGATCATCACAATGGTTGAGTTGGCCGTGTGTTTCGTTTCTCTGTGAAGTTCCAGTCAGTTGTATCCATACTCTCAACCTATTTTCTTTTCTTGCATTCCACTCTCCTTCTATTCTTTCTCAGCCTTGTTGCCAACACAATGGCATTCACCTGTTCGGGTATGCCATGTGGTCTGTTCTGGCTCAGGAAATCTCAAGGTGGAGACACGAAGTTGACACTGGATGCCATCAAGCAGCAGCTTGGGAAGGGAATGATGTGGCTGGAGGATGTCACCGTCTTATTCGATCGAGGCTACAGCTGCGAAGAGATAGTCAAGAACCTCATCGAAGTTGGAGCTGATATCCTCAGCACCCACAAGCGTGACGGATACCTCCCATTTGATTTTGGCCAACGTGAACGGAGACCGAAAGGTCAAATGGATCTTCGGATGAAAGGGATACCGTACGTTTGGATTGCTTCCACTGACAAGATACCAAACAAGGTATTGACATGCCATGCCATGAAGGACAACGGAAAGATGGTGGTTGGGGTTGAGACCAAGAGGGGTGGCTTTGAGTGGGACCTGACTCTTGTGAACTTTGCGGACGAGAAGCTGTACAACAACCTTGTCGACGCTCCTCCTGATGCAGACCTGAGGACGTCTTCCTTTCCCCAATACTTCGTGCCATTTGCCTACAACTATGGTACATCCCATGCAGTGCAAGAAGGAGAGAGGAATTTGGCGCATGCTGATCATCTCTTCCTTGCAGCTGAAGGTGGAGACGAAAGACGAGATGCCATGACCCAGGTCCACGTTGCCACAGAGGAATTCAGGCGCCGACGGGAAGCGGCCAAGGCAAGATGGTCGTCACACATCCACGACCTTCAGGTTGAGGGACTGACATGTGCCCAACGTGACCCACTCTGGTTCATGCTACGGAAGTTCGCACTCACAAGCTCATCAACATACAAGCTCATTTCGACTATTCTTCAATCAGAGGAGTGGGTTGACAGAGCCAACATGAGCACCTTCGATATTGCAGCATGGAAGACAGTTGCAGAGTATCTTGGGATCGACCATGGCGCAAAATTGGGAGACCTTGATCGAACTAAGAAAATGCGGAAGATCAACGACAGGGCCCATTCGGTGTACAAGGCGCTGACAGAGAACAGCATCGACTTGGCTGCTTTGGAAGAGAAGATGCTCGACGCGTTGAGCAAACGTGCAGAATCGGTTCCTGACTCGGACAGTGCCACCAGTGCCTCTCATGAGGATGATTCAGCTCCAGGCAACACACTGTCGGATGAGCAGATACTGCTACATGCATTACTCTGTGACCACAGTGTGTTGTCTCAAGCAGCAGCTGAGGAAGAAATCCGAGCATTGGTCGGGCTCTTCTATGGTGACAACAACTCTCGTGGACTGGGCACGTTGCTATCAAAACTGAAGAAGATCCTACAAACGAAGTGCAAGTTTCATCGACGATACTGCCTCATGACTACAACAATGCTGAAATCAATCCACACCAAAAGATATCCAGCATCCAGGAGGGACAAGATCGCTGCTGCAGACCTCCGGAGAATGCTGGTCAAACAAGACCAAGCACAGCCGTCCGCACCTGCGAACACTTCTCAGCCATGCAACAACAGGACGGAGTCGGAGGATGCAGGTACCAACAAATACCTGCAGGAGCTGCAGATGCGCCTCATGCAACAGGTGCTGTTCTCCTGGTATATGAAGCCCCGCAAGGGTGAAGAGGGAGAACCAATCCAGCTCGGGTTAGACAACGAAGACCCTTTGATGGAAGAGGTGATGACACATGCCAACATTTGTGGGCCCAACACTCGACTGAAAGCTGCATTCAGTGCTGGGCTGGTGAGGCATCCTGACCAGCCTTATGCTCGAGCATCAGTGGACTTTCTTGCAGTTGTGGGAGAATCTGCCAGTGAACTACAAGAAAAGGTGTTCGTGGTCGAAATGAAAACTCGAGCATCACCAAAGACAGAACTGGACGAAAAGGAGTGGCATTCAAAGGCAAAACAACGACCTGGTCACCCAATCAACAACAATGCGTTCTTCCCACTGCAGGATGATGAGTTCAGAGCGGCTTTTTCAAGACCAGAGGAAATGATACAGTTGTTGCATCATTCATTTGTCTTTGGTGTTCCGAACGCCCTCCTTTGCATTGGTACGTATCTGAAGTGATATCATCATTTCCCGTCCTTGCATGACAATCCACATCACTAACCTCCATCCTCTATCTTCACTTGTCATGAAAATCACCTCACAACATTGGATTGCAACGGGACGAACTGTGTCACCACATCACAGGCAACACGGCAGCAAAACCAATTCGCACCATTGCAACCAGCTTCAGACCATCACTTCTTGCAGCCTACAGCAGGGTGCTGAAGGACCTCCACAAAATGGTTCTGGAATTCGCATACTCGGAAACTCCTGTAATGGGGGCGACGGCATCACCATCCTATGCATTGTTGACAAGATTTCTTGCTTTCATGTCGACGCAAGCACCATTTCGAGGGTGTAACGAGGTCCTCGCATCGCTCACAGAGGACGACCTCATGCAGGAGGTACGGAAATGGCAAGCCTGTCACAAGCACCTGAAGTTTCCAGTACCCAAGGTGAAAACCTTCCTGCCCAAGATCTACTCCGTATGGAATTCGTTGAAGGGAGGCTCAGACATAATGACGAGGATGATGGAATCACATTCTCCGGACCTGCCCATCCCAACCATGGGCTGCACTGCCGTCTCACGACAGCTGCAAGTCATGTTCATGGCCATTCACAAGGTCAGCCAGCATGTGGATCCGAATCGGCCAGCAGACAACACTGACGTTATCGAAAGTGACACGCTCGGCCACTACAGGAACAGGGTGAATCAGTGTCGCAGTTTCCAGCAGACCATGGTGGAAATCAACACGTGCTTCCGGCACATGTTGCAGCGCCTATGCGATGACGACGAGGTCCAAAAGGCTGAGGCTGATGGCAACCATTCTGGCACTATATCGGTCCATTGCAAAAGGATCCCACACGGTATACCAAGGCTCTTCGAAGGTAATCCTCCAACAAATTCGAGTTCGGTACAACCAGCGGAACTACAAGGCATCCTTCGCCTGAAGGCCACTCCAGATACCCCAAGACAAGGCAGAATACGTGCCAACATGAAGAAGAGAGAGCACATCCCAAGGAAGTGCGTCGCCAAACGAGGAACCTGCGTCGTTTGCAACATCGTGACTCCCTGGGTGTGTGCGGGATGCCATATGTTTGTGTGTGCACAGTCAAATGAGGAAAAGAGGGCGTGGATGGAGACACAAGGGATACCACCTACCCTGGCACTGTGCAATTTCCCTGTGAAGAATGTGGCAGCGGTGGTCGAGAACACATGCCATCATCTTCTCCACCGCAACCCAACATTATGGTGTGCTGAAACCAACCTGGACTACACCAAGCGCAGCACAAATGAGGAGGTCCAACAGAAGAAGGCAGATGCCCGGGCAAAGCGTGCTACCGCAAGGATCGCCCAAGAAAGAGCAAGGCTTGCCACGGCAATTGCTGCAACTGCAGAAGCTGATGCCGAAGATGCATTGCTTGCCCAGGCCTCTGCTGTTCCTGCCCATGGACTGAACAATACTGGTGCAAACATCTCAGATTCTACCGATGGACCAGATGAAAGCAGTGGTGTCATGGCGCCAGATGCAACCATGCAGATCATGGGGAGGAGAGATCAGGACGTCTACGAGGCAGGGTCAAGGAGAGAGGGCCCCTTTGTGGCCACTGCGGACGCTGTGGAAGAACTGGGCACTGACCTCCGCAGAAGCGAAACAACCATGGCACAGCAAACAAACAATGTGCCACCATCAATGGTAGACACATCGCTTCGACACGCGTCGGTCAGAGATGGAAACAAATGGAATACACTGGAAGGAGACTTCGATTGCCAGTCAGTATCGACCAATTCAGCAGCCAGAGATGTACATGTTGGAGCAACTGTGGTGCAACGATCTGGTTCAAGACTTCGGAAGAGACGAAGAGGAGAAAGAAGGGGTGTCCCAGCAACTTTGGGTCAGACGACGTGCGATGCCTCTTCTTCGACATTGTCTGTTGGCACCGATGGTGACTTTGGAAATGGCAACAACCATCCTGCCACATCGAAAGGAACTTCGGGAGGAAGACGAACCGAGTATGGACCATGTGACGAAGATGTGATTTTGGTGGATACGAGAAGAGAAGCCTCTGCCTCCGTCCATGTTGCTGCCAAGAATTCGACACCAAAGCCAAGCAGAGGTGCCAATGCAAGAGATGGAAGTCCGAACAGACTATCACACACAATGAAGAGGGAACTCGCGGCAGCCAGGCAGCGTACGAGGAAACGAATGCGATCAAGAAATGATAACTTGATGTAAGGATCCAGGAATAATGGAACTGTCATAAGATTAGATTTGCAAGGAACTCATGTGCCATGAGGAGGAGGAGAGAGGATGCACTGTTGTCGCCAAGTATTTGTGAAAAGCTGCACCAAAAGCACCAGAATCCGGTGCCGGGATTGTGAAGGAGACAGTGCCGAAAAACTGATGCATGATGAGAAGCACGACAAGCATGTTGGTGGACGCAGGTACCAGACATCGAAATAGCAAGGTAGAATATGATTACCCCAGATCCCATGACGTCGAGAAAGCAAGACAGGCGCACGGAAAGGAACCCCTGAGACATGACCAATGACGCCGTGCTGTATCGTGTTTTTTTTTTAAAATCGCCAAATAAATGTGTTACTCGAAGGAGTCAGAAAAAAAAACAACCCACTTTCGGGTTTCGGACCGAAATCGTTTTTTTTTTTCTGCAACACGGGACATCGTGGAGGAACATGGGACTTAAGTAGTACAAGTGGTATTTTCGGCGAGCTTGCATTTGCGTCTCCACGCAAATTGGCCCAATTTGCGTCCGGACGCAAACTGAGCGTTCAATTTGCGTCCGGACGCAAGCTACGTAGAGAATGCGTCCGGACGCAAGAAAAACGTCATTATGGATATTGTGTTTGAGTGCCATGGTAGGGTGGTATGCTTGCGTTTTGTGCTCCCATGGCAGCCAGAGTGATAATTGACCACTCGGATCCACAATCTCGGTGGCAAGTTTGGAGAATTCTGGTTCCAATGCTTGCGTGATCGTGACGTCAGCGATGGTTGGAACACTTCTTTGGAACAATAAGAACAAGAAAACATGGGAACCAGAAGCCAAAAACGTCCGTGAATGATAAGGGTGCTTGGCGGATCACATCAGTGCTCACCGAGCAAGAGAGCAACAGCCACCAAACTTTAGGATTATATATATAAACGCCATATGATGCTACAATGGCAAGATAAGTACAGTAACACTCACACGAGAAAATTCCGGAGAGTTTGACTATGGTTGATGCTGTTCTTGGCCTGTTTTTGTTCGGGACTTATGTAGAAAGTGTACTACGATCTACACAGCAGTTTTTTATCCAATTGTAACCAACTGTAACAAAAAGTGTTGGTTACAGCTGTTTGTTCGAGGCAGCAGAGTAGTCTCACGCAGACCATGCACCGAAGAGAAATCACCATAGATTTGTTGGACGCCCTGTGTTGGTGGCCAATCCCTTTGTGGTTTGTCCGCGTGCTGTCGTTTTTACGAAGTCCAACCACGTCTTTCATGTGAGCATGTCGTTGTCTTTGGGTAGTTGTTTAGTACCCACGTGCTGCGAGCTATTCTGTGCATCGCTCGGATACCCATAATAGGGAGATATCGCATGTAAAATGAAGCCACCCCTGGAACCTGTCGTGGTGACAACTAGTGGGGAGCTCTCCCCAAATGTTCGCGTTCGCATTGGATCTTGGAGGGACTGAAATAATCAAATTAATCATACAATGACGTCATCAATATGGTCTAGCCTAATCTATGCTGTTGAGTAGCCTTCCTCGGTGGAAGACTATGACAACAGGAAGTTCCTTCCTCTCCACTTATTGTTTCCATTCACAGCAAACAAAAATGAATGCTCAACGCTTCCACATGCATGTTCGTGCTTGTTGGTATCACTGCCTACTGTTCCGTTTCCGTGTTTCTGTCATACAGGTCATATGTAGCACTTGCCTCGTATGTGTTCCCACTCTAGATTTCCCCAAAGCACAGCCCCAACCCTCCTCCATCCCCAGACCGCTGCCGACCCATCCACTGGCAGGCAGAGGTGATCCACGAGCTATGGCACATGATGCTGCAACAGCGGTCTAGTCGGAACCACGCGCTTCACGAGGAAGGAGAGCGCGATGTGATGTCCCAGCGCATGGGATTTTACTTCCAAACACTCCAAGAGATGTCACCATGACCCATCCCCACCCACCTTTGCCAGCTCGCCCAGCAGGTCCCAACGTCGGAGCCACGACAGGCAGAATGGCTGTTCACTCTGCTAATAATAATAACTCAGTGATTACATCATAGATGTGCCTCAAGGCTTTACCCTCGCCGCCGCCGGCCCCGTAGGACCAGGCTTTGAGCGAGCCGTCAACTGTTGCCACTCATCCTATTCCCAGCCATGCTGCCATGGCCTGTCGTTCTGCCTGCATAGATCAAGCCCTGCATCTGGCCTTCACTGCCACTTGTACCGCCGTCATAGAGTGCACCCACTGCTGCATTTGCAGATCGGTTTCATACTCAATATTCTGGCCATTCCTGAGCAGGTGAAGCTCCGATGCCGTCATGTTGCTGCTCGCGCTCTGTTGCATCCGTTGCACCTGTCAGCGCAGGTCCTTCATCGTTGGATGCTGATCCGCGTCATGTACTTTTTCGTTCCTGGCAATCCAAACCGTCCACGGTACTTTCCAGATCCACCGCACCATCTCTCGCGCCCACGCTCTCGCGTCTGGATATATGCACTCGTTCGTCATCATCCACTGTGTCTGCTGGCGGACCTAATCCCTATGGATGAAACCAAGCAGGAGGGGGTACCAACCGATGTAACTTTGTGGCCCGTCCACTCGGAGCTTTCGCCTCCATTTCACCAGCCCCACTCTCATATTTCGCACCAGTCGCGGACATGCGCTTACCCGCACCATGCGGTCGAGAAGTTCTGACGTAGAGGTCTGCCAGGCTTCCTGGTGTTTGCTACAGCGGAGCACATGCATCGTTGTCTCGTCCTGCTGGCAGAACTGACACTTCGGCGTCTCTCGCTGACCAACCTGGTGCAGCTTCTTGTTGACTCCGACGAAGCCTGATGACCACTTCGAGACAAACTTTGCCACCTCTTTGTTCTTCTTGGCCGCGCGCGTCTTCTTGTATGTGCACCAGTCCACCTATGTCAGTTGATCTTCGTCCCACTGGAACTTTGATGCCCAATAGGTAGCTGCGTTGGCAGACTGCAGCAGCTCGTGGAGCTCCTTCGCGTCCACATGCGAGTAGTCGGCGTTGCGGAGACGTAACCTCCATCTGTTCGTAGACGCGTGCCACCTTTTCACCCGACGTTGGCTCTCTGTCAGGCTCCAGAACTGCTTGGCGTGGTTGTTGACTACTACGTTGAGTTTCTCCAGCATTGTCAGTTGCTTGTCAGTGTCATCCTGGTGGCCTTTCACCCACTTCCAGTGCAGTATCGCCAGAATCCTGTGCCGCAGCTCTCGAATCTCAGCCAGGACATCCCAGTCGCGTTGGCCTGGGCGTAGTCCATCCTCTTGGGCCTGCAACATTGCCTGCTTGCCGTCAAGTGCAATGGTAATCGCACACGAGGCGTCCAGACCTCGCATCCTGGCTATCACGGTAAGCGACGCCCAGATTCCCGCAAGTTCGCTTCTGTAAGCACTTTGCACTTCGGACGGGCCCGGGACGAACGTCTGGCATGTCATACTTGCCGTCGTCGCCTCGTCGTACAGAATAGAAGCCGCGGTCCCTCTGAAATCTTTGAATGATCCGTCACTCACCACGAGCAGCTGGGATCTCCGTGCAGCGCACTCGGCCTCCTCGAGACTCAGTTCGCCTTGCAGATTCTCCACTGGGTCGTAGGGTTCTTCGCGCTCATCGATCGGCTGTGCCAATCCGACGAAGCCGTCCCACATCATGCCGGTTTCCGTGAGAGTCACCAAGACACGTTTGGCTCCTGTTGGGAGACTGTCTGCTGTGCCTCGCCGAGAGTAGAGCTGCCTGCGGGTTCTGCTGTTTCGACGAAGCGAATATCGCTGTGGGGGCTGTGCCCCCGTGTCGAATATATTGTGGCCGTAGGTATCCTTCCATCACCGCCAGGACCCATCGTCGCGGTACCACCTACCGAGCGGCTCGTGCAGGAGAAGGCCTCGAAAACACATGGACTTGCACCAGTGTTGCCATTCTCGCCACCATCCGCTTGGTAGTCGCTCCGGCTGGTTGGCCCAGCGCTTGGGTATGCAAGACGCCATGGTGCCGTCGTGAGCCTCGCCGAGTATCCTTGTGCCATTGGCCGATACAATGTCAGACAAGCGTAGCACTCCCAAATTCTGGCGCACCATGTTCAGGTGACGGAGCTGTGCTCCTTTGATGCTTTGTTCCAGTCAGATATCCGTGAGGAAGCTCTCTCCTTCCCATTGGACCTTCGCTGTCGTTGTCGTCTCATAAATCTGGATGCTGGTGTCTTGGAGTTGTTGCCATAGCCCCGTCACCCAGCACTGTGTGGCACAGTGGCCCACACTATCGAAGGGGTACTGGAAAATAGATCTGCCCGTTCCCAGCTCTTCCTTGAGTGCCAGAATAGAGCATTCGATCATCTTTCCTGTCTGGGTTCCTTGATGCACCTCATCAAACGCAAGCTGTATTTGTGAAATCAGCTAGGCGTTGGCCGGGTTAATGATTCCCAACCCGCCAAGCGAGGTTGTGCCGTACACAAGGGCCCGTGGGAAGTTCCTGGACACTCCCATTTTTGGAAGTGACGCCAGCAGCGCCGGAGCCATGACTAGTTGCCATTGTTGTCTGGAAAGCTGCGTCATCGGCAGGGCATACTCGATCGTCTTCAGGAACCTCAGCGATAGCGCCGACTTAGCGTCTTCCGGTGATATCTGTGCTGCCTGCATTCTTCCTCCGAAATCCTTGGCCTTCGCTCTCATCCTCTGCATCTGCTCTGTCTGGTCGCCGTCGAAGTCAATGAACACTCCCAGTGTGAACAGGGGTTGGTCCATCGTCTTGTAGGGTATCTCTGACCTGACACCGTTTCCGTCCTCGATTTGGATGGCGGTGCGAGTGTCGACGTCCTTCCAGCCCCACTCGCCTTTGACGAACTCGGGCTGGATGGCCCACCAAACTGACTTAGCAGGAACCAACGCCCCGCCTGTCACTCTCAACAGCCAGCTCCAGTTGTGGACCATACTCTTGAATGCCTCCGTATCGGCTCCTTCGCTGCCTGTGACCTCCAGTCGGACCAGATCCATGTCGTCAACAAATGCCAAGCCAAGGATCTCAATGACCTCTCCGTTGGGCGTCGTCACTTGGGATGCATGGCCCAACTTGAGCATAGCATTGAACATTACGGAGCTGATGACGGCCCAAATCGCAGGGCCCGCTCCGTTGCCTTGTCCAATGCCATGCATTTCACAGTCTGCGCCTCGACGGTATGACCTATCTGACACCCCGTACGCTGTGCTGATGCGGTGGTCGGCGTCTCGAAGGGTCTTGAACATGCTCCGCGTGGCTGCCCCATTTGCGCCTGCCGCTATCATTGCAGCTGCCGCAAAGTTGGGGACGATCCTGTCGTAACACGACTTGGCGTCATTCGAGCAGAACCCAATCGCCACCTTCTGTTGGAAACCCAGATCAACACTCAGCCTCTTGTTCAGGGCGGCACTCATGGCAGATTTGCATTTCCTGCTGCTGAATTGAAACCCGGACAACCAGCCTGCCTCCTCAGCAGTCTTCATCATTTGCCTGCCCAATCTCTTATTGTTCAGGTTGAACTGGGAGTCCATGAGTTGAATGGTCCTCATTTTCTCGATATTGAACACTTGGGCCTTCTTCAGGATCTCAACGTCTGTGATCCGTTGCCATGGTCGGGGTGAGTGTCCCGTCTGGTATGGGACATCACGCAACTGCATGTCTGTTCTAGCCAAGCTATCCACCATCATTGCTGCCTTGTAGTGGCCAAAATGTGGGTTGCTTGGCTCCAAGTTGGTGAGCTCTGTTTTTTGCTTCCACGCTTTCTGGTGATCCTCAACTGTGAGTTTGGTCTTGTCCTGTGCTATGGGCTCTAGTGCTGCGAGTAGGGTCCGGATCATGGGGTCAAGTTCGGCTGGAGACGTGCCCTCCTTGTTCACCTGTTGGGCTGCGAGTTCCGGTGGCCAGATACGATCCATGACACCTTTGTCTCGACCTGTCATACAGGGAGTACCGTTTGCTTGTGAGAACCTTCGCTTGTTCTCCCAGATACACGCAGTGACAATCTCATGTTGTTTGGTGCATTCATGAAGCCTGCCATCTTCATTGGTGAACAGGACTTTGGTGGTCATTGACTTGTCCTGACCGAAGATCGCTCGAAGGCGGCCTGCTTGCTCCCTTTGTCTCTCACAGTTCAGCAGAAGATGTAGCGCAGTTTCGTATTCTTGATCATGAGCATCGTGGCGTTGCCTCGCAATCTCCACCAGGTAGTGTTGTTGCGCTTGTGTGTGATGTTTTTTCTGTGTGTAATAGGCTGCGTATGCTTCAGACTGTTTCTGTTTCGCTTGCTCCAGCGTTGCCTCGCTGTCCAGCCCCACTGACTTCTTGGTGCGTTGTCGAAGGGACGAACTGACTTTGACACCGGACATGTGCTTCACTTCCAAGGACCAGAACTTGATCACGTTCCTCGCGTGTTGCAGGTCGGGAGACCACGCCACGGCACCCATTCTCAGCTTGCGACACTTCTTCTCTGCGTATCTTCTGATCTCATAGGTCTGCACCAAGAGCTTGTCGTACTGGAGTTGTTGGGCAGGGGTCAGTCGCCATCCTTGAGATTTCGCCAGGCGCCATATATCTTGCACCCGTTCGCATATGTTGTGCTTTCTGTACTCTTCCAACAGTGCGTCATTGTACTTCTGGGTGACACGTAGGTCACTGAGGACCAACCGCCTGGGCTGAGAGGTCCAGATGGGCTTCACGGCCACACCTAGGACTTGCTCGAAACCAACGTCGACCCATACCGCTCTGTGGTCGGATGGTATGGCCTTGCCAAACCCCAGGTAGCCTGCCTTCTCCAGATGCACTCCTTCCGACGCGAATATCGCGTCGATAGGCACGTTGTTTCGGTTTCTTTGTTGGGTAGCTTGCCTTGCCTGGTCTCCTGTTCTATTCCATACCGCGTTCTTCAGCCCTGTGGCCTCCAGAAGGCGAGCAGTGGTACTGTCCAGGACGTCGTCGTTGAGGTCGACCCCCAGTATAATAGTGTTGCCTTCAGTTCGCCATTTCCTGATCTCATTGGCCATGTCGTTGCCCCACGCCTCGTGCGGGTCTTCTTCCCGACCTGCCGCTGCCAGTACTCTCACCTGCTGGGACCACACTGTAGGCTGTTCACTCTGCTACATGCTATGTCCCACATCGCAGCTACCGTTCCCCAGCGCAAAAAGCGTGGATGTGTCGCCGCATCTCCCAGCCTGCGAGCTGGAGCCCCGAAGCTGACTGCGTGGGCGCTGCCCTGTCTCCTGCCGTTGACGTCCAGTGACGCTTAGCGTAACATGCATGCTCTAACTACACCTACACTATCTAATGCACGCTATCAAATGCACACAATCGAATACACCACAAGGACAGCAGCTTCCCCAACATCATCCGTTCCTGCCAGATGACTCATTCAGAAAAACGAGGCGACACAAAGCGCCTACGGCGCATAGTTAAAGACTATAATCTATGTGGTAAACAACAACTACGACTTCTCCAAAACATGTCTCGACATGTGTGAAAGTAGTTGCCTGAGGACAAGACCTGCGCAGAGGCCAGGATCAGCTTCGTGCATGCTGCAACATGGCTGACTCGAACCGTTCACATCAACGTTAGTCTAGGAAAGAAACAAGGCAATTCAAGAACAATGAAGATGCGAACCGAAGAAACATGTACGCTTCTGATTGGATAAAAAATTGTCAATTCAGTTTACTTCCGCGTGGAGTTCGTATTTGGCGGGACTCTTCAAATTACATGCCATGTCAAACGAAACTTTCGTTTGACATGGCGTGTAATTTGAAGAAGCGAAATTCTCATCCACCCCCCCAAAGAAATGTCTCTATCAGGTTATTTTGGACCCTGGGACTCATCAAATTACATGCGATATCTCCCTAATGACGTTTTTCTTGCGTCCGGACGCATTCTCTACGTAGCTTGCGTCCGGACGCAAATTGAACGCTCAGTTTGCGTCCGGACGCAAATTGGGCCAATTTGCGTGGGGACGCAAATGCAAGCTCGCCGAAAATACCACTTGTACTACTTGAGTCCCATGTTCCTCCACGATGTCCCGTGTTGCAGAAAAAAAAAACCGATTTCGGTCCGAAACCCGAAAGTGGGTTGTTTTTTTTTCTGACTCCTTCGAGTAACACATTTATTTGGCGATTTCAAAAAAAAAACCTAGCGATGCAGCACGGCGTCATTGGTCATGTCTCAGGGGTTCCTTTCCGTGCGCCTGTCTGGCTTTTCTGACGTCATGGGATCTGAGGTAATGAGCTTTTACTTTTTGATTTCGATGTCATTCACCACGCTCCTGACAACAACACCAAAATCCTGGCAACGGTGTAACACAACAAGGAGGGTGGAGCACGAATCATGATTATTGTTTGTTCAATTACCACAACTGCAGCGATTATTATAGAACTAAGACATGAGTCATGTCGTGAGTCGAGATGGCCAGCGAAAAAAGGTTTGAAAAAAAAAACGGCTTCTCGTAAAGCGTATTTGGGCTAGTCCTTTGAGTCGCCAATTGCGTCCGGACGCAAATTGGCCCAATTTGCGTGGGGACGCAAACTGCACCTCCAATTTGCGTCCGGACGCAAGCTACGTAGGCCAGTACCAGACCAAAATCATTATGGATACTGTCTTGTTCTCGTTGGTCACCGACATTTGCGAACACTCGGAACAAACGTTATGTGCCACAATGTCCAACCACCATTATTGTTTGCAATAGCCATGCAGGAACACCCAACATTTTGTCCGATTTTTACGTTTCTAGATCGTGACCTAATTTACCGGGACTTAATACACTGCGTTGAGACAGAAAAGTGAATCGCCTGAAATCCTGAAAATCGTAGATAGGGTTACGCTATTGCTCTTCAATTGTCGTTGGTCCAGGCACGAGAGAGACCGGACAAAACCGGAGAAACTAGGTCAGACCGGACAGACCGGACAAAATGACCGGACAAACCGGACAGACCGGACAAAACGACCGGACAGACCGGACAAACCGGACAAAACGACCGGACAGACCGGACAAACCGGACAAAATGACCGGACAGACCGGACAAAACAAACGAATCAACCGGACAAAACTCAAGAATTTATCGAACTATTTAACGGACGTTTGGTCGATTATAACGGACATTTGGATCGTGAAGAAACAGACAAAACTACTTCGCACTGAGTGACGCAAGCCAACCCAAACCACAAGAACAGATCAGCGAAACAAGACAACAAGCCAGCTTCGCACTGAAGTATGGCATCATGCCAATGCAAATGTCCGGCTCTATTGCATTATGTGTGTTGTTCTTATTAATGTTTTGTGGTATGACATCAAATCTTGAAGAGTTCTGCTCCATCATCCTGATGGTATTGCACAATGGCACAACTGGCTTCAAACACATGCTTCTGCTTTTCTGTGCCATGCAAAAAGTGATCTCCAGCATTCTGAAGAACTCCAGTCTCTCATTGAAGGTCTCATGATGCAACCGTGCTCTGCTCTTGAAGTTTTCAAGTTCTGGCCCATCGATCTCATTTGGTGTTCACATCATATTCTTTTTCATACGACTCGTCCTGTGCCCACGATCAGCAATGATGACTTTTCCGCCTGCGATCTGATGCAACAATCCTTCACAACAAATAGTCAAGTCATGTTTACCTCCTTGATGGAGCCCGTGGATCCAAACGCACTTTAAGTGGTACACAGTGATTGCAATCTTGTATTTGAGAGCACCATGGTTGAACTTCTTCGAGCCCCATGCCAGATCTGTGTTGAGTGTTGAGTGTTTCTGCTCCCATGCATGAAAATCTGTGCTGTCAACTGTGGCAATGAAAGCTGTTCCCTCTGGATCATTCAATGAGCTTGGCCAAACAATCATGCCAGCTTTCATTGCTGCAATCATTTTGATCCAGCACCATAGATGATTCCATATTGCATACTATCAACATATCCCATATGCTGCAGCAAGGATGTTGGCATTCTTTGGATAGGTCCATAGAAAGCATAGAACTGCAAGGAACATTCAGAAGCCTCTTCCAGTGTTGTCATATTGTGATATTTTTGCTGTGGAAGTAGTGGTTGTGTGCACGTCATCCCAAATACCTGAAATAGTTTCCGGCCAAGATGCATAGTGAGATCAGAACATGGGATTTCTTTGATCCATTGTCATGTCAAGAAACAAAGGGCAACGACCAGTTCAGCAATAAAACCTTGTTCCAGGACACCCAATGGTTAAGCGATGAGCATTTGTACAGAGGGTATGTATGGCTTCTGTTGATGTGATGTGGTGGCAATGCTGCTGGCTTTGTTGTCATTGGTATTCTCTCCATTAGGTGTGAAATTGCCAATATGTTTGGTGCATTATGGTTGATCTTCCCTACTTGAGGATTTGTCAACATCATTGCTGTGCTCTTGGTTGTGAGATTGATGCTGTTGCAATGTGCAAGCATTGAGTCAAGAGAAAAGAAGTTTCAACATAGAAAGTCTGTGTCAGAAATATTCATTCTCGAGGGCATTTTCCATGGGACTCCAATCATTGTCATCCAATGCAAGGAAGACATCAGAGTATGTGGAGTGCAAGTCCTGTCATAGCCAAAGTGCTGTGGAATTTTGCAGCACAAGTGGGATAGATGGATCATGGTTGTGGATCACCATAGTGAGAGAAGTCCAAGACATTGATGATGCTGTTCCTGTGGCTGCTTACCTTGAGGCAGGCACTGTCATCATGACAAGAAAGGGCAAGAACGAATGAAGCTTGATTTGTGAGCTTTCTCTCTCTGCATTCTGTTGTCCTCACTTTGGTTGTATCACTGTCTTGTCATTGTGTTCTATGTTTGCTGCAGGTACTTGGCAACTTGGTCTGTTCTTTGTCTATTCTTGGCACAACACATCAAGCAGTCCAATCAGAGAATGCTTCTTGCTGCTCCTGCATCCGTGGATGGACAAGCTTGCATTTTCGCAACAGTTCGTTCTTCTCGAATGTTTGGGGCAAGCTCTCTTGTTTTATCTCTCAGGAACTCAGACAGCCAGGCATCATGCCAAGCTCAAAGAATCGCACAGAAGCCAAATCCTGAGTGAAATCATCATTGTTCCACAGAATCAACAAGAAAGGAGTGGTCAAGACATAGCACAAACACCACAGCATACTCCAAACATCCCCACAATGTCAAGAAGAGAGGGTTGTATCAAGTGAAAGGCTAGCAAAGCAAAATTCATCATTCTACAGGACTTGCTAGATGGTGTCTTGCCAATGACTGAAGAAGAGTTATCTGCTGCAGAAGTGTGGGACACATGCTGCTTCCACATGGCTGAATTTGTTGATGTTGTGCTCAGCCAGTTTGAAGCTCACCTTTGCGATCATTGGAAACAGTTGGGCAAGAAAGAGTTGCACCCCATGGTGGAATTGGCCTCATTGGAACATGATAGATGCATACACCCAAGAGAAGCAATGAATTCTTGTGGAGGCTTGGTGCTCAACATGTCCACTGCAAGTATGCTCCTCCAACAAGACACCCAAGAAGCTGAACAAATGGAGGTGACACCATCAGAGTTGCAGCAAACCTGACCAGTATATATGTGCAATTTGGAAAACGCAAATTCAAAGAACACATCTACCAGGAAGTGTGACAAATCAAGCTTATTTTCTATCTTGAAACCAAGCACAGCAACCCTTAATTGAGCAGAGCATATTGAACTTGAGCAGAGTGTCTCAGAATGGAGTATGAAACAGTAAGAACCAGCATCACTCTTCACAGCTTTTGCTGTCTACTTTCCACATACTAATCGCATCAACCGAAAATACTTGCCGGAGGTAGTCCTCCACACTCAACCCAGACACTCGCAATGTTTCTCCCATTTGATCCATCGCACGTCACCGCGCCGGCCTTCAGTGCTGGTTTGGGCCACTGTCCGTTAGCAGCGTCCGTTAAGTTCGTTAATTTTGTCCGGTCTATCCATTCTGTCCGGCCGTTTTGTCCGGTCTGTCCGGTCATTTTGTCCGGTTTGTCCGGTCGTTTTGTCCGGTCTGTCCGGTTTGTCCGGTCGTTTTGTCCGGACTGTCCGGTCTGTCCGGTCGTTTTGTCCGGTCTGTCCGTTTTGTCCGGTCATTTTGTCCGGTCTGTCCGGTCTGACCTAGTTTCTCCGGTTTTGTCCGGTCTCTCTTGATGGGTGTGAACGAACCACAATTGAAGTAAAATAGCGTAACCCTAATTATGCTTTTTGGGATTTCGGCTGATTCACTTTTCTGTCTCAACGCAGTGTATTAAGTCCCGTTAAAGTAAGTCACGAGCTAGAAAAGTGAAAATCGGACAAAATGTTGGGTGTTCCTGAACTTCGCTTGTGTCCATTCATCGTCCATTCTCTGTCAAGGGCACCAACGAAGAACACTGCGACATTCATTACCGTTTCCAAGTGTTTCTCTCTCATCTCCTTCACTGTCCATCTGGAGCCATTTCGAGCTGTCGGCACAACAGCGTCCAATCCTGTGCGGTGCTACCGCGATGTCTCAAACGCCGCGACCGGAAACGAGACAGCGCTTGCGAGTGTCCCTGCCAACAGTCTGTTGTCATGAAGGAGAGCACCAGCACTCACATCGCATTCCTCCGCTCTCGATCCTTGGAGCTGAACGTGCCTGCGTCCTCGCTTCAGAGAAGCAGAGAGGCAGAGAGAGACAGAGAGAGCATTGCCACTTCATTCATAATACACAAACACATCCACGTGCCAACACCAACACCGAATCTGCTGTGTTGGTCTTCCTGCAGCTGCTCGTTGACTTTTGCACTGACTGGTGATACTTTTATAATAAACAACTTGGCGACTGCACCAACATCGAACCCAAAACACTTGATCGTCCATCACAAGTGGGGAGATATAATACCATCTCTCTGTCTCTCTTCATCAGCGCTGCCATCGTGATCAGCAGCCACTCTTTCAAGACAGTGTCGGTATAGCCCGACGGGTCTCGCAACATCGGACCCCGCAATACTTCGCACCATTCGAAACCATCGATCGACGAAGGCATCAAACACCATGGCAGACAAAACAACTCCCTGTGAGCAGACGGATGATCAAACGTACGCTTCATCACATCCAGGGACAGACACTCCCGATGATCCCAAGCACAGTATCTACGACGACGATGGCAACGATGACGATGACGAACAGTGGGATCAATTCCAGTTCAACACCTTCGTGGGACGCGAAGATGAGCTGGAACGATTGAACTCGATCTACGGCCGCATATGTCGCAAACCACTGACGAAGCACACTCGTGATGACAGCAGCAGTGCCGATAGCAACAAGGATGCACAGATCGTCCTCATCCACGGCTATTCTGGGACGGGCAAATCAGCATTGGTGGACCGTTTCTTGCATAGATTGAATGATGGCGCAACCAAGTCACCATCGCCGCCCCCATCGTCTCCACCATCTCAAACTGCAACATCCGCAATTGCTCACTCTGTACAGAATGAAGCACCCGCACCATCAAACAAGCGACGAACTGACTCGCATCCATGTCACTACGGAAAGGGAAAGTACGACCAATTCAATGCAGGTGGCAATCTTTCGGCTATTGTGGATGCGCTGTCACATTTCTTTCGGAGCCTTGTTGCATCTGGCGACACCGAAGAATGCGACCGGATCAGGATGGGACTCAATCAGAGGATGGATGCCACACGCCGCATGTTTGTGTGTCGAGCAATTCCGGGACTCACATCTTTATTGACAGAGAACGAAACTAACCCTGTCGACAACTGTGGAAGCGTGGCCGGGATCGTTAGCTCACATGGTGTTGTGCGCGGCAACGCAAACGAGTTGCTTCGCGAAGACCAGGCGTCGGTTTCTTCGGGCTCGATAGCTTCGGGGAGCATGATGAACACAGGCACGTTCTCCCATGCGGGATCCAAAACGAATGAGTGGGTTCAGCTGGTGTACAGCTTCAAGGTCGTTCTGAAGGCCATCTGCACGGACGGCCGTCCTCTCGTGCTCTATCTGGATGGTGAGTGATAGCAATGGGATTGTCTGTTTCATGTGTGCGATGTTCCTCCACGGCCTCGGCGCGGCATCGACACTTGCATACTTGCATGGAGTACCAGTGCGTATGTGAACCGCCCATTCCTTCCAGCTCATGTGTACGAGTACAACGTCACAACGCACCACTCTGAACCACCGTCGTATCTTTCACATTCCCAATCTCTCACATTTGCACACCTGTACTCGCACGATCAGACCTTCAATGGGTTGACGAACGATCTCTCAAGCTCACTACGGAGATCTTGATCGACCAATCCATCCGCAACCTTCTCATCATCGGATCATACCGATCCAACGAGGTGCACAACGATCCTCAGCATCAACTCACCACAGCTGTCTCACAATGGAAAAACAACGGGAAGACCATCCATGACATTCCCCTCAATGATCTCACAGTCACCCACACTGCGGAGCTCCTCGCATCGTCACTTCGGTTGGACACCATGAAAACAACGCCGCTCGCCAAGCTGCTCCACGACAAGACCAAAGGCAACGTTCTCTACACCATGCAAGCGTTGGAGGGACTGCGCCGTCGCAAGGTTCTGACTCGCAACATCCACACAATGCAATGGGAATGGGATGAGCAACGAGCAGCCGATGAAATTGATCTATCAGCGAATGTAGTCGACCTGATCACATCGAAGCTGCAGTCACTGCCTGAGGATCTTCGGAGGTGCTTGCAGATGGCTTCATTTCTGCGATCGACATTCCGCCGGTCGTTGTTGGAGACGCTGATGGACATGGAGATTGAACACCAGCAGCAGAAGGCAGATGGTGGAGGCACCATGCGTATCTTGGCAGTGGCCGAGATGAGCGTAGGTGACGCACTGAATCTAGCAGTGAAGGAAGAACTGCTGGAGAGACTCGATGTCGACACAGCAGCCGCCACAGAGATAGCTGAAGGCACAGTCACCTCAGGTGCGACGTTCCGCTTCGTCCACGACCGAATCCAACAGGCGGCCTTTTCGTTGACTCCTCCGGGTGACGAACTAGACCAAATGAAGTATCAGGTTGGTAAACACCTCATGGAGATCGCGTCTGATCCCATGCTGGGTGAAGATTGGATGTGGTTTGTGGCCGCGGATCATCTGGAGAATGCATCTTCACTCACAACCACCAACACTCTCATCCCTGAGCTTGATCTGATCAAGCTGAACCTCAAGGTTGGGCAGCTCGCCGTTGGCGTGGCTGCGTTTCTCCCAGCAATGAAATACTTGAACCGGGCATTGACGAATCTGGAAGTCAAGATAGCTGACCCTTGGAGGACGCAGCATGAGCTGTGTTTGGAGATCCACCATAGATTATCTGAGGTTGAGCTGACCCTCGGCAACTACGAGAAGGGGTCGATCCTGTGCCAGGCCATCATCGACAACTGCGACAACTCCATTGAAGACATCGTCAAGGCGAACATATCGCTCGCCGTGGCTCTCGAACGGATGGAGAGATACGAGGAGGCGTGTAACTTGCACCTTCGGTCGCTCAAGTTGCTGGGGACATTCCCAATGAGAAACCATCTATTCCTGGCACTGAGAGACTTCAGAAAGCTCAAGAAGTACTTCGCGAAGCACACGGATGAGGAGGTGCTGAACCTTCCCGTCATGACCGATCCCAACATGTTGATGACAGTGAAGATCTTACAGTACCTCGGATCTGTTGCCTACATGGTTGGCAGGGATGCGACATTGCTGCTTACAGGATTTCGCCAGGTGACGTTGATGCTGAAGCATGGGCTAAGTGGCGAAGGTGCCTATGGCTCTTATGTGACGCGCTCGGTCGCATTACATGTCATGAAGGATGTGAAATTCGCAAAACGGTTGCAAACGCTCCCGGCAAGGATTCTCGCTACGACGGACTCCAAATACATGATGTGCCAGTTCTTCATGGCAGATACAGCATTCCTGGCTACATGGTCTGAGCCTGTACATGTATGTTTCGCGGCCTTTCAAAAAGGCCATCGAGCTGGGATGGAGGCAGGTGACTTAACTCGTGCATACCGATGCTGGGGGATGTGCATAACGCATGGCTTCTTGTGCGGGGTCCCGCTTGTGTCCTTGCACCGCACTGTGAAGATGCTCCTGGTGCAAGCCGAGCATTACAACCTGACAGAGATATCCAACTCGTATGGACAAGTCCAACGTTTCTTCGAGATCTTGCTGGGCATGTCGTCTTCTCGACTTCAAGGCGAAGTGATTCGGGAGCAATCAGGTGAACAATCAATCGGGCATTGGAAGGATCAGTCTGATGTCCCATCAGTCAAAGACATGGATCGTGAGCAACGCATTCATTGGGGTGTATGGTACTGGTGCTACGAGCAATTAACGATGTACTTCGGTGAATTGGAGCTGGGGAAGATCTGCATGGGGCCATCAAAAGCTAGCGCTGGGCTCGACCATACCTTTGCTCGGCAGACCGGGAGAATGTTTCAAGGTGGGCTCACCATGTCCAGGATGGCGCAAAAGACGGACTGCAAGAGTAAGCGGAGGAAGTATCACCGCAAGGCGGCAAACTACACGGCAGAACTTCGTCTTCTGGTCGAGAGGAATGGCGGCAACAACCTCCATCGGTACCTCATCATGGAGGCAGACACGATGGCAGCAAGAAGGAAGCAACCCGAACAGAAGGTGAAGGCAGCGTACGACAAGGCCATTTCCTATTGCGCCAGATCGGGACATGTCAATGACGCGGCGCTGGCAAATGAGCTTGCCGCTGAGTACTTTCTGAACAAGCACACAGGCACACTGGCACTGTCTGGGCCTTTGCCAAGCACAACTTTGAGCGGTCCCTTACGAAGCTCCGATGTTGAGAGCACAGGTGTCCTGGATGACGATAAAGACTTCTACTGGCCGCAGCAGTATCTGGGAAATGCCATCTCGTTGTACAACGAATGGGGAGCAAGGGCAAAGGTAGAGCAGCTGTTGGAGAAGCATCCGAATCTTGTAGATCGAAGCATGCTGGAGGGTGGTGTTGGTGGGGACAACGGGGAAGGTGGCGAGCGGCGACGGAAACGAAGAACCGCCAAGCACACGGCAGACACGCGGATGTGCGTTGCCGCAGCCCACAAGATCATGGCAGAGGTGAACTTTGATGCACTGTAACTGATCCTACCATTTCAGATGCGTAACTTTACAAGCAGACTGGCTCGGAGGAGAACTCCGACTAATCTCTGTCAGCGATTGTGGAATCGCGATGATAATATAGCTAAACTAGCAGTTAGGCCAAGGAAGGATTTCTTGGCACACATGACTCGTTTTCCCACGAATTGGCCCAAACCACGTTTCGGACATAACCACGTTTGGAGCAGGCACAAGTCATTAACGGAGATCTTTGAAACCCAGGATGCATGGAAAAAAGGATTCCAATGACTGGGTCATCGGAACCCCTCCCCACCAAAAACTTGATGCTGGTACAAGACTGCCGGATCAAAGGATCGGTACCGCACAGGAACGCACACCAAAAACCTTCACCTCACAAGCCAATCAACAAAAGGATCCTCTCCCACAGTACTCAGGCTATGCGACCCACATGTCCAGTCATTTAGAGCAACACAGGAGATCCTCCCTGATGAGAAGAACCATAGCAATAACACTCATAATCTGCATGTTTCTCCACCCATCATCAGTATTCTCAATCAACTACTTGTGATCAGAACACTCTCATCCGGACCACTTGACCATCAAGCCTTTGCCAACAGCTATACAACAGCCAGCAAAGACCACAGCCAGAATGCTTAGGCTCTATTAGTCTGTCTTGGCATTCATCTTGGTGTCTGGTGGAACTGACATGGATATATTAATGGTGGAGGCCAGCAATCTGGACCATTCATTTGGTGTTGCTGCACTGACAACTATTGGTGCTGTTTGTTGGAAATCTGGGGCTAATGTTAGTAGGAACTAATCCATTGTTAGATCGTACTGTCTTAGAACTGTGAGCTCAATCTCTTCAGCTCTTTCGACGTTTGTTTCACATGTAGCATCTTCTGCAGCAGCAGCATGTTATACTGTTGCACTCATGCTATCTTCATCATGCACTCTCGCTTGCATTCATCAATCCTTTCCTCAGCCATCATTGTCATGCATTTCATCATGCATATCATCATCTACATTCACTGCAGTACGATTCCACAGTCATGTATTTCTCTTTTGATCTCCTGACACCAAACTTTACGATTGGTGTCATGCTTGATGCCCTTTCTGAATTGTTCTACTCTGCAAGTGGCACATGTCTTGATCTCCAGATGGGGTGATCACCAATCTGTTGGTCATCGATCTTCTCTCATGACGTCGATGTTTGCCTTGTCGTGATTCCGTGTTTGATGCTGGGACATCCTGTTTTTCCGATGTCGTGGCTTTTCTTGATTCGCAGAGGACAGGCTGATTTACTTGGAGTTGAGATTCAATGAGGGACAGACTATTACCGGACACGGTATCAACCCGATGGGAGAAATTCTTGTTTTGGCGCGAAATCTTCCACTTGATTAGAGGGATATCGCATTTCACATTCACACCCCTCCATTCATGTCACATGTGGCACTCACGTTCGGATTTCACATTGGTACTCGTGACTCGTTCGTGACCTACACAGAAAGACGACCAATGTGACTGAATCGGCTTCTCTTCTGTAGAATAGAGCTCTAGTTTAGACTGATATGATCTGAATGCTTCGTTGCATGTTATCGCATCACTTGTTGAGACCAAAGGTTGATAGGATCATTAATGGGTGTGCTCTGAGTTGCACGCAACGCACATCCCTCTTTCTCCTCTTAGGAGCTTCGTGTTCTGAGAGTTTCGCTGCCATCTCTTCTGTCTCAACTTTGCCACTACCAGAGGTCCGGTAACATATGCGCAAGCACTTTGTCCCTGCTGATTCATAGCTTGTTCAAGGCTCTGTTGCCAATATCGATGACAGAAACCTCTTGATCACTGTATCATGGAGATGGATCAGCAGTTTGTTGTCCAATAGAAGGTCTCCACGCAGTCTACACAGAACTATTGCGATTGCACGTTGGGTTGGTTGGAGACCAACAACGACTTCCGATATGGCAGTCAGGATCTCCAAAAGATGCAAAATCCGCGTTGGTCGAAGTCCCTGGTCGTATCTGACTACACTAGTCCTCAGAGCATCAGGAACACGCCGCGGATGTTGTATCGAGTGAAATAGGATATGAGCAAAGATTACTCAGCTGGATCATGAAGGGGTCCTTTTATAATTGCGCGCAGATATCATATGTGAAGCTTACAGGCATATTCGACATCGTAATCGCTCTCTATCGCTCCATGCACCTCTCATTCGGAATGCTAGTTTCATCATCACTAGCATCTCAAAAAATATCATTGTCACGACAAGGACGACTCAACATTTCTGCAAATGAAGAAAAATGATTGGCCATTGGTTTCGTTCCAACACGTGGAAGGTTGGATTGCCGGGACTGCAATGTGAAACTCAATTGTGTTTTTGGCTCCTAAAACGCAATCGAGTTTCACTTTCCGAGGGGGAAGTTCGCATGTTGCCCCTCTAAAAATGTCATTATCAGGTTATTTTGTACCGTGGGACTCCCAATGTGAAATGCGATAGGCCTCTATTAGAGAGGTTTTGCATTCCACTCAGCCATTCCCGCGAGGGAGTCATAACCTGATAGAGACATGTTTCCGGGGGTGGCGAGAAATCACCCCCTCGCTCAGTGGAATTGATTTCCATTTCTGCACCAGAAATGGAAATCATTTCCACTCAGAGAGTCCCGGCAAAAGTGTCACTTCCACGCGGAGATGTATGTTTATCCAATCAGGGAACTTCTATCGATGTCTACAATAGATTTTATTTCTAGTTGAGTTCTTGCTTCGAAATGATGCTAGTACTAGGATTATCGTTGCTCACAACAGACTCAATAAACATATCCATAATGTACTCCAATTAGAGTATAGCCTTCACCATTGTAGTATTTTTTGTCAAAATCTCCATTGATCTCCACTGATCGTCCGCCAAAGACTTCTAGGTCTAAAAGATCTAGATTCTAATCAAAGCGGACTTTCATGAATGACTAGATGGACTAACTTCAGTCCTTCCACGAACCAGCAATTCTTGAGAACTCTTGTTGGCACCATGTCGTATGTGACATGGCGCCTGGGGGCCTCTGAGTGGAATGCAAAACCTCTCTATTGACCACCAAATCTTTTCTCCTCCTTTCTCTCCTCCATTCACGAATCCATCATGACTCAAGCATGACCGACCTGACTCACACCCCACCTTGGGAACTATATGCTCCCCAGATCCTTTTACTACAACATACCTCGATTCCCTCCATGCTAACGACTACCGCACCACTGCCGTAGTCTTGACGTGTGTATCCAACCTGCTTCAACTCGAGCAATGGAATCCGAGGGTCAGCTCCAACCACAGCCACTGCTTTATGACCGTCACTAACATGCGTCATGATCTACACTGCAGTGTATCTACATGTATGGAGAGCAAGGCTCTGTTATGATCATCTACCCTCAAGCACTGAACCAAGTACATCAGCGCAGGGTCTCGCCAAGTTGTGTGGCATCGTTTCTTCACCCTACTAACACTACAAGCTAACTCATAATAAACAGACAAGGATGAGCTACAAAGCACTCTTCTACTCATCGTTACAGTAACAACTCTTCAATCAGTACACCTCTCTTGATCTGCATCACATGGCTATCCCGAAGCCGGCAGATCCAAGAGGCATCCTCCACCGATTCGCGCCGTCTACGCCCGAATCCTAACTCTTGGTAAAACTGAGATCAGTCACACGCAATTTGGTTCACGGGTGGAATGAATTACATTCAAAGGTGTGACGAATATCGTTGGGAGTTGCGGCAATCATGGGTATCTTCGACAGAGTCGTACCCTCGATTCCTAACAGCTGTTGGCAGATGAGAGTCTGCATGTTGGTAGGTGTTCGAGTATGGATCAGCAATTGACAGCAATTGACAGCAATTGACAGCAATTGATAGTGACTGACATCCTGCAGCGATATTGACCTTGATCATGATCATTCTGGTGGTGGTTGCTGGCAAGGGCAGCCATGGTTGTTGCTTGTGTCACAGAAGCGACACTCACTGGGAATGTCAAACATGTACAAGTAACTACAGTAGACGTATTGGCCCATTGTTGTGTGCCCTGGTCGGAGCTCTTGTTGCTTTATTGTGAGTTTTCTGAAGACAATCTCTGACCAGTATGTTGGATTAATACGATTCGTAAAGAAGTAAGAAGTTTGTAGCTCAAACTAGTATTCCCATTAGTCGTGTTAAGATTTAGTCTAGTTAGTCAACTGTCCGACTGCTCAGAATGTTTGAGCGGGATTGAAGAGTGACTCGATATCGGTGGGATGGGGTCCCACAGGGTCCCACCCCACGAATCATGCTCGACTTAGGACGAAATCGTTCGTCTGACCAATTTGGGGATTGAGCGATCGTGCCATCCCACACCACTTATGGGTGTGACATGGATTGTCCTGGATGGACAAACGGACCAAACCGTTGAATGAACATCAATCCCCAAAAGCGATCGGAAGAGTGAACAACAAACTCTCTCTCCGGCCATCATGAAATTGATGTCTCCTCTCTCGAATGGCAACATCGGAACCGTGATGAATGCACGTGGGAGACTCGATGCTCCGCTATACCACTACTAATAGAGATGATGCAGATCCAACTACAATGGATGCTGCTCATCAACTGCTCACAATCCTTTTGAAAGTCTCATTTGGATTCGTATCAGCTTTTAAGACTAAGACACACACTCACACACAAACTCACCAACCTACTGCACTACCATGGATTGATCACCCTTCGGCGTACAGTAAGTTACCCTCATTTTCAATATTGTTCTATCAGAAGTAAAGAATTCTGTGAGAATTGTCAGGGAAGGCAAGGGCATGCCTCCCAAGATCCATGCTCCTCAGTTTTGGATGGCAGCCACTTCGATCCTGTTTCCTTCTCCTGTTTAATACATCATCCATAGTTGTGCTCATGTTGGAAATCCGGGGTGGTGTGATAGTAGAAAGCTAATCATTTGTTAGAATCTACTTCTCTGAACTGTGAGCTCTTCATTGCTCTCAATCTCAAAGTTCGATCTCCTTCTGAGATCACCATGAGTCCCTCTGTTGGTCTAGCAGGCATTCATCTTGCATTCATTGCAAATTCATCATGGACATGCGTGCACCACCAAGTACCCCATGTTCGTGCACAAAAGCACGTTGTCCTCCACTGATAGTTTCAATGTCTTAGACATCGCCAAGTCGTAGGCATCACTCAGGTTGGTCCATTCAACCAGATCACGGTCTCCCATTCGTCACGGGAACACCTTGGTTGGGAGCTCATTCAGCTCCTCGACCATCACACATCTCCAATCATCTCCGATGGTTTGCTTGTTGTTTCTCCGCTTACTTCGCCGATCACTTCACCGGCTTCCTGGAGGTTCCTCATCTCAGGTTTGTTCACAGGCCATCTCACTCTTCGTGACATCGGCCTTCCTCCAGTACTCTTTTCTCATTGGTTGCGACATGGGGGCCGTAGTTGCTTGTATCGTGATGTTGGTCACGATTCCAACATCCCTGCCCCCTGCGACATTCATGTGTGATTGGCATTCCTGCATTGAGGTCACGAACGCCAAGGTACGGTTCGCATTCGGCACGTGTCGTTCTCCATCACCAAAACACGTGCAGCTCACATTTTTGTCACAAAGATCCAAGGGTGAGAGTTGCGGTAATGTATCATATCATGACATTCGGATCCTTACCCCTTGGAGGTGCGGCAATTCGGTGTTTCAGAACATCCGATTCCTGACATGCTCATGTCCACATGAGTCCTTGTTCAACCTATTTATGACCTTTGTATGTATCTGTGTGAGCATCATGTAGAGTGAAGAAAGATCAGGACAACATGTCGACTCTCATACCATCAATGCATGGAGTAATGGAGTAGCAGTAGGTGAGGAGGGGTGAGTATGAGCATCTGCATGAGCATCTGCATGAGCACCTGCATGATTTGAGGGTCCTTGCCATTCGTCTCTCAATCCACAACCTCAGCAACAAACATGAGAGACGAAGATGAAGAGGTTTGTGCTTGGGATGTTCTTCGTTCATGTAGCATGCCCTTTTAGAAACACGTCACTCGAATTCATGGAAGGATTGTTTGCCGAGCGTGTTGGCCAATGCACTTGTCAAGTGTGTGGGTATTATTGAAGACATTCCAGCACGTGTACGAAAATTCACACATGCTCTACAGAATGTACGGAGGCACGCATGACCTTTTAGGCCAATGGCGACACTCAACGACCATTTCGGACCACTTGTGTGTCGCGATCAATGATCTCTCGCATTCGTTGTGCTTTGACAGATGTCCACACACACACCTCGATCTTCTCCAATGGTTTTACTCGTACCAGTCGAAGATTCTCGTTTTCAACGATGTCACACAACAGAACTGTGCTGTTGTGGGAACGTGTCTCCTTCCTTCTTTCCTTCTTTCTTCTTGTTGTCCACGTGCATTTTCGTGATGGATGGGAACAGGGACACCCGGCAAATCCAGAAAATTGGTCGATGTCCGACTAATTCGACCTCTATTTCGTTGACCAGTGCGAAACACTTCGTTGGGCCTAATTGAAACTGTGACAATGACCATCCATCCTGGTCTCCAGAATCAGTGACTATTGCCGCATCTCTCTATGACCAATATACTTTTTTAGTACACAAACAAAATATCAAATGTCATTGCGACTGTCTTTGTGACCTCATTCACGAATTCGATTTCCACGCCTCAAGAAATGGGCTAGTCGTGATTATTTCCATTAATGGATTTCTCATTTCAATTATTGTTCTATAGAAGTGCGCTGGTCGCGACTGTTTCCATTAATGCATTTCTCGTTTCCATTTTTTCCATGGAAGTGCGCTGGGCCCAATATGGTCTCATTTTTTGGTTTCATGGCATCGGTCACGGGACTCGTCATCCGCCTCGGCGGCAAGCGCGGAGAGTGATCGAAGTCGTCTGTGATGCGGAACCAGAACACGGGAGAACGAGCTTTGGGATCATCCGGGTCGGACCATCTGGCGGTTGGTCGGTGCGGTCATCCGGTCTTGTACGACGACTCCAAAGCGCCACCGATGTAGTAGTTACGTACGAGCTCGCAAGTGTCAGAATTCATTCTCAGCTTCATCGGTTCCTCACCTGCGAGCACTCGCCACAGTTCTCAATTTAGCGCACTCACGTCCTGCAATGTACGCGTGACTATCGTTGACACTACAGCAACTTGGATTGTTCTCTTCTACCCACACTGCTTGGCTGGATTTTTCTTCCTCGCTGAAATTCCAATGACAACAGCTTTATTCGCACTTCGCTGATCCGTTTAACGGTGTTATGAATGTTGATGATACCATTCTTGTCGTGGATGGTGTTTAATTCTCTTCTCTTGGTGGAGCAAGGACAATCCAGCAGATCACGAGAAAGCATTCCCCACGCCAGAAATAATTGGTGCCACCTCTCCGTTTCCAAAGTCGCCCCACAAAATCAAAAAGGACAACGATGAACTTCTCTTTTTCACCATCCAACAGCATGGCTGGACACCATCACCACAATCAACAGCCAACCCCTCCGTCCTCTTGCAACTACGTTCAATCTACCAACGCAAATCGCCCAACATCAGGAGCGAAGATGATGCTCAGAGGCCTGAGAGCCCAAGCCGAGCCAACGAAGAACCTGCAGTTTGGGATTCGTCCCACAACGATCAGCACTGCACCCTCTGCCGTCAACAGCACTCACAAGAAGGCGCTCAGCCCACCATTTTTGGGCCTCCCAGGCGGTCACTTCTTCGACATCAACCAGCGCCATCTTCATGAGCAAGACAGCAGCCACATCGAGCTCTCTTTTCGCGCAGCATTCGCCTCTATCGACAAGCTGGTCGATACGAGCAGCCTGATTGCATTCTACCTCGATGGGTGCTTCTCTGGTGTCTGCTTCATCTGCGGTCATATCTTCTGGCTACTCGCATATGCAGCCTTCTTGCTGTTTGTGCACTTCATCATCGTTGCGAAGACAGCAGGCTTCGTCATTTCCTTTGTGAGAGGAATCATCATCGTGCTCGCAAATGCTCTCTTTCGTGGTCGACTCGCACGCACTCACGCCTGTCACTAAGATACCAAAATGGAGCAGCAACCAATGACAAGCAGGACCAATACATTCTAGAATCCGTTGATAAAGTAGTCAGATCGAGTCTAGTTTAACCTATCCTCTTGTTGTCATGCGTTCTGCCTTTTCTCGTTTCATTTGCAACTGGTTGTTGAACTTCTGCGCTTTCACTTGTTGATAGAGGTGCTGTTTGAACTGCTTCAAATCAAATGCAGCGTACTCCTGTCGGCTTGCCTTGAGCTCGGCCGGTGTCATATGCAAATGTTTCAGTAGCTTTACATCCTCAACAAGCATGCGCTTGGCAAGGGACAAGTGCATGACAGGCTTCCCGTGAACGTCTCGTGGTTGCTGAGGATGCAGCTTGCGGTCGCGTTCGAGCGCACGCAACTCGATTGCAGACCGGTCGCGATGCTTGCTCAGCCGCTTCTCAAACGTCTTGAAGTACTTCGCAAACACGGCTTGCGTCATTCCTGGGACTCTGAATTGATGCAATGCACAATAGTGCACCCACGCCTCGTCCACAGATACATCCTTCTCATGGAATATGCCGCCAATATCGAAATCATTCTTGATCATTGCGCTTGCTGGATTGCTGCGCCAGGTGAACTTCGGCGTGTTGGATGCCATCCTTGCTGCTTGCTGACGATGTGACTTGCGAAATTTCGAATGTGTGATGTTTCCCGATCATGTCCATCATCTCTGTCCAACATCAGCATCAGCACTCATACCAATCACAGCATGCATGCAACTTCTTGGTACCAGCGGTCCAACATGTGTTGCTGTGTTCGTCACTGCAAGTCCAACTACAAAATATCTTCGAGTTGCGTCCTGTCATCCTCCGCTGTCATCATACCATCCAATCGCCAGCAATATCCCATTTCATTCTTGCCGCCTTTGCTCGAATCTGGATCTGCATGAAGCTGGATAGTGTCTCATGTGTTTCGCAGCACTTCAATTTTGATCTTGCATGATAGTCTCTTCGACAGTATTGCACATGAACAGCATCGCACAGAAATCGCAATACTCAGGCTGGTGATTTGGTTTGGATGCCATGCAAAAGCGCGCAGCCATCCAAGGATCCTTCTTCCGTTCAAGTTCGGTGGGAAATAGGGTTCGAAGCCAGCATTGGTCCCATCATCAGCTTTTGATTTGATGGGCGAGCAAGCCACACTGGTAACTTGCATGAAGCCGAGGTGGAACCCAGCTGATGATGAGCTCCTTGCTCAACACAGAGCATCAACACAGAGCATCAACACAGAGCATCAACACAGAGCATCAACACAGAGCATCAACACAGAGCATCAACACAGAAAACAGCGACGATTCGACTTGTGGCATCAGAACGAACAGGTATCATCACATAATCTTGGATGATGCAAACCATCGACAATACTAAAAATCAACGTAAGTCTTTGAGTCGGAGCGTCGCACTTGCTGTCGAACGTACAGGCAAAACGAGAAAAGCAATCAGATTTGCCAGAGAGGTCTGCGATAAGAACACATCAGTGTTTGGTCTACCAGGAAGTCAACTTTGTGTCCAAAGCAGCCGTCAGTTCTCTTTATTGAAGAGGCGAACCATCACAAGCTACATGTCGTTCTTGGAGAAGACTCACATCCAGCCAGGTGAGGGGACCCTTGGCGAGCTCACGGATGACAGCAGCAATGACATCAGCGACCTTGTGGACAGCCTCACCGATGCACTTGACTCCATCTCGCTGCACTCATCTACTGCTTCTTTGTCTGCAGCTTCTTCATCAGCTGCTCTGTCAGCCAAAAACGCCACCCCCGCGCAAACACAGCAATCCAACGCCACCACAATGAATGTCAATACTCTTTCCACCCCGTGCAAGACAGTGATCATTGAAAGCAAGCCATCAGAGACACCACAGCGTGTTCAAGTCGCTGAGGCAGCCTTCACTTCCCCAGTTCCAGCGTTCTCTTCGCCGGTTCCAATCTTCGCGTCACCTGTCTTGACCCCGCATGGACATCGGAACAAGCACATCGAGCAAGACCCGATGCTTGCTTCTTTGTTCAACAATGCTGATGATGGCACCAAGGCGAATCCGTACAAGATCCCTGTCAACCTCGACTTCCCTGAGCGCAATGGGCGTTTCCTCATTGATCTTGTCAATGACATGGGTGTGAAGAGCGGAAATTTCTCTGGGTATCACATCCGAGTCCCTTCTTCGATCCACGACTTCGACAAGTGGACTGCGACAGTCCCTGTCGACATGCCATTGGTCGCCAATCGTGCCCTCGTGATTCGCGGACCCAGCACTTACGGCTGGCATCGCAATCCGCACGACTTCTACTTAACCGACGAAGAAGCTGGGAGCGCAAGAATTGCGCTTGGATCCACCATGGCAAGCATCGAAGGATCGGAGCATCGGAAGTACTCCTACTGGCTTCTCATTTTCCCTGCTGGTGTTGCGTTCGACCACAACGTCTTCGAAAAACTCACAGACAACGCCATCCGCACTCACATCTCTGTGCAAGAGGCTGACGAAACCGCAACTGAGCTTGGATGTGTCACTTATGGAGCATCGGCATACTGGAAAGTCGTGGTGCAAGGCGGTCGCTTGAATGCCAAGCCTGCTGCGAAGGGCATGAAGAATTATCTCGCCATGTTGAAGGCGAAGAAGACTGGCAGTGGAAATGGCGACGGCGACGTCTAGGTAGTAGTTGGCACAGCACAGCACAGCACAACACAGCACAACACAGCACAACACAGCACAACACAGCACAACACAGCACAACACAGAACAAGAGCAGCTGCAATTGGAACTGCAGCATCAACGTAACAGGATAATGAGTGAACATGTGTAGTATTGTATTGATTGGTATGTTGCCTAGTTTAGTGTCCTACTGATATGGTGGGGTTGGTGTTGCGCTGTGCTCTGCCTTGTGTCCATCAGGCCATGCCCGGATTGCGAGGGATTTCATCAACACCAACGAAGCGATGATCCGCGTCATCGCCAAGCTGTACACGGATTTGCGAGGCTTGCTTCATCTTCCGAATAAGAATGTTTTGGAATCCTCCGATATCCCCAGTGTCAAGGATGTTGCACTCGCACATCGCCATAGCAAGCTTGTCAACCAGCTTGTTGATATCAGCATGCTGTTGCAAGATCGCCTCGACTTTGTTCTCTGGGATCTTGCGGCGCTTGACGTTGTCCTTGCTGATCGCGGTTGCCTTCAGATGCCCGTTGTCCAATTGCAAGATAACCGGAATGCGAGTCTTTGTTTGTGCCTTCTGGGTATTCACCCACCCAATAAGGCCTTTGTACTTGCCACCAACGGCTGTGATTGGTTTTCCTTTCATTACCATGTTGTTCTGGAAGAGATGAACTATGGCATCATCATCTGTGCCAACATGTTGACAACAGCAACAGTAACAGCAACGCGACCAGGCACGATGCTCGTGGTTGGCAACTCGCGAACACGGGGCCCAACGAGTAACAGTAACAGCGATTGAATTTGATTTCGTGGGTTTGAGACATGTCGCCAAAGGGGTTGGCTCGATTACTTCTCTGTGTACGAGTATGATCACATGTTGCTGTTTGCTTTCGTGCGCGCTGGCGATTTCGTGGCGTTCGGTTGTTTTGATCGATCGCATCGCCATCGGTTGTAGCGTTCATGGCACACTGTTGATTCTTCAACCAGAAGTGCTAGTTGTACAACTACCGTTAGCATTAGCATCAGCATTAGCATAAAGAGCAGCAAGAGGAACACCAGACATCGCAACAACAGCAACAGCAACGAAGACAATCATCGCGCACCAACCACTGCAGCATGTTTTTGAGTCCAAACACTGTTCTCACGCTCGGGCTTCAGCTGGTGGGGATTCAACACACCGAACAAACATCAAACCGCACTCTTGTCAAACTCTTCCGACAACATTACGGTTCCAATCCGCTTGATGTTGCTGAGATCTGGTTTGACTTGTGTCATACGACGATCTCTGCAGCTGCGATTAGCACGAAAGAGCAAACAATGAAAGGGTTCACATTCTTTATGATTGCTCTCTATTATCTGTGGCTCTATCCAAAGAACTCGGGCATCATCGTTTCCCGTTTCGGTATCTGTGAGCGGTATGCCCGAGGCGAAGCAATTTGGAACTGGATCAAACGCATCGCAGCATTGCGCGCAAAGAAGATCGTCTGGAACAAGTCGTTGGACTACCCCAATTCAGCCATTTTTGCGGTGACAGTGGATGGCACTGATTTCCGCACGTGGGAACCCAAGCACCCAACACTGCCAGTGGACCGAGCGCAGTTCTCTCACAAATTTAATCATGGCGCGGTGAAGTACGAGATCGCGATTTCGGTCTTCACATCAAAATGCGTTTGGATCAACGGTCCATTTCCAGGCGGCACACACGACAGAACCATCTTCCGCCAAGGCCTCAAGGACAAAATCGCAAGAGGCAAATTGGCCATCGCCGACCGGGGATACCAAACGAGCGAACCCAACGAACGCAAAAAATTGTCATTGCCAAGCGGCACAGATTCGCGACACCTCGCCAAGTTCAAGAGCCGAGCTCGTTGCCGACACGAGAGCTTCAACGGTCGGATCAAAAAATTCAAGATCATGGATGACACCTTTCGCCACGGTCACCAGTGCCATGTACACGCCTTCGAAGCCGTGTGTGTGATTCTGCAGTACCAGATGGACAACGGGTCTGAATTGTTCGCAGTGTAGCCACTCGTGTCTCAACTAAGGAGGTAAGACTGCGCTCGGCCACGAGAGGCATCAGACTCACAGGACCGGATGGAGTCAAGCACAGGTGGACTCAAGCGATCCATCCAAATCACGAGTTGAACACACCATGAAGATCATGAACAAGTCTTGATGCGTGGTCTACGATCCAGAGGTGAGGATGAGGATTTATGTCCAAATCAACAGCCTGCTCCTCTCACAACAACAATCATCATCACATCCAGACACCAAACAAGCACGAGGATTCAGGATTGATCACTGAAAACTCGCCCTTCTTTGTTGTCAACTTTTTCCTTTCCGCCCGCCCGCCCGGGGGGAGAGACCGGCTTCATTGTGCCAGGTTGCAGCCTGCCACAATGGAGCCGATTTGTGCCAAGGTGCCTGCAGCAGCTCAACACGTCCAACATTATCCTACTCATGGTGACCCCAAGGGACTCGACGATGTCGTCCCCAGGGCCTACCAAGGCAAATGAAGGACATGCTACAAGGAATCGAACTCTCAGTTCGCCCTTACGCAGAGGAGCAGAGCAGCCACCAACAGGCAAGTGGGCCCAGCCAGCACACAACTGGCCAGTCCCCGATTTACCCCCCACGTTAGTACTTCAATACAGTAGAGTAACAAAGCACTCTTCAAGATTGAAGCACCACCGTGTCATTATGTGATGGAGTTTGAGCATGTTGTGAAACGATCGCAGGATGACCTTGTTCATGCTTCATGTCAACAGTAACATAATTAGCCCACTATTGTTGTGCTTATTCCTTGTCATCTCGGGTGTCGAGACTCATGTTGCTGTGTTTGTTTGGGAATCATCTGTCGTCAAGTTGCGTGGGCAGAGAAGACTGGCTGAGATGGAATGTCATTGTGGGACGTCATTCACGAGTGATTGAGGTTGGCCTTTTAGAATTGCGCTGGGCCCAATTACTTTCCATTTTTTGGAGCGAAATCAATTAATTGAAAACGCGTTTCCATTATCCATTTTATTTTACATTATCGGGACTGGCTTTCAATTAATGGAAAAGCGAAATCCATTTTCCATTGTGCTTTCCATTTTTTGGTATGGAGAGGCGTTGCGCGGGACTCGATAGCTTGAACAACAAACATCAATATGTTATGAGTATGCCTGTGTACATGTCATTGACATTTAAATGAGATCAATTATTTAACCTATCATTCCCAACGTACTTTTTACAATGATGGCCTTCGAAGAGGAGAACGAAGCGAAAAATTGAAGGAGAAGAGCGATGAGGTCGAATTAGTCGAATGCCGTCGAGGTTGATGCATTTGCCGAGTGTCCCAGAAGGATCCAATCCACACGAACCAGAAGGGTGCGATCAAGAGAAGGTTCCGCCCACACGAATCAGAGGGGCGCGATCATGAGGAGACAAACACAGGCAACCACACAGAGAGAGAGAGAGAGGGACGCGATCAAGAGGAGAGGATACATGCAAACAAGACCACAACACAACAACACAACCCCATACTCGAGCACCTCAACAACAGACACCGAATTGCCACTCATATTCATCACACAGTGCATGATACTCATACTGATGCAAGCCATTGAAGACACACAATCGACATCTCTGCCATAGGTCGCTCAGACTACACACCTCCTCGACAGGCAATCCAACGCCAATCGTCCAACGTCAATCGTCCAGCAACCATCGACCATCCCCTCAACATGCCGAATGTTACGAACGAACAACTGTTTGATGCTGCCTGGGAAGGTACCTTGTCGGTGTTGAAGAAATGGAAGAAGCAGAACAAGAAGAGCAAGAAAAAACGGGTTGATGCCAACAAGGTTATAGACTGGTTTGGTCGCACTGTCCTTCATGAGGCATGCATACACGGCCAGCTGGAGTGTATCAGGTACCTCATCAAATCATGTGGAGCTGACATCAACTGCGAAGACAACGCTGGCTCCACTCCCCTTCATTACGCATGCCACAACGGCCAGCTGAAGTGTGTGAAGTACCTCATCGAATCATGTGAGGCAAACATCAACTGCAAAGACAATGCTGGCTCCACTTCCCTTCATTACGCATGCATGCGTGGTCAGCTGGAGTGTGCGGAGTACCTCATCAAATCATGTGAGGCGAACATCAACTGCGAAGACAACAATGGAAACACTCCCCTTCATGTGGCATGCATAAACGGCCAGCTCAAGTGTGTGGAGTACCTCATCGAATCATGTGAGGCGAACACCAACTGCAAAATCTACGATGGTTTCACTCCCCTTCATTGGGCATGCCGCAACGATGACCTGAAGTGTGTGAAACACCTCATCATATCATGTGGGGCGACCATCAACGGCAAAGACACAATTGGAAACACTCCCTTTCATGTGGCATGCATACATGGCCACCTGGAGTGTGTGAAGTACCTCATCAAATCATGTGAGGCTAACATCAACTGCCAAGACAACAATGGAAACACTCCCCTTCATCGGGCATGCATGCGTGGTCAGCTGGAGTGTGCGGAGTACCTCATCGAATCATGTGAGGCGAACATCGACTGCCAAAACAACAATGGAAGCACTCCCCTTCATTACGCATGCCACAACGGCCACCTGGAGTGTATCAAGTACCTCATCGAATCATGTGAGGGCAACATCAACTGCAAAGACAAAGCTGGAAACACTCCCCTTCATCGGGCATGCATGCGTGGTCAGCTGGAGTGTGCGAAGTACCTCATCGAATCATGTGAGGCAAACATCAACTGCAAAGACAATGCTGGCTCCACTTCCCTTCATCGGGCATGCCGCAACGGCCACCTGGAGTGTATCAAGTACCTCATCGAATCATGTGAGGCGAACATCAACTGCAAAGACAACAATGGAAACACTCCCCTTCATGTGGCATGCATAAACGGCCAGCTCAAGTGTGTGGAGTACCTCATCGAATCATGTGAGGCGAACATCAACTGCAAAATCTACGATGGTTTCACTCCCCTTCATTGGGCATGCCGCAACGATGACCTGAAGTGTGTGAAACACCTCATCATATCATGTGGGGCGACCATCAACGGCAAAGACACAATTGGAAACACTCCCTTTCATGTGGCATGCATACATGGCCACCTGGAGTGTGTGGAGTACCTCATCGAATCATGTGAGGCTAACATCAACTGCCAAGACAACAATGGAAACACTCCTCTTCATGTGGCATGCCGCAATGGCCACCTGGAGTGTGCGGAATACCTCATCGAATCATGTGAGGGCAACATTAACTGCCAAAACAACTTTGGTTCCACTCCCCTTCATCGGGCATGCCACAACGGCCACCTGGAGTGTATCAAGTACCTCATCGAATCATGTGAGGGCAACATCAACTGCAAAGACAACAATGGAAACACTCCCCTTCATCGGGCATGCTACAACGGCCACCTGGAGTGTGCGAAGTACCTCATCGAATCATGTGAGGCAAACATCAACTGCAAAGACAACAATGGAAACACTCCCCTTCATCGGGCATGCCGCAACGGCCACCTGGAGTGTGTGAAGTACCTCATCGAATCATGTGAGGGGACCATCAACTGCAAAGACAACAATGGAAACGCTCCCCTTCATTACGCATGCCACAACGGCCACCTGGAGTGTGTGAAGTATGTCATCGAATCATGTGAGGGCAACATCAACTGCAAAGACAATGATGGCAACACTCCCCTTCATCGGGCATGCTTGAATGGCCAGCTGGAGTGTGCGAAGTACCTCATCGAATCATGTGAGGCGAACATCGACTGCAAAAGCATCTTTGGTTCCACTCCCCTTCATCACGCATGCCGCAACGGCAAGCTGGAGTGTGTGAAGTACCTCATCGAATCAGCCCATGCCGATCCCGACATTCAAAACAACGGCAACAAAACCCCCCTCGATTTGATCGATGCAGACCTTGACACTGGAATCAAGAGATTGATCATGAAGCGTCGCATTCACCACAACCCACAACTGCAGCAACGCTTGCAACAAAACGAGCAAAAGAATAAACAACCACAAGAACATTTGAGACCGCATTTGAAGCAGAAGAAGAAAGGGAATCAACATTCACAAGAACAGTTGGGACAGCAGTTGAAGCAAGAGAATGAACAACTACAAGAGCAGTTGAGACAGCAGTTGAAGCGGAAGAAGCAAGAGAATGAACACAAACACAGTAGCCACAAGAGGACCACCATCAGCATCGGAAAAGACCGGCTCAGATCCTTTCATACCGAGAACAGGCCAGACACAATCTTCTTGTGTGGACAGGGCGACGACCAACAACCAATCAAGGCAAACGCTGAAGTCCTCATGATCTCCGTCCCATCCATTGAGACACTGATCAGCTCTGGAATCCAACATCAGCACACGAATGATGGTACCAAAGACGGCACGCCCCCCATGCAAGTAACTATCCCTCTTCCCAACCTTCAAGCAAAACACATCCGATACATCCTCCAATGCATCTACACAGGCGAGATATCCTTTGATGACAGTGCTTGTGACAACGCTGCTGCTCACGTTGGCGCTCGTGCTGACGCTCACCACGATGCAGATGCCCTTCACCAGTCAACTCCCATCCTCACTGGACAGGATGATCTGCAACAGCTGATCCTTGTGGCCGACCTGTTCGGTTTCTGGCGACTCAAGCTTGTTCTTGAAGCAGAGTTGGCCCGCAAGCATCTCACAGAGGACACCATGATAGATGTGCTGATATTCGCCCATCAACACAACTGCGTGGTGTTGAAGGATGCAGCAATGAGAGTGGCAGCTGAAAATGAGAAAGATTTGTTCACTCATCCAGATTTCAGCAAGCTGATTCTACAACCCCAACTGATGAGAGACATTCATGTCCTCCGCAGTGGGGGAGCAGAGAGTGATGGTACTGATGATGAGTACAGCCAGATGTCCATGGTGAAGCTGTACAAGGTTATAGATGAGGATGAGGGTACAGTACAAGTGGATTCATACATGGATCGGGCAACATTGGTGGACTTCGTCCGCTCTATGAGTACCAAATCATCCAAAGTGAATGAGACGGACGGCGCTGCTGAAAAAGCGGAGTGAAGTACCATGCCATATTATGCCATAACAGAAGTCTTCGAGAAGTAAACGCATGACAGAATTGAGATGATGAAAAGAGGACTCGAGTCAGTTGTCGGAGGGAGAGTATTCACAATCAGACTGCGAATGGTAATTACATATTCTATTGAGTAGCGTTATGTATTCTACACCACAAAAAGAAACGGCCACAGCGGACAGTTGTGACCTGCACAACCAGACAAGATCGTTTCGCTCCCATTATGACGGTTGGTGATCACACGCTTGCTGAGCGACTCATTCAACTTCAATCCGTTGCACCATCCACCTTCACATGGGTGGATGTCCACGTGCCTCTTCCAGTTCTTGCTTCGCCTTTGCCAGCTGCGTCTTGAGATCTAGTTGCCGAACGCGAATATCTTGACAGATCCGCTCGAGCTTCGCCACCCAGAGCTTGTGCTCAAGAATTTTAATCTTCTTTGTCTTCCGCTTGGGCTGAGACGATGACCTGTCGTGTTGTGGATTGGTGTTGGTGCTGTCGGTGCTGTTGATGCTGTTGGAACCACGAGAATGAGGACGCGGACGATGATCTGGAAGAGAAGGAGCGCGGCGAGTTCAACAGCGCTGATATCATTGGATGATGCGACTTCGTCCGCAACAGCAATATCGTCAGCGATATCATCATTGGTAGTACTGTGGCTGAGGGCGGATCCTGTCTCATTGCTGGTTGACCGGGTTCTCCTCTTCCGCTTCTTTGATCGGACGCAGATCCTCGTATGGCGATACCCGAGATGTTTCTGTTCCTTTTCATCGTCTCCGCGGTCACGATCGATAGCGCCATCGTTCCCGTCGCTACCGTTGTTGCCGTCACTTTCGTATAAGGACTCGTTGCCGTCATCATTTGGTGGAATGGGAGTGCTCCCGTCATCTCGGTCTTTGTCATCGTCGCTCCCGTCGCCGCTCTCATCTTCGGTTTCGTCTTCTCTCTCCTCGTCACTGTCGTCGGAGCATTGGTCGTCGTGACAGCGGGGCGCACTTGTGGGGAACTCCATGCCCGTCTTTGCGGAGGTGGGTAAAGGCCTCAGTGATGGTCGCGGGCTGGATTCGGGAGAGATAGTGGCTTGTGACGATCTCTCCGCAAGCTGGGGAGCGTCCTTCAGCACTTTCCAACAAGCCGCGAGTATCTCGACGCTGAGAGAGCGGTTTTCGCCCTCCGTCTTGTGTGACTGAGTTGGGACAGACTAGCTCCGGGACTGACTCGGGACTTGACTGTCCATTCCGCGTACACGGTACTCGGTACCCAAGACCGATACTATGATGAAAGGCTACCACACACACGATGTGTAGTTGAACTGCAATCCTTGCGTTGCTCGCCCTCCAGCTCATGCACCCCTGCCACCTATCCACCTCGTCACCCTGCCGAACATGCATCTGTCTTGAAGCATATCCATGTGAATGGATCAGTTACTGCTCTATGGGTGATGATACTGGAAGACTGTATGTGTGCAGGATCACCACGGCATGTTGCTGCGCAACAAAGAACGGCTGAAGTACGACAGCATGAACCCCACCTTTTTACTCGATCGTCCTATCAATAGTAAGCTTAACACATAAAACAAGCAATCAGAAACAATCTTCACAGCTTACTTCCAAGTTTACTACAGTTACACCATCGTCTGATACAGCTTTGCTCTCAACATCAAACGGCGCCAAAGCCGGTTGAAGGGCAGATCATCCTCCTGACAACGTGCAAAAGACACGGTATACTAACTGGTAGCTGCGAGTGGTTCTCGCTTACATCCACCTTCCTCACTCTCAAAGAGACTTCCTCAAGTGCGCAGACCGCTGTGTCCAACGACACTGAGCCCAAAGGCTCCAAGCCTCTCAGGAAAAACGATCCTGATAAGCAACCGATGAAGTTAGCCCGAAGGCAACTTATCAAACCAATCCCTTGCTAAGCAAGCGCACCCCAACAACACCTGCAAGACCAGGTGTCCGTCTCCAGAGCACCCCTGCCAATACCTCCGTGCACACCTTCGCCAACGAAGGGAGGAAGAGCAGCGACGCCCGAGACAACAGTCGACACCAAGCGAAGCCCAACGACTTCGACACCTCCACCGCCTCACCATGAGCGAACAAGGAGAAGACACGAGCATCAGCAGCGAAGAACGCAGGCTGGAGGCCTTCGTGGAGCGGCTCAACCAACAAGCCGCCCAAGCCCTTCGAGACCTCAACGAATCCCGAGTCTCACGAGGAGCTGCACCCATCCCTGCCCAGCAGAGAGGCCAAACGGCAGCTGGGCAAGGCGAAGGCGACCCAGCCCAAGAAAACGCTGGGGGCGCCAACAACCCACCAAATCTCGGTGAGACCGAGGGAACCGCTAGACGCGAAGGCAACGCCGACAACCAAACCGGATCCACCGGAGGTGGCTTCCCGTTTGAAGCTGACGAAGACCCCATCGGACCCGAAACCACGTACGTGGCGTACGAAAGCGAAGACAAGCCAGAGAAACCCATCATGGGTGGTCTCACCAAAGCTGGTCGTCACTGGGTACCATGGACGGGAGGGAAACCGAACGTCGAATGGACAGGTCTCGCTGAAGACGCAGCCCTGTCCTACGACAGCTCCCAACAGCAGCGCGTTCTTCACAACGGCTCCGACTCCAAGAACCAACCGGAGCGAGAGAAAGGCATCCGCCCACGCTTCCGGATTGGAGACAACCGCCAGCGCATGCTGCGCCTCCTCAAGGACCACATGTCCACCGCAGGTCTCATCTCGATGACCTACATGAGGAGCAACGAACACCCCGATGAGATGGTGTGTGTCCTCGATGCCCCAGGCAGCACCACCATCAGCCAAGCCACCGACCACCACGACGTCTATCGCCACTTGTGGGACCGATACGACAAGCAGAACAACGCATCTGCCGCTCGATTCCTACGCGACAGCCTTGACCCCGACCTCGAAGACCGCCTGATGAATCGCATCAAGCCGAAGTATCAACAAGACTTCAACGTGATCTTCACCGAACTCATCAAGAGTATCACTTCGAGCTCGCTGGACAAGTACGCACGGCTCCAAGAGAAGGTCAGAAAGACCACGCCCCAGAAGTTCCAGGGAGAGAACATCCAAGCCATGGCTGACGCTCTTCGCATCATGTGCAAGGAACTTCAAGACGCCGACCAGTTCGAGATTTCGCTCCTCCGTACCATGACAGACAACTTCTTCATGGCAGGAGGCAGAACCACGTCAGGAGAACGATACCGTCATCGAATCCTCGACATCAGCGACCGACTCAGACGACTGATCGAAGACAAGTCCCTCAAGACCTACGAGCGAGCGGAACCCCACCTTCTCCGCGAGGACCTCACGTGGATGGACATCTGCAGTGTAGCTGAGGATGCCTATCTCGACGAACTGCAGGGAAACTCCTGGCACGCCAACAGGCACTCTCGTGACCGCAACACCCCGCGCATGCATGCAAACCACTCCTCAACTACAAAGGAAGCTCGTCTTCTGGAACAGAACAAAGGAGGCAAACGCATGAACGCCAAGGGCAAACAGGCCAACAAGAAAACACAACAAAAGAAGGACCCTTGGATCACAACACCCCCACGGAAGGGTGAGCCACAACAAAAGCTCATGAACAACAAGACCTTCCACTGGTGCGCGAAGTGCCGCCACTGGCGCATCTCCCATGGCACAGCCGGCCACATCGACGACTTCAAGCACAAGCCAAACAGTCCACAGCTCGAAATCGACCATGCAGCATGGACCTGCCTCTCCGCCGAAGCTCACGCAAACGAACGCTCCTGGTGGACCGCCGTGTGGAACGTGTTCACTGCCTTCGAAACCATCAATATCGTCACCGGCACCTTCCTCCTCCTTTGTGCAGCACAAATCTCTCTACTTGGCATCGAGTGTGGATGGCATGTGGTGAGTATCATGATGTGGATGATGACAGCCATTGTGCTATTCGCCCTTCACACCAACGTCCCACGCCAATACCAGCCAACTCCAATGCGAACCATCCGCCAGGTCAACACGTGGAGGAAGAAACAAAACAAGTCAAATAGAGCAAGACCACGCTTCTATCACTACCCGGCAACGCCCTCGAACGATCTCTACGACTCTCTGTTCGGGAACAACGACTTCAAACATTTTCTCCTTCACAAGCGCACCAACGCGAAACATCACGCCCCACGTCACGCCCCAAGTGCGAACCACCAAAACAAAACTCGTCGCGCTCGCCGGTTCCCAAAACACCAAAACTCCTGTCGCGCGCGAAACAGAATGAATCCCGCTCGTCCACCGAACCGGCATACGAAACATCACTGCGATTTTTACCACTTAAGGACTCCCACTCGCTTCAAGCGGGGGTCTCACACAGATCCAAGTGAACATCAGAGTCTCCGTCACAACGGTAACACAAGCGAAGCACAGTCCCATGGATACACAGGCACCAGTCTAATTACCAACGCCTACCACACCCTCGCAACAACCTTCGGTTTCCAACATGCCTTCGCCGCACCCCACAAGGTGGAAGGCATCATCCCTCAAGACGGCTCCTTCGATGTGGTATGGGACACCGGCGCCTCCATCTGCGTGACCAACGATATTAACGACTTCGTGGGTCCTACGTCTGCTCCAACCTCGCCAACCTTCCTCAACGGGTTTCTTCGCCGCACCAAGGTAAAAACGAAAGGCAGGGTTGAATGGTCCATCCTCGACGTCAACGGCAACCCTCGATCCTTATCCCTTCCGGCTTTCTATGTGCCGGAGTCCTCAGTCAAGCTCATCAGCACCGCATGCCTCCTCAATGAATACAAAGGGGAGAATATTGTCGTGGAAGCGAACAACATCAAGCTGAGCGGCATCCCTGGAAACGACGAACGAGGTCCCATCATCGCCCACAACAAGAAATCGAACAACCTTCCGACCTCACGTGCATATCGCACTGGCGACCTCACCGAACTCCCAGCGGCACTCGCCACAACCGTAACTTCCGTGGCAGAGCAGAACCAAAACCTGTCTCAACCGCAGAAGGAGCTGCTCAAGTGGCACTATCGACTCGGGCACCTCTCCTTCAGACGAGTGCAGTTCTTACTCCGATCCGGCGCCCTCGTCAACACTGAGGCATCACGGAAGATGCAAACAGCTGCCGCCCGCGTACAAGAATGCCCACTGTGTGCGGCGTGCCAATTTGGCAAACAACACCGCAGAACCACACCAGGCACAACGCAACACGCCGTCCAAGACCGACAGGGTGTGATAAAAACAGATCACCTCTTCCCGGGTCAGCAAGTCTCAGTGGACCACTTCGTGGGACGCACCTTGGGCCGCCTCTTCACAGGAAGAGGCAAGTCCGATGCGTCGGAGATGTACAAGGGTGGCGCAATGTTCGTGGACCACGCGTCCGGCTACATACACGTGGAGCCAGTCGCATCCCTCACGACCCACGCTACGCTGGAAGCCAAGGAACGCTTCGAATCCATGTGCCGCGATGTGGGTGTGCCTGTGCGCTCGTACCTCTCTGACAACGCCACCACTTTTACATCGCCAGATTACGCCGAACACCTCAAACGGTTTCATCAAGTGCACCGCTTTGCTGGAGTCGGCGCTCACCATCACAACGGAGTGGCCGAGCGCAGCATCCGCACGATCATCTCTATGGCACGAACAATGATGATGCATCAAAGCATTCATTGGCCTACGATGTTCGATGCCCAGCACTGGCCCATGGCCGTCGTCCATGCCGCTTACGTGCACAATCGCGTACCAAGCGCAGCAACAGGACTCACGCCTTTGGATATTCTCTCGCGCACGCGCATGCCCCTGAAACAGCTACACAACCTACATGTGTGGGGCAGCCCCGTCTACGTCTTGAACAAGGCGCTCGGCGACGGCCGCAAGATACCAAGATGGGAACCACGTGGGGAGCGCTATGTAAACATGGGACTCTCCCCTCGTCACGCGTCCACAGTTCCGCTGGTCCTCTCGCCGAGGACAGGATCGATCACGCCACAATTCCACGTTGTGTTTGACGATTGGTTCGCGACGATAGCGACCGACTTGGCTGATCTTCCAGACTACAACTCGACGGAATGGACGCACATGTTTGGTGATACTACTTACCAAATACCGTTCGATGACGACGACATCATTGCTATGGAAGAGCGGGACATCGAGCGAGAGGATGAAGCCGACCACCAGCGATCCCTTCCCTCACACGATGACGATCCGCCGGCAAAATTGTTGTCAGAAACGCCAAACACAAGAACCCCGATTGTGAGTGAACAAAATTCACCAACTCACATTTTGAGGCAACCTGTGACAACACACACGAAGGACGATGCCACCCCAACCGACCAAGTGCAGCCACCTCAACAAATCAGTCGTTCGCCAACAACCACCAATACCAACAAGCCGACGCCACCAATGCCGTCGACAGAGGGAGCCGAAAAGACTCCGACAAGCCTCCCTAAACCGTTGTCGCCGACAGAGGGAGTTGCCAACGACAACGGTGACGACGACGTGCAACCACCGATCGACTCTCCTCCAACTTCACCGCTGCGCAAACCCATCACTGCACCAACAGAACAACCGACGATTAGAAAGGCAAAACCGCCTCCACTACGCCGCTCTGAACGCATCAACAAGCGCACACCACGAGAACGACGGACCGTCGAGCGCCTCACCTACGACACGTTGGGTGGAAAAGTGGTCTGGTCCGACGACATCACACAACCATCCGAAACCAGCGCAAACGTAACCACTATCGCGACAAGTGAACCTGGCAAGGACCAAGCTGTGGAAGACATGAAGCACGCTCTCCAAACCTGCCGCGCGACCCTTCAGCGCTACACAACCCACGCAGATGAGATAGTAACACAGAAGGCCCACGATCTGGTGCGCGACACTGACTCCATGCTCCGAAATCTGGCCACAATTGACACCACCGAATTGACCTGGGAGGAACGACGTTGGGCGCAGGGCGACCTTGAGATGGAAAGGATGCTTCGCATCCAACAACTCGAAATCCGAGCCAGGATGCGCAAGGAACAAGAAGAAGCGGCAGCCAGCAAAGGAACGTCAACCAACGAGCACCACATCCTCATGATGAGCAATCACTCCGACGCGTCCTCGGAGGACGACGATCCACTTCCAGGCACCACAATGCGCCCCATCGACATCGGCCACCTATGGCCACACCATGTCAACATCACTCGACACATCGGCCATTACTTCGACCACGTAGTGCAATTTCGATTCCCGACGGAAGCCGCAAGGATCCAGTGCGTTTACTACGCCATTCGCCGATTCGTCGATGCCGTCGAAGAAATGCTAGAGACAGGCGAATACCACCTCCCCGTCTCATACTTCGGCTTCATACCAAGAACGCAAGGTCAGCGATACACGCTGGAACGGGCCATCGCCGCCATGGAAAACGGCCTACGACCACCGGACGAAGACGAACGGGTGCAGGACTTCATGCGACGAGCGGGTTTCGCCTGGCACCTCATTACGCACGACGAGCGTTTTGAAATCGGCATACTGCACTTGCACATCCAACTTGGCGTCGCGCCGGAGGTACCGCCGACAATCATGGCTCCGCCAAGCGAATTCGAACCGGCCGAACACCGTGCCTCAGCCCCGACGAACGTTCATCTTCCACGACAACACGAGGATGACGAATCCGACGAACACTACGCGATGGCAGCAACCCTTGAGCACGACAGTGACGACCACACCGACCACCACCGCGCCTTCATCACGTACGACTTGCTCAACTTCTTCACGACCGGGGGCGATCTCAGCATCTCGGATCGACACGTCAGCTACAAGGCATCCAAGACCGATCCCGACACCCTCTCCTTCAGCGAGGCGATGAACGACGACAACAAACAGGAATGGATGGCGGCCGCACACAAAGAAATTCATGACCTAACCAAAAAGGGGACTTGGATTGAAGTACCAAAATCCACCGCTACTGACCGCATCTTCCCTGGCACGTGGGTGTTTCGGCGCAAGCGGATGCCCGACGGCACGGTAAAGAAGTACAAGGGACGGTGGTGCTGCAGAGGCGACATGATGACTGAAACGGAAGCAACCTACGCCCCAGTCGTTGCCTGGTCCTCTGTTCGCGTTTTTCTCATCCTTTCCATTTTGCTTCGCTGGGTCACGACGTCAATTGATTTCTCAAACGCCTTCGTACAAGCCGACATCCACCGTCCGGTATACTTGCACCTCCCACGAGGATTTCGATCAACCAACGGACCCAATACATGCCTCAAGCTGATCAAGAGCCTCTACGGGTTAACTATAGCTCCCAAGCTATGGTACCAACACCTTGTGCGTGCTCTTCTCGCGGAAGGGTTCCATGCGTGTGATCAAGAGAAGTGCCTATTCATGCGCGACGGGATGATGATCGTCCTCTATGTGGACGACGCTGGCATCGCTTCGCGTACGGAAGAAGAGGCAGACGCATTCATCGAATCCATGCGCAAACGCGGATTTGATCTCACACGAGAGGGCACGTTCACGGAATTCCTGGGGATATCACTGCACCGAGACCCCAAAAACAACACCATCCACCTCAAGCAGACCGGATTAATCAACAAGATCATCGAGGCCACCGGTATGCAGCATTGCAAACCAAACGTAACACCAACAACACAGCTTGCCCTCGGCGCCTCAACCGACCAACCGCCAATGAAGGAAGCATGGAACTACCGCTCCATCGTCGGCATGCTGCTCTACTTGACTACGAACACACGCCCCGACTTGGCCTTCGCCGTCTCTCAAGTGGCCCGATTCAGCAACGACCCCCGCCAACCGCACGCAAAGGCCATCAAGATGATCGTGCGATACCTCCGCCACACAAACACCATGGGCACTATCGTACGGCCAACGGGCCAACTCAACTTGGAGTGTTACGTCGATGCCGATTTTGCTGGTTTGTACAAGCGCGAGTCCGACGATTCTCCCAACTCAGTACGCTCACGTACCGGCTACGTCATCATCCTCGGTGGCTGCCCGCTCGTGTGGAAATCGAAACTACAGACGGAGATCGCCTTATCGACAATGGAGTCGGAATACGCCGCGCTGTCTCTTGCCATGCGTACCCTCATCCCCATGCAACAACTCATCAACGAAGTCAACGCATCAACGAGTCTCAATCAACCACTGCAAACCAACATCCAATGCACCGTTTTTGAAGACAACGAGGCGTGCATCTCACTGGCGACAAACCACAAGGTCACGGCGCGAACCAAACACTTTCTCACCAAATGGCATTTCTTCTGGCACTGGGTCAAGGAAGGCTTCATTCGAATCCTACACGTACCAACACCACATCAGGTCGCTGACATCTTCACCAAGGGCCTTGCGCGGGATGCATTCGAGCACCTGCGACGAATGCTCATGGGATGGTGATGGCACCACAAATTGTGAACTGTTAATCGAACGATGGAGGTTTTTACACCGGGGACATGCTTCGCACTACGCCGAGAGGGAGAGTTGGGACAGACTAGCTCCGGGACTGACTCGGGACTTGACTGTCCATTCCGCGTACACGGTACTCGGTACCCAAGACCGATACTATGATGAAAGGCTACCACACACACGATGTGTAGTTGAACTGCAATCCTTGCGTTGCTCGCCCTCCAGCTCATGCACCCCTGCCACCTATCCACCTCGTCACCCTGCCGAACATGCATCTGTCTTGAAGCATATCCATGTGAATGGATCAGTTACTGCTCTATGGGTGATGATACTGGAAGACTGTATGTGTGCAGGATCACCACGGCATGTTGCTGCGCAACAAAGAACGGCTGAAGTACGACAGCATGAACCCCACCTTTTTACTCGATCGTCCTATCAATAGTAAGCTTAACACATAAAACAAGCAATCAGAAACAATCTTCACAGCTTACTTCCAAGTTTACTACAGTTACACCATCGTCTGATACAGCTTTGCTCTCAACATCAAACGGTGCCAAAGCCGGTTGAAGGGCAGATCATCCTCCTGACAACGTGCAAAAGACACGGTATACTAACTGACTGGTACCAATTTGCAATCCATCGCACTTCGGCTTCTTCCGACATGTGCGGAGTCGATGGGTGATGTTCTCGAAGTTGGAGGACAGGGCGCCGGATTCTGTTGAAGAAGGCCCCGAGACTGTATTGATTTGAGTGTAGGGATATGTGGACATTAGATGCTGCTTCATCATTGTTGGTGTCGCCTCCGCTTGCGAGCTTTCCATCCAATTCTTGGTTGTATTGGTTGATGCTCTGGTTGAACATCTTCAAGATGAGAGGCCAACGTCGTTCCCCACGCTTGAGTGGTTTCTTATTTACTTCCATAAAGGCGACGCAAAGAAACCGCGCTTTCGTTGGAGTCCAGCCAAGAGGCGGCATCGTGAAGGAGTGGATTTGTACTGTTTGAGTGTCTCCTTTGATGCTATGCGTTGTTCTATGATCGACGATGGCGCTGGCTCTTGTTTCGTGGGTGCAGTTGCGAGCGATGAAGACGAAGCAGAAGAGAGGAAGTTTGAACGCCAGTCTTCTGAAAAGGTCAAGTTGGAAGACCAACACGGCGATTGGTGTGCGATGCCTCTCTGTTGCTTCTTCTGCTTCTGTTGCTGTGTCCGTTATGATTGACGATGGAAGTCAAGTATCGATCCTGATGTGACTTGCTGCCGATGTGCGTGGTGCGTCTCATCGATGGAGATTTGCATTTGTGGAGAGGGCGGTATCTACGCCGACTTCCGCAAACTCGACAAGCATTCACGAAACACCATGCGCTAGCTAGTGCACGGCTATATCCAGAAGTCTCAACAGGAGAGAGAAGGTCGCATGTCATGCAAACTGTGATCTGTTCCATTATACTCTTCGGGGTGTCCACCTCACCTGAAATTGGCACCACCGTTCGGATCCTGCATACACATGCATTCTCCAATTTCCCCATTGCTCCATCTCTCGATCCATCCACGTATGTGAAAGTTGGACACCCAATGACTTCACGCCGAGCGATTGCGATGTGCCTCCTCCATTTCTTTCTTCGCCTCAGCAACCTGAAGCTTTAGATTGAGTTCCTGAAGGCGCAGATCGTGGTAGTTGCGCTTGAGCTTGGCAAGCCGGAGTTCCTCGCGAATCATGTCCATCTCCTCGCTGCCTTGGGGCACCTTGGGTGGTGTGCTTCTTGCGGAGTTTCGGCTTTGCGTTCGCGTGGCTTGCGCTGTTTCTGAACGCACCTGAGGCGTGCCGTCTGTGTTGTCACGACGGCGTCCGCGATGCTGGCGACGACGACGATTCCTGGCTGTTCTGGCAACGCCATTGTCGTCTCCGGCTGCGTCGCCGTTTTTCACATGGGCGCTATCATCCGCGTCGCCGCCCTCTTCATCGTCATTGAAGACGACAAGCGTGCTCCTGTCAGCATCTGCGGATACTCCACGACGCTTGCGTTTGCGTGATGGGGTATACGCAGTCGCAGTCGCAGGCTGTTGGCCATTGGATCCCCGCATATGGGTGGCGCTGTCGTTGTCGTTGTCGCTGCTGCTCTCCGTGTTCTCGTAGCTGGTGACAGTAGCTGGCGCGAACTCGTTGTCGTCGTTGTCGTCGTTGTCGTCGTTGTCGCCGTCCGGATTGTATTGATCGTCCCCGCTCGTTCTGACGGAATTGTCTCCGTCTTCGCTTGCATGATCGCCGTCAGTCTCACCATGAGGGGATGAGCCTTGATGGTCGCAACGGTTGCGAGCGCGGACTGATGCCGCGACTGATTTGCGTGCGAGGAGGCGAAAAGGTCGAAGTGTGAGTTGTGGATAGAACTGAGCAGAGGCAGGTGAGGAAGCATCTGCAATTTGCGGCGCGTCCTTCAGTAGTCTCCAGCACTCCACGAGGGCGTGGATGTTGAGGCGAGAGTGTCTGGATCTTTTGTGCCACGATTCGCGCCAATCTGCGATCCATTGGAATTCAGCTTCCTGCGAAGTGTGAGGTGTTGGCGGAAGATGCTTTCGAAGTTGCAGAGTGGAATGCCGGACGGTGCCGAAGATGCGTCTGAGACTATCTGCAGAAACCGTGCATGCGAGGTCATCGCAATCATCGCCGAAGTCGCTGTTGTTTCTGTCGGCGTTTCCTCTGTTCGCTCTCTCTATTGCCATCCGTTCGTTGTACTGCGCGATGCGGCGCTTGAAATTCTCAAAAATGAGAGACCAAGTTCCGCTTTTGCATATGCCTGGTCCCTTCTTGATTTCCAGGTAGGCGAGGCAAAGCATCCTCGCTTTCGCCGGAGTCCAGGAAGGTTGCGTCATTTTGGACAAGAAGTGAGAATGTGCTGCGTGAGTATCGGCGGTGATGGTATTCCATGGGCTGTCCTTGGACTCTTCGATCAAGCTTTGGTGGAGTGTCTGCTGTTGTGTTGGATTTGGTGACGCTGGATGGTGTTGTTGTGTGCCTGGCCTCCTGGTTGGAGGTGATGGGCGACTTTGTGGCGAGGGGATGCGTGGATCTTCTGGTGATGCCGAAAGATATGGTTGCACTCGATTGAGTCAATCGCAGTGATTTGGATGAAGGTGGCTTTCTCGATGAGAACCTCTCTCTGGTCAGAGATGGCTGGTGTGGCGGAACCACAAACGAGACCGACAATACCATTCATCTGTGCAACAGATGCTCTCTCATTCCATCAACGACCCCAAACGTTGCGTGCATCTCATCGTTTGCCTCGACACAGTAAGTGATAACTTCATTCATCTAATATTTGCAAGAGAGGCCAGCGACTTTATCTGAACGCTGTGCGAGTTGAGGATAGGGCGTGGCGCTGGTCTGTATACGCCGTGACTTCATTCCTTCATTTGTTCATGCAAATGGAACGATCGACATCTATATCCTTCAAATCGTTCGATCACTACGGGCCTCTTCCACTTGTTTCTTCGCCCTCTCGACCTGGAGCTTGAGGATGAGTTCTTGAATGCGCAGTTCGTGGTAGTTGCGCTCAAGTTTAGCTACTCGGAGCTGTTCGCGGAGCAACGTGGTATGCTTGCGGTCATGCAACGCTTGAGGCGACGTGATCGTTGCGGTTTCCATTGGCGCTGTCCTTGTTGTTGGCTTTCGGCGCCCGAGTGGATAGACGTTGCCATTCATGTCGTTGTGGTGGCGTTGATACCGACGACGTGTGCGCTTTGGTCTTGGATCGTCCCTGATTTCGTCGGCGCTCTCCACGTGGATATCATCGTCTGTGTTGCTGTCCATGTCATCGCTGTCGACGACGGCGCGCGTGTTGGAATGACATGTGCCGGGATCTGCAGATACGCGACGACGCTTGCGCTTCCGCGATGGGGCGCGAACAGTCGCACGCCGTCGGTCTATGAATTGCCGAGTGGGATTTCCGCTGCTGTATACGGTGGGCCTCGCGTTGCCGCCGTCGTCGTCGCGACTCGTGATTTTGTTGGGTCTGTTGGGGGCTATAGACGCATCCTCCTCCTCCTCTTCTTCATCTTCGTCATCGTCACCGGTATTACCTGCGTCGTCATCTTCGTTGCTATCATCGCTATCAAGTTCATGATCTGCGTGTTGACTGTCGCGACGGCCGATGGCACAGGCAGATGTTTTGGTACATTTGCGCGCGATGAGGCGAACTACCCGATGCGTTGGCTGTGGATTGCATCTGGAGGCAGCTGAAGAATCATCTGCAATTTGCGGAGCGTCTTTCAAGATCCTCCAGCACTCCAACAGTAAGTTGCTGTGCAAACCCACGCTCGCGCCTCTGGCTGCGTATGATTGGTGCCAACGGTCGACCCACTGAGCTTCTTGCTTTCTGGATTTGTGAGGGTTCGGCGGACGCACTTTTCGGAGATCGAGGATGGTGCACCGGATCTTGCTGAATATCCTTCGATACCGCGCGGTGTCGTGAACGCATGAGATCTTCTTGATATCGCCTGCTGATGCCGCAGAGTTTTTGCGTGCGCGTGCACCCTTTGCATGCTTCCTTGCGACTCTCCTGTTGTGTGCCTGGATGGCTTTCTTCATGTTCCGTGAAATGAGGGGCCAGGTTCCTTTTTCGCACCTCCCTGGTCCTTTGACCACCTTCAAGAATTCAAGGCACAGCATCCGCGCTTCCTCGGCAGTCCAGAAAGTACGCCGCATTGTGTACGCACCCGTATGCGTTCGGCGGTGGTGCACTTGCTTTCGTTGAGTTCGTGTGGCTGCGTTTGCGCCTGCTATATCTTGGAAGACGGTTCTTTGGGAACGTGGGGATCTGTCCTCTCCTCTCTCTCTCTCTCTCTCTCTGTCTGTCTGTCTCTACGACTACAGTACCATGCAATGGAGATGATGTACGATCTATGATACGTAATTGCGATGTTGGATGGAGGTGTCTGTTTTGGATGGATTGTGTTGTGTCGTGTTGTGATGTGATCGAACCTCTCGATCTTTGTTGTCGCTGTGTTGTGAAGAGTGGTGATGATTGATTTGGATTCGCATTCCACAACTTCACTGGTGAATCTTTGTGACACCCACAGATCTGTGGATGTTTCGGCAAAAGATACTTTCTGGGTGCCGCAGTTTTGGCGAAAGGGATTGCAGGTACTTTGTCGATTGCGAGGGGAACACATGAGACCAGCGGGCCCTTTGTCAAAGATGAGGTCTACGTTTACGATCCATTATATTATATACTACGACTATGTTTGTTGTCTCCACCCACAGGAGGGAGGCAGGCTTCCACATTCCCACAACAGACGAGCGTTTGAAAACGAGAGCAGTCCCAAGAGGACTGCAGATAGACTGCAAATCGGTCAGAAGCTCCATGGAGGCCCTCCGAGTATGGCGAGTATTTCATGAGAGACCATTGCTGTTGATTTGCACACGGTCGAGTTGAATACTATTGTATTGTATTGTACTTCGTTATTGCCACAGTCGTTCATTTCCCCATTCATTTTCCCACCCAATCATGCCTGTGAAGAGTTGGCCGCCGTCCACTTTCACATTGGTGGATTGCCACGTGCCTCTTCCAGTTCTTGCTTTGCCTTGGCGGCCCGAAGCTTCAAATCGAGTTCCTGAATACGCAGATCGGTGTACGCGCGTTCGAGCTTCGCAACCTGTAGCTTGCGCCGAAGCACCTTCATCTTGTTCGTACACTTGCTCATTGGAAAAGTCGGATTGCGAGGATGAGGAATACCGTTGTTGTTGCTGTTGCTGCTGTTGCTGCTATAGGCGTCGTTGCTGGGATCATGGGAGTGGCGACGAGAAATAACGCGGCCAGTCCCATCAGTACCGCTATCAGTGGACGATGCGCCTTCATTGTGTCCATTCACACGATCGAGGTTGCCGTCGCGGTCGCTGCTGCTTGGATTGCAGACAGTGAAAGTTTCATTGCTGGCAGGCTGATCCCAGCGCTTGCGTTTCTGTGGTCGGACGCAGATAGGTTTGCTCCGATAACGCGGAGTCTTCTGTTTGCGTTGCTTTTTGGTGTCTCTGCTGTGATGATCGAAGATATCGCCGTTCGCGACGCTGTCATCTTTCGCGCACTCGCCGTTGTTGTGCGGTTTCATGGCGGTGGAGCTGGCCGTGCCGATGGTTTCTTTTCCAGTTTCGTCACCATTGCTGCTGGCTTCGCGATCTGGGGATGAGGATTCATCTTTGCGGAGACTGCGAGCATTGGCAGATAGTCGAGGCGATTTGCGTGCGGCGAGTCGCAACGGCGCGGGTGTCGGCTTTGGACCAGGTTTGGAGGAGAGGATGGCAGGTGGCAATTTCTCCACAATCTGCGGAGCATCTTTCAGGATGCCCCAGCATGCTGCAACTGACTCAGCACTGGCAAGAGACCGGTTGTGTTTAAGTGAGGATGATTGATACCAATTTGTGATCCATTGAAGCTCGGCGTCTTTCGTTCGGTGAGGGGTCGATGGACGGCACTTGCGGAGCTCGAGAATACTTCGCCTTATGCCGCGAAAGAAGGCCTTGAGGCTGCTCAGTTTTGAACGGTGCAGTCTTCGATCAGCCACTGCTTCAGCATCATTGGTGTTGGTGTGACCTCCGTTTGCATCCTCTCTTGTCAGTCTTTCGTTGTATTCGTCGACTCGCCGATTGAAGCTGTCGAAGATCAAGGGCCATTCTCCTGTTTTGCAGTCGCCTGGTTCCTTCTTGATTTCCAGGTAGGCATAGCAAAGCATCCGCGCTTTTACCGTACACCAGATGCGAAGCGCCATCGTGGACAAGAAGTGGACTTTTGGTTTGCAGGCAAATATATCTGCTCTGATGGCTTACTATGCGACTACACTCTCGTCTCTGATTCTTCTGGCTCGGTTCTTCGGCTCAGTTGTTGAATGACAGTCCGAGGATGGTTGGAAGATAGTGTTGGAAGGGTGAAGCCGAAGAATCGACGACACAACGATGGTGTGATGTCTCTCAGGCTGCTTCTGTTGCTGATGCTGCACTTGGCACTGGACGTGTTGGCATTGATGCCATCTTGCGAGGAGTGTACCTATGTCCGTTTGAATGCAGCGCCTCTTTTGGATTGGCGGTTGGCGGCATTGGTTTGCGTTGTTTTGTGATGCTGCGAATGTGCGTTGATGCGGTGGGAGGAGCGCATTTTTTTTTTGCACCTGCGACGCTCCTTCTCGTCTCCTTCGCGCGTACTTTCATGAATGGGATGACACCCGCTCGATTCAATGGACCAGAAACCACTTCCAGAACCATTCCACGCATCGCGCCGTTTCTTCCGATTTGAATTGTACCATAGCTGCATTCATTGAGCACCACCAATAAAATATGCTACATATGTACGACAACGCCTGCCCCCCAGTGTCCACCAAGCCAAAGATCTTTCCAGCGCGCTAGAGATATGTATTATGGAACAGGAGTATGTAACACAGGACGAAACAGCAACATGATGAAAGCCCACAACTCGTGCCAGCGCGAGGCCACAGTGATCGAAGAACGACAGGGCAGATGCCCGCACATCCGACGCTCTACGAACTCTCCACAAGTGCAAATGCGAGTAGTCCACCCGGATCCGACGTCTTTCTCACATCTTGAATTTCCTCGTTCATGCTTGTATGCGTACATGTATAAATGCATGTGGCAAGCTGGCCACCCGCTAGTCCCACTCCAAGAAGGATCTATCTCCGCGTACCCGGTTCAGCTCTTGTTTCTTCTTCTCAATCTCGAGCTCGAGCTTCAGCTTCTTGAGTTGCATTTTGCTGTAGGCGTGTTCGAGCTCAGCCACCTGGATCTTGCGCTGAAGCAACTTCATGGTCTTGGTACCCTCGCTCACTAGAGGGGGCGGGCTGCGAAGATGAGGAGTCTTGCGAGTGCTTCTGGAGATGTTGCTTCGAGAACCGCGACGTGAACGGCGACGAGGAGAGGCGCGGCCAGCCCCAGCAGCCTCAACATTGTTGAACAATGCGCCTCCGTTGTTTCCATCAACACCATCGATTTGGCTGCAACTGTCACTTGTATTGCAGATACGGTGAGTTTCAGCGATGGCAGGCTGATCGCAATGTCTGCGTTTCTTTCGTCGGATGCTGACAATTGTGCGTCCGCACCTTGGATGCTTTCGGTTTCGATTTGGTTGATTATCTCTGCTATGGCGATCGATGGTGTCTTTGGTATCGTCGGTCCTGATGCTGCCAATACTTGCGGACACTGACTCACCGCCGGTACGTGGTGGAGTGACGGCGTGAATGCTGGCATCTTCTGATTCGCTTTCATCCCAATAATCGCTGTCATCACTATCATCGTCGTTGCTATCCTGATCATCTTGGGATGAAGATTGATCGTTGCATTGGCTGCGAGCAACTGTAGATATCTGCGCCTGATTGGATGACACGGTGTGTAGACGGTGGGGCGGTGGTTGTGAACTGGACCTGGCTTGGACAGATGCAGGCGGGGAGATTTCAGCAATCTGCGGAGCATCTTTGAGGATGTCCCAGCACTCGACGAGGGTCTCACTACTTACGAAACAGTTTTTGAGTGTGCTATGGGATGATTTCCGCCAATCTGCAATCCATTGGAGTTCGGCATCTTTAGAAAGGTGAGGGGTGGATGGACGGCACGTGCGGAGCTCAACAATGCTGCGCCTTACGACGGAGAAGAAGCCTTTGACACTGCCTTGTGTTGAGCGGGGCAGTCTTCGACCAGCCACTGCTTCAGCATCGCTGGTGTTGGTGCTGCCTCCGCTCGTCTCTTCTCGGGCCATTCTTTCGTTGTATTCGTTGATCCGCATGTTGAATTCCTCAAGGACGAGCGACCAATCTCCCACTTTGAACCGACCTGGTGTCTTCTTGATTTCCAGGATGGAGAGGCAAAACATCCGTGATGTTATTGGACACCAGATGAGGCGTGCCATTGTGAATGTTAGTGACTCCGAACAGAAGTCGATTGATTGCCGTTGCCTTTGTTTGCTTTCTCTGCTTGAGATCTCTGATGCCTGCGTTTGTGCCTTCGCTCCTGCTGTGGTGTGTTCGGAGGCGGACTCCTGGGGGAGTCTGGAGAGGGGTTGGGCTCTGGCGGTGCAACTGTGATGTCTCTGGTGTTGCAGATACTGTGGGTGCAGCAAAATGTGTGTCATCAAGCGTTTCTCATTGTTGGCTTCCGCTTGATCTTCGCAGAAAAGATCTGGACGCAATCAGAACCCTCAGATACCATTTCGTTCGATGTGGTCAAATCGACCCACACGATTATCAGCAATGTTCTGTCGATGAGAACAAAAAAGCCGAATTGATGACAAATTCAGAATGAATGCAGACGCTTGCAAGCTGGCAGGTTCTGCAAAGGAGAGACCTCAAGACACACAGAAGATGATCTGATCTAGCATTAGTTGCTGCTGGTTCGAGCTGTGGTCCTCGAAGTTGCGTGTTCTCTCCTGCTCTGAAAGGATTATGTTGCTGACACATGCTCACGTACGCAACAACTATACCGGTGGTGCGTAGGAGTCATTGCACAAGACCGGATGACTGTACCGGTTGACCGCCAGACGGTCCGCCCCGGATGATCCCAAAACTCGTTCTGTCCCCTCCTTGTGTAGGCACTTGTCCACCCCCTGGATCGCCCTCTGTGTCTGCCCAACGTTCCCTGTTCTGGCGCGCAGGAAAACGGAATTTTGCCTCCAAAAACCTCACGCATCGTGGCTCTGTTCGCGGCTCTGTTTGCGACTCTGTTAGCTATCTCGTTTGTACAAGATTCGACCAAGCAACGTCTCACGCTTCGGGGCTACCATTGTCTTCCTGAATGTGTCCGCCAGGTTCGTCATGGTGTCCTCTTTCGCGATGCGAATGATACCGCTGGCAACAGCCTCTTGGCATTGGTGGTAGGAGATGCTGTGGTGCTTCTTCAACATCGTCAAGTGTGGCGTTGATGCATTCTTGAAGACTGCCTCATTGTTGCAGAACATATTCATTGGTCCCTCGATAGGTACCCCAAACATGCACAGCTTGCATCGAAGCAATGACACCATCTCCACTGCGAGCCTCATTGCAGTGAACTCCGACCCAAAGGTGGAGGTCTCCACCAAGTTCCACCTCTTGCTGTGCCATAGGACTGGTGCACGATTCAGGAAGATGAGTATCCCTGTTTGTGATCACTTTGTCACCTTGTCAGCTGTGTGGTTGGCATCCACAAAGCAATGTGTTGATGCTGTGTTGCCTCTGGGCTCTGGCATGTCCATTGGTATTGTGATGATCAGGAGACGATACAGGATGTGTTGTGTGTGTGATGATGCGAGTATGATCATTTCCGACTGTGCAGAGGCTGTGAACATGGGATTTGCTGCTGCACCGTCTGTCTGCAACCGTACACCAACAGGTATGACTTCCTCAGCATTGCGATAGAAGTCCTCCCATTCAAATGACTGGAAGCTGTCTCCTGATATCCTGGGGTGGTCAGGGTCCATCAGCATCGTCCGTCGCAAAGTATTCTTCAGGTATCCGAAGATGAGGTAGGCCTGCTCAAGATGCCCAACCCGTGGCATGGCAAGGTGGGATGACAGCGGTGACACTTCCAGCAAGATGTCGACTCTGCCGATCTCAATCGCCCATCGCAGCTGTCAGAAATCGAGGGTACGACTTTATCAAGATATTCATGTTCGCCGCACCTCCCAAGAATGTCATCACGACTCAATAGAACAACACGTGTTGATCACACTCGGACGACCTATTGCCGAATTCAGTCCCGTATACCAGCTAGTCCTGACAAGTATTTTAGCGTGTCCCACCCTCACACCTCAACTTTCGAAGTGAGCACAGCAGCCTGTTCCAGATAAGCACCAGAACGCGGGTGCGAATCACAGTCGTAGCCTTCTGCAAAAATATGAACTTTTTAACCACAAGGCCCAGGAGCTTGTAACTTCACACGTATGTTCTCTACAACATATTAGGATGGTCTAGGTCCTTATCTCAAAAATTCACATTTGCGTACGTGCGAACCCTGAATGGGTTCATAGGTCGAACGAGAAATGCGATACTGCGATGACATTGCTACAGCACGAAAATACGGATTATAATTCCGCACCGACACACCATTTCCCCTATTTGTCGCTCTTCAATGGACGTCCCAGCCGCCGGATGCGATCGCGCATGTTGGCGCCGCGCTTCTGCGTCTGGACCATGCGGTTGTGGGAACCCTTCTCGGGCAGATCCCAGTTCATGAATCCGCGGCACTGATCTGACAGGCAGTTGCACGGCACTCGCTCGTTCAAATCTAGCTCCAGCGGGAACTGGTAGTCGTACGTCAGCTCCTCGCGTGGCTTGATCTCCTGCTGCGCCACGATCACGACGCGCTTCAAGTGCTGGTTGGGGGCGGGACCCGGCACCGACTTGGCGACGCAGTTGGGGTTGCAGTTGTGGTTGATGTACCTTGCGTGCCCGCCGCTCATGGTGGCATCGATCACGAGGGAGTCGTCGAGGCGGAACTGGTAGTCCTGAATGCGCTGCTCCTGGTACGCCTTCTCGCGGGCTTCTGTAACTGCGAGGCTCACGTATTCGCCGACGTACTCCGCCACCACATCGCCCTTGCGGAATTCCTGGTCGGCGAACAGTCCCCAACCGTGGATGCGGCTGCCGTGTACAGAGACCGCCACTTCCTTCGAAGTGTCCCACCTATCCAGCGCATCCTTGTCGTCCTTGTAATCGTTTTCGTGGAATGCCTTGATCCGTTTCAGTGTCTTGTGGCTCGCCAACCCCGTGCTGAGAGGCAGGCGTGATCGATGAATCCTCGGCACGTGGTCGCTCTTCCTCTTGGCACGGCCACCGCGCAAGGCCTCCGCAGTCATGGCCACCTTCAATTCCTGATTGATCCGCATGCCGTCGCATCGTGCACACCCGTTCTCCGAGCCGATGCGACCCTCCAGACGTCGCTGCTGCGCACGTCGCATCATGCGGACGATGGATTCCTCACGCCATGTCGGCAAATTCTTCAGCTCCACTGAATCCGTGTACCGTGCCACCTTCTCGGCAATCGACGCTCGCAATTCTTCGTCCTCAATATCCGTGCGCTTACCAACCGGGTTGTATATCCCGTTCACTTCCGGATACGGCGCTAGCGAAGTTCCGGCTGCCACGGCCGCACGGCGGATGGCAAGACTGCCGTAGTAGGCAATTTCATTCTCCTTCGTGCGCATGAAGTCCGCCTTGATGGCTTTGTCCAGCCAGGCATTGTTTTCCAACATCTCCACAGCATCCGGCCACGTCAATCGCAGCTCCGCAAACATGTCGTCTTCAATCTTCGACTTCTTGCCTGCTGGTTTGTTGTCGCCGCCAGCTTCCTTGGTAGCAGAAGCGACGACTGGGCTGCCAGCACTGGTCTTCTCTGAATCGTCGCCGTCTTTCAAGTCGCGGGCTGGTGCCTTCTTCTTTGCCTTTTGCTGTGCCTTTTGTTGCACTTGGCGATGCACGTTCTGTTGCGTTTCCTTGATTGCTGTCATCCATTCGCTCGCAAGGCGGTGCATGGCAGCCAGCGCGTCTAGCATCTCCTTCGCTGTCTTGGAATAGATGGTGCCCGCTGGATTGTAGATCAGGGCATTCAAGCACAGCAGACGGCAATCAGCGACGAACGCTCCCAGCGAGCTGTACTTTTCATCCAGCACGTTCTTGCGAATCTTTCCAAAATCAATGGGCTTCTTGACCATCTGGGAGTACCCTTCAGCAGTCACGGGTTCGGCGAACAGTTGAAGGGGATCGCGCCGGATGAGGCCCAAGAGAATGCCACGACATGCAATCTTCGTGCATCGTTTGTGCAGCTCGTTGCTTTCCCCACGATGCTTCTCGGCCAGTTTCTGTCGATCGTCAAAGTTGGCGGATTTGTCGATGGTGGTGCCCGTCGATGCGACCACTCGGCCGCTGCGTGTGCGCTTGGTTGCTGGTGCATTTGCAGTGGTGGGATCCGGCTTGGCAACATCTCCTGGCTTTTCTTCGTTGCCAACATTCGACGGTGTGATTGCTCCTGATGTTGGAGCCGCTGCCGTTGCCGCTGCTCCTCCTGCTGCTGCTGTATCTTTGCTGGTAGCTGTGGGAGTGGAGGCATCGTTGGTGCTGGATAACGCACCAGTATCCATATTTGTCGTGCTCGCATCATCCACGGAAGTATCCACTGTCTTGACGGAGGATGCATCGTCCTCCACCATGGCGGTTGATGTCGATGTCTCGTCACTGTCTTTCTTCGCATCATTTTTATGGTTGTTCTTGTCCATGTTCTTGTCTATGTTCTTGTCATTGTTGCCGTTGTTATCGTGTTTCGCATCCTCGTTCTCCATGCCATCCTCGCTATCGTCACTGTCTGATTCTTCTTCGTTGTCTTGCTTCTCCGACCGTGGCTTACCGATGGGAGCGCGCAACGTCGTGGCCGGCAGGATGGCCCACGGCATCCACCGTTCTCGCAGGATGCTATTGGCCACAGCAACATCGCGTTCCGTTTGGGCCTCGCCGATATTCTCCTTCGTTTGCATGCGCCCCAGCATCTGCGTCTGCACGCAGAGCAGCTTGGGAGTCTTGCCATCACTGCCCTTGGGCCCCAACTTGCCCGCGATCGGCACCCGCTTGGAGGTGTTGATGACGAGCTGCGCTCGGCGACATTGGATGCATCCCGTGTCGGTCTGGATGACGGTGCGGCAGCGACCGCACTTGTTGATGGGCACGCACATGATGGTGGGACCCGCGCTTGCCGACATGGGGTCCACGAAGCGCCGGCGTTCGCGCGTCGGCAGCATGACTCGTTTCGAGAGGGCCTTCTTGTTCTCGCTGCGGACGAGGTTGGGATTCAGCGGCCGTGTCGGTTCCGGGATACGCATAGCGATGGCCTCCTCGATGAATTCGACAATGTCATCGGCTCTGGAACCAGGACTGGAGAGACTGTCCCACGGCACGATCGGCATATGGCGATGCAGCTTGGCCTCGCGCACCTCGCGGCATTGGAAGGGATGGATCCCGCGCGCTTCCTCCTCCTTCTCCGGTGGCAACGTAGTGGAGAATGGTCGGTATCTCAGACCGAGGCCGATGCGCGTGGCCAGCAGGGAGCTCAATGGCGGCTGCAGCTTGGCGCGATGCTCGATGGCGGGCAGACGTCGCTTGAGAACGTTGCAGTGATGATTCCAGCCGCGCGTGCAGCCCAAGCATTCGTCGCCGACGCTGGTGGAGACGGGTCCATGCACGTCAAAGTGCGGGATGGTGACGCGCGAAGGATCCACCTGGGCGTATTCCACCTTGGCGCGCTGCAAGCTGAACATGGGGACGGGATGGAATCGGATGTCCTGCAGAAGCTCGAGGAGGATGCGATTGTGGCTGACTCCAGGTTCCGGTCGGAAGGGCTTGCTGCCGACGGTCGTGCCGAGGTAGAGACGCATGTGCTTGTAGTAGGCGAGGGAGTCCGTGTTCGGCAGACTGACCTCTTTTGTGTCGTCTTCCTCGGACGGCGGTTCCTCAGCCCCATGCGTTTCCTGCATCATGTCGCGCAGGTTCTTCTCTTCCTTCCACTCGATGATCTTGTGCTCAAAGTCCTTGATGGAGTTGTTCATATACCGCCGCACCTCCGCCGGCTTCAGTTCGACCCACCATTGCGCGGCCTCCTTGGCGACGAGCTGGTTGCGTTCCATGCCCTTGGGAAGGCGGTTGAAGATGCGGTGCTTGCGAGACAAGGCGCGCTCAATCTTGCCGCGATTTTCGGCCAAAAAGAAGAAGAATGCTGGTGTCGACTTGACGAGGCCGTTGGAGTAGAGCTGCGCGAGGGGATTGTCCGCCGCCTCCTTGGCATCCGTCGTTGTTGTCGTTGGCGCGGGCTTTTTGTCGTCCTTGTCTCCATCTTGAGCCGATTCGTCTTCCTTCACGCCGGGACGCTGTCGTTTGTTCTTCTTGTCCATCTTGAGTTTCTTGGTGTTCTGCGATGCAGGAGCGACCGTCACCGAGCGCACGGAATCCACGGAACCTGTCCGCTTTCGCTTCTTGGCACTGTCAGGCGCAGCGCGGCTGGGATCCTTGGGCCGCGCCGCTTTCGACTTGGCCGCACCGCCGCTGCCGACGGAGGCATCATCATCCGTGGAAACAAGCTTACGCTTGAACCGCTTCGTTTCAGACGACCGCGCTTCGCTGCGGATCGTATCGGCCACGGCGACATCGTCGCGCTTGCGCTTCGTCTGCAATTCGTCTTCCTCCTCCTGCGTCTGCGCCATTTCGGAACGGCACGTCGAACACAGCACGGCGCCCGTATTGATCACGTCCGCGCCGATACCGCACGACGGATAATGCAGATAGGCCCCGCATCCTTCGCAGGGTTCGAGCTGCACATGCGATTGGTGGCATTCGCAGCAGCGGCGCTTGATCGTGCGCACGACCTTGCGGCGTCGCGATTTGGCGCGCATGCATGTGGGGCAGAACCAGGGATCGTCGTCGTTGAGGAGGGATTTGCGCGAGGGTCCGGGCGGGATGCATTTGGGATGAAAGACGTGGGGGCAGCCGTCGCAGCAGACGACGTCGCCGAAGCCCTTGCATTCGTGGCAGTAGAAGAGGTTGCCGTCGTTGCCCATGATGTTGACGGTGGCGACGCCGGGTCCGAGCGCGGCATTCAGCTGGCTGCCGTTGGAATGCTGCTGGCTGACGTAGGGGACCGAGTTGACGGTGATATTGACCTTGACCGATTTTCCTTTGATCGCGGCCGTGAGTGGTTTGGGTACCGAGAGATGCAGGGAACGTTCGGAGTTGTGCGTGGGCGCGGTGCCGCGTGCTTTCGCTCTGCTGCTGCTGACGGCAGAACTGGGAACGGGGTTGGCAGTCGCGGCGGCGGCCTTCGCAGCTCTGGCCGAGGCGGCCGTGGACCGGGAAGTCGCCTTGGACGATGCCCTTTTGGCGGAAGACCGGGTATTCGCCGTGACGGAATCCTCATCGGACGCATCGACGGATCTCGTGGCGCGCTTTGTCCTAGGGCTGCGCTGCGCTCTGGCCTTGCCCGTGGCAGACGGAGGGGAACGCTTGGCAGCGGTTTCGCTGTGATCGTCATCGTCGTCATCAGCTGTGACGTTGCTTCTGCTCCTGGAGCGGCTGACGGGAAGGCCCCTCACGCGGCGCTTTTGTGTGGGCGTCGCAGTGCGTGATGAGCGACGCGAGCTGCCTCTGAGGGACAGTCCCTTCAGGTGGTTGCTCTTGGGGCTGCTTGTAGGGTTGCTGGTAGTGCTGGCAGTGCTCTTGATGCTGCTTTTCGTTTTGCTCTTCGTAGTGCTCTTCGTAGCGCTCTTGGTACTGCTCTTGATGGTTTTGGTGGCTTTGGTTGTTTTTGTGGTGGATGTCGATGTAGATGTTGAGGCTGCTGATGTGGATGCAGCTGGTGTTGAAGCTGTTGTGGAAGCATCTCCCGAAGCCGCCGCAGAGGCGTTGGAGTTGCTCCTCCTTCTCGCGCCTGGTGTCACCATGCTAACACTAATAACTCGTGCCCTATCGCAGTTGTCGTTGGGTCTGATCGTCTGTGTGGTCAACGAGTACGTCCAATCTGCTATCCGCTATGGTAGCTGTTATGGTCTCTGGTATGGTATATGCTGTCTGTGCTTTCCTTCTTCGCACAGTTTGACCGCTTGGCTGAGAGATTGACTGATGGATTGACTGATGGATTGCTTGATACCAATAGTCGTACTCCACCAATAGATCGGTCGGTGGTGTGTCTCCAACAAGGAACGCCGAGTTGTTGCCACCACCGCACTAACTCTACTATTGTATATAATGCAATATATACTAGTAATGGTATCGTACGATAGGACGCCTCAATGTCCACGTTTTGTCTCGCAAGAGTGGTTGTGGGACATGAAGAGAGGAGAACTGCCTGCCTGCGTTCGCCAAGAGCTGCGGGGATGGTCCCGTGTCTGTCGTCTGCGTTCGATGGATTGCCCAATTTGTTTTGGTTTTTGTTTGTTTGTTTTTGTGTGAGTGGATCAATGTGTGAATTCGAGTGTTTTCGTGTCGTGCGCTTTGTGTGTGCCTTCTGTTTGCTTCCACGCTCCTGTTACTACCAACAACACAGCACACTACTGCACCACAACGACACCACGCTGCTGCTGCTGGTGTCCGACTTGCGGCTGTTCGGTTGCGCACGCCCTTTTTGTGAGCAGCAGCAAATCTGGGGCGGATGGAGGGTCCACCAAGTTGGGTTGGTGTCGCAGTCGTTATATATGGATACGGATTGTACATAGTTGTATGCTACGCTGAGCGAAGCGCATATTTATGAAAAGCTTGTTTTGGAATGTCGTTGATAAATGAGTCGCGTCACGCGGATCATCCGAGATCTAACTAAGTACCTGTCAATGCGCGCAAGAAATCTGTCGAACGATTTTGGCGGGACACGAGTCACACACACCGACGTTGCTTGTCACACCAATCGCGACACCAATCACACCACCAAACACAACAACGAACATGTGGGAACAGCCACCACAAACAGCGCACAAGAAACAAGGAAGCAAGAAGCAAGAAACAAGGAAGCAAGACACCACAACAAAAGCAAGAGAGCAGAGCAAGATCCAAAGATCCAATCATCTCCACCCCTGCGCAATCACACAAGGCCAAGATACAGAGCAGCGCACATTCACCCTCGTCACCACAGCCTAATCTACCCCGCGCGACACAACGATGGAACCACCCATCCACACGACACCGCCGCCCATGCTGGACCTGCCGCACACGCCCTCATGCGTGCTGCATCCCCAGACGGGCAAACCCCTGCGCTGCGACAGCCGTATCACGCCGCACGAGATGGACATCCTCTTTCGCATGCTCGTCGAGGTGGGCAGCTTGCAGGACAAGAACATGCGGCGCTTCAACGTCACGTATCCCGATGTGCGATACACGGTGGTGCGTGATGCGCATTACGTCTACATCGTCAAGTGTCCGGCGTAGCAGATTATGGTGGGTGGGTGGGGGCAGGCTGTGACTCTGTTGCAGAGTACTGCTGTTCATGCCTCGTGGTATCCACACAGGTGCAACACATCATACGTACCTCCTGCAATCTCCCAAACGATGAGAACATCAGATCAGACAAGATCAGAGAAGAACAGAACATTCTGTGTATTTTCAATGTTTTGCGTGTTCAACAAATGGATGGACGGAAGCAGCAGCAGCGGAATACATGCTCTGGTGTGCAACGACAAAGAGAGGTTCATCACAATCACTGGTGCTCCATGCGATCATGACGAGGCGCACGATTGGGACAACACCAACAGGGTGCACGGGTTTGGAAATGCCGACTGCAATTGCAATCGGCTTCACTTTTCAAATGCCTGTGTTTGAACAAACATTACGTTCCGTCCCATCATGCCATGCAAAGAGAACACAGCACCTCACGTTGGAGACCCGCACGTCGGCCTTCAGGATGCACCTCAGCACACAATTCAGCACCTGCCAATGATCCTGGACAAACAATTCTTATATTATACATGGATGGGTCGGGCGCACATTGACAAGGAACAGCGGTCGATCGGGGTTGACGCCATGCTCAGGAAATATGAAGATGGAGTTGAAGACAGCAACGATGGTCTCGCTTGGACGCCACCCGCGACGGTACGAATAGATCGTCTCATTCATTCATTCCTCATTCATTCAGTTATTGATTGTCCATGTTGCCTACGTGTATTGCGATCCTGAAGACCTGTATCCTACAGGTTCCTGCGAGGTCTGCTCATCCATTGGTGGATCATTGCGTGTTTGGCACACTCACAGCATGCGATGAGCAACGAGACAATTGTGGCAAGGACCATACACGATACACGCAAGCACGCGAAGAAGCACACGTCGCTGATTCCTTCCTTCTCTCATGCTACACGTCGCCACCGAAGACGCGGCAATCAACAGGGCACGCAAACGCGACATCATTCCTTCCTTGCGACTTCGGCACGCAATTCTGAAATGAGCCTTCGGTTCCCAAAGCCAAGGTGGAACACTTCCGCAATTGATAGCATTGGGCCTCGTGTACCGACGCAGATGAGAACGCATGATAACGGGATCGGGAAAGGGACAGATCGGAACGCAAGTGCACCATTGTGGGAGTTGGTATTCATGGGAACACCTTGTGAGCCGTGCGATGTGAGTTCGGAAAGACGGTGGAGAATGCGATGCAGAAGAAGAATTCTCGTGGAGTGCTGGCTGTTGTAGTCGTGCATTGGTGCTGCGGCGGAACAGACGGAAGAATGAATGAATGTATCGGCATCCATCGTCACCACTGCCCGAGGGTCTCATCGTTGTCCGCAGTCATGGACCTGCCTGCTCTCTCTCTTCTTCTGCTTTGCTCATTCTTTTTCTTTGTTCTTTCCACTTTGTCTACATTGATCGCGCACTGCCACCATCACCGAAGCAATCGTGAGTATAGCATAAGTGCGACGTTGTTCTGATCTCGTCACGACTTCCAGCAGAAAGAAGTCTGGCCGATGATGGCCACCTGCGTTTGTTCCGTGCCCAAATCTCCAATCAAGAGGTTCGACGTCATTTTTTCTGCGTTCTTCGTGGGTTGTCGTTGTTCTGGTTCCTTTTGGGCCTTCTCCTTTTGTGTTGTTTGTGTCGCTGCCCTTGTTCCGTGATGGTCTGGTTCTGTCTGTGGGACTTCTTGTCCCACTTTGTGTGCGAATCCAGGTTGTGTCGTGTCTTGTTGTGTCTTGTCGTGAACTGTCGAGTTGCGTCCACGCCACGAAAACACGCTTTTTGTCGCCTTGTCTGTGAGTAATTCGTGCTCCACCAGAACAACACAGCACAGACAGTTGACACGCTTCGCGCTGGCGAGATTCTCGGCCAATCAGATGATGTCCTAGCCAGCAAAATTCCGTTTTGTTGCGCTGACGTACATAAGGCTGCAGTACTCGTTCTACGCGAGCAGTGATGCGAAAGTTCAGCAGTTATCGTGTTACTCGCAGTACACGCGAACCCAGAAAGAGAGAGAAACGGCCCGAAATTAGCCCGAAGAAGTGCACAACGAGTCAGCACGGAATCTGCGCACGCGGTCAAGAATCACGCACATCCAGAACCAACGTATTGGCAAACTGGTCACTTGACCGCGTTGAGACGGTGAGGCCAAAGAGAGCAACAACACAGAAAGCAGAGTGCGCGAAAGCATCACTGCCAACAAAAAGTGGACATCATCGTCCTCATCTTCTGTGGAAGGCTCTTTGTCGGTGTTGTTGTTGTTGTTGGTTGTTGGTTCCTTGTCGTTGGATGGGATTGTGACGCCCACTTTCTCAACCAGCAGGAGCAAGTTCCATTGCACTTCCCTCCACTCCACCTCTCTTCTTGACACAATAGTCATCACGCATCGCCCACAAATACAAACTCAGCAACCGGCGATTGGACGATCAGAAGGCATCAGAACAACCGCGAGGAACTACAGAGCACGCGATCAGACCCTGGGACCGAACCATCAGCAGCAACGAAAGAGCCGAAAAGAGTCCTTTTCACGTTCACACGACAGCCAGCGCAGTGCGACCAGCCTTGAGCAGCGATGGTCAACACTAGCAGCAGCGCTCACTCCACAATCTCGTATCAACAGCCGCAGTTGCGACCACAGTCGCACTTGCAGCAGCAGTGCATGCAACAACGCCGTTTGCACCAAGCGACGTCAAGCGCTTCCACTGGAAGCACATCATCCACCGCGAGCAACACGAGCCACAGCACCAACTCCCTCCACTCTTCTCACAATCTCCCACAATCGCAATCACATCAACGCACATCCACCATGCCACCCAGACAGCAACAACCAACGCAGCAGCAGCCGCAATCGCAACCGCAGCAGCAACCACTCACACGTCCACAACCGCGTCCTTACACTCGAGCTAGACCCGCACATCGCAATCAGGTGCAACCGGTGCAAGTCGCCGTCCTCAAGCGCCCCAACAGCACCATGTGCACATCCAGCAGCCGCAACTTCCGAGCTGGCTTCCTCAATCGATGCGGTGCCCTGGGACCCACGTCGCAGCAGCAGCAGCAGCAACAGCCACGTACCAGACGCATCATTCCGAATCTCACAGCCCACCTTCAGCCTCACATTCGGCGACGCAATCAGCAGAGAAGCACGCCGCAGCAGGAGCAGGAGGAATCATCGCAGGCTCAAGCTGAAACGCAACAGCCAGCAGAAGAGAAAGAACAGCAACAACAACAAGAAGAAGGGACACAAACGAAAGAAGAAAAGACAAACGACACAGAATCTACGACCGAATCTACGGCTGCGCCCTCCACTGATGGCTCTGAGAACGAAGAATCTCAGCAACAGCAGCAGGAGCAACCAACGCAGCAAGTTGTGTCGAACCTCACGAGCGTCATGCAAACTGCCAAGGGGGCAGACCATGGGAACGACGCTTCCGTGTCCAACTGCAGCGCTCATGCTGCGACTATCATCACCGCTCCGGAAGAGGAGGCCCAGTCCGTCGCCCCCATGCAGTCCGTCACCTTCGAACCCAACGCCAGGATCCATCCCATCCCCACCCACTCGCGCAAGGTCCCCGATCACATGCGGATGACATCGGACGAGGACATCAAACACCGCGACGTCCTCGACTTTCCCGCTGAGCGCTTCAACTGGCGCAAGGCCATTGAGGACGATGAGATGATCAATCAGGGTGATGATCTCCTGCACCCATCTCAGCTCTCGGAGTGCAACGTCCTCACGCCCTTCCTCATGGTGCACACCAAGCTGCAGCAGTGCTTCTCCTAGAGTCTTCGTACTCTGAAGCACTCCATGCAATTGCACCTTTTTTCATCATCCCAGCACCAAACATGAGGACAGTACATCCAGCATGCAAGAACGTCTTTTCACAGACACCCTGTATGTACACTACCACCAATACACAATAAGAGTATCCACACTCTCAACTCCACTACGATGCAATGCCTTCCTATGAATGACGCTGCTGTACAACTACACTGCAACAGAGTTCTATCCTATGACTGTACTCCCCACTGAACACTCACCAACGTGTATGTATACTACGGATACGCTGCGAATGCGATACCACACACTGTAACAGTTAAGCATTTCAAACGATTTTGCGAGACTATCAAGTACAGCTCGTTCCTAATGATGGATGAATGGAAGATCGAAGAAGATATCCTGCTATCATGTGCTGTAATCCCATCCTAGTCGCAGGCAGGGTAGTGTAGACGTGATTGAGTTCTGACACCTCTCTCTTGTCATATCGTGCCCCGCACTTGATGGTCGCATGCGCACATATTGTGAATGCATTGCACAGTTGTTTTACACCAATCAATGGATGGATCTATTCCACGTACGACTATTGATTGCTTGCTTGATTGATTGATGCATCAATGCATGCCACGCAACGCAATACGTATGATAGCTGACACCTCCAACTTCCACACCCTTTGAATGTTCCAGAAGATACCTTATTGAGTCATGTTTAGGATGGTGTTGGATTACTTCGATTCAACATGTTCAGCCAGCCCTTCACCACCACAAGAAAAAACAAAAAGCAGATCATTTCGTTCCTGTACCCACTTTCATCTCTTCATTCCATCAATCCGCATCCATCTGCATCAGCAAGGTGCAATCCATCCATCCATCCATTCAGCCAACCAACCCAACAGTGTGAGGCATACCCAACAACAGCAACAGCAACAATAGCAACAGCAGCAACAATAGCAACGGCAACAAGGAAAGAATACGAGACATGGGTCCCAACGCAGCAGCGGGCAACGACGCCAGCAAGGGCGGATCTTCGGGCGACGGCAGCTCCAACGCCAATGACCCCAGCGGCAGCGGCAAGGGCGGCGGTGCCAGCGGGGATGCCTCCGCGGCTGCCAACGCCGATGCGCAGGGCGTGCCCGTCAGCGCCATCGCCATGAAGCTGCTGGACATGCGGCTCAAGCCCTCGGGAGCCATCGTGACTTCCGCGATCGGCGAATTCACGGCATCCGGCAACCAGGAGATCTGCATGCTCAAGAGCGGCGGGGCCATCGAGCTGTATCGCATCGTGACGGAGACGGAAGGCGGCGGCGGCAAGAAGGAGGACAACGACGACGATGAGGACGACGACGACGAGAGCAACCAGCGGACGTACCTGAAGCTCATCACGCGGCTCGAGACGCGGAGCATCCTGCGATCCATCACGGTGCTGCGATTGACGGGCGAGAAGCGCGACGTCGTCAGCATCGGGGCCGACGGCGGCGCCCTGTCCGTGCTCGACTTTGAGGGCGGCGCGGCCAGCATCGTGCACTGCCGCACCTTCGGAAAGACGGGATGCCGCCGATCGACGCCGGGCAACTACCTGGCCGGCGATCCCAAGGGACGTGCCGTCATGGTCTCGGCCATCGAAAAGCGCAAGCTCGTCTACGTCCTCAACCGCGACGCCGCCGGCAAGCCCACCATGGCCAGTCCCCTCGAGGCGCATCGCGGCCGCACCATCACATTCGCCACCGTAGGGCTCGACAACGGCTACGACAATCCTGTCTTCGCCACGCTGGAGCTGCAGTATCCCGACGCGGAGGAAGGTGACGACATGAGCGCCGAGGCCGTGCAGCATCTCACGAAGCAGCTGGCCTACTACGAGCTCGATCTGGGCTTGAACCACGTCAGCCGCCGATGGGCCACCACGGCGCACAGGACGGCCTGCTGCATGGCGGCTCTGCCGGGCGGCGCCGATGGCCCCAGCGGGGTCCTCGTGGGAGGCGAGGATTGGATCGAGTACCTGCACGAGACGGTCAACGTCGCCAAGGAGGACGACTTCATGGTCATCGACGGCGTGCAGGCCAACCAGCACAAGGAATTCAACAAGATCGTCTGCGCGATACCGAGGCGCAAGCTGCATCCCGACGGCAAGGGCGTCCTCATCACGCAGGTCGTCGTGCATCGCCAGAAGAAATCCAAATTCTTCGCGCTGGCGCAGTCCGAGCTCGGCGATGTCTACAAGGTCTCCCTGCAGCTCGATCCCACCGACAAGACCAAGGTCACGGGCATGACCTGCTCCCTCCTCGACACCTTGCCCGTTGCCAACGCCATGAACATCAGCAAGCTCGGCATGCTCTTCGCGGCTGCAGAATTCGGGGATCATCATCTCTACCAGTTCGAACGCATCAACCTGCCCGACGCCGTCACCACGACGCACGAAGACACGAGCAAGGCCTTCGCCGCGGCCGAGAACGTCAAGGACGCGCAGGATTTCCTCACGACGCAGCACGCCGCCAAGCTCGCCCCAACCTTCGAACCCACCGTGCTCAAGAACCTGCGCAAGATCTACGCTCTCGACAATCCCTCGCCCACCACCTCCGTTCTCGTCGGAGAATTGGCCGGCAACGAGGTCAGCCCGCAGATCTACACGCTCGCGGGGCGCGGTCCCTCCAGTTCCCTGCGCATCCTCAGGCACGGCGCCTCCGTCACGGAGCTGGCAGTTTCGGATCTGCCCGGTGTGCCGGGTGGCATCTTCACCATCGCGGACAATTCGCAAGAAGCCTTGAGCGCCGCATCGGGCCGTGCCACCAACGACAAGTTCATCGTCGTCACGTTCGCGGACGCCACCCTCGTCCTCAGCATCGGCGAGACCGTCGAGGAGGTCGGCAGGGAGTCCGGATTCCTCACCAACGCACCCACCCTGGCGTGCTCCGCCTTGGGCAACGACGGGGCTTCCTGCCAGGTCCATCCCGCCGGCGTGCGTCACATCCAGCGCGGCCAGGCCAAGCAGTGGAACTGCACCGGTCTCAAGCGCATCGAATTCGCCAGCGCCAACGAGAGCCAGGTCATCATCGCGTTGGCCGGTGGTGAGGTCATCTACTTCGAACTCGATGAAATGAGCGGCAACCTGCGCGAGAGCGCCACGCGCGATATGGGCGCCGACGTCTGCTGCCTCGATGTCAGCAAGCTCACCAAGGGACGCAGCCGCAGCCTCTTTGCGGCCATCGGATGTCGCGATCAGACCGTGCGCATCGTCAGTCTCGAACCCGGCAAGCTGCTGACGCAAAAGAGCAGCACGGCGCTGAAATCGCGTCCGCATTCCGTCTCGTTGCAGATGGCGCCCGAATCAGAGAATGGAGGAGGCGGCGCCGATCTTATCCTCACCATCGGTCTCGAGGACGGAACTTCCCTGCGTGCCCATGTCGACCCCGTCACGGGATCCATCGGCACCAGTCCCACACGACGATTCCTGGGTGCGCGTCCCGTGTCTGTCTCGCGCGTGTCGTTGGAATCGCGTTCGGCATCGTTGCTGCTGTCGTCACGACCATGGATCAGCCGCGTCGATTCCACGTCGGGCAAGCATATCATGGCGCCGCTGTCCTACGCCCCGCTCGATCACGGATGCTCCTTCAAATCCGACTCCGTGCGCGAGGGCATCGTCGCGACGGCCGGCAAGACGCTGCGCATCATCTCGGTCGACACGGCCGGCATGGAAGGTGGCGAAGACGAGTCCTTCAACACGAACCGCGTCGATCTGCGGTACACGCCGCGTCAGATGACCCTGCTGTCGACCGGCAGCAGCGATCAGCGCAAGGTCGTGCTGGCCGTCGTCGAGAGCGATCACAATGATTACGGTCAGGCCGAGAAGGACGCCATGGGCTTCGACGCCACGGGTGAAGGCAAGGCCAAGACCAAATCGAAGGGCGGCGACGATGACGACGCCATGGATATGGATGAAGACAGCGATGATGACGATGACAACAAGAAGAAGGATGATAAAAAGAAGAAGAAAAGCAGCGACAGTGACGATAGTGACGACAGCGATGATAGCGACGAGGACGACGAAGATGAGAAGACTGCTCGTGCCACACCCATCCGCGGTCCTGTCCCACCGGGTCCGGGCTACTGGGGATCGTGCGTGCGTCTGCTGGACCCTACGCAGAACTGCGCGACGTTGGGATGCGTCGAAATGGGCCGCAACGAGGCTGCCTTGTGCTGCACGTCGGTGCGATTCCACACGCGCGGCGGCGAATCCCTCCTGGCGGTGGGTACCGTGACGGGCATGAACCTGCAACCGCTGAAGCAAAAGTCGAGCCACATTATCCTGTACCGCGTCGTCAACGGCGATCGCTTGCAGATGCTGCATCGCACGGCCGTTGAGGACGGTCCCGTCCTGGCATTGGCGCACTTCCAGGGTCGTCTGCTTGTGGGCGTCGGCAAGACCCTGCGGCTGTACGAAATGGGCAAACGTCAGCTGCTGCGCAAGTGCGAACTGCGCGGACTGCCGACGTACGTGAAGACTCTGCAGACGGCCGGCGACCGCGCCTTCTTCGGCGACATGCTGCGATCGATGCACATCGTGCGGTACGACCCGACCTCCAGCAAGCTGCTGCTCATCGCCAGCGATCCCAGTCCCCGACCTGTCGTGTGCCAGGAGCTGCTGGACTTCCACACCATCGCCGTCGGGGACAAGTACGGCAACATCTCCGTCCTGCGCCTGCCGCGCGGCACGGACACGTCCGTCGTCGATCGCACGGGCCAACGCGCACTGTGGGAAACGTCGAACGACCAGACGACGCCGAAGCTGGAGCTGCTGTGCCAGTACTACGTCGGCGAGATCGTGACGAGCATGACGCGCGCGTCGTTGGTGGCCGGCGGTGCCGAATCGCTGATCTACGTGACGGCGACGGGCAAGATCGGCGCCCTGCTGCCGTTCATGTCACGCGAGGACGTCGACTTTTACACGCACCTGGAGGGGTCCCTGCGAGACGAGGTGCCGCGACCGACGGGCCGCGATCCGCAGGCCTACCGATCGTACTACGCACCGGCGCGTCACATTGTGGATGGCGATCTGTGCGATGCCTTCAACGCGTTGCCGCATGACAAGCAAACGAAGATCGCGGAGCAGCTGGATCGCACGGCAGGTGAGATCAGCAAGAAGCTGGAGGACGTTCGCAATTCGTTGCTGTAGATGTGCGGTTCAATATCATATAGTATGTCATTATAGTATTGTGCCAGGAGAGTGATTCGCATGGCATCATACGAGAAATATTAAATGCTTAGAAGTTCCTTCTGTGAACGCAAATGTGTTGGGGGTAGTATGGCATTGTACGATCATTGTATGTATGTACTCTCGAGAGAGAGGGAGATGCGAGCGAGCGGCAACGGTTCAATTGATGATGAATGAGAATTGGGTCGAGTCGATTGATTTTGGCGCCAAAAATGTGACAAACACGTCTGTGTTTTCTGTTGTTGGTCGTGCGTTGATTGACAGCCATCCAAAATTTGATGTGTTCTTCCGAAAGACTGTCACAAACGCAAGATAACGATCACGAGCTGTGCCAATGAGGTTGGTGGCTGCATTGATACCAACGCAAACATCCATTCATCAACGTGACAACGCAAGAAGCAAAGTACTGTTGTATTGTATTGCAACTCAATACGTATCAAGCGGTCGGACATCCAACATGGGTTCCACGAAGCATCGATGCCCAAGGCACAATCTGTGGATTAGGATCTTTCTGCTGCAGCTCGCAGCAACTATTCCATTCGCTAGATCTTTCGCACCAAGCTCCACAGCATCCTGGTCGGTGGAATGTTCTCCAGTGCACGCTGATTCTGTTGGTGTCCATCAAGCCATAGTGACATCGTCGTCGTCGTCGTCGTCGTCGTTGTTGTCTTTGAGATCAGCTGGTCGACCTACGTGGTTGTTCGCAGACCCTGCAGAAGGTGGAGAAACAGATACTGCAGGCACCAGCGGCAGTAACGGCAGTAGCGGCAATAGCGATGGCACTGTTGAGGAAGCAGTTGAGGAAGCAACGTACTACTCCCCGAATGCACCGCTGAAGCAATCCAAATTCTTTTCTCCTGATGATGAGGATGCCAGCGACATGAGCAACGTCGGAAGCTTGGACGGAGATGGGGTCATCCCAAACCCCGAGAACCTGGAAGACGCTGCCAACGAATACTCCTTCTTCGACGAGGCCACCATCTACGTGCGAGCCGGAAGCGGCGGGCAGGGCGCATCCACGTACAAGAAAGGAGTCGGCGGTCAGGACGGACCGGCCGATGGCGGCAACGGCGGTCGCGGCGGCGACGTCATCCTCAACGTGGACGAAGCCCTCAACACGCTGGCGGGACTGACGAACGCCTGGCGACCCAACTCCTTCGGCGGCAGCGGCGCAGCATCGTCCTTCCAATCGCAACGCAAGAGCTTCCGCGCCGACAACGGCGAAGACGGTAAGCGCCAGCTCAAGACAGGACGCGGCGGCCGCGAATCCACCATCCGGGTGCCGCCGGGTACCGTCATCCAGGAGATCGTCGAGATGGAGGACGGCAGCAAGGAGACCATCGACTTTGGCAGCGTCACGCTGGACAACCCCACCGTCGTTGTCGCGATGGGCGGCGAAGGCGGAGAAGGCTCGGGCATTGCCGGTCGCGGACGTGGCGTCGTACGCAAGCGCATCCCGCCGCAGGGTGGAGAGCGCAAGGTCCTCAAGCTGACGCTGAAGCTCGTCGCCGACGTCGCGCTGGTCGGCGTCCCCAACGCGGGCAAGAGCACGCTACTGGCATCCACGACGCGCGCCAAGCCCAAGATCGCCAACTATCCCTTCACGACGGTCATTCCCAACCTGGGTGTGTGGGTGCCGCCCGATGATACCGACGATTCCACGAAGCGTGGCGCCAAACGTTCCTTGGACGGTTCCGGTCGCGACGGGCTGGTGCTGTGCGATGTGCCGGGTCTCATCGCCGGTGCCTCGCAGGGCGTCGGGCTGGGCCATGCCTTCTTGCGTCACGTCGAGCGCTGCCATGTCATCTTGCATCTCGTCGATGCCACATCCGACGATCCCGTAGCCGACTTTCAGATGCTCAACAAGGAGATCCTCAACTACGGAAACGGCAAGCTGGGGCAGATGCCGCAGGTCGTCGTCGTGAACAAGCTAGATATCCTCGATGGCATCGATTCCGGAGTGGAGTGGGAGAAGGGATTGAAGACGAGGTTCAGCAAGGAGGAGCTGCAGGAGAAGCTGCGAGACAGCATGCCACACACGCGGCTCATGTGGATGAGTGCCAAGCAAGGCGACGGCGTCGACGATCTCATGACGAGGTTAGCCGGCTTTGTCAAGAAGGTCAAGGAGACGGCGTGAATAATAGTTGAAGAGCACTACGTAGCGAATCGCAAGATGTAGCATCGTTCTGTCAAAGAGCATTGAAGACTCCTCTCGCAGTTCTGTATGTATTGCAGTCGCAAGAACTGTTGTCATTCTGCGCCGTCGTCCCCGCTTTTCGCGACACCGAAGAGCGTCGGCATCAGTTCGATGATCCTGTCGTAATCACGCTGGAACGCGGTCTCGTCATCATTGACCAACTGCACCCAGCCTGCGTCAGTGCAAATGTCCTTCGTTGGCGAAATTGAGTTGCCAATGGCCAGGAAGGGAGCGAACACTTCCAGATCCAACGTGCTCTCCATGTTCTGGATCTCCATCAGTGCTTCTTCGTTGATGGACTGCAGAATGCCGCCTTCGTAGTTCACCAGATGCATCATCGCGCCGTGCATCCGCAATGACGGGACAATGGATGTCGCCTCTTGCTGTTGAGTTGACTCGCCACGCTTGTCATCACGGGTGCCCGCATCGCCGCCATCATTCGCAATCTTGGAATCATAGGCGTCTCTGTATCCCGACAGCATCACGTCAAAGATGTTGCGCCCGATGCAGCTCATCACCAGCGGCAGAAAGTCCATGTTGTGCTGCCGACAGTTGACCTCCACCAGCCTCGGACCATCTTCTGTCACGATGACTTCGTTGTGCGAGATCCCCCATCGCACGTCGAGCGCCGACAGCACCTCCTTGGTGTACTGGGCCACAACGTCTGCGTCGGGTCCATCATAGAGCCTCGTAGCGAAGTACACGAAAGGCGATCCATTCACCGATCGTTTGTCGTATTTCCAAATCGCGGCGATTTCGTGTCGACCATCGCAGCTGACGACGTCGAGGCTGTATTCTTGGCCGACGGCATACTCCTGAAGCAGCACAGCTCGGTGCTTGTCTCGCGGTGATCCGAATACCGTCGATCCTTGAATGGTTTTGAATGCTTCTGAGACGGATTCCAAATCATCGCAGAGGAAGACATCATCCGATCCAACGCCGCGAACTGGCTTGACAATCACTTTCGGAAATGTGGACGTCGTCGTTGACGTTGTGCTTTGCGCAAGCTCATTGAGGAACGCATTGACGTCGTCCATGTTCTCGCAAAGCCTTTGCTGCACGCGCGGCAATCCCGCCGATCCGATCCGCTCATTCATGAGGTACTTGTTGCGACGCACTTCATCCACGGCGCCGTTGTGACATGGCACGCGCAGCAGCCCGGCCAATTGTTCCGCATCGGCCAGACCCGAATCCGATTCGCAGTATACGCCCACGATCTTGAGATGCGGTGGCAGCTGTCGCATCCAAGCCTCGCATTCGATGATATCGGACGGCATGCACATGGGCAGAAGTTCCTGCTGCTCGTCGTCATCGCCGTGCAGAGCGAAGTAGTCCCTCATGTATCGCGACACAACGTCGATGATCGCGAAGCCGTAGGCCTCCCTGGCTCGGAACGACATGTACGATGCGTGGTAGGGCGAGAATGCATCCATGATGATGAGCGCAGGCTGCGGTTGCGGATCTTCCAGAATTGATCCCAACGTCTGATCTGGTGACATGAACGATGGCTCTTCCATGGCCGACAGCGATTCTGGTGATGCGAACTGCACATGTGGGAAGATCGGAGTTGTTTGCGTTGCTGCTGTTGCTGCTGCTGTGTGATGATCATCACCATCGTTGACATCCGACACACCGAAACCACCTCCTCTCGAATTCAATGCAAATGCGATCGTTGCTCGTTCTTGCAGCTGATTTCGAAAGCGTCCGTGCGGCAGTCGATACAGAGGGTGCACAGCATCATGCGCAGGTCGTTGAGCATGCAAGGAACTGTGCTTCGATCTTCGACCTTCCACGTTCTGCATGCACGCGAACGTGAACACGATGAAGCCAACGACCCATTCCTTCCGAGTCCTGCGTCTCAACGTGATCATGCTGGCGCCAGCAGTGTTGCGTGTGATATAATACTGTTATATGGTATAATGTAATACCATGCAGTCTATGGCATGACACGCTTGTTGAGTGGTTCGGTATTGGACTGCTCTCTGCGCCCCTGTGTGCCTTCAGCGAGTGTTGTGCACAGTTCACGCTTCGAAACTTGGATCGCGATTGCTCCGTGCCCTTCACCGCATGAGAAGATCCAACCATGTCTGGAGTGGTCTGTCCGTCCTCCCAAATATTGTTGTTCGCGCCAAAAAGAGACAATCCCACACGAACAAAAGGACCACCAAACCACGACGCCGTCACGTTGCCCGTAGCGGCCCTCACAGAACACGAGGATGGGAACAAAGACCAGGACGCAGCATGGCTCATCATGCGATACCACACCGATACTCCACTCTCCTCTCCTCTGTCTGACCACATAGTACTCTACTCTGCTAACAATACTTGACACAATCAAATGCTTACTCCTCGAAGGACGTTTCCATACTGCTACTATGCCAAAGAGCACTGATATCTGTGCCAGCCGCACGATCAACCCACACGAGTATCATGGGTCGTACACATACCACAAACGCCCGAATGAATAAGTCAATGCTGCCTTCCGCCGCAGTAGAAACGGGAACAGCGACACAACCACAGGCAACGACTGTCCCTGCAGCGCAAGCACTGTGCGGTGGAATGCAGCAGCCCCAGATCATCTTGGTTCAGCAGCGTCTGCAAAGAGCCCCCATTTCCAGCAGGCCACCGCCTCTTCGGTCCCTCCGATGTTCGTGCAACAAGCAGGTTCCGTCCAGAATGTTGACATGCCCAGATCGGTTGATATGCCGCAAGCGCAGGTACAAGTTGCCCAACCGCAGGGAATGACTCCAACTTCGACCTCTTCCGTTCCGATGACCGTCATGGCTCGACAAAAGCCGATTCTCGCAGCGTCGCCGCAAATCGTCATGATGCCGCCATCCCAGATAGCAATCCAGCCGCCGTCATTGGCAGGAGCATCCACAACAGCGACCCCGAATCAACTGCAGGTCGTGCCGCAACAACGAGCGCTGCGTGCACAGCAAGGGCTGCAGCTTCAGCAATATATCCAGGTGTTGCCCCCGATGCAGATGCCGGCACAATTGTGTCAATTCCAGTCGCACCAACAGCTACAGCCCCGCCAGATGGTTTTGAGCGGCGATCCAAGATATCACCCCGGCATACAGACACGCGCAGAACATCTGATGCGACCGTGATCATATCGCCGCCACCCGGCGACCCTCAATCATCAAAGTACATCCGCATGACGATTCGGTACATCCCAATCGCAACAACCGAAACTGCGGTTCAGGACCGCAGCTCCATGGGCACGGATCTTGGCCAGCTCCGCGGGGATTGTGACGTCAGCAGCCAGAGCAGTGAAAGTAACAGGAGTAGCAACAGAGTCAGACCAGATTCCATGCCTCAATACGTCGGTAGCCTTTCATGACAGTCCGTGGCAGTCTTCCAATGTCAGACCTTCCAAGATGAACCTAAAGCCAACACTGTCTCTCAACTAGCCGAAATAGACGCTATTGGGCAGATGTACGTACGGGAAGATAATACAGCACTCTGCGGCGTACCAGCGCGGCATATGCCCACGCATACTCGCAACGTCGATAAGAGCTTCCCTGCCTCTGAGCGATCTGTGAAGCACTCGATCATGTCACTTGACATCATTCATTGCACTCTGATCGCATCTGGACCACCAATTGGTTCCATGGTGCTAGCATCGAACAGGTGACGCAGTCTGCGCTAGTTCCGTCGCATCTCCCGAGTCGCGTGCTGACGTGAATGAACGCACGCCAAATTCATTCACGATTAAGAAACAACTATTGAATCACGAGTTCTGTGTCGGAAGGAGAGAAGGAAAAAGGACACAGAAGAAAACAGACCCAACGCGGACAAAGTCGGCGACAGCATCACTCACAACGGGCATCAGCAGCGCACCAGTGCTCGCGAAGGACGTGCTTCGATCATTGTCCAATCAAGGCAACCTCGTCTCCAACCACCGACACGTACTGACCATACCAATACAGCTGAGACAGAGAAAGAGATTGAGACGAACGAGCAAGACATTGCTGCGGCAACAGAAGTGCAACGCTCCGAAACGTGGACAGAAAGACGAAGTTGGACCAATTCGCTCTGGTTGGCGTGAAGCACTTGCTTTTGACGGACATCAGCAGCAGCAGCAGCAGCAGCAGCAGAACATACAGATACACTCCACATGAACAGAAACATGAGCATGTTTGCCTTGGCGTGCCTGCTGGCCATGATTCCGCATGGCGTCGACGCCGTGCTGCCAACGGGACGCTTGCAAGTGTCCACCTTCCCGCAGGGCAACACGGAAGGCACGCCATTGACGAAGGAGACGTGGTTCGTCTCGCAGGCATCGTTCGGCGGCGTGCCTCCCATGGACGCAGCGCAGGCGGCGCAGATGAAGGTGGTGCTGGCACCGGACGATAACGCATTGCTTTGCGACGACGTCGCTGCGGGCTCGGGATTGTCGGACAGTGACAATGACAAGGATACCCTGATCATGATGATGGTGCCGCGCGGTAAATGCACCTTCGAACGTAAGGCGCTCAACGCGCAGATCATGGGAGCGAAGGGCATCCTGGTCTACGGCAACCTCGCCAGTCGGTACTCCCTCAATGCGACGGTGGAAGAACCGACCATCGCGGACATCGAATGGCCCGCGCCTCGGTACGACTACGACTGTCACAAGGGACACGCCATGCTGCCTGCACTGGACTTTTCCTTCGATCCGCTGCCGTACAATGCGCAGAAGAACGATCCCCTCCTTTCCGGGGAGACGGACAGCAATCTGTGCCATCTATTCTCCGACAACCAGCTCCGCAAGTGCGAATCCAAGCTCTGTCTGCTCACGGGCAACAAGTCATCTACGGGTGACGAAATGGAGGCATGCTGCGCTTGGGATTTGCCCGTCTGGCTTTACAACGACCCTTCCATGTCCGATCCAAACTCACCCTCGTACAGCAGCGTCCGCGTCAACATACCCGCTGCGTACCTCACCATGCAGCAGGGCAAAACTGTCCTCGATCTTCTCAGCAGGCAGGCAGCAGCAGAAAACGGCGAAGACGATGCGCCCGTCGCGGTCTATGTCCAACTCAGCAGCCGTGCGCGACCGTCCTACAACGCATCGTCCGTCCTCATCTGGTTGCTCGGCGTCTTCGTCTGCGCCGTGGCAGCGTACATGAGCGCCGCCGATTATCGATGGAGCTATCGCCGTCACAAGGCGCTGGCAAATGCGCAAAATAACGGCGACAGGAATTCACGTGATGCATCGCGTGGCGGCAGAACCAATCGGCAACAACGCCCGCCGACTCTGACAGCACAGGAGGATGCGCTGGAGCTCAATCCGTGGCATGCGCTCGGCTTCATTTTCATGGCCTCCTGCGGCTTGATGGTCCTCTTCTTCTTCAAGATCTACAGCGTCGTCAAGATCATGTACACGATCGGCTGCAGCAGCGCCATGGTCCAGGTCATCTTCGGACCCATCTTCGCCAAGATCGCCAGGAAGATCAAGTTCAAGGACAAGATCGTTCTACGCACGGAAACGGAGGACCTTGGCGACATCACCGTGCTCGACATCATCAGCTCCGTCGTAGGCTTCGGCATCGGTTTATCCTGGCTGTACATCTCCATCACGGTGCGCCATCCGGATCAGATCACCTACTACTGGGTCGTCCAGGACATCATGGGCGCTTGCATGTGCATCGTCTTCTTGAACGTCATCAAACTCAATTCCATCAAGGTTGCCAGTACCCTTCTCATCGTCGCATTCTTATACGACATCTTCTTCGTCTTCGTCACTCCCCTCATCTTTCATGGCGAATCTGTCATGATCACCGTGGCCACAAGCGGCGGACCGCCCAAGGGAGATCCGGCGTTGTGCGAGAAATATCCCGACGAACGAGATTGTCAAGGTGGTGATCCGTTGCCCATGCTGCTCACAATGCCGCGGCTCTTCGATTATATGGGTGGTGCGAGTTTGTTGGGGTTGGGCGATATCGTGTGTAAGTTGGAATCGTATTGTGTGCGCATGATTGGGTGTGTATGATTGGGTGTGTATGATTTGGTTGAGATGGTGTGGAATACTCTAGTTTGGTGGCTGTGAATTGCAACTGACGTTCAACGCTTTTCTGCTTCTGCTTTTCTTCTTGATACAATTCCAATTCACGGTGGCAATGATTTCCCAGTGCCCGGTCTTCTGCTTAGTTTCGGTGCCCGCTTTGATGCCGCCAAGGAGCTGGTCGCGGTCGTGACGCGCGACAGCCATGCGGGCGCTACAGTTGCAAGTTCCTGCTGCAGCACATACTTTGCGCCCCTGGTCGTCGCGTATGCCGTCGGTCTGTTCATGGCCAACATGGCAGTGTACCTCATGAGGATGGGGCAACCGGCCTTGCTGTACCTCGTCCCCTGCACGCTAGGTACAATGTCCTTCCTGGGATGGCGTCGCAACGAACTCAGTGATCTGTGGGACGGGCCCAAGATCCTGGATGTGGCAGACAAGATCACGTACGATGGTGATCTTCCCAACACTTCCGATGCATCAAATGAAGGACGTTCGGATAGCGCCGGTGATGGCGATATCGAGAGCGAGGATCCATTGAGTAATGGTGCCGCTGGTGGGGATGGTGACGACGCAGCCGAAGAAACTGCCGATGATACACCATTGCTTTCGAGTTGACTAGGGTACCGCCCTCTGTCAAAACCCAAAGAGAACTGATCCTTGGATTGGAGGGCATCCATGATGGCGACGACGATGATTCAGTAGCATTCAAGTTCGACTCCCGGAAAGTGCAACGCTCTTGCTTTCCAATGGTGCACACCGTACGTGCACATGATCTCAATAGAGCTCAAGCAGCTGCTGTCGTCCAATGTTATAAATTGGTGGCAAAGATTATCATCCTACTTGTGCCCAGCCCAGCAAGACATAGACGTGTGTCCACATTCAATGAATGTATTGGAGGACAGGCAGTTGCTCCATTCTCCCCTGGCCCACACATTTGGCCAACATCTACCAACTCATTCACCTGTCAATCCATGCTTTGAGCCACTGATCATCATCAATCAGCCGACCTGTCTTGACCCTGCATTGAATTGGAATGCAAATACTAGCCGCTGTAGCTCTGCCTTCTTGTAGTGTTCATAGTGCTTCGGATCGAATCCGTACCGAGCACAGAACGTCCATCCATGAAGGTAAGAGCGCCAAATTTGGGCTGGAGATTGCCTGCGATTTCGTGCAATGCCATCGTGGCAGCATGTGGTTGTGCAATGAGACTGCCAGATCGCATCCGCCAATGGCGCCATTCATCATGTATCCCATGCGTTGCAGGAATTCCACCTTGAGATGCAGTTTGCGGTCGCAACTCAATGCCAGGATGGCCAGGACTGTGCGCAGCATGGAGATCGTGTTGGGCTGACTCCATGTGCTGCACAGGAACTCCACTGTCGAACGAATGCTGTCTATCACACTCATGGAATAAACCATGATGGCCTTGCCCAAGATGAGCGCTGCCAATGAGATGGGCTGATCCTGTCTGCAGGCAGCATTCTCAATGTCATCAAAGTATGTGATCTTGGTTTGCAGGTTGCGTAACGACAGCTCCAGGAACGTGGGATATCGCACAACGGATTTCTTGAGCTGCCGCAGTGTCAGCATGGTCAAGAGCAGATCCAGTTGGGGTCACAGAATGTCCTTGATGGAGAGATGGAGAATGTTGGAGCCATGTCGCAGAAGCAGCTTTATGATCTCCATGCGATTGAGTAGCAAAGTGTTCATGAGGTACTCCATGTACTATTGCAGGTTACCTTGCATGAACATCCACAACCTTTCCAACACCGTCTCCAGGATGGTATTCATGATTTCGTTTGTGGGTTTGCGTTGCTGACGAAGGACGTCCTCGTCGCGCACAGATTGCAGGTATGTCACAGAGGCATCGATCTTGGCATGGATCTTTGCTGATGTGGCGATGTCGCCTTCCGTCTGCATGCTGTTTGTGGGATGCAATAACTTGTCAGACACTTGCTCCCAATGTTGCTGCAGGTCTCTCGCAATCCACATGACATTGTGTTTGACGATATGGGCAAGCAGCAGCTTGGGGTTGTGCTTGATGGCCTACTTCAGCATATCCTGTCTCCACAGGTTGGCAAGGCAGTCATGGTTGGCTTCAGCACTACAGCAACATCCTTTTGCAGGATGTGTGGTTCTGTCCGAATGACCTTACATGTTGGAAATCCGGGGTACCCCAGTCTCTAGTAGTAGTCTCTGGTTACCTATTCCTGTTATTGCATTGTTGGAACTGTGAGTACAACATCTTCATCACTTTCAATTCCATTTGCCAAAGCATACATATTCCACAGTAGCACACAGTCTTGCCCTTGCTCATGCAGTGCTGTCCTCCTGCTTCATCATGTCATGCAGCATGTACTCCATGTACATCTCATCTTGCAGTATTGGTTCATCTCATCATGCATCTCATCATGCATTTCAGATATTCCATCTCCTGCCCTCTACCGATAGTTTCGTTAGCATAGACATCACCGAGTCGTAGGCATCACACAGATCGGTTCATTCGATCAGATCAGGGTTTCCCATTCGTCACGGGAACACCTTGGTTGAGAGCTCGTTCAGCTCCTCGATCATCAAACATCTCCGATCGTTTCACATCTCCGATCATCTCTGATCAACTCCGATCGTTTCTGATTGTTTCTTCGCCGATCACTTCACCGGCTTCCTGGAAGTTCGTCATCACTGGTTCGTTCACAGGCCGTCTCACACTTCGTGACATTTGCCTTCCTCCAGTACTCTTTTTCATTGGTTGCGACATGGGGGCCGTAGTCGCTCGTATCGTGATGTTGGTCACGATTCCAACATCCCCGCCCCCTGCGACATACACGTGTGATTGGCATTCCTGCATTGGAGTCATGAACGCCAAAGTACGGTTCGCATTCAGCACGTGTCGTTCTCCACCGCGAATTACGTGCAGCTCACATTTTTCTGTGTCACAATGATCAAACGTGGGAGTTGCGGTAATGTAGCATTTCATGACATTCGACTCCTGACTCTTGGGTTATTGGGAGGTGCGGTAGTGTAGCATTCCACGATGCTCAACTCCACACTCTTGGGAGGTGCGGCAATTCGGTGTTTCACAACACCCGATTCCTGACACCCTTCCAATTGCCGTTCCGACCATATCATCCACCTTGTTCAGTCCAATGCTGACCTGGGCTGAATGATGCTCCCCTTGTGCCGATCGCAGATCTCCTTTCTTGTATTCTTCGTGAACCCGTCAGAGATGTTGTCCTCTGACTTCACGAATCGAGCTCTCGCCTCCTTGTTCGCAATCAGTTCTCTGATGAAGTGATTGCACACGTCGATGTTTCTCGTCCTGGCTGATGTCGATGGGTTGGTAGCGATGAAGATCGCTCTCACGTTGTCAACCATCACATCCACAGGTCTCTCCATCCTCAATCCATATACTCGTGTCCGACACGAGCTTCATCACTCTTAGCATCTCCTCGTATGCTGTGGTCGTTGGCCCATCCAACACCTTCGTCAGTTCTCGGATGGTATTCGCGATGTCTGGTCTCGAATGCTTCACCAGGTATAGCAGCACACCCACACCACTGTGGTATCTGCTGTGTCGATCCATATCGACCTTGGGTGCTTCGTTGTTCCTCTGGATTCCTCGGCCATGTATGCCAGGTGTTCCATATCTCTGAAGCTTTGTTGTTCCTCTTGATGATGAGTGGCTGGTTCATCCAGCAGTTGGTCTTGCTCTCGTTGGATCCGATGCGGCAATTCAAGTAGTCTTCGAGACCATTCTCGATCTTGATTCCGAATCACTCTCCCTTGATGTTCTTCACCGATTGCTTCAGCTCGCGTGTGCTTCCGATGCACAGGCGATCGTCGGCGTACGTCCTGATGAGGACGAGGCTCCCTTCCCGATTCCGGATTAGCAGACATGGATCTGCCTTGCTCTGCTGGAAGCCAAGCTTGGTCAATGTGTTCACAAGCTCCTCATTTCATTGCCTCGCGCTCTGCACCGACCCATAGATGGTCTTCTTCAGCGGCAGGCATCCATCCGGTTCGTGTTCCTTTCTCTTGGGACACTGCATGTAGATCTCTTCTCCTTGAAGACCCACTTCGTCTTCACTCACTGTCGATCCCTCGGCATCTCGCTCGTCTTGATCTTCTGCCAGACTCCTCGTCTGATCATGTCGTAGAACTCCTTTTTGATGGCCTCCTGCCATTTCTTCTGCTTCGCTTCGCTGGATCCGCATGATCCCAGCATTCTTCGGATGTGGTGGGGTCCAGCATCATAGCCGTGTATGCATGCTCGGACGTCTCATTCCCTCTCTCGCTGTTGCTGGGGTCTTCTCCACTTCCTCAGTTGACTCACCACCTCCACCGCTTGAATCTGAATTGGAGTGGTGTTCTGGCGCATTGTTGTGCGGTGCCAAGCCGCGTGTCATCCGTGGCATCCTTGCCACTGGTCTCGTGGGATAGTACTCGAGGTCCGTGCCTTCAGCGGCTTACCTCCAAGTCACTCGTACTTCGTCCCTTCCGATCATCAGGATCCACATGATCCTGGCGTTCCTCAGGCGCTCATAGACTCGGCATCATTCCAGTGTTGATGTGCACGAATCTCTCTCGCCATCGCGTTCGCTCTCAACATCCTGACTCGCTGCGGTGAAGTCGATCACTCTCATCCTCCATTGGATAGCATCGATCCTCATGCCTGCGACGTCCTTGATGATGATTGACCCGTCTTGGTCGAAGTTGGGTCCGTCTGTTGCCACTGGAGCGGTCATCGTCTCCTGTGTAGTTGCGTAGCCATCGTCATCTCCTGATTCTGATGCTTGGTTCGTCACCTTCGTTGGGTATTGGTACATTGTGGTCGGCGGCCAGCTCTGTTGTCGTGTTGCCTTGCAACCGCGTTGTCGATCGCCTTCATCCTCTTCTGGATAGCATCGATTCATCATGCTGCAGCTTCTTCGTCATGGGAGTTGTTGGTGGCCTCCTACCATTCATCCTCCATTCATCTGAGGTTCCTCCCTTCCGGCTCTGTCATTCGATTCTTCATCCGACATGCCCGCGTCTCTCTCATTGATCGCATATCGATGCGTCTTGGCTCACTGTATCTGGAATCCGCCGTTCATGGCTCGCACTCTCATAGCTGTATCCATTCCAGATTCGAGTCTCTCTCTCTCTCTCATCGATCTCATTCTTATCGCACATCGATCTCATATCTGTGCTTGTAGTATCTCGCCGATCATTCGGCATCCGGTTCTTCTTGATCATCTGCCATGCTCACGCCATGGCTATATCACTGAACCGTACCATCATGGCCTTCCGCCATTCATTGCTCTTCTCGGGATCCACATGACCCCGTCATTCGTCAATTGTGGTTGGATCCAGCATCATTGCGACATTTGGTTGCTCGGATCCCTCTCTTCGTTCTGTCTGTAGTTCAATGCTTGGTTCGCAGTGATGAAGTCACCCAGGCTCATCTTCTCATGAGTGGTGTCAATCGTCACGCCTGCGATATCCCCGTTGAATGTTGACCCTTCTGTGTGAAAGTTGGGTCCTCCTGTCGCCGGTAGTGTGGTAGTCATCTCTTGAGTGGTCTCATACCCCTCATCATCCTTCTGATTCTGATTCTCCACTTGATCCAAGTTCTCGCTCCTCCTTTGGATGGGTGTATTATTGTACCCCGCGAGAGCACTTAGCATCCTCGGCATGCGCGCAACAGGTTCTGCGATTGGGACCGTGCTTGGTTCGTCTTCGACCATATCGTCTCGTCCCGTCTCATCGTCCCTTCCAGATTCATCGTCGTCGTCATCGTACGATTCATTGTCCCCTTGGGTAGGGAGCAAGTCATCTTGCCCTCGAGCAGCGTCTTCTGTATCTGTATCTTCTCCGGCTCTTCTGCTCTGATCAGCGTCGTCGGTCTCCATGCTTCGGATGGTATCCGTTCGTCGCTCCCAAGTCACTCATCTATCTGGGGTACTCATCCCTGAAGTAGAGTCGTCATCTCCCAGGTCTGTCAGTACTGACCTGCTGGCATTCTCAATACTCTCGAATTGCTCACATGACGTATCCATCCATGTCACGTTCATCGTGATTAGGATCCTGGTCATCACCAGGTTCACTCGTGCGGTCCATACCGCTTGCATGCGACTCCTGTATCCAATCAGCATCTGTTGGATTGGAGTGAACTTGCTGTTCTCCAGCATGTCGTTGATTGCGTACATATTGCGAGCCACGTCGAGTGCGCTCCGCACGCCAATCTCATGCATCATGTAGTGCTTATGCATCATGTAGTGCAACCCGCATGGGTGCACTCATCTGCACAGTCGACTCTCGAATTCGTCGATCGCATCGTAGCAGATCATCGAAAGCTCGACGCGCACATCGGTGGCAGACGCCATGCTGCTCAACGAGTATCGAGCCACGAGGCAGATCGGACCTGCATTCATGTGCAGTCCTCTGCGCTCCTCATCACCTGTTTTGCCTTTATTGTAGTTGGCGTTGCCGTCTTCCTCCTCATTCTCGGATGAAAAGGGTTGTCTGTTGATCCACTCCATCGTGATCGTTCGTGGACCCGTAGTAGCTATACACTCCTGGAGTGTACTCAGCTATCTCCTCCCTGGTCCACTCATAGTCGTTGACTGGTGTTCCGCTGTCGAAGTCGGAAACCCCATCATTGTTGATTGTTACGAGTGCCATGTTGTTCGTGATCGCGTTATCGTCGCGCATCATCGTGTAGTTTCACATGGTCACATTTTGGTCGTTGTTCGCGATTTCGGTGATGGCCACGAATTTCGTGTTGGTCACAATTCTGATGCTGACCACATTTTCGTTGATGGGCATGGACATCGGCTCGTCGGTTGTGATGAGAGCGATGTCATCCATCCCGTCCATCCCGTCTATCGCGACCTTGGCCGACCCGGCTTCCTTCATCTCACTATCGTGGGCATCGCGGTTAGGACATCTGCTCCTGAACCGACCGATCCGTTGTTAGTGTCTTCTTTCTCTCACTCTCTTACTGCCATTGCCTCGTGCGCACTTATAACCGTGTTTGATACGGTGGCGGTCGTAGATGAGGCTCATGGCTCTGCGGGTGTCTGAAATCATCGTCTTCTCCGATGGCGAGGATACCTCCTGTTCCTCGTCTTTCGTATTGAGCCTAGGATCGAAGCGCGGAAGGACCTCCCGTCCAGCTTGTTCCAGCGCTTTCCCTTCTCGTCGAAGCATACACTTCCTGTGTTGCTATTTTCGTTGTTGTTGCCAATTCTTGGCCTGGTAGGTTGCATCCTTACCATCTCGATCATCTCACAGTAGGAATCGCAGCCAGCACTCGAGCATGTATCACTCGATGGCAGTCGGTGCCGCGTGATCATCTCGATGCTTTCCGTTGACTGCTCCTCGCGTCACTCTTGATGTGATTGCGACCATGGGCCATGCCCATCCCTGTGTAGATCTTGATTGCTCTTCATCTTATCATCCCTGCCTGTATGCTCGATTGCGTCGCGTGTGCCATGCGCACAGACGTTCAGCATCAGCGATCTGTGTAGCTCCTCGTCCATCTCGGCTTCCATATCGACCGAGTGCTGATGAGGCAGCTCCATTCTTGCAGGGTAGGTTGGAAGCTCTCATTGCTTCCTCAATTGCATCTTGTTGAGCTCTGTCAGCTATCTCGCCCTCATGGCGCAGTCTGCTGAATCCGATGCATCCGAGAGCGTGGTTTGCTGCGTCCGAATCTCTTCTTGCGTACAGCTTGCTCTCGTACTCCAACACAGCCGTGAAGGCTTCCATGCCTTCCTCGACTTCATGGTCCCATGACCATGGACAGTTCTTCCAATGCGCGTGTTCCGAGCGCCTCCTTGCTTCAGCAATACGTGTAGTGTCTGTACTTGCCTCAGCTGCGGTCTCCACTCTGCTGGTGGACTCGCGGTGGTGCTCGATTCGATCATCATCATCGTCTTGATATCGTTGTTCGTGTGGGGGTTACCATGCCGATCCTGGCATCCATTGGCAAGGAGCATCATGCTCCAGAGCGGCTTGCTCTCCTCTCTCTTCACACAGGGGACCATTACTCGCGATGTTCTTGAGTGTAGATGGTGGTCATGTCGATGATGGTGATGTTGGCTAGTGTTGGTGGTGGTGGAAACGTTGGATTTCAATCATAACGTTTCGAAACGTGTTGGAAATCCGGGGTACCCCAGTCTCTAGTAGTAGTCTCTGGTTACCTATTCCTGTTATTGCATTGTTGGAACTGTGAGTACAACATCTTCATCACTTTCAATTCCATTTGCCAAAGCATACATATTCCACAGTAGCACACAGTCTTGCCCTTGCTCATGCAGTGCTGTCCTCCTGCTTCATCATGTCATGCAGCATGTACTCCATGTACATCTCATCTTGCAGTATTGGTTCATCTCATCATGCATCTCATCATGCATTTCAGATATTCCATCTCCTGCCCTCTACCGATAGTTTCGTTAGCATAGACATCACCGAGTCGTAGGCATCACACAGATCGGTTCATTCGATCAGATCAGGGTTTCCCATTCGTCACGGGAACACCTTGGTTGAGAGCTCGTTCAGCTCCTCGATCATCAAACATCTCCGATCGTTTCACATCTCCGATCATCTCTGATCAACTCCGATCGTTTCTGATTGTTTCTTCGCCGATCACTTCACCGGCTTCCTGGAAGTTCGTCATCACTGGTTCGTTCACAGGCCGTCTCACACTTCGTGACATTTGCCTTCCTCCAGTACTCTTTTTCATTGGTTGCGACATGGGGGCCGTGGTCGCTCGTATCGTGATGTTGGTCACGATTCCAACATCCCCGCCCCCTGCGACATACACGTGTGATTGGCATTCCTGCATTGGAGTCATGAACGCCAAAGTACGGTTCGCATTCAGCACGTGTCGTTCTCCACCGCGAATTACGTGCAGCTCACATTTTTCTGTGTCACAATGATCAAACGTGGGAGTTGCGGTAATGTAGCATTTCATGACATTCGACTCCTGACTCTTGGGTTATTGGGAGGTGCGGTAGTGTAGCATTCCACGATGCTCAACTCCACACTCTTGGGAGGTGCGGCAATTCGGTGTTTCACAACACCCGATTCCTGACACTTACACACCACATGCGGATCGCAGATGACAGATACAAAGTCGAGCAGGTGCTGCACTTGCTACGTTGACAGCAGATCAGTAACACGGTACAAGTACGTTCGCGACTTGACCCCTTCCTCCTGGATGGATCAACTCCACTATGCACCTTCGTTCTGTAGACGCTTGCAGACGTAGGAGTGCGCGTTGTTGTATTGTACTTGGCCAAAGTGCAAGTAGATGACATGCATGAAGTGCTGCACCTTGATGCTTGCATTGGATGGTGCTGGTGGTGTCAGCATGTCTGTCTTGGCATTCATCTTGGCGTCTGGTGGAACTGATTGGGATGTATTGGTGGTGGAGGCTGGCAATCCGGATCATTCATTTGGTGTTGCCGCGTTGACGATTATTGGTGCTGCTGGCAGATGAGAGTCTACATGTTTGTAGGTGTTCGAGTATGGATCAGCGATTGACAGCAATTGGAAGTGATTTACAGTGACTGACAGCCTGCAGCAATATTGACCTTGGCCATGATCATTCTGGTGGTGGTTGCTGGCAAGGGTGGCCATGGTTGTTGCTTGTGTCACAGCAGCGACACTCACTGGGAAGGCAAGGGCATGCCTCCCAAGATCCATGCTCCTCAGTTTTGGATAGCACCTGCTTCGATCCTGTTTCCTTCTCCTGTTCGATGCATCATCCATGCTTGTGCTCATGTCCGCACGAGTCCTTGTTCGACCTATTCATGACCATTGTATGTATCTGTGCAAGCATCATGTAGAGTGAAGTAAGATCAGGACAACATGTGGACTCTCATACCATCAATGCATGGAGTAATGGAGTAGCAGTAGGTGCGGAGGGGTGAGTATGAGCATCTGCATGAGCATCTGCATGATTTGAAGGTCCTTGCCATTCGTCTCTCAATCCACACCTTTGCCCACAACCTCAACAACCAACATGAGAGATGAAGATGAAGAGGTTTGTGCTTGGGATGTTCTTCGTTCATGTAGCATGTCCTTTTAGAAACACGTCACTCGAATTCATGGAAGGTTTGATTGCCGAGCGTGTTGGCCAATGCACTTACCTTCCACCTCACTCACTCAGCAAACCGATAGCACTAGTTGTAGAGTTTTTGCTGTTTTTCTGGCCAGAATGACTCGTGTTTGCATGATCCCGGGAGTATCGGCAATGCTCCCAACACTACAGTTTCTTAAACCAACGAGTGGCCAGTGGCGTGACTGGTCGCAACTCACAAAACTGAGCAACAGAGGTTTGCGTTGTTGTCGAACACCCATCATCATCTTATGGCATCACACCTGTCCCCTCTCCACCTCTATTTCCTTGATGCTAATACTTTTTCTAATTCTACTAATAGGCTTCGTTTCCTTCTCCTTGTAGGCATTGCTGCTGTGGGTCTGTGTGTTGCCCATTCTGTCATGAGGGTGTTGTAGGCAAAGATACACTTCAATCTTGGTAATGCTTGCCTGGTCCGTTCCTGCCACTGGTCACCCGCGCGCACATGGTCCCAATCGACATTTTTCTTGGCCATGCATAGCATATCCGCTTCGCTTCGCTTCATAAAGTCCAGGATAACTTTGTTCTTGAGTTGGCATGCAAGAAGTGGGAGTTGAGAGACGTTCGGGAACACGATCCGTATTGATTCGGTGGATTTGTGTGCCATCACATCCCCACAAGCATAGTTTTGCCCACTTACTTTGGTGTGATCCTTGTCATGTCGTTAGAGTTCCGCAGCACTGACCTGTGCCAGGTCTGCTTCCGTCCTTGTCATTCTGGGTATTTTAGGTGGTTGAGCTGCCTTGGCTGTGCGTGGGTTCGTGTTCCTCCTGAAGTTGTGGCTGTTCGCTGTTGGTGTTGCCATTTCTTCGGGCGAGCGGCGGTGCCTTGTCATACTGCCTACGCCCAGTGATTCACCTGCATTCGGCGTTGGTTGCTGGCTCCGCATGGTGGGCCTACTTCTTTGGATAGCCCTCATGTGTTTGATGTTGTTGTTGTTGTTGGTCTTGTTGTAGTAGATGTTGTGCTCTGCACTTTTACGCTTTCTTTACAAGCTGTTACAGGTGCTGCTGACGTCACTGTTGCTGGTTCTGTTGTTGCCATTGTGCTCTTTGCCGTTTCTCTTTGTTTCTTCATTGTTGTTGTTTATTCTGTTGGCTCTGTGGCTACTGTTGGTTGTGGTGATACTGTGTGTATTGTCGGGTTCTTCGCTGTGTTCCTGCCTGTTGAGATAGTTGTCGCTGCTGTTGTTGTCGCGCGCTTGACTGAGTTGTGTTTTGGTGTCTCTGCTGTTGCTGTTCCTATTGTTGCCTGTTGATAGTGTTGGCTTGTTTTCTGCCGTTCTTGTTGGGGCTGCGCCTGTGGTTTCTTTGTCGCTGGATTTTGCTGAGTCCCTTCCTTCCCACGTATATACTAGTAACTCTTACTTTGTTTACTCTTGGCTTGCGTTCTGGGGGACGCTGCCTGTTGGGTTGTTGGTGTCCATGAGGTCGGACCCACCTGATTTGGCATCACTGCTGTTCTTGGCCACTAACTTGGATGCCTGCTTTTCACGCGCTTCTTCGCTGCTACCATCCTTGCTATCTTCTTCGCTGTCCTCCTCGCTGTCGTCACTGTTGTCATCACTCATGTCATCTCCTTCTGGAATGGTATTCTCTGGGGCAGACAAGTCGAAATCCGTTTTTGCTTTGGCGGCCGTCGCGAACCTACCTGGGTTGGCAGTCTTGTGGTGGGCTGTACGTGTGATGGCTTGCGCGATGTGATCAGCTTGTTGGACCACTGATGCCATCGCAAATGTGCCTACGGTGTTGTTCTCCCTGTTTTTTTGTGTGGGGGTTGCTTTCCATTTGCACTTCAAACTTCAACAGCAAGACAGGTTTCATGTTCCTGTCCTTATCCACATATCCTTCACACCCCACGTCCGCTGGGGTGAGCCCCACCATTTCCTCTGCATCGAGGTCGAGGAAGTTGGCACCAGCTTGGACCAGCTGCCCCATCTCCCATTTCCTCCTTGCTCCGAATGAGGCCTGTCTCCCAGTCTACTTCATAATACTAGTTCTGTGCCCACGCCTCTGGTGTGAACCTTCCTTGACCATTATGGTCAAGCTTCTTGCTGCAAAAGAAGGTGAGCTTCGAAATGAGTTCCAGCGCTTCGATTCTCCGTTTGGGATGGAATACGAAGACAGTTCTGTTGCGGTCCATCCTGCCTGTGTCGATCGACATGAAGAGAGCGAAGTCTGGGTTCCTGGATGATCTGAGGTTCATGATCACCTCCCTCAGGGTCAGATTCCAAATAGGCAACTACACATCGAGCTGTCCAATCGAGTACACTCCTTGGGTTTTCATAGTCTTCTTGAATTGAACCTGGTGGGCTACCACGGAGCTCAGACTAGCGAGTTCTCCAGGGGGTGGTGGAATCTTTGATCCAGCGTGTCAGGCATGAACCGCATCTGCTTGTCAAGCAACCGGACCTTGTCGGCACAGTTGTTGAAGAGTTCTTTCCTGTCTGTTCGGCATTGGAACGAGCGCGACTCTCCGCACATGACGTGTGTCGCTCTCGGTCTGTTGTGGTAGTCTTCACCTTCTACCTGGTGTTGCCCTTGCTTTCTCACAAGGTGAATCTCCTGGATCCTCAACTGGACTGTGAACTTGTTTTGGACTAGTTCGCTCATGTTGATTGCCTTCGTCAGATCATCAGTGTTGGTAGTGCTGTGGCTCCCAAACAACCAGCTGGCTGCAACAATGCTGTGCTCCTGGATACCTGACTTGCGAAAATGAATGGCTGCCATGCTCAGGGTACTGTTATTGTCGAATGCTTCAATCTCCTGCATATGAGCAACCCACAGTCTGTTGTACATCATGGATCCCGTCTTTGCATAGAGACTCTCCACAATTTGTTTCAAGGTCTCCCTCGTGGACCATGGTACGTCAGCGGAGGTCCATGGACGCATTGTGTTGTTCTTATGCCACGCCATGATCTGCGCCTTCGAGTCCGCCCTGAAAATGAATGCATGAAGGGCGTTCATACTGGCGATACCCTGCACCAGCAGGGAGTCATGGCCTTCACGCGTCATTGGGATTTGGACGTCAAAGAACATCTTGTGGTACTTGCTGATCGCATCATTCACACTGTGGAGGTCTTGCAGTTTTGGCTGCTTGTGCAGAAACGTCACAACCTTGTGTCTTTATTTTCACTGTTTCTTGTTTTGCCACCAGGTTGGGGGATTTTGCCTGTTCTTCTTTTTCGTTTTCCAGAGGCATGCCTTTGACCATCATGAGTGCCATCCTCACACCAATCCATGCTGCTGTCTTGTGTGTTGCCTTGATCTGCTTGGGCTTCCACAGCCCTCCGGAGAATTTGTTGGAGGTGGCAACCAGTCTGACCATCAGCTTGACCATGTGCAGGCTCATGTCTGCGGACATCTTGTTGAAGTACGCATCGTGAAACATGCCTGTCCAGTCATCAAGAGAGGCGCCCTCTTTCAGGGCCTCGTCCAGGTCCTTCACAAATGCCAGCACTTCATCCATAGCGCCTTCTTCCCCCATCATGTGCACAAAGGGTTCAGACCCTCTGATCAGCAGGTTGCGTTCCTGGAGGATGTCACCCCATTTTCGCTCCAGCTGGTGGCTCCAAATCCAACAGTTCTCATTCTCTGTGGGACAAGTTGACACTGTCTTTTTTGTTGGTGAGATCCTGGCCTGTTGCTTTCCTCCTCAACCACCTCCTCATCTGCTGTCACCACCAGTGTGACACCCTCCTCTTCCTGTACCCGCACGGGGTGTTGTCTGTTTCTTTTGGGTCCTCTGAGAGCCTCTCCCAGAGTCACTTGTAGCATCATTGCATGCCATGGTAATATATGTTTTCTAGTGCAGTTTCTACTTGTTCTACATAAATTGCACTGGTCCTACGTACGTCTTCAACTGTGGGACGGTCACAAGACTGTAGGTAGAATGCACTATCTTTCCGAGTGTTTCCCATGTCTTGGCTTTCACAGAAACCAACAGTGGACTCACCAGACCCAGGATTTGTGACAAAGGTTTGGAGGCATTCGTTGGAATTCTGTTTTAATTTCCCAAACCCCAACAGCAAGAAAAGACCGTCACCAAGAAAAGAAACACAACAACACGACAATGGGGAAACAAAACAACACTCTGTGAGAACTGCCAAACGTCATGGACGGCACTGCATCAACCATCAGTCCAATACCAAATCCAAGCACATCAACGGAACCGCCATGGAAAGATTGGTGGATGGGAAAGAGGGCGCTGTCAGAGCGGTTCATTTGAATCAGCGATAGCGAAACGAGCAAAACGCGCAAAAATGCGTCAACCATGCACGTTGGGTACGGGCTGTGTGTGGACGATACAAGCCATTTCGACAAACATGGATGGGCAAGACGCATCAAGGGGATCAATATGAAGGGCTCTACGAAGTTTGAGGCTGAAAGACTGCCTGGAAGGTGCCAAGAGAAGGAACAAGTGGAGTGCAAGAGTTTTTTGGGTGGTGGCAAAGTACCCATCACGTGGCTTTGCTGGTGTGGTGGCGCATGTGAACATCCACCACACCGCCAACCCACCCATACAAGATGTGTTAATCATCAAGTCAGGAATGGGGTTGGAGAAGTGGGGATCGATTACATTGAGTGGAAGAGGTTGAAACCAACCAAATGCTGCAGTCGCATTTTTTCGACACGAAGAAAAACTGACAATGGCATCAGCGTCGGGATGGATACAAAATTGGAGATCCATCTTGAGGCGTTTTGGGATGCATCAACGTGTCCCCAGTGAATCAGGGATCGAGGTGTGCTATGTGGGGGGAACAGAGATGGATGTGAGAGGGAGATATGATCAGATGAAGCAGCTGGCTTCGGACTGTCCTTCATTTTCAAAAATGTTGGATTTCAGGTATGGGCTGCCAACGTGTGTTGAAGGGAGATCTGACGGTGCATGCTTGGCAGGGATGGATACATATGGGGTATATGGAGACAATGAGATGCGCAGGTGGTCGAAACGAGACGGTTATGGGCATCATCTTGGATGGCAAAGTGATGGCACCATGGTCCCATCCAGAATTTTGCGCCACACACAATCCCACGTTATCAACAAAAATGCTGTTAAATTTGAAGTCAATTTAAATTTAAGTTCAATATTCCTATACATCGCAAGTTATTTGTTCACATGGTGCATTTAGTTTTAATTGTGAATGAAGTGGTGTTGCGATATAGCATCATATTACTCCGTTGTGAAATGATTTCCACTTATCTCTTTTATCATCGGTTCGACGCCGTGTCGTAGTGGCCAACTTTGGGAGCTGCGGGAGACCCTTTTCCCAGTTGCCTCCCACCCTGGTCTGACGCATCCTTGTTGACCTTCGGTACCCATCGCAGTACCATCAAGAATTGGTATACTAATATGGGTAGATACCATATAAACCATACCATACAAACAGAGAACAGCATCTCCACATTTAGACTGCTTGTCCGGCGCCATGCCTCCACGTTTCTGTCATTGAAACACTGTGCAAGAGTTGGTTCGTGTGCTTTCACTTGCCCGAATGGTTGAAAGGTTAATTCTTATCGTGACATCGCTCTCTGTTCCGTAAGTCCAAATCATCCTCCAGTTCCACAGACGAAATACGACATGGTACAACATGCGAAGAACAATCCAAAGACAAAATCACGAAACATCGATTTTCTATTTGACATTTGTTTGTGTTCACAAGTACGCAATCGATACTTGATTGAAAGGAAACATGAGAACTCCCCTCGTGTTGTGGACATCGGTGTCTTCGTGACCTGTCGCACCAAATAAGAGCTTTGACACAACACCACGACCCAACCAGCCAATCATGATGGTCGGTTCATGCAATGCCAAAGTTATTGTTGACTGATGACGCCATCGGGCTTCCGAAGGGTTTGTCCAACACGTCACGTTGATCGTGTTGTGAATTTTCCTTTTCCGTTTTTACGTTTCGAAGCACAATTTTTGGTGTTGTTATTGTGGTCTCGTCTCGAAAACGCGATTTCCGACTGATTGCAACACTCACCCATTTCCCGAATCGTACAATTCTCGTGTTGTATTTGTATTAAATGGTTTATTATTCCTGCAAAATGCATAGTGTTGTCCAATTGTTGTTTGAATTTGTCAGTATTGTGAGTGTGTGTGTGGTGTGTATGATTTGGTGCTGATGATGGATTCAAGACTACGGAGCTGTGATGTTGTTTGTTGTGTCAGCTATTGCTGCTGTCAATGACGTCTGTCATCATACATGTGGACAGATGCCAACACCCCCATGCTTGTGGTAGCTAGCGAAAAAAAAAACACTCTGTCGTACAGAGAAGACTGGGATCACCGCACTCCACTGGCAGCATTCACCAGCAAACGTAGAATGATGGAATACATCCCATGAGTAGGTCCGTATGTCAAAAGAATAGAATCACAGGCATCTACTTGTTGCACAGATCCGAAGCATTGGGGTTGGATGACACATCGGCAATGAGGATGAGATCTCTGTCCACCCAATTGCAGACCGCAAATGTGTGTATATCAATATGCCTGGAGTTCCTTGGCAGTTGGTTGGCGTTTGCCATCATTCTGACGCCTTGGATGTCCTTGTAGATAAGTATGGCATGCTGTTGGCACATGCTGATCTTGTCCAGGATGGACCGAAACCAGAGCACCATCTTGCCATTGTTGCTGGTGACAATGAACTCGGCTTTAGAGGTAATGAGAGAAACAGTGGGTTGGACACAGGTTTTTCATGCAACAGCAGGGCTGCCAAGAAGCAACACAATGTCTCTGGTGAATTTACAATGCTTTGTATTGGCACCCCAATTGGCATCCATGTATACATGTAGCAAAGTTGCCTGGATGGTGGCCTGGTCCGTTGGGCTGTGGCGCTTGTTGTTGGCAGGCAAGAGGTGTTTCAGTACTGGTACATCTGCAAGCTGCGGAACAGGAGACTGTCACCAGTAGGTGATCCCAAAGTCCCTGGTGGATGCAACATACCTGAAGAGGTATTTGACGGCTTTGTAGTGTACACATGCAGGGTTCATAAAGACTTGGCTCAGCTTCACCACAGGAAAGGAGATGTCAGGGCGACAGGAAACCATGGCCCGGATGAGCTTGCCAATGGCTCAGTGGTAGCTGAAGGATTTGGATTGCAGACCATGATGCTTGGCTTCCATGTTGGGTAAGACTGCCTGATCCAATTGCCACACATGCCCATTGTCTGCGCGCATGGGTAGGCGTTGTGTAGACTTCAATCAATGCCAATCGTGTTGCCAGAGCACCTTGTCGATTTATGTGGAGCAGTGCACATTCACATGTCGTCAGGCCTGAGTGAGATCCAGTCCGTTGTAGTGTGCAAACAGACCGTACCAAGTGATGGGATGGTTCAGCCGAGCATCGAGCGTGTCACAGAACTCCTCGTAAAAGGTCTCATCCTTGGTTGCCACCGCAAAGTTCTCCACCTGCCAGGGCATGTACGCATTGTGGGTGTGAAGGTTTCCAATGTGCAAACATGGTGCTTGAGTTGTAGTGTGAACCCCATGTCCTTGAGTAGCTGATTGGTATGTGGACTCCACTGTAACGGTGCTTCAGGATGCTCTGTAGATTCTTGAGAACAGGCACAACCATGTGTTGACCCCAGGACAACGTCATGATTGTGCTTCCACTAGCTGCAGAACTGATCATCAATTTGCATGTAGTGATGTTGTGCGCTGGCAGGCGCTTTGGTGACTGCATTCATGATGTCAGCTCTGTACATGAGCAGTCCTTGCACTTTAACGATGGCCACCAAGATGCGGAACTCCGTGAGGTCGGGAGTAGCAGCATATGTGTGACCAAAGATGTGCACATTGCCACCCCAGGTGGACCCATCACAAATGGCACTAGCTTTTTACAGTTGCTCCCATGTGTCTTTACAACGCCAAACCAAACCCAGTTGAAGACTGCTGTGCCTGGTCGTGCCTCATTGGGCTCGCGGAACATGCCTTGGTGATGACATTGCTCGATTTTCTTGAGTTTGACTTTTTGCTCCTCATCTCAATCATCGCGCTGGAGCAGTTTGCGCCAGGTGAGCTTTGGAGCAGCCTCCACTTGACATGCAGTTGGTGAGATGTGATCAAGGATGGAGCCGATTTGCCCAAGTTGGTCAAAGTACATTTGTGGAACACCGTGCTGTGTGAGGGAGTTGCGAACATTGTCAAATACAAAGACCGCGTCGCTCGCATCCAGTACAGCCTGGGTGAGATCCGGCAGCGAGCGGATGTCATGGTCGCCGATGGCCAGCAAGTAGGCGCTCTTGAGCCAGGATCTCCACCGCAGAATGCGCGCTGATGTCGAGCTTGGCTTGCATTGTGTGAGATGCAGACGCCCTCAGAGCTCATCAGGCACAAATTCCAACCCTGCAGTTGGAATGCTGTCAGAGAGGTGGATGTGCTCATGGAATACCCTTTGGTAGGGATCCACAGTCATGCGCACGATGTAGGCACTGTCAACACTGTCAACAGAGCATGCTGCTGCAGCTGCATAGAGCATGTCATTGTCATGCGTACTGTAGTTGGCGCACTTGATAGGAAGGCATACGACCATCCGTCTTGGCTTTCTCAGCACCTGAACCATGTATGCCATTGCCATTGTGAGACAGTTGAAACCCAAGGGTGAGCAGAAGTTGTAGTCCTGGCGGACGTTCATGGACAGAGAAGTGGGCCTCATCGAAGATCAGGTTGCCAGCAGTCTTGATACGCCCCGAATCCAAGTTGAAATATTCCTGGAGCGAGGGTGTGGCAGTATGACCAACAAAGATGCTGTTGTTGGTGTGGATGTCCAGCTTTGTGGCAGGATGGTCAGGCTTGCACACAACCACTCTGGAACCATGACTTGCAGGTGGCTCAGGTTGGGCTTGACGCCATGTGGAAGCTGGTATGGAGTGGTGTTAATGATGGAGTGCCAAAGCCTATTCTTGACATACACTGCATGTGCAAGGGCACAAACCTGGAACTTGGGATGCAGGTCTGAGGAGTACATCAGTGATCTGGTCTTCACACCAAAGGTGTGGTTGAGTCCCTCAACCTTGCCATTCATCCAAGCGCATCTGGCCCCAGTGGGTTCGAGAGTGTATCCCGCAGACCGGACGACCTCCTGGAAGGCACTCGATCATGCAAGCTCGCCACCAGTGTCGACCCTCACTGCCTTGCAACCATCCTTGCAACCAAACTCACAAAGCAGGTTGGCAAACATGTCCACAGGTGGGGATCTGGTCTTGGTAGGGGAACACCTAAGTGTACCGAGTGCACGCATCAGTGACAAGAAAGTACGAGTGTACCCTTCAAGAGGCTGCAACACCTGTTCGGCCTGGCAGAGTTCCGCAGCAACTCCTGTCCGTACTGAGGATCGGACAACTGCGTGAAGCCGTAGTCAGCATGGAATCTTGTGCCAGTGGCAGGAATAGGGCTGTTATCTTGAGGTCCTTGAGGATCTGTCTGACGCTGGGCTTGGCTGCATGAAGTACAGTGCCCCATTGGATGTGCACCAGTGGCAAGGAGGCCTGGAATACCAGAACAGTGAGTATGGAGCTGCTTCAGGTGCAACATACCAGCATGGCCAGGCACATATGCCAGAGCTCCACGCCGAGTGCAGGAGACACATGCTTGACAGCGAACGCAGTTAGCTTGACATCATCATTGGTACTGAAGAAGTAGAGTCTGTTGCAACGACGCGTGGGCGCATCGATGGAACGCCTGTGGCCATGGAAGGAGAGAACAGACCCTGATGGACCATCATTGAGCACGTAGCACACAAAGTTGTTGTCCCGCCAACAAACACTGGCCTGCAACAAGACAAAGTCTCAGCCAGATCAGGGCAGAACATTATGGTGGCCTTTATCACACCACCACACTAGCTGGGAATGGTGAGAGTGCCTTCTCTCTGGCATACCATACGGTCTGTGCTGGCATTGGCTGCAGCCAGTGGGGCAAGATCGGCGTATCACCAATAGTCTCAAAGGATAGATCAGTCAGGCATAGCACTGATGTTTGCGCAAGGATAGCATTCCCCACGTTGTCTATAGGGTTCCATGTGTGCACCCTACTTCCAGGGCACCGGGAAGAATGAACAGTGCAAGTGTGGGCAACTACAAAGGTGACCAGCTTTGACAGAGTGATCTCTGCCATGGTAGAGTGTGCAAGCGAGGACACTTCATCAAGTGGATGTACTGCCTGTGTCATGCTAGTGCTTGATGATGGAATATGCCGTTCATCAAGGATTGCACCTGATCCTGACAGGCAGCCCAAAACTCCTGGTCGAAGGCATCCTGAATAGCATTGGAGAAGACAAGATCACTGAAGTTGCCATCACCATGGTGCCTGAAGCGCTGCAGAACATGAGAAGTTGCCTTGTGCCTGTCATGCCCGAAGTGGGTGCGATAGCTGCTGCACACCTTCTTGGCCTCGTCAGGATGCTCTTACACAAAGTGCATGAGATGGGTGGTGCGCCCAAAGGCTTTGCACGTAGAAGCTTCGTGCCTCATGTAGAAGCATGCTTCGCAGAAGGCGTCCCAATTGGGCTTGTAGAAGGTATTGCATGGCCTATTTGGGAAACCGTTGTCCTGTTGGTCACCTCATCCGCTATAAGCACTTTGGGTTTGAACGCGGTAGACCTTGAGTGTAACAGCGCCACCAGGAGGATCCAGAGTCTCTTGGGCAATCTGCTCGACATGCAGATTGAAAGGAAGTGCCTTGGGTGATGTCAAAGTGCGCAGCATGGTGCGGAAATGCTCCAGCATGTAGCCATGCTTACATAGACCCTCGAGCAAGATAGGACTCAGATCAAGGTTGGAGACCGAGTGGCGGAAGACAAGCCCCTGGAGCTTGTCTATCAGCTTAAAGCTCATGGAGAAGACACAAGAGCTGTGGACATTCCTGGGGATCACCACAGTGATAGGATAGAACCAATCCAATGGGCAAAAGTGGACATCCACCAATGCCACAGCAGCATGGAGCTGCACGTACCACAAGAAGACACGGTTGAGTGTATCATGCGCAAGCTTGGTCTGCTGTCAATCCTGCGCCTGCGACGCACTGAGACAGAGCAAATCGAGGGCATCACCAATGGTGTATTCACTGTGGCGATGGAAGGCAGGGCTGGAGTTAGCCACTTTGTAGGAAACACCAGACCCAGCAACGTAACCAAACTCAAATGGATCTTGGGAAGGAATGGTGTCCTCACCAGGACCAGAAAATGCTGTCCTTGCAGAGAAAGTGCAGGGGGCATGGCATCAGTATGTTTGGCACAAGCACTGTTGGCAGCCTCATCAACAGGGGCATCATTGGCAGGAGCCTTGGAAATCCTGGCATTGCTGTCAGTGGTGGTGTCAACTGCTTCAAGCATGGGAACTGATGGTAGTGCAGTGCGTATTGGCGGAGTGATGTCACAGGCATGTGGAACAGTGATGGAGTGGCGCAGATATGCGCGGAACTTGCAGGCCTGGAAGTGGATGGCCCAATTGTCATCGCCATCGCCATCATCTCCACAAGCGTGAAACCATAATTGATGTTTGCATGTGCCCATACATGGACAAGATCACCACCCCAATGCGCAAATCAGGCATGGAAGAGGGCATCATCACTGCTGAGAAAATTGTAGAATTCACTGTCGATGGTAATCTTGAGGTCATCCCACATGAGGGGAACCACGTCCAACCCAGCTGTTTGCAGATGAGACAGGCATCAACAAGAGCATGGCACTCTATGCTATTGTTGTTGACAGCTATGATGGAAGAGAGACAGAAGAAAGAATGGAGAGTGTGGGCAAAGAGGTCGAGGCAAGATACAGTGAATGCAACGGAATGTCACATCCGTGAGCACTTGCGAAGAGAGGAAGTAATGAAAGATTCACGTGACAGGTGAAATGGCCAGAACCTGTCAATATTATGTGAGTGTGGTGTGTATGATTTGGTACTATTGGTGGATCTAGAGTATCAGACATGTGTTGATCTCTGTCTGTGGCAGCTGGAGTGTCTCCATCAGCATCTGTCGTCATCCAGAAGCACGCACGCCAACAGAAGCGGGTTTGGAAAAGCTCAACACAACAAAGCCAACGAAAAATACGCAAAAATACGCTATCTTCGACCAATTCGCGCTATCAGAATCTGTATTTTGGCGCATTTCTGACAGCTGCCTCATCCAAAACAAGACAAAATCAAAAAAATGAACGCTTTCGAACACCTGACGTGACGTCACGACACAGAATTGCGAGAAGACATCCACGAACAGAGGGGAGAGACGGAACGCATCGATGATAAAAACCTGTCGGAGCGAGACGCGGATGGTATTGTATTCTGCGGTCGTGGTACCTGGCACCGCCAGAGACCAGAAACGAGCGCGCGAATTTCGAAGGAAGGAAGAGTCACTAAAAACAGACAATTTGGTTACCGCAACCCCCACTTTTGATGACGTCTTTGATGTCTCCCCACATGTCGCAAAAAAGATATGTGGAAATCATTTCACAACGGAGGAATAAGCACTTTTTGGGATGGATTGCATTTTTGCTCTAGACTGGACTACGCAACACGACTAATCCCACGTTGGAGGGCAAAAAATTCTACAACTAGTGCCTCGAAGAGCCGGCTGTAGCCAAACAAATTGGCGATGTTTGGCGATGTTTGGATCACAGAAACTGCTCTGTAGAACGTAGTACATTTGCTACGTAAGTCCCGAACAAAAAAGGCTAAAAACAGCATCAACCAAAGTTAAACTCTCCGGACTTAGCTCGTGTGCGTGTTCCTGTACTCGTCTTTCTATTGTAGCATCGTATATAGTATATATATACAATCCTAAAGTTTGGTGTCTGTTGCTCTCCTGCTCGGTGAGCGGTGATGTGATCTGTCAAGCACCCCCATCATTCACGGACGTTTTTGGCTTCTGGTTGGCTTGTTTTCCTGTTCTGGTTGTTCCAAACAACTGATCCAACCATCGATGACGTCATGATGACGCAAGCATTGGAACCAGAATTCTCCAAACTTGCCGCCGAAATTGGGGATCCGAGTGGTCAAATATCGTTCCGACCTCCATGGGAGCACTAAACGCAAGCATATCTCCATACCATCGCACTCAAACTCAATATATACCATATGGTTGTGACCGCCTCGGAGAGAGCATTCTTAAATGATATATATTGTACAGATTGAGCCAAAGACTGCTAAGTCCGGAGACTTCAAAGATGGAGAGTCGAATTTCTCGAAAAAAGAGGCAAGATCCTACCGGACTCCTGTAGAATTCTACTTGTAGCCAAACATCGCCAAACAAAACCCGGTCCGTCCGTCGTCCGAAGGCAAAACCACACCAAGGGGGTCAACAAACAGAAAAAGATCGAGGAGATAGTAGTAACAACAAGATAATGTTATTTCTTTCCTGGATAGCCCTGAGTCTTAAGTTTACGTAGATGCAAAGAGATATTCGATTGAGTGTCTATAACTTTAAGTCTGAGTTTGGGAAAAACGGGTCCAAAATCTGTAGCCAATCATCGCCAAACATCGCCAAACATCGCCAAACATTTGGGTCCGGCTCTTTGAGGCACTAGTACTATCGCTTTGCCGAGTGAGTGAGGTGGAAGGTATCAAGTGTGTGGGTATTATTGAAGACATTCCAGCACGTGCACGAAAATGAGCGCTTCCAGAATGTACGGAGGCACGCATGACCTTTTAGGCCAATGGCAACACTCAACGACCATTTCGGACCACTTGTGTGTCGCGATCAATGATCTCTCGCATTCGTTGTGCTTCGATAGATGTCCACACAGACATTGATCTTCTTCAATGGTTTTACTCGTACCAGTCGAAGATTCTCGTTTTCAACGATGTCACACAACGGAACTCTGTTGTCCCTCTTTCCTTCTTTCTTCTTGTTGTCCAGGCGCATTGTCGTGATGGATGGGAACAAAAGGATCCAAACGTCACGAACCAGAAGGGTGCGATCAAGAGAAGGTTCCGCCCACACGAACCAGAGGGGTACGATCAAGAGGAGGCAAACACAGCCAACTACGAAGGGAGAGAGAGAGAGAAAGAGGAGACCATGCAAACAAGACAACAACACACACCACTCAACCACAGACTCGAGCACATCAACAACAGACACCGAATTGCCACGCATACTAATATTCATCACACAGCGCATGGTACTCATCCAAATACAAGCTATTGAAGACACACAATCGATATCTCTGCCATTGGTAGCTCAGACTACACACTTCCTCGACAGGCAATCCAACGCCAATCGCCCAACGTCAATCGTCCAGCAACCATCGACCATCCCCTCAACATGCCGAATGTTACGCACAGACAACTACTTGATGCTGCCAAAGAAGGTTACTTGTCGGTGTTGAAGAAATGGAAGAAGCACAACAAGAAGAGCAAGAAAAAACGGGTTGATGCCAACAAGGTTACAGACTGGTTTGGTCGCACTCCCCTTCATGAGGCATGCTCCAACGGCCACCTGGAGTGTATCAAGTACCTCATCAAATCATGTGGAGCTGCCATCAACTGCGAAGACAACGCTGGCTCTACTCCCCTTCATTATGCATGCATGAACAGCCATCTGAAGTGTATCGAGTATCTCATCAAATCATGTGAGGCGAACATCAACTGCAAAGACAACGATGGTTGGACTCCCCTTCATGACGCATGCAATAACGGCTACCTGGAGTGTATCAAGTACCTCATCAAATCATGTGGAGCTGACATCAACTGCGAAGACAATGCTGGCTCCACTCCCCTTCATTATGCATGCATGAACGGCCATCTGAAGTGTATCGAGTATCTCATCAAATCATGTGGGGCGAACATCAACTGCAAAGACAACAATGGTTGGACTCCCCTTCATGACGCATGCAATAACGGCAATCTGCAGTGTGTCAAGTACCTCATCGAATCATGTGAGGGCAACATCAACTGTGAAGACAACAATGGAAACACACCCCTTCATCGGGCATGCTTTCGTGGCCACCTGGAGTGTGTGAAGTACCTCATCAAATCACGCGAGGCGAACATCAACCGCGAAGACAGCGATGGCAACACTCCCCTTCATCACGCATGCCACAACGGCCACCTCAAGTGTGTAGAGTACCTCATCGAATCATGTGAGGCGGACATCAACTGCAAAGACAACGATGGTGACACTCCCCTTCATGTGGCATGCTGGAACAGCCACCTGGAGTGTGTCAAGTACCTCATCGAATCATGTGAGGCAAACATCAACTGCAAAGCCAACAATGGCTCCACTCCCCTTCATCACGCATGCCACAACGGCCACCTCAAGTGTGTGAAGTACCTCATCGAATCATGTGAGGTAACCATCAACTGCAAAGACAACAATAGAAACACTCCCCTCCACTCAGCGTGCTGCCATGGCCAGCTGGAGTGTGTGAAGTACCTCATCGAATCATGCGGGGCGAACATCAACTGCAAAGCCAACAATGGCTCCACTCCCCTTCATGTGGCATGCCACAACGGCCACCTCAAGTGTGTGAAGTACCTCATCGAATCATGTGAGGCGGACATCAACTGCAAAGACAACGATGGTGACACTCCCCTTCATCTGGCATGCTGGAACGGCCACCTGGAGTGTGTCAAGTACCTCATCGAATCATGTGGGGCGAACATCAACTGCGAAGACAACAATGGAAACACTCCCCTTCATGTGGCATGCCACAACGGCCACCTGGAGTGTGTGGAGTACCTCATTGAATCATGTGAGGCAAACATCAACTGCCAAAACAACAAGGGAAACACTCCCCTTCATCACGCATGCCACAACGGCCACTTGGAGCGTGTGAAGTACCTCATCAATACATGTGGGGCAAACATCAACTGCCAAAACAACAATGGAAACACTCCCCTTCATGTGGCATGCCACAACGGCCACCTGGAGTGTGTGGAGTACCTCATTGAATCATGTGAGGCGAACATCAACTGCGAAGACAACAATGGAAACACTCCCCTTCATGTGGCATGCCACAACGGCCACCTGGAGTGTGTGGAGTACCTCATTGAATCATGTGAGGCAAACATCAACTGCCAAAACAACAAGGGAAACACTCCCCTTCATCACGCATGCCACAACGGCCACTTGGAGCGTGTGAAGTACCTCATCAATACATGTGGGGCAAACATCAACTGCCAAAACAACAATGGAAACACTCCCCTTCATGTGGCATGCCACAACGGCCACCTGGAGTGTGTGGAGTACCTCATTGAATCATGTGAGGCGAACATCAACTGCGAAGACAACAATGGAAACACTCCCCTTCATGTGGCATGCCACAACGGCCACCTGGAGTGTGTGGAGTACCTCATTGAATCATGTGAGGCAAACATCAACTGCCAAAACAACAAGGGAAACACTCCCCTTCATCACGCATGCCACAACGGCCACTTGGAGCGTGTGAAGTACCTCATCAATACATGTGGGGCAAACATCAACTGCCAAAACAACAATGGAAACACTCCCCTTCATGTGGCAGGCTTCAACGGCCACCTGGAGTGTGTGGAGTACCTCATTGAATCATGTGGCGCCTACATCAACTGCCAAAACAACAAGGGAAACACTCTCCTTCATCACGCATGCCACAACGGCCACTTGGAGCGTGTGAAGTACCTCATCAATACATGTGGGGCAAACATCAACTGCCAAAACAACGATGGAAACACTCCCTTTCATGACGCATGCTGCCATGGCCACCTGAAGTGTGTGAAGTACCTCCTCGAATCATATCCATGGTGAGTTTTGTTTCACGGTGTTCTTAGTGCACCTTCCGAACAAGGAAGATCAGGGGGTCAGAAAAGGCCGATTCTTCCTTACAAGGAAGGACCTTCCGAACAAGGAAGGTTTCGAGCCTCTCAGGGGGGGCCAAAATCACAAAAAAACAGACCCCAACGCAAACATGACACCCCACTGCGTGGAAACAACACGGTTTTTGCTCTATGCGATACTACTCCGACCGGAAAGGATTCAGCCCAAACACAGGCACGGCACGCTCTGTTTTTGTCGTTCAGCCACCCTCAGAAGCTGCGGGGGAAATATAAAACCACACAATCAAGTGATGGTCGATTAAAAAGAAGCACGCCCGACGGACCCTGATAATATGCGCTTAGAGAGTGTCGAGTTAATGCGAGACCATCGTAGTTGGTACCATGGTTGTGTCCAACCCTCATTTCGTCGCTGCCTGTGTCATCTCCTGGCATATTCTCCTTCACTCGCATGATCTTGTTCTCTGAGGTGAATCGGTTCACACACGGACACGACCTGGGGTAACTCGGGCGAACTTCGCGCACAGGACACGCATTCTAGTCCACTCAACTGACAAATTATTCACATACCTCTCCGACACTTCCGCCCACAGGTTGCTCATGGCATTTTGAAGCCTTCATCTCCATCTCCATTGGAATCTTGTTGTGTCTGTGTCACTTCATCTCGTAGTTGCTGGTCGCTGTTCTTGCATTTTTTCCTGTGTGTCTGATTGGGATACTGCTCGCGAGCTCGCTTGCCTGTTTCTTCCTCACTCTTCATTCCTCCATCTGACAGACTCCTGCATCACCAATGGAATGTGACATCTGGAGAGCAGAAGGACGCCTACTGACGTCAACAGGATGTCATCATGTCACCATGTCAACATCTGTCTCCAAGTCAGAGCAGGAGGCGAAGATCCGATGACCGAAGGACATCAGCATCGTGGATACAGAAGGTGAAGTTCAAATGGTAAGTACTCATGGAGTAGGAGCCAGTAGTGAATGAACGGAGTGTCGAATGCGGAGTACGCATCGAGCACGGAGTATCGTGTGGGACGAGCACACGATGTTGAGAGAGAGAGAGAGAATACAGAGAGGAGCGAGAGAGCATCTTGCATACCGACTCATAGTCGGAGACCGAATCTACGAAACAGATTGAAGCACCGAGAGCATCGGGCAAGAGAACTGGTGTACACCGAGAGGATCGGAGTAACCAACTAATGAAATAGCAAACGAACGACTATCAACCAACACCATCTTCCACGATCGTAGGTTACCAATCACGGAACTTGCTAACACGTTTACAAACGATAGATCAGGGCGAGCCCGTGGATCGGATCGTGCGAGGAAGACGAACATCATTCAAGAGCCGCAGGCCGAATGAGCGAGGAAGAGGAATTGAGAGACATCCCTCTGTCCCAACTGGCTATCAAGAGACAAGAAGGTGCGAGTGAGACTCGACTTCAAGAACAGGAGGAAGCAGCTGCGGCTACTGTCCTATCAGGCGCAGAGGCAAGCGCAATCGACGAGACCAAAGAAGAACGGTCTGCGAGACTACACCGCGAGAAGAAGAGGATTCTCAAGGCGGCCAAGCAAGAGGAGACTGGTGTAACGGAGAGTATTCGCACAGCCAAACGAAGTGGTAAAAGTGAGACACCACCAGGAGGAGAATTTGTGAGCAAATCAACCCTCGCGAAACAACAAGCGAAATTCGAAGAATCGACAACACAGAAACAGACGGAAATCAAGGGCGCGAGCGCACCAACAACGAAACAACGAATCAACATGGCGACATCAGCCAACGTGAACAAGCGACGCATCAAGGCGCCGATGTTCAGCGGTGAACAGGAAGACTACAGCGCATGGGAGTCCCAAGCAAAGGCATACGCTCGTACACAGAAGACGAGAGACGTGATGTTGGGCAAGACCAAGGTGCCAACAGTGAGCGAGATCGCAGCAGCCACCGAAGCAGACAGGGAAGCACTGGAGGAAACCTACGAGCTGGCAGGCGACTGCTTCAGCGATCTGATCCTCATAATGGATGCAGAGAAGGGAAAGGGCAAGCAGGCCATCCAATACATCAATCAGTGCATCTCCGACGATTGTCCCAAGAGGGATTCACATGCAGCGTGGAACGTTCTCGCGGAGAAGTTCCGACCATCCGATGCGGTGACGAAGATCAAACTCAAGCGCCAATTCAACAACAAAAAGATGAATAGAGACACGGACCCCGACATCTACATCACGCAACTCGAGGGTCTACGATCGCATCTCCACGATGTCAAGTACGAGATCACGGACGAGGAAATGATCATGCAAATCCTCAGTACGGTAAGCATGGAATATAAGACACACGTCGTGAGCTTCAACCACCAACTCACGTTCAATCTGGAAGCGGTCACCATCAACGCGATCCGAGGAGTACTCCGCACAGCACATGCCACTCATCAAGGAGGCAAGGCGTACATCGACGATTTCCAAGATAGCAACACGAAGAGCAACGACACCGGCTTCACGAGCACCGGTAACTTCAAGGGGACCTGCCACAACTGTGGTGTGTATGGTCACAGATCCGCCAATTGCCCAGAACACAAGAAATCGAACAACAAGAAAAACAACAACAACAACAACAACAACAACAACAAAATGAACGGAAAACGCAACAACAACCGCAACAAGGGAAGCGGCTTCAACGGCAAGTGCAACTACTGCGGCATCTTTGGACATCGCGAGGCAGAATGCCGAAAGAAGAAGTTCAACGAGAAGAAGAAGGCCGACGAACAGGTCAACACAGCAACGGAAGGACACGACAAGAGCGGGCACGAGATGGTACTCTCGGCAAAGGACATGCCGCTCTGCATGTTGGTGTCCAACGACTACTTTGAAGACTCCTTCTTCGATAACTTCGAGTGCGTCAGGAGTGACAACGAAGTACAGGACGATGAGATCGTCCCAGAGTGGCTCAGCGAAGAGCCCATCATCCACAAGGTGGATCCAAGACGCGAAGTGAGCTACGAATGCTGCTTCAACGCGAACGACCTGATCGGTCCATACGGCGACGGAGCCGAGATGGACAGCAAGGCCATCGATAGCGACATCGAAGAGGCAATGAGCGAAGACAACGAAGACGCCGACGAGAACGGCGCAGACGAAGACGACGACGATGCCACCAGAGACAAGGGGAACCGCGGTGAAGCGCCGCCTCCCCCAGTAGCGCGAAACGAGAGAACGGGCATCTTCGGCGAAGAGGACAGCGACGAAGCTGAGGACCGTCCAAACGATACGTTCAATCCCTATGAACACGTCGTCTACCCAATCCGAATCCAATTCCCACCGGAACCAAATCCCAGAAGAGTAGACGACATCTACCGACTCCAGACCTTCCCGGAACCAACGGTCACTGCAAAACGAATGCGGAAGCAGCTCATCTACGACGCGGTTCTAACAGCTGCAATACCGATGTTCCCAGGGTTCGTGAACGAACCATTGCAATTCATTTGGGTGAACATGGTAAGCACCATCCTATCCGATAACTTCAAATCGATTGAAGAGATTCTCGTCAACGCAGCCATCCTCAACCAACTATTGGAGGCAGCAGAAGAGGATCAACTCTCAGAATTGGATCTACACTACGTCCTTGGAGGATGCATGCAGATGCTCCTGCGCGAGCGACCACACGTCGCGCCATACGACACAGGGGCCAGAATCAATCGGAACAGCACGGTTCCATCGGACTACGCAGAACTACCAAGCGATGACGACATGGATGATGGAGATCATCACAATCCGTACAACAAAGACGGAGTCCACGAAGACGACGACGACGGCAGCTTTGACGACGAGATAGCTGCAGCAGCCGTGGAGCAGCTCCACGAGCTGAGTAGCAGATACAAGGACAAGGTCAACAAAGACACCTGTCTCGCCGACAGCGGAGCTTCGTGTCACATCGTCAATTCGGACGCCGCTCTCTTCAACGTGCGGCATATCAAGTCATTCGTCCAAGTGGGAGACAGCACGAAGCTGGACTCTCCCAAAATGGGATCCATTCGCTTGAAGGTCAAGCAACGAGACAACACTGGCCACATCATCTGGCTCGATGATGTGAAGTACACACCGAAAATGGTGATGAACCTTTTCTCAACCAACAAGGCTCTGTACAATGGATACCAGCTTGGTAGCAACGGCATTCTGATGGACATCATCAACGGATCCAGAACGAAGATCGTGTTCGATCAAGTCTTCCCCACATCCAACGGATTCATCACGGGAGTGCAGATGCATCCTATCATGCCAACAGATGACGACAAGGCTTACACAGCCATCATCAAGAATCCATCAAAGGAGATCAGCGTGGTGAACTTGCATCGAATGCTCGGCCACGCGTGTTGGCAAGTTCCGCGCACGGTAACCTACGATCGTGGAAGATGGTGTTGGTTGATAGTCGTTCGTTTGCTATTTCATTACTTGGCTACTCCGATGCTCTCGGTGCACGCCCGTTCTCTTGCCCGATGCTCTCGGCGCTTCAATCTGTTTCGTAGATTCAGTCTCCGACTATGAGTCGGTACGCGAGATGCTCTCTCGCTCTTCTCTGTATTCTCTCTCTCTCTCTCTCAACATCATGTACTCGTCGCACACGATACTCCGTGTTCAATACGTACTTCGTATTCGACATTCCGTTCATTCAGTACTGGCTCCTACTCCATGAGTACTCGCCATTTGAAGTTCACCTTTCGTATCCATGATGCTGATGCCCTTCGGTCATCGGATCTTCGCCTCCTGCTCTGACTTGGAGACAGATGTCGACGTGGTGACATGATGACATCCTGTCGACGTCAGTAGGCGTCCTTCTGCTCTCCAGATGTCACGTTCCATTGGTGATGCAGCAGCCTGTCAGATGATATCGTCATCTGAGGTTTAGTTGGGAAGTACCTCGAGATTCTCTTGGTACCATTGATGGATGGACGGACGATCTTCCAATTCTCTCAGAAATCGTCATTTGCAAATTTCCTCCAGAAATCTTGCCCCTTTTCGTGTGTTCCATTTCCCCTGTAATTCTGACGAATCACAGTATACTATCGACACGAATGTAGTTATACCGTCCAAGTGTGTATGAGAGAATAGCGGGTGAACGATGCACATATACTCGTACATCTCGACATATACTCACATGTACATCTCGACACCCTTCCTATGTGCATTCGGTCATTCGAATGTTCTCGATGTGTCAAGGTACGACTTCTCGTGTTCACGTTGTAAGTCGGCCTTGATGTTCTTGGTGAATCCGTCGCTTGTGTTTTGCTCGGATTTGACGAAAATGATTTCGATGGTTTTGTTGATTACCATGTTCCTCACGTAGTGATGGCGCACGTCGATGTGCCGCGATCGTTGGGATGTTGATGGGTTCTTGGCGATGAAGATCGCTCCGATGTTGTCCACACGGACCTTGATCGGCGTCTTCACTGGGACGCCCACACTTTCGAGTAGCTGCACGACGAAGAAGATCTCCTTTGCCGCTTCGGAAAGGGCAACGTATTCTGCTTCGGATGAGCTGAGTGTGACGGCCTTCTGTGCCTTGGATCGCCAAAGGATTGGCACCTTGCACAGGTATAGGATGAATCCCCCTACGCTGATTCTCGTGTTCTTGTCTCCTGCATATTCGCTATCGCAGAAGAGCTCCATGTCCCAGCCGTCGTCGTCTGGACGCGCTGGATGGATCTTCAATCCATAGTCCTTTGTATCGATCACATACTTGATGATCCGATACATCTCCTTCATTGCGGCCTTGGTGGGCCCGATCAATACCTTGGAGAGTTCCCTCACAGGGTTCGCGATATCTGGTCGCGAGTGCTTGATGAGGAAGAGTAGCATGCCGACGCCTCGGCGGTACTCGGCATGTTCTTCCGCTCCGACCTTCTGCAGTCCGTTGTCTTCGGATGGTCGTACGATGATTTGACCCGGGGTTCCCGGTGTCCCATAGCGCTGCATCTTCTCAACCTTGGTTCCGAACTCTTCGATGAGATGTCGGATGAGGTGTGGTTGACGCAATGTCGCTCTAGTCTTGTCATGGTTCAGTTCGATGTTGCAGCTAAGGTAGTCTCCGAGTCCACGCTCGATTGTCACCTTGAATTTGCTGCTTTGGATGTCCTTCAGGAATGTCTCCAGTGCCTTGGAGTCTCCACAGCAGAAGCAATCGTCCACGTAGATGGCCACGATCATGCTTCCTTCGTTCGTCTTCCTGTAGAACAGGCACGGGTCTGCCGCGCTCTGTTCGAAGTTGATATTCTTGAGGGTCGATACCAACATCTTGAACCATTGCCTGGCGCTCTGCACAAGTCCGTAGATTGGCTTGTGTAGGGTCAGGGCTTCGTCTGGTTGATGATCCATCCCGCTGGGACAATTCATGTAGATCTCCTCGTCGAGGTCTCCGTGTAGGAATGCCGTTACGACATCGACGAGTGCGCAGTCCATCTTCTTGATCAGCATGATCACCATCATGACTCGATAGGTCACGTCGTGAATGACGGGTGAGTAGTGCTCTTGGAAATCCACTCCTGCGACTTGTGAATAGCCACATGCAACGAGCCGTGCTCGATGCGTGCCGTCACGCTTCAGCTTGAAGACCCATTTGCATTTGCAGCATCTGCGGCCGCGTGGAATGGCGTCTCGTTTGATCTTGCTGTACACTTTGCGTGTGTCCATGGAGTCGAACTCCTTCTTGATGGCTGCTCGATATCCCTTTCGATGGATAGGGTCTGGGTGATTGAAGGCTCCATCGAATGTTGTAGGTTCGATGTGCTTCTCTGGTTCTTTGTTCTCGTCCTGCATCGACAGTCCGATGTCGATCGCTGGTGATTCGGTAATGATTGCATTCATTCCGTACAGTCCTGTTGTGCTATAATGAGTGATCTCAATCTCTCCTTCATCTGCATTTTCTTCGTCATCTGTAGTTTCGTTGTTGGAGTCGTCGTTCTCCTCGTCGCTGAGTTCATCACTGTCTTCGTTCGATGATGGATCGCTTTCATATCCTTCTTCCTTTCGACCTCGTTCGTTGAAGTCTGCGAGCTCACGCAGAGCTCTGGGAATACTCTTCCCTGTAGTCGGCTTGGGATTAGCTTCTCCCTTCCTGCCTCGTGCTTCGTGACGTCGGATCCTCTCCTTTCTGTCTATGTCACGTTTGCTTGGTTTACTCGGCGGAGGTCTGGATGGTGTACCATGTGTAGACCTCGCTGGTGTGTTCGGAGGAGTGACGCCTGTGTCATTGTCGGCTTCGTCGCCGGATGGTGTGATCTCGTCATCCTCATGATTGGATTTGCTCCGATCTTCCTCGTCGTTATGGATTAGTTGAGTTACTACTCCATTGTCCTCATTGTCCTCATCGTCACTGTCCGATAGGATATAGTATCTGTTGCTGTCAGCGAAAGATACTCTCTTCGCTTCCGATGTTTGACGCGTTGCCGTCCTTGGCGTTGCTCCCTTCCGTCCGATGGTCGTGAAGCCGTCTGCGTCCGTCGTTCCTGTTTCATTGGATACGTTCGGTGCTGGTGCCCAGCCACGGAACTGTCCGTATGATTGATTGAGCCACTTGATGTCGCGTGAGCAGACGAGTGACTTGGTCGATGGTCTGTACATGTTGTAGACCCCTGATGCGTGTTGGTGTGCATATCCGATGAACACCATCTCTTCTCCTCTATTCTTGAGTTTAGCGGTGATCCCGCCGTAGGTAGTCTTCACAACACCCACCTCTCCAAATGTGCGGAGTGCATCCGCGTACGGTGGATCATTGCCGAAGAATTGTCGATGTGGTGACTCCTTTTGATTTTTCGCTACGGTGATGTTGGCGATGGCGGTGGCAGTGCTAGCAGCTGCTGCCCACAGGCCATGCCTATACTCTTCGTCGAGCTGTGCTCCGTTGAGCATGGAGCGGATCTTGGTGTAGAGGTACGCGAACTTGCGTTCTACTCTACCGTTCTGTTGCGGCGTGTTCGATGCCGTGAATTCGAATTTCACGTTGAGTCCTGCATCGATGAGAATATCCTGCGTGGATTTGTTCTCTCCGCTGTTGTCACCTCGGAAGATGATCTGTTGGTCACCAGTCTGTGACTTGATCGTCTGGACGAATCGTTTGATGTATCCTGGTTGATCACTTTTGTTCTTGAGAAAGAAACTCCAGCAGTGATCCGTGCAGTCGTCCACGATCAGGGTCCAGTAGCGTTTATCTCCGAAGCTTATGTGTTTAGTGTAACTAATGTCAATGAAGAGCCGTTCGCCGCGGCGAGTCGCTCTCGGAATGGTTGCCTTCGGAATGTTCTTCACTCTTGCGTTCGCGACCGCGCAGTCGCGACATACCGGCATCTCGCCGATAATCTTCCATCCGTATTGAGCTGCCGTTCGCTTCATGGTCTCGAGTGGCGCGTGGCCGAGCATTCGATGCAAGCTCACCGCGCTGATCTCCTTGGATGGGTTCTTGACGAGGGCTGTGCAAGCCTTGTCGTCGTTCGTTGGCATGATGGGATGCATTTGCACTCCCGTGATGAATCCGTTGGCCGTGGGGAAGACTCGGTCGAATACGATCTTCGTTCCGGATCCGTTGATGATGTCCATCAGAATGCCGTTGCTATCAAGTTGGTAACCGTTGTACAGAGCCTTGTTCGTGGAGAAAAGGTTCACCGCCATTTTCGGTGTGTACTTCACATCATCAAGCCGAATGACGTGGCCAGTGTTGTCTCGTTGCTTGACCTTCAAGCGAATGGATCCCATTTTGGGAGAGTCCAGCTTCGTGCTGTCTCCCACTTGGACGAATGACTTGATGTGCCGCACGTTGAAGAGAGCGGCGTCTGAATTGACGATGTGACACGAAGCTCCACTGTCGGCGAGCCAGGTGTCCTTGTTGACCTTGTCCTTGTACTTGGTGCTCAGCTTGTGGAGCTGCTCCACGGCTGCCGCAGCTATTTCGTCGTCGAAGCTGCCGTCATCATCGTCTTCATGAATTCCATCTTCGTTGTATGGGTTGTGATGTTCCTCGTCATCCATGTTGTCGGGTAGTTGTGCGTAGTCTGATGGAATCGTGCTGTTGCGATGTGATCCTGTGGCTGGATCGTAGGGGTTGACGCGTGGTCGTTCGCGTAAGAGTACGCGCATGCATCCTCCAAGGATGTAGTGTAGATCCGTCTCTGGGATCGTCTCTGTCTCGTTCGCTTCGAGTATGCGGTTGATGACGACCGCGTTGACGAGAATCTCTTCAATTGATCTGAAGTTCTCGGATAGGATGGATCCCATCATGTTCACCCATATCGGTCTGAGTACTCCTCGTTCGATTCCTGAGAACAGTTTCACTCCTGCTTCCATCACTGCATCGAAGATGAGTTGCTTCTGAATCACCAATGCTGTCTCTGTTGCATATGGGACGGTGTCATGACGATGGAGGTAATTGGATCTGTTGGGATCTTCGATTGGTGGGAAGTCGATATTCGCTGGATAGACGACACGCTCGTTTGGATTGAAGCTGTCGTCTGGATGATTGCCGTCCTCGGATTCGTCGCTGTCATCCTCGTCGAAGATGCCCGATCTGTTGTTCCCTGCCGCTGGAGGAGGTGGCGCCGCTGCGTGGTTCGTTTCGTTGTCTTCATCTGCGCCGTCCTCGTCGGCGTCGTCGTCGTCGTCGTCATCGCTCATGGCCTCTTCGATGTCGCTATCGTTGGCCTCGTCGTCCATCTCAGCTTCGTCGCCGTATGAACCGATCAGGTCGTGCGCGTTGAAGCAGCATTCATAGCTCACCTCGCGTCTTGGATCCACCTCGTGGATGATTGGCTCCTCGCTGAGCCACTCCGGGACGATCTCATCGTCCTGTACTTCGTCGTCACTTCCGACGCACTCGAAGTTATCGAAGAAGGAGTCTTCGATGTAGTCGTCGGACACCAACATGCAGAGCGGCATGTCCTTCGCAGAGAGTACCATCTCGTGCCCGCTCTTGTCGTGTCCTTCCGTAGCCGCGTTGGCTTGTTCGTTGTTCTTTTTGCTTTCGTTGAACTTCTTCTTTCGGCACTCCGCCTCGCGATGTCCGAAGATGCCGCAGTAGTTGCACTTGCCCTTGAAGCCGCTTCCCTTGTTACGCTTTCCGTTCATTTTGTTGTTGTTGTTGTTGTTTTTCTTGTTGTTCGATTTCTTGCGTTCTGGACAATCGGCGGATCTATGGCCATACACGCCACAGTTGTGACAAGTACCCTTGAAGTTACCGGTGCTTGTGAAGCCGGTGTCGTTGCTCTTCGTGTTACTGTCTTGGAAGTCGTCGACGTATGCCTTGCCTCCTCTGTGAGTGGCGTATGCAGTACGGAGTACTCCTCTGATCGTGTTGATGGTAACCAGTTCTGGATTGAACGTGAGTTGATGTTGGAAGTTCACGATGTGTGTTCTGTACTCGTTGCTCACCGTGCTGAGGATTTGCATGATCATTTCCTCGTCCGTGATCTCGTACTTGACATCGTGGAGACGCGATCGTAGACTCTCGAGTTGCGTGATGTAGATGTCGGGGTCCGTGTCTCTCTTCATCTTTTCGTTGTTGAATTGGCGCTTGAGTTTGATCTTCGTCACCGCGTCGGATGGTCGGAACTTCTCCGCGAGAACATTCCACGCTGCGTGTGCGTCTCCTTCGGGGTAGTCGTCGGAGATGCACCGGTTGATGTACTGGATGGCTTGCTTGCCTTTTCCTTTCTCTGCATCCATCATGAGGATCAGATCGCTGAAGCAGTCGCATCCCAGCTCGTAGATCTCTTCCATCGCTTCCTTGGCTTCACCGGCGGCTGCCGCGATCTCGCTCACTGTTGGCACCTTGGTCTTGCCCAACATCACGTCTCTCGTCTTCTGTGCACGAGCGTATGCCTTCGCTTGGGACTCCCATGCGCTGTAGTCTTCCTGTTCACCGCTGAACATCGGCGCCTTGATGCGTCGCTTGTTCACGTTGGCTGATGTCGCCATGTTGATTCGTTGTTTCGTTGTTGGTGCGCTCGCGCCCTTGATTTCCGTCTGTTTCTGTGTTGTCACTTTTTCGATTTTTGCCTGTTGTTGCGCGGAGATTGTTTTCGTCACAAATTCTCCTCCTGGTGGTGTCTCACTTTTACCACTTCGTTTGGCTGTGCGAATGCTCTTCGTCACACCAGTCTCCTCTTGCTTGTACGCCTTGAGGATACTCTCCTTCTCGCGGTGTAGCCTTGCAGACCGTTCCTCTTCGGTCTCGTCGATCGCGCTTGCGTCTGCGCCTGATAGGACAGTAGCCGCGGCTGCTTCCTTCTCTTCTCGTGGTGGAGTCTCACTCGCACCTTCTTCTTGCTTGATAGTCGGGTTGGACAGAGGGATGTCTCTCAATTCCTCTTCCTCGCTCATTCAGCCTGCTGCTCTTGAATGATGTTCGTCTTCCTCGCACGATACGATTCGCGGGCTCGCCCTGATCTATCGTTTGTAAACGTGTTGGCAAGTTCCGCGCACGGTAACCTACGATCGTGGAAGATGGTGTTGGTTGATAGTCGTTCGTTTGCTATTTCATTACTTGGCTACTCCGATGCTCTCGGTGCACGCCCGTTCTCTTGCCCGATGCTCTCGGCGCTTCAATCTGTTTCGTAGATTCGGTCTCCGACTATGAGTCGGTACGCGAGATGCTCTCTCGCTCTTCTCTGTATTCTCTCTCTCTCTCTCTCAACATCATGTACTCGTCGCACACGATACTCCGTGTTCAATACGTACTTCGTATTCGACATTCCGTTCATTCAGTACTGGCTCCTACTCCATGAGTACTCGCCATTTGAAGTTCACCTTTCGTATCCATGATGCTGATGCCCTTCGGTCATCGGATCTTCGCCTCCTGCTCTGACTTGGAGACAGATGTCGACGTGGTGACATGATGACATCCTGTCGACGTCAGTAGGCGTCCTTCTGCTCTCCAGATGTCACGTTCCATTGGTGATGCAGCAGCCTGTCAGATGATATCGTCATCTGAGGTTTAGTTGGGAAGTACCTCGAGATTCTCTTGGTACCATTGATGGATGGACGGACGATCTTCCAATTCTCTCAGAAATCGTCATTTGCAAATTTCCTCCAGAAATCTTGCCCCTTTTCGTGTGTTCCATTTCCCCTGTAATTCTGACGAATCACAGTATACTATCGACACGAATGTAGTTATACCGTCCAAGTGTGTATGAGAGAATAGCGGGTGAACGATGCACATATACTCGTACATCTCGACATATACTCACATGTACATCTCGACACACGCGCCAATTGAGACCATGAAGCGGACAGCCGCTCAATACGGATGGAACATCATCGGCGAGATGCCGGTATGTCGCGACTGCGCGGTCGCGAACGCAAGAGTGAAGAACATCCCGAAGGCAACCATTCCGAGAGCAACTCGCAGCGGTGAACATCTCTTCATTGACATTAGTTACACTAAACACATAAGCTTCGGAGATAAACGCTACTGGACCCTGATCGTGGACGACTGCACGGATCATTGCTGGAGTTTCTTTCTCAAGAACAAAAGTGATCAACCAGGGTACATCAAACGATTCATCCAAATGATCAAGTCACAGACTGGTGACCAACAGATCATCTTCCGAGGTGACAACAGCGGAGAGAACAAATCCACGCAGGATATTCTCATCGATGCAGGACTCAACGTGAAATTCGAATTCACGGCATCGAACACGCCGCAACAGAACGGTAGAGTAGAGCGCAAGTTCGCATACCTCTACACCAAGATCCGCTCCATGCTCAACGGAGCACAACTTGACGAAGAGTATAGGCATGGCCTGTGGGCAGCAGCTGCTAGCACTGCCACCGCCATCACCAACATCACCGTAGCGAAGAATCAAAAGGAGTCACCACACCGACAATTCTTCGGCAACGATCCACCATACGCGGATGCACTCCGCACATTTGGAGAGGTGGGTGTTGTGAAAACTACCTACGACAGGATCACCGCCAAACTCAAGAATAGAGGAGAAGAGATGGTGTTCATCGGATATGCACACCAACATGCATCAGGGGTCTACAAAATGTACAGACCATCGACCAAGTCACTCGTCTGCTCACGCGACATCAAGTGGCTCAACCAATCATACGGACAGTTCCGTGGCTGGGCACCAGCACCGAACATATCCAGCGAAGCAGGAACGACGGACGCAGACGGCTTCACAACCATTGGACGGAAGGGAGCAATGCCAAGGACGGCAACGCGTCGAACATCAGAAGCAAAGAGAGTGTCTTTTGCCAACATGAACAAGTATCACATCCTATCAGACAGCGATGATGAGGATGATGAGGACGATGGAGCAGTAACCCAACTAATCCATAACAACGACGAAGATCGGAGCGAATCCAATCAGGAGGATGACGAGATCACACCATCCGGCGACGAAGCCGACGATGATGGCAGAGATATCACTCCTCCGAACACACCAGCGAGGTCTACACATGACATACCATCAAGACCTCCACCAAGCAAACCAAGCAAGCGTGACATAGCTAGAAAGGAGAGAATCCGACGTCACGAAGCACGAGGCAGGAAGGGAAAAGCTAATCCCAAGTCAACTACAGGGAAGAATATTCCTAGAGCTCTGTGTGAGCTCGCAGACTTCAACGAACGAGGTCGAAAGGAAGAGGGCTATGAGAGCGAGTCATCGTCCAATGAAGCCAGTGATGAACTTAGCGATGAGGTGATCGACGAATCCAACAACGAATCTACAGACGACGAAGAAATCGCAGATGAAGGAGAGATCGAGATCACTCATTATAGCACAACAGGACTATACGGGATGAACGCAATCATCACCCAGGCACCAGCAATCAACATCGGACTGTCGATGCAGGACGAGAACAAAGAACCAGAGAAGCACATCGAACCTACAACATTCGATGGAGCCTTCAATCATCCAGATCCCATCCATCGAAAGGGATATCGAGCAGCCATCAAGAAGGAGTTCGACTCCATGCATACACGCAAAGTGTACAGCAAGATCAAACGAGACGCCATCCCACGCGGCCGCAGATGCTGCAAATGTAAATGGGTCTTCAAGCTGAAGCGTGACGGCACACATCGAGCGCGACTCGTTGCATGTGGCTACTCACAAGTCGCAGGAGTAGACTTCCAAGAGCATTACTCACCCATCATTCACGACGTGACCTATCGAGTCATGATGGTGATCATGCTGATCAAGAAGATGGACTGCGCACTCGTCGATGTCGTAACGGCATTCCTACACGGAGACCTCGATGAAGAGATCTACATGAACTGTCCCAATGGGATGGATCATCAACCAGACGAAGCCCTGACCCTACACAAGCCAATCTGCGGACTTGTGCAGAGCGCCAGGCAATGGTTCAAGATGTTGGTATCGACCCTCAAGAATATCAACTTCGAACAGAGTGCAGCAGACCCGTGCCTGTTCTACAGGAAGACAAACGAAGGAAACATGATCGTGGCCATCTACGTGGACGATTGCTTCTGCTGTGGAGACTCCAAGGCATTGGAGACATTCCTGAAGGACATCCAAGGCAGCAAGTTCAAGGTGACAATCGAGCGTGGACTCGGAGACTACCTCAGCTGCAACATCGAACTGAACCATGACAAGACTAGAGCGACATTGCGTCAACCACATCTCATCCGACATCTCATCGAAGAGTTCGGAACCAAGGTTGAGAAGATGCAACGCTATGGGACACCGGGAACCCCGGGTCAAATCATCGTACGACCATCCGAAGACAACGGACTACAGAAGGTCGGACCGGAAGAACATGCCGAATACCGCCGAGGCGTCGGTATGCTACTCTTCCTCATCAAGCATTCGCGACCAGACATCGCGAACCCTGTGAGGGAGCTCTCCAAGGTATTGATCGGGCTCACCAAGGCCGCAATGAAGGAGATGTATCGGATCATCAAGTATGTGATCGATACGAAGGACTATGGATGGAAGATCCATCCAGCGCGTCCAGACGACGACGGCTGGGACATGGAGCTCTTTTGCGATAGCGAATACGCAGGAGACAAGAACACGAGAATCAGCGTAGGGGGATTCATCCTATACCTGTGCAAGGCACCAATCCTTTGGCGATCCAAGGCACAGAAGGCTGTCACACTCAGCTCATCCGAAGCAGAATACGTTGCCCTTTCTGAAGCGGCAAAGGAGATCTTCTTCGTCATGCAGCTACTCGAAAGTGTGGGCGTCCCAGTGAAGACACCGATCAAGGTCCGCATGGACAACATCAGAGCAATCTTCATCGCCAAGAACCCATCAACATCCCAACGATCGCGGCACATCGATGTGTGCCATCACTACGTGAGGAACATGGTAATCAACAAAACCATCGAAATCATTTTCGTCAAATCCGAGCAGAACACAAGCGACGGATTCACCAAGAACATCAAGGCGGACTTACAACGAGAGCATGAGAAGTCGTACCTTGACACATTGAGAACATTCGATTGACCGAATGCACACAGGAAGGGTGTCGAGATGTACGAGTATATGTGCATCGTTCACCTGCTATTCTCTCATACTCATGTACAGATGGTACAACTACACATGTGTCGATCGTATACTGTAATTTGTCAAAATCACATCACGAATTCGGACACATGAAAACAATCAGAATTCCGGAAGGAAACTCGTGAACAAACATTTCTGAGAGCATCAGGAATCCTGTCCGTCCATCAACAGACAAAAATGTATGGCATCAAGTAATGATCAATGTACTTCCCAACTAAACCTCAAATGACAACATCCTTGCCAAGCCATCGCATCACCAATGGAATATGGAATCTGGAGGACCATGGAAGGCAAGAGCTGATGTTGATAGGATGTCATCATGTCACCACGTCAACATCTGTCTCCACATCAGATCAAGAAGGTGAAGATTTGATGACCAAGGGATGTCGAGATCGTGGATGTACAAGGAGGAGTTCGGACAAGACATTGGCGATTACTCGCAGAGTAGTGGGCCAATAGAGAATGAGATGACAGAGCATACCCGAATACGGAATACATATCGAGCACGGAATATCGCATGGTGTGAACACGCAATATCCATAATGATTTTGGCCTGGTACTGGCCTACGTGGCTTGTCTCCCCAGGCAAATTGGAGGTGCAATTTGTCTCCACAGGCAAATTGGGGTCCATTTGTCTCCACAGACAAACTGCGACTCAACGGACTACCCCAAATACGCTTTACGAGAAGCCGTTTTTTTTTTCAAACCCTTTTTCGCTGGCCATCTCGACTCACGACATGACTCATGTCGTAAATCAATAATAATCGCTGCAGTTGTGGTAATTGAACAAACAATAATCATGATTCGTGCTCCACCCTCCTTGTTGTGTTACACCGTTGCCAGGATTTTGGTGTTGTTGTCAGGAGCGTGGTGGATGACATCGAAATCAAAAAGTAAAAGCTCATTACCTTAGATCCCATGACGTCAGAAAAGCAAGACAGGCGCACGGAAAGGAACCCCTGAGACATGACCAATGACGCCGTGCTGCATCGCGAGGTTTTTTTTTACAAAATCGCCAAATAAATGCGTTACTCGAAGGAGTCAGAAAAAAAAACAACCCACTTTCGGGTTTCGGAGCGAAATCGGGTTTTTTTGCAACACGGGACATCGTGGAGGAATGTGGGACTTAAGTAGTACGTTGCCATTTTCGGCGACCTTCCGTTTGTCTCCACAGGCAAATGGGGGTCGATTTGTCTGTGGAGGCAAATTGAGACTTCAATTTGTCTGTGGAGACAAGCTACGTAGAGTTTGTCTCCACAGACATGAAAACCCTCATTATGGATATTGAGAGAGAGAGAGAGAGAGAGAGAGAGAATACAATGAACAGCAAGAGAGCATCTCACGTGCCGACTCATAGTCGGAGAGACGCACCAAGAGCATCAGGCAGAGCAACATGAGGCACCAAGAGGATCCGAGTGCCAATGTAATGAAATAGCAAACAGAACTGTAACAACCACTACCGTCACCTACAGTTGCAAGAGTATCCGTGAGCGAAACTTGCCAACATGTATTACGTGAGCTGTGCGCTGCGCACCGCGAAACGCACAGCCAACACCTATTTGAGGACCACATGGGCGTTGCATTAATCGCAATGGCGTCATAAGGTGAGAATGATGGTGCACCATGGCAAAGAGGAGCAATGATCCAATGGGTGTGAAGGAAGTAGAGTCACACAGCAAAGTAGCATCTGGCCAATAGATGGCGAACAATGATGACACTGTAGTAGAGTCTACAATAGTACTGCATTGCACAATCGCACTCTACTGAAGTCAACGCCGCGCACTTCTCTTCCGCAAGATGAAGGAGCACTACCGCTTAGCAGACACACACACAAACTACCAGACAGACTAGCAAGACAACACAAGATACTGACATGAAGGCATACCCTACAAGACCGATAGAACTGAAACCGATGTCGGGATTGATGTCACATGATGGGAAGAACCCGGATCTAGTTTTCCTGTTGGACGAAAAGAAACATTAATACGGATGTTGTATTTTACCGCTGATTCGTCCGTTGGGCATGGCCGGCGGACACATTTCCGCCTGGTCGGCGTGATGGCTGAATCCTTTCCGGTCGGAGTAGTACATACTAGCTGGGACACCCGGCAAATCCAGAAATTGGTCAATGTCCGACTAACTCGACCTTTATTTCGTTCTCCTGTGCGAAACAGTTCGTTGGGCGTAATAGAAACCGTGCTCATGACCATCCGGACTGATGTCCAGAATCAATGACTATTGTTGTATCTCTCTATGATCGATGTACTAATTAAAGAGTCAAGTAAATATCAAATGCCATTGCGACTGTCTTTGTGACCTCATTCACGAATTCGATTTCCAAGCCTCAAGAAATGGGCTAGTCGTGATAATTCTCATTAATGAGTTTCTCATTCTCATTTTTGTTCTACAAAAGTGCGCTGGGTGCGATTGTTTTCATTAATGAGTTTCTCATTCTCATTTTTTTCATGGAAGTGCGCTGGGCCCAATATGATGTCATTTTGTGGTTTCGGGGCATCGGTCACGGGACTCGTAATCCGCCTCTGCGTCAAGCACAGAGAGTGATCGAAGTCGTGTGTGATGCGGAACCAGGACACAGCTTCACCAGTTTCTCACTAGCGAGTGCTCTCCGCATTTCTCAATTTAGCGATCTCTCACCTGTTGCAACGTACGCGTGACTATCGTTGACACAACAGAGCTTGGATTGTTCCCTTCTGTCTACCAGATGGACAACAGAGCTGGATTGCCTGCAGTGCAACTTGGTCGTACTTCATGTCAACAGCACAAGAATCAGCCCACAAAAAACATACTTGTGAGCCGGTTGAGCGACGGGACCTGCAGTCGGTCCTGGGGCGGTGGCGACAAAACGGTTATTGTCACCAAAACACTCACAAATTATTCAACGAGATAAATAATAATAAGTAAAATGGACGCATAGTTTGCTCTAAGACCGTATGTAATTTTTATGGACCTTTGTACATTTACGGTCCATTTGGTCGAATATGAACGCTGTTCCGTGATGATCGGAGGGTATGTATTAGTTTTTCCGATGCAAACAACACATTGTGCGCAGACACGTTCGGGAAAAAGATTTTTTGACGGGTTGCGGACAGAATTTGGAAAACCATCGTTGTCATCGTTTGACCTGTTCGAACACATTTACCTAGCGAGTAACCGTTATTCCACGTTAACCTTCAACTTCAAATTTGACCCCGTCACATGTTGCAAATCTCCTCACATTTCGGCACAGAAGCAACCTTTGGTTCTCTTCGGTGGTGTGCTGTGCTTGTTGCATGTTCACGCAGTGTTTGTATCATCACCTTCTTGCCCTCCAACTGCTCAGTTCACTCCCATCACTAGTGGTCGTCTCCATCAACCCTTCAGTATCAATCAGCATCATGCTCGTCTCTACCTCGAAAGCTGCGTCCAAGGACGCCAATCCTCCCCCCTCCAAGAAGCAACGTTTGCCATCCTCTCGATCCGTGCGCTCCTTTCCATCCGATCCAATTGATTTCAAAGAACTGTTCGCACCATCTATTGTTGAGAAGTTGTTGCCTCCATTGGATATGGATGGTAAGCAGCACAATCGTAATTCTGCAACAGACAAGCTCCTCCCTCCTGTGCTCGAAGGCGTGACGTTCGACAACGAGTTCGACGTTGAAATCCTAACCAACAATGAACGGAATCGCACACTCCAGAAATAACACAACCAACACAATGAACATAACAATTACCAAACTACCGACGAACGTAAACAACACTGATGCAGGAATCGTGCCTCCACAACAGACAACAGCAGAAGAGGAGGAAATCGCGCTGCAACGAGAAGAAACGAAGCATCCGAGCAAATTGTGCAACACACAAATGATGAAGGAAAATACGGAATCTCCGGAGTTGGTGGAACAAAATGTGAGGACACATTGCTGCAACGAGTCAGAGCCGCAATGGGGGGGGGGGGGGGGGGGCTCAACAAATAGATTCGCATTGGGGTTGACATCGACGATCTTGTTATTCGCGATATCGAACACGGTACGAACACACCACGTCTGGCCGTAGTACGCTAGATTTGTATAGATGAACGTAAAATTGAAGAGTCCAAAAAACTGAAAATAAGGACTTAGAGCAAAATTAATGTCGGCTAAGCATCTTATAATTGTATCTAGTTTATTATGATGTAAGTGGTTTGGTGAAATATCTGTATATTGCCACTACTCTAGGTCGGACTGCAGGTCCCATCACTCAACCGGGTCTTGTTCATTTTCATCTTGGGTCTTGAGGCTCTTGTTGTTGCGTTTGTCTCGGAATGATCTGTCACCAAGCCGTGTGTGGCAGAGAAGAATGGTTGTGTTGGAAAGTCAGTGCGGGACTTTATGACCCCGGTCAGTGAAAATAGTACACCTTTCTCGGGAAGTCCTCTCAGATTTCCCTATAAATTTAATATGATGTTCCTCTCTATGAGGAAGTGACGGATTGACTTTCCTAGAATTGTTACACTTTATATTTTATAAGTTATGAGGGCTTGAGTTGAGAAATTCCCCGCAGTAGCCCGTGCTTTAGGTTTTTAGCTTTCGATCGGACATGGATGCGACTCGTCATTGTCTTCAAGTTGGACGTCGGCGAGCGGCGAAAATGTTCTGTTTTCCTCTCTCAGACGGACTCACAGCAAGGCACTGGAAGCTGAACTCAGACGTGTCTACAGTCGTGCAAACGGATCAACATTTCGACTGTTTTTGGCCCCAATTGATTGCACGCAGTTTCTTGCGGTGGACTTGGAACAACAGGTGAGGAGAAAAACTGCATCAGAATGCGATGGTACGTGCGTGCACTGCGCCGTACCATACGACATTAGGATGGGATGAAGGTGCAGAGCTATCAGAATATTCCACCAGGTATAGTGAGATGCTACTTTTGCCTTTGCTGATGCTGGTAGTACTTCGTGAGCGCGGGAACTGTGATCACTGCCGGGTTCGTCGCACCATGATCTCGCGCGTTCCACGTGTGGTCTCTCATGTCATACAAGGGGCACGAGACTCTGTGACAAGATAGGTGCAGGAGGATAACGTTCCCATTCTGCGAATCAAAGTCGACCGGTGGCAACTACGGCACATTCCTGATGTACGCTGCTGTGCTCTTCTCGAGTTGCTGAGTTGCCGAGTCGCCGAGTCGCCGCGCGTTGCGCCTCTCAGACAGGATTTCGGTGTCTCGTTGTTGTTGTTGTGGAAGTTTGTGAGTTCATTTTGCTCTTTTCTTGATCACGTTTCATTCCTTTTCCTGGTTCTTTTTCATGTCGCACCCAAAGAATCGCTCTGTACTTTTTCAGATGTCGATGGACAGACAGACGTGGGATGTGGTGTTTTGGTAGAAACATGCGTGGAACAAAACCAAATCAGATACTGCGCTCGCGAATTCTGGACTGCTTTGTGCCTGTTGATACACATTCCCCACGGAATCGTTTCTGGAGTGCCACAAAACTGCGGAGTGGCTCTGCGAGAACAGAATGATGTACCGCACTGAACACAGGAAGGAGAGTACAGCAGGAGATCATGTAATACATCTGTTTTTTTATCGTACATGCCCACATTTGTATTATTCGCCCATCGGAGGCTGATGAGGTTCGATCTTGTGATGGATCGGTTGACTTCCGCAGAATCAACATTCCACCGTCAATTCCAACCGTCAACGATGGTGTTGCATCCACAAGGCGCGCTTGGTGGTCAGCGGCGCAGGCAGACTTGGAGCGCGAGGATTGTCAGCATTGTTACCCTCATGAGATAGGTATGACGATCAGTTCCATGGTGCGTTATCGTCTCCAGAGTTGGCGTGGATCAAAGACAAGGAACAACAACTATGTGCTGACCATCTGGACGCCATATTGTGGATTGAGTTTAGGGTAATTCTATTGATTTGACAGCAGCGACGCATAGAATAACAATTCCTCTTGGTGCTGTGAAAACACAGCTCCAATTTTGCTCCAGGCGAAGACATCGATACCATCGTGTGTCTTTTTTTTGCGCCCATGGATTTGGTATCATCACTCGCTCTCGCTGATCGTCATCATTCTCCGTTGTCTGCTGGGGCCGTTCGTGGCAGTCTGGGTGGTCACAGAGCAAGCAACAGCCGGCGCCAACCATGAATAGCACCGGCGGTTGATGATTGGTGAACGCTGTTCCACAGGCGGATGCGATTTGTTGTCTCCCCCAGCGGTTGTTGGATGAGTGACGGACAAGAAGCTGGTGGTGATCGTCTGTACGGAAAGCGTTGGCGTAGATGGATGGGATGTTCTGAGCAATGAAACAATAGTGCCATACTAATGGATGAGGTAGTGTGGATGAGGCTGAGAGCTTGTTCCGATTTCCTCGCAAGCACAAACATTTTCGAATTGATGGCGTGTACTCGTCCTCTCGCCGCGATTGACTTGTGTTTGCGTGAGAGCAAAATGTGAGCCACTGCTCTGCGCCGAGAACTGGTGTCCATTTGCAAGAGAACTGCGCATCCCGATTCACAAGCCGAGCGACAAATCGCGCACACTCCAGAATACATTCGTGACTTTCCGATACGATACGACACGGCATGACACGACATGCTACTGATACCAGTACCATACGTATTGGATAGATTGACAAATGGATGGATGGAGCGAGCTGTGATCATCCCAAGGATACCGTATCGACACACTTGGCGACGAACCATAGTCGCCGTATTGGTACCATCGCAGGACATGGTGCAGATACGCGGAGCAAACGCCGGTACGTGCAGCCACAAATTGCTACACGCAACTGTGAAAGCAGCCTGGCGCAAGCCACTGATTAGCTCATGGGCAGAAGTCAGCACATTTGCTCTTGGAGTCAGTCCAGTTGTACCAGACAATGTTACCAGCATCATGGAGATTACATTGTACTTGGAGCAGAGCATTTGGGATCGATCATTCAAGAATCTTACTCCCTTCGGCATACCGCTTGCTGTCAGCAGCGATGGTGTCCACGTAGCATTCTGTGGCAATGCTGCAGGTGCCCACCTTGTGCCTACTCTAGCAATTCACTGATTGGATTCTTATCATTGAAAGATAGGTATGGTCATACACTAGACAGTGTACGACAGCAGCATCATACCACTCTGGCTTGAACAGGAGTGTGAGAGCCACAACCTGGAGTTGTGCCGTGCCAACTCCTTGTTTGCCTTGGGTCCTCCGTATCCAATTTCTGGTTCCCCGATTTTCTCCCAAATCAATCTACTGAATTTTTCAATAGTGGTATACGATGTTGTTGTGTGCGTAGCACATTTGCAAACATTACTGCATTCATCCTTTGCACGATCCTCTCCATTGGATGAACTCCATACCTTGATTTCAACGCTGCGGACATAGCCACCCACCAATACGATGCATGCGATTCACCCTGTGCTATTTTTAGTTCGGCGCGTTGTGTTGCCGGATTCTCGTTTTCTCTCGTGTTATTTCTCACGATAAAGTTGCAATATCTTCCCCTTTCCGCTGCGTTCACGGACTCCATCGGTTTCGACAGCCACATGCCCGGACTGCCATCGTCTTCTTCGCCTTGCCGTCTACTTTGTAGTCGTCCAATTTCATTTCGCAATTCCGCCTGGTGCTATTTCTATGCCAACAAAAGCATACCTATGTAGGGACCCAGTGTTATTCTTCGCACTAACATTTTTGCACCCTCACCTGAACGTTTCCATCACGCATTCTATCAGTTTCGACGTCTGGAGGGACGAACCACTCTCGTCCCCTCCGCCTCATTGTTTACTTTGTAGTCGTCCAATTGTTATTTCGCAATTCCGTCTGGTGCTATTTCTATCCCACCAAATCCATACCCATGCAAATTCCGCTCCGTCGACATGCACCTTCTGGAGGGCATCGTCAGTGTCATGCACGATTGCCGCGATTGAGATGAGTCTATGCCATTCCAGTTGCATCAACCATTCATATTCCTCAATACTGTATGGTGTCCGGCTGATGGGAAAGGGGAGGTTGTGCCTGAGCGATCTACACGCTCCGAATTGATGTTGCTCGCAATCCTCTTGCGAGGGCTCCGGGCTCCTGCAGACTGTGTGTTGACTTTCAATTACTCGCGGATCCGTGTGGTGTTGGCCTTTTCGAATTCCACCAATGGAAGGAGATGAACATGGCATTGATACAGATGGTTACGCAGGTTTGCGGATGACCCGGATGCTGGAGATGGTGCGGGGCATGATTTCCTACCGCTTGGCATCACGAGGCCAACGACTCAACCAACAGAATTGACGATCAGCGACGGCAGTGGACAAATTGCAGCGGATCCTGAAATATGTGGAACTACGGACGCGCTCCTGCACCATTGTGAGCGCTGCGCTTTTGCGGTTCCATCATGGTTCGAAGATCGACTTGGCGTCTTCTACTTGTCTCATACTCGACAATACACTGCATGCCATGGTCGATGCCCGATCCAGTTTTGGTGTCTTGATCGAAAATGTGGGTGTGGTGTGGGAGTTGTTGTTGTGATTTTGGCGCACCTCGGTCGAATCTGATTGGATGGGAATCATCAATGGTTCAGTGTAAATGTCGTTTGTTGCTCACGAGGATGAACGACATTTAACAAACGAACAACGAAGAACCAAAGTATGTCCGAAAATCAAGAAAACAACACGATGGGATCACAAATGACAGATTCATGGACCAGCCACCAATCTCCGACGCACCAATCAAAAGCAACAGGCAGAACAGAATGTCCGCCCCATACAAGCTCACATCACACATCACACATCACACATCACACATCACACATCACACATCACACACCACACACCACACACCCAACGACTGTACTCTTGCCCATTCACTGCGGATACTTCAATCGTCGCATCTGAGACGATCGGAGCCGACAACCAACGCAATTCGAGATGGCAGCCAACGAAGAACAGATCGATTGTATTCAACCGTGTTGCGTTCGGCCACCAGGGACGTAATCATGATACACACTCGATCGTCTCTCACAATGCCAAGGCAAATGATGAGAAATTGAGGCTACAACCGATGAGAATAAAAAGAAAAAATCAATAGAGAATGAATGGACAGACGGATTGATGTAGCACTCGTTGCTCTCTCTCTCTCTCTCTCTTGCACTTGCTCTCTCGTTGTGTTGGCGCCGCGTCACACTCACTCTTTCGCCAGAATAAAAATCGCAGATGGTTTCACATACATTCTCCAATCACAACCACGTATGCACCAATGAGCGACCGTTGAACTGTTGCTGCCGATCTCGACACAAACACATCCCTCATGCTGTTGTGAACGAATGTGCATGTGTCATTTTGGTTTGTTGTGTGTTGTTGCTGCTGTCTGCTGTGTTCTCCTATCTGCAATGTCAGTGCAACGCTCAGTGCTCCCCAACATCGAGATCATTCAGAATCATCCGTGCCTTCCCCCCACCCACATCGTCCGTCAGCCACCATCGCTATCGCACCATGACCCGTCCACGCGAGGATTCGAGCAGCGACCCCAATCCATCCCAATCAAAGGTGCAACGTCAAACAGCAACTGCTGACACATCCATCTATCACCAACCACCTCATGGGGACTACGCATCGTACCAATACTCTGCACATGTTGGACCAAACCACCATGGCAGCGTTCACAGTCCTCCTCTCCCCATGGTTGCGAATCATCATGTCCCTCCCAACATACAACCTCCTTCCTTTTGCATCCCCAGCTACATTGGTACAGGCGTGGGTGGTCTACCATACTCTACATTCCATCCCAACAACAGCATGGAAACTCCAACATCTGACTACATGGGTCCCAACTGCTTTGGTATCATGCCTTGCAAGCAATGTCTGACCCTGTTCTGCAGTCACTGCAGTAGGCCACCATTTTGCCCAAACTGTGCGTCATCCATCAGCAGAGGTGCACGTCACACAGGTGTGAATGCCTTTGTACCACAGGCCAATTCGTTCTCCATTGGGACTTGTGGTGATGCTGCTGCGCCCACACGTCCCAAGCGCAAATCATCAGCAACCAGATGCAGGGCGCCACATCGACAGGCAGGAGATGATGTGCTCGCGCGACGAGATGTCGCTGTGTCTATGGAAGAGTGCGAGTCGGATTGTGCGAGTACAACCAGTGAGGATGACATGGATGCTGCGTTCGTTCCAGCCAACGAGGGCAAGGTGAATCGAAGAGAAGTGCTGCAAGCCATTTTTGAAGCAGCTGGCATTAGCATCAAACCCCTCTCTCGGTTCCATGTGGATGGATTTGAACGTCTCCCACGAAAGACAGCGACTGGTCGTTGGAGTCTCATCAACCGAGTCTGGGATGGAGTTTGTGGTGGGTCAACCCAGCACATGTTTCCTGGCACAGAACCCCCCGAACAGCTTTCAGAAGCCATGACCTTCGTGCGACATCGCAAACAGCTCCCTCCTGTGTTGCTGGAGCAGACTCTCTGTCATTTAGCCTTCTGGGGGAATAGGGACCTGTCACTGACTGCTCGTGCGGTTTTGGCAATGACCTGTGACTCCAGGCGCTGCACCCGAATCCTGGCCATCCACTACGGTAGCTTGTCGAAAGGAGACAAGGCGAGGGTCAAGCTTGGACGCCGAACCATGTCTCGTACAGGACACAGGCGACTGTCGCGCGCTGGAGGTGCGATCCTTGCTGGAGGCCAGTTCCCACACGCAGACTACAAGTACCGTGTCAAGGAATCTAGTCTCCAGGGCGTAGTCTCGTTTCTCACCTCCATGTTCCAGTACCGGCCAGGCATCACAAGGAGCGTCAAGTTGGCTGGTGTTCTGTTCCCAGACCTGCCCATCTTCATTCGCGGATCATCATCTATCGCAGAACTCTTTGCGAAGTACAAGAATGCAACAGATGACCCTGTTGGCAAGCCTGCCTTCAGGAGTATCCTGACATTGCTCACGCGACGTGGCAAGTGTCAAACCGGCCTGTCCTCCTTCTACACAGACACTCTGACTGTATTCATGCACTTCCAAAGCATGATCAAGAGAGTCATGGAACTGCTTTGGACTCAGAACAAGGAACATCAAGACAAAGAGCTCGTGTCTGAACTTCTCGATGAGGCACAGGCCATCATCACGGACAGTGATTCTGTTCTTTCATTTGCGAAATGGGAATACGCGAACAAGCACATCCAGGTGAAGACAACAACGGATAATCTACATTCCGCAGAGTTCGCACTGACAAATGGCTCCCTCCCGTTTGTGAACCAAGCATGCAAGCAATGTGCAGATGTCATGACGTTTTTCCCGATTCGTGTTTGCAACTTCATGAAAACTGCCACCAACAGCATCACTGGCAACACGTTCGAATTGGATCGCATGGCTGCAGCAATTAACCTGTGTGATGACGCGCTGCGCCAGTACATGGCCCACCAAGTGAGACGAAAGGTACAAGCGCAGAAGATCAAAGAGGAAAAGGAGCGCCTCAAGGACCATCCAGATCGCATCATTGCCGTGCTTGATCACAAGCAACGCATCCTCCCAACGGAGAATCAGGAAGCTCAGAAAGCGTTCTTCGGAAAAAACGGAATGTCTCTCCTTGGTGTCATGACGATCCAATACAAGAACGGTAAGTTCGAGTACCGATTCATTGACATGGTCATGAAGGGGCGGAACAAGCAGGATCATGTCCAAGTTGCTGGCGCCATCAAGATTCTTCATGCTACCGTGCTTCCGAAGCTTCACAAGGGGGTCAAAGAGGTCGTATTCCAAAGTGACAATGCCAGTTGTTTCGCGAGTCCGGCACTGATGAGGTACATGCATGGACTAAACCAGGGACAGGTTGAAGTTGAATACACGATGCCGGAGAAGAAGAAGAAGAAGAAGCGGAAGACAACAGCCAAGAACAAGGGCAAGCACAAGGACAAGGCTAAGTATCCACCTCCCCCCAAAATCAACACAGAACAGTCATCTTATCATGACGCGAAGACTGCATCCTCCGCGAAGGCAAATGCACAGCAAGACGCCGGAAGCTGCCCTCCCAAACCACGACTCCAAATCATCCAATGGCTGTACACTGAGGCACAAGCTGGCAAGAGTGCTTTGGACGGACACTTCGGTTTTGTCTTACGTCAACTCAGGTTGTATGTGGACAGTGCCAGGGACGCAAAGATTGCCACCGAAGGCGATGTTTTCAAAGTGCTGAAAGCTGCCAACATCAAGGGGACAACAACGCTTCTGTTGGATCTGAGCAGATTGGGACATGCCATCATCTGTGGTGTGGACGGAAAGGAAAAAGCATTCGCGACCAACCGAGTTTCCGTTCGCGCCACCCATCAAATTGATCTGATTGATGACAAAATTCAGGTCACAGCATCATCGGGATTGACGCATCCAGAGACCATCACTCAGGGCAAGATCGACAAATTTGACATTCTCCATCTCGATGTCACTTGCAATGATGAGGACATCACAGAGGTCCCACCGGCATTTGTGATGGATCCACAGAATATCCGCGGCTCACAACCGACTGAGCGACGACACGCAACAACAACAAACAAGAGCACCATCAAGACGGAAGTGTTCAAACGTGTTCTCACTTCGCGTGTTCTGGAACCAGCAGCGGCAGCAGCAGAAACGGCAAATTGTGAACGAAATGCCACAGTGGACTTCCCTCAATCCATCAGGCAGGGATGGGCGATCTGCCACCCAGACAAAGCCACCTCACGAAAGAAGGATCCATCAGCACCTCCGGCAACCAAGGTACCGTCCATGTCAAAACAAGTGGCGCAGATTGTGTGCGATGCTGCGATTGCTTGCAGGAACCCAGACACGAGGAGGAGCGCCCACGTGCTTCACGAAGAGCTGATGGCCGGGCCTTTCATGCTTGATTGGGAGCAGAGGATCAAGGTGGACATCACGTACCTGAAATGCTTCCTGGCAGCTCCTGACGGTCGAGCGGAGAGATACCTTGAGAACAATGGCTACTTGGATGACGAGGAGTGCGAAGAGTGCCTGAACGAGATGCATGAACTGCGGATCATGGCATCCAAGGAGAACACTCAAAGCGAAGAAGCGCACGAAGAGCAGGTTCTGGATGATCGCCCATACGATGGGCAGGACGCTGATGTGATTGATGGCAACCTGCTACCTTCCGATGATTGATCCTGACGACCGCCGCGAGTATGCCAACATTATTATATTGCATTCTATTCTACGATACTATACTCTGTGTCACATTGATACTATCAACTTGCAGCATGGCGATATCAACAGCAGTAGCTGCGTGTTCACAGGGATTACGGGAGGAAGCTGTTGTTGGTATGTATAGAGTGGTTCTAATGTTATTGGTTGCTACGATCTAGACATGCACTATGGAACCTCCATCGCTGTGCATCTACTCAATTCGCACATGTGCTTGCTATGTATGGTATGATACACGATTAGAACACTGCGTGCATCAATCCAAATCCAGTCCATTACTCGTCAGCTGACTTTTTGGCATTCTTCGACAACGTCATGAACATGAAATCGTACGCCAGCGCAGTCATGAAGGTGTCCTGCTTCAGCGTTGCATAAAGATCGTTCCCGCCCTCCACATTCTCATCGTATTATGACAGCCATCGTTTTCCCTGAACCAGGCTCCACAGCTTCTTCACCATCCTGCGTGCATGCGCTGGGTTATCCGATCATCGTTCGTGCGGCAGTGAATAGGATTGGTAGAAAATTTGGATCCTATTTGATGTTGTGGTACAGCGAGGTCTACCCCGTGAACATCTCCAATCGGACGCGTCCGGATCCAAATTCGTCGCGCATATCGGTGCATCGTCCGAATGCAGATCTTTGACCGCTTGATGACATGGGTCGACTGCCCAACGCACCGCGCTGAACAGTTCAGGAGCATCACGAAAGCATCCGCACCACCAATCCTCCGCCGGATCCGCCGTGGATGACCAATGTTTTGGCTTTTCATTTTTTCGACCAAATCAAATCCTCAGCAACTGCGATGAAGTCTTCGTGTGGTTTGGTGCGCTTTTCGCGCACCGCGCCCTCCAGCGAGACAATATTGCAGCAATTCAGACACATGGTTGGAGTGGAGTCCATCATTCGGGATGAGAGTGTGCGCGAGCAGTACCACAGAATGGGCGCAGTTCGTATCATATCATATCATGCCAACCAATCGGACATTGATTCAATTGTGAGTATGATGTGAATTGAAGTGGGAATACGAATGGAATAGAATCAAGGAATCAATGGCATGTTCCCACAAGCTCTGAAAGTCGTCCTCCTTCAATGCGCCTGTTTTGTGCACGCTTTCCATTCCTGATTTTTGGGTCTGCTCTGCGCCGCGCACATGCCAGGTGCAAATGCGCAAGTGTACAACACGACCATACACAGCAGCAGCAACATCAACAACACTCGTCACTCACCTGATGCCAGCCTGGACCGAATGCTCCGCCACCGCACATGTTGGTTTCCGTGCAGACGCTGCCACATTCCAACCATGCCAGACCTGTTGCAGGTTGTAATGCGGACCGACACGACCTCAAAGGCACCATAGGCGTAGAGCAAGGTAGGTCCGCTTGTTCGTGGGGACGCCTCTTCGACATGATGATGTGCAGAGCATCAGTGCCGTCCTTGCTTTCTGCGATGCGTTGCATGACGTCCAAACCTTTCGAATCGAATTGACTCGGTAGCGATTTGAGCTTGCTGCCAAGGTGCACCTCTGGGTCGACCCGCTTCATCATCTTCTCGTCTTCGCCATCAAACACGGATGCATCGCCAAGCCACAGCGTGGTTGGTTCTGTGTATCTGGTGGTCGTGTTCCAGAATCGATCGCTCTCATAGGGATGCGCAGATCGAACGATGGCGGAGGCGATTCGGGGTCGCTTGTCGCCTCCCACCAAACGCAGCTTGTTAGCCTCCTCCTCCAATTGATAGAACTCCAGCTTCGATCTGACGTTACCAATGAGCAAGAGGATGAGGTGGTTCTTTGTGATGGTGTAGTTTTTTTTTTGGAGGAGGTAGTTGGAGGGTTTGAAGAGGGTATGATATATCCGATCGGCCGGTCCATACTGACGAATTTGTGCGCATTGACGTAGATGATGGATCCAGCCTTGAATTCCTTGGCACCCTCAGATGACCAGTTGGATTGCAAAGGGATCATGAGAACGGTGCCACCGAAATCGATATCCGAATCTTCTGGTGCAAGCAACGGTTTGAAATCCGGCGGATCTCCTGTCTCGATTCTGGTATGTTGTCTGGGCGGCAGCATGTGCTTGTACTTGACCTCCGTATCCAGAATTTGGTGATCTGGTAGGCGATGGCCCTCGTGCAGATTTTGTAGATACCCCCGCTGCGCACCCTCTGATTGTCGACGTTGGCTGAGACTGTGATGTCAGACTTTTCACCTTCAAGGACCACAGACGCTGATGCCAGATCCGTGCCTCTCACCCACTCGCGGATCGTCCTGGGGTATCCCGCCCTCGTGAGAGACGAAGAACCAAAATCTGCCCCGACCAGGAGGATGTTCCTTGTTTTGTAGCAGGCTCTGGTCTTGTCTTCCGTATTGAGAATGGCCTGTCGGTGATGAATACGGATTTGACGAGATCGAATTCCCTGAGGACGACGGAGTCCGTGCTGCCCTGTGACAAACTGAGAAGTGCGTGCGTGATGAGCTTGCCGTCTTGCGACATTGGATCTCTTGCTCTGGGAAGCACCCGGCTTCCCTTTCACTTCCACAGCATCTTCTCCTTCCTGGCAAAGTGGTCCAGATCCACCACCTTGGTCCATTTGGGGTTGCTGGTCTGATACGACGCCAACATTGTTTTGCGCCAGATGCTTTTTGATTCTGCAGTGTTTGGAGTGTGGATGATATCGATGTGGATGAAGGATTGTTGGTTGGAAGGATGACGCGAACAGTGAAGCGAGACAACAGAATATGAGAATAATATGTGAGAATAGAAAGCAATGTTGTTCTGTGTGTGAGGAGCGCGATGCATACACTGGAATACTTGCAGAGCTTCTTCAGCTCGTTCGTGCAGTGTACTGCGCATTGCGCATTGTACGTACCTTGGAATCCTTCCACAGATTGAAGAGCATGCCATTGCTGGCTGCATCCATCCCCATCTTGCTGACGAAGGGTATGGTGTCATTCGCCTCATGGACGTCCACGATGCTTTTGTCGGATCTGGTCTTGGGCTTCGTAAGACTGCCGAGCGTGTTGAGGCACATGTCGTTGGCCCTGGAGCCAAGCTCATGGAAGATTTGCTATCCTCATCCTCCACCGAGATGGAGGGATCGTCTGCCATGTTCGTTTCTCTTTGGGTTGTGGTGCGCTGTGGTGCATTGCAGTGCATTGTGATGCGTTGTGATGCGTTGGAATTGCCACAGTCGCACATGCAGGAATGAGTCACCGCACAACCCACCAACTGAGGCACGAGCGGCGATCGGTCAATTGATCGACGCAATGAGAGATGCCAGTTGAGATTGGGATGAAGCACTTCAGAAGATGAACGTGCTTGTGCATGATGCTCTTGATTGAAAAAAGATGATGGCGAGCGAGTATGGTACTCGTGCGGTTGCCAAGGGATGCCGATGGAAATGGAAATGGCAACGGCGATGATGCGAAGCCACGCGACGCGATGTTTCCCACCAGTCAACACAGGGCCCCTTTCGTCTCTTGTGTTGACTTGTTTCTTGTCTTTGTTTGTCCAAGTCTGTCTCTTTCGTTGGCTCGTGCGTTGAGATTCTCAACGAAGCCTTCGAGCCAACGTGCTAGGTTTTACTCAGCAGATATGACGTCTGTCCGGATACCAGAGTCACAATCGACAATGTTGATTACGTTTCATTGGCACCAAATAGTTCAAAGGACGTTCTGGAGGATACCTTCGACGAAACAAACTGAAAAATCGTGAAATCGAGTCAAAAACGCCGGAACGGCGGCCGTTGAAATGGATCGAAACAGTGCAGGAAGCAAAAAAGTGGGAGAAAAGCAAGAGTTCGCGACAAGGGCAACACCAGAGCGACGGCGGAGGTAACTGTGTGCGGATGACGTTGTTCAGACAGAGTCATGAGGTTGCTCAGGGTTAGAGTTAGGGCTGGGGTTCTGGCTTGGGTTATGGTTAGGGTTAGGGTTTGGGAGGAGGGAAGCAGTTGCTCAGGGCTAGAGTTAGGGTTGGGGTTGGGGTTCCGGCTGGGGTTTCGGCAACTTGGGAGAGACGAGGGAGGCAACTGCGTGCGGCTGACAATACTCACACAGAGCCAGGAAGTTACTCAATGTTAGGGTTTGGACTGGGGTTAGGGTTGGGGGTCCAGAGGGCCAAGACCTGGGTTAGGGTCAGAGATGTGTGGGTTGGGGTTGCCACTGCCTACAGGACTGTGGCAAGGGCGCTATCCATTTCCATCTTGGCACCAGCAATTCACATCGTCCAATTCAGCGCTGCGCAACTTGCATCGTATGCGTCTCGTGCATTGCAGCCCGTGCATCCCCCTTGCTACCACTCTGACATACCAGACAGGAGGAAGAGGAACAAGGACCGTGCTTACCATCCTGGTTGACGGCCCATGGCACATCGCCCCGCATCACATTACATCACAATACATCACATCACTCTCCACACAACAAGAGTTTTGTGTCCACACCAACGATTCTGTGCGAGCACAAGGTAGAGTCACGCTTTGGAAATTCAAGAATCGCGAACAAGTCCCAAACGACGGAAGAAAAAAGAACGTTTTGGGACGAATGACCACTGCGACTCAATTGAAGCGTCAACGAGCACCGCAGCGTCTGTGCGTTATTCACCTAATAGGTAGCTTTCCCATGAGTTTTAGCCCTCCATAACTATAAAATGATTGGACGGAACAATTCTAGTTCTTGCCACATGATGTATCCGATGTAGGAGAATAGGTCTGTGCAGTTAGTTTTAGCATAGAAACGACGTTCCCGAGAAAGGTGTATCATTTTCACTGACCGGGGTCTTATTCACGAGTGATTGAGGCTGCTCCAATAGAACTGCGCTGGGCCCAATAACTCTTCATTTTTTGGAGCGAAACTCATTAATGAGAAACGCGTTTTCATTTACCATTTTATTTTACATTTTCGGGACTGGCTTTTCATTAATGAGAATATGAAAACCATTTTTTATTGTCCTTTTCATTTTTCTTTCCGGAGAGGTGTTGGGCGGGACTCGATAGCTTCAACAACAAATATCAATGTGCCTTGAATGTGTTTGATTAAATATCATTGGCATTTCGATGTTACCCACTACTTAACCTATCATTCCCAACGCACTTCTGCAGTGGTGGAACTTCAAAATGATCACGAGACGCTGAGACTGAAGAAGAAGCGCGATGAGGTCGCACTAGTCGAATGTATGCTTGTTTGATGTATTTGCCGGGTGTCCCTGCACTCAATGTAAAACGGTGTCGCGATAACGCTAGTTGTAGAGTTTTGGCCCCTTGTTGCCACTGGTTTGCTTGCTTTTGGGAGAAACGGCGATTGGATATTTAGAGCTATTTCGTGTTTACTCTCGCTGATCCGTCTTCTACGTCACATGGAACGGATTCCACGTCATGCAAAACGAGTCACAACAGAGGAAGAGACATTGTGTGACTCTTCCTCCACAAGACACGATGATGACTGCGTGCGGCAACAACAGAATGTGCCAGGCCAGGACAGCCAACAACACTCCACATTGACCAGTCTCACAATGGAAACCAGCAACATCCAATCGTCTCGGAATTCGACGAAGCGCATTGACGAGCTGTCCGACGCAGACGAAACAGTAGCAGCACAAGCCGCAACCGCTGATGTCTACAATGATGCAGACAATTCCAAATGCGAAGACACATCCTTCCTCACCATTGATCCAAAGGTCATCAATATCGTCGACGATGACGAGCTGGATACCGATGCAGCGAACAGCTGCGAACTGCCAGAGGGGATGGATGCCAACAGCATCCAAGAATCGACCATCGCCGACACGTTCTGTGGTTCCGCGAACTACACCGCCAACCATCGCAACACCCTGGCTGCATTCCACATTCCAGGAAATTTTGGGCAACGACGTCATCAAGTCCATGGATGTGGCAGATGAATGCCAAAATGTTGATCGGGCGCACTTCGTCGCGCAAAGCCAACTTCGAGTGGCGCACAGCGATCAGCCCATTCGAGAGGGTTACGTCCACTCCTCAGCCCCACACATGTACAACTTCATCATGGAGCTGTTCGACTTTCATCCCAACACTCTGCTCAAGGTACTCAATGCAGGTTCCAGAACAGGATATCTGATGTGTCTCATGGTGTCCCTCTTTGGGCCTTGCTCGGCACAATATGGTATGTGATGGTCGTGATTCGTCGCTCTGCTATGACATGCTTTGAAATGATGTGAGCAGGTGGATCTTTCGCTCATGCACGCCTGAATGTATGGGCTCATGCCTGAATTCTTTCTTTCTTCTTTCTCGTCTTGTCTGAGCAACATGTTGAGATGGTGCAGTTCTTGAGCCGCACACCTGCTAATCATACTGGACACTAGTTGTCATATGATCAGCACCAAGGTCCCTTGTTACACAACTATGATCCCATCGCTTCTCGCATCTAACTGTTTCTCGCCACGTCTCCTCCTCAATTCATAACACGTCCCCTACCTGGTGCTCCATTCCGCCACCAAATCAAATGCCATGCATTGAGCTTCAACAAGAGGTGGTTCAGCGTTGCCACGAGTCATTGCAAAGATGGACGCCGAATAATCTTGGAGCGCAGAAGATTGATGACATGAATGTCATCCAGGCAATGCCATGAACATAGCCGCAGACAAAGGAGAGGCCCCATTTGTGTTTGACCGGATCTACATTGGGCTGGTATCAATATCGCGTGCATATTGAAAAAACAGAATCTCCTCAAACCAGACAGTATCTTGATCGCACCAGGTAGGTGCCATGCGGCGACGCTCACGACAAACGCTCTGTTGATAATCGCCCACAACCTTCACCACCATCCGTTCACTCATTCAAACCAGCACAGCCCTTCGCCGGTCCATTGCTGTCAATTTGCAATGGGCCTGTTGCTCGTCACCCACTGTGCAATTATTGGAGATCATTTTGCTCTGTTGCTTGTGCGAAGCGAACAGTGGACTGCTGTGCGCTGCGCCGCAATGCCAACGCCAATTCACCACAATGCGATAGAATCTGACGCCTTGGTACCCACCCCTTGCTCTTCATCGTTGCATTGCAAATGAAAAACAAACGAACACATACTTTCGCATCATCCAAATCGATGCAACAATTTGAGTGGATGATGAATTCATCATGGTGTCGCGGAGGGACAGCTGTGCGGATCCATCTTCGGTGATCTCGCCAAAGACTCAAGATTTTGCAAACACTCTTGAATCCTCAGTCCGTTTCAGCAGAATGGTGGAAGATGCCCATGGCACGAATGAAGTTGTCATCCTCAGTCGAATATGGAGCCGTCCTTGCCAGCCACTACCCTGATAGCTTCCGAGAGTCGTTCAAATATCTCATGATGTGTGCCAATGCCAACGTCGTGCAGCCAATCGTGCCACAACCAGCACATCATGCCAACATTGCGGCTGCCCTCCCCAAGGTCCCGTGGATGGAAATCGCGTCCCACACACCAAAAGATTGTAAGTTGAGATCCAGAGAGATTCCAATTCTGTTTCAGATGCAACTGCCTTGCCATCGCTGAGATTGCCTTCATTGCGTGAAGTGGGGCGATTCGAGATGTCGACCGAACTCCCATTCTATTTTCAAGATTTTGGCACTCTTCCATTCACTTCTTCAGTTGTGCCGCATGTTCCCTCGCTTGCCTTTCTCACAGATCTCCCATGACTCAACTGCGCAACTGCACAACTCCCCCGCCACGGGTTCCAAACACCTCATACCGAGGTTGAGATCCTCAAGCAGAGACTGAAGGAAGCACAGCAGGAGGACCATGAGGCCAATGAGGCCCGTCCAGCAGCCAAAGTGAGGTATTGTATGGTCGCACAAGATCGGGATGTTCATCGACTGCTCGCTCGCGCTTCCAGTTCGCTTCACGCTGAATCAGATCCAATCTCTCGCGACGATGTCGCCAGCAAGGAACCATGTCGGATATTCTGGACTACTGAGAGGTGGGTTCACTCTTCGCAGATCAACGCATGATCATCTTGATGCCAGAACGTCCAACCAATCCAGAGATTACGACATCGACGCGGACTTTTGCGGAGAGGAGGAAGACGGTGACATCAGTGACAACGCGGGCAAACAAAACCTTTCGGGCAACATCGCCAATGTTGACATTGACGATGACGAAAGTCATGTTGACAATGGAGATGGCAGAAGCTTGCAGGACGGAAGTGAGATGGATCAGGGATTCACATGAAATGATCATGAACGAAGTAAGCATGGAGGCCAACGACGACAACAGCGACGACAACAGCAGTAACACGGAATTTTTCGATCCATGTGAGCACATGTCCAACGATGATCTTTTCACATCCGGGGCGCCGATCAGCACATCTCAGAAATTGCAGACACAAGAGCAGGTACAACAAGGCATGGCAGGTTCCCCAAGCACGCTGAGATCCATCGCACATCGTCACCAAACAAGAGCGTCGTCGTTCTTCGGAGAGAATGGATGAGGAGAATTCCACTTCCCTGCCGCACACACAGGTGTGTGTGTACTCGCACGAACACATGCTGGCACACAAACACTGAAGAACAGACGGAGGACAGACAGGCCAACAACAACAAGATATCTCGATCACATCGCATCACCACATGTCGATGTGGTCCGGAAGCGCCATCAAGATAATGAATTAAGAGTACATCTTTACATGTTTCTATACGGTCGTGGAACAATCGTTTGCATCCTGTGCTGCGCTGCGCCGCACCTTGCCAGTTGTGCGTTCTCGTACTTCCATGTGCTAGTATAGCATGATATGGTGGTACCTTTGCCCATGACTTCAAGGGAGCATATCCGAACATGAACCACACAACCTGACTGCAGTCTCAACCACTCCGTCCAGACGTTCATACGAGTGCACTTGCGTTCTCGTTGTTCAACTCGTCGAGTATTCTAAACTTGTCCTGTCCGAGGCCAGCTCATCGAGGAAGCGTTATGTGCGAACCAAAACGAAGACTCGGTGATGCCATGCTTCGCTATCTGGAACGTCTGTGTCTGCAGGAGGGGGCATCCTGCGTCTTTGTCTTCAGCATGCAGACGATGGAATGGTTCATCGAATGTGGACTTGACGAGGTCGATGTCAGCTGGCTGTCACCCAGCCATCACACCGCGTACGATACCAAGCGCAACAACATGATTTGCCCGAAGAAGATCACCAGCGTTTGGGATTTGGATGCCTCCGAAATGTGGTGGAATGGATAGATTACACAAGAAAGGTACAGTGGGTGCAATGGGCACAATGCAAAGTCGTATGTAACGTATTATAGGAGCTGCACTGGCACATCACATCACATCACAACACAGCATCGTATAGCATACGAGCATTGTATGGTGTGGATTCGTTGCGCTCTGCTCTACTCTACTCTCCTCTGCTCCACCAATACATGGCGATCGTGCTAGTGGCAGTGCCGTCGGCAGGGCATGAGCAGAGATGAATGATCAGAGGATGCATCGTTGGTGCTCCAGTGACGAGTACAGACTCGTGGACTTGATGGCAGCAACGATCGCGAGGGTTGCACATGTGTGATGAAGAGAAAGCGGAATACTGGCATGGCACGATGTGGTACAGATGTACGAGTGCGGTACCAACCAAGAGGAGCCTTTGCCATTCGATTGGTTTGTGCAACACACACCGATTGTGCTGGCACTCCGATCGACGCAGTTGAGGCCTTGGAGCGTTTTTGTGTGTGGTTCGGCTGGAATTTTCCGATCAGAGCAGCACGACACAACGCGATGGCTCCACGACGCACACCATTCACGACACAAAAATAACGGCCTGCGTCACAAAATCACATCACTCATCACAAAACACAGAACACAAAACACAGAACACAAAACACAAAACACAAAACAAACATCACACACCACACATCACAATCCTCCATGCCATCAAACAGACGATGCGCACACGGGCACTCCAATCACAGGTGTGCCTATAACATATACTACTACTACTTCGATTTGCAGCTACACCTCTGCTGTGTTGGTATCCTCCTCTGCTTTGCTGTGATGCTCGTCCTTGCCAGCGAACATGGCCACGTCGAATGTGTTCATGGTGGGTGCTGCTTTGGCTTTGCTATTGCTGTTGCGAGGCTCAATGATCTCGGCTTTGCTCTTGCTGGGCGTCTTCTTCTTCTTGCCTTTCTTCTGGTGTTCAGCCTCCTCATTGGCTTTGGTTGTCGCAACGATTTGCTTCTCCAGTAACGGAATGAGGCTGCTGGTTGTTGGCAGGTTCGTTTTCAGGCACTGCAGACCACTGATAGCCATCACCTTGAGGGCATCATTGTACATACCTTTGATGTCGGGCTTGGCGTACTTGAAGCCAGCTGATTTGCCTTTGTTGCCTGTTGCAGTTGGTTTCTTGGTGGTCGTGTTGGTTGCCTCATCATCCTCCTCCTCCAACGCGAAGTCCATGTGAGACACAGTCACACCGATCTCGTTGCCGTCCTTGTCAGTTTCAGTGAACGTTTGTTTCCGCACATTCATGCTCAGTCCCTTGCGCTCCGTCACAAATTCGTCACCTCCTTCCGCAGCACAAATTGCGTAGGCGATCTGATGGTGACGAACATACGCACGCGCCAGCTTGTCCAGCCCAAATTGCTCCCAACAGGTTTTGCAAGCTTCCCACAACGCATCAGTGGTGAACATGCGACTCCCGTGGTGCTTACCTTGATGTGCTGACACGTGTTTCGACATCGCTGGGAATATCGCATCGTCTTTCACGTTCGTGATGGGAGAATTCGATGGTTGAAATCGTAGATGCCATCCGCGACTGTCGAACTCCTCGTTGATGAACCTGAGTAGTTCCGTGTCTCTGTGTGGCCCCGCGCCATCCATCTGGTACCGAATCACCACGTTCTTGCCCGTTTCGGCCTTGATTTTGTTGGCGAGCGAATCCAGTGCGGGGATTTCTTTTTCGCGGAAGAATTTCTTGAGGCTGTATTTCGGCTTGGGCTTATCAAGACGACCATCTGTTTCCTTGCTGCCTGTGATCTCCAGTGCTTGGAAGTACAGTTCACCCTTCACACGAGAGATTTTGTTGGGATCAGGAAGGTGCTTGTACTTGGTTGGCGAGACCCAAGTTCGCTGGTACGTATTCTTCTGCGCTGGGACCATGCACCCAACACGTTCAAAGCTGACACGATACGCCTTTCCTCCTCGATCAAAGCGGTTGTCTGTTGGAGCGAACGCTGTTGATGCAATCGCCATGGTCTTTTCAATGTGGCACTTGTGGTGCACAGCATGGTCAACAGGCTTAACTCCCATCTGGGGCACATGTTTGAGATGCTTGCGAGCGACAATAGAGTAGAACCACTTTTCGTCCATGTGGACAAGGACAACTTGCGTATTCTCGAACTGCTCAGCTGATTCCCAGAACACACAGAAGTCCTTGGCCCACCTGTCGCGCTTCACCTTGATGTCGCCCTTGATCTTGGGGAGCATCGTTGTAGAACGGTAGTCGCTGCCCTCCAATCCCATCACGTATGTTCGAATGGTGTTCGCGCAAACGCATTGGACATTGCCCCTTCCTGCTAGTTCGCGTGCAATATCGTCCCACGAGATTGCGCCATTGCATCTTTGCAACACATCCTGGAGCTCAAATTGCAGGAACGGACCACGCTCCAACCACGAATCAGACAGGGATTTTGCGGATGCCAGCTCTTCAGGCGAAGCATGGTCAAAGGCATAAGAGATGTCCTCAGTCGTCAACCGTTGTCTTGGATGTTTGAGCTGCAGTTGTTTCACGAAGATGGCACGCGGCATGAAGTATTGCTTTTGCTTCTTGGGGCAGGTGAAGATGGTGCTGCCTGCATCACTGCGCTTCTTCCGTTCCAGCTTGTTCTTTTGGAATTTCTTGATGTTGCTTGCAACAGTGGTGGCACCAATATCCCAAGCATGGGCGATCAATTTCGTGTTGGCTGGGATCGCACCCAAGTTGAAGTAGAGAACGATGTAGTTGTGCTTGTCTTGCGTATCAAGTTGTTTCTTTCTATTGGTGGGCTTAGTGTTGCTACGCCCTCCATCCTTTCGCAACCATCCTTTCGTTCTTGCGCCTCTCTTCATCTGCTTGTTGAGACGGGCAATTGCCGTTTCTTTCTGCTGACGTGAGACCTCGAGAAAAGCGGCGATGCTGGCTTCTTGCGATTCCGTGGTAGTTGGGGATGGTGTGGGGGGCTTAGCCTTGTTGTTAACACGCGTAACAGCGACGGAGTGATGCTGGGGAGAAAGGAGGGAAGGCTTAGCAAGGCCACCAGCAGTGCGAGTCCGCGCGAAGGTAGCGAGGCTGTGTGGCGCGCACAGATCCTCACGAACAACGTACATTCGGCCCTGCCCCATCACAGGGGTCACCATGACCATTGCCACCTCTCCTGGTGCAAGAGGCCCATCGCGTTTGACTGTAACGCCGTTCGTGGTCTGCTTCATTGCAAACTCAACATGACATATGCCCAGGTCACGGATCCTGTCATTGGAGTCCGTGTGAGGTGCCACCTTCACACAATCACCAGCGCGCAGCATGTTTGCAAGGTGAAGAGTACAGTGATTGCAGGATGATGTGTACTTTGTTTATGGAGGATGCAGTGTACTTCAAAGGCGCGTCGCGACGCACACCAGAATCACGAGGACAGCGACACAGCGCATCGCATCACCAGCCATCAACACACAGCACGGCGCGGCGCATCACAGGGGGCATGGGCAACATTGGAGGACAGACACATTGTGCATTGTGTCGTCCGCTCTCTCCCATGTGGAGGGTCATAGTCATTCTACATTGTTGTAAAAGCAATGGCTACAAGCAACAGAGAATCAACAGCAGCTCGTCCCAGATGCGCAATGTTTCCGTTGTCCACTTTGTGAGGTCAGTTTTGTTGTTGTGGAATGGAGGCGCAATTCGGGACTCGAAAAGTGTTCCCAATGGTTGGCACATTCGGTAGAATTGTGGTTAATTTCCATGGCCCCCGACAGCAAAAACTGTTCGAGAACACCAAACACAACACAACAACATGACAATGGAGAAACACAACAAAACTCCTCAAGCACCGTCGAACGGCATCATCGGCACTGCAGCAACCAGCGGTCCATTGCAGGATCCGAGGGCATAGGCGGAACCGCCATGTAAATATTGGTGGATGAGCGAGAGGGGGATGCCGGAGTGGTTGATTTGGGGCCGTGGCAGGCCCACGCGCAAGCGACACGATTCAGAGGAACATCTGCTCGTTGGATATGGTCTCTGCCTGGAATGCACAGGCCATTCCAACGACTATTGATAGGCAAGACGCATCCAAGAGGATGCGATGAAGATGCACACGAAGTTTGAGGGTCGGGGGTGGCCTGGAAGGTGCCCTCCGCAAGAAACAAGTTGAGGGCAAGAGTTTTTTGGTGGGTGGCGGCGGACACACCACGTGACTTCGCTCGTGATGGGTGCCATTGGCAAGTCACCCAACTCGCAAAGCCACCCATACAAGATGTGTTCGGAATCAACTCAAGATGACCAGGGCGGAGCCTTCTCCACGGATACGGTCTGTAAGAGGCTGCAAGGTGGGATGCACACAAAATGGGTTTTTTTGGGTATCGCAAAAACTCCATGGTGACATCAGCACATGGAGGTGTACCTTTGGAGGTACGAACTCCCAACCCATTCTGAACACATCAGTGTGTCGCCAGAGAATGTGGGAACGCATGAGGGGCATGTGGAGGAGCTGCAAGGATCGTATCGACGAGATACGGATCCAAATCCGAATGGCATCAGCATCGAAATCGTGCTTTCAAAATTTCTGCTTTGCAGTGCAGGGAGACTTTGGAGTATGAGATGTGGCTATGCGTGGAGAAGCTTCATGGGGTGGATATATGGGGGGATATATGGAGCCAATGTGATGCGCAAATTGAGAGAATGCCAGGATGATGATGATGATCATGGGCGCTGAAGGGAGGGCAGCATGGTGCCATCGAGAATTTTTGCCACCCACCACCTGACTGACAGCAAGCCAAAACGACATTAAAAATAAAGTTCATACAAATTTAACTTCGATATTCAGAATAAACGATAGCCAAGCGTCCGAATGCACTGTCTAGCTTTAATTTTAAATGGTGTGTTGTTGAGATATAACATCATAAGCAGTTGTTTGGATGGTTTTGGGTGTGCTCTATTTTAGTCTACTTTATCACGACTCATCACGAGTAAAACTCAAAAAAACACTCCACAACTAGTGCTATCGCGACACCGTTTTACATTGAGTGCAGGTCGTACGGACGTTGCATCCGCAATTTTACTTCTGGTTCCTGTGCTTACAGACTAGTGCCGAAATTGCAGCACACGCACACGCAGCACTTGATGTGAGCCTGTATTTTATACTATTGCATCCAACGATTCGATGCCAATGGCAAATGATCCACCGTATTCGTCGTATGCAACTGCATCAACATTGGTGGTAACTACACTCTGATTGTTATTGGCTCGTCTTTAGTTTGACGTTTACATTGCAGCGGTTTGCGTCTAGAGAGCGTCTACCTGCGCCATTTCTCTTCGTGGTTCTTCGTGTTGTTGTGTGGCATCCTTGTGCTGATCGTCGGTTTTGGCGTCGAGTGGTGGCTTTTGGTGGTTGGTTGTTGTGACATTGGTTGTATTTCACCCCTCGACGGACAGACCTCAGCCGTCGAAGATGAGCCTTGGATCCTGTGTGTGGAACATGTGGATGTCTAAGGACTTGACAAAGTTTTGTAAAACAGTGGCGGAGATACATATGCCACACATGGTCTTCTTTCGTGCGTGTCTCAAACAAACCTCGTACAAATACCGTTGTTCTGTCATCGCTTTGCTCAGTGTTCGATCCTTTGTGTCCGTTGTTTTCACCGGCGGTTAACGGCGATGAGTTGACGTTACGATGCCAACTCTGCTGTATTCGAGGTCCATTCTGTAACCGGTATGACCCGGGTTCAACAGGATCGATGGATATTCCCCGATGATTCCATATTGCTGCCGCTTAAACTTCACACATCGATAGCCCTTTATGTGAGGACCCTACACAACCCTCAAGACCCCCCCCCCCCCTATCTCCTTTAGTTTATAAGTTATAAGAGGTTAAAGTTGAGTCATCGCGCCGGCCGGCCAAAAGATTTTCTCGCGATGCTCCGTGGTAAGATATTTAGCGTCTTCTGCGACACCGTTGAGATCGGCGGCAAACATGGTGTTTAGATCCCAAACACGTTCAAACCATGGCAGGATCGGTGTTTGGACGTCCCGTCCATGGTGTGCTCGACGTCCCCCCTATGCTGTGTTCGACGTCGCACCCATGGTGTGTTGGATGTCTGGTGATGTTCTCCGGACATTCTCCACAAGACTCCTTCCCGCGGCTCGTACGAAAGCAAGACGACCGATCCTGTTCTTCGTAGCATGTCATGACATTTCTTTTCTGTTCTTCATGCAAAATTGTCTTGCTTTTCTTTCGAAGAAGCTCCTTCCGGTTCTTTTCGTTTCTTTCGGCATCCAAAATGGTTTGGTTCGATTCAGTCGTCGGCGTCAGCCGACCATTGCCATCCGTTGTTCGGACGTTACCCTGTGCTACAGGTTTCGCTGGCGTCATCTTCTGCTGTATCGTTCGTTAAGTAGAATTGTGTCATTCTGCGTCACATGATGTCGTCGCACCGGCTTCTTCTCCAGAGTGGGAGAATTGTGTGGGGACGGGCAGACGTATTCGATGGTGGTTTTGTTTGTTTCATCATGGTGGCTTGCTCCTGTTGGCAGTCATCAAGTACCCTACTCCTGTGTGTGTGTGTGTGTGCTCTCCCCTGCGCACCGCACACAATCACCCCCTTCCTTTCGTCTCCTTCGCGCAAAAGCAGAATGCCAAAGGCACATGCCCTCTTGCGTTTCCATACAGCTCCGTGAGAGACGGGGGAGACAACACCGAGGTGCGGGTCGCTGTGGAGGGGGTGGCGAGAGACGTCAGTTTGTCGTGGGCGATTCATCCTGTCGTTTACCGCTGCAGTTCATCGGGCAGCCTCTTGCAGTTGGTCTTTTGCAGACGTCTGCACGTCCCCCTTCAGACGAGAAATGATTCGCTAGTTGACCGGCCTTCGGCATCACAATACCATCTCTATATCGACATATCGTAGGTGCGGGACAGGCCAAATTGGGAGGCCATGGACATGCCAGCACCTCGAGTCCGTGCACAGTCCATGTCTGGAGATGGTCGATGTCGCTCGGAGACTCGGCTGTGGTGGCAAATCCCGAGAGCAGCGTGCCGCACCCCTTGCCTCGGCAGCACGCTGCATTCATGCAAAACGTCCGCATCGAACTTGACGTCGCCGTATCTGATGTTGCATCACATCATACGTCATCAGCATCGGAGTCTTTCACCGCTATCACAACCCCTCATCTCATGATGAAGCATCGCAATGGCAGCAGCTTCCGTATCCGTCATGGCAGGCAGCATCAGCAGCAGGAGCACTGCACATCGCATACAGCTACATCCCGTCCACGTCAGTCTCCGTGCTTGTCTTCATCTCCATGCCCGCGAGCAGCTGCACCAGCAACATGGCTCCTCACATGAGACCGCATGTCTATGGCGCGGAAGTCAGTGTCCTGGTGCACAATATGGATCAACCGCCCATCCCATGCAGCCGCCTCCGATCGATGTCGGCATCCGGAGTTCATATCGAGCTGCATGCCTTTCCGCGATGGTGACTGCGGCCCTGGCTCAAATTACAAGACCAAAACGGCCAACGGTGGCTAACCACTGGCCCTCTTCGTCAGCATCGGTGTCCGCATCCAACAACCGCACACCAAAATCAGGACCAGCACGAATGCAACTCCTCTGACGCGTTATCTCGTCGCGTCAATCTTCATGTCTCTGCCCAAGACGCACCAAAGAAGATGCCATCGAACCCTGCCACATTTCACCACCTATCATACAACGTTATTATGAGGGCATTGCCCACAGCAACCGCAGCAGCATCGCAGCCCACCGCGTTGGATCGGATGCAGTCGCCACTATCAACACATCATTTCATGATAGCAGAGCAGACTACGTCGCATCCGATCCATTTGGTCATTCATTCTCAGATACGATCACGCTTGTGTGCGCCACAATGGAATCACCTTGCGGTTAATCCCTTTGCGGTAGAATCACATTGCAGTCGAATCGCCTTGCCATCCAACCACCCGCCCATCTGCAGATCGCCACACTAACACGCCACTACCCCATTCATTCTTTGAGCCTATTGCATCCGCATCCAGTCAATGGTCACCAGCAGTACCAACACCATCGCGGCCTGTATGATCTAATCAAACTGACAACCGCACCTGTGTCCATGCCTACCAGCGGCCTCCCACGCATCGTGGATAGCGCACACCGCCTCCATGCCTGTGCGCATACCCCTATTCATCTTCTTCTTTTCGAATACGAACCGCAACGGCAGCAAGCAAATGAAAAGAAACACGGCCGGTTGCGATGCACAGCACCAAAGCGATCGCATATCCAACTGCCACCGCAACATACCTACTAATGCACTGTGATTTCTGTTTCTCCCTCGGCATCGCATCCCTTCTGTCGCTACGTGCGGAGGCGTGTACGTTTGCAACAGCATCGGCAGTGGCAGTGAGACACCCACATCGACGACAACCGATCCACTCCGCGCCAAAGTTTGGGACCGTATCCGTTCGCGGTATCGACGCGGCCCATTGCATCGTGAGACGTCGACGGTTGAGTTGATGGTGACAGCACTACCTGCATCAACAGGATCATTCACAGGTAAGTATAGAAATAAAACCCATCTTTGATGCACGGACTTGTTCTCTGAACAACGCTGGTAAATGATGGAAACACTTCATTGCAACAGCTAATTCAACCACACGTACGTACGTATAATACTGTAGTATACCCTAGTATATTCAATTATCTTCTATTATACTCTATTCTATCGTATCAGTAGTTCCGTCTGATTCCTGTTGAACTGCAACAACAGCCACGAGAGTTTTTCATCCAACTGCGCGATCCTGTTGTGCTTTGCGGACGGCAATCACGAGAACAACTCCAAACCAGCAACAGCAAACCCCTGGTGATGCCATACAAAACGCACTAATACATACCAATACGATACACCATCTCATTTGAACCATAAACTGAGCGTATCATGTGAATGCTGGACTTTTGACGAGAGTGAACGTCGCACTTTAATCAACATTATTTGTATTGCCCATTTCGGTCCGTACGACTACGTGTTGTGATGTCCAAAAACTCTAGGGGACACCCCCGCTTCATGGTCCATGATCATGCCCATCCCCGTCACATCCATCGTATCCGAGCATCCTATCGCTCTGAATGCTTTCGTATCCATCGGCTGGGCATGTATTGTGCCAGGTTTGCTCATTGTTCTCTCTCCAGCTTGCGATATGTGGAAATCTGGAGTTTCGACACCAGGCGAAAAAATCCGGTCCTCTGTCATGCAATCTGTTAGGGTTAGGGTTAGTACTAGGGTTAGGTTGGGGTTAGTACTGGGGTTAGGTTAGGGTTAGGGGGCTTGGGGTTCGGGATGCCACCACCAGGCAACATCAAATGAGCAGCGCACCGCTGTTCCGGAAGCCGAGCAAGTCGTGGAAACCATGGGCGCCAATTCTGCAACGGACAATGACATGTCGTGTTGGACTAGCTTCCCACTTTTTCAAACACTGATTGTCGAACGGGAACCCCAATCTTTCCCGAAATCCACGCTCAAAAGTATCAAAACAGTGACGTCTGTACGTCGCCTCCAAATTAGTTGTAGCCTTACCTCAAAACTAAAATTAAAATAACTCCTGAACTAAAGGAGATAGGGGAGGTCTTGAGGGTTGTGTAGGGTCCTCACATATAGGGCTATCGATGTGTGAAGTTTAAGAGGCAGCAATTTGGAATCATCGGGGAATATCCATCGATCCTGTTGAACCGAACGTATACATACGTTCGACACGGATGACAAACAGCATCAGCCAATCAAACGAATTATGGGTCGCGCATTCACTTTTCGCCGTTCTCCGGAGCTGCCTCCGTCTTGTGCAAGAATCCAACACATCCGCCTTTCAGCATCGAACGCAACAAGCCAAGTCGATGCGTGAGGACGAGCAGGCACAACTGCACCGTACTCAGTCTGCAAACGACAATGGGGGAATCAATCCAGACTCTGCAAGGACAGTCAAATGCCATGTACGTATTGCACCAACGATCAGTCCAATGCAACATCCAAGCACACAGATGTAAAAGTCATGGAAATCTTGGTGGATGGATGAGAAGGCGTTGATAGTGGTTGATTTGAGGCAGCGACAGCGAAATAGGCAAAAGGCGCAAGAACGCGGCAAATTGGCAGGCTGGGCGTCAAAAGTGCACAAGCAACTACGATACTGGAGACTTATCGGCCCGTTGTTGTGTGCCCTGGTCGGACCTCTTGTCTTTCATTGTGAGTTGTCCGAGGACAATCTCCGACCAGTATTTCGCTGAATACGATTAGTAGATATAGCAGTATGAAGTACAGCGAAAGCTGTCAAACAGCTTCACTGCAAAAACATCGTCTCCAAAGTGTCGCAGGACTTCAGCGGACCTTGGGATTCTAGTGTCTCGTGGCTAATTTCCGGTTGTTTGGTAATTATTGGTAACTATTGGTAACCATTGGCATATCGCCGATGGCACAAGCAACCATTCGATGAGTTGATGGCCGTTGACCGACATCTTTGCATAATTAGAAAGAGGAGAGTGAGAGCTATCTGTTGATGTCTTCATTGTTGGCAAACGGTCTCCGCTTGATGTTCATCTTGATGCCTCTTTTTACCCTTTATCGGCGTTTTTCATACGGACGACGTACGGACGTGATTTTGGTATTTTTTCGTTGGTAACCATTGGTAACCGCGTAGAGTCTACGACGTTCTGGTACAGAAATTTGGTGCTTCTTCGTCCAATCTCGATCAACCGTCTTCCAAAGACCCGCATCCAATTCTGTTTCGTCTATTGCTCAAGTGAATGGCATGGCTGTATTCGTCACTTCATTCTGCTTCGGGTGGTGTGCTGGTCAGCGTTCCAGATTGCTTTTGTGTGTTGTCTTGGGTGTTTGAAGTCAGTCACTAATGCTCGTGACAGCCATGATCATCGATCCGTGAACGCACAAAAGCTCGCGCCAAAAATTATCGTGCGTTTTTACGTGTTGTAGATTCGTACTGTGCTGCTCACCTGAGTCTCTCCACTTGATGCAAGGTTGTGCCTCGCGCTGATGTCGGATCATCGTGCCGTTGCTTTCAATAGACGAATTATCCTCTCCTGAATCCGCCCATGTAGTCTTGGTCTTCGAACCTCAGTTCCTCCAAAGATATATCAATTGCAAGTTTTTTCGTCACTTTACCGCGTACTATCCTCCCGAGGAAACATCGCTTCCTGACTACGCGCCACAACTGTCTTCATTGGCACTGGTTGCTACACTCTCGCGAAGACTAGCCACCTATCCTGCGCTCATGCGATGGGTGGGGTCGTTGACGCAGTCGCTGTTCGTGCTCTATCAAACCGCGTTCGAACCGTTCTGTAGAGGTAGCCTGATGTTCTACACTGGTCTCGAGCGCCGCTAAGGCCAATCGAACACTGGCATCTACATTGCGCACGCGATATCCACGGTGATTTTTCGTCGCGATAATGGACCCAAGATGCGTCAGGACGCAAATTTCGAGACAATTTTCGATCTTTTGCGTCAGGACGCAAATGGAGAATTAGTGCGACAATTTAACACGAGGGATAAATTACATCGACTTGTTGGACTCAGCGCCACGAAACTCTCTCCTTCTTGTGTGGATTTCCTTCGTGTTATTTTCTTAGCTCTTGTCTCATGTTATTTTCGCGCAGTGTTCAGTGTTCTCTGCATCAAGCACATACTCTAGAGGATGCTGTCGTTTGCAGTGATCAGGAAGATACCAACTCTAGTTTGTTGGTACCATATCAGTAATTGCACTACTATGATGCCGTAAATGTGGTGCCTTCTTTAGCTTTCCGTGTGTTCATGTCTCTTCGATTACTTATTTTTCTTCGTGTGCCAATAGGACCTGCGGTCCTTTCTGTTCTTCCTCCGCGTCATCCTGTGCCTCTCCAGGCAGCTTCACACGACATCAGTGTCTCATTCATTCCTTGCGAGGCGAGATGTGCGTCTTAGTTTGTGTCTGCATCTGTGTTGCTTCCTCCTTCCATTGGGTCCCAACCTCATTAGATGTTCCTGTTGAATCAAGATCGCCATCCATGTGCTTCTCTTTCAAGCAAAGATTGCTTGCTTCATTGAGAAACATGAATGTGTTAGTACAAATGTGAATAAGATAACAACGGAGCAAGTCATGCAGTGTTGGCATCCAGCAGCGGTCTCTGTGAGGGAGAAGGCGAATGCAGAGTGGGGAGATGACATGCTTCAGGTAGGAGGAGATCCAGATATGAGCCAAGAGATGCTCTGCCAGCTGAGGAGTTGGAGCAACATGGACAACATGGAGCCAAGAGCACCAACGCGGATCCAAGAAGCAGTCAATGCCCAACAAGTGATCGGATGGGGTATGATGGTGTGTGGGCGCTGGGCGAGGCAGTGGAGGACAATACAGGAGTCTGTGATGATGGAGGAAGAGCTCCCAATGAAGCCAGCGAACTGGAGAGGCATAGCCATTCGAGGGCTGTGGGAGGTTCGACAGAAGCCATGGGAAGCGCGCAACCGCGTGCTACATGACCAGGATGGACGCAAGCGCGCGGCAGCCCAGGAAAAGAAGTATGAGCCAGGGTGAACGAGCAATGGGCGATCGGAGGCGGAGGTATCCTGGCCACAGACCAAGCCCTCATGACGAATGTGGCGAGAGTGGAGGTGGTGAGGTGGCCAGTGGATGCTCAGAGCCGGTGAGTGAAGCATGTGCAAGCAGCATGGATAAGGGCCCAGGCAGTTGAGCAGCAACAACGTACAGCAACGCAGGAGAGAAGAGGAGTACGCCAAGGACTCACACACGCTGTGAGAGTGCAGTGACGAGAAATGGGTCTGCGCAAACAACGGTTATACGGGGCCTTGGGAGGAAGGGCGAACAAGCAACAATATGGAGCATGGATCAGTGCATGAGGTTCGTGAAAGAGCATAGCGGGCGCAAGTCGGATGCCCAGTGCGGTATGTTTGATGGCCCACGGTGCTGACAAATCGTGGTAGGCTAGGCAGTGAGAGACACAGGGAAGTCGTTTCAGCGCAATCGGCCCTAGGCTCGTTGTAGGCGGCCAACACTAACACCTTCAAGGTGACTTTGTACGCGGAGGACATTCAGTGACTTATTACTGTTCTTATTAACGTGAATAAGAAGATGTACATATTTGATAGCAGGACGGCAATCAGATTCATCCAGATTCTGGCAACAAATATGGCTGCCAAGAATGCAGTCACCACCCCACACATTAGTTTCTGCCAACCAAAGGGGGCTCATTTGACAATGGTGCGGATGCGCACACCGGCAAACATGATATGCTTCTCTTGTATGTATGCCTCATGTGGTCTTAGAACTGAACTCCGCACAGGAAGGACATTCATGCCTTCGATGGTGTGAGCTCTTGCCTGTGACCCTGTTTGCGGCAGGGATGCGCTGAGTGTTGGAAGTCCAAAGCTGGTAAGCACAAGTGTGAGGACAAATGAAGGAGCATCCCTTTTGATTTGAAGCGATACGGAATGAACGAGAGCCTTGTACTTGCGTGACAAACAAGTTGTTGATGGTCAATGTACAGAGGCGAATCGTCGTGCCGAAGACACGAAGTGTGTGCTTCAACCAACTCCACAGACAGCATGGAGCTGATGGGTGACTGGAAGCACTCTTTGAACACAGAAGTATCAAACATAGGCAGCCAAGCTGGCAAGGAGAGTGGTAGGATCACAACAGGAAGGAGGACGACAGAGCCCGATAAACATACCTGGCTCCTTTTCTCCTCTTCGCAAGCAGGAGAGCATGCACGAGGCAAATAAGGCAATGTACAACACATAAATCACTAATATATGCATTGCAACATTCAGAGAGTTGTTTCGATACTATTGTTGCTGGATGTGAAGCGCAGATAAGATTTGCATCCATCAGTACAAAACAACACGATAAAACACACAGTATTTGTCCAAAAGCACAGGCGACAAATGACGACAGCGAACGATTTTTTCACGAGTGTTCGAGTGAGTCACATCATTTTTCGCCCCGTGTTAAATCTCCACGTTAAATTCAATTTTGCGTCCTGACGCAACCAATTTTATCCATCCGGGTACTTTTGCGTCAGGAGACAAAAAACAGTGATTTTGCGTCCTGACGCAACAAAAAATCACCGTGGATATATGCTAACATGTGCTCACACCGCGTGGAAATTGTGCGCGGCGCAGTTGCACATGCTCAGCGATGCGGAAGATCCAAAGAAGAGCGATCAGAGCATGGCGAGATTGGACTCCTCGATGTCAAACAGTCGACTCTGCTCTATTCTGGACTGCTCTTGTGTGCGAATGCTAACCAAGGGATCATTGCTCTCCCAAGCAGGATGGACGCAACGATACACATGCATCCAAGTTGCTGTTGCCAAGACGGTTGCTGGTGTACGGAATTCCGGAGTAGAACTAAAACGCTATTGCAGAAGCAATCAACCACAAACAACTACAATGCAATACGATGAACGAAGTCGCAATGGATGATATCAGGATATAAGGAACTGATCATAGCATGTGAAGAACACATCGGTTGGCACCACAATGTTTTGTGATCATTTCCACCGCGTGTTAACACGCGCTGGGGGACACAGAAATTCGCCACGATACATCGCGGTGATTGGCATTCGTGAATGGGATCAACGAGTGCCTGCTTCAAAGAAACAAACAGATCTCGACCACTACTCAACCAATCGCCACCATAGTTGGGGTGTGAGATTACAAGCCACACATGAGAGTGCTCACCAAAGGAGAGCCCAAACAAACGGAGCGGCATGGACTTGCCGAGGAGGTTTGTGTCAAAAATGATGGTTTTGGGGCTGGTTTGCGTGGGACTGACGTACAAAATGTACCAGCGTCTACGTCAAAATTGACTCATGCGACTAGTTACCAATTGTTACCAATGGTTACCAAAAAAATTGGCCTCCACTCAAGCCACGAGACACTAGCGCTGCATGATACCCCTCGACGGTGCTCCAACGCTCTCTGCATCGTGCAACTTTGACAGCACACTTGCGAATGCTATTCGACTGAGTATAATGGAAGCGAGTGATAGCGATGTCATGCTGTGACAGTCTCAGTTTCGCAAATCGATGTGAGTGTGCTTATTATGTGTTTATGTTTATGTGCAACCATGGACTTGGACTTGTATTCGACGATGGCCCAAGGAGAGCCGCCGACTCATTTTTTGGCTTTCCGATCAACGCCACGCCTCCGCTCGGCAACAAGCAGTGATCTCGTGCTCCAAATCTCTCTGCTGCTATCGAGACATGCGTGGCATTCATGGATTGCAGGCAAGCATTTCTTATGCCATGGAACCGGCCATCAAAGTCGCTTCCATTCCCATACCCATACCGAGTGACATGATGGTCGAGCTAATGCTGGATGCACCAGAAGATGTATCCTCAACCTCGAGCATGCAGATGTCCTTGGTCCCGTACATGACCTTGAGCTTGGTGGTGCCATCTGGAATATCGGATGACTTCACCTCAATCTCGTATGCTCTCGTGATGTTGGTCTTTCCCTCGGCCACCTTGGTGTCATCTTCGGTGGCGATCTTCACGTCCAAATCCGCCATCAATAGCAAGTCAGCATGAGATCCAAGCATGAAGTTGGATTCCTGGGCGAGATCGAGCTTCAGCTTGCGTGTTTCTTGGCGGTCTGCGTTGTTGACGGTACCGACTGGACCAACATCTGGGCAGTTCACATACATTGGTGTTGGGATGAAGGTGGCTCTGTTGGCCACAGTGAGCTTGGTGTTGATGGTAATCTGATCGGCCATGTAGTCGATTGGGAGTTTGGTGACCCAGACCAGCCGCCACAGTGGAGAGTATCCCACATCTGGACGGTCAAGGTTGATCAGATTGCGCATGCCGGCATTGCTTGGTCCGCCTTGGTTGCCCTTTTCAGCGGACACACCGCACGTGAACTGGTTTACTTGCCACAGTGGAATTCATGTGACATTGGTCTTGCTGGCAAAGGTGGTAACAACTGGGATGGTGTGGTTGGCATCATCTGGCTGATCACGGGTGGTAGGGTTGAAGTAGTCAAATGCAGCTTGATTGTTGACCTCAAAGATGAAGATCTGAACGTTCTGTCCCTTGTAGAAGGCGGTGATGGGCTTGACTGGGGGGGGGGGTTCCGGTCTTGTCCACTGGGCTCTGGAGGGAGGATCCAGTTGGGACGACCAGGAAGTTCATGATGATGTCGGTCTCCTTGAGAATGTTGCCGCTGTTGATGACATCTCTGGCACTCTTTCAGAGTAAGAGTTGCCATCACTGGTATGAAACTCGAGAATTGGCTTTTCGACGACACCGGTGAAGTCTCGGTGGTGGTTTCCATCATGACCTTCTGGATCAGGACATCTGAGGATGTGCTCATGTTTGGTGGGCCGCTGATGAGATCAGGGTAGGTGCCTGGAGTGAAGATGCGGAACTTGTAGTATTGGATGAGGCAATTGTTGTACCATCCTCCATGGGCGCTGGACTCATAGTCCATGTTCTGTGGAGAGAGATCGGCGGCCTCATAGACGGTGGCAGGGATGGAGTCGATGTAGTCATCACCAATTGCAGCCATGGCACCGTGGGCGACCATGGCAATGGCAGCGATGATGAAGGAAGTCGCCTTTCGGAAGTTCGTGTTGACAAGCTGTCGGCTGTCTGCTTTTTGGGTTGTTTGAGTGTGGAGTGTTTGCTGTTGGTTGGTTTGCTGATGTGTTTGCTGTTTCGCTTTGTGTCGAGATTGGATCTGTGAGATGAGCTGACTGAGGAATGGAGGAGTGGACAACTTCCTGTCCTTTGCAATGGAAAACACAACGATTGCTGCGTCGCATTCAGCCATCCTTAATGAACGGCTCTGTTTGCTTTGTTCCCCGTCGTGTCACCTGAAAGGATTTGACAATGGTTGGATCTGTGGCGACCACGAGAGATCGCCAATCATCTTCCAGTGATGACAAGAGAAGATACGGACATCAAAAGCGCTGGAGCACTGTCAGTCCATGTGTGCTTCCCTTGTGTGTCGTTTCACCGATCCGGCACTATCATCTTGAAGGATCGAAGATTCCTTGAGCACTTTTGTTGTTGTCGGAGTGTGTGTTTGGCGAGGTTGAACGTTGAGCCTTCGTGAGTGGTTGTGGTCTTTTGAGGGAGTATCTTTGGGAGAACTGGTCGCCGGTGCTGCCTGCGAAACACGGACCTGCCAAGATTTCGCGTTCCTTCCGTCGCTCGTCAACTTTGCGGACAGCACAAGTTTCACCATTGCGCACGCTTTCGTCGCAAAGATGCTGCCCACGAAGCACGCATCGCGCCAACCGATCCAAGTGCGGATCCGTTCGTTGGGCGAGCGTGTTACCACACCTACTTGTGCCGTACTCTACCAACTTACTCCCAGCCAATAGAGCGATATACTCTCCTCTACTCTACTGTGTTCTTCTTCGTTTTCTCTATCCCATTCAAGTCAGCGCACTCAAGGCAAGATGTATTGCTGCTCATGACGAAATCGCCTGGATGCACCACGGCGGAGACGGATGCGTGGGGTTAGAGTTCGATATGGAGCTAGTCTCCACTCGATTTCACAAGATGACTACCGTCACAGCGGCAATGTGAAGAGGAAGATGTGCATCAGGAGTAGTCGTATGCACGAGTAGCGAAACCACTCGCTCGCACGTGGAATCGATGAGCTCTTCATCCACCAAAGCTATCGAAAGCGCTTGCTGCGCGGACGGCCTCATCTCCGAATGCCCCGTGCAGATGAAAGCATCAGTACCTCGCAATGGTAGTGGGCAACCAATGCTGCTGGCCATATCTACGTATGGTAAAAACAAGGATGGAGTTGGTTGCGGCGTGCGGGATTTATCACCGAATGTGCGAGTATGGATTCGCGGAGATGCGTCAAATCGTCTTGCTCCGCAGAGTGTTGGCAAGTTCCGCGCACGGTAACTTACGATCGTGGAAGATGGTGTTGGTTGATAGTCGTTCGTTTGCTATTTCATTACTTGGCTACTCCGATGCTCTCGGTGTACGCCCGTTCTCTTGCCCGATGCTCTCGGCGCTTCAATCTGTTTCGTAGATTCAGTCTCCGACTATGAGTCGGTACGCGAGATGCTCTCTCGCTCCTCTCTGTATTCTCTCTCTCTCTCTCTCAACATCGTGTGCTCGTCGTACACGATACTCCGTGTTCGATACGTACTCCGTATTCGACACTCCGTTCATTCAGTACTGGCTCCTACTCCATGAGTACTCGCCATTTGAAGTTCACCTTCTGTATCCATGATGCTGATGCCGTTCGGTCATCGGATCTTCGCCTCCTGCTCTGACTTGGAGACAGATGTCAACGTGGTTGACATGATGACATCCTGTCGACGTCAGTAGGTGTCCTTCTGCTCTCCAGATGTCACGTTCCATTGGTGATGCAGTGGTCTGTCAGATGATATCGTCATCTGAGGTTTAGTTGGGAAGTACCTCGAGATTCTCTTGGTACCATTGATGGATGGACGGACGATCTTCCAATTCTCTCAGAAATCGTCATTTGCAAATTTCCTCCAGAAATCTTGCCCCTTTTCGTGTGTTCCATTTCCCCTGTAATTCTGACGAATCACAGTATACTATCGACACGAATGTAGTTATACCGTCCAGGTGCGTATGAGAGAATAGCGGGTGAACGATGCACATATACTCGTACATCTCGACATATACTCACATGTACATCTCGACACCCTTCCTATGTGCATTCGGTCATTCGAATGTTCTCGATGTGTCAAGGTATGACTTCTCGTGTTCACGTTGTAAGTCGGCCTTGATGTTCTTGGTGAATCCGTCGCTTGTGTTTTGCTCGGATTTGACGAAAATGATCTCGATGGTTTTGTTGATTACCATGTTCCTCACGTAGTGATGGCGCACGTCGATGTGCCGCGATCGTTGGGATGTCGATGGGTTCTTGGCGATGAAGATCGCTCCGATGTTGTCCACACGGACCTTGATCGGCGTCTTCACTGGGACGCCCACACTTTCGAGTAGCTGCACGACGAAGAAGATCTCCTTTGCCGCTTCGGAAAGGGCAACGTATTCTGCTTCGGATGAGCTGAGTGTGACGGCCTTCTGTGCCTTGGATCGCCAAAGGATTGGTACCTTGCACAGGTATAGGATGAATCCCCCTACGCTGATTCTCGTGTTCTTGTCTCCTGCATATTCGCTATCGCAGAAGAGCTCCATGTCCCAGCCGTCGTCATCTGGACGCGCTGGATGGATCTTCAATCCATAGTCCTTTGTATCGATCACATACTTGATGATCCGATACATCTCCTTTATTGCGGCCTTGGTGGGCCCGATCAATACCTTGGAGAGCTCCCTCACAGGGTTCGCGATATCTGGTCGCGAGTGCTTGATGAGGAAGAGTAGCATGCCGACGCCTCGGCGGTACTCGGCATGTTCTTCCGGTCCGACCTTCTGCAATCCGTTGTCTTCGGATGGTCGTACGATGATTTGGCCCGGGGTTCCCGGTGTCCCATAGCGCTGCATCTTCTCAACCTTGGTTCCGAACTCTTCGATGAGGTGTCGGATGAGATGCGGTTGACGCAATGTCGCTTTGGTCTTGTCATGGTTCAATTCGATGTTGCAGCTGAGGTAGTCTCCGAGTCCGCGCTCGACTGTCACCTTGAATTTGCTGCCTTGGATGTCCTTCAGGAATGTCTCCAGTGCCTTGGAGTCTCCGCAGCAGAAGCAATCGTCCACGTAGATGGCCACGATCATGCTTCCTTCGTTCGTCTTCCTGTAGAACAGGCACGGGTCTGCTGCGCTCTGTTCGAAGTTGACATTCTTGAGGGTCGATACCAACATCTTGAACCATTGCCTGGCGCTCTGCACAAGTCCGTAGATTGGCTTGTGTAGGGTCAGGGCTTCGTCTGGTTGATGATCCATCCCGTTGGGACAGTTCATGTAGATCTCCTCGTCGAGGTCTCCGTGTAGGAATGCCGTTACGACATCGACGAGTGCGCAGTCCATCTTCTTGATCAGCATGATCACCATCATGACCCGATAGGTCACGTCATGGATGACGGGTGAGTAGTGCTCTTGGAAGTCTACTCCTGCGACTTGTGAATAGCCACATGCAACGACCCGTGCTCGATGTGCGCCGTCACGCTTCAGCTTGAAGACCCATTTGCACTTGCAGCATCTGCGGCCGCGTGGAATGGCGTCTCGTTTGATCTTGCTGTACACTTTGCGTGTGTCCATGGAGTCGAACTCCTTCTTGATGGCTGCTCGATATCCCTTTCGATGGATGGGATCTGGATGATTGAAGGCTCCATCGAATGTTGTAGGTTCGATGTGCTTCTCTGGTTCCTTGTTCTCGTCCTGCATCGATAATCCGATATCGATCGCTGGTGCGTCGTTGATAATTGCGTTCATCCCATATAGTCCTGTTGTGCTATAGTGAGTGATTTCGATCTCTTCTTCATCTGCAATCTCTTCGTCATCTGTAGTTTCGTTGTTGGAGTTGTCGATCTCCTCGTCGCTGAGTTCATCACTGTCTTCGCTGGATGATGGATCGCTTTCATATCCTTCTTCCTTTCGACCTCGTTCGTTGAAGTCTGCGAGCTCACGCAGAGCTCTGGGAATGCTCTTCTCTGTAGTCGGCTTGGGATTAGCTTCTCCCTTCCTGCCTCGTGCTTCGTGACGTCGGATCCTCTCCTTTCTAGCTATGTCACACTTGTTTGGTTTGCTTGGTGGAGGTCTGGATGGTGTACCATGTGTAGACCTCGCTGGTGTGTTCGGAGGAGTGACGCCTGTGTCATCGTCGGCTTCGTCGCCGGATGGTGTGATCTCGTCATCCTCATGATTGGATTCGCTCCGATCTTCCTCGTCGTTATGGATTAGTTGAGTCACTACTCCATCGTCCTTGTCATCCTCATCGTCACTGTCCGATAGGATATAATATCTGTTGCTGTCAGCGAAAGATACTCTCTTCGCTTCTGATGCTTGACGCGTTGCCGTCCTTGGCATTGCTCCCTTCCGTCCGATGGTTGTGAAGCCGTCTGCGTCTGTCGTTCCTGTTTCGTTGGATATGTTCGGTGCTGGTGCCCAGCCACAGAACTGTCCGTATGATTGGTTGAGCCACTTGATGTCGCGTGAGCAGACGAGTGACTTGGTCGATGGTCTGTACATGTTGTAGACCCCTGATGCATGTTGGTGTGCATATCCGATGAACACCATCTCTTCTCCTCTATTCTTGAGTTTGGCGGTGATCCCGCCGTAGGTAGTCTTCACAACACCCACCTCTCCGAAAGTGCGGAGTGCATCCGCATATCCACGGTGATTTTTCGTCGCGATAATGGACCCAAGATGCGTCAGGACGCAAATTTCGAGACAATTTTCGATCTTTTGCGTCAGGACGCAAATGGAGAATTAGTGCGACAATTTAACACGAGGGATAAATTACATCGACTTGTTGGACTCAGCGCCACGAAACTCTCTCCTTCTTGTGTGGATTTCCTTCGTGTTATTTTCTTAGCTCTTGTCTCATGTTATTTTCGCGCAGTGTTCAGTGTTCTCTGCATCAAGCACATACTCTAGAGGATGCTGTCGTTTGCAGTGATCAGGAAGATACCAACTCTAGTTTGTTGGTACCATATCAGTAATTGCACTACTATGATGCCGTAAATGTGGTGCCTTCTTTAGCTTTCCGTGTGTTCATGTCTCTTCGATTACTTATTTTTCTTCGTGTGCCAATAGGACCTGCGGTCCTTTCTGTTCTTCCTCCGCGTCATCCTGTGCCTCTCCAGGCAGCTTCACACGACATCAGTGTCTCATTCATTCCTTGCGAGGCGAGATGTGCGTCTTAGTTTGTGTCTGCATCTGTGTTGCTTCCTCCTTCCATTGGGTCCCAACCTCATTAGATGTTCCTGTTGAATCAAGATCGCCATCCATGTGCTTCTCTTTCAAGCAAAGATTGCTTGCTTCATTGAGAAACATGAATGTGTTAGTACAAATGTGAATAAGATAACAACGGAGCAAGTCATGCAGTGTTGGCATCCAGCAGCGGTCTCTGTGAGGGAGAAGGCGAATGCAGAGTGGGGAGATGACATGCTTCAGGTAGGAGGAGATCCAGATATGAGCCAAGAGATGCTCTGCCAGCTGAGGAGTTGGAGCAACATGGACAACATGGAGCCAAGAGCACCAACGCGGATCCAAGAAGCAGTCAATGCCCAACAAGTGATCGGATGGGGTATGATGGTGTGTGGGCGCTGGGCGAGGCAGTGGAGGACAATACAGGAGTCTGTGATGATGGAGGAAGAGCTCCCAATGAAGCCAGCGAACTGGAGAGGCATAGCCATTCGAGGGCTGTGGGAGGTTCGACAGAAGCCATGGGAAGCGCGCAACCGCGTGCTACATGACCAGGATGGACGCAAGCGCGCGGCAGCCCAGGAAAAGAAGTATGAGCCAGGGTGAACGAGCAATGGGCGATCGGAGGCGGAGGTATCCTGGCCACAGACCAAGCCCTCATGACGAATGTGGCGAGAGTGGAGGTGGTGAGGTGGCCAGTGGATGCTCAGAGCCGGTGAGTGAAGCATGTGCAAGCAGCATGGATAAGGGCCCAGGCAGTTGAGCAGCAACAACGTACAGCAACGCAGGAGAGAAGAGGAGTACGCCAAGGACTCACACACGCTGTGAGAGTGCAGTGACGAGAAATGGGTCTGCGCAAACAACGGTTATACGGGGCCTTGGGAGGAAGGGCGAACAAGCAACAATATGGAGCATGGATCAGTGCATGAGGTTCGTGAAAGAGCATAGCGGGCGCAAGTCGGATGCCCAGTGCGGTATGTTTGATGGCCCACGGTGCTGACAAATCGTGGTAGGCTAGGCAGTGAGAGACACAGGGAAGTCGTTTCAGCGCAATCGGCCCTAGGCTCGTTGTAGGCGGCCAACACTAACACCTTCAAGGTGACTTTGTACGCGGAGGACATTCAGTGACTTATTACTGTTCTTATTAACGTGAATAAGAAGATGTACATATTTGATAGCAGGACGGCAATCAGATTCATCCAGATTCTGGCAACAAATATGGCTGCCAAGAATGCAGTCACCACCCCACACATTAGTTTCTGCCAACCAAAGGGGGCTCATTTGACAATGGTGCGGATGCGCACACCGGCAAACATGATATGCTTCTCTTGTATGTATGCCTCATGTGGTCTTAGAACTGAACTCCGCACAGGAAGGACATTCATGCCTTCGATGGTGTGAGCTCTTGCCTGTGACCCTGTTTGCGGCAGGGATGCGCTGAGTGTTGGAAGTCCAAAGCTGGTAAGCACAAGTGTGAGGACAAATGAAGGAGCATCCCTTTTGATTTGAAGCGATACGGAATGAACGAGAGCCTTGTACTTGCGTGACAAACAAGTTGTTGATGGTCAATGTACAGAGGCGAATCGTCGTGCCGAAGACACGAAGTGTGTGCTTCAACCAACTCCACAGACAGCATGGAGCTGATGGGTGACTGGAAGCACTCTTTGAACACAGAAGTATCAAACATAGGCAGCCAAGCTGGCAAGGAGAGTGGTAGGATCACAACAGGAAGGAGGACGACAGAGCCCGATAAACATACCTGGCTCCTTTTCTCCTCTTCGCAAGCAGGAGAGCATGCACGAGGCAAATAAGGCAATGTACAACACATAAATCACTAATATATGCATTGCAACATTCAGAGAGTTGTTTCGATACTATTGTTGCTGGATGTGGAGCGCAGATAAGATTTGCATCCATCAGTACAAAACAACACGATAAAACACACAGTATTTGTCCAAAAGCACAGGCGACAAACGACGACAGCGAACGATTTTTTACGAGTGTTCGAGTGAGTCACATCATTTTTCGCCCCGTGTTAAATCTCCACGTTAAATTCAATTTTGCGTCCTGGCGCAACCAATTTTATCCATCCGGGTACTTTTGCGTCAGGAGACAAAAAACAGTGATTTTGCGTCCTGACGCAACAAAAAATCACCGTGGATATGGTGGATCGTTGCCGAAGAATTGTCGATGTGGTGACCCCTTTTGATTCTTCGCTACGGTGATGTTGGCGATGGCGGTGGCAGTGCTAGCAGCTGCTGCCCACAGGCCATGCCTATACTCTTCGTCGAGCTGTGCTCCGTTGAGCATGGAGCGGATCTTGGTGTAGAGGTACGCGAACTTGCGTTCTACTCTACCGTTCTGTTGCGGCGTGTTCGATGCCGTGAATTCGAATTTCACGTTGAGTCCTGCATCGATGAGAATATCCTGCGTGGATTTGTTCTCTCCGCTGTTGTCACCTCGGAAGATGATCTGTTGGTCACCAGTCTGTGACTTGATCGTTTGGATGAATCGTTTGATGTACCCTGGTTGATCACTCTTGTTCTTGAGGAAGAAACTCCAGCAGTGATCCGTGCAGTCGTCCACGATCAGGGTCCAGTAGCGTTTATCTCCGAAGCTTATGTGTTTAGTGTAACTAATGTCAATGAAGAGCCGTTCGCCGCGGCGAGTTGCTCTCGGAATGGTTGCCTTCGGAATGTTCTTCACTCTTGCGTTCGCGACCGCGCAGTCGCGACATACCGGCATCTCGCCGATAATCTTCCATCCGTATTGAGCTGCCGTTCGCTTCATGGCCTCGAGTGGCGCGTGGCCGAGCATTCGATGCAAGTTCACCGCGCTGATCTCCTTGGATGGGTTCTTGACGAGGGCTGTGCAAGCCTTGTCGTCGTTCGTTGGCATGATGGGATGCATCTGCACTCCCATGATGAATCCGTTGGATGTGGGGAAGACTCGGTCGAATACGATCTTCGTTCCGGATCCGTTGATGATGTCCATCAGAATGCCGTTGCTACCAAGCTGGTAACCGTTGTACAGAGCCTTGTTCGTGGAGAAAAGGTTCACCGCCATTTTCGGTGTGTACTTCACGTCATCGAGCCGGATGATGTGGTCAGTGTTGTCTCGTTGCTTGACCTTCAAGCGAATGGATCCCATTTTGGGAGAGTCCAGCTTCGTGCTGTCTCCCACTTGGACGAATGACTTGATGTGCCGCACGTTGAAGAGAGCAGCGTCTGAATTGACGATGTGACACGAAGCTCCACTGTCGGCGAGCCAGGTGTCCTTGTTGACCTTGTCCTTGTACTTGGTGCTCAGCTCGTGGAGCTGCTCCACGGCTGCCGCAGCTATCTCATCGTCGAAGCTGCCGTCATCGTCGTCTTCGTGAACTCCATCTTCGTTGTATGGATTGCGATGTTCCTCGTCGTCCATGTTGTTGGGTAGTTGTGCGTAGTCCGATGGAATCGTGTTGCTTCGATGTGATCCTGTGGCTGGATCGTATGGGTGGACGCGTGATCGCTCTCGCAAGAGTACACGCATGCATCCTCCAAGGATGTAGTGTAGATCCGTCTCTGGGATGGTTTCCGAGTTGTTGGCTTCCAGTATGCGGTTGATGACGATCGCGTTGGCAAGGATCTCTTCGATTGATTCGAAGTGCTCGGATAGGATGGATCCCATCATGTTCACCCATATCGGCATGAGTGCCCCTCGTGTGGTTTCTGGGAACAGTCGCATCCCCGCTTCCATTACAGCGTCAAAGATGAGCTGTTTTTGGATTATCAATGCTGTTGCTGTTGCGTTTGGTGTGACAGTGTGACGGAGCAGATAGTCGACACTGTTGGGATCCTCAATATCCGGGAAGTCGATATTCGCTGGATAGACGACACGCTCGTTTGGATAGAAGCTGTCGTCTGGATGATTGCCGTCCTCGGATTCGTCGCTGTCATCCTCGTCGAAGATGCCCGATCTGTTGTTTCCCGCCGCTGGAGGAGGTGGCGCCGCTGCGCGGTTCGTTTCGCCTTGGCCTTGGTTGATGAAGGTTCCCGTTCTCTCGTATCTCCCAACTTGAGGAGGAGGCATTTCGTCGCGGTTTGCCTCGTCGTCTTCATCTGCGCCGTCTTCGTCGGCGTCGTCGTCGTCATCACTCATGGCCTCTTCGATGTCGCTATCGTTGGCCTCGTCGTCCATCTCAGCTTCGTCGCCGTATGAACCGATCAGGTCGTGCGCGTTGAAGCAGCATTCGTAGCTCACCTCGCGTCTTGGATCCACCTCGTGGATGATTGGCTCCTCGCTGAGCCACTCCGGGACGATCTCATCGTCCTGTACTTCGTCGTCACTTCCGACGCACTCGAAGTTATCGAAGAAGGAGTCTTCGATGTAGTCGTCGGACACCAACATGCAGAGCGGCATGTCCTTCGCCGAGAGTACCATCTCGTGCCCGCTCTTGTCGTGTCCTTCCGTAGCCGTGTTGGCTTGTTCGTTGTTCTTCTTGCTCTCGTTGAACTTCTTCTTTCGGCATTCTGCCTCGCGATGTCCGAAGATGCCGCAGTAGTTGCACTTCCCCTTGAAGCCGCTTCCTTTGTTGCGCTTTCCGTTCATTTTGTTGTTGTTGTTTTTCTTGTTGTTCGATTTCTTGCGTTCTGGACAATCGGCGGATCTATGACCATACACGCCACAGTTGTGACAAGTACCCTTGAAGTTACCGGTGCTCGTGAAGCCGGTGTCGTTGCTCTTCGTGTTACTGTCTTGGAAGTCGTTGACGTATGCCTTGCCTCCTCTGTGAGTGGCGTATGCAGTACGGAGTACTCCTCTGATCGTGTTGATGGTAACCAGTTCCGGATTGAACGTGAGTTGGTGTTGGAAGTTCACGATGTGAGTTCTGTACTCGTTGCTCACCGTGCTGAGGATTTGCATGATCATTTCCTCGTCCGTGATCTTGTACTTGACATCGTGGAGACGCGATCGTAGACTCTCGAGTTGCGTGATGTAGATGTCGGGGTCCGTGTCTCTCTTCATCTTTTCGTTGTTGAATTGGCGCTTGAGTTTGATCTTCGTCACCGCATCGGATGGTCGGAACTTCTCCGCGAGAACGTTCCACGCTGCGTGTGCGTCTCCTTCGGGGTAGTCGTCGGAGATGCACTGGTTGATGTACTGGATGGCTTGCTTGCCTTTTCCTTTCTCTGCATCCATCATGAGGATCAGATCGCTGAAGCAGTCGCATCCCAGCTCGTAGATCTCTTCCATCGCTTCCTTGGCTTCACCGTCGGCTGCTGCGATTTCGCTCACTGTTGGCACCTTGGTCTTGCCCAACATCACGTCTCTCGTCTTCTGTGCACGAGCGTATGCCTTCACTTGGGACTCCCATGCGCTGTAGTCTTCCTGTTCACCGCTGAACATCGGCGCCTTGATGCGTCGCTTGTTCACGTTGGCTGATGTCGCCATGTTGATTCGTTGTTTCGTTGTTGGTGCGCTCGCGCCCTTGATTTCCGTCTGTTTCTGTGTTGTCACTTTTTCGATTTTCGCCTGTTGTTGCGCGGAGATTGTTTTCGTCACAAATTCTCCTCCTGGTGGTGTCTCACTTTTACCACTTCGTTTGGCTGTGCGAATGCTCTTCGTCACACCAGTCTCCTCTTGCTTGTACGCCTTGAGGATACTCTCCTTCTCGCGGTGTAGCCTTGCAGACCGTTCTTCTTCGGTCTCGTCGATCGCGCTTGCGTCTGCGCCTGATAGGACAGTAGCCGCGGCTGCTTCCTTCTCTTCTCGTGGTGGAGTCTCACTCGCACCTTCTTCTTGCTTGATAGTCGGTTTGGACAGAGGGATGTCTCTCAATTCCTCTTCCTCGCTCATTCAGCCTGCTGCTCTTGAATGATGTTCGTCTTCCTCGCACGATACGATTCGCGGGCTCGCCCTTGATCTATCGTTTATAAACGTGTTGGCAAGTTCCGCGCACGGTAACCTACGATCGTGGAAGATGGTGTTGGTTGATAGTCGTTCGTTTGCTATTTCATTACTTGGCTACTCCGATGCTCTCGGTGTACGCCCGTTCTCTTGCCCGATGCTCTTGGTGCTTCAATCTGTTTCGTAGATTCGGTCTCCGACTATGAGTCGGTACGCGAGATGCTCTCTCGCTCCTCTCTGTATTCTCTCTCTCTCAACATCGCGTGCTCGTCGCACACGATACTCCGTGTTCGATACGTACTCCGTATTCGACACTCCGTTCATTCAGTACTGGCTCCTACTCCATGAGTACTCGCCATTTGAAGTTCACCTTCTGTATCCATGATGCTGATGCCGTTCGGTCATTGGATCTTCACCTTCTGCTCTGACTTGGAGACAGATGTCAACGTGGTTGACATGATGACATCCTGTCGACGTCAGTAGGTGTCCTTCTGCTCTCCAGATGTCACGTTCCATTGGTGATGCAGTGGTCTGTCAGATGATATCGTCATCTGAGGTTTAGTTGGGAAGTACCTCGAGATTCTCTTGGTACCATTGATGGATGGACGGACGATCTTCCAATTCTCTCAGAAATCGTCATTTGCAAATTTCCTCCAGAAATCTTGCCCCTTTTCGTGTGTTCCATTTCCCCTGTAATTCTGACGAATCACAGCATACTATCGACACGAATGTAGTTATACCGTCCAAGTGTGTATGAGAGAATAGCGGGTGAACGATGCACATATACTCGTACATCTCGACATATACTCACATGTACATCTCGACATATATTGACGATGCCATCGCATCGTCAAGAAAAATCGCTGGGCGCAAGAGGATCACAGCAAGGCAGCAGCATCGCATGCTAGGACTGCGCCCTCCTCAAATACAACCACAAGCTGGAGCAGCAGCAACGGTGCGGCAAGAGAATGTGACGGCGCGTGGAGCAGCAGCAACAGTGCGGCGACAGAATGTGGCGGCGCGTGGAGCAGCAGCAACGGTGCGGCGAGAGAATGTGGCGGCGCGTGGAGCAGCAGCAACGGTGCGGCGAGAGAATGTGGTGGCGAGCGACGGAGCAGCAGCAACGGCGCGGCGACAGAATGTGGCGAGCAACGGTGACGACGCGACCTCGAGTTTGTCTTCTGTGGAGGCGGTGACTTCTCCGAAGCGAGCTCGAAACGCCAAGGAGCAGATCCAGTGCACAGTCGGTCTCCTGGAGAAGCTAGACGAAACCCAGCGTCAGTTTCAAGCGTGGCTCGCTACGGCCACGCCTCCGATTCGTGCGGAACGCAGAGCAGATTCTCAGATGGCGGCATCGCTCGCCGCTTCTTCGATCGCTCAAACTGTGGGGGCAGCGGCTTCCAACGATGGCAACACAACCACCACCACCACCACCACCAACAACAACAACAACAACAACAACAACAACAACAACAACAACAACAACAACAACAACAACAACAACAACAACAACAACAACAACAACAACAACAACAACAACAACAACAACAACAACAACAACAGCAGCAGCAGCAGCGATCTCCTCCAGGTCATGTTGAATCAGCAACAACTGATGCTCAACATGAACCGCCATCTGGAGGAGGATAGGAACCGGATGCAGCGCGAGACCTCGCAGCTGCGCGAGTTGCAAATGCAACTCTTGTCCGACGTGAGGTCTCTCGTGAACGCCATGTCCGAGGCTCGACGCCACCAGAAGCACGACACCGACACCAACCACAACCACAACAACAACAACAACAACAACAACAACAACAACAACAACAACAACAACAACAACAACAACAACAACAACAACAACAACAACAACAACAACAACAACAACAACAACAACAACAACAACAACAACAACAACAACAACAACAACAACAACAACAACAACAACAACAACAACAACAACAACAACAACAACAACAACAACGAGGGCGAGAACAGCAACAGCCGCAACGGCGACGACGACGCGGGAAAATGATACTCACCCATTCTTTCGTCTCTACGTATTTCCACATTTCATACCTTCTTTCCCGCAATCCCTCACATTCCGCAAAATATCAACCTGTCCATTCGTCGTTGCATTCGCCGATCCAATTCGACGATCCATCCTTCAATGCATGCATCCATCCATTCGTTCCTCTCTTCATGGCACAAGCACCCCACAGCAGCATACAGAGCAAAACCAAGTGGAGAAGCCGACGCGCTGAAGCCCTTGTGCGCACAGCCGCATGCTTCCTTCCGCGTCTACATCCATTCCATCAGAAAAAACAAATCCCAGCATTCGATCATCGCCCACAGCACAGCACACACAACACAAGTGCCCGCGCGCCATGAGTACTACATAATAGAATAGTTTGTCGAATACGTATTACATGTATATGTACCTCATTAATTCTAACTGTGTGTACATGATCATGGGATCAGGTCGATGTATTCTTCGAATGTGAGCTTGTGCGATTGGTACCGCGCAGACTGCTGATTGCCATTCATGGTGCAATGAATGTTGGCGAGGAACGCAGCAACAAAATGAATGAGTGTGAGAGGATTCAGCAGGGTTTTGTTGGCGTTGCGAACGCTGACGAGGGGAAAATTCTTCGTGATCTCCTTGAATGCCCATTCAACACAGATGCGTCCCGACGACATGTCCTTGTTGCACTGTGCCTCAGAGGACCCTGGAACAGTGTCCTTGTATGCAGCGAATATGTATGGTGTAGTAGGATATGCTGGATCGCCGTAGAGACGATATGGAGGATTGTTCTCATCCAATGGCATGAGATCCTCCAATCGCTGTTCGATTTGGCTTTGCTCGAACATGTACCCGTCACCACGAGCACCCGCAATCGGCCCAAAGTAGTGAATGAGCAACCCATCTGGCGCAACGATGCCTTGATAGTGCAACCCATGACCGCGTTTATAGCCTGAGTAGAGGTCCTCTTGATTCTCCTTGGGACGACGGGTTTCCCAGAACGTGCCGTCGACATAAGCAATCACATCGTCCACCAAGCCATGGGTGAGACGGTGATTGTTCTCCGCATAGTCGGGGAATCGATCATGAAACAAGCCAATGTCGCTCAGGTACGGTTTGCCAATGTCATAGAAGTAGGAGTAGAAAGTGGAGGCAATGCTGGAAATACGGACGCTGTCCATGCTGAATCTCTGTTCCATGTCAAACAGTCGTCCGCGATGTGCCAGACGGAACAGCATGACAAGCAATCCCATTTCGTAGGATACCTTGTATCGATTCCGCACTTGAATGCATGCAGGATCTGCCTCACTGGACACCGCCTGGAACTTTGGCCAGAGACGGTCAGCCAGACGTTGAAGATCACGCACACGGAAACGAAAGTGACGAACACTTTCGCGCTCGTCCAGTTCTGCGATGGCAATGTTCCTGTTGGTGAACATGGGAGGAGGTCCCAATGGAACAAGGTAGATTTGCTGCATTTGTAGCACATGACGGCCCAATGCGACGATGTTGCTATAGTGCTGAACCAGAATCACAACGCCTGCATAATCCAGACGTTGGACGTCGATGTCTGCAAGTTGAGTGATGGCAGCCTCAAATCGAGTGATTGCTTCTTGCAATGCCTGCCGCTCGGGAACAGTATTCCAATTAGGATTGACCATAACAACGATAGTTAGCAGTAATCGAACGCGTAGAGGAGCTGTGTGTGCGAAAGTGCGATGAACACAGACTAATTCAAGGAGCAGCGAGTATCCCTTCATGACCTAGGGGATTACTTCGATCCAATATAAATTTCATTCTCACCCCATTCCGTTTTTGACCGCAACTTTTACATGTACCCCTCCACTTTTCTTGTACCAACGGAATCCTTGGGAGTTGGCGCTTCTTCTGATCTTCTTGAATCAGGGGTCTTCTTACTGCGGTCGGGTCGCCATCGTCCTCCGAAGTACTCGTGAATCGTTTTTTCGGCGACGGGACTGATGGGAAAACTCATCAGCGAGGCCATCATCGCTGATTTTCGCGACACATCAATGATTTTTTCGGTGCTCACATCGCTCAACTCGATCGCCGTTTTCACATGCATCACTTGGCATGCGTGTTCATACAGCTCCATGAATACCTGCCAACACATTGCTTCGCTGATGATCTCTGTGGCTCATCGCTCATGGATCATTCTTCGTTGCACGCAATCTCTTTGATTGTTTCTTCGCACCGTCGAAGAGATCATCGCGATTGGTGATCACAAAATCGCAATCGCAATTCCAACCATTCCACATCATCGATCGCCCATCACAACACAAGCACAGCCAATCGCATGCACCCGTGGCCATGCCTGCATCATCTCCGGCTTCTCCCACATCCAAGCGTGCCAAAGTATCCAAGCCTTCTTCCAATGGCGCGGCAAGCTACAATTGCGCCAAACCCTTCGTGGTATTCCTCAACAGCAATCGGAAAAAAATCCCTTCATGCTACCAATGGAGTGACGGGAGACCGTTCCGCAGGAGCACCAACTGCAAGCAGCAAGGGAGTATGCAATGGCAACAGTGCCTGCATCAGCGTTGCTGGTACCACCACTGCCAGCAGCACTGCAAGCATACTCGAAAGCAACAGGCGCAGCAGTCGTATTATCGAGCGCCTCAAACGCAAACTTGCATTGAGGTGCGGAAGAAAAAACAAGAGGAGTGGCCCGATTGCAACCAACAACAGCAACGATGGCATGGCCAGCAATGATGGCACAGGCAGCAACAATGGCACGGCCAGCAGCAATGATGGCATGGCCAGCAGCAATGATGGCACGGCCAGCAACAATGGAGCAATGGCCAGCAGCAATGATGGCACGGCCAGCAACAATGGAGCAATGGCCAGCAATGATGGCACGGCCAGCAGCAATGATGGCACGGCCAGCAACAATGGAGCAATGGCCAGCAATGATGGCACGGCCAGCAGCAATGATGGCACGGCCAGCAACAATGGAGCAATGGATGCAGACCGCACCACTTCGACTGGTGTTGCCATGGCTCCTGATGGAGCAACTGCTGTGGATGGCACAGCCATTCCTGTGCATGGAGCCAACAGCAATGTTGCCTATGCACCACTCCCCATCAGTTCGCACAAGCCACTCTTCCGGTCAGTTGGAGGTTTCAACCCATCAGTTGATACCATCCTGGAGGTTTACTTCTCACGGCAACTCATCAAGTCGATGCAAGTCCACACCAACAACCATATCTTCAACAGTGGATCCACGGCCAGCTTCGTTTCAGTGAAGGAGATCTACCTCTTCCTTGCAATCTACTACTACATGGGAGTCTTCAAGGCACCAGCCAAGCGGGATTATTGGCGCGCCCCGTCCATTGGTGTACCATCCCACCTGCTCACAAAGTACATGACACGAGCACGATATGAAGTTGTGTGGAACCACATTCACTTCTCAGCTGTGAGGAATGCCGTTGCTTCTGATACAACCAATGCCACTGACTCGGAAGATGAGAATATCAGTGACAGCGAAGACGATCTCATCCAGAGCCGATATGAATCTCTCATGAGTGCAACGGCCAGCAGCTGCTCTCCCTCAAGTCGGTCTGCAACTTTGAGCTGCTCCACATGCACAGGCAGCAACCAAACCCTGCACACACAGCCCCCCACTCCTCCAACACCAATTGTTGACACCAACAGAAGCTGGTATCACAAGATCCAACCACTGCTTGACCACGTCAACCAGGTGTCAAAGAGTATCTGCATCAAGCCAGGCTTTGCCTGTGCAATCGATGAGATGATGGTGAGATTCAAGGGCAGGTCCAGGCAGACCACTCGGATGAAGCAGAAACCCATCAAAGAGGGGTACAAATTCTATGCTCTGTGCTGCTCAAAGACTGGATTTGGATATCATGTACTGCCTGCAGGACGTCTGGACACAACAACAAAAATCAACAACACTGTGGAGGAGCTCATGAAGACATTGGACCCAACGAATCACCATGTCGTTGCAATGGACAACCTCTTCACAACCAAGACAGTCATGGCGAAGTCAAGAGAGATGGGCATCGGAGTTGTTGGCACTGCAAGGAGGAGGAATGGATTCCCCAGCACAGAGGTGAAGGAAGTTGAGGACATGCACTTCAACTCACTCTATGTCTGGATTGAGAACAATCAGTACGTGGTGGCCAGGTGGATTGACAACAATGTGGTGTTGATGGTCAGTACGGTGCACCATGGGAACGAGTCGGTACTTTCCAATCGCCACAAGCCAAGAAAGAACAAGGTGAATGCAGGGCACTTGGAGATGGTCTGGGGGAGCAAGTACTCTGCACACATCCGAATTCCAAAGATGATTGATGACTACAATCATTGGATGCTTGGAGTTGACAAGTGCGACCAACTCATCGCATACTATCGCCCTGACTTGAGGGCTCGGAGAGTATGGATGCCCCTCATGTTCCACTTGTTCGACATCATGCGCGTCAATACTTGGATTGCATTCAATCACCTGGCAAGAGAGCAAGATCGATTGGGGAGCAAGGCATTCATGATCGAGATGATTGAGGCTCTGGTCCGCAAAGGGAATGAAGCAGATTTGATGGCAACAAGGGCAAGCCACCAGAGAGTCCCACACACCATTCGAACAAGGAATCGGATGAGCCCCTGCTGTCCAAAGCTGCCCAGATCGAGGTTGGAGGGGAGATTCGAAGATCACAAGGAGATCATCAGCAGGGACGGAAGCCAGAAGACTTGCAGATACTGTTCTTACCTTAAAGCAAAAGCAAAGCTCAAAGGCAGGCCCACCCATGAACCAAGCAGAGTCAGAAGGATGTGCAGTGTGTGTGGAATCCATGTCTGTAAGCTGCACTGGAATGTATTTCATGGGAAGGATGATGAGAGTACAATCAACTCCGACGAAAGTGAACTGACCATTACAGTCTAAAATCCAGTTTAGATACAGGTACAGAACTAGTTTTCATACGTAGGGCATGGTAGGAAAAAGCCGTAGAAATTTAACACGGAGGCTTTATAATGGATCTGACAGATCCTTTATGGCTGGTCCATTAAGGGATAGCATGATATGTAGCATGGAGGGAACACATCGTGCAACATCAAAAAAAGAACAGATGATGTGTTGTGACACTCATGGCCAAAATGTGACGCTCTTCGGGAGCAGTCAAAGCGAACGTGTCTAAATTAGATACCCTAGAGATGGCGCGAACGCTAAATGACTCCAAGTAATCCAAGCAGTATTCTGTCACGCAACAGTCCTGTGCAGTTTCCGTCACTCGAGAGTCAATGTCGTATGTGACACGTCGTCTGGGGGCCTCTGAGTGGAAATCGAAACAATGCGAAACCTCTCTATTGCATCAATGGTTGGGGGAATGTCACTGTGACCGCCACGGCACTATCACCTGCGGAAGCGGAGTTGTCTGCGTAAACAGGTGGCAACAACACATGCGAACGGACCATCTTGTGCGACTGAGGACTGCAAAGAACACAAAAGTGATTGCGACGGAACCAGCCCGCTGTCGTGTTCATCGCTGTGTCTCGTGAGATGACTGCGCTTCACCAGAATACTATTAATCGTGTCTAGAGTACAGCATTGTTGGAGAGAGGAGTGTTGCTCGTGGTCGTTCGCAGTCGTACTGCAAATGTAGTTGCCTGGTGATTCATCTGTTGGTAATCAATGTTGCTCGTGTGGTGTCGTGGATGATAGATCTTGCGCGCATCCCCCTTTCTGGTATTGGTTTGATAGCGCCCAGTTCGTTGACACGTGTGTTGGAAATCCGGGGTTATAGTAGTAGACTAATCTGTTATCAGTCTGTACCGTTTTAGAACTGTGAGCACAACATGCTCATCTCCTTTCGATTCCAATTCACAACAAGCATGATCTGCAGTAGCCACCCGAGGTTACACCCTTTAGCTTGGCTCCTTTCGTCTGCATCTTCATCTTGCTTTCATCGTGGTTCATCGCTTGCTTGGCTGAGGATTGGAGAGCACCTACATTCGTCAAGTTCATACTCGTAGACCTGTAGGTACCTCTCCTTCGGTCTCCTGTCACCTCACTGGTCCCACTTCATTTCAGTTCCTCCCTCCGGTCATCTCGATGGTTGCCTTAGGATGCTTGGAACTTATTGTCATCTGGATCGTGGTCTTGGGTGAATAGGGATCGCCTCTGTTTCGCTTTCTCACATTAGGTTCTCAGGAACGCGTCGACTTGTTCAGATATATTGGTTGTCGCGCTCATTCGATTCACTCAGGGCTGGTGTGTTGCCATCGTCATAGATCTCTCGGTTCCCGACCGTTATCGGGACATGGCCGAGTAGGCCACTGGATGAGGGTGCTTGGATGTCGCATAAGACAGGTAAGGCCATTGGGCTGTCCGAGTGCAACTGGTCGATTGCTAGGTTGCGGTTTGTCTGGGAGATGCTATTGGGGGTTGCGGCAATCGTGGGTATTTGTGCACTTAATACCATTCCGGTTCCAGTCAGTCCTCATGGGAGCTGCGGCAGAATACGGTATCTTTGCAAAGTCGTACCCCCGATTCCTGACACCCTTCCATTGTCGCACCACCATACTCACTCACACACACAAATCGTCTTTCGTCTCACTCCCTTGTCTCGCTCTTGCATCTCATTTCTTCTGTCCCATTAGTCCATGGTCGATCTCAATTGAATGATGCTCCCTTTGTGTCTATCGTAGATCTCCTTCTTTGTGTTCTTGGTGAAGCCGTCTGTTAGGAATTGAGGGTACGACTTTGTCGGAATACCCGTAATTGCCGCACCTCCCAACATTGTTCGTCACAGCTTTGAATACTATTCGTCACATGTTCGGAGACTATTTGTCACACCTTTGTATACCATGTCATTATGACTATGACTAAGCATACGGACGCGATTGACACCTGTATAACCGCGAGGAGGGTAGCCTGTCCTCTGGTAACGTAAGGAAGACACCCACGGTGGATCAGGAGGTCCCGATACCACGCCAACCATGGCAACCATCCAGACGACGACGTCGATCAGAACAACATGTCCATGGGCAAGTGACGCACCTTCTTCAGAGGACAGCACGCGCCCCTCCTGCGGACAAGAACATCCGCAGGTTTGGAAACATCAGAAAGGATCAGAACATCCGCAGGTTTGGAACATCACCAAAGGAGACATCGGCTATGAGACGATGGCGTCATGAAGATCAACATGAGACAGGCAAGTGCTCAAGGCTGCAGATCCCTACCATACAAACGTAGACAGCTACAGCAATACAGAGACAAGGAAGCAAGAACAGAGCATGATGAATGAAGAGGGAAGCACCTAAGAGACAACAGGATGCCCCGTGTCGTTACTGCGATAGATGCCTGTCAAGAAAACGAAATCAGAAGAGAAAGTGAGATTGTGCTCACAGTTCTAAAACGGTACAGTTTCTAACAGCAGATTAGAATTTAGTACTAACTATAACCCCGGATTTCCAACACGTTTCGAAACGTTACGATTGAAATCCTACGTTTCTACCACCACCAACACAGCAACAAACATCTTCTCATCATCATCACCATGACATCCTTCCTAGGTAAGACTGATCGTTACATGATCATGTTCGACGGCAAGCGGTCCAGCTGGAAAGCTTGGAGTGCGAAGTTCCTAGCCCGCGCTAACCGCAAGGGCTATGGAGACTTGTATCTCAAGGACATGGGTGATGTGGTTGTGAAGGAAGAACCGTTCGTCCCCTCCGTTGCTTCCCTCCCCGTGAAAGGCAAGAAGAAGGACGACGAAGAAGCCAAGAAGCCAAGTGTCATGACTCCTAAAGAGGAGGCTGAGTACAAGAAGGCATTGGCGAAGTACGCGTTTGAAGAACTGACCATGGCTATTAGCCATGAAACCACCGAAGGCAATGTTGCCTTCATGGCTGTGTTGGGATGTAAGAGCAGCGCTTACGAGGGAGGAGACCCACGCAAGGCATGGAAAGCTCTTGAGCGTATCTACGAGCAGCGCACTGCGCCTATGAAGGCAAAGTTGTTGGCGCAGCTCAACGGGATGCGCATGAAGAAGGGAGAACACCCGGACACGTTCCTCACCGAGATGGAAGTGCTCCGTGGACGCCTCTCCCACGCCGGCGTCGACTTGGACATGACTCAGTACCACATGCTCGTGCTCAACGCCCTCGCAAGGGACTACGAGATGGATGTGAAGCTCATCGAGCTCAAGTTCACCGGCATTGAAAGCACGATGTCAATCGAGGACATCCGTGAAGCAGTGAGTGCCACCTACGACGCACGTCACATCAAGCAAGGAAGCAACCGCCGCGAGAGCGACACCAAAGAGGAAATGGCTCTCGCTGCCACGGGCGGCTTCAAAGGGTACTGCCGCAACTGCGGTGCCTACGGGCACAAGAAGGCGGACTGTCGCTCTCCCCCGAAGAACAAAAACAACAAGGGCTTGAAGAAGAACAACAAGAGAGGAGACACCCCCGCCAAGAACAAGTTCAACGGAAACTGCAAGTACTGCGGCAAGAAGGGGCACAAGATCCTCGACTGCTTCAAGTTGAAAGCAGCGATGCGAGAAGCCGAGGCCGCAAACGTGGCGACCGATGGCATGGAGGAAGAAACAGATGTCGCCCTCGTGATGGTCGAAGAACACATGTGGCGGACTGCAGAGGACGATGTGGCAGACCTCGACTCCTTCGTTGAAGTTGACGAGGCGATGTGGTCGACCTCCAACGAGAAGGCCGACGACGTTGGCCTAGCCATGATCGAGGAGCCCATCTGGTTGCCCGAAGACGACAAGTCCATGGATAGCACGGAAATGCTGTGCTTCCTCACCAACGAGTTCGATCTTGATTCGACTGAGGTCAAAAATGTGACCAACCCAAGACTCGTAACAACCCAAGAAATTGCGAACATCAAGAAAAACATGAGCAACGACTACGCCATGATGCCTCCCGAAGAGGAGACCACCGAAGACCTCGCCCTCACGTCCACCGACGAAGAGATGGCCGACCAAGGCAACGAAGAGCCAAACCAAGGCTCCGAGTGGACAGCTGAAGAGCGGGCGGCCCACCACCCAGGGGTGTATGGTCACTACGGACCACCGGCGGTCGCCGCCGAGCGCATCAACCGCGAACTCTTCCCGTCCGAAGACGAGTCCACCGATGACGACGGGTTCTTCGATGAAGTCATCTACGATGAAGACCTCGTCAGCACCGACGAGGAGTCTACCAATGAAGTGGCAATGGTGATCGGAGCGGAAGACATCTGCAGAGAGCCTATCTTCTCGCTTTCCACCAACAAGCCTCCCATCGAGAAGGCGATTGAAGTAGCAGCGCGCGCAATGTACCAAGGATGGGCATCATGTCCATTATGCTTCAAACAAGGGTACATCTACTCGTACTGCGTCGACTGCCCAGCCCAGCCATTCCTCATCGATCTACCGGAAGGAACGGACGTGGTGAAACCGACAACCCACGAAGAACGCGATGAACGCCGCGCAATGCTCGCAAAGGAGGAGTCCCTCGCACTCGCAGTGCGATACTCATTGAGCAACGCCATGCCGGCTGACAGTGTGCGCTGCGAGCTTGCCCTACTATGCCTCGACACAGTGAAGGAGTACAAGTCGAGAGACAGACGCACTTGCGCGGATGCTCGCACCCTCTACTTCCTCCTACGCGAGATCGGGATGATGACCCCGTTCAACGTCATGAAGAACATGCCGTTCATCAACGAAAGGCTGGAGAAGGAGCAGCTGCCAGCCATCCACCATGGACTCATCGGGAGCCTGGCCTCGCGTGGAGCACTCCAAGTCATGTGGAAGTACCACCCAGGCCACTACGGAGTTCGCGGCCCAGGTGAGTTCCCAGAACTCCCCGTCTACAGCGAGAGAAACCCGCAACCAGACATGGCAATGGTGGTCGGCGACATCGACGGCGTCGAAGAACGCCGCATCACACTCGCCCCAGACCGCCATGAGGCAAACACTTGGTTGGGCGACTCAGGTGCCTCGTGCCACCTGACCAACAACGACGAGGGGATGACCAACGTGCGCGTGGCCGACCACTCCATCAAGATCGGCAGCGGTCGCTACATCAAGGCAACAAAGGTGGGCGACAAGCGCATGGTGGTAATGCAGAAGAACGGTACCACCGCAACCATCCTCCTCAAGCACGTGAAGTTCGTGCCCAATTTGTGGGTGAACCTTCTCAGCATCAACAAAGCGCTTGAGAGCGGCTTCGACATCAGCAACCACGGCGTTGTGATGAGCCTGGAGAAGCGCGGACAACGCATTACGTTTGACCGGCTTATGGCTACCCACAGTGGGTTCGTGAGCGGTGTTAACATGATCACCGCCCCTCACCCTCACGATCAAGCCAATGTTGGCGTGTCCACCCAGACCGCGGTGAACGTCAACCAAATCCATAAAATGTTAGGCCATGTTGACACTTACACGATCTCTCGCACAGCGGGACGATACGGTTGGAACGTCACAGGCAAATTGCATGCATGTGTGGACTGTGCCATTGGCAAACAAAGGCAGAAAGCCATGACGAAGAAACTCCAATCACGAGCGAAGGGGGTTGGAGATCGACTGTTCATTGACACATCGAGTGTCCAGACGCACAGCTACGGACAAGGAAAGTATTGGCTCCTAGTCCTCGATGATTACAGTGACTACTGCTGGAGCTATTTCCTGAAGGAGAAGAGTGAGGTTGGAACAAAAATGGTTCTGTTGCTTAAATGGCTCCATGCCAATCAGCAAACACGAGTGAAAATTATCAGATGTGACAATGCAGGAGAAAATTATTCTGCGGAGAAGCAACTGCTCGTCGCAGGGTTCGCCCCAACGTTCGAGTACACTGCAGCATCTACACCGCAACAGAACGGTCGCGTGGAAAGAAAATTCGCCACGTTGTACGGGAAAGTTCGAGCCATGCTCAATCACACGCACCTGCCGAAAAATGTCCGAGGAAAATTATGGGCCGAAGCGGCCAGAACCGCTACCCAATTGGAGAATATCATCGGGACGAAAACGAGAGAACCAGCATGCGTACTATTCAACAACCGGATCCCCACCTACGTGGATGGATTGCGCGTTTTTGGAGAAATAGGCATGGTGTATGTTGGCGGCCGCACGATAAAGGCGAAACTGGACGACAGATCCAGACCAGCTATGTTCGTCGGATACGGCCAGTCACACGCGAAGGGAGTATATCGAATGCTGAACCTCGCAACAACTAAGATCCTAATCACGAGAGACGTGACATGGATGAATCAGTCATATGGGCAATTCAGAGGTATCGAGAATGCCAACAGATCAATATTGATAGATCTGGAAGATGACGACTCTACATCGGGTATGAAGACTCGACACACGAGAGCAGCTTGGGAGCGACGATCGGAGACCATCGAAGGAATGGAGGCCGACGACGCAGATCGCAGCAGCAGAGCCGGAGAGAAAGAAGATACAGAAGACGCTGCGCGAGGGCAAGATGACTTGCTCCCCACCCAAGGGGGAAATGAGTCGAACGATAAAGAAGGCGACGAATTCGGAAGGGACGATGAGGGGAGAGCTAATGAAGAGGCCAAAGACGAGCCCAAGCAGACCCCTATCGCAGAACCTGTGCAACGCGTACCAAGGATGGTGAGTGCTCTCGCAGGGTACAACAAAGAACCCATCCCAGAGGAAGAGCGAGACCTCGAATCGAGCGATGAGTCAGAACCAAATACAGACGAAGGGTACGAGACACCCCAAGAGACTATCGCATCCCCATCGGACACAGGAGGACCCGACTTCCACGCGGACGGGTCAACATTCAACAGAGATATCGCAGGTATGATGATAGATACACCTCACGGAATGATGAGACTCGACGACATCATCACTGCGGACCAAGCATTGAACAATGAACAGAATGAGGATGGGATGGAACTAGCGAGCATCGCTATGCTGCTGGACCCAACCACATTCGAGGACTGCTGGGACCACGCGGACCCCAGTAAGAGAAAGAAATGGCGAGAAGCCATCAACAAGGAATTCTACGATATGGCCAGAAGGAAAGTATGGGAAAAGATCAAGAAGGACCGGATGCCGAGGAATCGGCGGTGCGTGAAGACCAAATGGGTCTTCAAGGAAAAGAGAAATGGGGTATTCCGCGCCAGACTCGTGGCATGCGGATACTCGCAAATCGCAGGAGTCGACTTCTCAGCGCACCACGCTCCGGTGATACATGATGCAACCTACCGTATCATGCTCACCATGAAGATGATACTGAAGCTAGACAGCATCATCATCGACTTTGAGACAGCATTCTTGCATGGAGACCTCGACGAAGAGATCTACATGCAATGCCCGAAAGGCATGAAACACGAAACCGACGAATGCCTGCTGCTCAAGAAAACCATCTACGGACTCGTGCAGAGCGCCAGACAATGGAACAAGAAGCTCGTCGACATCCTATTCAAATTGGGGTTCAGACAGAGTGAGGTAGACCCATGCCTACTGATTCGGAATCAGGAAGGGCAACTGCTTTTAATCGGCACCTACGTGGACGATTGTCTCTGCATCGGAGAAAAGCAGGAACTGCAGAAGCTCGTGAAGGATATCCGAGCGGAACGGTTCGGGGTGAAAGTGGAGGAAGATCTTGAAGACTATCTAAGCTGCAAGATCATCTTCAACCATGACAAGACGAACTGTTGGGTCAACCAGCCACACATCCTCAAGAACATCATCGATACGTTCGGGAGCGATGTGCTGAAGCTACAACGATACGGAACACCAGGGACACCAGGGCAAGGCATCCAAAGGAACAGCGATGCACCCAAAGTGGACGAACAGCGACACAGCCGATACCGAAGCGGAGTAGGCATGCTGCTATACCTGGTAAAACATTCTCGACCCGACATTGCCAATGCAGTGCGAGAACTGACCAAAGTATTGGACGGACCAACAGCCTCAGCATATAAGGAGATGCTACGAGTCATGAAGTTCGTGTGGGACACGAGAGAGTATGGACTGAAGATGAAACCGAGTCCACTGACTAACGATGCATGGAAGATTGCAATATTCACCGACAGCGAATTCGCGGGCGACAAGGACAATCGCATCAGCGTAGGAGGGCACATCGTCCTACTACAAGGAGTGCCGATCATATGGAGATCAAAGGCACAACGCAGCGTAACGCTCAGTTCGACAGAAGCAGAGTACGTCGCACTGTCAGAAGCAGGGAAAGAAATCCGCTTCGTGACGCAACTGATGAGCGACATCGGATTAAGGATGCACAAACCCGCGGACGTTATGGTCGACAACGTCGGAGCGATCTTCATCGCCTCCAATCCATCGACATCCGCAAGAACAAGGCACATCGACATCCGACATCACTTCATACGTGAACTCGTCAAAAATGGAGAAGCCGTAACCAAATTCGTGCGATCGGAAGATAACATCGCAGACGGCTTCACAAAGAACACCAAAAAGGAAATCTATGACAACCACAAGAATCACTTCATCCAACTGCGGTCTGCAATGGATTAATGGGAGTAAGGCGAAAGGTGAGAGAGAAGGACGATGATGATGGATGTTATGTTGTCGATGCGACAATGGAAGGGTGTTAGGAATTGAGGGTACGACTTTGTCGGAATACCCGTAATTGCCGCACCTCCCAACATTGTTCGTCACAGCTTTGAATACTATTCGTCACATGTTCGGAGACTATTTGTCACACCTTTGTATACCATGTCATTATGACTATGACTAAGCATACGGACGCGATTGACACCTGTATAACCGCGAGGAGGGTAGCCTGTCCTCTGGTAACGTAAGGAAGACACCCACGGTGGATCAGGAGGTCCCGATACCATGCCAACCATGGCAACCATCCAGACGACGACGTCGATCAGAACAACATGTCCATGGGCAAGTGACGCACCTTCTTCAGAGGACAGCACGCGCCCCTCCTGCGGACAAGAACATCCGCAGGTTTGGAAACATCAGAAAGGATCAGAACATCCGCAGGTTTGGAACATCACCAAAGGAGACATCGGCTATGAGACGATGGCGTCATGAAGATCAACATGAGACAGGCAAGTGCTCAAGGCTGCAGATCCCTACCATACAAACGTAGACAGCTACAGCAATACAGAGACAAGGAAGCAAGAACAGAGCATGATGAATGAAGAGGGAAGCACCTAAGAGACAACAGGATGCCCCGTGTCGTTACTGCGATAGATGCCTGTCAAGAAAACGAAATCAGAAGAGAAAGTGAGATTGTGCTCACAGTTCTAAAACGGTACAGTTTCTAACAGCAGATTAGAATTTAGTACTAACTATAACCCCGGATTTCCAACAGCCGTCTGCGATGTTGTCCTCTGAGCGCACAAATTGAATTCGTGCCTCTCCGTTGTCTATCAGCTCCCGAGTGAAATGATGTCGTATATCGATGTGTCTCGTTCGCGCTGATGTCGACGGATTGGAGGCAATGAAGATAGCCCCCACATTGTCCACGTACACATCCACTGGTTTGGTCATCGTCAACCCGATGTCCTCCATTAGCTGCGTGAGGAAGCGAATCTCTTTTCCTGCTTCTGACAGGGCGATGTAATCCGCCTCTGTCGAGCTGAGAGTTACACTTCGTTGTGCCTTCGATCTCCATACGATGGGCACCCCTTGCAGTAGGACGAGATGTCCCCCGACACTGATCCGGTTATCCTTGTCTCCCGCAAACTCGCTGTCTGCGTAGATCTCGATCTTCCATGCGTCGTTCTCCAGCGGGGTTGGTTGCATTCGTAGTCCGTAGTCCCTCGTGTCCGATACGAACTTCATTACTCGCAGCATCTCCTTGTATGCTGCAGCTGATGGTCCGTCCAGCACCTTGGTAAGTTCGCGCACCGCATTCGCAATGTCTGGTCGCGAGTGCTTCACCAAGTATAGCAGCATACCTACTCCGCTTCGGTATCTGCTGTGTCGGTCACTATCCACTTTGGGTAGGTCGCTGTTTCTCTGGATACCCTGTCCTGGTGTTCCTGGAGTTCCGTATCGTTGTAGAGTCAGCACGTCATCCTTGAATGTATCGATGATGTTCTTGATGATGTGTGGCTGGTTCACCCAACAGTTCGACTGATCGTTGTTGAAGATGATCTTGCAGCTGAGGTAGTCTTCGAGGTCGTTCTCCACCTTGATTCCGAATTGCTCAGCTTTGATGTCGATGGTCAGTTGCTTCAACTCCTCCTTTTCTCCGATGCATAGGCAGTCGTCGACGTAGGTGCCTATCAGCAGTAGTCTCCCTTCCTGATTCCGAATCAGAAGGCATGGATCCACTTTGCTCTGTCGAAATCCCAGCTTGAGTAGAATGTCGACCAGCTTTTTGTTCCATTGTCTGGAGCTCTGCACTAATCCGTAGATGGTCTTCTTGAGCAGCAAGCATTCGTCGGCCTCATGCCTCATCCCCTTTGGGCATTGCATGTAGATCTCTTCGTCGAGTTCTCCATGCAGGAATGCTGTCTCGAAGTCGATGATCATACTATCCATGTGCAGCAGCATCTTCATAGTGAGCATGATGCGGTAGGTTGCATCATGAATCACTGGTGCGTGGTGTGCTGAGAAGTCCACTCCTGCGATCTGTGAGTAGCCGCAGGCGACGAGTCTGGCCCGGAAGACTCCGTTCCTCTTCTCCTTGAATACCCATTTGGTCTTCACGCATCGCCGATCCCTCGGCATTCGGTTCCTCTTGATCTTCTCCCATACTCCCCTTCGGGTCATATCGTTGAACTCCTTATTGATGGCCTCTCTCCACTTCTTCCTCTTCTCGGGATCTGCATGGTCCCAGCATTCTTCGAAGGTGGTAGGGTCTAGCATCATAGCTACGCTTGCTTGCTCGGGTCTGACTCGATCGTTCGTCACTTGGCTCGCAGCGATGAAGTCATCCAATTTCATCTTTCCGTGAGTGGTGTCTATCATCATCCCTGCGACGTCTCTGTTGAACATCGACCCGTCTGTATGGAAGCTCGGCCCCTCTGTCGCCGCTGTTTCGGCTTCTGTCTCTTGGGCAGTTTCTTGCTTCTCCTCGTCAGATTCCGATGCCTCGCTAGATCCGTAGTCTCTGTCCTCCTTAGGAACGGGCGAGTTGTTATACCCTGCGAGATCTCTGACCATTCTTGGTACGTGCGCAACAGGTGTTGCGACTGGAGTCGAGGGCGGTTCTTGCTCTACCGTTCTTTCCTCACTCCTTCCATCCTCGTCCCTTCCGGATTCATCGCCGACGTCTTCGTCTGGTTCCTGATCCTCCTGGACGGGTAGCAGGTCGTCCTGCTCTACCGCAGCATCTTCTGAATCTCCTTGTTCTCTGGTTCTGCTGCGCTGGTCATCGTCATCGATCTCTATGTCACTCATACTGTCCGATTGACGAAGCCAAGTCACTCCTTTCTCTGGAGACGAGTCTCTTGATGAGGAGTCGTCGTCTGCGTTCATTACTCTGGATCTGCTGGCATCCTTAATACCTTTGAACTCTCCATACGACTTATTCAACCATGTTACGTCTCGAGTCATCAGGATTCTCGAGGTAGCAAGGTTCATCATGCGGTACACTCCTTTCGCGTGCGACTCTCCGTATCCCACGAACATGGCAGGTTTGGAGCGGTCGTCTAGCTTGGCCTTGATAGTCTGTCCACCGATGTGTACCATCCCCATCTCACCGAACACACGCAGGTCATTTGCATACTTCGGGATTTTTCCGTTTAACAGTATACACGCTGGCTCCCTTGACTTCGTGCCAATGATGTTCTCCAGCTGCGTCGCCGTGTGAGCAGCCTCTGCCCACAGCTTGCCTCGCGTTGTTTTTGGTAGATGGGTTTGATTCAGCATGGCGCGTACTTTGCCGTAGAGTGTTGCGAATTTCCTTTCGACGCGACCGTTCTGTTGGGGAGTCGATGCCGCAGTGTACTCGAAGGTTGGGGCGAATCCCTTGTTAAGTAAGAGTTTCTCTGTAGAACGATTCTCTCCTGCGTTGTCACATCTGACATTCTGAACCGTTACTCGCTGATTCGCCTGGAGCCATTGGAACAACAAAAGCATCTTCGACCCCACGTCGCTTTTCTCTGTGATGAAGTAACTCCAGCAGTAGTCACTGTAATCGTCGATCACAAGAAGCCAGTATTTGCCCCTTCCCAGGCTGTGTGTCTGAACGCTTGATGTGTCCATGAACAATCGATCCCCGACTCCTTTCGCTCGTTGTTGAGTCGATTTCGACATCGGTCTCTGTCGCGATTTCCCAATCGCGCAGTCAACACACACGTTCAGTTTTCCTGTCACGTTCCAGCCGTACCTCCCTGCTGTTCGAGAGATGGTGTACGCGTCAACGTGGCCTAACTTTTTATGGATTGTGTTGATGTCGACTGGTGCGTCGGTTGACACACCAACATGAGCTTGGTCGTCGGTCTTGGCATTGTTCACCATGGTCACTCCGCAAACGAACCCGCTGTGAGTCGCCATGATGCGGTCAAAGGTGATGCGGGCCTTGCCTTTCTTCAGGGTCATGATGACGCCGCGGTTGCTGATGTTGAATCCGCTTTCGAGAGCCTTGTTGACGCTCAGTAGATTGACCCACAACTTGGGCACGTACTTCACCGACTTGAGCACCACGTTGTATCTCCTCCCGTTTCTTTGCATGACGGTCATGCGCTTGTCGCCCACCTTGGTTACCTTGAGGAAGCGCCCGCTCCCGATCTTCACATTCTGATCGGAGACGCGAACGTTGGTCATCCCTTCGTCGTTGTTGGTGAGATGGCACGATGCGCCAGAATCTCCCAACCAGGTGTTGGTCTCGTAGTTGTCCGGTGCGACGGAGGAGCGCCTTGCGCTGACGTTGTCGGTGTTGCTGACCATTATTGCCACTTCGTGTTGCTCTTCGCGTTCAGAGTAGATTGGCAGCACCCAGTGCTCTGGCTTTGGGTCTCTGACTCCGCCGTCACCTTGATTATAGGTCCAAAGGATGGAGTTCGCGGCATGGTGGGTCATGCGCGAAATCAGATCGCTTGGGAGGGGGTCGAAGCGACGGGCTTCCAAACTGTTGTTGATGTTGCATGGGTTGCGACACACTCCCAGTGTGGTGTGCATCCCGATCTCGTGCAGTTTGAAATACACCGTGCGTGGCTCGATGAGAGGGACGCGGTCCCAGCTGTGAGTGGCCACAGCGTCATAGCACAGTAAGGCGAGCTCACAACGCACATCATCGGCTTTGAGCACGTTGCTCAGCGATGCTCGAACCGCATTGCGGAGGGAGCCAGCTCTTTCGAGTCTGGTACGTCGTTCCGCGCGCTCTTCGTCGTTGGTTGGCACATTGCCACGCGGCTCGTTGTGGAGCTGGATGAAGAAAGGGACTTGGGGGCACTCCACGCACCAGGCGTAAAGTGGTCCTCGCTTGAGGCACAGAGGGCACCAGGCCGTGTTGGTGGTAAGCCCTGTCGAGTTCCCGATCATGCGGTCCACACGAGAGAGCTCTGGGGCGAAGTTAAAGATAGGGCGACGTGCCTCTTCTTCTCGGTTGGCATCGCCCATGTCGTTGTCCACATCTTCAGTGTCGGTGGTCCCTTCGTTGGTCAGGCTTGCGTCGTAGTAGGACTCTTGTCCTTGGTTGGAGTTGCTCATCTTGTTGTTGGCGTTGTGTGGTCTCAAGGAAACAATGGGAGAAGTGTCAGTCTGTTCGACGATGGATGCAAAGGCGACGTCTTCCATTACGTTGGAGTCGGATTGATTGTTGCTTCCGATGTCGCGTGTTTTTCCCTCGTCTGTGTTCACGGATAAGTTGGTCACATTTTCCAATTCGTTCGTGTTTCCCGAGGTGGGGACACAAATTAACTCATCTGTCATCATGAGAGCCACGTCGTTGTTTCCTTCCATTCCATTGTCAGGAATCGGGGGTACGACTTTGTCAAGATACCCATGATTGCCGCACCTCCCAATAATATCTTCACGACTCAATGGATTCAACATTGTTGATCACACTCGGACAGCCTTGTAAGCCTGTCCCACCTCACGCAACCAATCGTGTCTTGCATCACAGGGTCTGTCCACGGTCCGTCATGGAAGTAAGGGCGAACCTATGATTTTACCACTAGGGATGCATCCGCGCATGGGCCAACAACTATGGACAACGCGAACAATAAATCCCAACCAAGTCGACGCGCCTCTACGGACAGAGACACACCGGAGTCACCTGAAAGGGAGAAACGGTGAGAAGGAGAAACAGAGGCGATCCCCCAGTCACCCAAGAGCACGAAAGAGAAACGACAGGTGACATGATGGTCGTGTGAGAGGAATTCTGAGGAATCGAGGACGATGTGGGATCGATCGATACGAAACCTGTGAGGAGATACCCAGATGACTACGAGATGTACTGCATGAGCGTAGAGCGAAATGAAACTACTGAAATGCATGATGAGATGCATGCAGAGAGCAGGAGATGGAATATCTGAGATGAATGATAAGATGCACCGATACTGCAAGATGAGATGTACATGAAGTGCATGATGCATGACATGATGAAGCAGGAGACAGCACTACATGAGCAAGGGCAAGACTGTGTGCTACTGTGGATTATGTATGTTATGGCAAATGGAATTGAAAGAGATGGAGATGTTGTACTCACAGTTCCAACAATGCAACAACAGGAATAGGTAATCAGATACTACTACTAGAGACTGGGTTACCCCGGATTTCCAACACGTTTCGAAACGTGATGATTGAAATCCAACGTTTCCACCACCACCAACACTAGCCCACATCATCATCGTCGACATGACCATCAACCACACCCAGGACCATCGCAAGTAATGGTCCCCTGTGTCAAGAGAGAGGAGAACAAGAGGTTCTGGAGCATGACGCTCCTTGTCAATGGACGCCAAGAACGGCATGGCAACCCCCACATGAACGACGATGTCGAGACGATGATGATCGAATCGAGCACCACCGCGAGTCCACCAGCAGAGTGGAGACCGCAGCTGAAGCAACTACAAGCACAACAAGTATTGCTGGAAGCAAGGAGGCGCTCGGAACACGCGCATTGGAAGAACTGTCCATGGTCATGGGACCATGAAGTCGAGGAAGGCACACGGAGACCTTCGAGGCTGTGTTGGAGTACGAGAGCAAGCTGCACGCAAGAAGAGATTCAGACGCAGCAGACCACGCTCTCGGATGCATCGTATTCAGCAGACTGCGCTATGAAGGCGAGATAGCTGAAGGAGCTCAACGAGATGCAATCGAGGAAGCAATGAGAGCTTCCAACCTACCCGTGCAAGGCACGGAGCGAGCTCAGATCCACTCGGTCGATATGAAAGCCAAGATGGATAAGGAGCAACACAGATCGCCGATGCTGAACATCTGCTCGCATGGCATACGCGGCGCGATCCAGAATGATCAAGATCTACGCAGAGATGGGCGTGGCCCATAGTCGTCATCATATCAAGAGTGACGTGAGGAGCAGCAATGGAAGCATCAAGACGATCACATGGCGCCGATTGCCATTGTGTGATACGGAGCTCGAGTGTTGGCTGCGATCCCTACTGCGATATGATCGAGGAGGTAAGAATGCAATCTGCCAGCCATGAATTGGCGACAACAACGAAAATAGCAACACAGGAAGTGTATGCTGCGGTGAGAAGGGAAAGCGCTGTAACAAAGCTGGACAGGAGGTCCCACCGCGCTTCGATCCCAAACTCAAGACGAAAGACGAGGAACAGGAGGTATCCTTGCCATCAATGAAGATGATGACTCAAAACATCCGCGGAGCTGTGAGCCTCATCTACGACCGCCACCGTATCAAAAACGGTTATAAGTGCGCACGAGGCAACAGCGGTGAGAGCGAGATAGCGTTGACTACGGATCGATCGGTTCAGGAGCAACCGTCCTAACCGCGATGCCCACGATAGTGAGATGAAGGAAGCCGGGTCGGCCAAGGTCGCGACAGACGGGATGGACGGGATGGATGACATCGCTCTCATCGCAAACGACGAGCCGATGTCCATGCCCATCAACGAAAATGTGGTCGGCATCAAAATTGTGACCAACACGAAATTCGTGTCCATCACCGAAATCGCGAACAACAACAAAAATGTGACCATCGGCAACTACGCGATGATGCGCGACGGCAACGCAATCATGAACTACATGGGGCTCGTGACAATCGACAATGATGGGGCCTCCGCCTTCGACAGCGGAACACCAGTCAACGACTACGAGTGGACTAGGGAGGCGATAGCCGAGTACACTCCGGGAGTGTACGGTTACTACAGGTCTACGATCGACCACGAGGAGTTGATCAACCGAGAACTCTTTCCATCCAATGATGAAGAGAAAGGACGTCAGCGTCAACGAAATGACAATGACCGGAGTGGACGCCGACAAGGAGATTGACAGCACTATCCATGAGCTGGTACAATATCTCACCCTAATTTGGAGCTACTTCGACAGGAAGACCGAAGAGGCGTCACGCCAGGGCATGAACAACGCATGGTATCCGTTGCGCTTGAAGCGCGGACCATTGAATGCATGGTGAATGGACTGCCAAGAAACTGCAGTCCTCACCCAGATTCCGGACGGCCCAAGAGGAACAATCCCACGGACCAAAGCGAAAAGGGAGGAGCGCAGAGGACTGCTCATGAACGCAGGTCCGATCTGCCTCTTATGTCGATACTCGTTGAGCAACATGATGACTGCCAACGATGTGCGCTTCGAGGTCTCGAGGATCTGCTACGATGCGATTGACGACTTCGAAAGTCGACTGTGCAGATGCGCATATCCACGCGCGTTACACTACAGAATGCATGAGATTGGCGTGCGGAGCGCACTCGACGTGGCTCGCAACGTGCACGCAATCAACGACATGCTGGAGAACAGCAACCTCACTCCTATCCAACAGATGCTGATTGGACACAGGAGTTGCATGCAAGCGGTATGGACCGCACAGTGAACCTGGCGGTGACCAGTATCCTAATCACGAGAAACGTGACATGGATGGATCAGTCATATGGGCAATTCGAGAGTATTGAGAATGCCAGCAGGTCAGTACTGATAGACCTGGGAGATGACGACTCTACTTCAGGGATGACTTCCCCAGATAGAAGAGTGACTTGGGAGCGACGTGCGGATACCATCCGAAGCATGGAGACCGACGACGCTGATCAGAGCAGAAGAGCCGGAGAAGATATACATATAAGAGACGCTGCTCGTGGGCAAGATGACTTGCTCCCTACCCAAGGGGAAATGAATCGTACGATGACGACGACGATGAACCCGGAAGGGACGATGAGACGGGACGAGACGATTTGGTCGAGAACGCACCAAACACAGTCCCAATCGCAGAACCTGTCGTGCACATGCCGAGGATGCTGAGTGGTCTTGCGGGTACAACAGTACACCCATCCAAAGAAGGAGCGAGAACTTGGATCAAGTGGAGAATCAGAATCGGAGAATGATGAGGGATATGAAACCACTCGAGAGATGACTACCACACTACCGGCGACATGAGGACCCAACTTTCACACAGACGAGTCAACATTCAACAGAGATATCGCAGGCATGACGATTGACACCACTCATAAGAGGATGAGCCTGGGTGACTTCATCGCTGCGAACCAAGCATTGAACTACATACAAGACGAAGAGGGATCCGAGCAAGCAAATGTCGCAATGATGCCGGGTCCGACCACAAGTGACAAATGACGGGGTCATGTGGATCCCAAGAAGAGCAATGAATGGCAGGAGGCCATGACGGAAAGGTTCAGCGATATGGCCACAGCATGAGCATGGCAGATGATCAAGAGGAACCGGACGCCGAATGATCGGCGAGATACGACAAGCAGAGAGATGAGATCGGTGCGCAACGAGCATGAAGTCTACGAGAGAGGCTCGAATCTGGAAAGGACACAGCTATGAGAGCGAGAGCCATGAAGGGCGGACTCCAGATACAGTGAGCCAAGACGCATTGATATACGATCAATGAGAGACGCGGGCATGTCGGATGAAGAATCCAATGACAGATCCGGAAGGGAGAAACCCCAGATGAATGAAGAAGGATTGGCAGGAGGCCACCAACAACTCCCATGACAGAGAAGCTGCAGCATGATGAATCGATGCTATCCACCATGAAGGATGGAGGCGATCGACGACACGGTTGTAAGAAACTCGACGGCAGAGCTGGCAGCTGACCGCAATATGCGAACGCCCAACAAGGGTGGCGAACAAAGCATCAGAATCAGGAGATAACGATGGCTACACAACTGAACGGGAGACGATGAACGCTCCAGTGGCAACAGACAGGCCCAACTTCGAAACAGACGGGTCAATCATCAACAACAACGTCGCAAGCATGAGGATCGGTACTTCCCAATGAAGGATGAGAGCGATCGACTTCATCGCTGCAAGTCAGGATAATGATGATGAGAGAGAGAGAGAGCGCGCGACAGCGAGAGATTCGAGCACATCAACACCGAAATGATGCTGAGTCTACGTACGCCTGAGGAGTCCTAGGATCATGTGGATCCTGACGAGCGGAAGCAACGAGAACGAGACACATCGACATACGACATCGATTCATTCGAGAGCTGATTGCGAACAGAGAGGCTAGAGCCCGATTCGTACGTTCAGAGGACAACATCGCAGACAGGGTTCACAAAGAACACCAAGAAGAAGATATGTGACAGACACAAGAGCGATATCATCCAGCCGCAGTCGGCAATGGACTGATGGGATGGCGAGAAGGATGGTGGTGATGGGAGACAAGAGAGTGTGGAGTCAGAATGATATATTGTCGATGCGACAATGGAAGGGTGTCAGGAATCGGGGGTACGACTTTGTCAAGATACCCATGATTGCCGCACCTCCCAATAATATCTTCACGACTCAATGGATTCAACATTGTTGATCACACTCGGACAGCCTTGTAAGCCTGTCCCACCTCACGCAACCAATCGTGTCTTGCATCACAGGGTCTGTCCACGGTCCGTCATGGAAGTAAGGGCGAACCTATGATTTTACCACTAGGGATGCATCCGCGCATGGGCCAACAACTATGGACAACGCGAACAATAAATCCCAACCAAGTCGACGCGCCTCTACGGACAGAGACACACCGGAGTCACCTGAAAGGGAGAAACGGTGAGAAGGAGAAACAGAGGCGATCCCCCAGTCACCCAAGAGCACGAAAGAGAAACGACAGGTGACATGATGGTCGTGTGAGAGGAATTCTGAGGAATCGAGGACGATGTGGGATCGATCGATACGAAACCTGTGAGGAGATACCCAGATGACTACGAGATGTACTGCATGAGCGTAGAGCGAAATGAAACTACTGAAATGCATGATGAGATGCATGCAGAGAGCAGGAGATGGAATATCTGAGATGAATGATAAGATGCACCGATACTGCAAGATGAGATGTACATGAAGTGCATGATGCATGACATGATGAAGCAGGAGACAGCACTACATGAGCAAGGGCAAGACTGTGTGCTACTGTGGATTATGTATGTTATGGCAAATGGAATTGAAAGAGATGGAGATGTTGTACTCACAGTTCCAACAATGCAACAACAGGAATAGGTAATCAGATACTACTACTAGAGACTGGGTTACCCCGGATTTCCAACATTCCATCAGTCGCCACGTTGGCCGAGTCTGCCTCCTTCATGGCTGCCGTCAGCTTGAAGCACTGTAGGATCTTATGTCCCTTCTTACCGCAGTACTTACACTCCCCATTGAACTTGGGCTTGCTGTTGTTGTCTCCTTGGCCACTCTTCTTGTTCTTGCCGTTGCCTTTCTTGGGGGCGGAGCGGCAGTCTGCCTTCTTGTGGCCGTAGGCGCCACAGTTGCGGCAGTGACCTTTGAAGCCTCCTACTGCAGCGAATGCAGTCTCTTCCCTGTTACTGTTGCTCTCACGCCTGTTGCCGCCGAGCTTGAGGTGTCGGCCGTCGTAGGTGGCGCTGACAGCCTCGCGGATGTCTTCGAGGGTCATGGTGTCCTCCATACCGTCGAACTTGAGCTCCAAGAGCTTGACGTCCGTCTCGTATTCCCTTCCGAGGGCGTTGAGTACGAGCATGTGGTACTGTTGCATATCCATCTTGATGCCAGTACTACCGAGGCGATTACGCAGCACTTCCATCTCAGTTAGGAACGTGTCTGGGTGCTCGCCTTTCTTCAACCGCATCCCGTTGAGTTGAGCCAACAACTTTGCCTTGACAGGCGCAGTACGCTGCTCGTAGATGCGTTCAAGGGCCTTCCACGCCTTGCGTGGGTCTCCACTCTCAGTGGGTCCACCCTTGGTTCCCACCACAGCCATGAAGGCGACATCGCCTTCCGTAGTTTCATGGTTGATCGCCATGGTCAGTTCTTCAAACGCGCACTTGGCCAGCCCATTCTTGTATACCTCCTTCTCCTCAGCAGTCATCGAGGCTATCTTCTTCGCGATAGACTCACCCTCTTCGATCTTCACATCGGAGATGAGGGCGCTGGGGCCGAAGGGAGCTGGCTTCACCTCCACCTTGTCTAGATCCATGAGATACAAGTCCTCAAGGCCCTTGCTTGCGGCGCGAGCTAGGAACTTGATGCTCCAACCCGTCCAGCTGGATCGCTTGCCGTCGAAGATGACAACGCGGTCGCTCTTGCGAAGATAGGAACTCATGGTGACTTGGTGGTGGTGGTGTTTGTTGCTGTGTTGGTGGGTGATGGAAACGTTGGATTTCAATCGTAACGTTTCGAAACGTGTTGGAAATCCGGGGTTATAGTAGTAGACTAATCTGTTATCAGTCTGTACCGTTTTAGAACTGTGAGCACAACATGCTCATCTCCTTTCGATTCCAATTCACAACAAGCATGATCTGCAGTAGCCACCCGAGGTTACACCCTTTAGCTTGGCTCCTTTCGTCTGCATCTTCATCTTGCTTTCATCGTGGTTCATCGCTTGCTTGGCTGAGGATTGGAGAGCACCTACATTCGTCAAGTTCATACTCGTAGACCTGTAGGTACCTCTCCTTCGGTCTCCTGTCACCTCACTGGTCCCACTTCATTTCAGTTCCTCCCTCCGGTCATCTCGATGGTTGCCTTAGGATGCTTGGAACTTATTGTCATCTGGATCGTGGTCTTGGGTGAATAGGGATCGCCTCTGTTTCGCTTTCTCACATTAGGTTCTCAGGGACGCGTCGACTTGTTCAGATATATTGGTTGTCGCGCTCATTCGATTCACTCAGGGCTGGTGTGTTGCCATCGTCATAGATCTCTCGGTTCCCGACCGTTATCGGGACATGGCCGAGTAGGCCACTGGATGAGGGTGCTTGGATGTCGCATAAGACAGGTAAGGCCATTGGGCTGTCCGAGTGCAACTGGTCGATTGCTAGGTTGCGGTTTGTCTGGGAGATGCTATTGGGGGTTGCGGCAATCGTGGGTATTTGTGCACTTAATACCATTCCGGTTCCAGTCAGTCCTCATGGGAGCTGCGGCAGAATACGGTATCTTTGCAAAGTCGTACCCCCGATTCCTGACACACGTGCGCAGCTCAGGTCTTCCTGAGCAACCCCCGTTCTGCGCCGAAATGACGTGCGCAAACAGGGGTCGCCCACCACTGCTGACCTATGACTATTGATAGAAAACAAAAAACCAAATGGTCGTAAAGATAAAGCACTTTTACTTCTGTTGGTTTGCCATGACTGCCATCGAATATCAAACCGCAAGAGAATGCCAGTTTCTGCTCGACCTTGTGAGTGGCGAATCCTCCGCTGCAGTGATGGCGAGATGTGGATGGTTAACTGTTGTGCTTCTTTGGTGAGCAACAGAACGGACATGTCTCACGCAAGGGCAGCTCGTTTGTTGGCACGAGGATGATGAACATCGTTGCTTCGTTGATGTTGTGTATGCAGGCATGTTTCCGCACAAGACAGACACAAGTGCGTTGTTGTGGCAAACAGTCACGTCGCTATGGGGTCCAGTCGACGTCGTACGACGTTGGTCGGACCAGCATGCACAGCAAGCTGATCAACATCCGACGTCAGTATGCAATCAGCCGACAAACATCATACATCAGTATGATGTATGTCTGACATGTTACAACCGTTATTGACATTTTTGCTAGAACTAAGGCTAATCACGCAAATTTAGACACCCTCTGTAGAGATAACTATAATATTAATGGCACCAAAAGCGCCATTACGTGATAGGGGAGGCCTTCCTTGGTTATTCTATGTGTCTAGTTGCAAACTAATCATACTCAGTGACTGCAGAGGGGGGTGGCAAGTTGAGCCTTCGAAACGTGGAAAAAACCTGTCACCGCAATGTCATACTTTACGGTAACATTGGTCTTACATTGGTCAAACATTGATCGGACATCAGATGACGTAGGTTGGTTGTTGAGATGACATGATCCGACGGAGGTACGACTTTGGTCGGATGTTGCAACGACATCGTCTTCCCCACGCAGTGTGTTGGAAAGGCGCGGCACACTGACATTCCACGCGTCCAAGAAACACGAAGTAGCAGACAGCCATTCTCCAACAACGCGTGCATGAACTTGACACTGGTTCGATGGTAACGGACAGAAGTGGTGGTCGCTGTACAAACTGGTGTCGGCGAAGAATGACCGTCTTTCTGTACATTGATGTGCCAAGCTGGAATCTTGTTCGCAGATGCACGACTACAAGACATTTGTCATGGTCACAACAGGTGCTTGTGACAACAATTACTTGTCATTGCGTGTATCTCCGGTACCATCAATGCCCACACATAATGACCATCAGCAAGGAACAAATTCTGTGACGGACATGTTTGTTCGGCACTACAACGTGGTGGGCTTGTATTGCCTGTTAGGTGTGATGTGGTGTGTGTTAGCAACAAGACCTGCTCAGACGCACTTTCCCATGCGGTCATGTGGTCGTCTAATCATGCAATCTCACATCGACAATGTCGATGCCACAGGGAATCTACGAACATTTGCTGCGCCTGTGAATCAGTGACAGTCTCAAGCAATTACGACCACAGCCAGCTATTATACGTGACAAAGGGGGTATCAGGATAGAGTGGAACCCGTCGTGCTTCGCATATCTTGTGATTTGGAACACAACTCATCAATTGGTGATTGCATGCAGAAAGGGTATTGCATTTCTGCCATGGCATCTCTCTCTATTGTATTTAGTATGGAGAGTCTGGCAACAAAGAGGAAACTTGTAGAGAATATCCGTGACCAACATTCGAAACGGCTCGCTTGTCAAATGTCATAAAGTGAGTGCAGTGCAAGTTATTCCACATTTATAGTAGTTTCAATGCCACGATCAATGTTGACCGATCCGGGTGGTGCCTTACATGCCCAGCATTCGAAGATAGAACTCTGATTGTAAACTTCTTCGACACTATCGACATCATGAATCGCATAGATGTCTTGATTACTTGTTTCCGACCAGTGGCCAGCCTTGAAGCAGGCATCTCACAATCACTGGCATGCTTCTTATTCCATTCAACGATGTCAATTGTTGGAAGAAGTGCGGATGTAGCAATGAGAAGGAGGCCATTGATGCTCTTTGCCATCAAGTATACTCTACGATAAGAAGTTCAGGTGATTTTATGGTGGACGAACATGCGATGGAAGTATACGTTTGACATGGAGCAGTGCAACCGAGTGCGTGCCTAAGTACGATGTACACTTTTGTGCTAATCAAACTCGAGACTGCATTTTCAGAAGTCTACCCTTGTGTCTACTTTGGGTAGACATTGGTCGTCTGTCGTGCATACGTCAGGTTCTTGAGCACACCACAGTGTTCTGTGTGATTTCCAACTATTGTGCGTCCTCCTCGTTCCTTCTTTCTTCTTGTTGTCCACGCGCATTTTCGTGATGGATGGGAACAGAAGGATTCAAACGACACGAACCAGAAGGGTGCGATCAAGCGGAGGCAAACACAGGTAACCACAAAGAGAGAGAGAGAAGATCATGCGGGCAAGACAACAACACACACCACTCAATCCCATACTCGAGCACATCAACAACAGACATCGAATTGCCACGCATACTAATATTCATCACACAGCGCATGGTACTCATACTAATACAAGCTATTGAAGACACACCATCGATATCTCTGCCATTGGTAGCTCAGACTACACACTTCCTCGACAGGCAATCCAACGCCAATCGCCCAACGTCAATCGTCCAGCAACCATCGACCATCCCCTCAACATGCCGAATGTTACGCACAGACAACTACTTGATGCTGCCAAAGAAGGTTACTTGTCGGTGTTGAAGAAATGGAAGAAGCACAACAAGAAGAGCAAGAAAAAACGGGTTGATGCCAACAAGGTTACAGACTGGTTTGGTCGCACTCCCCTTCATGAGGCATGCTCCAACGGCCACCTGGAGTGTATCAAGTACCTCATCAAATCATGTGGAGCTGCCATCAACTGCGAAGACAACGCTGGCTCTACTCCCCTTCATTATGCATGCATGAACAGCCATCTGAAGTGTATCGAGTATCTCATCAAATCATGTGAGGCGAACATCAACTGCAAAGACAACGATGGTTGGACTCCCCTTCATGACGCATGCAATAACGGCTACCTGGAGTGTATCAAGTACCTCATCAAATCATGTGGAGCTGACATCAACTGCGAAGACAATGCTGGCTCCACTCCCCTTCATTATGCATGCATGAACGGCCATCTGAAGTGTATCGAGTATCTCATCAAATCATGTGGGGCGAACATCAACTGCAAAGACAACAATGGTTGGACTCCCCTTCATGACGCATGCAATAACGGCAATCTGCAGTGTGTCAAGTACCTCATCGAATCATGTGAGGGCAACATCAACTGTGAAGACAACAATGGAAACACACCCCTTCATCGGGCATGCTTTCGTGGCCACCTGGAGTGTGTGAAGTACCTCATCAAATCACGCGAGGCGAACATCAACCGCGAAGACAGCGATGGCAACACTCCCCTTCATCACGCATGCCACAACGGCCACCTCAAGTGTGTAGAGTACCTCATCGAATCATGTGAGGCGGACATCAACTGCAAAGACAACGATGGTGACACTCCCCTTCATGTGGCATGCTGGAACAGCCACCTGGAGTGTGTCAAGTACCTCATCGAATCATGTGAGGCAAACATCAACTGCAAAGCCAACAATGGCTCCACTCCCCTTCATCACGCATGCCACAACGGCCACCTCAAGTGTGTGAAGTACCTCATCAAATCATGTGAGGCGAACATCAACCGCGAAGACAACAATGGCAACACTCCCCTTCATGACGCATGCCGCAATGGCCACCTGGAGTGTGTGAAGTACCTCATCAAATCATGTGAGGCGAACATCAACTGCCAAAACAACCATGGTTGGACTCCCCTTCATAATGCATGCTGGAAGGGCAAGCTGGAGTGTGTGAAGTACCTCATTGAATCATGTGAGGCGGACATCAACTGCAAAACCAGCGCTGGTTACACTCCCCTCCATAAGGCATGCATGCATGGCCAGCTGAAGTGTGTGAAGTACCTCATCGAATCATGTGGGGCGAACATCAACTGCCAAAACAACCATGGATACACTCCCCTTCATATCGCATGCCACAACAACCACCTGGACTGTATCGAGTCCCTCATTAGAGGACTTTTGCCTTCAGCTCACCCACAACTGCAACAACTGCAGCAACACTTACAACAAAACGAACAAGCAAATGAACAACCACAAGAACAGTTGAGACAGCAGTTGAAGCGGAAGAAGAAAGAGAATGAACACAAACACGGTAGCCACAAGAGGACCAACATCAGCATTGGATAAGACTAGCTCAGATCCTTCCAAACCGAGAACAGGGCAGACACAATCTTCTTGTGTGGACAGGGCAACTAACAGCAACCAATCAAGGCAAACGCCGAAGTCCTCATGATCACTGTCCCATCCATTCAGACACTGATGAACAAAGGAATCCCGTGAATATGATGAGTAGTGTGTGAATCAATGTTGTTCGCTAATATTATGAGCTATTGCATTGATGAGCTGAGGAGTTGCGGTCTTAGCTCCTGCTAGTGTCTTGCTCTGCTCGAAGAGGAAAGTGGGCGTGAGGTGTGCACTTTGCGTACGTAGGTCAGTTGGGTCACGCACGGGACTGGAATCAATACACCCTCGCGTGACTCCCAACATGATCTGTCTTGCTGATTTGCCGCTGTCAGGTGTAGGCTTGAGGTATACTTCTCTCATTTTTCTGATGAGCCGTCGGATGGTGCTTCGTGAAGTAGTCGGCAAGATTGTCAGATCCGGGGGCCCAGTAGACAATGAATTGTCCTTGCTGTATCCGGTCTCATACCCAGTAGAATTGCATGTCCATTGCTCTGGTGCGACGTTGCTTCATGGTTTTGTTGACGATGCTGGATGCTGTGGAATTGTCCGTCTTGATGGGCGTGGGCGGTTGGGTGTGGCCAAGCTTGTTGAGTCTGGTGCGTAGGGCTGAGGCTGCCGTGCAGTTCAGGTATAGCGCGCCAACTTCGGCTTCGGCTGCTGCTCGTGACATTCTGAATTTTGTTGCAAACCGTGTGGATGGCCCCGTTGTTTGGAGGCGGCTTGATGGGCGCCTTGTCGTCTGTTGGGGATCGGCTGCTGAGGTACATGTGGCCTCCCGCGCGACTTCTGGCCTTGGGTAGGCTCAGGTAGGATGCGTCGCTGTCGACATGTAGGACCATGTTGCTGGCGTTGTACATGATGGTCGCGCTGGGATGGGTGGTGCAGTAGTCAAGCAGCTGTCTGACCCAGTTTGCCGTGTTGTGTATGGCATGCGCCTGTTGTGTGGCAATATCGCTGACAGCTGGAAGGATGGTTGGGTCGACGGCTCTTGCGTAGTATAGTAGGGTCCCTACTATCTGTCGGATGCGGATGATTTCCTTGGCGGGTAGTTCCGGTGCGGTGTCCTCCAATTTGGGTTCTTGCGTTCTCGCGCCGTAGACTGGTGCTTTGCATGGTGCTGGCGCGTGCTGTGGTTTGGTGGGGATCGGATGTTGGAATTTGTGAAGTGTTTTTTGCATGTATCCCGGCATGGAAAGTTTGGCTTTCTATGTGTCATAGTCCCATTTGAGACTGACACCGCAGTATAGGTCGCTGTCCCATTCGATGGTGCATTTGTATATGGTCTGAAGTGCCCCAATGAGGTGCTGCGCGTGTTCCTTGCCCACGTATTTGACGCCAAAGTTGTCCATGACGAGAGTGAATGTGATGGGTCTGCAGTTATGCTTCCACAACCCTGGAGTGTGTGGGGCTGGCCGGTATCCGAATGTGGCAAGGTGTTTTTGGAGCTTCACATTTGCGATTTTGCCTGCTTGTGGCAGCCTGTACATGCCCTTTCGCACTTCGACGTACATGTTGCCATTGTGTTCCAGCTTGGGAAGGTGGTACTGCTCGACAATCTCCAGTGGTATCATTGCCATTGGCATGCGAGTTAGGATTCGGGCGTAGGCGTCGCGAATCGGTGGTGAATGCCTCGTGAATCTGCCGGCTTCGGGATAGCCGTGTGATGCAGTTCAAGAGAGGTGTACTGATTGAAGAGTTATAACTTGTAACGATGAGAAGTAGAGTGCTTTGTAGCTAATCCTTGTCTGTTATTATGAGTTAGCTTATTGGTGTTAGTAGGGTGAAGAAACGATGCCACACAACTTGGCGAGACCCTGCACTGATGCACTTGATTCAGTGCAACAGAGTAGACGGTCAATACAGTACTTTGCTCTCCGCACATGTAGTTACACTGCAGTGTAGGTCATGACTATCAGTGGCGACGGTCATGAAGCAGAGGCTGTGGCTGAAGCTGACACTCGGATTCCATTGCTTGAGTTGAAGCAAGTTGGATACGCATGCTGAGACCACGGTGGTAGTGTGGTGGTCATCAGCAATGAAGGAATCGAGATAAGTTTTAGTAAGGAGGATCTGAAGAGCATATAGTTCCCAGGTGGGGTGTGAGTCAGGTCGGTCAGGTTTGAGTCATGACGGATTCGTGAATGCAGGAGAGAAAGGAGGAGAAAAAGGTTTGGTGGTCGATCAAGTCGGAAGATTTCGCGCCAAAAACAAGAATTTCTCCCATTGGGTTGATACCGTGTTCGGTAGTAGTCTGTCCCTCATTGAATCTCAACTCTCCCTCTCAGTGTTGGGTCGTGATTGGAGTTGTGGTATCGATGAAAACTTCATCCTTCGTTGTTGTTTGTTGTTGTTGGTTGTTACCAACCCATGATTTTGAACCGTAAGTACTCGAAGACCACGATGGATAATCCCTTTGTAAAGATGTCGGCGAGTTGCTCCGGCGTGGAGATGTGTTGGATGCAAATGAAGCCTGCCTTGACCCAGTACCAAAAGAAGTGCCACTTGGTCAAGAAGTGTTTGGTGCGTGCTGTTGGCTGATGATTGGTGGCAAGGGAAATGCAGGCTTGGTTGTCCTCGAAGACAGTGCACTGGAGGTTGGTGTGCAGCGGCATGTTGGTGCCTGCGTTGTCAATCACTTGTCGGATGAGCTGCTGAATTGGAATCAATGTGCGCATTGCCAGAGAAAGAGCGGCGTACTCTGACTCCATCGTAGACAGTGCGATCTCAGTTTGAAGCTTTGATTTCCAAATGAGAGGACATCCACCAAGTGTGATAAGGTACCCTGTGCGTGACTTGACCGATACAGGGTCTTTGCTGTCTTCTCGTTGGTAGAGGCCTGCGAAGTCAGCATCCACGTAGCACTTGAGATCGAGTTGCCCAGTGGGGCGAACGATGGTGCCCATGGTCTCCGTGTGTTTGAGATAGCGCATGATGCGCTTGACGGCCTTGGCGTGTGAGCGGCGAGGGTCCTGTCCAAAGCGTGCGACCTGAGAGACTGCGAAGGCGAGGTCTGGACGAGTATTCGTTGTGAGGTACAACAGCATACCAACTACGGAGCGGTAGTTCCATTTCTCGTTCATGGCTGGTTCATCCTTGCACTGTCCGAGTGCGAGCTGGGTTGTTGGAACCGGGCATGGGTTGCAGTTCGTCATTTTCGTCGTCTCCAGGATCTTTTTGATCAATCCTGATTGTCGAAGGTGAACCGTGTCCGCCTTTGGGTCGCGGCAAAGCTCAATTCCCAGAAACTCAGTGAAGCTGCCCTCCTGGGTTAGCTCGAACCCGAGTTCATGCATTGATGCAATGAATTCATCGGCATCCTGCTTGGTCTTTGAGGCGATTCCTGCATCGTCAACGTAGAGAACGATCATGATGTTGTGCTTGATGAACAGGCATTGCTCTTGATCACAGGCTTTGAAGCCGACTGTGATCAGGGCCCGGATGAGGTGCTCATACCACAGGCGCGGAGCGATCGTTAATCCGTAGAGGCTCTTGCGAAGTCTGAGACAGGTGTTGGGTCCTTTGCTTGATTTGAAGCCGCGAGGGAGGTGGAGGTGTACGGGCTTGTGGATGGAAGCCTGTACGAATGCGTTGGTGAAGTCAATCGATGTAGTTGTCCAACCCACCACGATGGATGTGCTCAGGAAGATGCGAACGGATGACCAGGCCACGACTGGCGCGTATGTGGATGCATCCTCATTCATGAGGTCTCCGCGGCAACACCAGCGACCCTTGTATTTCTTGATTGTGCCGTCTGGCAAGCGTTTGCGGCGGAAGACCCAGGTCCCCGGGAAGATTCGGTCGTTGACGACGTCGGCCTTTTGGATCTCTTCCCACGTTCCCTTTTCCGTGAGAGCCTTGATTTCCTTTTCGGCTGCTTGCATCCACTCGTCCTTGTTGTCGTTGCGGATTGCTTCGTCGAAGGAGAGGGTATCAGGATCACGGTTGGAAGCCTTGTACACGGATGAACGCTCAGCGATGTTTAGGTCGCCTCCTGTTGCGAAGTAGCTCATCATGTGTCCATCGACGTATGTTGGGAAGTTCGTTGAGTCTCGCTGCGGCTCGATGATGGAGACAGCGTAAGCGTGTTGTTCGATGTTTGCCCATGCGTGTTCTGGAATACATGCCGCTGTGTCGAGGATGGATGATGGGTCGACTTCAAGTGTTGATCCGTTTTGATCAGAGGCTCGCGTTGCTGGAGCCTCCTTCAGAGGTGCCGTGTTGGTTTCGATCATTCCTTGGACGAATTTCTCAACTTCGAATTCACTGGGCTGTGGCCATGGTCCTGGGCGGATAGTCGTGACTTGGCGACGGAGCAGCTCAAACGCGAGACGATAGCGGTGATTCTCAGTGATGGCGTTCCACACGGAGCGAGTCCTTTGAAAGAAAGTGTTGCCGCTGATTTTGCTTTCAGGAGGGAGAAAACCTTTCATCATTAGGTACTCCGGATCCTGGTACGACTGTTGGCAAGTTCCGCGCACGGTAACCTACGATCGTGGAAGATGGTGTTGGTTGATAGTCGTTCGTTTGCTATTTCATTACTTGGCTACTCCGATGCTCTCGGTGTACGCCCGTTCTCTTGTCCGATGCTCTCGGCGCTTCAATCTGTTTCGTAGATTCAGTCTCCGACTATGAGTCGGTACGCGAGATGCTCTCTCGCTCCTCTCTGCATTCTCTCTCTTTCAACATCGCGTGCTCGTCGCACACGATACTCCGTGTTCGATACGTACTCCGTATTTGACACTCCGTTCATTCAGTACTGGCTCCTACTCCATGAGTACTTACCATTTGAAGTTCACCTTCTGTATCCATGATGCTGATGTCCTTCGGTCATCGGATCTTCGCCTCCTGCTCTGACTTGGAGACAGATGTCGACGTGGTTGACATGATGACATCCTGTCGACGTCAGTAGGCGTCCTTCTGCTCTCCAGATGTCACGTTCCATTGGTGATGCAGTGGTCTGTCAGATGATATCGTCATCTGAGGTTTAGTTGGGAAGTACCTCGAGATTCTCTTGGTACCATTGATGGATGGACGGACGATCTTCCAATTCTCTCAGAAATCGTCATTTGCAAATTTCCTCCAGAAATCTTGCCCCTTTTCGTGTGTTCCGTTTCCCCTGTAATTCTGACGAATCACAGTATACTATCGACACGAATGTAGTTATACCGTCCAAGTGTGTATGAGAGAATAGCGGGTGAACGATGCACATATACTCGTACATCTCGACATATACTCACATGTACATCTCGACATACGACCATGCCTCAGGTGTGGCCGACGACATGTAATCGAAGGCGTCGAAGCTGGGGTTCATGGTGCCAGTTCGGATGAAGGTGCTGAGTTTTCCCACGAATTTACCAATAGCGTAGTCCGTTGCTTGCCTCCTCAGGTCGTCGCAGCGAATCTCACAGTGGAGGTCGACTTCGAAATGCCTCTCCATGTCTGAGTAGAGATCCTCGTAGACGTCTTGGAATGGAGTTGGTCCCTCCTCGGTCATGTCGTCAGGGTCTGGTTGCCACCAGTCGGCCATGTTGACGCTGGCTTCTTCTGTTTCAGTTGGTCTTGGCGCGAATGTTGGAAGAACGACGTTGGTTGGTTGTGGATTCAAAGTGTTGAATCGCACTCGAAGCCTGCGCAACAAGTAGTGAGCGTCCACCTTGAATTGGTGTAAATCGATGGAAAGAGTGTCGCTGCCTTCGCGTTGGAGTGGTTCAATTGTGTGTAAGCAATCAACGACAGCTTGTGAGAATGTGATTATCGATGAAGAATCGGGGTGCAACTCCCTGGGCATTGCGGCCTGTTCAATTTCTTCCAAGGTAGCTACTGCGGGGCAGAAGTAGTAATCATCGGTGTCTTCGTCGTCCAGCCAGGCTGCTTTGCCTCCCATACGTGCGTACGTGAATCGCTTTGGTTGTTTGCGAATTCTCGTGCTTCGAGGTCTTTCTGGCGTTGGCTCAGACTTAGGTATCATGGGTGGCGTGGAGCTCGTCTGAATTGGCGTCGGAGCTGGAAGTGGTATTGGAGTCGCTGGTTCTAGTGTTGGTGATTCTCGGAGAGGTGAACTCAATTGCGGTTGAAGTGTTCGCTGATCCGGTGACTCTATAGTAGAGTCAGGTACCGGGGACTCATCGGGAGCTCCCTCTGTCGAAGACATTTGCCTGTTGGCTCCCTCTGAAACTGGCATCGGAGGGGCGAGAGTTTCACTCATGAGATCAGGGATCTGTTGTGTTATTGGTTGCGACTCTTTCGCCAATACCTGTGGCGCTCTTTCACGGATGGTTTGTTGGTTTCGCGTATCAAGACTCGGTGGTGGAGTGTTATCGTCGTTGCGTTGTAACCGGTTGTGGTCTCGCGTGTCTGATGCGAAGATGTCGTCCTGCTCCATTGATTCCACATCGTCGTCATCGAATGGATATTGGAAGGTGGTGTCACCAAACATGCGAGTCCATTCTTCCGATTGATAGCTTGGAAGTTGCTTCAAGTCGGTAGCAATCGTTGCGAACCAGTCATCGAACACAACGTGGAACTGAGGGGTGATTGAACCTGTCCGTGGTGATAGGACTAGAGGTACGGTTGAAGCATGCTTCGTAGAGAGACCCATGTTCACGTATCTCTCTCCTCTTGGTTCCCATCGGGGTATCTTGCGTCCATCGGCCAATGCTTTGTTAAGGACATAGACTGGACTGCCCCATACGTGCAGGTTATGAAGTTGCTTGAGGGGAAGACGGATGCGTGACAGAACATCGTAAGGTGTGAGGCCGGTGGCAGGGTTAGGCACGCGATTGTAGATGTACGCGGCGTGTACGACGGCCATTGGCCACAGTTGAGCATCAAACATCGTTGGCCAGTGGATGCTTTGATGCATCATCATGGTTCGGGCCATTGAGACAATTGTTCGAATGCTTCGCTCGGCGATTCCATTGTGGTGATGTGCGCCGACACCTGCGAATCGATGGACTTGATGGAATATTTCAAGGTGTTTGGAGTATTCGGGTGAGGTGAAGGTGGTGGCGTTATCTGATAGATACGATCGTACGGGGACTCCAACATCACGACACATCAGTTCGAACCGTTCCTTGGCTTCGAGGGTGGCGTGTGTGGTTAGCGCTGCCACAGGTTCCACGTGAATGTATCCTGATGCATGATCGACAAAGATGGCTCCGCCTTTGTACATTTCGTTTGGATCGCCTTTGCCTCGTCCTGAGAAGAGGCGTCCTGGCGTTCGACCGACGAAGTGGTCCACTGATACTTGTTGTCCAGGGAACAAGTGATCGGTGCGCAAAACTCCTTGTTTGTCACGGACGACATGTTGAGTTATTCCTGGGGAAGGGCGACGGTGCAGCTTTCCGAATTGGCATGCAGCGCAAAGCGGAAGGCTTGTGACCCTTGCCGCAGCTGTGTGCATCTTTCTAGACGATTCTGACCCGGTGAGCGTACCCGAACGCAGTAGGAACTTCACTCGACTGAAGGATAAATGTCCGAGACGATAGTGCCACCGAAGAAGTTCCTTTTGCGGTTGGGTGAGGTTCACGTTGTGGTCCGACACGGTAGAGACGATGGACGTTGGTGCAGCTGGTACGTCATGGATGTTGTCGTCACTGTAGCCGACTGATGTTGGCAGCCTTGTGGACTTCTTGTAATTCGCTACGATTGCATTGCGATCGTCGTTTCCCAGGATTCCGCTGAGTTTGCAGGAGGACTTGTCGAAAACGATCGTTTCGCCCTGATACTCTTCAAGGAGACTGGAAGTGCTGATTAGCTTGACCTTTGATTCGGGAACATAGAAAGCAGGCAGTCGCAATTTGCGAGGGCTTCCAGTTACATCAAGGACATACCATTCGACGGTTCCCAACGCATTCACTTGGATTTTCTTGAGGAATCCGTTGAGAAAGGTCGGTCTTGGTGGAGGACTTGGAGTAGAACAGAAATCGTTGAGGTCATTTGTTACAGAAATTGATGCTCCGCTGTCCCAAACGAGTTCGAATGGAGCATCGGGTGAGAGATAACTCTCAGCTTTAGCTGGAGATGCGAAAGCATTGCGATTGGAGAAGAAGGAGGCTAGACCTTGCAGAGTGAGTAGTGCGGGCATGTCATTGTCACATTGTTGCTTTTGACTTCGATCATACATCAAGTCAATTCCGCGAGTTGGGTACAGGCTCCAGAGATTTCGTGAGATGGATGAGGTGCGACCTTCCTGGCGGGGCAATTTTGTTGTCGTGAGTGTTTTGTTTTTACCATAAGTGGAATTTTTCGATTGATTCCAGTGACGACGTTTTGATCTGTGATTGCGAGATTTGGTCCGAGCCTGGGGACGCCACATACGTTTTGTTCGTGGGGAGTTTCCTTTCGACACGTTCACGGGTTTGGGTCCATCTGGGTCGAGACTTTCCATTACGAGATCGTAGAGACTGCGTTTCACGGCTCCATTGAAGTGTGTTGGACGTTTGTGCACTTGCTTGTACCGTTCTTTGACTCGTGCCTTATTGTAGACTAGGTCAGCAGAGTTGATTGAGTCGGGTCTTCGTGGAGCGTTCGTGTGGAGGAGTAGTAGAGTTACGGCGATTAGCATCCAGGCATTTGCTGCCGCGATGTACCACCCGTACTCTACTCCGATAGTAATGACTTGAAGTGAGGCGAAGAGGAGAACCATTCCAACGATGCTACCGAAGTAGTTGAAGGAAGTGAAGAGGTTCCAGACGAGAGACCACCAGGTGTCTTCGTCTTGACTGGAGACGGCTGTGAAGCATGTCCATGCAGCCATGTCAATGGAGAGGTTGTCCTGTTTGGGAGCTTGCTTGCCCTTTGCCTTCGCCTTGAACTTGAAGTTGTCCTGATGACTCTTGGTGTTGTGCGAGAGACGCCAGCGGCGGCACTTGGCGCACCACATGAACGTCTTGTCGTTGACAAGCTTGCGCTGTGGTTCACCGGGTTTGGGAGCTTTGGACGACCAACCCTGGCCGGCGTTGCGTTTGGCGTCGCGTTCCTTGGGCTTCTTGAAGTTGTTTCTCCTTCCGTCGTTCTTGGAGAAACCCTTGTGTTGCTCGAGAATGTTGGCGCTTGGATTCTGGGCGACGTTATTTGCGTACGAGTACCTGGGCACGTTGCTGTCTCTGGTACGCCTGATGGCATGCCAGCGATTTCCGCGCACCTCGTTTTCGTACGACGCCTCGGCCTTGTTGCAGATTGCCATCCATGTGAGATCTTTTGCGGCAAGCTGGGGGCGAGCGTACTCGTACGTGAAGACGGGGAGACGCATGAGGATTTCCTCAAGGCTATCCTTCATCACATAGAGAGGACGTCGGTACTGTTCACCAGACCGGATCTGTCCTCCAGCCTGCAGGAAGGCGTCGAGGATCGTTCGGAGGAGACGAAGGTCGAAGCGACCGGCGTCGTCGAGGCGCTTGCAAAGAGCACGAAGGTGGACTGCCATGAGACCAACGTTCTCGTTTGGAAAACGTCTGCAGTTAACTTCGCGAATCTTGGCTGCGAGGGCGTCTTGTTCATCCAAGGAGTTGGCCGAGTTGCTGTTCATGAACTCAACGAAGAGAGTGATGAAGTTATCGTGGAACTTCGGCTCGATTCGGTTCATGAGCTGGTCTTCGAGGACTGGATCAAGACTGTCACGGAAAAACGCTGAGGCTGTCTCGTTGTTCTGGACGTCGTAGTGATCCCACTTCAGATGGAACTCTTCGAAGTGCTTGGTGGCATCTTCAAGAGTGAAGGCGGCTGGTGAGTCCAAGACGCAAGTCATCCCTGACTCTGCGTTGGCGTCAGCGATGTACGCCATGGTGAGGAGTCCGGTTCTTGCCATGTGGTTTCGCACCAGGCGAATGAACTGCTGGATGTTCCCTCCTTTCTTGAACTTGTCGATGAGTCCTTGCTCTTGCTTGGACTGGTTGGTGGAGTCAGCACCGTTATGGAGGATTCTCTGTTGTTGAGAGTTGGTCCACCTGGTGTGTGACTCGTCTTGGAGGCCCGTCCAATGCCCGTTTGGTGCGCCTGCGGTCCAGGGCACCCAGTTGCGTCCTTGCTTGAGGATACCTCCCATGATGGGAACGGTTGGTTTCCCAGAGAGGTCGTGGTCATCGTCTTCGCTATCCTCTTCTGACTTTCTGCTCTTCTTGGGCATGGGTGTTCCCATGTTGAAGAGGCTGTCGTTGAAGAGGGACTGGTCCGTCCGGGTTCTTGTGTCGCCAGCGGAACGGCTGCGCTCGTGTTCGGGACGGCTTGGGGTCGTGGTGGCTGTCGCTGCTGCTTGGGCAGTGGCTATAGCCGCGTTTGCTGCTTCTGCAGCGGCTTCGGCCGCCAACGTCGCCTGTGTGAGGCGAGCGTTCTCGACCGTGATCGCTTCGAGCTGCGCTTGCAGCTCTTCCAGCGTGGCAGGGGTTGTCTCTTCCGCCATGATGGATGACGGGGACTTCTCGAATGGTCTTCGGACTTCGAGGGGATCGATCTGTTTGCCTTCTCTTGCTCTTGCTCGGCTTCACTTCGTTGGGAAGGTGTGCACTGAAGTTCGTTGCAGGCTTGGAGAGGCTCGCACTCGGTCGGCGAGTGCGGTTATTGCTTGCTTTGGCAGAGGCTACTGAAGTTCGACCTTGGGTCGCTTACCTTCAGCTTGGGACTTTTGTCCTCTTGAGTGGCTCGGTTTTCGAGCGGTGGGGATCTGATTTCAGATCAGATGCATTCGATGAGGACGTTGTCCTTGGTGGAAGCTCGGTCTGCGAGCTGTGCCTTTTGGCTTCGTCTCAGAGAGACTCTTGCGATCGGTTGGCAGAGGAAGATGCTCGGTGGAGTTGATAAGAGAGTATTTGGCAACCACTCGCAGCTACCAGTTAGGATTCGGGCGTAGGCGTCGCGAATCGGTGGTGAATGCCTCGTGAATCTGCCGGCTTCGGGATAGCCGTGTGATGCAGTTCAAGAGAGGTGTACTGATTGAAGAGTTATAACTTGTAACGATGAGAAGTAGAGTGCTTTGTAGCTAATCCTTGTCTGTTATTATGAGTTAGCTTATTGGTGTTAGTAGGGTGAAGAAACGATGCCACACAACTTGGCGAGACCCTGCACTGATGCACTTGATTCAGTGCAACAGAGTAGACGGTCAATACAGTACTTTGCTCTCCGCACATGTAGTTACACTGCAGTGTAGGTCATGACTATCAGTGGCGACGGTCATGAAGCAGAGGCTGTGGCTGAAGCTGACACTCGGATTCCATTGCTTGAGTTGAAGCAAGTTGGATACGCATGCTGAGACCACGGTGGTAGTGTGGTGGTCATCAGCAATGAAGGAATCGAGATAAGTTTTAGTAAGGAGGATCTGAAGAGCATATAGTTCCCAGGTGGGGTGTGAGTCAGGTCGGTCAGGTTTGAGTCATGACGGATTCGTGAATGCAGGAGAGAAAGGAGGAGAAAAAGGTTTGGTGGTCAATCAAGTCGGAAGATTTCGCGCCAAAACAAGAATTTCTCCCATCGGGTTGATACCGTGTTCGGTACTAGTCTGTCCCTCATTGAATCTCAACTATGCGCATGTATTCGTATCTGTCCATTTCGGTGTTCAGATAAAAATCTTTGATGTCAATGGTCATGAATCTCGCATTCGGGGTGGAGACGATGCTGTTGAACAAACACTTCGCTGTGGTGAGTTCCGCGGTGGGCGTGTGCACATTGAAGGGGTTATCGATGAGATTGCCTCCCACGGTTAAGCGTGTGCGATGTGTCTCGACCTTTTGTGGTCGTACGGCGCATACAATGCGGCCGTAGGTGACGGTGCGATCGCGCGGTACTGCCAATTTGGGGACAAAGAAGATGGTGTTGGTTGCTGCCGATGCTGGGATGCGGGTTCCGATTCCTTGTGCCAATCGCCCAATTTCGTTTGCGAATAATGTGTACCGTTGCTCCGGGGTGTGTCTGTGGACTTTGCTGGCGATGAGGTGGCGGCACTCGTACGCCGTGCCTGTGCACTCATTGATGACTGCGTTGGCAGTGGTTGCTCCGCGCGCCCATTGTTTGCGTTGAATGGTGCTGGTGCGTAGTCGTGTACGTGGTGCCATCTCGGTGTCTTTTGTGGTGGGCGCTGTCGCGTTGGTGCACTCGTCGTTGTCGTCGTCGTCATTGGTGTCCGATTCTGGTTCCGAGTCTGCTTCGTCGTCTGTTACGTGCGGTGCTGCCAGGGGCACCCTCGGAGGTGCACGTGTCGGTGTTTGGAAGGTCACACGTTTCTGCGTGCTGCTGCTGTTTGTTTGGGCGAGCACCCTTGGAGGTGGCGCTGTGGGCGTCTCGGGGAGCGCCTGCTGGAAGATGTTGCTGAGCTGCTTGAGTGCTCCCAGTGGCTTGTCGCCAACTGTTTGGAGCAGCGCGCATGGTTTGGTGTGTGCGGCGGCGAGGTCTCCGGCCGCTTTGATGGCCATCTCTGCATTGGGTGGGGTGGGAATCGCGCACTTGCTTGGCATCAGTTTGATGGTGTCTGTGACGCGGACCTTGCGTGCCTTGTTGGAGTACACCTTGTAGCACCGGTAGTGTTCGAGCGCTGGCGCGATGTACCATCCTGCAGATCTGTGTGGTACCCATGTGGCTTGCTTGTTTGGTTTGTCGTGGATGACTGCCTTTGTTCCAGGAGGTGCCATTGGTGTTACATTGAAGTCGAAGTTGCTGTGGAGGGCGTGGTGCATGGAGATGTGCGGGTTTACTCTTGACGGTCTCAATAGGTTGAGCGTGATGTCGCACTGCGGGAGAAGTTGGCACCACAGACGGAGCGGAAACGCCTCGTCGGCTGTGGCGAGTCCAGCAATGAAGTGGTCTTTCCAAGTGGAGATGGCTCTCTCTGCAGCATTGCGCCGATGGATGCCTGGCAACACGAGCTGGTATTGGATGCCTTTGGACTTGATGAGGTGCTTGAGTTCCTTTGGTGCCTCATTATCCAGTTGGTGAAAACGTGGTGTCATTCCGCTGCGAAGGAGAACCGCCAAAAGTTCATCACACGCTCGCGTGAGCTCCGTCGCGTGTCAACTGCGAAGGGGTCGCGAAAGAATCGCGTTGGAATCGTGATCGTACATCACCATGATGTACTGGGCACGTCGTGTTCTTTTCCTTCTTCTCGTTGTTGTGTGCGCCAGTTCGTAGTCAGCAAAAGGAAGGATCCGCACTCTCCGAACAGCGCTGGTGCCCTCTTCCAAACCAGGGTGCGATCAAGACGTGGACAAACAGAGAAATGAGGAGAGAAACGGGAGGACATTGAAACGAGGCAACCGCACACACCGCTCAACCCCACACTCCAACACATCAACAACAGACATGTCCTGGGTAGCTCGAACAGCACACTTCCTCGACAGTCAATCCAACACCAATCGTTCAACGTCCAACATCAATCGTCCAGCAACCATCGACCATCCTCTCAAAATGGAGAATGTTACGGACGAACAACTCATTAGTGCTGCCTGGGACGGTGAATTGTCGGTGTTGAAGGAGTGGAAGAAGCAGAACAAGACGCAGAATGAAGGAGTTGATGTCAACATGGTTACAGGCAGGAATGGTTGGACTCCCCTTCATTTGGCATGCTACAACGGCCACCTGGAGTGTATGGAGTACCTCATCGAATCATGTGGGGCGAACATCAACTGCCAAAACAACTATGGTTGGACTCCCCTTCATTGGGCATGCTCCAACGGCCAACTGGAGTGTATCGAGTCCCTCATTAGAGGACTTTCGCCTTCAGCTCACCCACAACTGCAACAACTGCAGCAACGCTTACAACGAAACGAACAAGCAAATGAACAACCACAAGAACAGCTGAGACAGCAGTTGAAGCGAAAGAAGCAAGAGAATGAATACAAACACAGCAGCAACAAGAGGACCAACATCAACATTGGAGAAGATCGGCCATATCCTTCCAAACTGAGGACAGGACAGACACCATCTTCTTGTGTGGACAGGGCGATCAACAACAACTAACCAAGGCAAATGCCCAAGCCCTCATCATCACACTCCCATCCATTGAGACACTGATCGACAAAGCAATCCGACATCACCACGCAAATGATGGCGCTGAAGACGGCACGGCCCCCATGCAAGTAACTGTCCCTCTTCTCAACCTTCAACCAAAACACATCCGATACATCCTCCAATGCATCTACACAGCCAAGATATCCTTCAATGACAGCGCTCGTGACAATGCTGCTGCTCACGTCGGAGCTCATGTTGGCGCTCACACCAACGCTCACCACGATGTAGATGCCTCTCACCAGCCAACTCCCATCCTCACTGGGCAGGACGATCCGCAACAGCTGATCCTTGTGGCCAACGAATTCGGCTTCTGGCGACTCAAGCTTGTTCTTGAAGCAGAGTTGGTCCGCAAGCATCTCACAGAGGACAGAGGATACCATGATAGATGCGGTGATATTCGCCGATCAACACAACTGCTTGGTGTTGAAGGATGCAGCAATGAGAATGGCAGCTGAAAGTGAGAAAGATATGTTCACTCATCTAGATTTAAGCAAACTGATTCTACAACCCCAACTGATGACGGAGATCCAGGTGTTTTGCAGTGGGAGAGCCGAGAGTGATGGTAATGATGACGAGTGCACTCGTATGTCCATGATGGAGCTGTACAAGGTCATAAATGAGGATGAAGGTACAGCACAAGTGGATTCATACATGGATTGGGCAACATTGGTGGACTTTGTCTGCTCTTTGACCACAAAACCATCCAAAATGATTGAGACGGACGGTGCTGCCACTGATGACTTGAATCCAGACCGCACCTCGGGCCATGACATGCCTTGTCATTGCTGTTGGTTCTATTGTTGGCGCTGCGATTGACTATGTCCCAAGCTCTCCTCTACTCCAGAACAAGTGGTTTGATATCTTCCTTTCTGATGTTTCTGAGCGATGCGGCACGTTGGAGATTGCTGTTCGTCACTGCTTGCCATTCATCATGAGCATCATTGGTGACAACTGTTGCTGTTGGGTACATATATATCACTTGTACCGAACGTGTCATGAGCGCTGGGATGCGTGAAGTACTGGATTTACTTTTGTCCTCCCTGGGAGGGTGCGGGTTCGATTCCCACCGTGGCATGAACAAGTGACGATTTGACAATTGGCATCATCATCTCCATCTTATTTTCGGCGCAGTGCGTTTCGTGTGGCTGTTTGTTTCCTTGGTTCATTTATTTCCTGGTAATTTCTGTGTATGGCACGTTGGCTGAAACCTCCATCGATGCAAGCACAGATTGCAGTTATACCGTTTCATCTCTCTGTGTCTCTCTCTCTCTCTCTCTTTGTGTTGGTGTTGTTTGATGGATCATGGCGCAACATCGAAGATTCGTTGTTTCAGGTGGCATCAAGAATTGTTGGCACGTTCGGTGGATACTCGTCTGTCTGTTGTCCGTCGTCGATTGTGCCTGAATGGAACCTACTTGGGACGCCTGCGAACACACAAAGCATCACCACTTTGGAGGACATCCACCAACACAGTCGGACCAGACGAAAGCAGAGCGTACCGAGCTCTGCCCCCAGAGAGAAATACGAGTATTGCGCTCATGTTATCACCACTTTGACACGCATCGGAGATTGACCACACAATGATGGATTATCTATTGGCTCTGTTGGGCCTCACGTTCTTTATTGTGATCACAAGCGCGGTGTTGCTGATTTATCCCATCATCTTCCCAAGGATAGTGGAGTTCCCATGGAACATTCCGTCGAAGAAAGATCCGAGGACGGTGACGCTGGCAGGATCCTACAATCCGCCGCATCTGGGGCACATCGCGATGCTGCAGCATCTTGCGAAAAGGTGAGTTGCTCCGGAGTCGATGGCAACTTTATGTTGATTGAAGATCCGCCATTGATCGAAATCCTCTTCAAATTGCGGTCTTCTCACTTGCGTTACAATACCTTCTCTTTACTCCCCTCATTGACTCAAGCACACAATTTGGACCAGGCATGAGCGGGTTGTGGCGATCGTTGGATTCAACCCAAACAAGAAGTATGCGGTTTCGCCAACACAAAGGGTGGACCTCCTCAAAAGCATGCTGAAGGAGACATCGTCCGATGCTTCCATCACGGTGAAACGTGAGTGAGCTGCGGACGCGCGAACAGATCATACTCTCGTAGTGCGTTGATGATGACTGACTTGGATCGAGTAGAGTACTTTGCTCTGCATTGAACGTCTCAACGCGTGCACGACTGTATCGCTCTCTTGTCATACATGCCCATTGCAGTGTCTCATGTGTTGCATTTCTTTCTTTCTTCGCGGCGTGGTTGATTTTGTACGCGCCGACGCAGTGGTCGATGGATACATATGGCGATACGCCAAGGCGAACAACATCTCCTTGTTCTACCGCGGCATTCGAAGCTGGGAGAAGGACGGTGGAGATGAGCGCGCCTTGCAGATTCTCAACACGTGGGGACCCATGTGTCTCGGCCCGTTGGTTTGGCCCATCCCCACGCATTACCTGGAAGGTGATCCAAAGTACAACCACATTTCCTCGACACTGATACGCACGATCTGTTCCAAGAATGATGGTGACCAAAAGCAGCGGCAGAAGGAGTTGTCGAAGTTGGTACCAGAGGGTGTGACGTCAACGATTGCTCAATTCTACGGTGGGAAGCAAGATTGACCGCAGTGCTATGCTAGTTTTGGGCGAACGATAGTGTTGAATCGCACCCACTGATGCAGCACAAATGATGCAGCACAGACGTTGCGCAGTCTTCAAATCGAAGCGATTTCATTTGTGTATGTCTTGCAGCACCGAAGTATGCGTTGGGATGCTCCGCGAAAGACGATCATCCACTTCATTCAGTGTGGGAATGACCAAGATTTGATGTCCATCGTAAACAAACATGTTGAACGATCGTCACATTTCTTTTGCTGTACTACGACTATGCAACTCGACGCAGACTTCCCTATTCGCACCAACCACTTGCAGTGTATGAGTATGCCAGCCAATGGTTAGGAATGGATCAATTCAACATCGGTCGACTCGTGCCAATAGTGTGGATGACTTGCTGTGCTTCCCTCCTCCCGCAGGAAGGAAAGAGAAGGAAGTTCTCTTGGCCAAATCGCCGCAATGATGTGCCGCGCATGGTATCTCACGACCGAGCGAGAAAGAGTATGGCTATGAACGATGAATAATGAAGAAAGTGGACTGAAGTCGTCGATCGCGACCCCTCGTCCGGCTCCCTCTCCTCATCATCGTGCATAGTGCCGACCTCCTGCCATGCTTCGATCACGATCCACAACCATCATCTATCAAACACGAATCAGCTCGGCGGTAATTGCGCGATGAAATTCGATCGTTTGGCAGTCTTGTGATTCGTGATTCGGGTACCATCCACCGACAAGACACAGACACACGAACAAAATGGCACAAGAACAACAACGGCTCGAATTGTGCAATCCGTGGTAGCGCGATACACACACACAACCGCGCGTATCCACGACACGAAGTGCATGTGTGCGTGTTGCGTTTGTGGAGGCATTGTGCTTCGTGCGCGGCGCTGTGTGAGTACTCTCTGGGAACGGTTATGATCTCGCTCTCTAGAGAGAGTCTACGTGCGCTACGCGATGATGGAATGCGGAAAACAGTCCGTGCCCGCAGTCTTGGCGCACAGAGAGAAGCACCAACCAACACACGAACACGCCTGCGCCGCAATACCGATACGCGAAGCGGTAGATCGCAGAGAGCACCACAGGTCGCACGCACACACATCAACTCGCACGGCACGACCTATCTTGGAGACTGCCAAAGAGAGAGAGACGAAGACGGGCCAAATCAGGAGAGAGTGACAGTGCGAGAGACGAACAGGACGAATTGGGTCCTGCTTCTCCCCAACCATCCATCGATCGGTCTGCTGATTGGCATTTGGCGTCAGCGGCGAGCGGTTCTTCTCATCTCATTCTTCCATACCGAATCGTATCCATTCATCCATCCATCAATCCGTCCATCCATCCATCGATTCTTTGCTTGTTTGTTGGTGTGCCTACTTGTTTGTTTATTTATTAATTCGGGTGCAAGGTCTGCTCTGGTTCCCACCGCATCAGTGATCCAACGAACGCGAAGTTGGGCAAAGAGGCGGAAGAAGAGGCAACCAGGAAACAGAGTGCATCGGTTCTGTGGCGGCATTCGTATCGTTGCCGAAGACTCTGCTGCCATCTCTGTCGCCGCTTCTTTCCTGACAGAGCAAACGAAGAGCACGCAAGGGACAGTGGGCGCGGGGCCAATTGCATTCCACGGGCATTGCGTTGCGCCAGACGCAAGCAATCCACAGGATCATTGCGCAGGTTGGACCGCACACTGCGACAATACAATTACATTCAGCGGAATACGCACCATACAATACTGATTTAATCAGGGGAAGATCACATTCCAGCAAAGCGACATGCAGCCAGGTGAGTGGGTGATGGCTACGCCTTGCGCAACTGGAATTGCGGTTTCACATGCGATGGGATTCCGCACAAAGATGAAAGCATCGCCCTCTGTTCTGCCCTTACTTTCCATTCCATTCCTCACATCAGTTACTCTCCGCTTCTCGCTTCTCCTTTCTTTCTCCTGCGCAACTCCCAGGGACGGCCAGGATCAATGTTGACCGTTCCCCCAAGGGCGGTTTCAAGGACTGGCTCAAATCCATATCCGTACCTCCGGCCTTGACGGAAGGTGTGCCCGTGCTCAGAGTCTACGCCAACGGAAAGACCAAGTCCTGCTACCTCACCCTCAGCGAAGATCGATTCACGATATATGTTTCATTGGAAAAGTACAACAAGCGGACCTTCGGGACCAAGCCAGGCATCTTTGGACGCCGCAAGACCAGCAGCGGCGATGAGCGTGCCATCTACATCGGTTCCGTCGATCGCATACAGCGCGGCGAGGCAACGCATAAGTTTGAACGGGCTCTCAAGTGAGTACATCGTTGTGGAGCCGACATCGTTGTGGAACCGACAGCGCGGAGCAGCTGGGGACGTGCCTACTCTGCTACATTCCTGTTCTGTCGTGGCTGCTCAATCCATGTTTGCCTGTGCTCACAATGGGTCTGTCTTCCGTCGTGAAGACTCAGTGCACTCACCGTCTCATTCCCTTGCATACTTTCCTCACCATCCATCTCGGCACCATGCAATGCTACAATATTGCGCGCTGCCATCACAGCAAAAAGGGGAAACAGGACTCGCAACGATCACTCATGACGAACAGATCCTACAGAGACGACGAAACCATCGACACCGCCACTTCCCTGAAGACAGAGCAATGCTTCTCCATCATCTTCCGTGGCGACTGGACCTTGGATCTCATGATGGCGGGACAGTCCAGGAATCTCATCGTCGACTGCCTCGACAGCCTCATCGAATGCTACAAACGACAGAAGGTCAAGATGGCCAGCGATGTGCTGCTCGTGCGTTACGTCTGGATGGACGATAAGGTGAGTCCGGGTATCCTCGTGCAGTCAGTGCCTGTCCATCTTTGTTGCATGCTCGCCAACCGCTCTGTCTTTGTCTGCGCAAGACAGAATCTGCATCAAGCGATGCAACGTTCACCACGCGACAAGCCTCTCATCGCATTCAACTGTGCACCCTCATATTCGCACTTGCACTTGCACACATCAACGTGTCACATGCCACATTGCCAATGCAGCAAGACAATAACAGCAGCATCAAATTCAATGAACTCGCTCGTTTACTCGAGAGAATAAACTACTACAAGAAACGGATCGATCTGCAGACGAATTATGACAAATTCGGACGGATGCTGGGTCTCAAACGGCACCAGCGCAACAGCGGTCTCACCTTCGAGGAATGCTGCACCTTCCTGCACAAGATCAAACGTGACAACTGGATAGTCAAACCGGTGCAGCAGATATGGAACAACCTCTTCGGAGAGTTCATGAACAACGGCAAACCTCGCATGACGGTCAGCGACAACACATTTTTGGAGCGATTTCTGCGGCAGAATCAGGGCGAGGAGGCCACAATTGAGGACGTGCGCAATCTCTTTGCACGGTTGCGTCAGGTCGAGGTGCCCATCGTCAGCGACGTGGGATTGCCCGACGATCCATACCGGCTGGACAAGGCGCATTTCGAGGCCTTCCTCTACAGCACCGAGAATGATGCGTTTGACCCGTCGCGTGAAAAGTACTCCAGAAAGCGAATGAACAGGCCGCTGTCGGAGTACTGGATCAACAGCAGCCACAACACCTACCTAACGGGCGATCAATTTACGTCGCACTCCAGCGTTGAGATGTACTCCAACGCATTGTATCGTGGTTGCAGATGCCTCGAGCTGGACATTTGGGACGGCGACAACAATGAACCGGTGGTGTGGCACGGGCACACCATGACCACCAAAATCCTCTTCAAGGACATCATCAAGGCCATCCGCCTCTTCCTCAACTTCCATCCCGACAGCTTCCCCATCATCCTGTCGTTCGAGAATCATTGCAGCGTCGCCTACCAAGAGGTGATGGCCGAACAGCTGGTCGCCATCCTGCGTGACTGCTTGTACATACCCAGCGATGCCATCCTCACCAAACCCCTGCCATCGCCAGCGCGGTTGCGTGGAATGGTCGTCATCAAGGGTCGGCGACCTGTGCTGGATGATGACGATGGAGAAGACACCGAGTACGACTCGGACGACGAGGATGGAACAGCATCGGCCTCCGTGACGGATGATTCCAAGGTACGTGCACAGTGTGTTCCACTGCATTGCACTGCATTTCAAAAACACAGAAACTCTCCTCTCCTTCTCTGTGGTCGTCCCAGTGTTGTTGTGCAGCAACTGACCTCCATTCTTCAATCCTGCCCCCATTTTATTGCACACCCATCTCACGTTCTTACTCATTTCAACTTGAATCAATGAATGAATGAACCAATGAACCCCACAGTTACAGTACATACAAAAGCAGACGGTGCGATATGGCGTTGCACCATCACTGGCGCGCTTGACGCTGTTTCATGGAACAAAGCACAAACGATGGGAGGACAGCCTGGCCTTCCAGCCGAACCACATGCATTCCTTCTCGGAGAACAAAGTTCGCTCCATGGCACGCAAAGGAGCCGGGTTGCAGTGGACGACATACAACACAACCAACATGTCACGAACGTACCCGGCAGGATCGAGGGTCGATTCCAGCAATTACTTGCCTATACTCCCGTGGTCAGTCGGTTGTCAGATGGTGGCCTTGAACTTCCAAACTTGCGACGCGGCCTTGCGATTGAACGATGGCCGTTTCCGTCAGAATGGAGGCTGCGGGTACGTCCTGAAACCATCGACGTTGCTGGCGATGCAGAAAAAGACTGGCGAGGAGGATACGTTGCCATTGAAACTGTCCGTCAAGATCCTGAGCGGATCCTGCCTGCCCAAACCAAAGGGCGCCGCGTCCGGCGACTGCATCAACCCGTACGTGCGGGTCTCCGTGTTTGACGTGAAGAACGGCGACAAGGAGACCTGCACGACGTTCTCTACCAACCCAGTGTACAAGAACGGATTCTTCCCCATTTGGAACGAGGGGGTATTCCGATTCCTGGTGGAGAACTGGGCCGCTGCCATGATCCAGCTATCCGTGTACAACAAGGACGTTGGTAAGGACGACTTCATCGCCAGCGCATCCATCCCCATCTCCTGCCTGCGGCGTGGATTGCGGAGCGTTAAATTGTTCGATGCTTCCAACAGCACGAGCGGGGCATTCGACTTTGCATCGCTGCTGATCGAAGTCAAGACGAAGAACGTAATGGGTGAGATATGACATATTTAACTCTAGCAATACGACTATAGAGCCATGATAGAAGAACTGTGCGGATGCACGCTATTGATATTCCTGAAACTGTTGATATAATAGTTGGGTGCCTGCGCCACAGTTAGTACCGCCTCAATCCGCACGCCTTCTCGGAGCTCTTTTTCTTCTTGCCGCGTCGTTCCCTGCCCTTGGCGGAGTTGGGATTGCGGCGACCGAATCCCACCTTGATGTCCTCCACGCTGACCACGCCCTTGCTGTTGCAGCCGACGCTGGTGGCGATATCGCGACCGAACATGGATTGCGCCGAGGACCGCGACTGACCGCCGGATCGGATCTTGACCTTCTGGTTCCAGACACCCGTCAGCATCTGGTCCTCGCGCAGCAGGAGGTCGCCCTGGAAGCGGTTGCCTGAGCCGGCCTTGGGCAGGGAGAACTTGGTGCCGCGCAGGTTGTGCTGGTAATTCTTCTTGAGATGGACCCGCAGACGTCCCGTCTTGCCGTCGACGCTGGCTGCGATGCGGTGCATCATGTCGCTGCCGCAGTGCGCGCAGAACATGCGCTTCATGTTGTGGAGGGTGGGGTTGTTCTGGTTGGCCGTGTCGGCGTAGATCTTGAAGCACGCACCGCAGCGCATGACCCAGGATTTGAGCTTGCGGATCTTCATGCCGTCGACGGAGAGCAGCTCCAGGTTCATTTGGAGGATCACGTTTTGCATGGCGAAATCCGTGGTCGTGCAGGCTGTTCGCATGGTGATGGGAGGTCCGGTCTCCTTCTGGGTGGCGCGTGGTTGGTCACCCGGTTTGCGGGTGGGGTCGAGGATGCCGGATGATTTCATGCTACGGATGTCCGCCGTGGATGTGATCCATCCCTCGCCATCGTCTTCGATTTGATCTTCCTGTCCCCCCATACCACCGATGATGCGGGATTGCGTTGACTTTGGTTTGGTGCTGGTGGCTGATGTTGGTTGTGGAGCTTCGTTCATCTCGTCATCGGCATCATCATCGTCGTCGTTGTTTTCATCAATTGATGACGCTGTCGCTGCTGCCTTCTTTTTGGCAGGCTTCGGCTTCATCAATTTGCCATACTTGCGGAAAGAATTGTAGGTCTTGCCAGATTTGGAGACTTGCTGCAGCGATGTCTTCTTGCGCTGCTCCAACTCTTCCTTGGTGAAGCCATGCGACTCCAACGATGTGTCATTCGAGGCAGCAGCAGCATCAGCCGCAACGTCGATGTTGTTTGGCTGCACGTCAGGTTCCGCTTCATCGTCGCTGCCTTCGTATGGCACCGTAGAGGCCGCACCAAGGCTCGGGAAATCCATCTGAAGCTCTTCCTCCACCGTCTTGCCTGGCTGCGGTGCGCCGATCGTGAATGCTGGCGTTTGGGGTTGGTGCTGCTGCTCCATGACGGAGACATCGAAATCATCCTCGTCATCTTCGGCATCGCTGAACTGTCCGTCACCCGCAGTCGATGGCCTATCCTGAACGAGTTTCATTTTCCCGAACGGCGCGCTCAGGTCCTTCACATCAGATGCCTTCATCGGAGATGCGGTGACTTTTGGGAGACTGGCACTCGCCTTGTTGGGATTGACGAGCATGGCCCATGACTTCGGCCCCGGCTTGGACGCGGGAGGAGGTGTTGCTGGTTGAGCAGAACCTCCCTGCTTCTCTTTTGCGACCGGATTCGTTTGACTTTGATCGCCTTGAATGACATCGTTCTCTTCATCCTCGCTATCTTCTTCAACGATATCAACATCTTCAATGGCAGCTCCTGATTGGAAGAATGAAACACCATCGGCCTGCTTGCTCTCACCTCCCTTCTCAGCGTTGCTACCCGCTGTTGTAGCGGCCGTTGCAGTTGCATCCTGCGCATCGCCATCACCGATACCGCCGCCCAAACTCTGAATCTTGCCAACACCCAGCTTGCGCTTCGGCGTCGTGCGCACGTGCTTCATGTCGCCGCCGCATCCTTCCTTCTCGAGATCGTACTGCAAGGCCAGAACCTGCAGATCCACGCGACTGAGACTCGTGTAATCGCCCGTCTGACGCGCAAAGTTGGTGACAGCCGCAACGGCCTCGGGCGTTGGCTCTTTCTCCTTGAGATCGAACGGCAGCTGCTGCAGATGCTGACGCGCCTTGGCGTCGCGGATCTCCTGCACGACGGCCGGCACGGTGTAGTACAGTTGCGCCTTGTGACGCAGGCTCGTCAATCCGGTCTGGCGGATGATGGGACCGGAGTCCACCACGAGGGCTCTGTACATTTGCGTCGGTCCTGTGCCGCCCGTCTTGCGCGACGTCGTGCCTGGACCCACCCAGCTCATGGCTGTCTGTCTGCCTGTCTATGGTGTTGGGGCTATTTATCCTTGCACTTCCACTGGCGCTTGCACCAATACGGTACGATAAGATCCAAGTATGGTGCTACCTGTACGTCAGGATGGCAGTCCGAGTATGAAAGAACCCTTCGGATGCAGCAAGAGATGTGGATGCAGACTGATTTTGTGGGATGCACATCGTGGCTTGTAGCAACGTCGTGGAAACGGAAACAACGTGGAAACAGCAACATCGTGGAAGGAGAAATGAAAATGAGGAAAGTGTCGTTATTGTTGTTGGTTTCTCGCATCTCACGTCTGATCGTCAACCGAAATCAAGTTCTTCAACACCGACTCAGTGGATTCAAATTGTCCAACCAACGAATTCTTGTGACGGGGAGCAAACAGCACAACAACGGATCGGATGAGTCGGATTGGAACAGAACATGCAGACAGAACATGCAAACAGAACATGAAGAACAGATCCGCCCCACCAAGTGCCACGCACGCACGCAACTGCGAGGCCACAGCCGAATCCGCTCCTCCGCACGACAGCCAGCGAATGGCACAACCAAAAACAAACGAAAAACGAACGACCACGACACAAAATTCCTGTTTGTGTTGAAAGATCGCTTCCAACACAACCACGCGAAGACCTCCTCCATCGGACTCGTCCTCGACAGGCTTTTGTGCACCCGCCGCCGCCCCAGTTCGCCGCACCACACGCGGTTTCTGCCGGCTGCAGGACTGGCAATACGCGACTTAACAGATATTAGCCGCCAGTAAACCAGATGACAACAGCAAGCACAATGTCCGTGTAGAGACGACAAATAAGAATGGCGGTGGGAACCGCCACAATCGGCAAAACACACACGCACAAATGCACGTTGCACAACAAGGATTCCATCGCGCTCGCAAATCAACAAAGTGCTTCCACGATCGTGACACAAAATTGGTTGAATTCAAGACCTCATTGCTGTGCTTCTCCCATCAACAACTCCATCTCTCGGTCTCTCGATCTCCGACTCTTTGGTGCGGGTCTGTGTCGGTGGATTGGATCTCTCTGCGAGAACAAGCATTCTCTCAACCTCTCTCTCTGGCTTGTTGGCGGCATCCATCTCATCAGCGGTGCAACTGTTGCGAACAACGTTGCGTTGGATCGCAGCATCACCATGACGATGACGGGAGATCCAAGTGCTACTGTCGCTGTTGCCGTTGCAGCTGCGAAGCCCACTTCGATTGCGAATCATGTCGATCCTGCAATTGTGGGGAACGGCGAGGCCACCAAAGAAGCCGAGGTCGTGACACGAGCAACGGCGGCCCCATCGACAGCCAACCAAAGTGGGCAAAAAGATCAAAATCATGCGAACGCACAACCGAGCACCAATGGGAATGATGCCACCCATCAAGGTACTGTCGCCACCACTACCACAACAAATAGCAACAACAACAACAGCGATACGACCATGAGCATCGCGGCCGCCTCGAATGCGGATGCCGTTAAAGCTGCTGCAGCAGCGGCCGCTGCGGCCTTTGTGGCGGCTGCAACGCCTGTTTTGGGTGCACCGTCCATAGTCGCAGACAAGGCCGGAGTGGAGGCTGCCGTGGAAGCCGCGGCGGCTGTTGCAGCGGATGGCGATGGCAACATTAATGTCGATGCGAGTGTCGTTCAGGCGGCCAGCGCAGCGGCAGAGGCATCCAGCAGCAGTCAGGCCAATGCGTCCAACGATGTTGCGGGTGCCATTGATGCCGTTCCAGTCATGAAGGATGCGCATGTGAACATGGCAATGAACGCAGACATGACCACCAACATGCCAATTGTTCAAGGGGGCCGTCCACAAAATGTGACCAACGCAGATTCAACTGCAGTGCCGATCAATTCTTCACCTCCGACCGCAGTCGCACAATCCGCAACGCAACACGCCTATCAACAACCAGGCCATGTCCAACTCAATAATAAGGGCAGCGATGCAATGCAGCTTGATCCAACGCAGAACTACCAGCCCTTCCAACAACATCATGTCCAACAGCAGGGAGAGGGTCACATCTTGAATCAATATCAACAGGCACAGTCCCAACCGCCGCCGCAGCTTCAATATCAGCAGCAACAACAACAACAGCAATCTCAATTTCATGAGAATGGTCTCCATCCAGTTCAAGGCGCCGAGGAATTCGTTGGGACGGTGGTACACCCTGCAGACGCTGATGTGGACGCTGAAGCCGTCGCCTTGGCAACCATGCAAGAGGCAGCTGTCATCATGATGGCGCCTCCTCCTCCCATCAATGGAGCCCCAACAACGGTAGTGCCAGCAACGCCAGTGACAGCAACACCCATCGCAACAGTTGTAGTCGCAGAAGCAACGCCAGTGGTGGCAGCAACGGCAGTACAGGATAACGCGCAGACAACACAGCCAATGCCAACCGTAATCGCGAACGCAGCAACATCGACATTGGCACTGAGCAGCATTCCAGATACAAACGGCAACGCCAACCTCGGTGTCGGTGTCAATGCAGTCCACAACACAAACGCGAATGGTATCCCACCCACGATGTTGGACATGCCGAATCAACCACAGCAGTTTCAAAATGTGGATCTCAGCACAAACGCAGGGGCCTTTGGAACTCCGATAAAGGGGAACAAGCGCCCGCATCCCGGCGCGAATCAACATGCTCCAACCAACATGGATGGCAATGCAACAGCTTCTGTTGCCACGCCAGTAACCGTGCATGCCACAAACGTCCAACAGCCCGTAGTGACTACAACCACCACACCGCGCAAACGACAGAGACGTCCTCCAACTCGCGTGCCCTGGGAGGTTCGTATGGCAGAATTGGCCAAGTACAAACAGGAGCACGGGAACCTCCTCATTCCCATCCGCTACAAGCTCAACCCCAGCCTCGGAAAGTTCGTGCACAACACGCGCGAACAGTACAAACTCTACCACCACCTTTCGCCTGTCGGATATCAGAAATCCTGCTCCCTCACGCCCGATCGCGTTGCGCAGCTCGAGACGATGGGTTTCGTGTGGAGCACGCAGCGCGGCAAGCACCAGGAGCAGGAATGGCAGACCCGGTTCCAGCAACTTCAGCAGTACAAGAAGGACAACGGGCATTGTCTTGTGCCGCATGGATATCCGCCCGATCCGAGCTTTGCCGAATGGGTGCATCGGCAGCGAACGACCTACATTCATTGGAAGAAGCGACGCGATAAGCAGAAAATCGCAGAGGAGCAGCTTCAGCAACCATCAGAAGGACAACATGCACAGCAGGAACAGCAAGACGCAACTGATGCAACAGATGTGACTCAACCAGGTGCGGAACAGACACCCATTTCTGGACAACAACAGCAGCAGCAAACAGCAGAGCAGACGCAACCACAGACCCCAACGCAACAAGCACCAAATGCCGTGCAAGAACAACCACAAACATCATCACCAACATCGCCTCTCCTCCCAACCAAAGTCAATGCCGCCCGGCGAAAGCAACGCAGAGAATCAGAAGACCGCATCGCCCATCGCATGCAGCAGCTGCAGGACTTGGGATTCAAGTTCCAGGTCCATTCTGACAAGTGGATGGATCATTGGCACCGCCTCAAGGCCTACCGCGACGCGAATGGTGATTGCCTTGTGCCCACCCATTACGCGCAAGACAACAAGTTGGGACGGTGGGTGCACACACAACGGCATCAGCGGCGGTTGTGGAAGAAGGGTGGGAAATCGTAAGTCTTCACATTGTGTTGTGGTTGATGTTGTTATCTCTTGTCGTTCATTGTACGCTCATTCCATACTCATTCCATACTCACTCCACACCCACGTCACACCCACCGCTCTCTGCAGCTCCATGACGCAACACCGCGAGGACATGCTGAACGAACTGAACTTCGCGTGGGACGTGCGCAATCCCTTGGACAGACCCCGCAAGACATGGTTGCAGTACTACGACGAACTGACATCGTGCGACAGCTTCGTGGTGTGCCCCAAGGAGAATCCGCTGCTGCACGCGTGGGTATATGAACAAAAATACCGGTTGAAATGGATCAGCCAGCACGGCGACACGGCGGCCATGACGAGCACGAAGGAGCAGATGATGAATCGCATGAGCGCGGATCGTATTCGGAAGTTGGCGGAGGTTGGGTTCACGAAGGAGGCCATCATCCATCCGCAATCGCCGGCAAAACCCCAGCAGCGCAACGCAAGCACCAGCAACGAATGAACCCACCATAGTAGCAGAGCATGATACCCGTGGTGGTTCGTTGTCACATAGGTCATATTAGAATCTACTAGTACAGGGGATATAAGTAAGAGTATTGGAATGGCAAGTGGATAGTCATGTCGCGCTCAAACTTCCGCCGTAATGGGCTCGAGCTGAAGCTCCAGGCTGCCGATGGTCCCGTCCGTCTGCGCCCAGCTGTCCGCGTCGGATTCGGAGGTGCTGTCGGGAATCCCCTGCATGGTCATGCCGTATCCTGGACGCGGGTGCGCCTGACGTCCGTGGATCCCCATGAGCTGGTCCTTGAAGGAGTTCCCGAAATCGAATTCCATCGGATCCTGGGGCTGGTGCTGCTGCTGGTAACTGCCGCTGCTGTTGGGGCTGATGCCGTGCAGGTTGCCTATCTGCTGCGTCTCATCTGGGTCGAATTCCTGCGTGGGGACGACGCCTCCGTCCTCCATGGAGAGAGTGATCTGCGGGGCGTCAAAGTCCTCGGCATCGTGGCTCTTGCTCTCCGTGTTGGTTGGGTTCGGATGCTGGAACTGGAGGTCTGACTTGCTGAGGGCGAATTCTGTGTCCCGTTGGTCGTGGTAGGCCTGTCGTCTTCTCCAGAGGACGAGGAGGATGCCCAGGAAGGCCATGACGAAGGCTGCCACGAGCAATCCGCCGACGATGGTGATGGTGTTTCCGTCATCGGACTGCGCAATCGGTTGCGGGTCCTTCTCGATGGATTGCGGCGGCGCGAGCTCGTCCCTTCCCGCGTCACCCCCTTGATTTGGATCCTTGACCGGAGCCCCGATGTACTTGACCCTGACAGAGGAGTTCGTGAGGTCCATTTCATCGACGATGGTGGCGATCTGCTCTGTGACTGCTGGCAGATCCGGGTCCTTCATGGGAAGGACGACCTTAACATCGACCTGTCCCTCGTAGAACCCGCAATCTTCTCCTGCAACTGACGATAGCTCTCTGCATGTTTCTGTGTAGGCATGCGGCGGAGGAATGAAATGCAGAGCAGGGTGGTTTTGAGCGGATAAATGAAGTTGAGTAAATAAATGAAGTTGAATGGATGAAAGATAGAGAGGGGAGTGGGTAATTGTGAGTAAAGAACAGGTATGGATATGGATTGGCATGTACGCTGAGCATTTGCACACAGTGCAGTCTGCGATGTTAGACGAGATGGGTTCGCCAATCTGTCAGATCTGCCGTCCGAGTACACATGGTTCGATTGGCCTCCACAAGAGTGAGTGATCGATCGTTCCTTCTCCCTCACATTGTGCATCTCTCGCAATGCAGAATCAAGGACTGATCCAATTCGTCTTTCATTGGACACACACACGCTGCATATCAGCGACAGCAACACGCCACTGATACGATACATACCAAACATCTCCACCTTGCGAAACTGGGCCGGCCGCGATGTGAAGTCCACCACCCAATCCGTGTTAACGCGCTCGAAGCACGCCTGATCCTGCTCGAATCCGTAGGCCTTGGCCATGCCCTGCAGGAACTGCTGACGCACGGCCTCCAAGCCCACGGCAACTTCATTGGCCGAATCCGGCACGGACATGTCGAAGTAGAAGGTCATGGAGGCGTCGCCCAGCGTGTTGACCGACACGATGCGTTCGCACGTGTATCCGATGAGGTTGTCGGTGGTGTCCTGCAGGAAGACTGGCTTCGGAGTTTCCGTCATGGTGGCTGTGTATTCTCTTTTCTTGCTGCTGTTGTGCTTTCTTGTTGGCTGTTGCTTGGTCAATGTCACAATTGTGCGACAACTGTATGTGTTCCTATGATGATTGTATGTATGTGTATTTGTCGGAGACAAGTTCGATGGAGCACTCTCTCCAGAAGCAAACGGAGACTGAAGGTCTTTTGCTGCTTCGTGTTGTCTTGTTGCTGCGTGGTTTCCTGTGACTGCGCTTCAGATGGGACGTGGTGTTGTCGTTGGCAGCATTAACTGATCAGGACAACAGCTTTGGTGTGACGGTTGATGAGCTGAGAGGAACGTTGCAATTCCAGACCTGGCAAATAATGCTGCTGCTTATGCTTAGGCTGATGATAATGCCAATGCTTGTGCTGATCGCCAGTCCTCGATGCAAATGAAGACGGTGATTGAGTGATCGAATGATAGTGATGGTGATAGTGATAGTGAGGGTGAAGGTTGCAGGCGCTTCGCCAATCGTTTGTGTGATGCTGTTGTCGAACGTGTTGTTCCTTGTTTACTCAACTCGCTTACAATTCCGACACTGTGGTTATTGCTGTAGCATACAGAGCACTGGAATGGTTCGAGTATCCCCTTATTGATCGGTTGCTCGTCGGATTGCGCGCGAAATGGAGATGTTTGTCGTTTCTTGCTGTCGTTTCTTGGTTGTCCTTTTTTCTTTGTCGTCTCCGTTGCGTTAGCTTGACTTCGGCGAATTGCGTGTTTGTGCGATGCGTTTCCCTCTCCTCGCGCTTTTGTCGTTGTCCGTCGCCGTGCTCATCCAATCGTGTGAGTTGCGCTTCTTGGCCATTGCCGTGTCTGTTTGCACGCAAGCGAGTGTCGCAACAGCCATTCCAGGCGGTTTCTTATCCTTTCACTGTGCCGCGCAAAGAGCTTCTTCACCACTTTGCGGCCAACCGCGTGCCAACGGTTCCGGTCACATGTATTTCAAGTATATGCGTCCACGAATATAAATATTAACAGTCACATCGAAGAAACTTGGTCGCAAACGGAATCAAGTCCATCTGGTCGATTCACCACTGCTGACGTCATCGTTCGAAAGCGAATCCGAAGAAATCGACAATCAAACAAACAACGAAACGAAATCGAGAACCACGAAGACGTCGACAGGATCGTGTTCGACCATGGCGCAGCGATAATGATCGTGCCGTTCCACACGCTGCGTGTGATTGCTCACAATCCCAATCCATGCCTTTCAGACCCAAGGCAATCAACAGCGGCCCAGCGCAGACCAGAGACGACACCATCCAACAACAGCGGCTGTGACATGAAGACTAGCACTCAATCGCGGAGGAGGGACTGCTCACACGGCATCCTTCTTGTCTCCACGATCCTTGTGGCAGCCTTCCTCTCCGTCATCCAGCCTGCCCACAGCTTCACCACTATGGTGCCTCGGCATCATTGCACATCGCCAGCATCAACACAAGCAGTATCAACATCGTCATCGTCATCATCATCGGCGCTCGATTGCATCTGCATTCATTGCAAACACGTGACGAACTGCGAGGCCTACCATTTCGTGGAAACCAAACACGATCAGCCGCACATGACCGAAAACCCCACGTTCACACCGCGCGATGGCAGCCCCACGATCCACGTCAATATTCGCAACGCTCGCGCCGACGACGAGACGCAGCGCATGTGGCGTGAGCATGCCTCCGAGACCGAGAAAGCGCAGGCCAACGGCGATGTGCTGGTGGGAGAAACCAAGTACGATCTGGGATCGCACACGACGATGGAATATGATGTCGTGGGATGCCAGGATTTCGTTCAGGATCAAGATGCGTGGGTGCGCAACATGCCGGAGGAGATACGCCTTGCCAATCCGTATTTTGTGCCGACGTGAACAGCCAAGATAAATGGTGGTTCTTGACGATGCTGTGTATGCTGGAACACTACGTACGTTTCATTCCGCTGGCATATTAGTACAATACCATGGATTCAATACAACTACTATCCACAGAAAATAGGAACATGATTTGAGAGAAGCAGTCATGTGAAAGTGCGCCATTCTATTTTATTATACAATATATCAGTGGATCAGAGCACAGCAGGACAGTAAAGTGTCATGCTCTCTCATGGTTGCGGACATGACTCGTTGCCCCTTGAAATAGCCTTGCCAAATTCTCTCGGCCATGTGACGATGCGTTCCAAGAAATGATTGATGCTCCGGAAGGCTCTGCAACAATCCTCGAATGGCTGTGGTATGTGCGTTAGCAAGATGGCCGTGGTTTCGTAGTGATCCCCGAAAGGCACATAGTGTGTGTGGTAAGTATCCGTGCAGGATCGATCACGGCAATGCCAATGGCAATTGATTCATTGTGTGTGTGGATGGGTGAGTGGAATGAATGAATGAGTGCGTTTGGATGAAACATGCCGTGTGATGCGAATGAGTGACCTCTCCGTCCATCTATCCATCCATACATCTATCTATCCATACATCTATCCACACGAGAAACGCCAACGTACCTGCAACAGGATCCACAGGAAGGAAACAAAGGCTGCCAGCGGCCATACCAAAAATATCAGAATCAGGATCCATAGGATGGACATGCAAATGTGGTTGCCGCGAGCCATGTTGCCTGTGTTCGTATGGTGTAATACGTAGGTGGAATAGTGGTGGAATGGACATGTACTATTATAATGTGTCGAGAACAAAAGCAAGGTGAATGGCTTTGTGTGTTGTGCAGCGTTGTGTGGTGAGATCGTCTTTGCCATCACGTTTTGCACAAAGCCACAACGCATGCCATCACACATCACAAATGACACAGGTTTTTGGCGCCAAACTGTGCGCAAAACTCTTCCCTGTTTCTCCATCCATGTCGTCTCCGACACATGATGAGACTCCAACCACATGCAATGCTTCCAACACGATTGAGGTGCTCACATCTTTCGCGAAAGATGGCAACAACATTGTCAACAACAATGACGGCGCTATCGAAAGAGCACACACCTGTTGCGTGCGCATTGGCACTGCAGCCACCTACTATACTCACTTTGGTAATACTCACTTGCTTGCATCGTTCACGCAACACTCAGGAATTGATCATGATGAGGCAGACGACTCTGCGAGGATGGATGTGCTCAGGATCATGTCGAGGTAGCAGCTGTGTTGTGTCAACGTCCGAGCAATGGATTGTTGACTGTGGAACCTCCTGGTGAACATGTCGAACAGAGAGAGGACCGTTTTGCTTTGATCAGTCCTGGCACAGTTGGGCAATATTATACAATAGAATAGATCGTATTCTACACAGTTTCAAGAAAGCTCCAAGTTGGCACGTGGAGCATGTCGTGTTGTTGATAATGGTGCGGTGCCACGTGCGATTCCTGCCGAAGACCAGCCAATAGCATTGTGCACCCTTCCACTCTTCTCTCTGGCTCGTATGGTAGAGTGGTTTGTCGATACCGTGGTTACCATGGCATCTGCTGCGATAGTCCGAGTATACTGCAGTGATGAATTTTGAGAGAGGCAGAGCTTGCGGCCGATGTCGCTCATTTCCGATGAATGACGCCAATGAAGCCCTTCCCGTATCGGACCAGACTGCGAGTTGCATACATTATACGTAAAATACAACGATACCAGTCTGTTACTCTCCAGAGTAGCTTGAATATCCCGACAGCTTTGTTCTATTGCATTGTAACAGAATCCTGTCGCCATCCCGCTTTGCCGCTCTTCCGACGGCTCCAGTCCACGTCACATTCATGCCTCCCTTCCAAAAGAAGACGAGGTCACCTCCGCATCAAAACTGTATTCACAGACCATTGCCATCGCTGTCAGAGAAGGACAGCGCCAACGTCTTTCGCAATGTGCGCAATTGTTGCACAGACCGCGCGACGTTGTACGATCCATCAAATGGATCTCTCAGATCGTAAATGACGATCGCCAGCGCAGTGAAGGCACCGACCAGAGCTGTGTGTGCAGGAAGAGAATGAAAAAAATGAAGAATCAATGCTGTGAGTGGACCTTCTACTCTCGGTGCATGAATCACACTCTGCCATGTCAGTCAATTAGAAGACAACATGCTCTCCCTTCAGTTCTCCACAAAATCAACGTACCGGCCCACAACAATCGCAACTGCACCGAATTAAAGAACACCAGAAGTTCTTGATCTGTCTCGATGAGAAACGCCATCAGAATGCATCCTGCCAATGCGGACACGATGGTGTAATGCAGGATTGGAAAGGTGGACTGCATTGCGGTCATGCGTTTGGATCGTTCCTCCATCAATACCTGGATGGCGGTGTAGCTTTGACCCAGGATGGGATCGGATGGCGAGTGCTCAACTTGGTCATGGGTTTGGTAGCCCACATTGGCGGTGCCTGCAACCTGCTTTCGCACGCTGAGCTGATTGAGCTCGTGCAGGATGCCGGTCAGCTCGCTGTCCATGGAGTGTCGGCGCCAGGTCTCCTGCGCATGCTGACACTCGGAGAGAATCCGCGACGTGTACTGCACGAGGTACCGTCGGATCTTATCCTGGACAGGTCCGCTGGGAAAGGAGTCGAACATGGTTTGCAGCATGCGAATTTGGCTGGCTTCGAGGTTGAATGATGTGCGGATGCTGACCTGCCGCTCTCGCAACGTCGAGATGGTGACGGAAATGAGCGTCGCGAACAGGATGGAGACGGCCGGCAGGACGATGCCGTTGAGGGCGGGCGTGATGATCTGCGCGCGGAAGACTCCGCCGTCGACCTCCACCCAGTTGTGTCGTGACAGCGCATCCATCGTCGTGGTGAACAGTTTGGCGGTTGGTGTGTAGAACGAGTAGGCCAGACACGGGAAGATGACGGGCGTCCACATCATGGCTATCTCCATCGCTTTCGCGAGCATCGTTGGCTCCAGGCGGCTCGATTCTGGGTTGAGCTCGCACACATCGAGATGGAAATCATAGACTCCATCTTCATTGTCGAAATACATGCTTCTAGCATCGTCGAAATCGCCGTTGACGGTACTAACGATGCCATCAAAGATCTGTGACTGTCGTTGCAACGCCCTTGCTTCCACCGCGGCCATAGACGATGTTGTGTCGGAGGCCTCCATCCTTTCATTGCTTTTCGGAGTAGGAAAATGGAACATGTTGCTGCTCCTGTCACGCTGGCGTCGCAAGTTGATGTCATCATCCATGTTGCCTTCTCTGGGCGAAGAGTTCACGCCATGATGCAACGGAACTCGTGCATTGAATGGGCCATGGTATTGGTGCGACGATGACGATGACGATGGTGACGCCGGCGCATGTCTGCGAATTGCTCTTGTGAACTGTGGTGCGAATGCCGCTGTCGATGCTGTCGATGATGCTGCCACCAGAGCAATGAAGGAATAGACAACGATCTTTTTGGATCGGTCTTGCGTCCGTCTCATGATGCTTTGTCGGTGTGGACTCTCGATGTTGATGCTGCTGCTGCTACTACTATTGTGCGAGAGTCAGACACGAGAGTGTGCAACGAAGACTCGCCCACAAACCAATTCTGATGACGACGTTGCTGTTTCTTGGCTTCAGTTGTTTGCGCCTCAGGAGAATGGCGATGATCTGGTTGCAGTGGCGTTTCTCTCCCTTGAAGGCGTGCCTTCTCTTGATGTGTTCTGCATCTTTGGATGTGATCCGTCAACATCCGTGTCGCCATGTCGAAGAAGGATCCATGTTCGCGAGTAACAAACTGCAACCAACGACGCTGTGGTGATGTCTGCCAGCTGTTTGTTTGGACGTTGCGCAACGGTTTTGATTGGCGGGATGCAGAGGAACTGGTATCATGAATCTGGTTCTCGAAACAAGAGTACTGCTTAGATAGTACTCGTAGTAAGTTGCTAAACCACGAGTTGTCGATCTTTCTCATTTTCTGTTTCTCGAGAGAGAAAGAGCAAGCTCCTTCACACAATCATAGCAGCACTGGCATCTGATGCAGCAAACAGACCGATTGATTGGTGATGTGTCCGTCGGTCGTGGCTCGTCAACGTATTATATCTTGCACATCATCCCCCTCCTCTGCGTTTTTGCATTGGGCGACGACGCTGTCTTCCACCTCGAAGGAATCAATCTGCAAAACATCAAATACAGCATGCTTGGAGCAGCAAGTCCCTCTGCGACCTCAAGTCTGTTGCGCTACAACGTGATGATCGTCCTACTATAGCAACGGCATTGTATTACAATACTTTATTATTCTAATTGTTGGTGGGCACCTATTTCACCCCTGTGCGTCGGTTGCGGACATCGTCCTCAATCTGCGCATCCAGAGTGAGACGCAGTGTGTAGAGCTGGTCGACGCATTGTGAAACTTGATACGATCCACGGAATGGTTCGATGAGGTCGTAGGCGACGATGGCGAGTGCTGAAAACGTGCCAGCGAGCATGCTGTGATTGATACATGCGTTTGAACGAGTGTGGTTGTGTCCATGAGAAAAGGGTGAGAGACAGACAGGGAGTGAGGACGTATTGAAATGAATGGCGACTTTGGATTCGGCGTGCGAAAGGATTGCACCGGTTCCGTCACATTGAGTTGTCATCTTGCATGAAGCAGAAGGAGGCCATTTTCAATCGCCCAACAACATGCAACCAACAACAACAACAACAACAAGCACACGTCGTATATCCTCTGCCATCCCATTCAGCAAGAACTCACGTCCAAAGTATCCGCAGCTGGATGGCATTGAGAAAGACCAGGAGCTGCTGATCGGTCTCGAGCAAAAATGCCAAGCAGATGGACAAGGCCAGCCCAATGACGATGGCGTAATGCAACGGCGGGAATCCCGACCGCAACGCCGATATGCGTTTGGCGCGCTCCTCGAATAGCTTGGAACACACGGAGTAGCATTGGCCGATGATGGTGTCGGGGATGCGCTCGTTGAAGGCGAGCTGGTTGAGCTCCTTGAGCACGCCGTTGAGCTCGCTGTCGATGCTGCCTCTCAATTCGGGCACCACGACGGTTGGCTGGCTTTCGGCGATGAGCCGCGAGACGTACTGCATCATGTACCTGCGGCATTTGGTGGTGTCGCAGATGGGACGCGGGACGGAGTCCAGCAAGGATTGCAGCATGCGCAGCTGTCCGGCCTCCATGTTGAGCGAGTTGCTGATCTTTGCCTGTCGATCGCGCAAGGTGGATACGGTGGTGCCTGTGAGGGTGGCGAAGAGGATGGAAATCGACGGCACCACCACGCCGTTGATGGCGGGCGCGATAATCTTGGCCTGGTAGGCACCGCCATCCACGGCAACCCAATTCCGATTGGCGATGAGCTCGATGACGTGCGCAAATTCCTTGGCCAATGGATCGTACGTGAGGTAGGCCAACACAGGAATGAAGATGGGCACCATCTGCAGGAACGACTCGAGGCCATTGAAGAACTGCGCCTCCATTTCCGTCATTTGCATGGTGGCCGCATAGCGCATATCCGCTTCTTCCACGGCCTCATCGTCCTGCAGGTCAAGATCCACGAAGGCATCCACCTCCAGCAGGACAGGGTCCGCAAGCTGGCGTGGGTCTGAGATCGCCGCTAATGAACGTGCGCGTCTGCGCGAGTACAATTGGAGGCTCGTCCTGCCATCGCGATGGTGTCGATATTGCTGTGGCTGTTGGCTATGCCTTTGCAATTGGCCGTCATTCATGTCGCCATGGTTGATGCCATTGAAGTTGTTGATTTTGAATGTGGTGGTGGTGGAACTGGACGCACTCGAACTTGGACCCGTGGTGAAGCTTGGCTTGAAGCCACCCACTTGAACTTGGAATGCGCAGACCGAAGACGCCGAGCGTTTGCATGCGACGATGGTAAGGAGCAGCAACAACGCCGCTTGCGCCTTGGTGAGGATCGGAGAAACCGATTGCTTTCGTGTCCGCCTTCGTCGTTGTCGTTGTCGCTGCCTAGTTCTTTGCGATTTCGTTTGTAGCTGCAACCATGACAGTTCTTGTCGGTGGTGTAAGTTGTCCATGCTGTCCATGCTGTTTATGTCAAAGTCTGGTGTATTGCAACGAATGCGGTGTCCAGTGATGGTATGTGATGTTATCTGACGGGAGAAAGTGAGGAACGCAACGTTCTCCAAGGTGTGGCATCAATGCACCAACTCCACCTCACCAACCCAATCACCGGCTTCAATGATGACAATGACGACCTCTTGACAAGCGGGTGGGGTATTGCACAAGATCGAAGAGGGCTTGGCACCGAAAGTGATGTGTTGGTGGATGCAAATACACGGAATAGATCGTGTACACTGCGAGACAAGTACGCGTTTCTGACAAGTTACGGAACTATGGTGTTTCTCCACGACAACAGCGCAACAAGGAACAACGATTCGACCACAACGAAGAACTCCAAAAGAACGGAAGAAATCGGAGTCGGAAATGTCATGGTTGCGTGGTGTGGTTTTGCATCACGTGGCATCATCGGAATCCATTGGATTGGATTTCGGATGTGACAGCTCAGACACAAAGGCGCTGTCGCAGTTCGTGTGCGTCGGATGAATGTTGATTTGACCGTTCGCGTCACGCTGACAGCGAAACAGAATTCGTCATCAATTCGGCTTTTTTGTTCTCATCGACAGAACATTACTGATAATCGTGTGGGTCGATTTGACCACATCGAACGCAATGGTATCTTGGGTTCTGATTGCCTCCAGATCTTTTTCGCGAAGATCAAGCGGAAGCCAACAATGAGAAACGCTTGATGACACACATTTTGCTGCACCCACAGTATCTACAACAGCAGAGACATCATGGTTGCACCACAAGAGTCCAACCCCTCTCCAGACTCTCTCAGAAGTCCGCCTCCAAACATACCACAGCAGGAGCGAAGGCACAAACGCAGGCATCAGAGATCTCAAGCAGAGAAAGCAAACAAAGGCAACGGCAATCAATCGACTTCTGTTCGGAGTCACTAACATTCACAATGGCAAGCCTCACCTGGTGTCCAATAACATCACGGATGCTTTGCCTCTCCATCCTGGAAATCAAGAAGACACCAGGTCGGTTCAACGGAGAATGGCCGCTCGTCATTGAGGAATTCAACAGGCGGATCAACGAATACAACGAAAGAATGGCCCGAGAAGAGACGAGCGGAGGCAGCACCAACACCAGCGATGCTGAAGCAGCGGCTGGTCGAAGACTGCCCCGCTCAACACAAGACAGTGTCAGGGGCTTCTTCTCCATCGTAAGGCGCAGCATTGTCGAACTCCGCAAGTGCCGTCCATCCACCCCTCACCTTTCTAAAGATGCCGAACTCCAATGGATTGCAGATTGTAGGAAATCATCTCGTGGCGCACTCAAAAACCGTTTCGTAAGTATTGAGACCCTCGTCGAGTGCTGGGACATCCTCAAAGATGCTCCGCAGATTGCTGAAATCTCCCCGCCTGCATCTGTCCAAGCCAGGTCCAGTTCACAACCACCGCCCCACCGTCTACACACCGTGTCATCCAATCAGGCGCAGATATCTACAGTTGCTCGCAGCCAATGCAACGATCAATCTTTATCCCAAGATGATCAGGATAGCAACGACGATGATAGTGATGACAGCGATTATTGGGATGAAAGCGAATCAGAAGATGTCAGCATTCACGCCGTCACTCCACCACGTACCGGCGGTGAGTCAGTGTCCGCAAGTATTGGCAGCATCAGGACCGACGATACCAACGACACCATCGATCGCCATAGCAGAGATAATCAACCAAATCGAAACCGAAAGCATCCAAGGTGCGGACGCACAATTGTCCGCATCCGACGAAAGAAACGCAGACATTGCGATCAGCCTGCCATCGCTGAAACTCACCCTATCTGCAATACAAGTGACAGTTCCAGCCAAATCGATGGTGTTGATGGAAACAACGGAGGCGCATTGTCCAACGATGTGGAGACTGCTGGGACTGGCCGCGTCCCTTCTTGTCACCATTCACGTCGCGGTTCTCGGAGCAACAACCCCAGAAGCACTCGCAAGACTCCTCATCTTCGCAGCCCGCCCCCTCTAGTGAGCGAGGGTACCAAGACCATGAAGCTGCTTCAGCGCAAGATCCAGGTGGCTGAGCTCGAACACGCCTACAGCAAAATGCAACTCAAGAAGCTGAAGCTCGAGCTCGAGATTGAGAAGAAGAAACAAGAGCTGAACCGGGCACGTGATGATAGATCCTTCCTGGAGTGGGACTAGCGGGTGGCCAGCTTGCCACATGCATTTATACATGTACGCATGCATGGATGAACGAGGAAATTCAAGATGTGAGAAAGACGTCGGATTCGGGTGGACTACTCGCATTTGCACTTGTGAAGAGTCCGTAGAGCGTGGGATGTGCGGGCATCTGCCCTGTCGTTCTTCGATCACTGCGGCCTCGCCTTGGCACGAGTTGTGGGCTTTCATCATGTTGCTGTTTCGTCCTGTGTTACATACTACTGTTCCATAGTACATATTATATGTATGTTGGAAAGATCTGTGGCTTGGTGGATACTGGGGGGCAGGCGTTGTCGTACATATGTAGCATAGTTTATTGGTGGTGCTCAATGAATGCAGCTATGGTACAATTCAAATCGGAAGGGACAGTGCGATGGGTGGAATGGTTCTGGAAGTGGTTTCTGGTCCATTGAATCGAGCGAGTGTCATCCCATTCATGAAAGTACGCACGAAGGAGACGAGAAGGAGCGTCGCAGGTGCAAAAAAAAAAATGCGCTCCTTCTGCCACATCAACGCACGTTCGCAGCATCACAAAACAACGCCAACCAATGCCGCCAACCGCCAATCCAAAAGAGGCGCTGCATTCAAACGGACATAGGTACACTCCTCGCAAGATGGCATCAATGCCAACACGTCCAGTGCCAAGTGCAGCATCAGCAACAGAAGCAGCCTGAGAGACATCACACCATCGTTGTGTCGTCGATTCTTCGGCTTCACCCTTCCAACACTATCTTCCAACCATCCTCGGACTGTCGTTCAACAACTGAGCCGAAGAACCGAGCAAGAAGAATCAGAGACGAGTGTGCCGTCGCATAGTAAGCTATCAGAGCAGATACATTTGCCCACAAACCAAGAGTCCACTTCTTGTCCACGATGGCGCTTCGCATCTGGTGTACGGTAAAAGCGCGGATGCTTTGCTATGCCTACCTGGAAATCAAGAAGGAACCAGGCGACTGCAAAACAGGAGAATGGCCCTTGATCTTCGACAGCTTCAATCGGCGAGTCGACGAATACAACGAAAGACTGACAAGAGAGGATGCAAACGGAGGTCACACCAACACCAATGATGCTGAAGCAGTGACTGATCGAAGACTGCACCGTTCAAAACTGACCAGCCTCAAGGCCTTCTTTCGCGGCATAAGGCGAAGTATTCTCGAGCTCCGCAAGTGCCGTCCATCGACCCCTCACCGAACGAAAGACGCCGAGCTTCAATGGATCACAAATGTGTATCAATCATCCTCACTGAAACACAACCGTTCTCTTGTCAGTGTTGAGTCAATTGCAGCATGCTGGGGCATCCTGAAAGATGCTCCGCAGATTGTGGAGAAATTGCCACCTGCCATCCTCTCCTCCAAATCTGGTCCGAAGCCGACACCTGCGCCGTTGCGACTCGCCGGACGCAAATCGCTTCGACTATCTGCCAATGCTCGCAGTCCCCACAAAGACGAAGCTTCATCCCCAGATCGCGAAGCCAGCAGCAATGGTGATGAAACTGGAAAAGAAACCATCGGCACTGCCAGCTCCACCGCCATGAAACCGCACAACAACGGCGAGTGCGCGAAAGATGGCAGCGTCACGAACGGCGATATCATCGATCATCACAGCAGAGACACCAAAAAGCAACGCAAACAGAAGACTCCGCGTTATCGGCGCAAAACTATCTGCGTCCGACCGCAGAAACGCAAGCGCTGGGATCAGCCTGCCAGCAATGAAACTTTCACTGTCTGCAATCCAAGCAGCAGCGACCGCGACGGCAACCTCGATCGTGTGAATGGACACAATGAAGGCGCATCGTCCACTGATAGCGGTACTGATGGGACTGGCCGCGTTATTTCTCGTCGCCACTCCCATGATCCCAGCAACGACGCCCATAGCACCAACAGTAGCAACACCAGCAACAGCAACAACAACGGTATTCCTCATCCTCGCAATCCGACCTTTCCAATGAGCAAGTGTGCGAACAAGATGAAGGTGCTTCGGCGCAAGCTACAGGTTGCGAAACTCGAACGCGCGTACACCGATCTGCGTATTCAGGAACTCGATTTGAAGCTTCGGGCCGCCAAGGCAAAGCAAGAACTGGAAGAGGCACGGGACAATCCACCAATGTGAAAGTCGACGGCGGCCAACTCTTCACAGGCATGATTGGGTGGGAAAATGAATGGGGAAAAGGAACGACTGTGGCAATAACGAGGTATTTTATCATAGGCACGAGTGCTATCGGTTTGCCGAGTGAGCGAGGTGCATAGTACACGAGCATACCACCAGGATTATGAATATGTGATCTGTTTGGAAATCCCAAGAAAAAGGTTAGGCTGTACGACTATAGTATGCGCAGCATTCGCGGCCGCACTTGTACTCGTAGTGACGCATGTGTTAGTGTATATGGTACTAGTGATTTTCTTTACGTGTAATATTGGTAAGACTGCAACGCAGACTTTCCTCCGAGGGAGAAGCATTGGTACTGACATGAGTGTCGTTGCGCAACTCATCAGAACCACCAGATGTCCTGAAGGATGCATGTATGCGCGGATGGATGTATGTATGCACGGATGGATGTATGTATGCGTGGATTGGAAACACCGAACCCCTTTTCGGTGTGCTCCTACGAAGGCATCGCCCATTGCCAACGCCTTCATGAGGCATGCGGCATTTGCCGCGTTGGTCCGGCTGCCTGGTTGTTGCTTCGCGGCACAATGCCCAGTCCCCCTGGCGTTGTTGTGATTCATCGCTGCGTCAGATGCATTGTTTTGATTTTTCCCTGTTTGGCTGCTCTCTCTCTCTTTTTCTTTTCCGCTCTCTCTCTCTCTTTTTCCCTTCCGCTCTCACTTTCTCTTCCTCGATGCGATTGATGCACGCTTTTTGCTTGGCTGAACCTCCTTCCGTTTTTGCTGGTCCGATGGAGAGTACAGCGTGCGCACCATGTTTTGCGGTTTTAGTATGGCGCTTTTTCATTTGCTCCATCTGGTTCTCCAGGATGGTGGACTTGTCCACAGCGAATGGAATGTACGGAAAGGATGTACCTTCGTAGCCCCAAGCAACTGTTCTGTGCGTACCTGCAATAGTGTATATCCGGTCTTCGCCAAAGAGAGGGTCCAGTCCGGGGTCCGCCACTGCGAGGGCATTTTCCAGGTAGTTTATCATCCTTGGGCTTGTATCCTCAGCATGATCTTTGGCTTGGATACAGATTGTTCGCAATCTGTAGGGCTTCTGGTTTGTGCCGCTGACCCGCTGCTTCACAGGGAAGGTGACGTAGGCGTCTGCGAACTCACTGCTACCTTCTGAAACTTGGATGAGTGGTGCGTTGAAGACATATGCCACGACGTATGTGGTTGTGCCTTGGGATGCGTTGGCGGGAGCGGGGATGGAGGCCGGTTTCAAGTTTTCGCCGCGTGCGCTGTGAGATGTTTTGGCGGAGTTGCCGACTTTCAATGCGGCAGTGTTCTTGGTGAGTTGGGCCACCGAGGCGTCTTGCCCGCGGTTGGATTGTACCAAGGCGTCTTGCCCGCCGTTGGATTGCTCCAAGGCGTTCCGGAGCACACATAGTTGGCGGAGTAAGTCGTGATCGACGAAAATTGAATGATGGGAATCCAACCACTCTGTGATATCGCTTTCAGTCATGTCCATCAGCGGCCAAAGATGCGCCGGGCTTCCGTTTGCATGCATGAGCTGTACATACATGTTGCGAAAAATAGCACCCGCAGTTTTTGCAGCAGCAGCGTGGATGTTGCACAATTCTTTTTCAGCAGTAGCGTTGGGGGCTACGGTGCCTTGTGCAGTAGCAGCCTTGAATTGGCCCAAGACTTGTTCAATAGCCTTGATGGCTTCCTGGGGTTGTCCACCGCGAGTATTCCCGATGGCTTCCAAGACCCATCGAGCAACATCCCTGACACTTGCCGTGGGTATGTCAGCACCAGTCTCGAGGGCATTCTCGACTTGTGTACCAGTAGCAACCTTGATGCGGTCGACGTCCGCGTTGGTCTTGACGCAAGTCATCATTGACTTGTGGAAGTACACCCCAGAAATCTTGAGGTCCTCTGAAAGTAGTGCCGAGTGGGCACCCTTGAGAGACCAAAAGAGATCGCCGGCGTCTCCATCCACAGGTTTCTCTCCACTGATCGTTGTGCATGTGTAGAGGGGCACCTCCGTCGGATGGCGATTGATTCTCATCCCGACCTTGCCCAGAGCAGCAATGATGTCTGCTTCCTGCTGCTGAACCCCGTTAGAATCGGCGGGAGCAGCAAGGACGCGCCCGTCCGTACCCTTCTTCACGACGCCGGATGCGCCGATGGCAGCCCCGACCAGCAGCGCGGTGAGGGTCTCAAAGCTGGCTGAGGTTGTTCCCATGAACGATTTCTCCGCCGGAACTTCTGGACCGCCTTGAATGAGCCAAAGGCAAAGGAGTTGCATGGCATCACTGAGCTTGAATGGCTTCGCCTGTGGCATGTTGTTACTCCTCTTTATGAATGGCATTGCAGTCACCAAACCATACGAGGCCACCAGATGCTTCATGATGGATTCGTTCATGTCGTTGTGGACGTTACCCTCCTCGTCGCCGCCCTGGACGTCAACCTGAAAGTCTTCGAAGGAGATCCCGTAATCCATGTTGTTCACTTGATCATCCGAGAGCTCGTTTGTGAAGTCTTGGTCCTGTTGGAAAAGGAGAGTGGCAAATGCTCGATATGCTGTGAGCCGTCGAAGGGACGGATTATTCTGCAACCGCCACATACCATTGCTTCCCATGAATGTGTGGAAGGTTCGAGAAAGGATGGCATTCTGCTCGTGTGGATCCTTATTGGCTTCCTTCTTGATCATGTTGTTGCTCTTTTGTTGCTGGTTTGATTCATGCATGTAGATGGAGATCATCCGCGCATTGGAATCGACAAGGGCCTTGAGAAGGGGGAACTGTGGAAGGCTATCATAGTCTGGTATGATGCTGAGTTGGTTGTTGGCACCGGCGAATTCACCGCGAAGAGTGCAGTAAACTTCTTTGGGCTGGGCCTTCGCGGAGACTTCCATGTGGTCAAAGTTGTTCATGTTGGATCCCACGGTTGCTTGCGAGACACCGGTGCCCGCGATGGAGAATAGGACGTTGATGCGGAGTGTTTTGAAAGAGTTTTTGGGCTCTGCGAGTTCGAGCGGTGTTGGGGTGCTTTCTGTGTCAGGGTGTAGAAATTGCAGTAAGTCAGTCTCATCCTCGCGGCAGCCATGCATGATGAAATGCCCCAGCAATACCCCAAACTTGGAGTAATCGCGGACAATGGCCCTGACGAGGTTTGGAAATGCCGTTGCTTCGTCGATCCCGACGACAACCTGCAGGGTCTGCACTGCACACAACCCTAGTTTTGCGCGCGCTTCGTCCAGGTCCGTCACAAATTTGAGGAGCCTCTTGAGGCTGGTTGCATCCGCGCGTAGGGTTGCTCGAACCTTCGTAGCGAGGGAAAGCAAAGCATCTCTGGCTCGGTAATCCTTCTTGATGTCATCTCGAGCATCAGCATAGGCGTTAGCAGCATGGGCGACAGCAGTACGGGCGACAGCAGTAAAGGCGTTAGCAGCAGCAGCATGGGCGTTAGCAGCAGCAGCATTGGCGTCAGCAGCATAGCGGTCAGTGCTGGCGTAGGCTGCGTGACCGTCAGGGATCAACGCCACATCCTGCTGACCCTCATAAGTTGGAATGATGGTGAAGAGAGCGTTTCTGGTGTAAGTGCTCGCCGAAAGTTCCACAGTCTTTCCGCTGCCACTCTCCTGGTAGTACACGAAAACAGTTGATTTGCTATGTGATTCCGTGCGTGGTTGGATGTAGACAGTTGCAGGAGTCTCCCTGGGATCTCCTTTGTGCCGAAAGCTGGGTGTGCCAATGAAGTACGCGGTATCTATGCCGCTGGTCGAAGCGCACTGTAGACCATGAAAGCCATTTCCGTCATTGTTGCGGATCTTCGCCAACAGGTTGAGAATTGATTGGCGCGGCTCAGCGGGTTCGATGAGGTCGCTATCGTCGTAGGGATCCTGCACAGCGGAGACGATGCACTCGGGGATTGATTTCTTGACACGAAGGAAGGCCTTGAGCCACTCTGCCAACCCGGCGTCACTAAATCCCGTAACCGTGTAGGCGGCAACACCGTCGTACAGTTCCTGAGCGTTGCATTCACGGTGCACCAGTACCAGAACGTTTCGGCGAAAGGTATCATTTTGTCCGTCGAGTTTATAATCTTCCCACTCTCGCTTCCAGAAAGGTTCATTGTCATAAAGCCCAGCATCTTGTTTCACTGATTTACGATCGTCATCTGTTGGCGGGCCAATGTCGTTCATCTTGCTGTTGACAGCCGTTCGGCGGAAGTGATTGGAGACGAAAGGGCGACAGCAACAAGAAACGGTGGAGTTCTGGTGTTGGTGTGAGTGTTGTTATGAGTGTTGGTGTCATCATTAGCGACGACAATGTTTGATTCTGCTCACCTTGTCTTGTCTTGTTCTGTCTTTGTGAGGACTCCAGTGAGGCTCCGTTCAGCTTCGATTCCTTCGGTTGTCTTCGAACCGCTTCAGATCGTATGCTATCGTGTGCTATCGTGTGCTGTCGTGTGCTGTCGTGTTGTGCAGCGGCAGCGGTACTTTTTGCTACCTGCGATGAATGAGTGTGTGTGTATATGTGTGTGCGTGCTTTCTCTGCTGCTCCACAAGTACTCCTCAACCTACCAGTACCAATACGGGGACTGTGGGGTTTGGAGAAGGTGTGGCTGCTTCTGGAGGTTGCGTGTTGTGGGTATGTCGATGTCGTTGATCATGATGATATGGCAGTGGTTGTGCTCTCTTGGATGTGTTCGCGAGCGTGGAGCGAGGAAAGTATCGAGAGAGTGACTGGCAGGCACACTCAGAGAAGGTTTGTTGTTCTTGGTGTCCTCGACTTCGTATAGTATCTGTTTGAATCCGTTTGTGCGTCTTTGTGCTGCGGCAACCACACAGCTCAGACTAACAGGACGCTCAGGTTTTGTCGCGCCATCTTCTTCTCCAACGGCGTCTTCTCGCTTGTTGTGGTGGTGGTGGCAATTCTTGCCATTTCCGGCTTCGATGCGGACAGAAGTCCACACACAACGATGGCCGTTTCGAATGGCGCCAAAACAAGTTTTGAGATCGTCTGTGGCACAGTCTGGCCTTTGTCCGTCTGTGTCGACATTCGACAAGTCCATTGAAACGTGTGTTGTTTGACTCATGTGACCATAAAGATGAATCGAGATTGTTTAATCGAATTAGTCTTGCCTCCAACATCTGTGCCTTTGCACTCGTTGAAGATGACCATGGAATGCCTTGTCTTTAAGTATAATATTTAACGAGATAGTCTATTGGTGTACAATGACCGTCTTTGTGACAATAGCTGTCTAAGTCACGAATTCATGTGATGCACAAATGACAGTGCATTTAATGCACTTCAAATGCGTTCCAGTTGTATTTAACGCACTTCAACTGCATTTAATGCACTGCAATGCTTTTTGTTGCAAGAGGAGGCATGTTCGAAGGGACTCGATGATACTTCAATCAAACGCAAGCAATGACTTCATATGTCCGAATAGCAGTCAATGATAAAGTACAAATATCAATACTTCAAACCAAGACGTCGCTGCGACATTTGCTTGCTCGAGATGTCACAAACAACAAAGAAGCACACCAAATGACAAACAGCTCTTTCGGATCGTACTAGTCGTAAACTGAAGTATTAAATACACTTGCCGGGTGTCCCAGAAAGTATCTTTTGCCGAAACATCCACAGATCTGTGGGTGTCACAAAGATTCACCAGCGAAGTTGTGGAATGCGAATCCAAATCAATCATCACCACTCTTCACAACACAACGACAACAAAGATCGAGAGGTTCGATCACATCACAACACGACACAACACAATCCATCCAAAACAGTCACCTCCATCCAACATCGCAGTTACGTATCATAGATCGTACGTCATCTCCATTGCATGGTACTGTAGTCGTAGAGACAGACAGAGAGAGAGAGGAGAGGACAGATCCCCACGTTCCCAAAGAACCGTCTTCCAAGATACAGCAGGCGCAAACGCAGCCACCCGAACTCAACGAAAGCAAGTGCACCACAGCCGAACACATACGAGTACGTACACAATGCGGCGTACTTTCTGGACTGCCGAGGAAGCGCGGATGCTGTGCCTTGAATTCTTGAAGGTGGTCAAAGGACCAGGGAGGTGCGAAAAAGGAACCTGGCCCCTCATTTCACGGAACATGAAGAAAGCCATCCAGGCACACAACAGGAGGGTCGCAAGGAAGCATGCAAAGGGCGCACGCGCACGCAAAAACTCTGCGGCATCAGCAGGCGATATCGAGAAGATCTCATGCGTTCACGACACCGCGCGTTATCGAAGGATATTCAGCAAGATCCGGTGCACCATCCTCGATCTCCGAAAAGTGCGTCCGCCGAACCCTCACAAATCCAGAAAACAAGAAGCTCAGTGGGTCGACCGTTGGCACCAATCATACGCAGCCAGAGGCGCGAGCGTGGGCTTGCACAGCAACCTATTGTTGGAGTGCTGGAGGATCTTGAAAGATGCTCCGCAAATTGCAGATGATTCTTCAGCTGCCTCAAGATGCAATCCACAGCCAACGCATCGGGTAGTTCGCCTCATCGTGCGCAAATGTACCAAAACATCTGCCTGTGCCATCGGCCGTCGCGACAGCCAACACTCAGATCATGAACCTGATAGCGATGATAGCAACGAAGATGACGACGCAGGTAATACCGGTGACGATGACGAAGATGAAGAAGAGGAGGAGGAGGATGCGTCTATAGCCCCCAACAGACCCAACAAAATCAAGAGTCGCGACGACGACGACGGCAACTCGAGGCCCACCGTATACAGCAGCGGAAATCCCACTCGGCAATTCATAGACCGACGGCGTGCGACTGCTTGCACCCCATCGCGGAAGCGCAAGCGTCGTCGCGTATCTGCAGATCCCGGCACATGTCATTCCAACACGCGCGCCGTCGTCGACAGCGATGACATGGACAGCAACACAGACGATGATATCAACGTGGAGAGCGCCGACGAAATCAGGGACGATCCAAGACCAAAGCGCACACGTCGTCGGTATCAACACCTCCACAACGACATGAATGGCAACGCCTATCCACTCAGGCGCCTAAAGCCAACAAAAAGGACAACGCCAATGGAAACTGCAACGATCACGTTGCCTCAAGCGTTGCATGACCGCAAGCATACCAAGTTGCTCCGCGAACAGCTCCGGGTAGCTAAACTTGAGCGCAACTACCACGAACTGCGCATTCAAGAACTCATCCTCAAGCTCCAGGTCGAGAGGGCGAAGAAAGAAGTGGAAGAAGCTCGTGGTGATCGAACGATTTGAAGGATATAGATGTCGATCGTTGCATATGCATGAACAAATGAAGGAATGAAGTCACGGCGTATACAGACCAGCGCCACACGCTATCCTCAACTCGCACAGCGTTCAGATAAAGCCCCTGACCTCTCTTGCAAATATTAGATGAATGAAGTTATCACTCGCTGTGCCGAGCCAAGCGATGAGATGCATGCAACGTTTGGGTTCGTTGATGGAATGAGAGAGCATCTGTTGCACAGATGAATGGTATTGTCGGTCTCGTTTGTGGTTCCGCCACACCAGCCCTCTCTGACCAGAGAGAGGTTCTCATCGAGAAAGCCACCTCCATCCAAATCACTGCGATTGACTCAATCGAGTGCAACCGTATCTTTTGGCATCACCAGAAGATCCACGCATCCCCTCCCCACAAAGTCGCCCATCAACTCCAACCAGGAGGCCAGGCACACAACAACACCATCCAGCGTCACCAAATCCAACACAACAGCAGACACTGCACCAAAGCTTGAGCGAAGAGTCCAAGGGCAGTCCATGGAATATCGTCACCGCCAATACTCACACAGCACATTCTCACTTCTTCTCTAAAATGACGCAACCTTCCTGGACTCCGGCGAAAGCGAGGATGCTTTGCCTCGCCTACCTGGAAATCAAGAAGGGACCAGGCATATGCAAAAGCGGAACTTGGTCTCTCATTCTTGAGAATTTCAAGCGCCGCATCGCGCAGCACAACGAACGGATGGCAATAGAGAGAGCGAACAGAGGAAACGCCGACAGAAACAACAGCGACTTCGGCGGTGATTGCGATGATCTCGCATGCACGGTTTCTGCAGATAGTCTCAGACGCATCTTCGGCACCGTCCGGCACTCCACTCTGCAACTTCGAAAGCATCTTCCGCCAACACCTCACACTTCGCAGGAAGCTGAATTCCAATGGATCGCAGATTGGCGCGAATCGTGGCACAAAAGATCCAGACACTCTCGCCTCAACATCCACGCCTTCGTGGAGTGCTGGAGACTCCTGAAGGACGCGCCGCAAATTGCAGATGCTTCCTCACCTGCCTTTGCTCAGTCCTATCCACAACTCACACTTCGACCTTTTCGCCTCCTCGCACGCAAATCAGTCGCGGCATCAGTCCGCGCTCGAAACCGTTGCGACCATCAAGGCTCATCCCCTCATGGTGAGACTGACGGCGATCATGCAAGCGAAGACGGAGACAATTCCGTCAGAACGAGCGGGGACGATCAATACAATCCGGATGACGACGACGACGACAACGAGTACGCGCCTGCTACTGTCACCAGCTACGAGAACACGGAGAGCAGCAGCGACAACGACAACGACAGCGCCATCCAGATGCGAGGATCCAATGACCAACAGCCTGCGACTGCGACTGGGTATACCCCATCGCGCAAACGCAAGCATCGTGGCGTATCCGTAGATGCTGACAGGAGCACGCTTGTCGTCCTCAATAACGATGCGGAGGACGGCAACACGGATGATAGCGCCCATGTGGAAAACGGCGACGCAGCCGGAGACGGCAATGGCGTTGCCAAAACAGTCAGGTATCGTCGTCGTCGCCAGCATCGCGGACACCGTCGTGACAACACAGACGGCACGCCGCAGGTGCGTTCAGAAACAGCGCAAGCCACGCGAACAGAAGACCGAGACTCCGCAAGAAGCACACCACCCAAGGCGCTCCAAGGCAGCGAGGAGATGGACACGATTCGCGAGGAACTCCGGCTTACCAAGCTTAAGCGCAACTATCACGATCTGCGCCTGCAGGAACTCAATCTGAAGCTTCAGGTTGCTGAGGCGAAGAAAGAAATGGAGGAGGCACATCGCAATCGCTCGGCTTGAAGTCATTAGGTGTCGAACTTTCACATGCGTGGATGGATCGAGAGATGGAGCAATGGGGAAATTGGAGAATGCATGTGTATGCAGGATCCGATTGGTGGTGCCAATTTCAGGTGGGTGGACATTCCGAAGGGAATAATGGAACAGATCACAGTTTGCATGGACATGCGACCATCTCTTTCCTGTTGAGACCTCTGGATATCATCGTGCACTAGCTAGCGCATGATGTTTCGTGAATGCTTGTCGAGTTTGCGGAAGTCGGCGCAGATACCTCCCTCTCCACAAATGCAAATTTCCATCGATGAGACGTACCACGCACATCGGCAGAAAGTCACATCAGGATCGATACTTGACTTCCATCGTCGATCATAACGGACACAGCAACAGAAGCAGAAGAAGCAACAGAGAGGCATCGCACACCAATCGCTGCGTTGATCTTCCAACTTGACCTTTTCAGAAGACTGGCGTTCAAACTTCCTCTCTTCTGCTTCGTCTTCATCGCTCGCAACTGCACCCACGAAACAAGAGCCAGCGCCATCGTCGATCATAGAACAACGCATAGCATCAAAGGAGACACTCAAACAGTACAAAACCACTCCTTCACGATGCTGCCTCTTGGCTGGACTCCAACGAAAGCGCGGTTTCTTTGCCTCACCTTGTTGGAAGTAAATAAGGAACCACTCAAGCGTGGGTATCGACGTTGGCCCCTCATCTTGAAGATGTTCAACCAGAGCATCGACCAATACAACCAAGAATTGGATGGAAAGCTCGCAAGCAAAGGCGACACCAACAATGATGAAGCAGCATCTAATGTCCACATATCCCCCCATTCAAACCAATACAGTCCCGGAGCCTTCTTCAACAGAATCTGGCGCCCTGTCCTCCAACTTCGAGAACATCACTCATCGACTCCGCACATGTCGGAAGAAGCCGAAGTGCGATGGATTGCAGATTGGTGCCAAGCACACAAGACGGAGCGCGAAAACCGTTCTCTCAGCGTCGAGATACTCACGGCTTGTTGGAAGGTGCTGAAGGACGCTCCCCAGCTTGCTGAGAGATCGTCACAAGCCCCTATCTCTCCCGAATCCAGCCTGCGACCATCGCCGAGGCCTTCACCCATCTCCGCAAAGACGGGCACGGAGTTCCCCACAAGTGCGCCCCGCTGTCACGACGACCAATGCTCCGACGACAGTGACGAGGAGAGAGAAGACGAAACCGAAGATGAGAGCGGCGACGGGAGCGACGATGACAAAAAACAAGATGACGGGAGCACTCCCATTCCCCCAAATGATGACGGCAACGAGTCCTTATGCGAAAGTGACGGCAACAACGGTAGCGACAGGAACGATGGCGCTATCGCTCGTGACCACGGAGACGATGAAAAGGAACAGAAACATCTCGGGTATCACTGTATGAGGATCCGCATCCGATCAAAGAAGCGGAAGCGGAGAACCCGGTCAACCAGCAATGAAACAGGATCCGCTTACATCCACAGTGCTACCAATGATGATATCGCTGACGATATTGTTGTTGCGGATGAAGTCGCATCGTCCAATGATGTCAGTACTGCTGAAACTCGCCGCGCTCCTTCTCTTCCAGATCATCGTCCGAATCTTCATTCTCGTGGTTCCAACAGCATCAACAGCACCGACAGCACCAACACCAATCCACAACACGACAGGTCATCGTCTCAGCACAAGCGGAAGACAAAGAAGATTAAAATGCTTGAGCACAAGCTCCGGGTGGCGAAGCTCGAGCGGATCTGCCAGGATATCCGCGTTCGGCAACTAGATCTCAAGACGCAATTGGTGAAGGCGAAGCAACGACTGGAAGAGGCACGTGGACATCCACCCATGTGAAGGTGGATGGTGCAACGGATTGAAGTTGAATGAGTCGCTCAGCAAGCATGTGATCACCAACTCGCATGATGGGAGCGAAGCGATCTTGTCTGGTTGTGCAGGTCACAATTGCCCGCTGTGGCCGTTTCTTTTTGTGGTGTAGAATACATAACGCTACTCAATAGAATATGTAATTGCCATTCGCAGTCTGATTGTGAATACTCTCCCTCCAACAACTGACTCGAGTCCTCTTTTCATCATCTCAATTCTGTCATGCGTTTACTTCTCGAAGACTTCTGTTATGGCATAATATGGCATGGTACTTCACTCCGCTTCTTCAGCAGCGCCGTCCGTCTCATTCACTTTGGATGATTTGGTACTCATAGAGCGGACGAAGTCCACCAATGTTGCCCGATCCATGTATGAATCCACTTGTGCTGTACCCTCATCCTCATCTATAACCTTGTACAGCTTCACCATGGACATGTGGCTGTACTCATCATCAATACCATCACTCTCCGCTTCCCCACTGCGGAGGACATGAATGTCTCCCATCAGTTGGGGTTGTAGAATCAGCTTCTTGAAATCTGGATGAATGAACAAATCTTTCTCACTTTCAGCTGCCACTCTCATTGCTGCATCCCTCAACACCACGCAGTTGTGTTGATGGGCGAATATCAACGCATCTATCATGGTGTCCTCTGTGAGATGCTTGCGGGCCAACTCTGCTTCAAGAACAAGCTTGAGTCGCCAGAAGCCGAACAGGTCGGTCACAAGGATCAGCTGTTGCAGATCATCCTGTCCAGTGAGGATGGGAGTTGACTGGTGAGAAGCATCTACATCGTGTTGAGCGTCAGTGTGAGCACCGACGTGCGCAGCAGCGTCATCACGAGCACTGTCATTGAAGGATATCTCGCCTGTGTAGATGCATTGAAGGACGTATCGGACATGTTTTGGTTGAAGGTTGGGAAGAGGGACAGTTGCTTGCATGGGGGGCGCGCCGTCTTCGGTGCCATCATTCGCGTGCTGATGTTGGATTCCAGAGCTGATCAGTGTCTCAATGGATGGGACGGTGACCATGAGGACTTCAGCGTTTGCCTTGATTGGTTGTTTGTCGTCGCCCTGTCCACACAAGAAGATGGTGTCTGCCCTGTTCTCGGTTTGGAAGGATCTGAGCCGGTCTTTTCCGATGCTGATGTTGGTCCTCTTGTGGCTGCTGTGTTTGTGTTCATTCTCTTGCTTCTTCCGCTTCAACTGCTGTCTCAACTGTTGTTGTGGTTGTTTATTCTTTTGCTTGTTTTGTTGTAAGTGTTGTTGCGGTTGTGGGTTGTGGTGCCTGTGACGGTTAATGATCAATCTCTTGAATTTGGCGTCAAGGTCTGCATCGATCAAATCGAGGGGGGTTTTGTTGTAGTTGTTTTGGATGTCGATATCGGCATCGGCTGATTTGATGAGGTACTCGATACACTCCAGCTTGCCGTTGCGGCATGCCAAATGAAGGGGAGTGTTTCCATTGTTGTCTTTGCAGTTGATGTTCGCCCCACATGATTGGATGAGGTACTTCACACACTCCAGCTTGCCGTTCATGCATGCCCAATGAAGGGGAGTCCAATCATGGTTGTCTTTGCAGTTGATGTCCGCCTTACATGATTCGATGAGGTACTTCACACACTCCAGCTGGCCATTGCGGCATGCCACATGAAGGGGGGTCCAACCAGCATTGTCTTTGCAGTAGATGTTCGCCCCACATGATTCAATTAGGTACTTGACACACTCCAGCTGGCCTTCGTGGCATGCGTGATGAAGGGGAGTCCAACCATCTTTGTCTTTCCAGTTGATGTTCGCTTCACATGATTCAATGAGGTACTTCACACACTCCAGCTGGCCATTGTTGCATGCCCAATGAAGGGGAACAGAACCACGGTTGTGTTTGCAGTTGATAGTCGCCTCACATGATTCGATGAGGTGCTTCACACACTCCAGGTGGCCTTCGTGGCATGCAATATGAAGGGGAGTCCAACCATCTTTGTCTTTCCAGTTGATGTCCGCCTCACGTGATTCGACGAGGTGCTTCACACACTCCAGGTGGCCTTCGTGGCATGCAATATGAAGGGGAGTCCAACCATCTTTGTCTTTCCAGTTGATGTCCGCCTCACGTGATTCGACGAGGTACTTCACACACTCCAGCTTGCCTTTGCAGCATGCGTGATGAAGGGGAGTGTTTCCATCTTCGTCTTTCCAGTTGATGTTCGCCTCACATGATTCAATGAGGTATTTCACACACTCCAGGTGGCCTTCGTGGCATGCTTGATGAAGGGGAGTCCAACCAAGGTCGTCTTTCCAGTTGATGTCCGCCTCACATGATTCGATGAAGTACTTCACACACTCCAGGTGGCCTTCGTGGCATGCCCAATGAAGGGGAGTGTCACCATCGTCATTTTTGCAATTGATGTTCGCCTCACATGATTCAATGAGGTACTTCACACACTCCAGGTGGCCGTTGCCGCATGCCACATGAAGGGGAGTGGAACCATCGTTGTCTTTGCAGTTGATGTCCGCTTCACCTGATTCAATGAGGTACTTCACACACTCCAGGTGGCCATTGCGGCATGCGTGATGAAGGGGAGTCCAACCATATTTGTCTTTGCAGTTGATGTTCGCCTCACATGATTCGATGAGGTACTTGGCACACTCCAGCTGGCCGTCGCGGAATGCGTGATGAAGGGGAGTCCAACCATGGTTGTCTTTGCAGTTGATGTTCGCCTCACATGATTCGATGAGGTACTCCACACACTCCAGGCGGCCGTTGTGGCATGCGTGATGAAGGGGAGTCCAACCATTTTTGTCTTTGCAGTTGATGTTCGCCTCACATGATTCGACGAGGTACTTGGCACACTCCAGGCGGCCGTTGTGGCATGCCTTATGAAGGGGAGTGTGACCATAGTTGTTTTTGCAGTTGATGTCCGCCTTACATGATTCAATGAGGCACTTCACACACTCCAGGTGGCCGTTGTGGCATGCGTGATGAAGGGGAGTCCAACCATTTTTGTCTTTGCAGTTGATGTTCGCATCACATGATTCGATGAGGTACTTGGCACACTCCAGCTGGCCATTGCGGCATGCCGCATGATGGGGAGTGGAACCATGGTTGTTTTGGCAGTTGATGTTCGCCTCACATGATTCGATGAGGTACTTCACACACTCCAGCTTGCCATTGTGGCATGCCACATGAAGGGGAGTGTTTCCATTGTCGTCTTCGCAGTTAATGTTTGCCTCACATGATTCGATGAGGTACTTCACACACCCCAGGTGGCCATGGCAGCATGCGTAGTGAAGGGGCGTGTCGCCATCTTTGTCTTTGCAGTTGATGTTCGTCTCACATGATTCTATGAGGTACTTCACACACTCCAGCTGGCCGTTGTGCCATGCTTTATGAAGGGGAGTGTGACCATAGTTGTTTTTGCAGTTGATGTCCGCCTTACATGATTCGATGAGGTACTTCACACACTCCAGGCGGCCGTTGTTGCATGCCAAATGAAGGGGAGTCCAACCATCGTTGTTTTTGCAGTTGATGTCCGCCTCACATGATTCAATGAGGTACTTGGCACACTCCAGCTGGCCATTCATGCATGCCCAATGAAGGGGAGTGTCGCCATCTTTGTTTTTGCAGTTGATGTCTGCCTCAAATGATTCAATGAGGTACTTCACACACTCCAGGTGGCCGTTGTCGCATGCCAAATGAAGGGGAGTCCAACCAAGCTCATCTTGGCAGCTGATGTTCGCCTCACATGATTGGATGAGGTACTTCACACACTCCAGCTGGCCGTCGTGGCATGCGTAATGAAGGGGAGTCCAACCAAAGTGGTCTTTCCAGTTGATGTCCGCCTCACATGATTGGATGAGGTGCTTGGCACACTCCAGGTGGCCGTCCCGGAATGCGTGATGAAGGAGAGTGGAACCAAGGTTGTTTTGGCAGTTGATGTTCACCTCACATGATTCAACGAGGTACTTGGCACAATCCAGCTGGTCGGTGTGGCATGCCACATGAAGGGGAGTCCAACCATCGTTGCCTTCGCAGTTAATGTTCGCCTCACATGATTCGACGAGGTACTTGACACACTCCAGGTGGCCTTCGTGGCATGCGTAATGAAGGGGAGTCCAACCAAGGTCGTCTTCGCAGTTGGTGTCCGCCTCACATGATTGGATGAGGTACTTCACACACTCCAGGTGGCCATTCATGCATGCCCAATGAAGGGGAGTGTCGCCATCTTTGTTTTTGCAGTTGATGTCCGCCTCAAATGATTCAATGAGGCACTTCACACACTCCAGGTGGCCGTTGCGGCATGCTTGATGAAGGGGAGTCCAACCAAGCTCGTCTTTCAAGTTGATGTCCGCCTCACATGATTGGATGAGGTACTCCACACACTCCAGCTGGCCGTTGAAGCATGCCCCATGAAGGAGAGTGGAACCATTGTTGTCTTTCCGGTTGATGGCCGCCTCACATGATTCGATGAGGTACTTCACACACTCCAGCTGGCCGTTACTGCATGCGTGATGAAGGGGAGTGTTTCCATTGTTGTCTTTGCAGTTGATGTTCGCATCACATGATTCGACGAGGTACTTGGCACACTCCAGCTGGCCGTTACCGCATGCCCGATGAAGGGGAGTGTCGCCATCTTTGTTTTTGCAGTTGATGTTCGCATCACATGATTCGACGAGGTACTTGGCACACTCCAGGTGGCCTTCGTGGTATGTGTAATGAAGGGGAGTCCAACCATGGTTGTTTTTGCAGTTGATGTTCGCCTCACATGATTCGACGAGGTACTTCACACACTCCAGGTGGTTGGCGCGGCATGCAATATGAAGGGGAGTGTTTCCAATTGTGTCCTCGCAGTTGATGTCCGCCTCACATGATTCAACGAGGTACTTGGCACACTCCAGGTGGCCGTTGAAGCATGCCACATGAAGGGGAGTGTTTCCATTGTTGTCTTTCCAGTTGATGTTCGCCTGACATGATTGGATGAGGTACTTCACACACTCCAGGTGGCCGTTGAAGCATGCCCCATGAGGGGGAGTGGAACCATGGTTGTCTTTGCAGTTGATGTTCGCCTCACATGATTCAATGAGGTACTTCACACACACCAGGTGGCCGTTTATGCATGCCACATGAACGGCAGTGTTTCCAATTGTGTCTTTGCCGTTGATGGTCGCCCCACATGATTCAATGAGGTACTTCACACACTCCAGCTGGCCGTTGAAGCAAGCCACATGAAGGAGAGTGGAACCAAGGTTGTTTTGGCAGTTGATGTTCGCCTCACATGATTCGATGAGGTACTTGGCACACTCCAGCTGGCCGTCGCGGAATGCGTGATGAAGGGGAGTCCAACCATGGTTGTTTTGGCAGTTGATGTTCACCTCACATGATTCGATGAGGTACTTCACACACTTGAGCTGGCCGTTGAAGCATGCCCCATGAAGGGGAGTGGAACCATCGTTGCCTTCGCAGTTGATGTTCCCCTCACATGATTGGATGAGGTACTTCACACACTCCAGGTGGCCGTTACTGCATGCAATATGAAGGGGAGTCCAACCATGGTTGTTTTTGCAGTTGATGTCCGCCTCACATGATTCGACGAGGTACTTCACACACTCCAGCTGGCTGGCGCGGCATGCAATATGAAGGGGAGTGTCGCCATCTTTGTCTTTCCAGTTGATGTTCGCATCACATGATTCGATGAGGTACTTCACACACTCCAGCTGGCCACACAAGCATGGATGATGAAGGGGAGTCCAACCATTGTTGTCTTCGCAGTTGATGTTCACCTCACATGATTCAATGAGATACTTGACACACTCCAGGTGGCCGGTGCGGCATGCTTCATGAAGGGGAGTCCAACCAAGGTGGTCTTTGCAGTTGATGTCCGCCTCACATGATTGGATGAGGTGCTTCACACACTCCAGGTGGCCGTAGCGGAATGCGTGATGAAGGGGAGTGGAACCAAGGGTGTTTTGGCAGTTGATGTTCACCTCACATGATTCGATGAGGTACTTCACACAATCCAGCTGGCCGGTGTGACATGCCACATGAAGGGGAGTCCAACCATGGTTGTCTTCGCAGTTGATGTTCGCCTCACATGATTCGATGAGGTACTTGGCACACTCCAGCTGGCCGTTGAAGCATGCCATATGAAGGGGAGTCCAACCAAGGTCGTCTTTCCAGTTGATGTCCGCCTCACATGATTGGATGAGGTACTTCACACACTCCAGGTGGCCATTCATGCATGCCCAATGAAGAGGAGTGTCGCCATCTTTGTTTTTGCAGTTGATGTCTGCCTCACATGATTCAATGAGATACTTGACACACTCCAGGTGGCCGTTGCGGCATGCTTGATGAAGGGGAGTCCAACCATTGTTGTTTTGGCAGTTGATGTTCGCCTCACATGATTCGATGAGGTACTTCACACACTCCAGCTGGCGGGTGCCGCATGCAATATGAAGGGGAGTGTTTCCAATTGTGTCTTTGCCGTCGATGGTCGCCCCACATGATATGATGAGGTGCTTCACACACTTCAGGTCGTCGTTGCGGCATGCCCAGTGAAGGGGAGTGAAACCATCGTAGATTTTGCTGTTGATGTTTGCCTCACATGATTCAATGAGGTACTCCACACACTTGAGCTGGCCGTTTATGCATGCCACATGAAGGGGAGTGTTTCCATTGTTGTCTTTGCAGTTGATGTTCGCCTTGCATGATTCGATGAAGTACTTCACACACTCCATGTGGCCGTCCATGCATGCCTGATGAAGGGAAGTGCTTCCATCGTTGGCTTTGCAGTCGATCTGCGCTCCACATGATTCGATGAGGTACTTCACACACTCCAGCTGGCCTTCGTGGCATGCCCGATGAAGGGGAGTGGAACCATGGTTGTCTTTGCAGTTGATGTTCGCCTCAAATGATTCAATGAGGTACTCCACACACTCCAGGTGGCCATTGTGGCATGCTTGATGAAGGGGAGTGGAACCATGGTTGTCTTTCCGGTTGATGTTTGCCTCACATGATTCAATGAGGTACTTCACACACTCCAGCTGGCCGTTGAAGCAAGCCACATGAAGGAGAGTGGAACCAAGGTTGTTTTGGCAGTTGATGTTCGCCTCACATGATTCGATGAGGTACTTGGCACACTCCAGCTGGCCGTCGCGGAATGCGTGATGAAGGGGAGTCCAACCATGGTTGTTTTTGCAGTTGATGTCCGCCTCACATGATTGGATGAGGTACTTCACACACTCCAGGTGGCCATTCATGCATGCCCAATGAAGGGGAGTGTCGCCATCTTTGTTTTTGCAGTTGATGTCTGCCTCAAATGATTCAATGAGGCACTTCACACACTCCAGGTGGCCGTTGCGGCATGCTTGATGAAGGGGAGTGTTTCCATTGTTGTCTTTGCAGTTGATGTTGCCCTCACATGATTCGATGAGGTACTTCACACTCTCCAGGTGGCCGTTGCGGCATGCCACATGAAGGGGAGTGGAACCGTCGCTGTCGTTGCAGTTGGCATCAACTCCTTCATTCTGCATCTTGTTCTGCTTCTTCCATTCCTTCAACACTGACAAGTTACCTGCCTTGGCAGCATCAAGGAGTTGTTCGTTCGTAACATTCGGCATTTTGAGAGGACGGTCGACGGTCGCTGGACGATTGGCGTTGGATTGGCTGTCGAGGAAGTGTGCAGTCCGAGCTACCTATGGCAGAGATATCGATTGTGTGTCTTCAATAGCTTGTATTTGGATGAGTACCATGCACTGTGTGATGAATATTAGTATGCGTGGCAATTCGGTGTCTGTTGTTGATGTGCTCGAGTCTGTGGTTGAGTGGTGTGTGTTGTTGTCTTGTTCGCATGATGTTCTCTCTCTCTCTCTCGCTCTTTGTGGTTACCTGTGTTGTTTCCTTCTCTTGATCGCACCCTTCTGATTCGTGTGGTTTGGATCCTTCTGTTCCCATCCATCACGAAAATGCGCGTGGACAACAAGAAGAAAGAAGGAAAGAAGAATGGAGACACGTTCCCACAACAACAGAGTTCCGTTGTGTGGCATCGTTGAAAGCGAGAAGCCCCGACTGGTACGAGTAAAACCATTGAACAGGATCTGTGACATCACCCACCAGACGAAGGCGGGACTCGAATCGAGACTGAAAACTAGCGGAGGTCAGATGAACCGTGTGTCTGTACCACAACCGAAACTGTGACCGAATGTAGTGGTCTCAATACTTTACCCCGGTGTGCAGAATGCAAGATTGAACATGACACTTGCATACACCTTGACATTGGAGGACTCCCCATATGTGTCCTTATGTGTTCAGATTCGGAACATCAACATTGCAATCTGTGAGCAAGATAGAATCACAGATGAATGCGCCATGGGTCCCAATACGAATGGGATTGCTCTATATACGGAAGCAACATGGATACACAAGATAAGATCAGCACAGTGGCTGATGTACAACATGAGACCATGATAAGCAGAGCAGCAGAGAGAGAGAGCAGAATCGGAAATAGAATAGCTCATAATACTGACAGAGAAAAGGTTACCAACCCTCAACAGAAACAGTCTACTTTTACCAACAAGTCTACAGCACCCGAACATTTCAACAAAGATCAATGTGTGTGTGGACATCTGTCATGTTAGAACAGGTATTTGTATCTAGACAGTAGCAGTTTCGACTAAGGTGGCCTGGTAGGCAGAGCGGTTCGATTCCGCAGCACCTTATGTCGTAACACTGTCGAAGCACAACGACTGCGAGAGATCATTGATCGCGACACACAAGTGGTCCGAAATGGTCGTTGAGTGTTGCCATTGGCCTAAAAGGTCATGCGTGCCTCCGTACATTCTGTAGAGCATGTGTGAATTTTCGTACACGTGCTGGAATGTTTTCAATAATACCCACACACTTGACAAGTGCATTGGCCAACACGCTCGGCAATCAAACCTTCCATGAATTCGAGTGACGTGTTTCTAAAAGGACATGCTACATGAACGAAGAACATCCCAAGCACAAACCTCTTCATCTTCATCTCGCATGTTGGTTGTTGAGGTTGTGGGCAAAGGTGTGGATTGAGAGACGAATGGCAAGGACCTTCAAATCATGCAGATGCTCATGCAGATGCTCATTCAGATGCTCATACTCACCTACCGCTACTCCATTACTCCATGCATTGATGGTATGAGAGTGCACACATTGTCCTGATCTTACTTCACTCTACATGATGCATGCACAGATACATACAATGGTCATGAATAGGTCGAACAAGGACTTGTGCGGACATGAGCACAAGCATGGATGATGCATCGAACAGGAGAAGGAAACAGGATCGAAGCAGGTGCTATCCAAAACTGAAGAGCATGGATCTTGGGAGGCATGCCCTTGCCTTCCCAGTGATTGTCACTGCTGTGACACAAGCAACAACCATGGCCACCCTTGCCAGCAACCACCACCAGAATGATCATGGCCAAGGTCAATATTGCTGCAGGCTGTCAGTCACTATCAATTGCTGCCAATTGCTGTCAATCACTGATCCATACTCGAACGCCTACCAACCTGCAGACTCTCATCTGCCAACAACACCAATAATCGTCAATGCAGCAACACTGAATGAATGGTCCAGATTGCTGGACTCCAGCACCAATACATCCCAGTCAGTTCCACCAGACGCCAAGATGAATGCCAAGACAGACACACTGACACCACCAGCACCATCAAACACAAACATCAAGGTGCAGCACTTCATGCATGTCATCTACTTGCACTTAGGTCAAGTACAGCACCTGCTCGACTTTGCGTCCTCCATCTGTCATCGGTCATCTGCCATCTGCATGTTGTCCAAACTCAACCATTCGAAGTGCCCACATAAGCTGCACACGGTCGTCTTGGTCGCAATCGTCATCAGGTGGCTTCCAAACGTGCCGTTTTATCCACGACCCGATGCAAGTGAAAACACGTCTCAAATGGCGCGTGTTTGCGATCACGATTGGCGATCGCGATTTGGAACAAAATGCGACCAACACGGATGTCGTCGTCCTTCATCTATCTCGTTGTTGTGCTCGCACTGTGATGTTGGCCACAACGACTTCATCGCAGGCACACGCGCCATGCACGCCTTTGGCTAACATTACCTCCTCAAACCTCTTCAATCACTACTCTTCTTCTCATAAACGTCAGAGAATGAAGAGTTCAAAGAGTACGTTGAAAACACCCCCAATAGTGCCAAATCACGCAGCCAAACCGCAATGAAAGTCCCAACTCCAACCCCTCAGAGACCATCCATGACCATCACCTTGACGATAGCGATAACAATAGCAATAGCAATAGCAGCAACAGCAACAATTTAGACACAGGCAGCAACAGCAGCGACGGGGGCAGGATAGCATCGTCTCTGCCAGAAAGATCAGACAGCGGTACGTGATCTTGCTTGTTTCGTCAGTCGTGCGTGCTCTTCTTTTTCTCGGAATCCTGTACGACTATGTGTTACACACACCATATTCACGAAGCTGCACTTTACTTGCTTGGTTGTATGCTCCTTTTCATCGATTTCCTTTCTCACGACTATTTACTTATCTACAAATGCTCCTACTCAGATGGCATTGGAGAAGCTGTCCAATCGCCACGTCCGTGTGGCGGTAGTCGGTAACGTCGATGCGGGCAAATCAACCCTGATCGGAACCATCGCGTCGGGAACATTGGATGATGGACGGGGATCCGGACGATCCTTCGTCATCAAGCATCCACACGAGCTTCAAAGCGGGCGTACCTCCTGTATCACTAGCCACACAGTGGAGTACGATGGAGATGGTGCTGTTGTGAACATCAAAACCAAGCCGAAAAGAAGGACGAAGAAGGGTCCCAAGGCACCGCAAGCACCCGATGTCATCGGAGGACCAGGATGCTGCGTGACCTTCATGGATATGGCAGGGCACGAGAAGTATCTGAAGACCACCATCTCCGGTATCTCTGGTGGAATGGCGGATTATGCCATAGTCCTAGTCAACTCCATGCAACCACCAACGCACATGACCTTCCACCACTTGAATCTGTGCATCTACAATGGGATCCCAGTCATCGTGGTATTGACCAAGGTACGAGTACACCAAATCTATTCGGCAATTGCTCTGCTGCAGCATTGTACCATGCACACTGAGGTGACCATCATTCAGTTGCATGTACTGGAGCGTCTTTCCACGACGATTATACTTTGTCTCACACGTGCTTGACTCGTTTCGAACCGTTGGCACCTTCTCTCTCTCTCTCTCTCTCTCCCTCTTGTCGTTGTCTCTCTTTCCATGTCTCATTTTCATCACCCGCTCTCCCCTTGTCGTTCGTTATTTCCGTTGTCGCTTCCACCATCTTTATATCTTTAGATCGACCACTGCCCCCCGCATGTGTTCAAAGCTACCCTCCAAGCCATGCAATGCATGCTGCGATCGCCCGACATTGGATTTCGACCTTACCGTATCAAGAAGGAATCCGACATCGATGTTGCTATTCCTGCTTTATCGTCCGTCGTCCCAATCCTCACGGTCTCCACAGTCAGCGGGGAAGGTCTGGAGCTGCTCCACAAGTTCTTGCGAGCCTTGCCCCAACGTCGCAAGCATGGAAAAAAGATCCACAAGCCGTTCGAATATTTGGTGGAAGACACATTTCACGGCAACATCATTTCCGGATTCGTGAATCGCGGTCGCGTTCACGTAGGCGATACTATCTCGGTTGGCAGCACCCGCGCCACGGTGCGATCGATTCACGTGGCACGCAATGATGTGAAAGAAGCCTGGGCTGGACATTCGGCCTGCCTTGCGTTGTCGTTTCCGGATAAGAAGCGCGCCAAGAAGAATGTGCCGGTGCGTCGTGGCATGATCGCCGTCAAGGACGGACCGGTGCTGACGCATCGACGGTTCACTGCGGAGGTGTACCTGCTGCGTGGGCGCACAGTTACCATCGTGAAGGGTTGCTACGAGGCGACAGTCCACATCCTGCACATGAAGCTTGCAGCGCGCGTAATCGACATCGTCAAGCACGATGATGGCGATGCGACCGATGAGATCCATCAGGGTGGCAGGGCGACGGTCACATTCGAGTTCTCCCATCATGCCAATCCAGTTCGCCAAGGCATGCGCATCATCTTGCGTGATGGACATGCGCGTGGCTTCGGAGTCATCACGTCCGTAGCAGACTGATCTGCGGCTCATCCATCCATCGATCCAACTAGCGAATTGAGCGCATCCATCATATAGGAAGAAGGCGTCGAATCGCACGAACCATGCCTTGCCTTTCTTTTCCGTTGTTTTTATAGTAGGGTTCCCTCGCGAGTTACGCTCATCTACGTCATACTCATGTCCATATCCGTATCCAACGAATTCCCTTCGCTCATCATGCTCTGTTCTTGCTTCGGCGTCGCTGCGCTGTTCAGCTCCAACGACGCGATCTTGTGCTGCAATCCGTTCGTTTTGACAAAGGTTTGCTGCTGCTGCTGCTGTTCGACGACCGGGTTGGCGTGCAAGGCATCCTGCAAAGCGCGGTGCAGCATTTCGGTGCAGAATGGGTCATCGGGTTTGCGGCTCAAGGCTTGATGGTAGTAATCGATGGCACCGTCGAGATCGTATTGGAGATGCTTGCTGAATCCAATCGCGCTGTACGTGGAAGCAGATTCCGCATTCAATGCGAGGCATTGATCGAGACAGACGAGCGACAGATCGATGTATCCCAGCTTCCTGTAGGATTGAGCCAAGTTGAAGAGCGTTGGTTCCCAGTACACGTCGTTGCTGTTCTCGACGAGCTCCTGCAAAAGAATTGCATCTGTGATGATATCGCATGGCTCGTCGCGACTGCCAGAGTCGGTGGCCGCATTGACGGCGGCAAGGGCCTTGCAGAACCAACGAATGGCGGTGGCGTAGTCGCGCTGATGGTAGGCCAGAACACCGAGTTCGTTGAGGCAGGAAGGATCGCCGCCGCTGTAGGTGCGCGCTGCAGACAGGAAGTGATCCGCCAGGACGAGGTGGTTGGTGCGCAGGTACTCCATTCCGATGTACAGCATGGAGGTGTGCTCGCCAGGCGAGAGACGTTGCGCGGCACGAAAACTGGCGAGCGCTTGGTCGCTCTCATCGACGGCCGCAAAGGCGCAACCGAATGCGATCCACGCCGCTGTGCATTGCGGGTCGAGGCGCGTGGCACGGCAGAAATGCCGCTGCGCCGCATGGTACCGTTCGCAGACGTAGTAGTAGGCACCCACAGCGAACCATGCCCTGGCTGACTTGGGCGATGCGTCCACCCATTCGTGAGCTAGCTTGAAGAGCAGACGCTTGCGCTTCAGCGCGATGCAGACGCAAACGTAGACGAATCCAGCTGTTTGGCACAGTGGATCGACGGCGGAGAGCTCCTGACAGTAACGCAGGGCGTCCTGCAGGTCGTAGCACTTGTACGACCGCCTGGCGGCCATGGCCAGTACGTGAGATGATTTCTGCAACTTGTGCTCATCCCACAGCTTTTCGAATGCATCTTCCACGTCGCGTTGGATTGGTGGCACTGCTGCAACGGCATCTGATTCCACGTCGTTAGATTGTTGCTTCTGCTGGTCGTTGTCGTCGTCACCAACTTGCGCTGTTGCCGGCTCGACAGGAACATCCCCGAAGAATGATTTGGAGCTGACGGTGCCGAAGGAGAGCCTCTGCGTGCTCTGCTGGAAGGATGGAGTCGTGAGGTGGATGGAAGAGGCGTCAGGGAGGGTGGTGGATAGTTGCTTGCCGAGATGTTCCTGCGGCGACAGATCGATCCTGGCCAGGTACATGCGTCTCAACCACTGTTCCTGCGGCGCGAAGTGCAGGTCCGTGATGATCTGGTAGGTCTGATTCGCGGTGATGATGCTGCGGTCCAGGAGATGGTCGAGCGCCTGCACGCACTTGGGATCGATGTGGAGGGAGCGCTTCCAGTACGACGCCGCCCTGAGAGGATGTCCCGTCTCGGAATACGCCAATCCGCGTTCGCTGCAGAGACGCGCCAACGGGTGGATGGTGCCTTTGGGCATGGCATCACGTATGAGCGCCGCCCATGTATTCCATGCCAAGTCGTCATCGTCCTCCAGCCGGTTGTTGATCATGGTGGTGTTAGCGTTGGCGTTGGCGTTATGCATCGCCGCGAAGGAGACGCTGTTGCCACGCCCGTTCGCGTATCCATTAGCATTCCCCTTTGCGTTTGCATGGCTGGTATCGTAGGCACCGCTGTATGGCTGAGTAGCATCCTCCAGCAACGTGAGCAGGACGGTCCATTCTTCCGTGAGCTTGAGCGCCTGCGCCGCCAGCAAGACCGACTCGAGCGAAAGTAGATGAACCTGGAGGCAGGTGCCGCCTTGGTCGAGGGCGACACCGCTCGCCAAGTCCATGGATTCATGCATGTTGGGGAACAACAATCCCGATTGCTCCAACAGACGCACGCAACGCTTGGCCTGTCCGTCCTGAAACAGTGCCTGAGCGTACAGAAACGCATCGGATGCGTCCATGGTCTTGGCGTAGATAAGCGAGGCGTAGAAGACGGCTATCGAGGGAGCTGCAGTGGTGGAGTGTCCACCCTGCAATGATGTCCGTGCCAACCGCCGCAGCTGCGTCAAATTCATGCCATCCACGATGACCACCTCTTCATTGCCAATCTCATCGTCATCAATGTGAGCATGTACGTTGTTGTTGTCATTGTCATTGAGGTTGTCATTGAGGTTGTGACTGTGACTGTTGTGGTCGGCGCCATTTTCATCAGCAATGATCGAGTCCGCACCCTCCGGGAACGGCCTCAGGATGGATTTGGGCGGATGTTGTTGCTGCTGCTGATGCGAATGGGATGACTTGGTGCCGTCCGACGAAGCACCAGGCGTGGTGGTGGGCAAGGTCCGTCGGATGGATCCGTTGAGGCTGAGGCGATTGGTAGTGGGCTTGACGGACAGCGCCGATTTGGCGGTGGAGGAACGCGGCGAGGTGGCGAAGAAGCGTCTGGGACGGTGGCTGCTGACGGTGCCCATGGCAGCCGCAGGAGAGATGCGCGCCTGCACCAGCGACTGCCCCATGCGGAAGGTGGGGCTCGCGAAGGACGACGACAGCGACAGCGACGAAGAGCCGTGCGACTCGTCCATGCTGGAGGTGTCGATGCCAGGGATCCCGTTGGCCGATGTTGGCAGCGATGCGACGCCGGTTGCCGCGGAAGGTGGCGGTGGTTGCTGCCTCCGACGGCTGCGCGTCAGGTACGGCGATCTTCCTGTCGCCATCGTCCCCGTTCTCTGTTCGTCCTTGGTTGTTTCCCTTTGTTTGGTGTTGGTATTGTATTACACTATACTACTATGCAATGCTATAGTATACTATGCAATGCTCTGTAATGCTCTGCAGGAGTGCTATGACGATGAGCAAGATGAGCGGCCTTTCTTGCTTTCCCCCGTTTGGATACAGAGACTGATGCGCTGCTGCTCTTGCGGATGAATGTCTGTCACCCACAAGGCCAATGCGATTGCTGCCTTCACTGTGAGGTTCCGACTGCGATTGGGACTGCGACTATACCCACAAGATGCCTCTGTGCCTTTGTCCCCTTGGCTCCAACTCTCCTTGTGCTCTGTCTGATGGCAGAAGCAACACCCAACAAAAATCTCCCCTTCTGTCGTTGTCGTCTTTGTGGTGTTGGTGTCGCGAGGCTGGCGCGCAGACGCAGAGAAACAAAGCCACGGCTTTTTCATTCACGAGTCACGCGTCAAAACACGTCCTTGATCAAACGGGATTCGATTTCTCAAACAGGTTCTGACGTTAGTTGGCGGTTATATACGACACGCAATCAAATTTGACATTCGAATTGCCGCCAAAAATGTGGAAACTTGGTTCATTTTTGTTTGGTGGTGGGAAGGAGTGGCCACGGCCATTTGTTCTGATGGATCATCACCGGAATCACGGCGAAGATGGAGATGAACATGTTGACGATGATCACAGTGGCGATGGAATGAAGACTATGTTTACCACTTGTCCATGCGGAAGGAACGCAGTGTCATGAGTGGCACTCCGATCGATGGTTTGACCAGACACCAAACAAGCACATCATATCACATGCAAAATGACATGTCTCCAAATCAATATCTGCTGGTAGCACGAGTACGATCTATGCTGTGGTGTCTACAATGCCCGTTCCAGGACCATTCCAGGACCATTGCAGGATTACGAAATGAAACGACCACGGATAACACTCTTCCTCGACCTGAGTGGGTGGTTCAGACAACTTCATAGTGCATTACTATACTCCACACAGGATTGCTTCTCACTCTCACCAACATACAAAGAGCAAACATGCAAACACACAACAAACATGCAATGCCCTGCCATTCATCGCACACAATATGCCATACACAAGGACGCACCGCACAGCGCCCACGAGAACATCTGCAACAGGACTATTGCTGATGGTCGCTCAAATACGGCCAACGATAATCCAGCTCATCATCATGTGACGGCACTCTCAAGCAGATCCACTTTGCATGTGGAAGCCAGTCAACCCTTCCTTCACCACCATACTTTGTTGCAGCTGGCCGTTACCAGTGCATTTCATTTGGAACGATTGCATCGCTCACAAAAGCAATGAAATGATGCATCTATCAGAGGTGCTTTCCTCTGCAGCAACTCTCCTCTCCAATTTTGTTCTTCCTCACAAAATGAAGCAAGAGCGAGACAGAGAGAGGCGACCGGTACAACACAACACGTCGACAACACGTCGGTAACGCAACAGTAGCGGTCTGCGCAGCGTGGCATTGACGCAACGAGCACCAACCAACAGTGTGGGCCAAGATGTTGCGCTTTCCCAACTGCGACGGACGCTCAACAGCCATGACAGCGAATGTGAATACGATGAAGAAGACGAATACCTTGGCAGGACTGTCCAGTTCGATTGCCATCGTGCTCTCGCTGCTCGCATCATCCACGGCAGCATCTGCGAATGCTGCCAACATCACAGCGCTGGAAGTATTGAGCCTGATCAACTCGCATGGTTGCCAGAGCATCATCGACCAGAACAACCACTTTATTGAACCGGATGGGACTCACTACGATCTCTCGCTCTTGCAGCCTTACCATGGCATGTTGTCTCCCAACTTCCGTCTCCACATCCCTGACCTGGACACGGACAACAATGGCGCGCAATCACACGAGAACGTCGCTACTCACATTTCCAGGGCCATCTTTCAGGACATGGCTCTTGTCCAGGCACAGAACGATGCACAGGGCAACATCGTTTACGTCGAAGTCCGTCATGGGTGGAACAGAACGGACACCTTCGGTATGCAGGCTGATGAATGCGAAGCAGATGAGCTCTTGGTCTTCACAGCAGATGATTTGGATCCAACCCACCTGGACGGCATGTTGGTGGATCTGGAGGACATTGAAATCAATGACGATGACGGCCAAGGCGATCGCCGCAATTTGGAAAACAGCGAGCCTGCACGCTCGGCAATTGCCAACGCCGTGAGTGGCAAGACCATTCGCAACGGTCGCAACAGCAAAACCAACAACGACGGCAACCATGAGGACGAACTCAATGACGGCCTCTTCATGCGTCGGCGTCAAAAGAGGAATCTGGATCAGCCCCTCCGCAAGTCGAAAGCGGGCAGCGTGGAACCTGCGGACAATCAGCAGCTTTCGGCAGCTCAGACGGACAACTTTTCCATCCCAGGTCTTCCCACCGTGCCGCCAACCAACAGTTCAACCCCCGATCTCGAATGGATTCCTCCCGCCGGCAAAGAAAACCTGACGGATGGTGGCGACTTTGAGTGGATTCCGGTGGACCCTGACAACGCCACGGATCCAGACAGAGCCGGCGATGGCTTCCGTTACGTTCGCGGGGATGGAACGTCCGAGGACTGCGCCTTCTTCAAGGTCGTCAAGATCGCCATCATGTACGATGCCGAGTTCTGCCAGGAGCTGGGTTCCACCCAGGCAGCCATCGACCGCATCGAGCTCATCGTCGCCTCTGCGTCTGTGCTGTACGAGATCGACATGTGCGTCAAGCTGCAGCTGACGGACATCTACACGCCGGACAGCTGCTTCACCTCTACAAGCCTGTTCAGCACGTTCCATCGGAACTTGGCATGCCAGAATGGCAGATCCGATACCTTCCTGAAGAGCATCCAGGAATGGACGAACGATAACCGCGATTCGATCGGCCTTGATCCGGATGCCACCGTCCACGCATTCACCGGACTTCGTCCCAACCGCATCGTCGGCTGCGCGTACGTCGGCGTGGTCTGCAACAACAAGCCCGGCGCCTACGGCGTGGACTACCTTGGCACGTACAGAAATGTTGCTCCCCAAGCCACCGTCCTGGCGCATGAGATTGGCCACAACCTCGCCGCGCGCCACATCTCCACCAACGACTCGAATGGGCTGCGATACATCATGCAGGCTCGGCTCAACGTTCCTCACGATGGCTGGAGTCAGCAGTCCGTGGACACCATCTTGGACCATTTGGATCGAGCTGATGTGACGTGCGACACGATCGATAGCGGGGGCGGTACCGTCGTCGTTACACCATCACCGACAGTCACGCCAACACAGTTGCCCACTGAGCTGCCATCCGCAACACCGACACAGACACCCACGAGTGATGAATCCAAGTGCGAATTGAAGCAGATTGCGGACAGCGATCGCATGTGCACGGTCCGCACGGAGCAGCCTGGAATGTACGCATGCTTCACCCTTGCCAGCATCATGAACGCGTATCCAGATTGTCCATTGAAGGAACCAGTGCGTGTGGAGCTTCAGCTCAACAGCTGCACTCCGATCCTCGAAGATAATCCATCCAACGACCGCGCCTTGCAAGAAGCTTCCACTGCAACCAGCAGCGATGATCGCAACCGCGCATTGGGGGAACCAGCGCCCAGCAACGACTCCGAACCTGTCGATTGCACCACGCCATGCGCTCGCGTGGGCAACAGCATTTGCATCCTTGCCGCCGACTTTTTGGGATTCCGAATCCGGTTCACCGCAACAACGGAAACCACCACGCGATCATTCTTCCGCACCATCGATCTCGTGGGTGGCACCGATACGAGTACGCTGGATTCACAGTGCAAGCCAGCAGACAAGGAATGTGAAGCCATCTTTTGAGGAGTTTGCTCTGAAGATGGTACGAGAGTTGGCAGACAGAAAGAGGGAGGAGGAGTATTGTTGGAGCGGGAAGAGCCAAGTCAAGTCAATTCAATACAAGGGAACAGGAAAAGTGCAGGAGTCATAGGAAGCAGAGCATTGTGTTCTGCTAAACGGCTAAAATAGCACTTGAAAAAAGAAGATAAGAATCAAGTATTATGTGTGTAGAGTAGGTAAAGTATTATACTTTGGAGCAGGGTGACTCCGTTGCGAGAGGCGCAGTGTCTAACCCCAAAGATCCAAAAGGAAGCGTCCCGACGCCTTCATCTCCACAATCGCCTTCATGCCTTCGTGGGCACCACCGAGATCCTTTCCAAGCACTTCCGCGATGGCAACCTGGACATCGCGGCCCATGTGCGTGCCGTCACCGCAGATGTACACCATTCCCTTTTGGTTCAGCAGAATATCTCGCAAGCGTTGAGAGGCTTCTTCATTGTGGCGCATGATGTCCTGCACGTACTTGACCTTGTTATCGAGTGACCTGTTGTCACGCGAAAAGACGGTAAAGAGCTTGCTGATGGTGCCGTCCTGCTGATACTGCTTCATCTCATCGGCGTAGATCCAGTCGTGGTCCTCATGGCGGCAGCCGAAGTACACGTCGACGGAACCGGCGGTACCCTTGCGGTCTGCCAGGAATCCCATGAACGGCGCGATGCCCGTTCCCGGACCGATGAGGATGATTGGCACCGACGTGTCGAGGGGCAAACGGAAATCGGCCGTGGCCTTGGGGAAGATAGGCAATGAGGCGGTCATCTCGAAAGATTCTGCCGGCGCGCCTGCAAGGTGCGACGCGCAGAATGCCTCAAGGTACTTGGTGGCAACTCCGTGCACGCGGCGCTTGCCTTCCTCCTTGCCGGCGATCATGAGAGATGGCGTGACGTAATCCACCACCGAGAATGCGATGGTCAGCGTGTTGTCGGTTTCCTGTTCGGATGGCGATTGGTGCAGCGGGCTGGATGCGACAGAGTAGTAACGTGGTGGCAGGACCGGCAGCAAGGCAAAGAGGCTCTCCAGGGACATTTTCTGGCAGGATGGAAAGTCCTGCAGCAGACCCACGATGGTCTTGCGCTGGTCGACGATGTAAGTTTGGTAGATGGCGTCGCCGTCCTTGGACGACAGGTACCGCAGCGCCGCGGCTTCCTCCGCGCTGGTGGCGAGCTGGCTGAGATTGAGCAGGGTGCGCTTGTGCCGGATGGCGGTGCAGAGATCAAACTGCTCGCGGCATGCCTCATCCACCGTGGTGTGCTTCTCCGCGTCGATGAGGATCTTTTGGGTTGGCGCGATGCCGTGACGCCTCTGGATCATGGCCAGCACGAAGGCGACGGATTCGGCGGAATTGGGAACGATGAGACCCAAGGAGTCACCGGGTTGGTACTCCAGCGTGGAATCCTCCGGCAGCTTCAATTTCAACTCGATGACGCGCTTGCCGTTGCGCTCGATCTCCGGCTGCTCCTTGACGGTTGCGTCGGATGCGGCGCCCAGAAGGAATTCGCCGTCGAGGATGGAATGGCACCTGAGCATGTCGTCGTCGGATTGGATGCCAGTGGATTTGAAGGCGTCGACGATCTTGGCCGCACCGTCGGTCGAGGTGTTGGTGAGGTACCTTGCGCTGGCGATGCTGGAGAAGTATGGATTTCTGTAGGTGTAGATTGGTTCGCCGGAACCGACGCTGGAGAATGAGTCAGCGCGATCCCTCTTGATGTCCATGTCATCGCCGATGAGCTCGCAGGAAGATCTGCTCTTCAGCAAAGATGGGAGGGAAGAATTGGGCACGGTGGGAATGGACGCGGATGACTCCAATTGGAGCAGGGATCGCAGCGCACGGACACCGAAGGATTCCTCGGCAACCTCGCCTGGCATCTCCGTCTTCTTTTCCTCGGCGATCGATGACGCCGGTGGCACGGGCGTTTTGGCGACGACAGTTGGCTTTGCAGCAGTTGTGGTGATGGCAGTTTCATTGGCGTCGACCTTGCAAGCATTGGTAATATCGAGAAAGACTGTGTGGCACCACGGATCCACGACATCCTCGAGACCGGTGGCCTCATCAGCGCAGGCCAACGGCTTGGCACGCGTTCCACCGAGCAGCTTGATCTGCTTATCCGCGACCCTGCCCGTCTCACAGAACTGATCGTAGTTGGTGTCACCCAACGCGAGGACGGAAAAGGCGCAGTGCCGGAATGGCTGCGCCTCGACCGTGGTCTTGCGCTTGAGGTATCGCGTGAATCGGTTGACGTTCTCGGGTGCGTCGCCGTTGCCCGTGGTGCTGGTGATGAGCAGCACGCCGTGCTTCGTGCCTGGCTGCGGCTCCGTCTCCCAGTGGGGCTGGCACTTCTTTTTGAACTGATCGGCCTCGCAGCAGATGACGGAGGGGAAGAAGCATTTGGCGTCCGGGTTTTTGAGGATGAGCTCGTAGGTGGATGCCAGATCCTTGGCGATGTGCTCCGCGTTGCCCGTGGCGCTGCCGTACAGGATGAACAGCGGCGTGTTGGCCTTGTCCACTGGTTTGATGGCTACTGGTGTTGGTGCAACAGCTGCTGGTGTTGGTGTGACTGCAGCAGGTGCAACTGCAGTGGCCTCCTCTGTCTTCTGCACTTCCCCTTCCACCAACGCCAACGCCGACGCTGAACCTGACACAGCTCCATCAGCAGCACAAGCCTTGGCGATGTCATCAAAGACGCTGGCCGTCCATGGCTCCACCACCTCCTCCAAACCGGTGCCCTCATCGGCGCACGCCAGCTTCTTGGCGCGCACACCGCCCAACAGGCCCATCTGCTTGTCCACCGTGATGCCGGTGGCGCAGAAGACGTCGTAGTTGCTGTCTCCCAGCGCCAGCACGCTGAACGCCACGTTGGTGTACGGCCTGGCCTCCACGTTGTTCCTCCTCTTGATGAAGCGCACGAAGCGCGACGCGTTCTCCGGCGCCTCCGCGTTGCCCGTGGTGGACGTCACCAGGATGACGCCGTGCTTGGCCAGGCCTGCGGGGGGCGACGCCCATGCAACGGACAGCTTCTTGAACTTCTCCATGGCCTCGCAGACCACGGAGTCGAAGCCCGCGGGCAGCGGTCGTCTCTCTGCCAGGTCCTTCGCGATTCCTTCCGCGTTGCCGGTCGCGCTGCCGTACAGAATATAGAGTGTCGCCATGATGTTGCTATCGTTGTATTGTTGTATTATTATTGTTGTATTGCTGTTGTTGTATTGCTGTTGTTGTATTGTAATGTTGCTATATTGTGCTATCACGTTGGCGGAGGGTGTTTCAGGACGGACCTTGAGAAATAATGGGTTGAATGTTGGACAAGAGAGGGTCGCAAAGAGACGACCCGCGAAGACATTGCAGCGGCGAAGTGTTGTTGTGTGGTGCAAGCCCCAACCAAGATGTCCGTGTCGCTTTCCGTTCCTTGGTCTCCATCCCACGCCATTACGTACTATCACGTACTACAGCACCAAACACAAACACAGAGACGCGCATGGAGAGCCACACAACAAAGTCACAAGTTGAGGAACGATGGCGAAGGCAAAAACGTTCTCCGTTGTTCCCACCGGTGATGTTTGTGTTTGGAGTTGCCTTCACTCGAGTGACAAAATCGTGTCAACGAAGAACGTGGCGTGGCGAAGGGGAACGTTCTACAGTAGTCCGATGAATCAACTCGTAAACGTGACATGGGCACGTGACGTCACGTTTGAATTTCAGCCGTCAATCGTGGCCCGTGCCGATTCGTGCGCATCTCCAAACATCGATCCACAAAACCGGCCACACAAAATGAAGCTGTTCTCTTGTGTTGTGGTTCTACAATGCTGATGTCCGATTGATGGCAGCGCGACAGGGTGGGACTAAGGGGGATGGCAGTGTGGTGTGGAGTGGAGCAACGAACCATGTACTTGCATGTATTTGGTCATTTACATGGAGTAGATTACTATGGACTGATTGGGAGCCAACTTGAGAATCATCTGGAAAATATACCACAGTGTGTGTGTGCGAGAGTTCAGCGAAAATGTGGACATCGTGGACTATGCTTCAAAATCGAGCCAAGCCTCATCGCCCATCGACCATCATCGGTCCAACCACATCACTTCTTCATTAATCGCGTCATCTTCTTGCGTAAGGACGAGAGCGCACCGCCCTTCCTGTGGATGCGATTCAGCTTGTTCGTCAGAATCCACGGCGTCGCCTTCTTCACCACTGGATTCCATCGCGTGGATTCGTTGCCCAGAATCATGGCGACGTGCTCCAGGAAGCGCTTCCATTCCAACGAAGGATCGGGCATGCCGTCCGTGTCGTGGAACAGCAGCGAGCAGTAATCGCGGATCTCCGACTTCGTCAGCGGCCGCTCATCGAGCAGATCGAACACGCGATCGTGGTATCCGAACTCGCGCAACCGATGCAGCGGCAGGGTGTAGTTCACCCACGGATTTTCAGTCGTCACTTCCAAAGCCTCGCCCTGAAAGTCGTCCAGCACCTCGATGGACAGCTCGAGCTGCTCGTCCAGGTCGTTGTAGAATTGCACGACGTCATCATTGTCCGTGCACAGCCGAATCACGACCCACACGGGCAGGCCTTCCAGCTGTCGCAGGCATTCCACGAATCCCTGCTGCGTCGTGTCGGTGGGCTTGCCATCCGTCGCGATGGTGATCACGACGCGCTGTCCATCTTGCAGCAGCTGATCCAGCATGGACATAATGTCCGATCGGATCTGGAGAATGTGGCTCTTCAGCGGCGTTCCTCCGCCAGGGCCCATGCGGCCCATGATGCGCAGGCCGTTCGCTACGTCTTTGGCGATCGTGCTTTGGTCGCGTGCTACGGAGAATTCCGCGGACATGCTGGATGCCGCGCTTGGTTTGTTCAGAAACTGTTCGGAATGGAGGGCGGGTGTCAGCAGTGCGTGCGTGTGTTTGCGTGTTGGCGATGACGCGGAAATGAGATGCGATCATGATGAGAAGGCGAATGGACGAGGTGAGTGGGGGCGTGGTCGCATGCAAGACATACCCGTCCTGCTCAATCGAAAAACAAGGCAACGCACGACAAAACACAACCTTGGCAATATTCACGAGATACACACAAATCAGTCAGCACTTACGCGGAAGATTGTGGGTGCCTCCAACAGACCGGCGAGCTCGATGTGATACTTGACGCATTCGGCCAATTCCTCCCATCGGCTGCATGACTTCGTGACGATGCGTGTTTGATTGTCAGCCTTCGTCAACGACGACGTTGGGGAAACGATGAGATGTCCATCCTTGCTATCCATGGAACCGGAGTTGTCAATAACCCAGTAGCGCAAAGGAAAGCCTCGCTTCATGTCGTTCAGCGACTGTGCGAGACCGCGTGTGAAGCCTTGATCGATGAGCTTCTCAATCTGCTTGCCATCCAGCGGAGATCGTCCGTTGTTTGCTTCGCGTTTGCGATTCTTCATGGCTATTCGTTCAGAGACGTTCATCGGAGCGATCTGGTCGCATACGACGACGGGGGCAGATTCTGGATTGGTGCCTTGGGGATCGTTGCTCATGGGCATGACTGTGGGAAGCAAGGTGGAGGTCATGTTGATGATGATGCTGGCGTTGATGTGTGTTTGTGGCTGTTGGGTGTTTGGAATCGATGTGTGATGCTTGATGTGTTTCGTGTTTCGTGTTTTATGAGAAGAAGAGACCTCATGTTCTCGAGTCGGTGTTTGTCGTCACATTCGTAACAAGAAGCATCGCTGTTCCATCTTTGTGTCGTGTTGTGTCGTGTCATGTGATGTGGAGCTCAAGTCTTGGATGTTGATGAGGGTGATGTGCGGCCATGGTGGTTGTTGGTTGTTGGTTGTGGCTGACTTTGTGGAGGTCTTCTTTTGGGTTGCACATCACGATTCACAAATCGGCCAGACGTGCAAATTATCACGAGCGGAGTCGTGGGCAATTGGATGATCGTGAATCAATAGTCACGAGATGTCACGAATTGAGAACTCGCGATTCATGTTGTTGTCAGTCCCGTTGAGCATCAAATCCAACCGAAAAAATGAAAGATCGTGACGCTGTGCCACACATCATCGTCACGTTCTCTGTGCCGATGGAAGATCGTACTATCCACAATACGAGCCACTCCTCATGGCTCCAGTCCGTGCCAAGTCTCCCCACTCCACATTCTCCATCTTCGACTTTGTTGCCATACCCTCCCACCACTTCATCGATTCCATCTTGTGAAGCTTTCCCTGTGGCCCACACTGAGTGAATCATGACGGTCAAAAGAGACGTGGGGACCTCACTCTTGCTGCCTGTCCTAGTGCACGTGCTCGTGCTCGTGCCGGTGCTCGTCGTCACGCCTTGCCACTGCCTATCAATAGACAGCCGAAGTATCCGCAGTCGCTGCAGCAACGGCGACGGGAGACATCAGAACCGCTGCGAAGGATCTGCCACAAGCAGACGCCAGGCACTGCGGGTTGTGTCAAGCATCACTGGCGGTGTGTTGACCTCCAGCGCGGTCGCCAATCCTTTGCAGCATCCACAACCGGCGAATGCGGAACCGCCGAATCTGCCCACCCCTCCGATGGGAGGTGGCCCGATGATGCCGCCAAAGGTTTTGTACGCAGAAGCTGACGAAGAGTGGCAAAGGCGACAGCAAGGCGAACAGCAGATCAAGACCGACCTCGGATCAAGGCGCTTGACCGCGACGCAACTAAATCCGTTGCAGCAACCACCTTTCGGCAGTCAGGAACTGTACAATGCGCCATTTCTATTCGGTTCGTGGGAGGTCGAGACCACCTTGAAGCGCAAGCTATTTCCGTTCGGAAAGGGTTACGTTCCGTTCCGGTCCATCAACGAGGTGTATCCTGGATGCATCAGCGAAAGCATCGGTGACACGTCCAGATACGAGCTCCACTACTTCACGACGCTGGCGAACACCGCCGCGAACCAGTTGACTGTCAATCTGGGATTGGGGGTGCCGAAGACCAAGGTGATCACCGATCGATCGTTCAATGTCGAGTCATTGACTGGAGCCTACGAACCCCTGGCAAGGCTTGAGAACATCGAATGGAATTACCGGGACGATCCAACCAGGTACACCTTGTTTTACAGCAGCATTGCAAATGACATGCGACCCATGGGAAAGAAGCGACAGGAGGTCTACCTGTCCGCGCGCACTTCCGAAACTGTCGAGGTTGACGGGATTCCGGCAATCTTTGCTTCTTCGGAACGCAGTCGGCACGTTGCGCTGGGTCAGGGGACGGTCAGCACGCTCGATGTCGAGAGTATCACCGAATATCACAAAGACGTTAGTGATGCAAACGGCGACATAGTGTCTGCTACTCAACGGCTCGCCATTTACCTCAGCCCGAATCCAAATTCGAGAGAAGGCGTCCTCTGGCAGCAGGTCGGTGGGAAGGCCGTCGCTTTCTATGATTACGAGATGAAGATGAAACGTATCAAGGAGGCATTCACCTTGACGGACGGATCGACTGCATACAGAGCATGCGTCAGGACGCCGAATGATATCATCCAATGCGAATAGAGCAATAGTGGTTAAAATTAACAAATGTGTTTTGAATGTATGTTACTTGGGGCAATTAGAGATAGTAGAGAACACTCCATGGGTGAATGCTGCTGCTGCTGCAAGTACCTCTTGTCTTTGTCTCAAAATCGTACTGATGCTGCATGTGTTGTTGGTCTACCTCCTTCTCATCGTCTGCTCACAAGATGTTGCAACCAAAGGAAGAGGTGGAATACGCAGAGTTCAGCTTGCGTTTGCTGATCCAGGAAGACGGTCTCTTCTTCAATGGATCGAATGTCTTCTTCTCCTGCTTGACCAGCCGATCGATGTCCGCAACGAATCCCTTCCAATCCGTGGATGGATCTGGCACACCATCGAAGGACTCTTCGCCGAAAAGGAGCGCGGCAAAGTCTCTTAGTTCTGTCTTTGTCAACGGTCTTTCATCGAGCATGTCAAAGACCCTGTCGTGGAAGCCGAATTCACGGAGCCTGTGCAGCGGGAGGCCGTACGAGAGCCACGGTTGCTCTCCTGTTACTTCGGCCGCTTCACCAGAGAAGTCGTCCAGCACTTCCAGCGACAGCTCCAGCTGGCCGTCCAATTCGTTGTAGAAATCGACGACTTCGTCTTCGTCGGTGCACAGGCGCACGACGACCCAGACGGGCAGTCCCTCGAGGAGTCGCAGCGCATCCACGAATTCTCTGCTGTGTTCGTGGCCACCGTATCCTCGTTCGTCGGTCGGCAGCCCGTCGGTGGCGATCACGATCACAGCCTTCTTGCCGTGCTTGCGCAGCTCCGGCGTCAGGCGAGACACTTCCTGCTGAATCTCGAGAATGTGGCTGGTGAGCGGCGTGCAACCTCCTGGACGCGCGCGTCTCATGATCCCCAACGCCTCCTGCATGTCATGTGGCGTAGTGTCGGGATACTCACCGACTGAGAATTGCTGCGGTCCGACGTTGGTACCGGGATTGTTCAACAGGCGGAAGCGCGTTGGTGCTTCAATCAAGCCTGCGAGTTTGATGTGATAGCTGACGCACTCCTGGATCTCTTCCCATCGTGAGCATGGCACCATGCGGACTGTGTCGCTGCTGAGAGTGTCGACGATACGATGCCCATCCGTCTTCTGCATGCTACCAGAATTGTCGATGATCCAAAAGCGCAATGCAAAGATTTCTTTCATGGGATTCACAGACAAGCAGAGACCTGATGGTTGATCGATAAGACCGAGGGTGGTTCGTGAGCAAGCATTGACACGACGAGGAAAGAATGGAGCGCATTAGTGCCATTGAATGTGAATCGCAGATTGTAGAAGATCGTGTGAGCAGTCAGTCGATTACGTGAGCCTCGAATTGGGTGAAAGCCACACAACACACTCAGTGCATGCGATGCAATGTGATGTGATGACCATTGGTCGCGCACTGCACAACACGCAACGCACACTGTGCACTGTGCACTGCAAAACCCTTGGTCTCATGGCATGGCATGATACGTTGCACTTACCCTTGGTAAAGCCTTGCTGCATCAAGCGTTCGACTTGGTTGCCCGTCAGCTTCTTCGGCTTGTCGCGAATGTATGATGGCGCAGCTTCACGAGGAGCCGAGCTGGAATGGTCATTGGGTGCCTTCATGGGGACGACGGTTGCTGTTACCATCGGCGTGTCATGTGGGTTCATTGATGTCATGTTCATGTTTTTGTGTCCTTGTGGTTTGTTGCTTTGTTATTCTTGGTTTCTTTTGCTCTCTACTTGTTGGTGCCTGTGGAATGCGAGTGGCTCTGCGGCTCTCTTTGTGATGGTCGCAGGGGGCGAGTGTATCTGTGTGCGTTTGTGTGCGTCTCTCTTTGTGGTGGTCGCAGGGGGCGAGCGTATCCGTGTGAGTTGATGTATTTGTGTTTGGGACACGCAGATTTTATGACATCAAGGAGATGGATTCCCTCCAACGTGAGGCCGTTGTTCGTTCGCATCGTGTTCTGTTCTGTTGTGAATCGTGAAATTCAGGTTGGCCTCATCCAGTTAGTCACGACTCAACCACGCAAAACAACAAATCACGACTCAAACATCACTTTGACGCACAACGAGAAGCGAATCGAGACCTTTGATTGGCCACCGATGGTTCGTGTTTGGGTTCTTGTTTGCATTTCTAGCTTTAGCACAACCGACTGATGATGATCAATTGATCGGATGCGAACACATGATAGTCTGTGAAACATGCGAGGTTTACATTTTTCATGTGAGGTGCATCAGACACCTCAGATGCGCCTCTGCGGCCAGATTCATGTTCCGCACGGAACAAAGAGGAAGAGATCAAGAGGACTGTGTCCGTACCGGAGGTATCAACGAAGTGAAGGTGACACGAAGAGGTCGCGATCATCAGAGATCGTACTCGCGCCAAACGAACGAATGGACCAACCATACCATTGTTCTGTACCAAACATACTTCAAAGCACTACGAGTATGTGAGCTTGAGATCAGAGTGGAAGGAATTGGAAAGCTGAGAGACTCTTTACTCGGACGTGGATGCGTTCATTGCAATCTCGCTTGTGTCGTTGAAGATCTCAAGCATCTCGCACCGCTCCTCCAAAGCCTTCACCTTCGTTGTGGCGCCCCACTCCTTGTTCAATCTCAGTGCCTCTTCGAAATAGTAACGCGCATCACCCGCCTCTCCGTCTCGGATGTGGAACTCGGCCAGGCGTTCATTGCCAATGGCCTGGATGTTGATCTGCCCTCGCCATGCCGACGAGCGGATGGAATCCTGGAAGCATTGGAGTGCCAACGTCGTATCACCCTTCAATGACAGCCATTCGGCGTTCACAAGGTCGAGAAGATGCGCAGTGTTGGGACAGCCACGGGAGGTCCATTCCTCCAATTTGGCCCGGCACTTCTGCGCGAGCTTCCTGTACTGCTTGAAATACTTGTTCTTCTTTTCCCGTTGCTTGGCGGAGTCCGCAATGGCAGCGTAGCAGCTGAAACCAGCGAAGAATATGGCAAAGATGCTTGCAGCATGAGTCATGAAGAGCCTCATGACTCCTTCGAAGTACTTGACTGCCAAATCCGCTGCCGTCACGTAGTCTGCCATGTACGACGCGTACACTACCTCGGTATTCGCCCGCAAGCAACGGTGACGCAGTGCCTTGGCACTTTCGCCGGCTGACTGCGAATGCCTGCTGCGGAGGAGACTGTCCGACGAGGATTGATTCTTCGGTTCGTACGGTTGCCCCAGCAATCTGCGAACAAGACTGTCGAATACATTCAGCTTTTCTTCCTGCCTTGCCAGTTCGCAACCATACGTTAGTTGCAAGTAGATTCGATGATCTTGGTACACCTCGTTCAAGTTGTGCCCGGTGTGCAACCCAACGTAGGTGTACATGAAGGCAGCCCAGATCGCATTGTTCAAGTCTCCTGCAGACATTGATGCATCGTGAATGTCTGAGAATTTCTTGAGCAGCTGAGAGAATGGCACATCTCAGCTGAGTGCTCTGGAGCTGGCAACTATGAGAGTGCGGTTCTTTGCCTCGTGATTCTCCATCGACTCCACCATCGTCGCGGCGTAGTTGGCGTATGCTGTGGCAGTTTGCACATCGTTCAGTCGGGCGAGGACGAGGTTGGCCAGGCCAGCAAACGCTGGGCCAGACCACGGCGTCAGTCCAACCTCAAAGGACTTGCGGACGCCATCGATCAACAGCAGAGGCAGGAGATCAGGTCTATCCTGAAAACAAGCATCCACCAACCGATCCAATGTCATCATGTATGCCAGAGCTTCCTTGTTTGTCGTGTACTTCAGAGTGTGGAGCAAGGCAGGCGCCCATTTCTGTTTCACTTTCGATGACAGACCAATGAGCCCTTTCAGAGTGGCAAGTTTCTGCCGTCTCCTCCCTTCCGGTATGCGTGATCCCATGCCACGCAGAACATTCAATCCAAACATGATTGGATTGAACGAAGTCTCATCTCGGTGCTTGACTGTTCTGCTCGTTCCGATCATCAGATGGTACACCCGCAGCTTGTCCAGCTTGGAGCACGCGGAGTTCTGCACAGCCTTTGCGTACTTCTCCAACATCATCATATCTGCATTGATAAAGGCGCATTCTGCTGCAGCGATGTACACTTCCACTGAATGATTCATGTGCCGTTGGCTCCAGTGATCGTTGGACATCAGGTCGATGGCATTCTGAAAGTACTGCGCTGCTATCTTACATGACACGCATGTCAGGAATCGAGGGTGCGACTATGTCGTGATGACTTAGATTGCCGCACCCCCCAGAATACCAAGAATAGACTAGTCGATCTACCAAAGTCGGACACACTCCCAAGTCGATTGTGAGTCATCCTCCTCTGTGTGTCAAGAGTATGACTGACAACGGACAGACTAATGGTGTGACATGTTTGTGATGACTGACGGACTGACATGGCAAACAATGGATGTAAAAGGGAGACTGGAACACTGAAGTGTTCTAAACACGAAAGTTGACCGGTGGACCAAACATCTATGCGAAAGCGCCATCAGTGTTGTTTCACTCAGAACTCAGAACATGATTACGTGATTGAGAGAGAACCGCGAAAGAGAATAAAGCGCATGCTGGAACATTGTTGAAGGATTGAGTCGATCGTGCCAGAACACCATGTTCTGACCCAAGTGTGACCATCGGTGAACATGTGAGAAGAGTGAGTGAACAAACCAAGATAGTGCACTGAAAGGTTGACGGATGCCGATCTGAACAGAGTGCAACTTGGTGTTGGCACGCAGGTACTGCAGGAGTGTAGAAGGGAATCACCATGGACGAGCATGATCAAACACACCTGGAATACACAATTAGATGTGCATGATGAAAAAGATTTGCAATGATGAATTTCAGGAATCGGGTGTTCTGAAATACCGGATTGCCGCACCTCCCAATGGTAGGGAATCGAACGTTGTTAAACGATGTATTACCGCACCTCTCACTTTGGATCTTTGTGACAGAAAATGTGAGCTACACGCGTCTTGCTGTGGAGAACGCCACGTGCCGAATGTGAACTGGACCGTGACGTTCGTGACCTCAATGCAGGAATGGGAATCACACGTGTATGTCGCAGGGGGCAGGGATGTTGGAATCGTGACTGTCAAAATTCCCCGTAGTCCCAAAAGTAACGTGCTCCTGTAACGCTCAGGAGTGATCGATCATGCGCTTGCCACGTTAACGGTAGGGCGGTATTTGTTGTTTCTGTACTCTATTTTGGTTCAGTCCCATACAATCGGGAATTACTGATGTCACACATTTCGACAGTGACCAACATCACGATACACGCGACTACGGCCCCCATGTTGCAACCAATGAGAAAAGAGTACTGGAGACAGACAGGTGTCACAAAGAGCGAGATGGCCTGTGAACAGATCACCGATGATGAACCAGCAAAGGATCGGTGAAGTGTCAGTGATGTGTCCGAGAGGCATCGGAGATGATCGGAGATGTGTGACGATGAGGAGCTGAGAAAGAAACCATCCAAGTTGTTCTTGTGAAGCATGGAAGACTGTGATCCAATCGAATCAGATGAGCCAGGTGATGCCTGTGATTCAGCGATGTCTATGCCAATGAAACTATTGGAGGGAAGACAACGTGATGAGTGCATGTCGAGATGTACATGTGAGTATATGTCAAGATGTACGTGTATATGTGCATCGTTCACCCGCTATTCTCTCATACGCGCTTGGACGGTATAACTACACTCGTGTCGATAGTATGCTGTGATTCGTCAGAATTACAGGGGAAATGGAACACACGAAAAGGGGCAAGATTTCTGGAGGAAATTTGCAAATAACGATTTCTGGGAGAATCAGAAGATCGTCCGTCCATGCATCAATGGTACCAAGAGAATCTCGAGGTACTTCCCAACTAAACCTCAGATGACGATATCATCTGACAGGCTGCTGCATCACCAATGGAACGTGACATCTGGAGAGCAGAAGGACGCCTACTGACGTCAACAGGATGTCATCATGTCACCGCGTCGACATCTGTCTCCAACTCAGAGCAGGAGGCGAAGATCCGATGACCGAAGGACATCAGCATCATGGATACTGAAGGTGAACTTCAAATGGCGAGTACTCATGGAGTAGGAGCCAGTACTGAATGAACGGAGTGTCGAATGCAGAGTACGCATCGAGCACGGAGTATCGTGTAGCATGAACACACGATGTTGAGAGAGAGAGAGAGAGAATACAGATAGGAGCGAGAGAGCATCTCGCGTACTGACTCATAGTCGGAGACCGAATCTACGAAACAGATTGAAGCTCTGAGAGCATCGGGTGAGAGGACGGCGTACACCGAGAGCATCGGAGTAGCCAACTAATGAAATAGCAAACAGACGACTATCAACCAACACCATCTTCCACGATCGTAGGTTACCGTGAGCGGAACTTGCCAACACGCTTTGGGGAGTATTAGCGCACGCTAAATCTCTAACAATAGCGACACCCGTCGACCAATCAGAAATCTTCACTTTTCTTACCTTTTCCGTTCCGAACGGAAATTTTGGTCGAAAATCCGTTGTGTCAGATTTGTGTCGCATTTCGCGTCGCAAGAATCATTTTCCCTCAATCACAGATCCAAAAATGTCGTGGAAATTGATTTCTTGCCAAGATGAGCCAATCTGCCCAATCAGGACAGACTTGGATCTTGGGTGTGACACGTGCGAATCTTGCCCTGACCTTCTCAAGTGAATACGATCAATCGTGTGATCGTACTACTAGCAACATCGTGAGAAGACGTAATTTACAACACGGGCTATCGCGGTGTTTTTGTTCATTGACTTTTGCACCTCATCTTCACGCAGTAACACGCACATTTGTCGTGTTGTCTCCGTGTTATTTTTACTTGCAATTGCATGAGATCATGTCATGCCTCTCTCATGCTCACAGTTCCAAGATAACAATCTTGTGAGCTCGACAGCATCCATACTACCATACGAATAACACTCAATAACAACACTCATCCTCACCCCAACAACGATCTGATCACTCTACGTTTCGGTGCGGAATCCCATCTTCGATTTCGTTCTAACAGATTAACAGTCGCAAGCTTTCACCTACTGAATTGATTGCGTGACAATCCATCCATCCTTCATCCCTCGTCCATCCACGAGCGATCCCTTCACCTTCCATCACGTGACAACGTGATTTCGGCTTCCCTTCGGCTTTCTTGCATTCGCAGAACGCCCTCCTTTCGGTTCCCCTGCTGAGTTCGGGCCTTCCCACTCAGCCATCCAAGACTTCCTGCAGCACCCTCCCGCACCAGAAGACGATTCAGTCAGTGCACTCCAGCCTCGGCTACCCTTCAGCCTCCAGCATCCGCATCCACTCTCTCCATCCATCCATCCATCGCCAATCATGTCGACTCCTGAGATGGACCTCGCCACCCTGGATCACATCCTCGGTGTCATTGGCATTCCTTTGGACTCCACTCCTCGCGATATCATCGCCCATGCGGACATTGTCAGCCCTCTTGACCTTGTCTCGCTCACCGAAGATGATCTTCGCAGCTTCCAACTTCGCGATGATACCGAAGATGGCGAAACCATCGTCGCCGTACTTGGAGTGAACCACATCCGCAAGATCCTCAACCTTGGCAAGTGGTATCTCACCCAAGCCATCCTCGACGACAACACCTGGAACAATCTCGATCGTACCTCGTTCATGACGTTCACAGCCGAGCAGAACAACCCTTCCCTTCCGTCTTCGCACTCGCATTCGACTGCAAGCTCTTCCATTCTGTCTCCGATGGGCATGGGCCACCACACCACCACTCCAGCATCCGCATTCCGTCCGGTGCCTGAAGAACCTCCGCATGTGAACTTCGCATTCGATCCTTCGGCTTCGGTGCCTGATCCTGCCTTCCCGCAACCACCTGTGACTCCATCCATGGCACCCTCTTCCAACTTCCAAGGTGTCCATGCCATGGAGCTACCGGCTGACTACGTCAAGGAGTTCAGCAAGGCAACTAAGCGAGAGAGCCTGTCGCTCCCAACACTGAAGGACGACAAGCACTTCCTCACCTTCATGCGGACCTTCGAGACTCTTTCCTTCTCTCATGGACTCAACCACCATCTTGACATGGACTTCATGCCAGCACCCAAGGACGAGGCCTTCTTCGCGAGCCAGAATCGCTACCTCTTCGCCGTGCTCACTGAGCATGTCAAGACTTCCAAGAGTCGGCGCATCATCCGTGCCTACAAGAAGTCCTGCGATGGCCGTGCGGCCTACGCCGACCTCGTTGACAGCTACACCAGTGGCGTCGTCGGCAAGACTCTGTCCATCAAATACAGAGACACCATCGTCGCCTTCCGTCTGGACCAGACTTGGACCAAGACCCGCGAGCAATTCCTCGATGCCTGGGAAACCAAGCTCGATGACATCGAAGAGCTCGATGATGCATGTGTCGATGAGGCGGTCAAGCAGAAATGGTTGCGCACCGCCATCGGTCCCGATGTCGACTTGACTCGGGCCTACACCAACGTGAAGTCCAACTCCCGGCAACGTCACAAGCAATCTCGCGGCTTCATCAAGGTTGGTGTCTCCTTCGAAGACCTCCTCGAGTTCGTTCGAGATGAGGCACAATCCCTCGACGCCAACCAGCCTCGCACCACATCTCGGCGCAAGGTCAACAACGCCAAGACCGGCGGCTCTGCTGGCAAAGGCAATGGCAAGGACTACGCCAAGGACGACCGCCGTTCCATCCCCAATGATGAATGGCGTGAGATGTCCAAGGACCAACGCAAGGCATTCCTCGAAGCAAAGGGAAAGTGGCGCAAGAACAAGGGCAAGGGCAAGGCTGACTCCCACCGAGCTGCCAACAACGCTGCCACATCTTCGGGTACCACCGACACTCCTTCCGCAACCCCGCCTGCTGGTAACACTGACTCTTCCAAGGCCGGTGACCAGTCCACTGCCATCGATCGCCTTCTCGCACAGACCAAGTCCACCTCTTCGTCTGACGATACTCCTCAACTGGTCTACAAGGGCCAGACCTGGCGCCTTGCCAACTCCACGGTGGTCTGGTACAGCTTCAACAAGCTTGTCAAGGACCACTCTGGCTCTCTCGTCGACAGCGGTGCCAATGGTGGCCTGGCTGGCGATGACGTTCTCGTTCTCTGCAAGACAGGACACACCGCCGACGTCAGTGGCATTGGCGACTCCGCCATCGCCAACCTCGACATCGGTACGGTTGCTGGTCTCATCCAGACCACCGAAGGGCCCATCATTGGTAAATTCCACCAATATGCGCTCTACGGAAAGGGCAAGACCATCCATTCATCCAACCAGCTTGGTGCCTTCGGAATGGATGTCAACGAACGCCCACGGAATCTCCCTGGAGGTCGCCAGACCATCATCACACCAGGAGGCCACATCATCCCACTGGCTGTCCGGCAAGGCCTGTCCTACATGGACATGGCCAAGCCCACCCGCTCTGAACTCGACAAGTATCCGCATGTTGACTTCACAGCGGACGACGAATGGGACCCTTCTTCCCTCGACCAGGAGATGAACCTCGACGACGTCGACGATGATGACGCCGCAGCACTCCAGCGCCGCGAGAACAACTCTACCGTTCTCACGGCCTACACTGGTGCTCGCCAAGCCGACATCGCTGACAATCCGGGCAGCATCATTGCCACTCGCGAGCCTGCTGACTACGAGGCCCTCCGCCCCCACTTCGGCTGGATACCAGCTCGTCGCGTTCGCGACACTCTTCGGTGTACCTCTCAATGGTACCGTACCGCCGAGCGCTTCTCCATGCGCAAGCATTTCAAGTCTCGGTTCCCAGCGGCCAACGTCGACCGTCTCCATGAGACGGTTGCAATGGATACGCTCTTCTCCGATACCCCTGCTCACGACGACGGGGTTCCCGGCCATGGCGGCTGCACCATGCTTCAGGTGTACGTCGCCCTCGACTCTCGGTTCACGGCCGGCTTCCCCATGCCATCCGAGAGCCGCATCTCCGACACTCTCCGTGACTTCATCCGACGCCACGGGGCTCCCGACCTATTGATGTCCGACAACGCCAAGGCGCAGATCGGTAACAAGGTTATGGAGATCCTCCGGCAGTATCACATCCGTGATCACCAGAGTGAGCCGGAGCATCAACACCAGAACGGCGCGGAACGCCGGATCCAGGATATCAAACGCACAACCAACGGTGTGATGGATCGCACGGGTACTCCCGACCGCTTCTGGCTGATCTGCACGCTCTATGTGGTTGATCTCTTCAATTACATCGCGCAGGTCACCGCTGGCTCCATCACCCCCCTTCAAGCCGCCTTCGGACAGCGACCGGACATCTCCAAGTTCCTGTCCTACCGATGGTGGCAGCCTGTCTACTACCGGGTTGACAACCCCACCTTCCCCAGCCAGTCCAAGGAGCGCAGTGGGCGCTGGGCCGGTCCCTGCCTTCACAAAGGCGATGATCTTACCTTCTGGGTTCTCGACGACGAGACCCAGCGACTTCTTCCTTGGTCTGCCATCCGACCTGCCGACGACTCTGCCACCCGCAATCTTCGTGCGGACTTCCCCTTCCCCATTGTTGGGGAGGACGATGGCTCTGATGCCATGAATGTGGCGAATGGGGAGCCAGACGACGACATCTCCGTCCCTCCTGACTCCGACCCCATCGTACACTCCCTCGCCGATTCCATCCTGGCTGACCGCCGCGGCACAGACCCTGAAACAGTGGGGAATGCCAAGGTCCACATCCCGAAGTTCTCTCCCGAGGATCTCGTTGGGATGACCTTCATCCACGAGAAGGATGGCCAGCAAGTCAGAACAGAAGTGGTGCAAAAGGTCAATGACCTTGACGCAGCCAACCACCAACGCATCAAGATGCTACTTGCACTGGCTGATGGGGAGACACATGACCTCATCTCCTACGTTGAGCTCGCCGACATCATCGAACGGCAACAGGAGCACAACGACGACCCCGACGCCAAGTGGGAGTTCGACTCCATCATCGGACACGAGGGTCCCCTCTCATCTTCCTCTCCCTCCTACAAGGGATCCAGTTTCAACGTCATCGTGAAATGGGGAGACGGCTCCACCTCCACCGAACCCCTCTCCATCATGATTCAGGATGATCCTGTCTCTTGCGCTGCCTACGGCCGCCGCCACGAGCTGCTCGACGAGCCTGGCTGGAAGCGCCTCAAGCGCCTCGCCATCCGCACCCATCGTCTCGAGCGCCAGGTCCACAAATCCAAGACCTTCAACCACGCTCCCACCTTCCAGTTCGGCGTCCAAGTCCCCCGCAACCACAAAGAAGCGCTGCGACTCGACGATAAGAACGGCAACACTCTCTGGGCCGATGCCGAGAAGAAGGAGATGGACCAACTCTTCGGGTACCACACCTTCAAGTCTCTCGGCAAAGGCGCTCCTGTCCCTTCCGGCTTCCAGAAGATCCGCCTCCAATGGGTCTATGCTGTGAAGCATGACCTCCGTCACAAGGCGCTCTGCGTCGCTGGTGGTCACCTCACCGACCCCTGCAAGGATGCATCCTACGCAGGTGTGGTCAGTCTTCGCTCTCTCCGCCTCTCCCTCCTCGCCGGTGAACTCAACGGCATCCCAACCTGGGTTGGAGACATCGGCAATGCGTATCTTGAGGCCTTCACTCAAGAACGCATCTGCTTCATCGCTGGTGACGAATTCGGTGACTTCGCTGGTCATACCATGCAGATAGTCAAGGCACTCTACGGCCTGCGCACATCGGGCGCCCGTTTCCATGAGGCCCTCGCCGACACCCTTCGCGACATGGGTTTCCTCCAATGCCGCTCCGATCCCGACGTATGGATGCGTGACGCCAACTCCCATTGGGAGTACGTCTGCGTCTACGTTGATGATCTCACCGCGACGATGGCCGACCCCAAGGCCTTCTTCGACATCCTCTCTTCGAAGTACGGGTACCAGCTCAAGGGAGTTGGTCCTATCAAGTACCACCTCGGTGCTGACTTCGGCCGTGATCCAGACGGCACCCTCAAGCTCTCCCCGCAATCCTACATCAAGCGGATGATGGAGAACTACGAGCGCATGTTCGGCAAGCTTCCCCGCAAGATCAGCTGCCCCCTCGACAAGGCTGACAGCCCGGAGCTCGACACCTCTTCCGAACTTAGCGAGACCGACAAACGCAAGTTCATGTCGCTCATCGGTGCACTCCAGTGGTGTATCTCCCTCGGACGGTTTGACATCTCTGTCGCCGTCATGACGCTGGCACGCTTCCGCTCAGCTCCTCGCCAAGGCCATCTGGATCGCGCCAAGCGAGTGTACGGATACCTTCGCAAGCATCCTGATGCTGCCATCCGCTTCCGCACCTGCATCCCCCGCTTCGATCTTCACTACGAGGTTCCCAACCATGACTGGATCTACTCCGTCTACGGGAAGACCTCCGAGGAGATTCCGGACGACATCCCCGAGCCGAAAGGCAAACCTGTCCGAACCACCACGTTCGTCGACGCCAACCTTCTCCACTGCCAAGTCACTGGCAGATCCGCTACCGGTGCTCTCCATCTGGTCAACCAGACCCCCATCGAATGGTTCTCCAAGCGTCAAGGCACGGTTGAGACCGCCACCTACGGGTCCGAGTTCGTCGCTGCCCGTCAAGCTACGGAGCAGATCATCTCCCTCCGTCTTGCCCTTCGCGAAATGGGCATTCCGATCGACGGCCCCAGCTGGATGCTGGGTGACAACCAGTCCGTCATCACCTCCTCCACGGTCCCCAAGAGCATGCTCTCCAAGCGCCACAACGCACTGGCTTACCATCGCGTCCGGTCCGCTGTCGCCGCTGGCATCCTCTACTTCATCAAGATCCCCGGCACGCAGAACGTCGCCGACGTGATGACGAAGTTCCTCCCATGGGCTGTCTTCTGGCCCCTCGTGAAGCCCATCCTCTTCTGGAAAGGACACACCGAGTCCTCTTCCCCGACCTACAAGACCTGAATGTCCGGGACACGCTTTGGGGAGTATTAGCGCACGCTAAATCTCTAACAATAGCGACACCCGTCGACCAATCAGAAATCTTCACTTTTCTTACCTTTTCCGTTCCGAACGGAAATTTTGGTCGAAAATCCGTTGTGTCAGATTTGTGTCGCATTTCGCGTCGCAAGAATCATTTTCCCTCAATCACAGATCCAAAAATGTCGTGGAAATTGATTTCTTGCCAAGATGAGCCAATCTGCCCAATCAGGACAGACTTGGATCTTGGGTGTGACACGTGCGAATCTTGCCCTGACCTTCTCAAGTGAATACGATCAATCGTGTGATCGTACTACTAGCAACATCGTGAGAAGACGTAATTTACAACACGGGCTATCGCGGTGTTTTTGTTCATTGACTTTTGCACCTCATCTTCACGCAGTAACACGCACATTTGTCGTGTTGTCTCCGTGTTATTTTTACTTGCAATTGCATGAGATCATGTCATGCCTCTCTCATGCTCACAGTTCTCAAGAATCCATCTTGTGAGCTCGCCTGCATTCATACTACCATACGGATAACACTCAATAACAAACACTCATCCTCACCCCAACAACGATCTGATCACTCTACGTTTCGGTGCGGAATCCCATCCTTGATTTCGTTCTAACAGCAATGCTGTGCGAGCATCGCTGAGCAACGTGCTCAAAGCCGATGATGTGCGTTGTGAGCTCGCCTTACTGTGCTATGACGCTGTGGCCACTCACAGCTGGGACCGCGTCCCTCTCATCGAGCCACGCACGGTGTATTTCAAACTGCACGAGATCGAGATGCACACCACACTGGGAGTGTGTCGCAACCCATGCAACATCAACAACAGTTTGGAAGCCCGTCGCTTCGACCCCCTCCCAAGTGATCTGATTTCGCGCATGACCCACCATGCCGCGAACTCCATCCTTTGGACCTATAATCAAGGTGACGGCGGAGTCAGAAACCCAAAGCCAGAGCACTGGGTGCTGCCAATCTACTCTGAACGCGAAGAGCAACACGAAGTGGCAATGGTGGTCGGCAACACCGACAACGTCAGCGCAAGGCGCTCCTCCGTCGCACCGGACAACTACGAGACCAACACCTGGTTGGGAGATTCTGGCGCATCGTGCCATCTCACCAACAACGACGAAGGGATGACCAACGTTCGCGTCTCCGATCAGAATGTGAAGATCGGGAGCGGGCGCTTCCTCAAGGTAACCAAGGTGGGCGACAAGCGCATGACCGTCATGCAAAGAAACGGGAGGAGATACAACGTGGTGCTCAAGTCGGTGAAGTACGTGCCCAAGTTGTGGGTCAATCTACTGAGCATCAACAAGGCTCTCGAAAGCGGATTCAACATCAGCAACCTCGGCGTCATCATGACCCTGAAGAAAGGCAAGGCCCGCATCACCTTTGACCGCATCATGGCGACTCACAGCGGGTTCGTTTGCGGAGTGACCATGGTGAACAACGCCAAGACGGACGACCAAGCTCATGTTGGCGTGTCAACCGACGCACCAGTCGACATCAACACAATCCATAAAAAGTTAGGCCACGTTGACGCGTACACCATCTCTCGAACAGCAGGGAGGTACGGCTGGAACGTGACAGGAAAACTGAATGTGTGTGTTGACTGCGCGATTGGGAAATCGCGACAGAGACCGATGTCGAAATCGACTCAACAACGAGCGAAAGGAGTCGGGGATCGATTGTTCATGGACACATCAAGCGTTCAGACACACAGCCTGGGAAGGGGCAAATACTGGCTTCTTGTGATTGACGATTACAGTGACTACTGCTGGAGTTACTTCATCACAGAGAAGAGCGACGTGGGGTCGAAGATGCTTTTGTTGTTCCAATGGCTCCAGGCGAATCAGCGAGTAACGGTTCAAAATGTCAGATGTGACAACGCAGGAGAGAATCGTTCTACAGAGAAACTCTTACTTAACAAGGGATTCGCCCCAACCTTCGAGTACACTGCGGCATCAACTCCCCAACAGAACGGTCGCGTCGAAAGGAAATTCGCGACACTCTACGGCAAAGTACGCGCCATGCTGAACCAAACCCATCTACCAAAAACAACGCGAGGGAAGCTGTGGGCAGAGGCTGCTCACACGGCAACGCAGCTGGAGAACATCATTGGCACGAAGTCAAGGGAGCCAGCGTGTATACTGTTAAACGGAAAAATCCCGAAGTATGCAAATGACCTGCGTGTGTTCGGCGAGATGGGGATGGTACACATCGGTGGACAGACTATCAAGGCCAAGCTAGACGACCGCTCCAAACCTGCCATGTTCGTGGGATACGGAGAGTCGCACGCGAAAGGAGTGTACCGCATGATGAACCTTGCTACCTCGAGAATCCTGATGACTCGAGACGTAACATGGTTGAATAAGTTGTATGGAGAGTTCAAAGGTATTAAGGATGCCAGCAGATCCAGAGTGATGAACGCAGACGACGACTCCTCATCAAGAGACTCGTCTCCAGATAGAGGAGTGACTTGGCTTCGTCAATCGGACAGTATGAGTGATATAGAGACCGATGACGATGAGCAACGCAGCAGAACCGGAGAACAAGGAGATTCAGAAGATGCTGCGCTAGAGCAGGACGACCTGCTACCCGTCCAGGAGGATCAGGAACCAGACAATGACGTCGGCGATGAATCCGGAAGGGACGAGGATGGAAGGAGTGAGGAAAGAACGGCAGAAAAAGAACCGCCCTCGACTCCAGTCGCAACACCTGTTGCGTACGTACCGAGAATGGTCAGAGATCTCGCAGGGTATAACAACTCGCCCGTTCCTAAGGAGGACAGAGACTACGGATCCAGCGAGGCATCGGAATCTGACGAGGAGAAGCAAGAGACTGCCCAAGAGACAGAAGCCGAAACAGCGGCGACAGAGGGGCCGAGCTTCCATACAGACGGGTCGATGTTCAACAGAGATGTCGCAGGGATGATGATAGACACCACTCACGGAAAGATGAGATTGGATGACTTCATCGCTGCGAGCCAAGTGACGAACGATCGAGTCAGACCCGAGCAAGCAAGCGTAGCCATGATGCTAGACCCTACCACCTTCGAAGAATGCTGGGACCATGCAGATCCCGAGAAGAGAAAGAAGTGGAGAGAGGCAATCAATAAGGAGTTCAACGATATGACCAGAAGAGGAGTATGGAAGAAGATCAAGAGGACCGGAATGCCGAGGGATCGGCGATGCGTGAAGACCAAGTGGGTATTCAAGGAGAAGAGGAACGGAGTCTTCCGGGCCAGACTCGTCGCCTGCGGCTACTCACAGATCGCAGGAGTGGACTTCTCAGCACACCACGCACCAGTGATTCATGATGCAACCTACCGCATCATGCTCACTATGAAGATGCTACTGCACATGGATAGTATGATCATCGACTTCGAGACAGCATTCTTGCATGGAGAACTTGACGAAGAGATCTACATGCAATGCCCAAAGGGCATGAGGCATGAGGCCGACGAATGCTTGCTGCTCAAGAAGACTATCTACGGATTAGTGCAGAGCGCCAGACAATGGAACAAAAAGCTGGTCGACATTCTACTCAAACTGGGATTTCGACAGAGCAAAGTGGATCCATGCCTTCTGATTCGGAATCAGGAAGGGAAACTGCTGCTGATAGGCACCTACGTCGACGACTGCCTATGCATCGGAGAGAAGGAGGAATTGAAGCAACTGACGATCGACATCAAAGCTGAGCAATTCGGAATCAAGGTGGAGAACGACCTCGAAGACTACCTCAGCTGCAAGATCATCTTCAACAACGACCAGTCGAATTGCTGGGTGAACCAGCCACACATCATCAAGAATATCATCGATACATTCAAGGATAACGTGCTGACTCTACAACGATACGGAACTCCAGGAACACCAGGACAGGGTATCCAGAGAAACAGCGACCTACCCAAACTGAACAGTGACCGACACAGCAGATACCGAAGCGGAGTAGGTATGCTGCTCTACTTGGTGAAGCACTCGCGACCAGACATTGCGAATGCGGTGCGCGAACTTACCAAGGTGCTGGACGGACCATCAGCTGCAGCATACAAGGAGATGCTGCGAGTAATGAAGTTCGTATCGGACACGAGGGACTACGGACTACGAATGCAACCAACCCCATTGGAGAACGACGCATGGAAGATCGAGATCTACGCAGACAGTGAGTTTGCGGGAGACAAGGATAACCGGATCAGTGTCGGAGGACATCTCGTCCTACTGCAAGGGGTGCCCATCATATGGAGATCGAAGGCACAGCGAAGTGTAACCCTCAGCTCGACAGAGGCGGAATACGTCGCCTTATCAGAAGCAGGAAAGGAGATTCGTTTCCTCACACAACTGATGGAGGACATCGGCTTGACGATGACCAAACCAGTGGATGTGTACGTGGACAATGTGGGGGCTATCTTCATTGCCTCCAATCCATCGACATCAGCACGAACGAGACACATCGATATACGACATCATTTCACTCGGGAGCTGATAGACAACGGAGAGGTACGAATTCAATTTGTGCGCTCAGAGGACAACATCGCAGACGGCTTCACCAAGAACACAAAGAAGGAGATCTACGATAGACACAAAGGGAGCATCATTGTCGAGATGTACATGTGAGTATATGTCAAGATGTACGTGTATATGTGCATCGTTCACCTGCTATTCTCTCATACGCACTTGGACGGTACAACTACATTCGTGTCGATAGTATACTGTGATTCGTCAGAATTACAGGGGAAACGGAACACACGAAAAGGGGCAAGATTTCTGGAGGAAATTTGCAAATGACGATTTCTGAGAGAATTGGAAGATCGTCCGTCCATCCATCAATGGTACCAAGAGAATCTCGAGGTACTTCCCAACTAAACCTCAGATGACGATATCATCTGACAGACCACTGCATCACCAATGGAACGTGACATCTGGAGAGCAGAAGGACACCTACTGACGTCGACAGGATGTCATCATGTCACCACGTCGACATCTGTCTCCAAGTCAGAGCAGGAGGTGAAGATCCGATGACCGAAGGACATCAGCATCATGGATACTGAAGGTGAACTTCAAATGGCGAGTACTCATGGAGTAGGAGCCAGTACTGAATGAACGGAGTGTCGAATGCGGAGTACGTATCGAACACGGAGTATCGTGCGCGACGAGCACACGATGTTGAGAGAGAGAGAATACAGAGAAGAGCGAGAGAGCATCTCGGGCACCGACTCATAGTCGGAGACTGAATCTACGAAACAGATTGAAGCGCCGAGAGCATCGGGCGAGAGAACGAACGGACACCGAGAGCATCGGAGTAGCCAACTAATGAAATAGCAAACAGAAGACTAACAGCCAACACCATCTTCCACGATCGTAGGTTACCGTGAGCGGAACTTGCCAACACGTTTATAAACGATAGATCAGGGCGAGCCCGCGAATCGTATCGTGCGAGGAAGACGAACATCATTCAAGAGCAGCAGGCTGAATGAGCAAGGAAGAGGAATTGAGAGACATCCCTCTGTCCAACCCGACTATCAAGCAAGAAGAAGGTGCGAGTGAGACTCCACCACGAAAAGAGAAGGAAGCAGCCGCGGCTACCATCCTATCAGGCGCAGACGCAAGCGCGATCGACGAGACCGAAGAAGAACGGTCTGCAAGGCTACATCGCGAGAAGGAGAGGATCCTCAAGGCGTACAAGCAAGAGGAGACTGGTGTGACGGAGAGCATTCGCACAGCCAAACGAAGTGGTAAAAGTGAGACACCACCAGGAGGAGAATTTGTGAGCAAATCAATCCTCGCGAAACAACAAGCGAAAATCGAAGAATCGACAACACAGAAACAAACGGAAATCAAGGGCGCGAGCGCACCAACGACGAAACAACGAATCAACATGGCGACATCAGCCAACGTGAGCAAGCGACGCATCAAGGCGCCGATGTTCAGCGGTGAACAGGAAGACTACAGCGCATGGGAGTCCCAAGCAAAGGCATACGCTCGTGCACAGAAGACGAGAGATGTGATGTTGGGCAAGACCAAGGTGCCAACATTGAGCGAGATCGCGGCAGCCGCCGATGAAACCAAGGAAGCGATGGAGGAGATCTACGAACTGGGATGCGACTGCTTCAGCGATCTGATCCTCATGATGGACGCAGAGAAAGGAAAAGGCAAGCAGGCCATCCAGTACATCAACCAATGCATCTCCGACGACTACCCTGAAGGAGACGCACACGCAGCGTGGAACGATCTCGCGGAGAAGTTCCGACCATCCGACGCGGTGACGAAGATCAAACTCAAGCGCCAATTCAACAACGAAAAGATGAAGAGAGACACGGACCCCGACATCTACATCACGCAACTCGAGAGTCTACGATCGCGTCTCCACGATGTCAAGTACGAGATCACGGACGAGGAAATGATCACGCAAATCCTCAGCACGGTGAGCAACGAATACAGAACTCACGTCGTGAACTTCCAACACCAACTCACGTTCAATCCAGAACTGGTTACCATCAACACGATCAGAGGAGTACTCCGTACTGCATACGCCACTCACAGAGGAGGCAAGGCATACGTCGACGACTTCCAAGACAGCAACACGAAGAGCAACGACACCGGCTTCACAAGCACCGGTAACTTCAAGGGTACTTGTCACAACTGTGGCGTGTATGGTCATAGATCCACCGATTGCCCAGAACGCAAGAAATCAAACAACAAGAAAAACAACAACAACAACAACAACAAAATGAACGGAAAGCGCAACAAGGGAAGCGGCTTCAAGGGCAAGTGCAACTACTGCGGCATCTTCGGACATCGCGAGGCGGAGTGCCGAAAGAAGAAGTTCAACGAGAACAAGAAGGCCGACAAACAGGCCAACACAGCAACACAAGGACACGACAAGAGCGGACACGAGATGGTACTCTCTGCGAAGGACATGCCGCTCTGCATGTTGGTGTCCAACGACTACATTGAAGACTCCTTCTTCGATAACTTCGAGTGCGTCGGAAGTGACGACGAAGTACAGGATGATGAGATCATCCCGGAGTGGCTCAGCGAGGAGCCAATCATCCACGAGGTGGATCCAAGACGCGAAGTGAGCTACGAATGCTGCTTCAACGCGCACGACCTGATCGGTTCATACGGCGACGAAGCTGAGATGGACAACAAGGCCAACGATAGCGACATCGAAGAGGCCATGAGCGATGACGACGACGACGACAACGACGACGCCGACGAGGACGGCGCAGATGAAGACGACGAGGCGAACCGCGACGAGTTGCCTCCTCCTCAAGCTGGGAGATACGAGAGAACGGGAACCTTCATCAATCAAGGCGAAACGAGCCGCGGCGCGGCGCCGCCTCCTCCAGCGGCGGGGAACAACAGATCGGGCATCTTCGACGAAGATGACAGCAACGAAACCGAGGATCATCCAGACGACAGCTTCAATCCAAACGAGCGTGTCGTCTATCCAGCGAATATCGACTTCCCAGATATTGAGGATCCCAACAGTGTCGACTATCTCCTCCGTCACAGCGTTACTCCAAACGCAACAGCAACAGCATTGATAATCCAAAAGCAGCTCATCTTTGACGCAGTAATGGAAGCGGGGATGCGACTGTTCGCAGGGACTGCACGAGGAGTGCTCAGACCAATATGGGTGAACATGATGGGATCCATCCTATCCGGGAACTTCGAGTCAATCGAAGACATTCTCGCCAATGCGATCGTCGTCAACCGCATACTGGAAGCGGAGAACACAGAGACGATCCCAGAGACGGATCTGCACTACATCCTTGGAGGATGTATGCGTGTACTCTTGCGAGAGCGATCACGCGTGCACTCATACGATCCAGCCATAGGATCACACCGAAGTAACACGATTCCATCGGACTACGCGCAGCTATCCGATGAGAGCGACGACGGACATCACGCGAATCCATGGAACGAACATGGAGTCCACGTCGACGAAAAAGACGAAGACAACTTCATGACCGATACAGCTGCAGCAGCCGTGGAGCAGCTCCACGAGCTGAGCACCAAGCACAAGGACAAGGTCAACAAGGACACCTGGCTCGCCGACAGTGGAGCTTCGTGTCACATCGTCAATTCAGACGCCGCTCTCTTCAACGTGCGGCACATCAAGTCATTCGTCCAAGTGGGAGACAGCACGAAGCTGGACTCTCCCAAAATGGGATCCATTCGCTTGAAGGTCAAGCAACGAGACAACACTGGCCACATCATCCGGCTCGATGACGTGAAGTACACACCCAAGATGGCGGTGAACCTTTTCTCCACGAACAAGGCTCTGTACAACGGTTACCAGCTTGGTAGCAACGGCATTCTGATGGACATCATCAACGGATCCAGAACGAAGATCGTATTTGACCGAGTCTTCCCCACATCCAACGGATTCATCACGGGAGTGCAGATGCATCCCATCATGCCAACGAACGACGACAAGGCTTGCACAGCCCTCGTCAAGAACCCATCCAAGGAGATCAGCGCAGTGAACTTGCATCGAATGCTCGGCCACGCGCCACTCGAAACCATGAAGCGAACAGCTGCCAAATACGGATGGAAGATTATCGGCGAGATGCCGGTATGTCGCGACTGCGCGGTCGCGAACGCAAGAGTGAAAAACATTCCGAAGGCAACCATTCCGAGAGCGACTCGCCATGGCGAACGGCTCTTCATTGACATTAGTTACACTAAACACATAAGCTTCGGAGATAAACGCTACTGGACCCTGATCGTGGACGACTGCACGGATCACTGCTGGAGTTTCTTTCTCAAGAACAAAAGTGATCAACCAGGATACATCAAACGATTCGTTCAAACGATCAAGTCACAGACTGGTGACCAACAGATCATCTTCCGAGGAGACAACAGCGGAGAGAACAAATCCACGCAGGATATTCTCATCGATGCAGGACTCAACGTGAAATTCGAATACACGGCATCGAACACGCCGCAACAGAACGGCAGAGTGGAACGCAAGTTCGCGTACCTCTACACCAAGATCCGCTCCATGCTCAACGGAGCACAACTCGACGAAGAGTATAGGCATGGCCTGTGGGCAGCAGCTGCTAGCACTGCCACCGCCATTGCCAACATCACCGTAGCGAAGAACCAGAAGGAATCACCACATCGACAATTCTTCGGCAACGATCCACCATATGCGGATGCACTCCGTACATTCGGAGAGGTGGGTGTTGTGAAGACTACCTACGGCGGGATTACCGCCAAACTCAAGAACAGAGGAGAAGAGATGGTGTTCATTGGATATGCACACCAACATGCATCAGGGGTCTACAACATGTACAGACCATCAACCAAGTCACTCATCTGTTCACGGGACATCAAGTGGCTCAACCAATCATACGGACAGTTCCGTGGCTGAGCGCCAGCACCGAACATATCCAACAAAACAGGAACAACGGACGCAGACGGCTTCACAACCATCGGACGGAAGGGAGCAACGCCAAGGACGGCAACGCGTCAAGCATCGAAAGCAAAGAGAGTATCTTTTGCTGACAACAACATGTACTATATCCTATCAGACAGCGACGATGAGGATAATGAGGACGATGGAGTAGTGACCCAACTAGTCCACAATGACGAGGAAGATCGGAGCGAATCCAATCATGAGGATGACGAGATCACACCATCCAGTGACGAAGCCGATGATGACACAAGCGTCACTCCTCCGAACACACCAGCGAGGTCTACACATGGCACACCATCCAGATCTCCACCGAGCAAACCAAACAAGTGTGACATAGCTAGAAAGGAGAGGATCCAACGTCACGAAGCACGAGGCAGGAAGGGAGAAGCTAATCCCACGTCAACTACAGGAAAGAGTATTCCTAGAGCTCTGCGTGAGCTTGCAGACTTCAACGAACAAGGTCGAAAGGAAGAAGGATATGAAAGCGATCCATCATCCAATGAAGACAGTGATGAACTCAGCGACGAAATGGTCGACGACTCCAACAACGAAACTACAGATGACGAAGAAATTGCAGATGAAGGAGAGATTGAAATCACTCACTATAGCACAACAGGACTATACGGAATGAATGCAATCATTACCGAATCACCAACGATCGACATCGGATTGTCGATGCAGGACGAGAACAAGGAACCAGAGAAGCACATCGAACCTACAACATTCGATGGAGCCTTCAATCATCCAGATCCCATCCATCGAAAGGGATATCGAGCAGCCATCAAGAAGGAGTTCGACTCCATGGATACACGCAAGGTGTACAGCAAGATCAAACGAGACGCCATCCCACGCGGCCGCAGATGCTGCAAGTGCAAATGGGTCTTCAAGCTGAAGCGTGATGGCACACATCGAGCGCGGCTCGTTGCATGTGGCTATTCACAAATAGCAGGAGTGGACTTCCAAAAGCACTACTCACCCGTCATCCATGACGTGACCTATCGGGTCATGATGGTGATCATGCTGATCAAGAAGATGGACTGCGCACTCGTCGATGTCGTAACGACATTCCTACACGGAGACCTTGACGAGGAGATCTACATGAACTGTCCCAACAGGATGGATCATCAACCAGACGAAGCCCTGACCCTACACAAGCCAATCTACGGACTTGTGCAGAGCGCCAGGCAATGGTTCAAGATGTTGGTATCGACCCTCAAGAATATCAACTTCGAACAGAGCGCAGCAGACCCGTGCCTGTTCTACAGGAAGACGAACAAAGGAAGCATGATCGTGGCCATCTACGTGGACGATTGCTTCTGTTGCGGAGACTCCAAGGCACTGGAGACATTCCTGAAGGACATCCAAGGCAGCAAATTCAAGGTGACAATCGAGCACGGACTCGGAGACTACCTCAGCTGCAACATCGAACTGAACCATGACAAGACTAGAGCGACATTGCGTCAACCACATCTCATCCGACGCCTCATCGAAGAGTTCGGAACCAAGGTTGAGAAGATGCAGCGCTACGCGACTCCGGGAACCCCGGGTCAAATCATCGTACGACCATCCAAAGATAACGGACTGCAGAAGGTCGGACCGGAAGAACATGCCGAATATCGCCGAGGCGTCGGTATGCTACTCTTCCTCATCAAGCACTCGCGACCAGATATCGCGAACCCTGTGAGAGAGCTCTCCAAGGTATTGATCGGGCCCACCAAGGCTGCAATGAAGGAGATGTATTGGATCATTAAGTATGTGATCGATACAAAGGACTATGGATTGAAGATCCATCCAGTGCGTCCAGACGACGACGGCTGGGACATGGAGCTCTTCTGCGATAGCGAATATGCAGGAGACAAGAACACGAGAATCAGCGTAGGGGGATTCATCCTATACCTGTGCAAGGTGCCAATCCTTTGGCGATCCAAGGCACAGAAGGCCATCACACTCAGCTCATCCGAAGCAGAATACGTTGCCCTTTCCGAAGCGGCAAAAGAAATCTTCTTCGTCATGCAGCTACTCGAAAGTGTGGACGTCCCAGTGAAGACACCGATCAAGGTCCGTGTGGACAACATCGGAGCGATCTTCATCGCCAAGAACCCATCGACATCCCAACAATCGCGACACATCGACGTGCGCCATCACTACGTGAGGAACATGGTAATCAACAAAACCATCGAAATCATTTTCGTCAAATCCGAGCAGAACACAAGCGACGGATTCACCAAGAACATCAAGGCCGACTTACAACGCGAACATGAGAAGTCGTACCTTGACACATCGAGAACATTCGAATGACCGAATGCACACAGGAAGGGTGTCGAGATGTACATGTGAGTATATGTCAAGATGTACGTGTATATGTGCATCGTTCACCCGCTATTCTCTCATACGCACTTGGACGGTATAACTACATTCGTGTCGATAGTATACTGTGATTCGTCAGAATTACAGGGGAAACGGAACACACGAAAAGGGGCAAGATTTCTGGAGGAAATTTGCAAATAACGATTTCTGAGAGAATTGGAAGATCGTCCGTCCATCCATCAATGGTACCAAGAGAATCTCGAGGTACTTCCCAACTAAACCTCAGATGACGATATCATCTGACAGACCACTGCATCACCAATGGAACGTGACATCTGGAGAGCAGAAGGACACCTACTGACGTCGACAGGATGTCATCATGTCACCACGTCGACATCTGTCTCCAAGTCAGAGCAGGAGGTGAAGATCCGATGACCGAAGGACATCAGCATCATGGATACTGAAGGTGAACTTCAAATGGCGAGTACTCATGGAGTAGGAGCCAGTACTGAATGAACGGAGTGTCGAATGCGGAGCACGCATCGAGCACGGAGTATCGTGTAGCATGAGCACACGATGTTGAGAGAGAGAGAATACAAAGAAGAGCGAGAGAGGATCGCGCGTACCGACTCATAGTCGGAGAGCGAATCTACGAAACAGATTGAAGCGCCGAGAGCATCGGGCGAGAGGACGGCGTACACCGAGAGCATCGGAGTAGCCAACTAATGAAATAGCAAACAGAAGACTAACAGCCAACACCATCTTCCACGATCGTAGGTTACCGTGCGCGGAACTTGCCAACACATCATTCAATTGAGATCGACCATGGATTAATGGGACAGAAGAGATGAGTGCAAGAGCGAGACAAGGGAGTGTGACGAGAGACGATTTGTGTGTGAGTGAGTATGGTGGTGCGACAATGGAAGGGTGTCAGGAATCGGGGGTACGACTTTGCAAAGATACCGTATTCTGCCGCAGCTCCCATGAGGACTGACTGGAACCGGAATGGTATTAAGTGCAAAGATACCCATGATTGCCGCAACCCCCAATAGCATATCCCAGACAAACCGCAACTTAGCAATCGATCCGTTGCACTCGGACAGCCCAATGGCCTTACCTGTCTTATGCGACATCCAAGCACCCTCATCCAGTGGCCTACTCGGCCATGTCCCGATAACGGTCGGGAACCGAGAGATCTATAACGATGGCAACACACCAGCCCTGAGTGAATCGAACGAGCGCGACAACCAATATATCTGAACAAGTCGACGCGTCCCTGAGAACCTAATGTGAGAAAGCGAAACAGAGGCGATCCCTATTCACCCAAGACCACGATCCAGATGACAATAAGTTCCAAGCATCCAAAGGCAACCATCGAGATGACCGGAGAGAGGAACTGAAATGAAGTGGGACCAGCGAGGTGACAGGAGACCGAAGGAGAGGTACCTACAGGTCTACGAGTATGAACTTGACGAATGTAGGTGCTCTCCAATCCTCAGCCAAGCAAGTGATGAACCACGATGAAAGCAAGATGAAGATGCAGACGAAAGGAGCCAAGCTAAAGGGTGTAACCTCGGGTGGCTACTACAGATCATGCTTGTTGTGAATTGGAATCGAAAGGAGATGAGCATGTTGTGCTCACAGTTCTAAAACGGTACAGACTGATAACAGATTAGTCTACTACTATAACCCCGGATTTCCAACAACCACCCATCCGGATTCATGTACAATGTCGCCGCCCGCCCCTGAGTCAAATGATGTAGCCTCGGCTACTGCTTGTTGCTCTTGCCCTGTGAAGAAAGTGTTTGATGGTCGGGTGGGTTCCGCTTGGCGCCGACTCTTGTGTACCTCCAGGCATGCACACTTGGGTCTTCTCTCTGCAGCTGTGCATGTCTCCCCCTACAGTCATGGGGCTTGATACGTATGATGATCTCCGACTGGCAGCGAGTTGTGTCTGTCATTGATTGTCACAAGCTGTCGTCGCATGGCCTGTATTCCTTTCCACTGCACGCTGGGGATGCTTTGGTCCAGGCTCTCTTGTGAGATCTTTGTGTGGTGGGAAGTTGGGGGTTCTTTGCGTACTCCGCTAGTTTGAGTTTCTTGAGTGTGCCCTCGTCGATTGGCTTGCTGTGTTTGCGGAAGTAATGCACAGACTCCACGACAAGCACCTGTGGGTTGGTTTGAAGCCGGCAGAAGACGCTGTCCATCAGCTGGAACATCGCCGAGGGCCTTTGGTCCGCCATTGGCGCCTCATAGCGACGCTTACAGTTGATTTGCCAGTCCTTCTTCTACTGTTAGCGCTGGTTGCGCCATGAGGATTGTTCGATCTTGGAGTTGGCGATGGAGCTGTTGTGTCTCATCAACTCATTGCGGATCCAGTCAAATGACTGATTGACGTCGCGAAGCCAAGAAATCTCACTCAAGAATTGTTTGTCATTGATGTTGTAAAAGAGATTTACAGTGGTCTCCTTCTTGTTCATGACCTTTCCATTGTCTTCCATCATGCGGATGGACTTTGAGAAGGCGTTGACAAATGTGCTGAACAGCTTTGATCCATCCTAAATAGGCTTTGCCAGGAGCTCTTCCTGCTCAGCCACGATCTCTGCCTTGTTCTCCTTGAATTTGTACATCTGGACCAGTGCCTGGAAGGTGTCATGACCACTGCCAATGTGCAATGACACAATGAAATCTGTGTCACCTCATAGGTCTTGCTGTTGGGGATGGTGTAGAATTGGTTGTTGATCTGTGAATTGTAGTTGGTTGGTTGCTTGGGTTCTATATACTTCGCGTATCTCATTGTTGCCATTGATCTGGCAAATGTGATCTTCCAATTGTGCCAGGTTTTGTTCAGTCCAGAGAAGGTCAGAGTTTTGGGCATGGATACCTTGTCCTCACGCCAACCTGTTGATGTTGAGGGTGGCTGCGCGAGGGTGGCTGCGCGAGGGTGGCTGCGCAAGGGTGGCTCAACATCATGGAGACATCATTGCTATCTTGTTGTTTGCCACTGGGGGCTCCACTGCTGCTGCGTCTTTGATGGCCATCTTGTTTCTTGTGCAAGCCACTGCATTTGCAACAGGGGTCTTGATCTTTGGAGGCACATAGTTTGTCTGTTCAATGTATGCATCAACGGCAATTCAGTTGGTGGTGGAGTCAATTGTATTGGATCTGGCGTATGCAAAGATGTGTTGGATGTTTCCAATGTTGATTGCAGTGAGGGTTGGTGCAAAGGTCAAAGAAGCCACAATTGCGCCATCTAGATGCTGGATGGCTTGGTCAATGCGCCCAAGGGTGGATGTGATGAAGGTCATCTCCTAGTAGTCAAGCTGGACTAGCTCCTTGATGATGGGTGCAACAGTTCTGTTGTTGATTGCTCTTGCTATGGTGAAGGTTTGTTTGTAAGTGGTAAGCTTGCTGGTAAACCACAGCTCTTAACCTGTCAAACTGCACAAGTAACTACAGCAGACGTATTGGCCCATTGGTGCATGCCCTGGTTGGAGCTCTTGTGTTTTATTGTGAGTTGTCCGAGGACGATTTCCAACCAGTATTTTGGATTTATACGATTAGTAAAAGGTAAGAAGTACAGTGAAAGCTGTCATCAATGAACCTGCACGTACTCAAATCACAACACGAGAAACAACAAGGTAAACAACACCGCCACCATCAGTTGCTTTCCGCACCATGCCAACAGCTCAGCAGATGACCTCGGTATCCCATGTCCAAGCGGAGCAAAGCAGGTTACGCAGGACTTTGTACTAACAAACTAAGCTTGGTGTAAAATAATTTACAATATATTTTGCATACCATAGGATAAGTCACTGTGCTCCATTACCTGATGTTCTGTTGTGTAGCATTCGCAAGTGTCGCTGTTGCAGCCGACGCGCAGGGATGCCACCAACGGTGTGCTGCTGGATACAACGCACAAAAGAGGAAACGTCCAACCGAGCCAAATCACCAACAACGCGAGGAATCAACACGACACCGAACCTGGCGCAACTTCACCATCAACACAGTTGGATACCATCGCCGTCTGACATCGACCGTCAATGACGTCATCATTTTCGTCTACGGTGAAGACAAGCCAGCCATGTTTTTGTGTCGTAGAAGCTAGCTACATATATCTAACCCTAATTGACAACACGCAAAATTATGATCTAAAAATATCACGTTTTACGATGTAAAATCCGCAGGATACTACACGACTTCGCTGAATGGGGTCTTACGGCTAAGTGGATTCACCAGCCCCGAAAAATTCCTTACGGATATCATCCAATGCGAATAGAGCAATAGTGGTTAAAATTAACAAATGTATTTTGAATGTATGTTACTTGGGGCAATTAGAGATAGAAGAGAGCACTCCATGGGCGAATGCTGCTGCTGCTGCAGCTGCAGCTGCTGCAAGTACCTCTTGTCTTTGTCTCAAAATCGTACTGATGCTTCATGTGTTGTTGGTCTGCCTCCTTCTCATCGTCTGCTCACAAGATGTTGCAGGTGGGATACGCAAGCTTCAGCTCGCGTTTGTCGATCCAGGGAGACGGTGTGTTCTTCCATGCTTTGAATGTCTTCTTCTCCTGCTTCACCAGTCGATCGATGTCCGCAACGAATCCCTTCCAATTCAAGGTTGGATGTGGCACACCATCGAAGGACTCTTCGCCGAAAAGGAGCGCGGCAAAGTCTCTTAGTTCTGTCTTTGTCAACGGTCTTTTATTGAGAATGCCAAGGACCCTGTCGTGGAAGCCGAATTCACGGAGCCTGTACAGCGGGAGGCCGTACGAGAGCCACGGTTGCTCTCCTGATACGTCGCTCGCTTCCTCATAGAAGTCGCTCAGCACTTCCAGCGACAGCCCCAGCTGGCAGTGCACGTCTTTGTAGAAATTGACGACGTTGAGTTCGTCGGTGCACAGGCGGACGACGACCCAGACGGGCAGTCCCTCGAGGAGTCGCAGCGCCTTCACGAATTTTCTGCTGTGTTCATGACCACCGTGTCTTCGTTTATGACCACCATGTCTTCGTTCGTCGGCCGGCAGCCCGCCGGTCGGCAGCCCGTCGGTGGCGATCACGATCACAGCCTTCTTGCCGTGCCTGCGCAGCTCCGGCGCCATGCGAGACACTTCCTGCTGAATGGCGAGAATGTGGCTGGTGAGCGGCGTGCAACCTCCTGGACGCGCGCGTCTCATGATCCCCAACGCCTCCTGCATGTCATGTGGCGTAGTGTCGGGATTCTCACCGACTGAGAATTGCTGTGGTCCGACGTTGGCACCGGGGTCGTTCAACAGGCGGAAGCGCGTTGGTGCTTCAATCAAGCCTGCGAGTTTGATGTGATAGCTGACGCACTCCTGGATCTCTTCCCATCGTGTGCATAGCACACTGCTGGCTGTGTCGCTGCTGGTGACGATACGAGTTCCATCGTTCTCTCGCATGCTATCAGAATTGTCGATGATCCAGAAGCGCAATGGAAAGACTTCTTTCATGGGATTCAGAGACAAGCAGAGACCTGATGGTTGATCGATAAGACCGAGGGTGGTTCGTGAGCAAGCATTGACACGACGAGGAAAGAATGGAGCGCATTAGTGCCATTGAATGTGAATCGCAGATTGTAGAAGATCGTGTGAGCAGTCAGTCGATTACGTGAGCCTCGAATTGGGTGAAAGCCACACAACACACTCAGTGCATGCGATGCAATGTGATGTGATGACCATTGGTCGCGCACTGCACAACACGCAACGCACACTGTGCACTGTGCACTGCAAAACCCTTGGTCTCATGGCATGGCATGATACGTTGCACTTACCCTTGGTAAAGCCTTGCTGCATCAAGCGTTCGACTTGGTTGCCCGTCAGCTTCTTCGGCTTGTCGCGAATGTATGATGGCGCAGCTTCACGAGGAGCCGAGCTGGAATGGTCATTGGGTGCCTTCATGGGAACGACGGTTGCTATTGCCGTCGGTGTGTCATGTGGGTTCATTGACGTCATGTTCATGTTTTTGTGTCCTTGTGGTTTGTTGCTTTGTTTTTCTTGGTTTCTGTTGCTCTCTACTTGTTGGTGCCTGTGGAATGTGAGTGGCTTTGTGGCTCTCTTTGTGATGGTCGCAGGGGGCGAGTGTATCTGTGTGCGTCTGTGTGCGTCTGTGTGCGTCTGTGTGCGTCTGTGTGCGTCTGTGTGCGTCTGTGTGCGTCTGTGTGTGTTGGTGTGTGTTGGTGTGTGTTGGTGTGTGTTGGTGTGTGTTGGTGTGTGTTGGTGTGTGTTGGTGTGTGTTGGTGTGTGTTGGTGTGTGTTGGTGTGTGTTGGTGTGTGTTGGTGTGTGTTGGTGTGTGTTGGTGTGTTTGCGGTCGAGGCATGCAGATTTTATGACATTGATGAGATGGATTCACCCAAAGTGACACCGTTTCGTTCGCATCGTGTTGCGTTCTGTTGTGAATCGTGAAATACGCGTTGACCTCATCCAGTTCGCCACAACCCAACCATGCAAAACAAAAAATCACGCCTCAGACACCACGTCGACGCACAATGAAAAGCGACATGAGATCTTTGGAGGGGAAGGGAAAACGGCGTTTTGTTAAATTGCGACGAAGCAAAACGAAAGTCAAAAAGGGATGCCGGCCACCAAATGGCGAAACATTCTTGCGTATTTTCCAAAACAACTTGCGTCTTTTTTGCTCATTATCGTGTTGCGCACGGACTGCATCTTGTTGTTTTTTGGCTTTTTATTCTGGTCCACAGATCCTTCGCCTCTTCATGCCATTCCACACATTCGATAGCCACATGTCAAGATGTATGTGTATATGTGCATCGTTCACCTGTTATTCTCTTATACATGTACGGATGGTAAACTATATTCGTGTCAATAGTATGCTGTGATTTGTCAGAATCACAGTGGAAATGGAACACACGAAAACGAGCAGAATTTCTGGAGGAAATTTGTAATCAGTGATTTCTGAGAGAATCAGGAACATCGTCCGTCCATCCATCAATGGGAACGTATGGTGTCGAGCAAAGCTCGAGGTACCTCCCAACTAACCCCAGATGACAATATCATCTGACAGACCATTGCATCATTGATGGAATGTGACATCTGGAGAGCAGAAGGACGCCTACTGACGTCAACAGGATGTCATCATGTCACCACATCAACATCTGTCTCCATGTCAGAAGCAGAAGGTGAAGATTCAATGACCAAAGGACATCAAGATCATGGATACACTAGGTGAATTTCAAATGGTAAGTACTCGTGGAGTAGGAACCAGTAGTGAATGAATGGAGTATCATATAGTGCAAATACACAATATTGAGAGAGAGAGAGAGAGAATACAATATCAGCAAGAGAGCATCTCGCATACCAACTCATAGTCCGACAACCCAATCTACAAGACAGTCAAACATGCCAAGAGCATCAGGCAAGAGAATGGACACCAAGAGGATCAGAGTGTCAACGTAATGAAATAGCAAACAGAACAACTATCAACAACACTGTCTTCCATGATCGTAGGCTTCCAATCATGGAACTTGCCAACACACAGTCAATAGAGTACAGAAAGCACAGTCCCATATCTCCGTGAAGATTGCACCACCACAAGCACATGAACTGGCAAGCCAGAGTGACTCAGGAGCTCCAACGCATGGCATTACAACAATGGTCCAGCCAAAATCACAAGCTCTGGGAAGAAGCCAAGCATGGCATGATGTCCCAGTGCAAGGACTCCTACTGTGAAGCCCTTGTAGAGCTACCACAAATGTCCATACCTCCTCACCTCCATCAGCTTGCCCAGAACCTGCTGGGAACCAATCCAAGCAGAGCAGTACAGCTTCTAGCCATGACACATGGCATGCTGCATGTTGAGACCACAGTTCCTCCAGAGTAGCTAGCATGGCTGCGCTGTGCACCATCTACATCCAACATCCTGAGACGCAACCACACGCCCAGCACGCTTCACCCGATCCACTGTGGGGGCGGCTAGCGCCACCATGCGTTACGCCCATGTGTACATTACACATCTACTGGCATACACAATTGTATGCAGCCACACGGCAAGGCAAGACCTGCCAACAGTATCTGTGCCCAATGCAGGTCTCCTGTGGAATAAACGAGGCGGTACAACAGCGCCTGCGGCACACAGATATAGACTATAGTCTATATGGTACAACAACAACAACAACTTAACAAGAACTGTGCATAGCATGCATGGGGAGGAAGAGAGAAGTAGGTTGCAATGTCACCATGGTAGGTTGGTGTGCCATTAGTCGGTACGGGGAGGGTGGTGGTAAAGTGTGCCTGTGAGTTGCGGACGAAGTCGCGATGACCAATGCACTTTTTGTCCCAAACCCAAAACAAGTCACAAATGCACAAGGAAAGCAACAGCGAAACCTGTGAAATGACTGATTCCAACGAACAGCAGGAAAATCTGGAAAATATCAACAATGGACCCACTTTCTATTCTTTCTGAGTCGCATTTACAAAACAACGCCATTTTCCCTTCCCCTCCTTTGATGGGCCACCGATGGTTCGTGTTGGAGTGTTAGTTTGCACGTCTGGTTAGCACAACCAACTGATGATGATAGATTGGTCGGATGCGAACACATGGTAGTCCGTGGGGCACATGCGGTTCACATTTTTCAGGTGATGCGCGTTTCTCGAATCTTCGAGAAGAGAAACTGACCTGAAGATTCTTCCGCAGATGGAGAGAGAGATTCGGACGTCTCAGACGCGCCTCTGCGGCCAGATCCATGTTCCCCACGGAACAAAGAGGAAGAGATCAAGAGGACTGTGTCCGTGCCGGAGGTGTCAACGAAGTGAAGGTGACATGAAGAGGTCGCGATCATCAGAGATCGTACTCGCGCCAAACGAACAAATGGACCAACCATACCATTGTTCTGTACCAAACATACTGCAAAGCACTACGAGTATGTGAGCTTGAGATCAGGGTGGAAGGAATTGGAAAGCTGAGAGACTCTTTACTCGGACGTGGATGCGTCCATTGCCTTCTCGCTTGTGTCGTTGAAGATCTCAAGCATGTCGCACCGCTCCTCCAAAGCCTTCACCTTCGTTGTGGCGCCCCACTCCTTGTTCAATCTCAGTGCCTCTTCGAAATAGTAACGCGCATCACCCGCCTCTCCGTCTCGGATGTGGAACTCGGTCAGGCGTTCATTGCCGATGGCCTGGATGTTGATCTGCCCTCGCCGTGCCGACGAGCGGATGGAATCCTGGAAGCATTGGAGTGCCAACGTCGTATCACCCTTCAATGACAGCCATTCGGCGTTCACAAGGTCGAGAAGATGCGCAGTGTTGGGACAGCCACGGGAGGTCCATTCCTCCAATTTGGCCCGGCACTTCTGCGCGAGCTTCCTGTACTGCTTGAAATACTTGTTCTTCTTTTCCCGTTGCTTGGCGGAGTCCGCAATGGCAGCGTAGCAGCTGAAACCAGCGAAGAATATGGCAAAGATGCTTGCAGCATGAGTCATGAAGAGCCTCATGACTCCTTCGAAGTACTTGACTGCCAAATCCGCTGCCGTCACGTAGTCTGCCATGTACGACGCGTACACTACCTCGGTATTCGCCCGCAAGCAACGGTGACGCAGTGCCTTGGCACTTTCGCCGGCTGACTGCGAATGCCTGCTGCGGAGGAGACTGTCCGACGAGGATTGATTCTTCGGTTCGTACGGTTGCCCCAGCAATCTGCGAACAAGACTGTCGAATACATTCAGCTTTTCTTCCTGCCTTGCCAGTTCGCAACCATACGTTAGTTGCAAGTAGATTCGATGATCTTGGTACACCTCGTTCAAGTTGTGCCCGGTGTGCAACCCAACGTAGGTGTACATGAAGGCAGCCCAGATCGCATTGTTCAAGTCTCCTGCAGACATTGATGCATCGTGAATGTCTGAGAATTTCTTGAGCAGCTGAGAGAATGGCACATCTCAGCTGAGTGCTCTGGAGCTGGCAACTATGAGAGTGCGGTTCTTTGCCTCGTGATTCTCCATCGACTCCACCATCGTCGCGGCGTAGTTGGCGTATGCTGTGGCAGTTTGCACATCGTTCAGTCGGGCGAGGACGAGGTTGGCCAGGCCAGCAAACGCTGGGCCAGACCACGGCGTCAGTCCAACCTCAAAGGACTTGCGGACGCCATCGATCAACAGCAGAGGCAGGAGATCAGGTCTATCCTGAAAACAAGCATCCACCAACCGATCCAATGTCATCATGTATGCCAGAGCTTCCTTGTTTGTCGTGTACTTCAGAGTGTGGAGCAAGGCAGGCGCCCATTTCTGTTTCACTTTCGATGACAGACCAATGAGCCCTTTCAGAGTGGCAAGTTTCTGCCGTCTCCTCCCTTCCGGTATGCGTGATCCCATGCCACGCAGAACATTCAATCCAAACATGATTGGATTGAACGAAGTCTCATCTCGGTGCTTGACTGTTCTGCTCGTTCCGATCATCAGATGGTACACCCGCAGCTTGTCCAGCTTGGAGCACGCGGAGTTCTGCACAGCCTTTGCGTACTTCTCCAACATCATCATATCTGCATTGATAAAGGCGCATTCTGCTGCAGCGATGTACACTTCCACTGAATGATTCATGTGCCGTTGGCTCCAGTGATCGTTGGACATCAGGTCGATGGCATTCTGAAAGTACTGCGCTGCTATCTTACATGACACGCATGTCAGGAATCGAGGGTGCGACTATGTCGTGATGACTTAGATTGCCGCACCCCCCAGAATACCAAGAATAGACTAGTCGATCTACCAAAGTCGGACACACTCCCAAGTCGATTGTGAGTCATCCTCCTCTGTGTGTCAAGAGTATGACTGACAACGGACAGACTAATGGTGTGACATGTTTGTGATGACTGACGGACTGACATGGCGAACAATGGATGTAAAAGGGAGACTGGAACACTGAAGTGTTCTAAACACGAAAGTTGACCGGTGGACCAAACATCTATGCGAAAGCGCCATCAGTGTTGTTTCACTCAGAACTCAGAACATGATTACGTGATTGAGAGAGAACCGCGAAAGAGAATAAAACGCATGCTGGAACATTGTTGAAGGATTGAGTCGATCGTGCCAGAACATCATGTTCTGACCCAAGTGTGACCATCGGTGAACATGTGAGAAGAGTGAGTGAACAACACAAGATAGTGCACTGAAAGGTTGACGGATGCCGATCTGAACAGAGTGCAACTTGGTGTTGGCACGCAGGTACTGCAGGAGTGTAGAAGGGAATCACCATGGACGAGCATGATCAAACACACCTGGAATACACAATGAGATGTGCATGATGAAAAAGATTTGCAATGAGGAATTTCAGGAATCGGGTGTTCTGAAACACCGAATTGCCGCACCTCCCAATGGTAGGGAATCGAGCATTGTGAAACACTGTATTACCGCACCTCTCACTTTGGATCTTTGTGACAGAAAATGTGAGCTACACGCGTCTTGCTGTGGAGAACGCCACGTGCCGAATGCGAACTGGACCGTGACGTTCGTGACCTCAATGCAGGAATGGGAATCACACGTGTATGTCGCAGGGGGCAGGGATGTTGGAATCGTGACTGTCAAAATTCCCCGTAGTCCCAAAAGTAACGTGCTCCTGTAACGCTCAGGAGTGATCGATCATGCGCTTGCCACGTTAACGGTAGGGGGTATTTGTTGTTTCTGTACTCTATTTTGGTTCAGTCCCGTACAATCGGGAATTACTGATGTCACACATTTCGACAGTGACCAACATCACGATACACGCGACTACGGCCCCCATGTTGCAACCAATGAGAAAAGAGTACTGGAGACAGACAGGTGTCACGAAAGAGCGAGATGGCCTGTGAACAGATCACCGATGATGAACCAGCAAAGGATCGGTGAAGTGTCAGTGATGTGTCCGAGAGGTATCGGAGATGATCGGAGATGTGTGATGAGGAGGTGAGAAAGAAACCATCCAAGTTGTTCTTGTGAAGCATGGAAGACTGTGATCCAATCGAATCAGATGAGCCAGGTGATGCCTGTGATTCAGCGATGTCTATGCCAACAAAACTATTGGAGGGAAGACAACGTGATGAGTGCATGTCGAGATGTACATGTGAGTATATGTGTCAGGAATCGAGGGTGCAACTATGTCGTATTATCCTAGATTGCCGCACCTCCCATAATACCAAAATTAGACTGACCGATCTATCAAAGTCGGACACGCTCCCAAGTCTATTGTGGACCTCCTCCTCTGTGTGTCAAGAGTATGACGGACGACGGACAGACTAATCGTGAGACATGGTTTAAGTGGATTGACGAACTGGCATGGCGAACGATGGATGCGAAAGGGAGACCGGAACACCGAAGTGTTCCAAGCACGAGGGTTGACCGGTTAACCTGAAACATCTATGCGAAAACGCTATCACAGTTGAGTCGCTCGGAACCCAGAACATGATTACATGTGTTGGAAATCCGGGGTTATAGTTAGTTCTAAATTCTAATCTGCTGTTAGAAACTGTACCGTTTTAGAACTGTGAGCACAATCTCACTTTCTCTTTCGATTTCATCTTCATGGCAGGCATCTGTCGCGGTGGCGACACGGGGCGTCCTGTTGTCTCTTAGGTGCTTCCCTCTTCGTTCATCATGCTCTGTTCTTGCTTCCTTGTCTCTGCCTCGTCGTAGCTGTCTACGCTTGCGTGGTAGGGATCTGCAGTCTTGAGCACTTGCCTATCTCATGTTTCCGTCGTTGATTCTCATGGCACCGTCGTCTCATGATCGATGTCACCTTTGGTGATGTTCCAAACCTGCGGATATTCTGATCCTTTCTGATGTTCCAAACCTGCGGATGTTCTTGTCCGCAGGAGAGGCATGTGCTGTCCTCTGAAGAAGGTGCGTCACTTGCTCATGGACATGCTGTTCTGATCGACGTCGTCGTCTGGATGGTTGCCATGGTTGGCGTGGTATCGGGACCTCCTGATCCGCCGTGGGTGTCTTCCTTACATTACCAGAGGACAGGCTATCCTCCTCGCGGTTATACAGGTATCAATCGCGTCCGTATGCTTAGTCATAGTCATAATGACATGGTATACAAAGGTGTGACGAATAGTCTCTGAACATGTGATGAATAATATTCAAAGCTGTGACGAACAATGTTGGGAGGTGCGGCAATTACGGGTATTCCGACAAAGTCGTACCCTCAATTCCTAACACCCTTCCATTGTCGCATCGACAACATAACACCCATCATCACCGTCCTTCTCTCTCACCTTTCGCCTTACTCCCATTAATCCATTGCAGACCGCAGTTGGATGAAGTGATTCTTGTGGTTGTCGTAGATCTCCTTTTTGGTGTTCTTTGTGAAGCCGTCTGCGATGTTGTCTTCCGATCGCACGAATTTGGTTACGGCTTCTCCATTTTTGACGAGTTCACGTATGAAGTGATGTCGGATGTCAATGTGCCTTGTTCTTGCGGATGTCGATGGGTTTGAGGCGATGAAGATCGCTCCGACGTTGTCGACCATAACGTCCGCGGGCTTGTGCATCTTTAATCCGATGTCTCTCATCAGTTGCGTCACGAAGCGGATTTCTTTCCCTGCTTCTGACAGTGCGACGTACTCTGCTTCTGTCGAGCTGAGTGTTACGCTGCGTTGTGCCTTTGATCTCCATATGATCGGCACTCCTTGTAGTAGGACGATGTGCCCTCCTACGCTGATGCGATTATCCTTATCACCCGCGAATTCGCTGTCGGTGAATATTGCAATCTTCCATGCATCGTTAGTCAGTGGACTCGGTTTCATCTTCAGTCCATACTCTCTCGTGTCCCATACGAACTTCATGACTCGTAGCATCTCCTTGTATGCTGAGGCTGTTGGTCCGTCCAATACTTTGGTCAGCTCTCGCACTGCATTGGCGATGTCGGGTCGAGAGTGTTTCACCAGGTATAGCAGCATGCCTACTCCGCTTCGGTATCGGCTGTGTCGCTGCTCGTCCACCTTGGGTGCATCGCTGTTCCTTTGGATGCCCTGTCCTGGTGTTCCTGGTGTTCCGTATCGTTGTAGTTTCAGCACATCGCTCCCGAACGTGTCGATGATGTTCTTGAGGATGTGTGGTTGGTTCACCCAACAGTTCGTCTTGTCATGGTTGAATATGATCTTGCAGCTTAGGTAGTCTTCGAGATCTTCCTCCACTTTGACCCCGAACCGTTCCGCTCGTATATCCTTCACGAGCTTCTCCAGTTCCTGCTTTTCTCCAATGCAGAGACAATCGTCCACATAGGTGCCGATTAAAAGCAGTTGCCCTTCCTGATTCCGAATCAGTAGGCATGGATCTACCTCACTCTGCCTGAACCCCAGTTTGAATAGGATGTCGACGAGCTTCTTATTCCATTGTCTGGCACTCTGCACGAGTCCGTAGATGGTTTTCTTGAGCAGCAGACATTCGTCGGTTTCGTGCTTCATGCCTTTTGGGCATTGCATGTAGATCTCCTCGTCGAGGTCACCGTGTAGGAATGCTGTCTCGAAGTCGATGATGATGCTATCTAGCTTCAATATCATCTTCATGGTGAGCATGATGCGGTAGGTTGCGTCATGTATCACTGGTGCGTGGTGCGCTGAGAAGTCGACTCCTGCGATTTGCGAGTATCCGCATGCCACGAGTCTGGCCCGGAATACCCCGTTTCTCTTTTCCTTGAAGACCCATTTGGTCTTCACGCACCGCCGATTCCTCGGCATCCGGTCCTTCTTGATCTTTTCCCATACTTTCCTTCTGGCCATATCGTAGAATTCCTTGTTGATGGCTTCTCGCCATTTCTTTCTCTTACTGGGGTCCGCGTGGTCCCAGCAGTCCTCAAATGTGGTTGGGTCCAGCAGCATAGCAATGCTTGCTAGTTCCATCCCATCCTCATTTGGTTCGTTGTTCAATGCTTGGTTCGCAGTGATGATATCGTCGAGTCTCATCATTCCGTGAGGTGTATCTATCATCATACCTGCGATATCTCTGTTGAATGTTGACCCGTCCGCGTGGAAGTCGGGTCCTCCTGTGTCCGATGGGGATGCGATAGTCTCTTGGGGTGTCTCGTACCCTTCGTCTGTATTTGGTTCTGACTCATCGCTCGATTCGAGGTCTCGCTCCTCCTCTGGGATGGGTTCTTTGTTATACCCTGCGAGAGCACTCACCATCCTTGGTACGCGTTGCACAGGTTCTGCGATAGGGGTCTGCTCCGGCTCATGTTTGGCCTCTTCATGTGCTCTCCCCTCATCGTCCCTTCCGAATTCGTCGCCGTCATTATCGTTCGACTCATTTTCCCCTTGGGTGGGGAGCAAGTCATCTTGCCCTCGCGCAGCGTCTTCTGTATCTTCTTTCTCTCCGGCTCTGCTGCTGCGATCTGCGTCGTCGGTCTCCATGCCTTTGATGGTCTCCGATCGTCGCTCCCAAGCTGCTCTTGTGTGTCAAGTCTTCATACCCGATGTAGAGTCGTCATCTTCCAGATCTATCAATATTGATCTGTTGGCATTCTCGATACCTCTGAATTGCCCATATGACTGATTCATCCATGTCACGTCTCTCGTGATTAGGATCTTAGTTGTTGCGAGGTTCAGCATTCGATACACTCCCTTCGCGTGTGACTGGCCGTATCCAACGAACATAGCTGGTCTGGATCTGTCATCCAGCTTCGCCTTTACCGTGCGGCCTCCGATGTACACCATGCCTATTTCCCCAAAAAACGCGCAACCCATCCACGTAAGTTGGGATCCGGTTATTGAACAGCACGCATGCTGGTTCTCTCGTTTTCGTCCCGATGATATTCTCCAGTTGGGTAGCGGTTCTGGCCGCCTCGGCCCATAATTTTCCGCGGACATTTTTCGGCAGGTGTGTGTGATTGAGCATGGCTCGGACTTTCCCGTACAGCGTGGCGAATTTTCTTTCCACGCGACCGTTCTGTTGCGGCGTAGATGCTGCAGTGTACTCGAACGTTGGACCGAACCCTGCGACGAGCAGTTGCTTCTCCGCGGAATAATTTTCTCCTGCGTTGTCACATCTGATAATTTTCACTCGTGTTTGCTGATTGGCATGGAGCCATTTAAGCAACAGAATCATTTTTGTTCCAACCTCACTCTTCTCCTTCAGGAAATAGCTCCAACAGTAGTCACTGTAGTCATCGAGGACTAGGAGCCAATATTTTCCTTGTCCGCAGCTGTGTGTCTGGACACTTGATGTATCAATGAACAATCGATCACCAACCTCCTTCGCTCGTGATTGGAGTTTCTTCGTCATGGCCTTCTGCCTTTGTTTGCCAATGGCACAGTCCACACATGCATGCAATTTGCCTGTGACGTTCCAACCGTATCGTCCCGCTGTGCGAGAGATCGTGTAAGTGTCAACATGGCCTAACATTTTATGGATTTGGTTGACGTCCACCGCGGTCTGGGTGGACACGCCAACATTGGCTTGATCGTGAGGGTGAGGGGCGGTGATCATGTTAACACCGCTCACGAACCCACTGTGGGTAGCCATAAGCCGGTCAAACGTAATGCGTTGTCCGCGCTTCTCCAGGCTCATCACAACTCCGCGGTTGCTGATGTTGAACCCGCTCTCGAGCGCTTTGTTGATGCTGAGGAGGTTCACCCACAATTTGGGCACGAACTTCACGTGCTTGAGGAGGATGGTGGCGGTGGTACCGTTTTTCTGCATTACCACCATGTGCTTGTCGCCCACCTTTGTTGCCTTGATGTAGCGACCGCTGCCGATCTTGATGGAGTGGTCGGCCACGCGCACGTTGGTCATCCCCTCGTCGTTGTTGGTTAGGTGGCACGAGGCACCTGAGTCGCCCAACCAAGTGTTTGCCTCATGGCGGTCTGGGGCGAGCGTGATGCGGTGTTCTTCGACGCCGTCGATGTCACTGATCACCATTGCCATGTCTGGTTGCGGGTTTCTCTCACTGTAGATGGGGAGTTCAGGGAACGCATTCGGGCTGCGGACTCCGTAGTGGCCTGGGTGGTATTTCCACATGACTTGGAGTGCTCCACGCGAGGCCAGGCTCCCGATGAGTCCATGGTGGATGGCTGGCAACTGCTCCTTCTCCATCCTTTCGTTGATGAACGGCATGTTCTTCATGACGTTGAACGGAGTCATCATCCCGATTTCGCGTAGGAGGAAGTAGAGGGTGCGAGCATCCGCGCAATTGCGTCTGTCTCTCGAGTTGTACTCCTCCACTGTGTCGAAGCACAGCAAGGCAAGCTCGGAACGCACACTGTCAGCCGGCATGGCGTTGCTCAATGAGTATCGCACTGCGAGTGCGAGGGACTCCTCCTTTGCGAGCTTTGCGCGGCGTTCATCGCGTTCTTCGTGGGTTGTGGGCTTCACCACGTCCGTTCCTTCCGGTAGATCGATGAGGAAGGGCTGGGCTGGACAATCGACGCAGTACGAGTAGATGTACCCTTGTTTGAAGCACAGTGGGCACGATGCCCATCCTTGGTACATTGCGCGCCCTGCTGCTTCGATCGTCTTCTCGATGGGAGACTTGTTGGTGGAGAGCGAGAAGACAGGCTCTCTGCAGATGTCTTCCGCTCCGATCACCATCGCCACTTCGTTGGTAGACTCTTCTTCGGTGCTGACGAGGTCTTCATCGTAGATGACCTCGTCGAAGAATCCGTCGTCTTCGGTGGACTCGTCGTCGGACGGGAAGAGTTCGCGGTTGATGCGCTCGGCGGCGACCGCTGGTGGTCCGTAGTGACCATACACCCCTGGGTGGTGGGCCGCCCGCTCTTCCGCTGTCCACTCGGAGCCTTGATTTGGCTCTTCGTTGCCTTGGTCGGCCATCTCTTCGTCGGTGGACGTGAGGGCGAGGTCTTCGGTGGTCTCCTCTTTGGGAGGCATCATGGCGTGGTTGTTGCTCATGTTTTTCTTGATGTTCGCAATTTCTTGGGTTGTTACGAGTCTTGGGTTGGTCACATTTTTGACCTCTGTCGAATCAAGTTCGAACTCGTTGGTGAGGAAGCACATCATTTCCGTGCTATCCATGGACTTGTCGTCCTCGGGCAACCAGAAGGGCTCCTCGATCATGGCTAGGGCAACGTCGTCGGCCTTCTCGTTGGTAGGTAACCACATCTCCTCGTCAACTTCAACGAAGGAGTCGTAGCCAGCCACATCGTCTTCGGTAGTCCGCCACATGTGTTCTTCGACCATCACGAGGGCGACGTCTGTCTCTTCCTCCATGCCGTCGGTCGCCACGTTTGCGGCCTCGGCTTCTCGCATCGCTGCTTTCAACTTGAAGCAGTCGAGGATCTTGTGCCCCTTCTTACCGCAGTACTTGCAGTTTCCGTTAAACTTGTTCTTGGCGGGGGTGTCACCTCTCTTGTTGTTCTTCTTCAAGGCCTTGTTGTTTTTGTTCTTTGGGGGAGAGCGGCAGTCTGCCTTCTTGTGCCCGTAGGCACCGCAGTTGCGGCAGTACCCTTTGAAGCCGCCCGTGGCGGCGAGAGCCATTTCCTCTTTGGTGTCGCTCTCGCGGCGGTTGCTTCCTTGCTTGATGTGACGTGCGTCGTAGGTGGCACTCACTGCTTCACGGATGTCCTCGATTGACATCGTGTCTTCAATGCCAGTGAACTTGAGCTCGATGAGCTTCACATCCATCTCGTAGTCCCTTGCGAGGGCGTTGAGCACGAGCATGTGGTACTGGGTCATGTCCAAGTCGACGCCGGCGTGGGAGAGACGCCCGCGGAGCACTTCCATCTCGGTGAGGAACGTGTCCGGGTGTTCTCCCTTCTTCATGCGCATCCCGTTGAGCTGCGCCAACAATTTTGCCTTCATAGGCGCAGTGCGCTGCTCGTAGATACGCTCAAGAGCTTTCCATGCCTTACGTGGGTCTCCTCCCTTGTAAGCGCTGCTCTTGCATCCCAACACAGCCATGAAGGCAACATTGCCTTCGGTGGTTTCATGGCTAATAGCCATGGTCAGTTCTTCAAACGCGTACTTCGCCAATGCCTTCTTGTACTCAGCCTCCTCTTTAGGAGTCATGGCACTTGGCTTCTTGGCTTCGTCGTGGTCCTTCTTCTTGCCTTTCACAGGGAGGGCAGCAGAGGAGGGGACAAACGGTTCTTCCTTCACAACCACATCACCCATGTCCTTGAGATACAAGTCTCCATAGCCCTTGCGGTTGGCGCGGGCCAGGAACTTCGCACTCCAAGCTTTCCAGCTGGACCGCTTGCCGTCGAACATGATCATGTAACGATCAGTCTTACCTAGGAAGGATGTCATGGTGATGATGATGAGAGGATGTTTGTTGCTGTGTTGATGGTGGTAGAAACGTAGGATTTCAATCGTAACGTTTCGAAACGTGTTGGAAATCCGGGGTTATAGTTAGTACTAAATTCTAATCTGCTGTTAGAAACTGTACCGTTTTAGAACTGTGAGCACAATCTCACTTTCTCTTTCGATTTCATCTTCATGGCAGGCATCTGTCGCGGTGGCGACACGGGGCGTCCTGTTGTCTCTTAGGTGCTTCCCTCTTCGTTCATCATGCTCTGTTCTTGCTTCCTTGTCTCTGCCTCGTCGTAGCTGTCTACGCTTGCGTGGTAGGGATCTGCAGTCTTGAGCACTTGCCTATCTCATGTTTCCGTCGTTGATTCTCATGGCACCGTCGTCTCATGATCGATGTCACCTTTGGTGATGTTCCAAACCTGCGGATATTCTGATCCTTTCTGATGTTCCAAACCTGCGGATGTTCTTGTCCGCAGGAGAGGCATGTGCTGTCCTCTGAAGAAGGTGCGTCACTTGCTCATGGACATGCTGTTCTGATCGACGTCGTCGTCTGGATGGTTGCCATGGTTGGCGTGGTATCGGGACCTCCTGATCCGCCGTGGGTGTCTTCCTTACATTACCAGAGGACAGGCTATCCTCCTCGCGGTTATACAGGTATCAATCGCGTCCGTATGCTTAGTCATAGTCATAATGACATGGTATACAAAGGTGTGACGAATAGTCTCTGAACATGTGATGAATAATATTCAAAGCTGTGACGAACAATGTTGGGAGGTGCGGCAATTACGGGTATTCCGACAAAGTCGTACCCTCAATTCCTAACATACATGACTGACAGAGAACCAACGAAGGAGAACAAAGCGCGGACTGGAACAGCATCGAAGGATTGCACTGATCGTGCCAGAACTCCATGTTCTGAGCAAGTGTGAATGTTGGTGGACATGTGAGGAGAGTGAGTGAACAACACGGAAGAGTGCACTGAGTGAGTGACGGATGTCTGATGAGAAGAGAGTGAATCGAGCATCGGCATGCATGCACCTCAGGAGTGTAGACTGATCTCTCAACAGCTGAGCATGATGAAATGCACTTGTCATGAGCAATGAAATGGACATGACGGAGAGAAATTGCAATGATGATCATGAGGGGCAACTACAGGAGGCCATCAGCATCATCATGGGCAAACGAGTTGACAATTTGAGAAATGAGTGTGTTGTTCTCACAGTTCTAAAACGGTACAGTTTAATAAGCATTAGACTATATCTATAACCCCGGATTTCCCACATATATGTCGAGATGTACGTGTATATGTGCATCGTTCACCCGTTATTCTCTCATACACACTTGGACGGTATAACTACATTCGTGTCGATAGTATACTGTGATTCGTCAGAATTACAGGGGAAATGGAACACACGAAAAGGGGCAAGATTTCTGGAGGAAATTTGCAAATAACGATTTCTGAGAGAATTGGAAGATCGTCCGTCCATCCATCAATGGTACCAAGAGAATCTCGAGGTACTTCCCAACTAAACCTCAGATGACGATATCATCTGACAGACTGCAGCATCACCAATGGAACGTGACATCTGGAGAGCAGAAGGACGCCTACTGACGTCGACAGGATGTCAACATGTCACCACATCGACAGCTGTCTCCAAGTCAGAGCAGGAGGCGAAGATACGATGACCCATGAGATCATGGATACTGAAGGTGAACTTCAAATGGTAAGTACTCATGGAGTAGAAGTCAGTACTGAATGAACGGAGTGTTGAATGCGGAGTACACATCGAACACGGAGTATCATGTAGTACAAAACACACGATATCGAGAGAGAGAGAGAGAGAGAATACAGAGAGGAGCGAGAGAGGATCTCGCGTACCGACTCATAGTCGGAGACCGAATCTACGAAACAGATTGAAGCGCCAAGAGCATCGGGCAAGAGAACAGGCGTACACCAAGAGCATCGGAGTAGCCAACTAATGAAATAGCAAACAGACGACTATCAACCAACACCATCTTCCACGATCGTAGGTTACCGTGAGCGGAACTTGCCAACACGTTTATAAACGATAGATCAGGGCGAGCCCGCGAATCGTATCGTGCGAGGAAGACGAACATCATTCAAGAGCAGCAGGCTGAATGAGCGAGGAAGAGGAATTGAGAGACATCCCTCTGTCCAACCCGACTATCAAGAGAGAAGAAGGTGCGAGTGAGACTCCACTACGAGAAGAGAAGGAAGCAGCCGCGGCTACTGTCCTATCAGGCGCAGACGCAAGCGCGATCGACGAGACCGAAGAGGAACGATCTGCAAGACAACATCGCGAGAAGGAGAGGATCCTCAAGGCGATCAAGCAAGAGGAGACTGGTGTGACGGAGAGCATTCGCACAGCCAAACGAAGTGGTAAAAGTGAGACACCACCAGGAGGAGAATTTGTGACGAAAACAATCTCCGCGCAACAACAGGCGAAAATCGAAGAATCGGTAACACAGAAACAGACGGAAATCAAGGGCGCGAGCGCACCAACGACGAAACAACGAATCAACATGGCGACATCAGCCAACACGAACAAGCGACGCATCAAGGCGCCGATGTTCAGCGGTGAGCAGGAAGACTACAGCGCATGGGAGTCCCAAGCGAAAGCATACGCTCGTGCACAGAAGACGAAGGACGTGATGTTGGGCAAGACCAAGGTGCCAACAGTGAGCGAGATCGCGGCAGCCGCCGGTGAAGCCAAGGAAGCGATGGAGGAAATCTACGAGCTGGGATGCGACTGCTTCAGCGATCTGATCCTCATGATGGATGCAGAGAAAGGAAAAGGCAAGCAGGTCATCCAGTACATCAACCAATGCATCTCCGACGACTACCCTGAAGGAGACGCACACGCAGCGTGGAACGTTCTCGCGGAGAAGTTCCGACCATCCGATGCAGTGACGAAGATCAAACTCAAGCGCCAATTCAACAACGAAAAGATGAAGAGAGACACGGACCCCGACATCTACATCACGCAACTCGAGGGTCTACGATCGCGTCTCCACGATGTCAAGTACGAGATCACGGACGAGGAAATGATCATGCAAATCCTCAGCACGGTGAGCAACGAATACAGAACTCACGTCGTGAACTTCCAACACCAACTCACGTTCAATCCAGAACTGGTTACCATCAACACGATCAGAGGAGTACTCCGTACTGCATACGCCACTCACAGAGGAGGCAAAGCATACGTCGACGACTTCCAAGACAGCAACACGAAGAGCAACGACACCGGCTTCACAAGCACCGGTAACTTCAAGGGTACTTGTCACAACTGTGGCGTGTATGGTCATAGATCCGCCGATTGCCCAGAACGAAAGAAATCGAACAACAAGAAAAACAACAACAACAACAACAAGATGAACGGAAAGCGCAGCAAGGGAAGCGGCTTCAAGGGCAAGTGCAACTACTGCGGCATCTTCGGACATCGCGAGGCGGAGTGCCGAAAGAAGAAGTTCAACGAGAACAAGAAGGCCAACAAACAGGCCAACACAGCAACACAAGGACACGACAAGAGCGGACACGAGATGGTACTCTCAGCAAAGGACATGCCGCTCTGCATGTTGGTGTCCAACGACTACATTGAAGACTCCTTCTTCGATAACTTCGTGTGCGTCGGAAGTGACGACGAAGTACAGGACGATGAGATCGTCCCGGAGCGGCTCAGTGAGGAGCCCATCATCCACGAGGTGGATCCAAGACGCGAAGTGAGCTACGAATGCTGCTTCAACGCGCACGACCTGATCGGTTCATACGGCGACGAAGCTGAGATGGACAACAAGGCCAACGATAGCGACATCGAAGAGGCCATGAGCGATGACGACGACGACGCCGACGAGGACGGCGCAGATGAAGACGACGAGGTGAACCGCGACGAGTTGTCTCCTCCTCAAGCTGGGAGATACGAGAGAACGGGGACCTTCATTAATCGAGGCCAAGGCGAAACGAACCGCGGCGCGGCGCCGCCTCCTCCAGCGGCGGGGAACAACAGATCGGGCATTTTCGACGAGGATGACAGCGACGAATCCGAGGACGGCAATCATCCAGACGACAGCTTCAATCCAAACGAGCGTGTCGTCTACCCAGGGAACATCGACTTCCCACCAATCGAGGATCCCAGCAGGTCCAACTACCTCCATCGTCATGACACCGTCCCGTATGCAACAGAGACAGCATTGGTGATCCAGAAGCAACTCATCTTCGATGCAGTGATGGAAGCAGGAGTGAGCCTGTTCCCAGGAGTCGCACAAGGAGTGCTGAGACCAATATGGGTGAACATGATGGGATCGATCCTATCCGAGAACTTCAGATCAATCGAAGAGATTCTCGCCAATTCGGTTGTGATCAATCGCATACTGGAAGCAGCCGAGACAGAGACGATCCCAGAGACGGATCTTCATTACATCCTTGGAGGATGTATGCGCGTACTCTTACACGAACGACCACGCGTCCACCCGTACGATCCAGCCACAGGATCACATCGAAACAGCACAATTCCATCGGACTACGCGCAACTACCCGACGACATGGATGACGGAGACCATCATCATCCATACAACGAAGATGGAGTTCACGAAGAAGACGACGACGACAGCTTCGACGACGAGATAGCTGCAGCAGCTGTGGAGCAACTCCACGAGCTGAGCACCAAGTACAAGGACAAGGTCAACAAGGACACCTGGCTCGCCGACAGCGGAGCTTCGTGTCACATCGTCAACTCGGACACCGCTCTCTTCAACGTGCGGCACATCAAGTCATTCGTCCAAGTGGGAGACAGCACGAAGCTGGACTCTCCCAAAATGGGATCCATTCGCTTGAAGGTCAAGCAACGAGACAACACTGGCCACATCATCCGGCTTGATGACGTGAAGTACACACCGAAAATGGCGGTGAACCTTTTCTCCACGAATAAGGCTCTGTACAACGGTTACCAGCTTGGTAACAACGGCATTCTGATGGACATCATCAACGGATCCGGAACGAAGATCGTGTTCGATCGAGTCTTCCCTACATCCAACGGATTCATCACGGGAGTGCAGATGCATCCCATCATGCCGACATACGACAACAAGGCTTGCACAGCCATCGTCAAGAATCCATCCAAGGAGATCAGCGCGGTGAACTTGCACCAAATGCTCGGCCACGCGCCACTCGAAACCATGAAGCGAACAGCTGCCAAATACGGATGGAAGATTATCGGCGAGATGCCGGTATGTCGCGACTGCGCGGTCGCGAATGCAAGAGTGAAAAACATTCCGAAGGCAACCATTCCGAGAGCAACTCGCCGTGGCAAACGGCTCTTCATTGACATTAGTTACACTAAACACGTAAGCTTCGGAGATAAACGCTACTGGACCCTGATCGTGGACGACTGCACGGATCACTGCTGGAGTTTCTTTCTCAAGAACAAAAGTGATCAACCAGGGTACATCAAACGGTTCGTTCAAACGATCAAGTTACAGACTAGTGACCAACAGATCATCTTCCGAGGTGACAACAGTGGAGAGAACAAGTCCACGCAGGATATTCTCATCGATGCAGGACTCAACGTGAAATTCGAATTCACGGCATCGAACACGCCGCAACAGAACGGCAGAGTAGAACGCAAGTTCGCGTACCTCTACACCAAGATCCGCTCCATGCTCAACGGAGCACAGCTCGACGAAGAATATAGGCATGGCCTGTGGGCAGCAGCTGCTAGCACTGTCACCGCCATTGCCAATATCACCGTAGCGAAGAACCAGAAGGAGTCACCACATCGACAATTCTTCGGCAACGATCCACCATATGCGGACGCACTCCGCACGTTTGGAGAGGTGGGTGTTGTGAAGACTACCTACGGCGGGATTACCGCCAAACTCAAGAACAGAGGAGAAGAGATGGTGTTCATCGGATATGCACACCAACATGCATCAGGGGTCTACAACATGTACAGACCATCAACCAAGTCACTCATCTGTTCACGGGACATCAAGTGGCTCAACCAATCATACGGACAGTTCCGTGGGTGGGCGCCAGCACCGAACATATCCAACAAAACAGGAACAACGGACGCAGACGGCTTCACAACCATCGGACGGAAGGGAGCAATGCCAAGGACGGCAACGCGTCGAACATCAGAGGCGAAGAGAGTATCTTTCGCTGACAGCAACATGTACTACATCCTATCAGACAGCGATGATGAGGATAATGAGGACGACGGAGTAGTGACTCAACTAATCCAAAATAGCGAGGAGGATCGGAGCGAATCCAATCATGAGGATGACGAAATCCTACCCTCCGGCGACGAAGCCAATGATGAGACAGGTGTCACCCCTCCGAATACACCAGCGAGGTCTACACATGACACACCATCCAGACCTCCACCGAGCAAACCAAACAAGTGTGACATGGCTAGAAAGGAGAGGATCCGACGTCACGAATCACGAGGCAGGAAGGGAGAAGCTAATCCCAAATCAACTGCAGGGAAGAGTATTCCCAGAGCTCTACGTGAGCTCGCGGACTTCAACGAACGAGGTGGAAAGGAAGAAGGCTATGAGAGCGATCCATCATCCGATGAGGCGAGTGACGAACTCAGCGACGAGATGATCGACGACTCCAACAACGAAACTACAGATGACGAAGAAATCGAAGACGAAGATGAAGAGATCGAGATCACTCACCATAGCACAACTGGACTATACGGGATGAATGCAATCATTACCGAGAGACCAGCGATCGACATCGGATTGTCGATGCAGGACGAGAGCAAGGAACCAGAGAAGCACATCGAACCAACGACATTCGATGGAGCCTTCAATCACCCAGATCCTATCCATCAGAAGGGATATCGAGCAGCCATCAAGAAGGAGTTCGACTCCTTGGATACACGCAAGGTGTACAGCAAGATCAAACGAGACGCCATCCCACGCGGCCGCAGATGCTGCAAGTGCAAATGGGTCTTCAAGCTAAAGCGTGATGGCACACATCGAGCACGGCTCGTTGCATGTGGCTATTCACAAATAGCAGGAGTAGACTTCCAAGAGCATTACTCACCCGTCATCCATGACGTGACCTATCGGGTCATGATGGTGATCATGTTGATCAAGAAGATGGACTGCGCACTCGTCGATGTCGTAACGGCATTCCTACATGGAGACCTCGACGAGGAGATCTACATGAACTGTCCCAACGGGATGGATCATCAACCAGACGAAGCCCTGACCCTACACAAGCCAATCTACGGACTTGTGCAGAGCGCCAGGCAATGGTTCAAGATGTTGCTATCGACCCTCAAGAATATCAACTTCGAACAGAGCGCAGCAGACCCGTGCCTGTTCTACAGGAAGACGAACAAAGGAAGCATGATCGTGGCCATCTACGTGGACGATTGCTTCTGTTGCGGAGACTCCAAGGCACTGGAGACATTCCTGAAGGACATCCAAGGCAGCAAATTCAAGGTGACAATCGAGCACGGACTCGGAGACTACCTCAGCTGCAACATCGAACTGAACCATGACAAGACTAGAGCGACATTGCGTCAACCACATCTCATCCGACATCTCATCGAAGAGTTCGGAACCAAGGTTGAGAAGATGCAGCGCTATGGGACACCGGGAACCCCGGGTCAAATCATCGTACGACCATCCGAAGACAACGGATTGCAGAAGGTCGGACCGGAAGAACATGCCGAATATCGCCGAGGCGTCGGTATGCTACTCTTCCTCATCAAGCACTCGCGACCAGATATCGCGAACCCTGTGAGAGAGCTCTCCAAGGTATTGATCGGGCCCACCAAGGCTGCAATGAAGGAGATGTATTGGATCATCAAGTATGTGATCGATACAAAGGACTATGGATTGAAGATCCATCCAGTGCGTCCAGACGACGACGGCTGGGACATGGAGCTCTTCTGCGATAGCGAATATGCAGGAGACAAGAACACGAGAATCAGCGTAGGAGGGTTCATCCTATATCTATGCAAGGTACCAATCCTTTGGCGATCCAAAGCACAGAAGGCCATCACACTCAGCTCATCCGAAGCAGAATACGTTGTGCTTTCCAAAGCGGCAAAGGAAATCTTTTTCGTCGTGCAGCTACTCGAAAGTGTGGACGTCCCAGTGAAGACACCGATCAAGGTCCGCGTGGACAACATCGGGGCGATCTTCATCGCCAAGAACCCATCGACATCCCAACAATCGCGACACATCGACGTGCGCCATCACTACGTGAGGAACATGGTAATCAACAAAACCATCGAAATCATTTTCGTCAAATCCGAGCAGAACACAAGCGACGGATTCACCAAGAACATCAAGGCCGACTTACAACGCGAACATGAGAAGTCGTACCTTGACACATCGAGAACATTCGAATGACCGAATGCACACAGGAAGGGTGTCGAGTTGTACATGTGAGTATACGTCAAGATGTACGTGTATATGTGCATCGTTCACCCGTTATTCTCTCATACACACTTGGACGGTATAACTATACTCGTGTCAATAGCATACTGTGATTCGTCAGAATTACAGGGGAAACGGAACACACGAAAAGGGGCAAGATTTCTGGAGGAAATTTGCAAATGACGATTTCTGAGAGAATTGGAAGATCGTCCGTCCATCCATCAATGGTACCAAGAGAATCTCGAGGTACTTCCCAACTAAACCTCAGATGACGATATCATCTGACAGACCACTGCATCACCAATGGAACGTGACATCTGGAGAGCAGAAGGACACCTACTGACGTCGACAGGATGTCAACATGTCACCACATCGACAGCTGTCTCCAAGTCAGAGCAGGAGGCGAAGATACGATGACCCATGAGATCATGGATACTGAAGGTGAACTTCAAATGGTAAGTACTCATGGAGTAGAAGTCAGTACTGAATGAACGGAGTGTTGAATGCGGAGCACGCATCGAACACGGAGTATCGTGTAGCACGAGCACACGATGGTGAGAGAGAGAGAGAGAGAATACAGAGAGGAGCGAGAGAGCATCTCGCGTACCGACTCATAGTCGAAGATTGAATCTACGAAACAGATTGAAGCGCCGAGAGCATCGGGCAAGAGAACAGGCGTACACCGAGAGCATCTGAGTAGCCAACTAATGAAATAGCAAACGAACGACTATCAACCACCACCATCTTCCACGATCGTAGGTTACCGTGAGCGGAACTTGCCAACACTACGGCGTCTCCAGCCGATACTACGAGAAAGACGCGGAGTGCGATATGCACGGAATCGGCCAGGGCAACGGCGCAGGCCCAGCGATCTGGGCCGTCATCAGCTCGGTGATGTTCAAGGCCATGACCCGACTGGGGCACACGTCGTCGCTGGTCACTCCGTCAGGAGAGTATATACCCATCCTGGGGTCGGCCTTTGTCGACGACACGGACTTAATCAGAATCCAACGACCGCAGCGAAATGACGCCGATGTCTCCAGCTTCCGAAGGACGGTTCAAGACTGGAGCCGCCTCCTCCAAGTCACAGGAGGAGCTCTGGTGCCGGAAAAATCAGCCTGGTGGGCCACGCAGCCAGAGTTCGTCAAGGACAAATGGGTGTGGAGCGATAGCGAGACTTCGGTAACCATCAGCATTGACGATGGCCGAGGAGGAAGCGCCGTGATCCCGAGCAGGACAATGTCACAACCAGTGTTCACACTGGGGGTGTTTATCTCGTTCGATGGGAACAACGAGGAACAAATTCAGGTCTTGCGGAAGAAAGCAGAAGACTTCGGCGGAAGGATGCGTATGGCGCAGATCTCCACGGACGACGCGCGGTCGGCTCTCACCCTGCGGTTCATGAAATCCATCGAGTACGTCATGCCAGTTGTCCAGCTCACTCCACTTCAGTGGCGATACATCATGGCCCCAGCCCTGCTGGCAGCCCTGCCAAAAATGGGATGCTCGTGGACTCTGCCCCGGGACTTAGTGTATGGCACGAAATCGCTCGGCGGTTTGGGCATAGTACACCCCGTGAACTTCCAGCTGATGGCGCAAATCCAGCTGGCTTTCGACGAGGTACACCGAGGTACTCAGACGGGCAAGATGATTATCTGCTCTATACAAGCACTCAAGGAAGAGCTGGGGATAGGAGGATCCCTGTTCCAACACTCGTACTCCCGAATGGGGCATTGTGCAACCAGGTGCTGGGTGTCCGGTCTGTGGAACCAGCTTCAGGGAACTGGCATCGAAGTGTGCGAATTCACTTCGTCTTGGAAACCCCAACGGCGAGGCGATGCTTTCCTCATGGATCTATGGGTCCAACAGCATGTGAAGGGAGCACAGTTCTATCACCTGAACATGGTCCGCCACAAGATGGGGGTGATGCGGATGTCGGATATCGTTTCCGCGGATGGCACCAGAATAATGCCTGAAGCGCACGATGGCACTCTGACTTCTGAAATGCCACAGCGATGGGCACGACAACCCGAACGGCTCCCCAGTGGCTGGTGGAAGGAATGGCAACAATGGTGCAAGTCGATGTGCTTTCGAGGCCTGCTTTTGAACAAGCCCCTTGGAAGGTGGCAGAGAGAGGACGGGACATGGCGTTGGTGGAAGGCACCATACCAGGACGACATTTTCGATCTGGACGCTGATCCAGTCCTTCGCTACCGACCTCTCCCACGACGGCGCACCCGTTGCCAGCAGTACTCTCTGGCCACGCCTGCTACCGACGTCCCAGCCGGCCTCAAACGAGTCTCTGTTGTTTACACTGAACAGGGCATCGAATGGGACGGTCATATCGGACTGACATGCCCTCCTGAGGAGCCAGCTCCTGCATACGAGCCCATCGAAAACATGCGAGGGACCATCCCCTTACAGGAGGTGGCACTGGCCGCGAACAGGGGCAATTTGGTGCTGGTGAGCGACGGTTCGTTCAAGGACCAGCGGGGCACGTCGGCATCGATCGCATACGATGTCCAGACCAGGGAGTATGTCTACTGCCAGACGTTCGTCCCAGGGCCGCCAGAGGTCCAGAGCGCCTACAGAAGCGAGCTCGCCGGAATCTGGGCGTCCCTAGCAATGGTGGCAGAGCTCCCCGGACTACAGGACGACTGTACCATCACCATAGCTCTTGACGGTAAGCAGGCGCTCCTGCAAGCTCAAGAGGACTACCTGCGGCCACACCAGCGGCACTGGGACATCCTCACAGAGATCCAACAGCTCCGACGTGGCATCAAAGCCACCCTGAAGTGGGAATGGGTGAAAGGCCATCAGGACGACACAGGCAAGAAACTAACGCTGTTGGAACGGCTCAACGTGGAGGCGGACGCAAAAGCAAAACAGTTCTGGTCCGACACGGGCTCCAGACCACACGTGAAAACCTGGGTGACCGCCACAGGTCGATGGAGGCTCCGCCTACGTGACGCCGACCATTCTCACGTGGATCCCGAGGCAATGAACGAGCTCCTTCAGACGGCATCAGCAATGAAGTACTGGTCCACCAAATTTCAGTGGAATCAGAACCAGGTTCGCCAGATCGATTGGCGAGTGTACAAGATGGCCCAGCAGTCCAAGCTGAACCGTGGGACTGCTCGTTTCATCTCCAAGTGGGCTTCCGGCTTTGTGGTGGTCAACCACAAACTCCATCAGACAGGTCAACTACAGACGCCGAAGTGCAAGTTCTGCAACAGCGACGAGACCACTCAACATGTTCTACGGTGCCCGGAGCATCATGAAGCATGGACCGAGGCTACTTCCGGCCTCATTGATCGCATGGTGACGATTGGAACAGCCCCACGGCTGGTCCAACGCATGCGAGTTGGCCTCGTGAAATGGAGACGGAACACTCGGTCCACCGATGTGCAAAGTGAAATTGGGTGGTACCCTCTCATGCTAGGGTTTCTCCATGAGGACTGGGCTCTCCATCAGGCCCGCTGGATGACAACGCATGAGTGCCGGTACCCAGACGCCAACTCTTGGGCTAGGGAGGTCGTGCGGTGGATCTGGAAAATCCCCTGGGAAATATGGTTGGCATGGAATGCGAAAGTGCACGACGAAGAACAGCATCCTACGGTGCAGGACTTGCGGCGCAAGGTTCGCCGAATGATGCAGGGTGCAAGTCAGGATATGAACGAAGCAGAGATGCGGCTGTTCTGGGAAGGGCGCCATGTCGAACATGGCACCGAGGTTCAAATGCAGCAGTGGGTGAACTCTATGATAGCCGTTCACGCAGCGGTGAGAGCGCGGCGTCGATCGTGGTCAATGCACGCCGAGAGGCGGGCGTTGGCGGCTTGGTTGGGTCTGTCATAGTCGAACAACACACGACAGCTCGCTCAAAGCACGGTCCTACGGGGCCTGCGGCGGCGAGGGTAAAGCCTTATGGCACATTTCTAATGTAATCATTGAGTTATTTATTTAGGAGCAACGTAAGAACCTACTGGAAGCGCTTCAGACTCTCGCATTCATCATTGGCTCTTTCAACCAGCGAAACACACAGAATAGAACAAGCTGCCTCGTACATGACGACATGAGCTGCCAAGTTCCTCTTTGATTCAGCGTTGGCTTCACTCGTGGCTTCCATTTGCCTTCCGTGGGAGCACAGTCGGATTGGGTGAGCGTGGTGACATTTGGGGGGCAAATTCAACTTCATGTGGATGAGTCCGCCAACTCTCAATGATTTCCTCATGTCTCGATAGTTCTGCATTTCCACTCCGACAACAACAAAAAAAATAGGAACCGACGGAAGCGTTTTTCGCGGGGCAAGTACCGTGAATTCTCCGACAAAAGCGTGTCTCAATTCCCACGCATGAGCCAGTATCAATTCACGTAGAAATCAAATTTAGGTTCAGTCGGAGTTACGACTGCTCCGGATCTCATTCCGACGGTTTCTAATGCGTTATTTTTGATAGATATCCTAGTCTTGTCGGAGAAAAACTGCGAAAAACATAGTTCGCGTCGGACACATGAAGCCTACTTGTCGGATGTGTTTTTGGGGCATGCGTGCAAAATGGGTTCTCGTCATACTATCACGATCGCGTGATCCCGGAATCAATCATGCCAATGGCACGTTGATCTCGTGATGAGACAATCGGGGTCGTGGGCGCGCGTTGATGGGTTCAACGGCTCTCCAACCTGATGCTGACGCGCACAACGGGCCCGAGCGTGTTGACCTGGCCACCCACACGAACATGATTCGAATCCAGCGCCACATCCCTCACGACAAAAATCGCCTCTGCGATTCCGAGATTGCCACAGGAAGAAATCCAATGACGTGAAATCAGTGCACGTCTCTCTCTCTCTCTCTCTCACACACACACACACACACACACACACACACACACACACACACACACACACACACACACACACACACACACACACACACACACACACACACACACACACACACACACACACACACACACACACACATCCAGGCAATCCCCTGGTTTTTACCAGTCATCGGTCGTTGTGTGTACATGTGTGATTTGATTTCTGTGATTTACGTCTGACAGTTTCTGACCGTTAACCGTTCGCATACATACTGCGATATCACCATATCCATGCATGAGAGTGCCAACTCCAAACATTTGTCGGTGGACGCGTGTCAGCTGTGCAACGTTTGGATTTGTTACACGCCAGCCACACCCAACGTGATCGCAAAATCATCCCTTGGCGAACAGGTCGCCAGCAACGGGCGCTTGTTGGAAATCCGGGGTAACCCAGCCTTATTAGTTATATCTGGTTATCTCCTATTCCTGTTGTTGCATTCTCAGAACTGTGAGCATAACATCTTCAGCTCTTCCAATTCCATTTGCCATAGCATGTATAATCCACAGTAACATCATGTCATACTGTTGCCTTCATGCTGTCTTCATCATGCATTCTCGCTTGTATTCATCGATCCTTTCATCAGGCATCTCCATCATGCATCTCATCATGCATATCATCATCTACATTCATGCGGTACGATTCCACAGTCATGCGTTTCTCTCTTGATCTCCTGACACCAAACTTTACGATTGGTGTCATGATTGATGTCATGGTTGATGCCCTTTCTGAATTGTTCTAGTCCGTGAGTGGCACGTGTTTCGGTTCTCCAGATGGGGTGATCACAGACCTGCTGGTCATCGATGTTTCTCCTGTGACGTCGTTGTTTGGATCGTCGCGATGTCATGTTTGATGTTGGGACATCCTGTTTTTCGATGTCGTGGCTTTTCTTGTTAGAGGAGGACAGGCTTGTTTTCTTGTCAAGACTGAGATCAGTCACGTTCGTCTTGAGTCACGGGTGTGATGAATAGGACTCAAAGGTGTGATCAACAAGAGTTGACTTCAGTCGTGATTGATACTTTTGGGAGGTGCGGCAATCATGGGTATCTTGACAAAGTCGTACCCTCGATTCCTAACACCCTTCCATTGTCGCATCGACAACATATCATTCTGACTTCATACTCCCTTGACTCTCATCACCATTACTTCTCTCTCTCTCACTCTTTCTTTCTTCACCTTTACTTCTCTCTCTCTCACCATCGTCATCAATCCATTGCTAACCGCAATCAGATGGTGTGGCTCTTGTGTTTTCAACCCGATGTTGTTCATCAGTTGAGTCTGGAAGCGGATCTCAGTTCCAGCCTCCTATAGTGCGACGTGCTCTGCCTCCGTTGAGCTGAGTGTCACACTGTGCTGTGCCCTCGATCTCCAGATGATCGGCACTCCTTGTAGTAGGACGATATGTCCTCCCATGCTGATGCGATTGTCCTTGTTACCACCGAATTCGTTGTTGGTGTAGATCACAATCTTTCATGCATCGTTCTCCAATGGACTCGGCTTCATCTGCAGTCAATATTCTCTCGTGTGTCCGACATACACTTCATGATCCTCAGCATTTCCTTGTATGCTGCGGCTGTTGGCTCCATCCAACACCTTGGTCAGTCCGTGCACTGCGTCACTTGCCCATGGACTTGCTGTTCTGATCGATGTCGTCGTCTGGATGGTTGCCATGGTTGGCGCGGTATCGGGACCTCCTGATCCGCCATAGGTGTCGTCCTTGCGTTACTGGAGGACAGGCTATCCTCCTCGCGGTAGTACAGGTGTCAATCACGTCCGTACCCTTAGTCATAGTCATAATGACATGGCATATAAAGGTGTGACAAATAGTCTCCGAACATGTGACGAATAGTATTCAAAGCTGTGACGAATAATGTTGGGAGGTGCGGCAATCACGGGTATTCCGACAAAGTCGTACCCTCGATTCCTAACATGCTCCATGCCCTTCCGGCAAAGCATGTAGACCTCCTCTTCGAGATCTCCATGTAGAAATTCTGTCTCAAGGTTGATAGTGGTGCTGTCCAATGTTCAGTAGCATCTTCATTGTGAGCATTCTGCGGTAGGTTGCGTCATGCATCATGGGTGTGTTGCGTTGAGGAGTCGACTCCTGCGATCTGTGAGTATCCGCATGCAATGAGTCTGGCGATGAATACGCTGTTCCTCTTCTCCTTGAATGACCCCTTTTTCTTCACGCATTGCCAATCTCTCGGCATCTCACTCTTCTTGATCTTCTGCCAGACTCCTCGTCTGACCATGTCATAGAACTCCTTATTGATGGCATCTCGCCATTTCTTTTGCTTCGCTGGATCCGCATGATCCCAGTATTCTTCAAATGTGGTGGGGTCCAGCATCACAGCCGTGTATGCATGCTTCGGACGTCTTAACCCCTCTCTTGCGGTTGCTGAGGTCTGCTCTGTTTCCTCAGCTGACTCACCACCTCCACTGCTTGAATCTGTGTCGGAGTGGTGTTCTGGCATGTTGTTGTGCGGTGCCAAGCCGCGTTGCATCCGTGGCATCTTTGCCACTGGTCTCATGGGAGAGTATGTGAGGTCCTTGCCTTCAGCAGCTTGCCTCTGAGTCACTTGTACTTCATCCCTTCCACTTGTCAGGATCCACATGATCCTTGCATTTCTCAGGCGCATACAGACTCGGCATCATTCCAGTGTTGATGTGCACGAATCTCTCTCGCCGTCACGTTCGCTCTCAACATCCTGACTCGCAGCGATGAAGTCGATCACTCTCATCCTTCATTGGATAGCATCGATCCTCGTGCCTGCAACGTCCTTGTTGATGATTGACCCGTCTTGGTCGAAGTTGGGTCCGTCTGTTGCCACTGGAGCTGTCATTGTCTCCTGTGCAGTTGCGTAGCCATCGTCATCTCCTGATTCTGATGCTTCGTTCGTCACCCTCGTTGGGTATTGGTACATTGTGTTCAGCTGCCAGCTCTGTCGTCGTGTTGCCTTGCAACCATGTTGTCGATCGCCTTCATCCTCTTCTGGATAGCATCGATTCTGTATGCTGCAGCTTCTTCGTCCTGGGAGTTGTTGGTGGCCTCCTGCCATTCATCCTCCATTCATCTGAGGTTCCTCCCTTCCGGCTCTGTCATTGGATTCTTCATCCAACATACCCGCGTTTCTCATTGCTCATGTATCGACGTATCTTGACTCACTGTATCTGGAGTCTGCCTTCCGTGGCTTTTGCTCTCATAGCTGTGTCATATCCATATCCGAATCTCTCTCGTCGATTTCATTTTCATCGCACACCGATCTCATATCTGTGCTCGTGTTATCTTGCCGATCATTCGGCGTCCGGTTCCTTTTTATCATCTGCCATGCTCATGCTGTGGCTATATTACTGAACCGTACCATCATGGCCTCCCGCCATTCATTGCTCTTCTCGGAATCCATATGACTCCGTCATTCGTCAATTGTGGTTGGATCCAGCATCATTGCGTCATTTGCTTGCTCGGATCCCTCTTTGTTCTGTTGATAGTTCAATGCTTGGTTCGCAGTGATGAAGTCACCCAGGCTCATCCTCTCGTGAGTGGTGTCATTCATCATACCTGCAATATCTCTGTTGAATGTTGACCCATCAATATGATGGCTGGGTCCTCCTGTCGCCGGTAGTGTGGTAGTCGTCTCTTGAGTGGTCTCATACCCCTCATCATCCTTTTGATTCTGATTCTCCACTTGATCCAAGTTCTCGCTCCTCCTTTGGATGGGTGTATTATTGTACCCCGCGAAAGCACTTAGCATCCTCGGCATGCGCGCAACAGGTTCTGCGATTGGGACCGTGTTTGGTTCGCCTTCGACCATATTGTATCGTCCCATCTCATCGTCCCTTCCGGATTCATCGTCGTCGTCATCGTACGATTCATTGTCCCCTTGGGTAGGGAGCAAGTCATCTTGCCCACGAGCAGCGTCTTCTGTATCTATATCTTCTCCGGCTCTACTGCTCTGATCAGCGTCGTCGGTCTCCATGCTTCGGATGGTATCCGATCGTCGCTCCCAAGTCACTCTTCTATCTGGGGAACCGTCCCCTGATGTAGAGTCGTCATCTCCCAGGTCTATCAGTACTGACCTGTTGGCATTCTTAATACTCTCGAATCGCCCATATGACTTATCCGCCCATGTCATGTCTCTCATGGTTAGGATTCTGGTCGTTGCCAGGTTCACTCGTGCGGTCCATACCGCTTGCTTGCAACTCATGTATCCAATCAGCATCTGTTGGATCAGATTGAGGTTGCTGTTCTCCAGCATGTCGTTGATTGCGTACGCGTTGCGAGCCACATCGAGTGTGCTCCGCACACCAATCTCATGCATCATCTAGTGTAACGTGCGTGAGTACACGCACCTGCACAGTCAACTTTCGAAGTCATCGATCGCATCATAGTAGATCGTCGAAGACTCGAAGTGCACATCGTTGGCAAGCATCATGTTGCTCAACGGATATCGAACCGAGAGGCAGATCGGATCTGCATCCATGAGCAGTCCTCTGCACTCCTCCCTTTCCGCTTCGGTCCGTGGGATCGCTCCTCTTGGACCGTCCGGAATCTGAATAGAGAATGGGATCTCTGGGTAGTCTATGCGCCATGCATTCGATGGTCCGCGCTTAGAGCGACGGACACCATGTGTATTATTCATGTCCCAGTGCGACGCCTCATCGATCTTCCTGTCGGGGAAGCTCCGAATTTGGGTGAGATTCTGTACCGGCACTTGGATGGCGCGGTCAATCTCCTCGTCCGCGTTCACTCCATTCAATTCCATTTCAATCTCGTCTGCGCCCACTTCACTTGATACGCCTTCGTAGTACTTGGCATCCTCCTCGTTGTCATGAGTGCGGCCGCCTTTCTCTTTATTCTTGGATGGAGAGAGTTCTCGGTTGATCAACTCTTCGTGGTCGATCGTAGATCCGTAGTAGCCATGCACTCCCGAAGTGTACTCGGCTGTCTCCTCCCTGGTCCACTCATAGTCGTTGAATGGTGTTCCGCTGTCAAAGTCGGAGACATCATCATTGTCAGTTGTCACGAGTATCCATCGTTTAGTTTCCCGTGGTCACATTATTATTTTGTTGTTCGCGATTTCGGTGATGACCACGAATTTCGCGTTGGTCATCGCGCATCATCGCGTGGTTTCTGATGATCACATTTTTGATTTGCTGTTCGCGATTTCGGTGGTGACCACGAATTACGTGCTGGTCACATTTTTGATGTCGACCGCGTCTTTGTTGTTCGCGATTTCGGTGGTGACCACAAATTACGTGTTGGTCATATTTTTGATGTCGACCGCGTTTTTGTTGATGGCCGCACACATCAACTCGTCAATGATGAGAGCGATGTCATCCATCCTGTCAATCGCGACGTTGGTCGACTCAGCCTCCTGCATCGCAGCCTTTGTTTGTCATCGCGGTTGCTCTGCCTCTTGGCATCACCGCTATTCTTGCCTTTGCCTTTCATTGTTGGCAAACGCTGATCCGTCATCTCACTGTCGTGGGCATCGCGGTGAGGACAGTTGGTCACAAACCGATCGATCCTTAGTCAGCGTCATCTCTCTCTCACTGTTGTTGCCTCGTGCGCGCTTATAACCGTTTTTGATACGGTGGCGGTCGTAGATGAGGCTCACAGCTTCGTGGATGTCTTGAATCATCATCGTGATTGATGGCGAGGATACCTCCTGTTCCTCGTCTTTCGTCTTGAGCCTGGGAATTAAGCGCAGCGGAACCTCCTGTCCAGCTTGTTGCAGCGCTGTCCCTTCTCATCGAAGCACACACTGCCTGTGTTGCTATTTTCATTGTTGTCGCCACTTCATGGCTGGTAGGTTACATCCTTACCTCCGCGATCATATCGCAGCAGTATTCGCAGCCAGCACTCGAACCTGTATCACACGATGGCCAACAGCGCCATGTGATCATCTCGGTGCTTCCATTGCTGCTCCTCGATTGCATCTCGTTGAGCTCCTTCAGCTATCTCGCCTTCATGGCGCAGTCTGCTGAGTCTGATGCGTCCGAGAGCGTGGTCAGCTGCGTTCGAATCTCTTCTTGCGTGCAGCTTGCTCTCGTGCTCCAACCTAGCCGTGAAGGTCTCCGTGCCTTCCTCGACTTCATGGTCCCATGACCATGGACAGTTCTTCCAATGCGTGTGTCGAGCGCCTCCTTGCTTCCAGTAGTACATGCTGTGCTTGCGCTTACCTCAGCTGCGGTCTCCACTCTGCTGGTGGACTTGCGGGGGCGCTCGATTCGATCATCATCATCATCTCGACGTCGTCGCTCGTGTGGGGGTTGCCGTGCCGTTCTTGGCGTCCATTGGCAAGGAGCACCGTGCTCCAGAGCGTCCTGCTCTCCTTTCTCTCGACACAGGGGACCATTACTTGCGATAGTCTTGGGTGTGGTTGATGGTCATGTCGACGATGGTGATGTTGGCTAGTGTTGGTGGTGATGGAAACGTTGGATTTCAATCATAACGTTTCGAAACGTGTTGGAAATCCGGGGTAACCCAGCCTTATTAGTTATATCTGGTTATCTCCTATTCCTGTTGTTGCATTCTCAGAACTGTGAGCATAACATCTTCAGCTCTTCCAATTCCATTTGCCATAGCATGTATAATCCACAGTAACATCATGTCATACTGTTGCCTTCATGCTGTCTTCATCATGCATTCTCGCTTGTATTCATCGATCCTTTCATCAGGCATCTCCATCATGCATCTCATCATGCATATCATCATCTACATTCATGCGGTACGATTCCACAGTCATGCGTTTCTCTCTTGATCTCCTGACACCAAACTTTACGATTGGTGTCATGATTGATGTCATGGTTGATGCCCTTTCTGAATTGTTCTAGTCCGTGAGTGGCACGTGTTTCGGTTCTCCAGATGGGGTGATCACAGACCTGCTGGTCATCGATGTTTCTCCTGTGACGTCGTTGTTTGGATCGTCGCGATGTCATGTTTGATGTTGGGACATCCTGTTTTTCGATGTCGTGGCTTTTCTTGTTAGAGGAGGACAGGCTTGTTTTCTTGTCAAGACTGAGATCAGTCACGTTCGTCTTGAGTCACGGGTGTGATGAATAGGACTCAAAGGTGTGATCAACAAGAGTTGACTTCAGTCGTGATTGATACTTTTGGGAGGTGCGGCAATCATGGGTATCTTGACAAAGTCGTACCCTCGATTCCTAACAGGCGCTCGTCACGACTCCATGCAGCACCACCGTGCAAAACTGCACAATCATCGCTGCTTTCATCTCTGTTTTGTGTGCGTCAAGACTCCTTGATCATGCTCCATCGCTGCTTCTGTGCCCTTGCACTCGCACTTGCAGCACTCGCACCGCCTGTATCTCTCTGGCTTGCAATCTTTGGCTCACAACCACCACTGATGAAGAGACATCGAAACCTACTCCTGGGTTTGGTGATTGCCGCCACTGACAGGCACCAGCAACAACATCTACAGTAACCACTAATTCGCAACAACAACAACACACCCGCGTCATACTGTACAGTTTGCTTTTGGGATTATCTGATATTCGCTGTCGCTGTGGCACACACATCACCACACGGCACACACGACACACCCACATCACACACGACACACACACATAACACACACAACACACACACACACACACACACACACACACACACACACACACACACACACACACACACACACACACACACACACACACACACACACACACACACATCCAGGCAATCCCCTGGTTTTTACCAGTCATCGGTCGTTGTGTGTACATGTGTGATTTGATTTCTGTGATTTACGTCTGACAGTTTCTGACCGTTAACCGTTCGCATACATACTGCGATATCACCATATCCATGCATGAGAGTGCCAACTCCAAACATTTGTCGGTGGACGCGTGTCAGCTGTGCAACGTTTGGATTTGTTACACGCCAGCCACACCCAACGTGATCGCAAAATCATCCCTTGGCGAACAGGTCGCCAGCAACGGGCGCTCGTCACGACTCCATGCAGCACCACCGTGCAAAACTGCACAATCATCGCTGCTTTCATCTCTGTTTTGTGTGCGTCAAGACTCCTTGATCATGCTCCATCGCTGCTTCTGTGCCCTTGCACTCGCACTTGCAGCACTCGCACCGCCTGTATCTCTCTGGCTTGCAATCTTTGGCTCACAACCACCACTGATGAAGAGACATCGAAACCTACTCCTGGGTTTGGTGATTGCCGCCACTGACAGGCACCAGCAACAACATCTACAGTAACCACTAATTCGCAACAACAACAACACACCCGCGTCATACTGTACAGTTTGCTTTTGGGATTATCTGATATTCGCTGTCGCTGTGGCACACACATCACCACACGGCACACACGACACACCCACATCACACACGACACACACACATAACACACACAACACACACACACACACACACACACACACACACACTCTCGTCCTCTTCTTGATGCAACATATGATCAACATATGATCAACATCACACCAGCCCGAACCTCGGTATGCACATCCCATCATGGCACAGCCTCGTCCCCGCAACCAGAGTCAAAGTGGGGTAAATCGGGCAAAGCAAGTCTTCTCCAATAACAATTCAAGTGGAGGGGCACGAACAGTGTTGGGCCAGCACAAGCATCCACAAGCAAAAGCTGGCAGCAGCTTGCTTGAGAGCAACAACAAGGTACAGCACATTGCATGGCAGGGACCGCCACTACCACATCTCTGAGACAGCCTTCATTCTACAGCAAAGCGATGGTGAATGGCATCTACAACAATCGGTATGGAATCGGCAGCGTCCAAGACTTCCTCGATCTGGCACAGCACATCCTCCTCACCCCTGGGCAGTGCATCACCAATCTGCAGAGCTGGGCAGATACATTTGGAAAAGACTTTGCCGTTGCATTTGGGGTTCTCCCCATCTCTGCGCTCTTCTTTGGGAGCACACACAGCGCATACAGCCTTTGCGCCCAATACATCTTCTCTGGAGCTTGTACTACATGCGGCACTACCCATCTGTGCGCATGGCATGCCTGTTTCTCAGAACAACAGACAAAACACTCAAGCTGCATGTGTGGCAAGCCATCAAGGCTGTCGCAGCCCTGAAGAACGAAGTGGTAAGTCAATGCGAGTGCTTGTGGTTTCACAGTTCAATTCGATATCTCACAAGCTCATCAATTTGCGCCGATTGTTCCCCTTTGACACTACTCTGGATAGATTGTCTGGAACGCTAGATACCAGGGGGATAAGAACAGGACATGCCTTGTCACTGTGGATGGCACGGATTTTTCAATCAACGAGCCAAGCCCATACGACCGCAAGTGGTACTCCCACAAGTTCAAGTCGGCTGGAATCAGGTACAAGATTGCAGTCTCCATCCAGAGGGGAGATATTGTCTGGATGAATGGTCCATTCCCTTGCAGACGGTATCCAGACTTGAGGATCTTCCGCTCTCTATTGAAAGAATACTTGGATGAAGGTGAAATGGTGGAAGCTGATCGTGGGTACCGTGGTGATGATGCTGTCCGCACTTCAGATGACTATGTTACAGAGGCGGAGAAGCATGCCAAAAGCCAGGCTCGTGCGCGTCACGAGACAGTGAATGGCCGCTTCAAGACGTGGAAGATCTTGCAGAATCGTTTCCGGAACGAGCTCATGTTACACAAGCATGTGATGAAAGCGGTGGTCACCATCACACAGCTTCAAATCGAACTTGGGAGCTCCCTATTCCAAGTGCAGTACTAGTCCACAGATATGCCTCAAAATTGTTGGAGAACTCGTGATCTCAAACGCAGCCTCTGGCATGGAGAGTGAGATTAAATTCCATGAAATAAACAAGTAGTAACTTAGTGCACCTTCACTGTTGCAATATAGCTGTCATTGAATGTACCTTGGCCTTGTCGAGTAGTCACACCATGCCTTTCTGAAACTGCAAAGTGAGGCGACAATTATTGGAAGAGTTGGACGCGAACGAGCACGAAGCACAGAATAGCACCGTAACGATGTTGCCATTTGTGACGGATATGACGAGAGATTTTCTCGCAGCCCAATCAAGCACAATGGACAGCCAAGGGGAACCAACAAAGACGCCACCATTTCCAGAGAGTACGCATGGCGTTCCTTTGTTTTCAAAGCTGTATGACCCAGCAGCATGAGCATGTGGACCCGACCTATGCTGGGCGCTGTGCACTTGCGTGGTTTAGACAAGCAATGGCTGAACAAGGTATGCGCCGGCCGTCGGCTTCAATTTCAATTCATTCAACAGGGATTGATATTCAATCAATCTTGATCCATGACTTCCCTCGGGTCTGCGGTTGTGAACATCGCAACAAAACGAACGAGACAGATCGTAGCAGTATGGTGGTGCGGTGACTGAGGCTTGTTGGAAGTCGGATCAGCCTGGGGTTTGTGTTGCATCGACGTTTTGCGATGCTGTCGTGAGATTCCTCACAGCCAGCACCACAGGCAATCCTTCTGTTACAATCCAGTTGTATGGCATCATTGAGAAGGTCAATGGTATTGGTCAGGAACAGTAGTCACAGCTCATATTCTGGGTGATGACTTGATCTTCTCTCTGGCAGTTGATGTCGTGCTGTGATGAATTGAGACAAGCCAAAAGCGGCGCACCACCACATCAACGAAAATGCCGCTTGTGATGTTCCAGCCATCACGAGAAAATGAGATCCACGCAGGAACAACAGAAGCGCCACCACCACAAGAACCCGCCGTTGTTGTTGGCGACACAGCAACCAGTCCCCTCGCAGGGACTGGGACACCCGGCAAAAAGCAACGGAAACGTATTTCGACTAGTACGACTACTTTGACATCCAAAACCAAATTTGTCACTCAGACACAAGAAGGCCGCAATTGACATTCCACGATTGGCGAAGAACGAATCTCCTTTCGAAAAACTTAGTGAGGAATTCTGTTGGACCTATTTCGGAGAAACAAAACAAGGCATTGATGCCGCTGGCCTAATTGATCGAGTCCCGTCTATACCGATGACAAACAGTTTCTAATTCTAAATAAATCGAATGACGGATAAATAAATCGAGTGACGGATAAATAAATCGAATGACGGATATTTAAATCGAATGACGGATAAATAAGTCGCACAAGTTTGTCACTCGTGACCCAAGAAGACAAGGCCGGCAAGTGATCGAACTAATCAAGTGCACTTGGTCACACAAGCAAACCACGAAATGGTGGCTCTCCTCGACTCTGGACGGATCACAACAGAGACGAGTGTGGAGTTGGAGTGTTATTGTCTAATAAACGTTTTATTTTGGTTACAATTGTATAAATGTGAAGCAGACTGTGCAAAGAGTTCGTGGTCAACCTTGAAGAGTTCTGATCTGTTGTCCATTTGGTACTGTATTGGAAGAAGAGGAGCAGGAGAGAGCCATTGGAATGGTATGGCTGCCGCTCGTGCCAGCGGCTTTGCTTTGTTGGAAGGAGGAAGCGTGGGGCGGGGGGAATCTCATGGCGATTGTTTGTGGCGAACGGCAGGATTTGTGAGCAATGCACAGAGAAATACAATGCGACTACCCTTCGAACAAAGAGACACCTTCACTGATACCGCAAAACCAAGTGCAGAACAGACGAAATGAGCATGACATCACACTGGTCTAAAGCGATGTAGGATGCAACACATGCGTGCATCGGTGTGTATTGCATTTGTATCGCGTTCGCTACACTACGTTGATACTTGATGTTGTGGAGTGGTTTTGCCTGGCTTGGCCATCTGAAACGAGCGCGGGAGCATCATGTGTTGCTCTCGTCAAGCCCCGTCTTTGTATTCGTGGTCTGTTGGTCTGTTTCCGTTTCATCAATCGCGATGTGACGAGAACCTCGTTTAGTCGAACTAGTCCGATAGTGGCAATGGTGTCCCGTGAAGACAATGGATTGATAACTAAATAAATCGAATGACGGATAATTAAATCGAGTGACGGATAAATAAATCGAATGACGGATATTAAAATCGAATGACGGATAAATAAATCGAATGACGGATATTAAAATCGAATGACGGATATTTAAATCGAATGACGGATAAAAAAATCGAATGACGGCTATTTAAATCAAGGGTTCGGTTTTCGCACGACTGGTCGGGATTAAATCAAGACACAGTATTGCAGAGTCATTTTCGGAGTTTCTCCATGAAATACCCATAAATAAAACTGGAAGCTATGACCTTCAAAGAGTTCCTGAGAACGCAAATTTGATTCGAGAACATTCCTCTTGTGGGATCTTTTGTCATCGCAAAAACAACGAGTTTTGATTGGCTGGGTTTGTAGCCTCCAAGATAGACTAATTCGACCCATTTTGCCGGGTGTCCCAGCACCCTCAATCAATCACTTTCGTGAACCAATTCGAATCACGAATGAGTCAGCTGAGGAAAAATTCAAATGTCAGTATTGGGTCGTATTAGTCAATCGAGGATTCTGATTGGCGTGGTTGGCAATGGGCTCCGACAGAAATAACTACATTTTCACTTTTTCCGACAACTCCCAGGGACGCCGACGCAGCAAGCATAGCCCTGTGGATGGAGCAGGCCGCAAGGCTACTCCATACCCGCATGGCCGCAGGACCGCTGGCCAGGTGGATGCAAGTCCACTCGCGCACAGGCTTCCAAATCCGACGTCCGACAGAAGCACCCAAGTGAGAGTACCCAGCAGACATGCAGCCAAAGTCCAGTACACATACCTTAGATTCCGTACCCCCTCCATGTGTTCCACATGGAGTTGAAAGGAGGCGGAGAAAAGCGTCGCCGACGCAGTCGCAGCATAAGACCGACTAATCCTTGAGTTATTTATTTATTAAGCACGAGCATGTGGTACTGCGTCATGTTCAAATCGACTCCGGCGTGGGAGAGACGTCCGCGGAGTACTTCCATCTCGGTGAGGAACGTGTCCGGGTGTTCTCCCTTCTTCATGCGCATCCCGTTGAGCTGCGCCAACAATTTTGCCTTCATAGGCGCAGTGCGCTGCTCATAGATACGCTCAAGAGCCTTCCACGCCTTACGTGGGTCTCCTCCCTCGTAAGCACTGCTCTTGCATCCCAACACAGCCATGAAGGCAACATTGCCTTCGGTGGTCTCATGGCTAATAGCCATGGTCAGTTCTTCAAACGCGTACTTTGCCAATGCCTTCTTGTACTCAGCCTCCTCTTCAGGAGTCATGGCACTTGGCTTCTTGGCTTCCTCATCCTTCTTCTTGCCTTTCACAGTGATAATCAGCAATTACACACAGGACAAGAGGGGAGCACCAAACACTGCACTTACTACGCCGCCAGGGTGATCAAGCCAAGAGGTGGAGTTGGTGTGTTTGGTGTTGTTGTTGTTGCTATTAGTTGGTGTGTCAATTGATGATTGAGTTTGGATTATGAGATGATGATCTCCTATTTCTAATGATGGTGCCTATTGCACGGTTGCTAACGTGCTGCTTGATTACCTCGTGTTGTATCTCGCAGTCTTTCCTAAAACATTGCCCAAGATGGCATGTTGATTTACACGATATCTCGTGTTATTCTCGCCCTTGGGTCTTTCTTCATCTCTCCTGGTCTTGCCTAATCTTGATCTCTGTTTGATCACATATGAGTTGATCCGTCTACGTCGACGTGGTGCATGCATCACCTCTGACGATGTTGTTCTGGATCCTAAATGTTGTTGCTACGTGCTCAATGATGCACTCGGCATGGCTAGACAGGTCAGCGTACCATGACTAAAACATAATCTCGATTCCGAGGATCACAATGACCGATCCTCTGATGTCATCGATGATGTCAGTGCCTACGTCAGATTCGATGACAGTAGTGACTGAATCTCAATCGTGTATCAGGACTCATCCGACTATACTCTCAAATCGAGTCGAATCAGAAAATATTGAATCACGTTCTAGTCATGGGAGATGGGTACCTTAATTTCGATCTAGATGTTGATACTCCCCTATAGTCGGGAGTCTTGTTCATCCACCCAGAGTCTCTCCTTTCCAGAATAGAAGCGGCCTCACTAACGGCCAGTACTTCGCCCATGGAAGGAACTTGGTCATGACGTCGGCTACGTTTTCCGTTCCGTCTATCTTGCAGAAATGCAGGATCTTCGCAGCTACTGCGGCACGCACGCGGTGGTACGCCAATGCGTTGTGTCGTTTGGACAACACACTGTTGGGAATGGTGGAGGAAGTGATCACACTCTGGTTGTCTCCGAACATCCAGGCGGGTCCGTCCAGGGGAATTCCCATTGCGCGAAGAGTAAGGCGCATAGCAATCACTTGCTCTGTTGCCTGTCTTGCCGCGACGAACTCCGATCCATAGGTTGCAGTCTCGACAGTGGTCTGGCGTTTGCTGAACCATTCGATGGGTGTCTGGTTGAGCAGATGGAGAACACCAGTTGCAGATTTGCCTGTCACTTTGCAGTGCATGAGATTGGCATCTACAAACGTCGTCATTCGAACTGCCTTGCCTTTGGGTGTTGGATCGTCGTCTGCGGTCTCCTCTTCGGCGTCACCATACACAGAGTACATCCATTCATGGTCAGGAACCTTGAAGAAACGCTCGTGATCTGGAATTCCCGTTCTGAACCTGATGGCGGCATCAGAACGCTTTCGGAGGTATCCATACACACGTTTAGCGCGGTCCATGTGACCAATCCTGGGTTGAGCTCTGAATCTAGACAAAGTCATCACAGCTGCAGCAATATCAAACCGTCCCAATGTGATGCACCATTGAAGGGCGCCGATGAGTGATTGAAACTGTCTGGTCTCTACAGGGTTTAGTTCGCGTGATGTGTCTAGCTCGGGGTTGTCGTTGTGTTCCATGGGACTGGTGTAGGTCCGTGGAAGCTCCCCATGCACCTGTTCGTAATTCGCCAGCATCCGTTTGATGTAAGATTGCGGGCTCATAGTCAGGGTTCCGTCTTTGTCACGGTCGAAGTCTGCGCCGAGGTGATACTTGATTGGTCCTACACCTTTCAACTTGTACTTGTACTTGTTGATGAGCGTGTCGAAGAATGACTGTGGGTCTTCCATGACGGCCATCAGATCATCTACGTACACACAGATGTATTCCCAGCATCTACCAGCATCCCTCATCCACACATCCGGGTCAGCTTTGCACTGAAAGAACTTCATGTCGCGGAGTGTGTCGGCCAGAGACTCGTGGAATCGAGCACCGGATGTGCGTAGTCCGTAGAGCGCTTTCACAATGATCATCATGTGACCAGCAAACTCTTGGAACTCAGGACCAGCTACGAAACAGATCTTCTCTTTTGTGTAGGCTTCTAGATAGGCATTACCAATATCACCCACCATGGGCTTGAGGTTGTTGAGTTCTGCAGCAAGCAGTGCAATCCTGAATGATCTGAGATTGACTACTCCAGCATATGCCATATCTTTGCATGGATCCGTTAGGTGGCCTCCTGCTACGCATCTTGCCTTGTGCCGGAGGTCGTGTTTCACGTCGTACACCCAGAGGAGCTTGATCTGCTTGTATCCATCTGGTTTCCGAGCGTTCTTTCCGAGATCCTTGAACGTGCCATATTCGTGGAGCTGATCCATTTCTTTTCTCTCAGCATCTACCCACTTGGAATTGCCGTTCTTCTCATCAAGCTGGCGTGCTTCCTTTCCGTTGCGTGGAACTTGAACACCAAACTTGAAGATAGGACCTTGTGCACGAGCTTTGCGTTTACTAGCATTGATGAGACGATTGAGTTTCTTCTTTCTCTTTGCTAGTTTACGGAATCGCTTCCAGCCAGGCAGACCGAGGAGGTTGTTGTCTGCGGCGTACTTTGCACAGGATACAGGGTCGTCTTTGGCGATCACATCCAGTGGTTCCATGGTCACACTGCCATCCTCCCATTGTACCTTTACGTTGTAGGAGGAGCCGTTGTACTTGCTGTGACTGGAGTGGAATGGGCCTTCATGACCGGTGATGGCTTTGAAAACGCACATCTCCCCGTCGCCGATCTCCTGTTCGTGCTGCTGTTCGATGATGTCAGCTAAATCCGTGTACGCGATGAGTTCTTCGGTGTCATCGTCGCCGTATGCGATGAGCATCTTGATGTTGTCATGGTTGGCTGCGTCTCCGTCCTTGATCTTGCGGATTACGCGAGCTCTCCACTTGAGTCCATCCTGTTGGTGGAGGAAGGTCAATCCGAGCAGCTCATCAGGACTGAATTTGGGGACTGTGACTACGCCAGGATCTGATTCTCCGTGTGATGTGGCTACCAAGTCAGATAGTGCATGCACAACGGGTTGTCTAGGTTTAGGCGTGCTGTCACTATCGAAATCATCTGGATTTACGGTTTCGCTAGCTTCGTCACCCACGTCACCCTCCTCCCCAGAAGCAGGCAGGGGGTAGTCCGCCCGAAGGTTTCGCGCGTCATCAGACACACGTCGGATGCTCGAGCGTGGCAACAGCCGTTGCGTTGCATCATCCAGTACCCAGAACGTCAGTTCGTCACCCTTGTGCTCGCACGGTCCAGCCCAGCGTCCACGCCGTTCCTGCGTGGTGCCCGGGAAGGCAGCATTCCCAACCTTGTAGTACACCGGCTCCCACCAGTGGAAGTTGAGGTACTTGCTCACGTCGGGACGTTGGCCAGTGGCGGCTTGGATGGGTGTGATGTGACCGGCCGTGGACTGTGACAGATGGTTGAGCAGTCCCACGACGTACAAGGTGCAGATGAGCCAGAACCTGGCAGGGGTGCCAGTTCGGTCCATGATGCCGTTGGTGGTGCGCTTGATATCCTGGATGCGTCGCTCGACAGGATTCTGATGTTGGTGGTGTGGTTCGGACTGGTGGTCCGCGATGCAGTACTGCCGGAGGATGTCCTTCATCTTGCCCCCGATCTGCGCCGTGGCGTTGTCGGACATCAACACGTCCATGGCACCATGCTCCCGAATGAAGTCTTGCACAACATGGGGAACATGGGATTCGCTTGCCAGAGGGTACGCCGCTGTGAGGCGCGTGTTGGATCCTACAAACACCTGTACCATGGTACATCCACCGTGTCCGGGAACTCCATCATGATGAGCAGGCGTGTCAGAGAACAACGTGTCCATGGAAACAACATCGTGTAGTCGGTTGACATTGGCTGCGGGGAATCTAGACTTATAGTGCTTACGCATGGGATAACGCTCAGACATGCGGTACCACTGGGTAGTACATGCAAGAGTGTCACGCACGCGGTCTGCTGGAATCCACCCGAAGTATGGCCGTAGCGCATGGAAGTTGGGCGCTTTACCCACGATGTTGCGTGGCCCGGCCGGTGTTGCCTTCTCCCCATCCCCGAGCGTTGCAGCGGATTGAACGTACTGAACGCACTTGGAGATGGTGATGTCGATGTCGTCGTCTTCGCCGCGTTCGGTTGCGGGAATGTTGTCCAGATCAGCCTCCCCGTCCAGGACAGATGGGTCCCATTCTTGGTCGGAGGTGAAGAACACGTGTGGCAGATCGTCTAGCTCCGCCTGAGTTGGCTTGTGCATATCCATGTATGCGAGGCCTTGACGCACGGTGAGCGGGATGATGAATCCGTCTGGCGTGACGATGGTTTGCCGACCGCCAGGGAGGTTCTTTGGTCGCTCATTGACATCCAATCCAAACGCCGCGAGTTGGTTGGCAGAATGGATGGTGCGCCCTTTCCCGTAGTTGGCGTACTGATGGAACCAACCGATCACCGGCCCTGAGGTGGTCTGGATGACAGCGGTGGCCGTGACCAGCGCCAGATCCTTGATCTCTGCGTCGCCGATTCCAGAGACATCAGCACGGTTGGACGTGGACTCCATCACCAGCATGTCATCGCCAACGAGACCGCCGTTCGCACCTCCATCCACCAATGCGCCTTGCACAGTCACGTTCGCGTTGTTGAACTTGTACGATACGTTCGTGTGAGACAGGGTGTAGGTGCGACCGTCAATGACGAGGGTAGTCGGCGGGCTCCCGGACGCGCTAGACATGGCATTGGAGAGCATACGGTTGATTGCTGTTCCAGCGGTAGAACTAGATTCGTTATTGTTACTACCTTTGTCGTTGGTCTGGGTGTCCTGTTGGTCGTTCTGGTTGGATGTGGACCCACTGCGGTTGGTGTTGTTGGCAGAACGCCTAGGCTTGTCCTTCTTACCACGTCCAGACTTGGCTCGCCGGGCTTGGAGGAAGTCGCTGCGTTGCTTGTCAGTCAGCTTCTGGAACTCCTCTCGCGGCAGTCGTTCTCGTGTCTCCTTGCTGTAGTCCTTGTTGGGCTTCCAGAGGTTGGGTCCGTCGTCCTTATCCTTCCCACGTTGCTTGCGTTGATCGGTGTTGTTGACTTGGCGTGGCGTCTTTGGCTTGTTGGCGTCGTGGCCATCGAGTTGGACGGCGTACGATCGAACGAGCTCAACGAGAGTATCGAACTCCATGGTGGTCGCGGTCTTGCCTGGTGAGTAGGCCAGAATTGCGGTCTGCAGGTAGTCAGTCTGGAAGATAGACTGGTACAGAGCCTTGTCGGCCTCGATGGCGTTGGTCAACCACTCCTTCTTCGTTGCGTCGTCGATCGGATCGTCCCGCAATGCCTCAAGTTCGTGCACCTTGTGTTGCCACAGGTCCAGGAACTGCTCACGAGTTTTGCGCCACTGCTTGTCCAGCTTGAACTTGATGATCTCGTCTCGGATGCGTCGGATGGTGTTGACGGCGGTGGCACCGGTGGTGTACTCGCGGACCAACATGCAGTAGACGGCTTGACCATCACAGATCGACTCATACGGAGTGACACACTTCCTACTCTTCGTGGTCTGCAGGTTGGATACAAACACGTTGAACAGGAAGGTGGACTGCACTTTGAAGAGCTCGGCTTGTTCATCGGGTGGGGTGTAGTCAACATCGAGAACATTTGAGATGCCATGAGCAGCAGCAGTGGCACGCAGACGACGATGGAATGTAGCGAAGTATTTATCATCAGACAACTTGGGATAGTCGCTAATGTTACGCTTGATGCTACGGTTGAACTCTGCGGCGAGGTCGCGTCCGGTCTTCTCCGTTGGGTCGGTCTTCGTTGGTTCGAAGGGGAATGCGCTGGTGGCTGTGTCAGGCATGGCGGTTGAGGATGCGGGCGATGGTGTGAACGTCCGGGCGACATACTCCATGTATGAGGCTTGATTGAGCTCCCGCCATGTCTCTACAGTGGGATTAGGTTGAACACTGAACCAGCCAGTGGCATTTGTGAATTTCCGGATTGCTACCTTAGACAGTTGGGCTACGTAGTCGGGTTCCGGATCAGATCGCGCGATGGTGGCGTTCATGTCAAGCATGTCTTCGCGATGAAGCGAAGCGAAATCCATGATGGTTCGGATCTCTTCGGTATGCAAGATAAGCCATTCGGTAGACGAGTCGTCATATCCGAGAACGCTGAGGACGTGCGCCAGGATGGTGTCGTTGATTGGGATTGCGTTGGACATCGTGTAGCTGGGTGTTGCGAGGACGTGGTCGTTGGTCCAATTTGTTATTATTATCGGACGAGTATTTTCCCGCAGCTCCCAGGAAAGTGGTCACACTTGGAAATGACTGCGCCGTCCGCTGTGATGTCGAAGTGTTCGCCGGGATGTGACGGTGGATTTCTGCGCTTGTCGGAATTCGTCGGGAATGGAAGTGGTGCCGGATGCAAAGCGCCAGTGATGGCGAAGGCGTCAACGGTATCTCAAGTGGACTGTAGTTGGGTGATCTTGGATGACTGATTGATAAAAACACCCAACGGGACCAAGCGAATTTCCCGATTGACAAAATGCGAAGACACCCACACTTAATCCGATGCGAAGGGTGACCGGTGAAAAGATGTCACTCAGGTCCGTGTGAATTTCCCGGTTGGATTATTTGTTGGCGCGCGACCCGAAGTCCGATGGATGACTGGGATGGCGAAGGAGTTGTGAACCGATGTGACGCACCAGTGATTGTGTGAACCGTAGGAATTCACAGCCAATCAGAAAGGTGGACTGAGCGCAAATGGGCGTTGTTGATGGAATGTTTGTTGGTTGTTGGTCTTGAAAAGCGATGAAACGTCGCGGATGGATTGCGCGTTGGATGGCCCTGCCCGTTCGGATTTCGTCTCTCCGAACGCTGTGTTCTTGCGCTTGTTCAGCTGTGCTTCACCAAGATGTGATGCACCTTTGGTTTTACCCAGTTGGACCTTCGATCCAATCCGTGCCTCCTTTGAGTGCCACGGATCAGCTTGCTATACGTCTTTTAGATCTGGCAGCAGCTTGCCCGATGTACCTGATGCTAACAGGATTTTGCACGCTAATGAGCGCGGTGCCCCCCAGGTGCCAGCAGTCGCTTCAATTCACCTGGTTCCACCACTCGCGTTTTCGTCCAGCGTATACCTGCCTTCCGGTGTCGTTAGACTCACTTGTGTGATATTGCTATCAGCACAATGCTAGCTTTACGGGTTGCTTCCGCGGTATTCCTACCGATCACGTTTCTTCCCCAGTCAAGGGCAGACGCTAGTCTGGTTAGCAGTTATCTCTGCGTCCCTTTTGGACGTTAACCGATCTCAAGTACGGCTTAGACTTAGTGTTAACGACTGACCAGGTCGCGACAACTCACGGGGAGATTGCCGATAGGTTTCAGAGGGCCTTTCCGCTCCAAGTTTTTACGTGTATCTTGCTTCACGGGCTTTCACCTTTGTCGATGCTGACCAGGCCAAGTGTTTACGTGTGTCTTGCTTCACGGGCTTTTATACCTTTGTCTTTTAGCTGACCAGCTATCGTAAGTAACGCAGTGGTGCGGAACTTGGTTTGTTGAGGAAAATTACTCCGCCTGCGATATTCGCAACAGCGGGTGAGCCTTTCTGCACTTTAGCAGGGCAAAGCGGGTGTGGCGGCACGTAGCAATCTGCACACACGAGCAATTGGTCCGTCGTCACGGACGCGTTGGGCCTTTCTTGGGCCGGAATCAAGGGAAGGGGACAGCGTGATGTCACCAGGGCATGCGCAGCACTTCAGTATCCGTTCACTCTCACGATAGATGCTTGCGACTGTTAATCTGATAATCAGCAATTACACACAGGACAAGAGGGGAGCACCAAACACTGCACTTACTACGCCGCCAGGGTGATCAAGCCAAGAGGTGGAGTTGGTGTGTTTGGTGTTGTTGTTGTTGCTATTAGTTGGTGTGTCAATTGATGATTGAGTTTGGATTATGAGATGATGATCTCCTATTTCTAATGATGGTGCCTATTGCACGGTTGCTAACGTGCTGCTTGATTACCTCGTGTTGTATCTCGCAGTCTTTCCTAAAACATTGCCCAAGATGGCATGTTGATTTACACGATATCTCGTGTTATTCTCGCCCTTGGGTCTTTCTTCATCTCTCCTGGTCTTGCCTAATCTTGATCTCTGTTTGATCACATATGAGTTGATCCGTCTACGTCGACGTGGTGCATGCATCACCTCTGACGATGTTGTTCTGGATCCTAAATGTTGTTGCTACGTGCTCAATGATGCACTCGGCATGGCTAGACAGGTCAGCGTACCATGACTAAAACATAATCTCGATTCCGAGGATCACAATGACCGATCCTCTGATGTCATCGATGATGTCAGTGCCTACGTCAGATTCGATGACAGTAGTGACTGAATCTCAATCGTGTATCAGGACTCATCCGACTATACTCTCAAATCGAGTCGAATCAGAAAATATTGAATCACGTTCTAGTCATGGGAGATGGGTACCTTAATTTCGATCTAGATGTTGATACACAGGGAGGGCAGCAGAGGAGGGGACAAACGGTTCCTCCTTCACAATCACGTCAACCATGTCCTTGAGATACAAGTCTCCATAGCCCTTGCGGTTGGCGCGGGCCAGGAACTTCGCACTCCAAGCTTTCCAGCTGGACCGTTTGCCATCGAACATGATCATGTAACGATCAGTCTTACCTAGGAAGGATGTCATGGTGATGATGGTGATAGGATGTTGTTGCTGTGCTGATGATGGTAGAAACGTAGGATTTCAATCGTAACGTTTCGAAACGTGTTGGAAATCCGGGGTTATTGTTAGTACTGTGATCTAATCCGCTGTTAGAAACTGTACCGTTTTAGAACTGTGAGCACAATCTCACTTTCTCTTTCGATTTTCGTCTTCATGGCAGGCATCTGTCGCGGTGGCGACACGGGGCGTCCTGTTGTCTCTTAGGTGCTTCCCTCCTCATTCATCATGCTCTGTTCTTGCTTCCTTGTCTCTGCCTCGTCGTAGCTGTCTACATTTGCATGGTAGGGATCTGCAGTCCTGAGCACTTGCCTATCTCATGTTTCCGTCGTTGATCCCATGACACCATCGTCTCATGGTCGATGTCACCTTTGGTGATGTTCCAAACCTGTGGATGTTCTGATCCTTTCTGATGTTCCAAACCTGCAGATGTTCTTGTCCGCAGGAGGGGCGCGTGCTGTCCTCTGAAGAAGGTGCGTCACTTGCCCATGGACTTGCCGTTCTGATCGACGTCGTCATCTGCATGGGTGCCGTGGTTGGTTTGGTATTGGGACCTCCTGATCCGCCATGGGTGTCGTCCTTGCGTTACCAGAGGACAGGCTACCCTCCTCGCGGTTATACAGGTATCAATCGCGTCCGTATCCTTAGTCATAGTCATAATGACATGGCATATAAAGATGTGACAAATAGTCTCCGAACATGTGACGAATAGTATTCAAAGCTGTGACGAACAATGTTGGGAGGTGCGGCAATCACGGTTATTCCGACAAAGCCGTGCCCTCGATTCCTAACAGATACTCTCGATGTCTCCGTTCTCTTGCCCAATGCTCTTGGTGCGTTTGTCTGTCTCGTAGATTGGGTCGTTCGAGTATGAGTCGGCACGCAAGATGCTCTTTCGCTACTCTTCATATTCTCTCTCTCTCTCAATATCATGTACTTGTGTTACACGATACTTTGCGTTTGATGTGTACTCCACATTTGACACTCCATTCATTCATTACTGGTTCCTACTCCATGAGTACTTACCATTTGAACTTTGCCTCTTGTATCCATGATCTTGATGCCCTTCGGTCATTGGATCTTCGCCTCCTGCTCTGACATGGAGACAGATGTTGATGTGGTGACATGATGACATCCTGTTGATGTCAGTAGGTGTCCTTCTGCTCTCCAGATGTCATGTTCCATCAAAGATGCAATGGTCTGTCAGATGATATTGTCATCTGGGGTTTAGTTGGGAGGTACCTCGAGCTTTGCTCGATACCATACGTTCCCATTGATGGACGGACGGACGATATTTCTATTTCTCTCAGAAATCGTCGATTGTGAATTTCCTCCAGAAATTCTGCTCGTTTTCGTGTGTTCCATTTTCACTGTAATTCTGACGAATCACAGCATACTATCTAAACAAATACAGTTTACCATCCGTACATGTATAAGAGAATAGCGGGTGAACGATGCACATATACACGTACATCTCGACATATACTCACATGTACATCTCGACAGACGGTCAGAACGCTCGATGTCGAGAGGATCACCGAATATCACAAAGACGTTAGTGATGCAAACGGCGACATAGTGTCTGCTACTCAACGGCTCGCCATTTACCTCAGCCCGAATCCAAATTCGAGAGAAGGCGTCCTCTGGCAGCAGGCCGGTGGGAAGGCTGTGGCTTTCTATGATTACGAGATGAAGACGAAACGTATCAAGGAGGCATTCACCTTGACGGACGGATCGACTGCATACAGAGCATGCGTCAGGACGCCGAATGATATCATCCAATGCGAATAGAGCAATAGTGGTTAAAATTAACAAATGTGTTTTGAATGTATGTTACTTGGGGCAATTAGAGATAGAAGAGAGCACTCCATGGGTGAATGCTGCTGCTGCTGCAAGTACCTCTTGTCTTTGTCTCAAAATCGTACTGATGCTTCATGTGTTGTTGGTCTGCCTCCTCTTTATTGTCTACTCACAAGATGTTGCAGGAATGCGCAAGGTTCAGCTTGCGTTTGCTGATCCAGGGAGACGGTCTGTTCTTCGATGGATTGAATGTCTTCTTCTCCTGCTTGACCAGCCGATCGATGTCCGCAACGAATCCCTTCCAATCCGTGGATGGATCTGGCACACCATCGAAGGACTCTTCGCCGAAAAGGAGCGCGGCAAAGTCTCTTAGTTCTGTCTTTGTCAACGGTCTTTCATCGAGAATGCCAAAGACCCTGTCGTGGAAGCCGAATTCACGGAGCCTGTGCAGCGGGAGGCCGTACGAGAGCCACGGTTGCTTTCTTTTTACTTCGGCCGCTTCACGATGGAAGTCGTCCAGCACTTCCAGCGACAGCTCCAGCTGGCCGTCCAATTCGTTGTAGAAATTGATGACGTTGGGTTCGTCGGTGCACAGGCGGACGACGACCCAGACGGGCAGTCCCTCGAGGGGTCGCAGCGCATTCACGAGTTTTCTGCTGTGTTCATGACCAACGTGTCTTCGTTCATGACCACCGTGTCTTCGTTCGTCGGCCGGCAGCTCGCCGGTCGGCAGCCCGTCGGTGGCGATCACGATCACAGCCTTCTTGCCGTGCCTGCGCAGCTCCGGCGCCATGCGAGACACTTCCTGCTGAATGGCGAGAATGTGGCTGGTGAGCGGCGTGCAACCTCCTGGACGCGCGCGTCTCATGATCCCCAACGCCTCCTGCATGTCATGTGGCGTAGTGTCGGGATTCTCACCGACTGAGAATTGCTGCGGTCCGACGTTGGCACCGGGGTCGTTCAACAGGCGGAAGCGCGTTGGTGCTTCAATCAAGCCTGCGAGTTTGATGTGATAGCTGACGCACTCCTGGATCTCTTCCCATCGTGTGCATGGCACCCTGTGGACTGTGTCGCTGCTGGTGACGAGAAGACATCCATTGTTCTCTCGCATGCTATCAGAATTGTCGATGATCCAGAAGCGCAATGCAAAGACTTCTTTCATGGGATTCAGAGACAAGCAGAGACCTGATGGTTGATCGATAAGACCGAGGGTGGCTCGTGAGCAAGCATTGACACGACGAGGAAAGAATGGAGCGCATCAGTGCCATTGAATGTGAATCGCAGATTGTAGAAGATCGTGTGAGCAGTCAGTCGATTACGTGAGCCTCGAGTTGGGTGAAAGCCACACAACACACTCAGTGCATGCGATGCAATGTGATGTGATGACCATTGGTCGCGCACTGCACAACACGCAACGCACACTGTGCACTGCAAAACCCTTGGTCTCATGGCATGGCATGATACGTTGCACTTACCCTTGGTAAAGCCTTGTTGCATCAATGGTTCGATTTGCTTGCCCGTCAGCTTCTTCGGCTTGTCGCGAATGTATGATGGCGCAGCTTCACGAGGAGCCGAGCTGGAATGGTCATTGGGTGCCTTCATGGGAACGACGGTTGCTATTGCCGTCGGTGTGTCATGTGGGTTCATTGACGTCATGTTCATGTTTTTGTGTCCTTGTGGTTTGTTGCTTTGTTTTTCTTGGTTTCTGTTGCTCTCTACTTGTTGGTGCCTGTGGAATGTGAGTGGCTTTGTGGCTCTCTTTGTGATGGTCGCAGGGGGCGAGTGTATCTGTGTGCGTCTGTGTGCGTCTGTGTGTGTTGGTGTGTGTTGGTGTGTGTTGGTGTGTGTTGGTGTGTGTTGGTGTGTGTTGGTGTGTGTTGGTGTGTGTTGGTGTGTGTTGGTGTGTGTTGGTGTGTGTTGGTGTGTGTTGGTGTGTGTTGGTGTGTTTGCGGTCGAGGCATGCAGATTTTATGACATTGATGAGATGGATTCACCCAAAGTGACACCGTTTCGTTCGCATCGTGTTGCGTTCTGTTGTGAATCGTGAAATACGCGTTGACCTCATCCAGCTCGCCACAACCCAACCATGCAAAACAAAAAATCACGCCTCAGACACCACGTCGACGCACAATGAAAAGCGACATGAGATCTTTGGAGGGGAAGGGAAAACGGCGTTTTGTTAAATTGCGACGAAGCAAAACGAAAGTCAAAAAGGGATGCCGGCCACCAAATGGCGAAACATTCTTGCGTATTTTCCAAAACAACTTGCGTCTTTTTTGCTCATTATCGTGTTGCGCACGGACTGCATCTTGTTGTTTTTTGGCTTTTTATTCTGGTCCACAGATCCTTCGCCTCTTCATGCCATTCCACACATTCGATAGCCACATGTCAAGATGTATGTGTATATGTGCATCGTTCACCTGTTATTCTCTTATACATGTACGGATGGTAAACTATATTCGTGTCAATAGTATGCTGTGATTTGTCAGAATCACAGTGGAAATGGAACACACGAAAACGAGCAGAATTTCTGGAGGAAATTTGTAATCAGTGATTTCTGAGAGAATCAGGAACATCGTCCGTCCATCCATCAATGGGAACGTATGGTGTCGAGCGAAGCTCGAGGTACCTCCCAACTAAACCCCAGATGACGATATCATCTGACAGACCATCGCATCATTGATGGAATGTGACATCTGGAGAGCAGAAGGACGCCTACTGACGTCAACAGGATGTCATCATGTCACCACATCAACATCTGTCTCCATGTCAGAAGCAGAAGGTGAAGATTCAATGACCAAAGAACATCAAGATCATGGATACACTAGGTGAATTTCAAATGGTAAGTACTTGTGGAGTAGGAACCAGTAGTGAATGAATGGAGTATCATGTAGTGCAAATACACAATATTGAGAGAGAGAGAGAATACAATATCAGTGAGAGAGCATCTCGTGTACCAACTCATAGTCGGACAACCCAATCTACAAGACAGTCAAACATGCCAAGAGCATCAGGCAAGAGAATGGACACCAAGAGGATCAGAGTGCCAATGTAATGAAATAGCAAACAGAACAACTATCAACAACACTGTCTTCCATGATTGTAGGCTTCCAATCATGGAACTTGCCAACACAGAGTCAATAGAGTACAGAAAGCACAGTCCCATACCTCCGTGAAGATTGCACCACCACAAGCACATGAGCTGGCAAGCCAGAGTGACTCACGAGCTCCAACACATGGCATTACAACAATGGTCCAGCCAAAATCACAAGCTCTGGGAAGAAGCCAAGCATGGCATGATGTCCCAGTGCAAGGACTCCTACTGTGAAGCCCTTGTAGAGCTACCACAAATGTCCATACCTCCCCACCTCCATCAGCTTGCCCAGAACCTGCTGGGAACCAATCCAAGCAGAGCAGTACAGCTTCTAGCCATGACACATGGCATGCTGCATGTTGAGACCACAGTTCCTCCAGAGCAGCTAGCATGGATGCGCTGTGCACCATCTGCATCCAACATCCTGAGACGCAACCACACGCCCAGCACGCTTCACCCGATCCACTGTGGGGGCGGCTAGCGCCACCATGCGTTACGCCCATGTGTACATTACACATCTACTGGCATACACAATTGTATGCAGCCACACGGCAAGGCAAGACCTGCCAACAGTATCTGTGCCCAATGCAGGTCTCCTGTGGAATAAACGAGGCGGTACAACAGCGCCTGCGGCACACAGATATAGACTATAGTATATGGTACAACAACAACAACAACAACAACTTAACAAGAACTGTGCATAGCATGCATGGGGAGGAAGAGAGAAGTAGGTTGCAATGTCACCATGGTAGGTTGGTGTGCCATTAGTCGGTACGGGGAGGGTGGTGGTAAAGTGTGCCTGTGAGTTGCGGACGAAGTCGCGATGACCAATGCACTTTTTGTCCCAAACCCAAAACAAGTCACAAATGCACAAGGAAAGCAACAGCGAAACCTGTGAAATGACTGATTCCAACGAACAGCAGGAAAATCTGGAAAATATCAACAATGGACCCACTTTCTATTCTTTCTGAGTCGCATTTACAAAACAACGCCATTTTCCCTTCCCCTCCTTTGATGGGCCACCGATGGTTCGTGTTGGAGTGTTAGTTTGCACGTCTGGTTAGCACAACCAACTGATGATGATAGATTGGTCGGATGCGAACACATGGTAGTCCGTGGGGCACATGCGGTTCACATTTTTCAGGTGATGCGCGTTTCTCGAATCTTCGAGAAGAGAAACTGACCTGAAGATTCTTCCGCAGATGGAGAGAGAGATTCGGACGTCTCAGACGCGCCTCTGCGGCCAGATCCATGTTCCCCACGGAACAAAGAGGAAGAGATCAAGAGGACTGTGTCCGTGCCGGAGGTGTCAACGAAGTGAAGGTGACATGAAGAGGTCGCGATCATCAGAGATCGTACTCGCGCCAAACGAACAAATGGACCAACCATACCATTGTTCTGTACCAAACATACTGCAAAGCACTACGAGTATGTGAGCTTGAGATCAGGGTGGAAGGAATTGGAAAGCTGAGAGACTCTTTACTCGGACGTGGATGCGTCCATTGCCTTCTCGCTTGTGTCGTTGAAGATCTCAAGCATGTCGCACCGCTCCTCCAAAGCCTTCACCTTCGTTGTGGCGCCCCACTCCTTGTTCAATCTCAGTGCCTCTTCGAAATAGTAACGCGCATCACCCGCCTCTCCGTCTCGGATGTGGAACTCGGCCAGGCGTTCATTGCCGATGGCCTGGATGTTGATCTGCCCTCGCCGTGCCGACGAGCGGATGGAATCCTGGAAGCATTGGAGTGCCAACGTCGTATCACCCTTCAATGACAGCCATTCGGCGTTCACAAGGTCGAGAAGATGCGCAGTGTTGGGACAGCCACGGGAGGTCCATTCCTCCAATTTGGCCCGACACTTCTGCGCGAGCTTCCTGTACTGCTTGAAATACTTGTTCTTCTTTTCCCGTTGCTTGGCGGAGTCCGCAATGGCAGCGTAGCAGCTGAAACCAGCGAAGAATGTGGCAAAGATGCTTGCAGCATGAGTCATGAAGAGCCTCATGACTCCTTCGAAGTACTTGACTGCCAAATCCGCTGCCGTCACGTAGTCTGCCATGTACGACGCGTACACTACCTCGGTATTCGCCCGCAAGCAACGGTGACGCAGTGCCTTGGCGCTTTCGCCGGCTGACTGCGAATGCCTGCTGCGGAGGAGACTGTCCGACGAGGATTGATCCTTCGGTTCGTACGGTTGCCCCAGCAATCTGCGAACGAGACTGTCGAGTACATTCAGCTTTTCTTCCTGCCTTGCCAACTCGCAACCATACGTTAGTTGCAAGTAGATTCGATGATCTTGGTACACCTCGTTCAAGTTGTGCCCGGTGTGCAACCCAACGTAGGTGTACATGAAGGCAGCCCAGATCGCATTGTTCAAGTCTCCTGCAGACATTGATGCATCGTGAATGTCTGAGAATTTCTTGAGCAGCTGAGAGAATGGCACATCCCAGCTGAGTGCTCTGGAGCTGGCAACTATGAGAGTGCGGTTCTTTGCCTCGTGATTCTCCATCGACTCCACCATCGTCGCGGCGTAGTTGGCGTATGCTGTGGCAGTTTGCACATCGTTCAGTCGGGCGAGGACGAGGTTGGCCAGGCCAGCAAACGCTGGGCCAGACCACGGCGTCAGTCCAACCTCAAAGGACTTGCGGACGCCATCGATCAACAGCAGAGGCAGGAGATCAGGTCTATCCTGAAAACAAGCATCCACCAACCGATCCAATGTCATCATGTATGCCAGAGCTTCCTTGTTTGTCGTGTACTTCAGAGTGTGGAGCAAGGCAGGCGCCCATTTCTGTTTCACTTTCGATGACAGACCAATGAGCCCTTTCAGAGTGGCGAGTTTCTGCCGTCTCCTCCCTTCCGGTATGCGTGATCCCATGCCACGCAGAACATTCAATCCAAACATGATGGGATTAAACGAAGTCTCATCTCGGTGCTTGACTGTTCTGCTCGTTCCGATCATCAGATGGTACACCCGCAGCTTGTCCAGCTTGGAGCACGCGGAGTTCTGCACAGCCTTTGCGTACTTCTCCAACATCATCATATCTGCATTGATGAAGGCGCATTCTGCTGCAGCGATGTACACTTCCACTGAATGATTCATGTGCCGTTGGCTCCAGTGATCGTTGGGCATCAGGTCGATGGCATTCTGAAAGTACTGCGCTGCTATCTTGCATGACACGCAACTCATCGCATGCCGTCCGGCATAGTAGTTGAGAGTTGACGCCTTTGAGCGAATCGGGTTGCACCGGGCCCCAATATGCCCTGGGAGCAAATCGAGCCGATTGTTGATGAGATTGACGGTCACAAACGTGTGCAGTCTCAGTTCCTTCTCGGTCATCGACTCGAGCAGCATCTTACCGATGCGGAATTTCAACTCTGGCAGCTTGTCCGCTGCGAGCAGCTTCAAGGCTGCCTCTTGCACCTTGTCATGCACAAACGAGAGCAACGCATTGCTACTTTCAGGCGTTGGCACCATGCTGCTCGTAGTACGCATTGTCTTTGTGGCGCCGTCAGATTCATCAAGGGGATTGCTCATATCTCGTCCTTGTTGGACAATCAGTCCATTTCGTTGACACATCTCCAGATCCAATCGAAGGTTCTTTGCGACGGTTGAAGGATGTGTTCCAAACATCACTTCAAACCATCTGGATTGGCCGGAATGATCTGAGAAGCCTTCCAATGCCATTCGGACCATCGATTCGTGGCAGCTGTTGCCCAGACACGCCATTAGCGGTAGGACGTGGCGCGCAGCCTCGAGATGCTGCAGCTTGGACATCAGTAAGTCGAGCACGTTCTTCGTTGCGTCTGTCTGCTGCTGAACGTGCTTCTCGTTCCACGTCCACTTCGACATCCCAACGTTGTAGCACAGCAGATCCTGATCGACGAGCATGCGGATGAAATGCTGCACGAACAGAGCATTGCCATGTGTCTTGCTGTGAATGATCGCCGACAGCTCGTCGACGGTATCTGCCGATTTGGGGTTGAGGAGCTGCACCAATATCTGTTGAACATCATCGACCGCAAGATCGCCAACGTTGATGCATTCCACGCGCAATGAGTGCGGCTGTTTACAGCTGTCAATCTCTTCCAAGGTCGCCTCGAGAAGGTCCGAGACTTCGTTCGATCTGTACGCCCCGACCACCATCATGGATCGAATCCGCCCGTCTAGCAGGCATCGCTGGATCGTGTCCATGGATGCTGCATCGGCCCATTGCAGGTCATCCAAGACCCAAACGATGGGGATGATCGACGTGACGATTTGAAAGAATCGGGAAATGATGAACTTGAGCTGATCGGCTTGCATATCAATGGAGAGTGAGTTGTTGGAGTCGTGAAGGCTGCTGTTGAGAATTGGTTGCCCTTTTCTGTTCGTGCTCGTGCTCGTACCAACAGATTCGTGAGCATCCGGCACGAATCTGTTCCTGTTTCTACTGCTGTTGGTTCTGCGAATGTGGCGGGCACCATGCGGGGCATCGGCAGTCGCCATCTCCTCGTCATTGTGAACGTTAATGATGTCGATGAGATTCGCAATGTTCGCGCTGAGGATCCCCAATGCGTCTGCGTCCAGCCCTGCCATGATTGCGTGCTGCAGCAGCTTGAACTTATCGCCCGCAGAGGATGCGCGCGGATTGCCGCCGCAGTGAATGTCGTTTGCCGACGGTTTCTGCTTGAGATGCATGATGCTGGAGCAGATATCATTGAGTGCTGACTTGACGCCCTCCAGCGGCATCTGATGATCCACGCGACGCAGATCGAATTTGGTGTAGACGAACAAACCGCGTTGCCGCCGCACCTTGGGCCGCAGCTGTTGCGCCAATGCCGATTTGCCGCTTCCGGACGAGCCTGCAAGCAACACGAGGCTGCGTCTTGATGTGATGCTCAATGACGCTCGCCTCGTTCCATTATGCAGCGATGTATCCATCTCATGCAGCTGCTTGTGCGCTGTCTTTGTTGCCGGTGGCGGCATTGCCACAAAATGGCTCTGCAGCACGTCGTCCATGATCCTGACCTCGTCACTTCTTCCCGCCAGGCCGATCCTGTCGAAATGGAGCTGCTCGCACGAGAACTCCCGCAGCTTCTCGCGGCTGCTCTTCGGCCCGAGCGCTCTGCAGGATCTCATGGATCCACTTGGACCGTCAGCACCATCGACATCGCGGTTGCTGTTTGAATCGCTATCCACGCTGGAGCTTGCTGTTGAATAGGTGGACGATGCGATGTAGTCGTACATGCCTGAGGACCGATCAACGAGATCAACCTCCAGCTCCCTTGAGCTCCCGAAGCTGCTGTTTCCATCCTTGGTGCTATCACTGCGCTGCAGCAGATCGTCGATTTGGGATGGTTCGTTGGTGCTGTTGGATGGAGTCGGTGACATGATGATGCGGAGTCGACAGCAGCAATGCCTGGAATGGGAAAGGATGGGGCAGGAACTGCGGGGCAGGGAAGCCTTGGGAGATGGGCGCGACGGTTTGTGCTGCGCTGCTCCGCAGATCTGGTTCGGGATGGGCGTTGTTGGGTGTTAGACTCACTTCTCCGGCGTGACAAACGTTGTTGGATGGACCGTGGGTGATGATGAGGATGGAGCCGAGACCACAGGAGATCAACAACAGTAGGTGGGGTCCTGGAGAAGCGCAACGAGCACGTCAGCTGCCGATGTTGTTGTTGTTGCATTGATCGCACTCGTGTTCGTATTTGTACTCGTGCTCGTGTTCGTACTCGTGGATCGATAACTGCGAAGCAAGCGGGACATCAGTTTCATCAACAACTTCCCAGATGGTGGCGGAAGGGAACTGGCGACCCTCACTGCATCGGACGCTTTTCCCTTCTCCGCGTCGTTGCAATTGCGGAGCTCCTGCGACTGTGCTGGTTCGCTCTTGTGCGTGATGGTTTCGCGCAACAAGGTCATCGTGATACCCAAAAGCGCGTCTGATGTGTTCGCTGTTTGGTTGGGGCATTTCGTGGTCATGGATCAGATCGCGAAGAACACGCCCTTCTCCATTTCACTGAAGCAAGTGGCTACGGAATCCAACCAAGATATTGCTTTCGGAGACTTCCCCAGCACCTGCCGTCCAATCAACCCCCGTCTCTAGCGACTCTTAGAGTCGAGAAGCATCAATCAAACACACTATTACAATGGATTGATTACTCGTACAATGATGCAGCCCACATGCCCGTATTGACGCTAATACGGTTTACTGTGCTTTGCTGTAGTATTCATCATTGCCATCGCCACGAGTCAAAGTCACTTTCTGGTCTCCACTTCGGGAATGGCCTTTTGAATCTCGTCGTAGAGCGCTGCGTGGAATTGCTTGGCATCCTCGTCCGTGAAGGGAATGCTCTTCTCGATGTCGATGTAATACTCGAACCGGAATGTTTGCGATATCCGGCCCGAGTTTGGTTCGGTGAATGGATCCCCGTGCTTCGCCACCACGCATTGCAAGCGACTGCCGCCAGCAACAGCATCGCCGCCGGCCATGCGACTGTGTGCATCATGCGCTGTGGACTGCAACAGTTTCTCCCAATCCTCCATAGATCTTGCGGCACCTGGTCCCATCGATGGCAGGAACATGGACATGTCGAGCCGAGGAGCATTGCCGTTGCCTTTGCGCTGCAGCGCCTGCCTGCGCTGATTGGCCCTGTCGCGCCCGGCGAGCTGCTTCACTGTGTCTCTGCCTTCGTCCGAATCTTCGCAGGGGACATCGAACATCCTCAAGAATTTCTCCTTCGCGCTTTGCTTCTGCGGCGGCGCCGGGGGCACCATCCTCCCTTTCCTTGGGACGATACCACCACCACCACCGCGGCTGCTACTGCTGCCGTTGATGCCTGTGATGGATGTATCGCGCGATGTCGCAGGCTTTCCCCAAAAGTAGTCGGCGTCGATACTTTGCGCCTCACCAGCAACTGCGGTTGCAGCTTCTGGCGATCCCAGAATGACTCTCGTCCGACCTGTGAACTCGGCGGGGAGATGCTGCGTGCAGACATCAAACCCGGACTTCTCCAGCACACCCATCCGTATCCCATCCAATCGATCGCCCAAGTCGGGAATGGGTTCGCTGGCTGGCACCTCCATAATGGCTGTGTACTCATCCTTCATGGTCGACATTTGTGCGATTCGTTCCAGCCTCTTCTTTTTCCTTGTGTGACAGCAGGGAACAAGCGCCAGCGGGGACTGCGTCGTGGCTGCTATCCCCACCAGCAGATCAGAAAGCGTGCCACATGCATGCACTGCCACCATGAGGCAGGATGGGTGGGGACGCAGCTGTTCCAAACGAGCCTCCACGAAGTCAAATCGACCAGCCAGCTGCGGCCAGGTGTTGAGCATGACCGCTTCGATGGCATCGGCTGATTTGGGCATCTTGGCGTCAAGGCAGAAGGCTGTCAATGGCCGTGTACTCGTATGGCTGCTCGCGCATTTCTTGGCAACGCTTTCCTCATCTGTGTGATTCGCAAGTGATACACGGCCATCATGTACTCGTGCTTGGAGGTGATAATCGTCGAGCACGAGCAACGCCCATGCCAGTAAACCATGGCCACCGGCAACGTCGCAGATGCGTCTCACGTGCGGCATGGATGCTTCTTGCGCGAGAGGAGCCACAGCGTCCGCGTTTTCATTCGCAGCTGTGCCATCATCCGTTGCAGTGTTTGCGCTGTCGATGGAAGGAGCTGTGATGCTCGCTTGGGTCTCGCGGACTTCTCCTGACATGAAGTAGTGATCGTAAATGTACAACGCCGCTGCCCACGTCTCGAACAGTTCCTTGCGCGGGACGCATTGGGCTCCACACAATGTGAGCGCGAACTTGTCGAACAGAGAATCCAGATCCGATCGAGGAGAATCGACCGCATCCGTCGCTGGTGGTGATATGGTCGCATTGGCGTGCCTGTGCTTTGATGGCTGCCCATCGACGCCTTCGAAAGGTTGGAATAGATGGCGATGCCTCGGCTTCAGCTTCTTCCTGGAATTGGACAGGGACGCAGATTCATTCCAATTGACAGCAGGGTGCTGCGCGAGTCTCGTCACTTCATCCACAACCATCGGAAACCGCTGCGGATGCAAACCGTCGCGGCTGCTTTTGGAGGAAGGCCGTTGGATGGTCGATAGACACCTCACGAGCAGCGGTCTGGTGCAGAGATGTGACTTGGAGACGAGGAGGGCGGCGACGACGGAGCGGCTGCACGTCTTCATCGTCCTTGTCGTCGTCGCTATCATTGCTTGCTTTGGTGGTGCCGTCGTTGCTTCGCAAGTTGCGTCGCCATGGCATCACATGTGATGGGGGTTGTGGGAAGTTGTGCGATTCGTTTGTTGATTGGATGGCTGTGGTGGTTTTTCGCGCCAAAAATATGTCGACTCAGTGGACTAAAAAGGCAAATGAAAGCGTACAAACGAAACTAGATATCATGAATGCCGAATCAAACGAAGACACGAAAAGGCGCAGGAGGACGTAAGGCGCGATCTTCTTCTCTAATCATTGCACAATGATGATGTGATGTTGTTATTGAGATCTACACTATTCTTACATATCCCAAGAGCATTGCGGAGCGTCTCTCCTCTGAGAGAGCATCGTACTCGCAGCAGACAGCAAACACTTCCGAACCCACACCTGAACTAATCCTCGTGCGTGCGCCAATATTTTTCTTTCGACGAAGTGGCGCATTCTCACAAATCGGACAGGACTGAGACACCATCGCTTTCCACGTAGTTCCCCAGTCGACCAGCGACGTTGACCGACGGTACGTTCCCATTGAACGTGATGGCGCTTCCAATCATGGGGCTAACGTTCGTTCCAGTCTGCGCATTGGCGTCCCTTCCGAACTGCCTGCTGAATGGGTTCTGAGAATCGTACCCCATGCCCAGGAGGCCTGCTGCCTGCCTCTCCTTGGCAGAGCGGGTACCATGGCCGTCAGAGTTCAGCGGTTCTTGTGACAAGTACTCCGACCTCCTCTCCTTGATGTCCTTCACCTTCGCCATGCATCCCCACTCGGTGTAGAATGCAATGGCCTGCGCCATGTATTTTCGGATGTCATTGTTCAGCTTCGCCTTCCTCTGCTGTACCCGGTATTTGCTGTCATCGTTGTTGGTCGTCGACAGAGTGGTTAGCATTCGCAGCAGATACTCGCCCGCCAATTCGCATGCCATTGCACAGAAATGCGTCAACGACGACCGTTCACAGACCGCGATGGCGATGTCATAGGCCTCCTGGGTCTGATGGATCGCTCCGTGGTACGATTTTGTGTCCCTCAGCGAAAGCTGTTCGGCATGCAGCAAGCGGAAAAGGCCGTTCAGGTTGTCCGCCCTGTTGGCGATGTAGGACTCGAGCACCTTGATCTGCGCCTTCAATTCGCGCGCGTACTTGCGCTTTTTGGTTTCTCGGTACATTCCGGCCGAGGCAAGTCCCATTGAGATGCCACGGATGGTCACAAACGAAAAACCTGCATTTTGCTTCGTCAGCTCGCAGAAGATCGTGGCGAGGCGGTGCGCCATTTTGTACTTCCTGAACATGGCCGCGAGGAACGCGTGATTGAAGTATATTTGGCCCAGCGTGGTGACGTCGGCTGCAGATGGTGGATTCTTCTTGAGGTCTCGCATGGAGCAGTTGTGGAGTTCATCCCAGTCAATTGCCTGCTCTCCGATTAAGCAGCGTACGTTTGCTAGCAGAACAGCGGCGGTTCCATGCAATGCCATGATGTTGTACGTCTTGCACTGCTGGGCTGTGTCTTCTGCAACCTTGATGAACTTGAGCAAGTTGTCTCCAGTGCAAAACACCATGCTGTCGTGAATGATTTGATTCATCATCCCTTGCTCGAATTCCCCCGCCTCCATGGCAATGGCATATCCCTTCCTGTGATTGTCCAGACTCATCTCGACTGGTTGGTTGAAGCTGTAAATGCTGAAGCACGAGGTGGCATAGATCCACCCTGCGAGTTTCGTTCCTTGGGTCCTCTCGAGGAGCCTCAGCGAGATATCCACACATCGCTTCACCAAGGCGTGATCTTCGTTTGTGGAGTTCCAAAACACACCAAGGACGGTGAATGCCATGGCTGACTCTTCGCAGATACCATGCCGCATCGTCAGGCGGACCGACTTGAGCAGGTAGAGGAGCCACTGCGTGAAGTCACCCGCGAAGAACGATCGGAGTCCAATCTGCATGGTGAACTGTATGGTCATCACCTTTTGGTAGTCGCGTTGAAATGGCAGATTGATGATTTGCTCGTTCGTTTTGGACTTGAGGAAGGCTTTGATCTTCTTCAGATCCCTCATGATGTGGAACAGGTAGAATCGGTTGGGGAACCCCCCGATCTGGCGCATGACAGACAGACCCAACGATAACGACTCCGCATTCCTGCTTTGCCGTCCGAGTGCGTTCGCCATGGACAAGCACGTTGCCAGCTTCTCATCCAGCGACTGCGACTGCTTGATGAGCTCGTGGCCGAGGCTGTATCCCATCTCAAAGTGACCCAACGACAGCTCGACTTCTGACCGCGATCGAAAGAGGCGGAGGCACACGTCATGATGCTCCTTCCATGGCTTTCGCACCTTGCGCAATGCGTTGCCCGCTCTCTGCAGGTACATCGCGGCAGGTGCCAGGGCTGCCATCTCGAGAGCTCGCTCTCCGACTTCGACGTTCAAATGAACGAGGAAGAGATGTTCCTTGGTGGGGACGCTGTTGAGATGATCGGCCGCGATGAAAAGCAAGCTGCTTCCCTCTCTCTGGTTTGCCTTGGACGTGTCGGACACCCTGCTCCTGCGTGTCGCGGAGTGCGAGCTCAATGTCATCGATTGGTTGTTATGCTCTCTGTCGCGCTGCTGTTTGTGCAAGAAGGAACCGTGCGAAGGTGCGCCGGTTTCGCTGTCGCCGTTGGTTCCCGTGCTGACGGTGGAATCTGCTCCATTGCCGTCTTCGGAGACGGAGTTATCGCTGCTGTCCATCCTGCGATGCAGGCCCAGCAAGCAATGGCCGATGTGCGTCCTGAGCTTGTCGCGGATCTCGCCGTACGGAATCAATCCCTGCGCGGCTTGCTGAACGCGGTCGTGAACGAAGCGATAGATGCTTTCACCGATCGTGTTGACGACGAGGTTCTCCAAAACAGCCTGTTCCAGAATTCGCGACAGTCTGCCCATTGTCCATGATGACGTCATTGTCGACGCTCGCTTCTGCTTGCTCGGATCGGACGTGTCCGTGTGACTGTTCGTGGCAATGCTGCTGCTCTCGTACGTCCACTCGATGCCGCCCGCTTCGTCGATGTACCGCAAGACGGCGAGCAGCAAGCGCAAGTTGAAGGCCGATCGGATGTATGCCGCGACGGAGAGGATATGCTGCAGATCCTGCGGCAATTCCTTGAGCTGCGATTCGATGGCGGCGACGATGTTGTCGCTGACGGGAAGGTCGGCACCTGGTCTGGCGTACTCTCCCAAGGTCCACTCCCAGCGAAACGAGATGCGGCTGAAGAAGAGTATGTTCATGCGTTTCAATTCCTCGATGGCCTGCAGCGTGAAGTGCAAGTTGCCGCGCGTCTTTTTGTGAATCTTGTTGGACAGCAGCTGAAGGTCGCTGTCGTCGCAGGGACGGTCGAAGAGGTTCGACAGCCACTCCGCGACTTCGCGTGCCGAAAAGTTGTCTACCATGATCTGCTCGAGGTGCCTGGAATCCTCCAGCAAGATGCTGCCTGCATCGCTGCTCGTGATGCTGAGGCTCATTTCCACAGGTTGCGTCTGTTCCTTGTGCGAGAGGACATCCAAGAAGTACTTGCGCAAGGGAGCGTCGGACGAAAGCTCCATGGCGAGGTGATTGTGCAAGTCCGTCTCCTGTCGGATGGCGCCGATGAACATGAGGTTTTTGAGCCTTGGGTCTGCGATCATGGTTGCCAAGAGTTCGAGAGCAGCGGAGGACGACCATTGCAAGTCATCCAGGAACAGATAGACCGGTCGTTCTGGCGTCGAGATGGCATTCATGAATTGCAGGAAGATGTAGCGCAGCCGGTTCCACGAGCTCGTCGTGTTCATGTTCGCCGAGCCATTTTCTCGAATCAACCTCGACAGATCTTGGATTGTGTCACCGCCGGCGTCATCTTGAACGCTCGTGTCGGCGTTGGCGCGGGCCGAACTGCCGGCATTCGTACCTCTGCGTCTGGAGTTCTGGGTGAGCAGCACAGCGAGCGACGGAACCACCGCGATGAGCGTCGAAATGGCGGAGTTGCTGAATTTCGCGTCCCTGCTGGCATGCGTCGTTTCGGATTCTGCGCGCGTTTGGAAGGTGTCCTCGACGAGGCGCTGGATACGTTCCAGCTCTTCCGGTTGGCCGGTCCGCAGCTGCGTCGCGAAATCATCGAGTGCCTGGACGATGGCCGAGAATGGATCGCTGCTGCCGGTGTATTCATCGTACTTGCCGCGCAAGACGTAACAGCACGAGCAGCTCTGACGCGGATGGGGGCTTCTGTTTCCATTCTTCGTCGATGGCAACTTGCTGTGCGCGCCGTTGTCATCGCAAGAGCGCTTCGTTCGTTCATGCTGGTGGGCTCGGACGCCGCACGTGCAGCATGTTCGATTGAGGAAGTGACCGACCATCATGGACTTGCCCGTGCCGCTCGTCCCCCACACCAGCACGGCGGGGTAGATTGGGCGTCGGTCTGCCTCGTTGCACGTCAGCTCCAGCGACGACGACTGCGTCAGTTCGTCATCCTCCGGTCCCTTGTCGGCGCTCGCCTGCGCACCATCCTCCGTGGAGGGCACAGCAGAAGAAGGCGCAGTTGCCGCCGCCTGGTGATCGCCGACTGAATGAGCAGATGAATTGGCCATCACCCTGGCGTGGATGTCGCAGAGCCGCTGCAGCTCTTTGTCACGGCCGAAGAAGCGGTCCTCGTCGCGAGATTCCTGCGAGGCAGTCGGTTCTATTGCTGGCGAGTCCGACGGCGTTGCTGCTGCTGCTGCTGCTGCTGGCTTCAGGTGGGTCGATGGCAGATCAGCCGCATCGATCTCGGATTGCGTGTAGCCATCATCGTAGAACTCGTTGCCGGATGAGAAACCGACCGGGATGGATCGAAGGCTCATGGCGCTCGTCTCGTCGATGGCTTGCAACGTGCTGAAGGCCATGGTCGAGAGGTGATTGGTAGTCGTGGGTGGCTATGCTATGCTCTACTTGGGTTTCAGTTGTCCTGGCGGTCTTTTGAGACGTTAATGGATGGAAGTCCTTGTGTGGTGCGGCCTGCTATGCGACTACGATCTATCCAGCCCTTCGACAAGGTGCTGTTGGGAGTGATGGAGAGAGTCGTGGAGAGTCGTGGAGAGTGATGGTCATCAGTGGAGCAGAGCGACGCGGTCGGTGATGCGAATGGCGAGAATGGCGAGAGTGGAGGCGAAGGAAGCGAAGGCGATGAAAAGGATGCAGGTTGCACAGAATTTTCTCGTTTGTTGTTGTTGGTGGCGTTCTTGGGAACCTTCCGCCTCTGGGACAACAACGAGTCAGTCAGAACGCCTCCCATTGGTCCTCTGCACGTCCGGCTGCTGATACGACCCCATCTCCAAGTGCCAACTGTGTCAACAGCGTCACAACAAACGAGACGGGCATGGCGAACATGTGGAAATGTCATGCAATTGGAGCAGTTGGCGTTGTGTGTTTGTTGTGCCTCTGTCAAGGACCAACAGTTCTCGCTCGCACAAGGCCAACCACGGAAATCGTGAAGCGAACTCGATTTGGAGCACATGACACCCAACGCAATCTCCAACATGTTTTTGTGCGAGTAGGATCCATTGCATACTTTGGAGTCCACAACCCGGTACTCTGCAAAGAAGCAGATAACCTAAGCATGATGTGATCAACGACGTACGTACAAATAGTAGCGTCACGTGCTTGTTGGGCTCCTATCCAGATGTATCACTGCGACGCACAAGAATACTTGTGACGTGGAACGCGGAGCGAGTAAAGAGAAGGAGCGACATAGATTTGGTCATAGTCGAAGAAGCGAAGTGCTCACAACTCACGTTTGAATCCAACAAGCAGAACGCGACTTTATCCAAGATCACGTGGGAGTCACATGCCTTGACTTTGGCGACAAACCTCGCAGCCAAACTTGGTTTTGACTGTCACACAGACGCGGCTCGCGTGCACTGGGTTGCCGTGACACTTTCAGCTCCATTCTTGCGGTGGCACTGAATGCCGTCAGAATCTGTCAATGTTCCCCAATGATAATTTTGGAGCAGATGTTCTCAGTCGGTGTCAGTGCGTCAATTTTCATCAACTTCTTCTTGTGCGTGTTTGTTTTGGTTCTGATACGTCTGTCCGCCAACGGTTCTCCGCATTTGTTTGGCTGTCTGTCTGTCTGGGAGAGAAGTGTGTGTTGAGTTTTTTTTGGAAGTATAGAGTGTCCTTTTTACATTGTCGCAACGAATTTGCATGAGGACTTGGATCCAAATCTGTGAAATCTGAAGTTGAAAGTACTTGTTTCTGTGTGTGTATGTGTTTGTGTGTTAATGCGAAAGATTTCAATTTTATGATTGCAAGCATCATTCAAATTTGAGAGGGCACAGAGGCATGCACAAAGTGATGTTTTCGCGCTGAATGCCACAGTGGTCGAAAGGACGATGTTGGTCTTGCTTGCTTTTCTCCTCCTTGGTTTCACGCATCGATAACAGGCGAAAGAAGATGGAAGATGCATTGGTTGGTTGCCAGTCATAGAACCCGGTCAAGACCTGGCTCTCGCCAAGCAGCTTGATCAGTGAACTGGAGCATACGCTTACCAATGGGATGATCATAAATTAAAAGTAGGGTTGGAGGGTCCTGGAGTCTTGGATCCCTCGTGCATCCACTTGCGGGGGTGCCATCAATCACGCTTGGTTGTTGTTGCACGCTAGCGAAACTGCAGTCATGTGGGACTTGTGAAAAATAGCGGAGGACGGACGAAAGGACGCCTTCCATGACTAAGCCGATTAACTAGAATCTCTGAGGAGTGTTCTGGTTGCGGACCCAGCACACGTCAAAGTCGAACTACCAGGAACAGAAAGATCCGCCCACACGAATCAGAAGGGTGCGATCAAGAGAAGGAGACAAACACAGGCAACCACAAAAGAGAGAGAGAGAGAGAGAGAAGAGACCATGCGAACAAGACAACAACACAACACCACACAACATCAAACTCCAGCACATCAACAACAGACACCGAATTGCCACTCATACTACTATTCATCTGTCGAAATGTGTGTACTCGGATGTGTATGCATCAGTCACACTTGCGTGCCATCAGGAATATTTGTTGGTGCAATCATGACCCAAAATTGGTGACATCACAACAATACCACGAGGACACCACGATACTGCAATGCCAGGATACCGCAATACCAGCGGATACCAAAGTATACATCACATGTGACAATACCTCAAGGCCTTACCTACCAGATCTACAGAGAATGAAATATGTTTTAAATGATCCATCAGATTCCATCAATCGTCAGATTCAACGAAACCCAAGAATGGAACAATGACACGACAACAAGAGAATTACAACAAGATCAACAACAACCAAGACAACATCAATGAGCAACAAGGAGAGCAATGTGCATGGAGGTGCAAGAGTATTGCACCAGCAATGAGAGCAAGGAAGAGATGGATCAAGAGAGCATCTTGATCATCTCATTCCCCACGCACACTCATCAACAATTAGTAATGACTACAGTAACAAGTAACAGAAACTGTGTTATCTTGTAATTGTACACAGCAAAATCACACGAGTCCTTCAAGAGAGATCAAGTCTTTCAGGATGAGGGTGACGAGCTGTTGGGTGAAGACACTGTTTGGGTTGAGTGACTTCTGGTTCTATGTTATCTTCATCGAGTTGTATCTCATGTTCCTGTCTTCAAGGTCAGCTCTCAGTCATTGCACCTCTGCGATCTTGTTCTGATGTGGAGATGACCCATGATGTGGCGATGATGTCTTCTGTGTCGGCGTCACTCATCACCGTTCCATGGCTCTGTCGATTCCACATTCCATTGATGATGCTTGAGGTTGTCGAGTGTGTTGTCATTTCAGGTTTAGTTGGGAAGTATATCAGGTCGGATTGGACATCACATGTTTGCCGGGCGATGGCCAGACCGAATCTCTGATGTTCTCTCTAGTGTGTCCCTCTTATGCCGAAAATCATGTGTCGGAGTAAAGCATCGTTTCAGCACATACCGGGACAGACTAATCAGAAAACGAATCAGGTGAATAAAGCATTGTGCTAATACTCCCCGAAACGTATCTTTTCGCAGTCACTTGTTGTGGTTGGGATCGGTGTTGCCCTTCCAGAACAACAGTGGTTGGATGAGGTCCCAGAAAACCGATCGTGGAAGGAATTTCGTGAGGATGTCGGCGATGTTCTGGTTTCCCTTGATCTTGATGAAGTACATCGTCCCAGCGGCGATGGCCGATCGGACTCGGTGGTAGGCCAGTGCGTTGTGTCTCTTGGATAGTACACTGGTGGGGATGGTGGAGGATGTGACTACGCTCTGGTTGTCACCAAAGAGCCAGCTCGGGCCGTCCACAGGTATTCCCATTTCGCACAGCATCAGGCGGATGGATAGGATCTGTTCTGTTGCCAACCGTGCTGCCACGAACTCTGATCCGTAGGTGGCCGTCTCCACGGTGGACTGTCGCTTCGAGAACCATTCGATGGGAGTTTGGTTTATGAGATGTACGATACCGGTTGCTGATTTTCCAGTCACCTTGCAGTGCATGAGATTCGCATCAACAAAAGTCGTGGTACGTACAGGTTTGCCTTTGGCTGTTGGTGCATCTGCTGGCAGCTCCTCTCGGTTGGGTCCGTACACAGAGTACATCCATTCGTGCTGCGGGATGTCGTAGTGTTCTTCATGGTTGGGGATTCCGGTTCGGAAGCGGATGGAGGCATCTGGGTATTTACGAAGGTACCCGTAGATGCGTTTCACTCTGTCCATGTGTCCTGCTCTTGGTGATGCACGGAAACGGGAGAGAGTCATGACCGCCACATGTATGTCGATCCTTCCCAGAGACACACACCATTGGAGGGCTCCGATCAACGACATGTACTTGGTTCGATCGATCTCCCCGAGCTCGGGTGTCGTATCAAGCTCAGGACTGTCGTCCTTGTCCATGGGGCAGCTGGTCTTGTTGGGTGGTCCGTCGAACATCTGTTCGTAGTTAGTCAGCATGCGTTTGATGTAGGAACGCGCACTGATCTTCATTGTGCCGTCGCTGTCTCTTCCGAAGTCTGCTCCTAGATGGTAGGAGATGGGGCCAACACCCTTGAGCTTGTAGCCATACTGCGAAGTGAGAGTGTCGAAGAAGGAGCGTGGGTCAGACATGACTGCCATGAGATCGTCCACGTATACACATACGTATTCCCAGTGCGGACCTGCATCACGCATCCATACATCGGGGTCAGACCTGCACTGCTGGAAGCCCATGTCTCGGAGGGTATCTGCCAGCGCTTCGTGGAAGCGAGCTCCGGATGTCCGGAGGCCGTAGAGCGCCTTGACAATCGTGAGCATGTGGCCTGCGTGCTCCCCGAACTCGTCGCCGGCTACGAAGCAGATCTTCTCCTTCGTGTATGCCTCCAGGTAGGCGTTTCCAATGTCGCCAACCATGGTCTTGAGTCCGTTCAGTTCGCCAGCGAGTAGGGCGATTCGGAGTGACTGCAAGCTGACAACTCCGGCGTAGGAGGAGTCCTTGCATGGATCCGTCAGGTGGCCTCCTGCCACACATCGTGCTCGGTGTCGGAGGTCATGCTTGACCGCGTAGACCCATTGCAGCCGGATTTGTTGGTATCCGTCTGGAATGGTCTTGGTCTTGCCGAGCGATCGGAATGTCTCATATCCGAAGAGCTGTTCCATCTCGGTACGTTCTGCATCCGCCCAGAGCGTGTTGCCGTTGCGTTTGTCGAGGCGTACAGCTTCTTGGTGATTGCGTGGTACCTGGACACCAAACTGGTAGATGGGTGCGTTGGTGTGCTTCTTGGTCTTGTTGATGGAGGTCTTGCGCTCCATTCGAGCCTGTCGGTCAGAGAGCTTCTTCAGCCGTTTCCATCCAGGCTGATCGAGCAATCCGTTCTTTCGGCCGTAGGCCGCACATGATACAGGATCATCTTGCAACATGGTGGAGAGTGGTTCGGATGTTGTTGATCCGTCATCCCATTGTACAATGACATTGTATCGGGACCCCTTGTAGGTCTTGGCGTTCGGAGCGAGAGGTCCTTCGTGGCCGATGATGCCTTGGAATCCCCATACTCCGTCTTCGTTGTCTTCGTTGCGTTCGAGCTGCTGTTCGATGATGTCGGACAGTTGGACGTAGGAGATGAGTTCGTTGGTGGCTCCATCGTCGAAGGCGAGCAACATCTTGATTCGCTGGTGGTTTGCTGCATCCGCATCGTTGACGCGTTGGATGACTTCGGCCTTGACTCTCTGTCCGTCGCGGTTGTACAGGAAGGTCTTGCCGATGAGATCCTCTGGTGTGATTCGAGGGATGGAGACTCTTGCCATGTCCGCTGTTCCAGGATCGGACTCCGCAGAAGCGAAAAGAATGGCGTCTCCTAGGGAATGGACAACTGGTTGCATTCCATCTGGCACTGGGACGTCGTCGTCAAGCTCCCCATCGTCAGGTGGGTTCGTGTCCGAGCCGTCTTCCTCCCCAACGTCGGCCAGGGGAAAGTCGACACGCAGGTTGCGGGAGCCGTGTTTGTCGGCTGCACGGATCGAGGATCGAGGGAGGAGTTGTTGGGTGTCATCGTCCAACACCCAGAAGGTGAGTTCGTCACCCTTGTGGAGGCAGGGTCCGGCCCACCTCCCCTTTCGCTCCTTGGACTGGCTGGGAAAGCCAGGTTTCTCCACGCGGTAGTACACCGGTTGCCACCATCGGTAGGCAAGGAACTTGCTCACATCGGGACGGTGTCCGTAGGCTGCCTGCATCGGCGTGACGTTACCTGCCGTGCGCTGAGCCAAGTGGTTGAATAGCACAATGACATACATGGTGCAGATGAGCCAGAAGCGAGCAGGTGTGCCCGTCCTATCCATGATGCCGTTCGTCATGCGCTTGATGTCTTGGATACGCCTCTCTGCGGCGTTCTGGTGCTGGTGCTCCGGCTCGCTCTGATGGTCAGCGATGGAGTACTGTCGGAGGATGTCTTGCACCTTGAATCCGATCTCGGATTTCGCGTTGTCAGACATCAGGAGGTCAGGAGCTCCGTGACGCCGGATGAAGTCTTGGAGAGTGGAAGCGACTTGCTTCTCCGATGTCATGGGGAATCCTGCGGTGAAGCGAGAATCCACGGCCACGTATACTTGCATCATCGTGCTGCCACCATGGCCTGGCACACCATCGTCATGGGCAGGTGTGTCAGAGAACAACGTGTCCATGGCAACGGTCTCGTGGAGCCTGTCCACGTTCGCAGCAGGGAATCTGGTCTTGAAGTGCTTTCTCATGGTGAACCGCTCGGAGGTGCGGTACCATTGGGACGTGCACTTGAGAGTGTCTTGGACTCTTCTGGCCGGGATCCATCCGAAGTACGGACGGAGGGCCTCATAGTCGATCGTCGGCTTCGCACGAGTGATAGCGCCCTGGTTTGGGGCACCGGTCTCACTGGTGAACACTTCGATGGAGTCCGGTGAGTGGACGCCGTCGTCTGGGACACCATCAGAGATCTCGTTCGGCAAAGTGAACTCGTGGTCGAGAGTGGATGGGTCCCACTCTTCGTCGGCAGTGAAATCCACGTGAGGGTACGTGTCAATCTCCTTGCGTGTGGGAGGCCTCATGTCCATGTAGGACAGGCCCTGTCGGATGGAGAGAGGGATCACATGCCCATCAGGCACGATGATTGTCTGTCTCCCTCCAGGGAGTTCGCGAGGACGCTCGTTGACATCGAGACCGAATGCACCGAGCTGATTCGTCGAGTGAATCGTCTTGCCCTTGCCATAGAGGGCGTATTGGTGGAACTTCGCGATGATAGGTCCCTCGGTGGACATGACGAGTCCAGCGACTGTTCCGATGTCCAGGTTGACGATTGCGGTGTCTCCAATTCCGCTGATGTCGGCGGTATGGTTGGTACGGCTGATGATAGTCACATCATCGCCTGCCAATCCTCCATTCGCACCGCTGTCGATCAGGGAACCGGACTTCGCAACATCGGTCTTGTTGAAGCTGTATTGCAGGACTGTGGCCTGAACAGCACGGTAGACCTTGCCCTGGATGATCACTTCGTCAGAAGTGTTGGTGTTGGTCGTGGCATTGGCCAGCATGCGCTTGATGGCATCGCCGGGGAGTTCGTCAGAACCGGCGCTGCCGGAGGTCGAGGTGGGCTTGGCTTGCCCGCCGCCCCCATTGTCAGTGGTGGATGTCTTGTTGGCCTGTCTGTTCGATGCATCCCTGGTGTACTTGGGGTCCCAAGTACCCTTGGACTGCATGTGGGCCTTCTTCTGATCCCATGTCATTTGCTTCCATTCGTTGTCTGGGATTCGCTTGTTCGTGCTCTTGTTCTTGGATTGGTTGGTCTTGTTCTGGTTGTTGCTTGCGTCCTTGCTTGTGTTGTTGACCCTACGCTTGGTCTTGTTGCGTGGGACGCGCAGGTCATTGCGCTGTGCGGATCTGCGCACAACACCAAGGAAGGCATCGAAGTCCAACCTGAAGTTGGTCTTTCCTGTCGCCAACGCCAAGTTGCTCTGGAGAGCATCGGCGTCGTCAAGGGAACGGAAGAGATCGGCGTCAGGGGTGATGGCCTCCTTGAGCCACTGGAGCTTCCAGTCCTCAGAGACAGGTGCATCCTGGATCTCTTCGAGGTCGTTGATCTTGCTGAGCCAGCTGTTCACGAAGGCTTCGCGGCTGCCGTTCCAGGAGTGGTTCAGCTTGAGGTTTCGGATTTCCTCTTGGATCAGCTGGGCCTTGTTGGCCGCAGCTACTCCGGTTGCATACTCTTCACGGAGCATGGTATACACCCCATGACCGTTCTCGTCATCGGCGTATGCCTGGAGACAGTTGCGACTCTTCGTGGTCCTGAGACAGTGGGTCAAGACGTAGAAGAGGAAGGTGCGCTGTTTGTCGAACAGCTCAGACTCATCTTGGGTCGGGAGGTACTCAGGGTCTACGACGTTCTTCACACCGTGCGCTGCAGCGGTGGCTCGGAGACGTCGGTCGAAGACCATGAACTGATCATCGCTCTTCAGGATCGGGTAGTCGCTGAGGTTCCGCTTGATGCCCTTGTCGAAGGCAGCGGCTCCATCAGAGACAGGTTCAGGAGGTGGTGGTGGTGTCACCATGGACGACATGGTGGGTTCGGGTGTCGGCATGGAGGCATCCATGCGCTTCTTGAGTTCAGCTCTCATGAAGGTCTGGAGCCTTGCAGCATTCAGGTCAAGCCAGACGGAGTCGCCGTCGCCAGCTTGCGCGTCATACCACATTGGGAGTGCGAGGATCTTGCGAATGTGCAATGCGGTCAATCTGCATGAGTACGGGTCTCCCGTGGTGGGAGTGATGTCGCGATGAAGACCGTTGAGGTCTTCCTTGGTGAGGAAGGTGAGGTCGTCAACGTTCTCCACCGCTGCGTCGATGATAACGCGGCGATGGTCGGAGTCGTCGGAGATACCCACGGCCTTGAGGACGTGGTTCAGGATGGTGATGGGTTCGGTGGGTTCTGTCATCTTGTTCGGTTCGGTACGGAGAAGCGGATACGCTGTGCTCGGTGTGTTCGGGTGCGCTGCCTTGGAAGGCTCTTGTTCTTGTTCGGTTCCTGCTTCACGTCGTCACGTGATGCAGTTGGTTCGTTGCTGATGGGATCAGCTCGGTGGGTTGGAGAGGGGTTCACTCAGTCAGGTCAGGACGTAGTGTGTGCGACTGTTAATCTGTTATCTCGTAATTGTACACAGCGAAATCACACGAGTCCTTCAAGAGAGATCAAGTCTTTCAGGACGAGGGTGACGAGCTGTTGGGTGAAGACACTGTTTGGGTTGAGTGACTTCTGGTTCTATGTTATCTTCATTGAGTTGTATCTCATGTTCCTGTCTTCAAGGTCAGCTCTCAGTCATTGCACCTCTGCGATCTTGTTCTGATGTGGAGATGACCCATGATGTGGCGATGATGTCTTCTGTGTCGGCGTCACTCGTCACCGTTCCATGGCTCTGTCGATTCCACATTCCATTGATGATGCTTGAGGTTGTCGAGTGTGTTGTCATTTCAGGTTTAGTTGGGAAGTATATCAGGTCGGATTGGACATCACATGTTTGCCGGGCGATGGCCAGACCGAATCTCTGATGTTCTCTCTAGTGTGTCCCTCTTATGCCGAAAATCATGTGTCGGAGTAAAGCATCGTTTCAGCACATACCGGGACAGACTAATCAGAAAACGAATCAGGTGAATAAAGCATTGTGCTAATAAACTGTTAGAACGTAATCGTAGATGGGTGTGAAGGATACCGCACCGAGAACGTAGAGTGATCAAGTCGTTGTTGTTGGTGAGGAGAGTGTTTGTTTACTGTGTTATTCGTATGAGTAAGTAGTACGCTGTCGAGCTCACAAGATGGTTTCTTGAGAACTGTGAGCATGAGAGAGACATGACAGGTCTCATGCAATTTGCAAGTGAAATTAACACGGAGACAACACGGCAAATGTGCGTGTTACTGCGTGAAGATGAGGTGCAAAAGGTCAATGAACAAAACACCGCGATAGCCCGTGTTGTGAATTACGTCTTCTCACGATGTTGCTAGTAGTACGATCACATGATTGATCGTATTCACTTGAGAAGGTCATGACAAGATTCGCACGTGTCACACCCAAGATCCAAGTCTGTCCTGATTGGGCAGATTGGTCCATCTTGGCAAGAAATCAATTTCCGCGACATTTTGGAACTGTGTTTGACGGGAAAACGATTCCTGCGACGCGAAATGCGACACAAATTTGACACAACGGATTTTCGACCAAAATTTCCGTTCGGAACGGAAAAGGTAAGAAAAGTGGATATTTCTGATTGGTCGACGGGTGTCGCTATTGTTAGAGATTTAGCGTTGCGCTAATAGAAACACTTACAGCCAAAGAGTGTTGCTACTACCAATTCTCCGTGCGTGCAGCCTTCCAACATTCATCTCACAGTGCATAGTACTCATGTTATACTAATACAAGCTATTGAAGACACCACCATCAATATCTCTGCCATGGGTAGCTCTAATAGCACACTTCCTTGACAGCCATTTTGGCGGCAATCGTCCAACGTCAATCGTCCAGCAACCATCAACCATCAACCATCCTCTCAAAATGCCCAATGCTACAAACGAACAACTCATTGGTGCCGCCAGGGCAGGTAACTTGTCAGTGTTGAAGGAATGGAAGAAGCAGAACACGACACAGAATGAAGAAGTTGATGACAACAAGATTACAGACTGGTATGGTGACACCCCCTTCATCAGGCATGCCGCACCGGCCACCTGGAGTGTGTGAAGTACCTCATCGAATCATGTGAGGCGAACATCAACTGCAAGGACAACCACGGTTCCATCCCCCTTCAATACGCATGCCTCAATGGCCACCTGGAGTGTGTGAAGTACCTCGTCGAATCATTTGGGGCAAACATCAACTGCCAACACGATGATGGATCCACTCCCCTTCATCACCCATGCATAAACGGCAAGTGTCGGGATGTGCATATGTGTATGTGCATTGCTCACCCGCTATTCTCTTATACTCTACATACAGACGGTACAACTACATTCCTGTTGATAGTGAACTGTGATTGTCGAAATCGCATCACAAAATCAGACGCACAAAAAAATCAGAATTTCTGAAGGAAATTTGTGAACAATGATGTGTGAGAGCATCAGGAATCCTGTCTGTCCATCAACCAACACAAACGCATGGGATTGAGCAAGGATCGATGTATTTCACAACTCGACCTCAAACAACGATATCCTTTCCAGACCATTGCCTCATCAATGGAATATGGAATCTGAAGGACTGTGGAAGGCTACAGCTGATGTCAACAGGATGTCATCATGCCACCACATTGACATCTGTCTCCACATCAGATCAAGAAGGCGAAGAATCAATGACCAGAGTGACATCAAGATCGTGAATATACAAGAAGAGGTTCGGATGAGACAATGGAGTATGTATCAAATATGGAGTACATATCAAGTACAGAATATCACATGGTACAAACCTGCAATATTGAGAGAGAGAGAGAGAGAGAGAGAGAGAGAATATGAGTAGTAGCAAGAGAGCATCTTGCATGCCGACTCATAGTTGGGAGACACCGAGAGCATGGGACAGACCAAACAGAGACTCCGAGAGCATCGGACTAGCAATGTAATGCATAGTAATTGACATCATAACAACCATCACCATCTTCAGCGATCGCAAGAGTATCCGTGAGCAGAAATTGCCAACATATGCACCTCACATTTTGATGCTCACAAAAATCGAACAACGGGTGCGGCAATCTAGTGTTTCACAACATTCGATTCCTAACACCATTGGGAGGTGCGACAATCCGGTGTTCCACAACACCCAATTCCTGACACAGAGGTCCTCAAGCGCATCGGTCGCACGCTGCGCATCGTGCTCGAGGGACCCTCCCTGCATCCGGATCCCACCGCCTCGGCCACTGCCAGCTCCACCAGTTGTCTCACCTACTTGCAGTACCTGCCATACATCCGCGGCAAGAAGGAACTCAAGGAGCTCGACTCCGACGGCTCCATAGTCGAAAACCCCTACCTCGATAGTCTGCGACGTCCCCTCGAACCGCTGCGAGATCATTTGGAGTTCTCCATATACGAGACCTTCGAGAAGGATCCCATCAAGTGCGTGAGATATCAGGACGCCGTCTTCCTGGCCCTGTAGGAGGGATTGCAGCACGTGCCTCCCGGATCACCGCGGCAGATCATCATCGCCGTGGCGGGGTCGGGACGCGGTCCTCTCGTCACGTCCTCCATCAAGGCCTACCTCGATCTCAGCCCGCCATCGCATATCTCCCTCAGGGTCTTCGCTGTGGAGAAGAATCCATTGGCCGTGCTCCACCTGGAGAGCATGGCGCAGCAGGATCCGCTGCGGAGAGGAATCGTCGCCGTCGTCTATTCGGATGCGAAAGGTCTTACGAAGGACAAGATCGGAGGTAACAGTATCGATATCGTCGTGTCTGAGCTGCCGGGGCCGCTCGGTGACAACGAATTGTCGCCGGAGTGTCTCGATCCGCTGCTTGCGTCGCAATGCTGCAAGGAGACCACCATCTCCATTCCAACCAGATACACTGCCTCGTTGGCGCCGGTGTCGTCCATGAAATCGCATTCCCAGGTCAAGCACCAGGCCGAGTATCCCAAGCAGGGTGGGCACTCCACCGGCCTGCAACGTGCCATGGAAACGCCCTACGTTGTCCGATCTCACACTGCCAGCCAGACGCATGCGGGACAGAACTGCTGGACATTCGAGCATCCCACCAACATCACGAACAAGGGGCGCATGGCGACCCTGGATTTCACGCTGGACTCCACCCTCGCAGTGGCATCATGAGCCAATGCACGCAGGGAATGTAAACACTGGTGAATCTGCACGGTCTGCGGGGCTCCTACTTGGCCGTCCTGTACGAAAACAAGGCAGGCAAATCATCCATCATCTCCATCGCACCGCACAACTTCTCCACGGGCATTCTCTCGTGGTTCCCGCTGTACTTTCCATTCCGCGAGCCGCTCCTCGTTCCAGCCCGCTCCACGGTCACGGTCAAGATGCGGAGAAAGGCATTGCGTGGCAAGGTGTGGCATGAATGGTGCGCACGTGTGCACCGACATCAAGAATTGTTGGCAATGACGCCCATTCACAATTGCAATGGGCGGTCGAGCTATGTGTCCATGTAGAAGAGCAAGAAATTGGGAAAAACGCGCAGTATGTACGATGCGATCGGTGTATTCAGGAGCAGTATATTTGACCAGACGAAACGTTAAAGAAACCATCAGAACGCTCATGGCTTGGGGGTGGACTGGATACAGATATCGATGGGAGCATGGCATGGCATGGCATGGTACGACTATGATATGGTGATCTACTCTCCTGTCAACAAACCATTGCCCTGCTCCACGGTGTTAGGCGAAATGGCTGCTCTACAGAATATTTGAAGTTTGAGTGGCGAATGCGTGGAGAGAGAGACACGCCCCATTCTGGTATGGTATAGAGTCCTTTACTTGGATGGTACATGTGATACACCATTCATCTGATAGCATCCGTGTCAACAGAAACATCACTCAAGTTTCCTCCACAGGTTGTATTCCCCACCATAGTGCAGCACATATCGCAACCCGAAGTAGTTGTTATCCGGCACCTCCTTGAACGGTATGTACGCGCAGATTTCGGGATAAGTGAGGCACACTGACTGCAGGATGGCCTGATCTTCGACGATGATCATGTTTCGCTCCAAAAAGGCATCGATCGTCTCGAGGAAGTACCGATAGAACGTCTTCCACGTCTCGATGTACGCCACCATCTGCGATCCGCTGTGATAAAAGTTGTCCTTGTGGTGGTATTTGTCATTGAACAGCGTTTCGGACTGCGGCGGATTCGGCGTTTTATGCGCCATCTGCATCATCTCGTTTTTCGGCACGACGTCGCGATGCAGAATCATGGTTTCGTTGTTGTATCGGAGATCACGGAAGCATCCGATGTCGGACCATACGAAGAGGTCGCTGTCGAAGATATTGAGACGGATAGCTTCCATGACCCACCATGATTTGGACAGCCAAATCCAGAACAGTTCGTACGAGCGATGGATGCGCCGTTCCGGATCGCGGTCCAACTGAGTCTGCCAAAAGTCGGCCGTATGCAGCTTACCAATCGGCAGATCCTGCAACGTGAGCGGCACGATGACGGTGCGGTTGCGCGCATGCTGTCGCATCTGTTGAATCTGATCGACGAGGTCGGGCGACGTGAAGATTATCATGGCATCCTGCAGACTCAGCATGTTGGCCATCCATGTCGTGTACTTCTCGGGCTTATGTTTGGATACCACGCGAAAGTAGGCCGTGACGACGGTGTTCTCGCTCGTGATGAGATCGGGCGAGAGCTTGATGATGTCGGAGTCGTCGTAGGGCGGCGGATTCGGTCGCGGCAGCAGATTTGTGGCCGATGGGAGCTTCGCGTGCGTGTTCTGTACTTCGATCATCTTCGTCGGGCTTGACTGTTGTTGTTGCTGCTGATGCTGCTGTGTATCAATGTGTGACGAAGCCGATCCTGCAGTCCCTGTGTCACCACTGCCACCACTACTGCTCTGCTGTGATTGACCTTCCAATACAGGTGTCATCTCATTCGCTGTCATCGTTGTCGTGGGAAGCCGGACCATGGGGCTGCGCGTAAAGGCCATCGTGAAGCCAAGTAAGAATGCGATCACTTTTGCAAACAGAGGGATTACCTTGCGTCGCTTGCTCGCCATTGTGGACAGTGAGGATGGCATGGGTGGTGTTGGCATTGCTTGATGTGGTGTCTGCGGCCATGCGCTTGTTGATTTGCCATCAAGTCTGCTTTCCGATTGTGCGGCCGCTCGCTTTATGATGATTGCTTCCAACGGGCTCTGTTTGCATTGAAGCAAGAGGCATGCAGTGTCCCAAATGATTTCCCCCGCTCGTGGCCGACGCGGCTTGCCTCTACAGGCAAGGAGCGACTCAACGGGCTCGCTCAAAAATGCGATTCTCGAAGACGTTTTTTCAATGCCCTCGCGCTGGCCATCTGAGCCCACGACATGACTCACATCTTAAAATAATAGTAGTCGCTACAGTTGGGGGGAATGAACAAAATAACGTTATGTCGTGTCCACCCCGCCTTGTTGTGTCACGCCACTGCCATGATTTTGTATTGAATCTGTGGATACTCGTGGACGACAATCAAATATAAGTGTAATGTATGATTACCTAATTCTTTATGACGCCAGAAAACAAGTCAGACGCGTGGAACGGAACCCCTGCCAAATAAATCACCAATGACGCTGTCCGAAGTCCCGTTTTTCTGTGAAAAATCGCCAAGAACAAGTTTCTCGCAAGAGTCAAACGCGCAAACCAGCTCATTTTGGGATTTGGGAGGCGAATCAGGTTTTTTCTCCAACACCGTACGACGACTCTGTTGGAACAAGTCATTAGAGAATTCTCGCAAGTAGTCGCTTCCCGACTTCGGCCACCACGAAGACAGAGATGTGACACGGGTTTGGTTTGCTTCGGAATCAGGAAAAAGTTGTTCGGAGGAATCAAGTTCTGAGCGTTTCGCGAACAAACGATTGCTCGAGCAGTTCCGCTGTGGCACTGCATCAGTGCTCGTAAGTCTATCCCTCTATCATGTTGAGTCTACTACCCTCCGTTGCGTTTGCTACTATTGAACAATCTTCAAATGAATTTGCCATTTCATATATGTGAAAAACACTCTCTATTGTTGAATTTTATGCTTCGCTGCTTTGGCATCTGCGTTCTCAGCGACTTGTCGTTCGCTGCCGAGGTTTCCTCGTCAGTTGAGAAGTTCGAAAGTGCTCGACACAAACCCATACACTCTCTTCACTCTTATCCATCTCCAGCATAAGCAATAAGACTTGGGATAGCGTTCCTGAGCGCTTTTCTTGCAAACATGCCAGACTTGCGTTCATCGACACAGCAACCATCCTCATTGACATGCTAGTATTGGAATAGGTGTACTTGGATGTGTATGCATCAGTCACACTTGCATGCCATCAGGAATATTTGTTGGCACATGTTGGAAATCTGGGGTGTGTTGGCAAGTTTCGTGATTGGAAGCCTACGATCGTGGAAGACGGTGTTGGTTGATAGTTGTTCTGTTTGCTATTTCATTACATTGAGACTCCGATACTCTCGGTGTCCTCTCTCTTGCCCAATGCTCTCGGCGCGTTTGACTGTCTTGTAGATTGGGTCTCCGACTATGAGTCAGTGTGCGAGATGCTCTCTTGCTACTCTTCGTATTCGCTCTCTCTATCTCAATATTGTGTACTTGTGCTACACAATACTTCGCATTCGATGAGTACTCTGCATTCGACGCTCCGTTCTTTCAATACTGGTTCCTACTCCATGAGTACTTACCATTTGAACTTCACCTCTCGTATCCATGATCTTGATGCCCTTTGGTCATTGGATCTTTGCCTCCTGCTCTGACCTGGAGACAGATGTCGATGTGGTGACATGATGACATCCTGTCAACATCAGTAAGCGTCCTTCTGCTCTCCAGATGACACGTTCCATTGGTGATGCAATTGTCTGTCAGATGATATTGTCATCTGAGGTTTAGTTGGGAGGTACCTCAAGATTTGCTTGGTACCATACGTCTCCATTGATGGATGGACGGACGATATTTCCAATTCTCTCAGAAATCGTCGATTGCAAATTTCCTCCAGAAATTCTGCTTCTTTTCGTGTGTTCCATTTCCACTGTAATTCTGACGAATCACAGCATACTATCAACACGAATGTAGTTATACCGTCCAAGTGCGTATGAGAGAGTAGCAGGTGAACGATGCACATATACACGTACATCTCGACATATACTCACATGTACATCTCGACAGGGGTGGTAGTAATAGGAGAAAGCTAATCGTTTGTTAGAATCTACTTCTCTGAACTGTGAGCTCTTCATTGCTCTCAATTGCAAAGTTCGATCTCCTCCTGAGATCTCCATGGGTCCATCTGCTGGTCTAGCAGGCATCCATCTTGCATTCATCACGAATTCATCATGGACATGCATGTACCACCAAGTACCCCATATCCATGCACACAAGCACGTTGTCCTCCCTCCAATAGTTTTGTTGGCATAGACATCGCTGAATCACAGGCATCACCTGGCTCATCCGATTCGATCGGATCACAGTCTTCCATGCTTCACAAGAAGAACTTGGATGATTGCTTTCTCAGCTTCTCATCATTGCACATCTCTGATCATCTCCAATACTTCACCGAAGCTTCACCAATCCTTTGCTGGTTTGTCATCAGTGATTCGTTCACAGGCCATCTCACATTTTGTGGCATTGGGCAGTATCGAATACCTTTTTCTTGTTCGTTGTGATATGGGGGCCGTGGTCACATGTGCCATGATGTTGGTCACAAATCCAACATCCCTGCCCCCTGCGACATACACGTGTGATTCCTGTTCCCGCATTGAGGTCACGAACGTCATGGTCCAGTTCACATTCGGCACATGGCGTTCTCCACCGCAAGACGCGTGTAGCTCACATTTTCTGTCACAAAGATCCAAGGTGTGAGGTGCGGTAATATATAATTTTACAACGCTCGATTCCCTACCATTGGGAGGTACGGCAATTCGGTGTTTCAGAACACCCGATTCCTGACATGTGTGAAGTACCTCATCGAATCATGTGAGGCGAACATCGACTGCAAAGACAAAGATGGCGACACTCCTCTTCATGATGCATGCATGAACGGCAAGCTGTAGTGTATCGAGTACCTCATCAAATCAGCCAATGCCAATATCGACATCTCAAACACTGACAACAAAACACCCCTCAATTTGATCGATGCAGACCTTGACACCGAAATAAAGAGATTGGTCATGAAGCGTCCAAGTCACCACAACCCACAACTGCAACAAAGCTTGCAACAAAACAAGGAAGAGAATGAATAATGGCAACAGTCATTGCAACAGCGGTTGAAGCGGAAGGAGCAAGAGAATGAACAACTGCAACAACAGTTGAGACAGCAGTTGAAGCAGGAGAAGCAAGAGAATGAACACAAACACAGTAGCCACAAGAGGACTATCAGCACAAAATTGAATAGTGTGAAGTACGTTACTCCCGTAGCCCCCACTATCTATAAATTTCACTTGTGTTCGGTTCAGCAATCGCATCGCCTGTAGCTCAACGGTAGAGCACCAATAATTCTAACTGAGGTTCCGGGTTCAAATCCCGGCATGGTACTTTGCTTTTGCTCACCCCTTGTGATTTTACAATAGTGCTCTAATAAGGACCAACATCAGCATTGGAGAAGACCAGCTCATATCTTTCCAAACTGGGAACAGGACAGACACCATCTTCTTGTGTGGACAGGGCGACGACCAACAACCAATCAAAGCACATGCCCAAGTCCTCATGATCACTGTCCCCTCCATTGAGACACTGATCAGCTCTGGAATCCAACATCAATGCCCTGGTGATGGCCCTCAAGATAGAACTGAACCCATCCAAACAACCATCCCATTTCTCAACCTTCAACCAAAGCGCATCCGATGCGTCCTCCAATGCATCTCCACAGGCAAGATATCCTTCCATGACAGCGCTCGTGACAACGCTGCTGCCTGTGTTGGCGCTCATCACAATGCAGATGCCTCTCACCAGCCAACTACTAGAGCTAAACTAGCAACCAACTTAGTGAAGGAAAATACTAGTTCCCCAACTCAATATCATTCCAGTTGGTCCACCCCACATCTCAACTAAATCCGCAGTTGGGAACAGATGGCAGTCATTTAAGGGAATCCTTTTATCCTCGGGTCATGGAAAACCGAGGGTTCTGATGACCTCGGTCACCAAAACTTTTCCCGCCGAAATCTCAGCAACGGAACAAGACTGAGTTTGCAAGGGACCAGCACCCAATGGGACTGATCAATAGCACCCTTTTCCTTGTTCCCCCTTGACGAAAGGATCCCTTCCCATGGTACTCAGGCTACACAACCCATATGCCCAGTCATTTAGAGCAACACAGGAGATCCTCCTCAATGAGAAGAAATATAGCAATAACACTCATAATCTGCACATTTCTTCACCCATCATTAGTACTCTCAATCAACTACTTGTGATCAGAAGACTCTTGTTTGGACCTGCTTGCCAATCAAGCCTCTGCACACAGCTAACTACACAGCCAACAAGACCTCAGCCATTACATTTGGGCTCTATTAATGAAAGAAGTTGCTGATGTCATTGCACATGATTTCAGTAATGGTGGATCCAAGGAGACAGTACCTCTGTCTCATTGCTTGCGGTTTGTGGCAGCAACGCATCGCTTTGAGCATTGGTATGAGCAGGTGTGGCTGGTTGTGGTGCGTGTAGTGGAAACTGAGGAACATCCCCCAACACCTGGTTCCGCTGGTCTTGGAAGAAGTTGCTGTGTTTGATCTCACGGATGCACCTGTCCAGCATGTGCTGAATCTCCATTTCCGACAATGCATTGGATGTTTATGTGAGCCAATGCTGCTACTGATGACTTGAATCCAGACCACACCATGAGCCATGACATGTCTTGCCGTTGCTGTTGGCACAGTTGCTGGTTCTGTTGTTGGCGCTTGGTTCTGTTGAAATTGAGGAAAAAGTGCCACTCTGTGCCACAACAGGTTGGTCAACTCGCTCGCTCGGGTCGTACACCAATCATTCGATAAGGCGCACAACGCCAATTTCATGTTCGAGTGCCTCGTTGAAATCACATTCATTCCCCGCTCTCGGCTCTGCAAGGGACAGCATGGCTGACGAAAGCCCACCACCGGCTTCCACTGTTGCCAGCAGAAGCACAAACACGAAGGGTGGCGATGCCGATGCTGCGGCGGTGCATCTCGTCATCCAACGATTCCGCGGTTGTAGCTTGTTGGTGGAGGAATCGCGAGTTGTCACGGTTGGCGAACACCCGCCATCGCCGAAGAGCGTGGAAGAGGTTCTGTTGGGTGCGTCATCGGCATCGGCATCGAAAGATGCAGACGCAAACGCACAACAGCAGCAGCACCAAGAGGAGACGTTGCGGCCCACCGGCATACTGGCCTACGTCAGCTTCTCCAAGACGGCCAACCGCGAGACTGTGCAACAGGCTGCCAGAACATTGCTGAATTTGCCGGTGGTGACGATTGGATCCTGGGGTGATGGATCCACCACCCAGAGTCTGCTGCAAATGGCCAAGAAATTAGAAACGACAGCCAATCCAACACGAGTACATCCGCTCCTGTTCCTGATCATCGTTCCGCAAGCCAACCTCATTTCCAAAGTCAAATCGCAGGGCAGATCGATCCAGTATCACCATCAGATTCAAAAGGATCTCGGCAAGGAGCTGTACGAGCACTTCAATGACTGCTTGCGTTCGATGTTGCTCGAACAGCAATGCCAGTGCCGGGGCATCGCCATGACGGCCTCCTCGTTGTCATCGCAAAACAAGACCAAGTCCTCCATCCCGGATCCATCCATCCCGCCATCTCGACTGTTCGAAGATGCGGCGCAATACCAAGGACTGTACACGGCGGAACGCGATGAGAACGGATTGCCCGTGACGAATCGCACAACGAATGAAGCGCTGACAAAGTCGGCCAAGAAGAAGCTGCGCAAGGTGCTAGAAGCGCACAACAAGCGGCATGACAAATACTTGGCTCAGAAACCGGATGCCTCTAAAGCACCAACAGTGGCCGAGTCGTCCGTATCATCGAAAATGGAGGACAAGGAATCGATGCAGCTGGATCCCAAGTTCGTCACGCTGGTGTGCGGGACATTTGGGAAGCGGCAAGGGCTAACATTCCATTCTGACATGGGACCTTTCTGTCACGTCGTGCAGATTTGAAGTGCTATGAAGCGATGCGGCAGAGTCGAGTGGAGCGGAGTGGACGCAAACAGGAGTGCAGCGATGCCATCAACACTTGTACGAGAGAGTAGCATCGGTACCACCTAACTGCATTTGTGCGCACATGCGTGTATGGTCGCAGAGAATTGAAATAGAGCAACATAGCGATTGTCCAAGTAAGGACGCTGCCGTCCTATTACAAGTATGAAAAGTGTGTATAATTTTTCAGTGATTACTTCTGAAACAGAACAGGACTGTTGTGGAGAAGGTAATAGAGGACATCGACGCGAACGGTCGACAGCCACGTCGACTGGTACAGCAGTTCATTGGAACGTTCGAGGACATGCGGCCACACGGACAGCGGCAGTTCCTTGCGTTCCGTGATGATGTGACGTCCCGCCGAATTCAACGCCAGGTAGTACTGGATCTCGTCCATGCCCACGAGGCCTCGCGGGAGCTTGAGATTGCAGAGGCTCGTGTTGTCCTGCAGCGCCGTCTGGAAGGCCTGCGCGCTTGCGTCGCCGATGCCGCGGTTGCTGATGAGCGAGAGCTTCTGGAGTTTGGCGAGGTTGGGCACGATGCTTTGCACGACGCCGGCGTCCGTGATGCTGTTCTTCATCAGGTTCAGATCTCGCAACGTTGTGTCGCGCAGGCCATCGAAGAGCTCCTGCATATCCTCATCGTTGAGGTTGTTGAACGACAGATCGAGGATTTGGAGGCTGGAGAAGAGGCGCGGCGACGTCGTGTCGCATGCAAAGAGGGGTGCGATTCGAAACGGTTTCGTGCAGTACCTGTAATGTCCCGACGGATGCTGATTGGTGAGGTTGAGGGAGTGGAAGGAGCATCTTTGAAATGCCTGCATGGATAAATCGCGGCAGTAATTGCCGCTAATGTCCAAATGCCGGATCGTCGGATGATCGATAATGGCTTCCGTGATGGTCGCGATGCTCTGGTCGTTGAGCGTGCAGTATGAGATATCCAATGTTTCGATGGTGCTGTTTTGCTGCAACCCCTTCGCAAGCTGCGCGATGCTGGATAGGTTGCAGCCGTACAAGCTCAACTTCGCAAGCCGCGGTGCATCTGCATTTGTTGTACTTGTGGGTATGTTGGTGTTGGCGTCTTTCTCGGCGCTGCCGTGTTGCTTAAGTCCGCTCGCTTGCGATGTGGTGGCCAATGCTTGTCCCATGCACTCCATAGTGGCGTCATCGATGCGGCACTTCAACGTAAGTTGCTGAAGCGATGGGTGCACCGAGTTTGCAGATGCTGTTGTTGCTGTTGTGATGGATACTCTGGACATGTGGTTGAACACTGCACGTAACGACCGCTGCTGCCATTCGTTGGGGTTGAAGGCATCGGAATCAGCATCAGCATCGTTGTTGACATCATGACTTTTGTCGCTGTTAGTGCTGTGGATGCTACTGCTGCTGCTGTGGATGCTGCTGTTTATCTTTGCCGCAGTCGCTTGCCAGAAGGATTGCAAATGATGCGGTGACAGGATGACGCAGAGCGATTCCAATTTGTTGTGATGGTAGAGAGAGTCCATGATGCATTCCATGATCTGCGGAAGGTGCGGCCCCAAGCGTTCGATGGTGACATGCTGCCACTGATCTCTCGTTTCCATCAGAACCTTCCTGAGTTCGTCGAGGAAGGCTGGAGGAGGGATGCTGTCGTTGCCGTTGTTGTTGCCGGTGGTGGCATCTGAACTCGCAGAAGCCACACCCAACTCCTCCGACAAGGACGACAGCGTCAACGAGAGGGACTCCTGCAGCACGTGAAAGCCAGTGTAGTAGCCTATCTCCGCCTGCTCCTTGAGCTGCTTGGGGATATCTTTCCACGGAACATCCAGCACAAGCACCTTCGTGCGACGGTGATCCTGGTTTGGTGGCATGCTATGGCTATCGTTGTCGCTATCGTTGTCGTTCCTGTGACTACGGCTGTGGCTTTGCGGCAGGCAATGTCACTCTACCAGTACGTGCTATGCGATGATCTATGCTCGGCACAACCACGTCTCCCTCTTCCTTTCTGACAGTGAGGAAACAGGAACTTGCCATCACAGAAGCACAAACGCAGGAGCATCAGCACTCCACAACTTTTCCGTGTTGCTCCTCGTGTTGGATGGAGATGCGCAGTGCGGCACCGAGCGTGTTTGGAATCTTTCGTCATCGCCAGAACATCTGATTCCGTTTTTCCAGTTGTCCGCGGTTGGTCCATCGAGTCGAACGATGTGGAAAAAGGTACTTAGTGAGGCTCGTTATTTGCAGTGTTGTTTCGCATGTGGGATCGGAGTTGACACGATTGACGGAATCGTGATACGGCCCTCCAAGAAGTCTTGTTTTGACAACTTGTGCAAGCGAACAATGCCGAAACGCGAAGAGATGATTCCACCACGCAAAAAGGAGAACAGTGGTGGGTCATCGCGGCAACACAAGGAGGGGAACAACGAGGCATCCATGTCCCCCTCCCTCCGCCGAAAGGATGCGATCCACAGTTGGAACATCAACACACAAGTCCACAGCCATCGTCTATCATCACAATCATTCACAACAGCACATACGCACATACCCACATCCGGCATAGTGCGGAACATATTATTGTTACTAGTACAGCAAATACGACTACAATACCATCCAACCATGCCGCACTACCTCCTCGCATTGTCCGGCGTCGTGGGCATCACGAGCATCCTGGTGACGCAGTACGTGGACATCAACACCGTCATGATGCGCTTCTTCCGAGACGTCGCCCGCAGCAAGGCCCGCAAGCGTCTCTACGGCGACAATCAGCACGCGCTGATGCCCATGCTGCTGGGTCAGGAGGAGCTCCTGGACATCCACAGCATGGACGACGCCGACGCCATCACCATGACGAGGGAGGAGCTGCAGTACTACCGCGGACAGGAAGAGGGACGGCCCATCTATCTCAGCATCGAGGGACGCATCTACGATGTCACGCAGGGATCCAAGTTCTACGGTCCCGACAAGCACTACCATCTGTTCACGGGGACGGACGCCACGAGGGCCTTCGCGACGGGATGCACCAAGCTGGAATGCGTCTCGTCGGACACAACCGGTTTGACAGAGAAGGAGCACAAGGAGATACTCAGATGGTTGGAAATGTACGAGACGCACGACAAGTACACCTTTGTTGGATACCTCGTCGATGATCCCGTCGACGCGATATTAGACCAGATGGATGACGAGGCCCAGCAGCAGCAGCCCAATGCTGGCGCGGCAACTGAGGATGGCATGTCCGGAGACAGCAATGAGACCGACAATCACGATGGGCAAGGAAATGAAACTGAAAACGAAGAGGCGGCAACTCCTCCTCCAAACACACCAGACACAGAAGCTCTGAGGCAGGCGGAAATGGCAGACATGGCCGACAGCAGCGATCAGCAACAGGGACAGGAGCAGGAACAGCAGGAGCAGAAGGAAGAGGAGACTGTGCAGTCGCAAGATTAGGGCAGAGTGTAGAGCAGAGTGCAGCAAGCGGCATCGTTGGCACTGCCCCTGTATGGTGCATCGTTGTATATTGGGCCAACCGTGCCATACTGTGTCGTGCCATGCCAGACTTCAACCATTGCTTCAAATACGCATGTGCAGCAGCGGCTTCGTCTCAAGCGAGGTGCGCGCATTTCCACTCTTCGAGTGGAGGACACGCTGCTACTGAATCAGAGGAAATAATTGAATGTGTATTCATGTATTATACTTAGTATTAATGGCAGTCATAGAACCAATTAGAGTGGAGTACTCCACTTGGCTCTCCTCTACGATGCCGGCATCTGCGTCCTACCGGATTTCTTCTGGTTTGGGTGTGGGTACCATATGTCCCTGCGGCAGCGGCCTGCCCTGGCGGTCCTTCTGGGCTTGGACGGGTGCCGAGGGCCTGCTCGTAATGAGAAAGCGACGCCCTGCTCACATTTCCAAGTCACCATCAGCATCGTCATCGGACGGATTATCGGCAGGGTCCAAATCATAGGGAGGACCCCGCCATTCGATGAAAATACTGTTATCAGATCCGAACATCGCCACGGTTCTGTAGAGTCCATCGATGATGCCCGCAGTGGATGCGTCCATGAATATCCATAACTTGACAGCCACCAATCCATCACACTCGCGGCCGTAATTATTGCACTTGATTTCACCTTGCGTCTCCACGTGAGACGACCCATGCGATGCCGCAAGGACCTCTCGATGGAGAAAGTCGGAGATTTCGCGCCTGAACAGGTCGAGCACTGGGGTGCCATCTCGGGTCTTTTCGCTCGGCGCCTCGATACTCAACTCGAACCCGAGGTACAGGAAGTTGCCAAAGAATGAGAATGGAATCCTCAATGACGGATTGTCATCCAAGGTCGTGGTCGTGGCATGATCGACTACCTGCTCGAGTATATCACGCAAGTCTTCAATTTTGTCTGGAGAGGGGTCTTTTTGAAAGTGAAGATCCATCGTGAAAAGTTCGTTCGCGCATGCCAAGACCTCCCCAAGCTCACCAAGACCGCGTTTTGCTGATCCTGCGTCAACGAAGGAGCGATCGGACATGTGCTTATCTGGGGAAGAGCCCGCGACTGGGCTCTGGTCGAAGCAGCTGAAGACCTCGCCATACATGGTGTAGCCATCAAACAACAAATCATTCAGCAAGCGCCGAAGCTCGACATCGACGTTAAGGAACAGTTCACGTTCGAAAGGAGCGATGATGTCTGAGATTGGTGCATCGCACTTGCCAATGCCGTCACACGGAAGAATCAGCTGCTGCATGTTGCGGAACTTGTAGGTGTACGGGAAAGGCTCTTCAGAGCCGGATGTGATGACAGGGCCTTTGTGGATGACATGGCCACGGGCGTCGGCGGGCTTTGTCGCTTCCGCGCACAAGGCCGGCGATGTCAGCAAGACAACGGGGAGGAGGTGGGAAGCAAGTTGAAAGAGTAGCATCCTTGAGGTGGAGAGGCGTGTGTGGAATGAAAACGACGTTGTCTTGGGATCAGATGTGATTTGTCTTGGTTGGATCCCAGCGTGCTTTCTGGTTTCCTCGTTTCGCGTTCCGATGCTTTCGTCGCAGGTGATGCGATTATGAGATCAAATCTCAAGACGGCTCTTGAGTTTCCGAACCCGCAGTGTTGTGTTGCAAGTGTGCGGGGATGAGTCGAGAGTGCGCGTCTGCATCTGTTCTCGTGGCGCACTCTGCCTCTTCTCTCGACATCCAAAGCAATCAGGATGCGGATGCAATGTGCTCCACTTCTCAATCCAGAGGATCTGAGCTCCTTCCACGAATCAATGTGCGAATGGTGGGCGAAATCTTGGGCACAACAGAGAAGTCTTCCTTGGGGGCCTTGCGTGGCGCGAAGTGGCGTCGCCAGAAGTGGGATGGAACAGATCTGAATTGCCCACTTCAGCGCCACACGCTCTTCCTTGTCGATCGTGGATTCCGATGGCCCCTTCTGCAAAGACGGATTCGACCCACCTCCTCGAAGGGTGGCGCGACTTCGATCTGTGATGGAAGACGATGGCGAGAAGATACGCGCACTCGTTGGCGCCAAAACCAAGGAACTCACAGTTCCTGACTTCGACATTTTCTGCAGAGGATTTCTTGCCCAAATGCAAACGTCAAATGTGAAAAAGGGAACGACAGGCGTCATTTTGGCAACCTCATGAGGAACTCAACCACAAATAATCGAGAGCCGGGTGACTACCGGAGTGACGAGACCTACTCTTCGCGGATCCCTATCTGCGCTCGCGGGCTGTGGGTATCTGAGTGTGGTTTGGCGACGCGAAGTGAAGATGGGCTCACTGCATGGAATGTTATAAACTGCATGAGCAATACTTCCATTTCCCTTCGACTCTCGCTCTCTCTCGCTGGGCGTTATTCACGCCTTCCACTGTCGATGGCCTTCTGCAGATCCTCCACGAACTTCTCGCATAATTGAAGCGCCATCGTTGGTTGTTGGATGCGAATTTCAATCGACCCATCTCCCTTCGCCACAACTGTCAGCGGCACGGCCTCCCCAAAGCGCAAGTCGCTCAATTTGGAAGTAGCGCTCGGATGAAGTTGCACCAACATGATGCTGGGAGTCACAGCCGCCGCATCCATGCTCTCGCAACTCAGAACGTTCGCTTCCAGAAACGAAAGCGGCACGGTGGACGTCCCGGTCGATGATGTCATGATGCCGGCGTAGATATCGTTGGGGATGAAGTATCCATCGACGCCAAACCACGAACTCTGCACGTGCTGTGCCAGTAGTGCTCGGTACTCCTCCTTCTCTCCAATGATCTGAGCAATGAATGATCCGATAACGTTGATGCGGTGAGTTGCTTCCACATTCATAGGCTCGATAACTTCGATGTCGTCGACCACAGCATCCTCCATGTTGCCGTTCCTTGTAGTCGTGGAGAGAGTGAACGTGCAGGATTCGATCTGTGGGTGACCTGATGGCGTCTGGGACGAGGATCTCACTTCCGCTCCCAGCGTCAATTTGTATATGCGTCGGATTGCCAGTAAAGCCGTCATCACGAACAGGAGGTCGTAGGGAGGGACGAGGAACGTGTTCACTGGAGGCCAGGTCACTGTGACAGCACGCATGGCGGTTCGCCCAATGTAGTACATGAAAAAGGGGAGGGCAAGGACCGCCACGATCTCGTTGCTCGTGATTTGAGTGACGCCCAGAGTGATGATGGATGAGATGATAACTGCTGCGAGCAGGTAGACTTCTTGGGGCAATGCTCCAACGCCGACCGATGTGAACACATCGAGCTGGATCGCGCAGTAGGCAAGCAACGATGTCAGCACCAGCGCCATGATGATCATCAGGCTTGAAGAGCTTGTTCCTTCCTCGGCTTGGCTGGATGGCAGGCTGATATCCCTTGACGATATCGTTGCTGTGGTGGACGGAGCTGCGTCACCATTCATGCCAACTGCAGCTGCACTGTTCGCAGCCTGTTCCGTGGATGAAGATGATGATCGACGTGTTGGCTGCTGCGAATTCTGCAGCGATGCATCCACATCAACGTCAGCATCTCCACGATCAGCGGCATCCGGCATTTGCGGTGCGTCCGATGCGAAGCTGATTCGCTTGCGTCTCTTGGGCGGAGTGACCAGCAGTTCGTTGTATTCTTGCAAGATGTGTCGTTTGACATCCTTGCGCAGTTGCTGGGGCGTGACACGATCGAACGGATTGTCTAACTCGGTCGCGTCCGGCGTGGAATACAGGAACAGGTTGAGGTTGTTGGGCATGTATGCCTGCTGCACCAGGATGGTCTTGATGAGCCGTTTGGGGATGCTGCCGCACAAGTCGTAGCACAGCAAGCGCGTCAGCTGGCATGTCGGTCCTTCATCCTGCGGGTCTTGCGGACCTGGTTCCAGCAGGTAGAGGCTGATGAGGAGATCACCTCGCACGTGATTCGGTGGCGATGGGGCCTTGTCGTACTCGTCCGGGTAGGAACACGCGACGATGACGATCGCCGAGTCCTCGTTGCTGTCGTTTGCCGATCGCAAGGCGGATTGCGATTTGGAGAGGACCTGCCAATGCAGCGCGACGGCGAAATCCCGCGCGCTGGTTGGCCACACCGCATGGTAGGCGTAGTAGTCGAGGACCGTGTTGGCGTTGTAGACGTGCGAGCGCTCCGTGTAGCGTATGTTGGGCTCCAGGGTGCGTCGCTTTGTGGGGTTGAGGAGAAGCATGGCAAGCTGTCGCGCCGAGTGGGGGAGGAACGCTTGCGATTTGAGCAGTTGCATGCCAGGTCTTCCCGGCATGTCCCTCGTGTAGGCGGAGACGCCGTGCTCGACACCGTCGCTTTCGAACAGGGTCGTCCATTCCGTTGCCGAATCATCATGGATGGTGCACATGGGAAGGAAGGTGGTGAGCAGATCCTCGATCTTGGTGACGAGCTTGCCTGGCACGCCGTGCATGACGTCTTGCGTGGATTGGCTTTTGTACGTATTGACAGATGCCGTGGGCCGTTGTCGCAGCGCGTTGGCTTGACCACCAGCGGTGCCTGCGTCGTGGTCTTGCTGTTGCGCTGGCGGATCCTGCGATTGCGCTGCTTCGCGAGGTGGAGTCGAAGCGATCGTGGGCAGCATCAAATTGGCTCGAGGCTTGAGTTCGATTCTATCTCCCGGTTGTGATGAGGGCAAGGATGCCGCAGCTGGCACTGCCGGTGCAGCTGCTGCAGCCGCAGCTGTCGTTGATGAGTTTAGGGCTTGCGACGTACTTTCGGTATTGACGCCCGCGATGCCATCGTTGCTGGTGCTGGAAGCCGTCACACCAGCGTTGTTGTTGTTGTTGCCGACGGCTGTTCCTCGTTTGCACACCAGCTCGATGGTATTCATCCAGTTGTCCCGCGACTCGGTGGTCCTGGCGGCCAGATGGATGGACTTGGAACCAGGCGAAGGCGTGGTGATGGTGAACGCGTAGAGATCCTCCGATGGACGCGTGAGGACCTTGTTGACGCGAACGCGACAGGCACCGGCGGCAGGTCGCAGCACTATGGTTCCACGCGGCACGACGTCGTAATCCACAGTGTTCTCGGAAAAGTTGGATGATTCGGACAGCGTTCGTCTTCGGTTGGAGGCAAAGGAAGACGACGGTGGCGGCAGCGGTGAGAAATCCATCTCGTTCGGCATCGACGATGATCGGGCCGAGGTGGGGGTGGATGCGCCCGATGCGGCGGAGAGGGGATTCGTGAGCAGGTAGTACGTGAGGATGCCCTGCCTTGGATGCAGCACGAACCACCGCGGTCTCCACTGCGCGGTGAAGACATCGCGTCGTTTCCACAGCACGCCCTGGAGTCTCTTCGCGCGGGCTTGCCGTTGCGGAGGCAGGAAGGATGGAAGAAGGCCCGATCCGACCGCGGAAGGCTGGGGCGGGGCGGAGGCGAAGGAGATGGTGGGTGCGGGAGGCTCGTCCTCGGCAATGTCGAGATCATCGGGACTGGTGTACTCGATCATGTGCTGCTCCGTGAAGGAATCCCTGCGTTCCGCGAAGTCCTCCGCCCTGTCTCGGCTTGCCTCGTCCTGGTCCTCCTGGAGGATGTCAGCCTCGAAGCTCAGATGGCGCAGGACCATGGGCGTCGACGATGGATTGCGGCTGTTGTTGGTCGTCGTTGTGCTCAGCGAATCGGTGCTCATGTTCTCCGCGCGTGTCTTCTGCCCTCCGCTGTCGCTGCCTTGCAGGTTGTTGGGCCTGTTGTTGCGGTTGGTCTGGTTGTTGGCGGCACCCATTCCGTACGTCGCATTCACGGTATCCATGGTGGTGGCAATTGCGAGCGTTGTGGCTGCAGCAGTGGCTCTGGTTGTGGCTCTATCTGTGACTGTGACAATGGGACGATCTTTGTTCGCCGAAACTACTATACGACCTATGGAACCTTGGGAGGTCGTTCTACTATGTTGAGTATAATCGTAGTCGTACTGGTATCTTTGCACGACAATGCTCTCGATCAACAATGGTGCCTGCGGACTTGCCGTCCTTACACGTTTAGTAATATATTAATTGTGTGATAAAGCAATGTTGTGGCCAGATGGAAGAGGAGGAGTTGGAGTTGCGGCCACTCTGTATCGTACGACTATGGTAGATCGTGTGGTACGAGTGTGAGAAACAATGAGATCATGTACTTGTCACCATCCTTCGCCCTCTCAAACGACGAAGTCCTTCGGCACGAGTCAGAGCCAACACTGGATCTTTGCTCTCGTCGCTCTTCATCTGTCTTCGTTGTGCACAATGCGAAATGCAGGCACAAAGAGGGAGAACCGCAACGGTCAACGATCATTGTTGGAAACACTTCATTCACGAATCAGTCGTGCTTGGCTTGGCTTGGAGCGAGTCGAATGGTTGGATCCGTCTGCGGGTAGAGAGTGCCGGCTCCTGTCCTCGCAAGTCAACCAACTCTGCAAGTCATCAACTGCTCGTGGAACATGGTGGAGTATGATACGGCACAGCACAGCACAGCACAGAAGAGTCGAGTTGTGCACACTATTTCTATTAGAGGCTGGTGTCACTCTGCGCTCGATGATTGCGAATGACGATGTCGGAGGCTTCTGCGAGTGGATGTAGCGACTGCCTGGAAATGAAGAGCTTGCCCGCCGCTTGTTTGAAGAGCAAACGCGTTAGCGTTGCCGATGTTCGATGGCTTTCTTTCCGTCATCGGGTCGCTTGTGTTGTGCCCGTGCTGTTGCTTTGCCATTATTTTTCATTCATCACTGTCGTTGTTTCGGCCTCATTATATTTCGACCCTGGATCTTTCAATCGACGAACAAGGTGGCTGCTTGCTCAATCGCATAAATTTCCACACATCGCCGCTTTGGTTGTTGAAAGCGATGAAGGCGACGCACTCTCTCTCTCTCCCCTTCTCTTGTTTCTTTGCATCCAATGTCTTCATTGTCACCACGGCCATTGTCACCATCGCTGCCACTGCACATGCATCCTTTGCATTTCCCTGATGTCCCCTGCTGTGCATAGTACCATACAGAGGACGCCTCGCATTGCGCAGCAATCGCCGTCGAATTTCGTTGGTCTGGGTCGACTTGTTCTTCTTCTTCTTGTTCTCTCTAGGCTTCCATCCCTTCTGTGCTTTCCGTATTGTAATTCAGCAGCTTCTCGATCAGGTCGACATGCGTCAGCATCATACGGCGGCAGCAGTATCTCTTCAGACCAAGCTCATCCAGCGCGTCACTGTTGGTGCGTCGCGAAATCGTTCGCCGGTTGTTGTTCCGAGTTCAGGTGAGCGATGTTTTTGTGGTAGTGTGCATGCGGTGGAGTGCCATGATTCCCATTGTGTTGCAGGCACGGAGGGAGGATGGCACAGAGTTGAGTTGCGTTGAGTTAGGTGAGTAGAGTGGATCAGTTGAAGAGTGTTGCAGTTCGGTGTGCGAGCGTGTCAAGAGAGAATCGATAAATGAATAATTGAATGAATGAGGTAAGAGACTGACAAACGAGTGACTCGCAGTTGGATGCCGTTGCGAGGAACGCTCATACACAACAAACACCGCGCATGATCTGCACTTCATAGCACGTACCCTTCTGAGAAGTCAGCCTGCAGCAGACTCAGGTAGGTCTCCCATTTGTTCCCGATCACTTTTCCGCACGTGAAGCATCGAACTGGAATGATCATGTTGACTGCGTTGTGTGTGCGTGTTGGTCTTGTCTTGGCTCGGCTCGGCAGGATACGAGTAGGATCAACGACTCCACTTATATGTCTCTTTGAAAGGGAGGACGGATCGGAGCGATGAAGACGAGGAAGAGAGGTCTTGATGCTGTTCGTTGCGTTCGATGATGTGATGGATGATGTGATCGCTGATGTGATGGATACTCCACGAGCACACAAAAGCAAGGGGTCTCCACCACAATCACCACCGCCCACGCGGCAACACCCAAACCGCGTTGCTTGCCATTTGGCGCCGTCGTGTTGTTCCATTGTCGGTGCTTCGATTTGTTGGTTTGTGTTTCGGCAACGAGACATCGTACAGGAGGAAGGACGGGCACGGCATGATCGATGGGCAGGACGACTCATTCGATCAGAACTAGAGGACACGGCAAAGGTATCTTTCGTGGTGGAGACAAGAATGTCCAACTCGCAGATCGCATCGATCTTGCGCAACATGACTCCCTTCGTCTCACGCCAGATAAGAGGAAGAGATTGACAACTGCGGCATTGTACTATTATCGTAACATTACTCTCCTGTAAGCCTATATAGTTGTGCGCTTGTGTATGGGACGTGTGTTGCTGTGCTCTCGATCTCCTCGTCTGCAAGTTCACAACATGCCACACAACATGCTGACACAACACAACAATCGACCCACCCTTCCCCCATTGGCGCCGTGCGTCTGGTATCCAACTGCGGGTACGAGTATTGATCCACGATCAAGCGAGCGGCAGATCGACGACCTCTCTCACGGGGTTGATAGTGGATGCATGGCTGGCTGATGAATCAATTGGTGACCCTGGTTCTTGTTCGTTGACTCCGCTATATTCCGGCGCAGCAGGCAGCTCCATCTTGTCAGTCGCGGCTATTTCGAGCGCAGCGTCAATGACCTTTACTTCGTCACCCACCACGGAGTTGGTGAGACTTGCGCCTGAAATGATGCTGGTCCGGGTGCCGATGGAATGCAACGTGGGTAGCGATGAGTTGTTGGAGGACGTGGGTTGGTACTTGTTCGAGTCTGCTGCTACCCTCGACAGCAACGATGCCGAGTTCGCGCCGGAGGTGCCGGCTGAGCCGGATGCTGAATCCAGCCCCGTGATGTGAACCTGGCCTCCGCCGAGGTTGGAACGCGCATTCGAAGGTCTCTTGTCATCCCAATACGTCGCGATGAGCTTGGGTAGCATCACCAAAAAGATGCTTGCGGCCGCGGTCAGAGTCAGCATGCTTGACAATCCGACGTACGTGCCATCTGTGGACACGTCCTCCAAGATGACAAAGACGGGGATGGAGACGAGGATGATCTCCATGTGGGCGAAGATGAGGACGAAGATCCAGTAAGCCTCGGAGTACGCGTTGTCGACGTCCTTGGTCTTCCAGGCCATGACGCCCGTGAGACCAACAGGCACAAGGATGACGGCCACCAACGCGGAGGCATAGTCGACAGGATGATCGCAAGTGCAGTCGCCATGCGATTCGCCGGTGGATTGGTTGACAATGTCTCTCTCCCACGTCAACGGGTCCGCGATTGTCCACGCAGTGAGGATGGCAAATGCTGTCGTCATCAGCACAGCAATAGGCCAGGCAACGTGCACTACATCGATCTTCCGTCTTGTGAATGACAGCACGCGGTTCACCCGCCAGAGCTTTGCGAAGAGCGCCCCGTATATGATGATGAATCCACTGGAAACGAGCCAGGGCGTGGCGACGCAGAGGTTGGATAGAGTGTCCTGACTCACTCCGCGATTTTCGTCAAAGCCCATCGTGATCGCCCCCGTCGCAACCAAAGAAGCTCCGAAGAAGAGCATGTACAGGAAGAGCGGTTGCGACGCCCGGACCACCTTGTGGCTGCGATACACAAATACCCAGATGGCTGATCCCACGGCTGTTGCATACACCATGCCAGCTAACGCGAAGCCAGCGATGCGAGGTCCTGGTGTGCCAAAAGCAAAGCATGGGAGAAGCAATTCGTGATGCCACATTGTGGTTTGGTTTGATTTGGAGTGTCAGTCGTACGTGCGAGCATTGTATTGTGAATGTTGGAATGAATCAATGTCATGAAATGCAAAGCTCAGATGATGTGACAGCGCATTGTGCGAGAACGAACACGAGCGCGGGCGCGATGTCCATACATACGGATGTATATGCGAGATCATCAACCGACGTGAACGATGGCTGAGACACGGCACAAAGAAAATGACGCCAAGTTGCTTTGTGACATCAAATGCAGAAGAGATAGATTGCTCCCAATCCTCGCACGAGTAGACAGGCATCAGAAATGGCACCACTTTGAGTCTACAACATAGCGAAGCAAAGTGTTGGACGTACCGTCACTCAAGTAGTTCTGCTCTGGCACGGTCCTCAGCAGTTTGGGCTGATTGGTCGTGCCATCGGCGTACGTGTATGGCTGGAGCTCAATCCATGTCCATGCTCCTGTCTCCCTTGCTGGGAAGTATATGTGGGTCGGGGCAAATTCGACAGAGATCGGTGAGTCAGCATCTCTCTCAATCGATACCGATTCCAAGATCTCGCTCGGTAAAAGGTTGATGACAACCCACGGAATGTTCTCATGATCGCGAACATAGCCGGTGCTCCTCTGGCTGACCCTCAAGTCAGTGTCTTGGTTGGAGTTTTTGGCATTTGATGCCTCATCGAGGATGGTTGGCTTGTGGAAGGAAACGTATCCGGAGGCACCATAGAACCGCGCGTCGCGGACTTTCTGGGCGTGGAGCAGGCTGGACACATTGATTTCGACATTGACATCGTCGTTGCCTGCTGTGTTCGCTGGTATTGGTGTCAGCGGTGTGAAGAATTCGGGTGACAGGCCCGCTCTGTATCTTTGCTTTGCCGGCCAGGGCTCGGTTGGATCCCCAGTGTGATTGTTCAAGAAGAAGTCTGAGATATAGTTGGTGTACTCTTCAACTCGCTGTTCAAACTGAGGCATCAAATTGGCCTCCTCGTAGTATGCCAAGCATCCTCCCATGCCAAGTGATATGGTGGCATCAAAGAGCAATGAGCCACCGAGTTCTGGTTCGTTGGTGGCAAAGTAATTTTCGTCACCCATGAAGTACCCAGGTTCGTTGGGGTCCTGGATCGGATTATTGCGATTGGCCTCGTTGATGATATCGAGCGCTGCAGTTTTGTCGCCGTCATACCCACGCCATCTTAGACTAAAGGTGGCGTCTTCGGAAACGGCTGGGAAGAACCAGGTGCCGCCCACCAGCAGTTGGTTGACGTTGTCGGTGGTATCGAAGAAGTTGTCAGGCCCGAGATCGCCCCAGAAGACCCAAAAGTACTGTGTCTCTCCATTCTCGATGGCATTGCGATTGTTCATCCCCAACAATTCTGCTGCGTCTGCAATCTCTTCCATCTCTCCCGACAGCGTGTTACTCATGGCGACGACGATCGTGCGGTAGCCACTCTCCTTTACCTCTCTCAAGGCATCGACGACCTCTCGTGTTTTGACGCCACTCGAGTACCCGAAGGCATTCCAGGACACCTTTTCGCGAGGCTTCGTGTCCTGCTTCGTCGACAGTTCATCCTGATCGAGTGCCAGCGTGAAGATCTCCCGACGTTGCGTTCCCGACTCGGTGAGGCTGTGCACCAGGCTGATGAAGTCTGTCCTATTCCAATGCTCCAGGAAGGACATGAGCACATCGAGCGAAGCGTAAACGTCCGGCATGACCATGGAGGTGAAGGGTCCCTTCTCCTGGGACGCCACGCCCTCGTTGTACGCGCGGGACACGACTTGCGGGATCTGGGCAGAGGTTGCTATCGACTGCAGCTCCAAGGCGGGCCCGTCATTGTAGGGACCGACCAAACCACATGGAAAGTCTCGGCCACTAGAAACTAGTGCTTGCGCCGCGGCGTGCCCCACAGTTCCGGTGTCAATCGCACGGCTGTTGTTCGTGTCGAACTTGACTGGACAATCATGGTACAGGATGAGCTCCGGCACCAGGTTGGAGTCCCTCTCGTTGAAGGCGCGGGTGGCAATCACCGACGACACCAGCTGGTTGTAGCCTGGGTTGTCTTCACCTTGTGCATTGAAGAATGGCCTTGCCGCCACCTTTGTGTTGTTGTTGGTGTTGATCGTGGTGAACGGCATGAAGCTGTAGATGGAGCACTTGTAGTCGTTCGCGGATGATATTCTCGTGGGTGCTTGCTTCGTGGTGGATGCCTCAACATCCAGTGCTTGCGCGAATGGCCATGAACCGTATCGATGCAGAGCACGTGGCTTCTCATCCGCAAGCAACATCACCGCGATCACGGCGATTGTGCAGGCAAATCTTCGCATCGCCATCGTCGACTTCTTCATCTGCATGCGGTTCCGGTTCTTGCTGCTGGCCTCGCCCCTTGTCGTCGCGGTGTTGGTTCCCGCAAGTGATGATGCTCGTGATGACGATCAGGATGATGGAAGCGATGGCAGTGTTCTGTGGAGTGGTGGGTGCGAAAGACAGTGAATGATCTTTGAGCAATGGCTTTGAACGTCGTTTGTGGATGATGGTTGGCACGTTCTGTACGTACTCCAGTGCATGAATGGCGCGAGCAAGAGCAGTGCTGCTGTTCGCATGAATGACAGTACGCCTCCTCTTTGAGGAGGCGTTGTGCCATGCGCCCATGGAGGGGTGTTCGTTCTTCCATAGCATTCGCATAGCGTAGTCGCAGTGATCGAGCCAAGAGAGATACGAGTACGAACCGTTGCTCGTTGGGGAGAAGACACAACTATTGTTATCGTTAGGCATTTTCTGCGATGTGCAGGACGTATGTTACCAAGCGATACGTATTATACTATGCGTGCGTTAGCTGCCACCAAGCACGCAATAGCGCTCAGCATCAGTGTCAGCCCCCAAGCATGTGACCAATCGATCCCCTTGCAGTGGCGAGATGCGGTGCATATGCGTACTATAATAGTAAATACGAATACCATCCATTGATGGACAGCTTCGCCAGAGGCTTATTCCCGGCCTCAGCAATTGGACCTCACCCTGGAAAGGCACCGAAGACTCTGCAGGCAGCCAGCCAGCCCTAATGGACATCCATCACTGCTTCATTTCCCACTCTGAGGTCGCACAGAAGCGAAAGCGCTCCCGCAGAAATGATCGCCTGACATGCACCTCCTTGGACCCACGAGCACACAGGAGCTCCAGCCACGACGATCGTATCCTGAATCGGTGTTCACTCAAACATCCACTGCAGATCGAGCCACACTTGGAAAGTACGATCACTCTCTGAGCCATACCCAGTGCTGCCTTGCTACCTCATCCCCTGAATGGGCAAAATCGCAATCATGCCAAAGGCGCCCAGGCAGACAAGTGCGCACGAACAGAGTCGGCCTCAACCCGAGATTTTCCGACACACGCGCGTGCATGATTGACGCGCTGCCGCTGCCACACTGTCAAGTTTGACCCTTATCCCATCAAACAGGTATCTTTGGCAGCCAATGCTGCACAGAACAGCCGGACAGTACTCACAAGCTTCCTCTCATGCATCTCCGACTGCTCCATAGAGTAAATACAATAGGCAATACTGTCTCGAGCGCAAAGTTACAATACTGTGGAGCATGTTGGAACATGACGAATATTCAGATTCGTGTATGACCCGGTAGGGGTCACAGTTGCGCAAATGACTGCTCACACATATTTGTTTGTCCAGAACTCCTTCTCACGATCAAATGTTCCAAACCCGAAAACGGAAATTTACAGCAGAATCCTCGAATATGACGAAAGAATCTCGGAATCTTCAGAAACAAATAATCTACGAGCCGAGAGGAATCTAACGTCAGCGGGAACGTGAGGAGCAGAGCATGAACGTCAGCAGAGGAGCAAGACCAGATATATATGGATGAGAGGAACCACTTAGGTAAGACGTCAGGATTAGAGACTGACGCAATCGAGTTCCTGAATCTCTGTCTGACACAACCAAGACCAAATAAGACAACAACACGACGAACTGCGGGAAACTGGCGCAGGTCGAGGATTCACATCGCGGTGGATCGTTAGGAATTAGGAAATGATCTGACTCAATAGGAGTCAGAACTACACGAGTTTGCAGGGCAACTGGAGATTGACATGAGTTGACTTTTGACAGACAAGTCGAGCTCATAAATCGCAGAGAAAGAGGAATCACCAACCTACAAACCCGGGATAACAGAACAACTAACTTAGTGAACCAATTGTAGCCCCACCCGGTCTACATGAGCAACAGGATTGAGACCTGTTTCAACAGGAGCAGTGGTGTGCAAAACGCCATGAAGCATGTGACTTTTCTCGACCTCTGCTCGTGTTGCGTCATCTCGTCTTGTTGAGGGAATGTCACAGGAGGATCAGCTCTCTACCAGACGCATCTATCTCCAGGTACGAGAAGGAGCACTTCTGTGTCGGGAGCTGTTTGTCTTTGTGATGCGTGGTATGGTAACGTGGCATGGCAACTTGACATGGTAACGTGACATGGAACTCCATGTTCCGGCTTCTCCTACCCTTGGTCATTGACAAGTTCGGATTGTGTGGGCGCGTGTGTGGCAACAGAGGAGGACCACGGTTCGTTGGGTGACCATTCCCGCAAACATACCCCAAGTGATCATGTTTTGGTGCCCCCAAAACACGCGGCAGGACTGTGTCGCCAAACAATCCCGTGTTGCAAAATCGAGGGCGCCTTCTTCCTCGGCCACAACGCCCAAGAGCGACACCGACACACAGAGGCGCCATAAAACGCAATACTTTGATGCACATGTGCTCGCTGTGTGACCACACATTCCAGCACAGGAAGAGGAAGGATATCCCTGGTGAGATTTTCGCGTCTCAGAACACATGGCCGAGGAACCGTGCCCCGAGACGCGTGGACTCCACCGGGATCTGGGTTCCTTCCTCGTTTCTCCATCCCTTCTCTGCCTGTTGTTCTTCTGAGGTTGTTTCCTGTGCTTTCTGCTGCTGGGATCAAATAGGATCCTTCACACAGTATGCAACTATCTTACTATACATCACGGATCTATAAAATAGTAGCTTACATTTCCATCGACGCAACTGCACCGTATTATAGTGCATCATTGTATGTACAACGTTGCTGTTTGTGGCGGTTTCCTAAACTTACGTCTCGAAATCAAGAGACCGAGGAAGATGACATCCGATGAAAGAAGCACAACAAACATTCACAGATGAACAGGGGGCGGAGAAAGGGGGGGGACGAGAAACGAAGAAGGAACCCAATAATTGCGGCGGTGTTCTCGTCCGCTCCCGTGATTTGGACCACACAAATGCATCACAATACGTGGAGAATGGGGCCATGTGTGTTGAGGCACGATCCTCCTGGGCAATGGGTTGCAGGGTGCGAAAAATCTCGGTGAGGATGTGGCCTATTCCCTGTATGTCAACAACCAGCTGCTCTCTGTCTGGTCTGCCTCTCCAATTCGCTTGCGTACCCAAGGGGACACCGCGCCATTGTGAGAAAACATACTACCTGAAGCCAAAAGGCAAGCCAAGTGGCTCTCAGCATCATGACAAAGCACAACAAGGGGGAGAGCGGCTGTCCCTGTTGCATGTTGTGTCGACCGTGATTTCGATCAGAACAAGTTTGAAGCCTGAGCTATGGCACTACATGGGCCACTCCAGTGTCCACCTGCACCCACACAACGAATTCTCAACAGCAACGGCAGTTCCTGTTTCTTCCACAAACTCGACATCAAACAAAGATGCCGTGAGACGCTGTGAACTCAATTTCCTCCGGCCCATCTTCTTCCAGCCCACCCCAGATCAGCGCAGCGTGCTCACAGAATCACTTCAAGCCACGAGCACAGACATCAATCTTGCGCGAAACAACCATTACTACTGCAGATACCGTGACCGGCATTCCCACCATGAGTATCTTCTCTGCCGACGAGTGGCAGCAACTGGATGAGTATTCAACACTTTGCACGGATGACGATGAGTTCCTCGCGGCGAGCTGTTCTTTGTTAGAATCCTGCTTTCCATGTCATGGCGAGCAAAATATTCGCACGCTTGGCAATGAGATTGTTGAAGCCAGATCAGACCTCGGCTCAGACACCAGCAGCGGCTGCAACTGTGACTTCAGCAGCAGCACTCTCCTTGACGATGATGGCAAGGTGAGTACTTGCGCAATGGCGATGATTCTCCGTAGCCCATGATGACGACTACGACCGCGGAGATACCTACTAGAATATTCTATAATAGTTCGAATGAAGTTGCAACCGGAACGCCAACAGTGAACCAAACCGCATGTTGATATAGCTCACAATCCATCGTCGTCTCTCTCGTCATGCTCAGATCGGGAAACCGAACGAGGATACTGACCACAGCAATCCTGCTTGCGCGGCCGCATTTGCGAACGCCGTGATAGGAACAGATGCGCAGCAAACCACAAGATTGACCAACGATGACATCTTGAACACATTTAAGGCCCCCGATATCATCGCGCAAGAGCTGCACGCGATGTCACCCGCAGAACGCAAGCACATACATGAGGACATCACCGGGAGCTCCGCTCCCTGCGAGGAGATCCCCGAGTTCCTGAGCGCCAAGCTCGACGACATGGAGATGGAGCTGGTCATGACGACCAGCAACAGGACTGCATACGACATCGCCAAGCAGACGAATCAAGCCTACATCGAAGACAAGGACCTGCGCCTCAAGTTCCTGCGCTGCACCTCCTTCGACTCGTACAAAGCCGCGATCCGATTGATCGCCTGGTGCGATGCCAAGCTGCACTTGTTCGGTCCGCATGTGCTAGGCAGAGACGTGCTGCTGTCCGATCTGTGCCCAGGAGCGGTCGCTCTGCTGGAAGCTGGGAATGTACAACCGCTTCCATGCAAGGATGCGCATGGAAGTCGCGTAATCGTAGCGACAGAGTTCGTCCCGAGCATGTTCGACACCTTGGCAAATGCCCGGGCCCTGTTTTACGCAGCCATGACGGTTGTAGAAGACGTCGACGCACAGAAGAACGGAGTAGTGATGGTGCATGCACTGGACAAGATGATGCCGAATGTAACATCAAAACAACGGCTGAACATGTGCATTTGCGCGCAGACCACCACGACCACGCCGGTGAACGTGAAGAGGATGTACTTCCTATCAGACGATACGAAGGACATGAGGGCCATGGTAGACATTTTTCAGCTCTCGCTGGCCCATCATACTCGCCACCGATTCAAGCCATTCTTCGGTACGCTGGCTGGTAACATCAAGAGCCTCTCTTCGCACGGCGTGTCACCTCAGGTCCTGCCATTCGATGACAGGGGGATGCTCAAAATGGCGGGGGCCAGCGCTTGGATCATGCATCGCAGAGCGCTGGAAGCCTACCGGACCGCAATGGCAACACAGATGAGAAACGGGAATGGCATCTCTGGCGCTCACGATCATCCTGAGCGCAACGATGTCAGCCATGCGTCATCGATGCGAGTCGTCCAAGATGCTGAAGAAGAGGAAGACAAGAATGCCGCTGTGGATCTCCAATCGTCAGACCGATGCGCAGACATCCCAGCAGCTGCAGTCGTGCGTAATGGCAGGTCGCCAACTCTGTCACTCCCACCAAAACAGAGGTCAATGCCGCCATCACCACAGCAGCTTTCTTCATCGCTGCCACTCACGGTGGTTGATCCTATTGAAAGCGACAGCATTCGTCCAAGTTGCAGTCCAACTGAGGTTGACATTCTGATGGGACGTGGAAGGCCGTTTCAAGAGCACCCCGGCAATCAGTACATGAAGGCAGTCATTGCTGATATGTTCGACGAGTACGACAAAGCGCCAAGGTGGGCCAAGCTGAACGTCGCTGAGAAGCTGGTGCACAAGATGCAGGAGCGAAAGAGCCGCTTCCTCAAGAAGTGCAAGGAGACAGGCTGTTGGATCGAGGTCACCTTCGCGGAAGCACGGGACAAGGCCGCGCATGGCTTCCGCAAGAAGCGCGAGATGGATCTCGTCCAGGCAAGAAGAGATGAGAGACCGCCGCCCACAACCAAGAAACGGAGGAGGCGAGCACCATCGAAATCAAGCAAACCAACCAAGCCCATCTCTCGAAAGAGGCATTTTTGATGCAGGTGTATGATTTAGTACGTATAATATCTATTACGTGTGGAATAGAGGACCAGAGACTTGGCTCGTTGGTCAGATGGAAGCGGAATCACTAATGTTAGTCATCGTGTTGCATATCCACATACCGCAATAGAGAAGTCGCACCTGCAATCGTCTGCACGCATGAGCAGCAGAGATAGACAGGAAAACAGATCCCAGGTTTTCATCTGTTGGTGATGCTCGCGCTTTCGCATGGTTGGACACCAGATTCATAGTCCCGCATCATCAACTTCGTGATATCTATCTGTAGCATAACGTGCGTACGTACCGAAATAACAGGAGTACAAGCGAGTCGTCAGATGCGCACGCGTCTTCGACTGCTTTGAGGCGTGCCCCAAAACATATCGATATCTCGACGGTATCGTACCATATGGTATGCACACATGACACTTCACCAGTGCGAGGCGATCTTGTTTGTTGTGGAGATGATCAAACCATCGCCTCTGAAATTGCCGTTCTTGTCCCAAGTTGCGGAGGTTGTTCTGCTGTTCATGCACCACAGGCAACGCTTTCCATGTTCCTCATGTCTCTGACCGTGCCCAAACTGCGAAAGATCCGTTGGCATTCCGACAAAAAGTGAGTCATCGATGAAACGCGCGTCCTCACCTTGACGATTCAGCATGAGGATGGGATGGTGCACGCTCAAGTGGACCAGAGTAGAGTTTGCACGCGGCGGAGCATGGTCGGGTGGGCGACTCATGGTGCGAGCACAAAGCTTGATGTTCCCCGATGGAGACTTTCGAACCATGTATCTCCCGTCGCTGCCCACAGCGAATTCTTCCCAACGATCCAACAATAGGTCTATTCATCCACGATGATTGCTGGAGACTCGCTTCGAGGGGAGGTTTCAGCGTTAGCATTGGAGTGGATATCGGGCTCGACATCGGGACTGGCCGTATCACCGTGGGTGTTTTGGCCATTGGTGCCGTTGGAATCCTCACTGACTACGGCATTCACCTGCGACTGCGACCGTGGCTGCGCTTGCACCCCATCCACCAAGGTGCTCAACCAGGGTTCATCATCAGTGTCATCATGTTCCCCGACCCCACCATTGTTGTCGCCGTGAAAATCTAACGATCCATCCAGTTCCAGTTGGAGCGAAGCATCGCTGGCTCTTTCTTCAAGACCTTGCCGTCGGCGTTCCCACAGATACATCAGCAGGCCTACGGAGGCGGATTGGAATACGAAGATGGCGCTGATGCCAATCATCGCACACGTTAAGAATCAGTGCTTCAGAACGTACTGGTATGGCTTCAGCTCTCTTCCAATACAGACGTGCCCTGCGCTGACTTGCACATCGTCATTGTAGAGAGCGTCGTCATGCAACGGTGTCCATTCTATCCACGCAGCTGGAGAGCTCGTGCGCTGTGTTCGTTGCCGCCTTTTCGTTCTGCTCACCAACCAAACAATGATGGACCGTGACGGATGCTGCTTTCGTTCCATGACGTAATGATACGACGGGATCACGATGGTGCGAGTTTCCGGGATAGCACCGACGAGAAACGGCACCAGTAGCGTCCATTTTCGAATCAGCGATATCCAGTCACTTTCGTGCAGGCATTGCGTGGATAGCACAGATATTGCAAGGGCCGTCCCATTTGCGGATTGCAATGTCACGTGCACGCCGAAGATGCCCAACTCTCGGTTAGTCAGCGATTCTGGAAGCTCCAGCGCGATTTCGATGGCGTACGGTTGGTTTGTCTTCAACGCGGAGCGAGATCGTGGTTTGGGGTGATGACCGTCAAGGTATGGTTCCCATTGCGTGCGCTTGGTGAACAGATCAGCAGTTGCTCAAGGCGATCGTTGCAAGGCACGCCGCTGATCAACTGAAAGATTGGGTATTTGGTTCTGCGGTGGCATCTGAGGTTGTGCTTGGGCTTGAGCTTGAGCTTGCCCATGCGATGGTGGTGGTGATGAGTGGGAGACTGTCTCCTGTTGCGACTCGACGCCAGCTTCATGACTGCTCTCGCTGCTGCTGCTGCTGTCATGATTGATGGCTATATTCGTCTCATGTTGTTTGCATTCTTGTAGCCCCTCTTCTCCATTTGGTGCTTTCCGTCCTCCCTCATCCGCACTCACATCTGTTTCTGCTACTGCTCCAGCCACCATTGTTGCACGAGATGATGTTCAGTTGGATGGATGGACATCTCAGTGTAATCGAAGTTGAGCGACATCATGATGTCGTGGGATGGCATCACAATGATGTGGAACAGTCCGTAGGACGACACGGATGTGGAGAGGATCACCACGACTATGCTCCAGCAGATGACGAGCTTTTGCAACAAGGGAATGAAGCCCATGAATCCATCTGCGCTGGTTCTGCTGTCATTATTGTTGCCATTGCCGTTTGCACGGTGGTTGCCATCTCCGTCTGTTGCATTGTGCACGGAAGATGAGCGATGCAAGATGCTGGAGTTTCCATTGCTCATCGCGATGGCTGTCGTTGCCCATGATGGCACGGGCAGCCCGTACGCAGACGAGAGCAACAGCACATCAGACGCAGTCGAAGCAAGGCGGTGAACAATGTGTTGGTTTTGGGAGGTGTCGGCCATGATGGGATAATGAGCCTCGTGATCTTGGTGGCGCCGATATCGCTTCTGATACGAATGGAGTCGAGTAGAGCAGAGTAGGTCCTTGCGCTTACATCTGCATTTCCACCTGCGCTTCCACGTCCAAGGATGCTTGCGCTTGCTCGTCGCAATCAGTATCATCCACGACAACATTCCTTCTATGCTCTGCTTTGCTGCGTCCAACCCTCCTCTTGCTGGTCCGAAACAATCATTGCCGCAAGGTGCTTCCTCTTGTTGTGTCGTCTTCCTCCTTTGATTTTTGGTAGCGACGTGGTGTTGGGATTGTTGGGATTGTTGGCATACATACGTTGGCCATCGGTTGGTTCTTTCTCTTCATTCTTGGTCGGATGGAGGAAAATGATGTTGCTTACCTCTTCTGTAATTTCACGCTTGCATCGAGCACCTCCAAATCTGGGCGAAGTACGACTACGGATTGCCTTGTGTCTCCAAAGACGTACACTTTGTGAGTGTTGGTAGTCGCAAGGCACATAATTTCACAACTAGCCTCGCTCATCCTGATCTCAAGTGGCGATTACGAACGGCATGGAGTATTGGCGAGACAGACTCAGCGGACTTTAGTCCTGTGAAACTACTGACTAAATGCATGTTTCACAGAACTCGTTATGAAATTATGACTGATCTCCCAGAGGCGTTCAAAATCGGAACAACAAATTCATACTTCTCCGATCGGTCGAGATTTGTGTGCGACATGGGATTGGGACAGTATTTAACGGAGAAGGGTTATATTGGGATATGCGGTAAAATATTTACTTGTTGCTCCCAATTCTTCTTCCCGAGTGTTGCAGGCTCGCAAGCACGTCATCCAGAACCTCATTCTTGTCTGAATGGTGTCGCATTGGTACGTCATCATGTGACGTCATCTGTTCGAACTGTTGCTCAATGAGATACCTTCATATTGGTACCATATCTTCGATCAATTTGTCTCAGTTCTGTTCGTGGTGATCATGTGTTGATGCGAGCTTCGTGTGCAGACAACAGCGCAGCTCGTCGCGGCCTACGAGTCATCATTTTGGGAGTCCCTGATGTGCATCATCATCGCAATTACAGCATTATAATCCATACTGAGTAGATTACACAACTACCTACCACCACTATCAAGGTGCTCCATCTTACTGGGATCATCGCATTCTCTTTATGTTCATTCAAGCTTCTTGTGTGCATCAAATTAGTGTTTGCTTTGCGTTGCACGCTGGAACTTGCTCGTTTCGTTCCGTCTTATTGTCATTGACAGTCTCCATAATGCACCTTGCCAATTCCTCAGTGTATAGCTTTGGACGAGAGCCCTTCATGCACTTCATGTCACAAGTCTCATCATGACAATGGAATTGGTGGTACGCAAGAAGAGGGAAGTCTCATCTGCAGACGAGCGGATTCAGATCGTGGTGATGATCTTGCTGTCGCAAGTCCATGGCCGTTGCAAGGACGGGTTGCTCGATCATCTGGAGGCATGCTACAGCACCACAGCCCAGAAAATGATGATCAACGTGAGAAAGGCTGTGGCCAGCAACTTTCAATCATCTTGGAGCTTGCTGCCACAGTGCCATGAATGTCATGGTGTGTGCAAATGAGGCCGAGAAGACAAATATTCACTCAATCCAGTATGTTCAGTAGTTGTGCTTAAATTTAGTCTATCTATTTCACTATCCAACTGTTCTGGATGTTTGAGCGGGGTTGAAGATTGAATCAATACCAGTGGAATGGGGTCCCACCCACGATTTATACTTCCCATACGATCCTCCAGATCACATTCAATGCGCTCATGATAACACCAGTTGCAGAGTATTGGTCCCTTTTGGACGGTAGTTTGCTCCATATTGCTTGCTGTTGGGAGAAACGTCGATTGCATATTTAGAGATAGGTAGGATTTTTCTCTCTCCGATCCGTCTCCAACGTCACGCAGAATGGATGGTACTGTACGTTGTGAAACACCAACCACGACGCATTGGGGGGCATTATGGGCTGTGTGTTGTTGTGATGGAATGTTTGCGTTGCTTGAATAATCACTAAGTGCCTTGTATGTTGTTCCGTGTGTCCATTCGGTATCATTCTGGGTAATCTCCAAGTCCTCCGACAGCAAAACCGTTTGAGGACACCAAACGCCACACAACAAGACGTCAATGGAGAAACACAACAACACTCCACAAGCACTCCACAAGCACCGTCGAACGGCATCAACGCCACTACAACAACCATCAGTCCAATACAATATCCAAGCACATAGGCGAAACCGCCAAGGAAAGATTGGTGGATGGATCAGAGGGGGCTACCAGAGCGGTTGATTTGATGCCATGGCAGGCCCATGTGCAAAGGACACGATTTGGAGGCAAATCTGCTTGGTGGATATGGGCTCTGTATGGAATAAGCAGACCATGGCAACGATTATAGATGGGCAAGACGCATCCAGGAGGGTAAGGCAAAGGTGCCCACGAAGTTTGTGGCTTGGGGATGGTCTGGAAGGTGGCACCAGGAAGAAACAAGTGGAGAGCAAGAGTTTGTTGGTGGATGGTAGTGCACGCATCCTGTGACTTTGGCAGTGATGGGTGTCATGCACAAATCACCTAAAATGGTCAAGCCACCCATGCAAGATGTGTTCAGACTGAACTCAGGGGTTGGTGGATGAAGCAGCAGAATGTTTTATTTTCTGGAAGAGGCTGCATCCAGGAATGCACACCAAAGGGTCGTTTTTGGTGGTCGCAACAGCAGCAGAATGGCATCATCATACAGAGGTGTACCCTTGGAGGCATGAATGTCCAGCTCATTCTGCATGCATCAGTGTGTCACCAGAGACTGTGTAATAACACACGAGGGGCACGTGGAGGGGCTGCAATGGTTGTAGGTATGGACAAGATATGGATCCAAGTATGAATTGTGCACAGATCGGAAACAGTTTTCAAAATTGTTGGGTTTCAGTTTGGGGAGGCTTTGGGGTTGCAAGGTGGAAATAGCATTCTGTCCTTCATGGAGTAGATGTGGTGCACAGATTGTGGAAATGGCAGGACAATGATCATGATCATGGATGCTGAAGGGAGGGCAGCATGTTGGCATCCAGATTGTTGTTGAATCCATGACACAACAGACAGCAAGACAAAATGATGTACAAAAAGGTTGACATACATTTAACTTCGATATTCAGAATCGCTGATGGTCAGGTGTCTGAATGCATTACTTATTTCTAATCGTAAACAATGTGATGTTGAGATATAGCATCAAGATCAGTCATTTGGATGGTTTTGGTTGTGTTCCAGAATAGTCTACTTTAACACCACTCACCACCCACAAAACTCTACAATTGGTGTTATCGTTCGCTTTTTTTTTTGCGATCTGCAGGTTCTATGTGTGTTGTGTTCTCTATCTACTCGTCTACGAGTGCACAACATGCCACACAACATGCTGATACAACGCACCAATTGACCCACCCCTCATTGGCGTCGTGCGTTTGGCATCCAACTGCGAGTACGAGTATTGATCCACGATCAAGCGGACGGCAGATCGACGACCTCACCCATGGGGTTGATAGTGGATGCATGGCCGGCTGGTGAATCAATTGGTGGCCCTGGTACTTGTCCGTTGGCCGCACCATATTCTGGCGCAGCAGGCAGCTCCATCTTGTCCGTCACGGCTATTTCGGGTGCAGCGATGATGACTTTGTCTTCACCCACCGCGGAGTTGGCGAGACTTGCGCCTGGATTGACGTTGGTCCGGGTGCTGGCGGAATACTGTGCGGGTAGCGACTTGGGTTGGTACTTGTTCGAGTCCGCTGCTACCCTCGACAGCAACGACGCCGAGTTCGCGCCGGAGGTGCCGGTTGGGCCGGATGCTGGATTCAGCCCCGTGATGTGAACTTGCCCTCCGCCGAGATTGGAACGCGCATTCGAAGGTCTCTTGTCATCCCAATACATCGCGATGAACTTGGGTAGCATCACCAAAAAGATGCTTGCGGCCGCGGTCAGAGTCAGCATGCTTGACAATCCGACGTACGTGCCATCTGTGGACACGTCCTCCAAGATGACAAAGACGGGGATGGAGACAAGGATGATCTCCATGTGGGCGAAGATGAGGACGAAGATCCAGTAGGCCTCGGAGTACGCGTTGTCGACGTCCTTGGTCTTCCAGGCCATGAAGCCTGTGAGACCGACAGAGACAAGGATGACAGCTGCCAACGCAGAGGCATAGTCGACAGGATGATCGCAAGTGCAGTCGCCATGCGATTCGCCGGTGGATTGGTTGACAATGTCTCTCTCCCACGTCAACGGGTCCGCGATTGTCCACGCGGTGAGGATGGCAAATGCCGTCGTCATCAGCATAGCAATAGGCCAGGCAACGTGCCGCACATCGATCTTCCGTCTTGTGAATGACAGCACGCGGTTCACCCGCCAGAGCTTTGCGAAGAGCGCCCCGTATATGATGATGAATCCACTGGAAACGAGCCAGGGTGTGGCGACGCAGAGGTTGGATAGAGTGTCCTGACTCACTCCGCGATTTTCGTCGAAGCCTATCGTGATCGCTCCCGACGCAACCAGCGAAGCTCCGAAGAAGAGCATGTACAGGAAGAGTGGTTGCGATGCCCGGATCACCTTGTGGCTGCGATACACAAATACCCAGATGGCTGATCCCACGGCTGTTGCATACACCATGCCAGCTAACGCGAAGCCAGCGATGCGAGGTCCTGGTGTGCCAAAAGCAAAGCATGGGAGGAGCAATTCGTGATGCCACATTGGGGTTTGATTTGATTTGGAGTGTCAGTCGTACGTGCGAGCATTGTATTGTGAATGTCGGAATGGATCAATGCCATGAAATGCAAAGCACATATGATGTGACAGCGCATTGTGCGAGAACGAACACGAGCGCGGGCGCGATGTCCATACATGCGGGTGTGTGTGCGGGGGGCGCCAACGGACGTGAACGATGGCTGAGATACGGCACAAAGAAAATGACGCCAAGTTGCTTTGTGAAATCAAATGCAGAAGAGGTAGATTGCTCCCAATCCTCGCACGAGTAGACAGGCATCAGAAATGGCACCACCTTGAGTCTGCAACACAACGAAGCAAAGTGCTGGACGTACCGTCACTCAAGTAGTTCTGCTCTGGCACGGTCCTCAGCAGTTTGGGCTGATTGGTCGTGCCATCGGCGTACGTGTATGGCTGGAGCTCAATCCATGTCCATGCTCCTGTCTCCCTTGCTGGGAAGTACATGTGGGTCGGGGCAAATTCGACAGAGATCGGTGAGTCGGTATCTCTCTCAATCGATACCGATTGCAAGATCTCGCTCGGTAAAAGGTTGATGACGATCCACGGAACATTCTCATGATCGCGAACATAGCCAGTGCTCCTCTGGCTGACCCTCAAGTCAGTGTCTTGGTTGGAGTTTTTGGCATTTGATGCCTCATCGAGGATGGTTGGCTTGTGGAAGGAAACGTATCCGGAGGCACCATAGAACTGAGCGTCGCGGACTTTCTGGGCGTGGAGCAGGCTGGACACATTGACTTGGACACTGAGATCATCGTTGCCTGCTGTGTTCGCTGGTATTGGTGTCAGCGGTGTGAAGAAGTCGGGTGACAGGCCCGCTCTGTATCTTTGCTTTGCCGGCCAGGGCTCGGTTGGATCCCCAGTGTGGTTGTTCAAGAAGAAGTCTGAGATATAGTTGGTGTACTCTTCAACTCGCTGTTCAAACTGAGGCATCAAATTGGCCTCCTCGTAGTATGCCAAGCATCCTCCCATGCCAAGTGATATGGTGGCATCAAAGAGCAATGAGCCACCGAGTTCTGGTTCGTTGGTGGCAAAGTAATTTTCGTCACCCATGAAGTACCCAGGTTCGTTGGGGTCCTGGATCGGATTATTGCGATTGGCCTCGTTGATGATATCGAGCGCTGCAGTTTTGTCGCCGTCATACCCACGCCATCTTAGACTAAAGGTGGCGTCTTCGGAAACGGCTGGGAAGAACCAGGTGCCGCCCACCAGCAGTTGGTTGACGTTGTCGGTGGTATCGAAGAGGTTGTCAGGCTCGAGATCGCCCCAGAAGATCCAGAAGTACTCCGTCTCTCCATTCTCGATGGCATTGCGATTGTTCATCCCCAACACTTCTGCTGCGTCTGCAATCTCTTCCATCTCTCCCGACAGCGCGTTACTCATGGCGACGACGATCGTGCGATAGCCACTCTCCTTTACCTCTCTCAAGGCATCGACGACCTCTCGTGTTTTGACACCACTCGAGTACCCGAAGGCATTCCAGGACACCTTTTCGCGAGGCTTCGTGTCCTGCTTCGTCGACAGTCCATCCTGATCGAGCGCCAGCGTGAAGATCTCCCGACGTTGTATTCCCGACTCGGTGAGGCTGTGCACCAGGCTGATGAAGTCCGTCCTATTCCAATGCTCCAGGAAGGACATGAGCACATCGAGCGAAGCGTAAACGTCCGGCATGACCATGGAGGTGAAGGGTCCCTTCTCCTGGGACGCCACGCCCTCGTTGTACGCGCGGGACACGACTTGCGGGATCTGGGCAGAGGTTGCTATCGACTGCAGCTCCAAGGCGGGCCCGTCATTGTAGGGACCGACCAAACCACATGGAAAGTCTCGGCCGCTGGAAACTAGTGCTTGCGCCGCGGCGTGCCCCACAGTTCCGGTGTCAATCGCACGGCTGTTGTTCGTGTCGAACTTGACTGGACAATCATGGTACAGGATGAGCTCCGGCACCAGGTTGGAGTCCCTCTCGTTGAAGGCGCGGGTGGCAATCACCGACGACACCAGCTGGTTGTAGCCTGGGTTGTCTTCACCTTGTGCATTGAAGAATGGCCTTGCCGCCACCTTTGTGTTGTTGTTGGTGTTGATCGTGGTGAACGGCATGAAGCTGTAGATGGAGCACTTGTAGTCGTTCGCGGATGATATTCTCGTGGGTGCTTGCTTCGTGGTGGATGCCTCAACATCCAGTGCTTGCGCGAATGGCCATGAACCGTATCGATGCAGAGCACGTGGCTTCTCATCCGCAAGCAACATCACCGCGATCACGGCGATTGTGCAGGCAAATCTTCGCATCGCCATCGTTGACTTCTTCATCAGCATGCAGTTCCGGTTCTTGCTGCTGGCCTCGCCCCTTGTCGTCGCGGTGTTGGTTCCCGCAAGTGATGATGCTCGTGATGATGATCAGGATGATGATTGGGATGATGGAAGCGATGGCAGTGTTCTGTGGAGTGGTGGATGCGAAAGACAGTGAATGATCTTTGAGCAATGGCTTTGGACGTCGTTTGTGGATGATGGTTGGCACGTTCTGTACGTACTCCAGTGGAGCATAAGTTGAGTATGGCAGAGATGAACGCAGAGCGTATTGGTAAGTTCTGGGATTGTTATTGTTATTGTTATTGCTCGTGGGTATTGGTGTTGGCAGGTGTGGCATGAATGGTGCGAGCGGGTGCACCGTTGCTGTTCGCGATGATGACATTTCGGCTCCTCTTTGAGGAGGCGTCGCACCATGCGCCATGAAGGGGCGTTCGTTGTTCCACAACATTCGCATCGCGTGGTCGCAGTGATCGAGCTGAGAGAGATGCGAACTGTTGCTCGCAGCAACAAGGACACATCAAACGCCACGATTCGCCGGATGGATGTTCTGTTTCGAAGAGTGTGTTGGTGGAAGCGGTAGTAAGAATATATATTGCACAAATCGGATATAACGGCTGTTTTCCGTTGTTGATAAGGGGCACAATTGAAGTTGGTGCGGTAGCCGTTTGCACGATCGGATTCGCGAGGCTGTGAAGGCACTCAACTTGCGATCAGTCGTGTGCCGTTGCACCACATCCCGACCTGAATCATCGTGTTTGATCCAATCGATTGTTGTTCACGAACCGGACCAACAAGCTGGTGCTAGTCTTCCATGTTCTGCATGACTTGAAGGTAGCGTGTCTACCCAGCAATTACTCCACGCCACAGCACAACAAGTAGTCTCTCAAACTGATTGGTAAGAGCAAGAGTGCTTTGGACGCGCGTTTTACGAACAAACCAACAGCTTTCGCGTACTAGAATACGAGGATGCGATTCACTGACGCGAGCAACAACCAGAAAGGCCATTGCCGCGTGAACACAGAGGAAGGCACAAACACGACCGCTACAAGAATCCAACGAAGACGGCAGCCCTGTTTGGAATCGTTCACCACCTTGTCTCGCTGCTTTATCGCACTCTCTCTCTCTCTCGTTGTTCCGACAATTAGCTCGTTCCTGTGGTAGGTGGTGGGAGGAACATTTGCTCCCACAGGCGAAGCAAACATTGTGCGTTGTTGTTTCCACCTCCCGAAACAGCCTTTGTTGAGTGCGTGATACTGTCTGGAGATGGACGGATGAAACATCACTAGAATAAAACAGGCCGCCATTGATGCGGACGAACCACTCTGCACAGCAAAGCCTAAACAAGGAGCGCGAATTGTTCTCGCCCACAAGCGATAGCGCGCCAGCAAGGGGAGAGCAAAAGTGCTGTGCTGGGATTCGTCCCCGCATTCGCCAGGTCCCAAACACTTGCTTCATCAACGCCAACAAAAGGCGGAGAAGAAAGCGGAACAAGCAGCAACAGAACAAACCACAAACGACGTCTCCATTCGATACGAGCAACTCGCACACGACCAATGATTGTAAAGACGCTCTCAGAATAACCAGTGTCATTCAGTAACCAGGGTGCAGAAGCAACCAACGAAGACGAAACAAGCGCGTACCGCCATAGGTACACTATTTCTCCAAATATTTAATTACTCTCCTCGGGCTTGTCTCCGTCTTTCGCTGGTCTAGTGACCCGTCGTGCCTGGCTCCTTGGGGCTTCCAGTGTCATCGAACAAACACATATAGCCGCTTCACAAAGGCCGCTTAACAGGACCAACGGAGAATCATGAGGCAGAGCGCTGTGCCAGCAAAGTCGCCCACAGGGACAACACGCATAGCTTGTACCAGCCGAACCGCGCCACCTGCGCAAGAGGAACCTCTCTTTGGCGAAGTTCCCCTCTGTGTTGGCGCTGCTGACCAACAGGCAACAGCCATTTGCCTTTCGCACAAACACAACCACAAATGCAAAACAACACAGGGTTTTTGGGCAGTGTCCGGATGCTAGTGCCAACCTCATCATCGCGACCATCAACAGCATCAGCATCAGCATCAGCAGCGCAGTCATTGTCAACAGCGCTCATACGAAGGCTCTTGCAAGTACTTGGAGCATAGGGAAATAAAACGGGAGAAACGGCTTGAGAGAAGGCAGTGCACCAGTTCGGCAACAATGACTGGAGCAGCCCCAACGAGATTGAGGAAGAGAGGGACGAGGTTGAGAACGATGAGAACCGGAATGACGACCTACCAGCATGCAAGGAAAGTGGCGATAGTCCTCGTGTGCCTCCAGGCAACGTCCCTGCTCCTTGCTCGCGCTCCTGGCAGAACCGGCAGCATCAGCACATCACCACCGTGGCTGGCGTCGGCTACCCTCCAGAGGGAGCAATCCACGACGAAGAACGCGCCATCCAAGATCAGCTCGGCCAACAACTTCACCTGCGAGATGTTCAGCTTCATGCCGTTCACCACTGTCGACACAACAACCAACGAGAAGGTCGCCAACCTGCCCTTCTTCAACGATCTCCGCCATGACAACCCAGGATACAACCAGCTCATCGCGGCCGTGATGGCCCTGGAGGAATTCAACTCCAAATCTACCGCTCTGGTGCCCGACCTCGCGCTCATGCATGATTGCCCCATCCAGCTGGGCTTCGATGAGAAATCCTTCCTTGACTCTGGAACGGTCGGTCACCTCGCCTCGCAGGGGCTCTTCAACGCGGGACGGCCGCCATGCGCCATCGCAGGTCCCTACCACGACGATCCCGCACTCGAGCTGCAGACGCTGGCAACGGCAGCGCAGTTCCCGCACGTCGTCAGCCGGGCTTACAATACCAAGGTCGCCTCCGTCGATGATGGACCTTACACCACGTCCCTCTTCCCCGACCTCTTCGCATCCATGGACGTCGTCACGTCATTCCTCAGGAACTTCAACCGCACCGACTTCGTCAGCCTCATCCACAGCCTGTCGGAACTTGGCATCCAGCGCAGGGAGGCCCTAGGATTGGCCCTCGATCAGGATGGCTTGCCACCGGTTCAAACGGAAAAGGTCACGAAAATCCCGAAAGAAGGACGTGCGTCAAACAGACAGAAACGCACCAAGGTCTCCTGGAATTCATTTGGCTACGACATTGGTGTCAAGACTCGGGAGATCAGAAACGCCATGCAACAAGTCAGGGAGAGCGGCTACCGCACCATCATCGTCGCCATGGATAATCCATCTTCTGGCGAGATGAAGCAGCTGGCGGACGCTGCGCAGGACCTCGGCATGAACAATCGCGACGCTGTGGCCAAAGGCGACACGGACTATCTCTGGATCTTCTGGGGCAAGTTCGATCCCGAGTACATCTACACAGACGATGAAAACATCGCCCAGTTGCTGGCGGGATCCGTGTGGTTCTTCCCCCTCATCTTAGAACACAACGGTTTTCGAAAGGCTTGGGCATCGATGGCTTGGGATGCAGTGAAGGCCCGCGAGCTCCTCGACAGGGTTGATGCCTTGTCCCCCATTCAAGATCCATCACAACCTGGCTATTTCCGAGGCGAGGATGACTACTTCCTCAACAATGTACCAGAGGCAGGTTCGGACTTGCTCTTCGATGCGATCATGTCCATTGGTATCGGGGGCTGCCTCGCCTACTACGACAAGCTTGATGGCTGCAAGCAGTACGAGGCGCGCCGCGAGGAGTTCGTCCCTTACTACCTTGACCATCTCGCCAACAACAGCACCTACATTTCGGAACTCCCAACGCTCGATGACTACAAGGCCGCCTTGTCGCAAGACTTCTTCACGCCGTTGCAAGCACCAGAAGGGGCCTTCAAGATCACCGGCCAGAAGCACAACAACATGATCCGGAGGCTTGAATTCTTCGGTGCCTCCGGTCACGTCCAGTTCCAAAAACCCGAAACCGGAGATACCACAAACAATAAAACGAAGAACGACGACGAGAAGGTGGAGATGACGGTGGACGAGGATGGTCTCATTGCGGAATCCAAGGCCGTGCGCAGAAAGCAGGAGATTCGCAACTACGCGCGCGATCAATCCAACTTCGCGTGGTTTGTCATCAACAATCTGCCACCCGGAAAAATCCTGTCTGACTACTACGATGACGACGGTTATTCCAACAGGGGGGGAAACTACACCAGCTCCAGCGAGGATTCCTCGGAAGACTCCGGATCAGGCCCGGATGCTCCGTTGGATTACATCCTCTCTCACATCTTTTATCCGGAGACGGAAACGATGCCCATGACATGGGTTGAGTTGGACCAAATCATCTACGCCGACGGCACAACCAGCGGGCCCAAGCTGCTTCGCACCACACCAGAACAGAATTATCTCGAACCAGGTACGCACGTCCATCGTTGTCCATTCTATTGCTCGTTGACATGTGGTACCATACATGTTGCTACGTACCCATGACTTCATCGCTCGATTGGCTGGTTGGTTGGTTGGATTACTGATCCTCCCATTTACGAGTGCAAGTACCTCTATACTCCATCAACTCACGACCTGCACCATACCGCACCATTCCACGTTCTGGTATCTCCTCTTCGGTTTTGCGCATTGTGCTGTGTGCGATGTGTCGGTTGGACCTTTTATTCGTGTGCCTACCTGGGCTCTACCAATTTCACTCGACTCTGCTCTACACGGATGTGATCTTGTTTGATACTGTCCTCGCGCACCACTACCCCGCGCAAAATTACAAATCCTTCATTCTGCAGCCATTCAAATACTCGGTTTTGTTGTCATGTCCACCATCATGGCATCCGCAGTGTTCTGCGCGGTGTGGGTGTACATGCACCAGAAGGACCGGGTGCTGAGAGCATCCCAGCCCCTCTTCCTTTACCTGCTGTTCCTGGGATCTGCGATCGTCGCTTCTGGGATCCTTTCCATTTCCTTCGATGAATCCTTCGGTTGGGGCACAGGTTCGTTGAGCACGATGTGCACCTTGATGCCATGGTTGCTATCCACGGGATTCATCACCATGTACGGGGCCATGTTCGCCAAGCTGTGGAGGGTCAACCGGGTGCTGTCATTCACGAGGCGGAAGATGGATGTGCGGCACGTCGCCTGGCCTGTCGCCTTGCTCATGTTCACCGCGCTCGCGATCTTAACCGCCTGGACCATCGTCGATCCATTGCAATGGCAACGGACCGTGCTGGATCAAGCCACAGGAGAGTCCATCGGCGGTTGCGACTGCGCTCACGCGGAACGATTCGGCATCCCGCTGATGATCGTTATGCTCATCCCAGTCTTTCTGACCGGAATCATGTCATGGAAGACCAAGGACGTTGACAACGCTTACTCGGAGGCGTACTGGATCTTCGTCCTCATCTTCGTGCAGCTCGAGGTCATCCTGGTGTCCGTCCCCGTCTTCGTGGTCCTCGAGGGCCAGTCAACGAACGGGCAGTACCTGGGATTCGTTTCGATGATCTCGGTGATTGCCGGTTCGACATTGCTGTTGGTCATGCTGCCCAAGTTCATCGCATACTACTGGAATGACGAGGGATCGTCCACTCTGCGGGCCAGCGTCGGGGGAGGTCAGATCCACGTGACCGGCATGAACGCTGGCGGGACGGGCCGGCATCGGAACTCCACCAACGTTTCGGCTCTGTCGCACACGTACGGTTCCCAGTTGTCGCAGCACCATGTCGACCGACTCAGCGTGATGACGGACGCATCAAACGCAAAGCACCAAGAAAAGGCACCAGTGTTGGATGTGGAGAAGTGCTCCTCCCAGCCCGGAACGAACACATCCTCGTCCACGGTATCACCTACGGATCCTGGCAATGAAGTCCGTGCGCCCTCGCCAACGATGGAGCAACAACAAGAACAGCAGCAGCCGCAACATCCAAGCCAATCGCATTCGCCACACATCTCTCGTGTAGATTACACGGGCACCGTATCGGACATCGAGCAATGAACGCGCGTTCGCATAACTCGTACTCACCGTCAAAAAGCAACACCAGCAGCAGCGGCAATAGGAGCATAATGCAGTGGGCATGATAGATTGTATAATAGCTTAGCTCGTATACTACTAGTATTTGCATAGTGCGGGCACGAACACTTGTACGTACAGCAAGGTACGGGCTCAGCTGTCGCTTGGTCTCTCGCGAAATGAAAGATGAGAAGTGCAAACGTTCAAGAGTGTCCTTTCTTGTTGTTCAGAAAATGTGGCGTTTTTTGCATGTCTTGTGTTGTCAGGAATAAAGGGTGCAACTCTTCCAATGTATTCATAATTGCCGCGCCTCCCGCAAGGTATCAATCACGACTGAATAAAATCGACTCTTGTTGATCACACCCTTGACCCAACTCAAACGTGACTGCTCTCAATCGTGCCAAGAAAGACAGGCTGTCCTCCTCTGGCATGAGAACCATGACAATGCAATACAGTGTGTCCCAACCCAAACTGACAACACATCCACGTAGTCAGTGAGGTCTGACCAGAAGGGGTGCAGGGTCAGTGGGTAGGGGTTGTATCCCATCTGGAGAAACAGAAACCAACATATAGGGATGCAACACATGCTCCTGATGGACAATGTCAATTGTATGCTTGTACTGCCAATACGAAAACCTCAGAAAGAGAAACCAAGCCGATCAATTGTAGAACAGCAAATGACACAATGGCCAGGCAAGGTGATGCGAGACAATCAACCCATGCACAAAAGACTGAGGAATCAACGATGATGTGTGTTTGATGAATATGAAACCTGTGACAAGCAACATGCATGACTGTGGAATGTACTGCACGAACGTAGAGCGAAATGAAACTACTGAAACGAATGATGAGATGCATGCAGAGAGCAGGAGATGGACCATCTGAGATGAGTGATGAGATTCATTGATACTCCAAGATGAGATATACATGAATTTCATGATGCATGACATGATGAAGCAGGAGACCGCACTGCATGAGCAAGGGCAAGACTGTGTACTACTGTGGATTATGTATGTTATGACAAATGGAGTTGAAAGAAATGGAGATGTTGTACTCACAGTTCCAACAATGCAACAACAGGAATAGGTATTTAGAGACTACTACTACTAGAGACTGGGCTACCCTGGATTTCCAACATGTGTGGGTGGGTGGGTGCGTCGTGTTTCCACACCAGTAGACAAGCAACATCAATTGCGATCGTCAGCTGTTGCGAAACATTTATGTGAAATATATTTACCGCTGCTTCCTAACAAAAGAGAAACAAGAACAGGGCAAAGAGGTAACGACCACAGATAAAAAGTGCAGGTGCGACAACTTCCAGGGAGGCGCGATTGGAATTGGCCGATTGCCTTCTTCTTGTGCGGGAAAGGTTCTGCCACAAAATCCGCGCCTCGCCTTGGCTATGGGCGACTGGGGCCATGCATGGTCTTCCTCCTTTCCGTGCTACAGAAAGCAGGCTTCCATAGTAGTACGCTTGTGGTGACTGTACGAACCAGTTCGGATGGTAGCTCGCATCACACAGAATTCTCGTTTGGCGCGTCCCGAATTCGGTGGAGGGAGACTCTGGTCTTGGCACAGAGGACCAAGAGAGGGGTGTAATGCACCAGTGCACTCTAGTGCAAATTGGCGCCCCACGAGTAATGCCACAATAGGGTACAATAGCTCGTGCTGTACCCTCCGGTTTGGGGTGACCACGTTCATGCATCCACAAGACATCAGGAGAGCGAAGAAGGATGACCAGAACGACGACCGGCGAAGCGGCGAGTCGATCGTACTCCATGGCAGTCACTTGTGACCACGAGACAGCAGCCACCAAACAGCACAGCGAGTGGCTCCACAAACAGGCGGCAGCAGCATAGGTATTAACAGCGGAACCAACACAATTAGCTCCATCAGCATCATTGGCGCCTTTGACCATATTCCAGGAGCGCACGAGCTAACAGCACCATGACGGACGTCCTTCAACAGAACGAACCATCTAAGATGGATGGACATGAGAACCAACAGCACTGCAATCGCCATCGTCAGCATCCTCACAAACCGAACTTCTCGTCAGGCCGCGAGTTCTACGATGATGGGTACACGGAGGAGGAGCAGAACGCTGCGGAGCTGCCAACCACCATGATTGCGGGATCGGTTCCTGGCCTTTCTACTCACGTGGGAAGGCTTGGCGGTTGCACGGAGGATGCCATGGGTGGTGGTCACGTTGATGGCCAGCACGGTACTGTCAGCGGCGATGATGACGATGGGAGCCCGTCTCCAGCGGCAGGAGCGCCTTCGTCTTCGTCAAATCTCTTCTTTGGCAGACAAAAAGAGCTCAAGAAGCTGCATCAAATCCGAGAATGCGTCATCCATGGAGCAACCTTCCACAGAAAGCAACAATCCGACGACGACGATGATGACGATGATGAGAACAAGACGACGCCCTTCTCCGGTTCCAACCAGAGTCGTGGCACGAGTACGAAGGAAATGGATACTGCGACGATGCCTTCGACAACAGCATCATCGCTGGGAACGGACCTCGAGAGAGACAAGCTGCTCCCGGCAGTGCTGGTCTGGGGAGTCAGCGGAACGGGAAAGTCGCGACTTGTCGACCAATTCTTGCAAGAGTCTTGCACTTGCAACCACCATGCGGGAGTTGAAGAAGGCAGCGGAGATGAGACGGAAGGGGCAGGGCGGCCTCCAAGACATGACCTCACATGCTGCTCGTGCTGCTACGTCTTGCGGGGAAAGTACGATGAGTGCACCGGCGGCAGCGATCCGTTCTCCGCAATTGTGCAGGCACTCAATGACTTCTCCAGACAGCTCCACAACGGATCCAAGGAGGAGTTGGAGCGCATGCGTGTCTGTGTGAGGCAGGCATTTGCGTCCGATGAGAGGCCTCGGCAACGACCAAGCATCAGCACCAATCCTTCGAATGTGACGATGAACAAGGCCTCATCGAACATGTCTTGTGACAATAGCACCAGCCATAGACAGCAGCAGCATCAAAGCGGCGACGAGACTTCCCGAGTATCATCCTCTCTCAGGGCACTGATCTCGGTGATCCCATCCTTGTCCATACTCTTACCACCAACAGATATGGGCATGAGTATGAGCATGAGTATGAGCATGGAGAGACAAGGCAGCCACGACACACACGGGAACTCATCCAACGAACTAACCCACGACCGCGGGTCACAAACGGATGATGGCAACGACGGTGCGAGCATATCCGTCTCGTCCGCAGTACGCCAACATCAGACGGCCCAAAGTACTCCGGGCAAGTCCTTCGACAGTGCATGGAAACAACTGCAGTTCATCTTCCAGAAGTTCGTCAAGGCGATCTGCACGCCTCAAAAGCCGGTGTACTTCTTCATCGACGACTTGCAGTGGTCATCGACCGTCAGCTTCGACCTCCTTGCTGGTCTCATCGCTGATCCAGAGATGCAGAACTTCATGTTCCTCGGTGTCATCCGCCAGGAGACCGACCCACACAGCAACGAAGCCATGGAGCTGACTGAAGACGCACCACTTCGCACAGGCTTCTTGGACGTCCTGTCGGCCAGGAAGCTCGAACAAATCACCGTCCAAAACCTATCCTCCAGGACCCTGACGAAGTTAGTGTCGGAACTGCTGGATCGACCAGCGGAGGATGTGGCCGTCCTCTCCAAGAAGCTGTATGCCAAAACCCAGGGCAACGTGTACTTCACGCTGCAGGCCTTGGAGGAGCTGGAGCGCAAGAACATCCTCATCTACAGCCGCATCTTCTTCCAGTGGGAATGGAACCTTGGCGACGATGAAGAGCTCCCCGTGAGCGACAACATCGTTAGCGCGATCGAATCCAAGCTCAACGAGTTGCCGGAGCAACTCCAGCTGGTGCTGTCCGTCGCCGCCTACATCCGTGCCAGCTTCGACCTCCAGACGCTCTGGCTGGTGCTGCAAAACGAGGCCCAGCATGCCGCGAGTGTCTTCTCCACCATGCCAGGGCCCAGCAGCAAGGAAGGCGCCCCTGTTTCTCGAAAGTCATTCCAGGAGCACGCCGTTGCCAAACCGATGGATGCCAACGAAGTGTCTCGCCTTCTGGAGCAGGCCGTGTTGGAGCGACTCATCCTCAACCCCATCGGTGGATCGAACTATCGATTCGCTCACGATCGGATCCAGCAGGCCGCCTACGGTATGATCCCGTACGGCGAACAGCGAGAAATGCTGCGAGTGCGCATCGGTCACTGCCTGCTCGATCACTATCGCGGACTCGCGGATGCGAATCAGTCAACATTGGACTCATCTCCTCCGTCAACAAACAACAATGCAGACCAGGCCAACGATGCTGATGGCCTCTTGTTTGTTGCGGCAGACCATCTGAACAGCGTCCAGTGCAAGGACCACATGTTCTCAGTCGTGATGAACTTGGAAGTCGGCGAGAAGGCCCTGCAAATGGCCGCCCTCGCACCGGCTGCTGGGTACTTGCAAAAGGCCACCAATGCCCTTCGGCGGGTTCAAAATCCTTGGGATGAGCACTACTCCGTATGCTTTCGACTGTATTCAGCCAGATCGGCCGTCGAGCTGTCTCTCGGTCACTTCGATGTGGGCTACAAGCTCGGTTACGAAGCCATCGACAAGGCTCACAGTCTGGATGAGAAGCTCCCTATCTACCTCTCCATCATGCACAACCTGGGTCGCGAAAATCGTCACCTTGAAGCACTCAAGATTGGTCTTAGCACAATGCGCCAAATCAACGAGTTCCCCAAGCGCTTCCTTGCCATACACGCAGTGGCGGGGCTGAGCAAAGTTAGGGCTTACTTCAAAGCGTACACTGACGAAGATATCCTGAATCTCCCGCTGAATCAAGACCCGAGGAAGGTCATCACGATGGAATTTTGCAACGAGATAGGTCTCCGAGCCCACAGGTGCAAGAACATGCTCAAATGTGCCTTAGCCAATTTCGCCTGCATACGGACCACATTTGAATGTGGGATCTCCGAGCACTCAGCCATGGCCATCACGGGGTTCGGCATGATGGGTCTGGCAACGGGTGATTTCGAGTTGGCCATCCGCTGCGGAGATTTAGCGCATCGTATTGTCCGAAAAACGAATGGTACGGCAGCAGCTGGCTGGATTACATTGATTACGTCAATGTATATTGATCCGTATACTATGCCTTTTGCCGACATCATCCCACGGCTTCGCACGGGATACGTGGTCTCGATGGAGGCAGGCGAATTTGAAGTCGGTTTCATCAACTGGCAGACCAGCAATGTCTTCGCGTTCGTCGCAGGCTACGAACTCAAATCATTGCTCAAAGCAGCAGAGATCACCCACGAGCAATACCGGATGTACCGCATCGAAGGCCTGCTTCGCACAGTCGAAACATTCCTCATGATGCTTCGAGTGCTCTCCGGAGCCGAACCTCCTGACTGGGACAAGCTGGAAGAACAATCACGAAGAAACTTGAACAAGGAGAAGCTCGATGGATCTGAGACCTACGTCCTCCTTCCGTACTTTCAGGCCACGCTCATCCTCGCAGTGTACATGCGACGCCACCACATTGCGCAAGGCCTGCTCAAGTGCTTCAACTTCATTGCGAGCGAAGACACTTCTTTGGTGACGGTTGCGCCGCGTGAATTCTTCGGTGGTCTGATCTGTGCCAATCTTTACCGCGAGACCGGCAAGAAGAAGCACCTGCGCAAAATGCAGAAGCTTCACAAGCAACTGCGGACCGTCACAACCGCAAAAGGACCCAACTGCCTGCATTACGCCTTGATTCTAGATGCCGAAGAGCTCGCCATCCGCAAGGGTAGAAGGAAGGTGCGGAGCGTGAAGAACGCTTACGACAAGGCCATCGCAGTTTCCGCCAGGTCATCTTACATCCAAGACGCTGGTCTAACTTGCGAGATGGCTGGTGAGTACTTCGTGCTGCATGGGCAGAAGGAGCTGGCCACGGAGTACCTTTCTAAGTCGGTGCAGTATTTCAAGGCATGGGGTGGCATCTTCAAAATTGATGATATCAAGCAGCGGAGATCAGAGTACATCAGAGACCTTTCAATGGAGGGTGGTGGCCTCCCAGGCATCCGTTCTCATGGCATCCTTTCTGGTACTGGCGGGGGAGTGTCGCAGCACGCCTCCGAGGGAGCCAAGATCATTCTGGTGTCAACGTACACCCCCGCTACGTCCCATATTGCGCACAGTATGAAGAGCGCCAGCCAATCGGCACCAGGAGAAGCCGATCAAAGCAATAGCCACAGAGTCGAGACAGAGCAGCAGCAGGATATGGATCAGGTTTCTGTGATCACAGATGTAAGTTGATGGAGAGCAACTAGAGTACATACTATGCATATCATGCCCACCAATCCTCTGCATCACTCAAATCAGCTCGACGCGTGACTACGAGTACGATAGAGGCCGCAAAGACAGTACACCAACCGCGGCAATGTGAGAATGCAAACACTCTACGCATTCGCAACCATCCATAGCACTTCGGATATTAGTGAAGTATGATGTCAGAATGCGAGTCCCTTGTATGTCCTATGTAGTCCATCGTGGGGTGTCCCGTTATCTACGTACATCCGATGATGCCTGAGTGCTGATGGATTCGACGTTTCACATCTGCAAGATGCAGCCGCGGCCCTCTGCATCGTCGACCAACGCCTTCAGAGTCCTCGAACCCGAATCGCGCAGTGTGTGGCGTGCGTTTCCGATACAGATCAGTTGATACTTGGCTCTCGTGATTGCCACGTTGATGCGTCTCGCATCATCCAAGAATCCGGCGCATCTGCGGACGTTCCCAGCAGGAGCGTTGTTGCTCCGTGTGAAGGACACAAGCACGGTGTCGGCCTCGCAGCCCTGGCTGGAATCGACTGTCGCCACCAGGACGTCGCGGATCCCGTTCTTGTTCAGCTCGCGCTTGATGAGGCCGACTTGTCCCTGGTAGAATGTGATGATGCGAAGTCTGTTGCTGGAGCACCACACTGCGTGCTTGCCTCTTGACGATGCCGCCGACGCTGACGATGCCTTTTGGATTTGCTGGACGATTGAGACAACCAGCTTGGCCTCCGTCAGGTTGGAATACGATGCCCCAAAATTCTGCGTTTCTTCCCCGTCGCATTGCAGGAACGTGTACGGCCTGCCATCAAATAGCCTGTCTCCCAACGGCGATCTATGCGCCGTACTGTCCACCACATTCGGTCCGTTCATGAGACTTCCATGGTAAAATTGACCGGACGGGAATTGGGATATCCCCGGTTTCATGCGGTACTGCACATCGAGCATGATGTGATCCGCATCGCAATCCACCATGAGGCGCTGGTGCATGCTCTTGGACAATCCCAGTTTGGAAGCATAGTCCGACACCACCAGCGCAGGCAGTTGCATGGGATCCCCGACCGCGAGCATCCGCTTGGGACGGAGATGGAACGGTATACACAGCTCTGCCTCCGTGGCAGCTGCTGCTTCATCGATAAGCAAATCATGAACGTGGACTGTTGACTTCATGAGCGAAACTCCAGCCGTGGACAACGTGCAAAAAATGACCTTGGCGCTTGCCAGCAAGTCGGAAATTGCAGCGGATGGATCGATGCGGCGCAGTGCGGTTTCGATAGTACCAAATGCGTCCTTCAATTGGCTCATGCGTTGCTGAGGAGACGGATCACAGGCAACGTCGCTGTAGTTCTGCACCAAGGATGCCAGGGTGGCTGTGGCCTTCCGTAAACCAGACGTCTTGGCTTCGTAGGGTATGCCGCGCGTGATGCGGGTGTGCAGATCGGCAGTCTGCCGGTATGCTTCTTCCCACGTGTCATGCTTCGATGCAAGCAGCTTCTTTTTTAGCGCCGCGCAGTCATCCTTCAACGTGTCCATCCAGGAATACACAAAGATTCGCCGCAACCCTGACGATTGCTTTCTGCCGGCCATTTGCAACTTGTCGGTGGACTTCCCCTTGCCACGTTGCTTTGGAGTCCGCGAACGTGAAGCGCCAGCGCGGTCTTCATCATCATCACCGTCATCCACGAGCTTGTCTTCGACTCCGATCAGCACGACAGACACGGGAGCATCGTGCGCCATGCTTTCCAGAAATCGCGATGCCAGAACGGTGATCGCCTTGTTTGTGGGCGCTGTGACGAGTATCCGTCGGTGGTGGAGGGTGCGGTCATTCTGGCTCTGGTTGTGGATGATCATGTTGGAGAGCGTGGATACCAGGAAGGTGGTCTTGCCCGTACCTGGAGGACCTTGCACCAACGAGAGGGTGGAATCGGGCGAGTGAATGAAGTTGTTCATCGCTCGTTGCTGCGTCGCATTGAGCGCGGGCAGCGTGAAGCATTCCTTGAGCTTGCGCTGTTTCGTCAACGCTTTCAATGTCGTTGCTGCCGCTTTGCCATCACTGCTGTCGTCGACATCGCCATCATCGTTGCTGTCATCGTCTCCATGGCCGCTACCGCCATCTTCGTCGTCGTCTGCACCACTGACCGCGACTTCCCCAACGATCTCCTCTTCGGAATCCGAATAGAAGCGGGTGTGTGTCGATCTTTTCAAGACTAACAAGTTGGGAAGGAACGCAACGCTGGGTGCCTTGATGCAGGCTTCGAACTGCCGCACGTGGGATATCAACGTGACGACGTGCTCCATTCTCCATTCGTTCTCATGCTCCAGTTGCAGCACTGCGTCGGAGAACGAGTCGGTTGGAAAGATCATCAGTCGCACCTGATCGATGCTTCCGTTTCCGGCAGACCCTCCGTTGGTTCCGACAGTATCCACGTCGCGTCCTCCTCGGAAATGCGGCACCACGCAAGACAGCAACGTGGTTTGGCACTTTCGGATCTTTCCAGAACCCGCAACTGAGTCCGTCGCTGAAGTGGACGGAATGTGAATGAGGTAGATGGATCCCGGCCTCATCTCGTACACATTCTGCGGCGCGAAGCATCCATCCCGCAGACGCGAGGCATCGAACGTGAGGATCACGTTGGTCGTCTTCCTGCCTTCTTGTGCATCCACCAGCTTGACAGGGATCCCAGCAGCGACGCTGCTCTTCTTGCGACTGCTCTGCGATGACAGGCGCTGCAAGGCATCCGACAGCACCGCGCGTGCTTCCTCCAGCACCAGCGATGCTCGCGTGCGATAGAAGTCGTAGGCCGTCTGATTGGACGATGGGATCGCCGTCGGTAATCCTACCTTAGCCCGACCGCAGATCTGCGCGAGGATGTAGTCGCGGTCTTCCACGGATCGGTTGGAGCTCACAAAGTCCTCTATCGTGCACAAACACAGGCTGCCCAGGAATCGTTCGGATGGTTTCAACGAGCTCGGCAGGGCCAGCTGAAACGATTGGGGTTTGGGTCGTTTCCATCGTTGCCGGCCGTTCTCATGGTTGTTGTTCCTCTTGTTATTGCTCTTGTTGTTGCTGTTGCTCTTGTAGTTGTTGTGGTAAGCACTGAAGGACGGTGGCCGCTTCGGCTTGCGTGCCTGACGACGGGCACGTTCGGCGCCTCCGATGAACTTCTTCTTTGCGCCATCGCTGTTGCCACCGCTGTTGCTGCCTGCACTGAAATTGAACATATCATTCGCTTCCTAATCATTCATGTGCTTGAAGAAGTTGATTGGAGAAGCGATGGGTGTGTGGATTGGTTTGCTTGTTGGTGGCATTACTTGGTGGATCCAACAGCAGAGAGAGTGAATGAATGAACGAAGAGGAGAAGCGGAAGAAATTCCTCGTTGTTGTTTGCTCCACTCGCTTTGGCGCCAAAATTCGTTGGTGAAGAGGAACATGGGAAACGTGAATGGTCGCATTAGTCGATCTTGATGTGCTTGTGAATCATGGATAACTCATGACACAGATGACATCAAAATGAATGATGTGATTCGTCCACGCTGATGATCTGCTGCGACCATCGCAACCAAATCGTACCTGTTACTGCCGCCGATGTTGCTTGGGAGCGATCGACACAACATAACACTCATCTTGCACACTGAGCGATTGCAACTGGATTAGGATCTGCTCATACTTCGGGCATCCAAGACTTGGCATACCGGATCTCTTGCTCGTGCATTGAGTACGTCGAGTATACTCGCATGTGATACCTTCCGCACTGTTGGACGATGGAAACGCCAGCCTCTTCGTTCGCGTTATTGAGCCCACACGAAGGATCAACACAGCAGCAACAGTCAAACAGCATGCGCAGGAGCGGCGCCGCCGACGATCAAAATCCACTTCTCAAGGTCTCAAGCCGTTCATTCTACGATGAATACAATGGCCACAAGGTGGAGCATCTGGAGCCTCTGCTGGAAGCGTTTCGCAGAGCGCAGCAGGAACAACGGAAGGATGATGGGGAGAATGATGCCTGCGAGCAATCTGGCATCATCTGGACCGCAGGCGATTCCAGCTTGGACAACAAGTATTGGTTCAACTCGTTTCGCACCGCAGTGCAAGGTCCATACCGAGACGTGCTGCAACCACCGAAATCCAATGCAGATGTGACGTACTGGTTGAATCGGTTGCTGTACGAACGGCGGCAGCAGGATGAGGGCTCCACCCAGGCAACGCCGTCGATCTCTTCTCAACTTCAAATTGGTCATCGGTTCTTGGGTGCCATGAACACAGCAGGTGAGGGTTTGTGGTGCGATGCACAGTGCCATGCGTAGTGCAAAGCGCGCTGGATGCGGTTCGATGCAAGAGTCGCACACTAAAAGTACTGCTTGTGTCGTTGGATTCTTCGAAGGAGTTTCAGCGTAACTCACGCACGCATGACGGATCGTTGTCGTTTCCATCTACTCTTCTATACTCTCGTCTCCTTTCATACAATTCGATGCAACACGCACGCACGCAAACACGATATGACAAAACTTGATGCTTGCAGTGGAAGCAACGACACTGAATGAAAGAACCTTCCGGCTGCGACCGCAGGACGAATTCCTCCGAGACAACATCCAACCTGACGACGTATTGATCGTTTCCATCGGTGGGAATGATGTGGCTCTGGCGCCGCTGCCATGCACGATTGCTTCCATCCTGGGGTTGATCTGCTGCCTTCCGACATGTTGCATGGAACATGGTGGGCCGTGCTGTCCGAAGCTTCCAGCATCGATACCGATCGACGACCGATGTTACGGATGCGGGCCTTCCCTCTGTTCCTGCTGCTGCGCCATGCCACCGTGCTTTGGGTACTTGCATCACCTGTTCCACGTTCGTGTTGAGCACTACATCAAGCAGCTGACCTCAAAGACGAAACCGAAGCAGGTGCTGGTCTGCATGATCTACTACCCCGACGAGAACGTGCATTCACCAAGCTGGGCAAGTGCAGCGCTGTCTGCGTTGGGATACAACTCGAATCCTCAGAAGCTGCAGGTGCTCATCCAGAAGGCATTCCAGGACGCAACCTCCACGATCCAAGTTCCAGGCACCGTCGTGACGCCCGTTCCCTTGTTCATGGTGTTGGACGGCAAGACACCGGGGGATTACGTGGCGAGGGTGGAACCGTCGCCGCAGGGAGGACGCAAGATGGCGGAATATCTGTTGCAGCACATCGCCACGCAGCTGAAGTATGATTCGCAACAGCAAGGTATCGCCCATGCCGCGTCGCCACTGTCGGGAGGAGCAGGCGCACCGAGCAAGTCGTATATGACCGACCGATGATCGGAGGTCCCATTGTGGATGGTGCGGTGTTCTTATCATGCCTCCACATGATGTGATGGATAGATGACCTCATGCATTACTTGGCTGTTCTGTCATTTGTTCTGATTTGATCCTGCAGTATCTCCTTGATGAGCACTTGTACATGCTACTACGAGTAGTCTCTGTTGCAAATGATACGAGCTACTCGCATCGATCATTCGTGAGCACGCAAGGTCCCTCCACATGTACAGATGCTGCGACTATTATGCGTACATATGATAGAACAGGACAGAACAGAGCAGAACAATCGCGTTCCCCAACCGTGGCGGTTGCTCCATGATACTCGCCATGACATGTTTGGCCGAGTTCTTTCTCTCGCTCTAACTCTCTCGCTCGCTCTCTTCCTCTCGCAAAGAATGATGTTGCTGTCAAGGCAGCAGCTTGCGCATTGGCATCTGTTGATGTCTGGGATTTTGGGGCTCTGCACTCGCTGTGCTTGTGCAGTCTTGTCGTCTCAAACTCGAACACGTTTGGGTTTGGCACGAAACATGTGTCCTGAGTTTCTGCGCACGAGTTGTCTTGTGTGTTTGGAAAAGATACCTCGACACGTCAGCCTTGATGGATGTTCTTCGGACTTCTTTATACTTACTACGGTACGCGATTGGTTACACGAGATATCGAAAAGTTAATTGCAAAAACCGATCGCTGAGGAGGGACCGCAGAGTGACTTGAATTGTTGGGCACGAGCTTCCACGATGCGCCAACGAACAAATGACACAACAAGGGGTGTTCGTGTGTCCATCACACGTGGGTTGTGGTGACACAGTGAGAAACAGAACCCTCTCTTCGCAACAACAAAAACTGCTCAGGCGAACACGCACTGCGCGCCTCTGCACCGTACTGCTCGTACGTACGGTGTGATGGATAGTTGATGAGTGTTCCCAACGCAGCCATCAAAGAAGGTGTCAAGGAAGGGGAGCCGAACAGAATCGAACCGAACGTGAGATGTGCGTACGCACCAAACCGTGAGCGAACTGCTGGTTGCCTGTTGATGACCAACACACGAGAACATCGAGAAAATCGAGAAGCACGGCGAAATCCACGACACCCAAGATCATACATCAACGCAGAACAAAACAGAGCAGAGCAGAGCAAAACAACGACACCACATGACGCCGCTCCACAACGAGAGGCAGAGAGTGGAGACAACTCGACAGCAAGCAGCAGCAAACAGAACACCACAACCGAAAACGGAAGCACGCACTCCGCCTCGCATAAAAAATACAAACTCCCTCAATTTAAACCTCGTCATTCCACAGTCGACATTCCACAACGCCTCACAAAACTCAGGCGGCCGACGCAACAGCGAAGCCAACGTCAGAGCCACTGACCACCCGTCACTCCACACTCATCTCTCTTGCGTCTTCTTTCTCCACAAGCAGCCAACCCAAGACAACGCCTTGCTCCAATCTCGTTCTGAGCAGAGGGCAGAGTGCCGATACTTGGCTCGTATAATACATTGTCTAACAGAAACAGAAGCCTTCAAAGGTCATCACTGACCCCCATCAAGGAATTTATCACTTGACACCGCTGACATCAGCCCCAACAACGCCACTCTCAGCACAACTCCCAGCACAACTCTCAGCAACACCTATGAAGATGCAGCGACATCAGCAACGACGACGACAGCCATTGCACAAGCAGGCATCCACTGCATCCACATCCGCAACAACCAGATTGGCACTCACTCTGCCCGCCTCGTGGCTTATCGTCGCGGCCATAGCCACCACTGTCACATTGCTACTGCCCGGCCAATCCCATGCCTTTCCACTTTCATCACACGCTGCGCCAACACGCCAATCTGGCCTCCGCCACCAGCCTCTGCGCGCCCTGCCAGACGGCATCTTTGGTGATGACAACATCAACAATGGCAACAACAACAACAATGGCAATAACAATGGCAACAATATAGAGGAATTGGACCAGCTGCGGCAGCAATTGGAATCGCTGCTCATCAACAGTGCCAAGAGGGACATGGGCACGGCAGAAGCGCTTGACAACAACCGCCATCATCAACACGAGCAACATCACCATCATGAGGACGCTAACTCGAGGGGGGCAGCATCCACCACCGCAACCACCACTCTGCCAACGCCCAATTCTTCGAAGAAGGCATCCAACTCCTTCCTCTCCTTGGTACCACCCAGGGACGATCCTTACGTTTCCGACGTGGGACGCGTGTCTGCGCCGACGCTCGATGACGTCCAACTGCCGCCCTACCCAGCAAACCTCCCATTCACCACCAAGCGAAAGCTCGTGAGGGAGCAGGAGATGCAGTACCTTCTGGACTTGCAGCACTCGGACGGCCTCGCCCTGTCCCAGCTGCAGACGCTTTGGAATCAGGAGCGCGGCACCGACGCCGAAATTGAATTGATGGACGTCGATGACATGCTCCGATCGGCCAACGGCGCGGACTCCGCTGTCTTGGAGCGGGCCAAATCCAAGCTCCTTGCGCTTGTGCAGGAGCATGGCATCTACTTCGCCGAGCCCATCTACAGGCTGGCATCCATCGCCACCATGGAGGAGGCATGGGAACGCGCCACCGAGTATTACAAGATCGTCCTGGCTGTCAAGCCATGGCATCACCACGCCCTATCCGGCATAGTCAACGCGTACGCGCACCAGGACAGGGCCACCGACGCGCAGCAATGGGCATCGCAACGACTTCCCAAGATGCTGCTATCCGTGGATCAGCCACCGCGCGCAACCCGACGCCGCAAGGAATGGATCCAGCGCATGGTCACCTTGGCCAAGCAGCGCTACGATCTCCACGAGCAACAATCCATGATGGCCATGTTCGGTCCCGCGGATGACACATGGAAGCAACACATCGAGGAACGCACCAACCCCCATGGCCTGCGACACGATTCGCCCTCTTGGCAATGAGACGGACTTCACGCAATACATACAATGAATACCATAGAGACACACACACACATGACGAATGCAATAACCTCACTCTACATAGATAAATTAGTACTCTGTGTTAGAACTCATTGTTTAGATGCAGTCATGGTGTTGGGCTCGAAGGCGAACGCAAGAGGAGGCTATCCGCAAGTGCCCAGAGGTGGAGCAGTGGGTGTCTCTGGTTTGGCATGAAGAAATATGGATGCCATCGATCCATGTCTGTTTGCCTTTGATGCCATTCTTCGGATGCGATAGGCATGCCGTGTGCATTGTCACAACCACGATCGTGTTCTATGTGAAATTGTGGGCAAGTTCGACAATCGAGTCAAGTTAGTCGTAACTACTCGTTGCGATGCAGTCCGCAAACATCCAAACCACAAATCACAAATCACAGAAGATCCCAAACAACACAAATCACACCACAAATCACACCACAATTCGCCACTTCGAGCAACATCACAACAAGACGAAACTGGAGGAGAGTACTCCGATCCCTTGGTAGAGAGCATGTCCAGATCATCAGCATTGTCGTCCACCCGACGATGGATCCGCTCCATCTTTGCAGTGCTCGCAGTGTCATTCCTGTTTCCGCGCCTCAGTTGCTTTGCCGCCAGAAACGACCACACCGAAGGCCGATACAGCTTCTCGCTGACGACGTTCGATCCCGACGGCAAGCTGGGACAGGTGCAGCGCGCCAACGTGGCTGCCAATCTCGGTGTGCCCGTCGTCATCGCGTACCATGAAGCCAGCGGCGAGCTTCTGATGGCGTCCCCGCAGTTCCTGCCATCGCCGTTTGCCATCGACGACGGCACGGCGCGGTTTGCCGCCATCACGCCCACCATCCTGATGGCGCATTCGGGCATCGCGGCTGACGGACGCGTTCTGGTGGCCGCCGCGCAACGTTTGGCCGTCGAACATGCATACACCTTCCAGGAGCCCGTGCCGATGGAGCTTCTGCTGCAGCAGATGTCCTTGCTGATGCAGGAGTACACCATGAAACCGGCATCGCGACCATTCGGCTCCACCTTGGTTGTCGCAGAAGTGCCTGCCGAGGAGACTGGAGACGGTGATCTTCTCAGCGTCTATTGCATCGATCCATCAGGCGCTGTGACGCGACAGAGCGATGGTGTCAGCGTCGTGCATGGCAACAACATCGTGACGCACGCTGCGGTGGAGGAATTGAAGACAGCCTTGCAAGATAGTGCCGATGTCGCGACTTTGCGTGAGCCCGTACGCATGATCCTGTCGCAAGCCGTGCAGAAGTATGCGGCAACACAGCAGCAGTCTGAATCCACGCAGTCCGATTGGAACATGTACTCCAGCAGCCAGATTGTGATGGCGACGCTACAACCTTCACGGGGGCTGATTATCGAACGATTGCCGACTTCGACATGATCCACGATGGGAGAAGTGCGGCTGGATGGATGGATATTCTGGGATATTGCGGGGCAGTACTGACGAATACATGATAAGGCACTCGGCGCTTCCAGCAAAGAGTATCTGGAGTCTCTAGAGAGAGTAGTGAGGTTTGGTCCATGGCTTTTGATGCCCCATTCGTCATCCTCGTGCTTGCAATGGTCTGCATCTGTAACTCTCTAACTTCTTGACGCATAGCCTTCTGCCCATAGTTGAACAACCGGAATTCGATGACGCACAGACGAACGAACACAAATGATGTTCATGATGGTTTCAACTCACCCTCGTCTGACGCGTTTGTGATCAAAGGCATCAACAGAACCGCCACAATCATCATCGCCGTCATCCCCACCCATCAAGTCTGTCAAAGTCAGTCAACAATCAATCAAGGCAGAGCAACGGATCATGGCGGAGAACAAGGGCAAGGGAAACAGCGGCAACGCAACTGGCACAGCTGCTGCAGCAGCATCGGCAGCATCGAACAAACCGCCAGATCCCAAGGAAGTGCTGAACGTGAACATCGGCATCCTGGGACATGTGGATTCCGGAAAGACCTCGTTGGTCAAGACGCTGTCCACTCTGCTGTCGACGGCCGCCCTGGACAAATCCAACCAGAGCCGTCAACGTGGCATGACGCTGGATCTGGGCTTCTCCTGCTTCTTCCTTGACATGCCAGACCACCTGCAGGCGCAGCATCCTGACAAGACCAAGCTGCAGATCACTCTGGTCGATTGTCCCGGCCACGCCTCCCTCATCCGCACCATCATCGGAGGCGCGCAGATCATCGACATGGTCCTCCTGGTCGTGGACGCCTACAAGGGATGGCAGGCGCAGACGACGGAGTGCCTCGTCCTGGCGGAGCTGACAAGCCCGCATCTCATCGTCGCGCTCAACAAGATCGACATGTTCCCACCGGACGAGAGAGAGGCCAAGGTCGAGCAGGCCAAGGCGGCCGTGGAACGACGGCTGCACCACACCCGCTTTGCCAACCGGACGCCCATGATCGGGGTGTCCGCCTGCGTCGGTGGTGAGAAGGTTGCGGCGGCGACGGACGATGCGGCGGCGCCATCATCCGATGTCATCGTGGTGGGGAAGAACGAGACGTACAACGTCGACAGGCTCGTTCAGTTGCTGCACACGACGTTGCCGCAGCCTCGACGGTCGCTGCAGAAGGATGCGCCCTTCTACTTCGCCATCGACCATTGCTTCCCCATCAAGGGGATGGGAACCGTCATCACCGGCACGGTCCTCAACGGCCAGGTCAAGGTCAACGACATGATCGAGTTCCCGACCCTCGGGCTCGAGCGCAAGGTCAAGTCCATGCAGATGTTCAAACGCAAGGTCAAGTCCATCCAACAGGGCGATCGCGCTGGCGTCTGTGTCAGCTCCCTCGATGCCAACCTCCTCGAACGCGGTGTGGCATCCGCGCCCGGTGCCGTCCAGCTGCTCAAGAGCGCCATCGCCCTCGTCAAGAAGATACCCTACTTCCCCGGCAGGCTGGCGCAGTCCAGTAAGTTCCACATCAGCGTCGGTCACACCACCATCATGGCGACGGTCACATTTTGGGGTGCCAGGGAACTGGCTCAGATGCAGGCCCAGCAGACACAAAGTGACAGCAGCAACAACAACAACAACAACAAGGACAATGCAGGTGCCAACGTCAACACATCACTGGGTGGGGATGCCGACCGTGCGGGACTACCATTTTTGAAATTTGATTACAGCCAGGACTTTCGATTGCAGGATGAGGGATTGCTGGAAACCTTGCAGGACGCGGACGGTATTCACAATGCATCCAGCAGCGGTGTCAGCAGCAGTTCTGACAGCGCCAAGAGCAACGGACGACGGGAACCGCTCTTGCATTGGGCCAAGATCGATTTCCAAATCCCCGTCCACTGTCCGCTGAATAGTCTCATCATCGGTTCGCGGTTGGATGTCACGGAAAGCCGCGGCAGCGGGAAGGCCGCATCGGCGAAGGACAAGGGATCTACGTCCGTTGGGATGGCGGGTTCGTCGACAAACGCTGCCACGATAGAATCGGCCTCATCCTGCCGTCTAGCGTTCTGTGGACGCCTGGTCGAGCGAATTCATACCGACGTATCCAACAGCGGCGGCAACAATGACACGAATAACAGCAGCAGCCAACAGCAGCAGATACGGCTTTACACGCCCAAAGAGAAGCGCGGCGTCATTGCCAAGCTTGGCGAGCCCTTCAAACGGGCGGACGACGGTAAGATTGTGCGTTACGAAGTCTTCGGCACGGACCTCTTCAAGAAGGAGACCAACATGAAGCCATTCATCGGGATGAAGTTCACCACCGCCAGTGGCAACGACATCGGCGAGCTCACGTCGTCGTACGGCACGACGGGCAAGTTCCGCGTCCACTTCCCGGCCGGCACGGAAGCCCACGATGGCGACGCGCTCATCATGCCCTTCAAACGCTTCGCCAGTGATCCCACCAAGGCGATGCATCAGGATCTGGTGCTGCCCACGGCGCGACCTGGAAGCCGGCTGGAGGTCGTCAAGAAGACGAAGAAGAAACCGCAGCAGGTGGGCAAAGTTGACAAGGTCAAGGGGGACGTTCTCGAAGCCAACGGCAAGCACAGCATGGCGATCATCGCAGGGTTCTTCACGCCCGAGATCAACATCCGTGACAAGGTCGGCCAGCGCGTCTTCGTGCCCAGCACTAACGAGGAAGGTACGGTGGCGGGGCCGTTCGGAAAGGCTGGCAAGTGCAAGGTTAATTTCCCCAAGGGCATATCAGCAGAACCTGGTGCCAAGGCGGAGCTGTACGCCACTGCCAGTTCATGATGGGGATGGATGCGTATGCAGAGTAGAGGAGAGTAGTAATAGAGTAGGAAGATAGCGTGGTGGAATCGAATTCTGTGTAGCAGAACTAATTAGAGCCGAGCAGAGCAGAACAATGGCAGTGACATGTTTGACAGCAGAGTTGTCTACCATTCTATGGTACATTGCTCAACTCTGTTGTGACGTATCTGTACGGACGAACATCCCCCATTCCTAGCTTGGAATTGACTGTGTCATCGTTCGTTCCTTGGTCGACGCTTGTCGACAGTACTTCCTTCAACTGGGGGACGGTGGATCGAAGCGATCTCGACATACATCATGACGCATGATGCATGGGACAACAAACAACATGACAACCAGACAATTCTGCTCTGCATGGAACGGAAGACACCAATCCCAATGTGATGTCTGATGTACAGGTATGGATGAAAGACTTCCGACTCTATTTGTTGGTATAGCAAAGTTGGTGGTTGTTGCATCCTATGGATATGTATGGTATGGTAGTGTGCGGCAAGGTAAAACGAGTATCTTTGCTGGGAAGATGGACATCGATGGTGGTGCAGGTTGTGCATCGTGCGATGCTTGGCCAATCCACTGCTCGCATCCCAGACCCAACAGGGAAGATGATGCTTCTTATTTGACAAGGTCATCAATGACGGAGTAGAGCAAGACACCTCCGATTCCAATTCCGCATCCAAGGAGCTTGATTGGGTCGAGGGACTCTCCGAGGACAAGGGCGACACCGATGATGACGATGACACGCTTTGCGGTGTTGGCGACGGACTGGGTGACGGCACCGGTCTTCTTGAGGGTCATGGTGGCGAGCTCGTTGTATCCGTAGAACCAGAGTCCGGACGCGACAAGGTTCTGCCAGACAGCTGGGGTGCTCTTGGCGATCTTCATGAACTCACCGAAGCGGTTTCCCTCGCGGGCGATGACGACTGGGATGGAAAGCAAGAATCCGAGGATGGAGGTGATGGCGAACTGGTTTCCGATGGATCCGATACGGTCGGTCAATCCCTCGGTCTCCATGAGCTTCTTGTTCTCGTTACCCTTGAAGGCGGCGAAGAGGTTGGCGATGCAGGCAGAGATGAGGGCGGAGACGGCGAAGTCGAGCTCCTTGACAGAGGCCAAGATGACTCCTCCGATGACGATTGGGAGGCACAACCACTTGGCCTTGGAGACGGACTTTCCGTAGACGAAGGTGGCGATGACGGCGGCGAAGGCTGGCTCGGCGGCCTTGACGATCTGGGCGAAGGAGACGGCTCCCATTCCCATGGCGAAGACGGAGGCAGAGTGGGCACCCATGAAGCAGAAGGCGACTGGGAGCATCTTCTTGACATCCTCGAAGGTGATCTTTGGCTTTTGGCGAGCATCCGGTGCCAACCAGAGGAAGATTCCGTAGATGCATCCAACACCGAGCTGCAAACTGGAGATGGTCATTGGGAATCCGGTCTTTCCACCGGCAGCCTTCAAGGCGAGCTTGTTGGTGATGTTGTACTGCGTGTTCGTGGCGAAATAGTTGAGGAGTTATGTTCCGTCATGCATGTTTAGTGTTGCAAGTTCGATTTGCGTAATCGATGATCAGATGATCCATCGGACGTGTGTTTTTGGTTTGATTTGGAAGTTGGTTGAGGAAGGGTTCAGTTGTGGGCGAACAAACTGTGTCATGTTTCTGTCTGTTCGTGTGAATCTGTCCGCCCTCGTCAATGATGTTGCCAATCGCTATCTGCACAAATCGCCATAGCCATCAAATGGATCCCATTGTCGCAAATGCCTGAAAATGCATGACATGGAATAGCGTAGTTCGGTTTACACCCAACCCCACACAATGTGTTTACTTACGTAGTAGTTGCCCACGTACCAGAGGGCGAAGTAGGCGAGGAGACCGAAGTCGATACCTCCACTTCCACCTCCGCGGACCTTGATGGCATCAGATGCATCAGATGCATCGGCGGCTTCGCTGAGAGCCTGTTGTTGCCCATGTTCACGTTGATGTTATTGGTGCAACGGAGAGAGCATTGGTTGTTGGTGCGAAGAAGAAGCAACAAATAAGGGTGCGAAGTTCAGAGCAGTGTGAGTGCACGTCGCTCAATTGCATTAGTGTTTGAATACACACATGCACATCGAGACACGCTTGATCTTGTGTGGGCGTTGGATTCGCGTATGTGATGATGGGACGTCGTCAGGTACACAACAAGCTTGATGCTGAGTGTCAAATGCATCTGTCTGCTGTGCTTGCGAGCACCGAAACGCCCATGGTGTTATTCATATCCATGTCCATTTTCATGTTGAGGTTCGCGCTAATCTTCACATTGGCATGAGAGTGGCGGTTTGCTATCACCGATTGTACATCATGGAGGAGGCGCCAACGGTGTTGTTTGCATCTCATCTTCCCCAAAACTTGGACGCCAGAGTGCAACCAGAGTTTTTGCACCCAAACGTGCGGCGCATGGCATTGGCGCGCGACGCAGGCAACCTGATTTTGCCGATCGTCGGCATCATTCGCTGCGGCTCTGTGGCATTGTCGTCCCCATCATCGTGATGCCCCACCTGCGCTGGTCCGATGCATCCCAAGCTCAGGCATCAGAATGCAGCATGGCGAAGATTCAACGGAAATTGCTGATGTCATCATGACTTGATGTGATGATGACTCCATTTCCATTGCTTGCCCGAATCTGCGGATCGGATGATACACCGACATGGCATTGCAATGCCGTGCAAGCAAGACAAGATTGGTGCAGGCTCCGAACATCCACACGCAGGATGAAGCACAGCTCATGCATTGTGATATAATATATTTTATGATATAATAGTTGCAGAACTTACGACAGAGTTGGCGCGGTTGCCGTGGACATCGACAGGGGTCACCATTGGCTTGCCGGTCTTGGCGAAGGCAAGTCCATTGTTGGTGGCAGTCTTGACGATGCTCTTTGGGCTACCGTTGAGGCCGAAGGCAGACACTGCCGAGGCGAAGATGGTGAGGAGGGCGAGGGATGATGTGACCTTCATGTTGGAACGTTGGTTGTGAGGATGTGCGGATCCTGCTGTCGTGTGGCTTTTGTTGACTTGGTTGTCGGCGTTTTTTGTGTGATTTGGCGCTGTGGTGTCAACTGCAGGGAGAGTGCGCGGATTTTTGGATACTCTTTTGTTTCGCGGTGTGTTGTGCTGCGTCGTGTTGTGATGTGTTGTGTTGTTCTTGGCCCTGTTTTGATGGATACTCTCTCCCGTGCGCTGTCAAGGATACGCGTCAAACCCATCGTTGTGGCGGGCATGGGCGCTGCTCACTGTTGCTGTTCGTGGCCAACCAAAACCTTCGGTTGGATGGTCAAAATCTGCCGACGTCCCAAACTGCGACAATTTCGCGACAGCGCAACAGATGGGCGTGTTGTCGCGACAAGATGCTCCTGCACTTTTGGTGTGCTTCATCACTGTTCGATTTGAAAAAAGGGAATCGGCGATTTTCGATGCCCATCGGCAGATGGCCAGGATACACTGCAACTTCTCCCACAACGTTTTCCGATTATTGATGTGACGTCATTTTGTGTGAAACCGTCAATTCACGGTTATCACCGTTAATCCAGCCGAACCATTTGAAATGATTCGCCACGACACAAAGAATCGTGTTTTGCGAACTCAGTGATGGCATCATGTCAACAAATCTGTTCTATTTCACATTGCGAACGCTGTTTGCTTTGGTTGAGTCGTACACCGAGCTCAGTGAGCTCAAACAGTACGGGCTACGGCCTTGTTCTGTTTCCATTCTCGCTGTTCTTGATGCGGTTTGGGTGGGACACTCTTGTGGATGCTCATAGTACCAACACGCGTACCTACGAGGCATGGTATCGACACGAACATGGCCCGCTGACGCGAACCCATCGTCTTCACACTTCGTTTTGCAGACAAAACAAGGAATTGATCCTGCATGCTGTGTCTGTTTGTGCGCTTGCGTGGGTGTGTGTTGGCGTTGGCATTGATTGTTAGTTCCTTTCCTTGTTCTGCGGTGATGTGATGTGATGTGATGTGATGTGTGGTGGGAGTGTAGGTTGCACCTTGGTGGATACGTTCCGAACCCTTTGTTCTGCCCGAAGCGTGGTGGAGGGCAAGAAGAAGCGACAGATCGCACGACAGGATGAGGAGAGAGAGAGGGTTCTCAGTCCCCCTCCCTTTCTTTGGCTGAATTCTCTTCGTGGTTCGCACATCATCATCATCATCATCATCGTCACCGCAGTCGCCGCCATCGTCGGCAGTACCATCACAACAACAGTCACAAACAATAATCACGATCCTCGACTTCGTTTGTGCTGTCACGCCATACTTCGGCATTCATCATCAGCTCGCCTACCGCTACGACTACACTGTACGATCGTCACTGCCCCTATCACCATTGCTACAGCAATAGCATTCTCGCAACAACGCTCGCAAAAACACATCTTTGAAATCATGGCGCTGTCTCTGCTCAACCATCTGTTTTGGGAAGTCCCAGTGAGTGGAGGTCTTGGAGGGATGTGAACGCGCCAGATTCATATACCATACTACAACAGCATCCATGTTCGAGGCGGCAGGCAAGGAACGGATTGGAGAGATCCAAGCCTGACGAAGCGATGCAGCGCAATATCCATTTGGATCGGCTCCGCCCTCGTCATGCAGCATTCCATCATTCCCGACAATGGCCCATGCAAAGTCTGGATCTTTGCTGGCACAAGCTTCAGCGTTCTCACCTCTGCCATTCCATCCTCCATGCTCGTAATCCATCCATGTCGCTATCCCAACACGCTCGCGTTTGAATCGTCATCATCCCATGGTACCGTCATATTCAGGGTGCGAGGATCGCCTTCGTAAGTTCGCAGTTCTGCATGCGTCCAATTGCCTGAAACAAGAGCAGTTGGATTCCCATGTCGTGCTTGCGCATACTCGGTGGCATGTCAACGATGCTTGAACGTTTGCTTCTTCTCCACCACACATGCAATACTCTGTGAGCCTCCGGAGAGTATGATTCTCATGTCGCACATCTTCGGGTCTTCCCATTCGCTGACTCACCCATCCGCTCACTCACCCACACAATCACACACGTCGCTTCATTGCATCACTACAACAAAAACAAACGCCGCGGCATGCTGCGTTGGGAACCTCATGTAACACTGTTCGACTCAACTCGACCCTCCACGCTACTCTGCACCACGTGCGTACGTACAACTGCAGGTCGTTGCGGACTGCGCAGTCCTCGCGGCCTTTCACTTCATCGACAAGGGCGTGAAGGAGGAGGCCCAGACACGCGAGATCAAGACGAGGCAGGTGCTGGATCAAGCCAACAAGACCAACAAAGAAGAGAAGAGCGGAATCAAGACGGCCCAGAAGTACCAGGTGCGGAATGAGAAGCGGACGACGAAGCACCAGATGCGCATCTCGAAGCGGCCACAGAACATCCATCAACCGTCCAAGCATGCCTGAGCTTCCTTCCACCTCTCTGCCATGCCAAACTCCACTGCGTACGAGTATTCTGTCATTTCGCTCACACGGCGTTCGGAGCACTCCGGGCCAGCCAAACTTTGGTACTCATACTACCTATACCACTGTGGAGAGTGAGACAAGACTTCATTCTCGAACCTCGAACGCCACCTATTCTTGGCATCTATACACAGAGAGAGAGAGAAAGAGCAAATTGATAGCGCAACACGAGGCGACCAGAATCCCAAAAGAGCACGCCACTTCACTCTTCAATCCTCAACAAAGAATACCGCTGCTACTGCCATAAACCCAGATCACCAAATGAAGCACCCCTAACTAATGACATCATACATACAATCTTCTTGAAGACTCTACGAGGCTGACGCAGAGTGCTCTACTCTATCGTACTCCACTCTCGAGTACTCCACCATACTCGTGTACTTCGCTGATTCAAGTTCTTCTTCTGCTTCTTCCTGCTTCTCTCTACTCTACAGCTCGTCCTTGCCCGAGTCCGGCACGAATCTGCTGGACAGGATCTGCTCCACGTACTTGTAGTGACTGTCCTGCTTGATCCGCTCCAAGTTCTGATTGAACGCCGCCACCAGCTCATCATACTGCACTTGCAGCTTGCCCACCTGATCATCAAATGCTGCTTCGGCCTCCTTGACGTCGGTCTCCACCTTGACCGCCATTCCTTCCAAGTCGTCCTCCGACATGGCATCCAGCTTATCCAGCAATTCGAGCTCCTCGTCATTGCAATTCAACTTCATGAAATAACTGCAGATTCGGGTGTTGATGTTGTTCTTGGCGAATTCCGCCATGGCATCGTAGTCTCTCTTGCCATCGTACGTTTCCGGACTCATTGGGTCGCCGTACAGTAATGTGGGGAAGCTCTGTCGCCGAGTCGAGTACGAAAGTGTGCAGGACATGGCACAGCCGTTGCAAATTATCGAGTGCAATGAAAAATGCAATCATATGTGGTGAGATGAAAATGAGTTGCGCAAGCGTCGTCGTCCCACACAAATGAACATGCACAGCATGCATTGCGAGAGATGGCACAATTTGAGAACGCAGCATCGTCCGATTCCATCCAATTGCACGCCGCTTCCACCACCGACGCAGCAACCAGCACGTCACCAATGACCTCCACATGATGTCAAAGCGTGTTGCCATCCATGTGTCGTCACCCATGATGCTGCCCATGAAACATACCTGCACTTCGAAATCTTCGCACAGAACCTGACCACCATCCGATGTGCAGTCAATTTCCGCGATCAAGGCAACGTCATGACCTTCGTAGTCCTCTGCAAGCTGTATCCAGCTATCCGCCATCTCCCGACAATGACTGCACCATGGTGCATAGAACTGGAGTTGGATCGGTCAAGTAGGTTCGTTTGGTTTGTTGTTGGTGAAGAATGCAGAAAGGACGGCACAAGAGTTGATGAACAATGGACAATGAACAGTGAGCAACAGAAACGAATGCATGAACGAATGCACAGGCTCAACATGCAACAACAGAAGCAACGCCATGACCAGCATCACCGACGATTACAACAACGACCATTGCGATGGAGCCAACGAGAGGCCGCACTCTTCTCCTGCAGCGATACACAGCACAACAATGCACAGTGCAGCGCAACACACTTTTCCATCCTCACCTTCATGAAAACTGACTTGCCGTATGTCGCAGTTTCGTAATTTTCGTTGGTGAGCACCACAAGACCCGCCGATGCTTGAGGGATTGCGGCAAGCAGCACCGCGGCTGCGAACGTTCGAATGGAATTCATCATTGTGCCGGTCTTCTTCCTTTGTGTGTTCGTATGGTAGAGTGATTGTAGTTGTGGTGTCTTCATCGGCAATCCTTGTTGATGTGAGGCATCGCGCCACATCCATCTGTGTGCTTTGTGCAAAAGGAAAACACGATACCAACTCGCACACATTTTTTCCAACGGATAGATTGGATCGACTCGCACTGGTCAAACCAGACTCTTCGCCTCGACTTCATCGACCAACTTGATGCATTCGTGACCAAATCAGAACTCGTGAATGCAATGTATCCGCTGTTGTTCATCATTTCCACGTCAGCGGCACCTTCACAAGCTTCACAAACACAACAACAACACGCAGACCCACACAGCGCCAAACAGAGAGGGACACAGCGGCCAATAAATTCTGTCGATTTTTCGTGGGACATTCCAATCCAACACAACGCGGAAAGGCGTGCGCGCCAAACATCATCAGAAGATTCCAAACCTGCCTGCGCAACACAGATCCAAAGCAAGAAAGAAGGAATACGCATCCGAGCTACCAATCCAGACATTGCGGGACGGCTTGTGACTCACATCACCATAACTTCAGCCCAGACACCTCTGCAACACCTCTGCAACATACCCTCAGCATACCCTCAGCATACCCTCAGCATACCCACCGCAAACGCATAGATCGCACAACAGGCGGTCACTCGGCTGATAGATCACGCTGGAAATCGCAGTCATTGCAACGTTTCGAAATCAAGGATCAGAGAAGACGCAAGCAACGATGGCAGACAACAGCACAGCGCTGGTGGTTGGCACAGGATGCCTCACGGTGGTGCTTCTGGGTGCCCTGTACATGGTCAAGAAGGAGTCCAAGCAAAGGGAGTTGGAAGACGTCAAGCAAGAGGATGCCACCGTTGCAACCTCGTCTGGTCACATGGTGGACAAGGAGGTGAGAATCATCGATTGCCGCAGTCAGCTCTGCTGCGTTACTGCGTTACTTGCTATGGTTCGTTGCCACATCCATATTAGGACATGTTAGTACATAGATAGGGTGGGCCGCAGTGCCATCTCATGCCTGGTGGTGGAAGGTCGACATCATCATTGCGTTGTTGGGAGATTGGCCAAGACATGCCCCTCTAATCTTTGCATTACTGTGTTCTACATCTCGCTCTTCTTTGCATATCCTTCTTTGCACATTCCTTGTTGCATTACTATTGCACCGCACCGTTGGGAAATGGATGGCATCGTAACTCCATGCCACTGAACCCACGATCGCCACCACAACCGAATACTCCACCACACCAAAATGAACGAATTGAATCAAATCAAATCAAATTGGATGATCCAACAGAAACACCCTGGTGGATTGATCTCGGTGTACTTTGCGACGCAGACAGGAACGTCCGAGGATTTCGCGCAGCAACTCGAACGCGAGGCCGCGGATCGTGGATTCTACATCAGCGTCATGGACATTGAGGATGTGGACCTGGATTACATGATCGCCAAGGAGCAGAGGGACGCGGATTCCGACAAGGCACGGGCCATCTTCCTCACATCCACCTACGGCGAAGGTGAACCGACCGACAACGCGACGGAAATAGCCAATGCCATCAAGGAGCGCTTGGGCTTGGAGGGAACCACCAGCGAGAGCAAACAGGCGGATCCCGCCGATCTCGACGATGAGACCACCACGATGTTTGCCGACAAGCTAGAATATTGCGTCTTCGGTTTGGGAAATACCCAGTACGAGCACTACAACTCCATGGGAAGATTCTTCGACCGCAACCTCAGCGTCATGGGCGGAAAGCGACTGCTCAAGCTTGGTCTGGGAGATGATGACAAGGACATCGAAGCCGATTTCGAAGCATGGAAGGAGGAGCTCTGGGCGATGCTCAAGAGGACGTACCTCAAGGACTCCGACTTCAAGGCACCCGACGCATCCTCCTCAGGCGATCAGCTTCCAGATTGCGAGTACGCCATTGAGTACCACACGGACAAGAACGCGACAGCTGGCAACATGGACATCCCGTTGGACAAGGTGCACTCGTCCTCCCGCCATTCCTTCACCTCCTTCGACTGCCCCGTCAAGGTCGTGCGCGAGCTGCGATCCTCCACGCAGGACGGATCCACCGTCCATGTCGAGATCGATATCTCGAAGGCCGGTTTCGATTACATCACGGCGGACAACCTAGGCGTGCTGCCATTGAATGACATGAAGATCGTAGAATCCGTCGGCAAATCCCTCGGCTACGATCTGGATGCCGTCTTCTCTCTCAAGGCCGCATCCAATCACGAATGGCACGGCGCACCGTTCCCCATGCCCATCACCATCCGTGAATGCCTGGAACGTTACTGCGACCTCACCTCCGCGCCGCGCCGATCCGACCTCAAGCTGCTGGCGCTCTACGCATCGGACCCCATCGACTGCAAGGCGCTCACCTTCATGTCCTCCAAGGAAGGCAAGAAGGAGTACAAGGAGAAGATTTCGGACGGCTATGTCGGCCTCGTCGACCTCCTCAAGCGCTGCCCATCCATATCCATCCCGCTGGAGCATCTGATCAAGATCTCGCGTCGTCAGATGCCACGTCACTACACCATCTCCTCATCGTCATCGGTCCACCCCGACACCATCCACCTGACAGTCGCCGTCACACAGGGCACCCGATCCGACGGAACCAAATTCAAGGGAGTCTGCTCCTCGCACTTGGCTGGGCTCGTGCCAGGCAAGGACAAGGTGCGGGTATTCAACCGCCCGTCGACATTCCGTCTGCCGAAGGACACCACGAGGCCCATCCTCATGGTCGGACCGGGCACGGGAGTTGCGCCCATGCGAGGTCTGCTGCAGGAGCGACACCATCTCAAGTCGAAGGGCAAGAGCGTCGGTGAAAACGTCCTGTACTTCGGTTGCAAGAAGAGCACCGAGGATTTCATCTACAAGGACGAGATGGAGGCATTCGAGAAGGACGGCATCCTCACCAAGCTCTACCTGGCCTTCAGCCGCGAACAGCGCGAGAAGGTGTACGTGCAGCACCTGCTGTCCAAGAACGCGGCCGAAACGTGGAAGCTCGTCAACGAAGAGAAGGGCTCCATCTACGTGTGCGGCGGCGTCCGTATGGGACATGATGTCACGGAGGCGTTGAAGGAGATTGTCGGCAACGAAGGTCAGATGTCCGCTGACAAGGCCAAGGATTACGTCGCCAAGATGGCCATGGAGGGACGTTTCGTGCAGGAACTGTGGGCATGAGCTGGTGGGGGATTTCTGTTGGGTTGCGCATGCTTGTCGTGAAGGATGGATGAGATACAACACGTTACTCTATTCTGTGTATATCATGCGGAATGGAGGGGTGCGGAATGACATGGTCCATGAAACTCATGAATGGGTTTGGAAGTGACAGCGGCATGGCGATTGATTTGTAACGACACTACCACCAAACGGCTCAACTCATGATGCACAGCACATACCGTACACCTTCATTCAAGTCGATTCAGGCCACGTCACATCACGTCACGGCAAGCAACAACCCAAGGAGCAAAGAAATGAATGAATGACGGAACATACTTATTAGTTGGAAAACTTCAATGTACTCGTGATACGACAGAAAGTAATGTTGATGCTTGAGTTTGTCGAATCCTGGAAGAGCACTCCAACTGAGACTCTGGTGTGGATGAAGGCAATTGTGATGCAGCACTCTTTGCTCTGTTGGCTTTCGCACAAACTCTCACGATAGTGGCAACGATCTGTCACATGTCACAATGGAGCACTGCAAAGAGCAGAGCGGCACCCTCCTGAACGATGTGATCCCATCCATTCAACGAACACGCCTGCACTAACACACTTGCTTCGGTCGCGAAATCGAAATCTCCCGATCCTGCTTGGATACATCAAACCTGACACTTCGAACTGTGTTGGCGAAGGTGCGATTGCTGAAATGGCAACAAGTTGAATACTCGCAGTACAAGCAGAAGGGATCCTGCGTTCGTGGACTTTGTTGAAATCGGTGGATTTGAGACGAACTTGCTGTCCCATGGGATCATCCCAACCGGTGAAATGAAACCGCCGTGTGTGGTATGAACTCGTGCTTGTGCGCGTTTAGCTGTACCGGCGAGCGGTCGTAGTCGTAGTCGCATGAGTTCAGGGGATCATGACTCGTACAATATAAAATAATACCAACATGTGTACTCGCACTTGTGTCGAATGGAGAGCATCAAACTGCACCCAAGAAAGCAGCTTGGAGATGGTTGAAACCAACCGAAGCGCTGCAAAGGGATTGTGCATCCAACAAGTGTTAGAATACAATGCATTGGCGCAATACTTGTGGGTAGACCGGATTGCGGGGAGGTGCAGTCGAGAGTATTGGGTTGTTGTTGTTGTGCTCCATTGCGATGCTCAAGGGGCAGACATGCGCGTCGTTCTGACCTTGCGCGAAAAGTTCACCGGCTGAAGGGTGCGAAGCATCTGCGACACTCTGACAAGCCCTGCTGTCATTGTGGTTGTGGTTTGACCTGCGTTCCACTTGCCGGTCATCAGGATGCCGGAATGATTCCTCGCCAGTCTTTTCAAGTTGCGTTGGAAGGTGATGCGATGCGATGGTGGGGAATGGCATCTGCCCCACCCTCCGCTCTTGCATCACATGCATGAATACAATACGCGTACACACTATGCTTGTATGTCCCTCCCTTCACACGTACGAGCATGTCTGCTTCTCTATCTGCCCATCCACCCATCCACCCGTCTGTCAGAAGTGCACGCTCGGTTGTGAACCGTTGACATGTTGAAGGAGCAGGTCAAACGGGGATGCATGATCAAAAAGGCAAAGTGGAGACTGTGACGCCATCGACGCGAATTTGCATGTCCACAGAGCAGAGGATTGGTGGAGTAGGTACGAGCACGGCACGAGTGTGGCCTTGTGCAGGTCTGTGCTCGCGCCCATTCGTCCCACAATCGATCTGTCTGCGAAGGGGCAGTCGGGTGCAAACCAAAGTCCGCGATGTACCATGCGATCTATGGTATCGAGCTGTCAACCTGCCACAATGCATGTTGATGATGCATGATCATCCCAGAGCCATGGTTCCACAAAGACTTGTGCTCGAGAGGATCTTGTGCTTGTCAGTGGTTCGAGCATCACTGCCTGCAGTCGGCTGGTTGGTGTCTGCTCTTGTGTGTCCAAGTCGTCGTTGATCTCGTTGTTGTTGGTTTAGTGCGCTTCCTCCGCAGCAACTCCATTGTGCTCCACAAGCCACCACCACCCGCGACACTTGGCCGAGCGCATGTCCGCCGAATCGGTTCTGGGGATGACACGGAGTTATGCATGGATGGACGCGCGAGGGTGCTGATGGCGACTCCTTTTCACCGGTTGTGCTTCAAGCGGTGGCTGGCGACGCACCAGAAGTCGAACGGCCTGGCGAGGATGGAACAGGCGACAACGTCCAACCGGAAGAGCCTCAGAGACACTCTCGATGTGTCATCGTGCTGGTGTTGAGGCTTGCTTCTTTGTCCTACTCGCACGACTGTGAGCATGGATGAGTATAATACTTGTGTTCTGGTTCATATTCGCAATAGCGCGTGTATGCATGGTTGAACCCATAGATTGTAGACCATAGATCGTGGAATACTCTCCTACTCTACCGCAATCGATTGTGCAACGCCAAGCGTCTGCGAACATGCAACCCTTGCCCTGCAGAGCTTGCACCCTCTCCTGAAATATAGTACGCATGATAGGTCATACAGCAGCATGTACGCATTCAGAGCTGCTGGTATTGCTGTGCTTCTGATGTCTGGCTTGTCAACTCTTATTCTTCATGTTGTTCTTGTTCTGCCTCTCCACCTTCTCCTTGCCAGTTGGTTGCAAGTTTGGTGCCCTTCGTGTTCTCTCTCCCTTGGTGCTCCTGTGCCTCTGCTCTATTCACGTCGTGCTCTGGCTGCAATCGTGTTGGGGCTTCTCTGTGGCGTGTTTTGCTGCCACTCCGCTGCCACGCCACTCTCCTCGACCGTGCCGACCCAGAGGTTGCGTGTTGTTTGGTGTTTGGGTCGGCTGTTGGATTGATGACCAAGATGGAAGGTCGGATGCATAACTGCGGATACATCACACCAGTTGTGGCCTTCCACGACGTGACGTCATGTTGATAAAAAATGGTCGTTGTTGGACACTCCTCGACAGGCCGAAATACACGATTGCGCACGTCTCTCTGCATCGCGATGGGAGTTTCACTGGTTTGATTCGAGACACAGTTGTTCCGACTAAGCTGGCATGGCGGTAAGTGGGCAGCTTCTACAATTGTTAATTGTTCTCAACTGCGACAGAACTGAGACAATAATATATAACCGGAGTTTTTCTATGCGGTTGCTCCGTCGTGTGAGTGGAAGCGCGGCGAAAAAGACAGAATGCTCGTGCACCACATCGCACGAAGGCGAGCACGTCGTAACGCTGCCAAGCACTTGAGCGCTGAGGGAAGACTGACTGGTGATGACAAGTCAGGAACGTGCCAAAACCTGGCGTTGCGGCAACAACACGGCGGAAAACACGCAACAAACAGAAACAGCGTTCTGTGCTGTTCGCAAGACCGGAATTGGGAGCAGCAGCAAACGCAACAACCAACGCAAACACGGCAGCAACAAAGAAAGCAAGCAACAGGGCAAACACACGCGAAACTGCAAATACAGCATCAGCAACAGCCGAAGACAACAAAAGTAACAACAACATCATCAACAACATTGACGACATCGACAACATCGACAACATCAACATTGATGTCAAGAGTCAACAAGTGCAACCCATTCACTTCGCTATTCCAAGACGAACACTCCAGAGTCGAGAACTCAAACCTGCACGACCTCCCCATACCAACAAGCAACAGCATCGCGCCAAGCATCACCCTCCAGCATTACCAGCATTACCGTATCAACTCTGTTTGACCAACTCGTTCGCTCCCAAACGGCCAAACAACCAGGCAACCAAGCAACAAAGGCAACAAAGACGACAAAGACAACACAACAACACGACTTCTGTCTCATTCCCACCACACGCACCACCATCACTGCATTCCGTCTTCACCTCACAACAACAACAACAGCAACAAGAACAACAACCGCGCACTTGTAGTAGACTTGAAAACAGCGTGTAGCGGAGTAGAGCAGAATAGAGCAGAGCAGGCCGCAATACAACCGCACCAACACCCCAGCAGGCAACTCCCCATCGTTGAAGTGAATCGCACTGAACCGAAAGAGCCTGAAAAGCATCACACGAAGCATCCAGAGCAATTCTCATAATCCACCACGCCATACAACACTACCACAACTGCGAGTACAACCACTACCACAACCACCACCTCAACTGCAAGCACAACTGCAAGCATAGCATCATGAGCCATAACAATCACAACTACCCCTACGGCAACCACGGCTACTATCCCACGGAGCCTCAGATGGACGACGGCACCTACAGCCACAGCCACCATACGAGCACAAGTTCGAGTACGAACAACCACAACCACAACACACCAACCAACAACACCACCGACATCCCAAAGACCTCGCTGGCCTCTGGCGTCGCCGCGGGCAGCATGGCAGCCGCCGGCTCGTCCAAGCACGCCAAGGCCGCAGCCGTCCTCAATGGCACCTCCTTCATCTGGATGTCGCTCTCCCACCAACCCATCGCCAAGGAACTAGCCATCTTCATCCAGACAGCAGAGACCCTGCAAAAGCTCTACGGATCCAGGCTGCAGCACTGGCACGTCCAGCTGCTTCGCAAGGCCTGGGCCACGCACAACAACCACTGCCAGAACTACTGGACCTCGTTAGACAAGATCCTCAAATCGTACCTCGGAAAGCACATGGAGATACCACCGGAGATGACTGCTGACAGAGACGACGTCCTCTACTACTGCGCCCTCATCACCTCGCTCCTGGAGGAAGACGGCAGGCTCGACATCCTGGACGAGCTCATGCGCCTGCTCCACGACCATCGCAACACCCTCAAAACGGTCTGCAACGCCCACAAGGAGCGCTTCATCCCGCTCTTCCAGGCCTTCTGCACGCCCGAGGACATGGTCACCATGGTCCAGAAGACGCTCTCCACCAACGTCAAGGCCTGCGACGGTGCCTGGATGTACCATCACGGCATCGAGAACCTGCTGCGTCAGATCTTCCAGAACCAGGACTCTCGCAATGCCTACTCCTGGATCAACGTCTTCGAGAACCTGTCACAATCCTACGAGCGCACCTACGTCGAGCCGCTCAGAGCGCTCAAGGAGAACCTGCAACCCTTCTGCGTCTTTGACTAAGCAAGCAGGATCCCATCGTGGGGTCTGGCCTCTTTGAGGGCTACAGAACAACCCACAACACGTGACGCAGATTGGCGAGACAGCGAATGCCTCGACGAATCGCGACACAGGCTCAAAGGCAAACGTCGCATGGTTGATGCTGCTGCTACTAAGACTACTACTGAAGCTGAAACTGCTTCTACAGACACAGGATACAGCAGGAAACAGAACAATGGTTGCTCACACGTGCGCAGCGACCACAAAGCACAATCAGAGAACACAACTTCTCTCTAAAACAGAGCAAAACGAAGCCATGACGAAGGGAACCGTGCAATACCAAGGCTCTGCCATCATCATCCATTCCCTTCCTGCGCAGTTTTGAGCCACTCTTTTGAAGGCGGGACGATCACCTGCTGGTCGTCTACCGTCCACTATCCAAACTTAACTCCCATGTAAGATTAACATGAACCCTTCCCATGATCTCCAACACACGCGGCCCCGTCTGAGAAATTGCACTACTGGTGCATGCACCCCTGGGACCCTCTCGCCGCCTGTTTTCGCAAGGCATCGAGAGAAGGGGTATCCTCGACAACCGAGGTACCAGTACACAAGCCTCCAGCTCCCGGATTGCTTCTTGTGTTCTTGGAACACTGGTCCTGCCCTTCCCTCACCAACAATTTCGTGTCACGTTTCACCGGTTCGTTTCTGTGTGACTCCCTTAGTTATTTGTTCTTGTTCTCTCTAACTGTCCTCGCACCGTACCAAAGCCCGCAGTTCGCCCGACTCTATCTATCCCTATCGGCTAGAGAGCAGAATACCGATGGCACGTCACCAACATACTCGGACACCTCCACATAAGTGACTCGATCATGCTTTGGCCCACTTTCTCCCAGACTCTTGTTCGCCACGAGCGCAGCCTCACACCATTCTCGTAGGGCAGACTGGCCTCCGCACGTTTCTGCTTCCAACAACAACGTTAACTCGGCACCGTCCAAACAAGAACGCAAGTGCCCCATGGGGTATTCTGCTGTTGCATGTCATCTCAACGTGGTATCTGTGTATTCGTCTTGGGCGAGGCCATCGCAGAAGAGAGAGAGAGAGAACTAAACCTCCCAATCTACAGAAACGCACGTGCCTGGGTACTACACCACATCATCCTTAGTCGTATTGCCCAAGTAGGATGCTGCACATTCCTCTGTCCGTGCGCTTCACCGGTTGCTTGTCAGCTCTCCACCACTTCATTCCTAAATCGGTGGTTCAATTCTCAAAGATCGTGCAATACAGGTCATGACAATCCATGTGCTCGTGGCGCAGGGCAACCACCAGTATGGCTGTGGCCAAATAGAGAGCTCTTCCATGCGATCCTGCAGGTGTCAGAGCCACGATTGTGCCCTTGCGGTAGTCGTAGATTGACAAGTTACCACAATACCCACCTCGTATGGCGTCCCATGCTCCACACTTTCATCCATGCGAATGCAGGCAAGCAAGTGCCTTGTATCGTTCGATGCTTCAAGAACCGCGAAAAACAAACTGGTGAAACTCGAACCGATGGGCGAGCTATGAGCCTGTATCCGTGGTGGAGTAGTTCGTAGTCGTACGTAGACAGAAGAACGTAGCCGCTCTGCTTCCACGTTCGATCACTTCGTTCACACCCAAAGGATTCATCCACCCACCAACGCAGTCGTCCAAAGTTCGCAGTTTGAAGTTGCAAGAGTGGAGTTCGCTCAGAACATGCAGCAGCGATACAAACAAATGTCGGTGTGCGTTGTCCTGTGTTGATTGAATGCCTCATTCCGTGGCGTTCGGTGCTGCGGTTCCGCGAGATTGGTGGCCAAGGTCAGCATGGAAGCCTGATAGGGAGGACCGTGCCAGAGGCGCCTCGCTGTTGTGGCTGTACCTGCTGATGAGACTGCGCAAACAAAGATAGAGCGAACGAGAGATTCAGTTCGCCTATGAGCGCTATTAGTCTACGTATGGCACATCCGTACGGGCGGACACTCGTACTCCACGTACGTGCCTACTTGCACTGCCGTTTCGACTATTGGTATTCCTCCCAAATGTTCTATTTCATCCGCATCGATCACTCCTTCAGGTGTGGGTACCATCCTTTGAAGGATTCCACAACTTGGGCGAATGTCTTTTCGAGATCATCGTTCACAAACACCTTATCGAAGTTGCCCTCCTCGTTGCCGTACTCCAGTTCTTCCTTCGAGTTCTTCAGTCGCTTGGTGATGGCCTCTTCGGTCTCGGTGCCCCGCCCTCTCAGCCGCTTCTCGAGCGCCTCCATCGACGGTGGCGCGATGAAGCAGTAGGTGCACTCCAGCGATGACTTCTTCACGGCACGCACGCCCTGCACATCGATGTCCAGAACGCAGATCTTGCCTCCCTTCTGGACGGATTCCACAGATTGGACGCTGCACATTGCGGGGGAGCGGGATGGAGAGAGAGAGAGAGAGAGTACGGTACGCAACAACCATGCGTGTGCAAAGCAGAACAATGCGGTGTCTGTCAGAACGAACGCAATCCATGATGCTTAGCAGCGTGACGTATTCCAAGTGCGACGGCGCTGTGTGCGACAGCGTGGTTCCCACCTCTTCCTTTATGCTACTTGCTTCGTGCTTGTGTCTTGGTTTCCTCTCTTACTTCCTTGATGGTTTCGATCTCATCCTAGCTGTCTCGATCACACGCGCAGATACGCACGCTTGCACACACAAGAAATCTCTCGCAGGAACAACCTGATTCCCTTCATCTCATGCCATACTCTGACATGCGATCTCTCATTCCGTGCAATGCCATATCACACATTCTGATCCATCAATCGCGTACCTCGTTCCGTAGTAGTTGCCGTGCACTTCGGCATACTCAACGAATTTGCCGTCATCAATCTCCTTCTTGATCGCATCCACGGTGGTGAAATGATAATGCTTGCCATCGACTTCACCTTCTCGTGGCTTTCGCGTGGTGTGCGAGACACTGAAACCAAACTGCTCGTTGGGGAAGTGCTTCATGAGCATCTCAATCAACGTGCCCTTTCCAACGCCTGCAGGATTGTACCATGGTGACGGCGGCGATGACCGAAACGGCAACGACGGCATTGGCAGTGATGGGGAGGCACGAATGGATCGCGAGTGCGTGCAATTCAGGAGGAGCCAAGTTGCATCAAGTTGGGTGAGATACTGTGAGCTACGTATTATTCGTGTTATTGGCATTATACCATGTACGAGCTAGTGCTACATAACTCCGATGATTGATTGCTTCACATCTGCCAGAGTTCGCACAGTGATCAAGCTGACTATCATGTTGACTATGATATCATTTTGACAAGCAAATGCTGTGCAAGGTGCACAATGCAAAGCGTCCATGCACCCTTCATACCCCAAGTATGTACAAACCCAACCAACACACGGCAACCTACGGCAACCCACAGCAATCAATCAACCAATTCACCAACCAATTCACCAACGGTCACACAAGAGGATGAAAATGACTCACCGGATGGACCGCAGAAGACGACTGGCTTTGGATCTGTTGACATGCTGCAAGTGTTGTTTGAAGACTGTGCGAGTAAGTGTCGTGGAAGTAGTGTCGGAGATGCCGATGAGGTTGATACCGTCTGTGCAGGTAGCAATGTGATGATCAGCACGAGTACAACCACGAGTTCGAGTACGATGATACGGAGAGTGTCGCTGTGCATGGGTTGTCTGTTTGCACAAGTGCCATGTAGATTTGCCTTCTCTCTCTCTTGATGTCGTCGTGTTTTCCCACGCGCCGTGTTGCGTTCGCGGACTTTCGGAGTTCTCATCATCTTTCCTTCCTTTTTGTCGCGGAACACGAAAGGATCATTCCGCACACAACAGAACCACTCCTTCGACCACTTTGACTTCTATCAGTCACGAATGCGGGCACGAACAACTGTCCAATCAGCAGACTAATTCGACCGAATTGTACGCTTTTTCCTCACATTTTGGCTTCCTGGTCGAGATTTTCGGCAGCGACTTGTGTTGGCAAGAACGCGCGCGACGGATTCGGTGAACTCGTAAGACTTCGGAGGGGGAGCGAAATGGAGAAACCTCATCTCACATGGAAGGCAAGCCAACTTTACAAAGGAGCAACCTGTGACACCTCCGTCGTTCAAACGCAGAATTTCTTGACACATGCACAACATGTGCCAGTATGTGTGTCCGAGTATGGTATGGTATTATGCAATGGAAGCGATCACAAAATGAACCGCGCTCAACGAAACATCTTCGACGAGACGATCTTCCATTCCTGTGTGGAAACCAAAATAGAATTCTCTACGTACGTACGCACGCACACACGTGCGCATGTTACATCATACTCGTATCACGCCATATAAATCCTCCTGAACACCAAAACCATGACCACCATTCTGCATTTGGCGACTCTGCTCCTGCCGAGCCTTCTCATGCTCCAGATCAACGCGTTGCAACCCATCCCCTCCGATCTCTTCGACAACGGATACGAGGACCCCTTGACGATACGGCGCAGGAACAACATCCCGTACAATTACCAACCGCAATGGATCGACGAAGTCAACTGCGCCACCATCGACGAGGAGACGTGCCGGGAAGTCGACGAGGCGTACGGCATCGAAGTGAGGAAGAAGCAGAAGATTATTACGGACGTCAACGAGCAACGCCGTCGCAGGAGGATGCAGGCTGCGCAACAGAACGGTGATGGTGAACACGCACAGAACGAAACCGACGCATCCCACAGCGAACAGCGAAGTCTACAGGACTTGAATCCCATGGGGTCGTTCAAGGTCCTGGTATTGCTGATGCGATGGTCGGACCATGCATCGGTGGACATCGTTGCGCGCGAAGACTACGATCGGATGTTCAATGCCGATCCCAGCGACCTTGGATCAACGGTGATCCCAACAGGTTCCGTGCGACGCTACTTCGAGGTCAACTCCTACGGCAAGCTCACGTTCGAAGCGCAGGTGGCGGATTGGCGGACCACGGATAACACGGAATCATTTTACGTGGGCACGAACCGCGGCGTCAGCCTGGACCTGCAGCAGTCGATGGTGCCCCTGTTGGAAGATCTGGACGACAATGGTTTTGACTTCGACACTGTGGATGGCGATGGCGACAACGTCATCGATCTGGTGGTCGTATTGCATTCCGGGTACGCTTCGGAGGAAGGTGGAGATGATTGCCGATTCAACACCCCATCGGAGCAACGCATCCAATCTCACTCGTCGGCAGCGACCAGCACATCGCTGGCGTGGCGATCGAGAAGTGGCAAGAGGGTCGTGCAGTACGTATTCGCCTCGGCATTCCGTCTGAGATGTGATGCAAATATCATCCGTCTTGGTGTCCCGACTCATGAGATGTTCCACAATTTTGGCCTTCGCGATCTCTACGACCTCGACGGACGCTTCAACCCGGAGTCGGGGGACATCGGCGGCATCGATCGCTTCGGCCTCATGGCGAATACTGCGGGGCAGAAGAACAACAAGGCGAGGCCAGGGCATTTGAGCGCTTGGTCGAAGGAACGTCTGGGCTTCATTGAATCCACGGTGATTTCGGCCGATGGAACATTCATGGCGCGGCCGGTGGAGCTGTTCGGCGAAGTTTTCCGAATCAACCTATCGGCAACGGAGTACTTGCTGATTGAAAATAGGCAGCCCATTCCAGTTGACTTCGATGAAAACTTCTTTGGAGAAGGAGGTAAGATTGGTTGGGCTGCAAATACCGAGCGTGACACGGCGGTGTACGAAGATCAGTGTTGCGTCATGGATTATGAAGTGACAGCAGCTCAGCATGGGTCGTTGCTATTGCTATTGCTGTGCACTTCACTTCGCGAGTTGAGCGAGGGTCTTGCGTCATCAATATCCGTTGCCCAACGTCGTACCAACCATCCCCTCACTTCCTTCAACTTGCATACGTGTATGTGGATATTGGACTTGATTATCTTGCTGAAATGCGCGGGAACTGTTCCACTGGGGCGTCGGGCTTCTACTCATACTCGGATTATAATCTATTCCATGCCCACATTATGACACAGGAATCGTGATCTACAAAGTGGACAGAGCAATGTAAGTTTTGCAAGAGCGGTGTCCCACAGAGCAGATCGAAGACTTACGATGGCTTGGCATGGAAGCTCCGCATGCCATCGTATGCATCAAGTCTCCTACCCGTATTCGAGTATGGATCGGCATGGACAATCACGCACTTGCGAAGCAACTGTCTTCTCTTGTCGACTAATCTCGCATCCCTTGTGTTCCATTCTGCATCCGTTCCGTTTCGCTTCCTGCGCTCGGATACTCCACGTTTCCACCCTCGTCGCCACGGAACATACGTGCCCGTACTTATACCTTGCACCTTGTCCTCATTTCACGACACGCGAAAACACCAACAGCACGGAACCAGCAGTTGGATCGTTCCAAGGCAATACTCGACGAGGGTTCCCAGGCCAAGGAGGTAAGCTGTGCACGGGCAGATGTGTTGATGTGCAGCTCGTGCGAAAGTGAAGGTCACAGCCTCGGGGAATAGGAGCACTGCCCCCTTTGTGACTACGCTTGCACAAGACGATGCGACAAAGCATGACGTGCTGTCCGTTGTCTCGCCCATGCGATCTGACATTGGTTATTCTTTTCTTGTTTCTGCTTCATTCGCTTCGCGTTAGCAAATGTACTCTAATCTAACGCCTCTCTTGTACATCGCTGGACCCTATCATTCCATGTCACACTTACACCATGCATTGCATTGCATTACGTTCTCAAACCTCGACATCAATCAGATTGGCCCGGCAATGGCAATCATTACGGGGTCGCCGTTCTCCAAGCCGACTCTCTCAGTTCGCCAGGAGGTGCGGACGGATACGAACTGGAGCAAACGCTCAATGGTGGCGAGGAGGAAGATCTATGGCTCACGAGCTCGCAAATTCTGGGTCCTGGAACCGCTGAGACTGTGGCCGCGAATGACATCTACCCCAACACCGATCTATACAGCGAGTCAGGCCTGGGCGTCAGCGGCGTGACCGTCACCAACTTTCGAACAACTCCGACAGACGGCAGCGATCGACCAACATACATGTTCGATGTCAGTGGATTGCTGGATGATGGATCAGAGACAGATAGTCCAACTGCGCGTCCAACACAAAATCCAACTCTCTCTCCATCGGTTGCGACGCAGTCACCAAGTCTCAATCCAACACCCGATCCGACATCCGATCCGGCATCTAATCCAACATCTGATCCAACCGACATGCCAACCGCGGGCCTGACCTCAGCACCTAGCACCGACAATCCATCCGCGGTACCAACAGCGTCGCCGACAATGACTTCACCATCGGTTCGTCCCACATTGCAACCTACGGTTCGTCTAGCGTCATCCACGCCAACTGGCAACGATCCCGGCACGAGCGCAGCACCAACAGCCGCGCTACGTACTTCACCAAGCTCTGCACCGTCTTCCAGCCTTTCCGAATCGCCATCCAATCCACCAACGCCTGACACAAGGACAACCCCGCCATCAGCGTCGATTATCCTGTCCATGCAGCCCACCCCTTCCAATTCCAAATCGCTTCTTTCTGAATCCCCGAGCGACCAACCAACCGCCTCACATGCGCCAAGCAGCGTTCCTTCGTCGTTCCCCACAACCATAACAGAAGTGCCAGCGACACCTCCCACCCGCCCTCCTGCTCTTGCACCTGGTAACGCTGGAGGCGAAGAAATCATCCGCGTCTTTCAACCACTCTTCCCACCCACCGATTCTCCCACGCGCCGTAGGTCGCCCAGTCCATCTAGCAAAAGCGCAGGCAAAGGGAAAGGATCGAAGGCTGCGACGCGACTTGGCACGCGCAAGACAACCCGGAGGCGGAATTCATCCGTATCCAAGGTTGCCACGGACACGAACAGTGGCATGAGGAAGGGACAATCGCATCGATAGAGGATGGGTAAGAAGCTTTGGAATGCCTGCCAAATTTCGATAGAGATGGATGGATTGCTTGGCGCAATTCATCTGCTCTGCGCTCACCACAAGCACTCCGCAGACCATTGCTCTGCGCCAGGACATGATCGAGCATATTTGGGCAAAACAGGCAGCTCAGAGGAGCAGAGATGGAGACGCGCTGCGCGAAATCGTGCGATGCTCTATCGAAACCGAGTCGAAGCCTTTTGCAGTGTTCAATGGTGTAAAATTCTATGTTATATAATGCATTATCTCAACTCTGGACCGTTGCCCAGGAACAGATGTCGTGTTTGGATTGAGGTGGATGACCGAGTCGCATTCTCTCCTCCGCTTCATTCGTGAATTCACTCCATTCCGGAACGCCTCAAGCGCTTGACCAGCATCTCGCAAACCAGAAGGGCAAGCGCAACGAACGCAAAGATGGCAAACACCATCACGATCAAGGCTGTCGGCTCGTTTGTGACATGCTCATCATACAAGTCGCTGGTTGGGTAGACAAGGAAGCGGTAAAGACAGTCGTCATCCAAATCGTTCTCATCCGAATTGGTTTTGGCTGCCTGTGTCACCAAGTCAGCAAAGTCCGTAAACTTGGAGCTGCGCACAAGCTTCTCGAAGTCTCGGTCATGGATGTCTCCTTCGCCAATCACATCCAGCATGCCGCTGTCCTTGTTGACGCGGAATGTGTACTCCTGTCCACACGAGTTGGAAATGACGATATTGACGAGATCCGCGTTGACAGGGAACTTATCTGGCATGGACTCTTTCCAGTCTATCTCGAGAACGACGGATCCTGCAATAGCGTTGTCCGCTCCCAATTCGAAGACTGGAAAGGCCACAAGCACGGCTAGCTCGTCTTGGGTCCCCTTGCTGTAGTTCTCGTAGTATGCGCCCTCACGACGGAAGATCTCAGAAAAGGCCGGGGAACGATGCTTGATGATGCTGTCGAGAACGCGCTGGCGGACCGGCTCACTCATTTGGTTGTAAAGGAAGGTCGCCTTGCCGTTGTCGCCCGCCATGGTTGCCCACATCGGGTTCCACGGTGCCGAGCTGGTGTCATCCACCGCAGAGCCATCAGGACCGATCTCCCAGATCCCTTGCGATGTGGTCCTGGTTGGATACATGACGTCATTATCTCCGTGCGTCGGTGGCCCACATGTGCAGTCCTTTGCAAATTGAATGGTCTCCTGACAGCTTCCAAGTGCTCCTGCGCGACCCAAGTTGTAAAAGGTCTTGCAACTGAAATCGCCAAAGAAGGGATGCGTGAGCACGAGATCTGGATTGGTGACAACCCAATCCAAGTTCCCACACAAGTCACAGACGGGGTTCGAACCTGGGGAGGGAATGCCTCCGTTAGTGCTTTCGACAGCGAAGCCCCAGAAGCTCTTGAGCTCGTCTTCGTTGAACAAGAAAGGTGACCAAGATGCGACCTTGGCGGAACCGGTCCAGCGCGTCTCCTCTGTCATGGTCTCCCAAAGTGGCATGGAGAGGTTGATCTTGTCCATCTCGCCAGCCCTCATGGTTTCATGGATGCTGCCGGCCAAGGTGCGCGAGTGCCAGAGCTTCTCCCTGGTCTCCACAAGGAACGCATGCACGGTCTTTTCAGCGATCTGAGCGAAGTCACGTTCGAAGGCGTCCTCCTCATCATCGCTGAGGTGAAGGAACAGGGTCGTGCCTGTGGCGACGGCAGCTGCCAGGAGAACCAGGACGGTCATGATGCGGATGCCCAAGACGGACCTCTCGTTTGAGGAGTTGCGGGTGGCGGAAGACTTGTCGCCATTCGGCTTTGTTGATGGCGTCGCAGTCATGGACTGAGACTGGGAGTGGTCCGATTCATGGGTTGCAGAGTGCTTGTCGGAGGATGCGATCGATTCTGCATCATGCTTGTTGCTGTCGCTGTTGTTGTCCATCTTGTTTTGCGGTGGTTGACAATGATTTATGAGTGCTGTGTACAATGTGGTGATGAGCAGGTTTAAAGACCGCGTGAGGTAAAGTGTGAGAGAGGAATGCAACACGCAGTGCAACGGAAGTGCAATGAACGTGCATTGCAAGTGCAGTGGAAGTGATGTTGTGGCACGACATGGTGGGATGGCGTCGCGATTACTCGTCGGGGGGCAGCAGCTGATTACTGATACATCAAAGGAACGATGGAGGGCGTACGTACCTTGCCTTAGCTCGTACTGGTGCGCTGCTGTCGGTTCAGGTGGATTCTTTGTATTCCTTGTGGCGGTCTACAGTCACAGGCGCTATTGCTAATGCTATTGCTATTGCCAGTGATGTCCGGATGAAATTGTGAGATGATGGATCCAACATGACAGAGGCAAGCTTCCTCTGCGGACAGGGCAGAATCGCCCCAGATCATCTCTCTCTCTCTCTCTCTCTCTCTCTCTCTCTCTCTCTCTCTCTCTCTGTTTGGCAGCACTCTCCACCGAGCGCACTCGCTGCGACTCTTCAAACGATGATGCGGATGATGCACGAGAGGGAAGCATTTGGAGCTACATGTACTCGATGGCAGGTTGACAACGATCTTTAGATGCGTCAGAGAGAGGCAATGCGGTCTTCCACATCTGTGGATGCGAAGATGTGCCACAGATTTACTCCCTCACGACCATCTCCGAAGCTGTTCTCTCCATCAGATTTTGTCAAAGTGTTGCTTTGATCTTGGTCAAGTGGAGGAACCATAATATCGACGAGTGCAAGAAGCATCGACAAGACCACAAGGCAAGTTGGAAAGAAGGAATCAGCATCCTTCAGCGATCTGAGTTGTCTGCTACTGCCATGGATGATGCCTTGATTGATTGCCACATCAACCCCCACTGTTCTTCCCGAAGCTTTTGCGTCGCTCATTTCATGGAGAGAGGAACCAACAGATGGAGTGGTTGCTGGTGTGGCGACCGCCATCAGGATCAGATGCAACAACAGGATACAACAAGGCGCACGTTGTGCACGATCCCGTACCCGTTCCCACAGGCTCCCACCAATCAGACAGACTCGCCACAAAGAATCGAAACCGAATTGAGACGTGCCATGCAGTCGTGCTTCCATTCCCTCACTTTGGCGAAACGCTTTTTTTCGTGATTTCATTTTGGCCAAAATCGCCGTCAAAACCACACCATAGTACGGAAGACAGACAGACAGACATAATCACGTCACACGAGACGTGCAAAAAGCCACACTTCTGAACAACAAGAAAGGACACTCTTGAACGTTTGTGCTTCCTGTCTTTCATTCCACACGAGACCAAGAAACAGCCAAGCTCGTACATTGCCAAACATACAAGTGCTTGTACTCGTAATCGTGCTTGTACTCGTACTCGTGCTTGTACTCGTGCTTGTACTCGTTCTCGTTCTCGTACTCGTGCTTGTACTCGTGCTCGTGCTTGTACTCGTACTCGTACTCGTGCTCGCACTATGCAAATACTAGTATTATACGAGCTAAGCTATTATACAATCTATCATGCCCACTTCATTATGCTCCTATTGCCACTGCTGCTGGTGTTGCTTTTTGACGGTGAGTACTAGCTATGCGAACGCGCGTTCATTGCTCGAAGTCCGATACAGTGCCCGCGTAATCTACACGAGAGATGCACGGCGAATTTGATGGGCTTGGATGTTGTGGCTGCTGCTGTTCTTGTTGCTGCTCCATCGTTGGCGAGGGCGCACGGACTTCATTGCCAGGATCTGTCGGCGATACCGTGGACGAGGATGTGTTCGTCCCGGGCTGGGAGGAGCACTTCTCCACATCCAACACCGGTGCCTTTTCTTGGTGTTTTGCGTTTGATGTGTCCGTCATCACGCTGAGTCGGTCGACATGGTGCTGCGACAACTGGGAACCGTACGCGTACGACAGAGCCGAAACGTTGGAGTTACGATGCCGGCCCGTCCCGCCAGCGTTCATGCCGGTCACGTGGATCTGACCTCCCCCGACGCTGCCCCGCAGAGTAGTTGATCTCTCGTCATTCCAGTAGTATGCGATGAACTTGGGCAGCATGACCAACAGCAACGTCGAACCTGAAATCACCGAGATCATCGAAACGAATCCCAGGTGCTGCCCGTTCGTTGACTGGCCCTCGAGGACCACGAAGACAGGAACGGACACCAGGATGATCTCCATGTGGGTGAAGATGAGGACGAAGATCCAGTACGCCTCCGAGTAAGCGTTGTCTACGTCCTTGGTCTTCCATGACATGATTCCGGTCAGAAAGACTGGGGTGATATTCACGATCATCAGCGGGATGCCGAATCGTTTCCTGTGAACGCACCCGCAACTGCCGATGGACTCTCCTGTGGCTTGATCCACCACAGTCCGTTGCCATTGCAATGGATCGACGATGGTCCAGGTGGTTAGAATCGCGAACGCGGCGAAGATGAGCAAGGCGACAGGCCAGGCGACGTGCCGCACATCGATCTTCCGCCTCGTGAATGACAGCACCCGGTTGACCCTCCACAGCTTGGCGAACATGGCCCCGTACATGATGATGAATCCCGTGGATAGCAACCATGGCATCAAGGTGCACATCGTGCTCAACGAACCTGTGCCCCAACCGAAGGATTCATCGAAGGAAATGGAAAGGATCCCAGAAGCGACGATCGCAGATCCCAGGAACAGCAGGTAAAGGAAGAGGGGTTGGGATGCTCTCAGCACCCGGTCCTTCTGGTGCATGTACACCCACACCGCGCAGAACACTGCGGATGCCATGATGGTGGACATGACAACAAAACCGAGTATTTGAAGGGCTGCAGAATGAAGGATTTGTAATTTTGCGCGGGGTAGTGGTGCGCGAGGACAATATCAAACAAGATCACATCCGTGTCGACCAGAGTCGAGTGAAATTGAGTAGAGTACGGGTAGGCATAGGAATAAAAGGTCCAACGGACACATCGCACACAGTACAACATGTAAAACCGAAGAGGGGATACCAGGACGTGGAATGGTGCGGGATGGTACATGTCGTGAGTTGATGGAGCATAGGGGTACTCGCACTCGTAAATGGGAGGATCAGTAATCCAACCAACCAACCAACCAACCAGCCAATCGAGCGATGAAATCATGGGTACGTAGCAACATGTATGGTACCACATGTCAACGAGCAATAGAATGGACAGCGATATACGTGCGTACCTGGTTCGAGATAATTCTGTTCTGGCGTGGTGCGAAGCAGCTTGGGACCGCTGGTTGTGCCGTCGGCGTAGATGATTTGGCCCATCTCAACCCATGTCATGGGCATCGTTTCCGTCTCCGGAAAAAAGAGGTGCGTGGGCATGAAAAGCATCGGAGTATCCGGGCCTGATCCGGAGTCTTCCGAGGAATCCTCGCTGGAGCTGGTGTAGTTTCCCTCATCGCCGAGATAAACGTCGACATCATAGTAGTCGGACAGGAATTTCGTGGATGGCAGATTGTTGATGACAAACCACACGAAGTTGGATTGGTCGCGCGCGTAGTTGCGAATCTCCTGCTTTCTGCGCACGGCCTTGGATTCCACAATGAGACCATCCTCGTCCACCGTGATCTCCACCTTCTCGTCGTCGTTCTTCGTTGTATTGTTCGTGGCAGCTCCGGCTTCGGGTTTTTGGAACTGGACGTGACCAGAGGCACCGAAGAATTCAAGCCTCCGGATCATGTTGTTGTGCTTCTGGCCGGTGATCTTGAAGGCCCCTTCTGGTACTTGCAACGGCGTGAAGAAGTCTTGCGACAAGGCGGCCTTGTAGTCATCGAGCGTTGGGAGTTCCGAAATGAAGGTGCTGTTGGCGAGATGGTCAAGGTAGTAAGGGACGAACTCCTCGCGGCGTGCATCGTACTGCTTGCGGCCATCAAGCTCGTCGTAGTAGGCGAGACAGCCCCCGATGCCAATGGACATGATCGCATCGAAGAGCAAGTCCGAACCTGCCTCTGGTACATTGTTGAGGAAGTAGTCATCCTTGCCTCGGAAATAGCCAGGTTGTGATGGATCTTGAATGGGGGACAAGGCATCAACCCTGTCGAGGAGCTCGCGGGCCTTCACGACATCCCCAGCCATCGATGTCCAAGCCTGTAGAAACCCGGTATGTCCTACGACGCCGGGGAGGAACCACACGGATCCCGCCAGCAACTGGGCGATGTTTTCATCGTCTGTGTAGATGTACTCGGCATCGAACTTGCCCCAGAAGATCCAGAGATAGTCCGTGTCGCCTTTGGCCACAGCGTCGCGATTGTTCATGCCGAGGTCCTGCGCAGCGTCCGCCAGCTGCTTCATCTCGCCAGACGATGGATTATCCATGGCGACGATGATGGTGCGGTAACCGCTCTCCCTGACTTGTCGCATGGCGTTTCTGATCTCCCGAGTCTTGACACCAATGTCGTAGCCAAATGAATTCCAGGAGACCTTGGTGCGTTTCTGTTCATTAGGCGCCTGTCCTTCTTTCGTGACCTTGTCCGTTTGAACCGGTGGTAAGCCATCCTGATCGAGGGCCAATCCCAGGGCCTCCCTGCGCTGGATGCCAAGTTCCGACAGGCTGTGGATGAGGCTGACGAAGTCGGTGCGATTGAAGTTCCTGAGGAATGACGTGACGACGTCCATGGATGCGAAGAGGTCGGGGAAGAGGGACGTGGTGTAAGGTCCATCATCGACGGAGGCGACCTTGGTATTGTAAGCCCGGCTGACGACGTGCGGGAACTGCGCTGCCGTTGCCAGCGTCTGCAGCTCGAGTGCAGGATCGTCGTGGTAGGGACCTGCGATGGCGCATGGCGGCCGTCCTGTGTTGAAGAGCCCCTGCGAGGCGAGGTGACCGACCGTTCCAGAGTCAAGGAAGGATTTCTCATCGAAGCCCAGCTGGATGGGGCAATCATGCATGAGCGCGAGGTCGGGCACCAGAGCGGTAGACTTGGAGTTGAATTCCTCCAGGGCCATCACGGCCGCGATGAGCTGGTTGTATCCTGGGTTGTCATGGCGGAGATCGTTGGAGAAGGGCAGGTTGGCGACCTTCTCGTTGGTTGTTGCGTCGACAGTGGTGAACGGCATGAAGCTGAACATCTCGCAGGTGAAGTTGTTGGCCGAGCTGATCTTGGATGGCGCGTTCTTCGTCGTGGATTGCTCTCTCTGGAGGGTAGCCGATGCCAGCCACTGTGGTGATGCGCTGATGCTTCCGGTCCTGACGGGAGCGCGAGCAAGGAGCAGGGACGTTGCCTGGAGGCACACGAGGACTATCGCCACTTTCCTTGCATGCTGGTAGGTCGTCATTCCTGTTGTCATCATTGTCATCGTCCTCATTGTCCTCAATCTCTTTGGGGCTACTCCAGTCATTGTTGCCGAACTGGTGCACTGCCTTCTCTCAAGCCGTTGCTCCCGTTTTATTTCCCGATGCTCCAAGTACTCGCACGGGCCTTCGTATGAGCGCTGTCGACAATGACTGCCCTGCTGATGCTGATACTGTTGATGGTCGCGATGATGAGGTTGGCACTAGCATCCGGACATTGTCCAAAAACCCTGTGTCGTTTTGTGAGTGTGTTTGAGTTTGTTTTTGCGCGAAAGACAAACATCTGTTGTCTGCTGGTCCCCAACTGAAGGGAACTTCGCCAAAGAGAGGTTCCTCTCGTCCAGGCGATGCAGTTCTCGCTTTACAAGCTATGCGTGTTGTCCCTGTGGGCGACTTTGCTGGCACAGCGCTCCGCCTCATGATTCTCCGTTGGTCCTGTTAAGCGGCCTTTGTGAAGCGGCTATATGTGTTTGTTCGATGACACTGGAAGCCCCAAGGAGCCAGGCACGACGGGTCACTAGACCAGCGAAAGACGGAGACAAGCCCGAGGAGAGTAATTAAATATTTGGAGAAATAGTGTACCTATGGCGGTACGCGCTTGTTTCGTCTTCGTTGGTTGCTTCTGCACCCTGGTTACTGAATGACACTGGTTATTCTGAGAGCGTCTTTACAATCATTGGTCGTGTGCGAGTTGCTCGTATCGAATGGAGACGTCGTTTGTGGTTTGTTCTGTTGCTGCTTGTTCCGCTTTCTTCTCCGCCTTTTGTTGGCGTTGATGAAGCAAGTGTTTGGGACCTGGCGAATGCGGGGACGAATCCCAGCACAGCACTTTTGCTCTCCCCTTGCTGGCGCGCTATCGCTTGTGGGCGAGAACAATTCGCGCTCCTTGTTTAGGCTTTGCTGTGCAGAGTGGTTCGTCCGCATCAATGGCGGCCTGTTTTATTCTAGTGATGTTTCATCCGTCCATCTCCAGACAGTATCACGCACTCAACAAAGGCTGTTTCGGGAGGTGGAAACAACAACGCACAATGTTTGCTTCGCCTGTGGGAGCAAATGTTCCTCCCACCACCTACCACAGGAACGAGCTAATTGTCGGAACAACGAGAGAGAGAGAGAGTGCGATAAAGCAGCGAGACAAGGTGGTGAACGATTCCAAACAGGGCTGCCGTCTTCGTTGGATTCTTGTAGCGGTCGTGTTTGTGCCTTCCTCTGTGTTCACGCGGCAATGGCCTTTCTGGTTGTTGCTCGCGTCAGTGAATCGCATCCTCGTATTCTAGTACGCGAAAGCTGTTGGTTTGTTCGTAAAACGCGCGTCCAAAGCACTCTTGCTCTTACCAATCAGTTTGAGAGACTACTTGTTGTGCTGTGGCGTGGAGTAATTGCTGGGTAGACACGCTACCTTCAAGTCATGCAGAACATGGAAGACTAGCACCAGCTTGTTGGTCCGGTTCGTGAACAACAATCGATTGGATCAAACACGATGATTCAGGTCGGGATGTGGTGCAACGGCACACGACTGATCGCAAGTTGAGTGCCTTCACAGCCTCGCGAATCCGATCGTGCAAACGGCTACCGCACCAACTTCAATTGTGCCCCTTATCAACAACGGAAAACAGCCGTTATATCCGATTTGTGCAATATATATTCTTACTACCGCTTCCACCAACACACTCTTCGAAACAGAACATCCATCCGGCGAATCGTGGCGTTTGATGTGTCCTTGTTGCTGCGAGCAACAGTTCGCATCTCTCTCAGCTCGATCACTGCGACCACGCGATGCGAATGTTGTGGAACAACGAACGCCCCTTCATGGCGCATGGTGCGACGCCTCCTCAAAGAGGAGCCGAAATGTCATCATCGCGAACAGCAACGGTGCACCCGCTCGCACCATTCATGCCACACCTGCCAACACCAATACCCACGAGCAATAACAATAACAATAACAATCCCAGAACTTACCAATACGCTCTGCGTTCATCTCTGCCATACTCAACTTATGCTCCACTGGAGTACGTACAGAACGTGCCAACCATCATCCACAAACGACGTCCAAAGCCATTGCTCAAAGATCATTCACTGTCTTTCGCATCCACCACTCCACAGAACACTGCCATCGCTTCCATCATCCCAATCATCATCCTGATCATCATCACGAGCATCATCACTTGCGGGAACCAACACCGCGACGACAAGGGGCGAGGCCAGCAGCAAGAACCGGAACTGCATGCTGATGAAGAAGTCAACGATGGCGATGCGAAGATTTGCCTGCGCAATCGCCGTGATCGTGGTGATGTTGCTTGCGGATGAGAAGCCACATGCTCTGCATCGACACGGTTCGTGGCCATTCGCGCAAGCAGTGGACGTTGAGGCATCCACCACAAAGCAAGTACCCACCAGAATATCATCCGCGAACGACTACAAGTGCTCCATCTACAGCTTCATGCCGTTCACCACAATCAACACCAACAACAACACAAAGGTGGCGGCAAAGCCATTCTTCAATGCGCAAGGTGAGGACAACCCAGGCTACAACCAGCTGGTGTCGTCGGTGATTGCCACCCGCGCCTTCAACGAGAGGGACTCCAGCCTGGTACCGGAGCTCATCTTGTACCATGATTGTCCAGTCAAGTTCGACACGAACAACAGCCGTGCGATTGACACCGGAACTGTGGGGCACGCCGCGGCTCAAGCACTAGTTTCCAGCGGCCGAGACTTTCCATGTGGTTTGGTCGGTCCCTACAATGACGGGCCCGCCTTGGAGCTGCAGTCGATAGCGACCTCTGCCCAGATCCCGCAAGTCGTGTCCCGCGCGTACAACGAGGGCGTGGCGTCCCAGGAGAAGGGACCCTTCACCTCCATGGTCATGCCGGACGTTTACGCTTCGCTCGATGTGCTCATGTCCTTCCTGGAGCATTGGAATAGGACGGACTTCATCAGCCTGGTGCACAGCCTCACCGAGTCGGGAATACAACGTCGGGAGATCTTCACGCTGGCGCTCGATCAGGATGGACTGTCGACGAAGCAGGACACGAAGCCTCGCGAAAAGTTGTCCTGGAATGCCTTCGGGTACTCGAGTGGTGTCAAAACACGAGAGGTCGTCGATGCCTTGAGAGAGGTAAAGGAGAGTGGCTACCGCACGATCGTCGTCGCCATGAGTAACGCGCTGTCGGGAGAGATGGAAGAGATTGCAGACGCAGCAGAATTGTTGGGGATGAACAATCGCAATGCCATCGAGAATGGAGAGACGGAGTACTTCTGGATCTTCTGGGGCGATCTCGAGCCTGACAACCTCTTCGATACCACCGACAACGTCAACCAACTGCTGGGGGGTAGCACCTGGTTCTTCCCAGCCATTTCCGAAGACACCACCTTTGAGCAGAGATGGCGTGGGTATGGCAGCGGCAAAACTGCAGCGCTCGATATCATCAACGAGGCCAATCGCAATAATCCGATCCAGGACCCCAACGAACCTGGGTACTTCATGGGTGACGAAAATTACTTTGCCACCAACCAACCAGAACTCGGTGTCTCATTGCTCTTTGATGCCACCATATCACTTGGCATGGGAGGATGCTTGGCATACTACGAGGAGGCCAATTTGATGCCTCAGTTTGAACAGCGAGTTGAAGAGTACACCAACTATATCTCAGACTTCTTCTTGAACAACCACACTGGGGATCCAACCGAGCCCTGGCCGACGGAGGAAGAATACAGAGCGGGCCTGTCACCCGAATTCTTCACACCGCTGACACCAATACCGGCGAACCCAGCAGGCAACGATGATCTCAGTGTCCAAGTCAATGTGCCCAGCCTGCTCCACGCCCAGAAAGTCCGCGACGCGCGGTTCTATGGTGCCTCCGGATACGTTTCCTACCAGAAGTCAACTAGCCTCGCTCAGGCATCAAATGCCACCAACTCCAACCAAGACACTGACGTGAGGGTCAGCCAGACAAGCAACGGCCATGTTCGCGATCATGAGAACTTTCCGTGGCTCGTTATCAACCTTTTACCGAGCGAGATCTTGCAATCGGTATCGATTGAGAGAGACACTGACTCATCGATCCCTGTCGAATATGCCACGACTCACATGTACTTCCCAGCAAGGGAGAGAGGAGCATGGACATGGATTGAGTTCCAGCCATACACGTACGCCGATGGCACGTCCAATCAGCCCAAACTGCTGAGGACCGTGCCAGAGCAGAACTACTTGAGTGACGGTACGTCCAGCACTTTGCTTCGTTGTGTTACAGACTCAAGGCGGTGCCATTTCTGATGCCTGTCTACTCGTGCGAGGATTGGGAGCAATCTATCTCTTCTGCATTTGATTTCACAAAGCAACTTGGCGTCATTTTCTTTGTGCCGTATCTCAGCCATCGTTCACGTCCGTTGATGATCTCGCATATATATCCGCATGTATGGACATCGCGCCCGCGCTCGTGTTCGTTCTCGCACAATGCGCTGTCACATCATCTGTGATTTTGCATTTCATGACATTGATCCATTCCGACATTCACAATACAATGCTCGCACGTACGACTGACCCTCCAAATCAAATCAAACCACAATGTGGCATCACGAATTGCTTCTCCCATGCTTTGCTTTTGGCACACCAGGACCTCGCATCGCTGGCTTCGCGTTAGCTGGCATGGTGTATGCAACAGCCGTGGGATCAGCCATCTGGGTATTTGTGTATCGCAGCCACAAGGTGGTCCGGGCGTCGCAACCGCTCTTCCTGTACATGCTCTTCTTCGGAGCTTCTTTGGTTGCGACGGGGGCGATCACGATGGGCTTCGACGAAAATCGCGGAGTGGGTCAGGACACTCTATCCAACCTCTGCGTCGCCATGCCCTGGCTCGTTTCCAGTGGATTCATCATCATATACGGGGCGCTCTTCGCAAAGCTCTGGCGGGTGAACCGCGTGCTGTCATTCACAAGACGGAAGATCGATGTGCGGCACGTTGCCTGGCCTATTGCTGTGCTGATGACGGCGGCATTTGCCATCCTCACCGCGTGGACAATCGCGGACCCGTTGACGTGGGAGAGAGACATTGTCAATCAATCCACCGGCGAATCGCATGGCGACTGCACTTGCGATCATCCTGTCGACTATGCCTCCGCGTTGGTGGCCGTCATCCTTGTGCCTGTCGGTCTCACAGGCTTCATGGCCTGGAAGACCAAGGACGTCGACAACGCGTACTCCGAGGCTTACTGGATCTTCGTCCTCATCTTCGCCCACATGGAGATCATCCTTGTCTCCATCCCCGTCTTTGTCATCTTGGAGGACGTGTCCACAGATGGCACGTACGTCGGATTGTCAAGCATGCTGACTCTGACTGCGGATGCTAGCATCTTTTTGGTGATGCTACCCAAGCTCATCGCGATGTATTGGGATGACAAGAGACCTTCGAATGCGCGTTCCAACCTAGGCGGAGGGCAGGTTCACATCACGGGGCTGAATCCATCATCTGGCCCAACCGGCAGCTGCGGCGCGCACTCGTCGTCGTTACTGTCGAGGGTAGCAGCGGACTCGAACAAGTACCAACCCACGTCGTCCAACAACTCGTCGCTACCTGCGCGGCATTCCGCCGGCACCCGGACCAGCGTCAATTCAGGCACCAGTCTCACCAACTCCGCAATGGGTGACGATGACAAGGCCATCGTCACTGCGCCCGAAATAGCCGTGACAGACAAAATGGAGCTGCCTGCTGCGCCGGAATATGGCGGAATCAACGGACAAGTACCAGGGTCACCAATTGATTCACCAGCCGGCCATGCATCCACCATCAACCCCATGGGAGAGGTCGTCCATTTGCTGCCCGCTTGATCGTGGATCGATATTCGTACTCGCAGTTGGATGCCAAACGCACGACGCCAATGAGGGGTGGGTCAATTGGTGTGTTGTATCAGCATGGTGTGGCATGTTGTGCACTCGTAGACGAGTAGATGGAGAGCACAACACACATAGAACCTGCAGATCGCAAAAAAGCTAACGATAATAACAGTTGTAGAGTTTTGTGGGTGGTGAGTGGTGTTAAAGTAGACTATTCTGGAACACAACAAAAACCATCCAAATGACTGATCTTGATGCCATATCTCAACATCACATTGTTTACGATTAGAAATAAGTAATGCATTCAGACACCTGACCACCAGCGATTCTGAATATCGAAGTTAAATGTATGTGAACCTTTTTGTACATCATTTTGTCTTGCTGTCTGTTGTGTCATGGATTCAACAACAATCTGGATGCCAGCATGCTGCCCTCCCTTCAGCATCCATGATCATCATAGTCCTGCCATTTCCACAATCTGTGCACCACATCCACTCCATGAAGGACAGAATGCTATTTCCACCTTGCATACCCTAAAGCCTCTCCACACTGAAACCCAACAATTTTGAAAACTGTTTCCGATCTGTGCACAATTCATACTTGGATCCATATCTTGTCCATACCTACAATCATTGCAGCCCCTCCACGTGCCCCTCGTGTGTTATTACACAGTCTCTGGTGACATACTGATGCATGCAGAATGAGCTGGACATTCATGCCTCCAAGGGTACACCTCTGTATGATGATGCCATTCTGCTGCTGTTGCGACCACCAAAAACGACCCTTTGGTGTGCATTCCTGGATGCAGCCTCTTCCAGAAAATAGAGCATTCTGCTGCTTCATCCACCAACCCCTGAGTTCATACTGAACACATCTTGCATGGGTGGCTTGGCCATTTTGGGTGATTTGTGCATGGTGCCCGTCACTGCCGAAGTCACAGGATGCGTGCACTGCCATCTACCAACAAACTCTTGCCCTCCACTTGTTTCTTCCGGTTGCCACCTTCCAGACCATCCCCAAGCCTCAAACTTCGTGGGCACCTTTGCCTTACCTTCCTGGATGCGTCTTGCCCATATAATCATTGCCATGATCTGCATATTCCATACAGAGCCCATATCCATCAAGTAGATTTGCCTCCAAATCGTGTCCTTTGCCCATGGGCCTGCCATGGCATCAAATCAACCGCTCTGGCAGCCCCCTCTGATCCATCCACCAATCTTTCCTTGGTGGTTCCGCCTATGTGCTTAGATATTGTATTGGACTGATGGTTGTTGTAGTGTTTGTTGAGAAATCCGGGTAACCCAACCTTATTAGTTGTATCTGATTACCTATTCCTGTTGTTGCATTCTCAGAACTGTGAGCATAACATCTTCAGCTCTTCCAATTCCATTTGCCATAGCATGTATAATCCACAGTAACATCATGTCAAACTGTTGCCTTCATGCTGTCTTCATCATGCATTCTCGCTTGTATTCATCGATCCTTTCATCAGGCATCTCCATCATGCATCTCATCATGCATATCATCATCTACATTCATGCGGTACGATTCCGCAGTCATGCGCTTGACTTGTCACAGGTTTCGCCCTTGATCTCTTGACACCTTTTCTTACGATTGGTGTCAAGCTTGATGTCCTTTCTGAATTGTTCTAGTCCGCAGGTGGCACGTGTTTCGGTTCTCCAGATGGGGTGATCACAGACCTGCTGGTCATCGATGTTTCTCCTGTGACGTCGTTGTTTGGATCGTCGCGATGTCATGCTTGATGTTGGGACATCCTGTTTTTCGATGTCGTGACTTTTCTTGATTCAGAGAGGACAGGCTTGTTTTCTTGTCAAGACTGATATCAGTCACGTTTGTCTTGAGTCACGGGTGTGATCAACAAGACTCAAAGATGTGATCAACAAGAGTTGACTTCAGTCGTGATTGATAATTTTGGGAGGTGCGGCAATCATGGGTATCTTTCCGACATAGTCGTACCCTCGATTCCTGACATGCGCAATGCAAAGCAAACACTAATTTGATGCACACAAGGACGTTGAATGAACATAAGAGCCCCCCGAGTGAGTCGACCTGCACTTTGTCCTGGGACTCAACACCTTTTTTCTCAGATATCCAAACCAACCACATATTCATAATCCCCATATTCTAAAACCAAATAATGATTCAAATTACTTTCCGGTTAGACCTTGTTTTAAGTTTTATGAGCCCATCAAGGCATTTTTGAGTCGTATGGGTCGAACCCCATGAAACTCCTACTTGTTTCTCAGAAGGTTCTGTGATGTTCTTGATTATTTATCGGATGGTACTCAGTCACGAAGACGGTGTCGAAGATGTCGTTCGGTTGGTACGCGTTAAATACACGTTAGCATGTGGCGCATGATCTCACATTTTGCTCGTCACAAAACACATCACACAAAACGCATCACACAAAACACATCACACAAAACACATCCCATCCAACATCATCGACACCCCCTCACCATTCACACATCATCGCCACACTTTCGCTCCATTTCACAACTTTCCTCGCCAATTCCATGCGTGCTCGCTCTTGTGTTCAATGTTAGTGCTCGTTCTGGTAGTGTAGTGGTAGTGTAGTAGTAGTAGTAGTTGTTGTTGTTGCCAACGAATGGTCGACCCATCATCGCATGCTCTCCTTCCTCACTTTATCTCAGACCAGTGCAGTTCATCACATCCAACCAGCCAACAACTATACTCTACAGCAACAACTTCACCATGTCTACCTCTACCGCTGCCAAGGCCCACTCCAAGGATGCTAACCCCTCCCCCAGTAAGAAACTGCGTTCTGTTGACCCCATGTCTGCTCCTCCTTTCGATTCGAAGGGGAACTTGCTGCCTACTGTCGAGCAACTGTTGCCTGACAAGCCATCTGCTGCGTTGAGGAAGCCGAGCACCATCACGCAAGTGATCGATGTGAAGCCAATACTTGCAGCGGATGGCAGCCTCGTCCCGAACGGTACACATGCGCACGCTCGCGAGCTACATGTGTACGTTCACATCCTCGACAACAACGGAAGCGCCTACGACAACTCCAACGTCAGGGTGCGATCCGAGGGACGAGGTGTTGGCGATGGGACTTCGGTGAGCGTTGTCGTGAACGCGCCACCCCCGCCTGCTGTGGCCGACGTTGCACCACCTGTCGAGCCTGCCCCACCAGCGAGGCTCCCTCGTCGCTGCAATGCTGTTGTTGCTGGGGGCTACGCGGATCCCTCCCATGACAGTGACAGCACCTACATGGACGACAAGGAGGAACAGATGCGCGCCGGCAGGGGCAGGAGGGGTGGCAAGTTCAAGGGTGATACAGCAGAGGAGGGGAGCTGGAGACGTGATGCTGTGATCCGTGTGATGGAGGAGCTCACGGATCAGATCAACATGGACGTGTTTAACGCCATGCCTCCCACGGGATTCGTGCTTGGCGGCCAGCGTGACAGGCAAACATGGTGGGACGTGACACGCGTATGGGTTACTGTGGTTACTGCACTCTGGGGTGTCTTGCTCCCTTGTGAGGCATTGCCAACTCGCCAGATGCAACAGGTGGTGGCGTTTGTCCGTGCTCGCGTGGACCTTCCACCAACTACACTCGGTCCGAATCTATACACCCTCTGTGTGAGGGGGGAAAAGACACTGGCTAACGCATCCAGGGCTGTGCTTGCTGCATCTACGACATTCACTAACAGCTCTGCAATCCTGTCTCATCATGTGGAGACTCTTCCAGAGGAACAACGTATTCATGTCAAGCCTGCACGCGCTACTATGACCCGGAGTCAACTAACAACCTTGCGACATGCTTTTGAAATTTTCAGCCGCGGCAAAATCATCCCGCCAAGAGTTCTCCAGTATCGTGTGCCTGCCTGTGACCTGTCTGGTGTGACGTCTTTCCTCATGACCACTGCAACATACAAGGCAGGTTTGAGTCACACAGTACAGTATGGCGGTGTCAATTTTGAAAATGTGCCGGTGTTCGATCGAGGAAGCACGACTATCGAACAACTATTCGACATGTACTCGTCTACGACCAACCGCCCAGTGGGAATGCCCACTTTCACCACCATGACCCACCTACTAACACGCAAAAGCAAGATCAAGACGGGCCTTTCTTCCTTCGAGAGTTACTTCTGGATGGCGACGGAGAAACTCAAACAGGCAATTTCGCGCCTAGTAGACCTACTGAAGGCTAAGTATGAAACAGACGGGGAGGAACAAAACGATGCCAATGACGAGAGCGACAACCACAACGACGAGCCAGATGACGTGATCGCGCAGCATGTGCGCACAGCCGATTCCCTCTTGCATGCACTCGAGCTGCTTGTCGTGTTCCTCAAATGGGAATTCACCGCGTCGCACATGCAGCTTCAGTGTGATGACCCCATGCATTCGGCTGCGTTCGCACTCATCACCGGAAAGGAGAAGAAAAAGGCAACAACCACATCAACCAATCAACGCAAACCACGCACCAACAAGCACAAGCGCAAGAAGAACACTCTCAAAAGCGACACGCCAACCGTCACAAATGACACTTCTCCCACCACCGCGACCGAACAACCACGTAAAGTATGCAACCGTTGTGGATCAGCAATGCGATTTGTGAATGATCGTTTTGTCCCATTCGTCGAAATGCTTAAGGACAACGAACTCGCAGAACACAAGGACGAATTGCAATCAATGCTTGTGGCGGCGCCGGGATTCGCCAACGAAATTGTTAACTACATGGCTCACAAAGTGCGTGCAAAAGTTCAATTCCGACAAATCGCCTTTTATCAATCCCAGCTCAATGATAAGCCTGAAAGAGCCTATGTGGTACTCGACCATAAGCAAAAAATTCTACCAACAGGCCAAAGCGAAGCCCAACAAGAATATTGGGGGAAGAAGGGAATGTCACTGCTTGGAGCGATGGTCATCACATGTCGCAACGACATTTTTACTTATCAGTTCATTGACATTGTGGTCGGCGGAAGACCGACACAAGACACACTTCAAGTTGGTGGACTACTTGACATCCTGCAAAAAACGGTCAAAGACATTCTCCCATCCGTGACTGAAATCATCCTACAGAGCAATAACGCGTGTTGTTTCGCCAGTCACGAGCACATCGCGCTCATCACATCGGTACTCAACAAGAACCTTGCGACACGAAAGGCGGCCAAAATCATCGCATGGATTTACACGGAGGCCCAAACTGGTAAGAGCATGCTGGACACCCACTTCGCGTACATCACACGTGTACTGCGAAAATACGTGCAAAGTGGCAAGGACATCAAGACCCCGTTCCAACTCTTCCTTGCACTGAAAGTAGGTGACATCGCGGGCACCACCACGGTACTGGTCAACGCGTCATCCCTCCAAGGCAACATCACCACGCTTCCTGGCGCACCAAAACGACGATTCCGCGCGAACGGACAACAGGTACGTCAAACTCACGAGGTGAAGTATGATGATGACCAGGCGCGGTTGGTGGCTGCATCTGGCATCACTGAAGACGTCGTGGTGAAGAGCACCGAATGGGAGGGCTGGATCATCAACCAGCTGGGCGTTGCCGATGTTCACACACACAAGTCCGACAAGCTGCCGATAACGTCCGAATCGTTCAGGAAGACGGACAAGACGCGAAAACTCGGGCGCACAGCGGCAGAGAGCAAGGGGCTGGCGTTCGGCAAAGCCATTGCAGACGGACAACAACATCTACCATCCGATCACACCACAGCGCTACAAGACCAGACCGCCGAAACCGAACACCCTCCACTCGCAGTGCCAGGCTGGGCGAGCAAAACAACGCGCAAACCAGCGGAACTACCAGACTACATCGCGGACAAGTTGAAGGACATCAGTGAAGTGTCCGCGAAGGACCCAAAAAACAGACCATCCGAACACGAAGCACACGAACAATTGATGGACGACAACAGGACCAAAACTGACTGGTACGTACAACTGCACGCAAACCCCATGCGCGTGAAAGCGTCGCTGTCTGCAGCGTACAACGCCAAACAACGCAAGGACAAGAAGGAGGCCGCTCTCATCAAGGCGGAAGCCAACACCGACACCAACACCAACCCAACAAGCAAAGCAACAGCATCTGCAATTGTGGCGACCTACGATGCGCCAGCTGAAACACAGGAGGAACGAAGAGAGAAGGAGTTGCAGAGAGAGGAGGAGGAGCTGGATCATCAGATGTGGTGTGATGCTGACACACTGAAGGCCAACACAGAAAGTGAGGCTGTGTTGGATGATGGGACGGAAATTTTGTGATGGATGTGCATCGCCGCGATAACACTAGTTGTGGAGTTTTGTGGGAGGCAGGCCATGCTACTACAACGAGTCTAGAGGCCATCCAAAAAACACATCCAATATCTGCTTGTCATGCTATATCTCAACAAGACATCGCTTAAAATTAAATCTAAACATTGCATTCTGACGCCTGACTATTGTTTAATCAGAATATCGAAGTTAAATGAGTATAGAAAATATTTTGGAAGTCATGTTGGTTTGCTGTGTTTTGTGTGGCGGATTCGGAAAAAATGCTGATGCCACAATGTTGCCCTCCAATGAGCACACATGATCATCATCATCATCCTTGTATTTCAGAAAACTGTGCATACCATTCGCTCTGCATACCCCCCAGCTATCCGCTCCATGAAGGATGGCCACAGACATCGGCTCTGCATGCAGCAATGCATCCACGCACTGAAACAGAGTGATTTCCAAAAAACGGTTTCAATCAGCTTGTGATGCAGATTTGGATCCGTATCTCGTCCATACGATCCTTTCAGCACCTCCAAGCGCTCCTCGTGCATTTCCACACTCCATGGCGACACGCGGATGCATCCAGAATGGGATGGGAGTGCATGGCCGACGTGGTACACCTCCAGATGATGATGTGGTGGTGTATTTTTTGCTCCCACCAGCAACGACCATTCTGCAGATATGGTCAGCTGCAGCCTCTTGTAGACCATATCCATGGCGCACACTTCACGACGTGCATCTTCAATTGATGTCGCACGCACCTTGTATGGGTGGCTTGGCGATTGAGGGGCGTCGTCCCATCGCCCCTCACCGCCAAAGCCACGCGACCGGTGCCAGGCGAGCCCCAACCAAAACTCCTCAAAACCACCTTTGCCTCCGCGCGGACACCTTCCCGGTGCTCCGCAAGCCTCAAACTTCGAGGGTGCCTTTGTCTTGGCCTCTTTGAGGCATCTTGTGCATCCATAGGTGCTGATATGGCCTGTGTGTGCCACACACAGGCCAAAACCAACGAGCCGATTTGGAGCCAAATTGTGGCTGTATTTCTGGGGCCTACGACGGCCCCAAATCAACCCCTCTTCCCGCCTCCGCTCGTCCACCCACCAAGGGTTGCATGGCGGTGACGGCGATATGCTTGAATCTTGAATTGGCCGGCTGGTTGTTGCGGCGCCAAGCATACCGTTCGATGGCCATTGTCAAACGTGCAAGTAACTACTGAGACTGATTGGCCCGTTGTTGCGTGCCCTGGTCGGAGCTCTTGTTGTTTTATTGTGAGTTGTCCGAGGACAATCTCCGACCAGTATTTGATTAATACGATTAGTAAAGAGGTAAGAAGTACAGTGAAAGCTGTCACGCCCCTTGATCTTGAGGATGACCTCCGTAGAACAGGGCTGTGACAAAAGTGGTTAGATCTGGCCGTGCCAGTGCCTTTGTGAGCATATCCGCGAAGTTGAGCTTCGAAGGAACGTATATTGGGACCAATATCCCGGCTCCAACGGACTCGCGCACTCTGTGAAACGATATTGCCACGTGTTTCTTTTGTAGCAGGCTGTCCGCGATCGTCGTGTTCGAGATCACAGCCTTATTGTCGCAGAATGTGATGGTTGGAGACTTGACATGAACTCCCAGCGATCGGAGAGCATATCTGAGTGCAATAATCTCTTCAGTCACCGAGCGCAGTGCATTGAATTCCGCGCCGTATGTCGATGTGGTAACCGATGTCTGCCGCTTGCTGGAGAAGTAGACAGGCGTTCTGCCAAGGAAAAGAATGATGCCGGTGTTGGATCGCCGCGTGACCAAATCATGAGCATGGTCCGCGTCCACGAATGCATACATTGGTAGTTCCGGGTAGATTGCCGCTGGAGCACCGCTGTCGAGGTCCTCCATAGCTTCTGGGTATTCCTCCTTCATTTGCGCCACCAATTTCGGATTGGATGGAGTCGATGGAAAGTTGTCGAATATCATTGGCTTGGAGTCGATCTGCGTGCGGAGAGTTGCCTTGTGCTTGAGATAGCCCCATATCTTGAGCGCTCGCACAAGGTGTCCCTTGCGTGGTGATGCAGTGAAACGTGAAAGTGAAGAAGTTGCAAATGCGACGTCGAAACGTCCGAGCTGAACGACCCAGTTCAGCATGCCGATGAGCTGCTGGAACTGCTGTTGCTCGTCAGGTGTTAGTAGTTCGGTATCGTCCGTCTCTGGATGATCCTTGTTCCGCATAGGAACGTGCTGGTTGTGTAGCTGCCCGTGTTGGCGCTCGACTTTGTCCAGTGCGTTGGCGATGTACTTGTCACATCCAACGCTCCATTTGCCCTTGGCATTCCTGGAATAGTCGTTCCCAAGGTAGTACTTGGGAGGTCCGATATCCTTGATCGTGTATACCTGCTGGATGGACTTCATATATTTCTGTGGGTCCTTTGCCACGATCTTGAAGTCGTCCACATGTGTGCAGATGTAGTCATATCCGGACTCGTCACGAAGTCTGATCCAGACGTCCTGGTCATGTCGTGATGGCTTGAATCCCATCGAGGATAGTGTATTCGCGAAGTGTGCGTGGAATCGTTGTGCACTGGATCTGAGCCCGTACAATGCTTTCTTGAGCACGATTGTCTGGCCTTCCCGGTGGTCGAATTCCTTGCCTGCTGTTGCATATATCTTCTCGTTGGTATATGCGTTGACGAATGCATTGCCGACATCGCCGCAGAGCTGGTCCAGTTTGTTCGCGTCGGCGATGACGTCGAGTATTCTCACGCTGGTCGACTTGACTGTCGATGAGTAGACACGGATGTTGTCTGCCAGCTCGATGAGGTGTCCTCCCGCCACGAGTCGTGCCTTGCGTCGCAGGTCCTGCTTGACTGCGAAGATAAGTCTGAGCTTCGTGCTCTGATATTCGGATGATGGTCGATGTGTTGACGGATGGAATTCGAAGCAGTCGAGCTCGATGAGTGCATCGATCTCCTTCTTGGCTGCTGCCTTCCACATGTCGTTGTTGTTGGCCTGGTCGAGTTGCAAAGCGTGTTTCATATTGCGTGGAACCTCGACTCCGTATTGAAATACAGTTGCGAAGAAGTCTTTCTTCTGCTTCTTCTTTCCTGGCCGGACCCGTCGTATGATTGTCACGTTGTCGTTGCCATCGATTGAGAATTGATGCGTACGCTCGATTCGTTGGATGCGCCGTCTGATCGCTCGTAGTGCATGGGTTGCCCATTTCAACATCGTTTGCGATTGACGATTGTGCCGTCCGTGTCGAGTAGGCTTGTTCGCGACAATGTAGCGAGCCACAAGTTCCGGATGATCCGCCCGTAGGATATCATATCGAAACCATTGTGTGTCATCGCTGTCCCACCTCGCGTGAAGGTGTAGATGTCCGTCTCGGAAGCTGTGTCCGATGATGCTGGTGATGTCTTGCTCATTTGGATCGACCTTGTCGACCTGATTCTGAAACATTTCATCGTGTTCGCGCTCTGCAAGAGAGCTTTGACGCCCCTGAGTCCGCTGCTCCGGTGGATCCGGCATAGGTTCCGCCGCCGAGCCGTCGGACTCCACTGAGATGTCATCATCTGGAATGTCGTCGCCGTCGTCGTCGTCATCCGATATCATGCCAGCGGCGTTCTGTCCGCGCATGCCATCGTCATCTGGTACGATGTTCGGCCGCCCAAACCATTGATCCTCCGATGGAGTAGTATTTGCGTCGACCTCGACGCCCCTGACCCGTTCGGGTCCAGGTTCCGGAATGCAAGCCGCCGCCCCTGACCGCACAGCAATCGCGTCGATGGCCTCGCGGACCTGTCGAGCGAGCTCAGCTGGCATCGTCTTGGTGCGTGCCCTGTCCCCCGAAGCGCCCCTGGTCTTGTAGTGTATGAGGTCGAGTCGAGCGATCCGCTGTATTTCCTCGTCAGTGATCCGTGGCACTTCTGCATTCTCCAAAATTCGCGGTTTCACGATGTTCCGGACGAGTGCTGTGCCTTTCTTGATGTCGTCGGCCTTCGGTGACCAGATGTGATATGTAAATGGATCGCCATGATCCCACGCGATTCCCAGGAAATATCCTGGCTTGAAGGGATGAGCCGGGAACTTCGTCATCGGTTCGAAGAACCACACCGGCTGGAAGAAAGTGAAACGAAACATAGAGATGTCAGGTGTGTTGCCCCGAGCAAGTTCGATCGGCGTCTTCCATTGGATGCTTGCCTTGGCCGTGAAGTTCCAAACGTCGACAGCGTGCTGAACAGCGTAGCACCAGAATTCGAGTGGCGCAGATGCCGCCCAAATGAGTTGGTATGCGTGCCGCTTGATGTCTCCGATAGCGCGTTCCGCTCGGTTCTGGTTCTGGTTCATTGGCGTTGTGAACGAATGCTTGATCATGTGCTTGGATGTTACCGCCTTCCATGCCTTGCCCGACTGCACTTGTGAATTGTCGGAAATGAGCAGGTCTGGTGCTCCAACGTTGAGGATGAAGTCGGTCAGCGCCCCTGGCGCCATCGCCTCCCGTCGGAGTGGCTTGGTCCAAATCAGCTTGGATTCGCTGTGTATGAACAGCTGAAAGCAATTGTAGTGTCGGATCGACTGGATGGTGGAAAAGAATGGATCGGTGTCGACTCTTCCGTGAAGTCGGAGTGGTTGCAATACCCCTGCGCGCTGTGTACGGTATTGCCGTGGGATGAGTCTTGACTCGGCCTCTATCGGTTTGTCCGCCAGCTGGGTTGATGCCGCCATGGTCTTCTCAACCACCTGCTGTGGGAGATGCTTGAACACTTCGCCGAAGTCAACCCGTTGGTTGTTACGTCGAAGTCGTTGGTGTCTGTCGCATATCGTGATATGCTTAGTAGTGTTATCGAGCTCGTGAGCCGTCGGTTTTCGTATGGGTATGCGCAGAGTGTTGCCGTCATGATTGGCCAGTGGTATACTGATCCCCCCTGACGCGATGCGCTGTTGCCCTTGGTGTTGAAGTAGGCGATCGTAGACGTTCAGTCCGGACGCGCGCATATGATGAGTATTCATCAATGATTCTGTCTGCCTTGGGTGCTCATCGAGCGCCACGTAGTTTGCCTTGATCAGAACCACATCCCCTATGGGTGATTCATACGCTGCCACCGCGTCGACCATCTGGAAGGTCTCGATGTGTGATTCCATTGTCGCCCCGCGGGCTTGGAAAGTCTGCTTGTGTCTTCGGGTCACCACCCATCCGGATTCATGCACGATGTCGCCGTCCGCCCCTGAGTCCAATATGATGTAGCCCTGGCTACCGTCCATCACTCTTGCCCTGCGAAGACAGTGCTCGACACGCGGGTGGGTTATGCTCGACGGCGGCACTCGGGGTTCCACAATGCGTGCACGCTTGGGCCGTCCCTCTGCAGCTGTACGCGTCTCCCCCCTACAGTTGCGGGGCTTGATACGGATGGCAACCTCAGACTGACGGCGAAGTGTGCCCGTCGTTGGTTGTCAAGAGCTGTCGCCGTATGATCCGCGTTTCTTGCCGTCGCGAGTCGGGGTCCCGTGGGGTCGGTCGCGCTTGGCTGCTCTGCGTGTGAGCGGCAGCTGGAGATTCTGTGCGAACTCCGCTGGCTTGAGTTTCTTGAGGGTCTCATCGTCGATGTTCTTCCCGTTCTTGCGGTAGTGCCGCGTGGCCTCCACAAGGAGTGCCTGTTGGCAGGCTGGGAGGCGTCTGAAGACGCTGTCCGACAGCCGAAATGCGGGCGCGGATTTGCGGTCGCCGGATTGGCCATCGTGTGGTCGCTTGCGGTCGTTGCGTCCGCCCTGCTTGGTTTGGAGTCGGCGGTTGCGCCGAGGAGATTGATGTGCTTCGATGTTGGTCAGCACACGATCATGTTCCATGAGTTCCTTGCGGATCTCTGTGAAGGTGAGCTTCTGCTTTCGGAGACGCGACACCTCGCTCATGTATCGTTCATCGCGTATATTGCGGAAGAATTGCGCAATGATGTGCTCTTCCGTCATGTCCTTGCCGTTGTCCTTCATGACTTGAATAGACTTGGAGAACGCGTTGACGTACTTGGTGAATGGCTCTGATCCGTCGAAGGAGAGCTGAGTCACGTAGACTTCTTGCTCGGCGACTGTTTGCGCCTGGTTCTCCTCAGATTCGTAGAGCTGGATTAATGCTTGCCAGGCATCGTGTCCGCTGTTGCGGTTGGCGGAGACGAGGAAGTCGGCGTCTCCCTGATAGGTCAGTGCGTTGATGACCGAATGGAATTGCCGGTCAACGTGCTGTTCGTATCCAGCTGGACGTTCCTGGTCCATGTACTTGGAGAATCGAGTGGTCACCATGGACCGCTCGAACGATATCTTCCAATCGCGCCAGTCTTCGTTCAGACCGGAGAAAGGGAGAGGATCGGGGATGGAAACCTTGTCATAGCGCCAGTTGGTAGGTGTTGATGGAGAGCGCATGCTTGCGCCTCCACGTTGCGGCGAGCGCACAACCATCTCGTTGGTTTGCACGGCTGCGGCCGCTGTCTTCATGTCCATCTCGAGACGAAGTTTGGTCGTCGAGATCGCCACTGATGAGTCGATGGTTGGCAGCTTGTAGTTGCGACCTTCGTTGAAGTCATGGATGGCTTCCCAGTTCGTTGTGTCGTCGACGGCGTTGTGACGTGCGTATTCGAAGATGCGCATGACGTTACCGATGTTGACGGCATTGAGAGATGGGGAATGAACCAAAGAGTCCACGATTTCTTGGTCGGTGAGGCGGATGGCATTGTCGATGCGTCCAAGAGTGCTCGTGATAAAGGACATCTGCTGCTCGTTCAGCCCAACAAGCTCCTTGATGTATCCTGCTACTGCCTTGTTGTTGATCGTTCTCGTCATGGTGGAAGTGGTGGTATAGTGATAAGCTTGTTGGTGATATCACGACTCTTAATCTGTCAAACGTGCAAGTAACTACTGAGACTGATTGGCCCGTTGTTGCGTGCCCTGGTCGGAGCTCTTGTTGTTTTATTGTGAGTTGTCCGAGGACAATCTCCGACCAGTATTTGATTAATACGATTAGTAAAGAGGTAAGAAGTACAGTGAAAGCTGTCAGCCATTGTGGTATTTTTTTGGTGTTGCTCCACTTCCATGTTGGTGTGTCGAGTTTGCCACTCTCGGCCAGCCTCACATGTTGGGGGATGTGGAGATTTACCAACAATTGTACCGACTGTCCAAAAAGACCACGACACAAAACACTCGAGGAGTACCAACCCCACTCAACCACTTCGCCACGACGAAGCAGACCTGATGATGTTGCGCATCGTGATATCATTGGTGTTTCGTGACGAAGTATCCAATTTCGTGACGTCGATGACGGATTGGACAAGCACATGGTGTAAGTAACGTAAATGTAGGTTCACCGCTTCCCCCAACATTCCACAACTAGTGCTATCGTGGAGGGACTGTTGGATGGTGTCGTCCGAACACCTGAAAAAGAGACTAAACAATTCAAAATCGGAACAAAGTTGCTGAAACAAAGAACAGCAAAGGGTTAAATTGGATCGATGTAGTCGTCTGTCAAAGGCTGAGTCCCTAAATCAGTCTAAAAATTAGCACCTTGATGGGACCATAAAACTTAAACTAAGGTCTAACCGGAAAGTGATTTGAATCAGTATTTGGTTTTAGAATATGGGGATTATGAATATGTGATTTGTTTGGATATCCGAGAAAAAAGGTGTTGAGTCCCAGGACAAAGTGCAGGTCGACTCACTCGGGGGGCTCATAAGGAGAATGCGATGATCCCAGTAAGATGGAGCACCTTGATAGTGGTGGTAGGTAGTTGTGTAGTCTAATTCAGTATGGATTATAATGCTGTAATTGCGATCATGATGTGCAGCGGGTCACTCCCAAAATGATGACTCGTAGGCCGCGACGAGCTGCGCCGTTGTCTGCGCACGAAGCTCGCATCAACACGCATGATCACCACGAACAGAACTGAGACAAATTGATCGAAGATATGGTACCAATATGAAGGTATCTCATTGAGCAACAGTTCGAACAGATGACGTCACAGGATGACGTAGTATTGCGACGCCGTTCAGACAAGAATGCGGTTCTGGATGACGTGCTTGCGAGCCTGCAACACTCGGGAAGAAGTATTGGGAGTTACAAGTAATTAATTTACCGCATATCCCAATATAACCCTTTTCCGTTATATACGGTCCCAACCCATGTCGCACACAAATCTGAACCGATCGGAGTAGTATGGATTTGTTGTTCCGGTTTTGAACGCTGGTGGGAGACCGGTCATAATTTCATAACGAGTTCTGTGAAACATGCATTTAGTCAGTAGTGTCACGGGACTAAAGTCCGCTGAGTCTGTGTTGTCAATACTCCACAGGATTCGTAATCGCGACTTGGGATCAGGATGAGCGAGGCTTGCCAGTTGTGAAATTGTTGCCTCGCGACTACCAACACTCACAAAGTGTACGTCTTCGGAGACACAAGGCAATCCGTAGTCGTACTTCTCCCAGATTTGGAGGTGCTCGATGCAAGCGTGAAATTACAGAAGAGGGAAGCAACATCATTTCCCTCCATCCGACCAAGAATGAAGAGAAAGAACCAACCGATGGCCAACCGATGGCCAACCGATGGCCAACGTATGTATGCCAACAATCCCAACACCACGTCGCTACCAAGAATCAAAGGAGGAAGACGACACAACAAGAGGAAGTACCTTGCGGCAATGATTGTTTCGGGCCAGCAAGAGGAGGGTTGGACGCAGCAAAACAGAGCATAGAAGGAATGTTGTCGTGGATGATACTGATTGCGACGAGCAAGCGCAAGCATCCTTGGAAGTGGAAGCGCAGGTGGAAGTGCAGATGTAAGCGCAAGGACATGCTCTGCTCTACTCGACTCTAATCGTATCAGAAGCGATATCGGCGCCACCAAGATCACGAGGCTCATCATCCCATCATGGCCGACACCTCCCAAAACCAACACATTGTTCACCGCCTTGCTTCGACTGCGTCTGATGTGCTGTTGCTCTCGTCTGCGTACGGGCTGCCCGTGCCATCATGGGCAACGACAGCCATCGCGATGAGCAATGGAAACTCCAGCATCTTGCATCGCTCATCTTCCGTGCACAATGCAACAGACGGAGATGGCAACCACGGTACAAACGACAATGGCAACAATAATGACAGCAGAACCAGCGCAGATGGATTCATGGGCTTCATTCCCTTGTTGCAAAAGCTCGTCATCTGCTGGAGCATAGCCATGGTGATCCTCTCCACATCCGTGTTGTCCTACGGACTGTTCCACATCATTGTGATGCCATCCCACGACATCATGATGTCACTCTACTTCGATTACACTGAGATGTCCATCCATCCAACTGAACATCATCTCGTGCAACAATGGTGGCTGGAGCAGTAGCAGAAACAGATGCAGATTCAGATAAGGAGGATGGGAAGCATCAAACGGAGAAAGAGGGGTTACAAGAATGCAAACAATATGAGACGAATATAGCCATCAATAATGACAGCAGCAGCAGCAGCGAGAGCAGTCATGAAGCTGGCGTCGAGTCGCAACAGGAGACAGTCTCCCACTCATCACCACCACCATCGCATGGGCAAGCTCAAAGACAAGCCCAAGCACAACCTCAGATGCCACCGCAGAACCAAATACCTAATCTTTCAGTTGATCAGCGGCGTGCCTTGCAACGATCGCCTTGAGCAACTGCCGATCTTTTCACCAAGCGCACGCAATGGGGACCATACCTTGACGGTCATCACCCCAAACCACGATCTCGCTCCGCGTTGAAGACAAACCAACCGTGCGCCATCGAAATCGCGCTGGAACTTCTAGAATCGCTGACTAACCGAGAGTTGGGCATCTTCGGCGTGCACGTGACATTGCAATCCGCAAATGGAACGGCCCTTGCAATATCTGTGCGATCCACGCAATGCCTGCACGAAAGTGACTGGATATCGCTGATTCGAAAATGGACGCTACTGGTGCCGTTTCTCGTCGGTGCTATCCCGGAAACTCGCACCATCGTGATCCCGTCGTATCATTACGTCATGGAACGAAAGCAGCATCCGTCACGGTCCATCATTGTTTGGTTGGTGAGCAGAACGAAAAGGCGGCAACGAACACAGCGCACGAGCTCTCCAGCTGCGTGGATAGAATGGACACCGTTGCATGACGACGCTCTCTACAATGACGATGTGCAAGTCAGCGCAGGGCACGTCTGTATTGGAAGAGAGCTGAAGCCATACCAGTACGTTCTGAAGCACTGATTCTTAACGTGTGCGATGATTGGCATCAGCGCCATCTTCGTATTCCAATCCGCCTCCGTAGGCCTGCTGATGTATCTGTGGGAAAGCTGACGGCAAGGTCTTGAAGAAAGAGCCAGCGATGCTTCGCTCCAACTGGAACTGGATGAGTCGTTAGATTTTCACGACGGCAACAATGGTGGGGTCGGGGAACATGATGACACTGATGATGGACCCTGGTTGAGCACCTTGGTGGATGGGGCGCAGGCGCCGCCACAGTCGCAGGTGAATGCCGTAGTCAGTGAGGATTCCAACGGCACCAATGGCCAAAACACCCACGGTGATACGGCCAGTCCCGATGTCGAGCCTGATATCCACTCCAATGCTAACGCTGAGACCTCCCGTCGAGGCGAGTCTCCAGCAATCATCGTGGATGAATAGACCTATTGTTGGATCGTTGGGAAGAATTCGCTGTGGGCAGCGACGGGAGATACGTGGTTCGAAATTCTCCATCGGAGAACATCAAGCTTTGTGCTCGCACCATGAGTCGCCCACCCGACCATGCCCCGCCGCGCGCAAACTCTACTCTGCTCCACTCGAGCATGCACCATCCCATCGTCATGCTGAATCGTCAAGGTGAGGACGCGCGTTTCATCGATGACTCACTTTTTGTCGGAATGGCAACGGATCTTTCGCAGTTGGGGCACGGTCAGAGACATGAGGAACATGGAAAGCATTGCCTGCGGTGCATGAACAGCAGAACAACCTCCGCAACTTGGGACAAGAACGGCAATTTCAGTGGCGATGGCTTGATCATCTCCACAACAAACAAGATCGCCTCGTACTGGTGAAGTGTCACGTGTACATACCACATGGTACGATACCGTCGAGATATCGATATCTTTTGGGGCGCGCCTCAAAGCAGTCGAAGACGCGCTTGTACTCCTACTATTTCGGTACGTACGCACGTTGCGCTACAGATGGATATCGCGAAATTGAGGAGGCGAGACCATGAATCTGGCGTCCAACCATGCAAAAGCGCGAGCATCACCCAAAGATGAAAACGTGGGATCTGTTTTCCCGTCTATCTCTCTGCTGCTCATGCGTGCAGACGATTGCAGGTGTGACTTCTCTATTGCGGTATGTGGATATGCAACACAATGACTAACATTAGTGATTCCGCTTCCATCTGACCAACGGGCCAAGTCTCTGGTCCTCTATTCCACATGCAATAGATATTATACGTACTAACTCATACACCTGCATCAAAAATGCCTCTTTCGAGAGATGGACTTGGTTGGTTTGCTTGATTTCGATGGTGCTCGCCTCCTCCGTTTCTTGGTTGTGGGCGACAGTCTCTCATCTCTTCTTGCCCGAGCGAGATCCATCTCGCGCTTCTTGCGGAAGCCATGCGCGGCCTTGTCCCGTGCTTCCGCGAAGGTGACCTCGATCCAACAGCCTGTCTCCTTGCACTTCTTGAGGAAGCGGCCCTTTCGCTCCTGCATCTTGTGCACCAGCTTCTCAGCGACGTTCAGCTTGGCCCACCTTGGCGCTTTGTCGTACTCATCGAACATATCAGCAATGACTGCTTTCATGTACTGATTGCCGGGGTGCTCTTGAAATGGCCTTCCACGTCCCATCAGAATGTCAACTTCAGTTGGACTGCAACTTGGACGAATGCTGTCGCTTTCAATTGGATCAACCACCGTGAGTGGCAGCGATGAAGAAAGCTGCTGTGATGATGGTGGCATTGACCTCTGTTTTGGTGGGAGTGACAGAGTTGGCGACCTGCCATTACGCACGACTGCAGCTGCTGGGATGTCTGCGCATCGGTCTGGCGGTTGGAGATCCACAACGGCATTCTTGTCTTCCTCTTCTTCAGCGTCTTGAACGACTTGCATCTCCGCTACGTCACTGGCACCATTGCGCTCAGGATGATCGTGAGCGCCAGAGGTGCCATTCCCGTTTCTCATCTGTGTTGCCATTGCGGTCCGGTAAGCTTCCAGCGCTCTGCGATGCATGATCCAAGCGCTGGCCCCCGCCATTTTGAGCATCCCCCTGTCATCGAATGGCAGGACCTGAGGTGACACGCCGTGCAAAGAGAGGCTCTTGATGTTATCAGCCAGCGTACCGAAGAATGGCTTGAATCGGTGGCGAGTATGATGGGCCAGCGAGAGCTGAAAAATGTCTACCATGGCCCTCATGTCCTTCGTATCGTCTGATAGGAAGTACATCCTCTTTACGTTCACCGGCGTGGTCGTGGTGGTCTGCGCGCAAATGCACATGTTCAGCCGTTGTTTTGATGTTACATTCGGCATCATCTTGTCCAGTGCATGCACCATCACTACTCCGTTCTTCTGTGCGTCGACGTCTTCTACAACCGTCATGGCTGCGTAAAACAGGGCCCGGGCATTTGCCAAGGTGTCGAACATGCTCGGGACGAACTCTGTCGCTACGATTACGCGACTTCCATGCGCATCCTTGCATGGAAGCGGTTGTACATTCCCAGCTTCCAGCAGAGCGACCGCTCCTGGGCACAGATCGGACAGCAGCACGTCTCTGCCTAGCACATGCGGACCGAACAAGTGCAGCTTGGCATCGCACCAGGCGATCAATCGCATCGCGGCTTTGTACGAGTCGAAGGAGGTGCAGCGCAGGAACTTGAGGCGCAGGTCCTTGTCTTCGATGTAGGCTTGATTCGTCTGCTTGGCGATGTCGTATGCAGTCCTGTTGCTGGTCGTCATGACCAGCTCCATCTCCATGTCGTCGAGCTTGGCGCTCAGGAACTCGGGGATCTCCTCGCAGGGAGCGGAGCTCCCGGTGATGTCCTCATGTATGTGCTTGCGTTCTTCGGGTGACATCGCGTGCAGCTCTTGCGCGATGATATCGGGGGCCTTAAATGTGTTCAAGATGTCATCGTTGGTCAACCTTGTGGTTTGCTGCGCATCTGTTCCTATCACGGCGTTCGCAAATGCGGCCGCGCAAGCAGGATTGCTGTGATTAGTATCCTCGTTCGGTTTCCCGATCTGACCATGACGAGTGAGACGACGATGGATTGTGAGCTATATCAACATGCGGTTTGGTTCACTGTTGGCGTTCCGGTTGCAACTTCATTCGAACTATTATAGTAGGTATGGTATCTCCGCGGTCGTAGTCGGCATCATGGGCTACAGAGAATCATCGCCATTGCGCAAGTACTCACCTTGCCATCATCGTCACGGAGAGTGCTGCCGCTGAAGTCACAGTTGCAGCCGTTGCCAGTGTCTGAGCCGAGGTCTGATCTGGCTTCAACGATCTCATTGCCAAGCGTGCGAATATGTTGCTCGCCATGACATGGAAAGCAGGATTCTGACAAAGAGCGGCTCGCCATGAGGAACTCATCGTCATCCGTGCAAAGTGTTGAATACTCATCCAGTTGCTGCCACTCGTCGGCGGAGAAGATACTCATGGTGGGAATGCCGGTCACGGTATCTGCAGTAGTAATGGTTGTTTCGCGCAAGATTGATGTCTGTGCTCGTGGCTTGAAGTGATTCTGTGAGCACGCTGCGCTGATCTGGGGTGGGCTGGAGAAAGATGGGCTGGAGGAAATTGAGCTCACAGCGTCTCACGGCATCTTTGTTTGATGTCGAGTTTGTGGAAGAAACAGGAACTGCCGTTGCTGTTGAGAATTCGTTGTGTGGATGCAGGTGGACACTGGAGTGGCCCATGTAGTGCCATAGCTCAGACTTCAAGCTTGTTCTGATCGAAATCACGGTCGACACAACACGCAACAGGGACAGCCGCGCTCCCCCTTGTTGTACTTTGTCATGATGCTGAGAGCCGCTTGGCTTGCCTTTTGGCTTCAGGTAGTATGCTCACACAATGGCGCGGTGTCCCCTTGGGTACGCAAGCGAATTGGAGAGGCAGAGCAGACAGAGAGCAGCTGGTTGTTGACATACAGGGAATAGGCCACATCCTTGCTGAGATTTTTCGCGCCCTGCAACCCATTGCCCAGGAGGATCGTGCCTCAACACACATGGCCCCATTCTCCACGTATTGTGATGCATTTGTGTGGTCCAAATCACGGGAGCGGACGAGAACACCGCCGCAATTATTGGGTTCCTTCTTCGTTTCTCGTCCCCCCTTTCTCCGCCCCCTGTTCATCTGTGAATGTTTGTTGTGCTTCTTTCATCGGATGTCATCTTCCTCGGTCTCTTGATTTCGAGACGTAAGTTTAGGAAACCGCCACAAACAGCAACGTTGTACATACAATGATGCACTATAATACGGTGCAGTTGCGTTGATGGAAATGGAAGCTATTATTTCATAGATCCGTGATGTATAGTAAGAAACAATGGTTGGATGCTGTGTGAAGGATCCTATTTGATCCCAGCAGCAAAAAGCACAGGAAACAACCTCAGAACAACAGGCAGAGAAGGGATGGAGAAACGAGGAAGGAACCAGATCCCGGTGGGGTCTATGTGTCTCGGGGCGCGGTTCCTCGGCCATGCGTCCTGAGACGCGAAAATCTCACCAGGGATATCCTTCCTCTTCCTGTGCTGGAATGTGTGGTCACACAGCGAGCACGTGTGCATCGAGGTGTTGCGTTTTATGGCGCCTCTGTGTGTCGGTGTCGCTCTTGGGTGTTGTGGCCGAGGAAGAAGGCGCCCTCGATTTTGCGACACAGTCCTGCCGCGTGTTTTTGGGGGCACCAAAACATGATCACTTGGGGTATGTTTGCGGGAATGGTCACCCAACGAACCGTGGTCCTCCCCCCGTTCCCGCACACGCGCCCACACAATCCGAACTTGTCAATGACTAAGGGTAGGAGAAGCCGGAACATGGAGTTCTTGACACGTTACCATGTCAAGTTGCCATGCCACGTTACCATACCACGCATCACAAAGACAAACAGCTCCCGACATAGAAGTGCTCCTTCTCGTACCTGAAGATAGATGCGTCTAGTAGAGAGCTGATCCTCCTGTTACATTCCCTCAACGAGACGAGATGATGCAATGCGAGCAGAGGTCGAGAAAAGTCGCATGCTTCATGGCGTTTTGCACACCACTGCTCCACACTATTGTAACTTTGCGCTCGAGACAGTATTGCCTATTGTATTTACTCTATGGAGCGGTCGGAGACGCATGAGAGGAAGCTTGTGAGTACTGTCTGGCTGTTCTGTGCAGCATTGGCTGCCAAAGATACCTGCTTGATGGGATAAGGGTCAAACTTGACAGTGTGGCAGTGGTGGCGCGTCAATCATGCACGCGCGCGTCGGAAAATCTCGGGTTGAGGCCGACTCTGTTCGTACGCACTCGTCTGCCTGGGCGCCTTTGGCATGATTGCGATTTTGCCCATGCAGGGGATGAGGTAGCAAGGCAGCACTGGGTAGGGCTCAGAGAGTGATCGTACTTTCCAAGTGTGTCTCGATCTGCAGTGGATATTTGAGTGAACACCGATTCAGGGTACGATCGGCGTGGCTCGAGCTCCTCTGTGTGCTCGTGGGTCCAAGGAGGTGCGTGTCAGGCGATCATTTCTGTGGGAGCGCTTTCGCTTCTGTACGACCTCAGAGTGGGAAATGAAGCAGTGATGGACGTCCATTAGGGCTGGCTGCCTGCAGAGTCTTCGGTGCCTTTCCAGGGTGAGGTCCTGGCGAAGCTGTCCATCAATGGATGGTATTCGTATTTACTAGTACGCATATGCACCGCATCTCGCCACTGCAGGGGATCGATTGGTCACATGCTTGGGGGCTGACGCTGATGCTGAGCGCTATTGCGTGCTTGGTGGCAGCTAACGCACGCATAGTATAATACGTATCGCTTGGTAACATACGTCCTGCACATCGCAGAAAATGCCTAACGATAACAATAGTTGTGTCTTCTCTCCAACGAGCAACAGTTCGTACTCGTATCTCTCTTGGCTCGATCACTGCGACCACGCTATGCGAATGCTATGGAAGAACGAACACCCCTCCATGGGCGCATGGCGCAACGCCTCCTCAAAGAGGAGGCGTACTGTTATTCATGCGAACAGCAGCACTGCTCTTGCTCGCGCCATTCATGCCATACCTACCCACGCCCACACCAATCCCGATACTCTCTGCATTCATCTCTGCCATACTCAACTTATGCTCCACTGGAGTACGTACAGAACGTGCCAACCATCATCCACAAACGACGTTCAAAGCCACTGCTCAAAGATCATTCACTGTCTTTCGCACCCACCACTCCACAGAACACTGCCATCGCTTCCATCATCCCGATCATCATCACGAGCATCATCACTTGCGGGAACCAACACCGCGACGACAAGGGGCGAGGCCAGCAGCAAGAACCGGAACCGCATGCTGATGAAGAAGTCAACGATGGCGATGCGAAGATTTGCCTGCGCAATCGCCGTGATCGTGGTGATGTTGCTTGCGGATGAGAAGCCACATGCTCTGCATTGACACAGTTCGTGGCCATTCGTGCAAGCAGTGGACATTGAGGTATCCACCACAAAGCAAGCACCCACAAGAATATCATCCGCAAATGACTACATGTGCTCCATCTACAGCTTCATGCCATTCATCATGATCAACACCAACAACAACACAAAGGTGGTGGCAAGGCCATTCTTCAATGTGCAAGGTGAAGACAACCCAGGCTACAACCAGCTGGTGTCGTTGGTGATTGCCACTCGCGCCTTCAACAAGAGGGACTCCAACCTGGTGCCAGAGCTCATCTTGTACCACAACTGTCCAGTCAAGTTTGACACGACCAACAGCTGTGCAATTGACACCGGAACTGTGGGGCATGCCGCGGCGCAAGCACTATTTCCTAGCGGTCAAGACCTTCCATGTGCTTTGGCCGGATTCTACAGTGAAGGGCCTGCGTTGGAGCTGCAGTTGGTGATGTTGGCAAGCTCTGCTCATGGATATTCCTTGCACTGTAGATAATGGTGGAGGTGGTTTCGATTCTGTTTGCTATTTCATTTTTTTGTTCCAATGGTTTTGGGGGTCTCCTGTTGGCCTGATGTCTCCTGACTATGAGTTGGTACACAAGATGCTCTCTCACTGTTTCTCTCTCTCTCTCTCTCTCTCTTGTCCATGTAAATGTTATGCAATACTCCATATGCAATACATTTTTTATTGTCTTGTCTTCCACTGTCCCACTCCTCTGCATGCAGTCTCCAATGTCTCCTCCAAACTTCTGTTTGCATATCCACAATCTCAAAACACTATGGTCATAGGATCTTCAGCTTCTTGTTCTGACATGGAGACAGATGTTGACATGGTGACACAATGACATCCTGTCAATGTCAGCTGTTGCTGCCTCCCATGTTCACTCAGATGCCACATTCCATTGATGATGCAATGGTCTGGCAAAGGTGTTGTCATTTGAGGTTAGTTGCAAAATACATCGATTCTTGCTCGATGCTATACATTTCCGCTGGATGATGGACAGACCGAGTTCCTGATGTTCTCAGATAACATTGTTCGCACATTTCCTTCCAAAATTGTGAATGAGTTGGTGTGCATAAATTTGTAATGTGATCTAGCTCAGTCACAGATCACTCATGGCATGAACTTGTGTGCTGATTGCGCATAGAGTATAAGAGAACAATGGGTGAGCGATGCAAATACACATATGCACATTCCAACACAGCCTGTCTGTGTTAACCAGTATGCTCAAGAGTGTTGCCAAAGCCATGCTCACATACCTTGGCCGCAATTGCCTCTGCATACTCTACCACCTTGTCCACCCCACCGCATGGGACCTGGCCAAGCTACCCTACTTCAGCTACACAGCAATCGTCCCTGCAGCGCAACGTGGCCTCTGTTGGTGGCGAGCAGCACTCCTCAACAACACAGCATGGAGCAGACAATCCACATGCACAGGCGTTCTGGTCAGAAGCTTTGGAGACAGCAGCAGAACAGGGGCCAGCGGTACCATCCTCTTCCCATAGCAAGCCTCTCGCATGTGGAGGGGTTATGGTCATCTCTTGTCGCCACTCGCCATTCATCTAACTGGAAAGAGCTTCAAACTCTACTCAGTACTCTTGAGCAAGTTGCCCAGTCACCGGATGCTGCCATGGAAGCTGCTGGAGCAACCTTCTTCTACTTTACCACCAACATGTGCACCTACTGCATGGTGGACTGCGGGATTTTACCTCTACAGAACTCCACAAGCTGGTGCGACGGATTAAGCAGCTCGAGGTACAGTTGTCTTGCCACCTACAGGTCGTCCACATTCCAGGAACTGCCATCATTACGGAAGGAACCGACGGCCTCTGTCGCGTCATCTGGGTCAATGAGGCGCATCAACGGCCGACCTCAGAACGGATCCTCACTGCCTGCCTTGTGCCAACGCCATTGCGTCCGCAACATGTTCTCCGTATCGCACAGCTGGCCTCCTCACAGCACACTGCCGATTTCCAGCTACGAGCATGGAACAAGCCATGGGACTCAGAGAGTTGTGTGGACTGCATCACGCTCTGGGCTCCCCCACCCAAATTGGCATACCCTCTCATCTACTTCCTACTGGGTTGCTGGGCAGAATGGCCACTCCATACAGGATTCATCACCCTCGTCCCTCGCGTACTCCAGCGCGCCTTCACCCATCTACCCTGTCATCTCATTCGGGTTGGCGTGTTCACCAACCAAGATCTTCACATTCTGTCTTCCTTCCCTCTCAACATTCCCAACTTCCTCCTTTGTGTATCTCCTCACACTCGCTCTTTAACTCCTCCCAGACTGGACACAGCTCCCCGTTCCTGGGGTCGACACCACCGGCAACAGATCTCCAAACAACTGCCTGGGCTGCGCTTGGCCCATCAACCGCTGTACAGCCGCCCATCAATGCTACTTCGCCAGCGCCAGGTTCGCTCACGACAGCCTATACTACCGACCCTGTCACACACGCTATCAGAAATTGTGTTGCCGTGCAGGCCTGCCGTTCTACACACGACTGCGAAATGGTAATAGTCGTGCTCTACCGCCTAGTATTGGGATTCTTGCGAATTTTGTGCGCGAAGCATGCACAGTTCACGTACACACCAAACGTGAACTGGCTCCCAGTCCCACAGCCATCTAACTCCTCTGGCTAGAGCAAATGCACATCATCGACTTGGCGCACAATTGGGCAGCGGGCACCCTGGCTACATATGGCAGCAAGATCCGTGTGCTGCGCCAATTCGGAGCCGACTACGAGGCCCCACGCTACAGCCACCAGTACTCACCAGCCCTCCCTACTCGGATGCTATATCACTCATGTGGGCACAGGAGCATTATGCAATCCAGCCCCCACTCGAAGCAACAGTCAGGACAGCAGCACCATCAAAATCAGCAACGGACGGGGACTTCGGAGCGTCTCCTCCGCCTTTTGGACCTGGAACATGTGCTTCACCCGATCCGACGCAGCCATGATGGACGCCAAGCAACGACCCATCGTCGTCAATGCATGCAGTCCCACTGACCATCTCAGCTACGCCATGCTCACTCAAGGCATGCGGTCACGCATGGGGGAGGACTATCGCATGCAAGCAGCTTTGCTCGTTCGCCCGCCATGTGCACTTCATGGACTGCAGCTTCCATCAACAGTACCAGCACTCCGTGACGGTACAGCAACGACGTACCGCAGCCATGGCCGCCATCATCAACCTGGTGGGTTAGCTCGGATGGTTCAGGGTGTCCAAAGCGTTCAGAATCAATTGGTTGGGTGTCACCCTGATCCACCTACAAAAATGCCAGCAACAACGACCTCTCCGGCAATACCGGTGCGGTGCTGCTACGCCTCGCTCTCCAAACCAAGTCAGATCACAGCCGCCGAGCCGATGTCGCCGTTGCCTTTCGCACAGCCTCGGGTCTGAGTCTTGGCGACTGGTTGCAGTGGGCACATCGGCTTCAAGATGCACGCAACACAACGGACTTCGTCACCCAATATCTTTCCGGGCAGCCCTGGACATTGCAATTCTACCGTACTACATTCGTGCACTCTTCCCTACTCGAACAGTGGGACCGTGGGGATCCCTTCTTGTGGTCTGCCATCAGGGCCCAACAGGCACCTAGTCTGACAAGGTTGAACTCTTCCCACATGTGCTAGCGTGGGGTGAGGACACACGTGTCCCGACAGCGCACGGGTTGTGTGAGGGCAGCCACCAAACTGGAGGCCTCTGAACACGGCCGATGGCGACACCAACGCGCCAACGCGCCAACCACGACATGCCAACTGCTTCCTTGCGATGGCCTCTTGCCGATCGGCTCGCTATCACTGCACTGTGCATGTGACCCACTCGCCCGCTCTCATCTTCTTCTTGTTTCTCCTATTCTTTCTCTTGGAGGGGGGAGGCTCTCTTTTGTCGGCCGACTGCAACATCAAAAGGCATCGAGAGGTGCCAACGACCACCTCAGTTGAGATTCAATGAGGGACAGACTAGTACCGAACACGGTATCAACCCGATGGGAGAAATTCCTGTTTTGGCGCGAAATCTTCCGACTTGATTGACCACCAAACCTTTTTCTCCTCCTTTCTCTCCTCCATTCACGAATCCATCATGACTCAAACCTGACCGACCTGACTCACACCCCACCTGGGAACTATATGCTCTTCAGATCCTCCTTACTAAAACTTATCTCGATTCCTTCATTGCTGATGACCACCACACTACCACCGTGGTCTCAGCATGCGTATCCAACTTGCTTCAACTCAAGCAATGGAATCCGAGTGTCAGCTTCAGCCACAGCCACTGCTTCATGACCGTCACCACTGATTGTCATGACCTACACTGCAGTGTAACTACATGTGCGGAGAGCAAGGTACTGTATTGACTGTCTACTCTGTTGCACTGAATCAAGTGCATCAGTGCAGGGTCTCGCCAAGTTGTGTGGCATCGTTTCTTCACCCTACTAACACCAATAAGCTAACTCATAATAACGGACTAGGATTAGCTACAAAGCACTCTACTTCTCATCGTTACAAGTTATAACTATTCAAACAGCACACCTCTCTTGAACTGCATCACACGGCTATCCCGAAGCCGGCAGATTCACGAGGCATTCTCCACCGATTCGCGACGCCTACGCACGAATCCTAACTGGTAGCTGCGAGTGGTTGCCAAATACTCTCTTATCAACTCCACCGAGCATCTTCCTCTGCCAACCGATCGCAAGAGTCTCTCTGAGACGAAGCCAAAAGGCACAGCTCGAAGACCGAGCTTCCAACAAGGACCACGTCCTCACCGCATGCATCTGATCTGAAATCAGATCCCCACCGCTCGAAAACCGAGCCACTCAAGAGGACAAAAGTCCCAGCTGAAGGTAAGCGACCCAAGGTCGAACTTCAGTAGCCTCTGCCAAAGCAAGCAATAACCGCACTCGCCGACCGAGTGCGAGCCCCTCCAAGCCTGCATCGAACTTCAGTGCACACCTTCCCAACGAAGTGAAGTCGAGCAAGAGCAAGAGAAGGCAAACAGATCGATCCCCTCGAAGTCCGAAGACTATTCGAGAAGTCCCCGTCATCCATCATGGCGGAAGAGACAACTCCTGCCACGCTGGAAGAGCTGCAAGCGCAGCTCGAAGCGATCACGGTCGAGAACGCTCGCCTCACACAGGCGACGTTGGCGGCCGAAGCCGCTGCAGAAGCAGCAAACGCGGCCATAGCCACTGCCCAAGCAGCGGCGACAGCCACCACGACCCCAAGCCGTCCCGGTCTCGAGCGCAGCCGCTCCGCTGGCGACACAAGACCTCGAACGGAACAGTCCTTCCTCGGCGACAGCATCTTCGACATGGAAACCCCCATGCCCAAGAAGAGCAGAAAGTCAGAAGAGGACAGCGAAGACGACGACCACGACCTCTCTGGGAAACCAACCGTTCCCATCATGGGAGGTATCCTCAAGCAAGGACGCAACTGGGTGCCCTGGACCGCAGGCGCGCCGAACGGGCATTGGACGGGCCTCCAAGACGAGTCACACACCAGGTGGACCAACTCTCAACAACAGAGAATCCTCCATAACGGTGCTGACTCAACCAACCAGTCCAAGCGAGAGCAAGGACTCACCGACAAGTTCAAGAAAGGAGGGAACATCCAGCAGTTCATTCGCCTGGTGCGAAACCACATGGCAAGAACCGGACTCCTCACCATGGCGTACATCGCTGACGCCAACGCAGAGTCAGGAATGACTTGCGTCTTGGACTCACCAGCCGCCTTCACTCTTGAAGATGCCACCAAGCACTTCGACGAGTTCCATCTGAAGTGGGATCACTACGACGTCCAGAACAACGAGACAGCCTCAGCGTTCTTCCGTGACAGTCTTGATCCAGCCCTCGAAGACCAACTCATGAACCGAATCGAGCCGAAGTTCCACGATAACTTCATCACTCTCTTCGTTGAGTTCATGAACAGCAACTCGGCCAACTCCTTGGATGAACAAGACGCCCTCGCAGCCAAGATCCGCGAAGTCAACTGCAGACGTTTTCCAAACGAGAACGTTGGTCTCATGGCAGTCCACCTCCGTGCTCTTTGCAAGCGCCTCGACGACGCCGGTCGCTTCGACCTTCGTCTCCTCCGAACGATCCTCGACGCCTTCCTGCAGGCTGGAGGACAGATCCGGTCTGGTGAACAGTACCGACGTCCTCTCTATGTGATGAAGGATAACCTTGAGGAAATCCTCATGCGTCTCCCCGTCTTCACGTACGAGTACGCTCGCCCCCAGCTTGCCGCAAAAGATCTCACATGGATGGCAATCTGCAACAAGGCCGAGGCGTCGTACGAAAACGAAGTGCGCGGAAATCGCTGGCATGCCATCAGGCGTACCAGAGACAGCAACGTGCCCAGGTACTCGTACGCCAACAACGCCGTCCAGAATCCAAGCGCCAACGTTCTCGAGCAACACAAGGGTTTCTCCAAGAACGACGGAAGGAGAAACAACTTCAAGAAGCCCAAGGAACGCGACGCCAAACGCAACGCCAGCCAGGGCTGGTCGTCCAAAGCTCCCAAGCCCGGTGAACCACAGCGCAAGCTTGTCAACGACAAGACTTTCATGTGGTGCGCCAAGTGCCGCCGCTGGCGTCTCTCGCACAACACTGAGAGTCATCAGGACAACTTCAAGTTCAAGGCGAAGGCAAAGGGCAAGCAAGCTCCCAAACAGGACAACCTCTCCATTGACATGGCTGCGTGGACATGCTTCACAGCCGCCTCCAGTCAAGACGAAGACACCTGGTGGTCTCTCGTCTGGAACCTCTTCACCTCCTTCAACTACTTCGGTAGCATCGTTGGAATGGTTCTCCTCTTCGCCTCACTCCAAGTCATCACTATCGGAGTAGAGTATGGGTGGTACATCGCGGCAGCAAATGCCTGGATGCTAATTGCCGTAACTCTACTACTCCTCCACACGAACGTACCACGAAGACCTGACTCAATCAACTCTGCTGATCTAGTCTACAACAAGGCACGAGTCAAAGAACGGTACAAGCAAGTGCATAAACGTCCAACACACTTCAATGGAGCCGTGAAACGCAGTCTCTACGATCTCGTAATGGAAAGTCTCGACCCAGATGGACCCAAACCCGTGAACGTGTCGAAAGGAAACTCCCCACGAACAAAACGTGTGTGGCGTCCCCAGGCTCGGACCAAAACTCGCAATCACAGATCAAAACGTCGTCACTGGAACCAATCGAAAAATTCCACTTATGGTAAAAACCAAACACCCACGACAGCAAAATTGCCCCGCCAAGAAGGTCGCACCTCATCCATCTCACGAAATCTCTGGAGCCTGTACCCAACTCGCGGAATTGACTTGATGTATGATCGAAGTCAAAAGCAACAATGTGACAATGACATGCCCGCACTACTCACTCTGCAAGGTCTAGCCTCCTTCTTCTCCAATCGCAATGCTTTCGCATCTCCAGCTAAAGCTGAGAGTTATCTCTCACCCGATGCTCCATTCGAACTCGTTTGGGACAGCGGAGCATCAATTTCTGTGACAAATGACCTCAACGATTTCAGTTCTACTCCAAGTCCTCCACCAAGACCGACCTTTCTCAACGGATTCCTCAAGAAAATCCAAGTGAATGCGTTGGGAACCGTCGAATGGTATGTCCTTGATGTAACTGGAAGCCCTCGCAAATTGCGACTGCCTGCTTTCCATGTTCCCGAATCAAAGGTCAAGCTAATCAGCACTTCCAGTCTCCTTGAAGAGTATCAGGGCGAAACGATCGTTTTCAACAAATCCTCCTGCAAACTCAGCGGAATCCTGGGAAACGACGATCGCAACGCAATCGTAGCGAATTACAAGAAGTCCACAAGGCTACCAACATCAGTCGGCTACAGTGCCAACAACATCCATGACGTGCCAGCTGCACTAACTTCCATCGTCTCCACCGTGTCGGACCACAACGTGAACCTCACCCAACCGCAAAAGGAACTTCTTCGGTGGCACTATCGTCTCGGACATTTATCCTTCAGTCGAGTGAAGTTCCTGCTGCGTTCGGGTACTCTCACCGGGTCAGAATCGTCTAGAAAGATGCACACAGCTGCGGCAAGGGTCACAAGCCTCCCGCTTTGCGCTGCATGCCAATTCGGAAAGCTGCACCGTCGCCCTTCCCCAGGAATAACTCAACATGTCGTCCGTGACAAACAAGGAGTTTTGCGCACCGATCACTTGTTCCCTGGACAACAAGTATCAGTGGACCACTTCGTCGGTCGAACGCCAGGACGCCTCTTCTCAGGACGAGGCAAAGGCGATCCAAACGAAATGTACAAAGGCGGAGCCATCTTTGTCGATCACGCATCAGGATACATTCACGTGGAACCTGTGGCAGCGCTAACCACGCACGCCACCCTCGAAGCCAAGGAACGGTTCGAACTGATGTGTCGTGATGTTGGAGTCCCCGTACGATCGTATCTATCAGACAACGCCACCACCTTCACCTCACCCGAATACTCCAAACACCTTGAAATCTTCCATCAAGTCCATCGATTCGCAGGTGTCGGCGCACATCACCACAACGGAATAGCCGAGCGAAGCATTCGAACAATTGTCTCAATGGCCCGAACCATGATGATGCATCAAAGCATCCACTGGCCAACGATGTTTGATGCTCAACTATGGCCAATGGCCGTCGTACACGCCGCGTACATCTACAATCGCGTGCCTAATCCCGCCACCGGTCTCACACCCTACGATGTTCTATCACGCATCCGTCTTCCCCTCAAGCAACTTCATAACCTGCACGTATGGGGCAGTCCAGTCTATGTCCTTAACAAAGCGCTGGCCGATGGACGCAAGATACCCCGATGGGAACCAAGAGGAGAGAGATACGTGAACATGGGTCTCTCTACGAAGCATGCTTCAACCGTACCTCTAGTCCTATCACCACGGACAGGTTCAATCACCCCTCAGTTCCACGTCGTGTTCGATGACTGGTTCGCAACGATTGCTACCGACTTGAAGCAACTTCCAAGCTATCAATCGGAAGAATGGACTCGCATGTTTGGTGACACCACCTTCCAATATCCATTCGATGACGACGATGTGGAATCAATGGAGCAGGACGACATCTTCGCATCAGACACGCGAGACCACAACCGGTTACAACGCAACGACGATAACACTCCACCACCGAGTTTTGATACGCGAAACCAACAAACCATCCGTGAAAGAACGCCACAGGTATTGGCGAAAGGGTCGCAACCAATGACACAACAGATCCCCGATCTCATGAGTGAAGCTCTCGCCCCTCCGATGCCAGTTTCAGAGGGAGCCAACAGGCAAATGTCCTCGACAGAGGGAGCTCCCGATGAGTCCCCGGTACCTGACTCTACTATAGAGTCACCGGATCAGCGAACACTTCAACCGCAATTGAGCTCACCTCTCCGAGAATCACCAACATTGGAATTAGCAACTCCATTACCACTTCCAGCTCCGACGCCAATTCAGACGAGCTCCACGCCACCCATGATACCTAAGTCTGAGCCAACGCCAGAAAGACCTCAAAGCACGAGAATTCGCAAACAACCAAAGCGATTCACGTACGCACGTATGGGAGGCAAAGCAGCCTGGCTGGACGACGAAGACACCGATGATTACTACTTCTGCCCTGCAGTAGCTACCTTGGAAGAGATCGAACAGGCCGCAACACCCAGGGAACTGCACCCCGACTCATCATCGATCATCACATTCTCACAAGCTATCGTCGATTGCTTACATACAATCGAACCTCTCCAACGCAAAGGTAGCGACTCTCTCTCCATCGATCTACACCAATTCAAGGTGGACGCTCACTACTTGTTGCGCAGACTCCGAGGTCGATTCAACACCTTGAATCCACAGCCAACCAACGTCGTCCTCCCAACGTTCGCTCCAAAGGCGGCTGAAGTAGAAGAAGCAAGCATCAACATGGCTGACTGGTGGCAACCGGACCCCGACAACATGACCGAGGAAGGAGCGACTCCATTTCAGGAGACGTACAACAACTTTCACTCGGACATGGAGGACCATTTCGAGAAAGACCTCAACAGCGTCTTTCTCAACGAAGACCTCCTCCGACTGGCCACTGACCACGCCGTCGAGCAATTCGTGGAGAAGCTGAGCACCTTCATCAGTACTGGCACGATGGAACCCCACTTCGACGCTCTCGACTTCATGTCCAAGGCCAAATCAGGGCCATGGTACTACCAAGACCCCGAACATTTGATGAACCAAGGGTACCTTCCACCCAAATCTGCGTACAACGCAGAAGCGTTCGTCCAAAGGACTCGCTCCGTGTGGAATGCGATGATCGAAAATCATCATTACCGTCTCGCATTCGAGCTACTCCGTCGCCAAGTGACGACGATCCGACCAGGACCGTGGCCACTTCCAAGCGAATACGAGATTGAGCAATTCGTCCAAGGCATGATTGAGTCGAACACGGCGCCACTCACTTCGGCCCCAGCGACTCGCTCCGCCAACAAAGGATCCATGCTCGACATCGACTCGTCATCCACGCTCGACATCAACCCGTCGTTCATCCTCGACACAGCGAAGTGCATTCCACCAACTACATGGGCGAACATCGAACAGCATGCCTACTCTGTCGCAATCATCGAGCCACAGAAGGATGCAACAAACTACCCCACCTACGTCGATAATCGCATGATCAGCTACTTTGCCGCAGGTGGCGACTTGGAGATCGCCGAACGCACCTCGGTGTACAAGGCATCCAACACCGACCCGGATACTCTCTCCTTCGACGAAGCCATTCGCGACGACAACAAAGACGAGTGGATGCAAGCCGCCGAAAAGGAGATTCGAGATCTCACGGAAAAGGGCACGTGGGAGGAAGTGAAGAAGATCGACATCAAGAACGATCGCATCTTTCCAGGAACCTGGGTCTTTCGCCGCAAGCGCCTCCCCGACGGAACCATCAAGAAATACAAGGGACGCTGGTGTTGCCGTGGAGACCTCATGCAAGAGGACTCCTCCACCTACGCACCAGTCGTCGCATGGTCATCCGTCCGCATCTTCCTCAGCACTTCCATCGTCATGGGTTGGACAACAACGTCCATCGACTTCACGAACGCTTTCGTGCAAGCATCCATCCACAAGCCAGTCTACCTTCATCTCCCTCGTGGATTCAAATCAACGAAGGGTCCCGACACCTGCCTCAAGCTCCGCAAGAGCCTGTACGGCTTGACGATTGCTCCTCGCCTCTGGTATGAACACCTCATCCGAGCCCTCACTACGATCGGCTTCAAGGCCTGCGACCAAGAGCAGTGCTTGTTCATCAAGAAGGACATCATGATCGTCCTCTACGTTGACGATGCGGGCATCGCCTCCAAGACCAAGCAAGCCGCCGACGACTTCATCAAATCAATGCGCGACCTCGGCTTTGAGCTCACCCAAGAAGGAAGCTTCACCGAGTTCCTGGGAATCGAGCTCAGCCGTGATCCAAAAGCAGACACGGTCCATCTCCGCCAACCAGGACTAATCAAGAAGATCCTCGCCACTACGAAGATGACGAACTGCAGTCCGTGCCCCGTACCAACTACGCAGCTCGCACTGGGACAATGCAAGCATGAGCCTCCCATGAACGAACCATGGAACTACCGCTCCGTCGTCGGCATGCTGTTGTATCTCACGACCAACACTCGCCCCGACCTGGCATTCGCAGTCTCCCAAGTCGCTCGCTTCGGAAGTGACCCTCGCCGCTCACACGCCAAGGCCGTCAAGCGCATCATGCGCTATCTCAAGCACACTGAGGACAAGGGTACCATCGTGCGTCCCACCGGGCAGCTTGATCTCAAGTGCTACGTGGATGCAGACTTCGCAGGACTCTACGGACGAGAAGACAGCAAGGACCCCGTCTCAGTCAAGTCGCGCACTGGCTACCTCATTACGCTGGGAGGGTGCCCCCTCATTTGGAAGTCCAAACTCCAAACTGAGATTGCTCTATCTACGATGGAGTCCGAGTACGCCGCTCTCTCTCTCGCAATGCGCACGCTGATTCCCATTCAACAGCTCATCCGCCAAGTCATCAACAATGCCGGCACCACCATGCCACTGCACACCAACCTCCAGTGCACGGTGTTTGAGGACAACCAAGCCTGCATTTCCCTTGCTACCAATCATCAACCAACCGCGCGCACCAAGCACTTCCTGACTAAGTGGCACTTCTTTTGGTACTGGGTCAAGGCAGGGTTCATCTACATCCAGCACATCGCAACACCGGAGCAACTGGCCGACATCTTCACCAAAGGACTGTCCATCGCAGTCTTCGAATACCTGCGATTCAAGATCATGGGTTGGTAATAACCAACAACAACAAACAACAACGAAGGATGAAGTTTTCATCGATACCACAACTCCAATCACGACCCAACACTGAGAGGGAGAGTTGAGATTCAATGAGGGACAGACTAGTACCGAACACGGTATCAACCCGATGGGAGAAATTCCTGTTTTGGCGCGAAATCTTCCGACTTGATTGACCACCAAACCTTTTTCTCCTCCTTTCTCTCCTCCATTCACGAATCCATCATGACTCAAACCTGACCGACCTGACTCACACCCCACCTGGGAACTATATGCTCTTCAGATCCTCCTTACTAAAACTTATCTCGATTCCTTCATTGCTGATGACCACCACACTACCACCGTGGTCTCAGCATGCGTATCCAACTTGCTTCAACTCAAGCAATGGAATCCGAGTGTCAGCTTCAGCCACAGCCACTGCTTCATGACCGTCACCACTGATTGTCATGACCTACACTGCAGTGTAACTACATGTGCGGAGAGCAAGGTACTGTATTGACTGTCTACTCTGTTGCACTGAATCAAGTGCATCAGTGCAGGGTCTCGCCAAGTTGTGTGGCATCGTTTCTTCACCCTACTAACACCAATAAGCTAACTCATAATAACGGACTAGGATTAGCTACAAAGCACTCTACTTCTCATCGTTACAAGTTATAACTATTCAAACAGCACACCTCTCTTGAACTGCATCACACGGCTATCCCGAAGCCGGCAGATTCACGAGGCATTCTCCACCGATTCGCGACGCCTACGCACGAATCCTAACTACCTCTGAATGGAGGGATTCCAGCGCTACCCCTTGCAACACACTCAACTCTACCAACATCAATGCACAAGCAGAGACAGAGACAGCGACAGGGACATGAGTCTGACAGAAGGGGACGAGCCAGAAGATTCAAAGCAAGCTTGAAGGTGCTAGATAACCTATCATCCAACGCAGACGAAAGCCAAGCGACAATGGATTAGCCATTCGTTGTATTCGATACCATCGCTGTTGGGAGTTGGTGTGTACAATCCGGTCATTGTTGTACGCGAAAACACACACAAGAACAACTTCAAGAAGTTTTGAGGACACACTTGAGCAAACTGCTTCGATCCACTTGGTCAATATTGATACCGTATTGGTGGTTTCACTGGTTTGCAGAACAGAGTCTGTTCGTTACGTTTTAATGTTCTGGTATTTGAGTTGCTCTGCGGCTAGGTCGTAGACTGACAGATGATACGAGGCCAACAAAGCAAGCCCAAAGAACTTTGCTCCTTCTTTCCACCGATACCTGGAGGCTCATCGGACGACATGCGAATGCTGCGAACTGTGCCGAGCAGGCAGGTGGTTAGATGGATCCACGAGTCTGCTGTTACAATACCAGCCCATGCCCAAACCAGTAGCACTTGCGGGAAAGCGTTGTTGCTGCCCAATGATGAATTCTACAGTTCCACACTGCAAGCTGGAGGTTGCGCACATTGAAGAGCACTCTCGCTTGTTGTTTGTTCATTATCTCGACATGCCTTGCATGATGGGATGGGGAAAGCGATAAACTACCAGACGGTATCGAGTCCTATGGCGCCTACGCATGGTAGCCTGGGCCTGATAGCCTCATGTGTGCATTTGGAGGTACAAGAGCTTACATCTCTGCTCATTTTATTTTGAATTAACTTGCATCTGTCAGCACGGAAACGCGGTCGATATCGATGTCCTGCTGCTCTGTCTCGACTCTGTGGCTATTGCTTTGGTCGGCTTCTTCTGATGCCGATTGGCTGGCGCTCTTCATACTGTGCGCAATATGGGACGTAGCGGGGGTGTACGTTGACACCAGAATGATCTTGGCTCCCTCGGAGGCGTGCTGTGACACTCCCCCGCCAGTACCAGAAAGGATGCCATGAGAACGAATGCCTGGGAGGCCACCACCCTCCATTGGAAGGTCTCTGATGTACTCTGATCTCCGCTGCTTGATATCATCAATTTTGAGGATGCCACCCCATGCCTTGAAATACTGCACCGACTTAGAAAGGTACTCCGTGGCCAGCTCCTTCTGCCCATGCAGCACGAAGTACTCACCAGCCATCTCGCAAGTTAGACCAGCGTCTTGGATGTAAGATGACCTGGCGGCAACTGCGATGGCCTTGTCGTAAGCGTTCTTCACGTTCCGCATCTTCCTTCCACCCTTGCGAATGGCGAGCTCTTCGGCATCTAGAATCAAGGCGTAATGCAGGCAGTTGGGTCCTTTTGCGGTTGTGACGGTCCGCAGTTGCTTGTGGAGCTTCTGCATTTTGCGCAGGTGCTTCTTCTTGCCGGTCTCGCGGTAAAGATTGGCACAGATCAGACCACCGAAGAATTCACGCGATGCAGCCGTCACCAAAGCATTGTCCTCGCTCGAAATCAAGCTGAAGCATTTGAGCAGGCCTTGCGCAATGTGGTGGCGTCGCATGTACACTGCGAGGATGACCCTGGCCTGAAAGTACGGAAGGAGGTCGTAGGTCTCAGATCCATCGAGCTTCTCCTTCTTCAAGTTTCTTCGTGATTGTTCTTCCAGCTTGTCCCAGTCAGGAGGCTCGGCTCCGGAGAGCACTCGGAACAACGTGAGGAACGCTTGGGACGTACCAAGCATGGATTCGACACGGTACATCCGACATTGCTCGTGGGTGATCTCTGCTGCTTTGAGCAATGGTTTGAGTTCGCAGCCTGCGAAAAGCGAAACGATATTGCTGCCCTGCCAGTTCATGAAGCCGGCTTCAAATTCGCCTGCCTCCATCGAGATCATGTATCCCGTGCGGAGACGCTGGATGATGTCGGCAAATGGCACGATGTAGGGGTCAATATACAGTGACGTGACCACTGTAATCCAGCCAGCTGCGGCCGTGCCATTCGTCTTGCGAACGATACGGCGCGCTACATCTCCGCAGCGGATGGCCAACTCGAAATCACCCATTGCCAGACTCATCATACCGAACCCCGTCATGGCCATGGCTGAGTCCTCGGAGATCCCAAATTCAAATGTGGTCCGTATGGAGCTAAAGTGGTTGACAACCAATTTGAGCATGCTCTTGCACAAGTGCGCCCGGATGCCGATTTCATTGAAAAACTTCATCGTGATGACCTTCCTCGGGTCTTGATTCAGCGGGAGATTCAGGATATCTTCGTCGGTGTACGCTTTGAAGTAAGCCCTAACTTTGCTCAGCCCCGCCACTGCGTGTATGGCAAGGAAGCGCTTGGGGAACTCATTGATTTGGCGCATTGTGCTAAGACCAATCTTGAGTGCTTCAAGGTGACGATTTTCGCGACCCAGGTTGTGCATGATGGAGAGGTAGATAGGGAGCTTCTCATCCAGACTGTGAGCCTTGTCGATGGCTTCGTAACCGAGCTTGTAGCCCACATCGAAGTGACCGAGAGACAGCTCGACGGCCGATCTGGCTGAATACAGTCGAAAGCATACGGAGTAGTGCTCATCCCAAGGATTTTGAACCCGCCGCAGGGCATTGGTGGCCTTTTGCAGGTACCCAGCAGCCGGTGCGAGGGCGGCCATTTGCAGGGCCTTCTCGCCGACTTCCAAGTTCATCGCGACTGAGAACATGTGGTCCTTGCACTGGACGCTGTTCAGATGGTCCGCCGCAACGAACAAGAGGGCATCAACGTCGTTGGCCTGGTCTGTATCGTTGTTTGTTGGTGGCGGAGACGAGTCCAACGTTGATTGATTCGCATCCGTGAGTGCGCGATAGTGATCCAGTAGGCAGTGACCGATGCGCACTCGCAGCATTTCTCGCTGTTCGCCATACGGGATCATACCGTAGGCGGCCTGCTGGATCCGATCGTGAGCGAATCGATAGTTTGATCCACCGATGGGGTTGAGGATGAGTCGCTCCAGCACGGCCTGCTCCAGAAGGTGAGACACTTCGTTGGCATCCATCGGTTTGGCAACGGCGTGCTCCTGGAATGACTTTCGAGAAACAGGGGCGCCTTCCTTGCTGCTGGGCCCTGGCATGGTGGAGAAGACACCCGCGGCATGCTGGGCCTCGTTTTGCAGCACCAGCCAGAGCGTCTGGAGGTCGAAGCTGGCACGGATGTAGGCGGCGACGGACAGCACCAGCTGGAGTTGCTCCGGCAGCTCCTTGAGCTTGGATTCGATCGCGCTGACGATGTTGTTGCTCACGGGGAGCTCTTCATCGTCGCCAAGGTTCCATTCCCACTGGAAGAAGATGCGGCTGTAGATGAGGATGTTCTTGCGCTCCAGCTCCTCCAAGGCCTGCAGCGTGAAGTACACGTTGCCCTGGGTTTTGGCATACAGCTTCTTGGAGAGGACGGCCACATCCTCCGCTGGTCGATCCAGCAGTTCCGACACTAGCTTCGTCAGGTTCCTGGGGGATAGGTTATGGATGGTGATCTGTTCGAGCTTCCTGGCCAACAGGACGTCCAAGAAGCATGTGCGAAGTGGTGCGTCTTCAGTCAGCTCCATGGCTTCGTTGCTGTGTGGGTCGGTCTCCTGGCGGATGACACCGAGGAACATGAAGTTCCGCATCTCTGGATCAGCGATGAGACCAGCAAGGAGGTCGAAGCTGACGCTCGATGACCACTGCAAGTCGTCGATGAAGAAGTACACCGGCTTTTGAGGCGTGCAGATCGCCTTGACGAACTTCTGGAAGATGAACTGCAGTTGTTTCCATGCACTGTCGAAGGACTTGCCTGGAGCACTTTGGGCCGTCCGACGTTGGCGTCCTGTGGACGAGACGGATATGCTCGCACCGTCGTTGCCATCATCCGTTTGTGACCCGCGGTCGTGGGTTAGTTCGTTGGATGAGTTCCCGTGTGTGTCGTGGCTGCCTTGTCTCTCCATGCTCATACTCATGCTCATACGCATGCCTGTATCCGTTGGTGGTAAGAGTATGGACAAGGATGGGATCACCGAGATCAGTGCCCTGAGAGAGGATGATACTCGGGAAGTCTCATCGCCGCCTTCATGTTGCTGCTGCTGCTGTCTAAGGCTGGTGCTATTGTCACAAGACATGTTCGATGAGGCCTTGTTCATCGTCACATTCGAAGGATTGGTGTTGGTGCTTGGTCGTTGCTGAAGCTTCTCATCGGACGCAAATGCCTGCCTCACACAGACACGCATGCGCTCCAACTCCTCCTTGGATCCGTTGTGGAGCTGTCTGGAGAAGTCGTTGAGTGCCTGCACAATTGCGGAGAATGGGTCGCTGCCGCCGGTGCACTCATCGTACTTTCCCCGCAGGACGTAGCAGCACGAGCAGCATGTGAGGTCATGTCTTGGAGGCCGCCTTGCTCCATCCGTCTCATCCCCGCTGCCTTCTTGAACTCCTGCATGGTGGTTGCAAGTGCAAGACTCTTGCAAGAATTGGTCAACAAGTCGCGACTTTCCCGTTCCGCTGACTCCCCAGACCAGCACTGCCGGGAGCAGCTTGTCTCTCTCGAGGTCCGTTCCCAGCGATGATGCTGTTGTCGAAGGCATCGTCGCAGTATCCATTTCCTTCGTACTCGTGCCACGACTCTGGTTGGAGCCGGAGAAGGGTGTCGTCTTGTTCTCATCATCATCGTCGTCGGACTGTTGTCTTCTGTGGAAGGTTGCTCCATGGATGATGCATTCTCGGATTTGATGCAGCTTCTTGAGCTCTGTTTGTCTGCCAAAGAAGAGATTTGGCGAAGACGACGGCGCTCCTGCCGCTGGAGACGGGCTCCCATTGTCATCATCGCCGCTGACAGTACCGTGCTGGCCATCAACGTGACCACCATCCACAACATCCTCCATGCAAACTCCAAGCTTTCTCGCGTGAGTAGAAAGGCCAGGAACCGATCCCGCAATCATGGTGGTTGGCAGCTCTGCAGCGTTCTGCTCCTCCTCCGTGTACCCATCATCGTAGAACTCGCGGCCTGACGAGAAGTTCGGTTTGTGAGGATGCTGACGATGGCGATTGCAGTGCTGTTGGTTCTCGTGTCCATCCATCTTCGATGGGTTGTTCTGTTGAAGGACGTCCGTCATGGTGCTGTTGGCTGGTACTCCTGGAGTATGGTCAAAGGCGCCAGCGATGCTGATGGAGCTAATTGTGTTGGTTCCGCTGTTGATACCTATGCTGCTGCCGTTTTGATTGGGAAAATGGAATGTGAGGACCCGATGTGTGGTACAAGTGGAGACTCGAGTAGATCTTCGTGTTGGTTGGTGTTGGTTGGTGTTGGTTGGTGTTGGTTGGTGTTGTTGGTGTTGGTGGTGTTGTTGGTGGTGTCGATGCGTGGTGGTTGTGGTTGGTTCTGTAGTCGTACATGTCGTGTTCAAAGTCTTCGCTTCGTTGAAGTGTTGGCGCGGTTACATTCACCCCAAATGGAAGGAAGGCCACATGGGCTGTGTGTTGCCACCCACGTCCACTACCGCAGCAGCCGCAGGTGGCTCCAGTTCGATGCCTGATCTGTGCGCTTCGCAACTTCGGTATAGTACGTATGAAGGGAGAAATGTCGAAACCGAGAAGCCATCAACAACCATGAATGTCACGACAGTTGCTTGCTCACAATTAGTGGGGAACTCAGGTAATATTTCCTTTCCTGTGATAAGGCAACACTTGTTTCTTCCTTGTCCCACACTTCAAATGTCAAAACCGATACTGAAAATTTGCTTGTTTCGAGTGTTCTTCCTGTCAGTTCTTGCGCAGTTGTCTTGATTTGTGCACAACCCACATTCGAAGCTCGATTTTACTTTTTCACCCTGTCGGCGAATTTTGGGGGAATAGCAACATGTCCAAAAAAAGAACACAAATTCAGTGCTATTCCGTCGAGAGCAAAAATAAGACATTACCAAGCATTTTGGACTGAAAAGCTATGAAATAGAGGTAATTATTGCATTTTGAACGGCCCCCCTAGAAGACCAAGAGCTCGAAAAGCGCTGTTGTCGGGGCCGATACATTTCTTGTTCGGCTTTCAACGAAACAGCGCAAGACTTGGTGGTTTGTTGCGTGTCTGGTTTGATTCGCTTCTCCTTTTTGCCGCTGTTGTTGTTGGGTGCTTTTTCATGAATGAAACCGCAAGGCTGGGTCATTGTCCATCTCGTGGCAGTACCTCTATGACTGCTTTGTTTGCGCGAGTTGTTCCATTGGCACACACACCAGCCATGAAGAATGCACAAACTGCGACTCGAGCATGTGGGAGAACTACGCCCCCCAGTATTGACACAATGCCATCATCCAATCCGGAGGCACGATTACTTCGATGAAACAGCGACACCAAAAGTGGGATTGGCCACATCTGTTGTGGATACGATCTCCACGTCACAACAAATGCTCGTTTTTCATGTCGATGATGCATCGGCACCAAATGTGCTACTGGCATCATGTTCACCATGGTGACAGTTGTTTCCTGTCCGTTGTACCATACGACTACGCGTATGATGAGTGCTAATCGCACGTGTCCGTACCTATGCAGAGTTGCTTGTGGCTTGCGTGGCGAGCACGACCACACACAGGTTTCCTGTCTGTTCCGTGCCGCGAATCTGTTTGACATCGACATCACCATACGACATCAAGGTCTCATACGCTACACTAGTGTAGCTAGATGACAAACAGGACCTTTACCACCAACAACAATGGTAGCAGACGTTTGGTTGTGATCCTCATTTGCCCCTGTTGCCATCGTGGCGCACGAACACCACCTCCTCGTGCGAGCATGGCGCCGTTGCTGGTGGAGCTCTCTGAAGTTCCGACCAAGAGGAAATGAAACCAGGTGGACATGTTAAGAACACGACAACGCCACCACAACAGTCACGAAACGGCTGGAATTCGCAATGTCAACGATCTCGTGACTGACTGGTGTTTGATTTAGTCCGATGAGTCCCTGGTGCAGTTTTCATCGACGCGCGAAGACTGTGTTAGCCTTTTCTGGAAATACGATGGACGTTTCGCGCCAGTAATGGGACTTGATGTGTACCATAGACGTGCTCCCCCTATGCGTATGTAGACTAATTAGATTTTCCGCGATGGAGTACATTTCGTACGTAGTCTACTTCATTCCTTCCCCAACAATTGTCCCCTAAGTGCAAGAAGAAGGTACGCTTGGAGAAATCATGACGACTCTTGACGTGCTAGTTTCGATGATGCCCAAAGGCGAATGAAGTATGCCAGTTGCGTCGCAACTGCACCCATCCAAGTGAGATTATCTCGTGAAAGCATTTGTTGTCGCACTTGGTGATTCATTGGCAATGGCTCGTACGGAGAGAGGAGTGTGCAACAACTGCCCTCCCATTTGGAGGTGCGTTTGCGTCGATGCGAAAGTTATCGGTTGCTTCTCTGATCTGCGATGGACACAGTTGATGGAAAGAGAGCAACACCGTTTTCCCGCATTCGTAGTGCTCGTGTGAATATGCGTATGTGTAGGTAGTCCTGCTCTAGTCGTACGAGTATGGTACGATTGTTACGTAGTTACTTGTTGTATCGCAAGGATCCGAATCGCGGGGGGATTTCATCGGGATATTGAAACCAAGGATGATCCAGGACTTCCTTCGTGGTGAATCGCAATCGAGGATCGATCTGCAGCATGTTCTTGAGGAGATGGAGGCATTCCGGCGTGATGGTGACTCCCCAATCCGCGATGAGGCGCTCGATGCCGTTGGCCATCCAGTAGAATTGTGGGTCGCTGGAATGCGGTCGTTCGTAGGATCGGTTGCCTGTGACCATGCAGAAGAGGATGGTGCCGGCCGTCCAGACGTCAATTGCGTTGCCATCGAAGGCATCCCGGTTGCGGTAAATCTCGGGTGACATGTAGGGCAGCTTGCCGCACGCGCCTTGCGGCAGGATCATGCGGCGGTGCGTGCCATGGCGGGCGTCCGTGACGTTGGTGGCAGTGTCTGGATTCGAGGATGACGAGGAGGAAGAGTTCGCTGCGGCCGAAGACGACGATGGTGAGGCCGAGGTGGATGGCGACGCCCCATGCATTCTGCTTGACGCGCTGCCTTTGCTACCGCCGTTGGGGTTTGGGTTGGTGTAGGGTATTCGGAGGCACATGCCCATGTCAATGATGAGACAACCGTTGCCATCGATCATGACATTCTCCGGTGACAGATCGCGGTGGCAGATGCCGATGGAATGCAGGTACTGCACCCCGGCCATGACCTGGCGGAACCAATACCGCGCCTGGCCCTCGGGCACCCCCGGTGGTTGGGAAGGATCCGCCGGGGCCTGCGATTCCTGCAACAGCTCGAAGAGATCGCCGTTCCCGCAGTACGGCAGCACAACATTCAAATGACGGCCATCAAACAAGACCTCGATGCAACCCAGGACGTTGGGATGGCGCTGGCCGATTACCTGCATGGCGGCGATCTCCTTCAAGGGATCCTCGGCGTGCCGTCCCCGAAGACGTTCCATGCGATCTGCGTAGTTGACCTTGACCGCGACGTACTTCTGCGTGACCTGGAAGACGATATCTTCATCCTCGTCGCCCATGCTACTGTCACTGGACCCCCAGGCGGAGCTCTCCGAGCCATCGTCGTCGTCGTGATTACCACCCCTGCCGCCGGCACCAGCACCACCTTTGTTCTTGTTGCGAATGCGTTCCAGCACCACGCAGATCTCCACGTGGCCCATGATGGTGTTGATCTTGGCCTTGTATGGCAGCGGCCAGTACGCCTGCTGCACGCGAGACAGGGCCGCGCCATCGTCCGTGCCGAATTCTCGTGAATAATCGCGAAAGAGGACATTGTGCGCGACATCGTGGGCCTGCGTGCGTTCATTGTAGCATAGCACGTCATTGCGGCAGCCGCGTTCGAAGCGGGGCTTGGGAAAGTCGATGGGCAACGCTGGTGGACCGGCCGCGACGACATCGTCCATTGGTCGCCTCTGATTTGCGCTGGGAGTCACGAGTCTTCGACGTTGCTGCTGTTGCTGCTGCTGTTGGCTTCTGGCACCGCTGGTGCTGCTTCCTGTCTGTGGATTCTGTATGCCGTCCACCTGCATTGCATTCATGCCAGACGTGACATCCTGGATCATGGCATCGCTATTCCTTTGTGCCTGATTCATGATCAAACTGTAGAATGCTTGATGCTGCTGGTGGAGCCTTGTGGAGTCCTCACTCGTTGGCAGTCTGGTGAATTGACCAGATAGCGCTGTCTACTGATCAGAAGAGACTCACCGATCGATAGATCGATCCGCTGGATTCGGCGGAGTGACAACCGCAGAGCAGCAGAGTGCAGAGCAGCAGAGTGCAGAGCAAGCGCAAATGACTTCGCGCGAAGCAACACAAAAATGAGGCGAAGGTGGAGTTGGGAAGCAGCTCCTTCTCCAACAGATGGAGAGTCTCTTGCTGCTTGTTGTTGACCCACTTTCGACACTTCCTGCCTTGGTTTCCTTTATAATGATATTATGTAATACACCACAATAGAATAGAATGGAATGCCTACAATGAAGATGGTTGCACACGAAGCGCCTGCACGCAAGATCTTGATCTGCTGTGTTGTGTGAGTACTCGCGCAGACGGGTCAGGTTTGGCCTCTCGATAACTACTCCAACGACACTTTCGCGGGCGCGTGCTCTCCCCTCAGCGTCGGTTGCTGAAATTCTCAGCACGCCTCAATTTGCTGCCGAGGCGTGCAGGAGAAGTGCACGGCGGTTTTTCTGTCGTGTTGTTTCGCGACTTGAGTCCATGTGGTCGTACCCCACATGCTTAAAATTAGGGAGGGAGACCTGCCGTGTCTTGTCCGGTCGATTCTCGTCAACCAAACAAGGCAACACCCGACGGTAAATCTACGACGTTTTGCATGTGCCGTATTCGTTGGCAGCAACCGATCAACGGTGATTTGACATTACGCTCTTCCTGTGAAGCAAGAGGATGTGGACGAGCGTAGTATCGTATGAACGTTTCCATAGAGAGAGAGTAGAATGTAATAGGTTCATTCGAAACTTCCCGGAGAGATTTTGGCGTCAAAATATTCAATGTTATCAGCCGTCACGTCATCTGCGCGTTCCCAACAGCGGTCTTGTGTGTCGGATCGTGTGGCTTTTCGTCAAGAAGGTTCGTTGTTTCGGTAGCGATCACAACGGCGCCATCTTGCTCTGCCGTATGGTCCGCCTCGTGCTCTTTCTCGTCAGCCCGGTCGTGGTACTGTTCAATGGCGATGGTGGACAGCGCAGTCATGATCAGCGCCACGCCGAAGCATTTCAACGCGCTCGGGATCTCGTCGAAGACCACGATGTCGCAAAGGTACGCAAACAGAATGTCCGAGCTCCGCACGATGCTTCCCAACCCCGCGGGTGCCAGCTGGCCGGCGCAGCTGATCAGGAACAGCTCGCACGTCCCAAAGGCTCCCATGCCAAGGATGTACCACCAGATGGTTGCGTCGAACGGAAAGTACCACAAACCGTCGATCTGACGCACCCAGCCTTGCGTGCCAAAGAAGATGGACGTCATGATGCTGAAGATCACAAACGATCCCATCAGCTGGAAGGTGTGGACGCCCAGCTTCCCCGCCACGCGGATCAGGGAGATGATGATGGCGCAGAAGAAGCTTCCCAGAATGGCGGTCAAGTACCCGATCCAGGCGTACGACGACGTGCCAAGACCCTCTTCTTCGTGGTCGGGGCCGTCATCTCGATATGTGTTCGTATCTGCGGTTCCAAAGACGAAGCTGGGGTGCGCGATGCAGATGGTCCCGATTAAGCTCAACGCCGCCACCACCACGTGGATGAATCGGATCGGCTCGTGCAGGAAGATCGCACCAAAGATGATGGTGAAGATGGGGTGAAGGGACAGCAAGGTGATGGCGTCGCCCAACGGCAGCAATTTCATGGCCATGGAGTACAGGATGAACGCCAACGACCCGCAAACCCCGCGCGCGATGACCACCCTCTGGACAGTCCAGGGACCTCCCAGCGGCGTGAACAGCAGCGGCCTTTGTTCTTCCGCACGGATCACAGGCACGGCTACAGCGTCATCAGCACCCTGCAGGGTATCTACGTCCATGAGCACGTCGATGGATTGCGATTGCGAGGGCGATCTGTGGAGAATCGCACCCTGAGCGACGCAGCTCGGTTTGACGTGGGTCAAGGCCATGAGGACGAAGACGCCTTTGAACACGGTGCACATCAGCACGAGCTCCGTCGCTGGCAGGCCGGATCCCGAGGCCAGCTTCAGGCATGCTCCCATGCCAGCGAAGAAGGCTGCCGAAACGAAAAGCAAGAAGAGGGCGAAGGGCTGGACGGAGATCCAGGATGGACGCGGGAGCATCGCTTCTGCGTCTGCCGACATGATGGAGCAGAGCACGAGTGCAAGTACAAGTACGAGTACGTGCTGTAGCGTGTTTGGACACGATTCTCGCTACACAGGCGATGATCGGGTGCTTGGAAGGCTGTGTGTTGCTGTTCCCGTTGATGGTGGTTGGACGATTATTGTGCTGATCTCTCTGCTGGCACTCGTATTGCTCTCTGTTGTTCACCTGCTCGTTTCATGGGGACATCGAATCTGGCATGGAATTCCACAGGTTGTCTCTCAAAGCATGGTGTCATTCTCCGCTTTGAATGACTCCTTTCGTCCGATTGAATGTTGCCACGGCATCATGCCAACAGCAGCATCAGAATCAACCGCTTGGAGGCGGGATGAATGAGAGGGGCGCAATCCGTACCTGCGTGTTGCGAGCGCCTTCCGTCGATCGGCCCCGAACACGATTGCATCGTTAGGTGGCGCTGTTCTTGGCGAATTCGCTGATGGGTGGCAGCAGATGCACGTTTGGGTTCTCGAAATCGTGATGCGCAAAAGGGCCGGCCAGCTCACACAGTTGTTCTGTTCTTGATGTGTGACATCGATTCGAGTCTAACACAGTATGTAATGCGTGATCCAAGTCACTCCCGTTTCCAAACTCACATTTTCGTTCCGTGGACACGAAATTCGCGGAAACACGCAGCGCGTCCATCAGCCAAAGAACGGAGCTGTCGTCGAGCGCCATCCTCTTACGTGCACTGTACATGCCGCAGAGCACTCGCATCATATAGTAGGTATGTGCTTGTACACAGAGCGTGCTGGCGCATAAGTAGGAGTATACCTCATTCGATAGAATACTCTCTAGAGAGTCACCTACTGTATTCCGTTTTCTTCATTCTTGTGCGGTGTGAGTCACCCACGAGCGATCGTCTGCTACATGATGAAAAATCGTGGAAGCACGAACACACTGTGTTGAGTGAGATTGGATTTGCGTCTCGTGTTTTGCTTTACTTTACTTTACTTTATCGTGGTGCTCGTACGCGGTGCCATGCTGCTGCTGGGGAGAGAGAGAGTGAGTGCGTGTGCGTGTGCCGTCCGCAACAGCCACATAAATCCTAGCCCGAATGGTTTGGAAACCGAAGCAACTTGCACTCCATTTCGTTGTGGTCCTTTATCAAACTGCTAGAACAATACGAGATCGAGTGAACCAAATACATCGCATCATGGGGAAACGGAAGAACAAGAACAAGCAAAAGAATAAGGGCAACGCCATCGGCAATGGCAGAACAGTTGGCGATAGTGGCACTAGCCAAGGCAGCGGCAGTGGAGATGACAAAAGCTTTGATAGCTTCTGGAGAATGCTCAACGGATCGTCCTCATCCTTCCATTCGTCTTCCTACTCATCATCCTACTCGTACTCAAGCTCGTACTCAAACTCGTATTCAAACTCGTACTCAAACTCATATTCACATTCATACCATACTCGTACACCCATCTCACCGTGGTACTCCAAGCCATTCTCATGGATGAGCAGCAATCATACTCGAAGGATCGAGCCTCCAAATCTTCGCAAACCGTCGCAGAACAAGACCGTCGTTGCTGGAAATCCCGAATTCTGGGATCGAGCCATCGAGAAAGGATTCACGTTCGGCAAACTGAAGCGCCTCGTGAAGCAGAAGAAGCATATCGCATACGGGCCCGGGCTGATGCTGGGAGGCATGAATGTGGATGGATACGACCACTTCATGAATGCCAACAACCTCTTCTTTCATATCGAGCATGGTCTGACCGACACCACCACCGCGCTGCAACCAATGGCGATGTGTCTGCGGCTTGTGGCCAAATCCAACTACACCGGCCTCCTCTGCATCGAAGCCCCGTTCATGGAGATGAAGGAGCTTCACAGGATCCCGTTCTCGGCCTGCCAAGTCCATTTTGAGAGATGCGATCTATCCCAAGCCGACGTGCTGCTGGACAACGCGATCCAGAATGCCAGATCCATCACCTTCTCATCCTGCCAATTGAGCGCCAATATTGCAGATCTGTTCGATCCCCCGCATCCCGTGAGCATCTCCTTCATGACGAAGTTGGTCCTGCACGAGACGTCGATTGATTTCGCCAGCTTGCTCAAGATTCTACGCAGCAAGACGACGACGATGACGTCGGTGAAGAGCTTGAGCATCTCGGACAAGCACGGAATGTACTGCATGGAGGAATGGAAAGAGCTGATCCGAGCGCTGTCCGAGTTGACCTCGCTGGAATCCGTCTCTCTGGTGCTTCCTGGTACCCACAAAGGCTGGCTAGGTGGCTTGAAGAAACTGCTGCTCAACCGTGGTCTCCGGGCGGTATCCTACCGACTGCCTCGGTGTAGTTTCGACGACGTTGCTCCTGATGCACCCATACGCTCCTCGATAGCGAATATGATTCTGCGGGCCCTGAAGAAATCCGTCCGCCTGAAGAAGATCGCCATCGATCCACTCCCTTTTCCGCCGACACGCTTTTACGCGGCTATGGATGACATTCTGCGTCGCAACATGGACGTCGCCATAACTACCTGTAGCATCGCGCAGCGCCGCGCCCCTCGCAAGCTGCTGGCCAAGTTGATATGCCAGGAGTACGTTCATCAAAGCCCCGACCATCTATACCGCGTGTTGATGACGACGAGCAAACAGTTCAAGATGATGGTCGACGCTGGCAAACGACGCCAATCCGGCGTCGCAGGAACATCCCGAAAGCGACGCGCGGAGGAGGTCGACTCGTGGCAATGGTTGGATCCATTCGTGGAGGATATGAAGGAATCCCTGCTGCGTACCGAAACGCCGACTCGCAAGATGAATAAGATTGCGAAGAAGTAGGAGCTCGGATGAAGTAGGAGCTCGGATGCAGGAGACGGAAGGTAGAGAGTGAGGGGATGGGGGTGGAATACAATACTACCTAGAGTACGAGTAGTCGTATGGCACTACTATGATGCGAGTAGCTCGTGGTGCTGGAGCTCATAGCCAATGTGAGACAACACAACACATCGCGGCGTGTTCATTCCTCTCTGCCTGTGTCTGCCTGTCTGTCCTTTGTCGCTTTCGCATCGCCTGTTGGCGCCAAAAGATCTTTCTTGGGTGTTCCGAGAATGGGGACTCAGCGAAACTCCACACTACTCTGGCACGATCGTGTCTTTCTCACAACCATCACCTCACAATCCAACACGCGCGAGCCACGAGCTTCGATCTACACTGTTAGCACCATACGACCTGCGACCACAAACGGCACAAGAAGCAACAGAAACAAGCATCATTTACCGTGCGACTAATCATACGCGTACATTGATAGTCAGTCAGTGAGTGTACTGTATGTACCAATAGAGTAGCATGAACAGCAGAGGATGGAACATGATAAAGATAATAGCACGAGCAACAAGACAATCGTTATAGTCGATCCCGTGACAGAATGGCGAGGCGTCGTGGCAGCAGCAAAGCAGCTCCAATACACGATCGTGGCGTGTTTTCTCTCTCCGGTCACAGAAAAGCTGCGCAAGTTCGTGCCGACCGCCGCAGCCTTGCAGTCGCTGGGTGTCGATCACGTGCTGCTCTCATCGGAGGAGCAGCCCAGAGATGTGTACGCCTGCGCAAGAGACTTGAAGATCCTGTCCCAACGACGATGCCTGCATCTCGAAGTGGTGATTCCCTTGTCGGAAACGGCGGTCGAATTCACGGATATCCTGGCATCCATGTTGGGCGTACCGGCGCACAATGGATTGGACACGATTCTATGCCGACGCGATAAGGGATTCATGAAGGAGGCGGCTTCGTCCACAGATCGGGGCTTGCGCGTCGCCAAATTTGCCCGGGTGCGTTGCATGGACGATGTCCTGGCCGCCATTCGGTCCTTGCGACTCAATTATCCAGTCGTCATCAAGACGCCGCAAGGATTCTCTTCCACCGACGTCTTTATTTGCGAGACGCAGCCAGATGCTGCGCATGCCATGGATGTCATTATCGATTCGCGCAGTCCCGACGGCAGGGCGAACGTCGATCATGCCTTGCTGGAAGAGTACATCGAGGGCGACGAGTTCGCGGTCAACGTCATGGCATTCGAGCATGGCGATTGCATCGTGATCACGGATCTGTGGCGGTACGCCAAGCAGAAGAACGCCAACTACTCCTCCGCTGAAATATGCGACGCGCACGATGCGCGGTACATCAGGTTGCTGGAGTATGCGAAGGAGGTGGTGCGGGCCGTTGGAATACGGTACGGGGCGGGGCATGTGGAATTGAAGGCTGTTCTGGAGATGAACGAATACGTGCGCCCCATGCTGGTGGAAGTCGGCGCTCGATTATCCGGTGGAAGCAAGGCAACCATGTCCCGGCTTGCCAACAGCGGGTGGAATCCATTTCAGGCGTTGATTCGATCCCATCTCGGAGCTTCTGTGCCGGACGGTGTTGAGAATGGAATGGTGCGTCCGAAGCGCTTCGTGAGACATCTCTTCTTGTCGTTGGAGAAGCCTGGTGTCATTCACAAGCTGGCTCTGCCCGATTTTTCCGAGTTGTCGACGTGCCACACCCATGCCATCATTGTCAAGGAAGGGGATGCTGTGGACGCTACGAGCGATATCACATCCTGCGCAGGCTTCGTTTGGTTGGTTGGAGAACGCGAGGTGGTGGACACAGAGACTGATATTATCCAAAATGAATTTCGCGTCGAGATGGGCTAGTCTGGGGTGTTGGGGAGGCGCAGACAGAGACAGACCACATCGCATTGCATTTGAAGCAAAGGGAACTTTCATAACACTCGCGTTGATATTCGTTAAATCCTTGCATAACTCCGCAAGTGTACGAGAGTGGAATTGGCGAACTCCTATCATTGAGTGTTGAGCGTTGAGTTTTGAGTGCTGAGCATCGAGTGGAGCCGTCATTGACCAGCCAGCTACAAGTTGTAGTAGTTCCATGGCCTGGGACCCAGGACTCGCACGCGGCCTTGCTTGGTGCCATACACGAGCCCATAACCGGAATCAGGGTGGAACCGAGCGATGTTGACATCGTCGTGCTCGCTCAGCATGGTGGAGATGTGCGTCATGCCGCCGCGGATGCGATACAGGGAGGCGGCAGGGTGATAGGATCCGTGGTTGTTGGAGACGGTGTCCCGAATTCCGTACCCGATGAGGCAGAAATCTGTCGACGGTGAGAACTTAACGCACGTGACGGCCCTTGACTTCTTGCCATCCAGCGGACATGCCTCCAATAACTGTCCCAGTCGCGGCCTGTATCCCTGCGCGACAGCCTCGAGATTGCGACGCCCGGGCGCCACCAAACCGTTTGGCTTGATGATCGGTGCAATGTCCAAGCTCACGGTAGCAACATGAGGGACGTACCGCCCATTCTGGTGCGACATTTGGGCTGCTGGGCTGTTGCCGATGGTTACCATGGAAAGCGGATGCGGCATCCGATTCGCCGTTGCGCCTCCTGTCGGCGGCATTGGCAGCGGGTGGCTGGGAGGCCGTGTGCTTTGCGTGTTGGTTGGAATGCTCTGCTGCATAGTGCTAGATGTGCCATTCCTCGCACCGTTGAGTGCGCCCCCACTGCGCGCATGCCCTTGATTCGCGGGTGCATGCGGGTTACCATTCCCGTTCGTTGCTGCATTGGACCTCGCGCCGGTACTGCCGGTACTGCCGCCATTGCGACTATTGCTGTTGCTGGTATTCCCGTTGTTGGTGCGCAACGTCGCCAATCCACCTGCGAATCGTCGACCAGGCGGAGATGGAGGCGAAAGAGCAATGCGTGATCGCCCTGGTGGTGGAGTTCGCGGTGTCAATGGGGCGGCTGGACGCGATCGATCACCACCACCAGCAGCAGCAGTCCCATTCGCGTTTGCACCAGCATTTGCATTCATCCCTCTCTCTGTTGCGCTCGGCGTACTGACGCGGATAGATGATCCCCTTCGTGTGTTCTTTGGTGATGAGGCGTTTCGCGGGACACTATTCGGCCACGCCGTGCTCATCTGCTGGTCGTCAGCATCCGCCATTTCCCCCGTCCCATTGCCTCTGTTCGACGCTTCGGTTTCGGCCGTCTCGATCTCCTGCAGGAACTCTGCTTCCTTCATCTGCGCCAGCTCCATGACATTCTCGACACCGTGCGGTAGCCAATACTCTGCACAGGCGCAGAGTGTCTTGCCGTCCGGTGATACATCGAAACCACCGTCGTTGTACAACAGAACTCGAGGAATCACAGTTCGGCCCTGCGTATGTATGTAGATATGCGCATGTGTGTGGAAGCGTGTGTGTGGAAGCGTGTGCGTGTATAAGAAGAGCACAAGACAAGACAAAAGGAAACGTGAGGAAAGGGCATTTCATCACACGCCAATGATGTCATTCCAAGCCATTCACAATGCAATTCACAATGCAGTGGAAATAAGAGAGCATGACTCACGTTGCTGATGATGCGACGTCCAGACGAAGCTCCTTGAGGCGGGTTGTGCGCGAGGTCGACATCGAAGTCCCAGAGACGCAGGTAGAAGCTCATTGCGTTGGCCGGCATACCGCCTTGCAGCTGCGGTATATCCTCCTCACGCGGGTTGACACCTCCCACGATGATGGACTTGCCGTCGGGCAGGAAGTGGACGCAGCGCAGCATGTGACGTTGATCGGATTTGGTGAGGACGCCCTGCGTGCTTCGATACTGCTGGCCGTTGTTTCTGTTTTGGGGTGTCGAAGAGGATGTGGTGGATGCAAGCGCCGATGATGAGCCCGTCCTGCCCTGGTCTTGTGCGTTTGCACGCGTCTGTGCTTGCGAGTTGGAATGCGAGTTTGAGGATGGTGATGACGAGTGCGTTGGGCGGTCGCGTGAGTTGAATGCCCAGAAGTGTATGTTGTTGCTGTTGGCAATCGCGAGGATGTTGCCCTCGGGGTGGAAGCTGAGACTGATGATGGCCGACTGGAGGAAGAGGAAGTTGATGCACTTGGATCCCTCGGCTTTCCAATTCCAGATGATGATCTGGTGGCCAAGACAGCCGCTGGCAAGGATGTTTGGATCGGTGGGATGGTACTTGACGGTCCACGGTGTTCTGGGGTGTCCAGTGAGGGTCTCGAGGAGGTTGCCGGTGACGCAGCAGGTGATTTTAACAGTGTGGTCGCCGTGCGTGGAGGCCATCGTTTTGGAGTCCGGCGAGAATGCGATGGAGATGGTGCTGACCGCGGCGGAGGAGGACGGTGCCTGATCGTGGTTGCTGCTCTGACCTCCCCTCATGTTGTCGTAGTGCCTCCGGATGTCTTCGCCACCGAGGTGATTGAAATAGGTGGAGTGGTACTTGGTGACGCAATGGTACTCGCTGAACGTGCGCAGCTCATTGGATATCCTCATGGGGTAGGAAACGCGGCGCGGGGGTACGTTGTGCATGTGATGGATGCCATTTGTGGTTCGATTGGTGGTAGTGGCGGTGGTGCCGCCGTTAGAGTTGGCACCGGCATTAAATTGCAAGTGCGCCGTATTTGGTTGTGGTCGCAGCGCTGAAGCGGATGTGTATGCAGATGTGGACGATCCTTTCCACCAACTTCCAATGACACCGCCCGCCGGTCTGATGGGCCTTCTCCCGAGCGCAGGAGACGAGGAGAGAGTTGGAGGCGTCGACAGAGACATTGGCATGGGCGTTGTCGTAGACGTGGTTGTGGCCGTTTCTGTGGCCGTTTCTGCGCCTGATGGAGTATCTGCTGAAGGAGACATTGAGTTGCACTGATGCCCTGGACTGGCATTGTTGCCACCAGTAGCAGCACTTGTAGTAGCACTTGTAGAAGCACTTGTAGTAGCACTTGTAGTAGCACTTGTAGTAGCACTTGTAATACCACTTGTAATACCACCAGTGATAACTGCCTCTATCCGCCTCTGCTTTTTGTTGCGCTCCTTGAGAGCCAGATTGGAGAGACCGACGTTCATCTCGACCGCGCTCTTGGGACTTCTGGTGTACTCCGGTGGCTCCTTCGGCTCCACCATGAGCGCGCGACGCTGACGCAGCACAAGACGGCTGGCCCCCCTGCACTCGCGATCCCTGAGCACGAAGCAGACGTTGCGTCCCGTGTCCCTCATGCCTCCGTGCTTGTGGATGCGCCGCTGGTTGAGCGTCTCGATCTGAATGTTCCTGCGCAGGAAGCTGCGTCGCTTGATGGTCTCCCTTGTCGGTCTGTGGCTCACCGCGGTGTCAATGGTGTCCTTCGCGTCGCTGTCGCCGTGATCGTCGCCATTCTCGTCGCTGCGGATGCGAGCATGGTTGTGTCTTCTGTGCAGGTTCCAGAACAGCTTCTGCTGCTGTTGGTTGTTAGAAGTCATCGTTCTTCTTTCTTTCTGCTATAGCTGCTATAGCTGCTGCTGTTGTTGCTGTTGGTATTGTTGGTATTGTTGCTGTTGGACTTAACTGCGACCCACTCTGCCTATGCCTATGCCTACACCTTTGGGGGGTCGATGTTGGCGTTGGTCACAACCAAAGTCACAAGCACAGAGTTTGGCGCGCTTCGAGTCTCCTTCCGTTTCCGCCCAAATTACTGCGTACTCGTAACACGACTGTCTCCTTCTCCGGTCGGCAATGTCACTGTCTCTTGTGTCGACTATGAGTGTCGACTATGAGTGTAGAGAGAGGATGATGCAAGCACGGCACGAACTACTCTGCAGTTCCTTCACAATAAAGAGTAGTCGACGAGGATGGCACCTGCACGAGCTATTGTACCACACGCAAAGCCAAGTTGTGCGCCTATTGCCGACTACTATGCCTGATGTTGTGTGTGTGTTGCTGCCTGCGGCGATACCATGCGATGTGATGAACCGCAGTTCGGCTTGCCACCACCAAAACACACCACGCAGAAATTGCAACAAGGCGAACAACCAACCACAACACACGAAAACACTCACACTCACACTCACACGCTGCGACTCGTTGTTGGTGGCTTTGGTGGTTCGAGTTCCCTGTTCTTCCAATCTGCTCCGGAGTGTCGATGTCCATGACTCGTGACTGGTTGATGCCGTGTTTAGAGTCTGTGCGGTCACTGAACACTCGAGAAATCAGACATACTTACAGATGGTTCTTCACTTCGTTCTTTGCCTTCTTCTTCGCTCGAATTTGACACGCGTGATTCAATGATCATCTCAATCACGATGAGATCCTGTTCTTCGTCTTCTCCTCTTTCCTCGTTCTTCGGCACAACAAAAGCAAAACAACATGCAACACAACAAGAGGGACGCACCACTTCCACACTGCCGCACTTCCAATACCAAAAGATCTCACCCTTCCTCTCTGGACAAACGATCTGACCATGAGACTGCGGTGTCTTGCGTTGTCATGGGTGCTTTCCGAGGCAGCTGCCATCAGTCCGCACCATGTTAGTGGCTTGCGGCGACCGACAGCGGCATTCGTCGGTGCGTCCGGATGGGCTGGATCTTTCTTGCGTTCGGGAGGTCGTGAGGACATGAGTACTGCCACCAGCGACAACATCAGCAATAGCAGTAGCAATAGCAGCAGCAACAACAGTAATAGCAACGCTGCGCTGCTGCAAACGCTGAAAGCCGAAAAGGCCAAGGCCGTCGAGGTGGAGGACTATCTGCTGGCAGCGAAGTTGAAGGATCAGATTGAGGCGCTGGATGATGGAAGTACCCAGCGCGGCATCCGCCTCTTCCTTCACGACGCCGTCCCATTGCATTCGGGAGACTGGAGGTTCCCGCCGATGCAGGAAGTCCCATGCGCATTGAAGGGCGTCCCGCAGCTCACCAAGATCATCAAACCTCCGGACGCCGACACGCTGTGGCAGTGGTACGAGGAGTGCAAGAATCTGGACGCCGATCCATCGTGGGCCGAGCTGTGGCCGTCGGCCTCGTCGTTGGCCGTGGCGTTGCAGGAGCGGCGCGAAATGGTGCAGGGCCGCCGCGTCATGGAGCTGGGTGCTGGTCTGGGTCTCGTCGGCGTGGTGGCGGCCTGCGTGGGTGCCTCCAATGTCACGTTGATGGACCGGGAACCGTACGCCTTGCATTGCGCCATGAGCACAGCGCATCTGGCCGAGGTGGAAGATCGGGTGCAGGCGGCGGTTGTGGATTGGTCGACGCGGGAGTTCGAGGAGCGGTACGCCGGATCCGCGGATTGTGTGGTGGCATCGGACGTGCTGTACGATCCCAACACCGTGGAGTCCTTGGCCCGTATGATCGCGATGTTGCTGTTGCCGACGGGAAGAGAGAATGGAGGCAGCGCTGATAGTAGCGACACCACCGACAACAGCAAGAACAGCAGCGACAACACCAGGAAGCTGTGGCTGACCGATCCAAAGGCTGAAAGAGTTGCCGGATTGCAGAAGAAGTTCGTCGCAGCGCTGGAATCAGAAGGCGCGAGTGTGACAGTGACAGAACTGACGCCAACAACAGTGCACGCGGCCTGCTATTCAGAAGAATGCAAGGGAGAGACTGTGCTGATCGAGGCAACATGGAAATGTTAAGCTCAACAAAACCAGAATAGTACTCGAGAGTCAAGATTGTACAAATGCGATTTTTCTGAGGCACTGGGACTATTGACAGAGAACTGCGCTCGACAACTACCCAGCTGTTGTTCATTTTCTCCCTCCTCCTACTTGAACACTCTACTTTCAAAAAGTGCGATGCTCTACGATCCATTATACCATATGCCATGCTCCATGAGTTCGGTCGTCTGGGATCCATCCACTCCCTTTCCTCCAGTACGTAAGTTCAGCAAGTCCATCTCCGCCTATTTGTTCATAGCCTTCCCAAACAAAGATAGAGAGAAGCGCTTGGTTGGAGTCGTGCACACGCGGGATTGTCGAACGGAGACGTACGCCAATGAAAGTCGTGCTTGCGCGTTCCAACGTGCCAAATATCTAAGTACTCACGGCAACGATCTCGCACGCGTTAAGGTATCTGCGTTTCAACGGATCGTGCGCGATGTCGTCCGACAATATTCCTAGCGTGTATATGGGATCGGGGACGAATTTATAAACTATTTACAGACTTCATAGTTGTGTTGACGCTAGGTGTACATCATGTGCACATGCGACATGTTTTGATAGGAGTGGATAACGGGCGCTTGTGCGCACCTACAGGAGTGCGCAAGGTTGTTGTTGATGGGCAAGAAGCAAACAGCATGGATGGCGATCGAATGAGAGCAAGAACCGAGAATGGTGGTTGGAAGAAACGGAAGCAACCAGCAACGCCTGCCACCAACCACGACCATTTGCAGGATTCATGGTTGTTGTTGTTGTTGTTGTTGTTGTTGCTGTCATCATTGCCATCGCTATCACCATTGATTGGTATCAACAGCAACAGCAACAGCATCGACAGTTGTTGCATCAAAGTGGAGTCGAACCGAGGTCGGTTTGTGCAGAGTTTGTTCAGCTGGGATTCACCAAGAAGACGAACTCGACCACAATCACAATCACAATCAGAACAACAACAACAACAACAGCTCGAATACAAACACGAACTCATCCATCAGCTACGACTATACTGCCGACTATACTGCCGACTGTACAATCGACTATACTGCCGGCTGCGCTATCGACGGCACCAACTACATTGGATGCCACCACAATCAGGTTGCAAGTATAATACATTATATATAATATAATAGATACCTGTGCTGGCCCATCCACAGCAGAACATAGCAGATCAGCAGAAGCAAGACACAATCAAGTTGCTGCCGCTGTCTCTGCCAACAGAGAGGAGTAGGTAGAGCACTCTCCGATCTGCTTTGTTGAGTTTCACAGGCAGAAGCTGCTCCAAAATCTCCTCATTTCAAATCAAAAGTCACCGGCCGCAGAGCAGATCGATTGCTTTTCATTGACTCTTCGCACAACTCCTCACAACTTCTCCGGGAGGCTGCTTCACACGTCATCACGAGCACTCGCTCCATCTGACACCACCAAAGCAAGCTCAGCAGCAGACTAAGTCGCAGACGAATTCACAACATGGTTAACATTCTGAGGAGGAGACGTCGCAAGGCACAAAATGTGAAGGTCCAACCAGACACAGAAGAAGACTTCAATGGCTCCCACAACATCAACACCAACGCCAACATCAACACCAACGGCATGGAATACGAAGGAGACTCTCCTCATGCAGAACCCGCAACTGTCAGCGACGACGAAATGGATGTAGAGCCATCGGATGTCCCCGATGTGGCCGTCATCTCGGAGTCCTCCAGCTTCGAAGATGGTGACCTCCCCAGCCTCACTCCCAAGGGATCCAACCTTTCCCAGTCACACTCGCACTCTCAGCCATCGGGACCCAAAGGAGGTCGTCTCATCAACGGCCAACGCACAACGACGCGTCCTCTGTCTCCACCCAGTCTGGCTGGACTGCCTTCGCATTCCTCCGATGCCGATCATGCCAACAATGCCACCGCAGCTCACAACTCTCCCAACACTCCAGGCACCGCTACCACCACAGCCACGGCCACCACCGCAGCCACGGCCACGAGGAACGGGATCGATCACGCCAGCGACAACAACATCAACAACGACAACTACGACTTCAACTTCCCGCACACCGAGATCGAAGGCGATGACATGCCGGATGATGAACTCATGTCGCGCTCGCCCCGGCGTCGCTTGATGGACGATCGTTCCAAGCAGGATGATGAGACCTACGTCTCCGGAGACTCGTCGGGATACCGCGCCATGGCCGGCGGCTTGCCAGACTCCGATGGTCTCTGCGAATCCACCATCAACGCCTTCCAGAACATCTGCAACGGAAGCACGGCCCAAACCACCTCGCCCGCCCGTGCTGCGAGACCCAGTCTGGGCGATCCAGAGGAGGACGAGGACATACACAGGGAGAGCCGTTACAAACTGCCCGCATCCGCCACCATGGACGTTCCCTTGGGAGCGGAGGAGCAGACCGCCATCGAGGTCGAGTACGTCGATCCGCGTGGTTTGGCGCCGAACAACGCGGAACCAGCGATCCAGGCACCTGCGGGATTTACGCCGCAACGCAAGAACGCCTACCTCGCCGCCATGGCGCAGAAGGCGCGTGAAGACTACTCCAAGTCCAATGCTGCAACTGGCAAATCGCGTTCTGCGGCATCATCACCACCAGAAGCCACGCCGTTCGCAGCTTCGACGATCGCGGGATCCTCCGGCTTCCCGTCCGTCGATGAGGAGGAGGCCGCCATGCAGGAGAATTTGTACGGCACCTTCAGCGCGGCGGAGAAGCGAAAGTTCCTCAGGCTCATCAACAGCGGTCTCACGCCAGCAAACAGCACGCAGCAGGTCATAGATGAGCGTCAGCATGGCGTCGAGGAGGATCCGCTCTCACCGCGATCCGATTACGGCATGTCATCGCCACGATCTCTCGCCAGCAACAAGAAAGAACAGGCACCGCATGTGCAGCGACACCTGCAGCTTCCCTCGATGGAACCCGAGTTGACCAAGTCGCCACGTTCTGCAGCAGACGACAAGCAGAAACCGTCCAGCGAATTTGCACCCAGCGGTATCACCTACTACGATGCAGTGCGCAAGGAGCGTTCCTTTGACGTATCGGCCGAAGAGGAGGACGAGGATCAGCAGACCAAGAAGCCACGCAAGGGACTTCTGGGTATCTTTGGTCGTGGCAGGACGGAGGAGAAGAAGAACGACTTCGCACCCCTCCAGGAACAGGCCAGCGAGGATTCTTTGGACAATGTCATGGGCAAACCGGTCTCCCCGCGTCCCAACGATGAACAGACGACCACCATTTCGCATCCGGTCTCGCCTCTCACACCATCCACGCCCAGCAAGCTCGACAAGGATAATGACAATGATAACGCCAACGCCGACGCCGACAACAAAAACGATGATGGTATGGACACGGATGACGATATCGGCGACTTTGATGGCGCTGGATTGGAGATGCCCGCGCTTCGCGAACCACCACCAAGCCCGCCTTCCGCGTCACCGCCCCTCTCGTCGGAAGAAAAGGAGGACGAATCGGATCACGCGGAGGAAGACGAATCATACGGCGAGGTTGATGGACGCGTCGCGAATGACCCTGCGCCCGTTTCGCGTTCCACGGCACAGCAACCTGCCGTCATGGTCACGCCAGATGAAAAGGTGGCATCACCAGCGATGCAATCTGCAGATGCATTCCTGGCACGGGTCGCTGCGGAAGAAACGCAGCCAATCGGAATGCCAAAGAGTCCGGCACAACAACAGCAACAGCAATCGCGTCATAAGGAGGAGCTGGGAACCGCGCAGGTCGAATTGGAGAGCAAGCTCGATTTGGACATTGAAACCTACATGAACTCCACGGACATGTTCTCCACCATGGGAGGCAGCACTGTTGGTGGAGGTGGACGCACCATCAGATCCAGCGACCAGTCCGTCATGAGCTACAGAACGACGGGCACTGCGATGACCACCAACACCGTCTCCACGCGCGTGCGTCGTCCCGGTGCGGCAAAGACGCGAATGGCGAGCACCAGGAGCGTCTCCGCGGCCACAAAGCCGACAGACGCTCCCGTAGTCAGAAAGAAGACCGGTTGGCATGAAACCATGAAGGCGGCAGCCGCCAACACCAACCGGCAATGGTACCCTCAGCTTGGATGGGTCGATTACACGAATCCGGATGATACCTTGACCTCACAGCCCGTGGATCCACCATCCACCGAAAAGCTACACATCAATCTCGATCTCAAGTCGAAGCGCACACGTGAGGCGGAGCTCGCGCGTCAACAGCAGGAGGAGGAGGAACAGGCCGAGGCAGTCGAAGTCCCTTTCCCTGCCAACTGGGCCAAGGAACGCAGCGAGATGTTGCTGCCCACCCAGGCCCGCCTGCAGGCAGCGATCAAGGCCAATGGTGGCAGTATGGAACAAGCGCGATCCGTAAACACGAGCGTTGCCAGCAGGAGCGTTGCCAGCAGGAGCGTCATCATCAGCAGCAACGAAAATGATCCCTTGTCGCCGTTCACGCCAGAAGAGCTGAAGATGCTGCCAGAAGAGGAATTGCCGGTTCCGTTGCTGCAAAGGCCTCTCACACCGCAACGTTCTCACGCGCACCACGCACGCCGCGTTCCACCGCAACGGCGTACCATCGAGTCCTCGCAACGCAGTCCATCGCGCAATCGTGGATGGGTGGAGAGCATGAAGGCAGCGACGGCGAACTTGAAGTCGGAGAATGGTGCGAAGTGGGATCCGGATCTCGGATGGCTGGGCCTGCAGAAGGAGGAAAACGAGACCGTGGATTTGGGTATGGGCGCCGTGCTTGCACCACAGACTGAACCAGAGCCGGCACAGTCGCAGTCTCGAACATTGCTCCGTCCCATTCCCATGAGAGCTGATAAGGCACACACCCAACCACCGCAAGCGATGGAGCAAGCACCCATGAAACCACGCGAGCTGTATCAAGATCAAAATCGTGATCAACGTCAACATGAACTCAAGTCGGTCAAGTCGATCGAATCTTCAGATCCAGTGCTCGCAACTCGGTCTTATGATTTTGGCATGCAGATGGATGCCGAACCACAATCGCATACAGAACTGGTGCAACCACCTGTCGAACAGCAGCAGCAGCAGCGAATGGACCCGCCAGCTGATGTTGCACCTACCGAAACGGTTGCAGCGGAAGCAGCAGCAGCATCGGCAGCAACTGCATTGGCAGAGAAGGAAATCGTCTCGCCGAAGCAATTCCTGCTGGATAACAAGGAGGATGTGATCATGGCCGTGCCACACACAAGGCAACAGGCAGGTGCGGATGCATTCGAAGAGCTTTCTTCCTTCCAGAAAACCGAATCGGTCGTGAACTCGGAACGAAAGCTGTCGAATCCTTTGACAGGGCATTCGCATCGGTCCGGTGGCAGCGGTCTTTCGTCAGATCGTAAGAAGGACGGTGTGTCACGGTACATCCAAATCGGTGACACGGGATCCGTGAAGAGCCATTACCACGTAGAGGGCAAGGACGTGACGCATGACATCAAGCAACAGCGCAAGCAGGAAAGCGCGACCTTCGATGCTTTTGCCAACAAAACACGGGGTGCGCCAACTCGGCTGGAACAGCTCGATGAACGTTCCGAGCTCTCCTCCGTCATGGTTGACGTTGTGAAGGAGAAGGTGGATCCGGACGAAGCTGGTATGTTCTCAACATCTGGCGCCTCGAAGGGCAAGAAGGCCAGCCGCTCCAATGGTGCCGCAGGACAACCAGTTCCCTCCTCCAACAACAGCTTCGATAATGGTACCGACTTTTCGTGGGATAATGATTCCTTCCTGACTGCAAACGTGGAACCATCCTCGACGAAGGAACAGGCCAAGACAGCACTGTCTCCATCGCAAGGAACACCGCAGAGCCCACTCTTGAATGGTGGATCACGGTCGGAACGTCGCAAGTCTCGAAGCAAGACGACAATGAGCGTGAAGGAACCAGTGATGAACTTGGGGAACGGCAAGTCGTTCGACACCACGTCGACCACAAGCAGATCCATCCCATTGTTGAGAGGACCAAAGCGCGACACTTCGCCCATTCGCAAACAACCCAAAGAGATCAGTGCCACCAACATCCAACAACGGCAGCAGCAAAAGCCGGTCGTAGATGTGGAGGCCGCGGCAACGAGCCAGGTGTTGATGATGGCTCGTCAGAATCCCCCACCGCCACCACCGGCAGCGCCTTTGCGACCCGAACAGCCTCAAGGGCGAGCACCGCCGCCTCAGCAGGAGCAACGCATGGGCAGAAGTGCGCCAACGCATGGGCACGCCGACGATGACGCAAAGACTCATCACAGTAACGCATCCAGCGTTGTGAAGCTCCGTGCCCAGCAATGGGAGCTGCGTGCGACAAATTCCAACGACGAGGCCGACAAACTGGAGCCAGAGATCGCCGAAATTGCTGGCACCACCGAATGGAAGTCCTTCCTTCTGAAGAAAGCGCAGAAGGACACGGCCGCACTCGGTCCTGGGCAACAGCAATCAGCCACCGGGCTGAACGCCGAGAAGTTGAAGCAGCTGCATCAATCGACTCAAGGACCACGCAAATCGAAGGACAACGATTCCATCTTCGATTTTGCGGTCGGCAAGACCCCCACCCAAACGACTCGAGGTATGCCAATGAAGGCACCGGCACACGACAAAGCCCCTGATGAAGCATTCGAGGCTGTCTCTGATATCTCGCCCATCAAGGTCCGCGAGGAGTACGAGACGGTCGCCTCCGAATCCAGCACGGGGCAGCCGGGTGTGACTAGTTCTCTGTTGCAGCGCTTGCAAGCTTGTGCAGGCCCAATCCTACCACGGAGTATCAACAACAACGAAGATCCGAACTGCAACTCGGTGCCGATGGCGCATCTTGCATTCTTGCGGACCAATCCAGCCACGTCAAACAGCTACAGCTCTGGTCAGAACCTGGCACCGCCTAATTTCTGCGGACGTCCCGATGTGATTATTGAGGGGGACGAGGATGACGACGAGAGGTACAATGATAGCAACGATGATGAGACCGATGACGACACCGAGATGGATTCGAGGATTTCTGCGCAACTGCGGGCAAGAGAGAAGCGATCTGCGTCTCGTTCCAGATCGAGGCCGAGAGCCGGCAGCCCCAGAAAGGCCAGCAGCGACATCAGCAGCGTCATCTCCGAAGAGATGGGAGGCACAACGGCGTACATTGAACGGATCGCCATGAAGGCGGCCGTTTCTGGATCAGGATCGAAGAAGAGCAGGCGCCGCGCCGCGCCACCATCGGATGTGGGTTCCGCAACATCATCGCAGCACTCGGAGAAGTGGCAGCAATTCCTGGACCGCAAGGCAGCATCCGGACGCAGTATCAGCGGCTCTCGATCCAGCACGCACAGTGTCTCGAAGGCCGCCAAGATCTACACTTCAGGTAAGGTGGACGAGATGATGAACCGCATGCGGTCGAAGTCCGCGCCCAGAACCCGCCCCGAGGATAAGACGGGGGCTTTCCCATCTGCACCGGCACAAGGCGCGCCGCAAAGGCAGCCCGATGTGCAATCGAAGCGACTAGATACGGCCCGCAAGGCGGAGGACCTTGCTGCCATTCGACTGGACTCGATGATGTACGCCATGTCCACCACCCACGTTGACAACCAGGCAGAGATATAAGTCAGCATCTGCAGACGGCGTGGCATGGCACGTCAAGCTACCGGCGTCATGATTGTGATACTCTATGTGACATACTCGTAATGTGATGACGCAGTACAGATAGATGGAGGATAATACTAATAGATGTTTTGTGATGCGAAGCAACGGTGCCTCGAGTAAAACATGAGCATGCATTCTATGTATGGAGAGTGATCAACATGGCGAACGTATGCCATTGGTACATTGCACAAAAGGGGCAATTCGTTTGACTCAGCATATCTCTCTGTGGTACCGTAGCATGCGTCCGACTTGAGCCTCGTCAGGACGTGCGAGTAGCATCCCGGACCACCGTGTGGTTGGCGAGATCCACTTCGATAACCTCGTAATCTTCAAGATCGTCATCCTGTTCGTCTGTTGCGATGCACAGGATGTCATCGCGGACAATATCGCAGAGGGCCCTCACGCACACATCGCCATCCTTCACCAATTCGCAGTTCGGCTCCAGACTCCTTGGCAAATCCTCCGGAATCGCTTCCCCCTCTAAGACGATCTGCCCCTTCCGGAAATCTGTTTTGGCGATCGCTCTTGGGTCGATGGCTTCAGCACCGTTGCATTCTTCATCGTTGACGATACTGTCGCTGTCGCTATCGTCATCATCATCTTCATCCACTTGGGATAACAGAATTAGGGCATCATGCTTCCGGATGCACCGTGTCGCAATCAGAACGAATTCGGTCTCCTCGTCATCGTCATCGTCACCGATCTCTGCCATCACGCAGTTGGCTACCTCTTCATCCGCATCTTTTGGCAAATCGAACCCATCCGGCATGTCCTTTTCTTCCAGCACAATATCGTTCAACTCGTAGTCGTGACGTGCGGGCGTTGGCAGATAGAAATCTCGCGCCAAACTGACCGAGACGGCTGCCGCCTCGTCGCTTGATGCAGGCGCTTCCAGCTTGGTTTGATGATACCAGGATCGCGTATTGAGAATGAATAGATCGCCAGGTTGCACGGAAAGCACGAGTCTGTAATTCCCGGTTGTGCTGGATCGCTGGGCTTGCGGAAGGAGAGATAGATCTGGCAACGTCGCACCTCCGACCTCCCAATCCGCCGCCTTTGGATTGGGACGGATGATCCAAGTCTTACACCCCGAGAGCTGAATGTGCCACGTCCCGGAGTGGGTCACGTCATCGACATGTTCGGCGCGTCCTGTGAGTTCTGCACCTGTTCTGGTATATTTCGTCGCGTTGTCGTCATTGCTGTTGGCGGTACAAGCGTCCATCCTTTGCCTCTTGTTGGACGTATGGCCCGCTCGACCGAGGAAAAGCCAAGCTCCACCATCATGTATGGTAGTTCTGAGGATTGGAGGAACACCTGCAGGTTCATTTTCGTTTCCACCAACGCTGCTGCTCACAGTGTGATCCCACTTCGCGCAGCTGTCAAGGAGGTCTGTCAATGCCTCTTTGTTGGATTTGTGAATGATCGTTGACACGTAGAATCGCCGACCGTCTCGCTGTTGTTTGGGTATCATGGAAAAGACAGCCTCCGGATTCAAAGATTGATCAGAGCTGAAATCACCAGCATTCTCGACGGACCAGTTCTTCTGGTAAGATGCAGCATGCTTGTCGTATTGCTCTTTTAAGAGCTGCACGGCATCGTTCGATTTGGTCGGACCGCGAGCATTTCTGCTTCCTTGGTTCCGACCGATGATGCTCGGACAATGCATCCACAGATATCCGTGTTGTCGGTATCGATTCAGCGCATCTTCCGCGCTCAACCTCGTTTCGATTCTTTCGAAGGCAAATTGGCATGATGACGCCGACTCTTTCCCACCAACGCTCTCATCTCTTGCTTGGCTCATTCTTCTGTTGCGTTGTGGGTGGACGAGCGCGAAGAGTGGTGTGACAGATGACGGATGTGGGAAAGTTGGTGAGGAACAAATGAACAAGTGAGTGCTCGAAGGTACTCTGAGCACGTATGTACCAACTGGGCCGATGTTGGTGGTGAAGATCTCATTCTTTTTGGCTGGATGACGAAAAAAGTGACAACTGTCATGTAGGGTTGACGTACAGACATGCACGACTTGTGTGTGTGTTACAATGACTGTTTACGACACATATGACAGTTGAAAATACATCAGAGACAACGGTCGTTGAACAAGCTGTCAATTGTGAAGAGAACATGCAACGGTCTGTACTTTCAGAGTCAATACTTTTCGTGAAGTACACACTCTTGAGAGGTTTCCACGTGTCGTTTTCACGAATTGGCGACTTGGCGCATTGGCATCTCGCGAGACCGAGCGTGCACGCTCCTTGGTTCCGACGCTCGGAGAGCGACACGTGTACAATTATACGTACTGTCCGTACTATTGCGTTGAGAGACCACGAACTGAAGAACATTCGTGAACGACTTGCTTCGCCTATCGCGCCGGCCATTCTTGGAAAGCCGGGCACGCTGTCGCCAAAGTCAATTCCCTTCACATTTTCAGATGACACGCCGTTGTCCGCAAAAGCAACTTAACACCTGACATCAACATCGGTAAATCGAAGCGACAACCGACAACCAAATGTTCGTGGTTGCCAGTACCAATACGTACGCTGTGTCCCAGCAACAATGACAACAATGCTCTCCTTCAACAAGATCCATGAAAGGAATTGTGTGGTGGCAGCTCCAACTCCAACACTCGTGCACGAGTAGAAAAGTGATCCGCACAACGAAATGAGTATTGGAAGAGCTGTATCAACAGTGTCAACGGGTATCGACGGTGTCAATAACGTACAATCACAAGGCAAACGCCACACAAACAACACCCAAACACCAACAAACACCAACAAAGATCGTCAACTCAAATCGACTTCCACTCTTCACTCCTCCTTCATCTCACAATCTCAAATCTTGCAATCTCTGCAACGCTCAATCACAGCAACAACCAGAGTATCGACACAACAACAACAAACAAGATGGATCCCGTTCAGCTCGTCAAGTCGGTGTACTCCACCGGACTCCTCATCTTCTCGATCACCATCGTCTGCGGACTCATCTTCAATGAGCAGACCAAGGTCTCGTCCGAGGTCCACCCAGTGGTCGCCTTGGTCGTCATGATCACGGCCCTCGTGTGGCTCAACATGGTTGAGGGAGGACAGGGTTCCCTCGTCGGTCTCCCACCAGTCAACCGCGACCTCTACGTCGAATCCCACCCAACCGCCCACCAGTGCACCTCCCTCGCCCACAAGGGTGACAACCTCGATCGCTACCTCATGGGACGTCAGTTCATGGTCCTCCTCATGGTCTTCACCATCAACCAGTGCGGTGCCCCGCTCGCCGATGCCGAGGTCTTCGGACTCCCAGACATTATCATCCAGATCTTCCTCGGATCCGGAGCCGCCATGATCCTCATGACTGCCCAAGCCGGACAGCTCAACTCCCAAGTCAACGCCTCCCTCTGCATGCTTGACTACATCAACAACTTCTTCGCCGTCTTCACCCTCTACGTCGCCCTCGCCATCGAGTTCTCCGGACTCCTGCATTCGTGCTACCTCGTCCAGATGTTCTTCGTCTGGGCCTCAGGCAAGGAAATCGAATCCAAGGAACCACCACGCGACGGTGCCCAGAACCTCTTCTACTGGGGCCGCATCCTCATCTCCCTCGCCATCCTGTGCTACGCCATGGCCGTCACCCTCGTCGCCCTGTTCGATGGAAAGACCACCATGTGGGCCGGAGTGCCAAACGGAGTCGCCGTCATCCTCTTCTTCCTCTTCATGTCCATCGTCGGTATGCTCGAGGGTATGCAGATCGCCTTCTTCGCCGTCGCCAAGCTTCCAAAGGAGGACCGTGGAGACCACCCAATGGCCCGCAAGACCTGCGAGCTCCTCTTCCGCGGTGACGGACGCAACCTTCCAGGATTCATGATCGGACGTCAGATCTGCGTGACCATGTGCTTCTTCATCATCGCCCGTGTCACCACCCTCGATGTCGAGGTCGGAACCGGCGAGAACATCTTCGGAGTCTCTGACAGCACCCAGGAATTCTTCAACACCGGACTTCTCGGAGCCCTCATCACCACCATCATCGCCTCCATCACATGGCAGCTGGTCGCATCCGTCTTTCCAATCGCCTTCCTCTCCAACCCAATCGTCTACATCTTTCTCCAGTTCTGTCTGTTGTTGGAAGCCACCGGTATCTGCTCAGGAGCCTGGGTCCTTGCCTCCATCCACAAGGCCGTCTCTGGCTTCCAGCTCGATGAGGTGTACATCGGTACCCCAGAGGAGCGCGCAGCCGGCATGAAGCCAGACCACCCCAGCAACCGCAACCTGCATTTGGGAACCAACGTCCTCATCCACGAGGCCGGTTCCTCTGCCGTCCCACGCGAGTACCTCGAGCTCCAGAAGGCCCTCGCCGCACAGAACGAGTCGTTCTCCGTCCGTCGCGAGCGCATCCTGTCCAACATCAAGACTCTGCGTGAGGAGATCAACGCCTGCAGCAACGAGGAGGATGCCGCCGTCTTCGAGTCTGCCCTTCGCATGGAGACTGCCGCCATGAACAAGCTGAACAACGAGGAGGAGAACGAGAGCTCCGAGGCTGACGCCGATGAAGAGATGGGTGTCCAGAAGTAAGCCCTTGAACGCAGTCCGCAAGCGCTCATGCGTGAGCGGTTCGATACCACTCGAAGTACAATAGCCTACCACACTGAACATTAACAACATACATAAAGTGAATCTCTTAACCACAAGCAATCTACGACACACAATGCTGAAGTGACGGCACCAGCAATTCCAATCTATTCGTTCATGCATTAGTGTGATATGTAATGATCTGCAAGCGCACGAACCAAAGTGTCCTGTTCGTCCACAGCAGCGGCGAATTCGTCGACTCCACAACGCTGCGTCGTTCATGAAAAGTGAATGCACCTCGTTGGAGCAAACTCTCTTCTCTCTTTGTCTTCAGAGAGAGAGAGAGCGAGTGCTCCTCATACGACGATAATCGCGTCGGGTATGTCCACCGCACTCCAGTTCAGTCTATGCCTTTGCGGTGGTGATGGATCCGATCTTGCCATCGTCATTGACAACGATAGTCTGCAGAAGCTTCACCGTCATCATTGCTATCTTCTTGGACCCGACTCGGGAGATAACGCCATCATCGGCCTGCTCAAAGTCGGAGAAAGATGGGGCTTTGTCGCTTGAATTGGGCATCTTGTCCACAAACTCCTGCTTCGACTTGAGAGTCACCTTGGGAGTGACGAAGTTCACGTCATCGGCAAGGAACTCGGCTGCGCCCGACATGTTGCTTGCGGCGATGGCGTCGGCGTAGGATTGGGCGATGCTGAGCTTTTCTGCGTTGGTGGACATGCTGTTGGCGTTTTTGGGAATACGGCGTGGGTGGATACGTGGGTGTCGCTGTTGATGATCAACGGTAGAATTGGAATTGTGAAGAGCAGAGTGTGTGTCTTTGGGCGATGCGAAGATTGTGATATTATGTTCGAAGAGATGATCGGATCTGCGAGTCCACGAGGGAGCAACAGAAGCGTTGCCAATGCGTTGGATACAAGTGTTCTCATGCGGTTGAGCCCCAAGTCGGATGGACGAGTCTGTGCTCTCTTGTGTGGGTCGTGTTAGTACCGTTCTGACTTGTGTGTGCGTGCAATCTCCGCTGTGCGCGGGCATGTCGGCGATGTCGATAGTGTGTGCGAGCTGCAAGTGGAGGGAGCATGACTCGGATTGTCGTCGGTGTTGTCGGCGACCTCGATCGGAGATCGTGCGTTTGTTTTCTTCCCATGACCGGTCTGGTATCTTGTTTCGCGGAATCTCACATCACGATGGTGAACCTGGACAAACAAAGATCGAGTCCAACGGGTCGATCGGAGCTCCGAGAGGTGATCAAAACGGAGAGATCGCAACAAACGGAGACGCGGCAACAACGCAGCAAACAAAGAAACGACAGCAACAGAACAGCAGGACGCATCACACTCTGACTTCTCAGTATCGAATGACATAGGTAGTTCGTCGAGCGACCATGAACCAAGGCGATCCGGAAAAGTCAGATCTGTTGGCAACCATGGCATCACGTTTGGATGAGAAGCTGCCCTCAATTCAGAATGAAAGCCAAGGTCGTCAACACAAGTTCGAATACGAGTGTGAGATTCGTGCTATCAGCTCCTACATCGCAGGAAGCAAAGAGATCATGCAGCGGAGTCGCCTCACATAATTGAATATTAGCAGAGTACATAGATCACTTGAGTCCGCAGCCAACATCACCTGCATCAACAAAGCGTACTCTACCAATAGAGAGAGCGCATCCCATCAAATCAGTTCGAGCAACATCAGCGATGTTCTTCCTCCGTCCGCTTGTTCGCGCTGGGTCCATCGTATCCCCCTTTCAACCGAATGTCCGTCTTACGAAGCATCAGCAGGCCATTCGCACGGCCGAACGCTCAACATCTCCTTGTTTGTAGCGGTCACTGCAACAAGAATAGCAAGAATGAAGCTGGTGGTGATGGAGGCATCGACAACTCCATTCCCGAAGTCACCAAGGCAAATCTCATGATTGTGGCAAAAGACGGAGATTTGCAAACGGTCAGACATTGGAAACCACAGAATCCAATCCACAAGGCGTCAAGGCTATTATCAGCAACAGTGCAGTTGAACGAGTCGGAAACCGTATCCAAAAGACTGGCAAAGAAAACAAACAACAAAAGGAAGTCGTCCCAAACTCTACTTGCGGGGAAAGGCATGGAATTGAAGGGAAACTGATTGATTATGAGCACAAGGCATGAGCCATTTACCTCTGACATGGTCTCTACTGTGCTGCATACGATTCAGCCGCTGATGCCCTGTCCAACACCCAATTAACTGAAATAGCGCTCTCGTCTCTTTGGTCCCCTCGATATGCGGTGGCTGTGGTGCCGTCAGATTGTCTCATTCTCTTGCTGTCATTCTGTTGCTCTTTCTTGTACGGTATGTACCTGCTGCATGCCCTCACATTAGGACACCACAGGGCGCTCATCCCATCCACTGAAGAGTTACTCCTCAGCAGACCATCTGACGGGTACTGTCACGCAGCTTCGATGCATTAGAAGAGGATGCGTTGAGCTTGCTCTCTCCTTCATGGTCCCAGCTGAGGCTTGGTTAGCATGTCAGCCAGATTTGTTTCCGATGGTCCATATTGAATGATTGCAACTCCAGCAGCCACAGTCTCACAAACGAAGTGGTATGCAATTGCGTTGGCTTTCTTCCTGAGTTGTGATTCGGGTGCGGTTGTGTTGTAGACGACGCTTTGATTGTCGACCCTGATGTTGGCTGATCCGTCCAAAGGAACACCCATCATTCGAAGTTTTTATCGCATGCCAATCACAATCTCCATGGCTGTCTTGAGTGCTGTGAATTCTGATCCAAATATAGAAGTCTCGATGCCGTTCTGTTTCTTGCTGTACCATAGGATGGGTGAGGAATTTAAACAAAGCAAAACACCTGTGCGTGATCTTTGGGTGACTTGGTCACCAGCATGATCCGCGTCAACAAAGCACGTCATTTGCACTTCCTTGCCTCTCGGTTCCGGCATGTCGTGAGGTATCATTTTGTGTGCATCAGGATAGAAAGAAGTCCAATCCGGAGTCTGGATGTTGACCTTTTCGATGTAAGCATCATTAAAGACCAGTCGTGATCGGTCATGTGAGTTCAAATAAGAGAAGATGTGAAAGAGAGCACGCAAGTGACCTGTTCGCGGCGCTGCACAGTATGTTGACATCATGCTTGTTTCGCAGCATATGTCGATTCGCCCCAACTCGACGATCCACCTCAATATTCCGATCATCTGTTGGTAGTAGTTCATCTCTTCAGGATCACACAATGATGTCGCATCGAGTTCAGGACGATATCCATTCGGCAGGACGCATGATACAGTGTTGCGAAAACTGCCACCACGTTCTTCGAGCCAGTGTTTGACCATTTTGATGACTTCTCGAATGTAGCGTTGTGATCCCATGCTCCACTTTGGCCGTTCAGGCTCTGCTTTCAGATGGAAGGGAGCAATGGTTGAACCGAGGTATGATGTTGGTGGACCGATAGAATTGGGTTTGAGTAGAAAGAAAGAATCAATTTGTGATAGTAAGGCGCGCGGGTCCTTGGAAACGGCAAGAATGTCGTCAGTGTACACGAGGATGTACTCGTAATACTTTGACCCATCGCTCGTCTCTCCAGGTTTGAACCATACATCGCTGTCAGCGCGACACGAGGTGAATCCGAGCGAGTCTCTGAGTGTCTCTGCGAGATGTGCCCTCCAAGCAGCACCACCTGACTTTAATCCGTGTAATGCTCGACAGATGATTGCAATCTTCCCAGCATCTTCACCGAATTCAGGTCCACATGTTGTGTACACCTGTTTGCGACATGGCGCATTCAGATATGCGTTCATCATGTCGACAGCTTGTACTTCGAGATCGTTGAGTGCTGCGAGAAGAAATGCAATTCATACGCTTTCGCGCGTAACCACACTCGCGTATGTGATGCTTGATGGCGTCTCCGTCATGTGGCCTCCAGCAACAAGCCATGCCTTTCATGTGAGATCAACCTTGATATCGAATATCATGTGACATTCAATGTACGTGTGACCGATTGGTGGCTTCGTGTCTTCGATCTTGATCTTGAAAGCTGGTCGGACATTCTTCATCTCCCGTTCGAGTGCCTTGCGCCAGAAGTCGGTGCCTGTTTCCTCGTCAATTGCAAGTGCTCGTTGGACAGTCTTCGGCAATTCGAGACCATATTTTTCGTTGCGTCTGAAGTATCGTTTCCGGTTTGCCATTATGATTCTGTTTCGTCGTTTCAGAGTATAGGGAACCCACCAACGGAAAGCAGGTTCATGAGCAAGGTTGTTGATGTCTGAATATTCAGCTGTCTTGACTGGGTCGGATTCTTTTGCATCACACAGATGGATCCACGATGTGGACCCGTCCTTCCACAGTACACATAGCTTCCATCCTTTGGTTGTCTTGGTTGTGGTAGTGTCGCTGGCATTTGCTGCTGTTGGTAATTTCTTGTGATCGATGATGTCATCCATGAGCAATGTTGTGTATCCGTCTTCATCCATCCGTACGTAGATACTGTCTGCGATTTGATTTGCATTGTATACTTCGCTGTGTCCGTCAATGAATTCAACCTCGTACATAGAAGTGTCAAACAAAGGATTTGTGTGAGAACGACCAATTAATTGTCCGCTTGCATCGCGCTTGTGACGTTTCACGGTTCCGTATTGCATGTCATCGCCTGTCGACAATAACACTCGTGCGGATATATATCGATCGTATGCATCAGTCTCCGCATCTGCGGGTTCCATCAATGGCTGCAATGGTTGCTTTTGTTCGAGAAAAGCAATATCTTTGGCAGTATCGTCGACGTCATCGCCGTTGTCCCCTGATTTGATGCCTTCCATTCGATCTTTCCATTTCATTTGTAGCTTGGACATGTAATCGGCCTGTCTTTGCTTGATCACTTCACTGTTCTGATCGGCAACGGACAAAGGTATCACAGAGAATTTAGAAACAACAACGCCTGATTGGGTGAGAACATACGAGTATATCGCTTTTCCCATGGTTCTTGAAGGACCAAGGTAGCGACCAAGATGCTTGGTATTCATTTCAGCATTCTGCGGATTGATATACCACACAAAGTCAAACCACCCAAATTCGGAAATGTGTGAGATGTCAGCTGTGTCGCCAGTCAGAATTGTCGTTGGTGTCTGACTGTGCAGATCGTAGATTTGTAGTGCAGTGTTGCTTCGGATTTCGGCACAATACTCGAAGCAATAGTCCCATAGATATGCTGGCGTGTTTGTGGATGTCATGAGCCGGCGATAATGTCGTCTGAGTTCACGAATAGTTGCTTCTGCCTTGTTGTGATTGTGAATGTAGGCTTCGATCGGTCGGAGTGAGACCTGAGCCTTGAGAAGCTTTGCTCTGAAGTCGCCCTCGACTAGCTCTGTTGCATTGTCCGGTATCATTGTATGTGGAATTCTGTAGTCTCTGAACAATTCATCAAGTGTCTGTGCAGCTTCGCGTCTTGCTGCCATTGGGTACGCCCAGACCCAATGAAACGACGTACAATAGATCATGGCACATTTGTTTCCGCGTATCGATTTCGTCTTTGCTATCATCGTACCCGTATACATCTTGGTGTTGAGGCGGCGATATCGAAGTTGCATTGCATATGGATTCAGCCAACACGTTCCTGTTGTTGTGCTGAAGTCTCGAACAGCCAATTGTGTTGTGACGCCAAGTGTGCGCCGTGCTGCTTCAATACCGATGCGCCATTGTGCTGCCAGCTGCTCTGGCGTGATCGTCCCCTTTCGGTTGGAGGTACAAGCATGTTGAATAGAATGTATTTTGCGTTGACATGTAAGTGATGATATGTGTTGCATCTGCCTTTCTGACTCAAGCTTGGTACGTATGGACGCCTCATCGTCCCCTGTCGACAGCTGGGCTGGATCCCAATACTGATCGGATGTCATGTATATGTGTAGGCAATCATGATCGGACCTGATCTCGTCCTTTGTAGGCTTGCGTATATGGAAGTATGAAACTGTACCATGTAGCTGAAGAGGAATATGCAGATCGTAATGTGAATGAAGAATAGAATGTGAGTGTGCATGGCGCTGATCCTCTGGTATCATCGTGAGAGGTGTATCATTGATTGTGATGCCAGCCATGCGCATTTGGTGTGGACACAACAGCGGATGTTGTAAATTGTCGAAGTATAACGATTGAGGAAAGAAGAGAATGTAAGTCGTGTACGAAATCGGATCATTGTATGCAATTGCCACTGTGACAATGGGCACGTTCTCAACGTCTCCCAATGTGTCCAAGAATGGTGATGTTGTGACAGTTTGTGAGGTATGATGCACAATGTAAGCAGATGGTCCAAAAGCGCAAGTGTCAGCGTGTGAGTCCAGTTCGGCCCTGGATGTATCCGGTGGGAGAGATTGGCTAGCCGCTGCTGTTTGGCGACGCTCTCCCGCCTGATGTCAGGAATGCCCTTGTTGGTTTCGGCGCGTCACGAAAGCACCAATGCCACTCCGTTGCTGCTGGTTGGTGGAGGCACCTCCCAAGGCAGTAGAAGTCAATTGTGAAACCTCCTCAATACGCTGATTTGTGCTCTGACCCTGCGTGCTGACCACTGCAACTCCACATCTCGCGTCACGTTCCTGTCTTAATGCAATAGCACGAGCCCTTTGCGATGCTGACATTGCCGCCCATTCATCTTGATCATAATATCTGTCAGTCACTTTCATATTTGCATCATACTGTGACTTATTCTTGTCACCACCTTTTCCTCGACCACCTCTGCCACCCCGGCCTCTACCTCCACCTGAGCGACACCGGTATATTGGATTATTGCCTTGTAATCCTGCGATATGTCTGTTGACTGCAGTATCAGTGCGTTGATCCAATGATTCCGACAAATAGTTGACTGTGTTGTGGAAGCTGGATCTGATTGATGGCGTTGCACGTACGACTTCACATGCTGCCTTGAGTCGATTGTCTTTGATACCACATGTTAGACATCGCACTTTTGCCTCTTCGACTTGTGGTTCACCATCTTGTGCGAGATCCTCAACGGCTGCGTTTTGTCGTTGCGCGTATGTCTCGAATGTGAAGTTTTGTGCTTTCCCATCAAAGTAAGACTCTGCAATTATCTTGTCTGCTGACGCTTTCGTTCATGCCTGAAAATAGTCTCCATGATAATGTTGCTCCAACGCCTGATGTGCTGCATGTCCGTTCTTGGATCGTTCGAATCCTTGCACCCAATTCCACACTGGACCACCGTGTGTCACAGCTCGGATTACTTGCCAAACTGTTGCATTATCTTAATAATAACTCAAGGATTACATTAGAAATGTGCTCTGTAGGCTTTATCCTCGCCTCCACCGGCCCCGTAAGGCCAAGCTTCGAACGAGCCGTCGGACACCTCAACCCGTCAGGCCAAGCCAACTACTCATGAGCTGTCTCTCGTTCTGCATGGTGCGCGCCCGTCTCCGGGCAGACACTCTTGCATGAACCGCCGTCACGTCAAGTATCCATTGCCGCATCTGCGACTCCGCTGCGTATTCCATCTGGTGCCCCTCACGAAGGAGCACCACCTCTGCCTCTGTCATGTCCTGGCTGACACCACCAGTCAACCTCCGCACCTGCCTCCGAAGATCCGCAAGCGATGGGTGTTGATCCGCGTCGTGTACCTTCGCATTGCGCGCCAACCGGACTCCCCATGGCACTTTCCAAACCCAACGCACCACCTCCTTCATCCACGCCAAATCGTCATGATATCGACACTCGTGATTCTTCATCCACTTGGCTTGTTGTCGTCGCCAATCCTTGTGGAAGAATCCCAGCATCAACGGATACCACCCGATGCCTTTTTGGATGCCTGCCAACTCTTGACGCCGTCGCCAACGGACCAGCCCAACGCGCATGTTCGCCACTAGCCTTGGTGCCGTACCAATGACCAGCATTCTGTCAAGCAGCTCCTGGGTCACCTGACTCCACTCAGCCTCATGTTCACCGCATCTCAGGACATGTTGTGTGGTTTCCTCAGACCCGCAAAAATTACACTTCGCGCTGTCCTGCTGTCCCATTTGCTTCATCTTGCGACCCACACCAACAAACCCGGACGACCACTTGGTCACAAACTTCGCCACTTCCCGGTTTTTCTTCGCGGCTCTCGAGCCTTAGTAGCCCTCCCAGTCAACTTCCCGAGCGACACCCATGCTCCAGCCGAACTTCTTGACCCAATATGCCAAAGTCGCCGAGGACTGCAGAGTCTTGTATATCTCCGATTGCCCAACGTGCGAAAAGTGCTCCCCGCTGATCTCAAGCGTCCACCGTTGTGTCACCGATTTCCAGCGTCGAACCCTCCTTCGAGAGGCTGTGACCTCCCAAAATGCCTTGGCTCGCTTGTCGCATTCGACGTTTAACCTCTCAAGCATGGACAAGGTCTTACCCGTATCGTCTTGATGACCGCGCACCCACTCCCATTTCAGATTGGCACGAATTCTCTTTCTCAGCCGATGGATCTCCACAAGAATATCCCAGTCCTTTTTACTGGGCCGCACAAAGCCTTCCTGGGCCTGGCGGAGCGCTTGCAACCCATCAAGGGCTATGGTAACCGAACACCTTTCGTCGAGGCCTGGGATCATATCCAGCATCTCGAGGGACGCCCACACTCCTGCGAGCTCGCTTCTGTACGAACTGTGAACCGATGCTGGCCCTGGGACAAAAGTGTTGCACGCCACGTGTTGCTGTGTGACCTCGTCGAACATAATAGAGCACGAGGTCCCACGAGCCGCCTTGAACGACCCATCACTCACCAGCAGCAGGGTGTGGTTGCGTGCTGCCGTCAGCAATCGATCCCATGTGGCATCACCCCCGAGATCTTCAACCGGATCGTATGGTGTCGCGGGTTCGTCAGGCTCACGTTCCAAGCCAATTCGCCCATCCCATGTGATCCCCCGTTCGGTAACCGCCACCACCACTCGATTCACTCGATCCGGGAGCTCCGGTGTCGTCCCTCGCTGTCTGTAAGACTTCAGCCGCCTGCTGCGTTGCCGTACCGGCACAAACACTCGTATTGGATCGGTATGAGAATCAAAGATCTCATTCGTCAACGCCGACCTCCACCACTGCCACGTCCCGTCGTTCTCGTACCACCGGCCAAGAGTCGTCAGAAGCAGTCGTCCGCGGTAGCACAGACTCTTGCACCACCTTCTCCATTCCCTCCACCACCCACTAGGCAGATCAGCCGGTCTGTTGGCCCACTGACTCCCTTGAGTTGGCGCACTCACGCCTTCCAACACCTCTGACGCCAACGACACTCCCGACGCTTCCACGATGTCCGACATTCTGGCAACCCCCAGCTTCATCCGGCACATGTTCAAGTGGTAGAGCTCAGCACCTTTCTTCCCGTCTCTAATCCACCGGTTCATCAGGAATTCATCTCCTTCACGTTGTAAGGTGGGGGCCTCCGTGGTCTCAATGACATTCACACCTGTGTCGTGTAGTTGCCTCCACAGGCCTTTCACCCAACATGGGGTTACACATTGGTGCACTCTGTCGAACGGATACGAAAACAAGGAACCACCCACTCCCAACTCTGCCTTGACAGCTTGAATAGAGCATGTCAACATGCGGCCCGTCGGTGTATCCCCGTGCACTTCCTCAAACGCCAGCTGTATCTGCTGCACCAGTTGGCGGTGCACCGGATTGGGAACCCCGAGTCCTCCGAGTGAGATTGGGCCGTAGACCAGGTCTCTTGGGAATGTTCTGGAGCATCCCATCTGTGGCAGTGCCGCCAGCAACGCCGGTGCCATAATCCTTCGCCATTGGGCCTCCGTGAGCTGAGTTATCCCCATCACATATTCGATTGACTTGATGAACCGAAGCACGAGAGCACACCGCGCGTCCTCCTGGGAAAGTTGGGATCGCCTCATTTTGCCGGCAAAATCTTCCGCCTTCTTTCGGAGCACTTGAATCTGCTGCTCCTCGCTCTCATCAAATGACAGGAACACTCCGAGTGTGAACAATGGCTGCTCCAGGGGTCGGCGCGGAATGTCTCGGCGCTCCCCGTCCCCGTCCTTGATGGCTATCCCCTCGCTCTCCGTCCCGTCCTTCCATCGCCACTGACCGTTTTCAAATTGGGGAAACATAGACCACCACGCTGATTTCTTTGGGACAATTGCTCCTCCGGTAACTCGTAGCAGCTCGCTCCAGTCATGCACCATTTCTGCAAAGTTCTCTGCCGTCGCCATCGCGCCTCGACCCAGCATGACCAGATCGGTGTCATCCACAAACGCAGACCCCAGAATATCGAAGGACCCTTCGCTACTTGGGTAAGCGATGGTCTGTTTGTGGCCCCTCTTCTCCATGGCTTTGAACATTACCGAGCTGATGACTGCCCAAATTGCGGGTCCTGCACCATTCCCTTGTCCTATGCCATGCATGCAACAGTCGATTCCACTGCTGTAAGACTGCTTCGAAACTCCGTAGGCCGTGCTAATGCGATGCTCGGCATCTCGAAGTGTGCGGAACATGCATCTTGTTGCTGACGGGTTGGCTCCTGCTGCAATCATTACGGTCGCCGCAAAATTGGGAACTATGCGGTCGTAGCACGACTTCGCATCGTTGGAGCAAAACCAGATTGGCACCTTCTTTTGTTTGCCAATGTCAATGCTCACTCTCTTGTTGAGTGCAGCGCTGATGGCCGATCGACCCTTCCTGCTCCCGAACTGAAACTCGGACAACCACCCGCGCTCTTCTGCGGTGGCCATCATTTGTCTTCCCAGCCTCTTGTTGTTGAGGTTGAATTGAGCATCCATCAGTTGTATGGTTCTCATCTTCTCAATGTTAAACACTTGCGCCTTTTTCAGGATCTCCACATCCGTGACACGTTGCCACTCTGCCGGTGAATGGCCTGTTTGGTACGGTATTTCCCGCATAGCCATGTCCACCTCCGCAAGAGTCTCATCCCATACCGCCGACTTGTAGTGCCCAAAGTGTGGATTACTTGGCTCGGAGTTGGTGAGCTCAGTTTGTTTTTTTCCACGCCTTCACGTGTTCCTTGACTGTGAGCTCGTCCACGTCACCCTCCACTGGCTCAAGAGCCTGCATAAGGTCACGCCAGATAGGATTATCGTACGTTGTGGCGCTCCCGTCAGCCCGGAACAGATCAGCCGCTGTATCAGGGTTCCAGATCTTGTCCATCACCTGCCTCCCCCGACCTGACATGCAAGGGGTATCGTGTGCTTGTGAGAACCGTCGTTTGTTCTCTACAATACACGCCTCCACAATATCACGTTGCTCCGTGCACTCGTGTACTGCTCCGTCCTCGTCAGTATAAAGGACCTTGGTGGTCATCGCCTTTCCTTTTCCAAACACTGCGCGAAGCCTGCCGGCCTGTTCCCGCTGCCGCTCTCGGTTCATGAGAGTTTTTATAGCAGTTTCATAGTCTTGCTCATGGCTGTCGTGTCGCAGTCTTGCCAGTTCGACAAGATGCTCTTGCCGAGCTCGTTGATGTTCCTTTTTGACGGTGTAATAGGACTTGTACGCCTTCGACTGTTCGGTCATCGCTGTTTCCAACGATGTGGCCTCTTCACACCCTGACTGCTCCCTGACCCGTTTCCTTAGAGATGAGCTGATTTTTACCCCTTTCCAGTGCTTGACTTCGATACACCAGTGTCGGACTTGGTTGCGGGCGTGCTGTACCTCTGGAGACCACGAGACTTCCCCCATAGTCAACTTTCTACTCCTCTTCTCTGCATGTCTTCGGATTTGGTTGACTTGGGTCATCAGGCCGTCATATTCTCTGCGCTGGGCCGCATTAAGCTCCCATCCTTGCGCCTTCGCCTTCGCAAGTAGTTTCGTGGCCCTCTGATGGATTCGGTGTTTCCCGTATTCTTCGAGCACCGCGTCGTTGTACTTTTGTACCACCTTCGGGTTGCTGAGCACCAGCCTCCGGGGCTGTGAAGATTTCACTCGCTGCACTCCAGCTCCCAAAACCTGTTCAAAACTCAAGTCGATCCAAATCGCTCGATGATCCGATGGAATGGCATCTCCAAACGCTGTATATCCAGCTCTGACCAAGTCAAGTCCTTCAGACACAAAGATTGCATCAATAGGAGTGTCTGTCAGGTTCCGCTGTTGGGTGGATCGGCGTGACTGCACTCCAGTGTGGTCGGCCACCGAATTCTTGAGTCCCACCGCGCGTAGCGCCTGTGCTGTCTGTCCTTGGTCAACGTCCTCGTTTAGGTCTACACCTATCACAATCGAATCCCCGTCTCCTTTCCACCTTCGCACTAGTTCTTGTAGGTCATGAATCCATGCCTCGTGGGGATCGACTTGTCGCCCCTGCGTACTCAGCACTCGCACCTGCTGGCTCCACACGGTGGTGTCACCTGCGGTGGATTTGCACGGTCTATATGCTGCCACCACTCTCACAGTCTTGTGCCTTTTTCCTTCGATCTTGCACCAGGACCATCTCCCCATGCCACTCTCATCAACTCCGTACTGAAAGGTTCTTGCCGCCATCTGCTCTGTGAGAACAACGCCTGTCCCTCCGTACAGCCTTGGTTCGCGCCCTTGCTCGTGGATGTTGTACGAGAATATATGCTTGGATCGTTTGACTTTACCGCGCACTCGTTCTTCCCATTGATCATGGGGACGCACGTGGTTCCATCTCAAGTTTGTCTCCGCCATCGCTAGCACATCGAGTTTCGACCGTCGGATGAAGTCTATGATTTCCTCATTCTTCTGTTGATATGCATATAGAGGGATCTGTGCCACGTTCTGAAATACGACTCTGACTTCATTCTCCTTTTCCATCACATCGCCACAAGCATCGTTTAGTCTACTTGTCTCCCCCTCTGCCGGGATCCCGGCTTGGTTACTCATGTTATCGGTGTCTCAGCTCCTTCCGTTGCTGGCGTGTCGATGAGTTCTGCCTTTTGGCTCGCTGCCCGGGCTACGTATCGGTGACGTTGTCCCTCTTGCTGCTATTATTGCCTCTGGCTGTTGTTGTTGTTGTTGTTGTTGTTGTTGTTGTTGTTGTTGTTGTTGTTGTTGTAGTTGTTGTGATTATTATTGTTGTAATTCTTGTTGTTGTAGTTCTTGTTGCTGTTATCCTTTTTGTAGTCTCCTGTTTACCGTCTCCGTTCTCTGTTCTCTTGGGCCCTTTCTCCCGCTTTTTTTTTGTTGTTGCTCGCCGGTATTGTTGATTTGGCTTTGGCACTCGCCGCCCCTTACGGCTGGACTTGGTGAGATGTCTCTCTCTCCCGTCTCGTCTCTATCCACCTTTCGTCCGGATTCCTGTTCGCTTGCCCGAATCCCTTTGGATCGACACCTGTTGCGCGTACCTGATCCACTGGCGTCGCTGGCAATTACGCCTGCACTGTGGCACCATCGCCACTGTCGGATTTCTCGGAACTGGTGTCCATATTGTCGATCGATTCGTCGACGGGTGGATCTTTTGTGTCCATCCCTTTGCTGCTTGAGCTATCCTCGTCCTCCTCGTCTTCCTCGTCCACCAAACCCTCCATTATGGTTTCCGGGTGATCCACGTCGTAGTCAGCTTTGGCCTTTGGATCAGATGCAAACGTGCCTGGGTTGTCCGCCTTACTGGACGCCGCACTCGCAATTGCATGTGCCACGTGGCTCGCCTGCTGTGCTGGAGAGGCCGTGGCGAACGTTCCCACGGTGTAGTTGTCCCCGTTCTGTGATTTTGGATTGGCGGTCAATTCCACTTCGAACTGCAGCAATGGAACGGGCTCCATGTTTCCTTGCTCGTCCACATACCCTTCCCACCCCATCTCCGCTGGCGTCATGCCCATTGCCTCGTGTTCATCGAGGTTCAAGAATCTTGGCCCGGCTTGCACCATCTGCCCCATCTCTTGCTCTTCTCTGCTCAACACTAGGCCAGACTCCCAATCGACATCGTAGTGTTCGTTCTGTGCCCAAGCATGCGGTGTAAACCACCCTTGGCATCTGTGGTCAAGCTTTTTAAAGCAGAAGAAGGGAAGCTTCGAGATCAGTTCGTGTGCCTCGACCCTCCTTTTTGGGTGAAACACGAAGTGCGTCTGAGTCCAGTCACTGCGATCTGTGTCGACCGAAACGAAGAGGGAATAGTCTGGGTCTTCGAACGACCTGAGATTCATGACCACCTCTCGAAGCGTGAGTCTCCAGATGGGAATCTCCACATCCAGCTGCAGGATGGAATGCACTCCCTGAACCTTCATCACCTTCTCAAACTCCCTTTGGTGGGCCGCCATTTTACTCAAATTCGCGAGTTCCGACGGGGGATGCTCGAACCTGTTGTCCAAAGCGTCTGGCATGAACCTCATTTGCTTCCCGAGTATGCGGGTCGTGTCAGAGCGGTTGTTAAAAAGCTCTTTCATGGCCACTCTGCACATGTGGGTTTTCGACTGCCCACTCATCACATGCGTGGCTCTGGGGCGGTTTCTGTAGTCGCTGGTATCCTTCGGACGATTCCTCTTGCTAACCAGCTGAATTTCCTTCATTCGCAGCTGGACGGCGAACTTGCCTTTCACAATCTCCGTCTCGTTGATGGCTTCCGCCAGGTCATTGTTGTTGGTAGTACTGTGACTACCAAACAACCAACCGGCTGTCACGATGTTGTGTTCTTGAATGTCTGACTTGGAGAACGCAATTGCGGATGACCGGAGCGTTCCGTCGTCTTCGAACACTTCCGCGTCTGCCTTGTGAGCAACCCAGATCCTCGTGTAGGTGTTGAATCCTGTGCGTGCGTACAGACTCTCGACGAACTGTTTGATAGTCTCTCGAGAGGTCCACGGTACATCCGACGCAGTCCAAGGTTTCATGTCCTTACTTCTTCGCCACGCCACAATCTGGGCTTTTGAATCAGCCCGGAATATGAATGCTCTCACTTCGTTGAGGCTCGCGATCACCTGGTTGATCAGCGGATCGTTGGATTCAGTTAGGATTCGTGTACTTTCGTAGACGAACCGGAGTAGGCCTTGTGGACTGCCGGCTTCAGATGAGGCCGATTGACGCAGTTCACTGGGCTTGAATGTTGTATGGCTGTTAAGGCTTGAATGTTGTATGGCTGTTAAGGCTTGTAACGATGAATAGAGTAGTAGTGTTTGTACTAATCTGAGCTTGTTATTATGAGTTAGTAGCTGTAGGCAGGATGAAGAAACGATATTCATGTATTGGCACGGCTCTGCACTGACCCTCATGGTTCAGTGCTGAGAAGAGGCTGTACTTTCTTCCGTGTCTTTCTCCCCTGAATCGCTGGCGATGTCATGCAGTAGGTCTCGTGGCTTCAGCAGATGTTGAAGAGATGGGAGCTGCGCATCCGGAGCCAGCAGGTTGAGCTTGCATCAGGATTCCATTGCTGAGGTTGAAGCAGCTTAGATTGCCCATGGTGTGGCTGGCATGGCCAGCAAACGTCGTGGCGTCAAAAGGGAATCCAGGTGAAGTTCATCTGACAGGATCTTGGGAGCATATAGTTCCCACATGCGTTGGTTGGCTTAGACGGACCGTAGCATGGGAATCGGGAACGATTCGTGACTGAAAAGAGGGGGAGGGCAAGGAAGGTCTGTCCATTGTCGGGTTTGGACAATTTACGCGCCAAAAGTAGTTTCAAGCGACGACACGGGATACCCTAACAAGGAAAGTAGTCGGTTCTTAGTTGAACTTCAACTGATTCTCTCGCCATGGGCAGGCGCACGTCGAAGAAGGTTTTGTTGAAATCGCTCAAAACGTCGTTCACGCTGGGTAGCTCAGCCTGACGAGCTGACTTCCTTGGGAAAGCCACCACCTTGCGCTTTGGTTTGCGTTGCTTTTTCTTCTTCTTCGGGTTTGGGGACGTAGTGGTCTCCTCTTCGTCTTCAAACTCGATCCCTTTGGTCCGCATGAGTACGATTCGTGCCGCTATCCATGCTGAAGTCTCGTGCGTGGCTCTGATCCGCCCTGCATCCCACATGTTGGGGAATATGTTGGGAGTGGCTACCAATCGGATCATAAGCTCCACCAGGTTGATGTTCTGGTCTGGCTGCAGCTTGTTGTCGTAAGCGTTTTTGAACACTTCCGTCCATTCTTCCAGCGTTTTCCCCACGTCCTCATTTTCGGAGTTCGCTTTGGTGTGCGCAATGGTCTCATCGAGAGCACCTTCTGCCCCTGTGGCGGTTGTGAAGGGTTCTGCATCCCGTGTCAACAAATTACGCTCCCGAAGGATGTCACCCCACGATTTCTCATGGTCGTGACTCCAAATCCAACCGCCGTCGTCCGTTGCGGTGATGGTTTTCGCCGCTTTCTTCCGTGCGGCTTCCCTGGACTGTTTCCGGCCCCCTCCTCCACGCCCTCTGCCGCCGTTACCACCATTGTGTCGCCCTCCTCTTCCTGCTCGTCCCGGTGCCCTTTGTGGGGTACGGGGGTGCCTTGGGTCGGCTCTGCCGGAGCCGTTTGCTGCGTCTGTGCGCGTCATTGTCGAAGTTTTTGTTCTGGTAGTGTTTGTACACGTTCTACGTAAGTTTTTTAGTACTGGTCCTACATACGTCTTCTTGGTGGAAGGGTCATGCGGACTAAAACTGTTGCATTATCTGTTCTGTAGGTCAGCTCCACGTGTGGTGCTCTATCGATGAGTTCGTCCAATACTGTCGGCTCTCCAAATCTTTTCAATACAGGCGGAGATCTGTCTTCTGGTTTTGCCAAATCTGGTCGAACAACGTACGCCAAAGGCACATCCTTGCTTCCAAGTGTATTCTCCAAATAGTTCTTGATATCCTCCAATGTTTCCCTGACGTTCTCGATCTTGGTAAGCAATTCTGGTACTGGCAAAGGGTTTGCTTTCTTGATGCGTTCCTCTTCCTTGAACAGGCTCCACACACTTCTCAATCTTGATAGTGTGGCGTTCGAAGACGTGAAAGTCCGTTGAATGTGGCTGTAATGAAATCGTAAATATTGAAGTTGTCGCAATTGCTGTTCGTAGACCCATCCAAAAGGCACTCCTGGATTCTTGATCATCGTTGGTATTCCAGTATCTGACTTTGAGGGTATGAATGATGGGTTCTGAAAGTAGCCACTGCCTTGTCAAATTGTCTTGCACAAGCCTTGGATCTCTTCATCATCAAAGGCAAGCAGGTCGTCAAATGACACAATCTCTTGCTCCTTCAACGGTTGACCCATTGCATCTTCTGGAAACAGTAGCACATTCGAAGATAATTCTGTATCTCAGCTGCTGATCCTGCCATGGTGGTTGTCTTTCATGCGTTGGAATGCTCGTCTTGGTTGCTGTTGTTGTCTGTGTTGTAATCGTATGTTAATCGTGCGAATTGTGGTTTTTGTGAGAGAAAGCGAATGCGTTCCGTGACGCTCAAAACAACAGATCAACAAACAAAGCGAAGGCAGATTTACACGCTGGAACACGGCGTGTCTGCAATTAGTCTTGTTACATCATGTCCATTTCCCCCAGCAGTCGTGCTACTGCGTCCCTGTTCCGTATATCCGTAAGGAATTTTTCGGGACTGAGGAGTCCACTTACGGCTAAGTGGATTCCTCAGTCCACTTACCATTTTTGTTGTTTCGTAAGTGGACTCCTCAGTCCAGTTACCGTAAGTGGGCTGAGGAGTCCACTTACGACCACAAAAAAGTAGTCGAATTTCGCTCATCTGAGAAAAGACTACTTCGACCACCCCACCCTGTCACATTTTTTGGATTCTTCGTGTTGTTGCGTGTAAACTTGCGCACACAGCGATTTTGCATTGAGACGCACCTCCTTCGTTCTTTCCTTACACAAACACTCTCTCCATCCCCACAATAACAGCAATCAACACTGATTCTACTCTGCATTATATTGTCTTTCTCTACTGTTATGATAATGTTATGATACTGTTGTGCTACTGTTATGCTACAGTCATCCTTGCGAGCCTCTTGTGTGGAATACGTTGGTGTACATAATTCGTATTGCATATCATCGTTTCCGCTTCCTTCCATGCAGACCGTGAGTTATGACCTCTGTATCTCTGCTCTGGATCCTGGCTTCGGCGGCTGCCTTGTGCGCCGCTTGTATTGCTGCTTCCAGATTCAGGACAGGCACCCTTGAGCTAATTATTGTGGCTGTGTTTGTTTGATTTGCCTTGGCAGTGGTGGTTTCACCGTCAGCATTGTCATTGCTTTCGTTGCTCATCTCTCTTGCTATCTCTGTTGCTGCATTTGTATCTGTGGTGGTTGTCTCATCTGTGTTTGCGCTGATAAAGGCGTTCATTGTGGTGGCTTCTCTCATTGATGCTGGGCCTTCACCTTCTCTACCCATTCGACAGGCTCCTTGTGCACAATTCGATGACATAAGTTGTGAACAATGATTGCGTCCGCTCCTTTTGCGATGTTTCTTAATGCCATGGTTAGGGCAATGCCACATGTTGTGAGCCACTCCTGTTTGTCAGCTTCGATGTATCAGCAAGCATACAAGTTGCATCCTGGACAGATCCAGTGTCTACACACTGAACAGGCAACACAGGTTCCCCTCATGTCTGGACAGTACCTTGCTGCATGCTCACCCTGCCGCAATCATTTGGTCATTTTGATCTCCTCCTTGGGATTCATCGTGGATAGGCTGGCAAGCATTCCTTTTTTATTTTGACGGTCCTCGGGGCATCCCTGTGGCTGCATCTCGCCATCTTCGACGGCTGACCCGCCTGCTGGAATAATATCAGTGTTGTGGGTCGCTGTCTCCGTGCCTCCCTTTTGTTTCTTGCCCTTTCTTTCGTCTGCAGCCATGACTGCGAGCAACTTGCGCAACCGAGCAATGATTCATCCCATCAAGTTGTTCAGGCTTCACTCGTGATTTACTCTGCTGGGATAATGTTCGATGGTGCCAGTGTGGCCTGCTTCAATTTCATGATCGGAGTGTGCCTCTGTTGCGTAGTGAATCAATCAATGCAGTGCCACAAACATGGTTTGTAGCTGTCAACCGACTGCTATGCAATGGATTGTTGCAATGAGTGGGGACGCTTTGTGCTGCTGGATGAGCTTTGTTGTTATGTCAGACCCACCATTCAGGCAGTTCCATACAGCACAGTTCAGGGGAGGAACGTCTTCACTGGAGGTACTGGGAAAGCAAGAATGTTGTGGTGGGTTTGTCAAGTCTTCTTGTGACGGAATACACCATCCCCTGTGGTGGTCCGTAGGTTCTTGCTTGCCCTGCAGAACTTATTCGTCTTTGGGTTCAGCTTGAGAAACTCTGTATCGAGCGTCTTGGATGATTGCTGATCTGCCTCTGGAATTTTGGGGAAGGCAAACGCCAAGAGCAAACGGGATGCATCTTCAGGAACGTTCTCAGAATGATGCAAGAGGTCAAGGGAAAACCTCGTTCCTACAATGCACAGGATGTTTCCCTTTTTGCCTCCTGTCACCCAATCGAGCGTTCATGTGAGTCAGTGGTTGTGGAAAAGGGATCCACAGTTGTGTGAGAAGACAGATGAGGTTGGTACGGAACAAAGTGAAGCCATTCGGACATGGAGAACCTGTGTTGCATTTGCCACAAGGCGCACTTACCGATCACAATCAGAGCTCCTCTCACACCATAGACACATATGCATGGTGAAGCACCTGAATCATTTCTTCGTCTGCCCGGAAGAGTGAGCGATACGTTTCATCTTGTGCATTCAGATATAGATGGGTGCTAGTTGGGAAATTGTGCACATGTTCCACATTTCCGATGCGACTCCTCTTTCAGTTTTGTGTTCTGAGTTGTTCTCGTCTTCATCTCTACAATGAATACCTCATTGTGTGCATCATTGGTTGGATCCCCCACAATGCTCAGGAAATCGATGGAGGCATGTACGTAGGTTTTGCTCTGTTTCTGGACGAGGCCAGCATGAAATGCGGCCTTGATGGTCATGTTGATTCCACTCACATGTTCGCAGTCCATGGCTGCTCTCATCAGTAGTTCCTCGTTTGCGTGTCCCAGACGTGTGTAGGCATAGGATTTACCATACCAGGCCTTCATGAACCATGCCTGCAAAGCCGTCTTTGCAAGCCGTTGCTGCAGTTCCAGAAACTGGGGTGATGCGGTGCCATCACTTCCTTTGCTGGGCACATCATTTTCGTTGCATTCTCCTTGTGTATCAGTCTTGAGACTGGAGGTACTGTTCCTTGTTGCTGCCGTGGCTTCTTCTGCATTGTTGGACAGGGATGACAGAGCGCTGTGCTCTGAGCTACCTCTATTTTCACGTGCAGCTGTGCTATCATCTGGTAGGCATGCGTCAGTGAATGCTGATGTGTCTGCAGCCTCTGCTCTACTGGAAGCACCTGCATTCGACACAGATGTGGCAGTAGTGGGTGGACCAGAGGCAGATGTGATCGATGCTGCAGTGTTGGAAGCTGGCATGCCTGATGTGCAAGGGGTCGGTGTGTTGAATGTGGACGATGTAGATTGTGAGGCAGGTGAGTCCGAAGTCTTGGGCGCAGATGCCGCAGCTGCGGCTTCTTCAGTGGGGTGTGTGTTGCATGCCGAAGTTTGAAGATATGGAGGATTGAGCTGGAGATGAAGGGAGAGCGAAAGTGCTGGCAACTGAGGTTGTAGATGTTCAAGTCTGCCAGCAGACAAAGATTGTCCTTGATGGCAGTGGACGGACTTTGTGCGCCTTGATGCTGGTGTGAGTCGAGATGGCCTCGTCCATGTAGAAGCAGATGACCTCGTGCTGTGCATTGTAGCTGTGGATGGAGGAGGAGCTAATGTGGCAGACATCAGTGCGGACGATGTGAATGAAGGGGAGGCACAACAACTGCATGTACTAGGTGCAATTGTATACCTTCCAGAGTCGCGGTTGATGCTGGCTGCAGCATCACTTGACTGCTGGGTTGCAGCAGCCTGAGCAGCACTGACTCCCTTCTCACGGGCGATGCCGTGCGAGTCCTGCAGTTGTTTGTCGTCTGGCTAGGAGATGGGATGGAATGGTTTGCATTGGTCGAAGCAGCCATCATTGCAGTCTTGTAGAGGATGTCCATGTCCTTTGAAAGCTGCTTCATGCACAGCCATTGAAAACGGTTTGGCAGCACCATGCAGTGCTTGCGATTTGCCTTCCCATGGGTGCTCAGGGTGAGGCTGAGCTTGTTTTGCAACGTCTTGGCTGGACGCTTGTTTCCGTTGCACGAGTGCAGACAGGTGCAGACTTTCTGCTGAGCAGTCATCCTCTGACCATTGCGCAACAGAGGCTCATAGGTTGGCCTCTAATTTCAATGAGTTGTCTTGTTCATTTGTGAGCTGCTTGTAGTGCACCTTTGCATCAAGCAAGGCCTTTCCCACAGCAACACAAACTCTACCGTGTTGGGATCCAGCATCTTCCATTGCAGGCCCATAGAAGCCACTTGTTCTGGTTCTGTCAGAGCTGGTTGTTCAACAGTTCCGGATGTGCCAGTTGCAGATGTGCTGGTTGTAGTTGTGTTAGTGCGAGCATCATTAGGGATAATGATGTTGGTGGCAGCAACAATGGCAGCAATCAGCATGGCTGCTGGTGCATCGTTGGCCACATGAGCATTGCCAACAGGGTAGACACCAGTATCGACGTTGTTGGCGTCAACATTGCTTTCGTTGTGGACACCAAGGATGTCATCATTGTTGTCACTGTCAAGATCGATTGGGGTATCAATAACCCAGTCTACGTATGAACTGTCGGTGTCATTGTTGCTGTGGTTGGTTGCGTCTGCTATGTGCTCGATGAGGGATGCGATGTCAGGCAAAGTACTCACGATGAAACAAGCTTCTTGAAGCTGGTGGGAACCTAAACAGTGTTATATTAGAGGAACATTTGATGATGAAAGACGTTGATGGTACTGAAGGGGACGACAATTATGATAAAAAGCTTGTGGTTACATACAAAGTTGTTGTGTTACTGTCTACAAGTCTATTGAAGTCCAAGGATGCGGTTGACAACACGTAAATCAACGCGACAAAATACGAAGCCAGCATCACAACCAGAACGCAACCGAGAGAAACAGGGAAATTGGAGGAGGTGGAGTGGTCAAAGTAGTCTTTTCTCAGATGAGCGAAATTCGACTACTTTTCGAATGATTCTGGCTTGCTTGCGTGCTCAGGACGCGAAATGAAGCACTCGCAGGCACACAGATGACAGTCTTCTATTGCTTATCTGCTGTTGGTGTATTGCTGATACACTCCTTGTTGTGAACCAGATTGTGACCGCATGCCATGAATCCAACAAAGACACATGCTCTGTTTGTTTGTTTTTCCCCTGTGTTGTTTCAGCCACAAACATTCCGCCTCGGTTGCTTGTGACTGTACGGTCACAGAATCTTTGACCAATACGAGCTACGCGACTCGTTTGACCCTAAAACTCGCTCTGTCCCCTCGTTGAATTGGCATATGCTGGCTGTATGCCTGACCGCCATCTGTGCCTATACAACGCCCCTCATCGTTGTAGTATGCGCGCAGGAAAAACGGCATTTTGCCTCCCAAAAAACCTCGCGCGTTCGCTACCCTTCATGCAACTCCCCATGGCTATCTGTTAATACAGAAACCTACCCAAAAGCGTCTCCCGTTTTGGGGCCGCCATGGTCTTGGTGAACACATCTGCCAGATTGGTCAGTGTGTCCTCTTTCGCGACTCTAATGATCCCACTTGCCACAGCTTCCCTGCACCGGTGATATGATATGCTGTGATGCTTCTTGGAGAGTGTGGAGTGGGGTGTCGATGCATTCTTGTACACCGCTTCATTGTCACAGAACATATTGGTCGGTCCCTCCAACGGGACGCCAAACATCCTGAGTTTGTATCGCAGAGACGATACCATTTCCACAGCTTGCCGCATTGCAGTGAACTCCGAACCAAACGTGGATGTTTCGACTGAGTTCTGTCGTTTGCTGTACCACATGACCGGCGCTCGATTCATGAAGATCAAGATGCCTGTCTGCGACCTGCGGGTTGCTTTGTCTGCTGCGTGACTGGCATCCACAAAGCAGTGGGTGGAAGCAACGTTTCCTCTGGGCTTGGGTGCATTTGTGGGTATCTGCTCTTCGGCGTCTCGGTAGAAATCTTCCCATTCAAACGATTGGAATCGATCCTCCGAAATCCTTGGGTGGTCTGGATCCATCAACATCGAGCGCTTGCTCGTGTTCTTGAGGTATCCAAAGATGTGATACACCTGCTGTAGATGTCCCACCCTTGGCATCGCCAAGAACGAAGATAGGAGGGAGACCTCGAGCAAGATGTCGACCCGTCCGATCTCGATCGCCCACCGCAGCACACCAATCAGCTCTTGGAATCGTTGTAGCCCATCTGCCTTGAGCTCTGCTGTAGTATCCTCAGCTGGATGATATCCAGATGTGAACGGTGTCTTGCATCCCGATGGTAGTCGCAGACCTTCTTCGGACAGCTTTGACTCCACGTTCTCGATAGCCGCCTTGCAGTACTTCTCTGATGAAATGCGCCAGCACATGGTGCCGTTCTCGTTCGCCTTCTTGTCGAGCGATGCTCCAAGGTACATATCAGGTGGCTCGACTTTGTCCCCTTTCAGCTTGAACACAGCTGAGATATTGGATATGACTTGCTTGGGTTGATGGCTGATTGCCATCACATCGTCGACGTAGCACAGCACGATTTCGTAGTATTCGAATCCGTCTGGCTTTGCTGCTGGTCGTAGCCATACGTCAGGATCTGCCTGCGACGATCTGAATCCGCTATCATGCAGAACGCCGGCCAGTTTGGCCCTGAATGCAGCTCCGGATGACTTCAACCCGTAAAGCGCCTTCTTCACAAGCATGATCTTTCCTTCTTCAGCTGCGAATTCTGGTCCTGCTCTTGTCCAGATTCTCTCGCGGCAATCTGCCGTGAGGTAGGCATTCTGAATGTCGCATGCCATGACATCCAGGTCGTTCATTGCCGCAATGGTCAATGCGATGCGAACCGAATCTCTGGATACGACGGAGGAGTATGTGATCGATGATGGCGTGGATGTCTTGTGTCCCCCGGCGACCAGTCGGGCCTTGCGTCTGAAATTCTCGCCGAGCTTCACATCGAATATCAGGTGGCACTTGATCTCCTGGTATCCGTTGGGTATGTCAGATTGATCCCCCTCGAACACCTCGAATGCCGGCCTGACGTTCTTCATCTCCTTCATGATCGAATCCCACCACAGGGTATTGCCGTTTTCACGGTCGACCTGCTTCGCTTCCTCCACCGACTTTGGCACGCGAACACCATACTTGTGAGTTCGAACCCAATACTTGGATTTGACCTTCGCGAGAATTCGCTTGCGCTTCTTCAACACGAAGGGAACCCACCAAGCAAATGCTGGCTCCATTGAAATGCGATTGTCCACTGCATACTCAGCCAGCTGTACTGGGTATGAGTCCTTGACATCCTTCAATGCATTCCACGTCGTGCTGCCGTCTTTCCACTGAATGAGAATATCCCACCCAATGGTTGTTTCACGGCGCCTCTTCACTCCATTCTTGGCAGTGATGAAGGCATTCTGCTGAGTGATGGCACTGGCATCCTTGCGATGATCGATGATCTCATCGATAAGCACGTGCCGGTTGCCTTCTTCGTCAATCTGTGCGAATAAATTCTCCGCAATGACGTTTGCTGCCATGGATTGCCGGTGTCCGTCGCTGAACTCAACTTCGTACAACCGCGTATCCATGATTGGGTTGGTGGCCGCGGTCCCAATGGGTTTGCCGTCCTTGTCGCGAAGCCGCTTTGTGACGCGAGCGAATTCCGGATACTCTCCCCCGCGATCGATAGATAGCTCCATGTTGAGGTATCCATCGAACGTATCAGGGTCGAAAGCGTCATCGGCCTCCGCGACGTCCCCGTTGCTGAACGTGCGGGAGAACTCGGCCGCAAAGTCGGGATCGTCGTCATTCAGCTCGGCCCATGCGGAAAGCTGCGGCCTCCCTCCCGTGACCGCCAGCCGCTCCTCTTTGAAACGCCGAGCTATTGCAGCATCATATGCCACGAATTTCTCCTTGTGGGCATCGACACCCATCTCAACAGTGGTCACCCGCTGCACCGTAGTGCGCGCCATGGGAATGCCAGACGCTGGCAAAACCCAATATGACATCAACGATCCCGTCGTCCGTGCCACACCAAGGAATCGCCCCACCTGTATTTCACCCAGCCCCGCGTTCGGCTTGAACCACACTCGATCGTAGAATCCAAAATCGAGGTACTCCGAAATGTCCGGCGTCTCGCCAGTCAACCGCTCAATCGGTGTGCGTCCCTGTAAGCCTCCTGCATTGCTGGCTGTGCGCTGCATGATGGCAGCGAGGTGGGTCAACCCGTAGCTCCACAATCGTCTGGGACAGTTCGTCCTGAACATGACCCTGTACCACCGCCGTCTCAACTCCCGAATGACACCTTCCGCCGGGTTCTGGTTGTGCCGCTCAACTTCCGTGACATGCAACTGGATGTTGTACTTGCGACATCGTTTTCGGAATTGGCTGTGTGGTCCAACCTGCTCCGGCGCACCGTCTGCGATGAGTATATCCGGAGCCCCATAGTCACGGACGAAGGTGTCGAGGGCCTCATGTGCCTCCGACTTCCGGAACATGTGGTATGCCTCAACGAAGAATTGAGGAGATGCGAAGATCTGCGAGTACTTGTGCCCATGTAGATCCTCACATCGGGCATACATCGTATCCGTTGCCATAGTCCCCTGGATCCGCTTTGGGATGTACATGCGATCGGCACGGTAGCGCCGAGCCAACGGCATGACCGCCGATCGCACGAGGTTCCGAGTCGTAGCCCGAAGAGTAAGCCGTGCTTGCTCGAGGCTGAGGTGCCACCGATCGCTGAGCTCTTCGGCCGTCATCTTCGAGTGCCGGTCAGCCGACAGGAACGATCTCGGTACCTGGATCTCGTCCTCTGTGATGGGACCAGGGATATGGACATCGGGGTTGTCCGTCATCGCCGTTGACACCGCAGGCTTGCGGTCTATTGCCTTCTCATCCACACGCACACTCCGAATCAGCCGTTGGTTGAAATGGCAATTGATCGATCCATAATGGCTATCCATGTCAGCGTGGTGGGTGGATGAGCGAACTGCATGCGTGTTTCGGACCTCGATCTCTTCCTGTTCGTGGTATGGGATGATTGGGAACCGGACGTGTTCTGGATTCCAAGGTGTCGGGCTGGACAGTACGATGTGTGGTAGCTGGCTCAGATCTGCGGATGATGGCCTCCATGTGTCGAGGTATATGGTGGTACCCTCTGATTGCAGACACGCCGCAAAACCCTGCTCGTCATGTCGTATGACCATGGGCTTCCCAGCGTATGGGTTGTCCTGTACGTCAACTCCATGGTGCCGCAGTTGGTTTGGATTGACCAACGAGTGGTCGAGGCTTGGCATTGACAATGCCTCGTTGAACACGAGTATGTACCGCCGGCCTGCTGCGGATGTGTATCCAGTTGCGGCTGTCACTATGGGCACATCTTTGACTGGATCATAGCTGTCAGTGTATGGTGACACGTCACAGCACCTGTCAGTATAATGTAGCACCACGCACTGTCGGCCGGCAACAATGGTGTCGGCATGAGAGTCCAGTTCAAGCCTGGACTGTACCTCATGGCCATCATGCGGATTGTTGGCATGTATGGTGCCAACACGTCGTGATCTTTGGGACGTACGAAACACGGATATGCAACTGGTGTACTCGCAAGAGTGTCGTTGGGTATGTGAGTAACAGCGTCTTAGATTACGAATCCAGATACCGAACATCACCACTAACGTGCACTCTCGCCAACACCATCAGCTTCCGGTGTTCTGTCGCTTGGAGTCCCTTCCACCAAACGCTGTGCCAGCTTGGTCGTGTCGATCGGACGCTGGCTGCCCACGATCCATGGCGGGCTCGTCGTTGGCATCGTGATTGCGCTTCTGTTGCGCGGATGCGGATGACTTGAGTTGGCTCACTTGTCTCTTGAGTTGCTGGACCTGTCGCTGGAGGTTCTGCTTGCCCTTCCCTCCGCGTCCGTTGCGCTTCGTGCCCCTGGCCTTCAGGATCTCTTCGCGGTGTTGCTGCACCTCGGCGCTGAACCACTGCTTTGGACTGTACTTGCCGATGTACAGGGATCCATCAGCTGTGATGGCGCCCACGGCTGGTGGTGATCCTTGCGATGTGGTGCGGCCGTTGGAGGTTGTTTGAGCGACTTGTCGGTTGCCCCGCATGCTGGTTGAATGCTCAGGTATTTCCTTCGCAAACTCCAAGAGGACTGTCTTGTAATTGGTTGGGTTGCGGCTGTAGTCCAGCTTGAGTGTGGACTTGAGCATCTGCAATCCCGGTGCTTGGATTGTCTGGAAGATGGTGTCAACGATGTCTTGGTCATACATCGGTCGGTCGCAGTCGTCAAGTTCGTCCACTGCACGTTGCAGCTTGGCCGAGTACTGTTCGAAGGACAGGTGGCGCTCGTTGTTGTAGCGAATGGTGCGAAGGACTTGCTTGGCGGCTGTGACCCTGGCCTCGACGCTGGCTGGGTTGTCGTACCTTTCAGCCAGTGCCTTGAAGCAACGCCTGCCGTCGCGCGCCCTGATGAATGGCTTGATGTAGGTGTACGCGTCGGAATCCTCTGCGATGTTCTGGAGGATGATGCGGTGCACCGTTGCTGTGTCCAGGCGATAGGTTTCGCCGGTCAGCGGCGCCAGCGTGAGAGCGTTGTGTTCCCAGCTGAGATCGGGTTCGTCGGATGGTTCCGCCTGCTCTCTGATGACATAGCTGAGTGGGATGCCTTTGGCACCAATGATGGCCTCAAGGGTGCTCACAAGTTCATCCACCCAGCGTCGCCATTGCGCGCCTGACTTGAGCTGGACACAGAAGGTGTGCGTCAACAGCTTGTCGCCCTTCTTCGTCTGTGTGATGCGCCGGTCGTGCCGTGCCTTCGCTTCCAGTATCTCGGAAAAGAATTCCTGACGCGTGGTGTCATCGTCGAACTCAACCTCGAGATCCAACCGCACTTGGTCTTGCACCCAATACATGAGGGCGATGAGCAGGCGCCTCGTCGCTCTGGAGACATGGAAGGCGTCTTGACCTCTGCGAGAGTACTGGTTGCAAGCGGTGTCGATGGCTTCCGCTGTCTCATGTTGCAACCCTTCGAGTCCAACGTTCTGCGGCACGAAGTCGTCGCGAACGATGTTGCGGTGGGGAATCGAGTCAAACCCCAACCAGGTGAAGACCTGGGTCAGTGTGATCGCCATGCTGTGTGGTGGTCAGCCGGTACTGCCGCTGCTGGACACCCTCACTTGGATGATCAATCCGTAAGTCCGTTGAGCTCCCAAGTGACCTGACTTCTGCGAGCCGTCGCTCCTGCCGTCACTGGTTCCAAATCGCAGAGCGAAGCAACTGATAAACCGAATGATTCTGGCTTGCTTGCGTGCTCAGGACGCGAAATGAAGCACTCGCAGGCACACAGATGACAGTCTTCTATTGCTTATCTGCTGTTGGTGTATTGCTGATACACTCCTTGTTGTGAACCAGATTGTGACCGCATGCCATGAATCCAACAAAGACACATGCTCTGTTTGTTTGTTTTTCCCCTGTGTTGTTTCAGCCACAAACATTCCGCCTCGGTTGCTTGTGACTGTACGGTCACAGAATCTTTGACCAATACGAGCTACGCGACTCGTTTGACCCTAAAACTCGCTCTCTTTTTTTGTGGTCGTAAGTGGACTCCTCAGTCCACTTACGGTAACTGGATTGAGGAGTCCACTTACGAAGCCCAAAAATGCAAGGGGGTCGTAAGTGGACTGGTGAGTCCACTTACGAAAACGCCCACACAAAAAATTCCTTACGGATATCGTGAAGTCGCGAAGCGGGAATTTTGACCCAGGATCTGTACTACGACCATGGGCAGCCGACTCAAGGAACGAACATGTCGATCACATGCATGATGCGTCCATCATTGCCACTCAGTTTCACATTTGCGTTACACTGAGTTGATGTCTCTCTGGTGTTGATCGAAAATCACCAGCACATGGAAGTCAAAGGAGACACCGCACTACGCAGGCTGTGCCAACCATGGCAGGATCTGCACATGTTGCAGCCCAGTATTATCGTAGCCTCCTCAGGCTGTTCCTCTATATTGTTTGCTCAGAAAGAGCGACGAGTCAATGATAAACCAAACTCTAATTGCGGGGAAAGGCATGGAATCGAAGGGAAACTGATTGATTATGAGCACAAGGCACGAGCCATTTACCTCTGACGTGGTCTCTACTGTGCTGCGTACGATTCAGCTGCTGATGCCCTGTCTAACGCCCAATTAACTGAAATAACGCTCTCGTCTCCTTGTCTGCACGTGCAAAAGTGGTGAAGCGAGAATCGACGATTCCCATTTGTGGTGTTCTCGCGTTCGCAACAGCGATGTTGTGGGGGCGTGTGGTGTTCTGTTCCTTCTTCTCGTTGTTGTGTGCGCCAGTTCGTAGTCAGCAAAAGGAAGGATCCGCACTCTCCGGACAGCGCTGGTTCCCTCTCCCAAACCAGGGTGCGATCAAGAAGCAGACAAACAGAGAAACGAGGAGAGAAACGGGAGAACATTGAAACGAGGCAACCGCACACACCGCTCAACCCCATACTCCAACACATCAACAACACACATGTCATGGGTAGCTCGAACAGCACACTTCCTCGACAGTCAATCCAACGCCAATCGTTCAACGTCCAACGTCAATCGTCCAGCAACCATCGACCATCCTCTCGAAATGGAGAATGTTACGAACAAACAACTCCTTTTTGCTGCCAGGATAGGTGACTTGTCGGTGTTGAAGGAATGGAAGAAGCAGAACAAGACACAGAATGAAGGAGTTGATGTCAACAAGGTTACAGACTGGAATGGTTGGACTCCCCTTCATTTGGCATGCCGCAATGGCCACCTGGAGTGTGTGAAGTACCTCATCAAATCATGTGAGGCGAACATCAACTGCAAAGATGACAATGGTTACACTCCCCTTCATGAGGCATGCGTCAGCGGCCACCTGGAGTGTGTGAAGTACCTCATCGAATCATGTGAGGCGAACGTCAACTGCCAAAACAGGGATGGTCTCACTCCCCTTCATTTCGCATGCCGCCAAGGCAAGCTGGAGTGTGTGAAGTACCTCATCGAATCATGTGAGGCGAACATCAACTGCAAAGACAACCGTGGTTGGACTCCCCTTCATGAGGCATGCCGCACCGGCAAACTGGAGTGTGTGAAGTACCTCATCGAATCATGTGGGGCCGACATCAACTGCCAAGACATCATCAATGGTTGGACTCCCCTCCATGAGGCATGCCGCAAGGGCCAACTGGAGTGTATGGAGTCCCTCATCAGAGGACTTTCGCCTTCAGCTCACACACAACTGCAACAACTGCAGCAGCGCTTACAACAAAACGAACAAGGAAATGAACAACCACAAGAACAGTTGGGACAGCAGTTGAAGCGAAAGGAGCAAGAGAATGAACACAAACACAGCAGCAACAAGAGGACCAACATCAACATTGGAGAAGATCGGCCATATCCTTCCAAACCGAGGACAGGACAGACACCATCTTCTTGTGTGGACAAGGCGACCAACAGCAACTAACCAAGGCAAACGCCCAAGCCCTCATCATCACACTCCCATCCATTGAGACACTGATCGAGAAAGGAACCCAACTTCACCGCGCGAATGATGACGCTCACGATGGAACTGAACCCATCCAAACAACCATCCCTCTTCCCAATCTTCAACCAAAACACATCCGATATGTCCTCCAATGTATCTACACAGCCAAGATATCTTTCAATGACAGCGTTCGTGACAACGCTGCTGCTCACACCGGCACTCATGTTGGCGCTCACACCAACGCTCACCACGATGCAGATGCCTCTCACCAGCCAACTTCCATCCTCACTGGACAGGACGATCGGCAACAGCTGATCCTTGTGGCCAACGAGTTCGGCTTCTGGCTACTCAAGCTTGTTCTGGAAATGGAGTTGGCCCACAAGCATCTCACAGAGGACACCACGATAGATATGTTGATATTCGCTGATCAACACAACTGCGTGGTGTCGAACGATACAGCAATGAGAGTGGCAGCTGAAAGTGAGAAAGATATGTCCACTCATCTAGATTTAAGCAAACTGATTCTGCAACCCCCAACTGATGATAAGTATTTTTGTCCTCCGCGGTGGGAGAACGGAGAGTGATGGTATTGATGAGTACAGTCGTATGTTCATGGTGGAGCTGTACAAGGTTGTAGATGAGGATGAGGGCACAGTACTATATCTGCTCGTGCAATAGAACGCTGTGATAAAGGCACCAGATGTTTGAAGAGATTGAAGGGCTGGATACTGCTTCCACGCTACCTCCTCCTTGTCTATGACTTGTCCGGTCCGCTCTCTACAGTACATACGCACACAGGGATGTTGCCGATGTCATTCACGAGCAGGTTGGACGTCCGTGGTTCCATCCATGCCCCGCCATGAGCATCGTTGTTGGTTCGTTGCGCAGACAATGGACACATGGCAGCACCATTTTCACAAGCCGTGCGGTCGTCGCGGTGCGGTCGTCACCGTGCCGCCGGATTCGCACACAGAGCACTCTACTCCAAGTCACACTGCCAAGCAGATCCAAAGCGACAGTGCCGGTGCCAGCCGATCCAAGTTTCTGGAAGAGGCAATCTACGAAGAGCACATGGCGAACAAGGCAGAGGGAAATGATGAGAAGCCGCGAGGAGCATGGTTGCTGCGCGGTTCTATCGACCGTCCCGTATCACGCTATCGTTCTCATCTTTCCCGGAGTTGCACTTCCGCCATTACGCCAAAACTGCAGTCAAGCCCCTTGCCAAGCCCCAGGAGGAGCGATCACTCGTTGTTGAAGCAACAAATTCCGGGGCCACCATCCATTCCAATCTTCGAAGCGATCAGTGCCAGTGTGGCGGAAAGACAGGAACCGACGAGCCAGCCCAGTCCAAGCATCCAGAGAGCTTGACGAGCAAAAGAAGAAACCAACGAATCAACCAACGAACCAACCAGCAACCCCATGCAGAGTGTGAGTGCCGTATTGCGGATCATGGTTGACACAGAGTTTCCGTATGGTAGAAGAAGCACATGGTCAGCGATCCATGGCCCATGCGCACCGTATCCCCACATGTCCTCCTTTGTGGTGTTCCCAACTTCATTTGTGAGGCGGATGTTCCTGTCAATCACCTCGGTTGAGCATCGATGCTCTGCAAGTCGTGAGCCAAGACGATGGCGCTCATGCCTCAGGATAGAATGCACATGGTATGATATGTTGGTGGTCTGTGAGGCAGAAACAGTGGAGATGGCACGGTATCGCTTCGCCTGTTGATTGCTGAACGTGTCAGCCCATCCCAACACGCAATGTGATGTTGATTTGGTGTTGAGGACTCTTGTTGCCCACGCAGATGGTGATGCTTGCAATGCAGTGGGATGGCAACCAGCCAAGTCCAAATGAGATGGGTCGCAAGCAACAGAGGCAGTCACATCGGTGGCTTCATTGGTGGCTTCATCTTTGTTCGAGGCATTGGTTCACACCTCAAGTTGGTGTGTCGAGATGTACATGTGAGTATATGTCGAGATGTACGAGTATATGTGCATCGTTCACCCGCTATTCTCTCATACACACTTGGACGGTATAACTACATTCGTGTCGATAGTATACTGTGATTCGTCAGAATTACAGGGGAAATGGAACACACGAAAAGGGGCAAGATTTCTGGAGGAAATTTGCAAATGACGATTTCTGAGAGAATTGGAAGATCGTCCGTCCATCCATCAATGGTACCAAGAGAATCTCGAGGTACTTCCCAACTAAACCTCAGATGACGATATTATCTGACAGGCTGCTGCATCACCAATGGAACGTGACATCTGGAGAGCAGAAGGACGCCTACTGACGTCGACAGGATGTCATCATGTCACCACGTCGACATCTGTCTCCAAGTCAGAGCAGAAGGTGAAGATCCGATGACCGAAGGGCATCAGCATCATAGATACGAAAGGTGAACTTCAAATGGCGAGTACTCATGGAGTAGGAGCCAGTACTGAATGAACGGAGTGTCGAATACGGAGTACGTATCGAACACGGAGTATCGTGTGCGACGAGCACGCGATGTTGAGAGAGAGAGAATACAGAAGAGCAGCGAGAGAGCATCTCGCGTACCGACTCATAGTCGGAGACTGAATCTACGAAACAGATTGAAGCGCCGAGAGCATCGGGCAAGAGAACGAGCGTACACCGAGAGCATCAGAGTAGCCAAGTAATGAAATAGCAAACGAACGACTATCAACCAACACCATCTTCCACGATCGTAGGTTACCGTGCGCGGAACTTGCCAACACGTTTATAAACGATAGATCAGGGCGAGCCCGCGAATCGTATCGTGCGAGGAAGACGAACATCATTCAAGAGTAGCAGACTGAATGAGCGAGGAAGAGGAATTGAGAGACATCCCTCTGTCCAACCCGACTATCAAGCAAGAAGAAGGTGCGAGTGAGACTCCACCACGAGAAGAGAAGGAAGTAACCGCGGCTACTGTCCTATCAGGCGCAGACGCAAGCGCGATCGACGAGACCGAAGAGGAACGGTCTGCAAGGCTACACCGCGAGAAGGAGAGCATCCTCAAGGCGTACAAGCAAGAGGAGACTGGTGTGACGAAGAGCATTCGCACAGCCAAACGAAGTGGTAAAAGTGAGACACCACCAGGAGGAGAATTTGTGACGAAAACAATCTCCGCGCAACAACAGGCGAAAATCGAAAAAGTGACAACACAGAAACAGACGGAAATCAAGGGCGCGAGCGCACCAACAACGAAACAACGAATCAACATGGCGACATCAGCCAACGTGAACAAGCGACGCATCAAGGCGCCGATGTTCAGCGGTGAACAGGAAGACTACAGCGCATGGGAGTCCCAAGCGAAGGCATACGCTCGTGCACAGAAGACGAGAGACGTGATGTTGGGCAAGACCAAGGTGCCAACAGTGAGCGAGATCGCGGCAGCCGCCGATGAAGCCAAGGAAGCGATGGAAGAGATCTACGAGCTGGGATGCGACTGCTTCAGCGATCTGATCCTCATGATGGATGCAGAGAAAGGAAAAGGCAAGCAAGCCATCCAGTACATCAACCAGTGCATCTCCGACGACTACCCCGAAGGAGACGCACACGCAGCGTGGAACGTTCTCGCGGAGAAGTTCCGACCATCCGACGCGGTGACGAAGATCAAACTCAAGCGCCAATTCAACAACGAAAAGATGAAGAGAGACACGGACCCCGACATCTACATCACGCAACTCGAGAGTCTACGATCGCGTCTCCACGATGTCAAGTACGAGATCACGGACGAGGAAATGATCATGCAAATCCTCAGCACGGTGAGCAACGAGTACAGAACACACATCGTGAACTTCCAACATCAACTCACGTTCAATCCAGAACTGGTTACCATCAACACGATCAGAGGAGTACTCCGTACTGCATACGCCACCCACAGAGGAGGCAAGGCATACGTCGACGACTTCCAAGACAATAACACGAAGAGCAACGACACCGGCTTCACAAGCACCGGTAACTTCAAGGGTACTTGCCACAACTGTGGCGTGTATGGCCATAGATCCGCCGATTGTCCAGAACGCAAGAAATCGAACAACAAGAAAAACAACAACAACAAAATGAACGGAAAGCGTAACAAGGGAAGCGGCTTCAAGGGCAAGTGCAACTACTGCGGCATCTTCGGACATCGCGAGGCGGAGTGCCGAAAGAAGAAGTTCAACGAAAGCAAAAAGAACAACGAACAAGCCAACGCGGCTACGGAAGGACACGACAAGAGCGGGCACGAGATGGTACTCTCTGCGAAGGACATGCCGCTCTGCATGTTGGTGTCCGACGACTACATCGAAGACTCCTTCTTCGATAACTTCGAGTGCGTCGGAAGTGACGACGAAGTACAGGACGATGAGATCGTCCCGGAGTGGCTCAACGAGGAGCCAATCATCCACGAGGTGGATCCAAGACGCGAGGTGAGCTACGAATGCTGCTTCAACGCGCACGACCTGATCGGTTCATACGGCGACGAAGCTGAGATGGACGACGAGGCCAACGATAGCGACATCGAAGAGGCCATGAGTGACGACGACGACGACGCCGACGAGGACGGCGCAGATGAAGACGACGAGGCAAGCCGCGATGAAATGCCTCCTCCTCAAATTGGGAGATACGAGAGAACGGGAACCTTCATCAATCAAGGCCAAGGCGGAACGAACCGCGCAGCGGCGCCACCTCCTCCAGCGGCAGGGAACAACAGATCGGGCATCTTCGATGAGGATGACAGCGACGAATCCGAGGACGGCAATCATCCAGACGACAACTTCAATCCAAACGAGCGTGTCGTCTATCCAGCGAATATCGACTTCCCGGATATCGAGGATCCCAACAGTGTCGACTATCTACTCCGTCACACTGTCACACCAGACGCAACAGCAACGGCATTAACAATCCAAAAGCAGCTCATCTTTGACGCTGTAATGGAAGCAGGGATGCGACTGTTCCCAGAAATCACACGAGGAGTACTCATGCCGATATGGGTGAACATGATGGGATCCATCCTATCCGAGCACTTCGAATCAATTGAAGAGATCCTTGCCAATGCGATCGTCATCAACCACATACTGGAAGCCAACAACTCGGAAACGATCCCAGAAACAGATCTGCACTACATCCTTGCAGGATGTATGCGTGTACTCTTGCGAGAGCGACCACGCGTCCACCCATACGATCCAGCTACAAGATCACACCGAAGCAACACGACTCCATCGGACTACGCGCAGCTATCCGATGAGACCGACGACGAACATCACGAGAATCCATGGAACGAATATGGAGTCCACATCGACGAAGAGGACGAAGACAACGTCATGACCGATACAGCTGCAGCAGCCGTGGAGCAGCTCCACAAGCTGAGCACCAAGCACAAGGACAAGGTCAACAAGGACACCTGGCTCGCCGACAGTGGAGCTTCGTGTCACATCGTCAATTCAGACGCCGCTCTCTTCAACGTGCGGCACATCAAGTCATTCGTCCAAGTGGGAGACAGCACGAAGCTGGACTCTCCCAAAATGGGATCCATTCGCTTGAAGGTCAAGCAACGAGACAACACTGGCCACGTCATCCGGCTTGATGATGTGAAGTACACACCGAAAATGGCGGTGAACCTTTTCTCCACGAACAAGGCTCTGTACAACGGTTACCAGCTTGGTAGCAACGGCATTCTGATGGACATCATCAACGGATCCGGAACGAAGATCGTATTCGACCGAGTCTTCCCCACGGCCAACGGATTCATCACGGGAGTGCAGATGCATCCCATCATGCCAACGAACGACGACAAGGCTTGCACAGCCATCGTCAAGAATCCATCCAAGGAGATCAGCGCGGTGAACCTGCACCGAATGCTCGGGCACGCGCCGCTCGAGACCATGAAGCGGACAGCCGCTCAATACGGATGGAAAATCATCGGCGAGATGCCGGTGTGTCGCGACTGCGCGGTCGCGAACGCAAGAGTGAAGAATCTTCCGAAGGCAACCATTCCGAGAGCGACTCGCCGCGGCGAACGGCTCTTCATTGACATTAGTTACACTAAACACATAAGCTTCGGAGATAAACGCTACTGGACCCTGATCGTGGACGACTGCACGGATCACTGCTGGAGTTTCTTTCTCAAGAACAAAAGTGATCAACCAGGATACATCAAACGATTCGTCCAGACGATCAAGTCACAGACTGGTGACCAACAGATCATCTTCCGAGGTGACAACAGCGGAGAGAACAAATCCACGCAGGATATTCTCATCGATGCAGGACTCAATGTGAAATTCGAATTCACGGCATCGAACACGCCGCAACAGAACGGCAGAGTAGAACGCAAGTTCGCGTACCTCTACACCAAGATCCGCTCCATGCTCAACGGAGCACAGCTCGACGAAGAGTATAGGCATGGCCTGTGGGCAGCAGCTGCTAGCACTGCCACCGCCATCGCCAACATCACCGTAGCGAAGAATCAAAAGGAGTCACCACATCGACAATTCTTCGGCAATGATCCACCGTACGCGGATGCACTCCGCACTTTCGGAGAAGTGGGTGTTGTGAAGACCACCTACGGCGGGATCACCGCTAAACTCAAGAATAGAGGAGAAGAGATGGTGTTCATCGGATATGCACACCAACACGCATCAGGGGTCTACAACATGTACAGACCATCGACCAAGTCACTCGTCTGCTCACGCGACATCAAGTGGCTCAATCAATCATACGGACAGTTCCGTGGCTGGGCACCAGCACCGAACATATCCAATGAAACAGGAACGACGGACGCAGACGGCTTCACGACCATCGGACGGAAGGGAGCAATGCCAAGGACGGCAACGCGTCAAACATCTGAAGCGAAGAGAGTATCTTTCGCTGACAGCAACAGATACTATATCCTATCGGACAGTGACGATGAGGACAATGAGGACGATGGAGTAGTAACTCAACTAATCCATAACGACGAGGAAGATCGGAGCGAATCCAATCATGAGGATGACGAGATCACACCATCCGGCGATGAAGCCGACAATGACACAGGCGTCACTCCTCCGAACACACCAGCGAGGTCTACACATGGTACACCATCCAGACCTCCGCCGAGTAAACCAAGCAAACGTGACATAGACAGAAAGGAGAGGATCCGACGTCACGAAGCACGAGGCAGGAAGGGAGAAGCTAATCCCAAGCCGAGTACAGGGAAGAGCATTCCCAGAGCTCTGCGTGAGCTCGCAGACTACAACGAACGAGGTCGAAAGGAAGAAGGATATGAAAGCGATTCATCATCCAACCAAGACAGCGATGAACTCAGCGACGAGGAGAACGACGACTCCAACAACGAAACTACAGATGACGAAGAAATTGCAGATGAAGGAGAGATTGAGATCACTCATCATAGCACAACAGGACTGTACGGAATGAATGCAATCATTACCGAATCACCAGCGATCGACATCGGACTGTCGATGCAGGACGAGAACAAAGAACCAGAGAAGCACATCGAACCTACAACATTCGATGGAGCCTTCAATCACCCAGACCCTATCCATCGAAAGGGATATCGAGCAGCCATCAAGAAGGAGTTCGACTCCATGGACACACGTAAAGTGTACAGCAAGATCAAACGAGACACCATTCCACGCGGCCGCAGATGCTGCAAATGCAAATGGGTCTTCAAGCTGAAGCGTGACGGCACACATCGAGCGCGGCTCGTTGCATGTGGCTATTCACAAGTCGCAGGAGTGGACTTCCAAGAGCACTACTCACCCGTCATTCACGACGTGACCTATCGAGTCATGATGGTGATCATGCTGATCAAGAAGATGGACTGCGCACTCGTCGATGTCGTAACGGCATTCCTACACGGAGACCTCGACGAGGAGATCTACATGAACTGTCCCAACGGGATGGATCATCAACCAGACGAAGCCCTGACCCTACACAAGCCAATCTACGGACTTGTGCAGAGCGCCAGGCAATGGTTCAAGATGTTGGTATCGACCCTCAAGAATATCAACTTCGAACAGAGCGCAGCAGACCCGTGCCTGTTCTACAGGAAGACGAACGAAGGAAGCATGATCGTGGCCATCTACGTGGACGATTGCTTCTGTTGCGGAGACTCCAAGGCACTGGAGACATTCCTGAAGGACATCCAAGGCAGCAAGTTCAAGGTGACAATCGAGCGTGGACTCGGAGACTACCTCAGCTGCAACATCGAACTGAACCATGACAAGACTAGAGCGACATTGCGTCAACCACATCTCATCCGACATCTCATCGAAGAATTCGGAACCAAGGTTGAGAAGATGCAGCGCTATGGGACACCGGGAACCCCGGGTCAAATCATCGTACGACCATCCGAAGATAACGGACTGCAGAAGGTCGGAGCGGAAGAACATGCCGAGTACCGCCGAGGCGTCGGCATGCTACTCTTCCTCATCAAGCACTCGCGACCAGATATCGCGAACCCTGTGAGGGAACTCTCCAAGGTATTGATCGGGCCCACCAAGGCCGCAATGAAGGAGATGTATCGGATCATCAAATATGTGATCGATACAAAGGACTATGGATTGAAGATCCATCCAGCGCGTCCAGACGACGACGGCTGGGACATGGAGCTCTTCTGCGATAGCGAATATGCAGGAGACAAGAACACGAGAATCAGCGTAGGGGGATTCATCCTATACCTGTGCAAGGTGCCAATCCTTTGGCGATCCAAGGCACAGAAGGCCGTCACACTCAGCTCATCCGAAGCAGAATACGTTGCCCTTTCCGAAGCGGCAAAGGAGATCTTCTTCGTCGTGCAGCTACTCGAAAGTGTGGGCGTCCCAGTGAAGACGCCAATCAAGGTCCGTGTGGACAACATCGGAGCGATCTTCATCGCCAAGAACCCATCAACATCCCAACGATCGCGGCACATCGACGTGCGCCATCACTACGTGAGGAACATGGTAATCAACAAAACCATCGAAATCATTTTCGTCAAATCCGAGCAAAACACAAGCGACGGATTCACCAAGAACATCAAGGCCGACTTACAACGTGAACATGAGAAGTCATACCTTGACACATCGAGAACATTCGAATGACCGAATGCACATAGGAAGGGTGTCGAGATGTACATGTGAGTATATGTCGAGATGTACGAGTATATGTGCATCGTTCACCCGCTATTCTCTCATACACACTTGGACGGTATAACTACATTCGTGTCGATAGTATACTGTGATTCGTCAGAATTACAGGGGAAATGGAACACACGAAAAGGGGCAAGATTTCTGGAGGAAATTTGCAAATGACGATTTCTGAGAGAATTGGAAGATCGTCCGTCCATCCATCAATGGTACCAAGAGAATCTCGAGGTACTTCCCAACTAAACCTCAGATGACGATATTATCTGACAGGCTGCTGCATCACCAATGGAACGTGACATCTGGAGAGCAGAAGGACGCCTACTGACGTCGACAGGATGTCATCATGTCACCACGTCGACATCTGTCTCCAAGTCAGAGCAGAAGGTGAAGATCCGATGACCGAAGGGCATCAGCATCATGGATACGAAAGGTGAACTTCAAATGGCGAGTACTCATGGAGTAGGAGCCAGTACTGAATGAACGGAGTGTCGAATACGGAGTACGTATCGAACACGGAGTATCGTGTGCGACGAGCACGCGATGTTGAGAGAGAGAGAATACAGAAGAGCAGCGAGAGAGCATCTCGCGTACCGACTCATAGTCGGAGACTGAATCTACGAAACAGATTGAAGCGCCGAGAGCATCGGGCAAGAGAACGAGCGTACACCGAGAGCATCGGAGTAGCCAAGTAATGAAATAGCAAACGAACGACTATCAACCAACACCATCTTCCACGATCGTAGGTTACCGTGCGCGGAACTTGCCAACATTGGTGCTTGCGATGGCAGGCGGATGAGGGTCAACGGTATTGCAGATGCCACGATGACGCAAGCAAGCAAGGGTCATGGTGCACATGGTGGTGGTGATGACAGCTCTCTCTCTCTCCTTCTGTCTCTCTGTCTCCGGAGCCTTTCGCGTTGTTTGCTTCAAATTGATGTGGTGTTGATTGTGACTGATGTCGAGTTGTTGGAGGCAGGCTCAAGGCCACAAGACCGTCCAGGAACACCCAACATTTTGTCCGATTTTCACTTTTCTATCTCGTGACTTACTTTAACGGGACTCCATACACGGTGTTGAGACAGAAAAGTGAATCAGCCGAAATCCCAAAAAGCAGACTTAGGGTTACGCTATTTTGCTTCCATTGTAGTTGGTTCAGTCTCAACAAGAGAGACCGGACAAAACCGGAGAAACTAGGTCAGACCGGACAGACCGGACAAAATGACCGGACAAACCGGACAGACCGGACAAAACAACCGGACAGACCGGACAAAACAACCGGACAGACCGGACAGACCGGACAGAACGACCGGACAAACCGGACAAAATGACCGGACAGACCGGACAAAACGGCCGGACAGAATGGATAGACCGGACAAAATTAACGATCCTAACGGACAATGTTAACGGACAGTGTACCCAAACCAGCACTGAAGGTCGGCACGGCGCCGCGCGATGGATCAAATGGGAGCAACATTGCGAGTGTCTGGGTTGAGTGTGGAGGACTACCTCCGGCCAGTATTTTTGGTTGATGCGATTTGTATGTGGAAAGTAGATAGCAAAAGCTGTGAAGAGTGATGCTGGTTCTTAATGTTTCGTACTCCATTCTGAGACACTCTGCTCAAGTTCAATACACTCTACTCAATTGAGGGTTGCTGTGCTTGGTTTCAAGATAGAAAATAAGCTTGATTTGTCGCACTTCCTGGTAGATGTGTTCTTTGAATTTGCGTTTTCCAAATTGCACATATATACTGGTCAGGTTTGCTGCAACTCTGATGGTGTTACCTCCGTTTGTTCAACTTCTTGGGTGTCTTGTTGGAGGAGCATACTTGCAGTGGACATGTTGAGCACCAAGCCTCCACAAGAATTCATTGCTTCTCTTGGGTGTATGCATCTATCATGTTCCAATGAGGCCAATTTCACCATGGGGTGCAACTCTTTCTTGCCCAACTGTTTCCAATGATCGCGAAGGTGAGCTTCAAACTGGCTGACCACAACATCAACACATTCAGCCATGTGGGAGCAGCATGTGTCCCACACTTCTGCGGCAGATAACTCTTCTTCAGTCATTGGCAAGACACCATCTAGCAAGTCCTGTAGAATGATGAATTTTGCTTTGCTAGCCTTTCACTTGATACAACCCTCTCTTCTTGACACAGTGGGGATGTTTGGAGTATGCTTTGGTGTTTGTGCTATGTCTTGACCACTCCTTTCTTGTTGATTCTGTGGAACAATGATGATTTCACTCAGTATTTGGCTTCTGTGCGATTCTTCGAGCTTGGCATGATGCCTGGCTGTCTGAGTTCCTGAGAGATGAAACAAGAGAGCTTGCCCCAAACATTCGAGAAGAACGAACGAACTGTTGCGAAAATTCAAGCTTGTCCATCCACGGATGCAGGAGCAGCAAGAAGCATTCTCCGATTGGACTGCTTGATGTATTGTGCCAAGAATAGACAAAGAACAGACCGAGTTGCCAAGTACCTGCAGCAAACATAGAACACAATGACAAGACAGTGATACAACCAAAGTGAGGACAACAGAATGCAGAGAGAGGAAGCTCACAAATCAAACTTCATTCGTTCTTGCTCTTTGCTTGTCATGATGACAGTGCCTGCCTTGAGGTAAGCAGCCACAGGAACAGCATCATCAATGTCTTGGACTTCTCTCACTATGGTGATCCACAACCATGATCCACCTATCCCACACGTGCTGCAGAATTCCACAACACTTTGGCTATGACAGGACTTGCACTCCACATACTCTGATGTCTTCCTTGCATTGGATGACAATGATTGGAATCCTGTGGAAACTGCCCTCGAGAATGAATATTTCTGGCACAGACTTTCTATGTTGAAACTTCTTTTGTCTTGACTCAACACTTGCACATTGCAACAGCATCAATCTCACAACCAAGAACACAGCGATGATGTTGACAAATCCTCAAGTAGGGAAGATCAACCATAATGCACCAAACATATTGGCAATTTCACACCTAATGGAGAAAATACCAATGACAACAAAGCCAGCAGCATTGCCACCACATCACATCAACAGAAGCCACACATACCCTCTGTACAAATGCTCATTGCTTAACCATTGGGTGTCCTGGAATGAGGTTTTATTGCTGAACTGGTCTGTTGGCAAGTTCCGCGCACGGTAACCTACGATCGTGGAAGATGGTGTTGGTTGATAGTCGTTCGTTTGCTATTTCATTACTTGGCTACTCCGATGCTCTCGGTGTACGCTCGTTCTCTTGCCCGATGCTCTCGGCGCTTCAATCTGTTTCGTAGATTCAGTCTCCGACTATGAGTCGGTACGCGAGATGCTCTCTCGCTGCTCTTCTGTATTCTCTCTCTCTCAACATCGCGTGCTCGTCGCACACGATACTCCGTGTTCGATACGTACTCCGTATTCGACACTCCGTTCATTCAGTACTGGCTCCTACTCCATGAGTACTCGCCATTTGAAGTTCACCTTTCGTATCCATGATGCTGATGCCCTTCGGTCATCGGATCTTCACCTTCTGCTCTGACTTGGAGACAGATGTCGACGTGGTGACATGATGACATCCTGTCGACGTCAGTAGGCGTCCTTCTGCTCTCCAGATGTCACGTTCCATTGGTGATGCAGCAGCCTGTCAGATAATATCGTCATCTGAGGTTTAGTTGGGAAGTACCTCGAGATTCTCTTGGTACCATTGATGGATGGACGGACGATCTTCCAATTCTCTCAGAAATCGTCATTTGCAAATTTCCTCCAGAAATCTTGCCCCTTTTCGTGTGTTCCATTTCCCCTGTAATTCTGACGAATCACAGTATACTATCGACACGAATGTAGTTATACCGTCCAAGTGTGTATGAGAGAATAGCGGGTGAACGATGCACATATACTCGTACATCTCGACATATACTCACATGTACATCTCGACACCCTTCCTATGTGCATTCGGTCATTCGAATGTTCTCGATGTGTCAAGGTATGACTTCTCATGTTCACGTTGTAAGTCGGCCTTGATGTTCTTGGTGAATCCGTCTGTTGGCAAGTTCCGCGCACGGTAACCTACGATCGTGGAAGATGGTGTTGGTTGATAGTCGTTCGTTTGCTATTTCATTACTTGGCTACTCCGATGCTCTCGGTGTACGCTCGTTCTCTTGCCCGATGCTCTCGGCGCTTCAATCTGTTTCGTAGATTCAGTCTCCGACTATGAGTCGGTACGCGAGATGCTCTCTCGCTGCTCTTCTGTATTCTCTCTCTCTCTCAACATCGCGTGCTCGTCGCACACGATACTCCGTGTTCGATACGTACTCCGTATTCGACACTCCGTTCATTCAGTACTGGCTCCTACTCCATGAGTACTCGCCATTTGAAGTTCACCTTTCGTATCCATGATGCTGATGCCCTTCGGTCATCGGATCTTCACCTTCTGCTCTGACTTGGAGACAGATGTCGACGTGGTGACATGATGACATCCTGTCGACGTCAGTAGGCGTCCTTCTGCTCTCCAGATGTCACGTTCCATTGGTGATGCAGCAGCCTGTCAGATAATATCGTCATCTGAGGTTTAGTTGGGAAGTACCTCGAGATTCTCTTGGTACCATTGATGGATGGACGGACGATCTTCCAATTCTCTCAGAAATCGTCATTTGCAAATTTCCTCCAGAAATCTTGCCCCTTTTCGTGTGTTCCATTTCCCCTGTAATTCTGACGAATCACAGTATACTATCGACACGAATGTAGTTATACCGTCCAAGTGTGTATGAGAGAATAGCGGGTGAACGATGCACATATACTCGTACATCTCGACATATACTCACATGTACATCTCGACACCCTTCCTATGTGCATTCGGTCATTCGAATGTTCTCGATGTGTCAAGGTATGACTTCTCATGTTCACGTTGTAAGTCGGCCTTGATGTTCTTGGTGAATCCGTCGCTTGTGTTTTGCTCGGATTTGACGAAAATGATTTCGATGGTTTTGTTGATTACCATGTTCCTCACGTAGTGATGGCGCACGTCGATGTGCCGCGATCGTTGGGATGTTGATGGGTTCTTGGCGATGAAGATCGCTCCGATGTTGTCCACACGGACCTTGATTGGCGTCTTCACTGGGACGCCCACACTTTCGAGTAGCTGCACGACGAAGAAGATCTCCTTTGCCGCTTCGGAAAGGGCAACGTATTCTGCTTCGGATGAGCTGAGTGTGACGGCCTTCTGTGCCTTGGATCGCCAAAGGATTGGCACCTTGCACAGGTATAGGATGAATCCCCCTACGCTGATTCTCGTGTTCTTGTCTCCTGCATATTCGCTATCGCAGAAGAGCTCCATGTCCCAGCCGTCGTCGTCTGGACGCGCTGGATGGATCTTCAATCCATAGTCCTTTGTATCGATCACATATTTGATGATCCGATACATCTCCTTCATTGCGGCCTTGGTGGGCCCGATCAATACCTTGGAGAGTTCCCTCACAGGGTTCGCGATATCTGGTCGCGAGTGCTTGATGAGGAAGAGTAGCATGCCGACGCCTCGGCGGTACTCGGCATGTTCTTCCGCTCCGACCTTCTGCAGTCCGTTATCTTCGGATGGTCGTACGATGATTTGACCCGGGGTTCCCGGTGTCCCATAGCGCTGCATCTTCTCAACCTTGGTTCCGAATTCTTCGATGAGATGTCGGATGAGATGTGGTTGACGCAATGTCGCTCTAGTCTTGTCATGGTTCAGTTCGATGTTGCAGCTGAGGTAGTCTCCGAGTCCACGCTCGATTGTCACCTTGAACTTGCTGCCTTGGATGTCCTTCAGGAATGTCTCCAGTGCCTTGGAGTCTCCGCAACAGAAGCAATCGTCCACGTAGATGGCCACGATCATGCTTCCTTCGTTCGTCTTCCTGTAGAACAGGCACGGGTCTGCTGCGCTCTGTTCGAAGTTGATATTCTTGAGGGTCGATACCAACATCTTGAACCATTGCCTGGCGCTCTGCACAAGTCCGTAGATTGGCTTGTGTAGGGTCAGGGCTTCGTCTGGTTGATGATCCATCCCGTTGGGACAGTTCATGTAGATCTCCTCGTCGAGGTCTCCGTGTAGGAATGCCGTTACGACATCGACGAGTGCGCAGTCCATCTTCTTGATCAGCATGATCACCATCATGACTCGATAGGTCACGTCGTGAATGACGGGTGAGTAGTGCTCTTGGAAGTCCACTCCTGCGACTTGTGAATAGCCACATGCAACGAGCCGCGCTCGATGTGTGCCGTCACGCTTCAGCTTGAAGACCCATTTGCATTTGCAGCATCTGCGGCCGCGTGGAATGGTGTCTCGTTTGATCTTGCTGTACACTTTACGTGTGTCCATGGAGTCGAACTCCTTCTTGATGGCTGCTCGATATCCCTTTCGATGGATAGGGTCTGGGTGATTGAAGGCTCCATCGAATGTTGTAGGTTCGATGTGCTTCTCTGGTTCTTTGTTCTCGTCCTGCATCGACAGTCCGATGTCGATCGCTGGTGATTCGGTAATGATTGCATTCATTCCGTACAGTCCTGTTGTGCTATGATGAGTGATCTCAATCTCTCCTTCATCTGCAATTTCTTCGTCATCTGTAGTTTCGTTGTTGGAGTCGTCGTTCTCCTCGTCGCTGAGTTCATCGCTGTCTTGGTTGGATGATGAATCGCTTTCATATCCTTCTTCCTTTCGACCTCGTTCGTTGTAGTCTGCGAGCTCACGCAGAGCTCTGGGAATGCTCTTCCCTGTACTCGGCTTGGGATTAGCTTCTCCCTTCCTGCCTCGTGCTTCGTGACGTCGGATCCTCTCCTTTCTGTCTATGTCACGTTTGCTTGGTTTACTCGGCGGAGGTCTGGATGGTGTACCATGTGTAGACCTCGCTGGTGTGTTCGGAGGAGTGACGCCTGTGTCATTGTCGGCTTCATCGCCGGATGGTGTGATCTCGTCATCCTCATGATTGGATTCGCTCCGATCTTCCTCGTCGTTATGGATTAGTTGAGTTACTACTCCATCGTCCTCATTGTCCTCATCGTCACTGTCCGATAGGATATAGTATCTGTTGCTGTCAGCGAAAGATACTCTCTTCGCTTCAGATGTTTGACGCGTTGCCGTCCTTGGCATTGCTCCCTTCCGTCCGATGGTCGTGAAGCCGTCTGCGTCCGTCGTTCCTGTTTCATTGGATATGTTCGGTGCTGGTGCCCAGCCACGGAACTGTCCGTATGATTGATTGAGCCACTTGATGTCGCGTGAGCAGACGAGTGACTTGGTCGATGGTCTGTACATGTTGTAGACCCCTGATGCGTGTTGGTGTGCATATCCGATGAACACCATCTCTTCTCCTCTATTCTTGAGTTTAGCGGTGATCCCGCCGTAGGTGGTCTTCACAACACCCACTTCTCCGAAAGTGCGGAGTGCATCCGCGTACGGTGGATCATTGCCGAAGAATTGTCGATGTGGTGACTCCTTTTGATTCTTCGCTACGGTGATGTTGGCGATGGCGGTGGCAGTGCTAGCAGCTGCTGCCCACAGGCCATGCCTATACTCTTCGTCGAGCTGTGCTCCGTTGAGCATGGAGCGGATCTTGGTGTAGAGGTACGCGAACTTGCGTTCTACTCTGCCGTTCTGTTGCGGCGTGTTCGATGCCGTGAATTCGAATTTCACATTGAGTCCTGCATCGATGAGAATATCCTGCGTGGATTTGTTCTCTCCGCTGTTGTCACCTCGGAAGATGATCTGTTGGTCACCAGTCTGTGACTTGATCGTCTGGACGAATCGTTTGATGTATCCTGGTTGATCACTTTTGTTCTTGAGAAAGAAACTCCAGCAGTGATCCGTGCAGTCGTCCACGATCAGGGTCCAGTAGCGTTTATCTCCGAAGCTTATGTGTTTAGTGTAACTAATGTCAATGAAGAGCCGTTCGCCGCGGCGAGTCGCTCTCGGAATGGTTGCCTTCGGAAGATTCTTCACTCTTGCGTTCGCGACCGCGCAGTCGCGACACACCGGCATCTCGCCGATGATTTTCCATCCGTATTGAGCGGCTGTCCGCTTCATGGTCTCGAGCGGCGCGTGCCCGAGCATTCGGTGCAGGTTCACCGCGCTGATCTCCTTGGATGGATTCTTGACGATGGCTGTGCAAGCCTTGTCGTCGTTCGTTGGCATGATGGGATGCATCTGCACTCCCGTGATGAATCCGTTGGCCGTGGGGAAGACTCGGTCGAATACGATCTTCGTTCCGGATCCGTTGATGATGTCCATCAGAATGCCGTTGCTACCAAGCTGGTAACCGTTGTACAGAGCCTTGTTCGTGGAGAAAAGGTTCACCGCCATTTTCGGTGTGTACTTCACATCATCAAGCCGGATGACGTGGCCAGTGTTGTCTCGTTGCTTGACCTTCAAGCGAATGGATCCCATTTTGGGAGAGTCCAGCTTCGTGCTGTCTCCCACTTGGACGAATGACTTGATGTGCCGCACGTTGAAGAGAGCGGCGTCTGAATTGACGATGTGACACGAAGCTCCACTGTCGGCGAGCCAGGTGTCCTTGTTGACCTTGTCCTTGTGCTTGGTGCTCAGCTTGTGGAGCTGCTCCACGGCTGCTGCAGCTGTATCGGTCATGACGTTGTCTTCGTCCTCTTCGTCGATGTGGACTCCATATTCGTTCCATGGATTCTCGTGATGTTCGTCGTCGGTCTCATCGGATAGCTGCGCGTAGTCCGATGGAGTCGTGTTGCTTCGGTGTGATCTTGTAGCTGGATCGTATGGGTGGACGCGTGGTCGCTCTCGCAAGAGTACACGCATACATCCTGCAAGGATGTAGTGCAGATCTGTTTCTGGGATCGTTTCCGAGTTGTTGGCTTCCAGTATGTGGTTGATGACGATCGCATTGGCAAGGATCTCTTCAATTGATTCGAAGTGCTCGGATAGGATGGATCCCATCATGTTCACCCATATCGGCATGAGTACTCCTCGTGTGATTTCTGGGAACAGTCGCATCCCTGCTTCCATTACAGCGTCAAAGATGAGCTGCTTTTGGATTGTTAATGCCGTTGCTGTTGCGTCTGGTGTGACAGTGTGACGGAGTAGATAGTCGACACTGTTGGGATCCTCGATATCCGGGAAGTCGATATTCGCTGGATAGACGACACGCTCGTTTGGATTGAAGTTGTCGTCTGGATGATTGCCGTCCTCGGATTCGTCGCTGTCATCCTCATCGAAGATGCCCGATCTGTTGTTCCCTGCCGCTGGAGGAGGTGGCGCCGCTGCGCGGTTCGTTCCGCCTTGGCCTTGATTGATGAAGGTTCCCGTTCTTTCGTATCTCCCAATTTGAGGAGGAGGCATTTCATCGCGGCTTGCCTCGTCGTCTTCATCTGCGCCGTCCTCGTCGGCGTCGTCGTCGTCGTCACTCATGGCCTCTTCGATGTCGCTATCGTTGGCCTCGTCGTCCATCTCAGCTTCGTCGCCGTATGAACCGATCAGGTCGTGCGCGTTGAAGCAGCATTCGTAGCTCACCTCGCGTCTTGGATCCACCTCGTGGATGATTGGCTCCTCGTTGAGCCACTCCGGGACGATCTCATCGTCCTGTACTTCGTCGTCACTTCCGACGCACTCGAAGTTATCGAAGAAGGAGTCTTCGATGTAGTCGTCGGACACCAACATGCAGAGCGGCATGTCCTTCGCAGAGAGTACCATCTCGTGCCCGCTCTTGTCGTGTCCTTCCGTAGCCGCGTTGGCTTGTTCGTTGTTCTTTTTGCTTTCGTTGAACTTCTTCTTTCGGCACTCCGCCTCGCGATGTCCGAAGATGCCGCAGTAGTTGCACTTGCCCTTGAAGCCGCTTCCCTTGTTACGCTTTCCGTTCATTTTGTTGTTGTTGTTTTTCTTGTTGTTCGATTTCTTGCGTTCTGGACAATCGGCGGATCTATGGCCATACACGCCACAGTTGTGGCAAGTACCCTTGAAGTTACCGGTGCTTGTGAAGCCGGTGTCGTTGCTCTTCGTGTTATTGTCTTGGAAGTCGTCGACGTATGCCTTGCCTCCTCTGTGGGTGGCGTATGCAGTACGGAGTACTCCTCTGATCGTGTTGATGGTAACCAGTTCTGGATTGAACGTGAGTTGATGTTGGAAGTTCACGATGTGTGTTCTGTACTCGTTGCTCACCGTGCTGAGGATTTGCATGATCATTTCCTCGTCCGTGATCTCGTACTTGACATCGTGGAGACGCGATCGTAGACTCTCGAGTTGCGTGATGTAGATGTCGGGGTCCGTGTCTCTCTTCATCTTTTCGTTGTTGAATTGGCGCTTGAGTTTGATCTTCGTCACCGCGTCGGATGGTCGGAACTTCTCCGCGAGAACGTTCCACGCTGCGTGTGCGTCTCCTTCGGGGTAGTCGTCGGAGATGCACTGGTTGATGTACTGGATGGCTTGCTTGCCTTTTCCTTTCTCTGCATCCATCATGAGGATCAGATCGCTGAAGCAGTCGCATCCCAGCTCGTAGATCTCTTCCATCGCTTCCTTGGCTTCATCGGCGGCTGCCGCGATCTCGCTCACTGTTGGCACCTTGGTCTTGCCCAACATCACGTCTCTCGTCTTCTGTGCACGAGCGTATGCCTTCGCTTGGGACTCCCATGCGCTGTAGTCTTCCTGTTCACCGCTGAACATCGGCGCCTTGATGCGTCGCTTGTTCACGTTGGCTGATGTCGCCATGTTGATTCGTTGTTTCGTTGTTGGTGCGCTCGCGCCCTTGATTTCCGTCTGTTTCTGTGTTGTCACTTTTTCGATTTTCGCCTGTTGTTGCGCGGAGATTGTTTTCGTCACAAATTCTCCTCCTGGTGGTGTCTCACTTTTACCACTTCGTTTGGCTGTGCGAATGCTCTTCGTCACACCAGTCTCCTCTTGCTTGTACGCCTTGAGGATGCTCTCCTTCTCGCGGTGTAGCCTTGCAGACCGTTCCTCTTCGGTCTCGTCGATCGCGCTTGCGTCTGCGCCTGATAGGACAGTAGCCGCGGTTACTTCCTTCTCTTCTCGTGGTGGAGTCTCACTCGCACCTTCTTCTTGCTTGATAGTCGGGTTGGACAGAGGGATGTCTCTCAATTCCTCTTCCTCGCTCATTCAGTCTGCTACTCTTGAATGATGTTCGTCTTCCTCGCACGATACGATTCGCGGGCTCGCCCTGATCTATCGTTTATAAACGTGTTGGCAAGTTCCGCGCACGGTAACCTACGATCGTGGAAGATGGTGTTGGTTGATAGTCGTTCGTTTGCTATTTCATTACTTGGCTACTCCGATGCTCTCGGTGTACGCTCGTTCTCTTGCCCGATGCTCTCGGCGCTTCAATCTGTTTCGTAGATTCAGTCTCCGACTATGAGTCGGTACGCGAGATGCTCTCTCGCTGCTCTTCTGTATTCTCTCTCTCTCAACATCGCGTGCTCGTCGCACACGATACTCCGTGTTCGATACGTACTCCGTATTCGACACTCCGTTCATTCAGTACTGGCTCCTACTCCATGAGTACTCGCCATTTGAAGTTCACCTTTCGTATCCATGATGCTGATGCCCTTCGGTCATCGGATCTTCACCTTCTGCTCTGACTTGGAGACAGATGTCGACGTGGTGACATGATGACATCCTGTCGACGTCAGTAGGCGTCCTTCTGCTCTCCAGATGTCACGTTCCATTGGTGATGCAGCAGCCTGTCAGATAATATCGTCATCTGAGGTTTAGTTGGGAAGTACCTCAAGATTCTCTTGGTACCATTGATGGATGGACGGACGATCTTCCAATTCTCTCAGAAATCGTCATTTGCAAATTTCCTCCAGAAATCTTGCCCCTTTTCGTGTGTTCCATTTCCCCTGTAATTCTGACGAATCACAGTATACTATCGACACGAATGTAGTTATACCGTCCAAGTGTGTATGAGAGAATAGCGGGTGAACGATGCACATATACTCGTACATCTCGACATATACTCACATGTACATCTCGACACTGGTCTTTGCCCTTTGTTTCTTGACATAACAATGGATCAAAGAAATACCATGTTCCGATCTCACTATGCATCTTGGCCGGCACTATTGCAGGTATTTGGGATGACATGCACACAATGACTACTTCCGCAGCAAAGATATCACAATATGACAACACTGGAAGAGGCTTCTGAATGTTCCTTGCAGTTCTATGCTTTCTATGGACCTATCCAAAGAATGCCAACATCCTTGCTGCAGCATATGGGATATGTTGATAGTATGCAATATGGAATCATCTATGGTGCTGGATCAAAATGATTGCAGCAATGAAAGCTGACATGATTGTTTGGCCAAGCTCATTGAATGATCCAGAGGGAACAGCTGTCATTGCCACAGTCGACAGCACAGATTTTCATGTATGGGAGCAGAAACACTCAACACTCAACACAGATCTGGCATGGGGCTCGAAGAAGTTCAACCACGGTGCTCTCAAATACGAGATTGCAATCACTGTGTACCACTCAAAGTGTGTTTGGATCCATGGACTCCACCAAGGAGGTAAACATGACTTGACTATTTGTTGTGAAGGATTGTTGCATCAGATTACAGGTGGAAAAGTCATCATTGCTGATCGTGGGCACAGGACGAGTCATATGGAAAAAGAATATGATGTGAACACCAAATGAGCTCGATGGGCCAGAACTTGAAAACTTCAAGAGCAGAGCACGGTTGCATCATGAGACCTTCAATGAGAGACTGGAGTTCTTCAGCATGCTGGAGATCCCTTTTTTCATGGCACAGAAAAGCAGAAGCATGTGTTTCAAGCCATTTGTGTCATTGTGCAATACCATCAGGATGATGGAGCAGAACTCTTTGAGATTTGATGTCATACCACAAAACAGTAATAAGAACAACACACATAATGCAATAGAACCGGAAATTTGCATTGGCATGATGCCATACTTCAGTGCGAAGCTGGCTTGTTGTCTTGTTTCGCTGATCTGTTCTTGTGGTTTGGGTTGGCTTGCGTCACTCCGTGCGAAGTAGTTTTGTCTGTTTCTTCACGATCCAAATGTCCGTTATATTCGATTAACCGTCCGTTAAATAGTTCGATAAATTCTTGAGTTTTGTCCGGTCTATCCGGTTGATTCGTTTGTTTTGTCCGGTCTGTCCGGTCACTTTGTCCGGTTTGTCCGGTCTGTCCGGTCGTTTTGTCCGGTTTGTCCGGTCTGTCCGGTCGTTTTGTCCGGTCTGTCCGGTTTGTCCGGTCATTTTGTCCGGTCTGTCCGGTCTGACTGAGTTTCTCCGGTTTTGTCCGGTCTCTCTCGTACCTGGACCAACGACAATTGAAGAGCAATAGCGTAACCCTATCTACGATTTTCAGGATTTCAGGCGATCCACTTTTCTGTCTCAACGCAGTTTATTAAGTCCCGGTAAATTAGATCACGATCTAGAAAAGTGAAAATCGGACAAAATGTTGGGTGTTCCAGACCAATGGAAACACTCAATGACCATTTCGAACCACCTTTGTGTCACGATCAATGATCTTTCGCATTCGTTGTGCTTCGACAGATGTCCAAACAGACAAGGATCTTCTTTGGTGGTTTTTGTTGGAGCCACGGAAGCAACAGTGCAGTCGAACGAGTCGGAAACCGTATCCAAAAGACCGACAAAGACAACAAACAACAAAAGGAAGTCGTCCAAAGCAAAAACACAGACCCTCGGCCATAATCCATCATTAGAACCACTTCTTTATTCATCTTACATCGCTACGTTTCAAGGAAGGCAAAGAGCTCCAAATCAATCTTTCATGTTCCATCCGCCGTATTCACAAGGGCGGACAGAGCTCGACAGGAATCAGCGGGTGAGAGTGAGGGAGAGATCTACTCTACTGTACTCTACTCTATTGCGCAGGCAATGGCACAGGCGCTCGCATGTCTCGTAGAGGATAGTAGAGTAGTCTTCTTTACCATTGCATTTGCCTCCATTTGCATGCGCTAGCCATCGATGATGTCACCTTCTGTTGCTCCGGGCAATGCTCGCAGCGTCAGCGCAGCAAGGTGACGTCGAAGTCGAAGCTGAAGTGCACCGAATTCTTTCCCTTTAGTCTCGCTCTTATATCGGCATGTCAACGCATGATATCAATACTCGCCGCGACCTGTGGACAGCAGAGACCATCGCGTTGATGGTGCTCGTGCCTTCCGCGCCACCGTTGATTGTGTGGCATAGGAGCGGCCTTCCACGTAAACCCTGCAATATCCTGCATGCACATCGTCTTGGTTCAGTCGCCACACCACGCCATGTCACGTTGCGGCACCGGCGACTTCGTCAACGCCACAAGAAGATGGTCCGCAGAAGCAGCGGGATTGGAAGTGTACTTCCGCTCCGTTTCCTTTCGTGCTGCTCGATGCGGTCTCCTGGTACAAAGCTCGACACCGTAGCGGCGTTGCGGATGCGCGACCCGCTCCATCCATGCATTGCGGACGGACTACCCAGGTACGAATCGTCCGGGACCATCTTGGACGGCACATTGCCTTACTGCTTCCAAGGCAAATACAGCTCGCCCCTCGATGCAAGGCGGAAGAGTTCGTAGCTGTAGGATCCAACAAACCCAAGGATGGCAACGCCCGCAAAGATGGGAATGAAGAGATCGCGGTCAGTTTCGGATGAGCTCATCCCTTCCTCGCCGCCTGATGAGCGCTCCCTCTGCAGCCGCTGCAGCTCGTTGCGGAGCTTCGACGCATCGCTGGAAGCTGTCGGTAGCTTGTCATTCGTTGACGATGTCTTGGAGCTGCCCCAACCATCGTCTTCGTCGCTGCCACCATCCGCGTCTTTGATGTTGAATATCGCGGATCCAGCAGAGTGCCGCCCTTCTCTTCTCTGCTGCTGCGCAGTCAGGCCATGGAATGGTTTGGTGCATTGCTGGTGATGGCACAATGATCGGATTTGGAGGGCTCCCACTTCAACCATCACGATCGCGACGACGAGGAACAGCTGGCATGACGTGATCGTGGTGACCAGAATGAGTGGCCTTGCTGTCAGATTCATCAGTCCTTTCCGAGTCTCTCGCTGTTGTTGGTGATGTTGATGCTGTTGATAATAATGATGACGACGATTGTGATGTGTGTCAAGCCAACGGGGGAACTTCTGTCGCACACGATTTGCGTCATCGTGGATCCAAGACAACATCAGACCAAAATTGGATACCTGTACCAAACACAAGGTAACCAATTCAGATACCTTGAGTATCTCTGTATGAGTCGATACCATCGGACGAAACCGAACACGCGGAAACTTCATGTCTTTTTACACGCGTCTACGGTTTGGACAGACGGTCAGACGAACCAATCCTGCATACAATCTTGGCAACGTGGCCACACAATTCATGCAAGAGTTCGGCGATGGCGACGATGGCGACTGACAACTTTCTCTGTACCTTCTTACCTCTTTACTAATCATATTAGTCACAAATACTGGTCGGGGGTTTGTCTTCGGACAACTCACAAATAAAGAACAAGAGCTCCGACCAGGGCATGCAACAACGGGCCAATACGTCTACAGTAGTTACTTGTGCACTTTGACAGATTAAGAGTCGTGATCTACCATCAAGCTTATCACATTACAATACCAACCACCATGGCAAGACCAATCAACAACCGTACCTGGACAACCGTTATCAAGGAGCTCATTGAGCTTGAAGACGATGACATGGAGTTCATCCGCAAGAAGCTTGGCAGGATCGAACGCGCCATCCAGAGTCCGGAGAAGAACATCATCCAGGTGCTGTCTCTTTCGCCAACACTCACCTCAATCAACATTGAGAACATCCTCCACATCTTTGCCTTCGCCAAGGAGCGCCAGGTTGATCAAGCTACCAACTGGGATGCAATTGACAAGTTCATCAAGTCCTCTGGGTACACAGTGCCCTCCATCAAGACTCCCGTCACGCTCAAAGCCATCCAGCTCCAATTGGAGGCGGATATGAAGGCAGCAAGCCGCAAACTCACTGAGGCTGCAAGCCGTGAGGTCGTGGTACATTCGCCACGGCGCCAGCTGGACCTGCAACAATCGCCATCTACACCATCTGGCTAGCAATACGATAAGATCACCATGCTGGAGGCTGAGACATTCAGCGGACTCAACATCGAGTGGTGCCAGTGGAAGACGGACTTCATGCGACAACTGGTCACCACCAGATATGCAGACTACATGGAAGCGGAGAAGCCGGCACACTACAGCACATCAGTGGACGCTCAGTTCTACACAGTGCTCAGGTCCAAGACCTGCAAGGGAGACGTGCAGTACATTGTCACAGCAGAGGAGCCCAGCGGCCACGCCGCCTTCCAATCTCTCATTCGCATCTACGAGTCCGCCAAGAATCAGGCCGGCATCGTGGCAGAGGAGGAGGCAAGACTCTCCAAGCTCATATACTCTGGCAACGGTTCCTTTGGGACTTTCGTCAATGACTTCTCAATGTCCCTCCATGCAATCGAGGACAATGGCAAGCCAATGAACGATCAGGAGAAGATCGCAAGGTTTTTCCGCAGCATCCGCGACGAGCGATTTGCCAGCGTGATCACAAGCCTACAGCAGACCAAGGAGTCCTTCTCCTGGGTCCGCGAGACGCTCATGCGCCATGACAAGATCCTCGCCAACGCCGACCTCGACAAGTCCCCAGGACGCAGCCGACGCATGCACCAGAAGGACAGTCGTCCCGACCGCAAGCGATCATTCAACAAGACATCCGGTGACCGCAAGAAGTCCTCTCATTATCGTCTGCCGGATGTGGTATTCCAAAGCCTCCCTCCCGCAGCACAAGTGCTCGTGGTGGAGTCTTCACGCCACTTCCGCAGCACCGGAGAGCTCATGGGTGAGGCTGCGCTCAAACGCGCTAAGCCCACCGAGTACGCCAAAACCCAGGAGCAACAAGCTCAGCGCAAGTCCAACAAGCGCGCGAGATTCGGCAACAAGACCGATCGTGTCAAGAAGTACGGACCGTGTGACAACAGTACCTGACAACCACCGGCGGCTGTCACACGCCGTCAATCGGGAGTCAGCATTCGTATCAAGGATCGGGAGAATACCAAACTGGAGAGTGATACTGCGGAGAGTAAGCCGGCCCAGTGC